>CM059815.1:4559537-7499537 GCA_030435695.1 Brachymystax lenok tsinlingensis | reverse complement strand
TCTTCATCTACAGTCACTTTATGCAGAGGCAGATGTGTAGGCTAACGTATGATAATCAACGTGCACAAATACAGAATAAGAGGACTGGATATGGTGTGTCTGAACTGGGTATAGTTTTATATGGCTGTAAATAGGGTAGGTAGGGCAAAGGTGCAGTCAAATGAAACAGACATTTTGAATGGATTTCGTGTAGTTACTATTCCATTTTTACTTAATAGATAGCCAGGTCACACAAAAGGAACTTTCCATTCAAATGAGACGACACAGGCAAGTTGTTTGTGCAGCAAAGTAATCAAAATGTATCGCTGGTTCGCCAGCTAAAATAAGAAGCCACACAAGCTAATGCTAAAAATGCGTATGGTACCGTTCAATGACATTATGGTTCTGACAGTAGCATTTGATTTGTAAGAAAAGAAACCAACAGCTGCAAATAAAGAGTTTCTGACCAAACACAATGAACTCAGCAGCTAGCTAACTAGTAGTTATAGAGCAATCTGGGAGATAGAAACTAGCAACACGGCTAGAAATACTGTACAACAGGGTCACACATCTAGCTAATCCAAAAAGTGCTTACCTTCTCAGTTCTGTTCGCTCTTATAACCGACACATACACAGTCGATATGCGACAAAAACGTTGATCACTCCTGCAAGTTCCCTTTTCTTATTGTGCAAGACGTAACAGGCCGACAGCTCTCCGCTGCAGAATGCACTTTCAATGAAATTCCACGTCCGCACTGGTCTTCGGCTCCATCAACGTGGCACAATAATCTCCTCCTTCAGCCACTTCCGGTGAACGTCGGCTCGAACGTTGTGCTGTATGTACATGTCCTCATTCATTGCAGGCCTGCCTACTGCACATGTTATTTGTAGCGAACACAAACTGGTTGCATACTTCATTAGGGAGTGCACCCCATGCTGTAAGTGTCAACTTCATTATAGGATATACATTGACATTTTAAAACCCATTCCATCTTGTTGCATCAGGCAAAAAAAATTAAATTACTGATTAAAGGGAGTACATCCCTCAGTATCATTGCAAGGGAATCTTAATTTCCTCTCATTGCACAGTATTGGTTATGCAAACTTGTCTTGACCACTCAACTTCATGCTACCATGGTTTAGCTATTCTAGTAAAACAACCAGGTTAATCAATTCCCCTACATGCATTTCAATTGAGTTTGTGTAACCTTCAATGTCATTTCAACATTCTATTGCAAAGACAGCACTACGTGAGACACCACACACATTTCTGAAATGATCAGTCATTCAAATTAACATACTTTGTAGGGTTTTTCCCAAACATTTATTTGAATTGGACAAGGGATAGTAAATGCTTATATCAATGTGCCGCAATTTCATTAGGTGCCATCTTTGTAGTCAATTTCACCATGGAAAACACAGGACCTTCCAAGACATTCTTCTTGCTGAAGCCTGGGGGGAAACAGAAACTCATGGTTAGTGTGAATATGGATTCTACTACCAACAACAGATTGGTAGTAATCATTAAAACAGCCTGCCCGCTGCCAGATTAAATCTACCCTATAGGATTTGCTGCATCATATTTAAGCAATAAGGCACGAGGGCGTGTGGTATATGGCCAAAAAACCACGTGCCTGGATACAGCCCTGGTATATTGGCCATAACCCACGAGGTGCCTTATTGCTATTACAAACTGCTTACCAACGTAATTAGAGCAGTAAAAATAAAAGTTGTGGTATACCTTCTGATATACCACGGCTGTCTGCCAATATCCAGTGTGAGTAGTTGCACAGCACTGAAGAAATCAAGAGCCTCTCCGCTGTTGCTATGACCTATGCAGGCCTCCATGTTGTATCAGGGAAAAGTACTGAACTGACCTCCTGGTCCAAGTCACATCCTTTCCACCACCAACAGTATTCTGTTGGATCTGCACCAACATTTCAGTTTAAAATACAGTACAATCAAAGATAATCAATAATACCAATTATAGGCTAATGCACGTCCTCATATTAATGTAACAATAATCACTTTGGTTCATGATGTGAACAGCAGATACAGATTTGAATCATAGGACAAGGAAATGGTCTCAGTTGGACTTCATGAATTCCTCAAGCAATTTAAAATTACTGTTCAGAATTATAGTTTGACAGACTTGCCAATTTGATATCTTACCACGTGTCCTGTATCAAGTTTGTCATCCATCCTGCAACATTGTATCAGAAGACACTAGAAAGGGCAACAAATTGATACATTGTTACAACATTCTTGGGTCAAGCATAGGTAAAAGTTACAGACCACGTGCACAGACTAGACTAACAATTTTAGGCTAGTTACCAGTCCTCATAGTTGTAAAAAAATATATAATCACAGAGGTTCATGATGTGAACAGCAAAGATTTAAATCATCGGACAAGGGATAATAATCTCTGATATTGATAGTCAATAGTCAGCACTGCTAAAAATAGCAAACTACTAACTAACAGCATATGTTAGCAGTAGCTAGCTATGCTATTGGAGGACTGAAGTCAACTTACTGCAAGATCTGCATCAAATACCCAGTCATCATCTTGCCAACAAATGACGAAGTCACTTCTTTATCAAAACATTCTTCAAGATAATTTTTTGCATCGGTGTCACACGACTTGCTAGATTTTCGCCGTACTATTCATCGAAGTGAAATGACCAGACCTCGTGGGAAGTTGCGCACGCCTTTTATGCACACCGCAAAGCAATGTGGGGAAAACAAGAAAGGCAGGACTTCAATAAGATGTCTGCTGACAACTTCTAAAATAAATAAATATAATAGCGTTACAATTACAAAAGTGTTAATGTATAGGTTTAAATCGCTTGCAAGTCAACCTCATGTCACTGTAAAAAAAAAAAAAAAAGATATCATGGACATCTGAAATCAGAAAATAATAGGGTTTATCAGAGATCTGACATAATATCCACCAGGCGTATGCGTTTGTTTGTAAAATATTAACGCAATTTAGTGCACCAATTGAGAAAGAAATTCATACTTAAATGTATAAATTTAATTTGCTTCGTAATTCGCTTACATTACAGTCAACATCTTACATACGCTTTACGGACTATAAATCTTTAAATCTGAAAATAAAAAAAGTACTTTAATTCTGTGTGATACTGTGTTATAATCACGAGGATAACGTGAGATAAATAATTGACAGAAAGAGGTTTACAAGAATGGTTAAAAAAAAAAAAGGTTTTAAAAAATAACTTGATTTCACCTAGAAAGTAATACAGGCAATGGTCACGTAACATATACAACCAACCAACCAGAATACAGAGTACTACAGAGCCATTGCACATGGTCTTCGAAACATGGAGGTGCAGCAGGTAACATTACAGATTTACACAGATCAGTTCAGTATAGTCTCGAAAAAGACTTAAGTTCAGTACAGACTCCCTCGGTAAAAAGAAAAGCCTGTTATTGCAAACATTTTGAGAAGGTCCATTGTTTTGTTTACATTTATTACTACCAAGTTTCATGGGTTAGGTTAAGTTTCTCCTGAAATATTTTGATTTGTTGGAAACTTTTATGTTCTCCAACAGAGCACAATTTAGCAGTTTAGCTTGATTGCTATTGATTGATTAATTCTGTTAAACGTCTCACTTCGTTAGAAGACAATCTAAAATAAATAATTCCATACCTTTCACCATCAGATTGACGTAGTGAGTTTAGCACCATCACAGGGTTCTGGTTGCGCTCCTCTATTGGAAGCCCTTTGAAAATGTCCCACTTTGTGGGATGACAACGGATACTAGGGGTGTATTCAACGAGGCGAGACAAATGTTGCAGATAGACATGTAAAACAGAGCATACAATTCCAATCCTCTACCTAAAATACCATTGTATTGTTTCTACACGATCCGTTTCTATCTGAACGTTCTGTAACATTGCACCCTCCTGAACAGGCCGCGGAGAAATGTTTATTTTCTAGTATGAATAAAGCTGTTTGGGATGCATCATGTCATTCAAACACCAATCGTTGATGCTGCTGTACAGCCATTTCGTAACACTTCAGCACCCAGCAAGGTCATCCATACAATAAACAACGTTAATCAGTGCATAGGGATGATTACAACTTTGAAAAGCATGTGTGATGGTGTATGACATGGTCTTACTCAATCTCTTATGGTGAAAAAACGTGACACACACACAAAGGCCCTCTGTTTGGACAAGGGTCATTTGTCAACAAACGCCTGCTTGGAAGTTTTTTTTTTCTTCTTTAAAATGTGTCTTCAATAACATTGCAGGAAAGAACAATTAGACAGACAACGTAGTAGAAGTCCTTCAATGCCCTGAGCAGAGTGGAGAACGTAAGGCAAAGGTATCCTGGGGGGAAATAAGGCTACAATAACTAATAACAGTATTTTTAAAAACACACACAACCCAATACACTCAACACATATAGAAAGGGATTGGCTTTGTGAGTAGGGAAATAACTGACCCAAAGGGTCTTAAAAGCAGCACTTTCTTTATTCAAAACACTACCCAAATGCTGTTGAACACACACACACTTGATGGGTAGCATTACAGTGCGACACACAGAGGCCAAATCATGTGTTGCCTGGTAATCCGTGATGACTTAGTAAAGCACAAAGCCACCAAGCAACAGCTCGCTGTAGCGTAAAGGCACTCTGCAATGC
Organism: Brachymystax lenok tsinlingensis; assembly: GCA_030435695.1. Taxonomy (NCBI): domain Eukaryota; kingdom Metazoa; phylum Chordata; class Actinopteri; order Salmoniformes; family Salmonidae; genus Brachymystax; species Brachymystax lenok. Next base: position 7,494,888 of record CM059815.1, on the reverse strand, counting down.
TAAAATAGTTGCAGTGCTTCGGACATAGTGATACTACGATTAGATTAAATTACCCAATCGAACAATCTACCGCTGGTTCTTGACGGTTATCCAACGTGTGTGTGTGCTGTTCTCCATGCGTTTGGTAAGAGGCAAATGGAGATTCACAAAGTAGTAAAAAAATAGGGGCACCTAGCATCCAATATTCATATTTCCCTAATAAAGTGGACAACTTTCATACCCTGACATTGAATTTAGAGTACCATAAGCACTTTAGTAGCGCAAATAACTTGGATTTGATATTGTGAAACTTTACCCTATCTGAATGTGTCAGAAACAGTACCCCACACCAAAATACATACTATTTAGTTGTTTAAAAATGGCAAATGGAATCCTAATCCGTGATAAAAATCGAATTGGGAATTTGTTAGTTGTTCCTAGATATTTTGTGAAGCTCTGAGCACAAGCTGAAACGGAGGTTGAAGAAAATAAATAGTGGGTAACTTGAGCGGATCTTGTGGGTTACAGTAATCAGCCAGTTACTGTAGAGAGATGGCCATCATGATTAGAACCTGGGCTACTACCTGTAGAAGGCAGTCAGAGTGTGACCCTTCTTTCCCTCGTCCGCATCCAGAACCCTCAGAAATGATTCAAACAGAGGGAGAGGGTGAAAGAGGGACACATGCAAACAGAGCCATAATAAGATGGAGAAAAGAAATGTCCTATTATCTAAAACAACCGCCCTTCCCAAAACACAAACATTTGTTTGCTCCCCCTTGCACCTCTTTCTCTGAGTCTCTCCCACAATCCTTTTTTCAGGGAGGCTGGGGGCATGGGGACAGCCCCTTCCTTCAGCCAAGGCTATGCAAAGGCTATTCCCACTAACTGTCAAGGAGAAGCACCAGCTCCAGAGCAATTCATGTCCTCCCAACACCAGATCTATGAGGGTGGGTAAGCGGTGAGCAGTGCACAGGACTGTCCTTGCCTCCTGGTGCTGGCTGGGTCTAGCTAGCTAACAATTGACAGGACTGTGCACCACTCTCCACCCTATCCAATGCTAGCACTAATGGGATGGGAGAGAAAGCACATGGGCATGGCTAGCAGTAAGTGGAGCAGACAGACAGTCCACTCCTCTCCCAATGCTTTGCCCAGAGGGTGGGCGAGAGAGACAGCGCCCAGGGCCGACTCCCCTCATCTCCCAGACCCACTGCTCATCTCTTGAGACTGGGCGGCTAGCTAGCCAGCCCGGGAGGCAGAGAAACCAAGGACCACTACCACTCGCCAGTCCTAATGTTTAGCTCTCAAGCTGGGGGAGAGAGGAGGCCACCATTCCCTTCTAGTCTCCCAGCACTAGTTTTCACTGGGCTGGGTGAGAGACATACAGACAGCGAACCCATGGACCAGGCCTAGCAGTTGATGGAGGGACAGTCCGTCTTGCCCGCTGAGCTGATGATCCTCATGAGGCAGCGTCCAAACTCCTCCAGGATCATCCTCTCTGCGGTGGCCTGGGGCTGCTGGATCAGCTCTGCCTGCTCAGCCTGCTCCAGCAGACACTCACACGTCGCCTCTGCCACCTCCTTCGTCACAAACGTAAAGGGCATCCTGGTGGAGTGAGGATGAGATTATCCACTGTTCTACCACAAGATACACAGCATAGAGGGGGAGGAGTACAAAGCAGGATAGGCTGAAGAGGGGTTGAGGCTACAGAGAATACATCTAGAGAGGATGGGTGGAGGAGAGGGGTTGAGGCTACAGAGAATACATCTAGAGAGGATGGGTGGAGGAGAGGGGTTGAGGCTACAGAGAATACATCTAGAGAGGATGGGTGGAGGAGAGGGGTTGAGGCTACAGAGAATACATCTAGAGAGGATGGGTTGAGGCTACAGAGAATACATCTAGAGAGGATGGGTGGAGGCTACAGAGAATACATCTAGAGAGGATGGGTGGAGGCTACAGAGAATACATCTAGAGAGGATGGGTGGAGGCTACAGAGAATACATCTAGAGAGGATGGGTGGAGGCTACAGAGAATACATCTAGAGAGGATGGGTGGAGGCTACAGAGAATACATCTAGAGAGGATGGGTGGAGGCTACAGAGAATACATCTAGAGAGGATGGGTGGAGGAGAGGGGTTGAGGCTACAGAGAATACATCTAGAGAGGATGGGTGGAGGAGAGGGGCTGAGGCTACAGAGAATACATCTAGAGAGGATGGGTGGAGGAGAGGGGTTGAGGCTACAGAGAATACATCTAGAGAGGATGGGTGGAGGAGAGGGGTTGAGGCTACAGAGAATACATCTAGAGAGGATGGGTGGAGGAGAGGGGCTGAGGCTACAGAGAATACATCTAGAGAGGATGGGTGGAGGAGAGGGGTTGAGGCTACAGAGAATACATCTAGAGAGGATGGGTGGAGGAGAGGGGTTGAGGCTACAGAGAATACATCTAGAGAGGATGGGTGGAGGAGAGGGGGTGAGAAGTAGGGTTGCAAAGCGAACAGTAATTTACCAAAGTTAGCAGAATCGTTAGTTATTTGGGAAATTAAGAGAATCTATAGCAATAACTTTGGTAATTTATACAGGAATAACCATATATATGAATACTTTTTTTTGGTTATTCCTGTATAAATTACCAAAGTTATTGCTATAGATTCTCTTAATTTCCCAAATAACTGACGATTCTGCTAACTTTGGTAAATTACTGTTCGCTGTCTGTATATTAGTGCTAGCGCATATATATATATATATATCTCACACACACACAGTACCAGTCAAAAGTTTGGACACACCTACTCTTTCAAAAGGTTTCTTTATTTTTTACATTGTAGAATAATTGTGAAGATATCAAAACAGCTTTGATGACAGCTTTGCACACTTTTGGCATTCTCTCAACCAGCTTCACCTGGAATGCTTTTACAACAGTCTTGAAGGAGTTCCCACATATGCTGAGCACTTGCTGGCTGCTTTTCCTTCACGCTGTGGTCCAACTCCTCCGAAACGATCTCAATTGGGTTGAGCTCGGGTGATTGTGGAGGCCAAGTCATCTGATGCAGCACTCCATCACTCTCCTTATTGGTCAAATAGGCCTTACACAGCCTAGAGGTGTGTTTTAGGTCATTGTCCTGTTGAAAAACAAATGACAGTCCCACTAAGCACAAACCAGATGGGATGGTGTATCGCTGCAGAATGCTGTGGTAGCCATGCTGGTTAAGTCTGCCTTGAATTCTAAATAGAATCACAGCGTCGCCAGCAAAGCCCCCCCCCACACCATCACACCACCTCCTCCATGCTTCACGTTGGGAACCACACATGCAGAGATCATCCGTTAACCTACTCTGCATCTCACAAAGACACGGCGGTTGGAAGCAGAAATCTCAAATTTGGACTCATCAGACCAAAGGACAAATTTCCACCGGTCTAATGTCCATTGCTCATGTTTCTTGGCCCAAACAAGTCTCTTATTGGTGTCCTTTAGTAGTGATTTCTTTTCAACAATTCGACCATGAAGGCCTGATTCAAGCAACAGTTGATGTTGAGATGTGTCGGTTACTTGAACTCTGAAGCATTTATTTGGGCTGCAATTTCTGAGGCTGGTCACTTTAATGAACTTATCAGCAGAGGTAACTCTGGGTCTTCTTTTCCTGTGGCGGTCCTCATGAGAGCCAGTTTCATCATAGCTCTTGATGGTTTTTACGACTGTGCTTGAAGAAACGTTCAAAGTTCTTGACATTTTCCGGATTGACTTACCTTCATGTCTTAAAGTAATGATGGACTGTTGTTTCTCTTTGCTTAATTGAGCTGTTCTCGCCATAATATGGACTTGGTCTTTTAACAAATAGGGCTATCTTCTGTGTACCACCCCTACCTTGTCACAACACAACTGATTGGCTCAAATGCATTGATGAGGAAAGAAATTCCACAAATAAACTTAACAAGGCACACCTGTTAAATTAAATGCATTCCAAATGACTAACGCATGAAGCTGGTTGAGAGAATGCCAATAGTGTGCAAAGCTGTCATCAAGGCAAAGGGTGGCTAATTTGAAGAATATCAAATATTTGCTTAACACTTTTTTGGTTACTACATGATTCCATGTGTTATTTCATAGTTTTGATGTCTTCACTATTATTCTACAATGTAGAAAATAAGAAAAAAGAAAAAACATGGAATGAGTAGAACTCAAACTTCGGACTGGTACTGTATGTAATGATCTTATTTGATATATTTTACATGTGATAAAACTACACAGAGGGCCAGAGACTATTACAGTCTGAAGTACCCAAAAGGGCCACTAGATGTATTTCGATAGATTACATAAAATCCTGGTAGTTTCCTGGTAAACTTAGAAAGTTTCCAGTAAAATACCCTTCCTTTGCAACCCAAGTGAGAAGCGAGAGGGTGAATCTAGAAAGGTGAGGCTGGAGAGTGTGAGTCTGGAGGGAGTCTTTACCTCCCTCCTCCGCTGGTGATGGCCGGGGTGGTCCTTGTGAACAGGTCTGAGATCTGCGACGACAGCTTGGTCTTGGCTGCTGTCTGCTGTTGAACTCTGACCTCAGCTGCGTCGGCCAGGTGCATTAGAGTCTTCCTCTCAGGGCTCTCCTCAAAGTTCTTACAGCCAACACACTTACAGGTAGACGAGCACATGATCTTGGCCTGGCAGAGAGAGAAGAAGAAACAGTAAGGCTGCGTCTCAATGAGGTCAACCAGGGGTGGGCGATCTTACCCCCGAAAACGATTAGCTAAAGCCAGGCGTCCACCTCGACCCCTTACGTACAAGTAAGGTCTTCACTCGGGCTGTGACAGTGACCGTGTTATCGCCAGTCACAAGTCGTGACCGCAGACAAATTCCATGTGACCGTTGAGTCACGATAACTAGGCTTCTCCAAGGCGCACTGATGCCGCTGATGGTCATTAGTAGCCTACCAAACTTGCTAAACGGCCAGTCGCTAATGGTCTGCTACTCAGCACTCCATTATCCAGGCTGTATCATATCCGGCCGTGATTGGGAGTCCCATAGGGAGGCGCACAATTGGCCCAGCGTCGTCCAGGTTTGGCCGGGGTAGGCTGTCATTGTAAATAAGAATTTGTTCTTAACCGACTTGCTTAGTTCAATAAAGGTTAAATAAAATTTTTAAAATCTAATCACTCTGACATCAATGCAAATAACACCTAAAATCAAACCAAACACTTCATGAAAGCCCAGGCATTCAGAGTTTGAGCGGAATAGGATCAGCGGGTGCGCAGGACCTCTGAAACTGGGTTGGAGAGCCCATGGCCTAGTGAAAGCAGCCATCGCGCAATCGTGTGTGAAAACAGAGTTTTGACTGGCCACCATTTAAAATAGGATCCCAGCTTTCTCGTGCTGCTATATTTATTGCTCAATTCTTAAAATTAAGCACATACATCCACTTTACAACCACCTGGTGTATTAAAAAACGTAACCTCCATTTGCAGGCTCCGGATGATGTTTTGTGGGGAGATGCTAAGTGCGTTTATGTTAATTAACGGTCAATTACTGTGAGACCGGCAGTTATTTGCATGCCAGTTAAAGGCTGACAAAATGTTATGACCACCACAGCCCTAGTCTTCACATCTTTTCCTACAGTGATATCAAAAGATTGGACAAGTGAAAGTAAGATGGAATAGAACAGTATAGAATACAACTTTAACGTCCACCCGTAGAAGGACAGGTGTGAGTGAGTGAGAGAGAGAGAGAGAGAGAGAGAGAGAGACCCACCTCGTAACACTCGCAGTAGTTCTTCAGGCATCCTGAGCGTTTACAGTTGCAGCCTTTGCAGTGTCTGCGGTCCGACTCGCCCTCTTTACCTTTACCGATCTTTGGCTTGAACGCCTCCGGGTTACGGTCCAGACACGCCTGGGGGAAATATCACACCCATTTTAAAACAACTCTTTACAGATACAACTGGTGGTTACAATACTAGTCAAGGGGTACATTAGCCAGGCAACGCTTTTCTCCCCGCACAAAAAAAACCAAGACAAATAAGGTGACAGAGTTGAGTCAAATCTGATTTGTCTTGTGGTGGTCGGTCCGTTCCTCACCTTGATGGCTTTAGCCCGCTCGGTCTCGTGCTCCAGGTTGTTGAAGCAGTTGGTACAGTTACAGCTCTGACAGAACTCCCCGTTGGCAAAGCAGTCACAGTACCTGCAGAGAGAGCAAGACCACCCCCCAGGAGGTTAGGCCCATCTCCATCACGTCTACACTCGAAATACAGGACTTAAAAGCAGGAATTCTGCTACACATGAACAGTTGAGTGGGTTGGAGTTCCCCTATAAGTTACGGTACATACAGTTTGAGACACTGAGACTTGTTGCAGTTGCAGGGCTTCCGTGGTCTGGAGGCGGCGTCGGCTGTTGATAAGCTGCGGGAGGAAGGGATACGCGTATGATTAGTCAGCGCATTGAGTTTATAACAGCGCTGTCAGAATAAAAAAAAATTGGTCGATGTGCCTTTGAGCAAGGCACTTAAGCCACAATTTGCTCCAGGGGCGCCGTACTGCTATGGCTGACCTTGTAAAACAACATTTCACTGCACCTATCCAGCGTATGTGACAACAAAACATGAAACACAGCGAGCGCCACAAGTTTTGGGACAATGACAAATGTGTTGTTGTTTTGGCTCTGTACTCCAGCACTTCGGATTTGAAATGATACAATGACTAAATCCTAAGTAAGAATAGAATATGTTTCTAAACACTTCTACGTGAATGTGGATGCTACCATGATTACAGAGAATCCTGAATAATGAAGAGTGGAAAGGTTACACACAAATATCATATACACCCCCAAAAAAAATGTATATTGTATTGTAATGGTATATTGTATTGTAATCCCGTTATTGTAATGGTGAGAGGTTAGCAGTCTTGGCGGTATGACCATCATCATTCACGATTCATTCAGGATGATCCGTAATCATGGTAGTAAAATCCACATTCATGTAGAAGTGATTAGAAACATTGTACTCTTATTTCCAATAAAAAAAGTGACTCCAAAATGGCACAATACAGTATTTACCATTCCTTTCTATTGGGCTAAGAATAATCTGAAACACGATCAAATTAAACAGCAAATGCATCCAACACATTTGTAGAGTCACCCGCTTGATGTAATGATGTAGTCATTGCGTGCTATGAATATGGGACCACAAATACTAAATACTTTGTACTACTTTAATGCACATAAGTGAATTTGTCCCAATACTTTGGTCCCATAAAATGAAGGGACTGTTGTAATTTTGAAAATACCCTCAAATTAAAGCTGACAGTGCACTTTAGCCTTAAAGGCAGTGTCATTTCACTTTTGGAGCTCTGTAAATAAATAAACATTAAAACAAGGTGCTTGATCGCAAACCGCATTTTTACTGACAAGAACTTCTTTCCATTCAAAGCACAGATGATATCCAGTTGGAGATTCCAACTGTGTGATGCTTTGCTGTGCTCACCCATTGAGAGGCAATCTGGCCTGAGTCTGGATGCCTGTAGGGGCGGAGAACCCAGAGCTGCTGGCCAAAGTCACATACGCAGACTGTTGGAGCTGAACGGAAGCGAGAGAGGCGTGAGAACACGGACACACACACGCGTTTAAAATGCAACCAACACACATCCCAGCCCTATACCTGCGTGACATAATGTGCAGGCAGCACAGCATAGCCCATGTTCCCAGACCCAGGTGCCAGCACAGTGCCCGGGGGTAGGTTGGTGAGGTTGGGCTGGATCTGGGGCAGCGGCGTGGCGGGCATGATCAACCTCTGCTGGGTCTGGGTTGTCAGCACCTGGCCCGACGACGTCAGGGGCTTGGGCACCACCTGAGAGAGGGGGAGAGTAATGAAGGTTAGTTAAATTACACTATATTAATTGATAGTGCATGTATGTAGCTGTTGTGGCCGAGTGAATGACTTAGTAAGGGAACAATTCCATCTGTAAGTAATGTGTGTGTGTGTGTGTTTCACCTGCTTCATGGTCTGTGCTGGGATGATGGGGACAGACATCCTGACTTGCGCTGTGTTGACCACCATGGGCTTGGCTGTGGAAGGGAGGTCATATGAAATACCAGCACACTATGGTAAATGCTTCTCTATATTATGGCTCTGTTTGGACCTAAAAGACTACCCCTGCCAGTCTCTATGGACGGTCAATCAATCAATCGTATTTTTACATCAGCAGATGTCACAAAGTGCTATGGATGGGTAGTCTGTCTCCTACCGGACATGGATGAGTTGGTGCAGTGGCTGCCGGCCTGTCCTGTGCTGCTGCCTGTGGTGGCAGTGACCAGCCTGACGTAGTGGAAGCGGCTGCCTGGCACCTGGATCTGCTGCACGCTGGACGAGGTGGACAGGGGGAAGATGGTCTTAAACTGGGGGCCGCCCACCGTCACAGTCTGCACCGGCTTCATGGGCTGTGAGGAGAGAGGAGGGGAGGGAAATGGTCAGGGTCAGCAGTAGCATGCCTGATTCAAATGATCAAGGGCTTGGTGATTAACTTGGCGGCCTTGTGCTTAGAGTATCCGCCGTGAGATTGGAAGGTTAGGAGTACGATCCCCGGCCGAGTCATACCAACGTTAAGATAGGTAGCAATGCGTCTCCTCTTGGCACTCAGCATTAAGGAGATGGCCCTGCGATAGCCTAGTGTCCTGTCCAGGAGGAGTAATGGACAGGACACTAGGCTCATGCTCCTATAAGCGGTTCCGGAAGGCTACTTTTTGGTGATTAGTTGGCTTCTTGAATCAGGTGATCCAGTGCTTGAATAGAACAAAAAAATGTGCAGTCCTGAGGCTGGGGTTCCAGATGGCCAGAGAAACTGTTAGAGAGAGGTTCGTTTTCCCTATGCAGTAGAATGGCTGGAGACTACCTTGGCTGGAGAGGTGGCTGTAGACTGTTGTACTAGTATCTGCTGTCCAAGGTGGGCCATGTTGAGCGGCAGAGACACTGACTTCTGAGGGGAGTTGGGTACCTGGGAGGCCACCGACACCACTGTCAACTGTTACACAAAAAGAAAACAGTATAGGTTTAGTCATGAAATAAAAACGCAAAAACACGGGGGAAACTGCAATGGGTCTCTCTCTCCCTCACTCAAAGTGGGGTCAGAGGGATTGAGTGGCAGCATGTCTGACTTTGCTAGGTGACTTGAGGGGGGAGATGGCAATCTTGCTGCTGGAGCTGAGGGTCTCAGAGAGAGTGATGGTCCGCGGGGGGGTCACTGGGCTGCTCGTGGACAGGACTCGACCTGGGAGGTGGGGTTGGGGGAGGGCACAGAATCACAACGATGAGGTCAGAACCAGGGGCAGGGCTCAAAGCGGTTATGGCACAGTTATAACTCAGGCTGTACGTCCACAGCGTATCCCTGAGTGTGTGGCACATTACAAACAAAGCATTCTTTCTACGAAGGGGTCAATACGACAAACACGTGACGGTGATTACCTGTAATGACATTGGATACTGATGTCTGGGCGGTCAGACCTTTGTTGTTGACAGCTTTAGTGATGATGAACTTGATTGGTCCAGCTGATGACACCTGCGTTTTCTTTGCAATCTGTTGGCAAATACATTCACTGACCTTCACTGTGCAAACTACAGGAAAGAAGAGACCTACACATAGAGCTAGCCAAATCACCAGCAAACCTCCAAAAAGGTAACCCATGGCTAAATTAATCTCCTCACTACAAAATGTGTACACAGCTGAGCACAGACAAACAGGTCAACAAACAGGTCAACAAACAAGTAAACAGGTCAACAAACAAGTAAACAGGTCAACAAACAAGTAAACAAAATCAGGCCTCGGGCCTCCCGAGTGGCGCAGCGGTCTAAGGCACTGCAGCGCTATCTGTGTCACCACAGATCCTGGTTCGATCCCAGGCTGTGTCGCAGCCGGCCGCGACCCGGGAGACCCATGAGGCGGCGCACAATTGGCCCAGCGTCGTCCGGGTTAGGGGAGGGTTTGGCTGGCCGGGTTGTCCTTGTCCCATCGCGCTCTAGTGACTCCTGTGGCGGGCCGGGCGCAGTGCACGCTTGCCAGGTGTACAGTGTTTCCTCCGACACATTGGTGCGGCTGGCTTCCGGGTTAAGCGAGCGTTGTGTCAAGAAGCAGGGCGGCTTGGCAGGGTCGTGTTTCGGAGGACGTACGGCTCTCAACCGTCGCCTCTCCCGAGTCCGTACAGGAGTTGCTGCGATGGAACAAGACTAACTATCAAATGGATATCACGAAATTGGGGAGGAACTTTTATAGAATTACAAAAATGATCAGGTCTCACCTGAACAGTCTTCAGCTGCTGGGCCTGCAGGGTGGACACCTGACTGGCCGAGCTGACCGCCGGCCCCACCATGACCGGCTTCAGGTCTGTCCTCCCCCCTATCGTCAGCACCTTGAAATGCTGCGGGTGGGCCTTGGCCTCCCCCTGACCGGAGCCAGGCTTGGAGCCCGTGTGGGGCAGCTGCAGCACAATAGACTGGCCCGACTTGCCTATGGCCGTCACCATGAACTTCTGGCCCCCTGGAGTGATAGTGGTGGTGCCTGGGGACCTGGTGGTGTCTGCTGCCGGGGATGAGGCCATGTTATTGAGGATGATCTGGTGGTTGGCTGAGAACTTCTGTAAGCCCCCCGAGGTGAGACTGACCCCGCCCGGGCTGGTAGTTGTTTTGGGGGTGGTGGAGGTGAGGGTGGAGGCTGTGGCGGGTCGGAGAGTGAGGGGGGAGGATGATGCTATGGAGGGGGGGAGGAGGAGCTGAGTGGAAGAGGTGGTGCTACAGAGGGTGGAGTCTGTGGTGATGGAGGTGGTCAGGGCCTGGGTCCGCTGGGTCGGAGGGGCATCCGAACAAAGGCTAACGATCTCTGGGACGGCGATAACATCTGTTTCCATGGGGATTGGTGCATCGTCGCTGGGCTGTGATTGGCCAGAGGCTGCAGGGGACTCGGCGGGGGGGTCGTCGTCCATGACGATGGCCTCGGTGTCCATTATCTCGTCAGGGAGGAGGATGTTCAGCTCTGGCGACACCACGTCCATGTCTCCAGGTTTACACTCAGCTCAAATCAGTCGCTGCAGGAGACAAAACGGGGAACATTAGAATGTCAGTCCAATAACTCCACCAATTTATTAGAAGCATCAAAACACCTTTTCTGGTACTTTCCTTCAGTATCAAGGAAAGTACCTGTACACAAAAAAACGACAGAAATAGCTGCAGCAACTTTTGGGATAGTCAAAACTTGCATTTCCAACCAGAGGTTTTTAGATCCTGCTTGGTGCCAATACGCAATTGATAGGCAACCAAGAACAATTGCAAATGTATTTTATATCTGGGGAAAAAATTATAATAAAGTGAGATGCCTAAAACTGAATGCCCTTTTTGCAATTCCTGCATATGAACATGTGTTGATGTTTGCATATAACGGTGTGGATGTTGCACACACACTACTGCAACGACACGAGAAGGTGCAAACCCATCACCATTTTAAGGATGTCATTGTCATATACAGCCCAAAAGTGTGTGACATCAGTAAATATATTAAAGATGCATAGATCTGCTATCAATAACGCAAGACTCAAGAGCAAATCCACCAAATAGTTTCAAAGACAGCGATGAATTCATAGGAAATGAAAAGGTTGGTACACACATAGGCAATGCAACATCGAGTATCTGACGTTACAGAATATATAAATCATAAATGACCTGTTTAAATAGCATTATAAATGTTGGATAGCTAAATGCGGTAGTTTAGCCAGCCACCAAGAACAATACCATTTGTTTGTTTATGTAACGACATTATGACCCTAACTCTTTGATTGCAATACTACATTAAACGCTTACTTTGCAACAAAGTCCACCTGATTTCGAACGGTATAAGTTAGAATTGAGCTAGCTAGCTAACTAACTAACATGTCATCGATTGTGTGACTAGCTAGTTAGCGAGCTAACGTAGCTAGCTTGGCTAGGCCGCTTCGGACATCCAAGAGAATAACAATCTTTGTCCTACCTCCGCCGTACTCCAAATAAGACAGATGGTCCACTATACAAGTCGATAAACTACGGGGTACAGATGTTCATCTTCTCAAATGTTCTATCGGATATGTGTATTGGGGCCCGATTCTCGTTCTCAACAAAGCAGTCTGTCAAAACCATCAATTGGTGACAGGAGCAGCCCTATGAAAACGACCAGCTAGCTAGCTACGTTTCTATTTTCAGGCCGGGGTTGGATTTCGAAAGATCCGCCATTTTCACCTCGTCATCAGTTAACTAAAGAGACGAGAGGAAGATATAGCAATAGAGACGAACGCCCATGCCATGGATCTTGTTTACCAATGAAGTAACGGGGGCACCGTTTGCAATTGATTATTACCGGGTGGTGCAACACAGTGATGTTAGAAGAGTACCCCGCGTTGTCACATAACGTTACAAACCATATGATCTTGTAAATATTTACATGGTACTCTGTGTAGAGCTACACAGTGAATAACGACACGAATAATACATCTACATTATTGTCCATTGGTAATCAACTGTGGTGAACTGTTGTTTTGTGATTTCAAATCAAATTTCATTGGAACAGCCCTTTTTACAGTCATTTGTCACAGAACACCCCAGAAACCTTGATATAAAAGGGGGATATGACCTTCCTTGGGGGAAAAGAAACCCGAGGCGAGCATCAGACCATTTGACAGTCAAAGCCCCCAGCTGCTTTCAAGCCATTTCACCAAGCAGACAGTAGACAGACCAGGAGGGTATTTTAACGGCTAGACAAAATTGAATAGACAGGACAACTGCAGTGGCAAACCCCCCTGCAAGCGAAGCCCTAATATCAAACTGGGAGAGCAAAATCCTAAAATTACTCTCCATTTGTCAGGGTGCTGGAAACAAGCTAACGGGCTGCATTTGTAATGCATTTGATGTCATTAAAATATTAAATCACACAAAGTTAGTCTGAATAATCAATGTCATTCTCAAACATCAGCAAATGCAGCTGTGCGACGTTGACAATAGTCACCTTTATTTGAATGAATGGTAAATGAATGTGTTATAATGTGCCTATGAATGTTTTCTAACTTCCTATCGCTTCTACAACAGCAGTCCTATGCTAAATCTTCCTATGCAGCTAGCTCGCTGTCTGCTAACTGGACATAATCAGCTGTTAGCTAGCAAGCCTGGCCAGCAGCTAACTCATTAGCATGTTGGCTAACATTATTTTGCCCCTTTCACACAGCGAATAGATTCTTACGTGGCTTGTTTTTCCCCTCGGTGCAACACCTTTGGTGACACGAAACGTGTTAACGCACACACTCCTTCGCCGTTCCGTACAGGCGGAGCAACATCTCGGTAAAACCCACAGAAACGTAGACGATTGTTCAAAATACCGCGCCTAGCACCATTTCACCCCGACCATCCCATAATAATGTCACGCCCTCCTTGACAACCACACCGCGCGTCATCGAACTACTTCCAGCCTCCCTCTTAGTGCGTGAAAGCGCTACAACAAAGAGTGCGTTCGTAAATTAACTCTGGCTATCTACTCCGATTCCTGAGTGTGCCAGAGCGCAGAGTAATTTATGAATTTACGAATGCGCAATACCCGTGGAATATGACGGGTTTCAGTAAACGTCGACAAAAAACGTAATTCAATTGTTTCTAGCAGCACGTTTACAGTCACCAACGCTATAGGGTGTGTTCGTAAATTCAATGTGGCCATCTACTCCGATTTCAGACCACTCTCGTCTGAGTGTGCCAGAGCGCAGAATAACTGGTGCATTTATAAACGCTGAATAGCCGATGTCTGTAAACGTCGGGGGGGAAAAAAACGTAATTAAATTGTTTCCAGCAGCACAGTTACAGTCACCAACGCTATGGATAACATCAAAACAGCCTAATCAGCTCTGCTAGGGCTGGTAAAATGGCCAGAGTGAGGTTTTCTCTCATTTATTTGTGTCTGGAAATAGCGAGTCTAGTGTGCGAAACGCTCTGAATTTAGGAATGTACAATCTTGACAATGCTCTGAATGTATGAATTCCCAGACTGCACTCTGAGCCCACTCTGTCACCCTAAAGTGAATTTACGAACACAACCTCAGCAAGACCTCAAAGTGGAATATAAAGGAACAATTACATATTTGTTCACATTTAACCGCTGATGTGACAACATGTAAATATAGTAGTCTTAATGTAATCATTAAATCTCAAACACTGAATTCACTATATCCCCTTATTTGACACTGTGGCTCTGGGACCTCTCTTCCCTGTTGGTCCTCCAGACTCTTTGTACCACACTGCTCCTGTGACAGAGATAGAGAGATGGGCCCAGGGCCGGCCTGCTCATAAGGCAGATTGGCGAGGATGGATTTTCTGAGCTAAACTGACCAAGACGCACATCCAACAACACATAAAACCTCACATAATTCTGCCCCAAAACAATGAGAATGTATTTCAACCATTGGCGTATGGGCTTTTTAGGTGAGCACTGATGCCATCCTGTGATAAGCAGTGACCAATTTGTCAAAGGCAGGGACACACAAATATTTATAATCTCTATTCCCAGCGCGCCTCTCCTGGGTGCTGTTGGAGAGACGCATCGCCGCAGCAATCCGAGACCCATGGTGCGGCGCACAATTGGCCCACCGTCGTCCAGGTTAGGGGAGGGTTTGGCCGGCAGGGATGTCCTTGCCCCACCGCGCACTAGCGACTCCTGTGGGGGGCCGGGCGCAGTGCACGCTGACACGGTTGCCAGCTGTATCGTGTTTCCTCCGACACATTGGTGCGGCTGGCTTCCGGGTTAAGTGGGCAGTGTGTCAAGAAGCAGTGCGGCTTGGTTCGGTTGTGTTTCGGAGGACGCACGGCTCTCGACCTTCACCTCTCCCAAGTCTGTACGGGAGTCGCAGCGATGAGACAAGACTGTAACTACCAATTGGATACCACAAAATTGGAGAGAAAACAGGGTTAAAAAAAGAGATTCAAATTATATAAAAAATTTACAAAAATGACAATTACGTATTTTCAGCTTTCATTTAGAGCCTAAAATTCACCTGATTTCAAGGTCCTGAAAATAGCATTTTCAACTTTCTTTCAGAACCTAAATTGAACTTAACTTCAACGAGTGGCGGTCGCTGACGTTTAAGATGAGGGAGGACGTTTTTTTTATTGAGCATGGCCTTATTTCTATTACAGCATATTGGATGACTGCCATTCATATTCCATGCACCCAGTTCAGTTTAACATCGATATGTTTATGCTACTACATGATACTCAAATTTTCCCTATACCCATCATGAGGTTGCTACAACCTAGCCTATGAATGAAAGTTTACAACATAGGTGCACACAGGTCAAGAGAAAATGTTGAGGTGACAGACAGTGACACATGGACAGACAGTGACACATTCAATACTTGAATGTGCACCCTCTGCCTGCATCTAGCAAATATAGGGTGTAATCATTTGTCCAACAGTTGCAAACAAGCATTTCTATTGGACAAATTCAGGTATGTTTATCCCCATTTTGTTCCGTTTAATAAACGTTTTTCAACAGAATCAGTGGAATGAATACTCCCCTGATCACACGTAAACACAGTTCGCTTTCATAGCAGCCACGTTGCATTCCTTCTCGCCACTATGCGCTATCCTCCTCTCACCTTTTCCCTTCGCATGTGGACTTTAATGCAAAATACATCAGCTGTATGTGACCAGGCGGAAAAACATTTCCAAAACAAATCATATAATAACCGCTGCACACAGCCTACATTGTTGTCACCATGTTTGCTAAAGTATCGTCATAGTCAACATAGCTAATAGAACTATCACATTAGTAAACCCGCTACAATCAAGAAGTAATGTTACAGTGTACAGTCAGTAAGCAGTTTAGCAGTTACACAGGGTCTCCAGTGGCAATACATTTGTAAAACCAAAGCTTCCCTTGACTTGGAAGAGTTCCAGTGTTGTGTTGGATAGTCATAGCCAGCTAGCTAACATAGCATCCATCTGTTTGAGCTAGGTGTTGGAGTAGGCTAGACTAGCTAGCTGTAAGTGAACATGAAAGAGAAAATAATTACTCCTGCTTCTCCTTCATTTTTGAAGAAATTGAGTTGTTAAAATCTGTATAGCTGTTGTTTTTTTCTCTCTTTACTCAACTACTCACCACATTTTATGCACTGTGCAGTGCTAGCTAGCTGTAGCTTATGCTTTCAGTCCTAGATTAATTCTCTGATCCTTTGATTGAGTAGACAACATGTCATTTCATAGTGCAAGAGCTTTGATGGGTTGGAGGACATCCTCCGGAAGTAATTACTGTGCAAGTTTATGGAAGGGGGTGAGAACCATGAGTCTCTTTGGTGTTGTATTGAAGTCAATGTACCCAGAGGACGGAAGCTAGCTGTCCTCCGGCTACACTATGGCGCTGCTGAGGCTACTGTATACCTTAACTGCAAAACAGTGTGTTTTAATCAATTATTTGGTGACGTGAGTATATTTAGTATAGTTTTATTAAAAAGGATATGTATATATTTTACTGTTTTTATTTTTATGAAATTGACTGAGGAGGATGGTCCTCCTCTTCTTCCGAGGAACCTCCACTGACTTAAACATCTGGAAAAATACATATTTTAACAATTAACAAAGAGGTTGAATACTTGACTCAAAACATTTCAGCTTTTCAATTTTAATTAATTTGTAAAAAATTCTAAAAACAATTATTCCACTTTGACTTTATGTGGTATTGTGTGTAGAAATCTCAAGTTAATCCATTTTAAATTCAGGCTGTAACACAACAAAATGTGAAAAAAAGTAAAGGGGTGTGAATACTTTCTGAAGGTATGGAAGTAAATGCAATATAATGTTCACATGCTGATAAAGGAATGCTGAGACATGTTGCTTATTGAGAATGACTCTGTCACGGTCTTGTAAAGGAGCGGACCAAGATGCAGCGAGGTTCCCAGTGTACATACTTTTATTAAAACGTAACGTAACTGGCAAAACAATAAACAAATCAAGATCGTAACTCCGGTGTGGCTAAACAGGCCAACACATACGACGGTAACATACCAGATGAACAATGACCCACAAAACCCCAGTGAAAAGCACAAACATATATATGGTTCCCAATTAGAGGTAACGACCATCAGCTGCCTCTAATTGGGAACCATCAACCCAACATAGAATTATAACACCTAGAACAAAACCCTACTAAACAAAACACAAACTAAACACGCCAGCCTGCTAACCCAGGCCTGGACCTGACATTACCCCCAAAGGCCAAAAAGTCCAGTGGGGGTCCTCGGGTGGGTCTTCGTGTCCTTGGTGGCGGCTCCGGTGCCGGCCGTGCTGGCCCGAGAAGACGCAGAGGCCCGGGGCTTGGAGCCAGAACAGTACGTACCAGGCTGGAACGACACCCTAAAGGCCTGGTGCGCGAAGCAGGAACCTTACGTGCCAGCGGCCTGGTGCGTGGAACAGGAACATTACGTGCCAGGCTGGGACGACACCCTAGCGGCCTGGTGCGTGGAACAGTCCGTGCCGGTCTCTCGATGCGCACGGAGGGCCTGGTGCGCGGAGCAGGGACAGGACGTGCCGGGCTCTCGATGCGCACAGGGGACCTGATGTGTGGAGCAGGGACAGGACGTGCCGGGCTCTCGATGCGCACGGGCGGCCTGATGCGCGGAGCAGGGACAGGACGGATCTCTCGGGACGGGCCTTTCGGGCTTTCTCGCCAGCCGTGTTCCCGCATACTTCTGCCGCTCTGCCATCGCTAACTCCAAACCATCCCTGGGATGGCGATACTCCCCAGCCTTCCTCCAGGGTCCTTCTCCAGCCATGATTTCCTCCCAGGTCCAGAACTCCCGGTTATCTTGCTGCTTGGTCCTTGTTTGGTGGGTCATTCTGTCACGATCTTGTAAAGGAGCGGACCAAGATGCAGCGAGGTTTCCAGTTTCCACATACTTTTATTAAAATGTAACGGGCAACACACACACACATACACACACACACACACACACACACACACACACACACACACACACACACATACATATGATCCAAGATCCAAGGATTTACTTAGGCTGACTCATCATTGAAACAACAATGTTACAAATAGCAGAACTACATGTTTTAGGGAAATCGGTCATACTGGGAAATAATACAATTCCAAGAGATCCAAATCAGGTAGCGTATCGGTTTGATAGTTCCCACCTGTAATAGTATTTTCCATTGCAGTACTCTGCATGCTAAGATGAAAGGGTTGTTCTGTCATTTGTTGAGTTGTCCCAGCAAGTTAACACAAAGATTTAGGTAGATGCAAATTATCTCTATAAAGGCACGTTGCTGATTATAAACTCCTGCCCCTGACCATCCTAAAAGTATGCACTCTAACCTTACAAGTTATTTAATGAAATATGTTACCTAATAATTTTTGGGGTCATTAGTTCAGTGGCTGGTTAAAAAATTTAATTGAAATGATGCAATTGGGGATTATAAGAAATGTAGCCTTTAAGCAATTAGACTATTGCTGATGCCTGCCTCCGACAACCCTCAGCAGCCGCTAACCAATACTTACTGTATTTCAGTAGGCCCTGTACTATAATATACTATTTTTCCATAATATTGTAACTAGACACCCTCGATAAAGGCTGTAAACCTAAGGCTTTAATACTTCACCAGCTATTTAAGTTGATGCCTTCATCATCAGGCGATTTGTTAGAATGTTATGTTGGAGTGCAGTGTATATGACAGAATTCAAGACATAGATTTCATATTTAACAATATAGAATAATATTGTATATCATTATAATCACTACAAACCAGTGAAAGATCCCTTTAGGAATATTATAGATACATTTTTAATTGTTTTAAAATAAAATATAGAAATGATGGATGCAAATACTGACTAAAAACAGTTTTGTGAATAGAGTGTTTGACATATTTTGGGAACAATTTTGATAGTGTTTTCAAATATTAGCCTATATATTTTGCAAACCTGACTAAATTGGTTGCGTTATCTGCATAACTATAATAATTGTTTAATTATCATTAGGCATATTCCACCTATTATTGAAAGAGTTGTGGCAATGTCAGACCAATCATATTAAAACCAATGGAGCCTGTTGGTGGCAATATTGGAAAATGTTTAGCCCATGGTTAAAAAAGCAATAGCTAGGCATTATTATTGAGACTTTTTCCAGCTTTATTTAAAGTTCGGTGCACTCATTATGAAGGCATGTTGCGAAAATGAGTTACCTGTACCTCTATGCTGGACAAAATGCATTGCTATGGAATTTAATATACATACAGTGCCTTTGGAAAGTTTTCAGACCCCTTGACTTTTTCCACATTTTGTTACAGCCTTATTCTAAGATGGATTAAATAAAACATTTTCCTCAGCAATCTACACACAATACCCCATTATGACAAAGCAAAAACAGTTTTTTTGAAATTTTTGCAAATGTATAAAATAATTTAACAGAAAAACCTTATGTACATAAGTATTCAGACCCTTTCGAGCTCAGGTGCATCCTGTTTCCATTGATCATCCTTGAGATGTTTCTACAACTTGATTGGAGTCCACCTGTGGTAAATTCAATTGATTGGACATGATTTGGAAAGGCACACACCCACAGTTGACAGTGCATGTCAGAGCAAAAACTAAGCCATGGGGTCGAAGGAATTGTCTGTAGAGCTCCGAGACAGGATTGTGTCGAGGCACAGATCTGGGGAAGGGTACCAAAACATTTCTGCAGCATTGAAGGTCCCCAAGAACACAGTGGCCTCCATCATTCTTAAATGGAAGAAGTTTGGAACCACCAAGACTCCAAGACCCCGAGGCTCACTCTGACAGAGCTATAGAGTTCCTCTGTGGAGATGGGAGAACCTTCCAGAAGGACAACCATCTCTTCAGCACTCCACCAATCAGGCCTTTATGGTAGAGTGGCCAGACAGAAGCCACTCCTCAGTGAAAGGCACATGACAGCCCACTTGGAGTTTGCCAAAAGGCACCTACAGACTCTCAGACCATGAGAAACAAGATTCTCTGGGCTGATGAAACCAACATTGAACTCTTTGGCCTGAATGCCAAGTGTCACGTCTGGAGGAAACCTGGCACCATCCCTACGGTGAAGAGTGGTGGCAGCATCATGCTGTCGGGATGTTTTTCAGCAGCAGGGACTGGGAGACTAGTCAGGATCGGGGCAAGATGAACGGAGCAAAGTACTAAGAGATCCTTGATGAAAACCTGCTCCAGAGACCTGGACAACGACCCTAAGCACACAGCCACGACACGCAGGAGTGGCTTCGGGACAAGTCTCTGAATGTCCTTGAGTGGCCCAGACAGAGCCCGGACTTGAACCCGATTGAACATCTCTGGAGAGACCTGAAAATAGCTGCGCAGCAACACTCCCCATCCAACCTGACAGAGCTTGAGAGGATCTGCAGAGAAGAATGGGCGAAACTCCCCAAATACAGGTGTGCCAAGCTTGTAGTGTCATAACCAAGAAGACTATGTTGTAATCGCTGCCAAAGGGGATTCAACAAAGTACTGAGTAAAGGGTCTGAATACTTATGTAAATGGGATATTTAAGTGTTTTATTTTGAATAAATTTGCTAAAATTTCAAAAATGTATTTTGCTTTGTCATTATGGAGTATTGTGTGACAACCTATGAGAGAAAAAAATATTTTTAGAATAAGGCTGTAATATAACAAAATGTGGAAAAAGTCAAGGGTTCTGAATACTTTCCGAAGGTCCAATGTACGAGGCAGGTTTCACATCACATTTCTTGATGTTAACACAATTTATAGAATCATATTGCATATCATTTTAATCAATAGACATCAGTGAATGCTTCTAAAACATTTTTTAAGTGTTTTAATGTAATATATTTGAAACGTTTACAAAAGTCAGCAATTCGAACAGCTTTGTTGACCCAAGTAACCGCTTAAGGGCAGTCGTGGAAGACATACTTGAGAGTAAAAGTAAAGATACCTTAATAGAAAATGACTCAACTAAAAGTGAAAGTCACCCAGTAAAATACTACTTGAGTAAAAGTCTTAAGTATTTGGTTTTAAAAATCCTTAAGTATCAAAAGTAAATGGAATTTCTAAAATATATCAAAAGTAAAAGTATAAATCATTTCAAATTCCTTATATTAAGCAAACCAGAAGGCACATATTTCTTTTTACGACACACCAACATAATTTACACACGAAGCATTTGTGTTTAGTGAGTCCGCCAGATCAGAGGCAGTAGAGAAGACCAGGGATGTTCTCTTGATAAGCGCATGAATTGGACCATTTTCCTGTCAAAATGTAACAAGTACTTTTGGGTGTCCGGGAAAATGAGTAAAAAATACATTATTGTAAAAAATCAAATAAAAAAAATACATTAATGTACAGATACCCCAAAAAACTACTTAAGCAGCACTATTTTTACTTAAGTACTTTACACCACTGCATCGGGGTCATAACATATAATGCGGTGATAACCATATTTAGCTACTTCCAATAAGTTGTAATCATACCAAAATATAACCCACAGACATGGACCTTAATGAAAATCATCATTTGACTTTGCCACCCCACTTTGGACAAATATGTGAAATTTGTCCATATGGCCCATAGACTAAGTATGCAACATTTAATTAGAAAACACAGAAAATACAGGGATGAGGTGGTGTTCAAATATAGCTGTGATTTTTTTTAAAAATCAGTATTCTGAAGAAATGCAACAAGACATTTTCACACAGAGAACACCCGGCTCCAAAGTTGATCAACAAATATTAATATTAAACCAGGAGACGATTTAACTTTGCTATTGGTGGGTTCCCCAGGTAGTGAGGGGAATGGCGTCCCTTGAGAGGGCAAGAACGAGATGTATGTTAGGGGAAGTACAATATTATCATAAGGAGCCGTATACATGGAATACTGAGGAGGAATGGAGGGAAAAACAGAGGCAGAGGAGGTTGAGGAGAGAGAGGGAGGAAGAGGGTGAGCTTGAATCGGTTAAGAATGTCTGAGAAAAAGGGAGATGGCTTGTTAATGGTAGAAAGTGTAAGCAGAGTGAGCTGTACGCCGGATCGAAGACAGGAGGTGGTAGGTATTGTGTAGTTCTCAGCTCAGGATAAAGATAAGTCTGTGACAGTAGGAGTGACATTTTAGGAAATAGTGGACCCTTGCCTTCTGGCTGATCCATTTTTGGTTTCAGGGTGGGTAAAAACAGAGTTGGGTGCTGTGGAATTGGTGAAGATAACCAGAAGTGGTCTTGTGATAATTGTTTGTGATTCTACTGGTTAGAGGGAGCAGGCACTCCGCGTCAATGAATGGGGACAAGAGATGTGAATTGGGCGCCATTGAAAGGAGTGATTTCTGGGGTAGCGGTAAATGTGAAAGTTGACCAACTGAAGGGGAAGATTCCAAGTGTTTGTGATGCTTGTCATTTGGGGTGACGCAGACAGGGGGGCGTGAGTTGTGAAACAGAAGAGTGTTTGTTATTTTGAGTTTTGATGTTCAGTCTTTGCCCGACAAAGTGATGTTACATAAGTTATCCCAAAAGAGCTTTTGTGCCGAACACATTCCGTTGTTACAGGTGTCAAGCTTATGGGCATGTGGCAGCAGTGTGTAGGAGGGAGGATCTTAGGTGTGAGAAGTGTGCAGAAGGATATAACACAAAGGAATGTGTAGTATTGGGGAAAGAAGCGGTATGTGTTAATTGTAGGGGTACCATGGGGCTGGGGATCAGAAATGTCTGGTGCGAGAGAGGCAGGTTCAGGTTTCCAGGGATAGAGTAGTGTACAGTGGGGGAAAAAAAGTATTTAGTCAGCCACCAATTGTGCAAGTTCTCTCACTTAAAAAGATGAGAGAGGCCTGTAATTTTCATCATAGGTACACTTCAACTATGACAGACAAAATGAGGAAAAAAAATCCAGAAAATCACATTGTAGGATTTTTTATGAATTTATTTGCAAATTATGGTGGAAAATAAGTATTTGGTCAATAACAAAAGTTTATCTCAATACTTTGTTATATACCCTTTGTTGGCAATGACAGAGGTCAAATGTTTTCTGTAAGTCTTCACAAGGTTTTCACACACTGTTGCTGGTATTTTGGCCCATTCCTCCATGCAGATCTCCTCTAGAGCAGTGATGTTTTGGGGCTGTCGCTGGGCAACACGGACTTTCAACTCCCTCCAAAGATTTTCTATGGGGTTGAGATCTGGAGACTGGCTAGGCCACTCCAGGACCTTGAAATGCTTCTTACGAAGCCACTCCTTTGTTGCCCGGGCGGTGTGTTTGGGATCATTGTCATGCTGAAAGACCCAGCCACGGCCCCATTCATTCTTTCCTTTACACGGATCAGTCGTCCTGGTCCCTTTGCAGAAAAACAGCCCCAAAGCATGATGTTTCCACCCCCATGCTTCACAGTAGGTATGGTGTTCTTTGGATGCAACTCAGCATTCTTTGTCCTCCAAACACGACGAGTTGAGTTTTTACCAAAAAGTTCTATTTTGGTTTCATCTGACATTCTCCCAATCCTCATCTGGATCATCCAAATGCTCTCTAGCAAACTTTAGACGGGCCTGAACATGTACTGGCTTAAGCAGGGGGACACGTCTGGCACTGCAGGATTTGAGTCCCTGGCGGCGTAGTGTGTTACTGATGGTAGGCTTTGTTACTTTGGTCCCCGCTCTCTGCAGGTCATTCACTAGGTCCCCCCGTGTGGTTCTGGGATTTTTTCTCACCGTTCTTGTGATCATTTTGACCCCACGGGGTGAGATCTTGCGTGGAGCCCCAGATCGAGGAAGATTATCAGTGGTCTTGTATGTCTTCCATTTCCTAATAATTGCTCCCACAGTTGATTTCTTCAAACCAAGCTGCTTACCTATTGCAGATTCAGTCTTCCCAACCTGGTGCAGGTCTACCATTTTGTTTCTGGTGTCCTTTGACAGCTCTTTGGTCTTAGCCATAGTGGAGTTTGGAGTGTGACTGTTTGAGGTTGTGGACAGGTGTCTTTTATACTGATAACAAGTTCAAACAGGTGCCATTAATACAGGTAACGAGTGGAGGACAGAGGAGCCTCTTAAAGAAGAAGTTACAGGTCTGTGAGAGACAGAAATCTTGCTTGTTTGTATGTGACCAAATACTTATTTTCCACCATAATTTGCAAATAAATTCATAAAAAATCCTACAATGTGATTTTCTGGATTTTTTCCCTCATTTTGTCTGTCATAGTTGAAGTGTACCTATGATGAAAATTACAGGCCTCTCTCATCTTTTTAAGTGAGAGAACTTGCACAATTGGTGGCTGACTAAATACTTTTTTTCCCCACTGTAGATGTCGTATGCCGAGGCAGTGAAGAAAGTAGAAGAAGATGGGACAAGGTGGAGGGATCCTGAGAGGAGTGGTGTGAGTAGTAGATCTGTACCAGTACAGAGAGATAAGCCAACAAGTGATATATGCTTCAGTAAGATAGATTTTTTTAGCGTTTATAGCAATGGTTATCAACTGTCCTGCAAGAATGGAACGTAAGTCACAGAAAATTGAAGTTGTGGTGGCAGCTGCAGAGAAGTATTTGGGTGAACAAGACTTGACATCAGAAGAGTTACAGGGTGTGTTAGGTGGTGGTGTCCCATCCTTTCAGGCTGTTGGCCTGAGGTAGGACTAAATAGATTTAAATAGTGGAGTAGGGTGGTGGGTTTTTAATGAGTGTAGGGTTAGATGGTAGGCTATTTGTAGATTTTTTTTCGTTTTATCTACAGTACCAGTCAAAAGTTTGGACACACCTACTCATTCCAGGTTTTTTCTTTTCTTTTCACTATTTTCTACAATGTAGAATAATAGTGAAGACATCAAAACTATGAAATAACACCAAAAAAGTGTTAAACAAATCAAAATATATTTTCTATTCGAGATTCTTCAAAGTAGCCACCCTTTGCCTTGATGACAGCTTTGCACACTCTTGGCATTCTCTCAACCAACTTCATGAGATAGTCACCTGGAACGTATTTCAATTAACAGGTGTGCCTTGTTAAAAGTTAATTTGTGAAATTTCTTTCCTTCTTTATGCGTTTTAGCCAATCAGTTGTGTTGTGACAAGGTAGGGGTGGTATACAGAAGATAGCCCTATTTGGTAAAAGACCAAGTCTCTCATAAGGACCGCCACAGGAAAGGAAGACCCAGAGTTACCTCTGATGCAGAGGATAAGTTCATTAGCGTTAACTGCACCTCAGACATCTCAACACCAACTGTTCAGAGGAGACTGCGTGAATCAGGCCTTCATGGTCGAATTGCTGCAAAGAAACCACTACTAAGGACACCAATAATAAGAAGAGACTTGCTTGGGCCAAGAAACACGAGCAATGAACATTAGACCGGTGGAAATCTGACCTTGGGTCTGATGAGTCCAAATTTGAGATGTTTGCTTCCAACCGCCGTGTCTTCGTGAGACACAGAGTAGGTGAACGCATGATCTCTGCATGTGTGGTTCCCACCGTGAAGCATGGAGGAGGTGGTGTGAGGATGTGGGGGTGCTTTGCTGGTGACACTGTCAGTGATTTATTTAGAATTCAAGGCACACTTAACCAGCATGGATACCACAGCATTCTGCAGCGTTACACCATCCCATCTGGTTTGCGATCAGTAGGACTATCATTTGTTTTTCAACAGGACAATGACCTAAAACAAACCTCCAGGCTGTGTAAGGGATATTTGACCAAGAAGGAGAGTGAGTGATGGAGTGCTGCATCAGATGACCTGGCCTCCACAATCACCCGACCTCAACCCAATTGAGATGGTTTGGGATGAGTTGGACCGCAGAGTGAAGGAAAAGCAGTCAACAATCAGCATATATGGGAACTCCTTCAAGACTGTTGGAAAAGCATTCCTCATGAAGCTGGTTGAGAGAATGCCAAGAGTGTGCAAAGCTGTAATCAAGGCAAAGGGTGGCTACTTTGAAGAATCTCAAATATAAAATATATTTTGATTTGTTTAACACTTCTTTGGTTACTACATGATTCCATATGTGTTATTTCATAGTTTTGATGTCTTCACTATTATTCTACAATGTAGAATATAGTAAACATAAATAAAAAACCTGGAATGAGTAGGTGTGTCCAAACTTTTGACTGGTACTGTATATATATATATATTTTTTTTTTCAAACACAGTATTGTACTCCAGTCTAGTAGGTGGCGGTAATGCAACATTTATTGGATACCAAACGCCGTTAAATCTCATCGAAGAAGATTCTTTTTTTTTCATGTCTGTCATTTCAAGGGGCTTTATTGGCATGGGAAACATATGTTAACATCGCCAAAGCAAGTGAAGTAGATAATATGCAAAAGTGAAATAAACAATAAAAATGAACAGTAAACATTACACTCACCGAAGTTCCAAAATAATAAAGACATTACAAATGTCATATTATGTATACATACAGTGTTTTAACAATGTGCAAATGGTTAAAGTACAAAATGGAAAATAAATAAACATAAATATTGGTTGTATTTACAATGGTGTTTGTTCTTCACTGGTTGCCCATTTCTTGTGGCAACAGGTCACAAATCTTGCTGCTGTGATGGCACACTGTGGTATTTCACGCAGTATATATGGGAGTTTATCAAAATCGGGTTTGTTTTCGAATTCTTTGTGGATCTGTGTAATCTGAGGGAAATATGTGTATCTAATATGGTCATACATTTGGCAGAGGTTAGGAAGTGCAGCTCAGTTTCCACCTCATTTTGTGGGCAGTGTGCAGATAGGCAGACCTGGCTCTCAAGAGAAGACAGGCTATCTCAATAGCAAGGCTATGCTCACTGAGTCAAAGCTTTCCTTAATTTTGGGTCAGTCACAGTGGTCATGTATTTTGCCACTGTGTACTCTCTGTTTATGGCCAAATAGCATTCTAGTTTGCTCTGTTTTTTTTTGTTAATTCTTTCCAATGTGTCAAGTAATTATCTTGTTGTTTTCTCATGATTTGGTTGGGTCTAATTGTGTTGTCTGTCACCATACGGTGGCACACAATTGGCCCAGCGTCGTCCAGGTTTGGCCAGGGTAGGCCGTCATTGTAAATAAGAATTTGTTCTTAACTGACTTGCCTAGTTAAATAAAGGTTACATAAAATAAAATAAATGCTTTAAAATGTAGTTGTTCCGGTAGCTTGTATGGGCTACATCTATCTAAAGGTGTTGTGTCAAGGTTGACCAATATATTTTTGAATCACACCTGTTAACACGGCTTCCATTTCAGCAACCGTGGTGGTAACAGGAGAAATGCTGCCATCTGGCCAAAGTAAAATATTAAAATGAATGGAACTTAAAACTTCAACGTATGTAGCCTAGATCACTAAATGCTGTATATAGCAGTGTAGTGGCAAAGCTTTCACCATATGCTTCCATTCCACCGTACAGATCTGCGAACATTGAAGGGTCAGGGCCAGCGAAGGGGTAGAGATCGAATTGGAACAGGCTTTTTATTTATTTTTTAACAGTGGCTACAAATATCAACATACCGATATTAAAAATATTTAATTTTGGCTCCACTTCGGATGTGTTGGAATTGGTGCTGATGCTGACTAATATCGATGAAGAACAGCTTATTGATAGTATACATTATTAAACTCTACTGATCATACAACATCATTCCCATTAGGTTAATTCAGTTCCAGTATAGACGTGCATTTTGTCTCTCCACCATAATATCAATAATATTTATTTGGAAAACACAGACGTGAAAAATAACGTTTTATATAGCTAGTAAAACTGTTAGAGTTGTAACTGTTCCATACAGATAATAGAATGTATCATATTGTAATGAAACAGGCAGGGAGCATAAACCCAGGGTCGTTACAATATTATCAGTCAAGTCTAAAGAGCAAACTAATACTAGATTAGAGACCAAAACGAGAGAGCTGTACAAGTGGGTTGCCAGTCTGGAAGGACCTTCCAGGCGGTAAGGTGGGCATACAGCTGAGGACTCTCGTTGTTGACACTTCGTCGGAGAAATGGCGGCCGGAGTGAGACAGGAGCTTGCACAGCTTATGAATTCAAGCGGATCCCACAAAGATCTCGCTGGAAAGTATGTATTGAGCAAAAAAACTAGAAAATATATGTGAATGTAGATATACATTACTTTCAACCCGAGTGTCACGTTTAGACGGAATTATAAATGCGTCAATGAGCAGCCCGCCGATGCTATGCTAGTTCTCAAGTTAGCATAAAACTGTAGCTACGGGTACAGCTATACCCAAAGATGGTGGATAAATTAAGATGTCCCACTCAGGCCGTTTACCATTTAAAAAGCAATTGTCAGTTCCGGTCTGTTTAACGGTGGTTCTTCCATAGGAAAATGCATTAGCAGCTGGGTCTGGTCTGCAGCTGACTGTATGCTAAATGTACAAGAAACAACGAGAGAGTGGGATGTCTCGCTTTCTCTTCCGTCTCTGTTGTATACCTTTTACCGGGTTGTAGCTAGCTAGCGAGACAGTATCGGTGGTTAAAAGTCGTGCCAAAGGTCTTGTTATCAACAGTGTGCACTGCTAGTCGATCAGCTAGCTACAGACAGTAAATTAGCATCAGCTAGCTAGCCTTTAATACAAATGTATTACATTTACATAGCGCTTATCATAACAATCTCAAATCGCTAGAAAAGCAAAAGACAAACAAACAAGCAGTAGATTATCATGAGTAGTTTAGCTACAGTATAGTTAGGTCAACCAATAGAGTCCACATCTTTGAGTGCATGCATCCTCCAAAGATGGAGAGGGACAGTTCATGGCTTGATCCGAGGAAGGCGGTAAGAGAGATTGGCGATAAAGAGTGGTGACGATCATGTAGAGGGCTACTCTGGGAACCAGACTGTCGTGTAGCTACTGGACTTCTCCTTCATAATGTACATATGACACCCACTTGGGGTGATGCCTCAGAGGCCCTCAGCAGCTCTGGGCACCAGAAATCTCACCACACACAGTTCAGAGCACTAGCCAGTCATCCTCATTACAAGCCCTCAGCCTCAGTACTGCATTCCTTTACTGCACCTGACTCTTTTATTTATGTTTTCAAAGATCAGGAACCAGCAGCCAGGTTAAACTTTAAAAAGCTGGTACATTGTCCAGATGCATAATTCGAACAAAAACAATTAGCCAGCCAGCTAGCTAGCCTAGCCAAGCCAAGAAGAGTTGACCTGCTAGCCCATCTGCAGATTTTTGGGTCAAAACCACCAGAAATATGCAATAAAACCCAATATTATCAAAAACAAAACAGCTGATTTAAAATAACACACAATTAAAAAAACTTAAACTTGATTAAATATCTAGCTCTCTGCTTAGTTTGCTACTGGGGCGCATGGCGACTACAGAACAAATAATGTAACATTAGTTAACCCACTTAACTGTATTTTGCTTGTTATTTCAATGTGTATATTGTTTTTCATTTGGTGATTATAGGCTTGCTATTCCATTTCCGTTTTGTCATTTACGGAAGTGCGTTCGTGAAAGTAATGTTCAATTCTCAAGTCATGAATATAATTTATAACTTAAGATAGCTATCTAATCCAACCCTTTTGTCAATTGTAGATATCGACAGATTCTGGAGAAGGCCATCCAATTCACAGATGCAGAACAATTGGAATCATTAAAAGCATTCGTTGAAGCAAGTGAGTATCCTGTACAAAGTAAAGGATAGAATACATCCTGCTGCACACCGTTGTTACATAAATTCACCCTTTTCCTTTGTACAATCAAAGCTCATAAATCACATGACTGTATATCCTTTCTAACTGTAATCCTCTCCTGTCCTGCAGTGGTCAATGAGAACGTCAGCTTAGTAATCTCTAGACAGCTGCTGACAGACTTCTGCACAAATATCCCCAGTCTTCCTGACAGCACAGCCAAGGCAGTCTACCACTTCACACTAGAGAAGATACAGCCCAGGGTCATCTCTTTTGAAGAACAGGTGAGTACTGTAATACTTTACTCATTGGGCCTGAGTATCTGCTGGTTTTCTCTTTTGTCTGGCACTTGATTGCTCACAGAGTACACAGTGCACACACCTGGTTTCCCAGATCTAGCCTAGACACTGGTTGGAAATAAATAATACAAATGTCTACCCTATGTGTAAACCCCATGTCTACCCCCAGGTGGCCTCCATCAGACAGCACTTAGCCACCATCTATGAGAAGGAGGAGGACTGGAGAAACGCTGCTCAGGTTCTAGTGGGCATTCCTCTGGAAACAGGACAGAAGTAAGTCACTTTAGTCCAGTGTTTCCAGATCTATTGCTGGGGGACCCGCCGGGAGTGTCCAGTTTGGTTCAGCACTAACACGTATGATTCAAGTAACCAACCGTCTTGTCCTCTTGTTCAGGCAGTACAACGTAGACTATAAGTTGGACACGTACCTGAAGATCGCCCGTCTGTACCTGGAGGATGACGACCCTGTCCAGGCCGAGGCCTACATCAACAGAGCCTCTCTGCTCCAGAACGAGTCCACCAACGAACAGCTACAGGTCCACTACAAAGTGTGCTACGCCAGAGTGTTGGACTACAGGAGGAAGTTTATCGAGGCGGCACAGCGGTACAACGAGCTCTCCTACAAGTCCATCGTCCACGAGACCGAGCGTCTGGAGGCCCTGAAGCACGCTCTCCACTGCACCATCCTGGCATCAGCAGGTACCTGCCACTGTTTTTACACTGTTGTGTGTCAGTCACAGCATCATAATAAGGCGTTCCGTTAAAGCAGTTCTGACTGTGCCATTGCTACATTTGTCTTGGCCTTTTATTGGTGGCGGCAAGTAGTAACGTGATACTTCTCTCCTCGCTCCTCCCTCCCACTCTCCTCTCTCTCCTCTCTCTCCCCTCTCTCCTCTCTCTCCCCCTCCCTCCTTCCCTCTCTCCTCTCTCTCTCTTCTCTCTCTCCTCTCTCCCTCCCTCTCTCCCCTCTCTCCTCTCTCTCTCCAGGCCAGCAGCGCTCCCGTATGTTAGCCACCCTGTTTAAAGACGAGCGCTGTCAGCAGCTGGCGGCCTACGGCATCCTAGAGAAGATGTATCTGGACCGGATCATCAGGGGGGAATCAGCTGCAGGAGTTTGCGGCCATGCTCATGCCCCACCAGAAGGCCACCATGGCGGATGGTAAGTCTCTGCCTCGCCCTCTCTCCACGGTCCTTAGTTATTCAACTGATTGTATAATAAGAAAATATGCTCAACTGCGTTACTGTGGGTTTCTGTTTGTAGGCTCCAGCATATTGGACAGAGCCGTTATTGAGCACAACCTGCTGTCTGCTAGCAAACTTTACAACAACATCACGTTTGAAGAGCTAGGAGCGCTTCTGGAGATCCCTCCCGCTAAGGTAAGATGGATTTCAACATACGAGACCCCAACAGGCGTAAGTGTTGCTTTTGGGTGGGGGGGGATAGGTATAGTGTTTTTGTAATGTGTTCTGTTACTTACTATATCTGTAAATGGGGAAAATCAGGCCCACTGTTCTTTAATAAGTGATCAAGGGTGACAGTTTGTGTAGGAATCTTATTCCTCAAGACATTTAGTATCTGATGGAGAAAATTACTTTTCAGTGGAAGAATTGGGAATGTGATTTATGATTAAAGTAGCGTTTTGAGGGCATAACCAACACCTTTTAGTATGACAGGTTGAAGTTGGGGAAAAATAACCCCAACTATTTATAGGATTTTCTTCAAACCACCCTAACACAGACGTACAGTATTTATCCCAAACTATAAATGCAATAATATTTTTTGAGGTATGTTAATATGAAAGTTGACGTTTCAGTTTTAATAGCAACAGCGTTCCGTAGAAGGCTTGTATTTTGAATATATATGTTGTTGTGCAGGACGATTGTCCCGATGGTGAGGTCCCTGGTTACAGATGCAATCTGGTAGGGAACATAATCACTACTTTACTAATGAATGAGCTGTGAAACCCAAAAATACAGAACTAAAATTCATTGAAGTAAAAGCCTTGTTTGGCTCTGTCTCTCTGTCTCTCGCTCTCGTCTTTCTTTCTCAAAATGTCTCGTTTTGAAGACAGAAAGAATCAGAACTGAATGTGCACTCCCCTTATAATAGCGGTAGTCTCTGTTTATTTATCTCTGTTTTTTGTGAACGTAAAAGGTGTCTTTGTCATTCTAAAGACTCATTGTCATATTTTGCAAAGTAGGCTTCTTCAGGTAGTGGGATTGGGGATGCAGTACTCATAACCGTGTGAAAATGTAGTCTTGGTTAATGATCAAGTTTGTTAGGGGCACCTAAGACATCTGTAAATTAAGGTTATGAAAAATAAATCAAAAAATATATATTTTACTGTACAAATAAATGAGCTATGTTGGAATGACAGGAAAGCAGTGGAGATTGTATGTTTAGGTTTAATGATACAAGCATTCGAAAGGTCTGAGCTTGCCTGAACTAAGTATTTCTGTTCTATCAACATGGAACAGTGTAATCTGAGTTACCCCTCCTATTGTATCTTTGGGTTACTGTTTCTGTCCCTACATACTGTTTCTGTCCCCATTCTCCCCTTGTTCAACTGCTGAATTGAAAGGGTTGTAGAGTTATGTGAACTACTCACTGGTTTACGTGTAAATGGACTAGGTTACCACATCCAGAAAAGGAGTAAACCTGTGAAATATATGTGTGTGTGTGTGTGTGTGTGTGTGTGTGTGTATATATATGTATATCATTTGAAAGAACATGAACTGCATGTCTTGCTACAGGGGACTTCCAGTGTAGATATTAAATAGAAAAGTGGGATGGAGTTAGTGAATTATAACGGGAGTGAGACGCTACACTACATTTCTCCATTGGGCTGGGTGAGACCAAAATACATTGTCATTTGTAGGTAATGCATACCGTTACAGCTGCCATACCCATTGGCTGTCTTGTGGTTAAGTATTACAGTAGTTATGTACACAGACTAACTAACACCTAACAACACTTCATACTCTTATTCGGCCTGGAATGAATTTGATCATCTTTCACTGGCCCAGTCCAAAAACAACCCCTACCCCCCTAGCCACTTCATGGGGATCTGAGAAGATTGTACGCTAAGCAATATGGCTAGCAATCCACCAAGGCAAGGGGCTAGGGTTTGTTTCTGGCCCGGGGTCTTTGTATTAACTTGTTGTTGACATGTTCCTGTGCCGTAGTGTGAGTGTGCATGGAGATGCCAGTGAGCTGTCCCTCTGTGTCTCTCCCTGTCCCCCAGGCTGAGAAGATCGCCTCCCAGATGATCACCGAGGGACGCATGAATGGCTTCATCGACCAGATAGATGGAATCGTCCACTTTGAGAGTGAGTAGTTAGCTGTGCCCAGACTCCTCTATTGAAAGAAGTCTCCGGCTATGCTCGCTGCCCAGTCGGCTCTAGGAGGATGAGATGCCTCCCACTCTAAATAAGATACTTAACTCTCTCTCTCGCCCTTTCCCTCCCCCCTCTATCTCCGTCTTTCAGCACGGGAGCCCCTGCCCACCTGGGACAAGCAGATCCAGTCTCTGTGTTTCCAGGTGAACAACCTGCTGGAGAAGATCACTGCGGCTGCTCCTGAGTGGACAGCCCAGGCCATGGAGGCTCAGATGACCCAGTAGACTGACTAACACCTCCTGGCATGGAACACATCATCACCCACACCAGGGCACCCCATCTCCCTATTCCCTATGGAGGGTGCCATTTTGGACGAAGCCCCCAATTGTTTCCCCCTGGAGGTTTTGGCTGGGTGGCTGGGCGAAGGTATGCAAGTTCGTACATCGCCGTGCTGGACTGCAAACTCCAAATTGTTCAGTTGAAGCCAGATCCAGATGTTTTTTTGGCATGGGCTGATAGAGCTTACCTGAGAGCTCTCTTTCTCTCTCTTGAGACAAGTTCCAATCTGGCGGTTCTCCAGCATGTTACTCTACTCTATATTATGCCTGGAGTTTACCATTCATCTTTATAGGACTAATTAATGGATGCTTGAATCCATTGGCTCATCAATTTACCAGTGGTTGCAATCTCATGTGTAATTTTCTTCAGACACTGGTGTCCCACAATGAAGGTGTTAGTTATTAAGGTTGAAATGTGGAAGACACACAGGCAATTCCTATTGACACTTTATTTGTTGCTGTGTTCTTGTGCAAGGATCTCGTTACATTCTGTTTGGAGATATTTTGTCAGACCCAGAGTGCAACATCAACAAAGAGATTAATAAAAGTTGACAAAGAAGTTAGCGTTTAAAAAAAATATATATATATATATATATATATTCTGCATAATCAGCTCTTTTTCATCACAATTTGTGTTCCAGCTATGTTTTATACTGTTGAATTTGCAAATTCTGACTTCTTCAGCAAGGTCCACATTTGACAATTAGTATCTTCCTCCTGGTTTCTCTGAAAGAGAACATTTTAATTACAATTTACTTACACCCTGTCAGTAAGAATTACATTGTACCAGTTTGATTGGACTACAGCGTGAAACAGAAACTCAAATAGTTTATGGATGATACATTGCAGTAGTAATTGAATGACAATGCTTTACATAACCAGATTTAGCCATGCATTTTCTATCTACAGTCCCTCTATAATCCGGATCCAAACAGCCTGTTCCACTGTATAACAACAATTACTGATAGTGTTGTACCTTATGGTGTCACACAAGACGCACTCATTGGCGTAAGTGACTCCGTTGGATCCACACACAGGCTCAAAGTTGAAGGGACAGCCAGGCAGCTGGTAGTTGTAGCACATGGGCTAAAGTAATGAGGAGTTGCATGTTGTGAGCTGAGTCTTTCCTCCCCGAGTTTTAATTTGTTTAAATTGGCCAATATGTTTAGTTGCATAAGAAAAAGTAGTTTATTCAACTCTTCGTATCAAAATAACTATAATTGGATCCATTACCTTCTTAAAGTTTGCCCCCTGCACATCTGATGGACAAAACATTGATAAAGCGTTGATAAAGTGACACAACATTTACAATACATACAAACATTTACATTTCAATGGTAAAGAGGTATGCTTACTTGGGAGGCAGGATAAGATGAGAAGAAGGAGAAAAGTAGGTTTTCCAGGCATATTGACAACTGCAGTAGTCAGCTATGGTGAGTAATTTTCATGGTAATGGTGAGTGATTCTCTTGGTAATACATGTCTATATACTCTTTATCAGTGTTTTGGGAAACCAGTTTATCAATGGCCTGACGTCATGTCTGGCCAAAGTCTCCCTCCTGTTCTAAAAAATCTCGGAACAGTATCACCCCAGATATCCAAGCGGTTGTGTATTTGTGTAAGTATCATAAACGAGCATATCACACACAACGGAGGGGAACACTTCAAACACACCTGTATGGCAGGTCTCCGTTTGACAATAACATTATTTATCTATCTGCCATAATCTCCAATGGACTTGTGATTTGTCACTGCCTTTATCTCTATTGCGAAACATGGGTAACTAGTAGGCCTAAAATGTAATGACCAGGTTAACCAATACATACACGTGTACTGTGCTTCACCCTGGGGTGTGTCTGAGAAATTATTAACTGACTTCCGAGTTATACCGCTGCTCAGATTATCTTTTACTTATATTGTGTACAATAATTTTTATTTTATTCAGTATAATGTTACATAGAAGCGGTCCATACCAGCAGTACACGGGGAGAAACATAAAAAAGAAATGAGAGAATATATATATTTATACCATTTCTTGGAATTTCTGAATAATCAAGCGACAATTCATGTCCTACTATTTTAGCATTGGAGCTTTTTAATAGCATTCATATTGATAAATTATGTTTGGTAAAAAGAATGCCGGACATTTATCGCTTTCTGTTTCTTGTCTCAAAAGCAAAAACTTATTCAGGAGACTGGAAGTGGAGCTCAAATCTATTTCTTCGGGCATCCGGCGCCATCTAGAGGAAAAGGGACATGAATACCAGTAAACGCTTGTATTTTTTGTCTTTAAAACTACCTGCTCTACTGTATGAGGCGGAACCATACCACAAAGAACACAAATGATTCAATGTGTTACACCTACGTAAGGTTGAAGGGGTAAGTAGGTCTAAGGCTTCATGATCAGTTATGGCCTCATTACAGTTTCGACAGCCCTACCATAAATTTGAGGCTATGCCTCATTTACACCAGTGTCTTATTTGAGCAGCTCTTTCAGTACCCGCTGATGTGTGCAAGGGACCTTGTAATAGGCTATTTGGCTGTAGCGCAAAGGTTTAATAGACGCACTCAGGTGGGTGGGTGAGCTAATTCCTATGGGAAAATGAAGAGCTGTGCTGTGAAACGTGGACAGACTTGTGGTTGTACCTGAGCTCAGAAGATCCCCTGCTCTTTCCTTAGATCTATGTCTCTCTTCAGCTGACAGGTAGAGCAGACCCTACACCACAAGATAGAACAGAAGTCCCCAAACAAGGAGCCCTGGACACCAAACCGAACAAGATAGTTAGTGCAGCAGAGAGGCAAGGAGAGCCTCATACACCTGAGCCTGTCCCTCTGGTTAGAATGTTTCATGTGACCGAATAACAGTTATAGAGCATCATATAACTATATTGCTACAGTATATGAAAGGAACTCGCCTTAATGTTGTATCTGGTACGGTACATGGTGCGCATGGCCATGGACGGCCCACACAGACAACACTCATCCATATCGCTGGCGATAGAACAGCCCAGACAAGGGAAGCACCACCAACCATAACAACCTGAGAGAGAGAGAGTACGGTAGAAGTACATTATACTGTTACTACCTCTCAGTCCAGAAGAGAAGGAGAAAGCAAATATATTTTTTTACATTCTGCTAGCTCAGTCATGGATGAAATGAAGAAAAAATACTGGATGTACAGAAGATATACAGCCACTCTTAGTTAAATAGGAAAATATATTTGCTTACATGTCCCACAGTCATTGAAGACGTCGCATAGGCCAGTCTGGAAGTCTGATGGATGGTAGCTCCCTGGTTGTCTAGTTATGGCAGCCATGGTCTCTCTATGGAAGATAACAAGGCACAGGTCATCATTAAGTACAACCTAAACAATGGCTCTTAGCTGTTTTGTTCCTAAATGGTTCCTACATTGTGGTACTATTACCGTATTCTCAGTTCTCTACACCATGCAAGAAAAGCTACCAGTAGCCCAAGCAAAATGCCAAACCCATGGAAAATTCATGCATATTTGTCATGAAAACATGATAAAACCTGACTCGTGAAAGATTCCTGTCAAAACAGATTCTATAGTTATTACTTCACCTGCAAACAGGATTTCCAGCCATGTGGTAACTTATTGTAAAAAAAAAACTCACCGGTATGATGTAGTTGAGCTGAAGGATAGTACACTGTACAGAAGAAGAGGCGAGAATCCTCGGTGGCGGCAGGTGGAGGACTGAGGGAGGGTACTGGGAAGGAACATAATTATATACTGTTTCAGGACAGGTGATTGACATGGCCATATACTTGACAGCCAATAAGAGTAGGGAATAACTACCAGTAGTAAACTTTATTACACAAAGATGCACAAACAAGGAAATTAACATGCAGTTTTTCACGTTTAAAAAACATTATTAAAATGATTTTATTATGTTGGCTTGTCCATAAGGGATGTGAACCACAATCCCTTTGTGAAATTGAAGATGAAAATCTCGTTCATTAAATCCATGGCTCTATACCTCATTACAAAATTCAAGCGGAGCCATATATATACATGTATAGAGCCTATATAGGTTTGAGGTCAAGCACCAGTTTAAGGCCCAAAAAGTAAAGGGGGCTTATCTTACAAACTGCTAACAATCCCCATGAATCCCTGCATCCGTCTTTGAGTCGTAATTATTAGCTGTTGACGCCAAGGTTCAAAGTTTTCCATGAATGGCTGCTGCACCCCATGTGATGGTGTCTGTGATAAACATTTGGATTTGGTAGTATTGGTAAGGTTAAATGGTGTTGTGGAAGCTACTCTTAAAACATAGTTTACCAAGCAATTACTTAAGAGTTTAAGCTACATAAAAGCTACCCTTAAAAGATATAATTTTTCTTAACTAAAGTTACTTTGAATAAGTAGTTCACTACATCCAAACTACTTAATGAAAAATTCTCATATCTAAATCTGAAATGTCACAGACTACAAAACGCACGACAGATCATTCTGGGGTCAAATGTTAACGGAATGTGTTATTTAGCCTATTAAACACAAAAGCGAGAATTAGACAGGTCTGATGCCGAAAAGGAAAATGATTGCCTACTTCACCAATATTTTCTTTAACTTTAGCAAAAAAGTAGTATGTAGTTCCAGTAGTTAGCTACACCTCTACATGGCAAAAAAGGAATTAACTATTGAAAACACTACCAATCTTAGAAATAAGTTCATGGAGGTGAGTTACTGGAAAATGGAGGTAAGTTACTAGTTGAACTACATGACTCCCCAACACTGGGGTGAAACCAACTTACCATGGTAACATATCTACCATGAGCATAGTAATTAAAAAAGGAATAACATATATTAATAGGGAATAACTATATAACTAACTATATATATATATATATATATATATATATATATATATATATATATATATACTCTCATTACAGGTGTGTGTGTGTGTGTGTGTGTGTGTGTGAGAGAGAGAGAGAGAGAGAGAGAGAGCGAGCAAAAGAAGGGGTGGAAGGGATTCTGTTTGCACACATTTTGCTTGAGAGGGGTTTTACAGGTGTATGCTATGCTACCATCCTCTTGTGTCAACAATGGTGTTTCAAAGGTCAACATACAATAAAATAAGATGTTTGATTGCCACATACACCAGCTAGGTGCAGTGAAATCTGTTGTTTTACAGTGCCTTGTTCCACAAACATGTGACTAACAGAAATTGATAATGTGTCCCTGAACAAAGGGGGGTCAAAAGTAACAGTCAGTGTCTGGTGTGGCCACCAGCTGCATTAAGTAGCATCTCCTCCTCATGGACTGCACCAGATTTGCCAGTTCTCCTTGTGAGATGTTACCCCACTCTTCCACCAAGGCACCTGCAAGTTCCTGTCACCGCCTGGTGGTAAACTACCTACCCTCCAGGACACCTACACCACCCGTTGTCACAGGAAGGTCAAGAATCATCAAGAACAACAACCACCCCAGCCACTGCCTGTTCACCCCACGCATCAAAACTGGGACTGAGAGACTGAAAAACAGCTTCTATCTCAAGGCCATCAGACTCTTAATCAGGATTCACTAACATTGAGTGGCTTCTGCCAACATACTGACTCAAATCTCTAGCCACTTTAAATAATTGGAATTGGATGTAACTAATGTATCACTAGCCACTTTAAACAATCTCATTTGAATATACTGTACTCTATACCATCTACTGCATCTTGCCTATGCCGTTCGGCCATCGACTCAAATCTCTAGCCACTTTAATAATTAAAAATGTGATGTAATAAATGTATCACTAGCCACTTTAAACAATGCTACTTTATATAATGTTTACATATCCTACATTACTCATCTCATATGTATATACTGTACTCTATACCATCTACTGCATCCTGCCTATGCCGTTCGTCCATCGCTCATCCATATATTTATATGCACATACTCGTATTCATTCCTTTACACTTGTGTGTATAAGGTAGTTGTTGTGAAATTGTTAGATTACTTGTTAGATACTACTGCATGGTCGGAACTAGAAGCACAAGCATTTCGCTACACTCGCATTAACATCTGCTAACCATGTGTATGTGACAAATAAAATTTGATTTTATTTGAGTTTCCGGACATTTCTGGGGGGAAGGGCCCTAGCCCTTACCCTCCGATCCAACAGGTCCCAGACGTGCTCAATTGAGAACCGGGGCTCTTTGCTGGCCATGGCAGAACAGTGACATTCCTGTCTTTCAGGAAATCACGCACAGAGCGAGCAGTATGGCTTGTGGCATTGTCGTGCTGGAGGGTCAGGTCAGGATGAGCCTGCAGGAAGGGTACCACATGAGGGAGGAGGATGTCTTCCCTGTAACGCACAGTCTTGAGATTGCCTGCAATGACAACAAGCTCAATCCGATGATGCTGTGACACACCGCCCCAGACCATGACGGACCCTCCACCTCCAAATTGATCTCGTTCCAGAGTACAGGCCTCGGTGTAATGCTCATTCCTTCGACGATAAACGCGAATCCGACCATCACCCCTGGTGAGACAAAACCGCGACTCGTCAGTGAAGAACACTTTTTGCCAGTCCTGTCTGGTCCAGCGACGATGGGTTTGTGCCCATAGGCGACGTTGTTGCCGGTAAACAGGCCTACAAGCCCTCAGTCCAGCCTCTCTCAGCCTATTACGGACAGTCTGAGCACCGATGGAGGGATTGTGCGTTCCTGGTGTAACTCGGGCAGTTGTTGTTGCCATCCTGTACCTGTCCCGCAGGTGTGATGTTCGGATGTACCGATCCTGTGCAGGTGTTGTTACACGTGGTCTACCACTGCGAGGACGATCAGCTGTCCGTCCTGTCACCCTGTAATGCTGTCTTAGGCATCTCACAGTACGGACATTGCAATTTATTGCCCTGGCCACATCGGCAGTCCTCAAGCCTCCTTGCAGCATGCCTAAGGCATTTACGCAGATGAGCAGGGACCCTGGGCATCTTTCTTTTGGTGTTTTTCAGAGTCAGTAGAAAGGCCTCTTTAGTGTCCTAAGTTTTCATAACTGTGACATTAATTGCCTACCGTCTGTAAGCTGTTAGTGTCTTAATGACTGTTCCACGGGTGCATGTTCATTAATTGTTTATGGTTCATTGAACAAGCATGGGAAACAGTGTTTAAACCCTTTACAATGAAGATCTGTGAAGTTATTTTGATTTTTATGAATTATCTTTGAAAGACAGGATCCTGAAAAAGGGACTTTTCTTTTTTTGCTGAGTTTATATATATATATAAAAAACTGAAATGCCTTATTTACATATGTATTCAGACCCTTTGCTATGAGACTCGAAATTGAGCTCAGGTGCATCCTGTTTCCATTGATCATTCTTTAAATGTTTCTAGAACTTGATTGGAATCCACCTGTGGTAAATGCAATTGACTGGACATGATTTGGAAAAGCACACCAGTCTATATACCGCGCACGTCAGAGCAAAAACCAAGCCATGAGGTTGAAGGAATTGCACGTCGAGGTCCGAGACAGGATAGTGTCAAGGCACAGATCTGGGAAAGGGTATCAAAAAAATTCTGCAGCATTGATGGTCCCCAAGAACACAGTGGCTTCCATCATTCTTAAATGGAAGACGTTTGGAACCACCAAGACTCTTCTTAGAGCTGGCCGCCTGTCCAAACAGAGTGGTTAGAGCGTTGGACTTGTAACCGAAAGGTTGCAAGATCGAATCCCCAAGCTGACAAGGTAAATATCTGTCGTTCTGCCCCTGAACAAGGCAGTTAACCCACTGTTCCTAGGCCGTCATTGAAAATCATAATTTGTTCTTAACTGACTTGCCTAGTTAAATAAAGGTAAAAAGGGAGGTGACCAAGAACCCGATGGTCTCTGACAGAGCTCCAGAGTTCCTCTGTGAATATGGGAGAACCTTCCAGAAGG
Source organism: Brachymystax lenok tsinlingensis (assembly GCA_030435695.1). Lineage (NCBI taxonomy): Eukaryota > Metazoa > Chordata > Actinopteri > Salmoniformes > Salmonidae > Brachymystax > Brachymystax lenok. Next base: position 7,453,427 of record CM059815.1, on the reverse strand, counting down.
ACAACCATCTCTACAGCACTCTACCTATGAGGCCTTCATGGTAGAGTGGCCAGACGGAAGCCACTCCTTAGTAAAAGGCAAATGACAGCCCTCTTGGGCTGTCACCTAAAGGACTCTCAGACCATGAGAAACAAGATTCTCTGGTCTGATGAAGATTGAACTATTTGTCCTGAATGCCAAGCGTCACATCTGAAGGAAACTTGGCACCATCCCTACGGTGAGGAACGGTGGTGGCAGCATCATGCTGTGGGGATGTTTTTCAGTGGCAGGGACTGAGATACTAGTGACAATCGAGGGAAAGATGAACGGAGCAAAGTACAGAGAGATCCTTGATGAAAACCTGCTCCAGAGCGCTCAGGACCTCAGCCTGGGGTGAAGGTTCACCTTCCAACAAGACAACGACCCTAAGCACACAGACAAGACAACACAGGAGTGGCTTCGGGACAAGTCTCTGAATGTCCTTGAGTGGCCCAGACAGAGCCCGGACTTGAACCCAATTGAACATCTCTGGAGAGACCTGAAAATAACTGTGCAGCAACGCTCCCCATCCAACCTGACAGAGCTTGAGAGGATCTGGAGAGTAGAATGGGAGAAACTCCCCAAATAAAGGTGTGCCAAGCTTGTAGAGTCATACCCAAGAAGGCTCACGGCTGTAATCACTGCCAAAGGTGCTCCAACAAAGTACTGAGTAAAGGGACTGAATACTTACAGTGAGGGAAAAAAGTATTTGATCCCCTGCTGATTTTGTACGTTTGCCCACTGACAAAGAAATGATCAGTCTATAATTTTAATGGTAGGTTTATTTGAACAGTGAGAGACAGAATAACAACAAAAGAATCCTGAAAAACGCATGTGAAAAATGTTATTAATTGATTTGCATTTTAATGAGGGAAATAAGTATTTGACCCCTCTGCAAAACATGACTTAGTACTTGGTGGCAAAACCCTTGTTGGCAATCACAGAGGTCAGACATTTCTTGTAGTTGGCCACCAGGTTTGCACACATCTCAGGAGGGATTTTGTCCCACTCCTCTTTGCAGATCTTCTCCAAGTCATTAAGGTTTCGAGGCTGACGTTTGGCAACTCTAACCTTCAGCTCCCTCCACAGATTTTCTATGGGATTAAGGTCTAGAGACTGGCTGGGCCACACCAGGACGTTAATGTGCTTCTTGAGCCACTCCTTTTGTTGCCTTGGCCGTGTGTCATTGTCATGCTGGAATACCCATCCACGACCCATTTTCAATGCCCTGGCTGAGGGAAGGAGGTTCTCACCCAAGACTTGACTGTCGTCCCTTTGATGCGGTGAAGTTGTCCTGTCCCTTTAGCAGAAAAACACCTCCAAAGCATAATGTTTCCACCTCCATTTTTGACGGTGGGGATGGTGTTCTTGGGGTCATAGGCAGCATTCCTCCTCCTCCAAACACAGCGAGTTGAGTTGATGCCAAAGACCTCCATTTTGGTCTCATCTGACCACAACACTTTCACCCTGCTGTCCTCTGAATCATTCAGATGTTCATTGGCAAACTTCAGACAGGCATGTATATGTGCTTTCTTGAGCAGGGGGACCTTGCGGGCGCTGCAGGATTTCAGTCCTTCACGGCGTAGTGTGTTACCAATTGTTTTCTTGGTGACTATGGTCCCAGCTGCATTGAGATCATTGACAAGATCCTCCAGTGTAGTTCTGGGCTGATTCCTCACCGTTCTCATGATCATTGCAACTCCACGAGGTGAGATCTTGCATGGAGCCCCAGGCCGAGGGAGATTGACAGTTTTTTTGTGTTTCTTACATTTGCGAATAATCGCACCAACTGTTGTCACCTTCTCACCAAGCTGCTTGGTGATGGTCTTGTAGCCCATTCCACCCTTGTGTAGGGTCTACAATCTTGTCCCTGACATCCTTGGAGAGCTCTTTGGTCTTGGCCATGGTGGAGAGTTTGGAATCTGATTGATTGATTGCTTCTGTGGACAGGTGTCTTTTATATAGGTAACAAACTGAGATTAGGAGCACTCCCTTTAAGAGTATGCTCCTAATCTCAGCTCGTTACCTGTATAAAAGACACCTGGGAGCCAGACATCTTTCTGATTGAGAGGGGGTCAAATACTTATTTTCCTCATTAAAATGCAATTCCGTTTATAACATTTTTCACATGCGTTTTTCAGGATTTTTTTGTTGTTATTCTGTCTCTCACTGTTCAAATAAACCTACCATTAAAATTATAGACTGATCATTTCTTTGTCAGTGGGCAAACATACAAAATCAGCAGGGGATCAAATACTTTTTTCCCTCACTGTATGTAAATGTGATATTTCAGTCATTTTTTAAATATATATTTGCAAAAATGTCTAAAAACCTGTTTTTGCTTTGTCATTATGGGTTTTCATGTGTAGATTGATGTTAAAGTCAATAGTTATGTTCAAGATTATCAAAACCGCAATGTTTCATGGGTAAATTTTGACTGACTGACTGATCTACAAATACTAATGAGTTGTTATTTATGATGCAAGGTGCAGTGGCGGTTCTAGACCATTTCAACTGGGGGGGCCAAGCTGGGGCCAGTTGTACTGTTAGAGGGGCCAGTTACAGTGGGGCAAAAAAGTATTTAGTCAGCCACCAATTGTGCAAGTTCTCCAACTTAAAAAGATGAGAGAGGCCTGTAATTTTCATCATAGGTACACTTCAACTATGACAGACGAAATGAGAAAAAGAAATCCAGAAAATCACATTGTAGGATTTTTAATTTATTTATTTGCAAATTATGGTGGAAAATAAGTATTTGGTCAATAACAAAAGTTTATCTCAATACTTTGTTATATACCCTTTGTTGGCAATGACAGAGGTCAAACGTTTTCTGTAAGTCTTCACAAGGTTTTCACACACTGTTGCTGGTATTTTGGCCCATTCCTCCATGCAGATCTCCTCTAGAGCAGTGATGTTTTGGGGCTGTCGCTGGGCAACACGGACTTTCAACTCCCTCCAAAGATTTTCTATGGGGTTGAGATCTGGAGACTGGCTAGGCCACTCCAGGACCTTGAAATGCTTCTTCTGAAGCCACTCCTTCGTTGCCAGGGCGGTGTGTTTGGGATCATTGTCATGCTGAAAGACCCAGCCACGTTTCATCTTCAATGCCCTTGCTGATGGAAGGAGGTTTTCACTCAAAATCTCACGATACATGGCCCCATTCATTCTTTCCTTTACACGGATCAGTCGTCCTGGTCCCTTTGCAGAAAAACAGCCCCAAAGCATGATGTTTCCACCCCCATGCTTCACAGTAGGTATGGTGTTCTTTGGATGCAACTCAGCATTCTTTGTCCTCCAAACACGACGAGTTGAGTTTTTACCAAAAAGTTATATTTTGGTTTCATCTGACCATATGACATTCTCCCAATCCTCATCTGGATCATCCAAATGCTCTCTAGCAAACTTCAGACGGGCCTGAACATGTACTGGCTTAAGCAGGGGGACACGTCTGGCACTGCAGGATTTGAGTCCCTGGCGGCGTAGTGTGTTACTGATGGTAGGCTTTGTTACTTTGGTCCCAGCTCTCTGCAGGTCATTCACTAGGTCCCCGTGTGGTTCTGGGATTTTTGCTCACCGTTCTTGTGATCATTTTGACCCCACGGGGTGAGATCTTGCGTGGAGCCCCAGATCGAGGAAGATTATCAGTGGTCTTGTATGTCTTCCATTTCCTAATAATTGCTCCCACAGTTGATTTCTTCAAACCAAGCTGCTTACCTATTGCAGATTCAGTCTTCCCAACCTGGTGCAGGTCTACAATTTTGTTTCTGGTGTCCTTTGACAGCTCTTTGGTCTTGGCCATAGTGGAGTTTGGAGTGTGACTGTTTGAGGTTGTGGACAGGTGTCTTTTATACTGATAACAAGTTCAAACAGGTGCCATTAATACAGGTAACGAGTGGAGGACAGAGGAGCCTCTTAAAGAAGAAGTTACAGGTCTGTGAGAGCCAGAAATCTTGCTTGTTTGTATGTGACCAAATACTTATTTTCCATCATAATTTGCAAATAAATTCATTAAAAATCCTACAATGTGATTTTCTGGATTTTTTCCCTTCATTTTGTCTGTCATAGTTGAAGTGTACCTATGATGAAAATTACAGGCCTCTCTCATCTTTTTAAGTGAGAGAACTTGCACAATTGGTGGCTGACTAAATACTTTTTTGCCCCACTGTACATTAGACGTTATTGTTGTCATATCGTTTTCTTCACTGCATTGCAGGCATTAGCAGGCAAAAGACCATGTCCCTCTAGTAAACGTGTGGGTTTAATTAGTGTTCCGCGTTGCCACTGTCCAATAACAGATGTAAAAAAAGAACGATAGCAAAAATTTGTTATGCAAAAATTATTTCATACTCCACATTTAGGGGGGCCACAAGGGGGTCCAACATTTTTGTTACAGGGGCACTGGCCCCCCCCCCCAGAACCACTAGTGGCAAGGTGACTTGTAGATCAGTCAGTCGGCAGTCCCCTGCAGTCGTTTTGATGCTCTCGAACACGTCCATTCTCAATGTGACCTGCCAGATTCAGAAGCTTGATAACCCGATTAGATTTCTTTTTTGAAAAATCCATTCGATTTTTGCCCTCCAACACCTAAAACTGAACATAATTCATGGTTTATTTTATTTTAGGTCGTTTTAGAGTCAAATATAATAGTTTCAGTCTATTTTAGTTTTTCAAACAGGTTAATTAATTATTTCAGTTTATTAAATCGTTTTTTCAAACCACCTGTCAGACAAGCCAAGATTTGACAGCACATGCCGTATTTTTTTAAATTTCAACTCCAATTTAGGTTGGAATTCAATCAAACCCACAATGAGGGAACCCACATCAAATTCCACAATTAATAAGACAATAAGTACAGGTGAAATAAAGAGGACCATTTCTGAGATTAAGAAAACTACAGTTCTTTAGCATTTATTACCAGTTAATATTGGCTCAAAGTTGCTATATAGTTTTTGAACACATGAAGGCGCAACAATCCTTCAGATAGTTCTGTGTTCATCATCAGAGTGATTCTCCTTCTTAAGTAGGTTACGCACTACATTCTGCAAAATTGCAGCTTTGCCTATTTGACTCATCTAATGATTTTTCCCTAGGCCAACTCAGTCACTGGTGCATTTCAGCAACACCACTGGAGCAAATCATTGTTTTACTAGGCAGACAATATACGTTTATTTAAACCATATCTATTATTCCATAACAAGAATAAATGCAGGATATTGTTAGCTTTGTCAAAAACTAGGCCTGTAGAGTTTTACATATTGTACACTATAGATGGTATACCATAAGAGGCCAAGGTCTAGGGCAGGCTATTAAAGCTTACCAATTTCACTACTATATGTTAGCTAGGTCTCCTAATAACAAAACATCCACAGAAAAATAATGTTTTTCTACACCTGTGTTTAACTTTGTTGCAATAAACACTTTTAAGTATGCCAAACTTTTTTCTACTGTGATAGTTGGCAAAAACAGTCAATTATGCTACACTTTGTGCTTATAGATTCTGGAAAAGAGAAGTTCCTGCTACCTATTTGTACCCCCAATCCTCATCCCCCCCCTGCACGTGATATTAGATCGGAACATGCGCACAGTTGATGTTAGAATACGCACATCTGCAATGACGTCAGCTGAACCTCCCAGCCTGAAAAAGCTGCCAATTTGAAGCAGCTCCGAACTTGGCTATGGTTCCAGACCGGGTATACTGTATTAAAGGGTGCTACTTCAACTCAATTTAGCTGTGTTGCATACACTGTCCTAGATGTAGACTATTTGTTTTTATTGTGCCGCATTCTACCTGCGTTATCCAAAATAACAACTCAGCAAACACACCAAGTCTATTTTAAAGAGGACAGTTGGGCTATGAATTAGGTATCCTTATTTTGGAGTTAGTTTAAAAGTTATTCTTGGGGATAGACTTTTCTGCTAAGACATTTATGTTCCTCTGTTTTCTCTCTCATGGGGATATAGAGAATGGCATAAACCGAAAAGAGATGGACAGAGGAGAGAAGTGATCTGCCTACTACGGAACTTCAGCGCTGGGGAAGTCTATTGTCTGCACTCTGTAACGTTACTCTACTCTCCACTTTTGGGCTTTGCTGCTGACAATGAAGATGAGGACGGTAACTATCTGCTTGTAGTCTATCAGCACTCCATAGACACAACTAGAGAATGCTGTGTGTCTCTCATGCACTTTTAACGGAGCTGCCGCAGATCCCTTTTCTTTCAAACATGTAGGCTAACCATCTTTTAAAAAAAGAAAAGAAAATGCAATGATTTATCTTTCACATTGTAGCGTACATCTTTTGGAAAACCTATTTTGTGATTTTAACTAAATTAGAACTAGATGAAACGTGAAAAGTAAAACCCTATAGGCACTTGGAATTCCTTACACATACAGTGTTTGGTGAGTAAATGTTGGTTCAAGTTGGATCCACTATTTCTTCCAGCGTTTATAGACAAATCACGTGTCTCTTTCAACTGGTTTGATGTCTAAGCACTTGGCATAGCCTACTTTATCTGCACTGTTACATTTGTAACTCACTAAACAGGTCCACATCTGCAAGAACGGTCCGGCTCTGTCTGTGTGTTAAGGCGTCAAACAAACCCATATGACTTGAGCGAGATAGTGTCTGTAATTTCTACAATAGTTTACAATAATTACTCCCGGCGTTTTCATACTCTTTTGTAATCCCTAACATAGGAACAGCGTTGAACTGTTGGTATAATATTCCAGTTGTAGTTGAATTACATATCCTCCTAGATTAACTTGGAAGGAGCAGTGAACGTTTTTTATTTCAGTCGGTCGGTCGGTGTAGTCTGATGTATTCGGGCTGGGTGCCAAATGTCTGGGTCAGACGGAGTGGCCAAGTAATGTAGCGCTGCTGTCTGGATATGTGCCGATAGATGTTCATTATATAGCGCTTACAGAAGGTGCGACACGCCGCTTCCAACACTGGATTCTAGCCACAGACAGATAACCACCCATACTGTCTTTACGCACATCCGATAGATCAGAGGTGATTAGTGGGATTTACGCGTTTTCACTTGGACGTAAACTTGGAACCTCGCCTGGACTTGGTTCTAAAAGTATGGCATGCAGTTTATGAGCTGTGTGAGTGAGTGACCCTCTCTTTCTTGAGTAATATCCGGTAAGTGGTTTGAAATATAGAACAAGTGATTGATTTATTCATTCATTGATGGATAGGTTCAATGATACATGTGTGTGTTATTACATTATTATAACACCTTTAGTTCTGCGTTATTACACACGCACACACATGCAGAGGGCTTGCTGAGAGCAACGTTAATCATTTGATTTGCTCCTGGCTGCAGAGAGAGTCAGTGGGAGAGAGATGCCTAAACCTGTTATAGCGACAGGTGCTGTGTTGACTGAGGAGGCTGGCGGACATCGAAGCACAGGCTGCTTTTGTACTTGATCAACGTGTTGTTGTTGTGACTTGCTGTTGAATATCTGAAAGACGGACTTCTCCTTAGGCTGTGGAGATGGTATGGTGTCATAAACACCGTTAGCCACATGCAGGTTGACGTTTATTGTCACGAGTCTTGTCCTGGAGGCAGAACTGAGCGATTTCCCGTTAGATAAGCCAGCTGCGAAGTCAAAATGGGCTATATTGAAAAAATTTATGAACGCAAAAATGTCCTAATTTAAGGTTAAGGTTAGCAGTGTGGTTAGGGTTAAGGTTCGGGTTCGGTTTAAAATCAGATTGTATGACTTTGTGGCCGTGGCAGCTAGCGACCACTCTGCACAGCTGCCTCCAGAACAAGATTCATGACGAAAAACGCTATCCTGCTAACCACTAACCATGGCATGCTGGGTAAGCAGGCTACTGGAGGAGGGTATTTATGTCATGGAGTGTACTGTTGGTGAATATGCTGTGCAGTCGTTTGGCATCATCTTTTTTTCCATTTGACAGAACTCTTCTTTCCCCCAGGTAGAATACTTTTTGGTTCCAGGTAGAACTCTTTTGGGTTCCATGTATAACCCTCTGTGGAAAGGGTTCTACATGGAACCAAAAAGGGTTCTTCAAAGTGTTCTCCTAGGGACACCCGAAGAACCGTTTTAGGTTCTAGATTTTTCTAGGAGTGTAGACAAGTTGTTTTGCAGCAGGTATGCTTATTGAACTATGCAATGATGTATTCACAGGTATGCGGATGGATTGGTCAAGACAAGCTTCCAATATAGATCTAGATCTATAGATCTGCTGCGGTGGACGTGCTTGAAGTGACTGACTGACTGATCTACCGATGGATTCTAGCATCACCACCACCCATGATGAGTGGCTGACATGAGCTCCAAGGGAAACGCCAGTGAGGTCTGGAAGTGTCTGCTGCCCTCAGGAGGAATCTAAGTGTCTCGGAGACGTTCTCTGGATGAGACCTGGATGAGACCTGGATGAGACCTGGATGAGACGAGAAGAAGAAGTAGTGAGAACATTCCCCCCACAGAGGACCCAAACCATGGGCTTGTTATGGTGCCAGGCACGCCCGGACTGATCGTGTGTTCCTAGCCCGTCAGTAGCACCCCCACCCCCCACCCCCTCACCCCTCCTCCCTCAACCCCATGTCAGACCTTTCTCTGAATGATGGAAATTTTGCGGAAGACGCTGACTTCTATATTGATATTGAGCCTGGTGGTGGTCATGGCTTCCTCTGAATTTCAAAGACTTTCACACAACTCACAAGGTAGGACTGCTCATTGCTTAATTGTACATCTTATAACTTGCTTGGTTGCAGCCAAGGTGCTAGAACTGCTCTCCTTTAGAGAAACAGATTGGTCCTCCCAGTGAGGCAGGTGTATGCATGGTTGCTGCTCATGGTCAGTGGTCAGTCAGTGAGACATCTGTAACATCTGGTGACCCTGGCCTGACTGTTGTTTTAGAGGGATGAACCCACTGTAGATCACAACCTGCTAGCTCTGGAACACTGTGATGTCATGTCTGTCCTGTCTCTCTGTCGGAGATCCACCATAGACATTCTACATTCTATGAGTTCTACTATCTGTAGTGTGTAGTCCTGTTATATTCTGTAATGGCTGGAGGGCCCCCATTGTCTTAAATCATCTCTCCCAATCCGTTCTTTTCTGTAAAAGTGGAGTACCTGTCCTACCTGCAGCACTACCAGCTGACTGTGCCGGTGCAGGTGGACGAGAATGGGGACTTCCTCAGCTACACTGTGAAACACCACCGGCCCGGTCGTAGGAGACGAACCGCTGACCCAACCAGCACCACCGTCGGCCCAGAGTCAACTGACCACGCCGAACAGGACCCGGCTCAGACCCGAGTCTTCTACAGACTGTCGGCTTACGGAAAGCACTTTCACTTAAACTTGACCCTCAACCCCCAGCTGGTGTCCAAACATTTCACGGTTGAGTACTGGGGGAGAGAAGGCCTGGAGTGGAGACATGACATGGTGGAGAACTGCCACTATGTAGGATACCTCCAGGATCAGTACAGCTCCACCAGAGTAGCACTCAGTAACTGTAAGGGCTTGGTGAGTGTCATGGGATTCTGGAGTTGATGTGGTTGGTTTGGGTGTGTGTTGGAAGGAAGCTACTGTAGCCAATCAGGGTATTGAAATGTGTGATGGAGGGATGGAAAAGAGGACAACACGATCTGTCTGTTTCCAAGTAGAACACCCACCACCGCTCTACTCCCCTTTATGGGTTTCTGTGACTTTTGTTTAGAGTATGTCTGAAAGTATTTGTGGATATTTGAGTGTGTTTGAATATTCTTTGAGTACTTAAGGATCTTTTTCGTGAGGAGGCCAGGAGGCCCCCATTGACCAGTCACAGAGAGTTAATACTATGCCTTCTCTTTGCTCTGGCTACCTCAGACAAACCCTCAGCTCTACTGTCACAGGATTAGACAGAGTGGAGTTTGCTAAATAGCATGTTGGCCTCCTTCCACCTGGCACAGTGCCGCTTAGGATAGGGCATAGTAGGTTAAGGCTAATGGGGAAAGCTCTCTACAGCAGGGGTTCTTAGACATTTTCAGCCTGGGAAAATTGAGAAATTCTGTGTTTTCCTGGGACCCAAGGTCATAAAAACATGATCCCTTTTGGGGTCCTAAGTAAGATTTGGTTGACAGCCGAGAAAGAAATTGAAGTTTTAACTTAAATTTTGTCATGTTGTCTAGTGATTGGAGACAGGCGCAGGAATACGTAATAGTGTTTTTTATTTACTCCACCCAAGCAAAAGAGCGAGGTGTAAACCTCTAAATAATACACGGGACGAGACCCGTAAAATAAGTGTACAAATACACGTAGCATGGAAGCCGATACAACAGCACAGGTACTCACAGGACCAACGGACATGGAAACAAGGACAACGGAGAACAGAGGGCACGTATATAACATACTAATCAGGGGGAATGGGAACCAGCTGTACGTAATGAGACAAGACAGTCCGGGGTTGGTGGTGAATCCAGTTCAGTGACGCCTAGAAGTGATGTATAACATCCGGAGCTGATGAACGGAATGAGCAGCAGTACCGGTGACAGTACCCCCCCGACGCACTGCACCAGCAGAGGGACGACACCGGCCTTGGGGACGACCACAGGGACGCGGTGCGGGTCGGTCAGGGCGTCGATGGTGAAAATCCCTGGTGTCCACCGCAGGAACTCAGCATCGCTCCTCTGGGCCGTACCCCTCCCAGTCGATGAGGTACTGGAGACGCCCTGCTCGGCGCCTCGAATCCAGGACTTCACGGACCGAGTACGCCGGACCTCCGTTCGATGTCCAGAGGAGGAGGCGGGGCGTCACTGGGTCCAGCCTCATCGAGGGGACCAGGCACCACTGGCCTGAGGAGAGTCACATGAAAAGTCGGGTTAATGAGATAATCAGCAGGGGAGTTGCAAATGGTACGTTACCTCATTAACTCTCCTCAGGACTTTAAACGACCCCACAAACTGCGGGCTCAGGCTCAGCTTCCGGCAGGGCAGGCAGAGGGGCAGGTTCTGGGTGGAGAGCCAGACAGGCGCCTCACTGCGGTGGTGGTCAGCCTGTTCCTTGTTCCGACGCACGGAGACGAGTGTGTGCCGTCCAACGAAGCCACTGGGGACCTCCTCTCAGCAGGGAGGTAAGAGGCGCGACCACCGTGCTGAAGCCCCGGATGAACCTCCGGAAATAGTTTGCGAACCCCAGGAATCGCTGGACTGCTTTCACGGAGTTGGGGATGGGCCATGACCTGACTGTGCTGACGCGCTGCTCCTCCATCTCCACTCCCTCCTTGGATATGAGGTAGCCTAAAAAGGACACGGACCGATGGAAAAACAAACACTTCTCTTGTTTAACATATAGATCATACTCCAACAGTCTTCTCAGCACAGATCTGACTAACATGACATGCTGGGCGCGATCAGCAGAATAGACCAAAATGTTGTCTATATAAACCACTACGCCCCGTCCCAGCCTGTCCCGAAACACTTCGTTAATAAAGGCCTGGATGACTGAAGGAGCATTAGACAGGCCAAAAGGCATTACGAGATACTCGTAATGGCCCGTGGTCGTGGAAAATGCAGTTTTCCATTCGTCGCCTGCACAAATGCGCACCAGATTGTAGGCACTCCTCAAGTCCAGCTTCGTGAAGTACTGCGCCCCGTGCATTTGTTTGATGATGGTTGGGATGAGGGGTAAAGGATTGCTGAACTTGACGGTGGCTTTATTCAGAGTTCAGTAATCAATGCAGGGGCGCAGTCCCCCATCTTTCTTTTTAACAAAAAAAAAAGCTTGAGGAGGCTGGCGACATAGAGGGGCGGATAAAACCCTGCCGGAGGCTCTCCTGTACGTAGATCCCCATGGCCTCGGTCTTGGCATAGGAGAGGGGATAGACGTGTCCTCTCGGGAGGGCTGCGTCAGACAGCAGGTCAATGGCACAGTCCCAGGGGCGATGAAGAGGGCAGGAGTGTAGCCTGGGTCTTAGAGAAAACCTGGTGCAGATCCTGGTATTCCTCCGGTAACTCCACTTGAGGGGCGTGGTCTGGACTTTCCACCGTAGTGGTGTTGACAGACGCCGCGAGACACCTCCCCTGACACTCCTGCAACCAACACAGCAGTCTCCCCTCGGACCAGGAAGTAACAGGGTTATGCCACCTCACAAGGATTGTCTCTCCAGACTCGGCAGCTCCATGGACAGCGTGCTGGCAACTATCCTGCGCTTGGAGGGGAATGTGCAGTCTCTCCAGTCTCCAGCACAAGTTGCGGCACCAACCCCCACACCACGACCTGCCTCCGTCCCATCTGAACCGGCCCGCCGAATACCCCTGTCCCTCCCGGAGCGCTTTGATGGCGCACCAGCGAGATGCAAGGGATTCCTTCTGCAACACGACCGGTACCTCTCCGGGAGAGACAGGGTTGCCACCGTCATCTCGGCACTGACCGGACGGGCCCTGGACTGGGGGGCCGCTGTCTGGGAAACGGGCGGACCCGAGGTCGAGTCCTACGAGCGCTTCACCTCTATCGGCTCTGGCCACGGAGCAGGTGTGGCCATGGGCTCGGGATTCCGCGCAGGTCTTCGCCGGGATCGCAGGAGGTTGTCCGAACGAATCACCATGCTGATGAGCTGGTCGAATGACAGGTTGTCATCACTGCAGGCAATTCCAATAACCGATAAGGACAATTGGGAACATAGGGCACATATATAACATACTAATCAGGGGGAATGGGAACCAGGTGTGCATAATGAGACAATGCAGTCTGGGGTTGGTGGTAATGAATCCAGTTCAGTGATGCCTAGAAGGCCGGTGACGTAGACCTCCGGAGCTGGTGAACGGAATGAGCAGCAGTACCGGGGGGATCCTGCAATTCTAAACACTTTGCCATGGGGCGTAAAGAAAATGTTTTCTGCAATTCTACTCATTTTGCCATGGGGTGGAGAGAAATCTTAGCAGATTTAAAGCAAATTCCCTTCAATTCTACACATTTTGCCATGACTCATGCCCTGTTAATATGATATCTGAGTGACTAACAAAATCAATGGGGGCACCCCAAATTGCATCTTGCATATTCTACTCTTCTAACTCTAAACAGTAAGTTGAGACCTCCTCTGAGTTCCTAGAAATACATTTTTTCACTCTGACATGTCGCCACGCACCATTAACATGTCGTCGCGACGCATACTTTAAGAAAGGCTGCTTTAAAGGATTATCAGAGCTTTAGTCACAACCAGCCAGCCAGCCAGTCCACCCACTATAAAGAACCAACGAGCCAGCAAGCCAGTCCACCCACTATAACGAACCAACCAGCCAGCAAGCCAGTCCACCCACTATAAATAACCAAACATCCATCCAGTCGTTAGCTAGTCAGCAAGCCAGTCCACCCACTATAACGAACCAACCAGCCAGCAAGCCAGTGCACCCACTATAAAGAACCAAACAGCCAGCAAGCCAGTCCACCCACTATAACGAACCAACCAGCCAGCAAGCCAGTCCACCCACTATAAAGAACCAAACAGCCAGCCAGTCCACCCACTATAAAGAACCAAACAGCCAGCCAGTCCACCCACTATAAAGACCCAACCAGCCAGCAAGCCAGTTCACCCACTATAAAGAACCAAACATCCATCCAGTCGTTAGCTAGCCAACAAGCCAGCCAACCAGCCAGCTCACCATAGCGAACTTAATACATATCCTTCTCAATGGACTGTGAAAGATACGCATGCAAGGCGTCTTTCTTTTTGCTTACTAAACTGTCAGAGCCAAATCTTGTTTTGGGCACACCTAAAACTTCTCTTCAGGTTCCGGTTTCCTCAGATAAACTAATACCCCTCAGATAAACTAGCCCCTAATTAACCCCTAGGCATTTCTTGTAGTTCTGAAGGGGTTGGATGAGTGTAGGTAGGCAATATGGTAATAGCTCAACACAGCTCTGGGCTAGGACTCATCTGATAGTGTCAGATCTATGAGAAGTGTATGTTTGGAGGTTAGGGGTTAGACTAGGGGGTTTTGAACTGGAGTTTATCCAGCGAAATAAGAAAGAAAGCGAATGTGTTGCTTTCTGTGGGAATTAACAAAGCGGCTAATCATCAAAGCTGAGGTATTGGTCCTCAGGCTGTTGATCTTAGACTGACGGACTGGCCAGACTGTCTTCGTTAAAACTCACTGTTGGAAGCGATTGGAAAAACTCTTATCCCCCCTCATTTACTTTGAAACGTCTCAGAACAAGGAGAAAGCCCTGTTCCTCTGTGCCAATCGCAATCATTTGGAGAAAAACATGTATTGCCGTTGTTGCGGCCAAACGTACTGGCAGACCCACAGCTCCAGTATCATAAATTGAATTAGTATTAGGTCTGTTTTGCCTCATACCGTTTTAATAGTACCAAAAATGGACAAAACTGAAATGTATCTGTAGTTTAATCTCGTAAATTGCCAGACATCTTGACATCGCACTCTGCTAGGCTTTTATCAAATATTGGTTTCTTGCCGGCGTGTGCCAGGTTGTCATATTTGGTTAATTGGTTTCATTGTGGGTTTTTACTGAGTGATGCAGCGTGCCAATGTTTTTTATAAACACATTCTGAAGTACTTTTTCAATTTATGTTACAAAGGGGGTGTTCAAGGGCAGAGAGCTGTGTACTTTGGTTCCAGTCCCAGTAATTACAGCGTTGTTCTAGGTGTAATTGGTTGTTATAACATGATTTATAAAATTGCTTCAGAGTGTGGGGTGTTTTCACGTCTGACTGCAGTGCAACACACAGAGCAGAGCAGAGCAGAGCTGTGAGTTAGTTGTTCTATGTGTTGTAGCCTGCAATGTTACGTGACAAAGGCTGGAACACACCATTAGCCATTTAGCCCTAACTCGGGGTGTCAATCATTTCACAAATGATCGTGGTTGTGCTGAACAAAGCATTCAACCTGGTTCATAATGCTCATTAGTAAAACAATATTTTGATGACTATAATGAAAATGATAGGGGTTATTTGTCAAAGGTAATTTCATGTAAACGGCATAAATGGTTCACTGTAAGTCCATTTAGGCTGGTAGGAGTTGGAATTACTTTTGACAAAATTGTCAGACATTTTCTATGATAAAAGGGGTTATGTAATTATTTTAAAACTACAGTAAGATCAATTCAAATGTTGTGTTTATGTGTGTGTGCGTTGTTTGACTTGTTGGCTTATAACCTGTCTCACTCAATGTTCTTGTTTCTCAACAAGCACGGTGTAATTACCACAGAAGAAGAGCAGTATTTAATAGAGCCATTAAAGAATATATCGTCCACCACTTCCAGCCAATGGAACCAGGGAGAAGGACAGCAGCATGTTATTTATAAAAAGTCTTCCATTCCCTCGCCACAGCAGCAACCCAATCAACGCGAGTTCAGCTGTGGCCTCTCAGGTTGGTGAAGCATCCTGTTCTCTTCTTCTCTTTTCTCCTCTCCTCCCCTCCCTTCTCCGTTCCTCTTCCATGCTCTCCACTGCCCTCAGTCTGGATTGACTCTGAGCTGGGTGACTAACGTAAATGAGCAGCTATACATAGCAGGCCAGAGGAAGTGCTGGTTTGGTTCTAGGCCCAGGTTCCGGTGGATGTGACCGCGCTGCTGTTGGGCTGGCCCATTCTGGCCTCCCCTCAGCCTGGTGTACAGTGCATTCGGAAAAGTATTCAGACCCCTTGGCTTTTTCCATTTTTTTCCCCTCAATAATCTACACAGAATACCTCATAATGACAAAGCAAAAGCAGGTTTTTAGAAATTTTAGCAAATTTATAATTTATAAAATATCACATTTACATAAGTATTCAGACCCTTTACACAGTACTTTGTTGAACCACCTTGAGTCTTCTTGAGTATGACGCTACAATCTTGGCACATCTGTAAATGGGGGGTTTCTCCCATTCTTCTCTGCAGATCCTCTTAAGTTCTGTCAGGTTGGATGGGGAGCGTCGCTGCACAGCTATTTTCAGGTCTCTCCAGAGATGTTCGATCGGGTTCAAGTCCAGCCTTTGGCTGGTCCACTGAAGGACATTCAGAGACTTGTCCCGAAGCCACTCCTGCGTTGTTTTGGCTGTGTCCTTAGGGTCGTTGTCCTGTTGGAAGGTGAACCTTCGCCCCAGTCCTGAGCCCTCTGGAGCAGGCTTTCATCAAGGATATCTCTGTACTTTGCTCCGTTCATCTTTCCCTCGACCCTGATTAGTCTCCCAGTCCCTGCAGCTGAAAAACATCCTCACAGCATGATGCCACCATGCTTCACCGTAGGTATGGTGCCAAGTTTCCTCCAGACGTGGACAATTCACATACTCTGGCTTTCATCAGAGTGGTGTCCTGTGAGATGTGGTGGGATAGGGATTAGCAGGGAACCAGGTGGATGTGTAGGTATTTGGACCAAAGTCTTATAAGTAGCAGCGAAGGCTGTCATCGGCAGGAAGCTGACATGCCCTGACACGTTCTGTCTTATAGCTTTTCCCCAGAGCATCTGGGTCATAAAGGAAGGCAAGCCTTCAGCTGCAAGGTTCAAAGGGCCAGATTCCCAACGTGTCTGCAATTCTATCTCCAACTCTCCCCTGGCTCTGCTCTGTCTGTGCCTTTGTAATAGACTATATCTGATTGTTTCATTGTGTTTTAATTTAGTGGCTTATTTTTTTATGTTAACGTTTGAAAATAAATGTTGAACTCATTATTTGTTATCAAATCATCAGTAGTTCTAGTCTCCCTTGAATGTTTCTATTGAGGTGAACAGTATCACATTCTACCTATCTTTTTTAAGTTAAAATACCCCATGAAGATGATCGACCATTGCCTATAATCACCTGAGATTTTTTTTCTCCACAGCATATCATCAACTTTTCTCACTCAGATGCTAATCTTTTTTCTCGTATAAACCGCCTCTCCTTCCTTTATTCCCAGACCTCCCAGGAAACGCAAGCCCCTGCCAACATAGCACTCCTTCCCAAACCTCTCCAACCTCCTCATCCTCTCCCACCCCAGCCCCTGGGTCCAACAGCACCCTGCCCGGGGGGGGCCACAGACAGAGGCGGTCGGTCAGCACGGAACGCTTCGTAGAGACCCTGGTGGTAGCTGATAAGATGATGGTTGGTTACCATGGCCGCAAAGACATCGAGCATTATATCCTGTCTGTGATGAATATTGTAAGTTTGATCCTGCTTTTTTGCTTCGATTAGTGCTGTTTTGTCTGACAAAAAAATAAGGCAGGCAATAAAGTTTGGGTCAATCTCAAAAGGGGTTCATCTCTACGGTCTAACGTGGCTTCCTCTCCTCGTCTCCTCCCCCTACATTCACACTAGTTTGAGTTTAGATGGGTGAAAGCAGTTAGGGCTCACTTGCACCTGTCCAGTTCTTTCACATCAGTACAGATGAAGGATGGGAGGGAAGGCATTGAGATGAGTCCCTAGTCGACTGATAAAGTATTTCTCCCTTTGGTTAGCGTTTTGTTTTCATGAACATTGTAACCGAATGTTCTCTCTTACGGAAAGCCGACGTTTAAATCGCAGCGCGAGCCCAATGTGTGATGGCTGTTTTTCTACCCCCCATCCCAGTATGTGTGATGAAAACACTGATCACGTGTCGTGACACATGGACACAGTTTGTCTGACTTTGTGTCTTTTACTTCTTTTCTGGAGGTCAGGTTGCCAAACTTTACCGTGATGCCAGCCTAGGAAACGTTGTGAACATTATAGTAACCCGCCTGATCGTACTGACTGAGGACCAGGTGAGTGTACTCTTCTCCCTCCGTCCACCTCTTTCTCTCTATCTCTCTGCCTCTCTGTTCTACATCAACATCTATGTGTTTCTCTAATCTCAGCTCCAATTTCTGTGGTTTGGTTACTTATTATGCAACAACATAGTTATTCCAAGCAGTTGGGGGAGAGTAGGAGGAGGAAAGAGAAGGGAGAGAGAAGTAACAAGAAGAGACGAGAGAAGAGGACACGAGCGAGAGTAGAAAAGAAGAGAGGAAAGGAGAGAGGACAGGAAGCGTCTATCGTATGTTTGCCACCGCTAAAGATGAAAGCCTCTCCATTGGAGAAGAGCTCAGACATCTTCCCTCAGGGGGAAGTTCACATTCAACCTACAGGTAACTGCCAAAGTGATAGAAACACATGAGCAAAGAAGGGTTGTGGTGGCTCAGTTCTGGTGTGGGGTGCATTTTCCTGGCATGGGTTAGGTCCACTCAACCCCATAGAGGACAAGGTAAACGCTAGGAAATACACCGCCATTCTGTGTGATCCCCTTCAGTTTATGGTGAATCATTTCTATCCTGATGGGAGTGGATGACAAGGCCTTCATCCACAGGGCACGAGTGGTCACTGAATGGTTTGATGAGCATGAAAACGATGTAAAGCGTATACCATGGCCGTCTCAGTGACCTGATCTCAGCCCAATGGAACACTTCTAGGAGATTCCGGAGTGACGCGCCTGAGACAGCGTTTTCTACCACCATCAGCAAAACAACAAATTATGGAATTTCTTGTGGAAGAATGGTTTCGCGTCTTCCCAGTAGAGTCCCAGACACTTGTAGAATCTATGCCAAGGTGCATTGAAGCTGTTCTGGCGGTTCAACGCCCTATTAAGACACTCTATGTTGGTGTTTCCATTATTTTGGCAGTTACCTGTATATAATGTGTAGGTTTGATGGGAGAAACAGGGTGAACTGTACGTCTAGCGTCTGTCTATACAGGATGGACGCCAGCAGAGATGAATACGTCTTCATACCTTCTCCATTTTAAGACAGAACCCTATACGTTTTACCCAGATGGAGTGGAATATGGATATTTTAATAGTTGAAATATATATTTTTTATCATATGGATTATTTTAACAGATATGTCAGAATCCTGTCAAAAGGTGGACATGGCTTTTATAGGCTTATATACTGTTGTTTTTGACTGGTGCTTTTTACAAAGATGTCTCAGTCATACACTGATGTCAATAGCAGATTTAAGTGAAAGTTTGAGTGGCTTGCCTTCATCTTAATTCAGCCCTGCAGAATGCTGTCCCTGTTCTTGACAGAGTGCTGGGTTCTGTGTGTTCTGGGTTGTGGATATGTTCAGACTGTTCAGGGTTGTGGATGTGTTCAGACTGTTCAGGGTTGTGGATGTGTTCAGACTCTGTTGTAATGTGTGCTGTATGTTCTATCCAGCCCAACCTGGAGATCAACCACCATGCAGACAAGTCTCTAGACAGCTTCTGTAAGTGGCAGAAGTCCATCCTCAGTCACCAAGGAGACGGGAACAGCATCCCGGAGAACGGCATGGCTCACCATGACAACGCTGTCCTCATCACACGGTAGATTCTCCAACTCCACTCTCACGTACCTACACACACACACACACACACACACACACACACACACACACACACACACACACACACACACACACACACACACACACACACACACACACACACACACACACACACACACACACACACACACACACACACACACACACATACATACATTCACACTCTTCACACATGCTGCTGCTTTATTTTTTAAATGTATTTTATTTAACCTTTATTTAACTGGGCAAGTCAGTTAAGAACAAATTCTTATTTACAATGACGGCCTACCAAAAGGCCTCCTGCGGGGAGAGGGGCCTGGGATTCAAATAAATCAATCAATACTTTCTGTTTATTATCTGTGCATAGTCACTTTTACCTCTACCTACATGCACGTACTGTATTACCTCAATTACCTCAACTACCTCGCACCCCCGCACATTGCCTCGTTACTGATACCCCTGTATATTTTATTGTGTTACTAGTTTTCCTTTAGTTTAAGAGGCACATAGTTTTCTTACTTACTTTTTAAGAAACTAGGCATTGTTGGTAAAGGGCTCGCCAGTAGGCATTTCACGGTAAGGTCTACCTACACCTGTTGTATTTGGCGCATGTGACAAACACAATGTCATTGGATGTGATGATGACTCAGCGGTGAAAGTGTGTAGTAATTGACCTCACTATATGTCTCTTATGCGTCTGTCTACTTAAATGCTTTAGCAGTCCTTCCTCCTTCCCACTCTGCGCTGCGTCTGCATTTCACAGCCAGAACAGTAGCGTTGAAACACACAGCCAGGCCGCTACTCATATCTATTACTGGCTCTGGGTAAAGCTGATGACAACGGGAAACGATGGTCTTTCAGGCATACCAGTCATACTAAGATTTATGGGTGGTAACTGTGTCGCGGCAAAAACATTGTCATTACCTGCTATTGGCGCTATTGGTGCTCGTAGAGTGATTGACATGGGCTAAAGCCCTGATTTTGACTCTTCCTGCCTGGCTGTGTACAAACCAGGCTTTCTATTCATGCTAGACTAGTGCTATTTGACTTAAGCTGTTTGGTGAGTCGTCAATAGGAGATACTGTAATAGGTAAGGTAATCTATTGCTACTGAAAATAGTAGTTGGTCGCCTTAGAAGCAGCGTTAGACGTTTTGCTTGGATTCTGATGCCAGCAGGCTACTGAAGTGCTGTTTCCAGCCATCTGTCTGTCTGTTGTGCCGGTAATTATCGAAGGACAGGTCTGTACTGCCAAACTTCCATCACCTCAGCCTTCTGCTGCTATAGGGCTTTCCACTGTCTGTCTGATGCTAAACCAACACTAGCTGCTATGCTTTCACTAAAGCATTGTGTTTATATACATGCTGCAGGCCGCTTACAGAGTTCAGTGAAGTTCAGTGACTGTGGGTTTGCATTATAGGCCCAGTACAACATCTTATTGAAGAGAGAGAGAGAGAGAGAGAGAGAGAGAGAGAGAGAGAGAGAGAGAGAGAGAGAGAGAGAGGAGAGAGAGAGAGAGAGAGAGAGAGAGACAGAGAGAGAGAGAGAGAGAGAGAGAGAGAGAGAGAGAGAGAGAGAGAGGGAGGGAGGAGGAGAGAGAGAGAAAGGAGGGACGGGGAGGAGGAGAGAGAGAGAGAGCGAGGGAGGGAAATGAAAATCAGAACTTTGGTAGGGCCTGCGTATAATGGGACAACAAGATGTGTGTGTAGGTGATGAGCTGGGCTGGGCTGAAGGATGGTAACATTAGAGACAGTATAAATAGTTCATGATGGACCCAAGAAGCTTTCATTAACCACGGTGTCTGCTAGAACATTCCCTGGTGGAATCCACCCAAAGAGAGAGCACAGCGATTCTCAGACTGTTTACGTTAGCAACGCACAGCTTTACTGTATGTGTGGCTATTGCATTTATGGCTAATGATATCCCTGGAAAAATCTCAGGTTAAAAAAGGGTTTTATGAGATGATGACGAGGGATGCCCTAGGCCATGCTGTTTATCATAGTACTATCTATATCTCCTTATTTAAAACATGTGGGAACTGCCTCTAAAGGCCGTCTCTGTGTGTTGCGTTTGAGGCTCTCTCACTTCTAAGTCAGTCTTGGAAGTGTATACAGCTGACAACAACTCAACTTCTGCCAGGCCGTCATCCTAAATAAGAATTTGTTATTAATTGACCTGCCTGGTACAACAGAAGTTCCATGCAAATCAAATCAAAAGAAACTTCTAAGCGTGCCGTGCGGGGGTGGTTCACTTTGCAGAGGGCAGGCTGAGGTCACCACGAGTGCACAGAAACGATGATGTCATAGTAGCAGTCTTGACGGTAGCGGTCGCCCTGGTGTTGGCCTCCTGTGGCTGCGGTCAGTCAGGACATAAGGAGGAGACATTATCCTCGAAGTGGATGGAGTCTGTTCGGATGGGTCGTCCTTCTGTGCATGAATCGTGATAGTGACCTCTCCTTTCCTTCGCTTCCCCCCGTCTGAATGTCTCTCTCTCTCTCTCTCTCTCTCTCTCTCTCTCTCTCTCTCAATTAAATTCAAAGGATTTATTGGCATGGGAAATGTGTTTACATTGCCAAAGCAAATTAAAATTCAAAAACAAAACAACAATGACAAAAACCAACAAAGTTAATTAAACAAAACAAAAAGCAAAAACAATCAGTCGCTCTGTCTCTGTCTCTCTCTCTCTGTCTCTCTGTCTCTGTCTCTGTCTCTCTCTCTCTGTCTCTCTGTCTCTGTCTCTGTCTGTCTCTCTCTCTCTCTCTCTCTCTCTCTCTCTCTCTCTCTCTCTGTCTCTGTCTCTCTGTCTGTCTCTGTCTCTGTCTCTGTCTCTCTCTCTGTCTCTGTCTCTGTCTCTGTCTCTGTCTCTGTCTGTCTCTCTCTCTCTCTCTCTCTCTCTCTCTCTCTCTCTCTCTCTCTCTCTCTCTCTCTCTCTCTCTCTCTCTCTCTCTCTCTCTCTCTCTCTCTCTCTCTCTCTCTCTCTCTGTCTCTCTCTCTCTCTCTCTCTCTCTCTCTCTCTCTCTCTCTCTCTCTCTCTCTCTCTCTCTCTCTCTCTCTCTCTCTCTCTCTCTCTCTCTCTGTCTCTCTCTCTCTCTCTGTCTCTCTCTGTCTCTCTCTGTCTCTGTCTCTCTCTCTCTCTCTCTCTGTCTCTCTCTGTCTCTCTCTGTCTCTCTCTCTCTCTCTCTCTCTCTCTCTCTCTCTCTCTCTCTCTCTCTCTCTCTCTCTGTCTCTGTCTCTGTCTCTGTCTCTGTCTCTGTCTCTGTCTCTCTCTCTCTCTCTCTCTCTCTCTCTCTCTCTCTCTCTCTCTCTCTCTCTCTCTCTCTCTCTCTCTCTCTCTCTCTCTCTCTCTCTCTCTGTCTCTCTCTCTCTCTCTCTGTCTCTCTGTCTCTCTGTCTCTCTCTCTCTCTCTCTCTCTCTCTGTCTCTCTGTCTCTCTCTCTCTCTCTCTGTCTCTCTGTCTCTGTCTCTGTCTCTGTCTCTCTCTCTCTCTCTCTCTCTCTCTCTCTCTCTCTCTCTCTCTCTCTCTCTCTCTCTCTCTCTCTCTCTCTCTCTCTCTCTCTCTCTCTCTCTCTCCTGTTCTCATGGCTCTCTTGGCATGCCATTGTGGGCCCATCAGGAGGAGAGGAGAGATTCTCCCCAGACAGAGTCATTCCGCTCATTATCCTTGAGGTTATGTATGGTCCAGGTCCAGCTCCTCCCTCCAGGCACCATGCTATACAGAGCGACCTCTCCATCCCTCGCTGTTGTTGCTTTATTAGGCTCTGGGCTGGATGGCCACGTCGTCGAGGATGCAGTGTCTTGTTTGGAACGTGGCCCGTGGTGTTTTGAGGAAATCAGGGGGAAATTAGAGGAAGTAAATCTAAATAAACAAATAGATGTCCGCAATGAGGTGGAGTCTGCTTGTCCTCGAGACCGTACCTCATGGGTTTGGAACCGGTCCACCGGGATAGGGGCGTGGAGGAAACAGATGGAGAGAGGGAGGGGCAAAATGAAATGTAATTTGCAGTGTCCTTGGGTTTTTAATAGATTAAAAGCTTTAGGAATGATTGGATCACTCATTGTAAATGTATGATGTGTTCTGTGAAGCACTGAGGCTGACTGCACGGAGTTGTTTTTCCTGTGCGGGATTGGATTAGCATTGTATCAGAGAGCGAGAGATGTACAGATAGATGGGAGGACGGACAGGCAGACAGGCCGAGGGCGAGGGTTACAGCAGGGTCTTATTGGACTTCAAACACGGTGTTGCTTCCTGTCTGCCTGTATGTGTTAGCTGGTTGGCATTTTAAAGACACGTATAGAAGGACAAACCTTCATGAAATGACTACACCATTCGAAGACTGGCTGCTGTTTAACAACTAAGGTCGAATACTGTAGGTCACTGCCTGAGATGCCTGGTTTTGACATCAGAGGTGCTTAGAATCGAATCAAATAGAACAGATGAACATAGAATAGAGTAGAATAGAGGAGAGCAGAATAGAAGCACCGAGCGCCTGACAGAAGAAGCCTCATGTCTCATGTCTCTTCTTCTTTTTCTCCTCCCTCAGGTACGACATCTGCACTTACAAGAACAAACCCTGTGGGACTCTAGGTGAGTGGCTCTACGTTGTGCTCTCTGTTCCACTCCGTTCTGTGGCCTGGAGGCAAGGGGAGACAGCTCAGAGAGACCAGGTGGGGTATACTGTCGGCAGGGCGGGGTACAGACAGGGTTAGGTCCAGGCAGGGAAGGGTAGTGGCAGGGCAGGGTACAGGCGTGGTAACGTCCAAGTGCACTTGACTGTGTCCTTCTACCAATATAGCTCAAATAATGGGGCTATTTATACGTTCATATGGTGTCTTTTCTTCCCGGTACAGTACTTTAAGGACACTGGGTTCCAGTCCTTTCCCCAGGGGTTTGGTTTGGCATGTTGTGTCTCCACTGTGACAGGAACTGTGGCAAACTTAAAAACCTAAACTTACAAACTTGTTACGTTTCTGTGAGAGAGGTTTAGATAGAGAGAGGGAGCAGGAGAACATAAGAGAGAGAGAGAAAGAGAGAGAGAGAGTGGTGGTGGAGAGGAGAGGACTGCAGGGAGTGTCAGCAACCCTCCCTCTGATGGTGCAGAGCCCCCGCAGGCTCCACAGTATATCTTGGAGGTAATACTGGGACTCTGGGGGGGCTTGACAGATTGACCGCATTTGTCACATTCCCCTCGTCGCTTTAATTGCGCCGGCATCTGCTTGGCTTCCTCATTCTCTCTCACTCCCTCCTCTTCCTCTCCTCCTCTCTCCTCTCCCTTTCCTCCCTTGCTCCTCCCCCTCATTCTTCTTGTCCTCTCCCTTTCTCCTCTCCTCTCAACGCTCTCCTCCTCTCAACCCTCTCCCCCTCTCAACCCTCTCCTCCTCTCAACCCTCTCCTCCTCTCTCCCTTTCTCCTCCTCTCTCAACCCTCTCCTCCTCTCTTCCCTCTCCTCCTCTCTTCCTTCTCCTCCTCTCAACCCTCTCCTCCTCTCAACCCCTTCCCCCTCTAAACCCTATCCTCCTCTCTCAGACCTCTCCTCCTCTCAACCTACTCCTCCTCTCTTCCTTCTTCTCCTCTCAACCCTCTCCTCCTCTCTCAAACCTCTCCTAGTTTCTTCCCTCTCCTCCTCTCTCAACCCTCTCCTCTCAACCCTCTCCTCCTCTTAACCCTCTCCTCCTCTCCCTTTCTCCTCCCCTCTCAACCGTTCTCCCCCTCTCCCCTCCTCCTCTCCTCCCGTTGATATCAGGGGTCATGCTACAGGTCAGCTCTTTGTCTCTTGCGTCTTTAGGTAATCTGGGTGGGAGATAATACTGAGCCAATCCCACTTCTGAGTGTTATGTGAAACCTTGTAGATGCAATCTGTAAGGAATGGTCTCCTCTTCTCTTTCTGTCTGACCTGTTACCCTCTGGGGGAGACAGAGACACCTGGATGGTGGAAAAGACTTTACACACACACACACACACACACACACACACACACACACACACACACACACACACACCTCTCCTCCTCTCTCAACCTTCTCCCCCTCTCCCACCCTCTCCTCCTCTCCCTTTCTCCTCCCCTCTCAACTCTCCCCTCGTCTCTCCCTTTCTCCTCCCCTCTCAACCGTCTCCTCCTCTCAGCCTTCTCCTCTTCTCAACCCTCTCCTCTCAACCCTCTCCTCCTCTCAACCCTCTCCTCCTCTCAACCGTTCTCCCCCTCTCCCCTCCTCCTCTCCTCCCGTTGATATCAGGGGTCATGCTACAGGTCAGCTCTTTGTCTCTTGCGTCTTTAGGTAATCTGGGTGGGAGATAATACTGAGTCAATCCCACTTCTGAGTGTTATGTGAAACCTTGTAGATGCAATCTGTAAGGAATGGTCTCCTCTTCTCTTTCTGTCTGACCTGTTACCCTCTGGGGGAGACAGAGACACCTGGATGGTGGAAAAGACTTTACACACACACACACACACACACACACACACACACACACACACACACACACACACACACACACACACACACACACACACACACACACACACACACACACACACACACACACACACACACACACACACACACACACACACACACACACACACAGTTTTATAGCTTTACTCAGTGTTCTTTAACTCTCCTCTCTTCAAAAAAGCCCTTTCTCAAACATCCAGAATATGCATATTCTTTTCTCTTTGGATCTCCTCAGCAATGGTGAAAACATCTATATTTTTGAGGGAAGGAAAATGTTTTCTTAAATTCCCTTCCTTGGCTTCCATTACTAGGTGGTCCCTTGTTACTTGGAGTGAAATGTATAAATCCAAGCTTGTGTCTAGACATTTTCCAGCTCTGACTTTAGGTTGAAAAAAGTTCATGTCTAGCCAGTTGATGCTGAAGTCAGGTTCCACTGGTGAGTCCAGCAGCAGCTCACACCCTATGCCCTAAGTAGTGCACTAATATTGACCAGAGCCCGATGAGAGAAGAAGTCAACTCTCAACGCTCTTAGGCTACGTCCCAAATGGCATCCTATTTCCTGTATGGTCAAAGGTAGGGCACTATGAAGGGAACAGGATACCATTTGGTACACAGCCGGAGAGGGTTTAGAGTTGACTTCTTCTCTCATGCTGCTCTAACTTCAACACCAGGGAGGTCAGAACTGAGGAATCCAGCTTTTATGGTCCTGACTCTTAAAATGTTACACTTTGACATGACCCCGTCTCTCTCTCTCTCTCTCTCTCTCTCTCTCTCGCTCTCTCTCTGTGTTTGTGTGTGTCCAGGCTTGGCGTCAGTAGCTGGAATGTGTGAGCCGGAGAGGAGTTGCAGCATCAATGAAGACATCGGCCTGGGTTCTGCTTTCACCATCGCTCACGAGATTGGCCACAAGTGAGTCCGCTCACATTTACTCAGAATCCTCTGCAAGGCTTTACTAAACACTGTTAACCCTTTCAGGCCTTTCCATTTTCCCCTCCACATCAAGGCTTCTAACACAGAGACACGGTTTTAAAACCATTTTTATGTCCCCAAATCAGCCGGATGCCAATATTCTCACAAAAAATATTTAACTACACCAGTGTATAATAATAATACATACATGCGTACACTACATGTTCAAAAGTATGTGGACACCTGCTCGTCGAACACCCCCCTTGCTACTATAACAGCCTTTCCACTAGATGTTGGAACATTGCTGCGGGGACTTGTTTCCATTTAGCCACAAAAGCATTAGTGAGGTCGGGCTCTGATGTTGGGCGATTAGGCCTGGCTCACAGTCAGCGTTCCAATTCATCCCAAAGGTATTCGATGGGGGGGTTGAGGTCAGGGCTCTGTGCAGGCCAGTCAAGTTCTTCCACACCGATCTTGACAAACCATCAATCAATCAATCAATCAATCAATCAATCAATGAATCCATGTATTTATAAAGCCCTTCTTACATCAGCTGATGTCACAAAGTGCTATACAGAAACCCAGCCTAAAACCCCAAACAGCAAGCAATGCAGATGTAGAAGGACGGTGGCTAGGAAAAACTCCATAGAAAGGCAGGAACCTAGGAAGAAACCTAGAGAGGAACCAGGCTCTGAAGGGTGGCCAGTTCTCTTCTGGCTGTTGTATGCTGTAGCGTTAAGATTTCCCTTCACTGGAACTAAGGGGCCCGAACCATGAAAAACAGCCCCAGACCATTATTCCTCCTCCACCAAACTTTACGGTTGGCACTATGCATTGGGGGAGGTAGCATTCTCCTGGCATCTGCCAAACCCAGATTAGTCCGTCAGACTGCCAGATGGTGAAGCGATTGATCACTCCACTGTTCTAGAGTCCAATTGCGACGAGCTTGACTCCACTCCAGCCGACCCTTGGCATTGCGTATGGTGATATTAGCCTTGTGTGCGGCTGCTCGGCCACGGAAACACATTTCATGAAGCTCCCGACAAACAGTTCTTGTGCTGACGCGCTACACGCTTCAGCTTTCGCCGGGTCCCGTTCTGTGAGCTTGTGTGGCCTACCACTTCGCGGCTGAGCCGTTGTTGCTTCTAGACGTTTCCACTTCACAATAACAGTTGACCGGGGCAGCTCTAGCAGGGCAGAAATTTGACCAACTGACTTGTTGGAAAGGTGCCATCCTATGACGGTGCCACGTTGAGTCACTGAGCTCTTCAGTACGGGCCATTCTACTGCCAATGTTTGTCCATAGTGATTGCATGGCTGTGTGCTCGATTTTATACACCTGTCAACAACGGGTGTAGCTGAAATAGCTGAATCCACTGAATCCACTACTTTTGGCCATGTAGTGTATATTCCTACACAGGGAGAGTGGCTCTACTATTCCTAAAGAAGTACCAGAGCTTTGGGTCGGGTTGCCAATTCTGGCTGTGTGTAGCTACTCTCCCCTCTACAGACACCCTGTACTGTATCTCTACATATCTGCACATGCTAACGACAGTGTCCACATACCTCCTGAATATAAATGTACATAATGATGATGTATTGGTCTACGTATTCACTCCCTACGGTTCACAGAGATGGCCATTTCCTTTATTATGTCTCGTGTCTGCTTCTGTTGTGAGGCAGTTGTAAAAATAGTCTCTGCAAGGAGAGGATGTATAAAAAAAAAAATGAAATGCTGCGCCCCGGTTTCAGGACGGCTGATTTATTTCCAGAGTAGGGTAAAATGTCATAAACGCCAGCCTTAGAAAAACAGGCCGGGGCCTTGCGATGTGGTTGGTTTGTTATATACATTACATACTGATTTGTGCTTTTGGACGGTCAGGAAAAGTAAGCTTCGGCTTCCTGCCGTAACGCAAGCTTGTCTTTCGCTATGATATTCAGACAGATAATGTTTTGGGGAGAAAAAAAAAGGTGAATTGTTAAAAGGATTTCTATGCAGCCAGTCCGGTGTTCAATCAGAAATGAATATTTGGGCAGCAGAAAGCAGCCTTTCTCTCTGTTAGGAGGTTTAAACTAGAGAGACTAGCTGCACTGATCAGCCGCTGAGAGAGAGAGAGAGAGAGAGGGAATTTGTGTTTAGGGGAGGGAGGGTGAATTGAGTGGGGGTTGAACCTCTTTCTACGTCTCTCTCTCTCTCTCTCTCGCTCTCTGTCTTTCTCTCCCTCTCCCTCTCCCGCTCTCTTCCTCTCTCTTTCCCCCTGTCTCATTGAGAACGTAGAGAGTTTGGCCCTGGTCTCTCCCCACCTCCCTCCTCCCGAGTCTGTAGCTGGCTCATATACCTGGCCAGTCTGGACTTTAGCTGGTGATTGATTGACAGGCAGGCAGCATCAGGGTGTTGGTTAAAACTCTCTGGTTCCTTCAGCGCTCCAGACAGAGACTGATCCCTGACCTCTAGTCCCCTCTACACCAGATGTTACGGAGCCAGGGAGCCCTCTCTAACCAACTCAACGCCTCTCTACCTCTCTCTAACCCTGCCCTACATGTACAGGCAGAGTTAGAGATGAGGTAGAAAATAGTGTAGAGAGAGGTAGAGATTCATTCAGTCCAGAGGTACCTAAGCATGCCAGCCAAACCCCAAGGAAGAATCTGTTTGACTGATTCCCGCACATCATCCGCAGTATTAGAATCTATCTGACTGATTCCCGCACATCACCCACAGTATTAGAATCGATTTGACTGATTCACACCCATCACCCGCAGTATTAGAATTTATCTGACTGATTCACACACATCACCCGCAGTATTAGAATCTATCTGACTGATTCACACACATCACCCACAGTATTAGAATCTATCTGACTGATTCCCGCACATCACCCACAGTATTAGAATCGATCTGACTGATTCACACCCATCACCCGCAGTATTAGAATCTATCTGACTGATTCACACCCATCACCCGCAGTATTAAAATCTATCTGACTGATTCACACCCATCACCCGCAGTATTAGAATCTATCTGACTGATTCACACCCATCACCCGCAGTATTAAAATCTATCTGACTGATTCACAACCATCACCCACAGTATTAGAATCTATCTGACTGATTCACAACCATCACCCACAGTATTAGAATCTATCTGACTGATTCACACCCATCACCCGCAGTATTAAAATCTATCTGACTGATTCACACCCATCACCCACAGTATTAGAATCGATCTGACTGATTCACACCCATCACCCACAGTATTAGAATCTATCTGACTGATTCACACCCATCACCCGCAGTATTAAAATCTATCTGACTGATTCACAACCATCACCCGCAGTATTAGAATCTATCTGACTGATTCACACACATCACCCGCAGTATTAGAATCTATCTGACTGATTCACACACATCACCCGCAGTAGATATCTCCCTCCATGACACCACCCATCTCTCTTTGAATGGGATGTTGAGCCAATCTGGGTTGAAGCTGCCCTTAGGCACAGATCTAGGATCAGTTGATCCTCCCCCACTCCTTACCTTAACCTGTAGCTGCCCTTAGGCACAGATCTAGGATCAGTTGATCCTCCCCCACTCCTTACCTTAACCTGTAACTGGCCTTAGATCACTGTCTCTTACTCCGTGTTTTACCTGCCCTCCTCTCTGTCCTCCATTTTGTGTCTTACAGTTTCGGGATGAACCATGATGGAATAGGAAACTCATGTGGGACTAAAGGCCATGAGGCAGCCAAGCTGATGGCGGCCCACATCACAGCTAACACCAACCCCTTCTCCTGGTCGGCCTGCAGTAAGGACTACATCACCAGCTTCCTCGAGTAAGTGGAAGAGGGGCATTCCTGAGACACTCAGTTAAAACCACCTATTGAATCTCTTGTACATATCCTGAACCAATCAGAAACGTCCTCAGTAGGTGAAAGACATGGATAGCCTTTCAGCCATCCAAACATTGAGCCGTGGTTTTGGGACAGAAACAGAAATCCTGCCCTCCTCCTCCTCTTGAGAATCGTCTGTCTCTCCGTGCTGTGAATAACAGATAGATTTGTTTTCTTGCCTCTGTAAAGAAGGATATTCTTATTTATTTCAAATAGTGCCCCTCAGAACCGGCAGATGATAGCAGATAGAGTCTGGGTTTAGAAGTATTAAATTAATCTTCTAGTTAGACAGCGTCCATCGAAAACAATGTAGCTTGGCCTTGAAGGTCCTCACCTTGTGTTGGGATGATGGTGGTTCTGGTCGTCAGAGTGTGTTCTCTGGTGAAAGCCTTCTGAGCTGGGAGAGACGAGGAGAGACGAGGAGAGACGAGGAGAGACATTAGCTAGAAACACCAAGTAGCATTGGCACATAGACATAGACATTACAGTACCATGTACCAACTTCTCACAGTAACACACAGAGATGCCTCTTTACGGTTTCTGGACATTCTCACTTTTGCCTTCCTTTCCTCATGGTTGGATCATCTGGGAGTCTAGTACTATTTCAGACCAAGTGCAGAGAGGCTGAATATTTTTGCTCACATTTCTGTGACCCCCCTGTTTCGTGCTGTTTTTGTTCTCCTCTGAGATTCTGTTGTAGGTGAATTTTAAGCTTTCGCTGAATTCATCTTTGTGTGTTTTCAGTTACGCTTTTTTACTTTTGATGTCTTGCTTTGTCCTAGGAAGTCTTGTCTGTGAACTAGACGTACCCTCCCCGGGTTCTCTCCCTCCAGCAGAAATGTCACACGTTTCTTCTCGCCAAGTAAACAACTTTGGCTGTGGTCTTGGCTTATATACTGGGTTGCTGGTGCAATATGTGGCTGGTCGTTTGGGTTCTAAAGAATGGTTTATGAATGCAGACGTAGTTCAGACACAGTTTACTCTGCGTGGTTCTCTTGCCAGTATGCCATAAATCAATCGTTTTGTAACTTTTAGCCTAGTTATATTCACAATGGATATACGACATGGAGTTCACTCCAATGTGGCCACTGGCCAATAATTGTGTGCTTTTCTATTGAAGCAATATCTAGGCCTCGATTCAATCCGGACGTTAGTCATTTCCGATTGAGCCGACATACTCAGTGTTTAGTGTGAATGCAGAAACATTACCTTTGCAGCCGAAAAAGGGGTGATCAGATTGAATCTCGACCCTGGTCTTAAAATCATACAATTTCAATTTTCATTTAATCTTGTTAATATCTAGACTTAACACGGCTGGCCAGGGCGGGAGTTTAGGATCCGGTGATGCTTCCTCTTCTTATTAGAAGAGATTTCCTCTCTGACAGTGTAATGAACTTGGCTTATCCCAGAGGACAGGAAGCTGCTTCGACTCTGTCAAATAATACTTTCTATATTTAAACATCAGACGATTTGATCGCTCCCCAAACCAATAAACAGTAGTCTGCCCCAGACCTGGTTTGCCGTGGTGTGAGTTGATGTAGTGGGCCCGGCAGGGTAGGCTAGGGGAGCTCCGCTGACCAGAGCTAGGCTCTCTCTGGCGAGACGGACCTCTCCACGCCAAGGAAAAGGATTATTCCACTACAGAGAAAAAGAGAGAGAGAGAGAGAGAGGGGAAGGAGAGGAAGAGAGAGAAAGGAGGGGAAAAGAGAGAGGGAGAAAGGAAGAGAGAGAGAAAGAGTAAAATGGTAAATTGAAGAGGAGAGATGTTATACTACCTTAGTCACCCCCCAGGGCCTTAGCTCCAGTGTTCTTCCTCTCTTCTCCGGTCGGTGGACCGGAGAGTTGAGTGTAGTTTCCTATTAGATGTGCTGTCTGATAGTCTGGTGGGGGGCCAAAGGCTCCTGGCTGCTTCCACACAACCCTGGCTGCCTCTGGCCAATCTGCAAAGTACAGAGGAGATTATTTGACTTTGATTGTGGTGTTTTTGTGTTTTTAAGTCATTTGATAGTGCACTTCAGTGTCGCTCCTACTGATGAGCAAAGTTGTAGTTAACCTCTTAGCGCGCCGATCCCTTTAGCGGGATCGTTTTCAGAGCAAACATAACGCGCCAAATTCAAAATACATATTCGTAATACATATTCGTAATATTTAACCTCGATATACAAGTGTTGCATAGTGTTGCATAGCCATCAAAAGCTCTGCTTCTTGGCAATATCACTGCGTTGTCAGATTTTAAAAAGGCTTTACGGCGAAAGCACTACATTTGATTGTTTGAGGCTAGTACCTCACATATTTTCCACATTAGCATAAATTCATATCCAGCTCGGTTCTCAAAATATCCATATCACAGCTAATATAAATCGCTTACCTTTCAAATAACTTCTTCTGAGGTCTTCCCAAGTGTCCAAACAAGATAATCCATGGTTCTTTTGTTAGAAAAAGTAAATAATTATATCCATAAATATCCGTTGTTTTTGGCACGTTACGTTCAGCTACTCCACCAAGCATTGTCAGTCTACTCGCCCGTTTTACAGTGAAGGGATCGCGTTCAAATTATACCTCTCATCTTTTCACAAACAAATCAAATATCATTAATAATGCATCCTTATGTATTCTTTTATGAATAATAGCGATCATATTTTACAAGAACGGTAAGTGAAACGTTAAAAGCGAAAAGAAAGTTGGTCGCTGGGCGCGTTCACGTTCGTGAACGTGCACGCGTCTGTTTACCTTTTTCCCTACCCGTAGTAATTCTCTCTCTCTAAGGATCTGGTCAGAGCTTTTCCTCCATACCCTTTCCAGAGACTGTTGACATCTAGTGGAAGCCATAAGTACTGCAACCTCGGTCCTATTCCCCATAGAAAAATATTACATGGGCTTCAAAATGAGAGGAGAGCAACAAAAAAATAAATTCCGGACAGAAATCTCTCTGGTTTTTGCCTGCTAAATCTGTTCTGGAATAGCCACAGACTATATCTTAATGGTTTTATAAACTTCAGAGTGTTTCCTATCCAATAGTACTAAATATGTAAATATCCTAGTTTCTGGCCATGAGTGGTAGGCATTTAACTTTGGGCACGTCAGACAGGCGAAAATTTGGAAAATGGGACCCTAGCTGGAAGAGGTTAAAACGGTTAATCGGATGGGACTGTCCCAACATCTGATGAAGATGGAGACTAGCATGACACAGCTCTCTCGTTCACTCCTCGGAAAAACGAGGGATGCGCTTTCTCTCCCCCTCTGTTTCATTCTGTTCCCTCTGTCCTTCCGCTGTCTCCTCCGCTAGCTCCCCTCGCTTCACTCAATCTCTCTCTCCCCCCTCTCCCCCTCTCCCCCTCTCTCTGTCTCTTTCTGAGCCTGGGCCTGTCTGCAAAATCATCAATTGTGACTCAGCAAGCCATCTTATTCTTTCAAGAGATGAGAAGCATTCCGCAACACACTGCTGCCGCTGCTGGAAAGCACACAGAGTACATTAGTAATACACATAGTAACAGACATAGCAATAGTAGTAGTAATAATAGTAACAGTACCAGTGTTTGTAATAGTACTAGTAGTATTATTAGTAGTAAAATGAATAGCAGTATAGTAATAGTGTTCAGTGTGAGCCAGTCGTCTGCCCTGCTTTCTTGGCCACACTTTTAGTATTTATATTTTCTTGGGCAGAGTAGAAAAGTTGCTAAAACAGAATACAAAAGTATTTTTGTGTGTGTGTGTGTGTTTTCAGAGTGCGTTCTTTGTGCGACGGACATATTTCTATTATGACCAAACAGACTAAACAGAGTTCTAGCTCAGGACTGGTGACCTACGGCCCACTCAAGAGTTTTGTCTCTCTTTCCGTCCGTCTGGCATTTTATTGGCTTCTCTGTGGATTCCATACGTACAGTGTAGTCACAGTGCCAAATAAGCAGAGCGCAGTGAGTTTCAGACAGACAGACAGACAGACAGACCGACACCGCTTGTAGTTTGGGTTTTCATTCTCTCTTCTCTCTGTTTTGTTTTTCCTCGTCCTTTTACGCGCATCTTTTGACCTCTTCGTCCTCTCCACTCCGTCTACAGGGTTGGGGTTCGAGGCTGCTGGAAAGATATGCGGCGATGTGACACGTGTTAGTAGACAGTGTGACTCGGGGGGTGGTCATAAACTGTATTTGCATCGCATGCCATGTAATGTCATCAGTCATTTTAAGTCACTGTGGTGAAATAGTCTACACTATAGGTTGAGAGATGCCCTCTAAATGAAACAATTCATTTGATGTTGCCATACCAGTGATCTTATATCCTGGAGGGCTGCTTTGTGTACCTAGTAGCTACCCATAGCCCGGTTTCCCAAACCCAGAGCCGTTCCACTTATATGACATATTCCAACACTAGCACATCTGAGTCAACTAAACATCATGCCCTTGATTAGTCCATTAAGACTGGAGGACGCCTTTGGGAACCCGCGCAATAGGCTCTGCGGGTGTGGTGTGTAAGAAACAATCCTATTGTAGGTTTGTTTTTTTGACAGCTCAGGTCGGGGGACGTGTCTGGACAATGAACCTCTGAAACGAGACTTCCTGTACCCAACAGTGGCCCCGGGGCAGGTGTACGACGCTGACGAGCAGTGTCGCTTCCAGTATGGAGTTTCCTCACGACAGTGCAAATATGGGGTAAGAAACCTGCGTCTCTCCGCCTCTGCAGGATGCACACAGTCTCTCTCCTCTACAGTGGAGGACAATGCTTTCTTCATGGAATCCTTTACAACGGTTGATCCTGCAGCTAACATTAGTGATGATGCTAGTGAAGCAGGGGCTCTGATAGTGATCAGGCAACAGGGGAAAAGCAAATGTGTTGTGCCAAGCTGCCATTTCCTCCTGTATATCAAAGGGTGTTAGTCAGGGGTTAAGGGTGTTATCTTCTTAATCCGGGGTTAAGGGTGTTATCTTCTTAATCAGGGGTTAAGGGTGTTATCTTCTTAATCCGGGGTTAAGGGTGTTATCTTCTTAATCAGGGGTTAAGGGTGTTATCTTCTTAATCCGGGGTTAAGGGTGTTATCTTCTTAATCAGGGGTTAAGGGTGTTATCTTCTTAATCAGGGGTTAAGGGTGTTATCTTCTTAATCCGGGGTTAAGGGTGTTATCGTCTTAATCCGGGGTTAAGGGTGTTATCTTCTTAATCCAGGGTTAAGGGTGTTATCTTCTTAATCAGGGGATAAGGGTGTTATCTTCTTATCATCCTAAGGAAACATAATTGTTTTCTTAGCACCTGGAATGGGTGTGCCGCATATCTCACTAACCTATCTTAAAGATATGGATGAGGAAGGTTTGCACACACACACACACACACACACACACACACACACACACACACACACACACACACACACACACACACACACACACACACACACACACACACACACACACACACACACACACACACACACACACACACACACACACACACACACACACACACACACACACACACACACACCACAGTTTTATGAAATAAAATCATTACCCCCTACCACCAGCATGAAGAATAACTACCCAAGGTAAATAAAGAGACACGAGCAGAGAGAGAACTCAACCAAGCCACAGACACAGGAGATGTTGAATGAAAGCCACAAATAATTAATGAACCAATATGGACAAAAAAAAACAGTCTGCCATTAGCCGAGATCAAGAGAGTTTATTTTGTTTCATTGAAAGAAATATCTGCCAGCAGATTACTACGGGCCCCAAATCAAACCCTGTCATTTTGGCTCTTAAGCTCATAATTGTGGTTTGAGATCAGCATGAAAGACAGCCATTTATGAAAGGAGAGCATTCCTCCACAGCCTGGCTCAGCTGTGCTGCTCTGTGCTGGGCTGCGTCCACAGCACTAGAATGTAGTCTTTCAACTAGTAAGGTTATGGATTCTGACAGTCAGATCTGTTTCACTCAGCCAACCGGCTGTCTGGTAAAGAGTTGTCTATGGTTTAAAGCTTGCTGATCGGACCCATGTAACCATAGAAACACTTAAAGGATCTACGACTTCATAGTGTTTGCTTTCGGAGTTGATGTAATGTAAGGTGACCTCTTTGGGATACAGTTACCCTGTAGAAACACACAGAGCAGAGCTTGCTTTAGTGCCATTAAAGACTTAAGAGAACAACTAAAAGATATGTAGGAGGAAGAGACGCGCAGTAACAATTTACAGTCACTGTTACACTTGACGATTGCGGTGACGTGTTTGTGTCCTGGTACTCAACTGGTCTCTCTTTCCACCAATCCTCTTAGCCCTACAGCTGTAGTGGGTTCTAATGGGAACGAACAGCCGGGTGGAAAGTTGGACTGTTGCTTGCACTGAAAGGAAAGGACAGAATGTTTGCTCCCGCTGAATAACATAAAATACGTTTTTTTAAATATTTGAGCGGTCGTTTCAAACGGACTCTCAGAACGTTGGAGCCACCGGGAAGGGTAGGAAATACCTTCGGTTCTGAAAGGGCGATGACGTCACAGAGGTCAGGAAGACATTTGTTTCATAGCTACACAGGGGGTGACACAAAGTGGCAAGATAAGTCATACTAGTAATGACTTTGAGAACGTCGCCTACAACCAAACCGCCACTAACCCCACAGCGACCCGGAACACAGACCGGAACACTCCTTCATAGCGTTACTCGTCCTGAACTCCAATTCCGTCGCAAGGTGAGGAGGGGCGAAGTGACGTCTAAGTTACTGGCGGGCCTCCCTGCTCCCCTGCTCTCTTTACCTCCTTGCCAACCCTCCCGCATCCTCTCTGTTAGCTAGCATAAATCTGCCAGATCAGGTCTGGGCCACATGTCCATCCATACCTGGTTCTCCTTCTGACCTTTTCAGCCGGCTCTGAACGGGACGGTGGGGAAGCCAGATAGGAGGGAGGGTGAGGTTTTATGTGGATGGGGTGGGGGGTGGGGCAGTGAGGGGTTAGCGGGGGCAGAGGGGGTCTTATTGAAAGCAGCTGGGAGTGGTGCAGCGAGACAGGGCAGACTCAGAGTGACAGTTTGCAGCTTTATTTAATCTAGAGCGTCTAGCAGCAGTAGAGACCAGTAGAGACCAGCGGGGCCTGGACTTTATTTGCTGACCCGTGGGGTCACAACCTGGGCTCAGGGCAGTAACTCTTCTTCATGATGCTGCTCCTCTTCTCCTGTGCTGTACGCCGTTGTCCAGTAAAGCCTTTGAAGTGGAGAGCCGGAGGGGGAACAGTAGAGGTTTAATGGGAAGTCTAATGCAGGGTTGTGCAGCGCTGTCCTTGTTACACGCATTCACTTATACAATTTGATTCACTCCAGACGAGAGTCTGACTGGGATTCTCTCTCTCTCTCTCTCTCTCTCTCTCTCTCTCTCTCTCTCTCTCTCTCTCTCTCTCTCGCTCCCCCCTCTCTCTACGACATGAAGAGTTCTCCCGCTGTTATAAGAGCAAGGAGATAAGATGGATAAATTGTAGAAACAGAAGAAGTTGTTTGTTTTAAAACTTCCTGTAAGACAAAGCGTTTTTTGTTATGTCTACAATCCCTGTTCCTTGAGACGCCCTCCTCTCCGAGGGACTGTTCCTTGAGACGCCCTCCTCTCCGAGGGACTGTTCCTTGAGACGCCCTCCTCTCCGAGGGACTGTTCCTTGAGACGCCCTCCTCTCCGAGGGACTGTTCCTTGAGACGCTCTCCTCTCCGAGGGACTGTTCCTTGAGACGCTCTCCTCTCCGAGGGACTGTTCCTTGAGACGCCCTCCTCTCCGAGGACTGTTCCTTGAGACGCCTCCTCTCCGAGGGACTGTTCCTTGAGACGCCTCCTCTCCGAGGGACTGTTCCTTGAGACGCCCTCCTCTCCGAGGGACTGTTCCTTGAGACGCCCTCCTCTCCGAGGACTGTTCCTTGAGACGCCCTCCTCTCCGAGGGACTGTTCCTTGAGACGCCCTCCTCTCCGAGGGACTGTTCCTTGAGACGCCCTCCTCTCCGAGGGACTGTTCCTTGAGACGCCCTCCTCTCCGAGGGACTGTTCCTTGAGACGCCCTCCTCTCCGAGGGACTGTTCCTTGAGACGCCCTCCTCTCCGAGGACTGTTCCTTGAGACGCCCTCCTCTCCGAGGGACTGTTCCTTGAGACGCCCTCCTCTCCGAGGACTGTTCCTTGAGACGCCTTCCAGGGACTGTTCCTGAGACGCTCTCTCCGAGGGACTGTTCCTTGAGACGCCCTCCTCTCCGAGGGACTGTTCCTTGAGATGCCCTCCTCTCCTAGGGACTGTTCCTTGAGACGCTCTCCTCTCCGAGGGACAGTTTGAGGGGCTCTATGTTGTGAGTGCCAGAGTGATTTCCTATAACTGGTTAACGGTGGTTTCTGTGAACTGACGTCAGCCGCTCTTTGTTGAGGTCTGGAAGGTAAACGTGACCAGGCGTTAGTCATTCTGTTATTGCTCCAGATGGCTCTTTATCCTTCAACACAGAGGTACATGAGTAGCATGGGTTGACCTTTGGAATATCGGCTCTTATTAAGAAGAGAGTCCAAAGCACAGGGCTCAATCCGTCAGACCTGGGTCAAATATATATGTCTAATACTTCCAAATATTTCAGCTGAGCTTGAGTTAGTTTGCCTGGTGAAATGGAACCTATGAAATAGTCCAAACCGTGCAAACTCTATTTGACCCAGGTTTGCTACATGGGGGATGTCTACAACCAGGTATTTTCTCCCCCCTCTAGCTGGTTCACCTTAGTGCAGATGAAGGACAGGAGATGAGGGGTGGAAGTCACATAAGTCACATAATGTATTTATCTCTAAGTCACTTCCACAGCCCTGTCTATGTCAGTGTCTCTACTTGTAATACACTCTCTGCTCTACTTGTAATACACTCTCTGCTCTACTTGTAATACACGCTCTGCTCTACTTGTAATACACGCTCTGCTCTACTTGTAATACACTCTCTGCTCTACTTGTAATACACTCTCTGCTCTACTTGTAATACACTCTCTGCAGCGAATTGCTTTATTCTGACCAACTTGCTTTTGCCTTCTTTCCTAGGAAGTGTGTAGAGAGCTCTGGTGCCTTAGCAAAAGCAACCGCTGTGTCACCAACAGTATACCTGCTGCTGAGGGGACCCTGTGTCAGACTGGCAGCATCGAGAAAGGGGTAAGTCTATACGCACTAGATGTCTCCAATAGTTTACACACACTGGCTCTCTCCTGTAGTCAACTCAGCTCTCTCCTTCACCTCGATACCAACGGCCCTATCTCTCTCTCTCTCTCTCTCTCTCTCTCTCTCTCTCTCTCTCTCTCTCTCTCTCTCTCTCTCTCTCTCTCTCTCTCTCTCTCTCTCTCTCTCTCTCATGTGATGGCAGCTAAGCCTCCATATTGGGAAGTGGTGAGTGAGTGTCAGAGCCAAGACTAGTTACTGTGAGGTGAGAGACTAGTTACTGTGAGGTGAGAGACTAGTTACTGTGAGGTGAGAGACTGGTTACTGTGAGGTGAGAGACTAGTTACTGTGAGGTGTGAGACTAGTTACTGTGAGGTGTGAGACTAGTTACTGTGAGGTGTGAGACTAGTTACTGTGAGCTGAGAGACTAGTTACTGTGAGGTGAGAGACTAGTTACTGTGAGGTGTGAGACTAGTTACTGTGAGGTGTGAGACTAGTTACTGTGAGGTGTGAGACTAGTTACTGTGAGGTGAGAGACTAGTTACTGTGAGCTGAGAGACTAGTTACTGTGAGGTGAGAGACTAGTTACTGTGAGGTGTGAGACTAGTTACTGTGAGGTGAGAGACTAGTTACTGTGAGGTGTGAGACTAGTTACTGTGAGGTGAGAGACTAGTTACTGTGAGGTGAGAGACTAGTTACTGTGAGGTGTGAGACTAGTTACTGTGAGGTGTGAGACTAGTTACTGTGAGGTGTGAGACTAGTTACTGTGAGGTGAGAGACTAGTTACTGTGAGGTGTGAGACTAGTTACTGTGAGGTGTGAGACTAGTTACTGTGAGGTGAGAGACTAGTTACTGTGAGGTGTGAGACTAGTTACTGTGAGGTGTGAGACTAGTTACTGTGAGGTGAGAGACTAGTTACTGTGAGGTGTGAGACTAGTTACTGTGAGGTGTGAGACTAGTTATTGTGAGGTGAGAGACTAGTTACTGTGAGGTGTGAGACTAGTTACTGTGAGGTGTGAGACTAGTTACTGTGAGGTGAGAGACTAGTTACTGTGAGGTGTGAGACTAGTTACTGTGAGGTGAGAGACTAGTTACTGTGAGGTGTGTGGTAACCAGATCTAGTAGGGCTCATTCTCTCCTCTCCTATTGTATCCCAATGTATTACCCCCTCCCCCTTTCCCGCCACACACACACCATGCTTCGAGGTCATCACTTCAGAGTCAAATCGCAGTGTGGCTGGCCACGCCACGGCCAGGTTAGACGGCTGACAGTGGGACGGTTTTAACATGGATTACGGTGGCCATTGTCACCGGATGGTCCGAGGTCTCAAAGGGAAGAATGGGAGGGTGTCAGGGGCTGTCGTGTGACATTACCCTCCGCTGACTGGAGCCTTTCAAGCCCGGGGGCCACTGACGGGGTCCTGGGCTACACAGGGTGCACAGGTTGAGATCAGCTCAGGGGGATTTGGGACAGAGGGCTTCGGGGGGGTGGAGGGGTGGCTGGTAGCGCGCTCCTGTCTGCGGTGAGGGTGGGTGGTGAGGGGGATGGGGGTGGGGAGGGGGCTTCAAAGGAACACGACTGTCAGCCATTTCTCAGCAGGC
Source organism: Brachymystax lenok tsinlingensis (assembly GCA_030435695.1). Taxonomy (NCBI): domain Eukaryota; kingdom Metazoa; phylum Chordata; class Actinopteri; order Salmoniformes; family Salmonidae; genus Brachymystax; species Brachymystax lenok. Next base: position 7,412,204 of record CM059815.1, on the reverse strand, counting down.
CCTGTAATGGAGAGGCCCTGCCAACTAAGGGGAAGGCAGGGTGGGAGGGAGAGATGGTAGGGCAGGGAGGAGAGGGAGGGGGGAGGTGGAGGTGGAGAAAGGTAGCGAGGGATAGAGAGAAGGATGGGATCGAGAAAGAGAAAGGGAGAGAGATAAGTAGAAGGAAGGTAGAGCAGTTGTGTCCCCCAAATGTCACACAGATGTCTGTGTCAAACACACACGCTTGCAGGTGTGTGGTGTAATAGACAGGTAGTGCAGGATCTGGGTGTGTCAACTCCTCTCTGATAACACTTTCTCTCCCAGGCTATTTTTGTCTTGCTGGAAACACGGACAAGGTCTTAAGGAGGACTCCCTCCCTCTCTCTGTTTCACTTTCTCTGACCTATCTATCTCCCTCTTTGTTCTTCTCTGCCTCCTCGCTCACTCTCTTTCTCTGGCCTCTCTCGCTCTCTCTGCAGTGTTAATCTTGTTTATACAGTGTCTTAGGGCATTACCCCAATCTCTCTCTCTCTCTCTCTCTCTCTCTCTCTCTCTCTCTCTCTCTCTCTCTCTCTCTCTCTCTCTCTCTCTCTCTCTCTCTCTCTCTGGCATTGTTAATCTCTGTTCTGAGTGATTGAAGAGGAAGGAGGGCAGTGCCCTGGTGTTTTCAGCCCCTTGCCTTGGCCCAGCATCTTAACCTACTGACCCAGTTACAGACCCACAACCTCTACAACCTGTACTGTCTCTAAGCCCTGAGCACCACTGACCCAGCTACAGATAACCTCTGTCTTTAAACCCCAGGTGCTATCCGGGCTCCAACTCAGGCCGTCCTAGCACAGGGCTACGTCGACCCCGTCTAATGCTGAATCCCCTCTCTTCCCCTCTCAGTGGTGCTACCAGGGGGAGTGTGTGATATTTGGGACGTGGCCCCAGAGTGTGGATGGAGGCTGGGGTCCCTGGTCGTCGTGGGGGGAGTGCAGCAGGACCTGCGGAGGGGGAGTCTCTTCCTCCATGAGACATTGTGACAGCCCAGCGTAAGTAGGCAAAGTAAGCCACAACAAGATGAACACACATATCCAGGTCCCCACCTACAGGTGTGTGTGTGTGCGTGCCAGCAGGTTGCTTCAGCCGAGACTTCTAGTAGACCGACTGACAGTAAAGCGCTGGTCCAACCAGGTGAAAGAGCAGCCGTAGCTCCTGTGTCTGCTGCAGGCCTGTTTCTCTGACGGATAGACACACTGTTTCCATCCACACCGTACGGAGCTCCACTGTTAGCCCCCTCTCTCTCTCTCTCTCTCTCTCTCTCTCTCTCTCTCTCTCTCTCTCTAAGAGTTAGAGTTTCAGCGGTGGCGCTTGCGGAAGCGTCGGTATTCACACTCTCTTTTCAGACAGTGGAGAGAGGGAGGGAGGGAGGAAGGGAGAGAGAGAGGGAAAGAAGGAGAGACGGATGGAGGGAGGGCAGGTTAATGCGGAACACCTGTGTAAGGTGATCGGAGCCCCACAGACCCTGGGTACTGTAACACACACACACACACACACACACACACACACACACACACACACACACACACACACACACACACACACACACACACACACACACACACACACACACACACACACACACACACACACACACACACACACACACACACACACACACACGGGACTGTAGCAAGGAGGTGGAACACAGAAACCAGACAGTGTAGCCAACATTGGTCTGGAAAACATTCATTACACTGGCTGGCTGCTCTCGTAGGTAGGTAGAGTCAGATGGAGAGAGTGAGAGAGCAAGACTACCCAACTGTGATGATGATAGCAGGCCAACTGGTGCACTGTAACAAATCAGTGAGGAGCCGTGCTGGTGCTAGTCATTTAGCTCTAATAGACTGCAGTCTGCTGTGACTCCAAATGTCAAGCTGCTCTCTACAGCTGTAAGAACAGGCAGGATAGAGTGACCTAAGGACAACAATCACACTCGTACACATGCATGGAGATTCCTAGCTCAGGTAACCGTAAGACTGAGCACCCTGTTGCTATGTTACCTACAAAGGACCTATTTTGTGGTCCTTTGTACATCATTCACGGGACTAACCATATGTAAAATGTACGCACGCATGACTGTAAGTCGCTCTCGATAAAAACGTCTGCTAAATGGCATATATATATTATCTCACACCCTGTACTCTACCTGGGGAAGACAGTGTGTGTGTGTATTCTGACTGGTTCTCCCCTCTGTACTGTACTGCAGCACAGGGTGGAGGGCTGCACTGCCTGACAGAGTGTAAACTGCCTCATCAATCTCTTTTATTCCTCCCTTCTCTTGTTTCTCTCCTCTCTTTCAGGCCTTCTGGAGGAGGGAAGTACTGTCTCGGAGAGAGGAAGCGCTACAGATCGTGTAACACTGACGTGAGTTCACGCGCTCCCTTTCTTTTTATTCCTCTCTCTCTCTCTCTCTCTCTCTCTCTCTCTCTCTCTCTCTCTCTCTCTCTCTCTCTCTCTGTCATTCCTGTAAGGCCGTAGAGCAATACCAGCAAACCAAAATTGGTTCTGTTAATGTTCCCAGAACATTCGTTAGGTTTGCGGCAAAAGTTGTCATGACTATTGAATGTTTGTTTAAAAACATTTGCATGATGATGCAAGAACGTTCCTAGTCTGGGGGGTCTGGTGGGAACATTGTGGGGACATCACAAAAGATATGTTCCTAAAACACAAAAACTGTCCACTTGTTGCGGACGATTCTTCACCTTTAAGAAAAAAAACGTAACTTTTCTCAATTTCAATCAAAACACATACAAATGCATGCAATACCCATTCTGAAAAATGATGATACATAATAAATATACAAAAACAAATTAAGGTCCAATGCAGCCGTTCAAATAATTCCTGATATAATTCCTACTTTGAGACTCTTGATATGGTCCCCCCGTCTTATTTTTTTAAAAGGGACCCTAGATCAGCACTCAGTCTTGGATACCTTGTAAAAATGGGCCCAGAAGTACACAGCATATTTAAAGAGGATGGTTGAAGTGATGGAGAATAACTCAGTTACCAGTATTCCCCTGGGTAGGTTATGTCTAAGAAGGCTTAAAAGGAAGCATGGAATTCCTGATTGACCATACAGTCATGGCTATATACTAAAAAGAGAAGATGTAAGAGAGCTTTCCTGGTGGCATAAAGGATAAAGGGCCTGGCTTGGGAACCGAACATTGCAGGTTCAAACCCTACATGTGCAGATTGTCAACATGTGAATTGTAAAAAATATTGTTGTGTTTGTATGATTAAATGCTGTTCAAAAGTCCTATGAATGTGTGTCCATATCACCTTTTAGTGCGCCTACAATATAGGCCTCAAATGTTAATTGCATTTAAATATGGAGAGAAATAATGGGGACGTATTCAAATCTACTTTAAGGAACTACATATTTGGATTCGGAGAATGTTGTGGTAATATTAGGTCAAACTTAAATAGAACGTTTTCTAAATGTTCTGTGAATATCACAAGAATATTCTTGCGACATCCCAGACAACTCCAATAACTTAATTAAATGTTCTGGGAACCTTTAAAGAACTTAGACCAGGTTTTCTGTCAGCATTCTTACAACATTAAGGGAATGTCCTGTGCAACCTAACTTGTAAACATTGTATGAATGTCATCACAATTGAGCATATTTTGTGTTTTGGGACAACATACCCCTTGACTTCTTCCACATTTTGTTGTGTTACAGCCCGAATTCAAAATGTTTTATCTCACCCATCTACACAAAATACCCCAGAATGACAGTAAAAACATGTTTTTAGAAAGTTTTGCAAATGTATTGAAAATGAAATATAGAAATATCTAATTTACATAAGTATGAGTCAATACATGTTAGAATCACCTTTTGTCAGCGATTACAGCTGTGAGTCTTTCTGGATAAGTTTCTAAGAGCTTTGCACACCTGGATTGTACAATATTTGCCCATTATTCTTTTCAAATTCTTCAAGCTCTGTCAAGTTGGTTGTTGGTCATTGCTAGACAGCCATTTTCATGTCTTGCCATTGATTTTCAAGCTGATCAAAACTGTAACTAGGCCACTCAGGGTCATTCAATGTCGTCTTGGTAAGCAATTTGCCCCCAAACATAACACTTTGTATTCAGGACCTAAAGTACATTTCTTTGCCACATTTTTGGCAGTTTTACAAACAGGATGCATGTTTTGGAATATGTATATTCTGTACAGGCTTCTTTCTTTTCACTATGTCATTTAGGTTAGTACTGTGGAGTAACTACAATATTGTTGATCCATCCTCAGTTATCGCCTATCATAGCCATTAAACTCTGTAACTGTTTTAAAGTCACCACTGATTGGCCTCATTGTCAAATCCCTGAGCAGTTTCCTTCCACTCCGGCGACTAAGTTAGGAAGGACGCCTGTATCTTTTCAGTGACTGGGGGTTTTGATACACCATCCAAAGTGTAATTAATAACATCACCATGCTCAAAAAGATATTCAATGTCTTCTTTTTTCATTTTCACTCATCTACCAATTAGGGTGGGCCGTATCCAGATTTTCATATTGTCATATCGTCCTTCTCTCAACTCAGGATTTACGGTATTACCAGTTTAATACAGTAGGCGCCAAAAAAAAACAGCAAAAAATAAACATTGGGAGTCTATTACCAGAATGCTAACAAAACAAGTAATAGCAAATTTGCATGGAGGTTGCTAGCTAAATATGCTAACGAGTGCAAATGAAAATAAATTAATTGCAATCCAGCTCATAAAGTTATACATAGGTAAGAGCTACCGAATGTCTTTTTTGGTGAGTTTGGACATTTACAAGCGAATGTGAACGAGAGACATTGTGCAAATGAACAATGTTTTGACGCATGCAGTACTGGCTCTCCAGGACTGGCTCTGTGAACTGTGGAGTCTGGAGTTGCTAGGGAAACCAGCCTGCCTGCCTGCCTGCTCTGCTGGGAGAATAGGGGGGAGAATAGGGGGGAGGAGCAAATGGACTGAGAGAGGAGAAAAAACGCAAGGAAATCAAGATAGCAGTGGCAGCTGTACAAATAGCTAATCTAAAGGGCTTTGCCTTCTCAAACATGGCAGAATTCAAACATAATATGCTGCCCCGTCACCGTATTAATTCAGCCACTTACTTAGATAGCAAGTTAAACTAAGGGTCTTGTTAATAACGCATAATTCTGCGTTTTTCACACAGGTCGAATAAGCTAAAATTCATAAAAAATATCTTGTTGTCTTTTGTAAACACAAATCTAAAATGCTCAGTTGCACTTCTAAACTCGGATGAGAATTCACAAAGGGACATTTATATCTGCAGACAGCGCTCCGACTGATGTGTAACTTATTTTTTCCGATACCTTACTTGGTGTAGCCAGACTATTTTTCTCAGGTAAAATGCGAGACGAACTTTCAGCAAAACATTAGCAAATGTAGCTGGCTACATTCTTTCTATGATAGGCCTAAACATCAGAAATATCATGGCCATGCATCGTTTTTTACAAAAAAGATCTAGCTTTTTTATCGTAAGCTCATTTACTTGTGCAGTTGCCAGCCAAATAGCATTTTAGATTTTGACAACATCCGGTGAAATGCAGAGCGCCAAATTCAAATTACAAAAATACTAATTTCAAACATTCATGAAATACAAATGCTGCACACCCTTCAAAAGCTTAGACTCTTGTTAATCTAACAGCATTGTCAGATTTCAAAAAGGCTTTACGGCGAAAGCAGAACATTTGATTGTCTGAGGACAGCGCCCCACTCAAAAACTCAATTAGCATAATAACATAACCATCAGATGTGTCACAAAACTCAAAAATAGCATAAAATAAATCGCTTACCTTTGATGATCTTCCTCTGATGGCATACCCAAGCGTCCAGGTTACACAATAAAAGGTCCTTTTGTTCGATAAAGTTCCTCTTTATATCCATATACAGTGGGGCAAAAAAGTATTTAGTCAGCCACCAATTGTGCAAGTTCTCCAACTTAAAAAGATGAGAGAGGCCTGTAATTTTCATCATAGGTACACTTCAACTATGACAGACGAAATGAGAAAAAGAAATCCAGAAAATCACATTGTAGGATTTTTAATTTATTTATTTGCAAATTATGGTGGAAAATAAGTATTTGGTCAATAACAAAAGTTTATCTCAATACTTTGTTATATACCCTTTGTTGACAATGACAGAGGTCAAACGTTTTCTGTAAGTCTTCACAAGGTTTTCACACACTGTTGCTGGTATTTTGGCCCATTCCTCCATGCAGATCTCCTCTAGAGCAGTGAGGTTTTGGGGCTGTCGCTGGGCAACACGGACTTTCAACTCCCTCCAAAGATTTTCTATGGGGTTGAGATCTGGAGACTTGGCTAGGCCACTCCAGGACCTTGAAATGCTTCTTACGAAGCCACTCCTTCGTTGCCCGGGCGGTGTGTTTGGGATCATTGTCATGCTGAAAGACCCAGCCACGTTTCATCTTCAATGCCCTTGCTGATGGAAGGAGGTTTTCACTCAAAATCTCACGATACATGGCCCCATTCATTCTTTCCTTTACACGGATCAGTCGTCCTGGTCCCTTTGCAGAAAAACAGCCGCAAAGCATGATGTTTCCACCCCCATGCTTCACAGTAGGTATGGTGTTCTTTGGATGCAACTCAGCATTCTTTGTCCTCCAAACACGACGAGTTGAGTTTTTACCAAAATGTTCTATTTTGGTTTCATCTGACCATATGACATTCTCCCAATCCTCATCTGGATCATCCAAATGCTCTCTAGCAAACTTCAGACGGGCCTGAACATGTACTGGCTTAAGCAGGGGGACACGTCTGGCACTGCAGGATTTGAGTCCCTGGCGGCGTAGTGTGTTACTGATGGTAGGCTTTGTTACTTTGGTCCCAGCTCTCTGCAGGTCATTCACTAGGTCCCCGTGTGGTTCTGGGATTTTTGCTCACCGTTCTTGTGATCATTTTGACCCCACGGGGTGAGATCTTGCGTGGAGCCCCAGATCGAGGAAGATTATCAGTGGTCTTGTATGTCTTCCATTTCCTAATAATTGCTCCCACAGTTGATTTCTTCAAACCAAGCTGCTTACCTATTGCAGATTCAGTCTTCCCAACCTGGTGCAGGTCTACAATTTTGTTTCTGGTGTCCTTTGACAGCTCTTTGGTCTTGGCCATAGTGGAGTTTGGAGTGTGACTGTTTGAGGTTGTGGACAGGTGTCTTTTATACTGATAACAAGTTCAAACAGGTGCCATTAATACAGGTAACGAGTGGAGGACAGAGGAGCCTCTTAAAGAAGAAGTTAAAGGTCTGTGAGAACCAGAAATCTTGCTTGTTTGTATGTGACCAAATACTTATTTTCCACCATAATTTGCAAATAAATTCATTAAAAATCCTACAATGTGATTTTCTGGATTTTTTTCCCCTCATTTTGTCTGTCATAGTTGAAGTGTACCTATGATGAAAATTACAGGCCTCTCATCTTTTTAAGTGAGAGAACTTGCACAATTGGTGGCTGACTAAATACTTTTTTGCCCCACTGTAGCTCCGTTTGGTTGGTGCGTTTTGTTCAAAGGCTTTCATCCATGCAGACAAACGATATCCCAAAAGTACCCGTAAAGTTTGTCGAAAAAAGTCAAACAGCATTTGTAATCAATACTCACATACCCTAAAATGAATATAAACTATAATATTTCAGACGGAATATAACCTGTTGAATAGAAGAGAAAAAGAACTGAGCGCGCATTCCCTGTTACGTGCAAAATCCAAAACAGTACACTTGACGTGAACTCAGGAACAAGTGGTCTTACTCCCTTGATTTTCATGATTGAAGCTTCAATCCTTTTTCTAAAGACTGTTGACATCTAGTGGAAGCCATAGGAACTGCAAGCTGGGGGTTAAACTATGAGGCTTTGAATAGCTGGCCTATTGAAAACAATGTGACATGACTGATTCAGACATCCCGGATGGATTTTGCTCGGGTTTTTGCCTGCCATATCAGTTCTGTTATACTCACAGACATTATTTTAAGAGTGTTTTCTATCCAAAGCTACTAATTATATGCATATCCTAGCTTCTGGGCCTGAGTAACAGGCAGTTTACTTTGGGCACGTTTTTCATCCGAACTTCAAAATACTGCCCCCTAGCCCTAAGAAGTTAAGAACAAATTCTTATTTACAATGGCGGCCTACCCCGACCAAACCCTAACCCGGATGACGCTGGGCCAATTGTGCGCTACCCACTTCTGCTGTTATCTCATGAAAATGAAGCTATTTTATGTTGAATGTGTCTTTTCTGGAAAGGAAAACTATAGTTGCCTGCCCTTGATTACTCTATTAAAGGAAAAAATAACACTGTTGACTTTCAGTATAAAACTCACCTGCTCACGCTTTCTCCTGTTGTGCTATTTACAAACAAACACGTGACTGTGCTGGAGAACTAAGTAAGCTTTATATAATGTGACAGGTGAAATAAGAATGCAATCTACTTTATCTCCTAACGCATTGCACAAGTTGACTGCAGGTATTTACTTAAAATATAGCTACAAATATTAAAATGTATTGGAAAAACTTTCCGTTGAATACCGTTGAAATAGTTTCAACGGTATTGACGGAATTGAAAATTCCTTCCCTGGCTATTTCCAAATATGGCGGTATACGGTATATACGGTATACCGCCCAAGTCAACTACCAATAGATGCCCTTCTTTGTGAGGCATTGTAAACCTCCCTGGTCTTTATGGTTGAATCTGTGTTTGAAATTCACTGCTTGATTGATGGACCTTACAGATAATTGTATGTGTGGGGTTAGGGCTGTGCAACATTTTGTCAGCCGGTGATTGTCAAACAAATAACTGTCGGTCTCACGATAATTGACCGTTAATTACCATAAACACATTTAGCATCTCAATTTTCATGCCAGGTAGGCTATACTCTTGTTGTAAAGAAAAGCAATGTGCTTAATATTAGGAAAGTTGAGAAATATATATAGTAAGCCTAAAGAAAGCTGATAGGATATTACTCTTTTTTTAATAGAAGCCATCACTCTGTTTTGTCACGCAATTCCATAGCCTATAGAAACGTTGCGCAACATGAGCTCATGGGCTCTCATGGTTAGATTTGCGAATACATTTGCGTTGATGTCAGACTGATTAGAGGGAAAATAGAGTGCTGAGTACCAGGAAGTTAGCAAGTTTGGTAGGCTACTAATGACCATCAGCAGCATCAGAGCTTGGAGAAGCCTAATTACCGTGACTAAACAGTCATGTGGTCATGTGGACTGCCTTCATGACTCGTGACCACTGGTGTGGCGATAATACGGTCACCGTAACAGCCCTATGTGGGGTACAGAGATGAGGTAGTCCTTCAAAAATCATGGTAAACACTATTATTGCACACCAAGTGAGTCCATGCAACTTAATATGTGACTTGTTAAGCAAATTTGTACTCCTGAACTTACTTAGGCTTGCCATAACAAAGGGGTTGAATACTTATTGAAAAGTTTGTGGTCATATGCACATCCTTAAAAACATAGGTGCTGGGCTAATGAAGAACACTAGGAAAGAACAAGAAGGACCACACACTGTTAAGGCTCCCAATTCATCGCGTAATTGACAACGTTTCCATCCAAAACCTGACGAAGATCCGTTGAGTGAATTGAGTGCTTTGACAGTTGCCGGCCGCCTTGTTCTTTACTCGAATACTTATTGACTCAAGACCTTTCAGCTTTTCATTTTTAAATAGTTTTTAAAAATGTGTAAAAATATAATTCCACTTTGATATTATGGGTTATTGTGTGTAGGCCAGTGACACAAAATCTCAAATGAATCAATTTTAATTTCAGACTGTAACACAACAAAAATTGGAAAAGGTTAAGGGGTTTGAATACTTTCTGAAGGCCCTGTATCTCTTGTAATGTACCCACACTGCTCCCACAGCCTAATTAAATGTTCTGGGAACCTTTAAAGAACTCAGAAAGACTGTTTTGTCAATATTCTTGCAACATCCAAGGAATGTTTTGTGCACACTGATTTTGTGAAAACATCATCTGAATGTTATCACAACTGGACAGTTTTTGTTGTTTTGGGAACACATCTTTTGTGATGTCCCCACAATGTTCCCACCAGACTGTTCCCACAACCGAATGAAACATTTTGAGAACCTTTAAAGAACAGACAAAAATTGTTCTAGGAATGATCTCGTAATATCTGGTAGATGTTTTTTTGCACCCTATAAGAAACATTGTAGAATCATCCACACAACTGCACAGTTTTTTGGGGGGGTTTTTGGTAACATATATTTTGTGATGACCCCACAGTGTTCCCACCAGACTGTTACCAGAACCTAATGAAACATTCTGGAAACCTTTAAAGAACAAACTAAATGTCTTCTGGGAACGTTCTTTTTTACAAGCACTGTATAATCATCAGCACAACTGGACAGTTTTTGTGTTCTCAGAACATTTACCGCAACCTAACGAATGTTCTTGGAACTTGCACAGAACCAATTTTGGTTTGCTGGGAAAACATTACTGGTACATTGCGTTATTACATTACTTGAATACCTAGTTACAGATGTTGTGCACACCATTTTAGTGAATGTTAGGAGAATTTTTTTATGTTTGGTTATGGGATGTTATCATCCTAATGTTAGATAAAACCTTAATGTGAATCTTAGCTAATGTTTTGGGAATGTTCCCGGTTTGTTGGGATCCCTCTATTTTTAAGGTTGCTAGGAGGAAGAGGTTTCTAAGAAGACTTGTCCTCCTGTAAAGGGTTAAGTTGTTGTTCCCCGAAGGCAATTACCTGCCTCTCTGACTCTGTCAAGGTACTGAATCGAGTATCACTGACTTTGATTGATGGAAGATTTAACACATGAGTGGTTTTGGGAAAACAGAGAGCACTGAGGATGCTAGCTTGGTGAAAACAATGCTCAAATAAATGCTTTTGTCCTGGCGAATTTAGGTTTTGTTTGTGCTGAAACAACGTTTGAACATCTCAGTAAGATCTTATTGTTACACACAACGCAATACAAAATGTTCCTTTAAATTCTATGAAAGTTAATTCAAATACTGTACTTTAGTCCTAAAAAATACTTTGAACAAATATTGTGTATGGCTGCAAACTCAACCCCCCCAGCACCCCACTCCTCCTAACTATTTCAAGGTGGGCCTTTTTTTCTGAAGCTGAAAATTGAGCCAGTGAGGAGGCTTGTGGATACTCAACCACAAATCTTAAAAATAACAGTTGAGAGCAAGCATCGAACGTTTACTTTGGAAAACAAACATCGTCCCAGACCACTGTTTCATTGCCCCGACCGTAGCGCGTCCACAGAGCACCTACACACACACACACACACACACACACACACACACACACACACACACACACACACACACACACACACACACACACACACACACACACACAAAAACACGTATCGTAATTTCAAAGAGAGCAGAGAGTGTAGAGTAGAGCGAGTCTGGCGTTGACAGCTCTGGCCTGGACATGAAGCCTTGTAGTAATGAAGGTCAAACACTGGGAGTGTGTGTGTAAATTAATTAAGTCATAACATACAGACAGGCTAGACTAACCCCACGGCTATCAGAGGAGATTGCTAGCCGCTAGCCATGGGGTCTGAGCTAAAGGCTAACCTCTCCCACAGCGTTGACCGGCGTGGTGTGTATGTGAGTGTGTGTGTTTGACTTAATTCATTTACACACACACACTCCCAGCCCCCCTATGGCCTGCGGTTCCTGCCCTGGTCATTGTTCCCTGCTGAGCACAGGTCAGCACTCAATTGTTCTCTCTTTCACAACAATGAGATCATGCTGACTCTCTCCCTCCCTGGCACTGTCCCCTGTAGCCAGCTCATATAATCCACCAGGACTGTGTTAGGGATATCAAAATGTCACTTCTAAATGTCATCTGTGTGTGTGTACTATTAAATGTCGCCTCTTAATGGGAAGCAGGACAACAATGGAGGGAGGCCTGTTGGAAATTCCTCTGTAGTGGCTGACACAGACGGTGTGTTAACTCTAGAGTGGCTGGAGAAAACGCTGGTTACGATAGGAGTGATTGAGAGGGTTGTATCCATACCTTACAGTTTCAGTTCTATAGTTCTTATAGTTCCAGGTGCATAGCGGGAATATTGGAGAAGAAAAAAAAACTCAAACATATTGGCAGTCTTTGATATACAGTTGAAGTCGGAAGTTTACATACACCTTAGCCAAATACATTTAAACTCAGTTTTTTACAATTCCTGACATTTAATCCTCATAACAATTCCCTGTCTTAGGTCAGTTAGGATCACCACTTTATTTTAAGAATGTGAAGTGTCAGAATAATAGTAGAGAGAATGATTTATTTCAGCTTTTATTTCTTTCATCACATTCCCAGTGGGTCAGAAGTTTACATACACTCAATTAGTGTTTGGTAGCATTGCCTTTAAATTGTTTAACTTGGGTCAAACGTTTTGGGTAGCCTTCCACAAGCTTCCAAAAATAAATTGGGTGAATTTTGGCCCATTCCTCCTGACAGAGCTGGTGAGTCAGGTTTGTAGGCCTCCTTGCTCACACACACTTTTTCAGTTCTGCCCACAAATTTTCTATGGGATTGAGGTCAGGGCTTTGTGATGGCCCATCCAATACCTTGATTTTGTTGTCCTTAAGCCATTTTGCCACAACTTTGGAAGTATGCTTGGGGTCATTGTCCATTTGGAAGACCCATTTGCGACCAAGCTTTTAACTTCCTAACTGATGTCTTGAAATGTTGCTTCAATATATCCACATAATTTTCCTGCCTCTTGATGCCATCTAGTTTGTGAAGTGCATCAGTCCCTCCTGCAGCAAAGCACCCCCACAACATGATGCTGCCACCCCCTTGCTTCAAGGTTGGGATGGTGTTCTTCACCTTGCAAGCCTCCCCCTTTTTCCTCCAAACATAACGATGGTCATTATGGCCAAACAGTTCTATTTTTGTTTCATCAGACCAGAGGACATTTCTCCAAAAAGTACTATCTTTGTCCCCATGTGCAGTTGCAAACCGTAGTCTGGCTTTTTTATGGCAGTTTTGGAGCAGTGGCTTCTTCCTTGCTGAGCGGCCTTTCAGATTATGTCCTCCAGCATCTTCACAAGGTCCTTTGCTGTTGTTCTAGGATTTTTTCTGAGGTCTTGGCTGATTTCTTTAGATTTTCCCATGATGCCAAGCAAAGAGGCACTGAGTTTGAAGGTCGGCCTTGAAATACATCCACAGGTACACCTCCAATTGACTCAAATTATGTCAATTAGCCTATCAGAAGCTTCTAAAGCCATGACATAATTTTCTGGAATTTTCCAAGCTGTTTAAAGGCACAGTCAATTTAGTGTATGTAAACTTCTGACCCACTGGAATTGTGATACAGTGAATTATAAGTGAAATAATCTGTCTGTAAACAATTGTTGGAAAAATGACTTGTGTCATGCACATAGTAGATGTCCTAACCGACTTGCCAAAACTATAGTTTGTTAACAAGAAATTTGTGGAGTGGTTGAAAAACTAGTTTTAATGACTCCAACCTAAGTGGATGTAAACTTCCGACTTCAACTGTAGTTGATAGTTGTCTAAGCGCTGTCTCGGATCAACATCACATAAATGATGAAATCGCTAATCCTACCCTAGTACTGTATTTCAGTCTGTCTTTTCTCACCAGAGCTGCATGATGGAACTGACTGGGGATTGGCCCTTACTTCAATAGTAATGAAAGTCAGTCACCCTTTCCTTCAGCTGGGTTCAGGCCTGGAGTGCGTGTGTGCCTGCGTGTTTGTGTGTTCAGTCCTGTTTATCCAGCTCTACTTTCAGCCTGTGAAATACAGTATATAGCTTTGACCTGAGCTCACTGAGAGTCTTTATTTGTCCTGAGGGAACGTGCTGTTGGCCCTCGCACACACGCACGCACGCACGCACACACACATACATTTACATGGACATTTTAGTCATTTAGCAGACGCTCTTATCCAGAGCGACTTACAGTTAGTTAGCGTTGTTACTTTCAAGTAAGTCTCTGTTTTGCCAGGGTGTTGTGGACGGGGATTGCAGATGGGCGTAAGCGTCTGCCTCTGATTCCGAAAGGTTGCAAGTTTGAATCCGGCGATAGAAAGTTGTTTTTGAGATTGTTGTTTTTTGCCTTTGAGATTTTTTTTTTGCGTATCCCAAACCTTAAACCTTACCTTAACCATTCAGAGTTAATGCCTAACCTTAAGCCTCCGTGACAAAGTTTGACTGGTTGGAGTCTAGAAAATCGTTCTGAGAGAGGTAACGAGATACTGGGTCAGAGACCGCACGCTCAACTGTTTTGGAAAGAAAAGAAAGAAGGGATACCGTCTGTAGTTTTTGCGATCAGAAGGGTTGAGTGTTGGTTTATTGAGGAGGGGAACCACTCTGGCCATCTTGAAGTCAGAGGGGACGCAGCCAGTGGTCAGAGATGAGTTGATGAGGGAAGTGAGGAATGGGAGGTCTCCAGATATGGTCTGGAGAAGGGAGGGGGGGATGGGGTCTAGTGGGCAGGTTGTTGGGTGGCTGGACTTCACAGAGACAGGAGAGAAAGTTCTCAAACAGAGAATGTTTTCAACAATAATGTTTTTGCCTCTTCTCTGATCCAATTGGAGAGCCTTCCAAGGCACAGAACACCAACCCAAGCCACGGCCCTGGCCCCAGTACCTGTCCCAGTCCTAGCTCCAGCCTTATCTCTAATGCTAGCCCCAGCCGCAACCCCAGCACCTTACCCCCGCCCCAGTCTAGTCTGAACCAAACAGTGTCGATCCGGCCCAGCCCCCAGTCAAGGACAACCCAGCCCCAGCCCTAACCCCAGCCATAACCCCATTCCCAGCCCTAACCCCAGTCCCAGCCCTAACCCCATCCCCAGCCCTAACCCCAGCCCTAACCCCATCCCAGCCCTAACCCCAGCCCCAACCCCAACCCCAGCCCTAACCCCAGCCCTAACCCTAACCCCAACCCTAACCCCATCCCCAGCCCTAACCCCAGCCCTAACCACAGCACAGAACAGCCCCAGCCCTAATCCCATCCCCAGCCCTAACCCCAGCCCTAACCTCATCTCCAGCCCTAACCCCATCCCCAGCCCTAACCCCATCCCCAGCCCTAACCCCATCTCCAGACCTAACCCCATCCCCAGCCCTAACCACAGCCCTAACCCCATCCCCAGCCCTAACCCCATCTCCAGCCCTAACCCCATCCCCAGCCCTAACCCCATCTCCAGACCTAACCCCATCCCCAGCCCTAACCACAGCCCTAACCCCAGCCCTAACCCCATCTCCAGCCCTAACCCCATCCCCAGCCCTAACCACAGCCCTAACCCCATCCCCAGCCCTAACCCCATCTCCAGCCCTAACCCCAGCCCCAGCCCTAACCCCATCTCCAGCCCTAACCCCATCCCCAACCCTAACCCCAGCCCCAGCACAGCCCCAGTCTAGTCTGTACCAGACAGAGCCGACCCAGCGGGGATGTTTCTAATTACCCACTCAAATAAGTGTTCTATTATCCATCACAAATCACCAGGGGAAACAAAGCAGTTGTTCCAAACACAAAACATATTGTTCTCTGCATGAGAGAAATAATAACATAACTGTCTCAGGCCAGAATAGAGCGGTTTTAGGAAAAAGTCTTTACAGACAATAGACTGTACTAAGGTCCGTTAAACTAGGCTTTGTTAACTACCCTAACATGTTCTAATGTGTTGTTTTTGTTTTGCTGTTTTCCAGGCATGTCCATCGGGATCCCGGGATTTCCGGGTGAAGCAGTGTGCCGACTTCGACAGCATGCCGTTCCGTGGGAAATACTACAACTGGAAGCCCTACACTGGAGGTGAGATCGGAATAATGCATTAATCCATCAATCGCTCCCGTCCATTCCGCTGTTTTTCTCTACCCGTTTGTAGTAGTTTATTCGGCGCTTTGAGACCTTTCATCATACAGTAGCTTCCCAGAGCCTGTGGTCCTCTCTGGCCCTCAGTGACAGTCTAAAGGCTGCTCTCTGTGACTGTGTTGTGTACACATCTAATACCAACAGTAGGCAGGACTGTTTGATAGGCCCAGAATTCCTGGGATTCCCACATTGTGTTTGATGGCCCTCTGGACAGCCTCTTTAGCCCTCAATGAAGACATGGGAGTGGGAGTGTGGGAGGGGTGGGATTTGGGTCCATTGTGGCTTGAATTCTGGGTCATCACTATCTGGGCTATAATTGATGGATTGGAACCAGGACTTACTATTACCTTACAGATGTAGGTTCTTAATTTGATCACTCTTTAGATGCTGAGAATTTTCCTGCACCGCAGGAAATGCTGATGAGCTTCACGATTTTACATAAATTCACTGAAAAACCGCACTAAAACACAATTATATTAACAGTATTGCACTTTTCATGCAGCCTAATTTTGGCCAGCTAATAGCCTAACCACTGATCAAGCAACATTGTGTATTAAACATTCAAATCTTGTTGCTGCAGGATTATTTTGCTGTGACAATACTGGTCAAATTAACATCCAACACCTGTATGTATTCTCAAATTTTCACTAGAGATCGCAGTGGAAAGTTTCACTAAAGATCGCAGTGCATGCACACATGCATGCACACATACACACACACCCACACACATGCGCACATACACACACATGCAACTCATAAAGCACAGTCTAGTACTACTCTCTCCCAAGCCGTTGCGCTAAAAGTTTAACTCTGTTATCACACAACTCCCATTAGTCAACGCTATGAGCTCCTCTGTAGCTGGTACAAATCTATTGGACTGTCTACCTACATGTAGAGAGTGGAGATAACCTCCGTGGATGTCACTGTGTGTGTTTGTGTGTGAGTGTCATGGGAGCCCCAGCTATCTCTCCCAGTGTCAGTGCTGAAGTGACGTCAGGCCCCAGGTCCAGGATCAGATCTAAGCATGACTAATAGAACTCTTTATTACTATCAACAAACTCTAGAGGAGAGCAGAGAACAGGGCCTTGCTTCATGTCCTGGGACTCCAGGCTCACAACTAGCACCACAAAAGGTTTTCTGTGATTTAAAAAAAATCAATATAGTAAACTGCATTATTTTCTTATAGACAATTGTATTCATAGTCATGTCACTCATCATGGCACACATGATGGGTATGATGTGAATCAACTGTTATTTATAAACTGGGCAGTTCGAGCCCTGAATGCTGATTGGCTGACAGCCATGGTATATCAGACAGTATACCACGGGTATGACAAAACATGTATTTTTAGTGCTCTAATTACATTGGTAACCAGTTTATAATAGCAATAAGGCACCTCGGGGGTTTGTGGTATATGGCCAATATACCACGGCTATGGGCTGTATCCAGGCACTCCGCGTTGCGTCGTGCACAAGAGCCCTTAGCCGTGGTATATAGGCCATATACCACACCGCCCTGGGTCTTATTGCTAGATAGAATAGAATAGAACATGTGTTATAATATGTTTGTACCTGTAATATTAATGGCTGAACCTTAGTCTGTGGCCGGTCACAGGTTACCATAAGTCACTTTGTGAGAAATGTCTCTAAGTTTGTGGTCGATGTGGCTCAGTTGGTAGAGCATGGCTCTTACAATGCCAAGGGTCATGCCACCCATGTGTAAAATGTATGCTTGCATACTATTAGTCGCTTTGGGTCAAAGCGTCTGCTGAATGGCAGATATTATTATTATATATTACGTTTTGTCTGATATCTCCCTACTGTATTTATAACAATGTGTACATGAGCTGTCCCCTGCCCAGTGGAAGTTTGTCCAGTACGTTTGACCTTGTGACCTCTTTCCTGTGTGTTCCAGGTGGTGTGAAGCCGTGCGCTCTGAACTGTTTGGCGGAGGGATATAACTTCTACACTGAGCGCTCCCCGGCCGTCATCGATGGAACACGCTGCCAGGCCGACTCACTGGACATCTGCATCAATGGAGAGTGCAAGGTGAGAGAGAGAGAGAGAGAGAGAGAGAGAGAGAGAGAGAGAGAGAGAGAGAGAGAGTGTCTGTCTGTCTTGAGTGTGGTAAGTGTTGTTGTGACGTAGTGGTGGTAATATTTAGGTTGTCGTTTCAATTACTGTACATTTCCCCAGATAAAAGTAGTGCTTCTGGTTCCCACACTGTGACTCACCCCAGTCAAACAGACCGACGCTGCTTCCAGTCAGGACCCAGCCAGTATGGTGTTGACTCCTCCATAGGAGAAACACTGTACCATGGAAATGACCTGATTACATTGCAATAGATAAGCTAATAAACTGGATGACTGTAACCTAATGTAATGATCCTGACCATGTGACCTGACCAGGAAACCTGACCCGACAAAACTCAGCCTGTGACCCAGTTTGTACAGTTTGTAGTCACAGTGTTTGTGTTCATTCTTATCTCAAGGGACCTTGTTTATATGATACTGACTGACTGGGAAAAAGTGACTGAGAGACAGCAAAGAAATACTATTATCCAATATGGAACAATGTAGTGTTAGAACAAAACGTTGAGTGGTTGGCAGAGGTCGTAACCTAGACTCTTATCACAACTCAACAGATCATGTCTGGGATTGTTTTGAAGTTCTCCACAGGAAACTGGCTATCCAGATTAATGTGGAAATTGAATTGAAAGACACTGTCATTTATTTCACCACTGGGCGTTTGTTTAAAATAAAGTTTGAATTTAAATTCAAAATAGGTTTTTGAGTTGAAAAAAGCTGAAAATATGTGTTTAATAATTAGATCTGGCATCTACTGCTGTCTTTGTTCTGTGTGTGTACATTGTACAGTATGTGTACAATCGGGTTAGGGTGTGTGTGTGTGTGTGTGTGTGTGTGTGTGTGTGTGTGTGTGTGTGTGTGTGTGTGTGTGTGTGTGTGTGTGTTGGAGGTTTCTTCCCAGAAAGCACTGGGACATGTTCATTCCTAGTCACAGTCCAATGTGCCTTTTTATTTCAGCAGCAGTTGGCCTTCTAGAGTCTTCTAGAGTCTCTGACATGATGTGATAAATCTCTGGAACGCCGTCTGCTTGGAGGCTGCTCAGAAATACTCAAAATGCTTCATGTAGGCCTATGCACGTGTTGGGGAAAGACAAAGGGAGAGAGAGAACAGAGAGAAAATGAAAGAGAGAAGAAACAGATAGGGATAGAGCAGAGAAATGTGGACGGAGAGAGAGAGAATGAGAGTGAGAACTGAGAGAATAGAGTGAGAGAGAAAGGGGGCGAGAGAGAGAGAGAGAGAGAGAGAGAGAGAGAGAGAGAGAGAGAGAGAGAGAGAATGTGAGGGATGTGTGAGAATAAATGTATTTTTCTCTCCTGTCATTAAGGTGACACCCATAATTCTCCCTATCACATTTTAGAGGAGTCTATACAACTATGAAATACTCACTTTACCGTAACTCTCTAAACGAGACTGGCTGTTCAACGACTGTTCAACGACTGTTCAGTCTGACCCTCTCATCCAACTGTCGTTCTACGGCTGTTAACCAGGTACTATCCAATCATGAGTCAGCGTTTTAACTGACGTGAAACTGCTGCTCCATGCAGCTTCCACAGAGTTGAAGTCACTTCTTCAGCCCTTTTCTTTGTTACTATGGTATTACTATGGTATTACTATGGTATTATTAAACAGTGTCGTTACTATGGTATAAGTTATACTTAAAGTAATATAACATGGTACCCTGTCTCCTCTCTCAGCACGTAGGCTGTGACAACATCCTGGGTTCGGACGCCAAGGAGGACCGCTGTCGGGTGTGTGGAGGGGACGGCAGCACCTGTGAGGCCACAGAGGGACTGTTCAATGACTCCCTACCCAGAGGAGGTAAGACCCAGGCTGGGGACAGAACTTGACAGGGCTCTTTACTTCAGGTGTGCAAATGTTTTAGTTCAGTACAAACTGAAGAAAAGGTGAAGGGTCATGAGGTCTCTCCACTGAGCAAGTACAAATAGTGAGAGAGTAATATATACACTGAGAGGACAAAATATTAGGAACACCTTCCTAATATTGAGTTGCACCCCCTTTTTCTCTCAGAACAGCCTCAATTCATCGGGACTCTACAAGGTGTCGTAAGCGTTCCACAGGGATGCTGGCCCATGTTGACTCCAATGATTCCCACAGTTGTGTCGTTGGCTGGATGTCCTTTGGGTGGTGGACCATTCTTGATACACACTGGAAACTGTTGAGTGTGAAAAACCCAGGAGCGTTGTAGTTCTTGACAAACTCAAACCGGTGCGCCTGGCACCTACTACCACACCCTGCTCAAAGGCACTTCAATCTTTTGTCTCACCCACTTCATGTCTCAGCTGTCTCAAGGCTTACAAATTCTTCTTATAGTGGATTTGACAGGTGACATCAATAAGGGATCACAGCTTTCACCTGGATTCACCTGGTCATTCTAGGTCATGGAAAGAGCAGGTGTTCCTAATGTTTTGTACACTCGGTGAAGAGATTAAAAAAAGGATGTGTAACGTGTAAAGAAGGGAGGATCAGAGAAGAGGAGTGTGTAATGTAGAGGAGACAGCAGTGTAAAGAAGGGAGGATCAGAGAAGAGGAGTGTGTAATGTAGAGGAGACAGCAGTGTCAAGAAGGGAGGATCAGAGAAGAGGAGTGTGTAATGTAGAGGAGACAGCAGTGTAAAGAAGGGAGGATCAGAGAAGAGGAGTGTGTAATGTAGAGGAGACAGCAGTGTAAAGAAGGGAGGATCAGAGAAGAGGAGTGTGTAATGTAGAGGAGACAGCAGTGTAAAGAAGGGAGGATCAGAGAAGAGGTGTGTAATGTAGAGGAGACAGCAGTGTAAAGAAGGGAGGATCAGAGAAGAGGAGTGTGTAATGTAGAGGAGACAGCAGTGTCAAGAAGGGAGGATCAGAGAAGAGGAGTGTGTAATGTAGAGGAGACAGCAGTGTAAAGAAGGGAGGATCAGAGAAGAGGAGTGTGTAATGTAGAGGAGACAGCAGTGTAAAGAAGGGAGGATCAGAGAAGAGGAGTGTGTAATGTAGAGGAGACAGCAGTGTAAAGAAGGGAAGATCAGAGAAGAGGAGTGTGTAATGTAGAGGAGACAGCAGTGTAAAGAAGGGAGGATCAGAGAAGAGGAGTGTGTAATGTAGAGGAGACAGCAGTGTAAAGAAGGGAGGATCAGAGAAGAGGAGTGTGTAATGTAGAGGAGACAGCAGTGTAAAGAAGGGAGGATCAGTGAAGAGGAGTGTGTAATGTAGAGGAGACAGCAGTGTAAAGAAGGGAGGATCAGTGAAGAGGAGTGTGTAATGTAGAGGAGACAGCAGTGTAAAGAAGGGAGGATCAGTGAAGAGGAGTGTGTAATGTAGAGGAGACAGCAGTGGGTAGAGAAGAGTATGTGTTTCAGAGAGAGTCCATTCCTCTGTGCATTCTGAAAGCTGCCAAACACCACAAGTTTGTAAGCACTTTCCGGGAGACACATCCTCGTGCAGAAAAGCAAGGTAAAAACTCAGGAACGTATTGTCTTTTTGGCAGAGCAGCCCTGTCCTGGGGCCAACAGAGCACTATAGCCAAACACTTCATTTTTCATGGAAATATGTGTGTTTTTTCCCCTCCTTTGTCACCCAATGATAAAGCGCATGGTTTTGGGAGTTGAGAAACGTGTTGTCAAAACATAAATGGAAACATAATATATTTGCATTAATTACATCATCCAGTGAAGGACTCGAATTGGAGATATGGCTTCATCCTGGCTCTGGGTCCAAGACTAGTCTATAGAGAGATAAAAAGCACTTTCTCCTTCTATGGTGTGTCCAGTAATGCATCTAAAAGTGCTGTGTGTCTGTAATGGTTTTGTCCTTTTCTCTACCAGGTTACATGGAGGTTGTTCTGATACCAAGGGGATCAGTCCACATAGAAATCAAAGAAATTGCCATGTCAAAGAACTACATCGGTAAGTGATCTCTTTCAAACGCTATACGTGACGGTCATCATTATAATTATTTTGATCATCCTGTATTTCTTTCCAGTCTATATATCTGAAACTGTTATAAGTCATAGTGGCGCGTCCATAACCCCACACAATTAGTGAGCAGTAATGTGAAGCAGTGTGAAATGAACCTGTTTCATATTAGCAGTTTGGTTCAAGTTCTATGTTTAAAGATCCAGTTTTCCTCATCGCCTAGTGCTTTCTCAGTCTTGAGCAGAGCAGACAATGTGTTTTTAACTCCCACTAAATGAACAGCTTCAACATTATTCAAAATATTCAGTGCACGTCCAGTGGGGGTCTTGGCGTTGGGCCTCTCCCTCTTCATTCCAGACGAAACAGAGCAACATTCACAGCTCTGACAGTCAGAATCAGAACAATCAAACGAGCCCATTTCATTTAGTGTTGTTGTCTGGGCTGACATTAACTAGGGAGTTAGCCGTGTGACAGAGGGGTGAATTTACAGCTCAGGTTGTTGACGGAGGACTGAAATCAGGCTTTGAAACGTCAGGCGTTGTTAGATTTACAACCCTGCGGTGACAGCCCTGAGGCCCTCATGGATTCAAGTGGATAGAAGAATATCTATATATTGCCATTTATTTGATTTTATTCAAGTTTGAACGATAGTCACTTTGTGTCCTATTGTGTAACTCGGACTCTCTATTTCCCTTCCAAGTAATGTGTGACAGACCCTAAAGACTGGGGGAGTATTTGGTCTTGGTAAAGTTGTGTGAGACTGCCTTTAGCAGTGGAGATGGACTGAGAGCTCCCCATTTGAATGTGCAGATGAGGTGGCAGTAAAGACGGCGTTCTGTAAGCTATCCCCCGAAACAGGAGGAGTCAAACAAGTATTGTTGTAATAAAGTGCGTAAATGCTGCAAAGTGCATACGCATGAGGAATCAGCTAGAGACAGATAGAGAGAGAGAGGGAACACAGTGTTTGGATCGTTTCTCCTCAATTTGGCCCCATTTCAACTCTGAGAAAATGGATATTTTGAGATGTGTTGTGCTTGGAGACGACTCCTTTGTTTTGACGACCAGCAGCAATGGTATTCATGGGATTCTTCCAGGCTTTCACCTGAAGAGTGTGTGTGTGGTGGTGTGTGTGTGCACTTTCTCTTTCCCTCTGAAAGGTGAGAGAGTCTGTGTGTGTGTGTGTGTGTGTGTGTGTGTGTGTGTGTGTGTGTGTGTGTGTGTGTGTGTGTGTGTGTGTGTGTGTGTGTGTGTGTGTGTGTGTGTGTGTGTGTGTGTGTGTGTGTGTGTGTGTGTGTGTGTGTGTGTGTGCTGCACAGTGTCTGTTGAGGAAAGAAAGTTGCCAATGACATCAGGAGAGCTACAGGACGACAGTGTTGATGATGAATGATGGTGATGACATCACACCAAAACATTGCCACCACCTGTTGTCTTGGCTACCGTTCCTGGGTAGTCTTTGGCTCACCACTCTTGTCAGCATTTCAACAGGCTGCTATTTTAGCTGTAGGGGGTTCAATGAACTACACTCAACCCTGCCTGAGAGCTGAAAATGTGTCTTAGCTCCACCAGCGCATTCCTCCTACCTAGGCTTGATCTCAGTGGGCTAACACAGTGTTGTGGGTACAAATCCAACTAGTAACCTTCTATCGGTGCCCTTCTGTAGCATTGAAGTCAGACGGAGATGACTACTTCATCAACGGAGCGTGGACCATCGACTGGCCCAGGAAGTTTGACATCGCAGGGACAGCGTTCCACTACAAGAGACCACTTGACGAACCTGAGTCACTAGAGGCCCTGGGGGCCACCACGGAGAACCTAGTCGTCATGGTAACCACATTTGACTGTTTTGTTGTGTGTTGAGTAAACAATGTGGGAGGGGTTTGTCTTTGACACAGAAAGAGGATCAAACACAAAAAGGGCTTTTTCAGGCATCTTTCAGCCCACCGGGTGTCCTTAGTCAATTTGGGGGTGGAGAGAGGGGGAGATTCCACGAAAAAGGGAATTTCACAAAGACAACCTTCAGATGTTACCAGTTTGAATCGACATGAAGCACAACAGCTGTTCCCAGCAAACCTTAGCTGACCTTCAGGCCAGTAAGACTGTGCTGGTTTGGGGTTTAATGCAGTATATACAGCAATGTAGATATTGAAAAAGCCATTTCTGGCTCAATTCTAATGCAAATGGACATGTGTTTTGGTCAGAGTGTGTGTTTATGTTTGCGAGCGTGTTCTGGCTTGTGAAAACCTGTGTGTGTATGAGCACGGGTGTAAGTGGGTGTAGTGCCTGGATGTGTGTGTGTGTGTGTGTGTGTGTGTGTGTGTGTGTGTGTGTGTGTGTGTGTGTGTGTGTGTGTGTGTGTGTGTGTGTGTGTGTGTGTGTGTGTGTGTGTGTGTGTGTGTGTGTGTGTGTGTGTGTGTGTGTGTGTGTGTGTGTGTGTGTGTGTGTGTGTGTGTGTGTTTCTCTAAGCCGTCCCACTCAATGGCCCTCAGGACCGCAGTGGCTTTTGCCTGGACTTGAATACTGGAAATACCAGACCCCACAGCACCACTGGAATAGGGCTGGGGTTAACCCGGTTAGGGTTAGGAATAAACAGAGCTGTCCATCCCACCACAGGCCATTCCGTTGTGGCAACTGAAAACTGCATAATTCCTATGTTCCCTTACTGCATCAAATACGCTAACATAAACACAGTGCCCATTGGACAATTAGAGTCTCCGCTGCAGTACTGTACACTAAGAGGAACACGTAACAACTCTTTACTGGGGACTTATTCTATATTTCAATAATACATTATTTGATTTTTACATTGTGTTAATGATGGCAGATTGACTGATTTCCACGTTTTTAGAACATGTTTTTTCAAGATGAGTGATGAAAAGAGAATCGTTCAACCCATCGGGTATCTCACTACGCTCCCATATGCCATGTCTTGAAATGTGCAGACAGACGCATTAAAAGTATGTTTACATTGTAATACTTCTGACAGCCAGTTTATAGCATGACGCCATACACGTGGACTGCGGTTGTGAGGCCGGTTGGACGTACTGCCAAATTCTCTAAAATTATGTTTCAGTTATGGTAGAGAAATTTACATTAAATTCTCTGGCAACAGCTCTGTTGGACATTCCTGCAGTCAGCATGCCAATTGCAAGCTCCCTCAAAACTTGAGACATCTGTGGCATTGTGTTGTGTGAAAAAACTGCACATTTTAGAGCAGACTTTTATTGTCCCCAGCACAAGGTGCACCTGTGTAATTTCAGCTCATGAAACATGGGTACACTTTACATGTTGCGTTTATATTTTTGCTCATTGTAGTTTTACACTTAAGACAAGACTCTGCCGTTGTGCTGTAGAATGTGCATTTTGTCTCTTGTGTAATACACTCTATACATTATCGTATACTGGATTAAGCGTACGTTATTTAGTTGTCTCCAACCTTCCCTCCATCTTGTGCCAACATCAGTTATTTTAAAGTTTATATTTTTTTCTAAGAGATTGTCAGTTGGGTATGCTATATGTAAAGTTTTGTATATTTTCCCTATCATATAAACATTATTTTCCGACTCAAATCAGATTTGCTCAAGGTTGCTCTGAGGTCCAAAAGATTCAAGTATACATTTAGTGATATGTAACTTTTAAATTGCATGTATTTGAGACTCTATATTGGTCAGTCCAAAATTACTTTTTAATTCTGTCATGGAAATAAATGTATTTCCTGTTACCATGTCATGGTAGTTTTCCATGAGTTTTCCATGAGGACCAATTTATTGGTGAATTCTGAAAAGCTATCCAAGGATTGTTCCATAAGATTGGGTTTTTAGGAAGGGATACACTTTTAGGAAACACTTTGAAGTTTGTGGAAATGTGAAAGGAATGTAGGAGAATATAACACAATAGATCTGGTAAAAGATAATACAATTGTTTTTAAAGAGAAAGGCCATAATGTATTATTCCAGCCCAGCTGCAATTTAGATTTTGGCCACTAGATGGCAGCAGTGTGTGTGCAACGTTTTAGACTGATCCAATGAACCATTGCATTTCTGTTCAACATTTTGTATCAAGACTGCCCAAATGTGCCTAATTTGTTTATTAATAACTTTTCATGTTCAAAACTGTGCACTCTCCTCAAACAATAGCATGGTATATTTCACTGTAATAGCTACTGTAAATTGGACAGTGCAGTTATATTAACAAGAATTTAAGCTTTCTGCCAATATCAGATATGTCTATGTCCTGGGAAATGTTCTTGTTACTTACAACCTCATGCCAATCGCATTAGCCTACGTTAGCTCTAAATCAGATTATGTATGAGATTATCATCCCCCTAATGTACACCTGAAATGCATCCCAAATTATATCGGGGGTTGGTTTTTCTCTGTCCTCTACAGTGGCTTCAGAAAGTATTCACACCCCTTGACTTGAATATCCATTTGAGCATGTTGAAGTTATTAATTACAGTTTTGATGGTGTATCAATACACACAGTCACTACAGGTGTCCTTCCTAACTCAGTTGCCGGAGAGGAAGGAAACCACTCAGGGATTTCACCATGAGGCCGATGGTGACTTTAAAACAGTTACAAAGTTCAATGGCTGCGATAGGAGAAAACTGAGGATGGATCAACAACATGGTAATTTCTCCACAATACTAACCTAAATGACAGTAAAAAGAAGGAAGCTTGAACTCATTAAACATTTTCCAAAACATGCATCCTGTTTGCAATAAGGCACTAAAGTAATACTACAAAAAATGTGGCAAAGAAAGGAACTTTATGCCCTGAATACAAAGCGTTATGTTTGGGGCAAATCCAACACAACACATCACTGGCTGCATCATGTTATGGGTATGCTTGTTATCGACAAGAACTAGGGAGTCTTTTAGGATAAAATAAATGAAAAAGAGTTAAGCACAGGCAAAATCCTAGAGGAAAACCTAGTTCAGTCTGCTTTCCAACAGACACTGGGAGACAAATTCAACTTTCAGCAGGACAATAACCTAAAACACAAGGCCAACTCTACACTGGAGATGCTTACCAAAATGACATTGAATGTTCCTGAGTGGCCTAGTTACATTTTTGACTTAAATCGGCTTGAAAATCTATGGCAACACTTCAAATCGTCTGTCTAGCAATGATCAACAACCACCTTGATAGAGCTTGAAGTATAAAAAAATGTACAATGTGCAAATATTGTACAGTCTAGGTGTGCAAAATTCTTAAAGATTTACCCAGAAAGACTCACAGCTGTACTTGCTGCCAAAGGGGATTCTAACATGTACAGTGGGGAAAAAAAGTATTTAGTCAGCCAACAATTGTGCAAGTTCTCTCACTTAAAAAGATGAGAGAGGCCTGTAATTTTCATCATAGGTACACTTCAACTATGTCAGACAAAATGAGGAAAAAAAATCCAGAAAATCACATTGTAGGATTTTTAATGAATTTATTTGCAAATTATGGTGGAAAATAAGTATTTGGTCACATACAAACAAGCAAGATTTCTGGCTCTCACAGACCTGTAACTTCTTCTTTAAGAGGCTCCTCTGTCCTCCACTCGTTACCTGTATTAATGGCACCTGTTTGAACTTGTTATCAGTATAAAAGACACCTGTCCACAACCTCAAACAGTCACACTCCAAACTCCACTATGGCCAAGACCAAAGAGCTGTCAAAGGACACCAGAAACAAAATTGTAGACCTGCACCAGGTTGGGAAGACTGAATCTGCAATAGGTAAGCAGCTTGGTTTGAAGAAATCAACTGTGGGAGCAATTATTAGGAAATGGAAGACATACAAGACCACTGATAATCTTCCTCGATCTGGGGCTCCACGCAAGATCTCACCCGTGGGGTCAAAATGATCACAAGAACGGTGAGCAAAAATCCCAGAACCACACGGGGACCTAGTGAATGACCTGCAGAGAGCTGGGACCAAAGTAACAAAGCCTACCATCAGTAACACACTACGCCACCAGGGACTCAAATCCTGCAGTGCCAGACGTGTCCCCCTGCATAAGCCAGTACATGTTCAGGCCCGTCTGAAGAGCATTTGGATGATCCAGATGAGGATTGGTAGAATGTCATATGGTCAGATGAAACCAAAATAGAACTTTTTGGTAAAAACTCAACTCGTCGTGTTTGGAGGACAAAGAATGCTGAGTTGCATCCAAAGAACACCATACCTACTGTGAAGCATGGGGTGGAAACATCATGCTTTGGGGCTGTTTTTCTGCAAAGGGACCAGGACGACTGATCCGTGTAAAGGAAAGAATGAATGGGGCCATGTATCGTGAGATTTTGAGTGAAAACCTCCTTCCATCAGCAAGGGCATTGAAGATGAAACGTGGCTGGGTCTTTCAGCATGACAATGATCCCAAACACACCGCCCGGGCAACGAAGGAGTGGCTTCGTAAGAAGCATTTCAAGGTCCTGGAGTGGCCTAGCCTGTCTCCAGATCTCAACCCCATAGAAAATCTTTGGAGGGAGTTGAAAGTCCGTGTTGCCCAGCGACAGCCCCAAAACATCACTGCTCTAGAGGAGATCTGCATGGAGGAATGGGCCAAAATACCAGCAACAGTGTGTGAAAACCTTGTGAAGACTTACAGAAAACGTTTGACCTCTGTCATTGCCAACAAAGGGTATATAACAAAGTATTGAGATAAACTTTTGTTATTGACCAAATACTTATTTTCCACCATAATTTGCAAATAAATACATTAAAAATCCTACAATGTGATTTTCTGGATTTCTTTTTCTCATTTCGTCTGTCATAGTTGAAGTGTACCTATGATGAAAATTACAGGCCTCTCTCATCTTTTTAAGTTGGAGAACTTGCACAATTGGTGGCTGACTAAATACTTTTTTTCCCCACTGTATTGACTCAGGGGGTTAAATACTTATGTAATCAAGATATATTAGTGTTTTATTTTTCATATATTTTTTTACAAATGTTAAAAGTTACACAGTATTTTGTGTAGATTGTTGACAAAAATTACAGTTAAACAATTTTAATCCTACCTTGTAACCCAACAAAATGGGCTGTCAAGGGGTGTGAATACTTTCTGAAGGCACTGTATGTCAACATTTGTAATGGTAAAAGGTTTTTAATATATTTAGAGTCCAGAAGATGCTCTCTGTTCATTCTCCAAAATCTGTCGCTAAGTGTATTTCATGATACTGGAGAATGATCTGATATCACTTTATCATTAAATATAAATAAAATGTAGTCAATTCTTGAATAGCATTTCTTACTTTGAGAAAGAAAGAAATAGTATTTTGTAGTTAGGAATAATACTCTCTAGGTGTCCTGTAAATCATTTACAGAGAACACATTTTTCAGCCTAAATGTGCCTTTGTTATTACCACATCTGTCAATCTAATCAAATGTATAATTTAGGACACCTGCTAAAATAATGGTTTCTGCCTGGATTTTATCTATATATCTAAAAACACCAGACTTTCCCCTGGTGGGATATACAGTGCATTCATAAACTGTTCAGACCCCTTCCCTTTTTCCACATTTTGTTACGTTACAGCTTTATTCTAAAAATGATTCAATTAAACTGTCTTTTCTCATCAATCTAAACACAATACCCCATAATGACAAAGCGAAAACAGTGTTTTTTAGACATTTTTGCTAATTTATGAAGAATAAAAACTGAAATACAGTTGAAGTCGGAAGTTTACATACACCAAATACATTTAAACTCAGTTTTTCACAATTCCTGACATTTAATCCTAGTAAAAATTCCCTGTCTTAGGTCAGTTAGGACCACCACTTTATTTTAAGAATGTGAAATGTCAGAATAATAGTAGAGAGAATTGTTTATTTCAGCTTTTATTTCTTTCATCACATTCCCAGTGGGTCAGAGGTTTACATACACTCAATTAGTAATTGGTAGGATTGCCTTTAAATTGTTTAACTTGGGTCAAACGTTTCAGGAAGCCTCCCACAAGCTTCCCACAATAAGTTGGGTGAATTGTGGCCCATTCCTCCTGACAGAGCTGGTGTAACTGAATGATGAACCAGACTACAATTTTTTTTTCTGAGGTCTTGGCTGATTTCTTTTGATTTTCCCATGATGTCAAGCAAAGAGGCACTGAGTTTGAAGGTAGGCCTTGAAATACATCCACAGGTACACCTCCAATTGACTCAAATTATTTCAATTAGCCTATCAGAATCTTCTAAAGCCAGGACATAATTTTCTGGAATTTTCCAAGATGTTTAAAGGCACAGTCAACTTAGTGTATGTAAACTTCTGACTCACTGTAATTGTGATACAATGAATTATAAGTGAAATAATCTGTCTGTAAACAATTGTTGGAAAAATTACTTGTGTCATGCACAAAGTAAATGTCCTAACGGACTTGCCTAAACTATAGTTTGTTAACAAGAAATTTGTGGAGTGGTTGAAAATTGAGTTTTCATGAAAACTTCCGACTTCAACTGTACTTTATTTACACAAGTATTCAGACCCTTTGCTATGAGACTCGAAATTGATCTCAGGTGCATCCTGTTTCCATTGATCATCCTTGAGATTTTTTTACAACTTGATTGGAGTCCACCTGTGGTAAATTCAATTGATTTTGGACATCATTTGGAAAGGCACAATCCTGTCTATATAAAAAGGTCCCACAGTTGACGGTGCGTGTCAGAGCAAAACCAACCCATGAGGTCGAAGGAATTGTCCATAGAGGTCAGAGACAGGATTGTGTCGAGGCACAGATCTGGGGAAGGGTACCAAAACATTTCTGCAGCATTGAAGGTCCCCAAGAACACAGTGGCCTCCAACATTCTTAAATGTAAGAACTTTGGAACCACCAAGATTCTTTCTAGAGCTGGCCTCCCAGCCAAACTGAGCAATCAGGGGAGAAGGGCCTTAGTCAGGAAAATGACCAAGAACCTGATGGCCACTCTGACAGAGCTCTAGAGTTCCTCTGTGGAGATGGGAGAACCTTCCTGAAGGACAACCCTCTCTGCAGCACTCCACCAATCAGGCCTTTATGGTAGAGTGGCCAGACGGAAGCCACTCCTGCTTGGAGTTTGCCAAAAGGCACCTAAAGTCTCTCAGACCATGAGAAACAAGATTCTCTGGTCTGATGAAACCAAGATTGAGCTATTTGGCCTGAATGCCAAGTGTCACATCTGGAGGAAACCTGGCACCATCCCTATGGTGAAGCATGTTGGTGGCAGCATCATGCTGTGGGGATGTTTTTCAGCAGCAGGGACTGGAAGACTAGTCAGGATCGAGGCAAAGATGAACAGAGCAAAGTGCAGAAAGATCCTTGATAAAAACCTGCTCCAGGGCGCTCAGGACCTTCACTGGGGTGAAGGTTCACCTTCCAACAGGACAACAACCCCAAGCACACAGCCAAGACAACACAGGAGTGGCTTCGGGACAAGTCTCTGAATGTCCTTGAGTGGCCCAGCCAAAGCCCGGACTTGAACACGATCTAACAACTCTAGAGGGACCTGAAAATAGCTGTGCAGCAACGCTCCCCATCCAACCTGACAGAGCTTGAGAGGATCTGCAGAGAAGAATGGGAGAAACTCCCCAAATACAGGTGTGCCAAGTTTGTAGTGTCATACCCAAGAAGACTCGAGGCTGAATCCTTTCCGAATGCACTGTACATTGAAATCAATGTGTATTTTTCAATTAAACATTAGAAAACAGCCTTCTTGGTCCATGTGCTGGGATATAAGGGGAAATTGTGTATTCTTATTTATCAGGATGCCTACACCTCTGCTGTTAATACAGTTGGTGCCTCTCCAACCCAGCTCCTCTATAAATGTTACATTTCTCCTATTTTTAAATGTAACCACGTCTGCTGACAATCTCTTTAAGTGTTCGAGAACCATATGCTTTTCCCTCCCCATCATGTAGACCTTGCACATTCCATGTGATAAGTTGGAATTTTCTATACTTGTATAGAATCAAAGTTAACCTTATCTGTTCCGTCTAGTAAAACGTATTAGCTGACATGACATATGAGGGCAGTGGGCATTCCATAGAATGGGAGAATCGTAGTATTAATACATAGTTATTGTATACATTACATATATAGAGCATGTGGGCTGAGCAGACATTTAACAAAAAACACAAAAAAGCACAAGAAAAACATGAAGCAAAGTACGATAAGTACGGTTTGGGTCAACTCCATTTCAGTTGTTTAATTTCAGTTTATGTAAATTCAGGACCTCGGCATGGAAAATGCACTTAAAATGAATTAATATGGAACTGAAGCCAACGCTGTAAATGCATATAATCAAACAATGTCTTCCTCTCACCTCCAGGTTCTTCTCCAGGAACAGAACATGGGGATCCGTTATAAGTTCAACGTTCCCATCCAGCGGGCAGGAAGTGGGGACAATGAGGTGGGCTTCTCCTGGCACCATCTGGCCTGGTCCGACTGCTCCGCCACCTGCGCTGGAGGTATGCACTGTACCAACCACATCCCCATATATGGCTCTGTCCTGGTCCTGTTCATTAGGCACCAAACGAGAGAAAACATTTTGAAACTGGGTACTTGAAGTTATCCAATGCTCCCTGTCCAATAAAGAAGCACACTTTTGCTTTCTGTTGCAAAACGTTATGGCTATGTTCAACATTGTGCCCTACGGAACACAATACTGTAAATATGGAGACTGTGGGGAGCGTGAGTCTAGGTGTCAGAGATCTATGGCTTTTTAAAAGTGCTGTTCTAGCTATCTGGTAATGGAATATGGTTACACACTGTCGACATTTTTATTGTTTTCTTTTCAGTAACAGTAGCTTTCTCCAACATGAGCTACGTTGTGTCTTGTGTGTGTCTTTCCAGTCCGGACCAACCAATACTTATGGAAATACTGGAGAATACTGTGGGGTAACCCAGTATGATAATTTCGCATGGGTTTGTAGGATCATAACTTTATTGCTTTCTAAATGTAATTTCAGCTTTTAAGAAAAACTTAATATGTGTTTTCCATATTTAAACCAGGCCCATGAATATGGTGTAATTTCTATGAATGAGCTGCTTTGCATATCTTTGGGTTAACCAGGGCTAGCTAGCATACAATCTGACTTGCCAGAGATACTACGGTCTGCCGCTCCAAAAATCCTTGTCCTACTGCATACTGAAACCTCCTAACTCTGAAACCACAGCGAAATGTCGACCACTGCCTCAAGAATGACTAAACCAACTCATTTTACCCCCAAAAGCAATGGGCTTTTATGAAGAACTAAATACTGTTCCCCTCCAGCTGTCAAGCATGGCCACGGAATGCCTGCAATATTCGAACAAAAAACACATACACAGAACTGAAAAATACCCCCAAAATAGAGTTCTTGAGAAAGGAGATCTCTGCATGACCAAAGCAAAGAGCTACAGATATCATATCATATAGATGTTTATGCCGTAGCATTGTAATATATATGACATTCTGGCTGTTGGGACTTCTACCAAGCAACACTTTACAACATCAAAATCAATATAACAGATCCTTACGTTTTGGATGTGGGCCTTAAATCATATAGCCGTTGAATTTAGCTGACGCTGCTAATCCTAACGTTTCATTTAATGCATCTCTGTGCTAATACAACCTTTTAAAAACATCTTCTGGCACCCAGGCAACTTCACTACCCTCTCCAAGCATGATACTTTAACACCAATCCATATATCAGCTGTACTATGGGTGTGTATGCCACTATACAAATGCCGCTATACAAAGGCAAGCAGGCAGGAACGCACTCACACTCTGTCACCTTACGCACACGTGCAACTCTCCTTGCACCAGTCAGACCAGCATGGCCTTAACCTCGTCCCCAGGCTCAATTGATACTGCATATACAGCCTGGAAATACTGTGCAACAAAGTGAGGACTTGATAGGGGCGTCGGTTAAAATCGAGGCGGAAGAGAGCCTGCCACAGCTGTATTAGATTGGACAATCAAAATAAATGGTCTACCACCGGGACCACCCATTTCCCCAACGCACCTCCTTGGTTAGTGTGCTGCTCGCACTTCGAAATCCAAAGGGGAGGTTCTAAGGGTTATGCTAGGTAGTGATGATGGACGGAGAGATCAGCCAATTAAAATCCGCGGTTGTTTCGTCCGCTCCTGCCACAGACTTCCAGTCAAGTCCCGTTCTGAGGCGCTTGGAAACCAGACGTCTTGACGGAGCGAGAGCCGGGCTGGTGGGCAAGATTAGTATGGTGTAGGTCCTAGGATATGTCCCATGAGACCCCATACACATGCGCACACACGCACACACACACACACACACACACACACACACACACACACACACACACACACACACACACACACACACACACACACACACACACACACACACACACACACACACACACACACACACACACACACACACACACACACACACACACAAGAGAGTTGGGTGACAGCAATACGGTAGCCCTCAGACTGCGCCAGCAGCCAAAGTAAAGAGCTGCTCTGTAAAAGTGATTTTTGCCAACATATCCTGTAAGGCACCAGGCATTTACACATCTGGGTTTACCACAGACTGAAACCATCCCTTACGTCTCCACCCAAACACAGACACACTGCAGCGTATGGAGCTGCCTGCTGCACTCTGGTTCATAAGAAGGTGATTTGCTCCCCTTCTCTGTCAGGGTTCTCGGGAAGTGATGCATCATACAGGAAGAGGCTGGACAATAACTGGGTGTTGTGTGTGTTCGTGTTCCCCCTTCTCTGTTAGGTTCTCAGAAGCAGGAAGTGCTGTGTAAGCGTCTGGATGATAACTCTGTGGTGCAGAACAGCTACTGTGACCCAGACAACAAACCTCCGGAGAACCAGAGGTCCTGCAACACTGAACCATGCCCCCCGGAGTACGTACAGTAAGACCTTCATCTACAATACAGTGCTATACAGGACACTACGGTTCAATACAACACTCTACAGTGGTCATGTACAGTATCTGCCCCCCTAGAGTGTGTAAGACTACCAGTCACTCTCAACCAACATCACATACAATACAATGTAATACAATGCCATGCAATACAATGCCATACAATATAATTCAATACAATGCCATACAATACAATGCA
Source organism: Brachymystax lenok tsinlingensis (assembly GCA_030435695.1). Lineage (NCBI taxonomy): Eukaryota > Metazoa > Chordata > Actinopteri > Salmoniformes > Salmonidae > Brachymystax > Brachymystax lenok. The sequence goes on along the minus strand of CM059815.1, from coordinate 7,377,257 downwards.
ATACAATACCATACAATACAATACAAAACAATACAATACAATACTATACAATATAATGCAATACCATACAATGTAATACAATATCACACAATGTAATACAATACAATACAGTACAATACAATACAATGCAACACAATACCATAAAATGTAATACAATACAATATAATGCAATACAATACATTACAATAAAATGCAATACAATACAATGCAATACAATACCATACAATGTAATACACTACAATACCATACAATGTAATACAATACATTACAATACAATGCAATACAATGCAATGCAATGCAATACAATGCAATACAATACCATACAATGTAATACAATACAATACAATGCAATACAATACAATACAATGTAATACAATACCATACAATGTAATACAATACCATACAATGTAATACAATACATTACAATACAATACAATACAATACAATACAATACAATACAATGTAATACAATACAATGCAATACAATACAATACACTACAATACAATGTAATACAATACAATACAATACAATGCAATACAATGTAATTCAATACCATACAATGTAATACAATACATTACAATACAATGCAATACAATGCAATGCAATGCAATACAATGCAATACAATACCATACAATGTAATACAATACAATACAATGCAATACAATACAATACAATGTAATGCAATACCATACAATGTAATGCAATACCATACAATGTAATACAATACATTACAATACAATACAATACAATACAATACAATGCAATACAATGTAATACAATACAATGCAATACAATACAATACACTACAATACAATGTAATACAATACAATACAATACAATGCAATACAATGTAATTCAATACCATACCATACAATACAATACAATACAATACAGTGGTCACGTACAGTACCTGCTCCCCAGGTAGGACCCTCAGACTCTATTAACCTAATGTCCATCTTGGAACAGACAGATACCCTGCTAAACTGTGCTGGATGGGTGTACTGTATGCTCCCTTGGCTCACAGGAAATACTAATAGTGGTGTTGGACCACTTATTACATACAACCTTTCAATGACTGACAACCAGAGACCAACTTCTAGTAGATAGTGGGTGGAGTGGGTTCAGAAGACTACACAAGCATTTAACTCTATCGTTAGCTCTGGTTAAGACTATTTCGTAAAAAAAACAATAATGACTTGCTATATTAATTTGCCTTCAAGGAGTCCCTTAGCTGTAAAATGTGTTTTGAAGAAAATGCTAAAATAAAACGGCAATGATTTATAACTTCATATGTTAACTCTTTTCAAAGCTTGTTTTATGCCCAAGAATGAAAATGCTCAAAATGACCACCTGCGTTTAATTGTATTGGCTAGTTTACGCTATGAACCCTCGAGGGATAATACACGCACGAGTGTGTGCGTCCGTCTGTGTGTGAGTGAGTGGTGAGTGCACGCACGCATCCTTGAGAGTGTGCGTCCGTGTGCGTGTGTGTTGTGGCCAAAAACGCTTAGCCTCTCTGCAAGGGCTGAGGGAACGGTCAGACAGAGTTCAATCATGTCTCAGATGTTCAATTGGAAAAAAGGATGAAATACTTTTGGCCTATGGGCTGAAGCCGTCTGCCAACAGTGATGTGTGTGTATATTTGGATGTATATGAATAAGTCGTTACAGTTAGATGGGCATCTGTAATGAACTGATATGGAGCCCGTTCCTGGCTTCACTCAATGCCCAAGAAAGCTATCTTTGAACTCATCAGCTCACACCGTTAAGGGCCAGCTTGACATTGGAACAAACACTATCTATGAGTATTCAGCTTGTTAGTGTTCCTTTTTTCTCTCTTCTCAGACAGCCCTTGTTGTCCATTGCAGTATCTAAGTGAACTGCGACAGTTTTTCAATCAGGAACCCAAACATAGTGTCCACAGTCAGGGAGAGTACTGTATCAACATGAGCGTGTAAACATGATTGTTTTAGAATACCCAGCATGGCATGGGCGAGGGAATGGAAGGCGACCCAGATGTTGGGAGACAATGTTAATTCTCTGTACATTCCTGTGGATGACGTAAGCTGGATCAGGAATGTAACGTCTCCCAGTCGCTGGATGTCTGTGTTGGCTGTGTTGAGTAGTTAGAAAAATGTGTTGCCCTTAAAGGGAATTAGTCTTGGCAGTGCACAAGAAAATATTTCCACCAGAATATACAATTGAAGTATATTATCCAATTTCTGATACTGCATAATACTATTGGCCATATTTATTTTATTTAACTAGGCAAGTCAGTTAAGAACAAATTCTTCTTTTCAATGACGGCCTAGGAACAGTGGGTTAACCTCCTTGTTCAGGGGCAGAACGACAGATTTGTCAGCTCAGGGATTCAATCTTGCAACCTTTCAGTTACTAGTCCAACGCTCTAACCACTAGGCTACCTGCCGCCCCATATGAAAACGGATCTGAACCATATAGTTCCAATGGGACTGTTCTCTTAAAGTGACAGTTCTATTGTTGTTCTATTCAAGTTATGGTTAAGTCGTTGTTCTAATGTTGTGATCGTGTTGTAGGTGGTTTATCGGGGACTGGTCGGATTGTGGGAAGACGTGTGATGGCGGGATGCGGACTCGGACGGTTCTGTGTATCAGGAAGATGGGGCCTGCTGAGGAGGAGACCCTGGAGGACAGCCACTGTCTGACGCACCGACCAATAGAACGAGAGGCCTGCAACAACCAGTCCTGCCCCCCTCGGTGGGTCACTCTGGATTGGTCAGAGGTAGGAGAAGGACTGCCTCTTTTTACATCCCAGCGGGAAAAACGGGTCATTTTAACCAGATTTGTCCACTGGGATTGCTTTGCGTGACAGCAGTAGTTGTAATATGGAACTAGACATGTTTAATGAAGAAAAATGTCAAAGTTGAATAGTTTTATGGAGCTTTTCTGTTCTTCCTTCTGCTCCCAGTGTACGCCCAAATGTGGCCCTGGGTTCAAGCACCGCATTGTGCTGTGTAAGAGCAACAACCTGACCAAGACCTTCCCCCCTGCCCACTGTCCCTCCAACACTAAGCCCCCCGTCAGGATCCGCTGTAGTCTGGGACGCTGTCCGCCACCTAGATGGATCCCAGGGGAATGGGGACAGGTAAGATTGGTTCCCCCTTCAGAAATCATTGTTTCCTTTCACTTTTCATTGCTTCAATATGTCTTGAGATGGGGATGTCAACATGTTTGTACCAAAGGCAGGTAAACTAAGCTATTCTAAGAAGGACAGACACCAAATCCCCTGTTTTGGTGAACAGCCAACAGAATTTATGGTTTGATCATAAACTGGGGTTCTGGGGTTCCAACCTGGGTTCCAACCTGTCTGTCTGCCTGTGTTTTGCATGTGTGATTGTGTGCTGCAGCCCCAGTCAGATCTCAACCATCCCATCAACACGTGTCTGGCCCCTGTGCCCACCGGGCCACCAGGCTTACCCTCCCTTCAGATCAGGCTCTGTGGAGCCTCACATCCCAGCCTGCATGTCATCTCCTCCCAATTAGACTGCCTTTATTAGGGCCCAGGTCAGCCCTGACAGATGGCCCACGTCAATGGAGGGTCTTAAGTGGGATTTGAACCAGTGACCTTTTGGCCTCCGGCAGCGAAACCGGGGAGTGAAGCACTACCTTTACAACAAGCTACCCTTTCTATGGCTTAGGGAGAGGAGAGACGGGGGTGAGAGACAGGAGGAGAGGAGAGACAGGGGTGAGAGACAGGAGGAGAGACAGGGGTGAGAGACAGGAGGATAGGAGAGACAGGAGGAGAGGAGAGACAGGGGTGAGAGACAGGAGGATAGGAGAGGGCGAAAGGTGTAATTATAGAGGGGGAGGGAGAGAGGAATGGGCCAATGGTAGAGAGAAAGAAAGAGATAGAGGTATATACATCTCTCCTTGATCAGTGCGTGAGAAAGTCCTTGGTCTGAACAAACTTAAAGCTGTGGTGTTACTGGTATATATTAGACCCAACAACCCTGTTGTTTGATGGGCAGATTGAACTGGGAGCACCGGGTGTTGTTGTTATGAGAACCTGGGACCAGAGCCCATGACCTCTAACCTCTAACCCCCCACAGTTCCTTTACCACAACAAAGTCCACCACTGTAATCCCACCACAGCCTGGTTAGACCCCTGAATAACATCCAGGTATATCTAGAAGCCTTCTACTACAGAACCTGACCAGAGAAATTCTCTCGTTACAGACAAGGGAAAGGGGGATAACTGAATGCCTTCAACTGAAACGTGTCTCCCACATTTAACCCAAACCCTCTGAATCAGAGAGGTGCAAGGAGTTACCATAATCGACATCCACGTTTTCGGAGCCAAGGGAACAGTGGGTTAACAGCTTTGCTCAGGGGTAGAACAGCAGATTTTTACCTTGTCAGTTCAGGGATTCGATCCAGCAATCTTTTGGTTATTGGCCCAACGCTCTAACCACTAGGCTACCTGCCACCCCAGAGAACTACTACGGTACAGATAATAACATTACCAGGAGAACTGTTATGTTGGACCGATAACCCTGGCTGATGTACAGTAGTTAACTAGATGTTTCCAGCTGATGCAACTAACTGCATGTCTCTTGTGTCTATAGCTGGTCGCTACAATCTCTCTGTTCTAATGTAAACCAGCTGACTGCAGTCTGTGCATGTAATTACTACTGTATCACATTCCTCCCATAATCGTCTGTGCATGTAGAATGTTCATTCAATTTCTTTGCATGTTCATTCTATTTCTCTGCATGTTCATTCTATTTCTATGCATGTTCATTCTATTTCTCTTCATGTTCATTCTATTTCTATGCATGCTCATTCTATTTCTATGCATGTTCATTCTATTTCTATGCATGTACTGTATGTTTGTGTGTGGTCAGACTCAGTCACTTAAACAGTTCAGGAAGGCCTTACCTTGGCTTTTCAGCTCTCTCTCTCTCTCTCTCTCTCTCTCTCTCTCTCTCTCTCTCTCTCTCTCTCTCTCTCTCTCTCTCTCCTTTCGCTTAACAGTGACTTAATTGGATGAGCTACTGTGTCTGTAGTGATTAGTCAGACTGCCGAGAAGGCGACACAGGGGGCAGTGAGAATCTGCACACTCAGACTGGGCTAAGCTAAGATTGGCCCATAGAGGTAACCTTTTGGTTACTGGCCCAACGCTCTAACCGCTAGGCTACCTGGCGCCCCATTTTCATTAAACGCCATCAACATTACACTGCCAGCCAGCAGTAAAGTGCTGTTTGACTGTGTATATGACTCAATTACTATAGGTTCTAACACATGGGTTTGAGTTTCAACAGTGTGGCTGTGTTGAGAGTTAATAACTCTGTGTCTTTTGACTGCAGTATGTGGTTAATAATGTGGCTCAGGGTTTGGTGCAGTGTGATTAATAATGTGTGTGTTTCACCACAGTGCTCAGCGCAGTGTGGGCTGGGCCAGCAGATGCGGACGGTGCAGTGCCTCTCCTACACGGGCCAGCCCTCCAGTGAGTGCACCGAGGGCCTCAGACCCACTGCCATGCAGCAGTGTGAGAGCAAGTGTGACGCCGTGCCCATCGCCAACGGTGACGGTGAGTACAGAACACACACACACACTCACCCACCAATCAAGCCATTCCTTTACAAGACCTCCATCCTAGTTCCATTCAGCCGTATGACCTAAACACGGTGGGGTGACACAACTTACGGAACACACCTCATTCATTTCCCCATTGAGGTTGAGCGGTCTGCGGGTCAGAGCAGCATGGACCCTCTATCCTCTGCCTGCTATGATGGATGTGTGTTAGGATGCCTAGGGACAGGCCCAGGCAACACGCCGATGGGGATGAATGGAAACGCTGAGCAGGGAAAGGTGTGTGGAGATGCTAACGGCTAACGGGATTAGCTTCAGGCTAATTGTCCCGTACAGACAGACAGAGAGACAGACAGCAGTGAGAGCATGTCTCCCTCCCAGGCCACAGCCTGATAAGGCATTTAGAGGTTCTGCCCTGTTTGTCCACCTAACTGTGTCTGTGGTTGTGGTGGGAGGGGGTTGCGTGCGTGTGTGTGTGTGTGTGTGGCAGACAGCGCGGTCAGTGAATCAGGCCAGCATCTGTCTCAGTGTGGATGGTGTAATGTGCGTCTGTGGGCTGTGCGTTAGATGGTGTTATTACATTGTGAAGGGTTGAGAGATTCATCTGGCCTAGCCTCGGACTACTATTTACAAGCCAACACTCAAGACAGACGGTCATGGTTGCTTATGGTTGTTCATCCGTAAAGAAGCACAAGAACCAGGTCTCTTTTACAAAATACGTTTTTACCTCAATGAGACCAACCTGGATTGATACATACAATGTAAGAAAGAAGAGAAAGAAGCTGATCTTGCACATACCGGTAAGAGTAAGAGCTTAGAAAGCCTGAATAATAGTCCTTTTTAGAAGACAGGGCCAACGTGATTAACAGAAAAGTGCGCACCGCTCATGTGAAGTGAGATAGTTCTAGACGTTCCTTTGGTATGGTTTGTCCTCCTTACTCAATCATAGAGCACACATAGAGAGGGAGCGAGAGATAGGGAGAGAAAGGCGGGAACGCTACAGCAGGCCATCCATCAGCTGGAACATACCACTACACAGCAACACGGAGGGGAGATTTATTAGAGCCGGTTGTTGTAAGAGACAAGAGAAACTTGGAATAGTCCAGAGTGTTTCTCGACCTTATTTGTACCAGGGACAGGCTCGGAAGACCGCTTATATTAAATCTAACAGCTAAGACCTAACTAAATAGGTGTCAGACAACTATCTCTGGGACCGGTGCCGGTGCACCTGCCGGAGGTTAGAAACACTGGTCTGGAATGCATTTAATTAATTTGAATAGAACAGCAATATTACAACATGGACGCACACACGCACACGCACACACATATACAAACACAGACACGCACACACAAACATACACCGACACACACACAGACAGACACGCTCATAGACATTGTCATTCCTCTCCTCTTGGTCTTCTTCTTTCCTTTATCTTCTATCTAAAATGTGTATTTTTCTCTCCAGAATGCAAAGACGTAAACAAAGTGGCATATTGCCCACTGGTGCTGAAGTTCAAGTTCTGTGGCCGTGCGTACTTCAGACAGATGTGCTGCAAGACGTGCCAAGGACGCTGACCCACTGAGAGAGAGAACGAGAGAAAGAAAGAGAGGAAGAGAAGGAGCTGGAGGGGAAAGACTGAGACGGACAACGGGAAGAGCAAAAGAAATTCAAGACCAGTAGAAGAGGAGGAGGAAAGAGGATTAGGAGACACTGGGACGAGAGAAGAAAAGAGGGATTTCCTCGTTTATTACACCTGCTACCCCCTCAAACTCCTCCCCCCAAACCCCATCATCACCGTGGAAACCTAACCACTGCTCAGCGGACACGCTGACACAGACGTTTATTACTGTCACTTCTGTGAAGTGGGAACCTTAGAGGATTATTGTTACGGATGTTATTTTTATTATAATAATAATAATTAATATTATTTTTATTATTTTATTGTCGTCTGATTGTTGTTGTTGTTCGTTGTTGTTGTTTTTGAATCCAAAGTGCTGGACACATCACACATCGAGCGAAAGCACCGCAGGGATGTAGGGAGTAGCCACTGGAAGGGAGGAGAGAGGGAGAGGAGGAAGGAGTATAGCTTAAAAATGGAGGTGGGGGACGTAATGGTGCTATACGGACAGACAGACTTTTGCTCCAGTGCACTAGCGTGTATGAATATCCCATGAATTACACCCAAACACTCCCACATCACCGAACCCACCAGTACTGTAATGAACTCCGGTTCAAGACGTCATTGCCCGTAGTGTCTTTCAAGCGTTTTGTATTCAACCTGTCTGTGATTATGCCACGTGTTGTCAATGGAGTGCGATGAGATGACAGAGTGCATGTTTCTAAAATGTTCTGTGCTGGAACAAGAAAACGAGGTTTCTACGTCTGCAGTTATTTCTACTTCCATGTTATCAGAGGAGGGTGCTACGGTCAGATCATTCTTTTGTTCTATGTTTGTGTCTCTTTTTTTTCTTTTCTGTTTTCAAAAGGAGGGGGGCCTTCGTCTTGAACAACACTCACTTTGTGCCAGAACCTTTAAGAAGGAGGCCCATTGTTGATGCAAAAGAATGGATTTGTGAATCCCTAATATTGCAAACTGCACCGTTTGTCAATGAAGTACTGAACTGGCTTTGAAGGGCCTTATTGTTGTTACCATTATCATTTTATCATGTAGTTATTATCATGTAGTTACTATATTCCACCTCCAATAGCCTCATCAAAATGCATTGGAGATAGTTACTATTCGTGAACTATACTGTAATCAAAGCCAGAGGACCTCTATCAGCTCTATAACAGTATATGTGTAGTGCCGAGATGTCATCAGCGTGGGAAGAACGCACAGCTTCTTCAGCACTGTGACGGGAGTTAAGTGAAGGGCCAGTACTTGAACACACACACTCGCACACACACGTCCCTCCCAGCAGACCACGACATGTTGCCAGACCACGCAGATCCGGTCTGCCACAGACAGACTACCTCCAGATAGTGTCACCCCACCCCACCCTCTCCTCTCCGCTCCCCACCTCCGTTCTTCGTAGAGAGTACAAAAAGCAAATAACAGAATATTATGCAACTCAATGGTGCTTTTATTTTTTTTATTCCGGTGGAATACTGTTTGTTTTCCGTTGCCGCCTCCTCGTTTCCTCTTCAAGTGGGAGGCCTTTCCTGGCTTCACCCTGCCCTCCCCCAGGCTCTTCTCCCTGGCTCTTCTCCCAGGCTCTTCTCCCTGGCTCTCCCCCTGGCTCTTCTCCCAGGCTCTTCTCCCTGGCTCTTCTCCCAGGCTCTTCTCCCAGGCTCTTCTCCCAGGCTCTTCTCCCTGGCTCTTCTACCTGGCCTCTACCTGGCCCGTGGTGCTATAGAAACGGGTGCCTTCACTCCCCACTACTATACAGTGACTATTTGTTCTGAGCAATATGAACATTAGGACAATATCTATGTTTGTTAATGCTGGCAATGTTGTTGTTTGCTTAAAATGATCTCTTCTTACCTCACACTGGGAACTCTCATTGATGGTGTAGTATCGTGTAGTAACCTCGCACACCCGAATACAACACCGCCACCCCTCACCCCTGACCCCCTATACATGGAATTCCAGCCAGTTGTATCCTGTATTATTCCTAGTGGTGTCAAACTTTCTTCCAATATAAACCTCACCCAAGTGACATTGCTGCTGGCGTTGGTTCGGGGGTTTGTGAAAAGGGACCACCACCTTTGTGTGGAACTGACCCACGGTTCCAGACAGCCTCAGACCCATATGGAGCCATGCTGCGGAGGATAACCCAGTAGGACTTAATGGAACCTCCATACCAATGGGAAAGACAATTTAGGAGTCATAAATGGACCACGTGGGGACTGCTAAAATCATACCACGACTACGCTACTTTTGTTTTGCTGCTGCTACTTTTTGGTAGCCACCTCCAGTGTAACTAAGGACGTTAGGACCGTGATCTTTGGTGATGAAACGTTGAACCAGTACATTTGGACATTAGTGGATGATGAAAACTAAAGCATTTGACCCGTATTGAACTCAACATGCTGGGGCTTCTTCCAGAGCTGTTTCTATGTTAAATCCTGAGGCTTGAAGTAACAGTTTGTTGACATTGGGACACGGAGCCTACAGACATACAGAGAGACAGACTGACTGACAGAAACACTCTAGAAGATGCTCAATCCAACCGGTACTCATAGCTGTGAACTTGGACGTTATGAATGTCACATTGCTTTACCACGTACCTTCAAGGGCAAGAGAGGAATGAAAAAGAAGAAGCATTATTTGATTAGTTGCGTATATTTTATATTCAGTATTAATGTTGGTACACTGTTACTAATATTTTTTTTTACATTGTAAATGAAATGCTAATTTATTGCCATGTGTCACTTGTCTTACATTTACTTCACTGCATGCAAACATAACGTTAGTCTTGTGAAAAATAAATGCAGTGAAATAGGCCCCTTCACCAAACTGATCTAACGTAGATACATTAGGACAATAAAAAGAGCAGCTTCTGAAGCAACTCGGTGTTAGATGGCTTCTGTTTTTCCCTGAAGTGTGTGAACAAACCGCTTGTGTCTGTGTTTCAAGGTTTGAGATCTTCTAAGGACGCTCTAAGACTCTTCCGAGGTTCTAATAGATCGGGTGGACAGATTTTCATTCTGAAGGTGCTTAGTGGACTGAGTTTGACATTTTTGTTCTGGCCCAGTATTAACACCCCTGATTCAAGCAGTATGTGATTTCATCTCCGGCTGTTAAAAGCTTTGGCCACCATACGCAATTTGATACCGGTCAGTCCATTCACCAAGTACTGGGAACCTGAGGCTCTAACACCTGATGGCAGGACACCAGAATACTGAATCCCCCGTTAATAGCAACTAACAAGGGCGTCTATTCACTGCAGTAAGGCTACAGCATGCAGAGCTAAGCTACCCAATCCTAGACACCCTTAATTCATAGTGATACATGTGTGATTCCCATAGAGGTCACCTTTGGTTACTATGGAACTGTTGGGTTGGAACTCCAGTCTGTCTGGTCTGGCTACTAGTACCTTCATCCCCACTGGGACCTGGTAAGGTTTTCTCTAGGGCTCCTTGGTAATGAAGTCTAAATAAACCCCATCTACCCTACTTGGCTCATTAACACCTGTTCCTCATGATAATCCACAGCCTCCTGTTGCACAGACAGAAAGAAAGACGGGCTGTTATGTCTAGTGTGCGTGTCCCAGTTTAGAATACCTATGTGTGCGTCTGGCTAGGCTTCTGTCCTGCTGGCCAACTGCAGGGGTCTGTGATTACATTACCCAGAGGAGGAGAGAAAGAGAAAAGAAAGGGGAAAAGAGGAAGAGGAACAGAGGAGGAGGACGAGAGAAGGAGACGATGCTCAAAAAGAGGGAAAAGGTGCGACGGTTCAGGCTGAGGGATTCAACAGCTGCTCCCCAACTGACACGTTGTGCACGCCAGCGACCCTGGTTCGGCTGTTTACATGCCTGGGTTGTCAGCAGCCACAACAGAGAGGAGAGTCGAGGTCCACAGACAGAAACAATGACATTCCTCATATCACCATATCACTACAAACACCATATACGGCTTCTACAAAGCTGCAATACGATTGTATGTACAGTACAGTTCTGGTGGTGAAATGTATTAGAGAGGTAGGGGCGAGCCCAGCTCCAAAGGACTGCGCTTGTATGAAAGGGATCCACTGTTGAAATTGCAAGTGATTTTTCAGAAGCAGTAAACTGCATAGAATGCGTTGTCAGGCTTACAGACACTCTCGACATAGAGCCATGACAAGATTGACTTGGGCGCTCACTAGTTGAGTCCGCATCGTTTCCACGTCATTTCAATTCAGTTACGTTGAACCAATGTGGAATAGAAGTTGAATTGACATCTGTGCCCAGTGGGGTGCTGCTCCAGCATAGTATTGTTTAACTGATTATCCAGCGGTATGTGGGTAAATCAACAATTACCGTTTTCATTCGTCTGCAGGACAAGATAGCACCTGGTTCGTCTCTCACACACACCTCACCAGATGCTTATCTCACTCCTGCCACTCTCCTGGACTCAGTAGCCTGTGTACAGCGGTAGTCTTACCTGATACCTGATACAACAGAAACACTTGAAACAAAAGCACATTTTATGACACTCAAAGACTCCTTCACAAACCCTGTATAATGCCTACGTAAATGCTCCAGAACGTTCTATCGGTCTACGCCTGTTGTCAAGGCTATAATATTAGTCCCTGTAACATATTCCATGTGTGTGAGAATGAACGTGCTGAAGTGGGCTCCCAGTATGCTAGCTGTCTGAGGTGACGGGTCTGTGCTGATGAAGAGGTGTGCCATAGACTCCTCCTCATCCACGCTCTACTCTGTACATGGACACACAGTTACAGACAGTGAGAAAAGCCATTCCCCTCATTAGTAAGAACACTCTCAGGGCATTTAGACACACACACGCACTCAGACACCCCTCCTCACACACATTGCTAGCATGCCTACAAGTGCATCTCCATCAAAGCCTCCAAGGTATTTGTGGCTTTAAGCTGCCTCTCCTGCCAGTGTTTGGATCAAGACCAGTGGCTGGTTCTAATCCTCCTCACCTCTGGACCTGGGAAACACAAATCCTAGAGCCAGATCCTTCCCTGACAGAAACACAGATCCTAGCCTGGCAGGGAGCCAAAGCCCCTGTGACATGTCGTGGAGATGCCGTGGCGATGTCCGGGGACAGATAGCAGGTTAGCGAAAGGCAGCCTTCTGCCAGCCAAAGGGCCAGGGCTGCTGTCTGGCTGAGGACAAGGTGATAACGGCAAAGAACAGGGGTCTGGATTCCAAAGCCAGATCTACACAGCCATCGTTGCTGCTGCTGGATGTTAGTGGTTTTCTTTTCTACTGGATGGTGTGAGGATTCCCTGATCTCAGGGAAGAGAGGATAGCAAGAACCCCAACGCCTTCCTTCGTCTGGCTGCCTGCAATCAAAGCTATAGTTGAAGTCAGACGTTTACATACACCTTAGCCAAATACATTTAAACTCCGTTTTTCACAATTCCTGACATGTAATCCTAGTAAAAATTCCCTGTCTTAGGTCAGTTAGGATCTCCACTTCATTTTAAGAATGTGAAATGTCAGAATAATAGTAGAGAGAATGATTTATTTCAGCTTTTATTTCACATTCCCAGTGGGTCAGAAGTTTACATACACTCAATTAGTATTTGGTAGCATTGCCTTTAAATTGTTTAACTTGGGTCAAACGTTTCGGGTAGCCTTCCACAAGATTCCCACAATAAGTTGGGTGAATTTTGGCCCATTCCTCCTGACAGAGCTGGTGTATAACTGAGTCAGGTTTGTAGGCCTCTTTGCTTGGACATGCTTTTTCATTTCTGCCCACACATTCTATGGGATTGAGGTCAGGGCTTTGTGATGGCCACTCCAGTATCAAATCAAATCAAATGTATTTATAAAGCCCTTCTTACATCAGCTGATGTCACAGAGAGCTGTACAGAAACCCAGCCTAAAACCCCAAACAGCAAGCAATGCAGGTGTAAAAGCACAGTGGTTAGGAAAAACTCCCTAGAAAGGCCAGAACTTAGGAAGAAACCTAGAGAGGAACCAGGCTGTGAGGGGTGGCCAGTCCTCTTCTGGCTGTGCCGGGTGCAGATTATAACAGAACATGGACAAGATTTTAAAATGTTCATAGAACAGGCAGAACAGTTGAAACTGGAGAACCAGCATGGCCAGGTGGACTGGGGGAATGGTCCTAATGCTCAGGTCCTCCGAGAGAAAGAGAGAGAGAGAGAGAGAGAGAGAGAGAGAGAGAGAGAGAGAGAGAAGAAAGAAAGAGAGAAAAAGAGAGATAATTAGAGAGAGCATACTTAAATTCACACTGGACACCGGATAAGAGAGGAGAAATACTTCAGATATAACAGACGGACCCTAGCCCCCCGACACATAAACTACTGCAGCATAAATACTGGAGGCTGAGACAGGAGGGGTCGGGAGACACTTGCCCCGTCCGACGATACCCCCGGACAGGGCCAATACCTAGACTTTGTTGTCCTTAAGCTATTTTGCCACAACTTTGGAAGTATGCTTGGGGTCATTGTCCATTTGGAAGACCCATTTGCGACCAAGCTTTAACTTCCTGACTAATGTCAAGAGATGCTGCTTCAATATATCCACATAATTAACCTGCCTCATGATGCCATCTATTTTGTGAAGTGCACCGGTCCCTCCTGCAGCAAAGCACCCCCACAACATGATGCTGCCACCCCCGTGCTTCACAGTTGGAATGGTGTTCTTTGGCTTGCAAGCCTCCCCCTTTTTCCTCCAAACATAACGATGGTCATTTTGGCCAAACAGTTCTATTTTTGTGTCATCAGACCAGAGGACATTTCTCCAAAAAGTATGATCTTTGTCCCCATGTGCAGGTGCAAACCTAGTCTGGCTTTTTTATGGCGGATATGGAGCAGTGGCTTCTTCCTTGCTGAGCGGCCTTTCAGGTTATGTCGATATAGGATTTGTTTTACTGTGGATATAGATATTTTTGTACCTGTTTCCTCCAGCATCTTCACAAGGTCCTTTGCTGTTGTTCTGGGATTGATTTGCACTTTTCGCACCAAAGTACGTTCATCTCTAGGAGACAGAACGCGTCTCCTTCCTGAGCCGTATGACGGCTGCATGGTCCCATGGTGTTTATACTGGCATACTATTGTTCTTACAGATGAACGTGGTACCTTCAGGCATTTGGAAATTGCTCCCAAGGATGAACCAGACTTGTAGAGATCTACAATAGGTCTTGGCTGATTTCTTTAGATTCTCCCATGATGTCAAGCAAAGAGGCACTGAGTTTGAAGGTAGGCCTTGAAATACATCCACAGGTACACCTCCAATTGACTCAAATTATGTAGATTCGCCTATCAGAATCTTCTAAAGCCATGACATAATTTTCTGGAATTTTCCAAGCTGTTTAAAGGCACAGTCAACTTAGTGTATGTAAACTTCTGACCCACTGGAATTGTGATACAGTGAATTATAAGTGAAGTAATCTTTCTGTAAACAATTGTTGAAAAATTACTTGTGTCATGCACAAAGTAGATGTCCTAACCGACATGCCTAAACTATAGTTTGTTAACAAGACATTTGTAGTGGTTGAAAAACAAGTTTGAATGACTCCAACCTAAGTGTATGTAAACTTCCGACTTCAACTGTAGCTGTGATACTCCTGGTGTCGCCAATGAGAGTCTGAAGTGCTTTGGACATCATTCTATTTAAGCTAAACAGCTCCAAAAGGCGAGACCGGAGACAGTGCTTGTGTGTGTGTGTGTGTGTGTGTCTGCGTGCATGTGTGTCTGCTTGCGTGCGTGTGTGTGTGTGTCTGCTTGTGTATTAAGTACAGCAGGAATGTATCTGGTTCAGGTAGGTAATCTGCTGTTGCCACAAGCCTGGCCTGGTCTCTCCTGGGGTTAGGCCCCATTCGCTGCTCTCTCCCACAGCAGACAGCCAGCCAGACTGAGTTATTGTACAGAACAGCAAAGGATGGGATGTGGGGCTGTTGGGGGGAACATCTGTCCACCTCGTCCCTCTCACCCCACATGCAAGGACAGTTCTGTAAGTTATATTCTATATTCTCAGCAATGAAGTGTATTGCAGGCAATGTCAAGTTTCAAGGTTTAATGTCAGATGCGCAAGTACTCTAACTCCAACAATGCAGTAGTCAACAACAATGTAATACTAAAAAGAACAGAAAGGTAGAACAAAGAAACAAAAGAACACGAGAAAGTAAGAAAGCATACTACACTGAGTGTACAAAACGTTAGGAACACCTGCTCTTTCCATGACATAGACTGACCAGGTGAATCCAGGTAAGAGCTATGATCCCTTATTGATGTCACCTGTTAAATCCACTTCAATCAGTGTAGGCGAGAAGAAGGAGACACGGATTGTCTCAATTGTCTTGTGTTCTTATTGTTTTGTACACTCAGTGTATACCTGTTAGGGTCAACCTGTGGGTAGATCTAAAAGCAATGACAAAGGATGGAAAACATCTGATAAGTGCTCTCTCACTCTATTATATAATGATACTACAGTATAGTATTGAGTGATGCAGAATACTGCTGAAAAGAAACGTCTTTGTGTGTCTCCGCTGTAGAACAGAAAGGGAATCCGCACACTGGTATAATGTTCCCAAAGTGTTTAATAGGACAACGGTTCGACCCCAAACTGCGTCTTCGTCTCTCAGTGATTGCCCTGGTTCCTCTGCCCTAGCTGTCCGTACAGTAGTTCACCTTCAGAGGCTTCCAGTTCCATCATGTCCCCTGTCCTGTCGCCATGCAGAGGCAGCCAGGTAAGTAGATTAGGCCCACAGCGATTCGATAGCCAATCACTTATCCCCATGGAGTTGTGCCAAGAGAGAGTGTTTGAGCAGCCCCGGGGGTAGATGAGGTGTGTGTGTGTGTGTGAGAGAGTATGTGCTTAGGTGTGTGTGTGTGTGTGTGTGCGTGCTAAAGCCAGCAGTAAGGACTCTGAGTCCCCACAGTAGTAAAGGGACGTTTTTTCCTGGCCAAGTGGCAATCACATCTTTATCCCCCTCAGAGATGAGTTATACAGGCCGTCCTCCTCCTCTATACAGCTAACGACAGACAGCAGCCTAATGGGAATGAACGATAATGATGGGGCTTCGTGTACTGTACGGTAGGGTGTAAGGCTGTCCCTGGGTTAGTGCTCTTGATTGCAATTCTGCTTCATTGTTATGCTGCACTTGATCTGTGTCTAGTCCAAGCTGCAGCTTAATTAAAAATGTAGTATTTTCTTCCATCCTGGGAGTCTCAAATGGTTTTGATGAGACTGCATAGATAAAACAAAATGACATCATTGAATAAGCACTGCAGTGACACCATACATAGGCAATGAGTCCTAGGCATGTTTTTGTACTTTGGAGGCTCCTTTTACCACTTCCATCTCCTTTATCAGTGTCCTTTGAATGAGGCTGATGCTTTTGGCTAATAACAGAGCCAAATATAGCTTCCATATATAACTCTAGCTAATACTGTCACTTAGACAAAGTGAATGAGGCCATATAACAAGCCATACAATTGTAATCAACGGAGTAAGTGATTCAAACATAACACTGGAGGAGTAACACTACATTTTATGGGGTACATGTGGACTGTTACCCTTGGTACTGTGTGTTAGTGATAACACCTGTCCTCTAGGTCTCTCTGGTTAATTCTGTTGAATTGTAATTATGATATGTACATTCTGTTTGGGAGTGTGTATTTATTAGTGTCACGGATCCCTCCGGAACATTCATCACGCACACCTGTCCCCTATTTCCACTGATTAGTATTGTATATGTGCCCTTTGGGTTCCATGGTCTTGGCGATTACTGTTACTATGTCCGTTGGCTCGTGTGAGTACCTGTGCTGTGTGTTTTGCCTTTCGTGCCATTGTGGATTGCGCAAATGATTACGGGTCTCGTCCCGTGTGTTAATCATTGTGCGCTTGCGTTATTTATTCGGGGTACTCCTCGCTCTTTTGCTTGGGTTTCAACCCTGTGTTTTGTTACATGTTTGTTTGGTCTTCGTCCCCGTGACTTGGGTTTAATAAAAAACACTATTACGCCTTCCTGCGCCTGTCTCCCGAATCATTTATGCCGACATGACAATTAGCCTCTCATGCAAAGTTTCATCAACCTGTCATGTCAATAAATGCATTTTCATGTATTTTAGAGTGGTCAAATCCATGAAGTAATTTGCATGTAAACCAGTTCTATGGAAGAATATTAGGGCCAAGTGGAGAAAAAAAGGGCGATGGTACTTGGATTGTTTTATTTTTTGCATGATAGTACTTTCAAAAAAGTGGGAATATTTTGAGAATAAAGTCAAGTGGCAGTTATATTTCAAGATTAAAGTCAGAGATTTGGTTAACTGCATGTCTCCCTGGCTCCCTGTTTCTGTGCCACCACCGATGAAAAATGCCAGCGGTTAGATGACCTGGTGAAACTTTTGAATTGTCTAACAAGGAAATCCTTTCAATTTTAGCACATAATAACCATATTATTATAAGTAGGCCTATTAGGGCCTGGAAGAGGTTGTGCCACATATTATTTTCAGGAGGAACCACACTAGTCTTGGATGAGGTATTTCATCCAAGTCCATGTGGTTACATACATACTGTAGGTAGAGACAGGTGGGTTGTGTGTGTATGCAGATGTGTGTGTGTGTGTGGGAAGGGGGGGAGGGTCTAATACACTTGTTCAAACAGGCGTCACACACACACACAGCCTCATTGGCCTTACAGATTGTGTGGAAAATAATTGCCTATAAAAGAGACGATGACCCTGTTTTGGGTTAATCTATGCGAATAGTGAAAGTAGATATTATGCTAGTCATGTCAGAACCAAGTAGTGTCAGATCAGTGATTATTTCTTTATAGCCTATCATCAATTATCTAATATGACTATATTAAGATCAATGATTATTTAAAGAAATGGAGAATACATCCATTAATATATTCAAACAGGGCCTCAGATTAGCTGGTTTGCACATGCAGTAGTGGTCCTTGAGTTGCCTCTCCTCCCACCAGCAGCCTCCCACAGACACTTGCATAAAACCCCTGCTTCATTGCTCATTCCTCCCACCGCTGTTGGACAGGCCTACAGTTTATGTTTAAAAAAACAAACAAACACTTGTTCTCAGTTGATGCTGACGTTTATCTCAATGAGTAGGATCTCAAAATACAATGGAAATAGAACCACCAAATCACCTAGTAATTTCAGAAACAAAAACATATAAACAACATTTCCCCTCCTTTTAAACTAGGCATGAAAGGAGGTGATAAAGTCTTGAAGGTGAACAGGTCGAGAGCGCACTCTTACAGGCCGCAGAACGTGTGCTGTAGCGACAGCAACAGGTGACTGTGGGGCTGGCACTTGTACTTCAGTTGGGGCCAGGTGAGCGTGTGCCACCGGTAGTGAACCACTCAAGGTGGCATCAATGGCAGAGTGGGGACATGCAGGAGGTGGCACTGTCCTCAGTCGGCTGGCATGCCAGAGGGAGCCGTCAGTCCAGCTGACATTGAACTTGACACAGTGTTGACAAGAAGGTGCAGAGCTTCTCTGCGCGGTGTGGTTGTTGAACCCTTACCTCACTTGGATTCCAGGAAGCCGTGCTCTCTTTCTTTTCATGTAGCGCTCCTGACTTTTACGCTGTTGGCTTTGCACTGCTGCTTTGACTGTCGAGGCTGTCGTGTTGCCAATAGGGGAACGGAGTCTGTGTAGGGGCAGCTCTAGTTCACGTTCTAACATCAGCTTGACAGGAGAGACTCTGGTGGTGGAGTGGTGAGAATCTCTGTAGTGCAGCAGAGTTTGCGACAAGGACTCAGTGTAGGAGCCACCTTGAGGTGAGCTCTCAGTCCATTTTTCAGGGTTTGATTGAACCTCTCTACCCAGCCAACGACTGGCCGGCACTGCCCTGCAGGCAGTCCCCAGCGAGAAAATAGCATATTTAGGGAGTTTATGATGGTCCCTGATGTGACAGAACCCATGGGTGTGACCTCTGGCCATTTTGAATGTAGGTCATACGCAACCACCAGGAAGCGTTGGTGATGTGGCACATTGTAGAATTCACCGCAGATGTCCAGTTGGATATGTTCCCATGGACGGGAGGGCTAGGCCAGTGGCTGCAGTGGTGGTGGCGGAGGTCTTTCCACTGACAAGGCATGGAGCACAGTCACGTACTAGCCTCAGGCTGGTGAACAGGTCTAGACCTAAGATATTAGTGCGCTGTCGTGCGATGTGGAAGGGGAACTGAGTGCGGGCCTTGTTGCCATACTGCACAGGTGAGTGTATAAAGCCAACGACATCAATCACTGAGCACCCATATCCGTACAGGCTAAGGCTGGGTGGCTGGAGGGGCAGGTGGGACAAGAGCTGATCGTAGGTAGCCTACATGTTAGAGTGCTCAATCTAGTAAACCGCTATAGTTTTATAGTTATAGTTTTATAGTTTATAGCTATAGTTTTAGTAAACCGCTATAGTTTTATAGTTATAGTTTTATAGTTATAGTTTTATAGTTTATAGCTATAGTTTTAGTAAACCGCTATAGTTTTATAGTTATAGTTTTATAGTTTATAGCTATAGTTTTAGTAAACCGCTATAGTTTTATAGTTATAGTTTTATAGTTTATAGCTATAGTTTTAGTAAACCGCTATAGTTTTATAGTTATAGTTTTATAGTTTATAGCTATAGTTATAGTAAACCGCTATAGTTTTATAGTTATAGTTTTATAGTTATAGTTTTATAGTTTATAGCTATAGTTTTAGTAAACCGCTATAGTTTTATAGTTATAGTTTTATAGTTTATAGCTATAGTTTTAGTAAACCGCTATAGTTTTATAGCTATAGTTTTAGTAAACAGCTATAGGCTGTTGTAGCCCATTATACAATTTGGAGAGCTGCTTGACATGGGACATACACACACATAGCCCCCAGTCTCCAGGATCCTAAGATACTAGGGTATAGTCGTTAGAAGGATAGTTGTCATAAGGGGTTGGAAATACTACTGTTTGTAAAGCACCATGGATAAAATTGTAACCTGTTAGGGCTAGGGGGCGGTGTTCGGAAGTTCGGAGAGTCTGGCGTGCCCAAAGTAAAATTCCTGTTACTCAGGCCCGGAAACTAGGATATGCACATAATTAGTAGTATTGGATAGAAAACACTCTGAAGTTTCTAAAACTGTTAAAATAATGTCTGTGAGTATATCAGAACTGATATGGCAGGCGAAAACCAGAGAAAAATCTATCCGGAAAATGCGATTTTTTTATGTCCGTTTTTCCATTGACTTGCTATTCACTACAGAGGGATTTAGCTCCCAGATTGCAGTTCCTATGGATTCCACTAGATGTCAAAAGTCAATAGACATGGTTTCAGGTTTGTTTTTTTGAAAAACCAAAGAGTAATAGCAGTTCTTCCTGCTGGATCATGAAGTGGACTGTACTGTTTGGCGCACGTGATTGTGTGTGCGCTCTTCGCTATTTTCCGTCTGAAATATTATCGGTTATTTACATATTAGGGTACCTGAGGATTGATTAGAAATGTTGTTTGACTTGTTTCAACGAACTTTACCAGTACTTTTGGGAATTGTTTTTCTGCATGTTTGAACGCCTTTGAACAGGTGAATTACTGAACAAAACGTGCCAACCAAACAGAGTTTTTGGGATATAAAGAGGGACTTTATCGAACAAAAGGACCATGTATTGTGTAGCTGGGACCCTTGGGATTGCCATCAGAGGAAGATCTTCAAAGGTAAGTGATTTATTTTATCACTATTTTTGTTTTGTGACTGGTTACAAACTGTGCTGGTTATGAAATTATGTTAATTGAGGAAGTATGCGGAGTGCTGTCCTCATACAATCAAATGCCATGCTTTCGCCATAAAGCGAAACGCTGTTAGATTACCAAGATTCTAAGCTAAATAATGGTGTACAACACTTGTATTTTCATGAATGTTTAATATTACTATTTTTGTAATTTGAATTTGGCGCTCTGCATTTCACCGGATGTTGTCGTACGTGGGTGACTAGCGCCCCACCTATCCCTAAGAAGTTTTAATAGTTGCCATTATACACAAATTTTTTTGCAAGGTGTTTGCCTAGGCTACGCAGCATACCGTTCTAGCGAATTTGGAGGGCAGACTGACCAGCCTACGAAATGCTCTGAAACCAGGTTGCAGCGAAAGGGGACCCCAGTTTGCTTCACATTCAGTGACAAGAAGGCTTTCTGTTTGTGCTCATAACACACCATGGCAATTAGAAGAGCATGTGCCTATAGTCTGAAATTTCCAGGGGGAAACTTGGTGTGTGTGTGTGCGTGTGCGAGTTATTAGATCATTAGATTGATAAGAGTGAGTGCGCAGTGACGCCTGTTTGAACGAACGTATTAGATCATTAGATTGATGTCCATTTGTTTGCCCCTACTTTTTACCGCCCACACACACACACCTGCAAACACACCTAACCAGCCCGTCTCGACCTATGTATGTAACCACGGTTCCTCTTTCTGAAAATAGTTTTTGAAGTACTATCATGCAAAAATATATAAGTATTACCACCTGTTGCTGTTTATTTTATGTTTTCTCTTCACTAAGCCCTAATAGTCTTATGGACATTTCAGCCATGCTGTACAAAAAGGTAAATTCCTAAAATGATTCCTAAAAGATCTTCTGAGGTGAAGTATCAATGTCTCTCACCATCTCTCTGAGGTTGAATGACACATCTCCTAACTATTCCAGGGGTGGATATGGGAATGGACCTGCTGCTATCATGTGGGTGTAAATAAGGAAATGAAATACACAGGAGCTGGAATGCATTGTGCATTGGCAGGTACTTTCTCTACCTGGCAAACTCATCTTTGTTGATATTGTCTGCTCTTGTTGGACTCCTTTTGATTGTTGCTTCCGTTAGATGTGGAGACAAAGACTGTGGCAGGATGTTTGGTGGTGTCTTGAAAGGACATTAGGTCTTGAGGTTCACAAATGTATTGATATCCCAGCAGGACTACAGACATTGACCCCATTTGGTACTATGCAAAATACCAATAAATATGCATAAGATAAAAAGAATTGAAAGAGAGAGATGGAGAGAGACAGAAAATAAAAATGAGAGAAGACATAGAGCCTTTCCTTTCAAGTACCTACCTGAATGAAAATGACCAAAATACCACTACCACACACATACGAAGGTGTGCGTTCAGTCACAGCCAATAGCATGTAGGCATCCACTCGCTTCCTGACCACAAATCTCTTATATTTCCTGACTTGGTCCACTGCACAGGACTGCCCAGGACTGCGAGGGTTACATACCTTAGATTCTAATCTGGACGGGGACCAGTCACTGTGAGAGAGATAGAGAGACCCTGGCCAGTGTGCTTAGAAAGAACATAAATACTGCTGTATACCTGCAATGTTTCAACTGGACCATTTCAGCTGGCTCTTGTGAGAGTGAAAGGCCTTCACAGTGATAGGCCCATGACACAACACTAATGTGGAATGGACATCTCCATTCCAGACCCCTGCTTTTCCTCCTAAAAACAAAACTATTTGCATTTTAGAGAGAAAAATAAATAACAGCACACTGACTGCTGTAGCAATGTTTGGAACGAAAGGCCAAAGACACCTGGCTGGCTAAGTGGAGAGTGATAGGCCCTCAAAGCGATGGGCCCATGACACAACACTAACGTATGGACAATCTCCATTATAGACATTTCTTGCATTCATGGAAATCCCAAACTATTAGCATTTTAGAGAGAAGAGCCATAGTGTTGGGTCACAAGGTGGTGTTGTTCTGCTAACTAAGGGAAAGGTGAAGATGGGAGTGTAGCCTACAGTACCGGCATGTCAACTATATTTGTTCTAATGAACGGGTCTGTTCCAGCATCAATAAACAGGACAGTCACTAACACAGTACAGGGGAAAGTTGAGAAACACAATACTGTATTTAGAGATGCGTGATTATTAGCGTGGTTGGTGGTCTGAGAGGTTTAAGAGAAGGCCAATGTCATTTTAAAAAATGTTCATGACGGGGCAGATGGTTTTACAGGTGAAAGGTTTTCTCTGAGTCCTGAGTTCTTCATTCACACCGTCAGTCGGTAAGGCAACAAAGATCTACAGACGTCACAGTACAAACCCACCAAGTCCACAATCTCATTCAATCAAATGTTCAATGCAGTATTTAGGCCTATGTTACACAATGTCCTGAACAGTGATTGTTGTTGTTAATGGTCACAATAGTGTGAACCGATGCAACGATACAGTTCATTTATCAAATGTTCAGTCGTTGTTAGGAGCTCAGAAGACGAAGGAGTCATCCTTTTCAATGAGCAGGATTCCTTTGTGGGTTCCCGACTTTTCCATTGGGGACCAGAGTCATACTCAGATTCCAACAGCCAGGTCTCATTTCTATAGAGTTCAACACCATCCTCACAATACAGCACCAATATAGTCATTTCAAATGTAAATTCCCCTTTCCAAGAATCGTCTCCCGGATTTATGGAATAAATTCATGCAGTACCTTAAATGGAAATATTTTTACAGTCTCCAATGGGTGGGTTAGATAACAACCGTCCAGCGTGTAATTTAATGCAAAATGCTCATTCAGTCCGAGGTAAAATATTTCTGAGGTTTCCTTTTTAGAGTTTAACCTTGGTCTTGGTTGTAGTCTTGGGCTTAATTTATTGTTTTGACTGGTTCCTTTCTATGCTTTAAGATTTCGGGGAAATAGTCTTCATTCCTGATCAGTCTCGTCCAATACCTCTGGTTGTGGGGGTTTTCGTGTGCAGGCAGCCTGGCCTCTCTTGGATCCAGCGTCTGGAAAGGCCTTGCAGGGGGAATGAAGCTCTTGTGTTTTTTGTTAATGCTCCAGTACCCCCCTTTAGAAGGAGAAACGTATGCTATATCACATTCCCCAGGTTGGCATCACTCCTGACATATACCCTCCAGTGGCACTTCTTTAACGAGGTGTCTGAGTCTCTGGGTCAAATGACACCCTCTGAGCCCTATCCCCCTCATAGTGCATATAGTCAACTAAACCTTATAGGGACAATCTGAAGTTGATACAATACATTCTTGGACTTACAAATGAATTATAAAGTATATACCCATTGATTCTTGACGAATATAGCATAGAAATGCCTCATGAGCTTAGTTCAACTGTCGTACCCCATCAGAACCCAAAATATAAGCTTGTTTTACTCCGATGTTTGTAAATGTTGTACATGTAAACCAACACTATAGCCTCAATGCTTAAAAAGGATTTTGATATCTTGGATGGTCAGTCCTTGAATGGTCAGTGGTTACATATCTCCAGGATCAGCCCTCAGGTTTTTACCAGAAAAGAGGCAGTGGGACTGCTTTGTTATTGTGTCAACTACGGATTGCCCCTTTAAGGGCTCTGCTCAAAAGTAGTGCATTACAATAGGGGATGTGGTCTAAATGATGTGCACTACAAGAAATAGTGGGCTCTGGTCAAAAGTAGTGCCCTATAAAGAATAGGCGGTCGTTTTTTGCCCTATAAGATGAGGAAGGACAAGCAGCACAGGAGCAACAAACCGCAGGTCTCAGCGGCCCAGCCAGGCGTTGTGGAAGAAGCCAGTGACTGCTTTCTAATACTTCATCACCCAGAGAGTTTTACCAGCGGCACACGCTCACTTGGCTCCACTGTAATGCAAGAACTCAACTCTGCTATGTAGAGACGATCGTGTTTGTCTTTAGTAAAGAAAGTTCATACTATTATCACATATGACCGCCAAGGACTTCTGGACATCAGATCGACAGTTACTAATCTTGATTTCGACTTCAACTCCGACTTAGTTGTTCCACTGTTCATACCGGACCCTATTCCTTGTTCCATGGGCTACCAAAACGCTGCAAGTGTAGACATGGGAGACGACGTGGAGTCCTGGTGAAATTGAGGCAAATGTCCAGTCACTGGAGAACAAGATGGATGAGATTCGTTCAACATTCTCCTATCAGAGAGACTTGAAAAGCTGCCATGTTATGTCTTACTGAAACGTGGCTGGATGATGACGCTGTGCACGTAGTATTCGGTGGATTCTCCATGCAGCGGCAGGATCGGACGGTGGCTTCGGGGGAAGTCGAAAGGAGGTGGAGTGTGTTTTTTAATAAATAACAACTGGTGTACTGCTTCAAGTGAAGGAAATCTGGAGCTTTTGCTCACCTGATATAGAGTACCTCATGGTAAGCCACAGACCCTTTAATCTACCAAGAGAGTTCTCATCCGTAATTATCACGACTGTCTACATCCCTCCGCGCAAGCCGACACCACTCTGGCACTCAACAAAGTTTATGGGGCCATAAACAAACAAGAAACCGCTCACCCAGAGGCAGCGTTTCTGGTGGGCGGAGACTTAAAACCGTTCTACCTCACTTCTACCAACACGTCTCTGCGCCACTAGGGGTGCTAAAACTCTAGACCACTTTTATTCTACCCACAGAAATGCATACATTTCGTCCTCCCTTCGGCAAATCTGACCATGACTTCATTGTCTTGCTTCCTATTTCCAAACAAAAGCTCAAAAAGGAAGTACAAATGATGCACTCAATACAGAAGTGGTCGGATGACGCAGACACGAGGCTACAAGACTTGTTTTGCTAGTACAGACTGGGATCTTCTTTTTCTGGGATTCCTCCGATAGCATTGAGGAGTTTACCACAACAGTCACGGGTTTTATCAAAAAGTGCATGCACAACGTATTCCCCACAGTGACTATAAGAACATATCCAAACCAAAAACCGTGGATTACAGGCAATATCGCACTGGGCTAAAGGCTCGAGCTACCGCTTACAAGGAATGGGACATGGACTTATACAAGAAAGCCCACTACGACCTCTGACAAGAAATCAAACATGAAAAAGAACAATATAGGATAAAGGTGGAATCCTATTACACTATTCCAATGCTCGTTGTATGTGGCAGGGTTTGCAGACGTTAACCAATTACAATGGGAAACCCAGCCATGAGTCTCAATTGCATTTCACACCGCCCACTCCCACCTGGACAAGAGGGGAAATAACTATGTGAGAATGTTGTTCATAGACTACAGCTCAGCGTTCAACACCATAGTCCCCTCCAAGCTCATCACCAAGCTAGGGACCCTGGGACTGAACCCCTCCCTCTGCAACTGGATCCTGGACTTCCTGACAGGACGGCCCCAAGTGGTGAGGGTAGGCAACTACACCTCCTTCACGCTAACATTCAACATGGGGGGACCCTCAGGGGTGTGTGCTTAGTCGTCTCCTGAACTCCCTGTTCACCCACGACTGTGTGGCCACGCACGACTCCAACACCATTATCAAGTTTGCTGACTACACAACGGTGGTAAGCCAGATCACCGATGACGATGAATTAGTCTACAGGACAACAACCTCTCCCTCAACGTCAGTAAGACCAAGGAGCTAATCGTGGACTACAGGAGAAAGAAGGGGAGAGAACGCCCCCATCCACATCAACGGGGCTATTGTGGATTGGACCGAGAGCTTCAAGTTCCTTGGCGCCCACATCTCTAAGGACTTAACATGGTCCACACACACCCGCACAGTTGTGAAGATGGCACATCACAGCCTCTTCCCCCTCAGGAGGCTGAAAAGATTTGGCATGAGCCCTCGGATCCTCAAACAGTTCTACAGCTGCACCATCGAGAGCATCTTGACTGGCTGCATCACCGCTTGGTATGGCAAATGCACCGCCAAAATGTCCCGCCGAGCTTTACACTGCCTTCATGTGCACACACAATATATACAAAAGTATGTGGACACCCCTTCAAATGAGTGGATTCAGCTAATTCAGCTACACCCGTTGCTGACAGGTGTATAAAATCGAGCACACAGCCATGTAATCTCCATAGACAAACATTGGCAGTAGAATGGCCTTACTGACGAGCTCAGTGACTTTCGATGTGGCACCATCATAGGATGCCACCTTTTCAACAAGTCAGTTTGTCAAAAATCTGCCATGCTAGAGCTGCCCCGGTCAACTGTAAGTGCTGTTATTGTAAAGTGGAAACATCTAGGAGCAACAACGGCTCAGCTGCAAAGTGGTAGGCCACACAAGCTCACAGATCGGGACTGCCGAGTGCTGAAGCACGTACGTAGCAATTAAAAATAGTCTGTCCTTGGTTGCAACACTACTACCAAGTTTCAAACTGCCTCACAAGAAGTGTTCGTTGGGGGCTTCATGAAATGGGTTTCCATGGCCGAGCAACTGCACACATACCTAAAATCCCCATGTGCAATGCCAAGCGTCAGCTGGAGTGGAGTAAAGCTCGCAGCCATTGGACTCTGGAGCAGTGGAAATGCGTTCTCTGGAGTGATGAATCACGCTTCACCATCTGGCAGTCCGATGGACAAATCTGGGTTTGGAAGATGTCAAAAGAATGTTACCTGCCCGAATGCATAGTGCCAACTGTAAAGTTTGGTGGAGAAGGCATAATGGTCTGGGGCTGTTTTTCATGGTTCGGGCTAGGCACCTTAGTTCCAGTGAAGGGAAATCTTAATGCTACAGCATACAATGGCATTCCAGACGATTCTGTGCTTCCAACTTTGTGGCAACAGTTTGGGTAAGGCCCTTTCCTGTTTCATCATGACAATGCCCCCCGTGCACAAAGCGAGGTCCATACAGAAATGGTTTTTCGCGATAGGTGTGGAAGAACTTGACTGGCCTGCACAGAGCCCTGACCTCAACACGATCGAACACCTTTGGGATTAATTGGAACGGCGATTGCAAACCAGGCCTAATCGCCCAACATCATTGCCCGACCTCACTAATGCTCTAGTGGCTGAATGGAAGCAAGTCCCCGCAGCAACGTTCCAACATCTAGTGGAAAGCTTTCCAGAAAAGTGTAGGCTGTTATAGCATCAAAGGGGGGACCAACTCCATATTAATGCCCATGATTTTGGAATAAGATGTTCGACGAGCAGGTGTCCACATACTTTTGGTCATGTAGTGTATCTACCTCAAATACCTCGTACCTCTGCACATTGATCTGGTACTGGTACTCCCTGTATATACTGTAGCTCCATCCTTGTATTCCTTGTGTTACTATTTATTTTTAAACTCTGCACCGTCGGGAAGGGCTGACAAGCAAGCATTTCACCGTAAAGTCTACACCCGTTGTATTCAGCGCATGTGACAAATAAAATGGGATTTGAAGAATCACATTTGCAATACAGAGAGGAGAAGATGAAGGAGGGGAAGAGAGGAAAAACCTGCTGCTGAAAAATACATCTCAGAAAGCGGCAGTGAAATATCATCTGTGACACGAGGACATTTATACAGGTTAACCCCATTAAAGAACAGGGGCCCTGCCTACCTCTGTTTGACTTTAACTACCCCCTCTTTTTTCACCATGAGACCATTAGAATACGAAGACTCAGATGAGCAGATAGACTGTCAGCAGCAGTTCAGGTAGTAATGAACAGGGCACTGTGACAGAGAGGGTCACAGAGACCTAGAAAGACAGACAGAGGTAGTAAAAGCACATTACACATGGCTCAGATTCAGCTAATGCACTCACAGTTTAATTCAGGCTATTGACATAATAGTGCTGGGTGTTTCACTAAGGTCATACTGCTTTATATTTGGCTACAGAGACCTACAGTGGCATTTCCCCCCTCAGATCTCGCTCTCTCCTCTTTGAGCTCTCTCTCTCCAACTCCTGAATAACCCTAATATCACACAAATGGGCTCCCTTCTTATGGACATGTACAGTGGGGCAAAAAAAGTATTTAGTCAGCCACCAATTGTGCAAGTTCTCCAACTTAAAAAGATGAGAGAGGCCTGTAATTTTCATCATAGGTACACTTCAACTATGACAGACGAAATGAGAAAAAGAAATCCAGAAAATCACATTGTGGGATTTTTAATTTATTTATTTGCAAATGATGGTGGAAAATAAGTATTTGGTCAATAACAAAAGTTTATCTCAATACTTTGTTATATACCCTTTGTTGGCAATGACAGAGGTCAAACGTTTTCTGTAAGTCTTCACAAGGTTTTCACACACTGTTGCTGGTATTTTGGCCCATTCCTCCATGCAGATCTCCTCTAGAGCAGTGATGTTTTGGGGTTGTCGCTGGGCAACACGGACTTTCAACTCCCTCCAAAGATTTTCTATGAGGTTGAGATCTGGAGACTGGCTAGGCCACTCCAGGACCTTGAAATGCTTCTTACGAAGCCACTCCTTCGTTGCCCGGGCGGATCATTGTCATGCTGAAAGACCCAGCCACGTTTCATCTTCAATGCCCTTGCTGATGGAAGGAGGTTTTCACTCAAAATCTCACGATACATGGCCCCATTCATTCTTTCCTTTACACGGATCAGTCGTCCTGGTCCCTTTGCAGAAAAACAGCCCCAAAGCATGATGTTTCCACCCCCATGCTTCACAGTAGGTATGGTGTTCTTTGGATGCAACTCAGCATTCTTTGTCCTCCAAACACGACGAGTTGAGTTTTTACCAAAAAGTTCTATTTTGGTTTCATCTGACCATATGACATTCTACCAATCCTCATCTGGATCATCCAAATGCTCTCTAGCAAACTTCAGACGGGCCTGAACATGTACTGGCTTAAGCAGGGGGACACGTCTGGCACTGCAGGATTTGAGTCCCTGGCGGCGTAGTGTGTTACTGATGGTAGGCTTTGTTACTTTGGTCCCAGCTCTCTGCAGGTCATTCACTAGGTCCCCGTGTGGTTCTGGGATTTTTGCTCACCGTTCTTGTGATCATTTTGACCCCACGGGCTGAGATCTTGCGTGGAGCCCCAGATCGAGGAAGATTATCAGTGGTCTTGTATGTCTTCCATTTCCTAATAATTGCTCCCACAGTTGATTTCTTCAAACCAAGCTGCTTACCTATTGCAGATTCAGTCTTCCCAACCTGGTGCAGGTCTACAATTTTGTTTCTGGTGTCCTTTGACAGCTCTTTGGTCTTGGCCATAGTGGAGTTTGGAGTGTGACTGTTTGAGGTTGTGGACAAGTGTCTTTTATACTGATAACAAGTTCAAACAGGTGCCATTAATACAGGTAACGAGTGGAGGACAGAGGAGCCTCTTAAAGAAGAAGTTACAGGTCTTTGAGAGCCAGAAATCTTGCTTGTTTGTATGTGACCAAATACTTATTTTCCACCATCATTTGCAAATAAATTCATTAAAAATCCTACTATGTGATTTCCTGGATTTTTTTTCCTCATTTTGTCTGTCATAGTTGAAGTGTACCTATGATGAAAATTACAGGCCTCTCTCATCTTTTTAAGTGAGAGAACTTGCACAATTGGTGGCTGACTAAATACTTTTTTGCCCCACTGTATTGGTGACCCTATTCCGATGAGAAATATGTACCAATGGCCTTTAGCAGGGTTTCCCAAACTCGGTATTGCCCCCCAGGCGCACCTCTTGGTTTTTGCCCTACCACTACACCGCTGATTCAAATAGCCAACTCATCATCAACGTTTGATTATTTGAATCAGCTGTGTAGTGCTAGGGCAAAAAACTAAATGTGCACCCAGGGGGAGCCCCAGGACCGAGTCTGGGAAACCCTCCTATAGAGCAAAAGAGAAAGACACAGTCCCAAAAGGGCCGATTAGGTTAAGTGCGCTATCCATCCCTTCTAATTACGCATGGACACAGGCATACACACAGCTCCTGCCCCATACAGCCAGGTTGCTCCCTCTCACACAGGGGACTTGGCCAGGCTGTGAGGACTCATGGCTAGGGGCTAGGGGTTAGAGGACAGACACGTAGCCCACTCCACAGCCTGGTCCTCCTATGCTGCTCCACACCTCCCGGCCATACAGGGGTAAGAGCACACAAGGAGGAAGGCTGTATTTCATGTCATGTCAAATGGGTGGGGGTGACGGTAGATCAGAAGCAAGGTCAAACTAAAATACCTTTACAAAGTCACTGAAAAGGGTGGGTGTGTATTGGGAGGAGGAGGGGGGTCACAGGTCACTGGAATGCTAAATGCGCAGTAAAACCATGGAGCAGGAGTGTGTGTGTGTGTGTTACAAGTTATTTACATTACATGCAGCAGGAAATGGGCAGGACAACTCATCTGAAGGGTTGAGGGAAGCAGCATCAAAGGCCTGTAGAGCCCAAGGTAAACTGTAATGTTATCCGACCCCCCACCAAAAAGAAGCAGCCATCCTTCCCAGCCAACCTGATGTAGCTCAGACATACCGTGTGTTTGGGAGAGCAGAAGGATTAGTCTGCTATTTTTAACCTCCGTCAGCCCGTCCACAAGGGCAGAGAAGATAGTGGTGGCGCATGATAACAGTATTACCTCAAATCGCATCCCCAGCAGTCACGTGACAGACGGATGGACGTTCAGAGAGACAGCAGTAACCATGAGCGGTATTTCCTGCCCAGAGCTAGCCACATCAAGGTCATGCCAGGGAATGTTAAGTATTCTGCTGGTGTTGCTGGACTGGAGAGAGGAGTGGCATTGTCTTGTCCTTTGTACCCTCTCCAACCCCAACTAGGATTTCTCCATGTTAAGACTAAAGGGTTTAATCATAGTCCAGAACCTGTACACGTATGCACAGCAATGTTCTAGAATCTTGGACGGTTGGATATCATACTTTTCGAATTCTCAGTGCAACTCAAGCAATTTCTTCAACTGTCAACACTTCCAAATGAATAGAGGGCGCGTACCGGAGCAGCGTTGGTTGGGAATTGTGGTGAGGTGTGCGTTCGGGCTTTGCGTCCCCTGCTGTTGGCGGTCTCAGAGCCAGTAGCTACTGTATGTCACAATGGGACGGCGGACAATCACGTCTCATCGTCTGCGGACTATGATTTACGCTTAAGCTGTTTTTGTATTCTCAGCTGATAATTTGATCAGATTAATACAGTAGCTAGCTCCTTATATTTCATTTCTTGACTGTTTCATGTCTATTTGTTTTTTGTTCTGCACAATATTGTGAGAGCTTTTGCGAACAGAAATTATTTCTAGCCAAGAGCCAATATTGATATCAGCCACGCACAAGCCAAAAAGTAATCGGTTGTGACCAGTGGTGAAAAAGTACCCAATTGTCATACTTGAGTAAAAGTAAAGATACCTTCATAGAAAATGACTCATGTAAAAGTGAAAGTCACCCAGTAAAATACTACTTCAGTAAAAGTCTAAAAGTATATATTTTTGAATATACTTAAGTATCAAAAGTAAATGCGATTGTTTAAATATACTTAAGTATCAAAAGTAAAAGTATAAATAATTTCAAATTCTTTATATTAGGAAAACCAGATGTCACAATTACACATATATATATATATATATATATATATATATGTATTTTTTTATTTATTTACGGATAGCCAGACATAATTTACAAACAAAGCATTTGTGTTTTTGTGAGTTCACCAGATAAGAGGCAGTAGGGATGACCATGACCAGGGATGTTCTCTTGAATAGTGTGTGAATTGGACAATTTTCCTGTCCCGCTAAGCTTTCAAAATGTAACAAATACTTTTAGGTGTCAAGGAAAATGTATGGAGTAAAAAGTACATAATTTTAATATAGTGAAGTAAAAGTAGTCAAAAATATAAATAGTAAAGTAAAGAAACTCATAAAAACTACTTACGTAGTTTTAAAGTATATATTTTTTTAAAGTACTTTACACCACTGGTTGTGACCCACCATTGGCCAGCCACTGGCATGGCTACACTAGGTAGTCTAACTGAAGCATGGTGCCTCTCACCTGTTTTACATTAGCAGCAGCAGCAGCTCAGACTCGAGCCAGGCCGTGGCTGGGCGACCAGGCTCATAGTGGAACATTAACTCTCCTTCCTGTTCCATATGAGAAGTTAAGCATGAACCCAGAAGAGCAGTAAAAGGCGGCTTGCGGGCCAAACTCTGCTCCTGGTCACACACATGGCAAATCTACATCATTTACCCTAACCAAACCACTACATTAAAGCAGAGAGGCTAGTCTAGTCTCAAATGCCACCCTAAGCTCTGTGTAGTGCACTACTTTTGACCAGACCACCCTATTGCAGTCCCCATATAGTACACTATGACATATGACCAGAACCACCATATTGCAGTCCCCTAATAGTACACTATGACATATGACCAGAACCACCCTATTACAGTCCCCATATAGTACACTATGACATATGACCAGAACCACCCTATTGCAGTCCCCTAATAGTACACTATGACATATGACCAGAACCACCCTATTGCAGACCCCTAATAGTACACTATGACATATGACCAGAACCACCCTATTGCAGACCCCATATAGTACACGATGACATATGACCAGAACCACCCTATTGCAGACACCATATAGTATGCTATGATATATGACCAGAACCACCCTATTGCAGTCCCCTAATAGTACACTATGACATATGACCAGAACCACCCTATTGAAGTCCCCATATAGTACACTATGATATATGACCAGAACCACCCTATTGCAGTCCCCATATAGTACACTATGACACATGACCAGAACAACCCTATTGCAGTCCCCATATAGTACACTATGCCATATGACCAGAACCCCCTTATTGCAGTCCCCATATAGTACACTATGATATATGACCAGAACCACCCTATTGCAGACCCCATATAGTACACTATGACACATGACCAGAACAACCCTATTGCAGTCCCCATATAGTACACTATGACATATGACCAGAACCACCCTATTGCAGTCCCCATATAGTACACTACGACATATGACCAGGAACCACCCTATTGCAGTCCCCTAATAGTACACTATGCCATATGACCAGAACCACCCTATTGCAGACCCCATATAGTACACCATGACATATGACCAGAACCCCCCTATTGCAGTCCCCATATAGTACACTATGACATATGACCAGAACCACCCTATTGCAGACCCCATATAGTACACTATGACATATGACCAGAAACACCCTTTTGCAGTCCTCATATAGTACACTATGCCATATGACCAGAACCACCCTATTGCAGACCCCATATAGTACACTATGCCATATGACCAGAACCACCCTATTGCAGACCCCATATAGTACACTATGACATATGACCAGAACCACCCTATTGCAGTCCCCATATAGTACACTATGACATATGACCAGAACCACCCTATTGCAGTCCCCATATAGTACACTATGACATATGACCAGAACCACCTTATTGCAGTCCCCATATAGTACACTATGCCATATGACCAGAACCACCCTATTGCAGACCCCATATAGTACACTATGCCATATGACCAGAACCACCCTATTGCAGTCCCCATATAGTACACTATGACATATGACCAGAACCACCCATTTGCAGACCCCATATAGTACACTATGACATATGACCAGAACCCCCCTATTGCAGACCCCATATAGTACACTATGACATATGACCAGAACCCCCCTATTGCAGTCCCCTAATAGTACACTATGCCATATGACCAGAACCACCCTATTGCAGACCCCATATAGCACACTATGACATATGACCAGAACCACCCTATTGCAGACCCCATATAGTACACTATGCCATATGACCAGAACCACCCTATTGCAGTCCCCATATAGTACACTATGACATATGACCAGAACCACCCTATTGCAGACCCCATATAGTATGCTATGATATATGACCAGAACCACCCTATTGCAGTCCCCTAATAGTACACTATGACATATGACCAGAACCACCCTATTGCAGTCCCCATATAGTACACTATGACATATGACCAGAACCCCCCTATTGCAGACCCCATATATTACACTATGATATATGACCAGAACCACCCTATTGCAGTCCCATAATAGTACACTATGACATATGAACAGAACCCCCCTATTGCAGACCCCATATAGTACACTATGCCATATGACCAGAACCAACCTATTGCAGTCCCTATATAGTACACTATGACATATGACCAGAACCACCCTATTGCAGACCCCATATAGTATGCTATGATATATGACCAGAACCACCCTATTGCAGTCCCCTAATAGTACACTATGACATATGACCAGAACCACCCTATTGCAGTCCCCTAATAGTACACTATGCCATATGACCAGAACCACCCTATTGTAGACCCCATATATTACACTATGATATATGAACAGAACCACCCTATTGCAGTCCCCTAATTATACACTATGATATATGACCAGAACCACCCTATTGCAGTCCCCTAATAGTACACTATGACATATGACCAGAACCACCCTATTGCAGTCCCCATATAGTACACTATGATATATGACCAGAACCCCCCTATTGCAGACCCCATATAGTACACTATATATGACCAGAACCACCCTATTGCAGTCCCCATATAGTACACTATGATATATGACCAGAACCACCCTATTGCAGTCCCCTAATAGTACACTGACATATGACCAGAACCACCCTATTGCAGACACCATATAGTATACTATGACATATGACCAGAACCACCCTATTGCAGTCCCCTAATAGTACACTATGACATATGACCAGAACCACCCTATTGCAGTCCTCATATAGTACACTATGACATATGACCAGAACCTCCCTATTGCAGTCCTCATATAGTACACTATGACATATAACCAGAACCACCCTATTGCAGTCCCATAATAGTACACTATGACATATGACCAGAACCACCCTATTGCAGTCCCCATATAGCACACTATGACATATGACCAGAACCACCCCATTGCAGTCCTCTAATAGTACACTATGATATATGACCAGAACCACCCCATTGCAGTCCTCTAATAGTACACTATGACATATGACCAGAACCACCTTATTTTACCAGAGCCTATGGCTCTCAGTTGATGGAGTTTGAAAGGAACGATACATAAAAAGAGAGGCAAGGAGGTTCGATTGTCACTAGTTCGATTTCACCACAGCTATGTGTTCCTTGCGTCAATCTAGTGAAATGACTGTGAAATGGCTGGGTGAAGGCAGATCATATCCTGCCTGACTGTTTTAACTGACAGGGTTGGAACAGAGAGGAGAGGAAGCCCTACAGACCGACTCAATGTGCATCCCAAATTTCATCCTATACCCTATATAGTGCACTACTTTTGACCAGAACCATATGGGCCCTGGTCACAAGTAGTGCACTATATGGGGAAAAGGATGCCATTTGGAATACAACTATGGTGCTTAAATAAAGACAGAGTCAGGGACTTAATCGAGCTTTAATACCAGTTTTCACAACTTCTGCTGGAGAGCTGTTTTTATGATTCCAGTCATGTGAAGTCACACTGGCTGGCTCAGTCTACCCAGCTGCTGTTATATCAGATATGAGGAAAAGTTGGCCTTGGGCACAGATACAGGATCAGCTTACCCTCTCCAGATACTGATATTAAGTATAGGGGAACAACGCTAAACTAACCATAGATCGATGTAAAGGGGAAACTACTGCAGCAGCTATTGTGTTCCATTGTCTCTCCTCCCTTTCTGCTTACTGCTCATTCCTCACCATTGTCAAGGTTTTCATAACACATCCTGGGTGGATCTATCTCAGTAGTTTAAAGTTACTTCCTCTCATAGTCTTCTTTCCTTCATCTCAAAAGCATACAGTGGCTTGCTGGTTTCCTCTCCATCTCAGTAGTTGCCCTTCTTGCATGAACAGTCGCACTTGTCTTTGCTTACCAGCACTAACTTTGCTGATAGCTGCTTTATTAAGGGCATTTCTGTTGCTTACTATAACTTTGATATGTGGTTGTCTCACCTAGCTACCTTAAGATGAAAGCGCTAACTGTATGTCGCTCTGGATAAGAACACCTGCTAAATTAGTAAAATGTCAAATGTAAATAGTCGAAGTTGGGTTCCTCTCCTCGTCTCCACGGACAGTAAACAATTTGACAGGTGAAAATCCCAGTGTGTATCCTCCATGTTGCGCTCACCTGCCCAAGCCAATGGTTGAGGAGTACCCAGGGTTCTTAACGCATCAAACAGAGAGGAATACAAACACAGCTGCAAACATCAAAAGGCATTCATGTCTTATGACAAAGGGTAATTTATTATCAGTACATGTTCACAACATTGGTCATCAGACATGTTGACATCAATGACTTGGACCATCATCCATCGGCCTTACTATACCTGGATACCTGGGCATTTCACAACCTTTTCACCTTTACTTTCCAATATTCCCTCAATCACAACATACAGTACTGTATGATGACAGAAAATGAACCTATTCTTGGAAATGTGGGTTCACATTCCAGTTCAAAACATTCCAGTTGTTTTGAAGTGGTAGGTTAGAGAGGAGAGGCCGGGTCAGTCACGTGGCTGGGGTTCATCTCCATGCCTAACCCCTGACTCCTCACCTCTTGGCCTTCTTCTCCTTCATGATCTTCTTGCTCTCCTCTCTCCGCCGTTTGTTGACGGGGTTTCGCGGATCAGAGATCTCAAACGTGTCTTCGTCCTGCATGTTGGCATCCTTGACCTTCCTGGTTTGCTCATCAAACTGGAGAACATGGGCCATCCTAAATCAGAGAAAGAGGAGGTTCAAAGAACAGCAATACAGCCCTGTGATGTGAACTCAGTAAATCACATCTAGTGATACGGAACTCTTCATCTGTTCCTCTCCATCAATTCAAATCACATTCCCTTTGAAGCAGGTGTTTTGTCACAACAGGCATCTATGGTATCAAGATGCCATGGTGGTGAGCGATGGCATTGTAGGCTACACCTGCAACACGGCGACGTATGCCCTTATCACAGTGTGTTTAAGAAGAAGAAAAACATGGTACAAAATACAGGGTTGAAATGTTCTGTTCTCTTAGGGAGGAGCAGGAAGAGGATGGAGAGGGAGATGAGGAGGTATGTGATGAGGAGGAATAGGAATAAGAGAAGGAAGATGACTGATAAGCATTTGGAAGCCTCCTGGGCTGTTCTGTTGTCCTTTGTGGACCAGCAACAAGCAGCACCTCCAACAGAGAAAAGGGGAGAATGGCAGAATCTGAAGAGAGTGTTCGGTTTAAAAAGGCAACTGTCTTCATGATTCAACCTCTATCAACACTTTGACGAAAAAAAAACCTAACATGTTACCTAATAGGCCAAGCGTGTCAGTCTAACAGTTATCGATCAAACTCCCAGTATATAGATACAGTGAGAGCAGGAATTCCCAGGGAGAGAGAGGACTTCAAGAAGGGTGAGGCAGGTCACCGGTGTCCATCACGCAAACACATCTGCCCGGCACGGAGAGATTTGAGCTATATGCATAACGCTCTGACAGTGTCTGACACACCACACCTGTTTGGAGGGTTCTGATGAAGGCCATGCGTTACCCAGGGCTCACGGAGCTGCAACCCCCGGGGAATTAAAAACAAGATAAAAGGGAAGATGCTATCACCAATTCACAGAAGCCGAGAGACGGAGACGAAGCCAA
Source organism: Brachymystax lenok tsinlingensis (assembly GCA_030435695.1). Taxonomy (NCBI): domain Eukaryota; kingdom Metazoa; phylum Chordata; class Actinopteri; order Salmoniformes; family Salmonidae; genus Brachymystax; species Brachymystax lenok. Next base: position 7,338,770 of record CM059815.1, on the reverse strand, counting down.
ACAGACGAAGAGCTTCAGGCCCAAATCTCTTTGACTGTTTGCGCTATTACAGTGATGTACTACTATTACAGGTAGTTAGTTAAAGCCCTATCCTGTCCGAATCTGCCATATCTATCATTTTTACTTGGCGGGAAGATTATTATTCCAGCCCCAAAAACCTACCGTTTTTTTTGACAAACGCCCAGGTCCTCTGATAATATTTATCTAGTGTGAATCGTCATCACTATGTATTGAGGGATATTACAGAGTTTTACAGTGCTGCACCCAGTTTGGGAAAGAACATGAGAACAAATTGATGCAAAGAGCTATGTACAAAGTGCTACAAAGTGTTATGCAAACAAAGTCCTAAACAAATAAAGTGCTATGCACGTAGCCTACAGATGAGTTATCCGTTTTGTCATACATCAACGTTCCCAGTGACTATTTGTCTTTCTTTAAAGATTAAGTAAATGATAGTGCGCCAATGAATTGATAAATTGCCGAATCCGTCAGTTAATTAAATGTCTGCATACAGTTCATGGTTCTTATTGATACTATTTAGACTTTCTCCTAACTGAAAGACAATATTAGGCTATACCTAGACAAGTTGAAATACACGACATGGTCAAAAGTATGTGGACACCTGCTTGTCAAACAACTCATTCCAAAATCATGGGCATTAATATGGAGTTGGTCCCCCCTTTGCTTCTATAACAGCCTCCACTCTTCTGGGAAGGCTTTTCACTAGATGTTGGAACATTGCTACGGGGACTTGCTTCCAATCAGCCACAAGAGCATTAGTGAGGTAGGGCACTGATGTTGGGCGATTAGGCCCCCTGTTCAATGGGGTTGAGGTCAGGGCTCTGTGCAGGCCAGTCAAGTTCTTCCACACTGATCTTAACAAAATATTTCTGTATGGACCTTGCTTTGTTCACAGGGGTATTGTCATGCTGAAACAAGAAAGGGCCTTCCCCAAACTGTTGCCACATATTTGGAAGCACAGAATGTCTACAATGTCATTGTATGCTATAGTGTTATGATTTCCCTTCACTGGAACTAAGGGGCCTAGCCCGAACCATGAAAAACAGCCCCAGACCATTACTCCTCCACCAAACTTTACAGTTGGAACTATGCATTTGGGCAGGTAGTGTTCTCCTGGCATCCGCCAAACCCAATGGCGGCAAGCTTTACACCACTCCAGCCGACGCTTGGCATTGCACATGGTGATCTTAGGCTTGTGTGCGGTTGCTTGGCCACGGAAACCCATTTCATGAAGCTCCCAACAGCACTTCTTGTGCTGACAATGCTTCCAGTGGCAGTTTGGAACTCGGTAGTGAGTGTTGCAACCGAGGACAGATGATTTTTACGCACTCGGTGGTCCCATTCTGTGAGCTTGTGTGGCCTACCACTTCGCTGCTGAGCTGTTGTTGCTCCTAGATGTTTCCACTTCACAATAACAGCACTTACAGTTGATCGGTGAAGCTCTAGCAGGGCAGAAATTTGACGAACTGACTTGTTGGAAAGGTGGCATCCTACGACGGTGCCAGGTTAAAAGAGCTCTTCAGCAAGGCCATTCTACTGCCAATGTTTGTCTATGGAGATTGCATGGCTGTGTGCTCAATTTTATACACCTGTAAGCAACGGGTGTGGCTGAAATAGCCGAATCCACTAATTTGAAGGGGTGTCAACATACTTTTGTATATATATAGTGTATTTCACAGCGGTTTAGATGGTACAAAGAATCTCTACACCTTGCTTGTTTTGTCATATAAACTGACATTAGGCAAACTATTAGAATTTTAGCAACCAGGAAATGGCGGAGCGATTCCTACATATTTCAACCAGTTTAGCTGGCAGCCGTTTTGCACCGTTCATGTATGGAACAGCCTCCAGTCTTCCATCATAACAGTACATAAAAAGAAAATAAATAAGAAAAAAGATTTACAGGGGGCAGTTTCATAAAAACTAATCCCGACCGAATCGGACACTGAAAAAACAGACAAGCTGGGGTAATACTTACATAACCAATGTTCTATAGTAATGGAATATAAGCCAACTTATTGCCATATGAGTTCTGCTGTATGGTCCTAGGGACAGATCCCCTTTAATCAGCCACTAAGATCACATTGGAATGTGTGTTGGATGGCGTGTGTCTGAGTGTGCACTTGAGTCTGTGTGCGAAGCTAAGTGTACAGTATGAGTGTAATTTGATGGCTTGTCTGTGTGTGTGTGTGTGTGTGTCTGCCCATGTGCTTCGGTGAAGCGTGTGTATATAGTGGTCCTTGGTAGCTCAGTTGGTAGAGCATAAAAGCATCTGATAAATGGCATATTATATATACACTGAGTGTACAAAACATTAAGACCACCTTCCTAATATTGAGTTGCAATCCCCCCCTTTTGCCCTCAAGACAGCCTCAATTCCTCGGGGTATGGACTGTACAAGGTGCTGGCCCATGTTGACTCCAATGTTTCCCATTGTTGTGTCAAGTTGGCTGGATGTCTTTTGGGTGGTGGACCTGTCTTGATACACACAGGAAACTGTTGACCGTAAAAAACCCAACAGCAATGTAGTGTTTGGCACCTACTACCATACACCGTTCAAAGGCACTTGAATATTTTGTCTTGCCCATTCACCTTCTGAATGGCACACAAACAATCCATGTCTCAATAGTCTCAAGGCTTAAAAATCTTTCTTTAACCCGACTCCTCTCTTTCACCTACACTGCTTGAAGTGGATTTAACAAGTGACATCATAGCTTTCACCTGGTCAGTCTATGTCATGGAAAGAGCAGGTGTTCATAATGTTTTATACACTCAGTGTATGTATGTGTTTGTATGTGTAGGGCTGCACAATACGAGCAACATTATCTAATTGCAATTTTTGTACCAAATACTGTGATTTTACTTGCGATTATAGATCAAAACACTTGGAAAAACTGTTGGAATCATAGAAATAGAATGATCATTCTATTTCATGGTTGGAATACGGTGGACACTTGGAATGCAGTTTAGTTTGGCATGACAACGAATGAAAAAATATGGGAGGAGATGGTTGTGACAGAGTAGGAACCAAAGTGTTGGTCACTGTTTCCCAGGCGACCCTAATTAGATTGAAATAGATAGGTACGATCAGCCAAAGATATTAGAACATTCTTTGCCTGTTGCACAAACAATGCTGATGCACCCCGGCACGGGATCCGGCCTGTATTAGAGCAACGGTTTGCTAGCAAGATGTGCCGTATCTCACTGGACTTAGCTAGAAAAAAATGTGTTTTAGCTCCTAATGCTAATTGTTAGCTCGCTAGCTGGCTAGCTAAATCCAGTGAGATACGGACACATTTGCAGCTTGCTAAGACCAACTAAGTAGCGTGTTGCAGAGAGCAAATTACACAAACAAATAGTAAAATATAGAAATTGTGATTTATATTATGAAGCAAAGTGGAACGCTGCCTACTGTAGTTCTTGTTTGGAAAAATCTGTAGACTGCATGCTGTGGTTTGGTCAATGGACGCAGAGTAAATTCTCGAGCACAAGGAGAGTGACATGGGGGCGTGGGATTGGGAAGCGACCTTAAGAAGATAGAGGGAGAGAGAATCGTGCCGCCTTTTGGTGTTTGTCTGCCTTTTAGTCTGCCTGGGTACATAGGTAAAGCATGTGTGTGTGCTCTGCAGTCCCCCCTCCTGTGTTCATGTGAACTGGGCAGTAGTAGTGACAGCTCATCCAGGATGTCATGGTGGCTCTACTCTGGCAGACTGAGGAGGCCTGCAGTGCAAGGCGGACCGCTAACATAATTTGTCTAGCAGCCTCAGTGATGACAGGAACACAGCCTCATTGCCCAGACTACAGAACAGTGTGTGTATGTGTGTGTGTGTGTGTGTATATATGTATACATACAGTGCCTTCAGAAAGTATTCACACCCCTTGACTTTTTCCACATTTTGTTGTGTTACAGCCTGAATTTAAAACTGATTAAATTGAGATGTTGTGTCACTAATCTACACACAATACCCCATAATGTCAAAGTGTAATGATGTTTTTCTAAATGTTTACAAACTAATAAAAAATTAAAAGCTCAAATGTTTTGAATCAATAAGTATTCAACACCTTTGTTATGGAAAGCCTAAATAAGTTCTGGAGTAAAAATGTGCTTAAGAAGTCACATAATAAATTGCATGGACTCACTCTGTGTGCAATAAGTGTTTAACAAGATTTTGAATGACTACCCTATCTCTGTACCACACACATACAATTATCTGTAAGGTCCCTCAGTTGAGCAGTGAATTTCAAACAGAGACGCAACGACAAAGACCAGGGAGGTTTTCCAATGCCTCACAAAGGGCACCTATTGGTAGAAAAAAGCAGACATTAAATATCCCTTTGAGCATGGTGAAGTTATTAATTACACTTTGGATGGTGAATCAATACACCCAGTCACCACAAAGATACAGGTGTCCTTCCTAACTCAGTTGCCGGAGAGGAAGGAAACCTCTCAGGGATTTCACCATGAAGCCAACGGTGACGTTAAAACAGTTACAGTTTAATGGCTGAGGATGGATCAACAACATTATAGTTACTCCACAATACTAACCAATACTATAAATGAATTAAATATATTTTTATTCCACTTTGTAACAACAAAATGTGGAAAAGGTCAAGTGGTGTGAATACTTTCTGAAGGCACTATATATGTGTATGAGTGCCAGGCTCTGGGCTCCCACCATTCAAGCGCTCCAGTGCTTATCAAACCCACTCTCTACCCAGAAGCCTCTCCTCTATTTGTTTTTCTTTTGCTTTCTGAAAGAGGGAGGGGTGGGGGTGGGGCGACAGGGGCTCTATGGCTGGCTTCTTGGAGTGTGTGTGTGTTTGTGTGTGTTAGCAGAGCGATCTAGAAAGTAGAACGTTTGTAGACCCAGACGGAATAGTTTACAGTCCCCTGGCCCAGACTTGACTTGGGGAGTCTGACCTGTAGTAACCCAATAGTTCCTGTACCAGAGCTCGCAGAGTGGCACAGACATCCTACGCTAGTGCGTGGCTGGCTGAGTGTTGTTCTAGATTAGGTCTGCAGCCTAAATGACACCCTATTCCCTATATAGTGCACTACTTCTTACCAGAGCTCTGGGTTCCATTTGGGACCCTGGGTGCCTTTTGGGACACAGCCTGGGACTGCTAGGCTACTGTGCCCCTGTCTTCCCTCCTCCTCCTCCCTCCCTCCCTCCTCCTGTCTCATACCTAGCTGGCTGGCTGGCTGGCGGGGGCCAAACAGTGAGACTGAGCTGGGGGCCTGGCTGGCTGAGACTAATAGCAACTACAGGTTTTGTTATTCTAAATCTCTCACACAGACACTTTCCTCGAAGTTCAAACACATGGGATTCATTTCAGCCCTCTGACTCTCTCTCACTCTCTATATATTGAGGTCTGGGAGAGAGACTCAGTTAGAGGTCTGTTGGTGAAAATCAGAATGGGAGAGGAAAACACGATGTAAAAGCTGATTTCCTGACGGTGGCTCTGTCTGCCCACTGAGGGAGACGGCAGAGAGACCAGGCTCTGCAAATATGCACACATACACACTGCTGTCTTCATTGCCTTCAATAAATTGGTATATCTGAAGTATTGGCACGGCGTCAGGTGCCAATACACAGACACAAGGCCGTGTTTTACCTCCCAGCAGGAGCCGCTCCACAGGGCAATGTGTTAGCTAGCTTGTTTCCTGCAGGCTGGAGCTCGCCCTCCCTCCCTCCCTCTCTCTCCGTGTCTCTGCGTCTCAGTGAGTCGTCAGTACTGCGGTGAGGCTCTCTGTTCTGGTCAGGACACAGCAGGACGTTGAAAACACATCAGCAGCAGAGAGGAGAAACGTCAAAACACAACCCATCTGAGGAGGTAATCAAATTGAAAAATAGAACCGAAATAGACCATAAATGTGACCGGCCGGGGGAGAAAAAAATGGAATTCCATATGCATCTGATTTGTCTGACAGAAGGAGTGGTACGAGCCAACAGACTACAGTACTGAACAGTGTCCTCCTAACTGTAGTGTACACCACATTCTGTAGCTTCAGCCTGCATGCACCAAAAACCTTACAGAAACATCCCTATACTTCCTAATGTGTGAATTTCTTACACAGTGGCAACCCAACAAACCCTTCAGTCCTGGTATAGGCCTAGATGGTAGAGAAAGTGGAATCCACTATTACTGTAGAGCTGTGCCGAGGGTCGGGAACGGCCTTTACAACACACACATCTGTAATCATGGACACACACACACTGAGCCAAGCCTACTAAGACAAAACAAAAAATGTCAAAGTAAGAGAGAAAGAAACATGCCCATGTTAGAGCAATCTTTTCACCTGGCTGGCAGTCTGTGTTTCTCTGAGAGTACAGAAACTAAAACCTAAGGCTGGCACCCAGGCCATAGCTATATCTACAGTGCATTCGGAAAGTATTCAGACCCCTCGACTTTTTTCAATTGATTAACTTCTCAATATCCAGTGGGTCGCTAGCGGGCTCATCCCGACACTACCAGGGAAAATCTAAAGCGCCAAATTTAAATTCCGAAAGTTGAATTATTAAACATCCAGCAATATACAAGTGTTCCATACTCATCAAAAGCTCTGTTTCTTGGCAATATCACAGCGTTGTCAGATTTCAAAAAGGCTTTACGGCGAAAGCAGCACATTCATTTGTTTGAGGCTAGCACCTCACATATTTTCCAATAGCCATGTATCGATTAGCCATCATGGCACACACATAACACATTTCACAGCGAAAACAAATCAATTACCTGTTGAAGAACTTCTGCTGAGGTCATCCTAAGTGTCCAACGAAGACAATCCATGGTTCTTTTGTTAGAAAAAGTAACGTCTTTTATCCATAAATCCTCCATTTGGTTCGCGTTATAATCAGAAACGACAGCCTCCACTCCTCTTTTGAAACGCAGCGCCAACTCGTTCAAATTATACCTATAAACTTGTCCAAAAACAATCAAACATAGTTTTAAATGTATCCTTAGGAACATATTTACGTATATTTACTATTATAAATCAGCCGAATATAAACTGAACGCTAAAGACGATAAATAAGGCACACAGCGCCTTCTGCGTGCTTGTAGCGCAATCTGAAGAGTTTTCATAACGTGGTCTCCCATTGCCATGCTGTGTATCAATGGTCGAAATTCCTCCAAGATGGAGTAAAACACCGTCTCGTGGTTGATGACATCATAAGGAAGCGACGTGCACTGCGTTCACATGCCTATATATGGTCATTTTGGATAGGGAGGGGTTCCAAAATGAGCAATGTGTCAAAATGACTTTTTCCAGGACAGAGATTCCCCAGGGTTTTGCCTGCCAAATGCGTTCTGATTGACCCACAGACAAATGGTTAACAGTTTTGGAAAATTCAGAGTGTTTCCTATCCAATGGTACTAAATATATGCATATCCCATTTTCTGGGCCTAAATGGGAGGCATTTTACTTAGGGCACGCCAGGCTCTCCAAAACAGTCACCTCTGCTGCTGGAGCTTGTGAGGTTGATTAAATACATTTTTTTCCCTCATCAATCTACACACAATACCCCATAATGACAAAGCGAAAACAGGTTCAGAAATGTTTGCAAATGTATAAAAATTAAAAACAGAAATGCCGTTTTTACATAAGTATTCAGACTCTTTGCTATGAGACTCAAAATTGAGCTCAGGTGCATCCTGTTTCCATTGATCATCCTTGAGAGGTTTCTACAACTTAATTGTAGTTCACCTGTGGTAAATTAAATTGATTGGACATGATTTGGAAAGGCACACACCTGTCTATATAAGGTCCCACAGCTGACATGTCAAAGGAATTGTCAAAGAGCTCAGAGACAGGATTGTGTCAAGGCACAGATCTGGGGACGTGTACGGAAACATTTCTGCAGCATTGAAGGTACCCAAGAATACAGCGGCCTCCATCATTCTTAAATGGAAGAAGTTTGGAACCACCAAGACTCTTCCTAGAGCTGGCCGCCTGGCCAAACTGACCAATCGGGGGAGAAGGGCCTTGGTCAGGGAGGTGACCAAGAAACCGATGGTCAGTTTGACAGAGCTCTATATTTCCTCTTTGGAGATGGAAGAACCTTCCAGAAGGACAACCATCTCTGCAGCACTCCACCAATCAGGCCTTTATGGTAGAGTGGCCAGACGGAAGCCACTCCTCAGTAAAAAGCACATGACAGCCCGCTTGGAGTTTGCCAAAAGGCACCCAAAGACTCTCAGGCCATGAGAATCAAGATTCTCTGGTTTAATGAAACCAAGATTGAAATATTTGGCCTGAATGCCAAGCGTCACGTCTGGAGGAAACCTGGCACCATCTCTATCTACAGTGAAGCATGGTTGTGGCAGCATCATGCTGTGGGGATGTTTTTCAGAGGCAGGGACTGGGAGACTAATCAAGGTCGAGGGAAAGATGAACGGAGCAAAGGACAGAGAGATCCTTGATGAAAACCTGCTCCAGAGTGCTCAGGACCTCAGACTGGGGCAAAGGTTCACCAACTGGACAACAACCCTAAGCACACAGCCAAGACAACGCAGGAGTGGCTTCGGGACAAGTCTCTGAATCCTTGAGTGGCCCAACCAGAGCCTGACCTTGAACCCAATCGAACATCTCTGGAGAGACCTGAAAATAGCTGTGTAGCAACGCTCCCCATCCCACCTGACAGAGCTTGAGAGTATCTGCAGAGAAGAATGGGAGAATCTCCCCAAATACAGGTGAGCCAAGCTTGTAGCGTCATACCCAAGAAGACTCGAGGCTGTAATCTCTGCCAAAATGTGATATTTTTATATTTTTTAATACATTTGCAAACATTTCTAAAACCCAGTTTATGCTTTGTCGTTGAGGTATTGTGTGTAGATTGATGAGGAAAAAAATGGACTTGATACATTTTCGAATAAGGCTGTAACGCAACAGAATGTGTAAAAAGTCAAGAGGTCTGAATACTTTCCGAATGCACCGTATGTAATCTAGAGCAGCCAGAGTGTGTTGATCCACTGTATAAAGTTCAGCAGTGTGTCAAGTCGTTAAGGAGCAGCTCCTCAGGCCTGTGTTATGACTGGCCATTAACAGACATAACATATCTGTTACAGGATGGGGGTGGGCTGCTCTGGCTGGCAACTAGAACTGGTAACAACAGTAGGTCTCGTCCTGAACGGCACCCTATTCCATCAATGTCATGACGTTGAATCAACGTGGAAAACTGGTTGGATCTGCAAAAAGTCATCGACGTAAGGGCATTTAGTCTTTTTATCCCCAACTTTTAACCTAAATCCAATGACATTTTTTGCTGATTTCAAGTTGAATTCACATTAGTTGACAACTCATCCAAATGTAAATCAAAACTAGATGTTGAGCTGACTTCTGTGCCCAGTGGGACACTTTGCTTAGGACTTATTGCAAGTAAGGCTGTCCCCGACTAAAAAGAATCTTGGTTGACCGAGAGTCGTCCTGACAGACACACCATTTGCGTTTGAATAAAATCGACTACATATGCACTGAGCTTGTTTGATGCCTTAAGCACACGGTTTGACTAAATAATGAAGACACAAAAATGACTCAAGAAAGAGCCCGATGGTCACCCTGTGTTAAAAATAGTAGCGAGACCTGTATGCATATTATGTGTGATAAACAGGCGCTGTTAGATTACATTAGTATTTTTCTGCCTGTTGGGAACAGTGTAAGCAACACTAAATAAACTGTAAATAATACCAGTCTGTTCTAACGAAAAACGTTTGTAAAGCCTTTATTACAGCATAGCAAAGTCTAAAAATAGCAGAATCGGTGAAATTGCTTTATCCAACATATTGCTATTGTATATTAAACAAACAAAAAAGGCAACCGAAGCAACATCTCTCTTATTTATGTAGATATTTGTGACTCGTTTCAGGAAACTAGGCGTATGTCGCGGGTCACTACTTCACAGGAGAGCCATTTGAACTAAAACTCTTTTTAATCAAAATGTGTTTTTTGGGGCAGAAATGCTTTCTGGAACATGTGAACTTCATGTGCATTAATAACAAACTTGTACGTCATCTGTAAATACGAATACAATTGTTAAATTATGAGCCTAGTTGGTTTAGCCTCAGAAAAAAACAGCAACCTTCCCGCTAGCTATGATTGGCTGAGATAATGACTGGGCTGGACATGCCGAGAGATGAGTTCGGATTGGTCTGCCATATAGCACTCTTCTGTCTATTTGAGCTGGTCAGTATATGAAGGTAATCCTGCTTTAAAAAATAAATATATATATATATATATATATATATATATATATATATATATAGTGTAGTAGAACTGCATAAGAGTTGCTCTCCATAATCATGACTTGGGATTATGGTTCATTGTTTAGCTAGCAACATCTCTTAACAAAAGACTCCACTATGCAAGTATTAATTTCAATAGAATGTCACTGCTAGCTACATTTTCAGATATTACACGTTTCTAATTGACAGAAAGTAATTTTCATTTCAAGTTAAAGTGTACTGTTAGCTAGCTAGCTAACATTAGCTGGCTGGCTCGCTAGCTAACGTTATGTGTATGATCTTATTATTCGTATCTCAGAGCCATTTGCTTTGCTAGTTATAGCCTAATGTTAACTAGGTAACATTGAACCTGGTTGGTTAGCTACCTGCAGATTAATGCAGGGTAGTAACGTCATGAGTTAGAATTATGGTTCATTGTTTACCTAGCTAGCTAGCGACATGTCTTAACAGAAGACTCCACTTTGCAAGTAACCATTTCAATAGAATGTCACTGCGACAACTGTTGATAGACGTAGCTGGTAAATTCGCTCTGGCTATCTATTCCGATTTCAGAGCACTCTCGTCCGAGTGTGCCAGAGCGCAAAATAACTGATGAAATTTACTAACGCTCAACACCTGTTAAATATGGCCGGCGTAAAAAAAAAAAAAAAAAACTTAAATTCTTGCAAGCAGCACAGTTAGTCACCAACTCTGGATAACATGAAAACAGCCTAGAGAGAGTAAAATGGTCAGTGAGCTGTTCTCTCATTTGTGTCTGGAAGTACACAAACGTTAGCCAGTTAGCTTGGGTGCTTGACTGCTTGTTAGGACCGAACACTCGGATCAACTAAAGTTGCATAAATAACTTTAAATGAAGCATATAGGAGGAACTGTTTTTTAAACGCTCAACAGAGAATAGTCGCATGTGTGAACTTCCTCGTAAATCGTTTGGGAAAAATATCCTTTCTATTTTATTCAGCTATGTTCAATTGTATTCTTCTTACCATAAAATAATATAAAATAATGCCACAGGAATAATAAGCAAATATTGCCTGCTAAATTAACTAGTGTAGCCCACAGCCATATGGCATAGCCAGATCAGGGTCTAACATAAGGACGACTCAGAATATGCTATTCTGTTCTTCTGAAATAGACTATATTTTCTTAAAATCATGTTTCTTTAGACCTGTCTAAAATAAATAATGGTTTTATTGTGATGGTGTAGGCTATATTAAATGGATTTATTAGACTTTATCAAATGTAGATGTTCCAAAGGTCCACATCATTGGCTTGTAGGCTGTGTGTGGAAGCCCGGAGATGCTAAACGTCTGGGATATTTTATGTTAATTAACGGTCAATTACCGTGAGACCGGCAGTCATTTGCATGACAATCACCGGCTGACAAAATATCATGATCGCCAGAACGCTAACCATAACGTACCATCCTTTGTCGTCGTCCTCTGCCAGCTCCTCAGGGGCCTCCTCAGGGGGCCTCGGAGGTCTCAGTGATGGCTGAAGACAGCTTGGACTTGAATTGGTCCAGCAGCGCCATTGTCTACAAGACAATCAGCTTAACGGTCATTGGAAGATCTGGGTCACTAACAAAACAAAATCTAACGCTCATCTAAGATCTAACGCTCATCTAAGTCTCAGACTTTCACCTCAACCCCCTGTTGTATCAAGAAAAAATGCACTGCTGGTAATTTATATGCATTTGACTGAAAGACGTTATCATTAATGTCATCAACACTCTATAATCCCAGAGCTCCAACTGACCTCAATGAGGACCAGTACGAAAACGTGTGCACTAACTACTGGATAAGAGTGTCCGCTAAATGACTAAAATGTAATATGTGGAGAGAGTAAATGACAGCTGACACAGTGTTGAATAATGACTCCTCTGTTACCTGTGCTTCTCTGCTGGATCCCTTCTTCAGTTTCTGTTTCCTCATGTCTTCATATTTCTTCTTGCCCTCCAGGTACTCGGCCACCGCCTCGCTGCCTGGCTTCTTCTCTTCTATAGGGACACAGTAAGGTCCTAGTTAGTTAACAGTCAGTTAATTGTTAGTTAATAGTTGGATAGCAAACTTGGATATACTAAGGCATTGCCCCGCTCTGTCTGTCTGACTTTTTGTCTTCTACAGGAAGTTAATATAGTTCATTTACAGTTAGCCTAGTTGTTAGAGCGTTGGACTAGTAATCGAAAGGTTGCAAGATCGAATCCCCGTTAAAAAAAAATGTATCTGTTGTTCTGCATCTGAACAAGGCAGTTAACCCACTGTTCCTAGGCCATCATTGAAAATAAGAATATGTTCTTAACTGACTTGCCTAGTTAAATAAAGGTAATAAATAAATAAAAAATGTATCACATTTAGCAGTGACAATAACAAAAATCACTATCAGACACAATGCAGAGGAAAAAACATCCAACATGTAAACCCCATCTGAAGCTCTGCCTCGTCATTAGTAAGAGATCAGCTCAGAGAGAGGGACCCGTCATGGTCACAGTGACAAACACAAACTGAATTGATCTGATTTGAGGGAAAGATCCACAACTGCATGGCTAACAGATCCAGCAGGATGACTGATGGGCTCCAAGTTTAACAAGGAAACCCCTTTCTTTCTGCCATGAGACCCCTCTCTTTTTGCTCTGCGCCAGAGCCAGCAACACATATTGTAAATGTTCCCAATGAAAAAAAGCGGCTGAATTCTTCAACTTCAGCCTTGAGACTGGATGGAGACTGCTCAGGGAAAGTATACCTCTGGGCAAGGAGAGTTTAAATGAGAAAACCAAGTGGCTCTACATTTTTGCCTCAAATAAGTGAATATACCTTGCATTATTCAAGCACAACAATACTTACAAAGCACAGTAGTAGGTCTACTTAATACTTTAATTCATTATCTGAACACTGAAATTAACCTTAGTAATTTGCCAAGTGAGGATACGGAATACAACATCAAAACACTGTAGAATGTAGTGTCCTTAATCCACCACCATATTTTACATTAGGTATGGGGTTCTTTTCTGCTTATGCATCCTTATTTTGACACCAAACCCACCATGGTGTGGTGACCAAAGAGCACTGTTTTCATGTCATCTGACCATAGCACCGGTTCCAATCCATGTGCCAATGCAAACTCCAGGCATTTACATTTGTTGGATGACATGAAAATAGAGCTCTTTGGTCACACACACCAGTGGTGTGTTTGGGGTTGAAATAAGCATGCAGAAACCCATACATACTGTAAAATATGGTGGTAGATCTTTAAATGTCCTGGGGCCCTTATTAAGGTCAACGGCATCATGAGCTTTACCCAGTACCAGGACATTTTTGCCAAAAACACGGTTGCCTCTGCCAGGAGGCTGAAACTTGGCCTCAAGTGGATCTTCCAGCAATAACCCCAAGCACATATCACAATTCCTAAAGAAATGGTTAATTGATCCCAAAATCAACATTTAGAAATGGCCATCTCTGTCACACCCTGATCTGTTTCACCTGTCTTTGTGCTCCTCTCCACACCCCTTCAGGTGTCGCCCATCTTCCCCATTATATTCTGTGTATTTATACCTGTCTTCTCTGTTTGTCTGTTGCCAGTTCGTCTTGTCAGGTCTTACCAGCGTTCTTTCCCGCCTTCCTGTTTCTCTAGTTCTGTTTCCTAGTTTTTCCCGGTTCTGACCTTTCTGCCTGCCCTGACCCTGAGCCTGCCTGCACCTGCCTGACTGACCTGATCACAAACCTCTGACTACCCTGTGTTTCTAATAAATCATCTGAGAACTGTACTATCCGCCTCCCATGTCTACATATGGGTCATATCCTGAGTCGCGATAATCTCAGTCTGCGGACTTGAACACTACTGAAAACCTGTGATTTGAATTGAAGAGGGCAGTCCATAAGCGCAGACAAAGGATATCAAGGATATGGAAAGATTCTGCATGGAGGAATGGTCTAAGATCCCCTCCAATGTGTTCTCCAATCTCATGAAACATTTAAGAAAAAGGCTCAGTGTTGTTATCATCACAAGGTGGGGTATTGAAAACAGGGGTGTCAATGATTTTTTCTCCCATGTTAAAACTATATATATTTCTCTGAGCAATTGTATTAGTATAAAATATTTTATCAATTCTCCATTTTTTTTTAAGCATACAATAAAATATAGCGTATTATTTATTTTATACAATCTTTTTTGCTAATCTTTATCAAGGGTGCCAATAATTTTGGACCTGACTGTAGATCACAAATCAAAGCGTTCCAACACTGTTTCCATACTAGCTCAAATTCCACATGCAGGCCTTGGGAGTGAAGGAGAATCTCCAAGCAATTCTAGAAGCTAAAGTGGGCAATCCACAGTTGAAACAATAAGTTGCGGGATGGGACTGAAGAAATGTACCCACTTTCAAATTCATATACAAAGCTATGGATGCAAGGACTGATCATCCATGATTTCAAAATTATAGATTTAACAATGTTTTAAGGCTATATATATACACACATTTACTTTATTGACAAACATTGGAATAAAACAAGCTTATATTTTGGGTTCTGATGGGGTACGACAGGGTACGACTAAGCTGATGAGGCATTTATTATCAGTGGTGTAAAGTATTTAAGTATTATCTTTAGCAGTGGTGTAAAGTGCTTAAGTAGTTTTTGGGGGTTTCTGTACTTTACTATTTATATATTTGACAACTTTTACTTTTATTTCACTACATTCCTAAAGAAAATGATCTACTTTTTTTCTCCATACATTTTCCCTGACAACCAAATGGTCCAATTCAAGCACTACTTCTCAATATAACATCCCTGGTCATCCCTCCTGCATCTGATCTGGCAGACTCACTAAACACAAATGCTTCATTGTAAATCAAATAAAAAAGACAATTGTGCCAGCTGGTTTTCGGAATATAAGGAATTTGAAATTATACTTTTACTTTTGATACTTCAGCACATTTTAGCGATTACATTTTCCTTTTGATACTTAAGTATATTTAAAACCAAATACTTTTAGACTTTTACTCAAGTAGTATTTTACTGGGTGACTTTCCCTTTGAGTATTTTTTTTATATAGGTGTCATTAATTAAGTATGACAATTGGTTACTATAAGTTATATTCTTCAAGAATCAAATGGGTACTTATAATTAATTTGTTCTTCTGTCATCTATTAAGAGCTGCCATAATACTGTATGAACGCTGCTGGCTGGAACACTGGGTCATTGTCTGAGAGAGGCTGGTATGTTTGCGACTTGATCATCCAGAGGGGAGAAATGGTATGCAGCACCTACTACACAAGTATGAGGCCTATTCTTCAGAGCGATTTAAAAAACTAGCTCATCTCGAGATCATGATACTGTAACTGTACTTTACCTTTCACTACTTGGGGTGTATGGCCAGTGGGATTTTAGCATGTAAATCTTGGTGGGGCAAAAAAAAAAAAAACGTGGAATGCATGCCAGCAAAGCCACTACACAACACTAAACAATACATTAATTGCACTATAACGGTGACAAACAGTGCCCACAAACTGTTAGGGCCTACATAAAACTGTCCCAACACCTTACCACTGCTACACCTGGCTATCAGCGGAGCCTTGTCTGGCAGCGAAACAGTTAATTCAGCCTCATTTACTGCCTTTAAAAAAAACATTGCTGATATGGCTGATTTGCTTAAACAAATGTACATCTCAATTGTCAGTAGAAACCACAAACTATGGCATAAGGGGACGACAAGCGGATCCGTAATTTCGATTAAGACATTAATGAGCGAGCTAGGACGGACGTAGTCAATATAACTTTTTGTTTAGCACTTTTGAAATGTACAGCAACAGAATTGAAAATTTCCCTAAAACAGGTTATAGGCGACATGTACACAACCAAGTCAGAACAGTAGGCGAAATTAAGAGGGGTAAATAGACCAAATTATTAGGGTGAGGCTCATGGGCTACTAACATCTTACTACACAACATACACTTAGTATTACTTTCTTAGCTACAGTAATATATCTCCCTGCATACAAGACATTTTTGGAGTCATCTTGTTGTGCTTTGCTCACTTGAACAGAAAGGTGGCACGGCAGTCCTTCGTGGGCAAATTGTGTAATGAAAGTCTGGCATTCTCTGGATTTGTGGTGCTTTCAAGACAACTGGGAACTCTGAAAAAATCAAGGTTGAATCATGATGACGTCATTGATCTTCAGGTTGTAGCTTTAGAAAGAGGCCAGAGTTCCGGATTTACAATTCCGAGTTGGATGACTGTTCGAAAGTATTTCCCAGTCAGAGATCGTTTTTCCGGAATTCCCAGTTAACTTGACTTCATTGAGTTCAAGACTTCGCAGTTCCGAGTTTACAGTTGTCTGTTTGCACAAATCATGCTTCATTGACCGCATGGACAATGTTGAATGTATATCACTTTAAACTAGGAAAAGAGCCCCTTAATCCCAGATTTGGGACCCCACAGCCACTGTCACTGATTCCTTCCAAACCACTCATTGTTGAATTTGCGATTTCCAACTTGGTGTGTAATGTTCATGTCCAATGGCCGATGAGCACCGATACGTTTTATCTATAATTTCTCTTGATTATTTCTCTTCATATGACAAGGATTAAAAAGGATTTGTCAGTAGATTGTCAACTTGATTCATGATGATGACTGCTAGCTAAGATTTTGAAAGTATGATGTTGACATGATCAGTCCAATCAAAGCTACTGTACATATAAGGTGATATGATGTCATTTTATCTGTGGCCAATGACCTTGAGCCTTCTTGGATGGGCACTTCTAATGTAACTATGGCAGCACCCAAGGGTCTAGAATTTTAGAGCTCTGCCCTTAGACTTGGCGGTGACGTAGTGTCCCCATGAGTGGCAGAACACTGAGCCAATCACGGCGCAATGCTCTGTATTTTCTGCTGGCTTGCCCCAGCACCACATAAAGCACTGAGCTAAGCTGAAACACCTGAATTTTGTAGCTGCCTTACTAAAGAAAGCAAAAAAAGAGACGATGTTTGAATGTGGCTTTATTAACTAAACGTATTAATTAACTTAACTTTTGCAAACTGATATGTGAAACGTATTAATGCCAAAATAACATTCAAAACAGGCAAGCCCCCCCCCAAAAAAAATATATATCATTGAGTTACGGGTCGCCACTGTGTATGGCCAAGCATAGACCTGGTTTATATGGCCAAGCATAGGCCTGGTTCGTATGATCAAACATAGGCCTGGTTTGTATGGCCAAGTATAGACCTGGTTTGTATGGCCAAGCACAGACTATTGTGTACTATTGTATTGTGCACAATTGTGTACCTTAGCAGCGCTTACTTTCCTTCTCTATGGACTTCTTGGACTGTTCCTCAAGTATATTTATATTTGAGCTGTGTTAAGTGTGTGCATCTTAAGTATTGTGATGTAAGTACTGTGATGATAACGCTTTTTACGTGTCTCCAACTGATTGTGTTTTTTTGTTTGTTTATTTGCGTTGTTTGTAACTTGTTTTTTAACTTATTTTGTACATAATGTTGCCACTACCATCTATTATGACCGAAAATATCTTCTGGACATCAGGACTGCGATTACTCACCATGGACTGGCAGAATCCTTTTTTTCCTTTAACGAGTCTGACGAGCCCGACGCGAGCAATATACTGCTTTCTCTGGAACTGGCCCAGACCGCTGTGATTCGCGTGAAGCGGAGAAAAAGCCCCCCACTTCATTCCAATCTGCTAGCAAATGTGCAATCTTTGGAGAATAAAATCGATGACCTACGCGCAAGATTAAACTACCAACGGGACATTCAAAACTGCAATATCTTAAGCTTCACGGAGTCGTGGCTGAACGACGACACTATCAACATACAGCTGGCTGGTTATACGCTGTACCGTCTAGGGGCGGCGGACTATGTATTTTTGTAAATAACAGCTGGTGCACGATATCTAAGGAAGTCTCGAGCTATTGCTCGCCTGAGGTAGAGCATCTCATGATAAGCTGTTTACATACCACCAAAGTCAGAGACTGCCACTAAGACAGCATTGAATGAGCTGCATTCCGCCATAAGCAAACAAGAAAACGCTCACCCAGAGGCGGCGCTCCTAGTAGCCGGGGACTTTAATGCAGGGAACTTAAAACCGTTTTACCAAATGTCTATGTGTTAAATGTGCAACCAGAGGAATAAAAGAAATGTACAATTTAAAAATAAAAACCACCTTTACTCCACACACACAGACGCATACAAAGATCTCCCTCGTCCTCCATTTGGCAAATTGGACCATAATTCTATCCTCCTGATTCCTGCTTACAAGCTAAAAATGAAAGCAGGAAGCACCAGTGACTGGATCAATACAAAAGTGGTCAAATGAAGCAGATGCTAAGCTACAGGACTGTTTTGCTAGCACAGACTGGAATATGTTCCGGAATTCTTCCAATGACATTGAGGAGTACACCACATCAGTCATTGGCTTCATCAATAAGTGCATCGATGACGTCGTCCCCACAGTGACCGTACGCACGTATCCCAACCAGAAGCCATGGATTACAGGCAACATCCGCACTGAGCTAAAGGGTAGAGCTGCCGCTTTCAAGGAGCGCGACTCTAACCCGGAAGCTTATAAGAAATCCCGCTATGCCCTC
Organism: Brachymystax lenok tsinlingensis; assembly: GCA_030435695.1. Classification (NCBI taxonomy): domain Eukaryota; kingdom Metazoa; phylum Chordata; class Actinopteri; order Salmoniformes; family Salmonidae; genus Brachymystax; species Brachymystax lenok. Next base: position 7,319,913 of record CM059815.1, on the reverse strand, counting down.
CGACGAGCCATCAAACAGGCAAAGCGTTAAAACAGGACTAAGATCGAACTGTACTACACCGGCTCTGATGCTCGCCGGATGTGGCAGGGCTTGCAAACCATTACAGACTACAAAGGGAAGCACAGCCGAGAGCTGCCCAGTGACACGAGCCTACCAGACGAGCTAAACTACTTCTATGCTCGCTTCGAGGCAAATAATACTGAAACATCAGAGGAAGGCCCTAAAAAATTGTCAAAGACTCCAGCCACCCTAGTCATAGACTGTTCTCTTTGCTACCGCACGGCAAGCGGTACCGGAGTGCCAAGTCTAGGTCCAAGAGGCTTCTAAACAGCTTCTACCCCCAAGCCATAAGACTCCTGAACACCTAATCAAATGGCTACCCAGACTATCTGCATTGCCCCCTCCCTCCTTTTACACTGCTGCTACTCTCTGTTGTTATCATCTATGCATAGTCACTTTAATAACTCTACCTACATGTACATATTACCTCAACTAACCGGTGCACCTGCACATTGACCCTGTACTGGTATATTGTCTCACTTTTTTAACTCTTTATTTCTTATTCTTATTTTTTAAAACTGCCTTGTTGGTTAGGGGCTCGTAAGTGAACATTTCAATGTAAGGTCCACACCTGTTGTATTCGGCGCATGTGACTAATACAATTTGATTTGACGTGTCATTGCATATTTAGTTGGGTGTTGCTAAGGCAGTTCAGATATTTACCATGTTTGTAATGTTTATAGAGCCATACATTTTAACGTGAGTCATGCTACTGCTAGTCAGTTCAGCCCCGATGTTAGTTAGTAATGCTAGCTCGTTAGGCCTGGTGGAGCTCACACATATTATTCTGTTCATATTGTCTGTATTAGTGGAGGCTGGTGGGAGGAGCTACAGGAGGATGGGCTCATTTTAATGGCTGGAATGGAATCAATGGAATGGTACCAACCCCATAAAACATGTTTGACTCCGTTCCATTGATTACAATGAGCCCTTCCTCCTATAGGTCCTCCCATCAGCCTCCTCTGGTCTGTATATGCTCATAGTCATGTTTATGGACATGCAGCCTAATTTAGCCTGTACCTTTCCTTGTGGCCAGTTACTATTCCATCTTGGTCGTGGTCTTGTGCGCATGCGCATACCCTAGTTAAAATTGCAGTCACATTTCAGTTGCTAGTCAAGCTACTTTCTTTATCATTACATTGTTGCTTATCAGCAGTCATTCTCTGTTGTGTACATTATTTGCCTGTATGCTGAATTGTATCTAGTCCTATAATTGTGGTATTACTTTCTGGTCATTATATAGTGTTTATAGCAATGCACAGGCATTATGTTATCACTGTATCCTACCTGGTATAAGCTATTCCTAGCACTCATACAACATTATGCAGTATGTGCATTATATCTAGCTGACTAAACTCAACTCCATGGTGAGGGAAGTTTGATAAACTCCACCAAAGGAGTTGAGCAGAGGACAGGCTTTGTGGAATTCATCTCCGACTACATCGATTTGCCCAAGGTCACCTACATTATATCTTGCCTATACTGCTATTCCGGAGATGCCCTGTATTTGTCATTTCTTTCTATTCCTCCGTAGAACCACTTTTATACACTCTCACTACTCTGTGAGAAGTCAGCACTCAACCTGGTGTGGTAAACCCAATAACTGCAATAAACCTGATCTGAAGACATCTGACTTGTTCTTGCCGGACAGCCCCGTGGCGGCTGAATCCTGTCCACTGGTACCTATAGTTCTCTACTAGCCTTTAGTATATTTCTGTAATACTGTTGAGTGAAAAGGCTGTTTTTTTATGTTGTCAGTTCACTTTAGGAGGAACCTAATTGAGTATCAAAAAGCTTAAGCCCCACAGGGTATTTGGGGTTGGATGCCTATCATTATAAGTCCAGGAAACCATGCAATTACTCGTTTCACAAGGTATTTAGGCAGTGAATACTCCAAATTTGGAGCAATCATCGGAATCCCCTAGCAAAGACTGGGGCCACACTCTCTCGCTTCCCACCGTCCAGGCCTCTTCCCCAGAGTCAACATGGAAGTCTGCTCTGCTGCTCGAGGTGAAAATCTTCCCCTTTGATTTACGATAGCAAGAAGTGATCCCCTTTCCATCTTTCCCGTTCACCCCTTGCGCTCTGCCCCCTCGCAGCAGCCCGGGACTTGCAGGATGCTGAATGATGATTCCCTTGGGCACTAACACAAGGAACACACGTCACTCTCTCCAGCTGTTGTCACTAACTACTATCTTTGAGTTTGATGGCCATTCTAACTACATTCTTCCCCTAGCTATGACCTGGGCCAGAGAGAGCTACAAATCACAGGCCTGATGTGGTAACAGGAGGGGGGAGGGGGGGTGTTGTGAATGACAGACACGCGTCTTCGTTAGGGGGAAGAAGCTCCTCTATCTATCTTTTTCTATTTAACCAATCAACGCTTATTCAAGACGAATCAGAGGAGCATCGCTTTCAAAGGCCTGGAGCAGTCGAAGCAGTGTCAAAAGAAACCCTGTTTCTCATCGATCAACACACTCATCAGAAATAGTTCAGAAAATGTGTGTTGTGTAGCCGCCTACTCCTCCCTCTTCCTATCCATCATAGTCATCGCCGTCACAACAATAAAATAACGCAGATTCCAGCTGTGAACTGAGTGATGTGGATCTGAGTTTCCTACATATTGCCTCCCCAAAGAGGTCACAACAGGGAAACCCAACAACACCACTATATCGTCGCTGAACCTTCATTTCCTTCCAAACAGAAATGTTGAAATAAAGGTTTCTGTCAGTGTGTTTTAGCTCAACCATTAGCTATGTCCTCGGACATAATCTGGCTTAATAACTTTGACAAATGAATGTGTAAATCTCCATTTGAATGTATTCTTCAAAAGGTCAAAAGAAATTACAACACAATCCTTGACTCAACAGCCAAATTTAATCCCATTCCTAAATATTAGAAATTCTCGAATGAAGCCACACGATTCATAAATGTCGAACTGAACTGCCTTTGTCAGAAACGTGAACTGATATTTTGGAGAAAAAAGAAGAAAAAAAACTAACTGCAACATATAATCATAAGTCAATTGACGTTTCAAAGATCAGTCTTTGTTTCTTCCACATCAACAATTTGACTGACAAGGCGCCATTGAAATAAAACACCCTGTGCACACAGGCATAACCTGTATAAATAACTTGGAGTGGTAGAAAGAATGTTGCCACATCATTGAGGGTGGGTATAAAATGGACAGTGTTTTCAGCCTGTCTTTCTTATTTTTGGCTCTCAGAACCAACAGTTATGCCAAGAAAGAGAAAACCAGACTAGAAGAACATGCTATAATTTATGTCTTGAAAATGGAAGCGATGTCTGTCGAAAATAATAACTCAAAAGGTAACTCAAATGTCTCTTTTAGCTCTCTGCTGGGTGAATTCTGAGGTGACAATTGGCTTTTTCCCTTGATTAAGTTTCCGCATGCCAAGTGAGTGGGTAGTGGCTGCTGCTGTTGTTAGCGCATGGAGGAGGAATACGTTTGCTTCTTGGACTGAGCACAAAGATGTGTATAGCCTGTGTGGACATAGGAAGTCCAGGGGGACCAGATTCAAGGCCTGCTGCAAGAAAGCAAATGATGAAATCAGTTCCCAGCAAACAAGGGACGTCCTGAGGACATCCGGCAACGTTCCCATTAGGTCCCTTAAGGGTTTCAGTGCAACATTATTCCACTGACGTTCTGAGAACGTCTAAGAACATTGCATGATGGTCCCATGGGGAACGTTCTCTGGTGGACTTTTGTCTAGTTCCCTGTAAGTAACCAGGACATCACTGAGGACCATGTCAGGATCTTTTTAGGACGTTCTCAAGACTTTCCTTTTACTAGTCCTTAGGACGTCACGTGATGGTCCCAAGGGAACATTCTCTGGGGAACCTTATCATAATTGCCGGTTTGTCCCGGGGATGTTTTTAGGACATTGTATCATGGTCCCCTGAAGGTCCCCCGAATGTTCTTGGGACGTTGTGTCATGGTCCCCTGGAGTTTATGTCTAGTTCCCTGTTTGTCCCGGGGACGTGCCCAAGGATGCTTTTAGGACATTCTTGGTACGTTGTGTCATGGTCCCTGGTAGTTTTTGTCACGTGATGATCCCAGGTGTCCCAAACCATTATAAGTAAAGTAATGAAATGGTATGGGGTTTTTAAGGTAAGTGATATGCTGTTCAGCTATTACATTTGACATGGACACTAAGTACTGTCTTTTCAATATGACCCCAACTTGGATTTGAACTCACAACTTCTTGATTTGGGGTATGCTGATCTTTCTGTTTCACAGCCTCCCGAGTGGCGCAGTGGTCTAAGGCACTGCATCGCAGTGCTAGCTGTGCCACTAGAGATCCTGTTTCGGGTCCAGGCTGTCGACCGAGAGACCCATGGGGCGGCGCACAATTGGCCCAGCTTCGTCCAGGTTAGGGGAGGGTTTGGCCGGCAGGGATGTTCCTGTCCCAGCACGCACATGGACTCCAGTGGCGGGCCGGGTGCAATGCATGCCGACACGGTCGCCAGGTGTACGGTGTTTCCTCCGACACATTGGTGCGGCTGGCTTCCGGGTTAAGCAGGCGTTGTGTCAAGAAGCAGTGTGGCTTGTCTGGGTTGTGTTTCGGAGGACGCACGGCTCTCGACCTTCGCCTCTCCCGAGTCCGTACGGGAGTCGCAGCGAAGGGACAGGACTGTAACTACCAATTGGATACCACAACATTGGGGAGAAAATGGGGTAAAAACATATAAAAATAAATAAAATATATAGATTTAATAATTCAGCAGTCCCCTACACATTCAATACCTATAATCCATCACTGCACCTAATTACAATAGCAGTGCAGATGGCACTCTTTTGTTATCAGTTATTTCCGACTATACTCATTGATTTAATTTACTTATTTCAGCAATTTGAGGGTTTTCTGTATAGTTGTCTAATGTTGGTGAGGCATATTATTCCGTTTTAATGTTTCTCCTGAATCACTATGATAAATATAATCGTTTTTCTTCAGTGCATTTTTAACAAAGCTGAGATTTACTTTGAAGTACAAAGTGTAGGAATAGACTTACAGGTGAAATCAGTCATTGATACAGACGTGGTGGCATAGCAGGAAGATCGGAATCCCGTGAACGTTGTGAGTTCAAATCCCATGTGAGGACATGTTAAATAATAATTACTGTATGAATAAACATACACAATGTAATCATGAATGTCAAAGAGAGTCAAATATGTAAGTTGAAAACACTATGTTAAAAGCACCTTTGGTGTGTTAGTTCCCGGGACCAACTGCAAAATCTTCAGCGGACATTGACACAACGTCCCAAGAACATCCTCTGGGACGTCCCCGGGACCAATCGAGAACTAGACAAAACCTCCAGGGAACCATGACACAACGTCCTGACGACTTTAGATTACAATTTCTTGAGGTCCTAATGACTCCTTATTGTTTGCAGGATTAGTGGCTGGGATCAGATCAGTTACCTGTCAAAGTAGCTTCCACTCATACTAAGAACAATACCTAATTTAGGACAATAACTAATTTAGGACAATAACTAATTTAGGACAATGCCATACATGGCAATAGGTGTTTAGCTAATTTCAAATACATTGTGTAAACATTAATTTAATATACAATATTTTCCATTATAAATGACAGTGAAAACGGTAAAATGGGAATCTTACAGCTAGAAATAGGCAAGGCATTTGAGATCAGAAAAATTTACATTTTTATTATATTTTGACAACTATAAACTCAGTGATTAAACTTAAGGCTTTCGTCTGCTACTAACATTAGCCTGACTGTCCAAGATAGATATGATGGAGCTCCCTTTTCTTGTTTTTTCCTGGTATTTCGTTGGAGATTGCTGAGTACATGGTGAACATGCCTCCTCCAAACGGTCCATGACATGCCTTAGCCAAGTAGCAGAGGGGTGTGCATCCCAATGGCACCCTATTCCCTACATAGTGCACTACTTTTGGCCAGAGCCCTATGGGCTCTGGCAAAAGTAGTGCACTATATAGGGTGCCATTTGGGACGCAACTGGGGAGGACTCCTTCCAAGCACAACATGTGCACAAGCAGGACCAGAATTCCATCCTCTGCAATTTCATTCTCATAAAAAAATAGGACAAAGAGGAATCTAGAGCACTTCAGTCTTCTTGTGTGTATTTATCAATAGTATGTTTGGCAAGCTAAGAAAACAATTTAGATTTGAATTTTTTTCTTCCACAACCCGTTCTGTCACACTTTAATTAATCAAAAGCCGCTTAGAAAACATTTTGGAGGGCAAACGACTTTGCAAACACACCAGTCTTCTGCCAACAGAAATTCAAAACATCTATGGGTCTAATGGTCCTGTCCAAATGTCCTCTTTCTATTGAAAGCGTAAAAGAAGAATACCCATTTTATTTGCCACATGAATGTGAGGAATGTTGAGTGTATTGAAGTGCACGGCCATGTACGTATGTTTTGGAAGTGATGCCTCTTTGTCTTAATAGCAGACCGGTGAGGTAATGATGATACAGAAACACCAAGTCAGCAAGTTTACCCACTAAATTCCCTTTCCCTAGAGACGACAGTCAAACTCACCACAACTGCATCTGAGCTTCTTTGGAGTTGACCGTTGCTCAGAGGTCAGGCTGTGGTGGTGGGGGGGTCCAAATTTTGGCCACATTGAGGAATTCAATGTGAAGACAGTGACGTACAACAGCCTCCCTATTCAAAGCTGTTTGAAGGTCAAAAGGTTTTCCTGAGCCCACACTAATCCTTAGAGAAAGTAGGGCAGAAACCTGCATGACCATACAGCTTTAGAGAGAGCAGATTTGTATTAATAAAACAAGACTTACTGACCTTTACTGGGTCACAGTGATTTCGTTTTTTTAGTAACAGCAAAGTTAAAACGAATACAAAATCTGTATCCGAAATGGCAACCTACGCCTTATATAGTGCACTAGTTTTGATCAGACCAAATAGGGCTCTGGTGTTCAAAAGTAGTCAGTAGACTATATAGGGCCAGGGGTTGGAACTGGTAAAAAAGACGGAAAATAATAATTTTTCAAGGAACAGAACCAGAACAGGGAACGAAAGTGATCTATACTGTTCCGGAAAATAACCGTTATTTATGAAAGCATGGGAACCACAACAAAGTGCCTATGCAAAGTCCTCCCTCTGTCAATCAGAAACTTCATCCAGTGTCTGCCTGCCAGCTGAACATCTTTGCCAGTGTGTGTGCGCATGTAGGCTACCTGCCCCTCCCCCTCTGAAGCACAGCTGTAGCCTACTAATGTTACAAGTTTGATTCAGAATATAGGGAGAGATTTTTAATTAAAGAAGAAAGGGTTAACTTTTTCAACGCTAGTTAGGGATGCTATAGTTATCACATTTCACGTGTTATTAATTCTGGTGCCGCTGTACACACACAAGCTTGATAGCTAGCTTGCTAGCTAGCTCTGGTCCAACGACAGCCAACTCTGAAGTTCAAAGACATTCAAAGTTCCTCCATAGAAGCCGCTCCTCCGTTGGTATAGCTCTGTGGGCCTAATTCAGATAATGCATGTCATAACAAGATTCCCAGCACTTCAAGCCAAGCCTCCTCCTCCTCCACCCTCTCTCGCTCTCCCCACCTGAGAAATGTAAGTTGTATATCCCGTCCTACACTTGTCTTTCCATCACGTATGTAAACAACTCACTGAGCAATAGCTTGCCTGCTCCATAGCAAGCTGCTATATGGGGGGGGTTCGAACCGGTTCAGAACTTTATTTTGCTGGTCGGAACAGTATATATATATATATGGTTCGGTTCAGAAGGAAACTATTGTAAAATAATTTAGGTTCCAACCTCTGTAGGGCGCGCAGCCAAAATGTGTAGCAGTAGCTGTTTCACCGCTTTAAACCTAAAGTCACCATCCATCCAGAATGATGAGAATGAGATAAAACCACCTCCTTCAGTATCTAACCCACCACACCACGCAACAGTGCATTCCTCTCCCTCAGCTGAGTCTCAGGATTCAGTGTTTAAGCAGACATCTGGCCCCCTGCAGAGTCCACTGGCCCGTGACTTCTCTTCTACACATTCCATCCTGCTGAATGAAGCCTCAAGTCCAACACATTCATGTAATGAGAGGAACGTTCAAAGAGGCTGCTGCCCAGCCAGAGACACACATAAAGGCCTCCTGATTAACCCCGGCTACAGCATCCGGCTGGATAATCACATCTACACTGACCTACTTGTTGTGACCTACCTGAACTGAAGCTTTTGTGTTTCCCTGTGACCTGCCAAGTAGGCCTAAACAGAAACGTTTCTAGCTGGGATCCAGTCTCAGTTGAGACCGAATAGTGGGTTCTGAGTCTAGTACCCACCATGTGGGAAGCATGATGAGAGCATCTCAACATCTCATGAACTTAAAAGCGCCTTGCGGTGACCCCCCTGTTCATTTGGCATTTATTCCACCACAAGGACCATTGGTTTTGTTGCAAAACAACGTACACAAAATCTGGAGCTTCTCAGTCGTACTTAACTCTGAGCCAATGTGGTTTTCATGATTGTCCCAAAAATATATGTTTCATTATCGGTGGGTGTACACCGACAAACACTCGGGAGACCGGTGTTATTATGTGAGGCTGCAGGACTGTGTGGTAACGAAGGAAAAAACAACCACTTAGCAAAGCTAAAGACCAACCTGAGGCAAGGGCTTCGGTTTTCAACCAATGGGGTAGGCAACTCAGTCATTTGTTGCTCAAGCAATTTACGCAATTTCTCGCACAAAAAAAGCAGAGCCTTGGGTAGAATAAACTAGACGTTGATGTCCGCCTTAATTGTCAGAGACAAGAGGACTGTCTGGCTACATACGTAGTCATTAGAGAAGACCTACTGTACCTCATGGAGATTGTTGATATCCTCGGTGTTGGATCACAGAGAGAAAATTACTTTGGGTAACACTTCACATATAAAGAGTATAAAAGGTGAGTAAGTAAGTGTTTTTTTTAACAGTCTATTAAGTTTGTATTACAACCCTTTCATAAATAATTGAAAAACCCTTTACAAAGGGGTACCTACGAGGCATTTAAAACAGTAATTGATGTAGTGACATACCCTCGCCTTCTTCCTCTTTCTTCGGAGGATTGGCGATGTCTTCTCTCCTCTTTTTGATGGCCAGTAGGTCCTTCTTCAACTGGCGAGCCTCTTGACGAAGCTCATCGCTGTGAAGGGAACAGAGGAGTTAACAGTCAGGTAAACAATAGATCAATCAGGTATACCGCAGGTGACAGCATCAAAATGTACAGAAACAAACTAAAGTAATCTGAATGACTACAGATGTCTCTACAGCAAATCAGACTGACTGAAGAGAGCAAATGCTACTGCGATCGGAGAACCCAGGTGCATTTTACTTTTCAGTGACGCGGTCGAATGTCATAGCTTAAATTCAAATGTATTTATCCAGAACTTTCTACAGCAGTCCACTGTTCTGGGTCTTGACAAACAAACACTTATTGTTCCAAGTTACCTACTTCAAGCTTCTCACAATACAATTAGCATGTGGAGTGTGTGTGTGAGAGCACTGAGCCGTCGTAAAATGAACATAAAAAACAATGATCATAGGCAGCGCTTCTATACAGTTTGAGGGTTGAAATATGTACACTAAAAACGAGCTCCAATAAATTGAGTGGCGCCTTATTATGAAGAGTGTTCACACGGCCTTCCAGGCAGGCCAGGGTTCTGGCACCGCTAGAAGGGATGTTGTGGTTGAGTGGGTACAACACAGCCCCATAAAACCCCTGCAGAGAAAAGTCCATCTCTCTCTCTCTGAGTAACAAGTTACTGATCCCTACTGCGGCCGTGGACCAAATGAACTCAATGAAGTGCTTGAGACTGGGGAAACTGGCCCCAAATTGCCTCCAATTTGTTCCCAGTTAAAAAGGCATGTCCTCAGTTGGTTTTTAAAAACTGTGGCTGGCTGGCTATATTCATACCCTTCGCAAAATAATAATTTGAGTCGCTTCCTTTATCATAACTTGCTTCCTACATTTATTTATAGAGACTGCAATTGCAGTAATACAAAACCAAGGGGTGTTCTCTTCAGATGGACTCAAATATGTTTTAATTTCACGGAGGCTATAAACCTGAAATGACACCTACCAATGATACAGTGGCCCAAAATACTCAAGACCTCATACAGAGAGGAATAGACTTCAAGACATAAGCAGCGGTAAGTAGTGGAACTATAAATAAAGAATGCCTCAATTACTGTGCTGAGCCCGAATGCACATTCATATACACTGCAAATGTTCAAGTGGGATTGTCCGGCCTTTCTGACCCTGAATGAGGAGACCTGGAACAGTGATAAAGTCAGGCCATTGAGGCCAAGGCAGGTCCAGACCCAGGTCCAGACATCCTGGGTGTGAGCTGAGGTCTCTGCTGGCTGCCTGCCCAAAGCCCAGCTAGGAGAGAGAGAGGAAAGGAGAGGGGAGGCTGGAGAGAAAGTTTGCTCCCTGTGCCAACAATCCTCCTCATACTGTTCCCTATAACATGACTGACTGAGACGGAGGCTGCTAAGTCCAGACCAGTGATCTGATGTTGGGAGATAATAATATTTATACAAAGCCTTACAGCTCTGTTTGGGTCCTTTTGCAGAGCACAGGTAACACAGGTAGGTAACACAGGTAAGCTTCAGCCTGGCTGGGCCCCAGCTCAGAAACACGTCCAGGAAGCATCTCTCCAAACAATGGCTGCCTTTGTTTCTCTGAACACTTTTTTTTTAACTCCTGCTCTCCCTCTCCCCACCTTCTATTCCGGGGGGGGGGGGGCATCAAACTTAGTGACGTCTGATATGTTGACCTTGTAAAATGTATTATTGTGGTTGACTAGATCCCGTCGTGTCTCTTCCATGTTGGGCTCCCTGCTGTCTCTAAGTAGGTGCTCAGGTATAGGAGGCCTATAAGGTACAGTATGCGTGACCCAGACACAGCTAGACATGGTGTTAGTTCCTTCAATGTTATTTCTCTTCTTTAGGGGCTTAGGTATGTGAGCCTCAGACACACAGCCAGCCAGGCATGGTGCTGGTATGTTTTTCCTCTCTTGGGGCACAGGTATAGGAGGTATTTGAGGTCAGTGAGCCTCAGACACATCTAGGCATGGGGTTGTTGGTATGTTTCCCCTCTCCATCCAGCAGAGACACTGTCAGAGCTGAGGTGGTAGACAGGAGACAGCCTGGAACTCTGCTGGAGGCCTTTGAAGACTGCCGCCTGCCCAGTGCCCCATCTCAGTGTGTCTCACATCCATCTCTCTAGTGTCTCCCGGTGTCTCAGAGCTCGTCTAAGAGCTCGTTTTGGGGAGCCGGGCTGAGTGTACTACGGCATTAGGAGTAAGGTCAAAGCTGAGGAGTTAGGTAAGGTAAAGTACTGTATGTAAACATGTGCAGCTAAGGCAGTGGGTAAGGTCAGATCACATTAGCTCAAGATGAAGGAGGAGACTAATGAACAGTTTAATGTTTGCTGACCATGTTAACCATTCGAATTGCATTGTTTTGTACACCTTGACGGCCGTCAGCTTAACTGAGCAAAACAACTATGGGCTGTTGATACAGTAACTACACCAGCTTTGATTTATCAGCACAAAGATCTATGGACTTTGAAATGAAGACTAACCATAGGCTATATATTCTACCTGGAGGGGGGGGGACACTTCTGACTGAGTGATCATTTTCTGCTTGCCTTGACACGCTGCAATTTGCAAAACAAGAGAGACATCTCCAAGGCAACTGGCAAACAATGGTGCCGCGGGCGGACCCCCGTGCCAATAAAGGAGAGGGGCCAGAGAGGACGGGAATGAGGAGGGAAGAGAGCCAGCCAGCAACACCTGTTCATTCACTCCTGGGGGCTCAGCACATTCCACACAAAGCCCTCCAACACTGCAACACACTGATACACTGACACTGGAGATTTATATTGTTTCTGTCAGCAGCACACAGGTAAACTAACTACTCTGACCCAAATGCCTGTCTGTAGGGGTGACAGTATTGTTGGGCGTGTTGCCGACAAATATTGTTTTTGTTCGACCAAGAGTCGTCTGTTCTTTCAATCAATCGGTCACAATTTTAAAACATATATTTTTTTATATATAGACACATCCTATGTGTTTTAATCAAATCAACTATATGCACTGAGCTTGTCTGATGCTTTAAGCACAATATTTGATTAAATAATTAAGACACAAAATGACTAGAGGTAGTCCGACCGTAATTGATTTGATTGTGCCGGGCCGGGCTCAGACTGTGTGACTAGCACCCGTTCTCTCGCTCTCCTCCCTGCTGCAGTGACCACCACAGACCATCAGCGTTTATCGCTCTGTCCATGTTGCTGAAGCTGGAAGATAATTACAGCCATTTCTGACTGAAAAGATCCATCATTTGTTTCGGAAAAACATTCCCTGTTCCCTTGCTCACTTTACATGACACATGTATGCATCACATGCACGTGACCAATAGGGCCTGACCTATAGCATAATCACATCAATAAATTGGTCATAACAATTTTTTGATTTAACCTTGATTTAACTAGGCAAGTCAGTTAAGAACAAATACTTATTTACAATGACGGCCTACAGGGGAACAGTGGGTTAACTGCCTTGTTCAGGGGCAGAACGACAGATTTTTACCTTTTCAGCTCGGGGATTATATATATATATAATAAATATAATATATATTCATTTATTTATTTATCGGACAATTTGGAACAGGGTAAATAACACTAATAAATTACAAATAATACCAGAGGCTGTTCTAACAAGAAAAAGGGTAAAGCCTTTATTACAGTATAGCAAAGATTAAAAACTGCTGAATTCGTGAAATTGTTTATCCGACATGTTGTGCTGTGGTTGCGTGAGGACTGGTGCTCACGGAATCAGTAAGCTATTAAACAAACACTCAAACAGGCAACAGAAGCAGGATCTGTCTAATTTATGTAGATATATGGATGATTTATAAAGCCAGGCACATTTAACAGTTAGGCTATTGATTATAGACCTATTTAAGTTGGGGCTTCCTCTCTCCTCACTTTTCTTAGACAATTAAGGCAAGGGCTGTTTTCATCTACCAACTCCGCTGCTGCCTCCGCCGCATTGTTCTCAACACCAATATGCTGGTCAACTTCACTATTATGCACATAGCAACATGGTCTAGGAAAAGGCACCAATTCAACATAGCACTGATGTGTTTCAGAACCGCAGACAGCAACCGCTATCCAACGCGGGAGAAAGCTCATTAGTTTTAAAAGAGTATACATTTTTATCAGTGTTGCACCATTGCGCTTACCTAATATAACCATTAGAGGTCGACCGATTAATCGGAATCGATTAATTAGGGCTGATTTCAAGTTTTCATAACAATCGGTAATCGGCATTTATGGACGCCGATTATGGCCAATTATATTGCAATCTACGACGAGACTACGTGGCAGGCTGACCACCTGTTACGCGAGTGCAGGCAGCAAGGAGCCAAGGTAAGTTGCTAGCTAGCATTAAACTTATCTTTTAAAAATTTTGAAGTTCGGATGAAAAACGTGCCCAAAGTAAACTGCCTGTTACTCAGGCCCAGAAGCTAGGATATGCATATTAGTAGCTTTTGATAGAAAACACTCTGAATTTTCTAAAACTGTTAAAATAATGTCTGTGAGTATTACAGAATTGATATGGCAGGCACAAAACCAGAGCAAAATCCATCCAGGGAGTGGGATTTTTTGAGGTGACCAGTTTTCAATTGAAGGCCTATTGGTGATCTAGGGGAATAGCTCCCAGATTGCAGTTCCTATGGCTTCCACTAGATGTCACAGTCTTTAGAAAAAGGTTTGAAGCTTTTATCATGAAAAACCAGGGAGTAAGACAAGTTCTTCCTGAGGACACGTCAAGTGTCCTATTATGGATTTTGCGCGTAACAGGGAGTGCGCGCTTAGTTCTTTTTCTCTTCTATTCATCAGGCTATATTCCGTCTGAAATGTTATCGTTTATATTCATTTTAGGGTATCGGAGTATTGATTACAAACGCTGTTTGACTTTTTTCGACCTATTTTACCGGTACTTTTGGGATATTGTTTGTCTGCATGGATGAACGCCTTTGGGCAGGTGGATTACTGAACAAAACGCGCCAACCAAACGGAGCTTTATGGATATAAAGAGGGACTTTATCGAACAAAATGACCTTTTATTGTGTAACCGGGACGCTTGGGTATGCCATCAGATGAAGATCTTCAAAGGTAAGCGATTTATTTTATGCTATTTTTGAGTTTTGTGACACCTCTGCTGGTTATGTTATTATGCTAATTGAATATTTGAAGCGGGGCGCTGTCCTCAGACAATCAAATGTTCTGCTTTCACCGTAAAGCCTTTTTGAAATCTGACAACAGTGTTAGATTAACAAGATTCTAAGCTTTTGTATTTTCATGAATGTTTGAAATGAGTATTTCTGTCATTTGAATTTGACGCTCTGCAATTTCACCGGATGTTGTCGACATGTTAACTAGCTTGTCCTGCGTTGCATATAATCAATGCGGTGCCTGAAATTGTGTCACTTCTTTTGCGTTCAGTGTAAAAAAATATAAAATACAAATATGGGGCAGATTGGGCCGCCTGGCTCGTTGCGAAGACCATTTCTTCCTAACAAAGACCGGAATTAATTTGCCAGAATTTTACAGAATTATGACATAACATTGAAGGTTGTGCAATGTAATAGCAATATTTAGACTTAGGGTTGCCACCAGTACGAAATAATACGGAATGGTTCCATATTTCACGGGGAAGAATAAACGTTTTGTTTTTCGAAATGATCGTTTCCTGATTTGACCATATTAATGACCTAGGGCTCGTATTTCTGTGTGTTTATTATATTCTAATTAAGTCTATGATTTGATATTTGATAGAGCAGTCTGACTGAGCGGTGGTAGGCAGCAGCAGGCTCGTAAGCATTCATTCAAACACATTTTCCTCCGTTTGCCAGCAGCTTTTCGCAATGCTTGAAACACAGTGCTGTTTATGACTTGAAGCCTATCAACTCCCGAGATTAGGCTGGCAATACTATAGTGCCTATAAGAACATCCAATAGTCAAAGGTATATGAAATACAAATGGTAAAGAGAAATAGTCCTATAATAACTACAACCTAAAACTTCTTAACTGGGAATATTGAAGAACTGGGAATATTGAACCACCAGCTTTCATATGTTCTCATGTTCTGAGCAAGATACTTAATCGTTAGCTTTTTTACATGGCACATATTACACTTTTACTTTCTTCTCCAACACTGTGTTTTTGCATTATTTAAACCAAATTGAACAGGTTTCATTATTTACTTGAGACTAAATTGACATGATTTATGTATTATATTAAGTTAAAATAAAAGTGTTCATTGTTCATTCAGTATTGTTGTAATTGTCATTATTACAAATATATATATAAAAATCGATCGATTAATCGGTATCTGCTTTTTTTGGTCCTCCAATAATCGGTATCGGCAATGAAAAATCATAAATCGGTCGACCTCTAATAACCATATCCAATTTCATGTGCACATGTCTTATAGTGATGGACTGTGTCATCCTCATGGCCTCCACAATGATTTAGTTCACTCAGACAGGCGCGAATCAGACAGGTGTCTTGTACACCATGAAAATATATATTTTCTTTGCTACTGCTCGACTAAAGAAATCTTGGTCGACCAGCAGCCTATCGACCAAACAAACGACCAGACGACTAAATGGGGTCAGGCCTACAGTATTGAAGAAGTCACTATTTTTGACAAACTGGTTGACTTGACAGCCACCTGCATTGAGAGTCATAAGATAAAAAGTGCCCGGAGGATACTCCAGTTACAAAGAGGCACTACTGACCCTGTCCCTACCACGGCTTCATGGAAGGAGGACACAGCTATGTGCCGAATTCGCTGTCAGCCTCCTCGACTTTCCCCTGACTGAAACAAGGTGACAAGGAAGGAACACCCGTAGCCAAAACCGACTGACAGTACCTAAGTCAAGAATGGATCTGTAAAAAAGGTCACCCGTACTTCTGTCCTTATATTAATGAGTCACTGAGTTCAGATCGCTGGAGACTTCTTTTCTTCAAATTTGTTGTTAACGCTCATGGATTTCAGTTTGTATTGACTGCTATGTGAGTGTAATAAAACTTGAAATTAATTCTATATTATTTTATGAGAAGTAGAAATATTTACTATAGCCTCATAAACGCAACTGCCAAAATAAAGGAAACACTTGAGTAAACATAAAGTATATTGAAAGCAGGTGCTTCCACACAGTTGCCCATTATTTAGGCTATCATGGCTAGAAGAAGAGATCTCAGAGGTCTCAAAGGAGCATAGGGGGTTTAAAGGGGAAGGGGGACACCAAGTCAGTTGTACAACTGAACGCGTTAAACTGAATGGGTCTTCCACATTTAACCCAACCCCTCTGACTTAAATCGCCATCCACCTTTTACCTTGTCAGCTCTGGGATTCGATCCAGCAACCTTTGGGTTACTGGCCCAATGCTCCTACCCGCCAGGCTAACTGGTGTGTGTGTGTTTACACAGGCAGTCCAACTAATCTTTTTTTCACTAATGGTCTTTTGACCAATCAGATCAGCTCTGAAAAAGATTTGACGTGAAAAGATCTGATGTGACCAAATTGTGGAAAAAAGGATCAGAAATGAGCTGCCTGTGTGTCTCAGTCACCAGACCTCAACCTAGTTTAACACTTATGGGGCGGCGCCTGAGACAGCGTTTTTCACCACCATCAACAAAACACCAAATGATGGAATTTCTTGTGGAAGAATGGTGTCACATCCCTCCAATAGAGTTCCAGACACTTTTTCTGGTGTCTCAACACCCTATTAAGACACTCTATGTCGGTGCTTGCTTTATTTTGGCGGTAACTTTTATCAGGGCCGTAGCTACATATGAAGACCCCCCCCCAAAAAGTTAGAATAGTACAATACACAAGGTGCAATTTCAAAACTCGGTTGTGCATCAGCAGTTTGCTATTTGTCATTCACTGACAGTCACTTAATTAGCCCATGTCAGTTAAGATTTTTTCGATTGTTAAATTAGTCTAGCCAACTATCTAAACCAGTAATCATGGCCGAATTACCGACCGGGCAGTCAAGGCACGTGCCCAGGGGCCCTAACCTCCAAGGGGCCCCCATTGATTTTGTTTGTCACGCTCACTCAGATATCATATTAAGTCATGGCAGAATGTGTAGAATTGCAGTAAATCGCAAAAATTACTCCCCAATCCATGGCAAAATATGTAGAAATGCAGGAACTTAGTTAAACTGCAACAACGACAAAACAGTTACACAAAGCAAACTTATTTGTTTACCTTTTGTTAAATAAGAGTCTAAGCAGGGAGAGGATTCTACTAAACTATATGGAATTGTTTTAAGAAGGTCATACCAAGAATAATTTTGCTCTTTGATTTTGAATTAACACCCCTTGAAGTATACCTTTTGTTATGAAAAAATGATTTGATTTTATTTTTGGTTTAGTCCATTCAAATGCATTGAATAACAGATTCACTATATGGAACAACAGATAGCCCCCCCCAAAAAAGTCAAAAGGAAGTTTGTTGTAAAAGTGTCTGTCCTATATCGGAGTGATTTTACATGTATTTAACGCCTTATTTTTGGCACTAAACAGTCTCCATACTGTAAACAATATACTTTCACTTTTCCACTAGTACTGGGGGACCTTCAGAGGAGTCTTGTGAGGCCTAGAGATGTACGTGCACGTGAGTGTCTCACCTTTCCACAGAGGGGTCATATTAGTGTGTAGCCCAAACGGTTGGGACGCTAACAGACTTCAGACAAGTCCCAAGACGCTTGTGGGGGTTGTAGAGCAGAACGGAGAAAACCATAGTCTTCGTGAGAATCTCATCTTTCCATAGAGTCATAATAGCGTGTAGGCCAAAACGTTCGGACGCTACAGACGATGTTGTGAGAAGACCGATTTTCGGGACGTCTCGTGGTCTGACAAACACCGCTCTAGCTCTGTCACCTTTCACCGCGGAAGTGAGACGCATGCAAAGCAAAAACATATTTTGATGCGGATTTCTTTTATTATGCTAATTCGATTTCCGCTGGGGCGCGGACATTGACCTTAGGGGGTTAATAAAATAGTTTTCCTGCTGACAGAGCCCTCTGTACGTATTAAATGATAGTTTTTAATCACAGTGCTGAGTTAATGTGAAGCGGCTAATCGTATAGCTAATAGGCTATGTGTTTGTAGAGGGACTGAGGTGGATGAAGATACATTGGTAGCGTTATATCACATTGGCTGCTGTGAGGCTCCCATCGGACCTCACTAAAACTCAGACCCTGGCTACGG
Source organism: Brachymystax lenok tsinlingensis (assembly GCA_030435695.1). Lineage (NCBI taxonomy): Eukaryota > Metazoa > Chordata > Actinopteri > Salmoniformes > Salmonidae > Brachymystax > Brachymystax lenok. Next base: position 7,301,532 of record CM059815.1, on the reverse strand, counting down.
CCCTGTTGCCTGCATATAGGCTATACAGAAAAGCGTATATAGCCGGAGTAAATACGTAAAATCTGAGGTGAGCACTAGTTTCAACCAGCCCAAGGTGAGGTCTCCGTGGATATTCATTTAGCCAGATGAAGAATAACACAGTAGTGAATACAGTGGCCTTCTGTTAGCAGGACCGTCCCAGCCCCTCTCTCTCTCTCTCTCTCTCTCTCTCTCTCAGAGCGTGTTAATGAGACCAGGCTTTGACGAGATGCCAGAGTGTGCCCTCTCTCTCTGACTCCCTCCCTCCTTCAGATCTATCAGCCGGGGGGGGATGGGGGAGTCAAGAGACATCCATCCATCCCCTCCTCCACTCCACCTCTTTCATCCCTCCTTCCCAACCGGAGCACAATGCCAGCCATTCAGCAGCACCTCCCCACCTGCCAGCAGGGAAGGACTGGGACTGTCATCCCACAACACTGTACGGAGGAGGAGGAGGGGAAAGAGAGAGAGAGGCTAGTTCTAGACATGCATATCTACATTAAACGTCCTCCCTCTCCTCTTTTCTGAGCAGATTGAAGTAGGAACAGGTCTTCGTCATTCCTCTCTGCTGGGCCAGGCGGCTTTCGGCCTCTCAGGGGCTGCCAGCGATTGTCACTCATTCAGACAATTCAAATAAGCGAAACCCAGGGTGCTGTGGATGATTTACTTTTCATAAAGAAAGCACACAAAGTGACTGGCTACGGCCCAGTCAGCCGCTCTCTCTCTCTCGTTAACCCCGCCAGTGCCCAAGAGGAACCCTCAGCTCAGACAGACAGAGAAAGGGAGGGACTCCAATCCCTCAGAGCTGCAGTCTAAACCAGACCTCTGGTATACCATAGAGATTGGGATGACAGACAGTGGGATTACAACAACATCTAAACCTTTACATTTGAGTCATTTAGCAGACTTACAGTTAGTGCATTCATCTTCAGAGAGCTAGGTGGGACAACCACATATCATAGTCATAGTAAGTACATAAGATGTCTTATTTAAAAAAAGATACTCTTTGACAAGGCTTCAGACACCTCCTTAACACGGTCAGGGACTCTGCTGTCCTAGTGTCAGGGGAAAGCTCTTTCCACCATTGGGGTGCCAGGACAGAGAAAATCTTTGACTGGCCTGAGCGGGAGCTGACCGGCCAAGAGAACAGAGGTGGCAGAATGGAGTGCTCTGGTTGGGGTGTAGGGTTTGAGAATAGCCTGGAGGTAGGGATGGGCAGTTCCTCTTGCTGCTCCGTAGGCAAGCACCATTAAGTGGATTCGAGCTTCGACTGGAAGCCAGTGGAGTTTGGGGGGGGCTTCATGGCTTGGTTCAAAGCCAAGCAGGACGGTGAGACGGAGAGGAGGAATCTGACCACAGCACCCGCACAGACAAGAATCTGCATGACTGTGCAGAGGAGGAGAGAAGCAATGTGTGTATCCCTCTCCTACCAAGTAGGCTAAATTCCCCACAGGTTATTCATTCCATTCAGCCCATCAAACACATGAAGAGTCCTAAACACACAGATCTGTTTCCCGAGAGAGGGAGAGAGAGACAGACAGATGGAGAAAGAAGGAAGAGAGAGACATAGAGAGAAAGACAGAGAAAGCAAGAGAAAGAGAGAGCGAGAGAAAGACGAGGACAGAGTCAGAGAGAGTGCTCCGTGCTGGATAGACATGCAAGGTCGGGCCAGCAGAGACGCGTAGACCTGGCAGTTCCAAAACACACAGGACTCTGCTGCCAGGAACTGGATTATCTACAGCGGTTCTCCACTAGAGAACAGAGTCCAGTGCTTCCTGATTCCCATTACCTTTCTCTGAGAGACCCCTGGGTTATGACCAATCACAACAGACAGGTGCAGCCAATTAGCCACACCGTGTCACTGTGTGTGTGTGTTTGGTGTCCAGCGTAAGGCCACTTGGGCTTAGATAATTGGTGTCTGTTGTCCCAGTTAATTTTGAGTTCCATTGTCTGCTGAAGGAACGTCTAGGGAAACAACAACGGCCTGGCCAACCCTCCTCCAGGAGAGGTACTGGGTCGTCTTGGTGACCACCTTACAGTCAGTCAGTCACCTAGTCAGTCAGGAAAAGGCCACATCTCAATCTGTTAAAGATAAACAGTCATTACAGACTTTTCTTCACACACACACACACACACACACACACACACCCCTGGACTGACTCATAGGCCTAGACCTTAAAGCCCCAAACCAAGATATTTCTCAGTTAAAACATGATTAAGATTGGAAAAAGACTGGTCATGGTTATTCGCTAGCAACATAGCGTACATAGAAACAAGTTAGACGTTGGGCCTGACATGAGTTGAGCAAGTGCATGAGTTGTTCCTTCCTGACTCAGGGTTGAACTCTAATCTCTCTAGAATGACCAGCTAGTGAGAAGAGGGGAAAGACAGGGAGAGACAGATAGAGATATACACTGAGCATACAAAAGATTAAGAGCATCTGCTCTTTCCATGACAGACTGACCGGGTGAATCCAGGTGAACGCTATGATTCCTTATAGATGCCACTTGTTAAATCCAATTCAATCAGTACACATGAAGGAGAGGAGACAGGTTAAAGAAGGAGTTTTAAGCCTTGAGACATGGATTGTGTATACGTGCCATTCAGAGGGTGAATGGGAAAGACAAAAGATTGAAGTGCCTTTGAGTAGGTGCCTGGCGCACCGGTTTGTGTCAACTGCAACAGCGCTGCTGGGTTTTCCCCCGCCCAACAGTTCCCCGTGTGTCTCAAGAATGGTCCACCACCCAAAGGACACAAAGCCAACTTGACACAACTGTGGGAAGCATCCCTGAGGAACACTTTTGGCACCTTGTAGAGTCCCTACCCTGACAAAATGAGGCTATTCTGAGGACAAAATGGGTGGGTGCAACTCAATATTAGGAAGGTGTTCCTAATGTTTGGTAGACTCAGTGTAAATAGAGAGAGAGAGAAAGAAAGGCAGAGAGAGTGCACGCCTGAGAGAAAGAGAAGAGAAAGAGAGAGCGCAAGAGAGCCAGGGTCTTGTTGGCAGAGCCATCCAACTAAGGCTGTGTCCCAGAGCCATATGGAAGCGTTTTGCTTCTCCAGTCATGCCCCGTCGGGTTTAACAAAAGTGGCGGCTAGTCGGCTACCACATGCACTGCTTTTGGGACTCACTTCAATATATATATATATATATATTTTTTTATGAACTCCCGCAAAGAGGCCCCAGGCACTTCATATAGAGACCGGATTTAATCAATAGGAATGGTGACAAGGTGTTGAGCTCAGATCTCTCTCTGGTGAATGCTGTGGAGGTGAGAGGGATTGATATATAGCTATATATAGCTGCATCATGGGGTCGATATACAATAATGGATAATGATGTGGTAAGTATATACCTGTGTTGTAAAAACTGTCCGCACCCCACCAAACAGTGAGTATTTCTAGAGAGATTTCCAGGTTTATTACCCTCTCCTTTAATGCACGGGACCAAATTACAGTTCCCTCTTCAATTCCAATCCTGTCATAGTAAATATACATTACGATTTGGAGATCTCGCGTGAAAACTGACTGCATCACTTGATGCTGAGGAAAAATTGAATGTTGTCTGGTCGCTTGGCGACTACGGGAAACAATTGCCTGGCGATATGGTAAAGAAGTTTTGTGTAGGTGTGAAAAATATTTTTCCGCAAGAATCCTAATTTTCGAGGTCTCAGACTTGACTTTTAACGTCTCCACCTGAGACCTTCTGGATCGCACTCAGGACCATCCTTCAGTTTTATCCCCTGCAGTTGAGCATAAAGGAATTACTCGGTGGGCCAAACAATAAAAATACACTCTTGTGGTCTGAAACAATATCTCAGAGAGAAAGGGGGAAAGAAAGAGAGAGAGACAGAGAGATTCTACAACAATGCCCCCTTTGTCCCGGCCCAACACTGTACTCTACCTACCAGCCTTCTCTTTGACTCTGTGCCAACACAAACCACTGTGCTGGGGTACAGGCCTACAGCCAAACAATCTACACTTGTGTTTAATATACTACAGTCTGTCTGCATCGGCCTACCTGTCAGTCACATGCACGAGCACACGCACACACGCATGGACACACACACAGCTGACTGGCTGGGCCGGGGCCGAGCCCTTATCCCATTGGGTTATTGAGAGGTAACACAACACACTGCTAGATAACCGTTTATGATAAGGCTTGTGCTGTGTGGTAATCAGCAGTGGCATTGAGACAAACATGTCACATGCTTTTAAAAACACTGCGTTTCCTCCCAAGTAACTGATTTTGGACAACAAACTTGAGGTTGCAAAAACTGTCAGCCGTTTTCTCTACCCGGCTCTGTCTGTCTGACTCTCTTTCAGTCCTGTTTGCTTGCTCCCTCTCACAGTGTTGGCAGAGGGATGTTTGCCTCTACTACAGCGGAGTAAGTCATGTGGTGCGTGTGCCAGCATTTCTCTTTCACCTAGCGGGACCTGGCTACAGTGGACAGGCTGAGTTCATTGATGTGGGGCCAGTGGCCCCGAGGTGAGTGTGAGTTAGCAGCGGGGTTCTGCTTGGCTGGGAGGGTGTCACTAGTCCTCATCAACACCCTAGCATGGTGATTCCTCATGAGCCTAGAACAAAAGAAGACCCGGATTTGGGGGATTTTCACAAAATGTAATCCATAGAACGGTCTTTTAGAGGAAGGATTGTTGACATATTTGGCATTTGTATCTTAAAGCCTAATTGAGAAATAATTAATTAAGGTTTAGTGATAACATTTGGAACATTCGTGACATGTTGGCCTTACCCAGGCCTCCTTTAAAGATTCTATGATGTTTAATCTGTAGGTGCTACAAAGCAAACATTGGTGTCATTTGAAGCTTGACTGTAATATGTGTGCTACTTAGATTTCAATAATCAATTTTCTTACATGCATTTATGAATATTGAAGAACAAACATTAATCGAAAACACCAAATCTATGATTTGGATTATTATATTTTTTTTACATTGTTGAACATACTCTACAGGCATATCAACATTCCACAGTGGGATCTCTGCTACTTTTAGAGTTCCGATCCAATATGTAAGCATTACCAACAGCGTGAACGTCAAAATGATCACCCTCTGCTGGTGATACAGGATGTGCTATGATACAAATAAAAGGAGGGCTGTGATTGGTTACATTGTCTACTATGCCAATTTCTCTGTAGAATAATGGGCCATATCTTTAGAACTAGCAGAGATCCCTCACTGGGACTTCGATATGCCGATACAGTATTTTCTGTTCAACAACATATTGCATTTTTTTTTCTAAATCTCTAATGGCATACGTCTAAATTGCTAATGGTATATGTTAAATATTCATGTGAATATTTCTCAATATTCATTCATTCATTAATGTAAGACAATTGTTATTGAAATAAAAATACTACGCATATTACAGAGCACGAGGTAAAGCTTCATATGACACCAATGTTTGCTTTGTAGCACCTGCAGATGGCACATTATGGAATCTTAAAAGATGCACTTTGCAGTAATCACTATGCCATTTCCTGGTTGCAAAAATTCTAACAGTTCGCTTAATTTTACTTTTGTGACAAAACAAGCAAGTATAATGTACCATCTAAAAAGCTGTGAAATATCATTTCCATAGGCAAAAATATTGTACTGTCAGCTGGTGTTCAAAACCGTAAGTAAAAGACGCAAAGACTTTACTTAAGAACGGGACGCATAGAAATAGCACACATAGAACAGATTCACTGCTTCTTAGACTTGCTTTCAATGAGAATGTCAGATCTATAACACACATTTCTATGTTACATATTGCAGCTTTAATAGGAGGCCTGGGTAAGGCCAACATGTTACAAATGTACCAACTTTAATACATTTTTCCACAATTACGCTATAAAGATACAAATGTCAAATATATGTCAACAATCTTTCCGCCAAAGGACTCTTCTATGGATTACATTTCTTGAAAATCTAAAGAATCATGGTATGTTTTGTTATATTTTCATGACGAATCACCCAGCATAAGTACCTCCGACCCTCTGATTCATTCATTCATGGTCACCAAAAGTAATTGCTTATTAAAATGTATTTTACAACAATCAGTGTTTAATCAGAGATGGTGTTTGCCATTGTAATTATCTTGTCACTTGTTAAGACTGTACTTAGCTACAGTAGTGAGCGAGGAGTAAGGAGTCATTGTAGAGTTATCAGTGTTGGTATGTAGCCTACGATATAGCCTATCCATAGGATTAATGATGGCCATTACTTCAAAGCCACTGAATCACACTGCTCTATCTCGATGAAGAGGTCCTTTGGTATGTCCAGTCATACTGCATCATCATGGTTATCACAAGATTCCTTTGAAAACCTATTGGAATAGATTGAACGAAAAGATCTGTCTCTTTTATCACGGATTTCCTTGTGAACTGAACCAATTCGTCAACTAGCTGGACATTGAGTTGGGGCTTTTAAAGCAGTAGTATATCCAGTGCATAGACAGACTGAGCTCCCTTGTCTATGCAGTGCTACATCGCCTCCACCTGGCCAGTCTAAAGAATTACAACTACTGTACCACTGACTTGACATCACTTTCGCTTGTAGGCTACCGCCATCTGTTGGACACCAAGTCAAGTTTCTAATCAGAGATGTTGTGGTAAAGACAAAAGGGGCGTAAACTCAGAACACTGAAGGAACAATTAACGTAAACGATAACAACGCTATTAGATTAAACAACATTCCCCAAATAAAAAGGTGCATAAATGGCCGTGTGGAATGGACGGTGTGTCATTTTAGCGTAATCTACCTGCGGTTGGCCCTCTTTCCTCTGTCCTCCTCGCTGGGGTCGGTACTCTTCTTCTCGTCCTCCTTCATCTTCTTAAGCTTCTTAGAGATCCTCTCCCTCATTTCCTGCCTCTCGTCAGAGTCATACTCCTCTTCGTCACCATTCGCATCCCCCTCCGCAGCCTCATCATCCTCACCCTGAATACGAGAGAGAGAAGGCATGAAGAACACTCAAGAGAAAAGGTGTTTCCCAACAAGCGGAACGTAGTGCATTATAAATGTAGTGCATGGTGTGTTGATTGAACAGACCACATGAAGAAATAAGAGCATACCTCTGCTGCTTCTCCAGCTCCACCTTTGGCCTTTCTCCTTCAAACACAAGACAAACAGACTCAGAAAAACATGAAGAATATATTCATTCATTCTCCCAACATGATAAGTTGAGGCAGCAGAGCATGGTGTCTGTACGGTATCTTAGTGTTTACTTGTTGACCACGGGGACAGAGCTCAGCAGCGGATCATCCTTCAGCAGGTCATGACTGCTTTTGCTTTTCCCCTTCAGTGTCTGGATGAAAAGAAACAATGTGTGTATGTATCTGATTGACACTGATGGCATAAAGATGGTGTGTTTGACTTGAAGTGCAGAATAACAATAAGACTGCTCATGTTCTAATTACCTGGCTGACTTGAGTTGCCATTTCCTCTTCCTCCTCAGCTTCCTCTCCGAATGACAACAGACTGAAGTTCCTGACAAAATAAATAGGTCCAGAGTCCAACTGTTCATAACTACAGAACCACGCTTCCGAGTCAGCAACAGATTGAGAGTGAGGAGCAGAGAAAGTGTGTATAATAGTTAATTAAACACTTACTTTGTTGCTTTGGACTGAGATTTCTTTCCCTCTTTTTTATCTTCATCCTTTTTGGATTTCTTTCTTTCACGTGGAATGATGTCATCAAAGGGAGAATGTAACACCTGCAGAGAGACATTAAAAAAAAAAGTAAAGTAACAGAGTCTGACAGAATTGCTACACATGCAAAACAAATGAAGGATCAAAGTGATAAAATATGATTGTATGTAAACCCATAACAAGACATACATACCTCAGTGGTTCGTATCTTGTGTGGATTTAGAGGTCTTTCCTCCTGATCACATTCCACTTCTGATAACCTGAGCATGTTGTACACTGTATCACCTGTCACCTGCATTGGGGAAAGGAAGATGAACTTACAGGACAAATGCTGCATACTAAAAGCTATACAAATATAAAGATGCATTGATCTTATTTTGGCGTTTTACCTTTCCAAAGATGGTGTGTTTGTTGTTGAGCTCATCTGCCCGACCCAGGGTGAAGAAGAACTGGCTGCCGTTGTCATGGGGCCCTGCGTTGGCCATGGCAACCAGACCACGTCTGTTGAAGCGAAGTCTGGAGTGGAACTCATCCTGAGAATGGGGGACAGAACCAACAGCAAAACAAGAATCAGCTCCACTGTCTCATTGTTAGTGGAAGTCTGAAACCGTAGTAATGGGTGAACTGACAAAGGTTCCATCTAGAAAAGTTGAGTTTATGTCTAGCCTTTACATTTTTGGGGTGAACATGATGCGAGAAAATAAGGTGATGGAGACAGTGAAAGTTAACCTTGAATGGGCGTCCATAGATGGACTCTCCCCCCGTCCCGGATCCTGTGGGATCTCCTCCTTGGACAATGAACTCTGGCACCACTCTATGGAATGGTGTTCCATCATAGTAGCCTGTGGAAGAGAACAGTACACATTTACAATAAGCTGGTGTGCAATGTGAAATGGTGAGTATACTAATCTCTCGAGGACAGACTAAACAAAATCGGACAGAATTCCACAAGATTTTAGTTCTGGGTTAACCAAGATTTTGAGTATACATAATAAATACATCAGTATCATTGAGTGACCTTGCATTTTAACCCGCTAGTAGATATAATCAGGCACTCAGTCCTTACCTTCCATGCATAACTGGACAAAGTTTCTGGCGGCCTTGGGAGTCTCTTTGGACCACAGCTCAATGTCGATGTCACCAGCTGAGGTCTTGATCAGAACCTGAGAAGGTAGAAGCATATCACTTTATACCAAGGCCACATTTCTGCTTGGTATAACAACGTTAGCTAGCCAGCTTACTGTACTTCATGCAGACTATGATCTTCAGAGGAACTAATTACAGGACCCCTGGCAAGCAAGCTCCCGCTCACCTTTCCATTTGTTGGAGGCTCTTGAATGTAAATGTTGCTCATTTTGTCGTTGACGTTGACGGACAACTAGACACCGAAAATCTGTTATCTATCTTTTCAGCAGTAAAAAAAAAAGTTTTTTTTCTCCGAAAATGCAGCACTAAGTACTTCGCAAAGACTGCAAATTAGAGACTATTACCTAAATGTGTTGCAAGCACAGCTCACTGAACCGCCATGTTGTTAAAAAATGAATGCTTTGTTTACCTCGAGTGAATGGGGGGTGAGCGGCATTTACCGAGTCGATGCTTTGAAGGAGTTTCCCCTGATATTTGTTTGAATGGTGATATGTCAAATATCAATGAATTTACTAAATATCTGTATGAAAATATATCGTAATTAAACATCTGTTAAAACATTGATGGATTATCATTTCCATATACACCCCTAAAATGTGTGGTTTGGTCCGTGTGTTACATTGCAATCAACCCCCCCCCGCCCCCTTAAAACGTTATACAGAACATTAGCTAGCTAGCTAAAGGGAGGCTGACGAATTTATGTCGAGAAATATTAGTATCTGCGAATTATTTCTCAAGTAGGTTGTCAAATCAGCTCCGAATGTGTTTAAACATTATTATTTATTTTTTTACCAAAGACCACTTGATGTTTCCTATCGGACCTGTTTTGTAGAGGACCCACAGGGAAGTGTTTCGAAGTTTATCAACGCAACAAGGATTTTCTTTGCAATAAAGTGTGATAATGGCTGCACCGGGTATGTTTGATCTAACATAAAGCTACTCGGTATTAATATTTTAATGGAAATTGGAGGTAGCTAGCTATAACTATCCTATAGTTGCCTTTTTGGCAGAACTTATGGACTGCTCACTAGCTAGCCTAGCAACTATGATCCGATTGGCTTGTAGGATTGTGTTCAATGTTTTAAATAGCTAGCTAGTGTTATTTTGATAATATTCTGTGTCTCCCCATTCGTCTGATAACAGCTGTGTTATGTTATCTCAATCATATACACTAAACAAAAATGTAAACGCAACATGTAAAGTGTTGGTTCCATCAACTGATATTAAATATCCCAGAAATGTTCCGTACACACAAAAAGCTTATTTCTCTCAAATTGTGTGCACAAATTTGTTTACATCCCTCTTAGTGAGCATTTCTCCTTTGCCAAGGTCATCCATCAACCTGACAGGTGTGGTATATAAAGAAGATGATTAAACAGTATGATCATTACACAGGTGCACCTTTGGGGACAATAAAAGGGCACTCTAAAATGTGCAGTTTTGTCACACAACGCCACAGATGTCTCAAGTGTAGAGGGAGCTCGCAGTTGGCATGGTGACTGCAGGAATGCCCACCAAAGCTGTTGCCAGAGAATTGTTCATTTCTCTACCATAAGACACCGTTTTATAGAAATGTGTAGTCTGTCAACCAGCCTCACAACCGCAGACCCCGTGAATGGCATTGTGTGGACGAGCAGTTTGCTAATGTCAACGTTGTGAACAGAGTGCCCCATGGTGGCGGTGAGGTTATGGTATGGGCAGGCATAAGCTACGGACACATGTCCCAGTTCTACCATGGCCTGCATACTCAGACATGTCACCCAATGAGCATGTTTGGTATGCTCTGGATTTACGTGTACAACAGTGCGTTTTAGTTCCCGCCAATATCCAGAAACGTTGCACAGCCATTGAAGAGTTAGGCAACATTCTACAGGCCACAATCAACACTAAAGGAGATGTGTTGCACTGCATGAGGCAAATGGTGGTCAGACCAGATACTGACTGGTTTTATGATCCACGCCCCTGCCTTTAAAAAAAAAAAAAAAGGTATCTATGACCAACAGTCATGTGAAATCCATAGATTAGTGCCTAATGAATTTTTTTTCAATTGACTGATTTCCTTAAATGAACTGTAACTCAGTAAATAAATTGTTGCATTGTGCGTTTATATTTATGTTCAGTATAAGAAGGAATCAGATTCTTTTTAGGCGTTGAATATACAGGCATACGTTTTGCGACACTTCGACAAAGCAATAAATTGTCCCATTTCACAATGATGACATTTTTCACTTGCAGGTCCCAATAAGGACAACATCAGAGCTGGGTGCAAGAAATGTGGTTACCGTAAGTCATCTTTATTGCTTATATTATGTCTCTAGTCTAACTCTACATATTCAAGCCTTGTGAATACAGTTCCAGAATGTTTCTTGTTGTCCCCTGACCCATAATCATTCTGTGGTAGATACACTTTCATTCTAAAGTACTTCCCTTCTTCACTCACTTTCTGGTCATTTTATCAGCGGGTCACCTGACGTTCGAGTGCCGTAACTTTGTGCGTGTGGACCCCCGGAAAGATATTGTCCTAGATGTAAGCAGTACAAGCAGCGAAGAGAGTACAGAGGACGAGCAGGAGGATCTGCCTAATGACAAGCTGGGTCGGGGAGGAAAAGACTCAAAAGGTCAACTTTTATTACATTTTGGAATCTCTGCTCAGCATGTTGTTAGAATGAACTGAATTCCAACTGGTTATTGGTACAGACATGAATGCCATTCTGGACATACAGTGGGGCAAAAAAGTATTTAGTCAGCCACCAATTGTGCAAGTTCTTTCACTTAAAAAGATGAGAGAGGCCTGTAATTTTCATCATAGGTACACTCCAACTATGACAGACAAAATGAGGAAAAAAAATCCAGAAAATCACATTGTAGGATTTTTAATGAATTTATTTGCAAATTATGGTGGAAAATAAGTATTTGGTCACATACAAACAAGCAAGATTTCTGGCTCTCACAGACCTGTAACTCCTTCTTTAAGAGGCTCCTCTGTCCTCCACTCGTTACCTGTATTAATGGCACCTGTTTGAACTTGTTATCAGTATAAAAGACACCTGTCCACAACCTCAAACAGTCACACTCCAAACTCCACTATGGCCAAGACCAAAGAGCTGTCAAAGGACACCAGAAACAAAATTGTAGACCTGCACCAGGTTGGGAAGACTGAATCTGCAATAGGTAAGCAGCTTGGTTTGAAGAAATCAACTGTGGGAGCAATTATTAGGAAATGGAAGACATACAAGACCACTGATAATCTTCCTCGATCTGGGGCTCCACGCAAGATCTCACCCCGTGGGGTCAAAATGATCACAAGAACGGTGAGCAAAAATCCCAGAACCACACGGGGGACCTAGTGAATGACCTGCAGAGAGCTGGGACCAAAGTAACAAAGCCTACCATCAGTAACACACTACGCCGCCAGGGACTCAAATCCTGCAGTGCCAGACGTGTCCCCCTGCTTAAGCCAGTACATGTTCAGGCCCGTCTGAAGTTTGCTAGAGAGCATTTGGATGATCCAGATGAGGATTGGGAGAATGTCATATGGTCAGATGAAACCAAAATAGAACTTTTTGGTAAAAACTCAACTCGTCGTGTTTGGAGGACAAAGAATGCTGAGTTGCATCCAAAGAACACCATACCTACTGTGAAGCATGGGGGTGGAAACATCATGCTTTGGGGCTGTTTTTTCTGCAAAGGGACCAGGACGACTGATCCGTGTAAAGGAAAGAATGAATGGGGCCATGTATCGTGAGATTTTGAGTGAAAACCTACTTCCATCAGCAAGGGCATTGAATATGAAACGTGGCTGGGTCTTTCAGCATGACAATGATCCCAAACACACCGCCGAACCTTGAAGGAGTGGCCGTAAGAAGCATTTCAAGGTCCTGGAGTGGCCTAGCCAGTCTCCAGATCTCAACCCCATAGAAAATCTTTGGAGGGAGTTGAAAGTCCGTGTTGCCCAGCGACAGCCCCAAAACATCACTGCTCTAGAGGAGATCTGCATGGAGGAATGGGCCAAAATACCAGCAACAGTGTGTGAAAACCTTGTGAAGACTTACAGAAAACGTTTGACCTTTGTCATTGCCAACAAAGGGTATATAACAAAGTATTGAGATAAACTTGTTATTGACCAAATACTTATTTTCCACCATAATTTGCAAATAAATAAATTAAAAATCCTACAATGTGATTTTCTGGATTTCTTTTTCTCATTTCGTCTGTCATAGTTGAAGTGTACCTATGATGAAAATTACAGGCCTCTCTCATCTTTTTAAGTTGGAGAACTTGCACAATTGGTGGCTGACTAAATACTTTTTTGCCCCACTGTATGGAATAAATCTAATGAGACCAACTACAATCCATAAGCAACCAAGGTTTTTCATCATGTACTCTCTGATTACCACCTCATTGATGCCTGGCGAGCTCATAACCCTAAAGCAAAAGAGTACACTTTCTATTCAAACAGGCACAAAACATTCTCCCGAATCGATTTAGTACTATTACGTGCCTACGCCTTTTTGTTTATTCAAGAAAATAGAAAAATCGACATATGAGCATATCTAATCATCATGCTTACTACTGCCAGGTCCAAATTCCAGATTCTCCTAAAAGAGCTTTAATATTTCCTAACTACAAAATCCTACTTTTCTGTGAGCAATTTGAAACTGAATTGAATGAATTCGTAATTATTAACAAAAATTCAGTCAAGGATCCTCACATTTTATGGGACGCCATCAAAGGCATTATTAAAACAATACAACTGCATTTGCATCTGAATTTGCCATCCATGGAGTTAGACTCAACCATTACATCCATGGAGTTAGACTCAACCATTACATCCATGGAGTTAGACTCAACCATTACATCCATGGAGTTGGACTCAACCATTACATCCATGGAGTTGGACTCAACCATTACATCCATGGAGTTGGACTCAACCATTACATCCATGGAGTTGGACTCAACCATTACATCCATGGAGTTGGACTCAACCATTACATCCATGGAGTTGGACTCAACCATTACATCCATGGAGTTGGACTCAACCATTACATCCATGGAGTTGGACTCAACCATTACATCCATGGAGTTGGACTCAACCATTACATCCATGGAGTTGGACTCAACCATTACATCCATGGAGTTGGACTCAACCATTACATCCATGGAGTTGGACTCAACCATTACATCCATGGAGTTGGACTCAACCATTACATCCATGGAGTTGGACTCAACCATTACATCCATGGAGTTAGACTCAACCATTACATCCATGGAGTTAGACTCAACCATTACATCCATGGAGTTAGACACAACCATTACATCCATGGAGTTAGACTCAACCATTACATCCATGGAGTTAGACTCAACCATTACATCCATGGTAATTGACCCAGTCATCTACTGGCTAACAAGCTTCGCAGTAATGATCAATTAGTGGATATTGCAACGATTGAATCTGAATCAGGTGAATTACTATCCGAAGGCAAAGTAATCCACCAAAGAATCTCCCGTTTCTATAAAGAATTGTACACCTCTGATTTGTAAATCCAAACCAAGCCAGATCGATTCCCTTTTTAAATGATCTAAGAACTCCTCTTCTCTCAGTCCAGGAGCTTAAAAGGGCATTAGATAACATCAATAAAGGGTACATCACCTGGTTGGGATGGTATTCCTCCTGAGCTCTATTAAAAATGTTGGAACCAATTAGGTCCACTGTTACTTGAAATGATTAACACAGTTGTTTACAAAGATTCATTTGTAAGGGATGTAAGAAGAGCACTAATTTCCATTTATATCAAAGAAAAAAAAAGGTAAGGACGCCATTCAGTCTTCTCATTTGCTAATAGATATGAAACTTTTTTCCAAAATTCTGTCGTCCTGTCTTGCAACTTTCCCAAATTGGTGCATCCGGACAAAAGCGGGTTTTTGGAAAAAACTAATATTATCCTAGGGTAACATCTGTCGTCTATTACATATGTTACATGCTTCATCATAGAACAGCCCAAGGAGCTTTGGTTCATCTCTCGATGCAGAAAAATATTTTTATAGACTAGAATGGTCATATCTTTGTGACTTGGCTCCAATTTCATTAATATGATTAAAATACTAAATGCCAATCCCTCAGCCATAGTAATAACAAGCAGTATTTAGTATAACTAGAAGTTGCAGGCAACGTGATACCATCTCACCTCTGCTATTTTTGTTTATGGAGCCCCTGGCCCAGGCAATTTGACAATTTGAAATTACACCAATATCTCTAAATTCTACAGATCACGTCATCTCATTATAAGCCGACTTACTTTATCTTGACAGTGTATTTCAATTCCCTCCCAAACACTTTGAAGAACATAGACAAATTCAACTCCATCTCAAGTAAAATACATCTAATAAAATCTGCCCTACTGCCTCTCAAGACCCCGATGGAGGACTCCATCTCTACTTATGGAATCCCAATATTTTACCATTTTAAATAGTTGGTTTTAGATATATTTCCTTCTTTAGATAAAACCATTGCCAGAAACTTTAACAAAAAGCTCAAATCAATTAAATCTGACCTCAGTAGATGGACTAACATCCCAGTTTCTTTAACCGGCAGAATATCTCAAATCAAATTTTATTTGTCACATGCACCGAATACAACAGGTGTAGTAGAGCTTACAGTGAAATGCTTACTTACAAGCCCTTATCCAACAATGCAGTTCAAGAAATAGTGTTAAGAAAATACTTACTAAATAAACTAAAGTAAAAAATGCAATAAAAAGTAACACAAAATAACAATAACGATGCTACATACAGGGGGTCAATGTGCGGTGGTACAGGTTAGTCGAGGTAATTTGTACATGTAGGCAGGGGTGAAGTAACTATGCATAGATAATAAACAGCGAGTAGTAGCAGTGTAAAAACAAAGGGGGTGTCAATGTACAGTTGAAGTCGGAAGTTTACATACACTTAGGTTGGAGTCATTAAAACTTGTTTTTCAACCACTCCACAAATTTCTTGTTAACAAACTATAGTTTTGGCAAGTCAGTTAGGACATCTACTTTGTGCATGACACAAGTCATTTTTCCAACAATTGTTTACAGACAGATTATTTCACTCATAATTCACTGTATCACAATTCCAGTGGGTCAGAAGTTTACATACACTAAGTTGACTGTGCCTTTAAACAGCTTGGAAAATTCCAGAAAATGATGTCATGGCTTTAGAAGCTTCTGATAGGTGAATTGACATCATTTGAGTCAATTGGAGGCGTACCTGTGGATGTATTTCAAGGCCTACCTTCAAACTCAGTGCTTCTTTGTTTGACATCATGGGAGAATCTAAAGAGATCAGCCAAGACCTCAGAAAAAATATCGTAGACCTCCACAAGTCTGGTTCATCCTTGGGAGCAATTTCCAAACTCCTGAAGGTACCACGTTCATCTGTACAAACAATAGTACGCAAGTATAAACACCATGGGACTACGCAGCCGTAATACTGCTCAGGAAGGAGACGCGTTCTGTCTCCTAGAGATGATCGTACTCCGGTGTGAAAAGTGCAAATCAATCCCAGAACAACAGCAAAGGACCTTGTTAAGATGCTGGAGGAAACAGATACAAAAGTATCCACAGTAAAACGAGTCCTATATCAACATAACCTGAAAGGCCGCTCAGCAAGAAAGAAGCCACTGCTCCAAAACCGCCATAAAAAAGCCAGACTACGGTTTGCTACTGCACATGGGGACAAAGATCATACTTTTTGGAGAAATTTTCTCTGGTCTGATGAAACAAAAATAGAACTGTTTGGCCATAATGACCATCGTTATGTTTGGAGGAAAAATGGGGAGGCTTGCAAGCCGGAAGAACACCATCCCAACCGTGAAGCACGGGGGGTGACAGCATCATGTTGTGGGGGTGCTTTGCTGCAGGAGGGACTGGTGCCCTTCACATAATATAGATGGCATCATGAGGCAGGAAGATTATGTGGATATATTGAAGCAACATCTCAAGACATCAGTCAGGAAGTTGAAGCTTGGTCACAAATGGGTCTTCCAAATGGACAATGCCCCAAGTATACTTCCAAATGTGTGGCAAAATGGCTTAAGGACAACAAAGTCAAGGTATTGGAGTGGCCATCACAAAGCCCTGACCTCAATCCTATAGACAATTTGTGGGCAGAACTGAAAGGGCATGTGCGAGCAAGGAGGCCTACAAACCTGACTCAGTTACACCAGCTCTGTAAGGAGGAATGGGACAAAATTAACCCAACTTATTGTGGGAAGCTTGTGGAAGGCTACCCGAAACGTATGACCCAAGTTAAACAATTTAAAGGCAATGCTACAAATACTAATTGAGTGTATGTAAACTTCTGACCCACTGGGAATGTGATGAAAGAAATAAAAGCTGAAATAAATCATTCTCAACTTTTATTCTGACATTTCACATTTCACACTTAAAATAAAGTGGTGATCCTAACTGACGTAAGACAGGGAATTTTTACTAGGATTAAATGTCAGGAATTGTGAAAAACTGAGTTTAAATGTATTTGGCTAAGGTGTATGTAAACTTCCGACTTCAACTGTAAGTAGTCTGGGTGGCCATTTGATTAATTGTTCATCAGTTTTATGGCTTGGGGGTAGAAGCTGTTAAGGAGCCTTTTGGCACCGGTACCGCTTGCCTTGTGGTGGCAGAGAGAACAGTCTATGACTTGGGTGGCTGGGGTCTGACAATTTTGTAGTCCTTCCTCTGACACTGCCTAATATATAGGTCCTGGATGGCAGGAAGCTTTGCCCCAGTGATGTACTGGGCTGTACGCACTACCCTCTGTAGTGCCTTACGGTTGGATGCCGAGCTGTTGCCATACAACCAGTCAGGATGCAACCAGTCAGGATGCTCTCGATGGTACAGCTGTATAACTTTTTGAGGATCTGGGGACCCATGCCTAATCTTTTCCGTCTCCTGAGGGAGAAAAGGTGTTGTTGTGCCCTCTTCACGACTGTCTTGTTGTGTTTGGATCATGATAGGCCACACAAGCTCACCGAACGGGACTTCCGAGTGCTGAAGTGCGTACGCATAAAAATTGTCTGTCCTTGGTTGCAACACTCACTACAGAGTTCCAAACTGCCTCTGGAAGCAACCTCAGCACAAGATCTGTTTGTCGGGAGCTTCATGAAATGGGTTTCCATGGCCGAGCTGTCGCGCACACAAATCTAAGATCACCATGCGCACTGCCAAGAGTCGGCTGGAGTGGTGTAAAGCTCACCGCCATTGGACTCTGGAGTGATGAATCACACTTCAACATCTGGCAGTCCGACGGACAAATCTGGGTTTGGCGGATGCCAGGAGAACGCTACCTGCCTGAATGCATAGTGCCAACTGTAAAGTTTGAAAGCATTCCACAGGGATGCTGGCCCATGTTGACTCCAATGCTGCCCACAGTTGTGTCAAGTTGGCTGGATGTCCTTTGGGTGGTGGACCATTCTTGATACTAACGGGAAACTGTTGAGGGTGAAAACCCCAGCAGTGTGTCAGTTCTTGACACAAACCGGTGTGCCTGGCATCTACTACCGCACTTAAATATTTTGTCTTGTCCATTCACCCTCTGAATGGCACACATACACAATCCATGTCTCAATTGTCTCAAGGCTTAAAAGTCAGTCTTGAACTGGTCTCCTTCCTTACATCTAAAGTGATTTGAAGGGGATTTAACAATTGACATCAATAAGGGATCATAGCTTTCACCTGGATTCTCCTGGTCAGTCTGTCATAGAAAGAGCAGGTGTTCTTAATGTTTTGTATACTCAGTGTATATGTACCTATTTTCATCTTTCTTTGCTTTTAGGCACACGGGGAAGGGGTGGTATGGGGAGGATTTTTCTGGGGAGCGGGACTGACAAGCAACCCTAGTTGCTTGGGGGGGTGGGAAGGGGTTGAAAACATGGTTTCCAGGTGGGGGGGCGGGAGGTGGTTGGTTTGAGGGAGACATGTTGATTGGGGGAAGGGGGTAGAGGCAATAATTTGTTTTCCATTTTTAAATTATGAGTTTGTATATTGTTTATTAGGCCCCCCTCAAACTAGATTTTTTTTTTTTAAAGGTTTGGTCAGAAAAAAAGGTAAATACAGTACAACCGACATAAGTTATTGTATAACAGACTACTTAGCACTGCTCTGGTCACTGTTAAAACAGGCTCGCTGCTTAGTTGTCTATCAATCCTTGGCTTCCATCAAATGTGTTGCTCTCACTTTTATTCAAGTGTTTTGTCTGAATGGTTTTGTGTATTTGTCCTGATTGCTGTAGGTCCCCAGGAGGACACCAGGAAAGTTAAACACAAGAGGAGGAAAAGTAAAGACAGAAAGTCTGAAAGAAAGAGGTACGTCACATTCTTTTAATTCCAGTATATATGATAAATAATTATGCATAGTGGTATTGTATGTTTAATAACTGTGGATGGTGCAATCTTCTGTAGATCTTATTCATCGAGTGACGAAGAGGAGAGCAAGAAGAGAAAGAAACACAAAAGCCACAAGAAAAAAGGAAAAAAGGAAAAGAAAGAAAAGAAGGACCGTCACAAGAAGAAGCAGAAGAAGAAAGATGAACCTTCCTCGTCTGACAGCTCCAGCGGATCCTCTGACACTGATTGAGAAGATGGAACGTTTAGGTACAGATTTACTTAAATGTTTGCACCCGTCATTTTACAGAGGAATCGAGCTAAGACATACGATTGTATTTAGATACACTTTACCTTAAGATATTATTCCTTTTTCTTAAACTTTGATTTTCTTTTTTATGTCCTGGGGAAAGTAATAGGTGCAGACACTGAGTATATCTGGCCCTTGTGTGTCATATAATCAAGGACCATCTGTAGGGCTGGTCAATATAGCCTCTGCTACAAATGAAACAATGGACCCAGATGTACTGTTACTTGTTTGACTTTGGTGAATACTGAAAAGTTTGTATGGAATTTGTTTTTAAAGGTACCATATAGATTGATAGCGTCTAGATGGTTCACTAATACATTGTACAATCTTAACTTTTTATTTTCCAAGTGTTGATCTTTCAAGTTACCAGAATGGGAAAGGCAGATGTAGTAAGCAAGTCATTTCTGTATGTTCCATTTTTAGGAAGGTATTAAGGTGGTAATGCTTCCAGATTTGATGTCATTCATTTAGTAGAAAACTGTAATAAAACAATCGTATTACATTTCTGTGTCTGAGCTCTTTGAAGTGAAAGTGATTATTATTTTCAATATATGGGAAAATATATTTCGCTGTTTGAGAAATGCATGGACATTGAGGATTTTATTTGTTTTCAATCTTATGATATTCATGAAATGGCAAATAGCGCCTGCTTTTGGAGGCAAGACGTGCAGAAGTGTATCCCTCTCTCTATCCTTTCATGATATGACTATCAGCAAGGTGAAAACAATGTGGTGGAAACGTGGCTTTCAGTTAGTCACTGAGCTATTACATGTATTGGGTTACAGTATCAGATCACACTTAATAGTTTCAAGAAAGATACAGTAGGTGCAGAGCCATGTACTTTAGTTCCATGTCGGTGCTGCAGGGGGCGGCATTTAGCTATTATATTGAGTTTGTCTCCCAAGTCCCCCAATCGCTGTACGGAAACCGAGAAATAATGTTTTAATTCAATAGGCTCTATGCATTATACCGTCTCCAACGTTTTAATTTACTCCCTACCGGGTTGATGACTTCCGGAGCGAGTTCTGCTATTGTTTTTATCATTAGCTTACCAGCCATCGTCGATGCATTCCTGACTGAAATAGTTCGCAATGACTACGTTTAAATGACAGCCCCGCGATGGAGGTGCTAATGAACATTGTTCAGTTTCTTCCAAATGTAATGGTATTGCGAGCTTCCACAGTTTCCCGGTCGATGTAGAGCTCAGAACAAGGTGGTTGGTGGCAGTACGTCGTGACAACTTTACTGTCACCAAACACACAAACGTGTGTAGTACACATTTCGTCGAAAGTGACTTTGTTGAGGGAAATACCTAAACATAGGTGTTGTTCCTACAGTCTTCAACGATTGTCATCTTTCAATTATAAACATAGTTTGAAAAATAATGCAGATTCTAATTTGGAAGTTTATTATATGCTTTACAGATGTAAACTGACTGGCTCCAGATTGGATTAGATTCAGTCCGGTGACGCCGTTACTCGCTAATTGGTAGCTCGCTAGCTAACGTCAGCTATGCTAGGGACGATAATGATCTCGCTACCGGTATACTCACCACCACTGGGGACCAATGAACTCCAACGACCTATTCCGCGTGATGGGGTCCTTCGGCAGGGCATGCAAACCATAGTTGTTGGCTGTGCATCTGGAAGCATGCATTGCATGGTCAAACCGTATAGGGCTTTTCAGTCTCAAACGGCCGTGATCCTTTGAACACATTGGTTGGTGGTGATGAAACAACGGAGCCCCATTCAATGAAGGGAAGATTTGCATGTGGAACTTGGCAAAAGGGGGCATGATTTCAAATCAAACTTTATTTGTCACGTGCGCCCGAATACAACATGTGTAGACTTTACCATGAAATGTAAATAATCCTGTGGCCATTTGGTTAATTGTCCTGTGGCCATTTGGTTAGCAGTCTTATGGCTTGGGGCTAGAAGCTGTTAAGGAGCCTTTTGGTCCTAGACTTGGCGCTCCGGTACAGCTTGCAGTGTGGTAGCAGAGAAAACAGTCTATGACTTGGGTGACTGGAGTCTTTTTTGGTGTTTCCTCTGACACCGCCTAGTTTATAGGTCCTGGATGGCAGGAAGCTTGGCCCCAGTGATGTACTGGGCCGTACGCACTACCCTCTGTAGTGCCTTACGGTCAGATGCCGAGCAGTTACCATACCAGGCGGGGATGTAACCGGTCAGGATGCTCTCAATAGTGCTGCTGTAGAACTATTTGAGGATCTGGGGACCCATGCCAAATCTTTTCAGTCTCCTGAGGGGGAAAAGGTGTTGTTCTGCCCTCTTCACGGCTGTCTTGGTATGTTTGGACCATGATAGTTTGTTGGTGATGTGGACACCAAGGAACTTGAAACTCTCGACCCACTCCACTACAGCCCAAACAATATTAATGGGGGCCTGTTCGGCTCACCTTTTCCTTGTAGACCATGGTCAGCTCCTTTGTCTTGCTCACATTAAGGGAGAGGTTGTTGTCCTGGCACCACATTGCCAGGTCTCTGACCTCCTCCCTATAGGTTGTCTCATCTTTGTTGTGATCAGGCCTACCACTGTTGTGTCGTTGGAGTCGTGTTTGGCCATGCAGTCGTGGGTGAACAGGGAGTACAGGAGGGGGGACTAAGCACACACCCCTGAGGGCCCCCAGTGTTGAGGATCAGCGTAGCAGACGTGTTGTTGCCTACCCTTACCACCTGGGGGCGTCTGAATTATAAGCGTCTGGATTAGTTTCCCGCTCCTTGAAAGCTGCAGCTCTAGCCTTTAGCGCGATGCAGATGTTGCCTGTAATCCATGGCTTCTGGTTGGGATATGTGCGTACGGTCAATGTGGGGGACAATGTCGTCGATGCACTTATTGATGAAGCCAATGAATGAGGTGGTATACTCCTCAATGCTATTTGATGAATCCCGGAACATATTCCAGTCTGTGCTAGAAAAACAGTCCTGTAGCGTAGCATCCGCGTGATCTGACCACTTCCGTATTGAGCGAGTCACTGGTACTTTCTGCTTTTAGTTTTTGCTTGTAAGATGGAATCAGGAAGATATAATTATGGTCAGATTTGCCAAATGGAGTGTGGGGGGAGAGCTTTGTATGCATCTTTGTGTGTGGAGTAATCCAAACCCAACCTTCATTTACTCGTTAGGCGCGCACTGAGGTTTCAAACTCAGTTTTAGACGAGACTGACTTTTTGACCAAAATTATCTCATTTACACGTTGTAGTCAATTTTGACTCTAGAGTAAAAATCTTTCTGACTCATATCGATGCCACATAGGCCATTTTAGGGGCAGTCACTCGTTAACTGTTTTAAACTTCAATGGGGTGACGTCAGAGTTGGACGGATAGCAAGGACCCTGATACATGTTAGAAACACACAACAATGGTGCTCAGTCTGCCTCTTCATACTCAAGTGTTTTAATTTCCAGGACAGATTTCATCATCACAGCCAGTCAGGACAGCCATGTGAAGTTCTGAAAAAAGTTTGTCAAACACTTCCGCAGTCGTCTGGGTACGAATGATACATCCGCACACTGGCCTGATCAACATGCTTAAGCTGGGGTGAGTTTAGAGGTGAAAGGTCTAGCAATGTAGCTTGTTGCCTTAAAGCCAAGAGTGTTGATATGACTTCACAGTAATATCTCTGCTCTGTGTGTCTGTGTGTCTTGTGTAGTTTCCACCCGGGCCAGTGAGTGGATCTACAACCCAGGTGATGCTGTCTGCTGCGTGGCCTGCTCAGAGAAATCCACCGGGAAGATCTTCCGTCTACGACGGACGGGGAAGCAACGAGAAGCTCCATACCTTCGACAAGATACACTCCTCTCCGCTGTCCCCGATCCGCCTCAACCCCAGATACAGGGTCATCGTTTCTGCAGACAAGGCTGGAATATTGGACCGGCCTCCCCAGCGAGTTCAATTTCCCCAGGCACGTGGACTGGGAGTATAAGACTGACACAGACGTGTATGAGTTTGCCGAAAACAAAACTTACCCAACCAGCCTGGCCTTCTCCCACGACGGCAAGAAGATGGCTACTATCGCCACCGACAAGAAAGACAGGATCTTCCGCTTCCTGACGGGGAAACTGATGAGGGTGTTTGATGAGTCGTTATCGGTAAGTTCCTAACTTTCACAATCGGGTCTTTACTTTATTTCACATTGCTATTAATAAACTGTGCTATATCTTTTAATCAAGAGATTTGTCATTTTAAGTCACAAGATACTGACAATTGGTAGCCAATTCACTGTTTCCCACATTTCCCAGTGCATTTATCTGAACTGTGGTAATTTCTCTGACCTGGTCCTTTTAGATGTCCACAGAGGTGCAGCAGATGAAGCAGCAGCTACCAGACATGGAGTTTGGTCGGAGGATGGCGGTAGAGAGGGAACTGGAGAAGGTGGACGGCATTAGGCTCGCCAACATCATCTTTGACGAGACGGGTCACTTCGTCCTCTACGGAAACATGCTGGGCATCAAGGTCATCAATGTGGAGACCAACAGGTAGCGTTTGAATGGTCAAAATGCACTTCACAGTAATATCCTCTAAACATAGTGGTTGTCAGCCCTGGAGAGCTACAGAGTGAGCAGGCTTTTGTACCAGCCCTGCACTAAAAACCCTAAGTTAACTTGTCAAGCTCTTGATAAATTGATTAGTTGAATCAGTTGTTTTTAAGGCTGAACTGAAACAAAATGTATTTGTCACCTGTGTGTGTTCAGGTGTGTGCGTATCCTGGGGAAGTTAGTGTGGGGAAGCTCAGCCTGTTCCAGGGGGTTGCCAAGGCGTGCAACACAGCTCCCACCATCGAGATGAAGGCATCAGACAACCCGGCCCTGCAGAGCACAATGCCAGACCCCACAATCTTCTGCACTGCCTTCAAGAAGAACTGCTTCTACATGGTGAAAATTCAGTCAACTTTTTTTGTCCTTGAAGGGCAATTGTAGCCCCTGTAAAAGAGAAATGGTATATTACTGTTGCTCCGCATTCTGTAATTTCCTCCGAATTTCTGTTACTACAACTTAATTTCTCTTAGTAGTTCTCCAAGAGAGAGCCAGAGGACACGAAGAGTGCCGAGTCAGACAGAGATGTGTTCAGCGAGGAAATGTCTAAGGAGGAGGTGATGGCTGCTACCCAGGCTGAGGGGCCCAAGAGGTTGTCAGACAGAGCCATCATCCACACCACCACGGGAGACATCCACATCAAACTTCCCCCTGTCGGGTAGGTCATCCTCTGTTGTTTAAAAGTACTTCCCGCAGTGCTTCCTTTCCATTTGCAATGCCAAAGGTTCTGTCTGTTAACTTTCCTCAGAACCTACAGTTTTGCATTTGATTGGACAATTTCACTTATGTTTATGGACTATTTTATGTATCTCAGGTGTCCCAAAACGGTGGAGAACTTTTGTGTTCACAGCAGGAACGGTTTATTTCAATGGCCACATATTCCACTGCGTCATCAAGGTAGGACATTTAATCATTGCTCGTTTTGACTTACACTAGGAACTTAATCACAGGATGTGAAAGACTGTGTTGTCTTTCCTCTCGACCCACGACTTCATGATCCAGACGGGATCCTACAGGGACAAGGCATGGGAGGAGAGAGTATCTGGGAAGGGGAGTTTGAGGATGAGTTCCATGCCACACTGAGACACGACCGGCCCTACACCCTCAGTATGGCCAACGGAGACCCCGGAACCAACGGGTCACTGTCATTCCCACGGTAACTAAGGGCTCACTCTGTGTGTCTGTGAGTTGGTATGAATTTGCTACTGAAGTCTGATTTTTACTTTCTCTACATTTCTTCAGTTGAAGGAATGTATTTTATGTCTGTTTTAATCAAGCATTTTACCAGTCTATATTTCTGCATTATGTACAAAGATGTTCAAGTAAATCTAGAACTAAGTTAATTGCTCTCCCTACTTGTCTTTCTCGCCCTGGTTGGACAACAAACAGCGTTTGGCAGGAGTGCCAAGGGAATGGAGGTAGTTCAGAGGATCTCCAAACAGACAAACCTTACGAAGACATCAGCATCCGGTTTCCATCTCACCAGTCTGTGTACTATTATTACATTCCTTTTTTTACAAAGTAAAGTCTTGGATTATTCAACAATGCGTCTTGCCGTCTCTCATTCCACGTGCCATCTTTTCTTGGATGTGTGAAATGAATTAACCAGGGTCTTATTTGGGAACATTACAGAACCACGTTAGACATTTCTATCTACAACTTCTCTGGATGGGTCAGACCATATCCAGACTTTCATCAGTTTGTTTTTATTTAATAGCGTCACATTATGAATAATTTACAAAAAAACATCAAGTCCGAGTAACAAATGTGTGGCTGTGCACTGTGCTTCTAAATGTTTCAAAATCACATCAGAAATGGAAGCTTTCACAAATCAAGAGATCCTTTAAGAATAGAATGAAAGGCTTCCTCACATGTACCTTTGTTCTTTTTTTTGTACATACAAGAAGTAGCAAACACTATAGCAATAAGGAAAGTTAATTCTAACCAAAGGATGGTTCTGCAATACAACAAGAGGCGTTGAAAGGGTGTTACTACAGGTGGGTAATGTAGTATGTTACTAAAAATGCAGACTGTGCTAAAACAGAAAATCTAACAAATATAACAGAACTCAAACCTGGAGTCCTATAGTCGACAGCAGATATTTGTCATTTGGTTTCAAATGAAGCCAGGGTCACATTCAGTAGGGCACAACATTTTGGAGCATTCAGATAAATATTGTGTGAAAATCATCCTGTCAATTAATGAAGGAATCATGTCAGCTCTAAACATTTATCTGCAACGTTGCACCCTCCTGAACACAACCCACATGCACCAATGCATTCTTCACAACAACAAAAAAACACGAGGCAAAAATATCGCTCAGATGTTTCACCAGAGATACAATATCTCGGCAAAGTCCGTTTCAATCAACTAAAAATTGATTGAAACAGATTTCAGTAAACTGCAGTATTTAATGTAACAGACACTTTTCAACCAAAGTAAATAATAGCTGAACCCAAACCTTTACGGCTTGTTATTTTCAGACCTGATGCTGCATTACATAAAATCATCAGTCAAGTGCATTGGTACGGAAGATGACCCCCCACGCCCCCCTCCCCAAATACATTCTAGACCATAACAGGTTACCATCAATTCCTATTAAGACATGACATGAAGGCAGTGCCATAAAGCCAAATTCAGGATATTGGACCATTCGTTTCAATAAAACGTTGGTGTAGAAAAGTCACAGGATGTACACACTTAGTCCTATGACCTAACTAATTGACCTGTGTGTAAATGTCTTATATGATGTGAATACCTGCTGTAGCTTTAGAGAATACCGCAGCTCCTTAGGGAGACCTTAAATGGTGGACAGTTGGCAACGTGCTGTTCCAACTTCTATTCAAATTTTGTGCAAGACTGAACAGGTTATTGGTTAGACATTTGCTAATACAGTATAAGACAGATACTTTTCACTTTGTCAGGGCTTAAGTGACTTATCTACTCAATAATTTCACCTTTTGACTAGTACATCAAACTGCACACTGGTTAGCCAAGGAAAAACATCTGCAACATGGGAGTTTCGCCATGAAATGAACCAACTCATACGATCTTCATTGAGGCGATATGGGAATGTGTAGTCTAGTTAGTTTAGTAAGCTTGAGGGAATCCCTATAACCTGGCCTGGTTTATTAGCATACCTTTTAGCCACGACAGAGCACAAAGCATTCAGACTAATGATGGATTCACTGGCTATGGGTTAGATTAGAAGCTTATCCACGGGTTAGGGGTGGGAACAGTGGGTGTGGTAGGTACAACAGAGATGTAGGCTATGGGGTCCGGGATGTAGGGTATAAGATAGGACTAGGGCCTGAGGGTGAAGGGTACGGGATTTGGGGTAGGACTGAAGTGGAACTGGGTGCAGGTTATGGGATGAGACTGTGGTAGGGCTGGTCTTTATGATATGTGGTAGGATTGGGTCTATTTTAAAGACGTTTTTTCTCCTTTAAGTCAAGCATCAGGTAAGAAGTTTTGTTAGGTGTGACAGGTGTAGGTATTTGGTGAAACTGGTCTCTAGGGTATCAATGGGTTATGGGGTAGTTCTAGGGTAAGAGCATAAGTGGTGAGACTGGGTAACAGAAGTCAGTCATCAGGGGAGGTTTAGGCCACGTCCAGTACGCCTGCAGCCACCAGCTGTCGGGACAGCCAGTCCAGGCCCTCGTGGAGCCCCGTGCCGCTGCGGGCGTCACAGCCTTGGATGTGCCAGCTCCTCCCACAGCACAGCTTGTGAAGGCTCAGAAGCTCCGTCATCTCCTCCACCGACACAGCCCCGGGGACGTCCTGCAGGTGAGGATAGAGGAATCAATGAGTTAAATCATCTTTGCGTGTGTGTTTGTATACTTGTTTCTTGGACCAGGGGGCTGCGCGTGTACCTGTTTGTTGGCGAAGATGAGCAGCAGGGCGTCTCTCAGCTCTTTCTCGGTCAGCAGTTTCGCCAGCTCACTGTGGGCCTCCATCAGCCTGTCTCTGTGACAGCTGTCAATCACAAACACCACCGCTGGAGAGAGAAACTGAGAAAGTCAGGGCCCTATTCATTCTTAACCTGTTTCCGGGTTTCCTGGATGAGTAAAAAACTAAATTTACTATTTTTAAATTCTCTCTCTTCAAAATCAGTAAATTTGTCATATTTATTGATATACAGTAAGGGAAGCAGATAATATGAAAGAAAGAGGATACAGATACACTATTTATACAAAAGTATGTGGACACCCTTTCAAATTAGTGGATTCGGCTATTTCAGCCACACCAATTGCTGATTCAGCACACCGCCATGCAATCTCCATAGACAAACAATGGCAGTAGAATGGCCCGTACTGATAAGCTCAGTGACTTTCAACGTGGCACCGTCATAGGATGCCACCTTTCCAACAATGAAATGGGTTTCCACGGCCGAGCAGCCGCACACAAGCCTAAGATCACCATCCGCAATGCCAAGCGTCGGCTGGAGTGGTGTAAAGCTCGCCGCCATTGAACTCTGGAGCAGTGGAAACGCGTTCTCTAGAGTGATCAATCACGCTTCACCATCTGGCAGTCGGACGGACGAATCTGGGTTTGGCGGATGCCAGGAGAACGCCACCTTCCCCAATGCATAGTGCCAACTGTAAAGTTTGGAGGAGGAATAATGGTCTGGGGCTATTTTTCATGGTTTGGGCTAGGCACCTTAGTTCCAGTGAAGGGAAATCTTAATGCTACAGCATACAATGACATTCTAGACGATTCTGTGCTTCCAACTTTGTGGCAACAGTTTGGGGTAGGCCCTTTCTTGTTTCAGCATGACAATGCCCTGGTGCACAAAGCAACGTCCATACAGGAATGGTTTGTTGAGATCGGCGTGGAATAACTTGACTAGCCTGCATCTCAACACCATCGAACACCTTTGGGATGAATTGGAACGCCGACTGCGAGCCAGGCCTAATCACCCAACATCAGAGCCCAACCTCACTAATGCTCTTGGCTGAATGGAAGCAAGTCCCCGCAGCAATGTTCCAACATCCAGAAGAGTGGAGGCTGTTATAGCAGCAAAGGGGGACCAACTCCATATTAATGCTCAACGATCAGGTGTCCACATACTTTTGATATTGTAGTGTACCTTGTGTGTTCAGGTAATAGTGCTTCCAGAGAGGTCGTAGCTTATGTTTCCCACCAACGTCCCAGATGGTGAACTTGAGATTCTTATACTCCACTGTCTCCACATTAAAACCTAGAGATGACAAGGAATGGCTAGTGTCAATACAATTAAGGTAAATGTAATATAAAAAAAATCAATTTGACACTTGCCTACATGACAAAGACTGTTGTGGGTTTACCTATGGTAGGGATGGGCTGCATAAACTCGTCCTGTTTCAGCTTGAAGAGGATGGTGGTTTTCCCTGCACCATCCAGTCCCAGGGTCACCACCCTGATCTCCATCTTTGGACCGATGTGGACCCGGTTGTCCTGGAACAGAGAAAACCATGTTGTCTAAATTAGGTAACGAATTATCTTTCAATGGAGAGTGTGCCAGGTCTTGAATTCCGACAGAGTGAAGCAGAGCGCTGTACCTTAGTGAATGTGACGGGGATACCAGCGTCTAGCTGGATGTGGTCGGCCAGCTCAGTGAACTGCTGCTGCTGTTTCTGCAGAGTCTCCAACAGTCTGTTGATCTCCTGCTTTGCCAGAACCACCCTGCAGTCATCCTACCGAGAGAGACGGGAAAGATATCAGTCATGATTACTGGGATGTTTTGTGATACTTGCGAGCAAAAATGCTTGATCTTGCTGCGACAAATCTGACATTTTATGTTGTGATATGCAATGATTTTGTCAAAAGTTTCACAAATGCGCTGACGAGGGAAAGTGGGTTGACGTGTGGCTTGATTGAACCATAATATGTGGGTTGAGTATGCGAGTCCTCATTGTGCTACGGTGATGAGTCAGTTTTGTCCGATATTATTGCGACGAATTTACTGTTTTATGCTGAAATAGTGCAGTGATTAGTCAAATTTGCAAGCCCTCAGATAATATGCAGGGCATTGTTGATTTTGAAAAAAAAACATTTGCTATTGTAGAATCCAGGAGGGACTGTATTGCACACGCATACAGAAGACCCCAGGAAGAACATAGCGCTGCAAAGTTGCTTATTGAAAATGACGGCACCTTCCAGTGCAAGCAGATTTCGCATTCCTACGGTGTGCTCTAGATGCTATCCCCATTGGTGGCCCCATTTTGGCTCCTACCTGCTGCAGTGTTTTCTCACAGTGCAGGCAGGCGGTGGAGACCTGGGAAAGCAGGATGGTCATGTCCTCCTGCTGCTGCCGGAGCCAGATGAGTCTCTCTCTTACGTGGGCGTCTACTACGCTGAGCGCCATCTCCTCCTGTCTGCACAGCGTCTCGTGGAGGTCAGCGAAGTAGGCCCGTACGCACGACCGTGCGCTCTCTGCCGTGCCTGGGACCTGGGAAACACCCACAGACGACTGAGTCCATCAGGAATACACAGATTACACACAACATTAGGTAATATACACTATGATAAACCATTTATGACTTTTTAGAAGGCAACAAAGTTTCCGAGGACTTTTAAAATGTAGCCATTGTAATTGGTAAACACAGTAACAGCTTTACATTGATTATACCTCAATTGTCTACTATCTATCCTCTATGACAACTAAAGTTCTTCTGTTGTATAGTATGCAAAAAGTCATCCACTGCCAGCTGTTCTTACATGTTCAGTGTGTGCCATGCCGATGCCATCCTCCACTGTCTGTTCTCCTCCCTCAATCTGCTGTACGATCCCAACCAGCTTCCTGGAATACTCTGACACCTCCTCTGTGAACGTCCGGATACAGTGGGCCATGTCCAGGATGGATGCACGGATCTGATTGGCTTCTGCCTCCAGAACCGCATGCTACAGGAAGGAAGCAATCAGCAAGGAGAAATTAATCAAATCATAGCAGTTGAACAGCCTCAACCTTCAACACCATAGTACCTGCCAAGCTCTTCACTAAGCTCAGGGCCCTGGGTCTGAACCCCTTCCTGTGCAACTGGGTCCTAGACTTCCTGACGGGCCAACCCCATGTGGTTAAGGTAGGCAACAACACCTCCACCACGCTGATCCTCAACACGGGAGCCCCACAGGGGTACGTGCTCAGCCCCTTCCTTTACTCCCTGTTCACCCATGACTACGCACCCGTGTTTCCGTTAGCTGGTAAAATGGGGGCAAAAAAAATGAAAAGCCGATAAATAAAACTGTAGCCGGCCAAATTGTCCCGGAGAAGAAACAACACTACTACAGAGTTGTGAGTCTTCCCTCTACCCTTTCATCCCTGAGCTGTTTCTACAACTTGTAGTCCACCTGTGGTAAATTCAATTGATTGGACATCATTTGGAAAAGCACACACACGTCTATATAAGGTTCCACAATTGACAGTGCATGTCAGAGCAAAAACCAAGCCATGAGGTTGAAGGAATTGTCCGTAGAGCTCCGAGACAGTATTCTGTCGAGGCACAGATCTGGGAGTAAGGGTACCAAAACATTTCTGCAGCATTGAAGGTCCACAAGAACACAATGGCCTTCATCATTCTTAAATGGAAGAAGTTTGGAACCACCAAGACTCTTCCTAGAGCTGGCCGCCCGGCCAAACTGAGCAATCGGGGGAGAAGGGCCTTGGTCAGGGAGGTGACCAAGAACCCAATTGTCACTCTGACAGAGCTTTAGAGTTCCTCTGTGGAGATGGGAGAACCTTCCAGAAGGACAAACATCTCTGCAGCAGTCCACCAATCAGGCCTTTATGGTAGAGTGGCCAGACGGAAGCCACTCCTCAGTAAAAGGCACGTGACAGCCCGTTTGCAAAAAGGCACCTAAAGGACTCTCAGACCATGAGAAACAAGATGATTCTCTGGTCTGATGAAACCAGGATTGAACTCTTTGGCCTGAATGGCAAGCGTCACGTCTGGAGGAAACCTGGCACCATCCCTACGGTAAAGCATGGTGGTGGCAGCAGCATCATGCTGTAGAGATGTTGTTCAGTGGCAGGGAGACTAGTCAGGATTGAGGGAAAGATGAACGGAGCAAAGTACAGAGAGATCCTTGATGAGAACCTGCACCAGAACGCTCAGGACCACAGACTGGATCGAAGGTTCACCTTCCAACAGGACAACGACCATAAGCACACAGCCAAGGCACACAGCCAAGTGGCTTCGGGAACAAGTCTCTGAATGTCCTTGAGTGGCCCAGCCAGAGCCCGGACTTGAATCCGATCAAACAACTTGCCACCCCCATCTAGCCAGCTAACTAGCTGTGTGAGAGTACTTGATGTCGATCACTGAGAGTTAGTGCTATCCGGTATCCTTGGGACATTCCTAGGCTAAACACTAACCTTAACCCCTCCCATAACCCTTACCTAACTTGAACCATTTTAAAATGTCAACTTCAATGGGATAGGGATGTCCCAAGGATCCCGAATAGAAAGGACTGTTTACTGAGGCAACGCGTAGGGCGAGTGCCAGCACCAAATTTTGTGATTGATGTTTTTCCTTTCAACTGACAACAAAATAACAATACATTGAAAATGTGTCCAATGCTGTGTTCCAGCTGGCTAGCATGAGGCTTCAGTCTTCAGTCTTGGCTAGCATGAGGCTTCAGTCTTCAGTCTTGGCATTCTGTTTGCTGGAATCATTGCAGTTTATCCTCCCATTCGCTAGAGTAACACAGTTGGTCTATAAAAAATATTGTATTTCTGGTGCTCTTAAATTGTATGTGGTGCTTACATTAATGTTCTTTGTAGGGCTGTTTTTAGCACAATCAATACAGAAAAGGTGTTATTGGTTATATGTGAATATTTCCACTCTAAAAATCAGAATTGTATCAGATCAAAAAAAATCCATATCTGTGGGGTTCTAATAAAAACATTTATTTTGTCTCTAGTGGGTCTTGTTGCTAGGAATGTTGCTTGAGAGATTGACATCAGTCAGTCAATACTGATATTCTCCAAGCTGACTCATCCTCCTTCCGTACCTTGTGTCCCTGGTGCTTGCCGTACTCTTTGCACACGCAGCACATGAGTGGCCCAGGCTGGCAGATCTCCTCCTGGCAGACAAACTCGATAGCGTGGACCTGGTGCTGCGGGCACAGCGTCTTCTCGTGGGGCTTGTCTGCCAGGGGTACCCGCCGGTGCTTGGCCAGGGTGCGGGTGGAGTGGGTGAGCTGGGAGCAGTTGGCACACAGGTGGGTGGCACACACCGTGCAGTACATAGATGCCGTGTGGCTCTCGTCCTCGTCACAGCGGATTATACTCTGGAAGGAAAGGGAAGAACATAAGATAGTGTTACTTACTTAATGACAACACATGAAATGTCTGTTTGGTTGGATGATGGAACGTAAAAAACTAGGCAGATCAAAGCAAAGTCCCATATTGCTTTCACCTATCCTCTGTGTTTTCAGATAATTGCAGATAAAAGATGGGAACCCAGGGCAGGGGTAACTACTGCCTACCTCTCCCATGCCTTTGAGGGACTCCTCTGCCATGCCCAACTGGTTGGACGCTCCATTCTGCAGCCTCTCCAGAAGTTCCAACAGAGCAAAGTTCTTCTTCAGACCCCACACACCAGAGTCCCCTGAGAGAGACAGAAAGATGGATGTCACATCACCTTCACACAGACCAGAGTATGTTAGCCATTGGAAATCCCACTCATCGCTCACGGAGCGGTCTTTGCGCACCGCTCCGTGGTTCAACGTCCATTCCCCTGATCAGCGCTCACAGAATTCTTTTTTTAAACTCAAATTTAGACTCTCCTTTTGTTTAACAATAGCACGTTTTGATTTCTATATAGGCTATCTTGCTATCAATTACACAGGCTGTGTGACCTATTTCTCTGTTGACTCATAACATCTCTGCGTATTAGTGGTGGGGTAGGATAAATAAATACAACAGAATAGGCCTTATTAAAAGAGCAGTGGTGAAATGTAAAATGCTGGCCAGAGCACGCCCCGAGCTCGTGGCTGAGCAGTACCGGAGTGAAATTGGAGCAGGAGAGAAGGGCGAATCGCCACTACAGCCAAATTACACACGCTCCACTTCACTCACATCCTCTAACACAGGTATTCCCAAACTGTGGTACGCGCAATGCCGTCGGGGGTTACGCCAAATAAAAATGTGATTCACATTAAAAAAAAATCTTCACATTTTCTTCCCATTCCATTTATATTTTCCAACAGGGCTATACATTCGGGTGAGTTTTTTTCCTCGTCTGAGTAGCCTCGTCTCACTGCCAAAAATAAAATTAAACCATCTAGTGTTCAGCGAAATAACAACACAATGTCAAATACAGGTAGCCTAGTCAAATATGTAGCCAAACGTAGCTGCTGCTCATGTTGGCATCTGTACTGATGGCGCAAAAGCCATGACAGGGAGACATAGTGGAGTGGTAACACGCGTGCAAGCAGTTTCTCCCGACGCCACTTGGGTACACTGCAGCATCCACCGAGAGACTCTTGCAGCCAAGAGAATGCCTGACAGCTTGAAAGACGTTTTGGACACTACAGTGAAAATGGTTAACTTTGTTAAAGCAAGGCCCCTGAACTCTCGTGTATTTTCTGCACTATGCAATGATATGGACAGCGACCACGTAACGCTTTTACAACATACAGAAGTGCGCTGGTTATCATTGGGCAAAGTATTGACACGTTTTTATTTTAATGAGAGACGAGCTTAAAGTTCTTTACTGAACAAAATGTTCACTTGTCTGACCGCTTGCATGATGACGAGTTTCTCACACGACTGGCCTATCTGGATGATGTTTTTTCTCGCCTGAATGATCTGAATCTAGGATTACAGGGACTCCGTAACTATATTCAATGTGTGGGACAAAATTGAGGCTATGATTAAGACGTTGGAGCTCTTCTCTGTATGCTTTAACAAGGACAACACACAGGTTTTGTGTGCAAATGAACTCAAGCTTACGGACAATGTCAAATGTGATATAGCGAAGCACCTGAGTGAGTTGGGTGCGCAATTACCTAGGTACTTTCCAGAAACGGATGACACAAACAACTGGATTCCTTATCCCTTTCATGCCCTGCCTCCAGTCCACCTACCGATTTCTGAACAAGAGAGCCTAATC
This sequence comes from Brachymystax lenok tsinlingensis, assembly GCA_030435695.1. NCBI lineage: Eukaryota > Metazoa > Chordata > Actinopteri > Salmoniformes > Salmonidae > Brachymystax > Brachymystax lenok. The sequence goes on along the minus strand of CM059815.1, from coordinate 7,266,397 downwards.
AAAATTGCAACAACCGATTCTGTGAAAATTGTATTTAAATCAGAAGCTACTGCCAGATTTCGGTATTGGGCTGTGCTCAGAGAATCCTGCCTTGGCAAATTGCACTGTTAACCTGTTACGGATCCAATCCTGTGAACGGGATTGATTTTGACAACATCCGGTGAAATGCAGAGCGCCAAATTCAAATTACAAAAATACTAATTTCAAACATTCATGAAAATACAAATGCTGCACACCCTTCAAAAGCTTAGACTCTTGTTAATCTAACAGCATTGTCAGATTTCAAAAAGGCTTTACGGCGAAAGCAGAACAATTGATTGTCTGAGGACAGCACCCCACTCAAAAACACCATTAGCATAATAACATAACCAGCAGATGTGTCACAAAACTCAAAAATAGCATAAAATAAATCACTTACCTTTGATCTTCCTCTGATGGCATACCCAAGCGTCCAGGTTACACAATAAAAGGTCCTTTTGTTCGATAAAGTTCCTCTTTATATCCATATAGCTCCGTTTGGTTGGTGCGTTTTGTTCAGTAATTCACCTGCCCAAAGGCTTTCATCAATGCAGACAAACGATATCCCAAAAGTACCCGTAAAGTTAGTCGAAAAAAGTCAAACAGCATTTGTAATCAATACTCAGATACCCTAAAATGAATATAAACTATAATATTTCAGACAGAATATAACCCGCTGAATAGAAGAGAAAAAGAACTGAGCGCGCATTCCCTGTTACGCGCAAAATCCAAAACAGTACACTTGATGTGAACTCAGGAACAAGTGGTCTTACTCCCTTGATTTTCATGATTGAAGTTTCACACCTTTTTCTAAAGACTGTAGACATCTAGTGGAAGCCAACTGCAATCTGGGGGTTAAACTATGAGGCTTTGAATAGCTGGCCTATTGAAAACAGTGTGACATGACTGATTCAGACATGCCGGATGGATTTTGCTCGGGGTTTTGCCTGCCATATCAGTTCTGTTATACTCACAGACATTATTTTAACAGTTTTAGAAACGTCAGAGTGTTTTCTATCCAAAGCTACTAATTATATGCATATCCTAGCTTCTGGGCCTGAGTAACAGGCAGTTTACTTTGGGCACGTTTTTCACCCGAACTTCAAAATACTGCCCCCTAGCCCTAAGAAGTTAAGACACTGGTGCCCTTTGCAACCACGTACCTATGTGAGAGTGGATTCTCGGCCCTCACTAGCATGAAAACTAAATACAGGCACAGACTGTGTGGAAAATGATTTAAGACAGACTCTCTCCAATACAACCCACCATTGCAGAGTTATGTGCATCCTTTCAAGCACACCCTTCTCATTAACCTGTGGTGAGTTATTCACAATTTTCGATGAACAAATAAGGTTTTATATGTAAGATGGCTAAATAAAGAGCAAAGTTATTGATTATTATTATATTATTATTTGTGCCCTGGTCCTATAAGAGCTCCCTGTCACTTCCCACGAGCCGGGGTTGTGACAAAAACTCACACTCATTCTTATGTTTAATAAATGTATCATATAGTGTGTGTGCCAGGCTTACAATGATGGCAAAAAAGAGTGCGCTGACCCTGGTGCTAGAGGGGTACGCAGCTGGAGGTTGAATGTTTGAAGGGGTACGGGACTATATAAAGTTTGGGAACCACTGCTCTAACACATACACAGGAATAGGCCTGTATAGTAACTAAACCCTACAGAACTCACCCAGTTCAGTGACCTGTCTGTCAAAGGGGCAGCGGACAGCTCTACCATGCAGGGGTAGCCGGGTCAGACAGTCATGGCAGACCGTGTGACCGCAGAGCAGCAGCCGGGGGACCTTGTCCCCTTGGAGAGAGAAGACATCCTCACACACCCCACACTCCAACACCTGGGAACCACAAAAACAACACAAAGACAGGTTTAGTCAGACACCCACACACAGGTTGAGTAAACTTGGATGGATCCCTCTTCATTGCATATCATCTCAAAATGTATTTATTTCTCCATGGACTGAGATTAGGAATATGCCTTAATTATAGAATAATTATCTTCAAAGTAATGACTCGGGACGTCGGGTTTGAAATGAAAGCTTCTTTTAGTAATAATACTTGTTCACGATACATTTAACTTTAGATTCGACAAAAACAATAAAAGAAAGTTGCTAGCGAAAGTCAGGATAATCACTTGTCACTTGTACATAACTGGCGCGTTCTCCCCTCCTCCTACTACCTGTCGCAAGGCATTCTGGAACTTGCAGTCAATAGCGTAATCCAATACAACAGAAATATGTACAGTTGAAGTCGGAAGTTTACATACACTTAGGTTGGAGTCATTAAAACTTGTTTTTAAACCACTCCACAAATTTCTTGTTAACAAACTATAGTTTTGGCAAGTCGGTTAGGACATCTACTTTGTGCGTGACACAAGTCATTTTTCCAACAATTGTATACAGAGATGATTTCACTGTATCACAATTCCAGTGGGTCAGAAGTGTACATACACTTAAACAGCTTGGAAAAAGTTTGGACATCTACTCATTCAAGGGGGTTTCTTTATAATAGTGAGGACATCAAAACTATGAAATAACACATATGGAATCATGTAGTAACCAAAACAAAAGTGTTGAACAAATCAAAATATATTTTCTGTTTGAGATTCATCAAAGTAGCCACCCTTTGCCTTGATGACAGCTTTGCACACTCTTGGCATTCTCTCAACCAGCTTCATGAGGTAGTCACCTGGAATGCATTTCAATTAACAGGTGTGATTTGTTAAAATTATTTTTTTATTCATTTAAAGAAACCACTACTAAAGGACACCAATAAGAAGTAGAGACTTTCTTGGGCCAAGATACACAAGCAATGGACATTAGACCGGTGGAAATCTTTCCTTTGGTCTGATGAGTCCAAATCTGAGATCTTTGGTTTCAACTGCTTCTTTGGTTTCAACTGCTGTGTCTTTGTGAGACGCAGAGTAGGTGAACGGATGAAGCATGGAGGAGGTGGTGTGATGGTGCTTTGCTGGTGACACTGTCAGTTATATTTAGAATTCAAGGCACACTTAACCAGCATGGCTACCACAGCATTCTGTAGAAACACGCCATCCCATCAGGTTTGCGCTTAGTGAGACTTGTTTTTCAACAGAACAATGACCCAACACACACCTCCAGATTGTGTAAGGGCTATTTGACCAAGGAGGGTGGTGGAGTGCTGCATTAGATGATGCAGGGAGGTCGGCCTCCACAATCACCCAATCTCAATCCCAATTGAGATAGTTTGGGATGAGTTGGACCGCAGAGTGAAGGAAAAGCAGTCAATCCACAGCATATGTGGGAACTCCAAGACAGTTTGAAAAGCATTCCACATGAAGCTGGCTGAGAGAATGCCAAGAGTGTGCAAAGCTGTCATTAAGGCAAAGGGTGGCTACTTTGAAGAATTTAAAATATATTTTGATTTGTTTAACATTTCTTTGGTTACTACATTGGCAAATAAAGTTTGATTTGATTTTGGTTCAAGACTACAGTTAACATACAGTTAACATGCTAATATATGCATCCAAGTGACAGGCACTAGTGGTTCTGGGGAAGGGGGGCAGTGCCCCTGTGACAACAATTTTGGACCCCTTGTGGCCCCCCTAAATGTGGAGTATGAAATAATTTTTGCATAACACACTTTTGCTATCGTTCTTTTTTTTTTACATCCGTTATTAGACTATGGCAACGCGGAACACTAATTAAACCCACACATTTACTAGAGGGACATGGTCTTTTTCCTGCTAATGCCTGCAATGCGGTGAAGAAAATGATATGACAACAATAACGTCTAATGTAACTGGCCCCTCTAACAGTACACCTGGCCCCAACTTGCCCCCCAGTTGAAATGTTCTAGAACCGCCACTGGTGACAGGTGAAGTTAACGGATGCAATTGCATGGTTTACAAAAAGCTGTGGTCGTGGCACTTAATTGCAGACAGAATCACCATCTGGTTTTTGTGGATTTCATGTCTACGCAGACACAACAACTGCAGGCCGATCGTTTGACACTGCAGTGACGCCCCGGCAGCAGAAGCATACGAAGCCAAGAAGGCAGAATTGAGCTCCCACAATCCGAGCGCCCTTGCTGGCCGTTTGAATAAACCGACGGATTCGGCCGGTATTATCGCCACCAAACATTGTTCATATGCTTCTTCAGACGTGTAAGTATTCAACCAACCTTCACCGTGTTGCCTGTGGCCCCTCTGCCGTGCCGAACACAGACGTCCATCGTTGCTGCTGTCCCCTGTTTGTTCACAGCCACAGCAGCCGCCATCCGAGGACTAAACCATTCCCACGGTGTCAGTGTGAATCCCGAAAATGTCTGTGTGGAATATCTGTAGACTGCCAACAGAATTTGAGAAATTGTAATTATGAAATGTAACTTTGGTGTTTTGTATCAATAAGAAAAAAACTAATAGGTTTGGTTATTGAAATGTTAAAAATCCATCATCCTTAATATGGACATGGAAGAGTCCGTCATCTTTTTCCGTCAGTTCGACGGTTTGTGGATTTTAGCGCCCTCTTGCGTTCTTTCTGCAACACTAATTTCACAGTTTCTAAGCCTGTACAACAATTTCATTCTGTACTGTCTTTGCCTGTACTGTCGCAACCCAGTCTCTCATTAACTATGTACTATATGTACAAATAAGCACAATGTTTTAATGTACTGATAGCACAAACTCATGATGCATTGCGCTCACAACCATAACACCAGAGAGACCTCTGATGCCACGCCACTTCTGAATATCTTTCAACTTGATGCGCCCTGAGTTTGCGTTATTAGTACAAATCAACATAACTGTTTATTTGGATGTAGCTAGATATTTTACGGTGAGAACGCGAGGTAAAGTCATTTTTAGGAAATTAGAAATAATGGAGAATTTTCTGCATTTGCCCCGCATTACTCTAAACTCTTATTTTATTTCAGTCAGTTATGAATATTGGTTTATCTTGTAGACAGGACATTATATTTATTTGCTCTGGACAACAGTATCTTGTATTTTTTTAAAAATGTTTTATTTAACTAGACAAGTCAATTAAGAACAAATTCTTATTTACAATGACCGCCTACCAAAAGGCCTCCTGCGGGGTCGGGATCTTTTTTCTTTTATTTTTGTGAGGGGGGGGGCTTGCCTGTTTTGCCTGTTATTTTGCCATTAATACATGTCACATATCTGTTTGCAAACAATGTAAAAAAAAATACATATATCATTGAGTTAATAAAGCCAAACATGGTCTCTTTTTTGTTTTCTTGGGTAAGGCAGCTACAAAATGCAGGTGTTTCAGCCTAGCTCTTTCTGTGGTGGTGGGGAAAGCCAGAAGAAAATACGTAGCATTGTGCAGTGATTGGCTCAGTGTTCTGTCACTCATGGGGACACTACGTCACCGCCAAGTCTAAGGGTAGAGCTCTACAATTCTAGCCCCTTGGGTGCTGCCATAGAGTTACATTAGAAGTGCCCATCAAAGAAGGCTCAACGTCATTGGCCACAGATAAAATTACGTCAAATCACGTTATGTCTACAGTAGCTTTGATTGGAATGATCATGTCAACATCATACTTTCAAAATCTTAGCTAGCAAGCTAGCAGTCATCATCATGAATCAAGTTGACAATCTACTGGCAAATCTGTTTTAATCCTTGTCATATGAAGAGAAATAATTAAGAGAAATTATAGATAAAACGTATTGGTGCTCATCGGCCATTAGACATAAACATTACACAACAAGTTGGAAATTGAAAATTCAACAATGAGTGGTTTGGAAGGAATCAGTGGCTAACTGCAAGCATTGCAAATCAATCATTAGCCTGCTATTTAATGGAGTGGCTGTGTGGTCCCAAGTCTAAGATTAAGGGTCTCTTTTCCTAGTTTAAAATTATAAACATTCAACATTGGCCATGCGGTCAATGAAGCATGATTTGTGCCGTGCTCAAAACAACTGTTAACTCGGATCTGCAAAATCGGACTTTAGTGATTTCAAGACTGGGAAAATACTGGGAAAATACATTTTGAACTTTTATCTAACTCGGAATTGTAAATCGGAACTCTGGCCTTTTTCTAGAGCTACGACCTGAAGATCACTGACGTCATCATGATTCAAATGATTTTTTTTCTCCGAGTTCCCAGCTGTCTTGAAAGCACCATAAATACAGAGAATGCCAGACTTTGATGACAAAGTTTGATTGCAACATTTTCCTACGATGGACCGCAGCGCCACCTTCCTGTTCAAGTGAGCACAGCACAACAAGGTGAGTCCAAACATGTCTTGTACGCTGCTATATAAATTATGTAATATGCCAGGGAGATATGCATACTGTACATTTCAAAAGTGCTGAACAAATAATTATACTGACTACGTTCGTCTTAGCTTGCTCATTAATGTCTTAATCTAAATTACGGATTGTCTCTTATCCGCTTGTCGTCCCCTTATGCCATAGTTTGTGCATCTCACTTGTCAGTAGAAACCACATTTGTTTAAGCAAGTCAGCCATATCAGCTATGTTTTTTAAAAAGGCAGTAATTGAGGCTGAATGAACTGTTTTGCTGCCAGACAAGGCTCTCCTGATAGCCAGGTGTAGCAGTGGTATAGTGCAATGAATATATTGTTTAGTGTTGTGTTGTGTAGTGGCTTTGCTGGCATGCATCTCACCTTTTTTGTATTTTGCCCCACCAAGATCTACATGCTGAAATCCAATCTTGTTTCTCATGGTCTGAGAGTCATTTAGGTGCCTTTTTGGCAAACTCCAAGCGGGCTGAGGAGTGGCTTCCTTCTGGCCACTCTACCATAAAGGCCTGATTGGGGGAGTGCTGGAGAGATGGTTGTCCTTCTGGAAGGTTCTCCCATTTCCACAGAGGAACTCTGGAGCTCTGTCAGAATCACCATTGGGTTCTTGGTCACCTCCCTGACGAAGGCCCTTCTCCCCCAATTGCTCAGTTTGGCCAGGCGGCCAGCTCTAGGAAGAGTCTTGGTGGTTCCAAACTTCTTCCGTTTAAGAATGAGGCCACTGTGTTCTTTGGGACCTTCAATGCTGCAGAAATGTGTTGGTACCCTTACCCAGATCCGTGCCTCACACAATCCTGTCTCGAAGCTCCACGGACAATTCCTTCGACCTCATGGCTTGGTTTTTGGTCTGATATGCACTGTCAACTGTGGGACCGTATATAGACAGGTGTGTACCTTTCCAAATCATGTCCAATGAATTGAATTTACCACATTTGGACTTCAATCACGTTGTAGAAACATCTCAAGGATGATCAATGGAAACAGGATGCACCTGATCTCAATTTCGAGTCTCATAACAAAGGGTCTGAATACTTATGTAAATATGGAATTTATTTTTTAATTTATTTTTAATACATTTGCAAAAATGTTGAAAAAACTGTTTTCGCTTTGTCATTATGTGATATTGTGTGTAGATTGATGAGGGGAAAATGTATTTAATCCATTTTGAAATTAGGCGGTAATGTAACAAAATGTGGAAAAGGGGAATGGGTCTGAATTCTTTCCGAATGCACTGTATATCTGTCATAGTGGATTCTCGTCTCTACTCCCAAAAAACACAGTTATTATACTAATGCCTTTAGGTTACATTATATATCGAAAACACAATTTGATTTAATAGTTTCCATTACCTGTACCCATCCTCCTGCAGTAGCCATGCTCCTGCACCTATCCCCACAAGATACAGGTACAGAATGCCAAAGAAATCCCATGCATTTTACCTCCATTTTACCTCCACAAGACTCCCTGATTCAGGACCTACAGGACCTACAAAAGTGACTTGGGCAGAGAGGCAGGCCTTGTGTGCACAAAAGTGGCAATGGTGATGGTGGACAGCATGCGCTCTGCTGAAGGTACTGTGATGGGCCAGTGTCAGTATTGCAACAGGGAGGATACGGTTGTGTGGTGCAAAGATCCTGCATCTTCTCTGTACCACATGTGACATAGCCACCTATAGCACCAAGGTTTTGCACAACAGGGAGTCTATGTTTGAAGGGTTTTATCATCCCTTGTCCCCAACCACTGTAATTCATCAGGATGATGAGGTGTCCCTTCCCTTCCAGGAGCAAGGTGTGTTTATTGTTTAGGGGTTTCAAATTAAATCTGATTTTCAATGCATCAGTATTTACAGTCCAATATATTTAACAATTTATTTGTGATTCTTGTCACATTTTGGTTTGTAGTTTTTGCCCATGGCAGTGCAACAGCTGTGTGGTTGCCCCCAAGCAGGACATCCTGATTGGAATAAATGGTAAGTAAGTATGTGGTTTTTAAGGACTTTACTTCTATTTACATGTTTTTAAATAATGTAATGAATTACTTCCTAGTAATTACTCCTGACTAGGGCGCTACAACCTGTCCCTTCCTGCTCTGAACTGCTCCGGGTGTCTGAGACATTGGACAGTGGGGCTAGACGAACTTGTAAAGAGTGGCTACTGGCCAGCCACCGTGACTCACCACACCATCTTCACAGTGGACCTCTTCAAGTCCTTTGAAGACATGAAGGTGTTGGCCCCAGGATGCTCCCGTCAAGCCTTTGTGGGAATGCTTGATGGAAGAACAAAGCACTTTGGCAGGGTAAGTGTGTATATACTGTACTAATCATATGATCATTTTAATGAATTAGTGGTTACTATTTGTCCCTAATATAAATATTGTACCCTACCTCTGTATGTTTTGCATGTTATTATAGTAGAAAAATATGTGGCGACACATTCCAGAAGGCATTCTTCGAGTGGACTTACGGGCGGCTTGAAATAGACACGTTTTGTGGAATCGATCTCCTCCGTTGTCCTGCCTGCTCACAGGAAATTAATGCTATATCAGTTGATGGGAATCGCAAGCAATACCGCTTCCGGAAAGCCTCAGAGTTTGTACTACATCTTATGTGTTGATGTTTTGTTCAGGGTATAATTATACGTTCTTAAAGTGCATGCTGTTCTTCTTTTTGTAATGAAGTATATGTTTGTGATGCTATATTGCAGCTGGTCTCCTATTTAGTAGAAGATGAACTGGTAATTAGAAGGTCATTCTCCATGAAGACAGTGATCTGTTTTTTCGCTTTATCCAAACCCCTCCGAGACACACACAGACATGCACAGAGAGGTTGGAGCTTCCTTTCCTCATCTCTCCTCTTCTTTTTCTCTGATAACACAATCCCCTGTCTTTCTGTCTGAGAGTGTACACTGTACTCTTAGTTTAATCACTGTCCTGTCCTCTCCTATAGGATCATTGTGGGCCTGTTGTAGATGAACGTGGCACCACTGGCTGTGTTCCAGACCCTGAAAGCCATGTGTGCTGGCCTCCTACCCCAACACCACCACCACAGCCTCCTCAGCCTCCACGGAACCCAGAGGTCAGTCAATGTCCAATATCAGGGGCTGAAGGAGCTAGAGAAGAGAGTGTGTGGTGTCCCTTTCCTCAACAATACTGCTTTCTCACTGGTAGTCCAGCCAGAGTATATAGCTCACTGTTTCCTCTACCATAACATAACCTGTCTCTCTGGTAGGGACAGACAGAGAAGAGGGTTAATGTTTCTATAGCCTCGGAAGCCCAGGCTTCTCACGTTCTTCTAAAACAAACTGGGGAAGTTCCTCTCAGGAAGACGATAAAAAAGGGAAGAGTATGGATTATATTGACACCACATGAAATATTTAGCATGGGTGGAGCTCCAGAGGTTGTGTTTCCGAAAAATGATCCAACTTGCAACAAGCCTGCATGCATAAGATACAAAACTAATGCTGTATAGGCTACTAAAACGTTGTCTGATACGTTAGAAAAGAGAGAGACAGACAACTGAGGGGAATGTAAGTTCTACTCAAAGCCAGTCAAATGCAAATGTTGAATGCCAGCGTCCTCATTGCAACGCAAAATCCCAACCTAAAGTTAAATAATGAACAAGTAATTGGGGGATTGAAACCAGGTGTGTAAAACAAGGACAAACCAATGGAAAATGAAACGTGGATCGGCGATGGCTAGAAGACCGGTGACGTCGACCGCCGAACTTCGCCCGAACAAGGAGAGGGACCGACTTCGGCGGAAGTCGTGACACCACCCATGGGTCTGGCCCTGCCCAGTCATGTGAAATCCATAGATTAGGACCTCATGAATTTATTTCAATGGACTGATTTCTTTATATGAACTGTAACTCAGTAAAATTGTTGAAATTGTCGCATGTTGCGTTTATATTTTTGTCAATTATTACTGGGTCTTATGGTTGTGGAAGGCTTGTATTTAGCCTAGGTATCATTTTATAAGCCCTGAATTCATTAGATTATTCCTGACTTTTTGAAATGCAGTACATTGACCTTTTTAACTGCGCAACAAACTTATTGAGAGGAATGTGAATCACCCATAAGTTTGAAACAATTTAGATGTATATTGTGAAGCACCCATAAGTTTGAACAAATCGAGATGTGATTTTTAGGCCATATCCCCAGCCCTAGTTGAGGGGAAGGGATTTTCCCTGCAGGGGAACTGAATACTGTGTTCCATCTTCATTGCTGTCAGTCATGCTCTCATTGGTCTCAAGTGTCTCATTGGTCCCTCATCGGAACATGCTCATCTGCATGTTGTTATCCTGCCCCAAACACTGCCTTTTTGGCTTGCATGACAGCTACACACACACACACACACACACACACACACACACACACACACACACACACTGCCTGCCATCCCTCTCACCCTTCTCTCCATGTGCAGTGCGTAGAAAAGCGGGCAGAGAGAAGAGCAGAGAGGGTTCCAGCCAGAGGGTGCCATTCCAGCCCAGCGCCACCAGGGGGCAGAAAGCAGCAGTTCCTCCTCACAGATCACCCCAACTACCACTAACTAGAACACACAGGACTAAGGACTGAGGGGCCACCTGACAAGTCTTGAGATGCTTCCTCAACTCGTCTTCTTTCCTTCATCTGCATCGATGGCTAATTCATCTCCTCACCTCTCCTCCTCAGTTGAATAAAGGTGAATGAATATAAGAGTGAAAGTATGTACCTAGTCCGCCATGTGGCTTTCATCTCTACTATGCTTCCACATCAGTGCAAATGAGGAGATGAGGTACCTTGTTTAAACCACAGTATTGAGATGCACCCTGATTCATAATCCGTGTGACCACTGATGCTTACCTCTTGGTCACCGGTGCTGATTTTCGACCTGCCGAAAGGCTAGAAGAATTGCCTGTTAGAACTGGTCCAGAGTCAGTTGGGATATGTTAGAGTAACAGGGTTGAGTTTAGGTTTTGGGTCGCCAGAAACTGATCCTAGAACAGTACCATGCGCTCGTACTTTAGACAGGGTATAAACCAGGGCTGTCATCTGCTAATACTAATGTATAATATTAATATGCTTTGTAATAGTTTCTTTATACCATGAACACAGCAACGAGGAGTGGTCTGAAGTGCTCACCATCACAGCACTTGTGGAACCCAAAATATTTGCACTCTCGTTTGGGACGTCCATAAAAGCTGTGTGTGTGTGTTGGTTGTTTATGTCCACCATGCTGAAATCCAACACAATACTCTGTTCTTTGTATGTTTCCTCTTCTTTTGGCTTGAAGAGAGTTACTAGAGTACAGCCAATTCTGTTGCCTCACTTGTCCATCATGTTGAAATCCAACACAATATACACTATGTGTACAAAACATTAGGAACACCTGCTCTTTCCATCACATAGACTGACCAGGTGAATCCAGGTAAGAGCTATGATCCCTTATTGATGTCACCTGTTAAATCCAGGTTAAATAGTGATTTTTAAGTAACAATTAAGACATGGATTGTGTATGTGTGCCATTCAGAGGGTGAATGGGTAAGACAAGATGTGCCTTTGAGCGTTGAGCGAAGTGCCTTTGAACGGGGTGGGGTAGTAGGTGCCAGGCGCACTGGTTTGAGTGTGGGAAGAACTGCAACGCTGCTGGGTTTTTCACATTCAACAGCTTCCCGTGTGTATCAAGAATGGTCCACCACCCAAAGGACATCCAGCCAACTTGACACACCTGTGGGATACATTGGAGTCAACAGGGGCCAGCATCACTATGGAACGCTTTCGACACCTTCGAGTCCCATCCCCCTGAAGAATTGAGGCTGTTCTGAGGACAAAAGGGGACGCAACTCAATATTAGGCAGATGTTGCAAATGTTTTGCACACTCAGTGTAGTCTGCTGTTTATTCTGCCTGATGCCAATGAGGAGAAAGTGAGTGAAGGAGACTCTTGACTCTTGTTCCAAAATATTGTCACAATAACACTTGAGAGCTCTACAAGCTGTTGCTGGTTATTTTCTCTGTCCATCATATTGAAATCAACGCAATACGGTGTAAACAAAATACTGTTTCATTACAGTATGTGTTCCTGGGAGATTGTGAGTAAAGTACATTGGAGTGGTGGGCTTTGAGTGAGTTCATTCCTGTTCTGTCTACGGTGATGCTTCAGCTGTGAAGAGACAGTGCAGAGCACCCCACAGTTTTTGTCACGTCCACAAGTACAGTGAAATGCCTTTCTTTCTTGCTCTTTCCCAACAATGCAGTAATCAATATCAGTAGTACTATATATCTATATTAATATATACATTTAAAAAAGTCAAGTAGAACAACAACAAACAAGAAATAGAAATGAGAAGAACACGAGAAAGTAAGTAAGTAAGCTATATACAGGGTCAGTTCCAATACCATTATTTACAATGTGTAGGCATACTGGAGGGATGGAGTTAGATATGCATAGGGGTAAGGTGACTAGGCATCAGGATATATGATAAACAAAGTAGCAGCAGCATACATGGTATGTGTGTATAGTCAGTATGAGTGTGTGTGTGATAATGCAGATAGTTTGTGTAGCTATTTAGCGCTCTTATGGCTTGGGGATGCATGCTGTTCAGGAGCTTGTTGGTGTCAGACTTGTAGCTCCGGTACAGTGCGGAAGCAGAGATCGCAGAGATCGCAGTCTATGGTAGCTGGAGTCTCGGCCCCAATGATGTATTGGACTGTCCGCACCACCCTCTGTAGCGCCATGGGATCGAGGGCGGTGCTGTTGCCATACCAAGCAGTGATGCAGCCAGTCAAGATGCTCTCAATGGTGCAGCTGTACAACGTTTTGATGATTTGAGGGCTCATGCCAAATCATTTCACCCTCCGGAGGGGCAAGAAGCGCTGTCACGCGTGTGGACCATTTTAAGTCCTTGGTGATTTGGACACAGAGGAACTTGAAGCTATCTACCTGCTCCACTTCTGCCCCCCCATTTCCTGTAGTCCACGATCAGATCCATGGTCTTACTGACATTGAGGGAGAGGTTGTTGTCCTGGCACCATACTGCCAAGTCACTGACCTCCTCCCTGTAGGTTGGCTCATCGTCGCCGGTGATCAGGCCTACCACCGTCGTGTCGTCTGCAAACTTGATGATGGTGTTGGAGTCGTGGTCGGCCACACAGTCGTGGGTGAACAGGGAGTACAGGAGGGGACTGAGCACACACCCCTGTGAGGCCCCCATGGTCAAGGTCAGCGTGGCGGAGGTGATGTTGCCTACCCTCACCACCTGGGATCGACCCGTCAGGAAGTCCAGGATCCAGTCGCAGAGGTAGTTAGTGGCAGGTAGCCTTAGGAACAGGAATGATTGTGTTTCTTATGAACAGGAATGATTGTGGTTCTTGGGAACAGGAATGATTGTGGTTCTTGGGAACAGGAATGATTGTGGTTCTTGGGAACAGGAATGATTGTGGTTCTTGGGAACAGGAATGATTGTGGTTCTTGGGAACAGGAATGATTGTGGTTCTTGGGAACAGGAATGATTGTGGTTCTTGGGAACAGGAATGATTGTGGTTCTTGGGAACAGGAATGATTGTGGTTCTTGGGAACAGGAATGATTGTCGTTCTTGGGAACAGGAATGATTGTGGTCAGTTTGAGATGTGGGGATTACGTCATACTGTTCACCGACTATTTGACTGTAAAAAGGACTTTGCCAGTTCAACATTGTCTGTTTCATGTGTCTGTTCAATGCCACAGAACATAGCCTGTTATTGAGTTAAGACTGTAAGATATGTGGTGACCTTATGACCTTATTGTCCTTCACGGCTGGCGTGGTGTGACAATGGAAGCCAGTGTGTTATCTTCTCTCTCGGGGAGAGATTCAAGCATTTACTGAGATGTCTCTGGTCTCTCGTGCAGGAAAATAAGTTGTTGTTTTTTTTTTGGCCTCCAGGGGGAACTGAAGGCACACTACAACCATGGGGTGTGCCACTGCCCAATCATCCAGCCCACTTACACCCAGGGATGGAATTGAAAGATTTTGGGCAGTGGCCAGCCGGGCTAGTAGACGGCAATATCTACTAGCCCGGTTGGTATTCTGTGCCATGCGATATTGTAAAAGCCAAACTTAGTTAAACACATTTTCTACTAGCTCATTCTGAAAGTGCTACCTGCGGTCTATCTTAATGTCCATCCCTGCTTACACCCCATCCCAAATGGAGCGCTAGCTAGCCCCTACCCCCCTAAGCATATTATGTAGATCTAGGGAGTACTCAATGAGATGAAACGTTCAGAACATTGATTCCCTATTTTACATGACAATCATTCCACACAATATATTTCTATCTGAACATTCTTATATCGTTGTGACTGTATGATCAGGCTCCTGAAAGTGTTGGATAGGTGTCAGAACAATGGTGCTAGATACACCATCAGACTTTACACTGACCATTACTTTGAATATACATGTCGTTGTCTGTGTATGAGGAAGTAGTGTTGGTTTGTTTGTTTACACATATTTGTGTTTCAGTGAGACACATTTTTATTGTGTGTGTGTATATATAAGTTGTGTGTGTAATTAATGGTGTGTCTCTCTTCATAGGGTAATTGGATTTCCTCGTTCCAGGCGGCAGAGATGAGAGAAGGGAGTAAGAGAAGGGTACATCCATCGGCGTGTGTGTATGCTGATGGGAGAGAAGGGTTAGAGACAGGGAACCCCAGTGTAGCTGTGCTGATGGGGGCTGAAGAGGGGGAGGGTGGGAGGGAAAGTTGGGTGGAGGAAGGGAACAAGCAGGTGATTTATAGCAGTTCCACCAGGCCTCCTCCTCTGCTCTCTCCCAAAACAGCAGAGCAAGGAAATCCATTACAAATGAAGTACTGTGTTAATGGGCTTTGGTGTGTGTGTGTGTTCATGGTAAACAATTGATGTTTCGGTGAAAAAAAGGTGAAGGTTATTCGAGGTGTTTGTTTCTGTGCAGCAGGTCAGCCTCTACGCCCCTGGTGTGTGTGTGTGCGTGTGCGTGCGTGTGTGGGTGCGTGTATGGGAGTGTGTTTATATACAGCACTGTTTGTGTTTGTGCTCCTATATAATCAGCTGCTTCCTATTGGCTCCTATGCACCCTCTATCCATCTCTTTTTCTCTCCATCCCCCCTCTCTCCTCTCTAGTTCTCTCCTTGACCCCCCCCTCCCCCAACACCCTCTGCTCTCTCTCTCACGCTCCCCCTCAGCTCTCTCTCTCCCTCACTTTCTGAGAGATGGAGTGATACAGGCCTGTGTTCTAGGCGGAGGAGAGGAGAGGCTCAGGGGAGTAAACAGAGGAGTGAAGGAGGAATGAATGAAGAGAACGGAGGGATGCTGGTAATGTACCGACGGAGGGCGAGGACCACGTTCACTGCTGTGGTGTGTGTGTGTGTAGATCGCGGCTTGCTCCAGACTCCCACAGGGGGAAGTTGTGTGTGTGTGTGTGTGTGCAGAGCCTGTCTCCTCTCACATTACCCCTTACATTAAAATCAGTCAGGGGGAAAATTACTGCCGACCTGGGCCACCCTGTCCACCTGGGCCCATGGAGAGAGGGATGAAGCCGGAGGAGGGGATAAAGATGTGGAAGAGAGGAAGGAGGGGGAGGAGGATAAGGATGGAGCCCATTAAGAGTGGGATGGAATACCCTCTAGATGCTGACTTAGGCCAGGTTTGTGGTTTTCCCCCCTAATAGATCAGGTGGCGATTTAGGGTGGGTACGCCGATCCTACTAGACCTGTACCGTAGGAACAAATTGTACCCTGAGCAGGTGGAAGATAATTTGGTTGATGATAAATCTGGTAAGACTCGGGCCCTGTCCACAATCTACCCCCTACCCCCTATGCAATTGTGTGGATCCGAAAGGATTGGATAGGTGTTAGTAAAAGGCAAAGGTGGGGCTACTATTCTTTCAATGGAAATGGTAGAATCCATGGGCCAAACAGAATCAAATCCCCTCGGGTCAGTGGGTAATACATGGGCGACTCTATTCCTTGTATCAAACAGAGGTTTGATAAAGCAAGAGAGAACATAGTGCAAGAGAAGATGTGTTTTATTATCAGTAGTATTTACATTGAAACAAAACCCCCACAACCCAACACTGTCACTCTCGCTCTCTCTCACCGAAACAAGACACTCCCTCCTTGTTTTTCGTCCCATACAAAGTCCAAAGGCAGAGCGCGACTAAAATATGACTTCAATAACAGGATAGGAGTGATAACTCGTAGGGAACAGATGGTATGCGTTACGTTGCTGGAAGTCCTTGACGGTGCAGTATGCAGTGGAGGTTCTAGACCCTTTCAACTGGGGGGGCCAAGCTGGGGCCAGTTGTACTGTTAGAGGGGCCAGTTACATTAGACGTTATTGTTGTCATATCGTTTTCTTCACTTCATTGCAGGCATTAGTAGGCAAAAGACCATGTCCCTCTAGTAAATGTGTGAGTTTAATTAGTTTTCCACGTTGCCACTGTCTAATAACAGATGTAAAAAAAGAAGGATAGCAAAAATTAGTTATGCAAAAATTATTTCATACTCCACATTTAGGGGGGCCACAAGGGGGTCCAAAATTGTTGTCACAGGGGCACTGGCCCCCTGGCCCCCAGAACCGCCAGTGGCAGTATGTACCTCTGCAAAGCTAAGAGATAGCTGGATGGGTACGGAGCTGAGTTCATGAACTAATAACAGAAGAATACATCTGACTATCATGCCTGAATGGAATGAACTGACCTTGACTGTGTTTCTCTGTTTGTACCAAAGACCATGTTGGAATAGCGTGGTATGACCATGAAGTCTTTACAGTGGTAAAACTCCTACTCCTTAAAGGGCATATTCTTCAGTGAGAGACCTAGACAGAAACACAGTATTCAGGTATAGATGCTGAAGTGGTAAACATCAAGGCCCTGCATACAAACCTTTAACATTTCATATTTTTTGATGTGAAATGTATTCCTGAAATATAACGGCATTGTATTATGATCTATCCTCCTCATACTTAGCCTTGCATGCCAACTAGGCTCACCTATTGTATAGAAACTGTTAGAAAATACCTTAATGGTGTGTGTGTGTGTGGTATTTGCTCCGTCATTTGCCCAGATAGTGTACTTGTCATTTTTGGCAAATTTGTTGTCCTTCATTTTGGCTGCATGTGTGCCTGCATGCCTACATAATGTGTCCCTGAAGCCAAGTGCTAAGGATCTCTCACACATACACACACACACACACACACACACACACACACGGCTGGTGGAGATGCTGTGTTCCTATCTAGCCACTAGGTGGCGATGGTTGCCAGGCTGCCAAGCAGACAGACACGGTAGCAAGTCACAGATGTTGTCTGGCCCCTCCTTTTGTTTTCTGCCTATTGAAGAAGGAGACCTCAGCTGCTGAAGGACATTCTCCATTATGGCATCAATGTTCTTTTGAAAATAATTTCCATTAAAACATGCTTTTTTTTTTTAAAGGGACAGTAACAAAGGGAAGGCCAGGAAAAGTAGAGGAGGAGAGAGGGACTGACAAGGGGTGCCTGGATGGGAGTGAGGGATTTAAAGGGGGCCTTGATTTAGAGAGGTTTGTGTGCTTATATGTATGAGTGGCTTGTGTATGTGTGTGTACGAGAACAGCAAGACCATCTATCGAGAACACACCACTATAACTGACGGTCAAAATGATGAAGAATGTGTGGGTGAAAATGTGCGTGTGTATTGGGTAGAATTCCAGAAGGAGTAATGTATATCACTATGAGGCTTTTAGATCTGCGGTAGAGTGGCTCAGAGTCTATCGGAGGGTCAGCATCAGTGTTGTCAATGAGCATTTCTTTATCTAATAACAAAATGTTTCATGGCTGCCACAAATGAATCTCCTGATTTCCCACCGAGCTGACTGTTCTCATCTCTGCAGTCAAGCAGATAGCGGCTTTGCTCTATTTTAGTGGCTGTGAAGCTAAAAGTAAAGGAGGTTGTACATAGCAACAGTTAAAACACTGAAAATTGTATTTGTCTGTATTTGAGCATTGTATTGGAAGCAATATTACAATAGGAGAACGAGTCAAACATTACGCAGAAGAGGAACTGACCAGTTAGGCCTACAACATTGTGCCTTTTAAGAAACAGTAGAATGAAAAACCAAGACAGTTCTGAAACCAAAAAATAAAATACATCAAATGTCCCTTTTGGCTTGTTTTCTTTCTGGATATCTCTCTTCAATATCAAGTGTCCTTAGTCTCCATCAATGGATACCTCCACTGCTTCTCAGAGTGAGAGGGGGAGATACGGGGCGAGAGGAACCGCCTAAGCATATGTTTTTTTTTTCTTTTCAATCCCAGTTCCTGGTTCCCAGAGGTGGGTGGGGGTGTATTTCTACTACAATCCAGGGCTGAATGGGGCGTCGAATAGTACCACAAAGTTCCTGTTTTTCCAGCAAAGTCGCCCCATCCTGAAGGATCAGAGTTGGGGGGGCAATTCCATCAATTCAGCAAGCCAATTCAAAATCCCAATGAACAAATACATAAACGGCACTTTTCAATTCATTCATAACGTCTTCAAATTCATCTCCTGAATTGACTGGGAAGTTCACCCCCCCACCGCACTCCCCAAACCCTGATCCCAGATCCAGATGTCCCCCTCTAGTCTACCAGACAGTGGTCTCTCCCATCTCCTGTCCGGGGTGGGACATGGGGGCGCTGTAGCTAGAGTTACTAGCCAGGGAGAAGGGTGGGCTGGGCCCCCCTCCATACACCTCTCCAGGGACGGGCTGCAGGGAGCTGGGAAGGCCGGGCTCGGGGCTGGGGGTGTCTGCGTGGGAGATCATGTCCGTGAACCTCTGGTCATCAGAGGGGTGGTGGGCTGACACAGAGCCTTCCATGGCACCTCCATGGATATAGGGGGATTCTGCTGGAGACTGAGCCTGAGAGGAGGGAGGGCCGTGGGGGAAGAAGTCGTAGGTTTCCCCCTCCTCCGTAGTAGTCGCCCTGGTACTCTGTGGGGGGTGGGGTACGATTATTCAAATAGAAAACAAATCATCTAATTCATTGTGCAGCACAGACAAACCAATCTATATAGCTACATTCAAAATCACTGAAATTGAATTTCATAAAGATTCAAGATTTTTTAAAGAATTGCAGTATTGAGTAGCTTAAGTAACATTTCAAGGAGGGGAGGAGAATGGTTTAGTTCCCTGTTATAGCTGAAAAGTGAAAGAGCAAAACACAACTAAACTTCTAAAATACACCCTGGTACTCATTTTTCGTGAGTTAATTTTAGGATCTTTCTTATTTTATTATGGAATTAATAAAATAAATAAATTATTGAATTTATTGAATTATTTATTAATGAAAATCACAATTTCTACTCTACACCATACTCTTTAGCTTTTAGTGTGAGTGTGTTCTTATTTCAGTATCACAGAGGGAAAGAGCAAAAATAACTAACCAAACAAAAACTCAATAATGTCTTGTTTAGTGTACAGTTTGATGTCAAACAACCATTCTTACTAATCCAACCTAAATCAACAATCTGGAACACACACGCACACGTTTCAAGTTAAATGGAGTCAGACAGACAATCAACATTTCATCATGCTTTGTTCCTAACTTGACAAAGAAATGTTTCCCCTCTACATAACTAAATCAGCAGCACGCCAACCTTATGTTACAAATTGTGCTAATGAGGGGAAGGATAAAACCACTTTCAATGCACTGAAATCCTTTTCCCCCCCCAAAATAAAAGCAATAAACAAGCTAATTATTGAGTCGCACATACAGAACCCTGCTAGCTATGACAGACCTTGAGAATCAACCTGCTCCTGGGGCGGCCGGGGGAAGGAACGAGGAGGGGCAGAGATGAGACACACACATACGTACGCATGCACACGCATAGACACACACACATGCACGCACACACACAGCCTCCTCTCTAAGCAGCAGCAGTAGCAGAGGAACAGAAGGATGGAAGGAGTAGTGCTGCTAGTACAGCAGAACAGGCTCCCCTGCTCCACCAAGGCACAAAGGGGTGTGAATAGTGGCATGCTGAGAACGGAGGGAGCTAGGAGCAAGAGATTAAGGTTTTGTCCTCCTCTCCCCTCCCTCCCTCCCTCCCCGTTCTATCCTTCAAGGCTCCCTTTTATTACTGTGGATGGATGCTGCTATGGTCCAGTATATGACCGATTCCTCAGCGACATCTCTCTTCAGCTTTGTACTGTTGGGATAATCAACTGACAAATGCTCTTGTTTTTATAATTCTGTGGTTGTTCACTTTAGCCCATTCCGGAATGCTCTATGTCTTGATTTTAATATTTGACTTTTCTATATTTCAGAATTGTCTATGTTGTTCCAGTAGGCCAGTTGACAAGCAGTCAACACCCTTGTCTCCCTGCAGTTTAGACAGAGCTGGGCAGCACAGAGGTGAGCAATGGCATACCTGACGAAAACCATGTCACTAAAATCTTCACCAGAGATCACTTGTGAGCTTTAACAGTGAGTGGTGTGTAGCGACAGGTGGCGGCGTTACTACGCTTTGCACTGTCCTCAACCGAGTCATCGTGCTATCTGACGTAAGGCAACTGACAGTGAGTGTATTTTACCTGTGTAGTATCCATAGGCCCCAGGCCCCAGTATGTCTGGGTCCTCTAGTCGTCCTCCCAGGGGCCTCATCCTCCGGGGCCCTCTGAAGAAGGCGTGCCGCCGGGCCCCCAAAGCACTCAGCTGCTTCATCCTCCTCTCCTTAGATCGACGGTTCTGGAACCATACCTATAGAGAAAGAGAGTTATCAGATCACATCACATCTATAAGGACCTAGGACCCAGAGAAACATCTAAGATTGTTATCAGATCAAAGCAAGTGAAACTATTTGAATAGGTTTTAGATCCTTTTCTTTTCCCGGATGAAAAAAATGTTGTTTATAACTGCATTTTACACAAGCTTTTATAGTGCGTTTTACACAAGCTTGTCAAGCACACAGAATGTCGTAATCAAAGTCAAATCTAATCTAACTTCATTTCTAGTCCATTACTTGTCTACAATGGACAGTAATGATCACCAGATGTATTCATTATCCATTTCACATTTAGTGTTACAACACAAAAAGCAAATGAAAAACTACAAGGCAGTTAAAATGACAAGGCCCACTCCTAATCATCATCTGAATCAAATCACCATCAAATTAAATCCACCTTCATTTCAGACCTTAATTGTTTTTGTCCATTTTTACATTGTCCCTTTCACAGACTTGGAGTGCTATTTAACTATGCTTGTTATGCTCATATAGGAGTTTGAATTCTGTAGTGTAATGAATATTGCTAGCTACAACAAGGGACAAGGGATCTGTGGAAAAAGTTTAGAGAGTGCAATACAATGTAATATTAATCATTCACAATGTGTGTTCTTAGCCCTTAGACGTGCCAAACGCATTTCACAGGGACTGTACAACATCAATGATACATTTTTTTCAACTCAATTCTTCTTGTACTCCTCAAAATGTTTCTTTTGAACATAATGCACTTAATTTAAGATTTAAAACTACTGAATTTTCTCTCTGCCCAAATGAAAAATGTGTAGCATTGCCTGAAATTGGCTTTAAAACTGCAAAATGTTCACTTTGATGACAAGAGGGAGGCCTTTAAAATGTTTTCCAGTGCCCAAAACTTGATTAGTTCGGCCATGCACCGCAGAAGTCATAGTAAAACTGTGTGTCAGCTTTTTGTATCGCACTGTGAAATAGGAGTTGTGTTCTGACATTATGACGGGTCGGTCCCTGATGAATTCGCTATCTCAAAAGTGGTCCCCGATGCTCTGCCACAACATTTTATTGTAATTATTATTATTTTGCTGTCTTGAGACCGGTATAAAAAAAGAGCTCTTCTTAGGCACATTGCCTGTAGAAATAACTTAATAGAATTAAAGGGCTCCACTTAGATATAAGGAATATGGATAATGTGGGGTGAAGGCAGTGGAGGTAAACTAACAAACATGGATGGACACTGTCTCTACCTCAATGTCCAACCCAGACACATTAAAACAAGATATTCAGCCTCTCCACTTTGAGGACTATGGCTGTATGTGAGAGGCAGAGTGGAGGTTCAGTTTCAACCAGGACTCCGGCGTTAGAGACACCATAGCCATCAACAAACACCCAGTGACGTCCAGGAAACATAAATCCCACTGGAGCTGTTTTGTAACCAGTGACATGGATGTCAGTATACTTTGAAATGATCTAATAAAATCAATGAATCAGTCAGTAACACAAAGGAACACACACGGAGCAACACATTCATTTCTATAGGTCACTATTTCCCATGTGCCTCAACAGGCCTCAATACAACAACACAACTCGGGAAGCAGGGACATTAAACACAGTTGTCACTCCTCCTTGGAGTCAAATAAACTCTCTTTGTACAGGAACAAAGGAGAAGAGGAAATATTTCAACATATGGAGGACTTACTTTGCATTCTGAAAACATAACACATTGCTTGTTGTCTCTGCATCAGCGCTGCATAATAATACATGTTAACACCAGCTAGGCTACACCAGAGGCACAATTCCCACTGTGTCGGAGATTAACAAAAAAACACAGAAAAAAAAACCCAAACACCACTTAGGCATTCCTCTCCATGCTTTTCCTAGCAAAGACGACACCTGCCTGTTGAGAACAATAGTCTAACTGTAGGGTTCATTTTTATGGAAATGCTTTCGCTCCCCTTGAGAGAGCGTTGCTTAGGGATTACTACACACATACCAGACCTGGGTTCAAATACTGTTTCAGGTATTTCAATACATTTCACAACAGGTATTTAGATAATCTTTATTTGAAAAAAAAGTAGTTGAATATTGGAATGTATTTGAAAATACCATTTGGAAAGCATTAGCATGTATTTACCAGTACTACAAATACATATCCTTGGAAGTATTTGAAAGACAGTATTTTCAACAAAAAATAAAAGTATTATTTGAACATATTTGAAAGAAGTTTTGAATGTACTTATTAGTTTAATTTGAATTAATGAACATATTATTTCACTTTTTAATCCAAATATGCAGCCTAAGCTTTACATCGGTGTCTCAAGAAAGATGACAAGATGCCATGTTACATTTAATAATAAAACATCAGGGTTTCAAAATGCTCGTCAGACATTGAGCAGCGATCTGGTCTGAAGATATGCCCTGCAATGCTGAAAAGCTGCCCCACAGCTGCGGAGGATGCTGGGACATGTATATAGGTACTCAGCAGAAACTCTGTGCTGTGTTGGGTATGTGTGACTGTGTTTCTTGCAGAATTTCAGAGGATCAGTAGTTGGTGGAAGATATGGGGTGATGAGGTACTCCTTAAGGTTATTATAGTAAACTAAAACTGAAACTAAAACATACATTTAAAAAACGTTAACTATACTGAAACTATTATCTTTGATTGCAAAACTAACTAAAATAAAAACTATCAAATTATGTGTCATTTTTTTTATTCAAAATTTTGGGCAAAAATGGCATGGGTTTTTCAAGCTTTTTTTCTAATGGGGTTTTCATGCTTCTGAAACTGGTGGGTTAATGCTGCCAGGAGATGCCGGTTTCAAATAGGACTAGCTTGTGCATCACTATCACTAGCTATCAATAGCTAACAGGGAAGAAATTGCAGTCATTGCTGGAAAGGACAAAAGTAAATGTATTGTAGTGTCAGCAGCGTGTGTGGAACAGAGATACACTGAACAAAAATATAAATGCAACAATGTAGTTGAAGACTGAAATAAATAAAAGATCCCAGAAAAATATTTCTCTCAAATTATGTGCACAAATTTGTTTACATCCCTGTTAGAAAGCATTTCTCCTTTGCCAAGATAATCCATCCACCTGACAGGTGTGGCATATTAAGAATCTGATTAAACAGTATGATCATTACACAGGTGCACTTTGTGCTGGGGACAATAAAAGGCCACTCTAAAATGTACAGTTACAGAGATACCATGACGAGATCCATTCATCAACCGCCATCACCTCATGTTTCAGCATCCATAGATTAGGCCCCAATTAACTTATTTAAATGGCATGATTTCCTTATATGAACTGTAGCTCAGGAAAATCGTTGAAATTGTTGCATGTTGCATTTATATTGTTGTACAGTGTAAAAAGGATAACCCAACCTCAAAGTTAAACTAAACAGCGCCCACAAAGAATCATACAAACCATTTCAGGATAAAGACAACGTGAGACAGCCACCAGCTCTTAGTAGCTGCACGCAAATTGCAACGTCAGGACAATCAGCATTAGCAGTTTGAATGAAAAGAGCAGAAACATGGCAACCTAATTCAAACGAGTAAAAAAAAAAGAAGCACGGGTTAATTTATTGATCCACTCTGGCATGTCCATGAGACCGTACGACTGGCCAGTTTTCAGAAAGTTCAACCGAACACTTGATCCCAAATGTAGAACTCCTGGCGCTGCTAGAGCAAATGTGTTGATTGCTTTGCAAATGGATACAGCAACCCAGAAAGTGAAGGAGATTCTGAAAAAGGCATAGAAACGAACAATGTGTGTAGACGGATGGATCAAGAAAGGATTGACTGCTTTGCTTCTGTGCATATCAACCTGCTTCTATCACCCCTCCTCCAAGAAGGCACAGAATGCGTTGCTCAAGATCCATCGGATTTAGCATCCACATACCAGAGAGGTAATTGACTGCACATTGGAAGCATGGGACATACCAGAAGAGAAGATCCTACTCGTCGTAACTGTCAATGGGGCGAACACAGTCAAGACAATCAAGTTATTACAGAACAGGCAAGGGAATACCCTTGACCAACAACAACCAGAGATGGCCATAGCTTTGAACGGTGCGGCAGAAATGTCTGAATCTGAGTCAGACATAATTATATTTTTTAATCCAAGTCACATTAAGATTGATTTATAATTTAAACATAAGCAAACCTGTGACCTGACCCCTCACCTTATGTATTACTGCCCCCTAGTGGCAAGAAGTAGCATCCCAAAATAACAAACTATAGGCCTCAAAACATAAATGGCTCCTAACCTCCCACACATAGGCTACTTTCTGTCTCTAACACTAAAACTAAAACTGAAAAGAAATAGAAATGATTTGATAATATTCAAACTAAATAAAAACGAACAAATCAAGTCTGAAAACTAACTGAAGCTCAACTGGATATCCATAACATCAGAAAGGACATACTCATGCATGGATAGCTTGGTGACAGGCAGTGTGTCAAACTTGCCTTCATCCACATTGAGAACTGATGTAATAATTTGATTCTGAGAGTTCCACCTTGTTGTGACAGTAGCTGGTGGCAGCAAATGTTGACTTGCGGTTGTCAGTGGCGTAGAGAAGTTTCACAGGGACCCCCCGCAGTTTTATAGCTAATCTCATGCTATTTTACATATTTTGCCTTGAGGCTTAATAATATTTATCTTATTAATATTAACAAAATATGAAATGTGTATTTTTCTCGACCAAAGTGTCAGCTATTACTACATTAAAATTAACAACAATATCCATAATTGCCAGAATTTCAAACACTTTTCTGGAAAGTTTGAAATAGGGTACACTTTGCTCCAAACAAGGGCATTTCCAGGCATAGAGCCTGGAAGTACTTAGAAAATTCTAAAAACACATTTGGTTTTTTTGGTTCTATATACAGTGCCTTCTAAAAGTATTCAGACCCCTTGACTTTTCCCACATTTTGTTAAGTTACAGCCTTATTATAAAATGGATAAAATACAAAAATGTCCTCAGATATCTACACACAAAAGGCCCATGCTAGCCCGCTTGGAGTTTGCCAGTAGGCACCTAAAGACTCTCAGACCATGAGAAACAAGATTACTCGTTCTGAGGAAACCAAGATTGAACTCTTTGCCCTGAGGAGGAAACCTGGTACCATCCCTACGGTGAAGCATGGTGGTGGCAGCATCATGCTGTGGGAATTTTTTTCAGTGGCAGGGACTGGGAGACTAGTCAGGATCGAGGCAAAGATGAACGGAGCAAAGTACAGAGACATCCTTGATGAAAACCTGATCCAGAGCTCTCAGGACCTCAGACTGGGGCGAATGTTCACCTTCCAACAGGACAGTGACCCTAAGCACACTGCCAAGACAACGCAGGAATGGCTTCGGGACAAGTCTCTGAATGTGCTTGAGTGGCCCAGCCAAAGCCCTGAAAATAGCTGTGCAGTGACGCTCCCATCCAACCTGACAGAGCTTGAGAGGATCTGCAGAGAGGAAGGAGAGAAACTCCCATAATACAGGTGTGCCAAGCTCGTAGCGTCATACCCAAGAAGACTCGAGGCTGTAATCGCGGCCAAAGGTGCTTCAACAAAGTACTTAGTAAAGGGTCTGAATACTTATGTAAATGTAATATTTCCTTCTTTTTTTTTTATACACCTGCAAAAAATCCAAACCTGATTTTGCTTTGTCATTATGGGGTATTGTGTGTAGAATGATAAAGGGGAAACAATTTAATATATTTTAGAATAAGGTTGTAAAAGGAAAAAACGTGGAAAAAGTCAAGGGGTCTGAATACTTTCCGAATGTGCTGTATACCACAGAGCATTATGTTGTTGCTAATCAGAGATAAATGGGATCGATTCAGTGTTGTGGAGACATGAAACTGGGAAGATGCTACAAGGCCTGGTCTGAGAGGAGAGATTGTCTGGCAGTAAATGAGTGAGGACAGAGGAGCGAGGAGGGTGTACGGTATACAGCATGTAAATCAGTGAAATCAGTGATAATTACTGTAAGCACACAAAAAGCCACATCTCAGCTGGCAGTGACGCTGCTAATCACCCTAACACAGTCTAAACCCAGACACCGAGAGTGTGTGTTTGTGTGTGCATGTGTGTGGTTATGACTTAAAGGCTAGAGATCTGAGTGTGGTTGGCAGCAGTGAGGATATATTCCACTACTAGACGGTAAACAGTAATGGTATTACTCTCTCATTAGCAATGACCATGATCTCACATGTTGTCACAGGCCCATCAGATCTCCCTAACAGGGTTTGAGATCAATTCAGTTTTAATTTGTCTATTCAGGAAGTGAAAAATCCTCATACTTCCTTGACTGACCAGAACTGCTCATGTAAACCTCTAAAAAAGGGGGATGTGCACCTGTTAACATACAACTGTTTACACTATTTCTGTGCAGTGCTGTGGGCTTTTTTTGTAATGACACTATTGTTAAATTTTTGGCTGTTAAAAGCATTAACAGTGCATTGTATTTCTAAAATGTCAAGGCCTATGGCTACAGATATGCTACATATTTAAACGTGCACATACTGTGCAGGCAATCCGGGTATTATACTTGCTTCAATAATAAATGAGAAATCAACAGCAAATACAATATGTCATATTAAGAAACGAATGTCTTCCGTCTTTCATTCAAATTCATTCAAATCATAATTTATCTTTTGCTTTAATTAAAAAACCAAACCTACCAAACAGAAGTCCAAATAGGCTACAATACACGATAAATAGCCTTTTTAATGTCTGATTATTCAACATCTTAAATTGATAAGAGATAAAGAAAACCACAACTCAATCTTAAGAAATAGTAACCTTAATTACATTAATTAATCAGGAGATAGTGCAGCTAAATATTTTTTAAAAATTCACAAACAAAAAATACCTAATGTTATTTCTAGATCCATTTCCATTTCCCGGGGAGGGAGGTCCATTAACTCTCGAGCTGATTTTATGGATTTCTCAATCAGCATTTAATTTGAACGTGTCTTGTTATATTTCTCATATTTATTTTTACCAAAGATTTTCCCTCCAAAGATAGGTCTACTTCATTCGAATAACTTTTGGGGTCCGGACTGTGAACAACCTACATTGTGTTGTGACATTCTTTTCACTCTCACTTTGTCAATTACGTCTTTAATTAAATCTCGATCTATTCTAACTAATTCATCACGAATGGTGAAGACAGCAGACAGGCCCATGTTGTCTACGCCATGTAGCCTACCAAACCTCAGCAGTGCTCAACAAACAAGCAAAGAGAAAAAACACAGAACGTTATTTCTCAATTGTACCTGAAAACTCAACATAATCAACCCAGAGCTTCTAATCTATTCTATGATATTCTATCGAGTTCAGTTTTATTTATAATCGGAATTCTAACGTGTCCAAATAAAAAACCAGGCTCTGCATCAACCAGCAATGAATATGCTCAAGTTAGCCTGCTCTCCTACCTGTATAACCCGCATGTTGAGTCCCGTCTCCTGGGCCAACTGTTCCCGAATGTGTCGTGTGGGTTTCGGCGTGGCCACGAAGGCAGCCTTCAGCGTCTCCAGCTGCTTGGCTTTGATGGTGGTCCGCGGGCCTCGCCGCTTCGTGCCCGAATTCTGCTCCTCATTCTCGTTATTGTTCATGTCCTTATCTGAGGACATGGAATTGTCCGTCTCTTTTGTGTCGTCCTGTATCGGGTCCTGGAGGTCCGGCGATAAACTTCTGTCTGTGCATGAGGACACTGGGGGACGGGAGAGAATGGAAAGGTTTCAATCGGAGGTGTCAAGGGGCCTACTACTAGATTATTGCTGTAGCCTGTCTAATCACAAATAAACTAGAATATGTGGAACAATGACGCCTCGCAAAATACAAATATGGAAGCCCTTTACACTTCCTAATATATATATAAATAAATAAAATAGCCTACACTTTGCCAATGTAACCAATATGAAACAGACTAAATGCATGGATTTATCAGTTTAAATCTTCACAAATAAAACAGGTGTAACCAACTCGACACTGCCCGCGTGTGACCTAAGCGATCGAGATAATGAAAGAGAAATTATGCATGTAATGTGAAACAAAAAAAGGGGGCTAGGCTGATCCCCAAGGATCCGCTGCGTCGCACGATAACAGCATGTCATTGTCCGAGGGGAGGGCTGTTTGAGCCATTCATCTGACAGGAATTTATAGCGTTGATAAAACTGAGCTATGGTCAGATGCATTCAGCGAAGCGGAGATGCTTTGTTGGGGAACTTCATCAAACGCTAGGCTTCACATGCCCTATACACAGCCCATTGCGGCGGCGAGAATGTCAGTATGTTCATATTTGCAGCTACAGACACGCAACGAGGGGTCGAATTCAATGTCACGTCTTTCCAGGATACAAATGTTATTCCTCACCTTGTTGATCTAAAGACAACGTCGAATGGCAGTGATGGGAGCCTGAGAACCCCATAAACACAAGCTTTTCTGAAAGTTGTTGACTTATACATTTTAGTTTCAAACACCCCAAAGTGTAGGCCTAATATCTTAACAATATCAAGGCCATGTTGAATAATTACATTTTAGACATGTTTATTTATTAGGCGAGGAAGTGACTTGCAGCAGAATTCTCCATAGGCTACACATGTTGGACCATGTAGGCCTACGACACTGCAGCTAAAATGGGAAAGTAAGCTAGAATATAGAATAGAATCCCAAAATACAAATACATCTATAAGACTAGGCTACAACAGATTGGACGCAGACGATTCTCCAACGAATGCAGAGCCAGAGGTAACATGCAGACAGGCACCATGTCCATGGTTTTGAATTCCCTGACGGAGGCCTATTGCAGGACTTGATATAGGCCTAGGTTATGGCTCTGGATAAAACAATTTAAAAGGCATAGTAACACAATAGGTTTTCGAATTCATGCGTTTTAGTTCGCAAAATCATATGTGAATATGTGGTATAGGTCTATTCTATTTTAGGAATACAGCAAATACAACCCAGCAGTAGTTTAAGGCGTTTCTCATCATGCACAAATAGTCTTAATTCTCCACCATTCCCCAGTGTATGGGCTGGGATCCCACGTTGAAACGATCAGGAAATAAATACAGACCAATTAATCAGTTAACGTAGGTGGCCAAAACAGTCTTCCAAAAAACAACCCGCATGAAATGATGCTCGTTGCTTTCAAATAAAAATGCAGACTATAATATACCACTTATATTTTTTTGGGGGGGAAATAGGCTTAGGATACTAAGAAAGAAAGGTCCATTATTTTCAGACAACCGTGTAGAATTTTTCCAAGACGAACAGACCTTTGATATTGTCGTATCCATGCACTAGCCTAACATTAGTAGACCGTCTAGAACGTCTACTGTAGAACGTCTACTGTAGAATGTCTACTGTAGACGCACTTTTGAAACCCTTAGCTATAATTAGGCTACCTGAATTCAAATTGACTTCCTTGATAGCCCCTGAGCTTAGGTAGTCTTCTTTGCACACAAACTTATTTTCGTCGATGACATAGAGCTCCTCGCCCGTGGACAGCTGCTTGTTGCACACCATGCACGTGAAGCAGTTGAGATGGAACACCTTGCTTCGCGCCTTGCGCACCAGATCGCTGGGAGAGATGCCTTGGAGGCAGCCCGCACACTTCGTCCCAAACCTCCTGAAAAGAAAGGGAAAGGGAGAGGAGAGGGGGGTTGATGTGAAATCCCACGACACAGAAATACATAGAAAATAAAAATATGAATTTGAGATGGACATTTGACTGATCTAATAAAAAAATTAAAAAAAATGTATAGGCCTATTAGACAAGTAGACCTATAGCGAATTTTGTAACTGTCGGCAATGCAGGTTTGGCGCGTAGCCTGATTTGAAGTGTTTGTTCTTAGAAAATTACGAAATAGCAATGACAAAACACTTACAACAATGACTAAAGATATTCTATAATAGTCATAATTTATTGTTTTTATTTTATACATTTGTTTCATTGTATTACATATTTGACATGATTGAAGAAGGGGTAGGCTATTTCGAAATAATTTTCGTTCAAATCTAACAGACTACTCTTGATACATAATATAGCCTGAAATGTAGCACCTGCGCTAGACTGAGAAATACCATAATTCTTGTTTTAACAATAAACCCACGCAGAACGTATTAGTGGCAATCATCACATTGTGACTACAGAGATATCCGAGGATTAAACGGACTAGGAACATTTTAGCGTGAAATCTCCTGTTAATCCACATTCACCCTCTTCACGTGCAAAAAGCATGGTGGATATACTTGTATTATTTAGATAGACAGGCGAGTATATAACAGGGATAAATCGACAAGGTAAATCAGTTGAGAAAAGGTGTGCTACATATAGTGATGGGGAATGGGAAGCCTTATTATGTGTTTCTCCCACCATGCATTGTACTTTAGTGTTTCCCTCTCCGATGTGAAATAAATAGGCCTAATCCACCTCATCACGAGCCAGAAACCTCATCACGCGCCTCTCATGGTGATTTGGTAATCTCTCTCATCAACATGGCGTCGCCTCAGGACGAAACAAATACAGGAATTGAAAATATTTCAATTATAATACGATTATTGGAGGTAGTGTGTGTTTGAAGGTGTGTGTGGGGGGTTGGGGGGGAGGACGGGGGTGAGCGGTCGAGGTAAGCCCCCTTTATTTGATCAGAATCCCTCTCTCTCTTTCTCTGTCTCTCTCTCCAGCCATTTGCAATAGTATCGCTCCACTGTACCCTTTCACATGCACGGCTCGGCGAGGACACAGCACTACTTACACAACAAATGGCCACATTAGGGTGATTACTGTTTCGCCTGGCTAATTGTTCGGCCATTTAAATCCACGGATGGAAGCCGGCTAATATGATGGTCAAGGCCGTTTGAGGCCAACATTGCCTTCACAAAGGCTTAAATACTGGGCCTCACATGTCATTAAACAATTTGTACAGGAGGGGGGGAAAAGCTGACACATAACTAATTGGTATGATGCTATGAGAGTGCGCGTACACAAACAAGGGCCTACACTTATCACTGAATTACCACTTTGAAGAACTGAGCGGCTGGTGTAGGCCTAATGGTTAAGTTTTAAAATCTATTGGACCAAACAATAGTGGAAACAGAGAGTACAGGTGAGAGGAAAATGTATCTTATAAATAGATTTCAACTGCCTCCATGTGCATGAATGGATTAAGAGAAGTGAATATTCAAGCGGACATAATATTCAACCCCACCAATAATATGGATTTATAAATAAAAGTTATATTATTTGTCCTAATAAATATTAGGAATTAAGGTTATGATTCATATTGTCAGAAAACACACTTTGTGTCTCTAAAAAACCCTCTTCGTGTAAAACTCAAGCGGACAAAGAGTGATAACGTGGACATCTCTGGCTATGATTAAATAGTTCTGTCAAAATGCTAAATATATTTGTGATATTCAGAGCTCTAGAATGAACTTATAACTCTGAAATTATATACATTTGTATAGGCCTAATAATGATATGATTTTTGTTGCGAAACCAATATGTGGTGACAATATTATATCTGCAAGGCTTGAAATTTAATTAATTTGAAGTGACATTCTAAAACAATTCAAATAATTGATAGGCTATCTCGCCTGTATGTGAATTATAGGCCATCATGTGAAGTAGGCCTTGGTGAACCATTTCCAAATCCACAAAACAATGTGTAGGCCTACAGAATAATATCATTATGGTTAATTAATTATGTGAGTGACGCTATAACAGGTATTTTTATCATTGTGTGACATTCAATCAATTTCAGCATTTTAAGACACTTACTAACAAAAAATAGACAAACAAATCTTCATAAGCATCAGGGTTATAATTATCCTTGGTGAGTTCACTGAGTTTTTGGCATACCTGCTTTTACGCATGAATCCCCAATCTGAATCCTTACCTGAAAAAGTCAATTTTACAATAAAGCTTCCCATCACGCGAGAAGCACTTCTCGGTCAGGTTACAGTGGCACTCGCAGCATTGGACGCACTTGGCGTGCCAGGCTCGGTCCAACACGTTGAGCAGGAACCGGTCCAGGATGGGCCTGTCGCACCCCGCGCAGTGGACCATCATCCCACCGGTCTGGAGGACAACGAGGGCCGACCTTCCCACGCGGACTCCGGTGCTGGGTCTGGGGCCACGCGGCTCTCCGCGCAGCAACGTCTTGGCTCCGGGGTTGTGGACAAAGCAGGCGCGAATGTTCTGTCAGGTGGGTGGATGGGTGGGGAGAAGCCCCTCTCCACTACCGTTTAAAGGCAGGCTATAGGCGAACACTCCCCGAAGTTCCTCTACTGTACTCCTGGTTCTGGACGCCCCTGTCCTGTTCTGTCCTAGCACTTGTCACAATCCAGAATCCAAAAGAAAATATATTAATTTAAAAAGCACCTATAGTCCTCTTCTTCATTGACGGGCTGCGTAAAAATTGACACGTGGAAAGCCTGTTCGTTCCCGCTGTAGAGAATATGTTACATGGGCTGTAGCCTATTATTATTATTTTGTTGTTGTTGTCATTTTTTGTTTTTAGGTTCCACTTCTTCGCCTCCGCTCACCTCACGTCAACACTTTTCGCATCACTGTGCCCGGCTCTGCCGGCGCCAGGCGCATCCGTATTCAGATTGGGTGACGCTCTCCTTAATTCCCGTGCCTGGGTGGCCAATCAGGACTCAAGTTGTCATGGTTACCCCTTTAAATAATGGTCGGTAGCCTACCTTCAGGTTGACCCAAAACATAAACCATGCTTGCAGAAATAGGCTAATAAACTTTAACTTTGCGGAGAGGGGCACGATATTTTGACAAACATATCACTAACTGGTCACTTGTTTTGGTACTGCCCTGTTATAGAATGGACCTAAACGGTGTAAATAGGTCTACAATTTGCCATTTTCTATTTGTCAGCTGTAGCTCAACTATCAAGCTCTTGGTGTGATTTTAGGGACTATCCCCATCCGACTCTTCAAGAAATGGATCACCAGCCGACGAATTACATAGTCTAAACTACCTGGGCCATATAAAAAACAAACATGCCTTTTGTCTAATATCACCAATCAACAAGATCTTTCTCTGTTACAATTGGGCAAATTAAGACATGTTATTTAGGGCAAATTCAAGTTTTGATTGGTTTAATTGAATCCCCACAAATTGAAAGCTTCTATAGGCACCAAGGCACCAAACAAAAACCTGCGGATCATCTTCCATTTTCTTTCTTCTTTTCACCTCTTCTTCGTCTTCGGTCTTTGACGAGATTACCTAATGGAGTTGATGCCTATTAGCCAACACCTTTCTAAAGCGGCCTACAAAGTGAGGGGGCCGTCTTTACATGACATGATACCCGCCTTAAATGACCCTGAATGGGATGCGATGGGAGTAGCTGAACAAGAGCTAATGCTACAAAACCCTCCCTGCATTATCAGCTGTCTCTCCCTCTGTGTGTGTGTGGAGTGGAGGGGACGGGATGGGAGGGGGACCTAGGCAGGCCCTTTCTCATGCAGAAAGCTATTTACAGGGAAATGCACAGGATTAAGATAGCGAGGCCTCATCAATAGGGAAAGCCGAGTCGCCCGCCGCTTTAACAGAGTAGCCACCAATCGAAGGAAATTTCAATATTTACCCAGATCATCATTTAGTTAGTTGCGGCATTGCAAACATCATGCAGACGCTAATGGTTGTTAGGGGAAATGCAAGGCTGGTTTAAAACTATGTTTGAGCAGTTGTAGTATAGGCCTATAATGAGTTGGTTAAACAGGTGTTAATTTGGACCCATTACGCATTCTCATTTAAGATAACGTTTTGATCAGAACAACAACAACCTCATCAACATGTATTGGCAACTTTATGCATTCATAATAATATCATTTCAATTGCACATTGTTGCTGTAGGCCTACATAAATAACAAAGAAACGTATTGTTTATGATAAATGTGTAAATAGCCTGCTTTATGGCAAGAAACGAACAATATTTCAAGTTTTACGTAAAATACATGACTGTCATATTTGTATGAGTTTGTATGAGTTTTATAGGCCTATCAATATTATGATTATTTATTATTCTGTCTTACGAATGATGTATTATTATGTATTATGTATGGTTATTATTATTGTTATTATATCCTCCTCCTTACCATCTTTCACCATTACCACCACCACCATCATCCAAATCAATGTTTTCAACCAAAAAGCATAGGCCTACTGCACAGATACAACAAGGCCTATAGCAATTAGCTAACCTTACATAGAGCCAAAAAACAACAACATGTGATAACCAGAGTGAAGTTGTAGCGCGTGCATGCATGCATCAATTCTGGAGCAGTAGGATTATCCATCCATATCCAACCGTAGATTGTAGAATGTGAAATGGTTGGTATTAAATGGTGACTCTACATGATAATAAAGCAGCAATTTATGTAGCCAGGGGAGGCCGTTCAGCTTGTTGGGAGAGAAAGGGGGAGAGCCCGGACCACCAAGGGGACCCCCGCCGCTCTTGGCAGGCGAAAGTGGCAGCAAAGCTTGGACTCGCACTCGGTCTTAATCCCAAAGCTATCAGGGAAGCTATCGGGGCTTGCTATTTATTTTTCTCACCAAATCTTATTTTCTTGACTCTCCGTTTAAGAACTCCTAAACATTTCCGTTCGTATGGTGTTAGCACCAATGAACGTAGACGTAGAGGCTACTCCCCGTCAACAACCAGTAAATAAGGCGCGAAATAGACGACACGCGCACTTGGTGTGACTACTAATTTGCATATCTGAAACTGTTAAATTGCTCAAATTCAACCTGCCAACTGTTGATGAGTAGTCAACATGGGTTTGTAGCCTATAGTACTTGCCTGCCTCATATTTGCCTTTAGGCCTTTGATAATACCCTATTATTAATACAACCAGGTAGCATTCACGTAGACTATGATAAGGGTGTGTGTAGAGAGTCTTATAGGCCTTTCCAAATAATGATACAAACGGTGCTTTTAGAGAATATAATCTATTTTGGGGACAAAGCGTTATCACCCTGTACGTGGGAAGAGAACATGTTGGGTAAAGAGAGCTCTTGCCACAGCTTCTCGCCTCTTGTTTGAGTCACATATTTCATTGTATAGGGAAACATTTCATTGGGCAGCTGTGTTCTCTCGTTTATCCCATCACCTTCACTGTTCTGCCTCTCCCCAGCTCTCTCCGCTGCAAGCCAAACAGTCCAGCGCCGTGCCAAGCAGAGCCACATAGAGTGCGGGACGCACCTGCTACTAGGAACTCCTGAAGAGAGCCGAAGTGACCAAGGTGCTGAAACTAGACAACTCGCTACAGGGGCCGGGTTTTTATTTCTTCTTCGCTCTTGCTAGCTTAATTGAATATACAGATGTAGGATCTTAATTTGATCACTCTTTTGTCGCTGGGAATTTTGCAAACTTGTAGTGTATTCAAGGTTTAAAAAGGCTTCTAAAGTTTGTAAATTCCACTTTAAAATGTCAGACTTGATTTGCCCTAACGAAAAATATATACCCCTACAAAAAAATGTAGATTGATTATAAAACACATAATAATTCACATTTCCTGGATTATTTTCCTGCTGTACTACACTGGCTCAAATTAAAATCCTACATCTATATGTACATTAGAAACAGAGAAACAACACATATTGCAGACATTATACAGGATTATACAGGAACATGTCTGTTTATTAAGCCATAAATCCACTATCTGAAACCCTGTGGTCTTATAAATGGGGGTTGTGGTTCAAAGCCTACAAGCTAAGTTAATGCGGCCCTGGACATGCACGCCTTCTGATTTCTTGTTCAGCATAGTACTGTTCTAAAAACAGTAGGCTACGCATTGATTCTGAATAGGCCTGTACAGTCACATTTTATTTTCACCATCAATCAAAAACGCATTGGCTTGCACAAGATTCTTTTATGACAATTTGCAGAATATCAACAAGTGATTAGGTGTGGTAATGACTTGACAGAAATAAACAACTTACGGGGGTGCTCTGTCATTATGCTCTTCTACTATGATTTTCCAGGTGTGGTATGATGATTAATGGGCTGTATATCTTGTGCAACACCAACACATTCCTACAAAGCTGTTGAGGCGTCATACTCTGAATCTGGTGAGGCGTCAGCAACCAATATTTCTTGAAGAGGCGCTAATGGCCAAGTCAAATGCAATAGGCTATCTTTCCAAGATAAATTATGTGTAAAATAAACTGTATCTTTAAACACAAAAGTATTGTATGTGAGAGAGGAATGATTTAACTGCCAGCTACTCACTGGACTACACAATGGGAACAAAACTCTAGAAACATTTTACCTTTTGTCCCTAATACCAATGTATTTACATGACAGGTGGTGTTACACAATACAAAATACTGCACATACTGTGCACAAGCATGCAAATACACACACACACACACACACACGCAACGTTGTTTTTGTGAATTTTCAAGACTTTATGGGCAGTAAAAAAGTAGTCCCATTCTAAATCCTATTTTCCCTAACGCTTAACTTGAACCTTTACCTCTTACTCTAACCCTAACCTAACCCTTAAGATTAAATAGCATTTGAACAAATTCAGGACATGAAAAAGGTCCTGACTTTACATTTTTCTATGGTCTTCCTACCTTGTCAGGACATTCTGGAGACTTGTCAGGACATTGTGATTGTGGTCCTGATAATGTAGGAAAACACGCACACACACACACACACACACACACACACACACACACACACACACACACACACACACACACACACACACACACACACACACACACACACACACACACACACACACACACACACACACACACACACACACACACACACACACACACACACACACACACACACACCTTTCTAGGACTTTATTCCTCCAGCTGCAGCCTCCCATCCAGGGCAGTTTGAGCAGCCGACCCATTTGTCCAATGTGGCCTTAGTCATACACAACACACAACCCAAGCTTTACTCTGTGTCTGTGTCCACTCTCCTCTTTTCTGTTGTAAGGAGTTGGAGGGAAAATGGCATCTCTTTCAGACCCACTCTGACCTCTCTAGTCTTCATCCTTCAGCCCTACGTCTGTAGCTCAGTACCTGCTGTATCCTGTGCAGGTGTTAAATCAAGTTTATTTTTTATTTTTATCGGGTAGATCAGCTTTAATATTGCATATATATATAATCTATTTAAATATATATATATTTTCCTTTATTATTTTCCCCTAACGCTACCACCCTTCCCCTAATTGGAGTAAACTAATGGAAAACAATCAATCAATAAAATCTTATAAATCAGCTGATGTCACAAAGTTCTGTACAGAAGCCCAGCCTAAAACACCTTATACATACACTATCAGTCAAAGGTTTTAGAACACCTACTCATTCAAGGGTTTTTCTTTATTTTTACTATTTTCTACATTGTAGAATAATATTGAAGACAACAAAACTATGAAATAACATATATGGAATATTGTAGTAACCAAAAAGTGTTAAAAAAATCAAAATACATTTTATATTTGAGATTCTTCAAAGTAGCCACCCTTTGCCTAGATGACAACTTTGCACACTCTTGGCATCCTCTCAACCAGCTTCACCTGGAATGCTTTTTCAAAAGTCTTGAAAGAGTTCCCACATATGCTGAGCAGTTGGCTGCTTTTTCTTCACTCTGCGGTCCAACTCATCCCAAACCATCTCAATTCGGTTGAGGTCGGGGGATTGTGGAGTCCATGTCATCTGATGCAGCACTCCATCACTCTCCTTCTTGGTAAAATAGCCCTTACACAGCCTGGAGGTGTGTTGGGTCATTGTCCTGTTGAAAAACAAATGATAGTCCTACTAAGCCCAAACCATAGGATGGTGTATCGCTGCAGAATTCTGTGGTAGCCATGCTGGTTTAGTGTGCCAAGAATTCTAAATAGATCACGGACAGTGTCACCAGCAAAGCATCCCCACAACATAACACCTCCTCCTCCATGCTTTACGGTGAAAAATAGACATCTGTTCACTCACACTGCGTCTCAGAAATGTGTACTCCAGACCAAAGGACACATTTCAACCGGTCTAATGTCCATTGCTTGTATTTTGGCCCAAGCAAGTCTTTTCATCTTTGCAGCAATTTGACCACAAAGGCCTGATTCACACAGTCTCCTCTGAACAGTTGATGTTGAGATGTGTCTGTTACTAAAACTCTGTGAAGCATTTATTTGGGCTGCAATTTCTGAGGCTGGTAACTCTAATGAACTTATCATCTGCAGCAGTGATAACTCTGGGTCTTTCTTTTGTGTAGCGGTCCTCATGAGAGCCAGTTTCTTCATAGCCCTTGATGATTTTTGCAACTGCACAATTTTACTGATTGACTGACCTTCAAATCTTAAAGTAATGATAGACTGTTGTTTCTCTTTGCTTATTTGAGCTGTTCTTGCCATAATATGTACTTGGTCTTTAACCAAATAGGGCTATGTTCTGTATACCACTCTTACCTTGTCACAACACAACTGATTGGCTCAAACGCATTAAGAAGGAAAGACATTCCACAAATGAACTTTTAACAAGGCACACCTGTTAATTTAAATGCATTCCATGTGATAAAATAAAGAAAAACCCTTGAATGAGTACAGTAGGTGTGTCCAAACTTTTGACTGGTACTGTATATCTTTTATTAGTATATTTTAGTTTAACCATATTTGTTGTAATATTGGTTGTCTTTTCTGGGGGATTAAACTGAAATTGCAACCAACTTTCTATTATTTCATTTTCAAATTGCCCGAAAGTGAGAGTTTTGCAGTCGGAATAAATGGAAAAAGGCCATTCCTGAACATGGGGTGAGACATTCTTACTAATCTGCTAGAGAAGCCTTTAGTGAGATTTCTAATGCTTTAATATTTAATATTTCTGTCGTCCGAATTCATATTTATTATATAAATAGGCCCGTTGAATTTTGTCGGGCTTGCCGTTACAAATAAAATGTAATATTTTTAGCTCATGCGATTTATAAAACAAATCGCTAGGTGTAGGCAAGGCCATAAGCAAATAAGTAAACTGAGATATAACAAATAGACATGTATTTTCCTTTCCATGGTAACAAGATGTTATCTATTTTTGCTATCTTTCTTTTAAAATGTATTGTAGTGAGATGCTTACTTTCTTTCAGGATATGAATACCGAGTATGTCCACTTCACCGTCAGACAATTTTATTGGTTTACTACACGGTAATGTAAAAGTATTTTTTTTGTGATCCAATACATAATATCATACACTTATCATAATTTGGTTGTAAATCAGAGAGGTTAGAAAAATGATATAGATCCTTTATGAGGCTTTGGAGGGATCGAAATTGTGGATTTAAAAGAAAACATGAATTATCAGTGGAAAAGGACACCTTTTCTTTTAAGCCCTGGATTTCTAGCCCCTTGATATTATTGTTAGATCGGATTTTAGTAGCTAACATTTTGATGACCATAATAAATCGATGTGCCGATAGTGGACAACCTTGTTTTACTCTTCTTGACAGTTTAATACTTTTTGAGAAGTAGCCATTATTTACTATTTTACACCTAGGGTTACTATACATAACTTTAACCCATTGTACAAGAGATTCTCCAAAATTGAAATATTCCAGGCATTTATATATACAAGCCTTTTCAAAGTCAGCTATGAATACCAGGCCTGGATTGCCAGATTTTTCATAGTGTTCTATTGTTTCCAGAACTTGTCTTATATTTTCTCCAATGTATCGTTCATGTAAAAAAAACATGTCTGATTAGGATGAATAATATCGAACTATATATTTTTAAACTCTATGCACTATGCATTTTGCTAGAATGTTTGCATAACAACACTGAAGTGAAAGGGGTCTCCAATTTTTTAAATGGACTCAACCTTTATATTTACCACTTGGGTCCTGTTTCAGTAATAATGAAATCAGACCTTCTTGTTGTGTATCTGATAATCAACCATTTTTATAGGAGTGGTTAAAACATGCTAATAACGGTCCTCTGAGTACATCAAAAAAAGTTTGTTATACCTCAACTGATATGTCAAGCCCTGGAGTTTTCTCAGACTTTAAGGCTTTCATTTCATCAATAAGTTCCTCTTCTGTAAGTATTTCTGTGCAGCTGTTAATTTTACATTATTAATAGAAAAAAATCCTCACAATTAACTTCGGTTAGTGGAGATGGAGGTGACTGAAACAAAAAACATACGCTTAAAGTAATTTGCTTCCTCTTTCAAAATATAGTTTGGTGAATTATAGTTGACTCCGTCATTTGTAACAAGTTTCAGTAAATCATCTTTGGTAGCATTTCTATGTTAAAGATAAAAAAATTATTTAGTGCAATTTTCCCCATATTCCATCCAGTTCACTATATTCATTTTTTAAAATATATTACACTTGATCTTTCTTGAATAAGTCCCTCCAATTATGTTAGTTTTTTCTTTAACTTATTCTGTGCCCCTATGGTACAGTTTTTATTGCTGTCTATCTGTACTTTTCTACGGCTGGCCATGCTTTCCACCTGGCTACCCCTACCCCGGTCAACAGCCCTGCACCCCCCACTGCAACTCGCCCAAGCCTCCCCCATTTCTCCTTCACCCAAATCCAGATAGCTGATGTTCTGAAAGAGCTGCAAAATCTGGACCCCTACAAATCAGCCGGGCTAGACAATCTGGACCCTCTCTTTCTAAAATGATCTGCCGAAAATATTGCAACCCCTATTACTAGCCTGTTCAACCTCTCTTTCGTATCGTCTGAGATCTTTAAAGATTGGAAAGCTGCCGCGGTCATCCCCCTCTTCAAAGGGGGAGACACTCTAGACCCAAACTGCTACAGACCTATATCTATCTACCCTGCCTTTCAAAGGTCTTCGAAAGCCAAGTTAACAAACAGATCACCGACCATTTCGAAACCCACCGTACCTTCTCTGCTATGCAATCTGGTTTCCAAGCTGGTCATGGGTGCACCTCAGCCACGCTCAAGGTCCTAAACGATATCATAACCGCCATCGATAAGAGACAATACTGTGCAGCCGTATTCATCGACCTGGCCAAGGCTTTCGACTCTGTCAATCACCACATTCTTATCGGCAGACTCAACAGCCTTGGTTTCTCAAATGACTGCCTCGCCTGGTACCAACTACTTCTCTGATAGAGTTCAGTGTGTCAAATCGGAGGGCCTGTTGTCCCGGACCTCTGGCAGTTTCTATGGGGGTGCCACAGGGTTCAATTCCCGGGCCGACTCTCTTCTCTGTATACATCAATGATGTCGCTCTTGCTGCTGGTGATTCTCTGATCCACCTCTACGCAGACAACATCATTCTGTATACTTCTGGCCCTTCTTTGGACACTGTGTTAACTAACCTCCAGTTGAGCTTCAATGCCATACAATTCGCCTTCCGTGGCCTCCAACTGCCCTTAAATGTAAGTAAAACTAAATGCAACCGATCGCTGCCCCGCACCTGCCAACCCGTCCAGCACCACTACTCTGGACGGTTCTGAATATGTGGACAACTACAAATACCTAAGTGTCTGGTTAGACTGTACGCTCTCCTTCCAGACTCACATTAAGCATCTCCAATCCAAAATTAAATCTAGAATCGGCTTCCTATTTCCGCAACAAAGCATCCTTCACTCATGCTGCCAAACATACCCTCGTAAAACTGACTATCCTACCGATCCTCGACTTCGGCGATGTCATTTACAAAATAGCCTCCAAAACTCTACTCAACAAATTGGATGCAGTCTATCACAGTGCCATCCGTTTTGTCACCAAAGCCACATATACTACACATCACTGCGACCTGTACTCTCTTGTTGGTTGGTCCTCGCTTAATACTCATCGCCAAACCCACTGGTTCCAGGTCATCTACAAGTCTTTGCTAGGTAAAGCCCCGCCTTATCTCAGCTCACTGGTCACCATAGCAGCACCCACCCATAGCACGCGCTTCAGCATGTATATTTCACTGGTCACCCCCAAAGCCAACTCCCCCTTTGGCTGCCTTTCCTTCCAGTTCTCTGCTGCCAATGACTGGAATAAACTGCCGAAATCTCCCTCACTAACTTTAAGCACCAGCTGTCAGAGCAGCTCACAGATCACTGCACCTGTACATAGCCCATCTGTAAATAGCCCATCCAACTACCTCATCCCCATA
This sequence comes from Brachymystax lenok tsinlingensis, assembly GCA_030435695.1. Taxonomy (NCBI): domain Eukaryota; kingdom Metazoa; phylum Chordata; class Actinopteri; order Salmoniformes; family Salmonidae; genus Brachymystax; species Brachymystax lenok. The sequence goes on along the minus strand of CM059815.1, from coordinate 7,223,271 downwards.
CTGTATTTATTTATTTATTTTGCTCTTTTGCACCCCAGTATCTCTACTTGCACATTCATCTTCTGCACATCTATCACTCCAGTGTTTAATTGCTATACAGTAATTACTTCGCCACTATGGCCTATTTATTGCCTTGCATATACTTCAAAATGTCATGAAGACTGATCAGATGAATTGCAATTAATCGCAAAGTCCCTCTTTGCCATGCAAATGAACTGAATCCCCAAAAAACATTTCCACTGCATTTCAGCCTCGCCACAAAAGGACCAGCTGACATCATGTCAGTGATTCTCTTGCTAACACAGGTGTGAGTGTTGACGAGGACACTCTGATCACTCTGTCATGCTGATTGAGTTCAAATAAGAGACTGGAAGCTTCAAAAGGAGGGTGGTGCTTGGAATCATTGGAATCTTCCTCTGTCAACCATGGTTACCTTTAAGGAAACACGTGCTGTCATCATTGCTTTGCACAAAAAGGGATTCACAGGCAAGGATATTGCTTCCAGTAAGATTGCACCTAAATCAACCATTTATCAGATCATCAAGAACTTCAAGGAGAGCGGTTCAATTGTTGTGAAGAAGTCTTCAGGGCACCCAAGAAAGTCCAGCAAGTGCCAGGACCGTCTCCTAAAGTTGATTCAGCTGCGGGATCGGGGCACCACCAGTACAGAGCTTGCTCAGGAATGGCAGCAGGCAGGTGTGAGTGCATCAGCACGCACAGTGAGGCGAAGACCTTTGGAGGATGGCCTGGTGTCAAGAAGGGCAGCAAAGAAGCCACTTCTCTCCAGGAAAAACATCAGGGACAGACTGATATTCTGCTAAAGGTACGGGGATTGGACTGCTGAGGACTGGGGTAAAGTCATTTTCTCTGATGAATTGTTTGGGGCATCCGGAAAAAAGCTTGTCCGGAGAAGACAAGGTGAGTGCTACCATCAGTCCTGTGTCATGCCAACAGTAAAGCATCCTGATACCATTTATGTGTGGGGTTGCTTCTCAGCCAAGGAGTGGGCTCACTCAAAATATTGCCTTAGAACACAGCCATCAATAAAGAATGTTACCAACACATCCTCCGAGTGCAACATCTCCCAACCATCCAGGAACAGTTTGGTGACGAACAATGCCTTTTCCAGCATGATGGAGCACCTTGCCATAAGGCAAAAGTGATAACTAAGTGGCTCAGGGAACAAAACATCGATATTTTGGGTCCATGGCCAGGAAACTCCCCAGACCTTAATCCCATTGAGAACCTGTGGTCAATCCTCAAGAGGCGGGTGGACAAACAAAACCCCACAAATTCTGACAAACTCCAAACATTGATTATGCAAGAATGGGCTGCCATCAGTCAGGATGTGGCCCAGAAGTTAATTGACAGCATACCAGGGCGGATTGCAGAGGTCTTGAAAAAGAAGGGTCAACACTGCAAATATTGACTTCATGTAATTGTCAATAAAAGCCTTTGACACTTATGACATGCTTGTAATTATACTTCAGTATTCATAGTAACATCTGACAAAAATATCTAGAGACACTGAAGCAGCAGTGGAAATTAATATTTGTGTCATTCTCAAACCTTTTGGCCACGACTGTATGTTTGTCTATTCCATGTGTTAATATGAACTCAAATAAAGTTTGATTTTATTTGAGTCAAGAGAAGAGAGGATATTGTGCCAAAGACTTTTTGAGATACCTACAACTGAGGTAGAATAGTAGAATATTACTGTTGAAACTGCTGTGGTTTAATTGTCATTCAATAATCAAAACATCAAATGGAAAACACTTTTTGTTCAAGCCCAAGCAGATGTGAATGTAACTAGATACAGTACATTTTTTATGAATATTTACACCTTGCTGCTGACTTGTGTATTGTAACTGTTGCAGATAAAGAAAACTATGATTCAAAATGAAGGAAGTAAGGAAAGGAAGTGACAAGAGGGAGGGATGGAGATGCAGGCATAGCCACAGGAAGAAGGGGTGCTGAGGGTGCTGCAGCACCCCCTGAAAAATAAGAATACAATTTTTGTTTTATATATTTCAGGGGGTGCTGCACCAGGCCTTTTACTAGAATTAGCGGACCAATATAGAAGTCTGTACAGCGGGCAAAATATGTTTTCTACATCTCCACTTTGGCAAAAAAGGTAATTGTATAATTAAGAACAGTGTTTTGAAGGATTCAATAGTTGGAATTGTAAGAGTTGTTGCCCTGTCCCTTTCTCTGTGATTGTCATTCTAATGGAATCCAGAAATAACAAACCACTTAATGTAAATGTGCATTACTGTATTGTACATAGGCTGGCCGTCTATGTTTGTACCTGTAGACTTCCCAGCACTATGAAGGAAAACAATGCACAATAAAGTAATTGAGTGCATTGAGATCTCAAGGCCCTGAATCAAGGATATGCATATTCTTGGTACCATTTGAAAGGAAACACTTTGAAGTTTGTGGAAATGTGAAAGGAATGTAGGAGAATATAACACAATAGATCTGGTAGAAGATAATACAAAGAAAAAAAAAAACGTTCTTTTGTATTCTTTTTGTACCATCATCTTTGAAAGGCAAGAGAAAGGCCATAATGTATTATTCCAGCCTCGCTGCAATTTAGATTCTGGCCACTAGATGGCAGCAATGTATGTGCAAAGTTTTAGACTGATCCAATGAACCATTGCATTTCTGTTCAAAATGTTGTATCAAGACTTCCCAAATGTGCCTAATTTTCTTTATTAATAACTTTTCATATTCAGAACTGTGCAATCTCCTTAAACAATAGCATGGTATTCTTTCACTAAAATAGTAAAAAAAACACTGTAAATTGGACAGTGCAGTTAGATTAACAAGAATTTAAGCTTTCTGCCAATATCAGATATCTCTATGTCCTGGAAAATGTTCTTGTTACTTACAACCTCATGCTAATCGCATTAGCCTACGTCAGCTCACCCGTCCCGTGGAAGGGACACCGATCCATCTTATGGTTCACCGAGACGTGGCTGAACGAAGAAACTGACAATAAAGAGCTGGCGGGATTTTCCATGCACCGGCAGAACAGAGACGCTACCTCTGGTAAAACGAGGGGTGGGGGTGTGTGTCTTTTTGTCAATAACAACTGGTGCGCAATGTCTAATATTAAAGAAGTCTTGAGGTATTGTTCGCCTGAGGTAGAGTACCTTATGATAAGTTGTCGACCACACTATCTACCAAGAGAGTTCTCATCTGTATTATTCGTAGCCGTCTATTTATCACGACAAAGCGAAGCTGGCACTAAGACCGCACTCAACCAACTCATAAGCAAAGAAGAAAATGCTCACCCAGAAGCGGAGTGGCCGTGGACTTTAATGCAGGCAAACTTAAATCAGTTTTACCAAATATATATGAGCATGACACATGTGCAACCAGGGAATCTAGACCCCTTTACTCCATACACAGAGATGCATACAAAGCTCTCCCCCGCCCTCCATTTGGCAAATCTGACCACAATTCTATCCTCCTGATTCCTGCTTACAAGAAAAAACTAAAGCAGGAAGTACCAGTGACTCGCTCAATACGGAAATGGTCAGATGACACCGGATGCTACCCTACAGGACTGTTCTGCTAGCACAGACTGGAATATGTTCCGGGATTCATCCAATGGCATTGAGGAATACATCACCTTCGTCAATAAGTGCATCGATGACGTCGTCCCCACAATGACTGTATGTACATATCCCAACCAGAGCCATGGATTACAGGCAACATCCGCATCTAGCTAAAGGCTAGAGCTGCCGCTTTCAAGGATCTGGAGACTAATCCGGACGCTTAGAAGAAATCCCGCTATGCCCTCAGACGAACCATCAAACCATCAACAGCTTCTACCCCCAAGCCATTAGACTGCTGAACAATTCAGAAAAATCGCCACCAGACAATTTACATTGACCCCCCCACACACCTTGTATACTGCTGCTATTCGCTGTTTGTTTGTTACCTATGCATAGTTACTTTCTCCCCCACCTACATTTACAGATTACCTCAACTAGCCTGTACCCCTGCATACTGACTCGGTACCGGTGCCCCCTGTATATAGCCTCGTTATTGTTATTCTTATTCTGTTACTTATTATTACTTTTTATTTTAGCCTACTTGGTAAATACGTTCTTCTTCTTGAACTGCACTGTTGGTTAAGGGCTTGTAAGTAAGCATTTCACGGTAAAGTCTACACTTGTTGTATTCGACGCATGTGGTAAATAAAGTTTGATTTGATTTGTAAATTGCTCTGGGAAAGAGTGTCTACTAAAATGGATAAGGAATGAATAGACCATTTCAGTTTTCACATAAAAATATTTTGCATTTGCAAAGTATTTCAAGAAACTGGGAAACATGTCAAGCTACTATTTGTATCATCCACAAGTATTATCAGATGAACTGTTTTGTACAGATAATTATCAGACTCAGGTTACAGATGCTGGTAAACAGTCAAACATTTCCCCCCAAATACGTCTTGTTTTTGGCTTCAAAGACAATAACACTTGGAGGCTTTAACAAATGTGCATTGTCACGCAGTGACATAATGATAGTTGAGATCATGGAAATAATGAATGACTACGTAGTTGGGCTAACTATTTCAACTTCTTGCTGTAGGCCTTCATCATCATCATCCTCTGCCTGCATCCCTACCTGAAGCCTACCTGACTCTGGTATATTGCATTTCCACCTCTCACTCTATCAGACTTGCGTGTTCATCTTCCTGAATTAAAATGAGATGGAGCCTAATGGATCAATCTTGCTGGCAAAACTTCTTTAAATATTCCTAAGTTATTTAGCTATAGTGTTGGCTACTATGTTGCAATATGAATATTCTCTAAGCGGTCTTGTACGAGCCGCCTCTTTCGTTGTTGATGCGATGCTTGAATATCCGCCGAATGTTTCCCTTCCTGGCGAATAATGCACAGTCAAATACAAAAAAAGAGCTGGGCGCGCACACATTATAAGCAACATCTCGGAATGAAGGAAGAGCACAAGATAATGACACTATATGAAGCCACAAGGGTGACTTCATATAGCCTATAGCAGGGAGTTGGCAACCTTTTTCATATGAGTGACAATTTACAATTGATCCTACAATCTCTAAAGATCTGCATGCCAATTATGATTTTCATATAAGCATTATAGTCTAACTGGCCTCAAACTGAATAGCCTAATTCTAGGTGGCTACTAGACAGATACGCTGCACATTCAGCCACACCCCACGGAGCTCCACTATGCCTACTTGTAAGGATGCGCTGTCCATTCAGTGGTGCTGAATCATGGGCGAGGCCTTAATGTGTAGATTTTTCTTCATTTCCTGGTGGAGTTTGTTTGTCTTTATGGGTCCTAGCTGAATGTAGGCCTAAGTAATTCCTTTGATGTATGCATTTTATTTAAATGCATGTGTAGGATTTATCTGGCATAGTTTGCATTTGCAGTTAGCTGTTTTATGCTCCTGCTACTTTCACATTGATGTTGGTATTTGAAGTGGGCCTTGATAGCGTGCATTATGCATCTATTTTATGTTGCACGGTATGCACTGTTCTACAAGTAGGCTAAATGAGTCAATGTAGCCCATGTATGATGAGGTTGAGTAGTTCATTTGTACAGCCATTCCACATTGTACACTCCAAACCTAATATAAACTTAATATTGAGGTGATAATGTCTGGGGGACGTTATTGTTTGTTTTTGCTGTTCTCCAAATAGCATTTTGGAGTTTTAAAATGGTGTAGAAGTACAGTAAATGAGCTTCAACTGGCTGGTATATTTCTACACACCCCACTTTGCCATACTGACCCAACCCCCAACCCCCAAACTATTTCCTGCTGCTATGGATGGAGGTAGAGAGAAAGCAGAGAGAAGGGAAAGATGGAGATTGAGGGGGAGAGAGAAAGCGGGGGATGGAAATGGAGTGAGCGAGAGAATAACACAGGGAGGTGACGGAAGGCCTGATTCAGACGTCTCTCTGTCTCCCGGGGGGCAGTACTGAGCAGAACACCTTTACTCTTTAATATCCCTCCCTCTATCCCTCCCCCTCTCTCTCTCCCTTCTGCTCCCTATACCTCACGGCACGACAGCCGAGACACCTGAGGGGGAAAACACCTCCCCTCCAACCACACACATCACACACACCAGAATACACACAACACACCCTACACACACCACCATCACACACACCACCATACACCCTCACAGCATCCCTCCAGCCCCCGAACCCCAGGCAGGTTCCCTCTCTGGCAGGTATATGCATGTCCCCGAACCCCCTTCCCATACCCCATACACCCCTCCAGCCCCCCAGGTACCCTCTCCATCAGGGTGGCTCCCGGGGGAGAGGTTAGTGTGATGGATGTGTGATTGGTAGCCCTCCCCTAGGGCCTCTCTCTCCGTCACCTCTCCACCTCTCCCTCCACCCCTCCACGCTCTGAATTAAAAGGCCGTTTGTCTCCTGCGAGTCCTCAGCTGCACAGACCAGGCCTGCAATTTCACAGCACTCAGAGAGAGGGAGGCCATTACCGGGGAGGCTGTCAGGGGAGCCATCACCACGTGGACACGCCTGAGGGGCTGCCTCTCTACCTTCCCTTGCCTTCCCTTGCTTTCCATTCCCTTCCCTCTCGCTCTCTTTCCCTTGCCTCTCTCTCCGTTCCCTCACTTGCTTTCCTTTACCGAGCATTTTTGCCTTCCTGAACCCACTCCTGGAGCTCTGGAGGGAGAGAGGGATGGAGGGAGGGAGAGAGACTTTCAAACCTTCTACACACACACACATAAAAATAGTCTTGCTATCACCGTAGATATAGACAGCAATGTAAACACGTATACGCATATTATATAAAAAATATAGGCTCCAGACTTGCCATCTTCATAAACCTACACACAAACGAAACCAACTTCTTCACATTTTATTCACAAGCAGAAAATACACCCACTCTTTCCATTGAGGTACATAAAAAGCCTACCAACTTGAAAGATACAAAGAGAAATTCTATATTATGTTACACTCCCCCCAGTCTCTATTTAGAATGTTCCCTTCAATGTATTGTGTGTCTACTGCTTCACAATGTCCTGCATTTAAATGTTTTATTTTATGTTGCAAAGTAAATTGGCCTTTGGGGACAAAGATTCATTGAATCGAAATTGAAATGACATGGAGAAAAACACATCTACATAAATAAGAGAACACACACTGAGTGTACAAAACATTAGGAACATCTTCCTAATATTGAGTTGCATCCCCTTTTGTCCTCAGAACAGCCTCAATTCGTTGGGGCATGGACTCTACAAGGCGTTGAAAGTGTTTCACAGGGATGCTGGCCTATGTTGACTCCAATACCGTTTTGTGAAGTTGGCTGAATGTCCTTTGGGTGGGTGACCATTCTTGATACACATGGGAAACTGTCGAGCATGAAAATCCCAGCAGTGTCGGCACCTACTACCATACCCCCGTTCAAAGGCACATACATCTTTTGCCTTGCCCATTCACTCTCTGAATGGCACACATACGCAATCCATGTCTCAATGGTCTCAAAGCTTACAAATCCTTCTTTAACCTGTCTCCTCCCCTTCATCTACACCGATTGAAGTGGATTTAACAAGTGACATCAATAAGTGATCATAGCTTTCACCTGGATTCACCTGGTCAGTCTATGTCATAGAAAGAGCATGTTTTGTTTTGTACACTCAGTGTATAAGATCTGCTGAAATAGATTGAACGAAAGTCCGAAAAACCTGATACCTCGTTTCACCATACGTTTTTTGGGCTTGTAGGGGTGACACCTTTCTGCTGAGGAGTTCCAGCGTTCTTGAAAAGAACAGAAAGGCCTGCACACTGTACAGTCACCTCCCAAATTATAGGCACCCTTGATAAAGATGAGCAGAAAATACCATATAAAAGAACTGAGCTATGTTGTATACTCAGAATAATTGAACATTCTATTTTGTAGTAGTACAATTGCTCAGAGAAAAATATTTAGTTTAGCAAGTATAATGAAACAAATCTGAGAAAGATAGGTGTACAAATTATTGGCACCCCTGTTTTCAATACTTTGTGCACCCTCCCCTTGCGAGGATAATGGTACTTAGCCGTTTTCTTTAATGTTTAATGAGATTGGAGAACACATTGGGAGGGATCTTATACCATTCCTCCATACAGAATATTTCCAGATCCTTGCTATCCCTCGGTCTGCACTTATGGACTGCCCTCTTCAATTCAAACCACAGTTTTTTAACAGGGTTCAAGACTGGAGACTGAGATGGTCTTTGCAAAATGTTGATTTTGTGGTCAATTAACAATTTCTTTGTGGATTTTGATGTCTGCTTGGGGTCATTGTCTTGCTGGAAGATCCACTTATGGCCAAGTTTCAGCCTCCTGGCAAAGGCAACAAGGTTTTTGACTAAAACGTCCTGGTACTTGTTAGAGTTCATGATGCCGTTGGCCTTAACAATGTCCCCTGGACTAGTGGAAAAAAACCATACAGTGCATTCGGAAAGTATTCAGACACCTTGACTTTTTCCACATTTTGTTAAGTTACACCCTTATTCTAAAATATTTCTTTTCTCACCAATCTACTAACAATACCACAAAACAGTTTTTTTTATGTTTGAAAACAGAAATACCTTATTTACATAAGTATTTAGACCCTTTGCTATGAAAATCGAAAATGAGCTCAGGTGCATCCTGTTTCCACTGATTATCCTTGACATGTTTCTACAACTTGATTGGAGTCCACCTGTGGTAAATTCAATTGATTGGACATGATTTGGAAATGCACACACCTGTCTATATAAGGTCCCACAGTTGGAAATGCATGTCAAAGCAAAAACCTAGCCATGAGGTCGAAGGAATTGTCCGTAGAGGTCCGAGACAGGATTGTGTCGAGGCACAGATCTGGGGAAGGGTAACAAAAAATGTCTGCAGCATTGAAGGTCTCCAAGAACACAGTGGCCGCCATAATTATTAAATGGAAGAAGTTTGGAAGCACCAAGACTCTTCCAAGAGCTTGCCGCCCAGCCAAACTGAGCAATCGGGGGAGAAGGGCCTTGGTCAGAGAGGTGACCAAGAACCCGATGGTAACTCTGACAGAGCTCCAGAGTTTTTTCTGCAGAGAAGAATGGAAGAAACTCCCAAATACAGGTGTGCCAAGCATGTAGCATCATACCCAAGAAGACTTGAGGCTCTAATCGCTGCCAAAGGTGCCTCAACAAAGTACTGAGTAAAGGGTTTGAATACTTTTGTAAATGTGATATTTCCGTTTTTTTATTTATAAATATAGTAATTATGGGGTATTGTGTGTAGATTGATGAGGAAAAAAACGATTTAATACATTTTAGAATAAGGCTGTAACGTAACAAAATGCAGGCATCCTTCCTAACTAAGTTGTTGGAGAGGAAGGAAACCCCTCAGGGATTTCACAATGAAGCCAATGGTGATTTTAAAACAGTTACAGAGTTTAATGGCTGTGATTGGAGATAACTGACGATGAATCATCAACATTGTAGTAACTCCATAGTACTAACTTATATTACAGAGTGAGAAGAAGAAAGACTGTACAGTTTAAAAATATTCCAAACATGCATCCTGTTTGCAATAAGACAATAAAGTAATACTGCAGAAAATGTGGCAAAGAATACAAAGCGTTATGTTTGGGGCAAATCCAACACAACACATCACTGAGTACCACTCTTTATATTTTCAAGAGTGGTGTCTGCATCATGTTATGGGTATGCTTGTCATCGGCAAGGACTAGGGAGTTTATTCGAATAAAAATAAATGGAATAGAGCTAAGCACAGGCAAAATCCTAGAGGAAACCTTAGTTCAGTCTGCTTTCCAACAGACACAAAGAGACAAATTCAGCTTTCAGCAGGAAAATAACCTAATACACAAGGCCAAATATACAGTACACTGGAGTTGCTTACCAAGACGATATTGAATGTTCCTGAGTGGCCTAGTTACAGTTTTGACTTAAATTGTCTTGAAAACCTATGGCAAGACTTGAAAATGGCTGTCTAGCAATGATCAACAACCAACTAGAGCTTGAATAATTGTTTTAATAATAATGGGCAAATATTATCCAGGTGTGCAAAGCTCTTATAGACTTACCCAGAAAGACTCACAGCTGTAATCACTGCCAAACGTTTTGCTAGTATTTTTTTTGAGTATTTTGTGTAGATAGTAAAAAGAAAAGATAATAAAATAAATTTTAATCCCACTTTGTAACACAACAAAATGTGGAAAAAGTCAGAGGGTGTGAATACTTTCTGAAGGCACTGTATGTCGATTGTTGTTTTGTATAGACTTCTGACAAAACAGAATTCAGTTTTTCCTGCAGGTTTTCTCCCATTTTCTGCAATGTTGCAAAACTACCATACAGAACAATTTTCTGAAAAATGTGTCGAACATAACACGTAGCACCAACGGGCATGTGGGGGGGAGTGTTCTTGAAATGTAACATCCAATCAAAATCTTGCCGCAGGGAGCTAGTGGACCAGCCAATCCGTTTTTGCAATACAAAATTATCCAGGCCTCCAAGGGAGGTGTGACAGCGACTTGATTTTGGAGGTATGGCAATGACAACCTGGGTTAGAACCTAAATTATTTTCCAATTCTATCGATCTGAACAGAACATTTTTCTTTTGTTCCGTTCCACTGTTCTGGCCAGCAAAAGAAAGTTGTGAACTGGTTCGAACCAAATCAAAGTACCAGTTTATATCGTTCCTATCTGTTCCTTTTTAAATCCCTGAAATGTACACTGAAAAAATATATAAACGCAACACGCAAAAAAGTTACAGTTCATATAAGGAAATCAGTCAATTTAAATAAATACATCTATGGATTTCACATGACCGGGAATACAGATCTGCATCTGTTGGTCACAGATACCTTAAAAAATACCAGTCAGTATCTGGTGTGACCACCATTTGCCTCATGTAGCTTGAGACATCTCCTTTGGATAGAGTTCAGCAGGCTGTTGGTTGGGGCCTGTTGATCAGGCTGTTGATTGGGGCCTGTTGATCAGGCTGTTGATGTCGTCCAACTCCTCTTCAATGACTGTGCAAAGTAACTTATGCCCATACCATAATCCCCACGCCACCATGGGGCACTCTGTTCACAACGTTGACATCAGCAAACCGCTCGCCATCTGCCCGATACAGTTGAAACCGAGATTAATCTGTGAATAGCACACTTCTCCAGCGTGGCAGGGGCCATCGAAGGTGAGCATTTGCCCACTGAAGTCTGTGACAACGCCGACCTGCAGTCAGGTCAAGACCCTAGTGAGGACGACGAGCACGCAGATGAGCTTCCTTGAGACGGTTTCTGACAGTTTGTACAGAAATTCTTCGATTGTGCAAACCCACAGTTTCAGCAGCTGTTCGGGTGGCTGGTCTCAGACGATCCCGCAGGTGAAGAAGCCGGATGTGGAGGTCCTGGGCTGGCGTGATTACACGTGGTCTGTGGTTGTTAGGCCAGTTGGACATACTGTCAAATTCTCTAAAACGATATTGAATGCAGTTTATGGTAGAGCAATTAACATTAAATCCTCTGGCAACAGCTCTGGTGGACATTCCTTCAGTCAGCATGCCAAATGCACGCTGCCTCAAAAACTTTAGAGATTTGTGGAATTGTGTTGTGTGACAAAACTGCACATTTTCGAGTGGCCTTTCATTGTCCCCAGCAGAAGGTGCACCTGTGTAATGATCATGTTGTTTAATCAGATTCTTGATATGCCACACCTGTCAGGTCGATGGATTATCTTGGCAAAGAAGAAATACTCACTAACAGGGATGTAAACAAATTTGCGCTTTTTGTGCGAATGGAAAGTGTCTGGGATCGTTTATTTCAGCTCATGAAACATGGCACCAACACTTTAAACTTTGTATTTATATTTTTGTTCAGTTGTGTAAAAAAAAGTACATGAAAATGGCAGAAATTAGAATGCTAAACTTGTGTGGACATGGTTCATGCAAAAGGTCAAGACACTGGTAAAATAACACAGATTGACTGCAACATTATTTAAACAAATCTTTATTGAAATGACATGACATCCTCAGAGTAAAGTGAAAACCAGGTGACTACCACCCAATCAGTAATCAGTTTATTTGATTGATTACTTTGAATACGCAGCATTTAGCCCAAAGGATATAAACATTTATTATCCACAGATAACTACACGCATATAAAGACACACTCATACTCTCTGCAGATATTTGCACAAGTCTAAATAAATGTACGCATCCATAATATGAAAGCACTGGGACAAATTAATGATGTCTCGCCAGGAGGGAGCAACAGGGTAAACACATACGCCTGGGGGAATCTCACACACACACCCATGGGGGAATCTTATCACACACACGCCTGGGGGAATCTTATCACACACACGCCTGGGGGAATCACATCACACACATGCCTGGGGTAATCTCATCACACACACGCCTAGGGGAATCTTATCACACACACGCCTGGGGGAATCTCATCACACACACGCCTGGGGAATCTCACACACACACGCCTGGGGGTATCACATCACACACACGCCTGGGGGAATCTCATCACACACACGCCTGGGGAATCTCACACACACACGCCTGGGGGAATCACATCACACACACGCCTGGGGAATCTTATCACACACACGCCTGGGGGAATCACATCACACACACGCCTGGGGGAATCTCATCGCACACACCCCTGGGCAAATCTCATCGCACACACGCCTGGGGGAATCTCACACACACACGCCTGGGGGAATCTTATCACACACACACCTGGGGGAATCTCATCACACACACGCCTGGGGAATCTTACACACACACGCCTGGGGGTATCACATCACACACACGCCTGGGGAATCTTATCACACACACGCCTGGGGGAATCTCATCACACACACGCCTGGTGGAATCTCATCACACACACGCCTGGGGGAATCTCACACACACACGCCTGGGGGAATCACATCACACACACACCTGGGGAATCTTATCACACACACGCCTGGGGGAATCTCATCACACACACGCCTGGGGAATCTCACACACACACGCCTGGGGGAATCACATCACACACACGCCTGGGGGAATCACATCACACACACGCCTGGTGGAATCTCATCACACACACGCCTGGGGGAATCTCATCACACACACGCCTGGGGAATCTTATCACACACACGCCTGGGGGAATCTCATCACACACACGCCTGGGGAATCTCACACACACACGCCTGGGGGTATCACATCACACACACGCCTGGGGGAATCTCATCACACACACGCCTGGGGAATCTCACACACACACGCCTGGGGGAATCACATCACACACACGCCTGGGGAATCTTATCACACACACGCCTGGGGGAATCACATCACACACACGCCTGGGGGAATCTCATCGCACACACCCCTGGGCAAATCTCATCGCACACACGCCTGGGGAATCTCACACACACACGCCTGGGGAATCTTATCACACACACACCTGGGGAATCTCATCACACACACGCCTGGGGAATCTTACACACACGCCTGGGGGTATCACATCACACACACGCCTGGGAATCTTATCACACACACGCCTGGGGAATCTTATCACACACACGCCTGGGAATCTCATCACACACACGCCTGGTGGAATCTCATCATCACACACACGCCTGGGGAATCTATCACACACACGCCTGGGGAATCTCATCACACACACGCCTGGGGAATCTCACACACACACGCCTGGGGGAATCACATCACACACACGCCTGGGGGAATCACATCACACACACGCCTGGTGGAATCTCATCACACACACGCCTGGGGGAATCTCATCACACACACGCCTGGGGAATCTCACACACACACGCCTGGTGGAATCACATCACACACACGCCTGGGGGAATCTTATCACACACACGCCTGGGGGAATCTCATCACACACGCCTGGGGAATCTCACACACACACGCCTGGGGGAATCTCATCACACACACACACTTGGGGGAATCTCATCACACACACGCCTGGGGGAATCTCATCACACACACATAGATACTCAAACATTAGGACACAAACATACAGTATATACATATCCATATGCACACACGCACAATCACACATTGACATGCATACAGGAGCACGCGCAGAACTGGAGTTCAGTTGAGTCAGTTGTACTTGAGCCATGCGAGTCGTGATAGCTTTGCTTTACTGTTACAGGTGAAGGGAACAGGGCTAAGCAATCTTGTCTATCACACGTTTCGTATGTCATAGTTCACTAACAATCAGTAACCATGTTGTTATTGTGATAGATCACTTGTTCTCAATAACGTACCTGGCGGCCAAATAAAGATTGTAAAAGAAATACAATCCTCGCCATTCCACCTCAGTAATACCTGCGAGATGCAGAGGGAGGAAATGAGGAGAAAAGAAAAAGAAAAGTGGCTGAGATGGAGGTGTGAGGAAGAGTGTGAGTGGATGTCACCCTGCAAGGCTCAGCGTTTCAGCCCCTGTTATTGACCCCTAATGAGGGATATCACCTCCCGCCACCGGCCCATACTAATGAGCTAATGAGCGGGGGTGTGCGCCGCACCTCTGCCCTCACCTACTCCATTAATCAGGCTGGGGTCACAGTCAGCAGCCACCACACAACCTCCCCCATCTGGTGGTGCTAATGGAATGACCGAGGGATGGAAGGTGCTTTTAGTTAAAGAGCTCTGTCGTGGTTAGTGTGGGGAGGAGAGGAGAGGAGAGGAGAAGAGAAGAGAAGAGAAGAGAAGGGAGGGAGGGGAGAGGAGAGGAGAGGAGAGGAGAGGAAATGAAGAGAAGACAGAAGAGCGTAGAGAGAGGACAGAAGAGAAAAATAAAGAAGATGGGAGGAGACAACCATATTGCTGAAAAACAGATAAGAAAAATACGAAATTATGAGAAAAGTAAGCCTCCCTCCATGATGATGGTGTGTGTTCTGAGTGTGTCAGGGTGACCTTTGACCTCACGGTGACTCTGTAGAGAGGGGTCAGGGTTCAGCTGGCTATCTATAGCTGCAGGTTGGGACCATGACAGGCATTTATATAGGCAGGCAGAATGAAGGACAGTGGCACCACCATCCATCTCCCAGAGAGAGAGGGAGGGACAGAGAGGGAGAGAGAGAGAGCGAGAGAGAGAGCGGGGAGGGGGCTAAGAGAAGAGAGGAGGGAGAGAAAAATGTGTGTAGGTGTGTGGGGGTTTGAAAGAGATTTTCTTATGTGGGGGGGCAGGTGTGTAGGAGAGAGAAGGAAAGTGACAGAGAGGAGATAGAGAAATAAATAAGGATTGAGGTCAATTGTCTCTTTCTCACGATTTATATGTTTTCATCAGGTCTGTAACATTAATCTAATTCATTATCGTCCTGCAGTAGTCTCCACCAACAGAGCTGAAGAGCTGAATCACCACAAAATCATACTACAAGCCAAAATCTCATCACAATATTTTCTAATTCACCTCAGAAACACCAACTTCAGAGTATCAGACAAGCCTCACACTTCCAGAGAGAGAGAATTGGGGAGGAAAGCAGTCGGTCGGGGGGCAGGGTGTGTGCATGTGGGTGGGTGGTGGGTTGCCGAATCCCAAACCAGAGAGTGAATAATCTTGGTTGTGTATGTGCCCCAGCGTCCCCTGCTCCCCTGGCTAACCGGTCCGGCAGCCACTTGAATTAGCAGCCGAGGATTATGGGAGAGAGGCTCATTAATCTGAGGGACAAACAGCAGCCAGTGTGAATATTTGCACCCAGAAATTGAAAAGATTAAGTCCTATTTGACAATGACTGGCAGGCTCGCCATGCAGACAGAGGCTACTGTTCAATATTCATATCCTGGCCGTGAGGCTGTGAGGTTGTTTGTGTGAAGTGTGTGTGTGGAGTTTGTGTGGGGTGTGTGTGAGTGTGTGCTTGTGTGTGGGTGTGTATCAGTAGGTGTGTGGTGGGTGGGGGAAAGGTGGTGTCTGGGCAATATGGGGGTGGACATTTGAGGGATAAGATAACCCCATTTCCCATGTAGGGCAGCCACATCTAATATACTGTATGTCTCTCTCTCTCTCTCTCTCTCTCTCTCTCTCTCTCTCTCTCTCTCTCTCTCTCTCTCTCTCTCTCTCTCTCTCTCTCTCTCTCAAAATGTGGATATTGGTTCATTTTCTGAGAAAGCTACTAGTGATTGGCCAACTGAAAGAACTGAAGCAATTTGGCCACTCCCAGCAATTTCACCTCCTGTTAAGAAGAAATCCCACACACACAAACAAACAAACAAACAAACGCACCGACTTCCCCGCACACAACACACACCCCACAGAAGTCCAAAATCTGTTACTTTGAGCACACACACACACACACACACACACACACACACACACACACACACACACACACACACACACACACACACACACACACACACACACACACACACACACACACACACACACAGTCAGGCTGGTGCGGCTCTGATGTCCTGTGGTTGTGTCTGTCGTGTCAGCCTTGCAGGAGATTCCCTCTTTCTGAACACTCAGCAAATACAACTGCTATTCCTCTGTTCCGCGGCAGAGGAGGCTCGCCTCGCCCGACACACACACACACACACACACACACACACACACACACACACACACACACACACACACACACACACACACACACACACACACACACACACACACACACACACACACACACACACACACACACACACACACTCTCTCTCTCTCTCTCTGCAGGAGAGGAAGTTTGCCTCGCCAGACTTGACAAAGCTATTTACCCACCTCGGGGCCGGCCTCCCCTCTCCCCTCATCCTAGTCGCGTCAGACGCCATTGCAAATGTTTTCCCTTCTGCAGGAGATCAATATGTTTGGAAGCGGACAAACAGTCCTCCTTCGCCAGCCAGACACTTCCCGTTTAGCAGGCGACCGCTGGGAGAGCTGACAGCAGATGTACACAGCAGAATCAACAGCTAGCAGCAGCTAGACATTCACCAGAGTCAACACTAGACGCTGTACCAGAATCAACAGCTAGCAGCAGCTAGACATTCACCAGAGTCAACACTAGACGCTGTACCAGAATCAACGGCTAGCAGCAGCTAGACATTCACCAGAGTCAACACTAGACGCTGTACCAGAATCAACGGCTAGCAGCAGCTAGACATTCACCAGAGTCAACACTAGACGCCGTACCAGAATCAACGGCTAGCAGCAGCTAGACATTCACCAGAGTCAACACTAGACGCCGTACCAGAATCAACAGCTAGCTGCATCCACAGTCAACACCAGAATACTAGAATCAACGCAATACCAGAATCAAACTAATGGCCAAGATCTACAGTACAACAGGTCAGAATCTAGAGCAAACAATCATCACACAACAAAATCAACAGCACAGATAGTGGATATAATGTATACAGGGCCAAGGAATCAACACAAAACCACAAGTATTAACATTATAGCTACAGTATCTAACAATCGACACAAAACCACAAGTATTAACATTACAGCTACAGTATCTAACAATCAACACAAAACCACAAGTATTAACATTACAGCTACAGTATCTAACAATCGACACAAAACCACAAGTATTAACATTACAGCTACAGTATCTAAATATCAACACAAAACCACAAGTATTAACATTACAGCTACAGTATCTAACAATCAACACAAAACCACAAGTATTAACATTACAGCTACAGTATCTAACAATCGACACAAAACCACAAGTATTAACATTACAGCTACAGTATCTAACAATCGACACAAAACCCCAAGTATTAACATTACAGCCAGATCAAGTCATGATACAAGCCAGAATTGAATCAAAGATCAAATCAAAAACACGTCCTAATTCCCACCAGACCTAATTCCCACCAACAATGTCAAATGTCTGCATCCTCTGCACACAGCACCTCCAGAACCAGACTAAACACACAATCTAGGCTGCCGCAGACTAAACCAATAGCATTCTATACGTGGTGGTCCTAAAGGGGCTATCCTCCGGTCTATTGGGTGTATTTTCACGTGTCTGCTATTCTGCGTGTTTCAATATGTTTGTCTACGTTTCTGTGTGCCTGTTTGTGTGTGAATGTATGTGTCTGTATTTGTGTGTGAGTTTCTGTGTGTGTGTCTGTGTGTGTGGGCTTCTATGTGTTTCTGTGTGTGTGTGTTTCTGTGCGTGTCTGTGTTTCCGTGCGCATCTCTGTGTGCGCGTCTCTGTGTGCGTCCGTGTTTGTGCGTGCGTTTCTGCGTGTGTTTGTGCGTTGGTGGTGGGTCAGTGTATTAAAGGCCTCTGTTCCATGGAGATAACAGGGGGGTGTTATCTGTGTATCGAAGGCCGGGGTCCTGGAGGGTGAGGGAGCAGAGGGGGAGAGAGGAATGAATTCTCCCGACTGCTCTCTCTGAATATTACAGGATTACACACTGCACCTTCAGACATGCCATAGCTCAGCCTGTCTCCGCCTCACGGTTATATGTACCGCCGTAGACTAGTGAAATGGAATTGAGAATTTCACCTGGAATAAACTGAGTGGAAGTGAGTGTGAATGGGACCCATTGTTAACCATCAGTTGCTTAGTGAATTAACAAATTAAGATTTTTCTTTTTATATTTGTGTGAGTGTATGTGCGTGCGTGTGTGCGTGTGGGTGTGTGTGTGGGCATGCGTGCGCGTGTGTGTGCGTGTGAGTGTGTGTGTGTGCGCGTATGTGCGTGCCTGGCTGCATGAGTGCACTCACACCCGCAAGGGGCATTTGAGAAAAATCAAACATGATCAATTTCAAGGACTTACAAATAAACTTGCGATGGAGATTACTCTTCTAGATGCATAACGTGATATATTAGGCTGTGTTCAGTTCAGAGCCAGGCCTCTGGACCTGATGGGGACAGCAAGCAGTGTGGGAGAAGGATCTGTCCTCCCTCCATCATGTCCCTCCCTCCCCCTCTCGGTCCGTTCCTCCCCAGCATTCAGCGAATTATTCTTTTTTCAGATGCAAAGCAGCCTCAGAAAGGGAGATGATGATTTCTTCATGGCTGCTTAGGGAAGGGGAGAGGAGGAGAGGGGGAGAGGAGGAGAGAAAGAAAGAAAGAAGGCCTTGGTAAGAAAAAAGGAGTGAGCAAGAGAAGAGAGAATGAAAGAAAGAGGTGACTTTCTCTTTCGGCAGACGAGGGTCTTTGAAGTTTGGTGCGAGATGGGGTCTGGAGTCTTGGAGTTGGGGAGGGGGTGATGAAAAAAGCGAGGGAAGATCATATTAACGAGATGGCCTCTAAAGACGAATTAAATGGTGGGAGAAAAGAAACACGATCAGAGCTAGCCCTACTTATAGACTCCTCACAGAATACCTCTTTACACCACCCTCCTTCCCATCACCCGCGAGCGGCTCCAAAGAACAAATTCCTTGGCTAGGCTTTTTAAAGGGGACTTGGAGTGTGTGTGTGATTGTGTGTGTGTCTGATTATGTGTGTGTGTAAATGAGTGTGTGGGGAGGTTCACCGGTCCTATAGATGCAAACCTCAGCCCTTCAATGAAGAGGTCAGAGACTTACAGGGTGTTGAGGGGTCAGAAGTGGCGAGGGATTACAACGTGACCCTAAGCCCCCCGGATCCCCCTCTTTTCACTCCTTTATCCCTGTTTGTTGTTTTGTGGCGGCACAGACGAGAGGGAAGAAAAGGCGACGGTGGGGGAATTAGTGTAAAGCTCAGGAGATGAATGGACGTCTCATTCGCACCTCTTGTTGGCTGTTTCTCAGCTCCCCCAAAACAGCTCTCCCATTCCTTGTCTCTGTGAAAGCGTGTTAGGCTTGTTCTGTGGGGACAAAAGGAGACTCCCCTCCTGGCTTTTCATGCTCTCACCAGAGCAACAAGAGGATTTGGCCCCGCGGAGCTACAGCCCTGAGCCACCACCACTTTTTTGATTGGGCTTTGAGAGAGAGAGAGAGAGAGAGAGAGAGAGAGAGAGAGAGAGAGAGAGAGAGAGAGAGAGGAGACCTGTTTCTCTTTGTTGATTAATCAAGTGATTCCAGTTCTCTCAATAACACACCTCTCTATCTTCGTGTCTCTGACGCACTCTTTCGATCCTTTGAAATGACAAACAGGTTTCTCCTTACTTTGGCCTGATTGAACAGTTACATTTATGCACCTGCACCTGGTTACAACTATAGTATAAGAGAGCCTATAGGATACAGCGTTACATAGAAAAACATTCATTTTAACTGACTACAGTAGTGTCATACGTGCAATCTGTACACCTCCCACACTGTACATCATAGTCTCTCTAAAAGTCAGAGTAGGTGCATCTGAAGCAGGAAAATATCTTTGTCTTATCAGATGTTGAGTTTCATGAAGGAGTGTGGCTGATAGACAGTAAAATACATATGGATGGTAAAACACGAGAGAGAGAGAGAGAATAGAAGAGAGGCACAAGAGAAAGGGAAAGGGAGATTGAGAGGGGGAGATAAACAAAAAAAGAAGGGGTGGCTTGCTACAATAAATCAAGTTCCAGACTAATCTATTTAGCATGCTCTCACCATTATCCTGTCAGTGAAACATCTAATTAATTAACTGATTCGACAATGAAGAGGTTTTGAATGAGCCCATTTAGGTAATTACTACAGAGGAGCCGATCGGGACAGTCATTTACCAGAGAGACAGAGAGGTCCACCGCTGGCAGCTGCCCTTCACTATCGCCCAATGCTTTTAGACAGTCAATAGTGACAAATTATACTGACAAAATCATGAAGCCTCACTAGCTGTCATTTTCTCTGGGTCTGTGTTTGCGTAGGTGTGTGTGTGTGTAGGTGTGTGTTTGTGTAGGTGTGAAGGTGTGTATGTTTGTACGTGTGTAGGTGTGGAGCAGTGGAGGCTCCTCAGAGGAGGAAGGGAAGAACCCTCCACCTCAGTGGATTTCCTAAAAATAAAATAATGAAACATTAAAAAAGTTAGAATTTTTAGATAAAACTATATTCACATCACACCAAAGATTTTATTAAAACACACTGTTTTGCTATGAAGGTCTACAGTAGCCTCAACAGCACTCTGTAGGGTATCACCATGGTGTAGCCAGAGGACAGCTAGTTTCTGTCCTCCTCTGGGTACATTGACCTAGGAGGCTCATGGTTCTCACCCCCTTCCATAGACTTACTAAGTAATTATGTAAACTTCCGGAGGATGTCCTCCAACCTATCAGAGCTCTTGCAGCATGAACTGACATGTTGTCCACCCAATCAAGGATCAGATAATTAATATTGTACTGAAAGCATAAACTACAGCTAGCTAGCACTGCACAGTGCATAAAATGTGGTGAGTAGTTGACACAAAGAGAGAGAAAAACAATCGTTCAACAATTTTGAACAAGAGAGAGCGCTAGCTATATTTCTTGTTGTCATTTTTTCACTTTCACTTACTTAGCTAGCAAATGTAGCTATCTAGTTTAGCCAACTCAAACAACCGTCTCAAACAGACAGGGATGCTATGTTAGCTAGCTGGCTATGGCTATCCAACACTAGAAATCTTCCAAGTCAAGGCAAGCTTTTAGTTTTATTCAACAAACACCATTAAGATACCAGGTTGGAGTCGATTGTGTTCAGTTCTTTGAAATAAGGACCAAGAACACTCCATTGTATCTCTATGGTTTGCAGGGCGTGCTCTAGCCTTTTGGGTGTCCTAAGCGAGATTTGAATGTGAGGCACCCCAGCTTGTGGGGGGAAAAAATTGTTGCCACCCTCTTGACAGTATAGAGAATTTCAGTTTTAAAGTTCATTTCCTGCAATTCTTCACAGTTTTGCCAAGGAGCGGAGAGCCATTTTTGCTATTTTAAAGCTAATTTCCTGCAATTCTACACATTTTGTATTGATTTATGCTGTGTTTATATGATCTGAGTGAGAATGACTGACAAAATTAATGGAAGACCCCTGGAGGTCTGGGCCCCTGGGCACGTGCCCTGCGTGTCCAGTCAGCATTCGGCCATGATTACTACAAGTTTAGATAGCTGGCTAGACTAACTACCAATCTAAAAATTGTAGCTGACATGGCTAATTGAGTGATTGTCAGAGTTACATAACAAGAAAAGAATTGCTGATGCACAACCAAATTAAAAAATTGCACCTGGTGTATTATACTATTTTTACTCTCAATAGTCGGGGCCCTCTAGCGGCCGGGGCCCTAAACGACTGCTCATGCCTGATGGTTTGTGTTATTTTGTAACCTCAAAACAGGTTCAATGAAACATTACAGAATATGTACTTGTAGTAACAAAATAGTCAAGTTAAGACAATATTAAAGCTACCCACTATTTCAAGACAGCATTCTTCAACTGGCCAACATTCAATAGTTTGCCTGTTTCAAAGACTGTCAAAGACTATGCTATTACTAAGACATGCTATTACCAACATGTACATTCCAAAGAGTGTATGTTTCTGAAAACTAATTACAATGTAAAGAGAAAAGACAGTTTTAGTACACTGTTTTAGAAAAAGAAATAGCAATGTGCAGACTACTGTAGATGTTTGACAGGTTTAGAATGCTATACATCTGTACATACAAAGGAAATTAATTGATAAATCACAGACCAAGTTGTCACATTTGTGGCATACACAAATCTAATCAGAAAGAAGAGTACATCATTCCTGGCTTATCACTTATCAATGCTTCATTCTTGTTACATTCTATATCTCCTTATATGTGCAAACAAATAGTTATTCGTTGAGTTAACCCATCAGCACTGTTAAACCTGTGATGTGAGAGTTCTATGTCGTTTGGCTGCAGGTCACCTTGGTGATAGCACCTATTGGTTATTGGCCAGTCCTCCTCAGTCCACAGTGTGGGAAAGTCCAGTCTAAAGTCCTGCCAGCGGTCTGAACACATCAATGTGAGGAACCACTACTCAGACAACAAAAGATCCTGTTGGTAATTTCATGTTCTCTCTGAGATTCACTGATCTGGTGGGGGGTTTGGCACCTTTTTGCTTGTGCAGTGCTGGACAGACAACACATCGCATCAGATCACACCTCTTCACTCTGTTCTCGCTCTCGCTCTCACTCCATCTCTTTCTTTCACTCTCTGTGTTCCTCTCAATAACCAGTCAATCCCACATCAATAAGTAGTAGGGCTCCTTTCACCATGTCCATTCCCAGGGGCATCTTCATTACCCTTGGCAGCTCTGTTTGTTTGTTCCCCTGTGGAAAGGACCTGAATGGGGCAGGCGGCAGGGGTGGGCTGGGGTCGACTGAAAAGGGGTAGACTGGGGGCGGAAGGGATGGGCTGGGGGGTGACTGGGGTGGACTGGGGTAGGCTGGGGTGGGGTGGACTGGGGTGGGATGGCCTGGGGTGGGTTGAGAAGGGGTAGACTGGGGGCGGCAGGGATGGGCTGGGGGGTGGGTGGAGGGATTCAAATCAAACCAAACTTTATTTGTCACGTGCCGAATACAACAAGTGTAGACTTTACCGTGAAATGCTTACTTACAAGCCCTTAACCAACAGTGCAGTTCAAGAAGAAGAAGAGCTGGGTGCAGGGTGGGGTGGACTGGGGAGCACTTGGGTGGGCTTGAGGCAGGGGTGGGCTGGGGTGGTGTTGTGGCTGGGGTAGGCCGGGCTGGGGTGGGCTGGTCTAGGGTGGGCTGCGGGGCAGGTGGAGGATTGCGGGGCAGGGGGTGAAGGAGGGTAAGGGCCCATGGTATTTTGGTCCTGAGAAGGTAGTTGAGTGGATGGGGCAGCAATAAAAGGGCAGAGGGTTGATGAGGAGTGTGTGTTGTATCTGTGTGTGTGTGTGTGTGTGTGTGTGTGTGTGTGTGTGTGTGTGTGTGTGTGTGTGGCGACAGAGCGAGCAACCCCGGGTCTATTAGGTTGGTTGGTGTCAGCCCTGCCGTTTGCCCATTCACCTCCTGCCTTTGTCTCTGGACTCACAATGAGGCCTGCGCTCAATACCTGCCCAGACCACTGTCATTGAGAACATCAGAGCTCTGGCTCACTGGGGGCCCGGGCAAGCCCTTTATCCTAGAGGTTAGTAGGCTGCCAGGGCCTTGGGCCATTCACATGGGGGTTTGAGGAGCTATGTTGGTGACAGAGGAACATTGGGGAGAGGGAGAGAGGGAGCGAGAGAGAGAGAGAGAGAGAGAGAGAGAGAGAGAGAGAGAGAGAGAGAGAGAGAGAGAGAGAGAGAGAGAGAGAGAGAGCTGCAGGAGTGAATGACAGAGTTCAGTTTGTTTACTTCATGTGTGTGTTGTGTTGACTGTCCCCTACTGACTCTGCTTTGGTGACAAGTTTGACTTCTGCAGAGTGCTAACCAGGACACAGATGTCTCTGTTGTCAAACACACACAGATAGAAACTCATACAAGAGAGAGAGAGAAATAGGGAGACAGAGGGAGAGAGACTTTTTGAAGGACATGTGTCCTATTTATTACAGTTGTGGGCTGTATTGAATAACACTAATAATAATATTAATATTAATAATACTAACTTTATTTGTATAATGCTTTCAATACAGGTAACAAAGTGCTTCACATCATAAAATAATAAAATAAAAGTATTAACTCAAAAAAGAACGAGCAGAGGAAGAAGAATGAAAATAGATAGCTAATTCAAGTCATACATTGAAATCATACTGTACATTGGAAGCATCTTTATAAGTGTGTCATCAGCAGGGATTTAAAAAGGTACTGAGTTTCCAAGCCTGATCACCTCTGGCAGATCATTCCAGAGTCTAATGGCTCTAATGGCAATTGCCTGGTCTCCTTTCGTTTTCAACCTAGACTTTGGAATGTTCAACGGTGCCCTGCCAGAGGATTTCAGGCTGCGGCCCAGCTCGTAGGGAGATAAAAGATCCGATATATAGGATGGGGCTAAACCAAGGCTAGCCTTACATGTGATTAAGTGACTGGTGTCTAGTGTAGAGAAGCTAAAATAGGTGTGATATGGTTACCTTTCCTGGTGCCTGTTAAAAGCCGAGATACAGTACAATACAGTATAGGGATGAGGTAGTAGGATGGGCTGTTTACAGATGGGCTATGTGCAGGTGCAGAGATCTGTGAGCTGCACTGACAGCTGGTGCTTAAAGCTAGTGAGGGAGATATGAGTCTCCAGCTTCAGTGATTTTTGTAGTTCGTTCCAGTCATTGGCAGCAGAGAACTGGAAGGAAAGGCGGCCAAAGGAGGAATTGGCTTTTGGGGTGACCAGTGAGATATACCGCCTGGAGCGCTGCAAGTGGTGGGTGCTGCTATGGTGACCAGTGAGCTGAGATAAGGCGGGGCTTTACCTATCAGAGACTTGTAGATGACCTGGAGCCAGTGGAATTGGCGACGAGTATGAAGCGAGGGCCAGCCAACGAGAGCGTACAGGTCGCAGTGGTGGGTAGTATATGGGGATTTGGGAAAACGGATGGCACTGTGATAGACTGCATCCAATTTGTTGAGTAGAGTGTTGGAGGCTATTTTATAAATGACATCGCCGAAGTCGAGGATCAGTAGGATGGTCAGTTTTACCAGGGTATGTTTGGCAGCATGAGTGAAGGATGCTTTGTTGCGAAATAGGAAGCCGATTCTAGATTTAATTTTGGATTGGAGATATTTAATGTGAGTCTGGAAAGAGAGTTCACAGTCTAGCCAGACACCTAGGTATTTATAGTTGTCCACATATTATAAGTCAGAACCGTCCAGAGTAGTGATGCTGGACGGGTGGGCAGGTGCAGGCAGTGATCGGTTGAAAAGCATACATTTAGTTGCATTTAAGAACAGTTGGAGGCCACGGAAGGAGAGTTGTATGGCATTGAAGCTCGTCTGGAGGTTAGTTAACACAGTGTCCAAAGAAGGGCCAGAAGTATACAGAATGGTGTCGTCTGCGTAGAGGTGGATCAGAGAATCACCGGCGCCAACATCATTGACGTATACAGAGAAGAGAGTCGGCTTGAGAATTGAACCCTGTGGCACCCCCATAGAGACTGCCAGAGGTCCGGACAACAGGCCCTCCGATTTGACACACTGAACTCTATCAGAGAAGTAGTTGGTGAACCAGGCGAGGCAATCATTTGAGAAACCAAGGCTGTTGAGTCTGCCAATAAGAATGTGGTGATTAACAGAGTTGAAAGCCTTGGCCAGGTCAATGAATACGGCTGCACAGTAATGTCTTTTATTGATAGCGGTTATGATATCGTTTAGGACCTTGAGTGTGGCTGAGGTGCACCAATGACCAGCTCTGAAACCAGACTGCATAGCGGAGAAAGTACGGTGGGATTCGAAATGGTCGGTAATCTGTTTGTTAACTTGGCTTTCGAAGACCTTAGAAAGTCAGGGTAGGATAGATATGGGTCTGTAGCAGTTTGGGTCTAGAGTGTCTCCCCCTTTGAAAAGGGGGATGACCGCGGCAGCTTTCCAATCTTTGGGGATCTCAGACGATATGAAAGAGAAGTTGAACAGGCTAGTAATAGGGGTTGCAACAATTTCAGCAGATAATTGTAGAAAGAGAGGGTCCAGATTGTCTAGTCCGGCTGATTTGTAGGGGTCCAGATTTTGCAGCTCTTTCAGAACATCAGCTATCTGGATTTGGGTGAATGAGAAATGGGGGAGGCTTGGGAGAGATGCTGTGGGGAGTGCAGGGCTGTTGACCGGGGTAGGGGTAGCCAGGTGGAAAGCATGGCCAGCTGTTGAAAAATGCTTAATGAAGTTCTCAATTATAGTGGATTTGTCAGTGGTGACACTATTTCCTAGCCTCAATGCAATGGGCAGCTGGGAGGAGGTGCTCTTATTCTCCATAGACTTTACAGTGTCCCAGAACTTTTTTGAGTTTGTGCTACAGGATGCACATTTCTGCTTGAAAAAGCCTTAGCTTTAGCTTTCCTAACTGCCTATGTATATTGGTTCCTGACTTCCCTGAAAAGTTGCATATCGCGTGGGCTATTCGATGCTAATGCAGAACGCCACAGGATGTTTTTGTGCTGGTCAAGGGCAGTCAAGTCTGGAGTGAACCAAGGGCTATATCTGTTCCTGGTTCTAAATTTTTTGAAAGGGGCATGCTTATTTAAGATGGTGAGGAAGGCACTCTTAAAGAATGACCAGGAATCCTCTACTGACGGGATGAGGTCAAGATCCTTCCAGGATACCCGGGCCAGGTCGATTTGAAAGGCCTGCTCGCTGAAGTGTTTTAGGGAGCGTTTGACAGTGATGAGGGGTGGTCGTTTGACTGCGGACCCATTACGGATGCAGGCAATGAGGCGGTGATCGCTGAGATCTTGGTTGAAAACAGCAGAGGTGTATTTAGAGGGCAAGTTGGTCAGGATGATATCTATGAGGGTGCCTGTGTTTACTGATTTGGGGTTGTACCTGGTGGGTTCATTGATAATTTGTGTGAGATTGCGCCCATCAAGCTTAGATTGTAGGGTGGCCGGGGTGTTAAGCATGTCCCAGTTTAGGTCACCTAGCAGCACGAGCTCTGAAGATAGATGGGGGGCGATCAGTTCACATATTGTGTCAAGGGCACAGCTGGGGGCAGAGGGTGGTCTATAGCAAATGGCAACGGTGAGAGACTTGTTTCTGGAAAGGTGGATTTTTAGGAGTAGAAGATCGAATTGTTTGGGTACAGACCTGCATAGTAAGACAGAGCTCTGCAGGCTATCGCTGCAGTAGATTGCAACACCGCCCCCTTTGGTAGTTCTGTCTTGTCGAAAATTTTTATAGTTAGGGATGGAAATTTCAGGGTTTTTGGTGGACTTCCTAAGCCAGGATTCAGACACGGCTAGGACATCCGGGTTGGCAGAGTGTGCTAGGGCAGTGAATAAAACAAATTTAGGGAGGAGGCTTCTAATGTTAACATGCATGAATTCAAGGCTTTTACGTTTACAGAAGTCAACAAATGATAGTGCCTGGGGAGTGGGAGTGGGGCTAGGCACTGCAGGGCCTGGATTAATCTAGGCGTGAGGAAATAAAATCATGTATAACTTTCTCCAGATCAGTGACTGAAAGAAAATACTTGACTTTAGCTATATTTCAGTTTTACTGTTGTTTTACTATCCTTGTGGGGACCAAACAATTGATTCAGCCAGCAGCATACCACCCTGCATCCCACTGCTGCTTTGCCTCTGAAGCTAAGCAGGGTTGGTCCTGGTCAGTTATTGGACGGGAGACCAGATGCTGCTGGAAGTGGTGTTGGGGGGCTAGTAGGAGGCACTCTTTCCTCTGGTCATAAAAAATGCCCCAGGGCAGTGATTGCCCTATGTAGGGTGCTGTCTTTCGGATGGGATGTTAAACGGGTGTCCTGACTCTCTGTGGTCACTAAAGATCCCATGGCACTTATTGTAAGAGTAGGACTGTTCACCCCTGTGTCCTGGCTAAATTCCCAATCTGGCCCTCATACCATCATGGCCACCTAATCATCCCCAGCTTCTAATTGGCTCATTCATCCTCTCCCCTGTAACTATTCCCCAGGTTGTTGCTGTGATTGAGAATGTGTTCTCAGTGAATTTACCTGGTAAAATAAGGGTTAAATTAAAACGAATCCTGATCAAAATCCTAACTCGTAAGCCTAAAATAGCCTTTTTCCTTTTGGGGACCAGCAAAATGTCCCCACGTGTCCGAATTTTCCTTGCTTTATAATCCTTGCGAGGACTTCTGGTCCCCACAAGAATAGCAAAACCAAACACACACACACAGAAGGGAGAAAATGACAAATTTTGCATTGATGAATTTGAGCACGCTCCATTCCCCAGACAGTGTGAATTGATTTTATATTACCCCTCTTCAACACTGGGATTTATTGACACACTGCAAAGAGTGTCTACTCCAGTATGCTGTTAAAAAAATATACACCTCCCCCATACCTCACTCTTGCCCCCTTATTTTCTTCCTAGTCCTCTCCCGCCTTGCTCCCTCCCTTTCTCGCTCTCTGTCAGACTGGTTTCACCCCTCCATTCTCTTGTATGCCTCTATCCCTCTCTTTCTCTCGCTGTCTCTGCTATCGCTCCATAAAACACCCAGTTTCCCTGCCGCTATCCCAACGTGCCTTTCCCTCTCCCTCTCTCTCTCGCGCTCCATTTTTCCACACATGAGATTTGCCTAACAATAAGTTGTTCTGGCCAAGGTCAGATAAGAGCTGCACAGCCCAGGAAGCCTCCACCACTCTTTCTTTCATCCCTCTCTTTTCTCTCCTCTTTCTCCTCACAGCTTTCAAATTATCTCTGCCGCACGTAATAATAATTACTGAGAAAGGCGGTGCTGAGATAAGAAGGCAGGAGCTGAGATGGAGAGTAGGGGGGAGGAGGCAGGGGGAGGAAGGGAAGAGGTAATGGGGAAGGAGAGGGGGAAGGTGGGAGAAAAAGGGGAGACGAGTGGGGAGAAAGAAGGTAGAGGGAAAATGAATGAGAGAGGTGGAAAAGGATAAGACAAGGAGGGAGGGAGAGAGGAGAGAAGGAGGCAGGAGAAGAGGAAGGGAGAGTGATGGAGAGATTGGTCAGGGGAGGGAGTGGGACCAGGAAAGTTAAGTGAAAATAAAATAAATGATTTCTGCCATGGTAAGAAGGAGCCGGCAGAAAGAGAGAAAAAACGTGAATCTTGAAGACTCACACACACACTCACACTCACCGTTTCTCTCTAAACACAGTGATACCTTCACACACACATATGCTCCACATTACCTAACAGCAGGAGTGTAAATTGAGTTTGGGTTGATGATGAAAGTGTTTCCATAATTGGTTGATTTTCTATTATGGTTACTTAAAAACAGAAATCGTATCAATGGCCCAAACCTCAATTTCAATTAGAATTTTACGTCTGCACACAAATCCCTTTTAATTTACTGTTATGTCCATCTGCAACTAAAACTACAACCGTCCTCACCTTAACACCCAAAAACACCCCATACCAAGACAAAACCATACCCAGACCAAACCAAATAAAATAAAATGATATTGGTCTATACACGTGGTTAGCAGATGTTATTGCGAGTGTAGAGAAATGCTTCTGCTTCTAGATCCGACAGTGCAGCAGTATCTAACAGGTAATATCTAACAATTCCACAACAAAACCTAACACACACAATCTAGTAAAGGAATGGGATAAGAATATATAAGTATAAAATATATGGATGAGCAGTGACAGAGAGGCTAAGATGCAATAGATGGTAAAGAATAGATAGTGAAGGATACAGTATACAGTTTATACACATTAGATGAGTAATGTAAACATTCTTAAAACTTCTTAGGGAGCAAGAAGTTGTCGTCCCACCTACGACAACATCCAGAAAAATGCAGAGAGCCAAATTCAAATTACAAAAATATGAATATTAAACATTCATGAAAATACAAGTGTTGCACACTCTTCAAAAGCTTAGAATCTTGGTAATCTCACAGCGTTGTCAGATTTAAAAAAGGCTTTACGGCGAAACCATAGCATTTGATTGTCTGAGGACAGCGCTTCGCACACATATTCAATTAGCATAACAACATAACCAGCACGGGGTGTCACAAAACTCAGAAATAGCGATAAAATAAATCACTTACCTTTGAAGATATTCATCTGATGGCAATCCCAAGGGTCCCAGCTACACAATAAATGGTCCTTTTGTTCAATAAAGTCCCTCTATATCCATAAAGCTCCGTTTGATTGGCGCGTTTTGTTCAGTAATCCACCTGCTCAAAGGCATTCATCCATGCAGACAAACAATATCCCAAAAGTACCGGTAAAGTTCGTCGAAACAAGTCAAACAGCGTTTCTAATCAATACTCAGATACCCTAATATGAATATAAACGATAATATTTCAGACGGAATATAGCCTGTTGAATAGAAAAGAAAAATAGCGGAGAGCCCGCTCACTGTCACGCGCGTAAACCATAACAGGACATTTCACGAGACCTCAGGAAGAACAGCTCTTACTCCTTGGTTATTCAAGATAAAAGCCTGAAACCTTTTCTAAAGACGTTTGACATCTAGTGGAAGCCATAGGAACTGCAATCTGGGAGCTAACTCACCATGCTTTGAATAGCATGCCAATTGAAAAAGTGTGACATAACAGATTCACATTTTCAGGATGGATTTTTCTCTGGTTTTCGTCTGCCAGTTCTGTTATACTCACATACATTATTTTAACAATTTTAGAAACTTCAGAGTGTTTTCTATCCAATATGACTAATTATGTGCATATCCTAGTTTCTGGGCCTGAGTAGCAGGCATTTTACTTTGGGTAAGCCAGACCCTCCAAACCTCCGAACACTGCCGCTGCCTTAAAGTGGCATTAGTAAAGTGACTAGTGTTCCATTTATTAAAGTGGCCAATGATATCAAGTCTGTAGGTAGGCAGTGTCACATCTGCTCCTGCAACGCCCTCTACTGCTCATCCTGTGTCTCCCTGAGCTGCCACCTCTCCCCCAGTACTCGCTCTCTCTCCCTCTCCCTTCTGAATGGAAGCGGGGTGAACAGGCAGCAGCTCGGGTGATTATTGTCCTTGATTATCTTTTTTTGCCTTCCTGTGACATTGGGTGTTGTAGGTGTCCTGGAGGGCAGGTAGTTTGCCCCCAGTGAAGCGTTGTGCAGACCGCACCACCCTCTGGAGAGCCCCTGGTTGTGGGCGGTGCAGTTGCCGTACAGGCGGTGATACAGCCCGACGGGATGCTCTCAATTGTGCACCTGTAAAAGATAGTGAGGGATTTCGGTGACAAGCCAAATTTGGGCAACAGGGTTGCCACACTGTCTGTGTGCGTGGACCATTTCAGTTTGTCGGTGATATGTACACCGAGGAACTGAAAACCACTGCTGTCCCGTTGATGTGGATAGGGGGGGTGCTCCCTTTTCTGTTTCCTGAAGTCCATGATCATCTCTTTTAGTTTGCTGACATTGAGTGAGAGGTTATTTTCCTGACACCACACCCCGAGGGCCCTCACCTCCTCCCTGTAGGCTGACTCGTTGTAGTTGGTAATCAAGCCTACCACTGTTGCGTCCTCTGCAAACTTGATGATTGAGTTGGAGGCGTGCATGGCCACACAGTCGTGGGTGAACAGGGAGTACAGGAGGAGGCTGAGAACGCACCCTTGTGGGGCCCCAGTGTTTAGGATCAGCGGAGTGGAGATGTTGTTTCATACCTTCAACACCTGGGGGCGGCCCGTCAGAAAGTCCAGGACCCAGTTACACAGGGTGGGGTCAAGACCCAGGGTCTCAAGCTTAATGATGAGTTTGGAGGGTACTATGGTGTTGAATGCTGAGCTGTAGTCAATGAACAGCATTCTTACATAGGTATTCCTCTTGTCCAGATGGAATAAGGCAGTGTGCAGTGTGATTGCGATTGCATTGTCTTTGGGGTGGTAAGCAAATTGGAGTGGGTCTAGGGTGACAGGTAGGGTGGAGGTGATATGATCCTTGATTAGTCTCTCAAAGCACTTCATGATGACAGAAGTGATAGTCATTTAGTTCAGTTACCTTAGCTTTCTTGGGAACAGGAACAATGGTGGCCATCTTGAAGCATGTGGGGACAGCAGACTGGGATTGATTGAATATGTCCGTAAACAAACCAGCCAGCTGGTCTGCGCATGCTCTGAAGACACGGCTAGGGATGTCGTCTGGGCCGGCAGCCTTGCAAGGGTTAACACGTTTAAATGTTTTACTCATGTAGGCCACAGAGAAGGAGAGCCCACATTCTTTGGTAGTGGGCCGCGTCGGTGGCACTGTATTGTCCTCAAAGCGTGCAAAGAAGTTGTTTAATTTGTCTCGAAGCAAGACGTCGATGTCCACGATGGGGCTGGTTTTCTTTTTGTAATCCTTGATTGTCTGTAGACCCTGCCACATACGCCTCGTGTTTGAGCCGTTGAATTGTCGACTCCACTTTGTCTCTATACTGACACTTTGCTTGTTTGATTGCCTTATGGAGGGAATAACTACACTGTTTGTATTCGGCCATGTTTCCATTCGCCTTGCCATGATAAAATGCAGTGGTGCTGCTTTCAGTTTTGCGTGAATGCTGCCATAAATCCACAGTTTTTGGTTAGGAAGGTTTTAATAGTCACAGTGGGTACTTCCAGTGGGTACTTCCTTATATGCTGACTCGCTCACCGAGTCAGCATATACATCAATGTTATTCTCTGAGGCTACCCGGAACATATCCCAGTCCACGTGATTGAAGCGTGGAATCCGATTGGTCAGACCATCGTTGGATAGACCTAAGCATGGGCGCTTCCTGTTTTAGTTCCTGCCTATAGGAGATGGTGATGGTGTCATGGTGTCATGGTTGGATTTGCCAAAAGGAGGGTGGGGGAGAGCCTTGCATGCACTGCGGAAGTTAGAGTAGCAATGGTCGAGCGTGTTACTCGCTCGTGTACTGCAATCGATATGCTGATACAATTTAGGTAGCCTTGTTCTCAAATTAGCTTTGATAAAATCACCAGCTACAATAAATGCAGCCTCAGGATATTTGGTTTCCAGTTTGTATAAAGTCCAGTGAAGTTCCTTGATGGCCGTCTTGGTATCCGCTTGCCGGGGGGATATACACGGCTGTGAAGATAACTGAGGAGAGTTCTCTTGGGAGATAATACGGTCAGCATTTGATTGTGAGGAATTCTAGGTCAGGTGAACAAAAGGACTTTAGTCGTTCTTCTTACCGGAGAGATGTTTATTCCTGTCTGTGCGATGCACTGAAAATCCCATTGGCTGTACGGACATCATGTCCCCAGCTCCTTCAGTACCCAGCCAGTAACCCTTTCCAAATCTCCCCCAGTCCCCCTTACCCCCTGCCCAATCCCCCAGTGACCCCCCTGCCCTGTATAACCCCTGCCCTCTGTATCAGGGTGGACAGGCAGGATAAGCCTCTCTCCATGTCTGCCTCTCCCAGGGCTCTCCTCACCACCCCTAACCCCCAGAGGAGCTGCTATCAGCGGGCTGAGCCCCTCTGCACTGGCCTGATATCCACATGGGGGTGGAGAGGAGGAGGCTGTATGTGTGTGTGTGGTGTGTCTGTGTGTGTAGGAAGCAATGTACTGTGTGTGTGTGTGAGCGTGTAAAGATGATTATCGATGCTGTATTATGAGTTTCAAACGAAGGCAGATTAGTACCCCCTCCAGCCCCCTCTTCCTCCATCCCTCCAGCCCCCATCCAGCCTCCTGTCTGTCCGTCATCCCAGTGTCAGGCCACTGAGGGCTGGGTGTAGTAATGCTATTCTGTCCCCTCTTATCTCTCCGCTCAGGCCCTGTCGCCTGCTGACCCATGAACCAGCCACAGAAAGATAGGGAGGGAAGGAGAGGGGGAAGGGGGGAGGGGGGGTGGGGTGGGAGGAGGGAGAGAGGGAGGAAGGGAGAGAAAGAGAGAGGGCTAGAGGAGGAATAGAAAGGATGAGGAAGAAGTGGTCTGTTTCATCTCTGGTTCATTGGGTCTGTGCTTTGGACTTGACCTTGCCAAATGAGGTTGAGGTGTTCAGAAATGAGAAGCATCCATCATGGACCTCAGCTTAAATGCGAAACAGCATAAAATATCTTTCAATAAATGTCAAATAAGAAAACAATGAATGAAGTGTTCATACATGGTGCTAGTGTGTGAGGGTGAATCATTATGGAAGTCCAGTCAAACCCATTTAACACTATGTCTGCACTAGGTCTGCACTACTGCTGCAGGTTTTTTCTGTCTGGTATTTAATTGCCACTATTTGGCCATAGAGCACACTCATCTGCTGTCCCAGGTCTGAATCAGTCCCAGGAACAAGGGAAGATGAAAATCAGCAGTGCTGTAGATCTTGAGGTCCAGATTTTAGAGAAGGAGAGCAATATAATAATGTAATAAGCATTATGGGTAGCTAGTTAGCTTCAGCTTGGTACCTAGCTAGCACCAATACAATCAGCCTGAAAACAATGACCAGTAGAAACTGCAGTCATTTTCATTATTCTTAGCAATGATTTAGGAATCCTTGTGAGTAAGTATTAGCTAGGAATCCACGTGTTGTTCGCCTATTGGAATTGAACTTCAGTTTATGAAAATAAATAGCTAGCCAGCTAGTGAGGCTCGACAGGACCAGGTTATGTGTTGTGAAGCTAGCCACAATAAGGATTAGGCACAATAGTGGAATTTGCAGTTTGCCTTCAAAATAAAAGTACCTATTTGAAAGTGATGCAGAAGGT
The DNA here is from genome assembly GCA_030435695.1 of Brachymystax lenok tsinlingensis. Taxonomy (NCBI): domain Eukaryota; kingdom Metazoa; phylum Chordata; class Actinopteri; order Salmoniformes; family Salmonidae; genus Brachymystax; species Brachymystax lenok. Next base: position 7,188,225 of record CM059815.1, on the reverse strand, counting down.
TACAATTGGTGGAATCATGCCATATTTAGACTAGATAATGTTAAACAAGGTTGGAATGTGAAGAAATTAAATGGGGTATCAGTCTACTCGGTGACACCCACAGAACATCTGTGAAGAGTTTACGCAAATATTGGCATTGTAGCTCTTATCGTGGGACCGTGACAGTACGAAATCACCTCCCCAGTCAGCCTTGTGTGTGTATTGACATATTGCACTGTACAGCTTTACCTAAGGATTGAGGATCAATGAAATGGGCTATCACTCAATACCCAATATATTTTTTCCCCAATGTCCTACTCAGAGTTATCAGACTCCAAAACATCCACGCAGTATTGCCGGGGCGGCAGGTACCCTAGTGGTTAGAACGTTGGGCCTGTAACCACTGGCGGTTCTGGGGGCAGTGCCCCTGTGACAACAATTTTGGACCCCCTTGTGGCCCCCCTAAATGTGGAGTATGAAATACTTTTTGCATAACTAATTTTTGCTATCATTCTTCTTTTACATCCGTTTTTAGACAGTGGCAACGTGGAACACTAATTAAACCCACACATTTACTAGAGGGACATGGTCTTTTGCCTACTAATGACTGCAATGAAGTGAAGAAAATGATATGACAACAATAACGTCTAATGTAACTGGCCCCTCTAACAGTACAACTGGCCCCAGCTTGGCCCCCCCAGTTTAAAGGGTCTAGAATCTCCACTGCCTGTAACTGGATCGAATCCCAGAGCTGACAAGGTAAAATCTGTCGTTCTGCCCCTGAACAAGGCAGTTAACCGACTGTTCCCCGATAGGCCGTCAATGTAAATAAGAATTTGTTCTTAACTGACTTGCCTAGTTAAATAAAGGTTAAATAAAGGTTAAATCAAATTTTAAAAAATTTAAAAGTATTGTTTTTCATCAGGAATAGTGTTCAATACACAGGTTGACAATAAATGTGTCTCAATTCACAGTTGTTTCAGAGTCCCGCAATAAGAGCTACGTAGCATACGTATCGATGAATCGATTACCTATGGATTGTGGATCAATGACATGGGGTATCAGTCTACTCAGTGACACCCAAAGAACATTAACGCGAATGTTCTCTGGGTGTCACTGAGTAGACTGATACCCCATTTCATTGATCCACAATCCATAGGTAATCGATTCATCGATACGTATGCTATGATGCTGGTAAAGTTATCTCGCGCACCTACAGTGCTGGTCATAAGAAAAAGCTAGCTAACTGATCGATGCAAACAAAGTTCTTTGCCAAAAACATAGCAAAACGACATCATCTGTTTCAGTAGCTATAGTTAGCTAGCTGAAATAAGTATGCCACCAATGCAATTCTAAAGTCTAATACATCCAGTGTGATTTCAACAGATTTTTGTCAAATTAACAAATTGTTGTCTTTTATTGATTTGATATAATAACATTCCAACCTCGTTTAGCATGATCTATTCAATTATGGCATAATTCTACTGTTTGCATTAATTTGCATCACTATCAATGACATACTTTTATTTTGAAGGCTAACCGCAAAGTCCACTATTGTGGCTAATCCCTTATGTGACTAGCTTCACATAGATGGGTCCGACCACCGTTTGTCACGTCCAGGCCTGAGAAGACAGGCTGGTGTGTTTAGTTTTGGTTTTGGTGTAGGGTTTTTTATGTTCTAGGTGATATATTTCTATGTTGGGGTAATGGTTCCCAATTAGAGGCAGCTGTGTGTCGTTGTCTCTAATTGGGAACCATATATATGTTTGGGGTTTTCTATTAGGTTTTGTGGGTTATTGTTTGAGCATAGCTTGTTTTATGTTTAGTTATGTTCAGCGTCACGATCTTCGCTACGTTCCTTTTTGTTGTTTAGTCCCAGTTACGTTCGTAATAAAAATGTATACTGGAAGCATCGCTGCGTCTTGGTCTGTCACTTCAGGAGATCGTGACACCGTTAATCAAATAATAACTTTCTTATGAATTAGGTTTATTTTAGATGACAGCTAGCTATATAGTTAGCTAGCTAACTATATAGCTACTGAAACAGATTGTCGTTTTGCTATGTTTTTGGGGAAGAACTTTGTTAGCATCAATTAGTTAGCTAGCTTTTTTTATGACGAGCACTGTAGGTGCGCGTTAAATTATTTTGTGACGTCAAATAAAATACAACTTTATTGGTCACATACACAGGGTTAGCAGATGTTAATGCGAGTGTAGCGAAATGCTTGTGCTTCTAGTTCCGACCATGCAGTAATATCTAAAAAGTAATCTAACAATTTCACAACAACTACCTTATTCACACAAGTGTAAAGGAATGAATAAGAATATGTACATATAAATATATGGATGAGTGATGGCCGTGCGGCATAGGCAAGATGCAGTAGATGGTATAGAGTACAGTATATACATATGAGATGAGTAATGCAGGGTATGTAAACATTATATAAAGTGCCATTGTTTAAAGTGACTAGTGATACATTTATTACATCCAATGTTTCATTATTAAAGTGGCTAGAGATTGAGTCAGTATGTTGGCAGCAGCCACTCAATGTTAGTGATGGCTGTTTAACAATCTGATGGCCTTGAGATAGAAGCTGTTTTTCAGTCTCTCGGTCCCAGCTTTGATGCACCTGTACTGACCTCGCCTTCTGTTGTTGTCTGAGGCTATCTGGAACATATCCCAGTCCACGGGATCGAAGCAATCTTGAAGCGTGGAATCCGATTGGTTCGACCAGCGTTGAACAGACGTGAGCACAGGCGTTTCCTGTTTTAGTTTCTGTCTATAGGCTGGGAGCAACAAAATGGAGTAGTGGTCAGATTTGCCAAAAGGAGGGCGGGGGAGGGCTTTGGTGAACAGGCAGTGGCTCAGGTGGTTGTTGTCCTTGATGATCAGGTGGTTGTTGTCCTTGATGATGGCCTTCCTGTGACATCGGGTGGTGTAGGTGTCCTGGAAGGCAGGTAGTTTGCCCCCGGTGATGCGTTGTGCAGACCTCACTACCCTCTGGAGAGCCTTACGGTTGTGGGTGGAGCAGTTGCCGTACAGGCAGTGATACAGCCCGACAGGATGCTTTCGATTGTGCATCTGTAAAAGTTTGTGAGTGTTTCGTTGACAAGCCACATTTCCTCAGCCTCCTGAGGTTGAAGAGGCGCTGTTGTGCCTTCTTCACCACACTGTCTGTGTGGGTGGACCATTTCAGTTTGTCCGTGATGTGTACTCCGAGGAACTTAAAACTTTCCACCTTCTTCACTACTGTCCCGTTGATGTGGATAGGGGGGTGCTCCCTCTGCTGTTTCCTGAGTCCACGATCGTCTCCTTTGTTTTGTTGATGTTGAGTTTGAGGTTATTTTCCTGACACCACACTTCGAGGGCCCTCACCTCCTCCCTGTAGGCCATCTCGTCATTGTTGGTAATCAAGCCTACCACTGTTGTGTCATCTGAAAACTTGATGATTGCGTTGGAGGTGTGCATGGCCACACAGTCATGGGTGAACAGGGAGTACAGGAGAGGGCTGAGAACGCACCCTTGTGGGGCCCCAGTGTTGAGGATCAGCAGGGTGGAGATGTTGTTTCCTACGCTCACCGCCTGGCCGTCAGAATGTCCAGGACCCAGTCGCAGTGGGCGGGGTCGGGACCCAGGGTTTTGAGCTTAATGATGAGTTTGGAGGGTACTATGGTGTTAAAAGTTGCGCTGTAATCGATTAACAGCATTCTTACATAGGTATTCCTCTTGTCCAGATGAGTTAGGGCAGTGTGCAGTGTGATTGCGATTGCGTCATCTGTGGACATATTGGGGCGGTAAGCAAATTGGAGTGGGTCTAGGGTGTCAGGTAGGGTGGAGTTGATATGATCCTTGACTAGTCTCTTAAAGCACTTCATGATGACGGAAGTGAGTGCTTCGCGGCGATAGTCGTTTAGCTCAGTTATCTTAGCTTTCTTGGGAACAGAAACAATGGTGGCCTTCTTGAAGCATTTGGGAACAGCAGACTGGGATAGGGATTGATTGAATATGTCCGTAAACACACCAGCCAGCTGGTCTGCACATGCTCTGAGGACGCGGCTAGGGATGCCGTCTGGGCCGGCAGCCTTGCGAGGGTTAACACGTTGAAATGTTTTACTCACGTTGGCCGCGGTGAATGAGAGCCCGCAGGTTTTGGTATCGGGCAGTGTCAGTGGCACTGTATTGTCCTCAAAGCGAGCAAAGAAGTTGTTTAATTTGTCTGGAAGCAAGTCGTCGGTGTCCGCGGCGGGGCTGGTTTTCTTTTTGAAATCCATGATTGACTAAAGACCCTGCCACATACGTCTCGTGTCTGAGCCGTTGAATTGGGACTCTACTTTGTCTCTATTCTGACGCTTAGCTTGTTTGATTGCCTTGCAGAGGGAATAGCTACACTGTTTGTATTCGGTCATGTTTATGGTCGCCTTGCCATGATTAAAAGCAGTGGATCGCGCTTTCAGTTTTGCGCCAATGCTGCCATCAATCCACGGTTTCTGGTTGGGGAAGGTTTTAATAGTCACCGTGGGTACAACATCACCGATGCACTTGCTAATATCCTCGCTCACCGAATCAGCGTATACATCAATGTTGTTGTCTGAGGCTATCCGGAACATATCCCAGTCCACTAGATCGAAGGAATCTTGAAGCGTGGAATCCAATTGGTCGGTCCAGCGTTGAACAGAAGTTAGAGTAGCAATGATCGAGAATGCTGCCAGCCCGGGTCACGCAATCGATATGCTGATAAGATTTAGGAAACCTTGTTTTCAGTTTAGCTTTGTTAAAATCCCCAGCTACAATAAATGCAGCCTCAGGATATCTGGTTTCCAGTTTACATAGAGTGCAATGAAGTTCTTTCAGGGCCATCGAGGTGTCTGCTTGGGGGGGGGATATACACGGCTGTGATTATAATCAAACATAATTATCTTGGTAGATAATGCGGTCGGCATTTGATTGTAAGGGATTCTAGGTCAGGTGAACAAAAGGACTTGAGTTCCTGTATGTTGTTATGATCAGACCACGACTCGTTAATCATAAGGCATACACTCCTGCCCTTCTTCTTACCAGAGAGATGTTTGTTTCTGTCGGCGCGATGTGTGAAGAAACCGGGTGGCTGTACCGACTCTGATAACGTATCCAGAGTGAGCCATGTTTTCGTGAAACAGAGAATGTTACAATCTCCGATGTCTCTCTGGAAGGCAACCCTTGCTCGAATTTCGTCTACCTTGTTGTCAAGAGACTGGAACAGTTTACTCAGGAGCAGTGAGTGTCAGGTCTCTTGTGTAGCTGTTGCATAAATGTCAGGCGCAGGAGAACAGTACTAAGTGAGCAAAGCACTTTACTCAAACAATGAATCAAACAAAACTTTAAACGCATAATACAATAACACATGCCAAACGCAAAACAGGCGAGACATAAATAAAATGCACCAGCCTAAAAGAAACGGCTTAACAATAAACAATCACACACAAGGACGCTCCTCTGTGTCATACAGACCGGTGATGTCGACCGCCGAATGCCGCCCGAACGAGGAGGGGAACCGACTTCAGTCGAAGTCGTGACAGTACCGCCCCCTTGACGTGCAGCTCCAGCAGCGCGTCAACGAGACGAGGCGCAGGGCAATCCGGCCGGCGACGGTGGAACTCTCGCAGTAGTTCAGGGTCCAATACATCCACCGCCGGAACCCAGCACCTCTCCTACGGACCATACCCCTCCCACTCCACGAGGTACTGAAGGCCGGGCCCCCATCAATGTCCAGAGGGGGCGGAGGAACCTCCCGCACCTCAGACTCCTGGAGCGGACCAACCACCACCGGCCTAAGGAGAGACACATGGAACAAGGGGTTAATATGGTAATCGGGGGAAGCTGTAACCGGTAACAAACCTTGTTCACTCTCCTCAGGACTTTAAATGGGAGCCAGACCGTGTCCCCCGTTGCGAACACCGGGGCCTCACTGCGGTGAGGTGACCATGGGCAGCTTCCCAGGTCTCCTCCGCGCGCCTGAACCAATCGTCTACCGCAGGAGCCTCGGTCTGAATCTGATGCCACGGTGCCAGACCCGGCTGGTACCCCAATACACACTGAAAAGGGGAGAGGTTAGTGGAGGAGTGGCAGAGCGAGTCTCTGCTCAGGGCACGAACGCCGCCCACTCCCCCGGCTGGTCCTGGCAATAGGACCGCAGGAACCTGCCCACATCCTGGTTCACTCTTTCCACCTGCCCATTACTCTCGGGGTGGAAACCTGAGGTAAGACTGATCGAGACCCCCAGACGTTCCATGAACGCCCTCCAGACTCTCAAAGTGAACTGGGAACCTCGATCAGACACTATATCCTAAGGCACCTCGTAGTGCCGGAAGACGTGTGTAAACAGGGCCTCCGCAGTTTGTAGTTTGTAGGGCTGTAGGAAGACCAGGCATAGGAATGAGACAACAGGACTTAGAGAAACAATCCACAACGACCAGGATCGTGGTGTTTCCCTGTGAGGGAGGAAGATCCGTTAGAAAATCCACCGACAGGTGTGACCAAGGCCGTTGTGGAACGGGTAAGGGATGTAGCTTACCTCTGGGCAGGTGTCTAGGAGCCTTACACTGAGCGCACACCGAGTAAGAGGAAATATAAACCCTCACATCCCGAGCCAAGGTGTGCCACCAGTACTTCCCTGTCAGACAGCGCACCGTCCGCCCGATCCCTAGATGACCAGAGGAGGGTGATGTGTGGGCCCAATAGATCAACTGGTCACGGACAACAGACGGAAAGTACTGACGCCCAATGGGACACTGAGGTGGAGCGGGCTCTGTACGCAGCGCCTGCTCTATGTCCGCGTCCAGCTCCCACACGACCGGCGCTACCAGGCAGGCAGCCGGGATAATGGGAGTCTGATCCATGGGCCGCTCCTCTATGTCATACAGTCGGGACAGTGCGTCTGCCTTCACATTCTGGGAACCTGGTCTGTAAGACAGGATAAACACAAAACGGGTAAAGAACATGGCCCACCTTGCCTGATGAGGATTCAGTCTCCTAGCTGCCCGGATGTACTCCACGTTGTGGTGGTCAGTCCAGATGAGGAAAGGGTGTTTAGCCCCCTCAAGCCAATGTCTCTACGCCTTTAAAGCTTTAACCACAGCTAACAACTCCAAGTCCCCCACATCATAGTTCCGCTCCGCCGGGCTGAGCTTCTTTGAGAAGAAAGCACAGGGGCGTAGCTTTGGTGGCGTGCCTGAGCGCTGAGAGAGAATGGCTCCGATCCCAGCCTCGGACGCGTCCACCTCCACTATGAATGCCAAAGAGGGATCCGGATGGGCCAGCACGGGAGCAGACATAAACAGAGCTCTTAGGTGCCCAAAGCCCTGTCTACCTCATCCGACCACTGCAGACGTACAGGACCCCCTTCAGCAGTAATGGGAGCAGCCACCTGGCCAAAACCCCGGATAAATCTCCGGTAGTAATTGGCAAACCCTAAAAATCGCTGCACCTCCTTTACCGTGGTGGGAGTCGGCCAATTACGCACGGCTGCAATGCGATCCCTCTCCATCTCCACCCCTGATGTGGAAATGCGATACCCTAGGAAGGAGACGGCCTGCTGAAAGAACAGGCATTTCTCAGCCTTGACGTACAGGTCATGCTCCAACAGTCGTCCAAGTACCTTGCGCACCAAGGACACATGCTCGGCGCGTGTAGCGGAGTATATCAGAATGTCATCGATATACACCACTACACCCTGCCCGTGCAGGTCCCTGAAAATCTCATATACAAACGATTGGAAGACTGATGGAGCATTCATCAACCCGTACGGCATGACGAGTTATTCATAATGACCTGAGGTGGTAACTAAACGCTGTCTTCCACTCGTCTCCTTCCCAGATACGCACCAGGTTGTACGCACTCCTGAGATCCAGTTTAGTGAAGAAGCGTGTCCCGTGCATTGACTCAATCGCCGTGGCGATAAGAGGTAGCGGGTAGCTGTACCTCACCGTGATTTGATTGAGACCTCTATAGTCAATGCACGGGCGCAGACCTCCATCCTTCTTCTTCACAAAAAAGAAACTCGGGGAGGCAGGTGAAGTGGAGGGCCAAATGTACCCCTGCCCCAGGCATTCGGAGACATATGTTTCCATAGCCGCTGTCTCCTCTTGTGACAGGGGATACACGTGACTCCTGGGAAGTGCAGCGTCTACCAGGAGATTTATCGCACAATCCCCCCGTCAATGGGGTGGTAATTGAGCCAAATCGGCATATTCTGGGGGGATGTGCACGGTGGAGACCTGGTCTGGACTTTCCACCGTGGTAGCACCAACGGAAACTCCTACACACCTCCCCGAGCACTCTTGAGACCACCCCGTGAGAGCCCTCTGTTGCCAGGAAATGGTGGGGTTATGACGAGCCAACAAAAGAAGGCTTAGTACCACGGGAAATGCAGGAGAATCAATGAGAAAGAGACTGATTCTCTCCTCGTGACCCCCCTGCGTCTCTATGAACAGGGAGATGGTGGCCTCCTTGATTAGCCCGGACCCTAATGGTTGACTATCCAGAGCGTGAACCGGGAAAGGTCTAACCACAGGAATAATGGGGATCCCTAAACTAAGGGTTAACGCTCTGTCGATAAAATTCCCAGCTGCGCCTGAATCAACTAGTGCCTTATGCTGAGAATGCGGGGAAAACTCAGGGAAACAAACAGGTGAACAACAGAGGACTCTGGATGAGAGTGGTGCATACTCACCTGGGGTGACGTCAGAGTGCCCTGCCTGCTGCCTCGATTCCCAGAAGGACCAACCCGGCACAGACCGGCAGTGTGTCCTCTGCGGCCACAGATGGTGCACGTGAAGGCCCCTCCTCCAGCCTCCCTACATGCAGCCCCTCCCAACTCCATGGGCACCGGAGCGGGAGTACTGGGAGATGGAACCGACAGCGCCCCCTCAGGACGTCCACGGGTAATCAGCAGGTTATCCAACCAGATGGACAGATCCACTAGTTGGTCAAAGTTGATGGTGGCATCCCTGCAGGCCAACTCCCGTCGGACGCAGGCTGCATCGATAATGGTCAATGAGGGCCCTGTCGTTCCATCCGGCTCTGGCGGCCAAAGTCCGGAACTCCAGCGCAAACTCCTGTGCGCTCCTTGTCCCCTGCCTCAAATGAAAAAGTAGTTCCCCCGCCGCTCTACCTTTGGGGGGATGGTCAAAGACGGGTGAAGCGACGGGTGAACTCCTCAAAGTGGTCCAAAACCGCGTCTTCCTCTCCCCACAAGGCGTTGGCCCACTCCAGAGCTCTCCCCGAGAGGCATGAGACGAGGGCAGTGACTCTCTCCCTACCGTTCACCCAGGGAGCTGGGTGAACGGTAGCCAGGTATAAGAGGAACCCCTGGCACTGTGCAGCCGTCCCATCATACTCCCTGGGAAGGGAGAGACCTATCCCACTGGAGCTGGATCCGGACGGGACGGGTAGAGGTAACACCGGTTGCGTTGGTCTGTCTCTCCCAGCGGTCCACGGTCTGGACAACGCGATCCATCATGGCACCGAGATGATGTAACATAACCATGTGTTCCTGGACACGTTCCTCGACTCCTCTGACCGGGGTACCTGCTCCTGCTGACTCCATGGCGGGTGTGTGATTCTGTCAGGTCTCTTGTGTAGCTGGTGCATAAAAGTCAGGCGCAGGAGAACAGTACTGAGTGATCAAAGCACTTTACTCAAACAATGAATCAAACAAACCGCTAAACGCGTAATACAATAACACATACCAAACGCAAAACAGGCGAGGCATAAATAAAATGCACCAGCCGGAAAGAAACGGCTTAACATTAAACAATCACACACAAGGACATGGGGGAAAACAGAGGGTTAAATACACAACAGATAATGATGGGGAATGCAAACCAGGTGTGTGAAAAACAAGACAAGACAAATGGAAAATGCTGCCCGAACGAGGAGGGGAACCGACTTCAGTCGAAGTCGTGACAGTGAGCGATGTGCCCGTCTACGGAGCCTGACCAGAAGACAGCTCCGTCTGCCCCCTCCGCGGGCGCTGTTGTTTTGGCTCGCCTACTGGGATCCGGTCCATTGTCCTGGGTGGTGGTCCAAACTGAGGCTCCGCTTCGGGAAAGTCGTATTCCTGGTTGTAAAGTTGACGTTGCTCTTATATCCAATAGTTCTTCCCGGCTGAATGTAATAAGACTTAAGATTTCCTGGGGTAACAATGTAAGAAATAATACATAAAAAAACTAAATACTTTATAGATTCCTAAGAACGCAAAGCAAGGCGACCATCTCTGTCGGCGCCATCATACAGTACATGCAGTCATATTCAGGACCTGATTGGTCGACATGCTTATTTGACACGTCAAATAGTGTTATTTGTGTCACTGGCCTACACACAATACCCCATAATGTCAAAGAGGAAAAAGTTTTTTACATTTTTACAAATTAATAAAAAAAAATTAAGCTGAAATGTCTTGAGTCAATAAATATTCAACCGCTTCCTCATGGCAAGCCTAAATAAGTTCAGGAGTAAAAATCTGAAGAAGTCACATAAGTTGAATGAACTTTTGTGCAACAATAGTGTTTAACATGATTTTGTAATGACTACCTCATCTCTGTACCCCACACATACAATTATCTGTAAGGTCCCTCAGTTGAGGAGTGAATTTCAAACACAGATTCAGCCACAAAGACTAGGGAGGTTTAGATGGGTAAAAATAAAAAAAAGCAGACATTCAAAATTACTTTGAGCACGGTGAAGTTATTAATTACACTTTGGATGGTGTATCAATACACCCAGTCACTAGATACAAAGATACAGGCGTCCTTCCTAACTAATTTGCTGGAGAGGAAGGGAACCGCTCAGGGTTTTCACCATGAGGCCAATACATGGTGGTGGCATGCGTCATGTTAGGGGTATGTTTGTCATCGGCAAAGACTAGGGAGTTTTTTTTTTATAAAAAGAAACAGAACAGAACAAAGCAGAGGTAAAATCCTATAGGAAAACCTGGTTCAGTCTGCTTTCCATAGACACTGGGAGACAAATTCACCCTTCAGCAGGACAATAACCTAAAACACAAATATATACTGGAATTGCTTACCAAGACAGCATTGAACATTGAGTGGCCTAGTTACAGTTTGACTTGACAATCTATGGCAAGACTTAAATGGTTGTCTAGCAATGATCGACAACCAGAGCTTGACATATGAAAAAAATAACAATGTGCAAATATTGTACTATCCAGGTATGCAAATCTCTTAGACTTACCTAGAAAGACTCACAGCTGGAATCACTGCCAAAGGTGATTCTAACATGTATTGACTCAAGGGGTTTAATACTTATCTAATCAAGATATATTTGTGTTTTGTTGTACACATTTATTTATTTAACAAACATTTTTCTTCCACTTTGACATTACAGTATTTTGTGTAGATCCTTGACAAAAAATTACAAATCCATTTGAATCCCACTTTGCAACACAACAAAATGTGGAAAGAGGGAAGGGGTGTGAATACTTTCCGACGGCACTGTACATGTGATTTGCATACCTGTCTTTTGGAAGAAGAAAATAATCTAAGAATCCACTTTTGGTAGCAGACTTTCTGTGTGTTGTCAGTTTGAATCCAACCAATCACTGACTGTTAACCCTTCCCCAAATTCTTAATTTGTGTGAATTGATGGGAAGATGAGTGACGTTAATATGCATTAGAGCGTGGTGTCAAAGCCCTGGCACACTGAGATAACAGCCTTATCTCTGCACTGACTGATAACACCCAACATGGTAGAGAGGGGGGAGGGAGGAGGGATGAGAGGCAGGGAGAGAGGGGAGGTTGAGAGTGGAGAGTGGAGGGATGAGGGGGAGGAGGGGAAAGAGAGGGAGGAGAGAGGGCGGGTGTGGGAGAGAGGAAAGAGATGGGGATAGAGGAGCAGGGACGATAGAGGGGGGGATATAGAGGAGACAGGAAGGTAAGAGACAAGGAAAGGAGAGAGACAGGAAGAAGGGAAGAGGAGAGGAGAGTGTGTGTGGAGCTTGTCTTGCTCCTTTGTTATCTATCAATCTATCTCTCCTCTCCTACCTCTCCCTTCCCTTAACCTCTATTTGCATTTTTCTATCTATTCTCCCTCACACACCTTCGTCTGTCAGTCAGTCAGTTTCTCTCTCCTCTTACCTTCTCTCTCCCACTCTCACCACTCCCCTCAACTTCTCTCTCTCCCCCTCTCTCTCTTGGTCTTGAAAGAGAGACAAAACAGAGGCAGTCTTTTCAAAAGGGAAAGGGAAGAGGACAGGTGTTTTAGATGACAGTGATGGCTGTTAAAACACAATCTGTCTCCTTACCCACCGGCCCATTCAGTCAGTGACACACACGCACGCACATACACACTCTTTTCAATGAGGCCACAATGTCATGCGGTGGCACTCCCAACTGTCACCAGTAGCGTTGAAGCACACACTCATGATCACGTGTCAACACACACATGTAAATGCACACACTCTACATAATGTGTGAAACCTAGCAGAAGGACAAATAAACACATACTGAAACATTTCATGATCTGTGTGAAAGGCTGCATGTGAGTGGGAATTTGTGTGTTTGTGTCCCACCCTAATGTCCATTAGTCAGCTGTAGTGGTAATCAGCACATTTCACTAAGAGATTGAAGAGGGAGTGAGGGAGAGAGAGTCGGAGAAAGAGGCAGGAGGGAGGGAGGGATGGATGGAGGGAGGGAGGGAAAGAGAGAAGGAGAAGATGGGGAAGGAAAAACGGTGTTAGGAATAGTGAGGCATCTCAGGTACCAGGGACCAGTGTGTGTGTGAGCGGTATCTCAGCCCCTCACACTCCCCTGACAGAGGGAGATAAACACAGGCCTGAGCCATTGACCACGTGATTTATCAACATGGATTTCACCTCCCCAATATACATTCACGCACACACATTGAAAATGAAAAGATGTTGCTATGATAGAAGTGAGGGAGCAGAAAGAGTGAGAGAAAGAAAGAGAGAGGGTCAGAGAAAGAGCAAGATAGAGAGGGAGAAAATTATACTTAATACAATAGCCTCAACAGCACTCTGTAGGGTAGCACTATTGTGTAGCCGGAGGACAGCCATCTTCCATCCTCCTTTGTGTACATTGACTTCAATACAAAACCTAGGAGGCTCATGGTTCTCCCCCCCTTCCATAGACCTACACAGTAATTATGACGACTTCCAGAGGACGTCCTCCAACCGATCAGAGCTGATGCAGCATGAACTGACATGTTATTCATCCAATTAAAGGATCAGATAGTGAATCTACAGCTAGCAAGCTAGTACTGCAGTGCATAAAATGTGGTGAGTAGTTGACTAAAATAGAAAGAAAGACAATAGTTGAACATATTTGTTTCTTCAAAAATTAAGGAGAAGCAGCAGAGAGAGTTATATTTTGCTGTATTTTTCTCCCCACTTACTTGCCGTTACTAGTTAATGCAACTAATTTAGCCTACTCAACAACCTGACTCAAACAGAGAGGCATGCTATTTATGTTAACTAGCATGCTGAAGCTATCCAACACTGCAACACTTCCAAGTCAAGGTAAGCTTGCTGTTTTATTAATTTTAGTATCACTGCTTTACGTATCGACTTGAGGCCGATACGTAAAGCTTAATAAAGAGCAGTCATACTAGCAAGAGCAGTGTGCGGGTTTCTTCTTTCTTCTCATCGTAACAGTTATCAAAAAGAATGTTAGCCAGCTAACGAGATGCAGTGCCTTAGACCGCTGCGCCAACTGAGCCTGTATTTGGGGAGTTTCTCCCATTATTCTCTGCAGATCTTCTAAAGCTCAGATCATGACTACAACTAAGTTACTAAGTCTTTGACCACACTGTGTTGTGGTCAAAACTCGTGCTTCCTACCCTTTTAAGATATTGTCACTTTGTCATTCAGAAATCTGTAATCAAGAGCCTTTTGATTGCACTTACCCGTCTCTATGGTTGTGTTTGCCGTGGGATCCTATAACTATTCTTTCGACACAGACACACATGTAATGTGGAGTATTTACACATAAATATCTATTCCTGTAGCCAATACTATGCCCCCTTTTTTTTATACGTGAGGTGAGGTCCTTGGGACTAAATTAAAACGTAGCACAGCTTCTTTAAATCAAGGAGTGGAGCGTTGGAATAAGGCAACTATATCAGTGATGCAACAGTACATGTTCAGCTTTTTGTCGTTCACCAATGCACATACATGGAAGAAGGAGAGCAGGTCTAGGCTAAGGGCACTAAGGGCACTAAGGGCACTATGCCTAGAACAATACATTTACAATTGCTACAGTTCCATACTTTGTTAAAAACCACCACCACCGGTCTCATCCTCAACCTCAACATGGCAAAGGGTCTCCCCTGAATGACAGAAAACACACACACACACACTCCCACACACATACCCACCCACACCACCCTCTCTCTAATTAACGGGTTCCCTGTGTTAGGGCTGATTGAGGGCCTACATGGTGTTGAGAAGAGTGTCATCACCCTCTACTACTTTTTACCGCACCTTCCTTCATCCCTTCTTCCCTCCCTCCCCTTCTCTCCCTCTCTCCCTCTCTACCTCTCCACCTCTCATCACCCACTACCACTCTCCACACCCCTACCTCCATTCTTTCCATCCTCCTTCCATTCGTCCTCCCCCCCCCTCTCTCTCGCTCTCTCGCTCTCGCTCGCTCTCTCTCTCTGTGTATTGATTAGTATTGTTTTCAAGACTGCAGTAAGGTTCATTTACTTTGTGATGATGACAAAGCGTTAACAGACTGATGAGTTTCAGAGGGATTCTGGGATCACCAATAGAATGCAGTTGTGTTCTAAACACTGTGCCAGTACCATAAACAGGTGAATACATCCACAGGTAGTGATATATTTTACTTTGGCATGGTTTCACAATGTACATTAGCTGAATTGAGCCGAAAAAGGTTTTCTAGAAAAAACCCTAATATACCCGAGAACTGATATATTCAGAACGCCTATTTACTGTACCTCTACCGGATTTTCTCTATTCTTTCTCTCCTCTGTTCCAGTAGTAGTAAAGCTCTGCCAGGTCTCTCTCCTTCCTTCCAGCAGATTCTCTTCCTCCATAATTACCTCTTATTCATTTTAAATCAAGGGCCTTAACGCCTTGCATGATTTTAATACAGACTGTTAATATGGGAGCTAACGTATGGGTGGGGGATGGAAGGATGGATGGAAGAGGTGATGAAGGAATGATGGAACGGGTGTCCTCCATCAAACAAATCACTAAGGACTGGGAACTCACTATCCTCATCACTCTATCACACGTACACACTCAGCGGTAGATGCACAGACATACAGTCACATTTAGTAACAGCTAAAAAAGTGTAAATATTAAACCATGCAAAACCAACATTGTAATGTAAAGGTGTATAGGGGGTTCTTTCCTTTCTTCTTTTTTTCTTCTCTATCTTTTCTCCATCCCTCTCTCCCTCTCTTTGTGTGGTGTGTGCCTTTCAGGGGCTTTCAGGGGCTGAGTGGCACTTGGAGAGTCTGAAGTGTCTCTGCCAATGTGCCACATCCTGCAATTCACCAACTGTGTTTGTGTGCACGTGTATGTGCCCGAGCCTGCAATTCACCAATTTCTCCGCAAATTAGCTTACAAAGGCGACCAGTGGGGGGAGAAGGGGGACAAGAGAGAGGTGGAGGAGGGGAAGGGGAGGAGGGAGAGGAGTGTAAGAGAGGAGAGGGAAAGAGGCGTACGGGGGTCTGGGCCTAGGGGTCCGGCAGGGCTGGCACAGCTGAGACACATGGCACAGAACCAGACTGGAGAGAGAGAGAGCGAGCGACAGAGAGAGAGAGAGGTGTGTGTGTGTGTGTGTGTGTGTGTGTGTGTGTGTGGGGTTGGTTGCAGCTGTATCTTACCCAGTCTTGCCCCAGAGACTGGTCACAGCCCGCCCAGCTGGCAGCTCACTACTGGTCCCATGCCATCGCAGCCCGCCTGTGTGTGTGTGTGTTGTGTTGCACACACAGCTCGCCTGGCATCCTATATGCCACCTATCACCAACAGTGCCTTCCACAGAGACAGGCTGGTTGGCATGCAGCCCAGAAGAGTGCTGGAGTGTGGCTGTGTGTGTGTGTGTGTGTGTGTGTGTGTGTGTGTGTGTGTGTGTGTGTGTGTGTGTGTGTGTGTGTGTGTGTGTGTGTGTGTGTGTGTGTGTGTGTGTGTGTGTGTGTGTGTGTGTGTGTGTGTGTTTGCGTGAGAGGGTGTTTCTTCCTTTGTCACTTAACCCCTGTAGGTCTAAGCCCTTAGATGGCGATATCTACTAAGCTAATATATGGAATTGTTTTAAGATGGTCATACCATGGATCATTTAGCTATTGGATTTAGAATTTTAGGACCCTGTGGGCATAAAAACAATTATTTAACAATTATTTCATGAAACATTGCATTTTTCCTTTACTACTATAGCCCATAGAAACACATTGAATAACACATTCATACATGGTAAAACAGACAGTCAAAAATAATTAGCAAAAGGAAGTATGTTTTGAAGTGTGTCCTATATCTGAGTGACATAAGAAACTCAGGATTGCACTTTTTACCGACCGGTACTGAAGACTCCCGAGAAGCTTGCAAAACAGACACCCACGTGTATGTGAGAGACTTAGCTTTCGATGCTGGTGTCATGTTAGTTTCTAGCTCAAACGGTTCGGACTTGACATGACGTTTTGTGAGAAGACCTGTTCGGAATTGGGACGTCCGCGTCAGCGACTGCAGACGACTGCCGTAAAGCTTATGGTTGTCATAGAGCAAAACCCCCGACACCCTCGTTTTCGTGAGAGTCCCAGTTTTCGAGGCTGGTGTTTCGATGGTGAAAGTTAGAAACTAATATTCACATTTCAACACCAAACCCACCACTGGTGTGCATGGCCAAGAGCTCAATTTTCATGTCATTCAACAAATGTAATTGTCTGGAGTTTGCTAAACCACATTAGCACTTGGATTGGAACCAGTGCTTTGGTCAGATGACATGAAAATAGTGCTCTTTGGTCACCACACCAGTGACGGGATTATCGCCAAAATGAGAATGTATAAGCAGAAAATGACCCCATACCTACTATAAAATATGGTGGTGGATCTTTGATGTTATGGGGCTATTTTGCTTCCACTGGTGCCGGGGCCCTTGTTAAGGCAAATCGCATCATGAACTTTACCCAGGACCAGGACATTTTAGCCAAAAACCTGGTTGTCTCTGAAAGGAGGCTGAAACTTGCAAATGGTGAAAATCACCAGGAGCCAGGCTTGCAACACTACGCGGGTTTCCATTGATCCAGGTTTAGTAAATTAAAATCATTGTAATGGAAAACGCAGATATATGATAACTTTTCTTAAGATCGCCAACAGTTTTAACCCGCTCGACAGGGGTGGATTTTTCTTTTGTCTAACTTTATCGCGACAAATGATGATGGAAACAGTGTTTTTATTTTTCAAATAAATGATAATTGCCAAATCATTTGTTTGATTAGCAGAGGGTGAAATTTGACTGTTGTAAAGGATGCACTCATGAAAAAGTGCTCTATCAAGTCTAACTACATCAACGATTTTAATTGGCTAACATGGAGTTTGAACCGGATATAATCACAGCCATCTGGTGAGGTTTGCCAGATGAATTAAAGCTAACAGCTAACACGTAACCTTTGATCACTGAGTCCGTACTTGCGAATATTAGAAGTCTAAGTTTCAACTTTTTCTCTGTCTCAAAATGCGCATCAGCCAATTAAAATCGTTGACGTAGTTGCATGTGATACAATGCTACATGTACAGCTATTCCCATAAGATAACCTGACACATTCATCCCTATGCAAACCTGACCAGCTGGCCGGTGATTATTTCCTGTAACAAATTCTGCATCAGCCAATCAATGATCTTAGACTTTATATTCACCAACCAATGGCATTTCTTAAAATAGGTCAACAGGTCAATAGGTCCCACAATAAGTTGGGTGAATTTTGGCCCATTCCTCCTTACAGAGCTGGTGTAACTGAGTCAGGTTTGTAGGCCTCCTTGCTCGCACACGCTTTTTCAGTTCTCCCCACAAATCTTCTATAGGATTGAGGTCAGAGCTTTGTGATGGCCACTCCAATACCTTGACTTTGTTGTCCTTAAGCCATTTTGCCACAACTTTGGAAGTATGCTTGGGGTCATTGTCCATTTGGAAGACCCATTTGCGACCAAGCTTTAACTTCCTGACTGATGTCTTGAGATGTTGCTTCAGTATATCCACATAATTTTCCTGCCTCATGATGCCATCTATTTTGTGAAGTGCACCAGTCCCTCCTGCAGCAAAGCACCCCCACAACATGATGCTGCCACCCCCGTGCTTCACGGTTGGGATGGTCTTTTTTTCCTCCTTTTTCCTCCAAACATAACTATGGTCATTATGGCCAAATAGTTATTTTTTTGTTTCATCAGACCATAGGACATTTCTCAAAAAAGTAAGATCTTTGTCCCCATGTGCAGTTGCAAACCGTAGTCTGGCTTTTTTATGGCTTTTTTGGAGCAGTGGCTTCTTCCTTGCTGAGCGGTCTTTCAGGTTATGCCGATATAGGACTCGTTTTACTGTGGATATAGATACTTTTGTACCTGTTTCCTCCAGCATCTTCACAAGATCCTTTGCTGTTGTTCTGGGATTGATTTGCACTTTTCGCACCAAAGTACGTTCATCTCTAGTAGATAGAACGCGTCTCCTCCCTGAGCGGTATGATGGCTGCGTGGTCCCATGGTGTTTATACTTGCATACTGTTGTTTGTACAGATGAACGTGGTACCTTCAGGCGTTTGGAAATTGCTCCCAAGGATGAACCAGACTTTTGGAGGTCTATAATTTTTTTTCTGAGGCCTTGGCTTATTTCTTTTGATTTCCCCATGATGTCAAGCAAAGAGGCACTGAGTTTGAAGGTAGGCCTTGAAATACATCCACAGGTACACCTCCAATTGGCTAAAATGATGTCAATTAGCCTATCAGAAGCTTCTAAAGCCTTTACATAATTTTCTGGAATTTTCCAAGCTGTTTAAAGGCACAGTCAACTTAGTGTATGTAAACTTCTGACCCACTGGAATTATGATACAATGAATTATAAGTGAAATAATCTGTCTGTAAACAATTGTTGGAAAAATTACTTGTGTCATGCACAAAGTAGATGTCCTAACCGAATTGCCAAAACTATAGTTTGTTAACAAGACATTTGTGGAGTGGTTGAAAAACAAGTTTTGATGACTCCAACCTAAGTGTATGTAAACTTCCAACTTCAACTGTACATCCATCACAATCGATGCCAGGTGGCATACACCGCTAAACTTGTTAACTGTGATTCTGCGGGGTACAGAAAAAGTGGTTTTGAATCCCCCTCGTTTGAAGCCCCCTCGTGTCAAGCTACTTTTTACTGCACCATTTTGAGAGGTGGAGGAGCATCGCTACGGTTCCTGCAGCACTAACGTAGCATTAGCCTATGTGTTCGTCTGCAAGAGGGACTCCAAGAAGCTCCTCAATAAATATATTTGTCATCTTAATTTACAAAATTTTGGCTGCACTTCCCTTTGCAACACACTATCACAATACATGTAATTATATATTTTTTTATATATATAAGTTGCCTCAAACTGCTACACTAAGAGCTATTCATCAAGTTAACATCAAGTTAAGTTTTCATGAAAAAGTGTTTGGACACGTCCACCTACGTCAACATCTGTTAAGGAATTTGTTACCGGGAATAATCATGTCCACCTGGTCAGGTTAGCATACGGATAAATCTGCCAGGTTATTAGCTGAGGAACACTCAACTCTGTCCTCTTACAGTGCCTTCAGAAAGTATTTATACCCCTTGACTCATTTTACATTTCGTTGCATTACAGACTGAATTCAAAATGGATGATTTTTTTTTTCTCACCCGTCTACACACAATACCCCATAATGACAAAGTGAAAACATGTTTTTAGAAATGAGTGCTAACTTATTGAAAATTAAATACATAAATATCTAATTTACATAAGTATTCACACCCCTGAGTCCATAAATGTTATAATCACCTTTGGCAGCAATATGTCTCTCTGGTAAGTCTCTAAGAGCTTTGCACACCTGGATTGTACAATATTTGCCCATTATTCTTTTCAAAATTCTTCAAGCTCTGACAAATTGGTTGTTGAGCATAGCTAGACAACCATTTTCAAGTCTTGCCATAGATTTTCAGGTCAAAACTGTAACTTGGCCACTCAGGAATATTCACTGTCTTTATGGTAAGCAACTCCAGTGTAGTTTTGGCCTTGTGTTTTAGGTTATTGTCCTGCTGAAAGGTGAATTCATCTCCCAGTGTCTGGTGGAAAGCAGACTGAACCAGGTTTTCCTCTAGGATTTTGCCTGTGCTTAGCTCCACTACGTTTCTTTTTTATCCTGAACAACTCCCCACTCCTTAACGATTACAAGCATAGCCATAACTTGATGGAGTCACCACTATGCTTGCAAATATTGAGAGTGGTACTCAGGAATGTGTTCTATTGGATTTACCCTTAACAGGACAAAAAGTTAATTGCTTTACCATATTTTTTGCAGTATTACTTTAGTGACTTGTAGCGAACAGAATGCATGTCGTGGAATATTTGTATTATGTACAGGCTTCCTTCTTTTCACTCTGTCAATTAGATTAGTATTGTGGAGTAAGTACAATGTTGTTGATCCATCCTCAGAATTCTCCTATCACAGCCAATAAACTCTAACTGTTTTAAAGTCACCATTGGACTCATGGTGAAATCCCTGAGCGGTTTCCTTCCTCTCCGGCAACTCAGTTAGGAAGGACGCTTGTTATCTTTGTGGTGACTGGGTGTATTGATACACCATCCAAAGTGTAATTTATAACTTCACCATGCTCAAAGGGATATTCATGTATGCTTTTTTTTTACCCATCTACCAATAGGTGACCTTCTTTGCGAGGCATTGGAAAACCTCCCTGATCTTTGTGGTTGAATCTCTGTTTGAAATTCACTGCTCGACTGAGGGACCTTACAGATAATTGTATTTGTGGGGTGCAGAGATGAGGTAGTCATTCAAAAATCATGTTAAACACTATTATTGCACACAGAGTGAGTCCATGCCACTTATTATGTGACTTGTTGAACACATTTTTACTCCTGAACTTATTTAGGCTTGCCATAACAAAATGGTTGAATACTTATTGACTCAAGCAATTTCCTTTTTTATTCATTTTAAAACATTTTTAAAAACGCTTACTATGTTTGTCCTGTACAACCGTGGTCCTTCTGCATGGTGCTGAAATTCATACTTTTTCCTCATTTGTGTTGCTCAGCTCGGTGGTTTTCGATAAAGGTTTTTATTAAAAGTATGACAGGACAGGACAAACATATGTACAGGTAAGTGTTTTTGGAATTGACATTTTTACAAGTATCGATGCATCCAGTTATCAAAACTCAACTTTGCCTCGATATGAGAACTGACCACTAGGCTACCTGGGGGCGGCAGGTAGCCTAGTGGTTAGAGCGTTGGACTTGTAACGGTTGCAAGGTCGAATCCCAGAGCTGACAAAGTAAAAATCTGTCGTTCTGCCCCTGAACAAGGCAGTTAACCCACTGTTCCTCGGGTGCAATGATGTCGATTAAGGCAGCCCCCCGCACCTCTCTGATTCAGAGGGGTTGGGTTAAATGCGGAAGACACATTTCAGTTGAAGGCATTCAGTTGTACAACTGACTAGGTACCCCCTTTCCCTTTCCCTGATGGGAACAGTTAACATGTAGTGTTATATTACGTGCAACTACGATTTTAAGTATGGACCTACACGGTATAGCCACCAAACATGGTTAAAACTAAAATGTTGATATCATGGCTGTTCAGTCCTTGCATCCATAGCTCTGTCTATGAGTTTGAGTGGTTACATTTCTCCAGGCCCATCCCTCAACTTTTTACCAAAACAGAGGCGGGGTAGGCGCTTTGTTATTGTTTCAGTTTGAATTAATCAGAGATGCTCTCTTGCAGCACAAGAAGAATGTTGTTTGAGACTTTTTATCGGAAGGCTGGTTATTAGCTTTGATTGAATAGCGGCCTGGGGCTGTGTCTGAATAATGGTTTCCTCTACTACATTAGCTCTGATAGATGGATGATCCGGACAGGTCTCAGCCCTATAGATCTCAGCTGACATAGCTTGACACATCAGACATATAAGAGTTACAAAGACTATATAGGTACACAGATTACAACTTGAAATGGATCTTAGTGTTTAAAACTCCAGTTTTCTAACCAATATATTTTTCACTTTTACAATTAAATACTTTGTGCATCATGATATTGTTTCCCTGCTAAAAATGTAACATAACTAAATTGGATGGAGGTAGAGCTGAGAGAGAGAGAATATGAATGAAAGGCAAATCTATCAGAAACACGCATTCTTTAAATACCCCCCCATTCGTTCCCTTTCTCCCCTCTGCTCTCAACCCTCCATCCTTCCCTCCCCCTCTGTTATATTTTATTCTCCAATGCGAATTTAATAAATATATGCAAATGTGTGCTGTGGAACATGACGACTCTAAATCAGCCGCGGATGTTCTTTGAGCGCCGCCGAGATTGAGGCTGAGAGCTGACCCTAGGTTAATCATTTTTCACTTCCCTATCGCATTCAACTCTGCTGCTGCTGCCTGTGTGTGTGTATGTGTGTAACTGTGTTTGTGACTATGTGTCTGTGAGGGGGGAGGGGGTATTTGTGTATGTGTGTGTGTGGGGGGGTGGGGGGGTTGTGTGTGTGGGTGCGTGGGTGTGTATGAGTGAGTGAGAGTGTCTGTGTGTGGGAGTGCACATGAACTTGTGTGCATGAAAGTGTTTGCTTGTTTGTTTACCTAAATAAAATGATATGTGTGTGTTTGTGTGTGTGACAGCATGTGCATGTATATTTGTGGATGAGTGTGTGTGTGTGTGTGTGTGTGTGTGTGTGTGTGTGTGTGTGTGTGTGTGTGTGTGTGTGTGTGTGTGTGTGTGTGTGTGTGTGTGTGTGTGTGTGTGTGTGTGTCTGTGTGCAAGCGCATGGGTGTGTGTGTGTTGGTAATCATGCAAAGGGCCAATGCATTTAAAAAGTATAGTGTATAATAAATCAAAGCTATTCTTCGAGCCATGGTCATAATGTTATTATCTACCTAGCTAACGACAAACGTTCCGACAACTTTAGAGAACGTTCCCTTGAGAGTCTCATTAGGTCATTATCTAAGGTTTTCACAGGAATGTTCCAGTGATGTGCAAGGACTGTTTCCAAGAGACCATTCCCTTAATGTCAAACAGAACTTACCCAGAACGTGGTTACCAGTGGAGGCTCCTCAGAGGAGGAAGGGGAGGACCATCCTCCTCAGTGAAATTCATGAAAATTAACATTTTAAAACATTTAAAAAGTGATCCTTTTTAGATAAAACAATAATAAATATAATCACGTCACCAAATAATTGAGCCTCAACAGCACTCTGTAGGATAGCACCATGTTGTAGCCAGAGGACACCTAGCTTCTGTCCTCCTCTGAGTACATTGACTTCAATAGAAAACCTAGGAGGCTCACGGTTCTCACCCCTTTCCATAGACTTGCACAGTAATTATGACAACTTCCGGAGGACATTCTCCAAGCTATCAGAGCTCTTGCAGCATGAACTGACACATTGTCCACCCAATCAAAGGGTCATATAATTAATCTAGCTACAGCTAGCTAGCACTGCAGTGCATATAATGTGGTGAGTAGTTGACTCAAAGAGAGAGAAAGAAAATAGTTGAACAGTTTTGAACAAATTAATTTATTTCTAAATGAAGGAGAAGCAAGAGAGAGAGATTGTCATTTTTTTAGCTAGCAAATGCAGCTAGCTAGTTTAGTATACTGAAACACCCTGCTCAAACAGAGGGATGTTATGTTAGCTAGCTGGCTATGACTATCCAACACAACACTGGAACTCTTCCAAGTCAAGGTAAGCTTTTGGTTTTACTAATTTATTGCCACCGGGGCCCGCAGGTGTAACTGCTTCCTGACTGCACACTAACGTTACTGCGCAATTGTAGTGGGTTTACTAACAGGTTAGTTCTATTAGCTATGCTGACTTTGACGTTACTTTAGCTAATATGGTAACAACGATGCAGCCTGTGTGTAGCGGTTTGGCTTGGAAAGGTTTTTTAGCCTGGTCACGTACAGCTGATGTGTTGTGCATTGAAGTCCACAAGCGAAGGGAAGAGGTGAAAGGAGGAGAGCACATAAGGTAGATGCGAGAAGGAATACAACGTGGCTGCTATGAAACTGTGAACTGTGAACTGATCACACTTACGTGTGATCAGGGGTGTATTGATTCCGCCGATTCTGTTGATTCTTAAACAGAAGCAAACGAAACAAAACGGGGATAAACATAACTGAATTTGTCCAATAGAAACTCTCATTTGCAACTGTTGGACTAATGATTACAGACACTATCAGCTAGATGCAGGTACAAGGCGCATTGAAAGTCACTGTCTGTCCATCTACCACTGTCTGTCACATCAAATTTGTCTCTCGACCTGTGTGCACCTACGTTGTAAACTCATTCATAGGCTAGGTTGTAGCAACCTTATGATGGGCATAGAGAAAATTCTAGTATCATGTAGTAGTCAAAACCTATCGCTGTTCCATTCCACTGTTCCGACCAGCAAAATAAAGTTCTGAACCGATTCGACCCAAAAAAAGTATCAGTTTATATTGTTCATTTTATAACTAGAGAAATATTTAAATTTCTTCACCAATCAGTGTGGATAGAGCAGGCAAGCTAGTTGTTTATATGTGTGGTGGACAGACAAGTGTAGCCTATGGCGCAAGATGCGACTGAAGTTTTGCAGGTGGGGAGAGAGTGGGAGAGGGTTGAGGAGGAGGCTTGAAGCACTGGGCATCTTACTTTGACATGTATTATCTGAATTAAGTCCACAGAATTTGAACTAGTAGGAGCGGCTTCTATGGAAGACATGTGAATGTCCTTTGAGCTATCTAGCTAACAAGCTTGTGTGTGCAGAGAAGCACCAGAATTAAAAGCACGTCTTACCTTTTTGTAGTTAATAAATCCAACGTAAAACATGATAAAAACGCCCAGTGCTTGACATCGGATGAAAGAAGTGCAGGAGCTGTCTTTTTTCAAGTTGGTCCATTAAACTATGTTCACCGAAATTCACAAATGACATTATGCTACAGAGACCTCTGATTATTCCCTATTCACTATTATTATAGCCTATATGAAAAAGTAAGCATTATTGACACTGGAAGGCCGCTGTGCCTGATCCCATGTAGGCCTACCATCTTAACACCCCACAAAGTAGAACTGTACTGTTAGTCACATGTTGTCAACATGTGGTCAACTCTCAATCTGGAGAGCTCCTGGGTGTTCAGGCTTGGCTTTTGATCCAACCCTGAAACACCCAAGTCTGCTTATGAAGATCCTGTTGAGCAGCTGATGTTTAGGCTACAATGTGGTTAGACCAGGGCTTAACAAAAGCTGGAGGATGGTTGCCACCCTTGATATAAAATATTGCAACATTACATTTGGTTGAACATTGTTCTAAAGCTGTATCAGTGGCACTAGGTTACAGTGATCATAACTTGGTTGCACTCACTAGGAAAACTAAAATACCAAAGGCTGGCCCTAAAATAATCTACCGCAGGTCCTACAGAGAGTTCAATCAAGACTCATTTGTGGATGAGATTAAGAATGTGCAATGGTTAGAAGTGTGTAGTAAGGATGATCCTGAAATGTCACTAAGTTTGTTTATGAAATTATTCATGAGTATAGCTGATAAGCACGCCCCCTTTAAGAAAATGCACTGTGAGGTCAAATGGTGCCCCATGGATTTATGATGAGCTGAGAAATTGAATGATTCAACGTAATGATGCCATTATTACGTTGATAAATCTGGTACTTTGTTTGATAAGCAAAGTTATTGTAAATTAAGAAATCTTGTGACCAAGCTAAACAATGGAAAGAAGAAGAGATTCTATCAGCACAAAATTGATGTAAAGGGTGATGGGAAAAAGCTGTGGAGAACGTTGAACACTATTATGGGTAGGAATTCAAACATGTCTGCCTCTTTTGTTGAATCAGAGGGTATATTTATTACAAAACCACATGACATCGCAAATTACTTTAATGAGTATTTTACAGGCAAAGTGGACAAGTTGAGGAATGCTATGATTCCAACTGATGGCTCCATGTCGTATACCCTTATAAAAGATTGTATTATGAAGGAAAGTCAATGCAGTTTCAAATTTCATCAAGTAGAAAGGGAAGAGGTAGAAAGGATGCTGTTGTCTCTTTCGGATGACAAGTCGCCTGGTACAGATAATCTAGACGCCAAATTGCTTAGAGTTACAGCTAACCAAATATCTACCCTGAATCTCTCATATTTTGAATAAGTTCTTGATGTATGGGGGTGTGCCCATAAGTCTGGAAAGAGTCAAAGGTTATTCCACTACCTAAGGATAAAACATCTGCATTCACTGGTCCTAATAGTCGTCCTATAAGCTTGCTGCCTGTGTTAAGTAAATTATTGGAAAAAATTATATCTGTACAAATCAAGGATTATTTCTCATGTAATGGTCTGATAACGGGTTTCCAGCATGCAGACAAAGAAGGGCATTCTACGAGTACGGCCTTAGCACAAATGACAGATGATTGGTTAAAGAATATGGATGACAGGAAGTTAGTTGGTGCAGTGTTGCTGGATTTCAGTGCTGCTTTTGATGTAATTGATCATGAACTGTTACTAGGAAAACTCAAATGTTAGGGTTTTAAGGATGCAGCTTCATCCTGGATGGAAAGCTATCTATCCAGGAGAAGGAAAAAACTGTTCTTAAATGGTAGCTTTTCAAATAGTAAAGATATACATTGTGGTGTTCCTCAAGGAATCTGCCTAGGCCCACTGCTCTACTCTATCTTTACTAATGATTTACCTTCAGTAATGAACAAAGCAAGAATGGTCATGTATGCTGATGACTCTACAATATATAGTGCAGCATCAGAATGTAATGAGTTAACAGATGTACTGAGCAGTGAACTAAGAATGGTGTCGTTGATATGTGGGTTGATATGAACAAATTGGTGTTGAACATTTCTAAAACTAAGTGTATTGTATTTGGTTCAAAATACTGTATATGCTTGCTGATGACCCCCAATTGAATTTGTCGATTAATAGAATACATGTAGAGCAAGTTAAAAACACTAAACTACTAGGCGTCATGTTGGATGCAGCTTTATCATGGTCAGAACACATAGATAATATTGTTATTAAGATGGGTAAGGGAATTGCTGTTACAAGAAAATGTTCAGAGTATGTAACATCTAGCACTCTGAATCGGGTGACTCAATCCCTGGTCCTATCACACTTTGAGTACTGTCCGGTTAAATGGGTATTTGCAACAAAGAAAGATATAAAAAAAGCTCCAAATGGCTCAAAACAGGGCTGCCAGATGATCTCTTCATTGCTCTAATTGAATGAATATTATTAAAATGCATCAGAATCTTTCATGGCTTCACGTAAAAACAAATTACTATCTAGTCTTTTGATTTTCTTTAGGAATGTTATATTTTTCAAAAAACCACAGTACCTTTCAGTCCAATTAGTACATACTAGCAACACACATAACCACCAAACCAGACAGGCAAATTCAGGGCAGCTAAAACAACTCAAGCCAAGGACAAATCACCTTAAATCTACAGTTTTATATAGAGCTATACCTGAATGGAACTTTTTACCAATCCATATTTCTCAGGCAAAAAGTAAATCCACCTTCAAGAAAAAAATAAAAGAACATCTAATGTGATAGACCATATGACTGGACAGGAAATAGAAAGTAACAACTGAATGTTAAATGTGTTTCCTGTAAGGTATTTTAATTATCTGTATTGTGTACTTGTTGAATGTTTTGAAGTCTTGATTGTGGTTGTTTGTAATGTTTTGTTAATTGGTGTTAACATTAAGATTAGCTAGCGTTATGGCGTTAGCTAATGGGGATCCTAATAAAAATTAAAAAATTAAAAAATTACAACCAAATACTTTTGTTTTTATCCAATTATTTCCCCATTCAATGAATCAGGGTTCAAATGGATAAGGTAGGCTACTTCAAAGCAAGGTATCTAACTAGACATGTGTATATTTAAGGCTCAAATATGAATGTTTCAGTCAAGATCTATGCACAGCAAGTTATTTGTCAATTAGGCTATTCTTAGAATATTTTTTACGTTGTCCTAATTGCATGGCTATTGTATAATAGAGGGTTTCCAACAGTGCAGGTTTATTTAGTCTGTCTACAGTCCCGGTGGAAAGGCAAGAATGACATTAATGCTTAGGGAGTGAACGTTATTTATAATAAGGGTTACATGGAGAAAATTGTACCTCTCTGAAATTAAAATGGATGGCCATCCTTTCAGCAAAATATATTTGACCTAAATCCTGGACACGTGAAAAAAACAAGTGACCCTCGCCTATACCGAAAACAATAATTAAAATAAAGTGTATAGCAGTGAACATGTCTACCATTTACCCTCACTTCCTGGACAGACCAGAGCCTCAGATATGCAGTTTTAGAACATTTTCTTCATCCATGGCAATGCAGGAATTTCGATAGCGCAGTGAAAGCGCACAGGGTTGTGGGTTTGCAGACCACCGTGGACAAGGGTAGGGGTGGAAAGATCTCCGCTATAGTAAAGGCATTGCATGAATGTATCATCGTATATGAAGGTCCGATAGAAAATACAATTCTAGTATTTTTAAATATTAAATACAAATTACCGAAATTACAAGGTAAGAATGGACAGAGAGATAGGCCTATGTGTTAATTTCATCATATTTCTCCAATGCCAAATCAGTGTCTTGTTTGCAACGAAACTGTTTGCAAATAACTACATCTGAGACATCATTGGGAATCTGAGCATGGTACTTTCAAAAGTTAGACTGCCTATCCACCTCAGACAGAGTAGGCCTACTGACACAGAAAAATATAGCTTTAACAGCTGCTGGCTTACTCTTCTTCCATGGCTTAACCCGAGGTCACAAGTGTTTCCCTTAAAGCTGTCTGGGTTTAAACATCTTCTATTGTACAGAAAGTTAATACCTTAATCAATTGATAGTGACAGAACTTGATTACTTCCCAAGCAAAGGCTTTTTTTTGTCTCCTCAGCTATGGAAGGTTGTAGCTCAGCCTCTGAATGTCAAAGACACGAAACAATGATATTCCCATATGCATCGGAGTCACGTCTTTCCCTGGTAATTTACAGTTTCTTTCTATCAAAATCTAATGCTAATAAAGGGAAGGCCTTTTCTTTTTGCCATTTTCTTTAATAAAATGTCATTACCAGCTTATGATGAGGTCTTAACTATGACAAGTAGTCTAAATAATATAGCACATAATATAATAAATCCAAGATGGCGTAGCAGTCAGACGTCTTTTGTCCTCGTCTTGTCGTGTCCCGTGTATATATCTTTTTATATATTTTTTCTTTGCATGTATTTTTTATATTTTTCTTAAACTCAACTTTCAACATACTCTCCTGCAATCCGCCTAACCCAATGTGGTATGGATCTGCTAGTTTCCGGAACCCCCAACAGAAGCTAGCCAGCTAACTAGCTACTAGCTAGTAGTCAGCTAGCCACTTCTAGAAGTCCTCAGCTACCTTTAGCCCGGACAACTCTCGCCAGTCTGCACAGCGCGACTCAAACCAGAGCAAATCAGACTTATTTTTCTCCATATCTCCGGATTCCTACCACAAGCTCTGAACCTTTTCACCTGGATCATGGCAGCTAGCTAGCTGCTATCCGAGGGGCCACTCCTGGCTAACGTCTCTGTCCCGAAGCAAGAACCAATTAGCCTGGAGCTAACCTTTGCTAGGCTAGCCAAAGAGGTCCATCAGCCGCTCCTTGGGCTACAATACCTATTTTGCCAATTGGTCTGGACCCCCGCCGACCCATCACGACTGGACAACCGACGTAATTCACTCGAGGGGGTTTTTCAACTGGCTTCTCCGTCGCGATGTCCCCTGAATGCCCATCTGCTAGCCTGCTAGCCGCGGCCCGCTAGCTGTCTAGAGCATATCGGACTGTTAGCTTAAAAGGCCCATCGGACAAATTCTTTGGCCATTATACCTATTTTGCCAATTGACCTGTAGCCTTGTACCACACGGAGCCCTGCTGATCCACGACGACTGGTCTGCCGACGTAACAGCACGAGGGGGCTACATCAGACTTCTTCCGTCGCGACGTCCCTCTAAGGCCCTTCTGCTAGCTTGCTAGCCCCGGCCCGCAAGCTGCCTGAATTGCCGTGTCTCCGGCCCACCAGCCACTCACTGGACTATGATCACTCGGCTACGCATGCCTCTCACTAATGTCAATATGCCTTGTCCATTGCTTTTTTGGTAAGTAATTATTGCTTTATTTCACTGTAGAGCCTCTAGGCCTGCTCAATACGCCTTAGTTAACCATTTAGTTCCACCTCCCACACATGCAGTGACCTCACTTGGTTTAAACCCTGAAATTTCCATCCCTAACTATAACATTTTCCGACAAGATAGAAATACCAAAGGGGGTGGAGTTGCAATCTACTGCAGAGATAGCCTGCAGAGTTCTGTCTTACTATCCAGGTCTGTGCCCAAACAATTTGAGCTTCTACTTTAAAAATCCACCTTTCCAGAAACAAGTCTCTCACCGTTGCCGCTTGCTATAGACCACCCTCTGCCCCCAGCTGTGCCCTGGACACCATATGTGAATTGATTGCCCCCCATCTATCTTTAGAGCTCGTGCTGTTAGGTGACCTAAACTGGGACATGCTTAACACCCCGGCCATCCTACAATCTAAGCTTGATGCCCTCAATCTCACACAAATTATCAATGAACCTACCAGGTACAACCCCAAATCCGTAAACACAGGCACCCTCATAGATATCATCCTAACCAACCTGCCCTCCAAATACCCCTCTGCTGTCTTCAATCAGGATCTCAGCGATCACTGCCTCATTTCTTGCGTCCGCAATGGGTCTGCGGTCATCACTGTCAAACGCTCCCTAAAACACTTCAGCGAGCAGGCCTTTCTAATCGACCTGGCCCGGGTATCCTGGAAGGATATTGACCTCATTCCGTCAGTAGAGGATGCTTGGTTATTCTTTAAAAGTGCTTTCCTCACCATCTTAAATAAGCATGCCCTGTTCAAAACATTTTGAACCAGGAACAGATATAGCCCTTGGTTCACTTCAGACCTGACTGAAAAACATCCTGTGGCGTACTGCAATAGCATCAAATAGCCCCCGCTATATGCAACTTTTCAGGGAAGTTAGGAACCAATATACACAGGAAGTTAGGAAAGCAAATTTGCATCCTGTAGCACAAACTCCAAAAGGTTCTGGGACACTGTAAAGTCCATGGAGAATAAGAGCACCTCCTCCCAGCTGCCCACTGCACTGAGGCTAGGAAACTCTGTCACCACCGATAAATCTGCGATAATTGAGAATTTCATTAAGCATTTTTCTACGGCTGGCCATGCTTTCCACCTAGCTACCTCTACCCTGGTAAACAGCCCTGCACCCCCCACAGCAACTTGCCCAAGCCTCCCCCATTTCTCCTTCACCCAAATCCAGATAGCTGATGTTCTGAAAGAGCTGCAAAATCTGGACCCCTACAAATCAGCTGGGCTAGACAATCTGGACCGTGGCAGCTTTCCAATCTTCGGGGATCTCAGTTGATACGAAAGAGAGGTTGAACAGGCTAGTAATAGGGGTTGCAACAATTTCGGCAGATAATTTTAGAAAGAGAGGGTCCAGATTGTCTAGCCCGGCTGAAATACTACCCACCACTGCGACCTGTATGCTCTCGTTGGCTGGCCCTCGTTTCATATTCGTCGCCAATCCCACTGGCTCCAGGTCATCTGTAAGTCTTTGCTAGGTAAAGCCCCGCCTTATCTCAGCTCATTGGTCAATATAGCAGCACCCACCCGTAGCACGTGCTCCAGCAGGTATATTTCACTGGTCACCTCCAAAGCCAATTCCTCCTTCGGCCGCCTTTCCTTCCAGTTCTCTGCTGCCAATGACTGGAACGAATTCCAAAAATCACTGAATCTGGAGACTCATATCTCCCTCACTAGCTTTAAGCACCAGCTGTCAGAGCAGCTCACAGATCACTGCACCTGTACATAGCCCATCTGTAAATAGCCCATACTACCTCATCCCCACACTGTATTTATTTATTTATTTATCTTGCTCCTTTGCACCCCAGTAACTCTACTTGCACACTCATCTTCAGCACATCTTTCACTCTACTGTTTAATTGCTATATTGTAATTATTTCGCCACTATGGATTATTTATTGCCTTACCTCCCTTATCCTACCCCATTTGCACACACTGTATATAGACTTTTTCTATTGTGTTATTGACTGTACATTTGTTTATTCCATGTGTAACTCTGTGTTGTTGTTTGTGTCGCACTGCTTTGCTTTATCTTGGCCAGGTCGCAGTTGTAAATGAGAACAAGTTCTCAACTAGCCTACCTGGTTAAATAAAGGTGAAATAAAAAATAATGGCCGAACGGCATAGGCAAGATGCAGTAGATGGTATAGAGTACAGTATATACATATGAGATGAGTAATATAGGATATGTAAACATTATATAAAGTGGCATTGTTTAAAGTGACTAGTGGCCTACCTGCGTTAGATTTGTCAAATCAAGGCATAATACTTAAAGCGGACATTGGCATTGGCTGCATTGAGTCGCATTAGGAGAAATCCCATACAGCCTTGTTTACATTTATTGCATCCAATTTTTTATTATTAAAGTGGCTAGAGATTAAGTCAGTATGTTGGCAGCAGCCACTCAATGTTAGTGATGGCTGTTTAACAGTCTGATGGCCTTGAGATAGAAGCTGTTTTTCAGTCTCTCGGTCCCAGCTTTGATGCACCTGTACTGACCTCGCCTTCTGGATGATAGCGGGGTGAACAGGCAGTGGCTCGGGTGGTTGTTGTCCTTGATGATCTTTTTGGGTGACAAGCCACATTTCTCCAGCCTCCTGAGGTTGAAGAGGCGCTGTTGCGCCTTCTTCACCACGCTGTCTGTGTGGGTGGACCATTTCAGTTTGTCCGTGATGTGTACGTTACTTGAATCTGGCTTTTTGTGAGGTCAATGACTCTGATAAATATATCATGGTCAAGAAACATATTGTAATAAAATCAATTGTAGCAGTAGCAAGCTACCAAAGTTGACCTCCAATCCTCATCTTCTTGCTCTCCTTCTCAAACAGAACATAGTGCAAGATAGTCCAAAAAATGCACTAGGCCTAA
Organism: Brachymystax lenok tsinlingensis; assembly: GCA_030435695.1. Lineage (NCBI taxonomy): Eukaryota > Metazoa > Chordata > Actinopteri > Salmoniformes > Salmonidae > Brachymystax > Brachymystax lenok. Next base: position 7,154,949 of record CM059815.1, on the reverse strand, counting down.
TCAAAAAAGATGTTCGGGGAAGCCTTTGCCTCCCTCCTGAACTACACAGCACAGCCATTGGTTGTATTTAAACCATCCCAGCAGCTATCTTAGAAATATAACTTTGCTCTGTGCTTCTCCAAGCACTTCGTAGTCTATAGCCTATAGGCATTGGGCACACATTGATATACTGTACATGTTCATTTAGCTCTCTATTCAATCAGATCCGCTTTAGCCGGCATCCGCAGAGCGGTTGTTTTGGCAGTGTGGGAAGTGGAACTGCGTTAGATCTGTCAAATCAAGGCATTATACCTAAAGCGGACATTGCCATTGGCTGCATGGAGTCGCATTAGGAGAAATCTCATAGAGCCTTGTTTACAAGTTTGAACACTGGAATGTGAAATATAATCTACAGCTCAATTAGGCTGATTGTAAAGACCGACGCTGGAGTAGAGAAGCAGGTACGGTGAATCAACATTTAATTGGAACAGACATAGAACAGGACAGGAACAGTTTCAGAACAGGGCAATATACAGACGAAATACAATTAGTGCAGAAGCGGGGAACGGAGCTGGGGAACAGACAGATATAGGAGAGGTAATAAAACAGGTGATTGAGTCCAGGTGAGTCCAATGAATCGCTGATGCGTGTGACGAGGTAAGGCAGGTGTGCGTAATGGTGGCAGGAGTGTGTAATGCAGGGCAGCCTGGCGCCCTCGAGTGCCAGGGGGAGAGCGGGAGCAGGCGTGACACTGATAGGAATCCTCATGATTTTGTTTAATGATTTTCAATTTGAGCGTAATTATTTCTATATACAGTGCCTTCAGAAAGTATTCAAACCACTTGACTTATTCCACATTTTATTGTGTTCAAAATGGATTAAAAAAAAATTCTCACCCATCTAGACACAATACCCCATTATGACAGTGAAAACATGTTTAGATTTTTTATTTATTTATATAAAATGAAATACAGAAATATCTAATTGACATATGAATTAACACCCCTGAATCAATACATGTTAGAATCCCCTTTGGCAGTGATTACAGCTGTGAGTCTTTCTGAGTAAGTCTCTTAGAGCTTTGCACACCTGGCATGTACAATATTTGCACATATATTTTTTTTAATTATGCAAGCTCTGTCAAGTTGGTTGTTAATCATTGCTAGACAGCGATTTTCAAGACTTACCATAGATTTTCAAAGTCAAAACCGAAAACAAAACTGTAACTAGGCCACTCAAGAATATTCAACGTCGTCTAGGATTTTGCTTGTGCTTAGCTTCTTTTTATCCTTAAAAACTCCCTAGTCCTTGCCGATGAGAAGCAAACCCATAACATGAAAATAGCCACCACCGTGCTTGAAAATATGAAGAGTGGTACTCAGTGATGTGTTGTGCTGGATGTGCCCTAAACATGATGTTTTGAATTTAGGAAATAAAGTTAAGTTCATGACCAATTTTTTTTGCAGTTTTACATTAGTTCCTTGTTGCAAACAGGATGCATCTTTTGGAATATTTTTCTTCTTCTTTTCACTCTGTCATCACAGCCATTAAACTCTGTAACTGTTTTAAAGTCACCATTTGCATCATGGTTAAATCCCTGAAAGGTTTCCTTCCTCTCCGGCAACTGAGTTACGAAGGATGCCTGTATCTTTGTAGTGATTGGGTGTATTGATACACCATGCAAAGTGTAAATAGTAACCTCACCATGCTCAAACGGATATTCAATGTCTGCTTTTTTTTTACCCATCTACCAATAGATGCCCTTCTTTGCGAGGCATTGGAAAACATCCCTGGTCTTTGTGGTTAAGTCTGTGTTTGAAATTCACTGCTCTACGGATGAGGTAATCATAAAAAAATCATGTTAACACATGATTGCACACAGAGTGAGTCCATGCAACTTCTGTGACTTGTTAAGCACATTTTACTCCTGAACTTATTTAGGCTTGCCATAAAAAAGGGGTTGAATACTTAGCAACTTAAGATATTTCAGTTTTAAAAATTGTATTCATTTGTAAACATTTCTAAAAAAATAATTCAATTTTGACACAATGGGGTATTGTGTGTAGGCCAGTGACACAACATCTCCATTTAAATTCAGGCTGAAACACAACAAATATGGGAAAAGTCAAGGGGTGTGAATACTTTCTGAAGGCATCCTTATCGATTTAAACAAAATACCCCATAATGACAAAGCATGAACAGGTTTTACATTTTTTTGCGAATCTGTTAAAAATAAAAAACAGAAATACCATATTTACATAAGTATTCAGACCCTTTGCTATGAGGCTCGAAATTGAGATCAGGTGCATCCTGTTTCCATTTATCATCCTTCAGATGTTTCTACAACTTGATTGGACATGATTTGGAAAGGTACACACCTGTCTATTGAAGGTCCCACAGTTGACAGTGCATGTCAGAGCAAAAACCAAGCCATGAGGTCGAAGGAATTGTCCGTAGAGCTCAGAGACAGTATTTTGTCTAGGCACAGATCTGGGGAAGGGTACCAAAAAATGTCTGCAGCATTGAAGGTCCACAAGAACACAGTGGCCTCCATCATTCTTAAATGGAAGAAATTTGGAACCACCAAGACTCTTCCTAGAGCTGGCCACCCGGCCAAACTGAGCAATCAGGGGAGAAGGGCCTTGGTCAGGGAGGTGACCAATAACCCAATGGTCACTCTGACAGAGCTCTAGAGTTCCTCTGTGGAGATGGGAGAATCTTCCAGAAGGAAAACCATCTCTGCAGCACTCCACCAATCAGACCTTTATGGTAGAATGGCCAGACGGAAGCCACTCCTCAGTAAAAAGGCACATGACAGCCCGCTTGGAGTTTTCCAAAAGGCACCTAAAGGAACATCTCTGGAGAGACCTGAAGAAAATCTGTGCAGCAGCTCTCCCCATCCAACCTAACATAGCTTGAGATGATTTGCAGAGAAGAATGGGAGAAACTCCCCAAATACAGGTGTGCAAAGCTTGTAGCGTCATACCCAAGAAGACTCAAGGCTGTAATAGCTGCCAAAGGTGCTTCAACAAAGTTCTGAGTAAAGGGTCTGAATACTTATGTAAATGTGATATTTCTATTTTTATAAATTAGAAAACATTTCTAAAAACCTGTTTATGCTTTGTCATTATGGGGTGTTGTGTGTAGATTGATGAGGGGGGAAAAACAATGTAATCAATGTTTGTTACGAGAATATTCCATCAACGTCCCACCAAACATACACAGATCATGGTTGTCATGTTCTCAGAACATAAGATATTCATGTTCAAGACATGTTTTATGGGAACTTTGCAAAAACATTTGTGTAAAAATAAATAAATCAAGGCACTGATTTGACACAATTACATTGTGCATATTCATTTATACAGTAATTATTATTCAACATGTCCTCGTCTGGGATTTGAACTTACAACCTGTTGGTTCACAATACTCGCATATTCCTGCTATGCAACCATGTCCTTTGTCAGGTGTTAGTTAAGCTGACTCTTCTCTCATCATTTTAGTTACTAATTTCAGCAATTGATGGGCTTTCTCCTTAGCTGTCTAATGTTGGCGGGGCATATTAACCTGTTTTAAGGATACTGCTGAATCTCTTTGATCAATAAATCATTTTCTTGAGTGTACTTTTAACAGAGTTGACATTTACACCTATCAAGATGTTTCAGATCTGTGCCTAGGGAGGAGGGGTTAGGGTGTTTTCAGCATAGGGCCTAGTTATACTGGCCCAATAAGCACATGCTCCAGAGATACCCCTTATCGGGACATCGGTTAGGGGGTTTGACATTGTTGCTGGTGGCCTGGGTTTGAATATTCTCCCTCAGAACATGAGACACATTAATGTTTTTGCAACATCCCACGAAACGTGCATAGCATAACATGGTAACCATGTTCTAGCTAATTTTAAGCAACCTTATGGGTAACATTACAACAATGTTCTCTCTCCCTAGAATTGTTAGCTGGGTAGTTTTCTCTTTAATGGCAAACAGAATTTCCCTGCAGAACGGATAGTGATATTGGTAAGGCCAGCCTAGCTGGTGTTTACTATTACATTCAACTGCACCAATATACAGTAGATAATGTAATCCTACTATATTCTATAGAACTCTGAAATACACAGATTTAATTTCTAATCAAACATAATTTAGTCTGTATCTCTCACCCCCTCACCCTTCTCCCATGGGATCTCCCTCCCCTTCCAACCCAGGATTGTCACCAAGGCAACAAGCAGCTCATTTCTGAAGTGTCAGTTTACATTATTGTCTTCACGCTCTCTATTGATAACCTCCACGCCTCTCTCTCTGACTCTCTTTCTCTCTTTCCTTCTCTGTTCTATCTATCACTCCCTACCGCCTCCTCTCTTTCTTGTATTCTCTCTGTCACTGTCTCTCACGTTCAAACACTGTTGTCTCTCTCGCTCTATCTCACTTAATTTCTCACTCTGCCTCTCTCTCCCGCTATCTCACTTCATTTCTCTCTCCGATTCTCTCTCTCTAACATACAGTATAAACTTGTGTGCGCGTTTGCAATCGCGGTTGTATGTCTGAATGTTTTCAGAAAAAGAGGGAAAGTGAGTGATTGAGTGACGACAAAATGTACATTCCGTAAAAGGCGCTGACAGGATCTCACTGTAAAAGAGAAAAGGTTTGCTCAGATAGAAGTGTGAAAGACAGTCGTTCCCATGAGCTACCATATGGCCTATCGACACATGTTTAATGCTCACTGTATGTATAATGTACACGCCATGACCAAAAGTATGTGGACACCTGCTCGTCGAACGTCTCCTTCCAAAATCATGGGCATTATCCCCTTTGCTGCTATAACAGCCTCCACTCGACTAGGAAGGCTTTCCACTGGATATGGAACATTGCTGATGGGGACTTGCTTCCATTCAGCCACAAGAGCATTTGTGAGGTCGGGCACTGATGTTGGGGGATTATGCCTGGCTCGCAGCTGGAATTCCATTTCATCCCAAAGGTGTTCGATGGGGTTGAGGTCAGGGCTCTATGCAGGCCAGTCAAATTCTTCCACACCGATCTCGACAAACCATTTCTGTATGGACCTTGCTTTGCCATGCTGAAACAGGAAGTGCCTTCCCCAAATTGTTGCCACAAAGTTGGAAGCATAGAATTGTCTAGGATGTCATTGTATGCTGGAGCGTTAACATTTCCTTTCACTGGAACTAAGGGGCCTAGCCCGAACCATGAAAAACAGCCCCAGATCATTATTTCTCCTAGAACATTCCTCCTTTACACCACTCCAGCCGACGCTTAGCGTTGCGCATGGTGATCTTAGGCTTGTGTGCGGCTGTTCGGGAAATGGAAACCCATTTCATGAAGCTACCGACGAACAGTTCTTGTGCTGACGTTTCTTCCAGAGGCAGTTTGGAACTCGGTAGTGAGTGTTGCAACCGAGGGCAGACGATTTTTACGCGTTATGCATTTCAGCACTCAGCGGTCCCGTTTGTGTGCTTGTTTGTACTACCACTTTGCAGCTGAGCCATTGTTGCTCCTAAACGTTTCCACTTCATAATAACAGCACTTACAGATGACCAGGGCAGCTCTAGCAGGGCAGACATTTGGCGAACTGACTTGTCGGAAAGGTGGCATCCTATGACGGTGCCACGTTGAAAGTCACTGAGCTCTTCAGTAAGGCCATTCTACTACCATTGTATCACTATGGAGCACATGGCTGTGGGCTCGATTTTATACACCTGCCAGGTACTGTTGTGGCTGAAATAGCCGAATCCACTCATTTGAAGGGGATTTCAACATACTTTTGTGTATATATAGTATCCTACCCAGCTAGTGTATAACATTCTGAGAACCATATGTTTCTTAGTGCTTGTTGAGAGTATGGTTGTCCCATGGTTATTTTGCATACAACCATCCCACAAAGTTCTGGGAATGGTGCAGGATACCCAGCTAGCACATAATGCTCTGAGAACCATATGTTTCGAGAACATTAAGAAACAACGTTCTTCTGTGGGAATTTCAATACTTAAGACTAACGTTTTCTGCAGGTTTCGCAATGGTCCTGTTTAATGCTTTATACTCATGGGAATTTACCTAGATAGATAGGGCTACATTTAAATGTTTCTTACGGAAGAAATATGTAAAGCAGTTGCATAACCATGTTAGCATTGAAGTCCGCACCTGCGTGGAAATTCAATTAACATAATACAAAAAAGAGTCTTGGTGGTTCCAAATTTCTTCCATTTAAGAATGATGGAGGCCACTGTGTTCTTGGGGACTTCGTTGCAGACATTTTTTGGTACCCTTCCCCAGATCTGTGCCTCAACACAATCCTGTCTCGGAGCTCTACAATTCCCTTTGACCTCATGGCTTGATTTTTGCTCTGACATGCACTGTCAACTGTGGGACCTTATTTAGCCTTATTTAGGTATGTGCCTTTCCAAATCATGTCCAATCAATTTAATTTACTACAAGTGGATTCCAATCAAGTTGTAGAAGCATCTCAAGGATGATCTGTCACGACTTCAGCCGAAGTCGGTCCCTCTTCCTGTTCGGGCGGTGTTCGGCGTTCGTCGTCACCGGTTTTCTAACCATCACCGATTCCTTCCTGTGTGTCTATTGGTTTTGGTTTTAAATGTTCACACCTGTTTTGTATTTCTCCCAATCACGCCCCTGTTATAATTTCCTCCTTTTCCCGTCTTCCCTTGTGCGTGATTGTTTTGTCTTTTGACAGAGTAGGTTGCTACCGGTTTACTTCGTGCTCTGTGTAGGGCATTTGTTTTGTACATTTCGGTACTCCGAAATGCAATCATACCCGTGTTTATTTTGGGGTTTTGTTTGGTAATGAGTATTGCTCTACTAGTGTGCCTGTATGTTCTCTGGCGACTACATTAAAGTATACTCATATTTTGCATATCTCCTGCGCCTGACTCCTTCCACACACCCCGAACAACTTACATGATCAATAAAAACAGGATGCACCTGAGCTCAATTTAGAGTCTCATAGCAAAGGGTCTGAATAATTATGTAAATAAGGTATTTCAAAAAAAAAATCTTTATACACTTGCAAAAAGTTATAATATACTGTTTTCACTTTGTCATTATGGTATTGTGTGTAGATTGATGAGGAAAAATTGTGTAATTAATCCATTTTAGAAGACTGCTGTAACGTAACAAAATGTGGAAATGGGAAGTCTCGTCTGAAGTTAGCCAGGTACCAGTTCAAAAATATTATGGAAGTATATAAAAGGGTAATAATTTTAAAAAAATCCTGATCTTTCGTATGTCTCAGATCCTCAAAACAAACTTCCTTTTTATTTTCTGGGGACTATCTGTTTGCCATGTATGAATATGTTATTAATTGTGTTTCTATGGGCTAATAGCAGTAAGGCCTCATTTGTATAACTACAGGGGTCCTACAATTCAAAATCAAATAGGAAAATTATCCATGGTACGACCATCTTAAAACAATTCCACTGGCATGGAAGTGAACTGGGTAAATGAAAGAGCTAGCTTGCTACCTCTATGTTAATATTAGCTACAGAGCTACAGAGCTATCGCATCTAGCTCGTGTCTTCTCTCTAAATAATACTGATAAAATTAACTAAATGTAAATATGTCTGCCAGCTGTTAGTAGCTAACTGCTGATGTTGACACTGATAGTACAAGCGTTTGGGAAAGAGTCGTTTTCAAGGTGTTTGTGGAGGGTAATTTGGTTGTTATGTGGCTTTGGGGGAGCTTTCTAAACGGCCTGGCTAAACTGAAATGTGACGCTTTGGCCATGCTTCCGATCGCTAATCAGGTGGCATTTTGGAGAACCCCAGAACCATGCTTTCTTGGGAGGGGTGGATTGTGGATTGTGCTACAAGTTTTTTTAATTATAATTTAGGATAAATGTGGTCACAGTTGCTTCTGGTTGAAGAGGCAGCGGATAAGGTTAGCTTGCTATCCTCTTCCTCCATTTCTGAAGGAATTTGTGGCTATTTCTTTCTAGCTGGAAAAATAAGTGAGCTTGATTTTGTTTGTCTGCTGTATATCGATAACATAGCTAAGTTTGTCACTGGTATGGGCTTGTATATATCCTAATCCTAGTCAGTTAGACAGTGATCGTCGCAAGCTAAAACGTGGGAGAGAGGGAAAAGAGAATTCACTTTTTGTTTCATCCGCTGCTGGCTTGCTAATGTTCACTCAAATTAGATTTGTATTCTATAAAGATTGTAATTGTGCCAATATGTTGTGAATATTGTAGTAAAATCATCACAGCCGTTTTCCGTTTTAACAAGTGATGTGCCACTTACTGTAGACCAAATTAGGATGTACAGTAGGCTACAGGCAATAGTGGTTAAAAAACGAGTTTTAATGACTCCAACCTAAGTGTACAGTCTTGGCCAAAAGTTGAGAATGGCACAAATATAAATTTTCACAAAGTCTGCTGCCTCAGTTTGTATGACGGCAATTTGCATATACTCCAGAATGTCATGAAGAGTGATCAGATGAATTGAAATTAATTGCAAAGTCCCTCTTTGCCATGCAAATGAACTGAATCCCCAAAAAACATTTCCACTGCATTTCAGTCCTGCCACAAAAGGACCAGCTGACATCATGTCAGTGATTCTCTCGTTAACACAGGTGTTAGTGTTGACAAGGACAAGGCTGGAGATCACTCTGTCATGCTGATTGAGTTTGAATAACAGACTGGAAGCTTCAAAAGGAGGGTGGTGCTTGGAATCATTGTTCTTCCTCTGTCAAACATGGTTACCTGCAAGGAAACACGTGCCGTCATCATTGCTTTGCACAAAAAGGGCTTCACAGGCAAGGATATTGCTGCCAGTAAGATTGCAACTAAATCAACCATTTATCAGCTCATCAAGAACTTCAAGGAGAGTGGTTCAATTGTTGTGAAGAAGGCTTTAGGGTGCCCAAGAAAGTCCAGCAAGTGCCAGGACCGTCTCCTAAAGTTGATTCAGCTGCGGGATCAGGGCACCACCAGTACAGAGCTTGCTCAGGAATGGCAGCAGGCAGGTGTGAGTGCATCTGCACGCACAGTGAGTCGAAGACTTTTGGAGGATGGCCTGGTGTCAAGAATAGCAGCAAAGAAGCAACTTCTCTCCAAAAAGGGAGAAGGTACAGGGATTGGACTACTGAGGACTGGGGTAAAGTCATTTTATCTGATGAATCCCCTTTCCGATTGTTAGGGGCATCCGGAAAAAACCTAGAAGACAAGGTGAGTGCTACCATCAGTCCTGTGTTATGCCAACAGTAAAGCATCCTGAGACCATTCATGTGTGGGGTTGCTTCTCAGCCAAGGGAGTGGGCTCACTCACAATTTTGCCTAAGAACACAGCCATGAATAAAGAATGGTACCAACACATCCTCCGACAGCAACTTCTCCCAACCATCCAGGAACAGTTTGGTGACGAACAATGCCTTTTCCAGCATGATGGAGCACCTTGCTATAAGGCAAAAGTGATAACTAAGTGACTCGGGGAACAAAACATTGATATTTTGGGTCCATGGCCAGGAAACTCCCAGACCTTAATCCCATTGAGAACTTGTGGTCAATCCTCAAGAGGCGGGTGGACAAACAAAACCCCACAAATTCTGACAAACTCCAAGCATTGATTATGCAAGAATGGGCTGCCATCAGTCAGGATGTGGCCCAGAAGTGAATTGACAGCATGCCAGGGCGGATTGCAGAGGTCTTGAAAAAGAAGGGTCAACACTGCAAATATTGACTCTTTGCATCAACTTCATGTAATTGTCAATAAAAGCCTTTGACAGTTATGAAATGCTTGTAATTATACTTCAGTATTCCATAGTAACATCTGACACAAATATCTAAAGACACTGAAGCAGCAAAGTTTGTGTCATTTGTGTCATTCTCAAAACTTTTGGCCACGACTGTATGTAACTTCCGACTTCAACTGCATATATATATATATATATATATATATATATATATTCAAAGCAGCCACCCTTTGCTTTGATGACAGCTTTGCACACTCTTGACATTCTCTCAACCAGCTTTACCTGGAATGCTTTTCCAACAGTCTTGAAGGAGTTCCCACATATGCCAAGCACTTGTTGGCTGCTTTTCCTTCACTCTGCGGTCCAACTCATCCCAAACCATTTTAATTGGGGTGAGGTCATGTGATTGTGGATGCCAGGTCATCTGATGCAGCACTCCATCACTCTCCTTCTTGGTCAAATAGCCCTTACACAGCCTGGAGGTGTGTTGGGCCATTGTCTTGTTGAAAAAAATTATAGTCCCCACTAAGCGCAAACCAGATGGGATGGTGTATCGCTGCAGAATGCTGTGATAGCCATGCTAGTTAAGTGTGCCTTGAATTCTAAATAAATCTAAACTGACCCCACATGCGGAGATTATCACTTCACCTACAGTAATCCGCGTCACGGCGGTTGGAACCAAAAATCTCAGACCAAAAGACACATTTCCACCGGTCTAATGTCCATTGTTCGTGTTTCTTGGCCCAAGCAAGTCTCTTCTTCTTATTGGTGTCCTTTAGTAGTGGTTTCTTTGCAGCAATTCGACCATGAAGGCCTGATTCACGCCGTCTCATCAGAACAGTTGATGTTGTTTGGGCTGCGATTTCTGAACTTATCCTCTGCAGCAGAGGTAACTCTGGGTCTTCCTGTCCTGTGGCAGTCCTCATGAGAGCCAGTTTCGTCATAGCGCTTGATCGTTTCTTCAAGTGCAGTCGCAAAAACTTTCTTAAAATATTCCTTATTGACTGACCTTCATCTCTTAAAATAACAATGGACTGTCGTTTCTCTTTTCTTGTTTGAGCTGTTCTTGCCATAATATGGACTTGGTCTTTTACCAAATAGGGCTATCTTCTGTATACCACCCCTACCTTGTCACAACACAACTGATTGGCTCAAGCGCTTTAAGAAGGAAAGAAGTTCCATGAGGTGACTACCTCATGAAGCTGGTTGAGTGGCTACTTCTAAAGAAAAACCCTGGAATGAGTAGGTGTGTCCAATATTTTGACTGGTACTGTATACTGAGAAAAAATATAAAGACAACATTTAAAGTCCCATATTTCATGAGCTGAAATAAAAGATCCCATAAATGTTTTATATTCAAAAAAAGATTATTTCTTTCAAATTCTGTGTACACATTTTTTACATCCCTGTTAGTGAGCATTTCTCCTTTGCCACAATTAACAACCTGATCAACTCTATGCAAAGTAGATGTTTCGCGCTGCATGAGGCAAATGGTGGTCACACCAGATACTGACACGTTTTCTGATCCACGCCCCTACATTTATTTTTTAAGGTATCTTTGACCAACAGATGCATATCTGTATTCCCATTCATGTGCAATCCATACATTGGCGCCTAATAAATTTATTTCAATTAACTGATTTCCTTATATGAACTGTAACTCCGTAAAATCTTAAAATTTGTTGCATGTTGTGTTTAATGTTTTTGTTCAGTGTATAAAACAAAATTGTACTGGAGTGCACAGAAAGCATGATTATGCTCTTACCCAATAAATACAAGAGAAACACATTCTCTGTGCGGTATCAATGATACAAAATTACTGAATATACAGTTGGATCGTTTTGACTATACACAGGAAGTGAGCAGAGATGTCTACAGTAGTTCTACAGAGGTAGAGTATCTACAGTAGTTCTACAGACCGTTCTACAGTAGATCTACAGAGCTGTCCACAGTAGATCTACAGACCGTTCTACAATAGTTCCACAGAGCTGTCTACAGTAGATCTACAGACCGTTCTACAGTAGATCCACAGAGCTGTCTACAGTAGATCTACAGACCGTTCTGCAGTAGTTCCACAGAGCTGTCTACAGTAGATCTACAGACCGTTCTGCAGTAGTTCCACAGAGCTGTCTACAGTAGTTCCACAGAGCTGTCTACAGAAGATCTACAGATCGTTTTGCAGTAGTTCCACAGAGCTGTCTACAGTAGTTCCACAGAGCTGTCTACAGAAGATCTACAGACCGTTTTGCAGTAGTTCCACAGTGCTGTCTACAGTAGTTCCACAGAGCTGTCTACAGTAGTTCCACTGAGCTGTCTACAGTAGTTTCACAGAGCTGTCTACAAAAGTTTTCCAGAGCTGTCTTCAGTAGTTCTACAGACCTCGCAACATTAGTTCTACAGACCTGTCTACAGTAGCTCCACAGAGCTGTCTACAGTAGTTCTACATACATGTCTATGGTGCTTCTACAGACATGTCTACAGCAGTTGTTTAAAGTGAATCTCTGTGAAGGTATTAGGTGAGCATTAGTTGTGATCACATTCTCATTAGATACTAAGAGGATTCTTAAGTGGTGATGCTTCCCACAGCCTGTTGTGTGTTGTGTGTCGGTGTGTGAACGTGCAAGTATGTTTTAGCATCTGTGACTACCCAGCTAACAATTCTATGGAGAGAGAACATTTTTGTATTGTTCCCAATAATGTCTGTATAAATTAACATGCACAAAGTAATCACCTATATCAAATATGTATGTTTAAAGCCTGGTGTGTGAGTACCCCTTGCAAATAAGTGAGTGACTAAGTAGTAACATTTATTTTAGAGAAGTTCACAAATTTTACAATCCGGCTAGAACGTCTAGGCATTCCAGATTATACAGTGGGGGAAAAAAGTATTTGATCCCCTGCTGATTTTGTACGTTTGCCCACTGACAAAGAAATGATCAGTCTATAATTTTAATGGTAGGTTTATTTGAACAGTGAGAGACAGAATAACAACAAAAAAATCCAGAAAAACGCATGTGAAAAATGTGTTCAATGGAATTGCATTTTAATGAGGGAAATAAGTATTTGACCCCCTCTCAATCAGAAAGATTTCTGGCTCCCAGGTGTCTTTTATACAGGTAATGAGTTGAGATTAGGAGCACACTCTTAAAGGGAGTGCTCCTAATCTCATCTTGTTACCTGTATAAAAGACACCTGTCCACAGAAGCTATCAATCAATCAGATTCCAAACTCTCCATCATGGCCAAGACCAAAGACCTCTCCAAGGATGTCAGGGACAAGATTGTAGACCTACACAAGGCTGGAATGGGCTACAAGACCATCGCCAAGCAGCTTGGTGAACAGGTGACAACAGTTGGTGCGATTATTTGCAAATGGAAGAAACACAAAAGAACTGTCAATCTCCCTCGGCCTGGGGCTCCTTGCAAGATCTCACCTCGTGGAGTTGCAATGATCATGAGAACGGTGAGGAATCAGCCCAGAACTACACAGGAGGATCTTGTCAATGATCTCAAGGCAGCTGGGACCATAGTCACCAAGAAAACAATTGGTAACACATTACACCGTGAAGGACTGAAATCCTGCAGCACCCGCAAGGTCCCCCTGCTCAAGAAAGCACATATACATGCCCGTCTGAAGTTTTCCAATGAACATCTGAATGATTCAGAGGACATCTGGGTGAAAGTGTTGTGGTCAGATGAGACCAAAATGGACCTCTTTGGCATCAACTCAACTCACCGTGTTTGGAAGAGGAGGAATACTGCCTATGAACCCAAGAACACCATGCCCACCGTCAAACATGGAGGTGGAAACATTATGCTTTACGGGTGTTTTTCTGCTAAGGGGACAGGACAACTTCACCGCATCAAAGGGACGATGGACGGGGCCATGTACCGTCAAATCTTGGGAGAGAACCTCCTTCCCTCAGCCAGGGCATTGAAAATGGGTCGTGGATGGATATTCCAGCATGACAATGACACAAAACACACGGCCAAGGCAACAAAGGAGTGGCTAAAGAAGAAGCATATTAGGTCCTGGAGTGGCCTAGCCAGTCTCCAGACCTTAATCCCATAGAAAATCTGTGGAGGGAGCTGAAGGTTCTAGTTGCCAAACGTCAGCCTCGAAACCTTAATGACTTGGAGAAGATCTGCAAAGAGGAGTGGGACAAAATCTCTCCTGAGATGTGTGCTAACCTGGTGGCCAACTGCAAGAAACGTCTGACCTCTGTGATTGCCAACAAGGGTTTTTCCACCAAGTACTAAGTCATGTTTTGCAGGGGGGTCAAATACTTATTTCCCTCATTAAAATGCAATTCTATTTAACATTTTTCCCATGCGTTTTTCTGGATTTATTTGTTGTTATTCTGTCTCTCACTGTTCAAATAAACCTACCATTAAAATTATAGACTGACCATTTCTTTGTCAGTGGGCAAACGTACAAAATCAGCAGGGGATCAGATACTTTTTTCCCTCACTGTATGTACAGTGGGGGAAAAAAGTATTTAGTCAGCCACCAATTGTGCAAGTTCTCTCACTTAAAAAGATGAGAGAGGCCTGTAATTTTCATCATAGGTACACTTCAACTATGACAGACAAAATGAGGAAAAAAAATTCCAGAAAATCACATTGTAGATTTTTTATGAATTTATTTGCAAATTATGGTGGAAAATAAGTATTTGGTCACATACAAACAAGCAAGATTTCTGGCTCTCACAGACCTGTAACTTCTTCTTTAAGAGGCTCCTCTGTCCTCCACTCGTTACCTGTATTAATGGCACCTGTTTGAACTTGTTATCAGTATAAAAGACACCTGTCCACAACCTCAAACAGTCACACTCCAAACTCCACTATGGCCAAGACCAAAGAGCTGTCAAAGGACACCAGAAACAAAATTGTAGACCTGCACCAGGTTGGGAAGACTGAATCTGCAATAGGTAAGCAGCTTGGTTTGAAGAAATCAACTGTGGGAGCAATTATTAGGAAATGGAAGACATACAAGACCACTGATAATCTTCCTTGATCTGGGGCTCCACGCAAGATCTCACCCCGTGGGGTCAAAATGATCACAAGAACGGTGAGCAAAATCCCAGAACCACACGGGGGGACCTAGTGAATGACCTGCAGAGAGCTGGGACCAAAGTAACAAAGCCTACCATCAGTAACACACTACGCTGCCAGGGACTCAAATCCTGCAGTGCCAGACGTGTCCCCCTGCTTAAACCAGTACATGTTCAGGCCCGTCTGAAGTTTGCTAGAGAGCATTTGGATGATCCAGATGAGGATTGGGAGAATGTCAGATGAAACCAAAATATAACTTTTTGGTAAAAACTCAACTCGTCGTGTTTGGAGGAAAAAGAATGCTGAGTTGCATCCAAAGAACACCATACCTACTGTGAAGCATGGGGGTGGAAACATCATGCTTTGGGGCTGTTTTTCTGCAAAGGGACCAGGACGACTGATCCGTGTAAAAGAAAGAATGAATGGGGCCATGTATCGTGAGATTTTGAGTGAAAACCTCCTTCCATCAGCAAGGGCATTGAAGATGAAACGTGGCTGGGTCTTTCAGCATGACAATGATCCCAAACACACCGCCTGGGCAACGAAGGAGTGGCTTCGTAAGAAGCATTTCAAGGTCCTGGAGTGGCCTAGCCAGTCTCCAGATCTCAACCCCATAGAAAATCTTGAAAGTCCGTGTTGCCCAGCGACAGCCCCAAAACATCACTGCTCTAGAGGAGATCTGCATGGAGGAATGGGCCAAAATACCAGCAACAGTGTGTGAAAACCTTGTGAAGACTTACAGAAAACGTTTGACCTCTGTCATTGCCAACAAAGGGTATATAACAAAGTATTGAGATAAACTTTTGTTATTGACCAAATACTTATTTTCCACCATAATTTGCAAATAAATTCATAAAAAATCCTACAATGTGATTTTCTGGATTTTGCTTCCTCATTTTGTCTGTCATAGTTGAAGTGTACCTATGATGAAAATTACAGGCCTCTCTCATCTTTTTAAGTGAGAGAACTTGCACAATTGGTGGCTGACTAAATACTTTTTTTCCCCACTGTATGCCTTCAGTGACGGAATGCAACATCCACATTTTAAAAGCAAATACAATGAATTCGTATACACATTAATATATTATATTCTGAGAACATGGTAACCACATTCTGGGTAAATTCTAATTGACATGAAGGTAATGGTCTCTTGGAAACATTCCATGCACTCTTAAGGTAAGAGTTGAATACCCCTGCAGTAGAGTATGTGCTAACCATACTTCTAAGTGTGTGTGAGGTGAGAACACACCATAGATGTTTGCCAATTAACCACAGAACAGTGGCGTGCTGGAGCTGCGTGCTGTGATGGAACACCAGATGTGGCTGCAGCCCAGCCTGTGGAAATGTGTTAGATTTACCACCTATGGAGCCGTGTTGTTGCTTTCCATATCTCAGACATTTTTAGCATATTTTGTTAATTCGTTATTATGTGCCCTAAACGAGACACTGAAGTGAGCAAAGAAGTGAGTGACTAAGTAGAAAAATCGGATTTCAACATATATTTTAGAGCAGTTCACAAATTTTACAATCCGGCTAGAACGTCTAGGCATTCCAGATTATATGTATCCCATCAGCGACGGAATACAACGTCCACATTTTAAAAGCAAATACAATGAATTTGGATTCACAAGTTGGGACTAACCGAAGCCAACCCTCATTCATATAACAATAATAATAATAATACAAGTTCATTTGTGGAACTTCTTTCCTTCTTAAAGCGTTTGAGCCAATCAGCCCTGAACCTCCCCTCTCCCCCAACCCAACCCTCGGTGGACTGGCTGGAAGGCGAATATTTGAAGGAGGGATAGCCCATAAATATGAGCAAAGGGACATTTAATTAAATAAGCACTTCTTAAGAGTCCTCCTGGGTCCAATGCTTTTGTTTAAGCATGATTGATTGACTGCTATCTCTCCTGACCAGAACCATTAGTTTTGCCACTCCCCCTCCCTCCCCTCTTTTCTCTCTCCATCCCTCCGCAGTCGCCTCCCCTCTCCATCCTTGATTTTGTTACCTCTCCTCATGCTCTCTTTTTCCCTCAGTCTCCCTGTACCTCTCCCTCAGTCTCCCTGTACCTCTCCCTCAGTCTCCCTGTACCTCTCCTTCAGTCTCCCTGTACCTCTCCCTCAGTCTCCCTGTACCTCTCCTTCAGTCTCCCTGTACCTCTCCCTCAGTCTCCCTGTACCTCTCCTTCAGTCTCCCTGTACCTCTCCCTCAGTCTCCCTGTACCTCTCCTTCAGTCTCCCTGTACCTCTCCCTCAGTCTCCCTGTACCTGAGCCTCGTTCCCTCTTTACTCTCCCACTCTCTCTTTCACTCTGTCTCTCTCTCTCTCCCTGGGGACTAATATTTATCCTAACTGCTGACATGATAATGAGCCCATAGTAAGTCCAGCCATGCCCTGGGGCTAGCAGAGGGCTGAGGGGCAGGGCACTCCTTTCTTCTGTGTGTTGTTGTGTGTGTGTGTGTGTAACAGTGCTGCTGTGACATATGTCACCCACTCTCAACTAACAATAATCACGGTGTGCTGTCACTGATCACTGGAAAGCTCGCTTTAACATGCAATATGTTCATATTCGTACCTTGGGCTAAAGCTCTAGTCTGTCATGCTCTGTTCTCTCCTTCCCATTTCCCAACCCCTCTCTCCCTCTCTCCCTCCTCCCCCTTCCACCCCCTATGTATTTTTTTTATTTCTCCCTCCCTCCCCCCCTCCCTCCCTCCGTCATGGTCTGCTATGCTCTGCTGAGTTCTAGCTAGGAGATGTTGAGCTGCGGGGGAGCTCAGTCTGACTGGGGGCAGCTGAGCCATGGAGTCTGCACACAGACAGACAGATTAAGAGTAAGGGGATAGAGAGTAAACATTTGAGGTGTTTGTGGTGTTACCGTTTCCCTCTGATCATGTTCAATTCCTACAGTATGTATGCAGCATGTCCCATCCTAGTCGTCGTCCTCCCTCCACTGGAAGCTCTGGACACACAGTACAGCATGGGGTTCACAAGGGCAGCGCATAGGCATGGACCGTGTGTGAGTCTGAGTGTGTGTCTGTGTGTGTGTGCATGCGTGCATGTGTGCTGGGGGAGCCAGGCAGGCTGGTAGACCCATTATAAATGCAGCGCTGGGGAGCAGGCCAGGGATTCACAGTAATTAGATGACAAAACGGTGTCGGCTGGAGATGAGAGAGAGGAGGTCACACACACACACACACACACACACACACACACACACACACACTGCTTCACCGCAGGGCAATCTGTAAGTGTCAATCATCAGACTACCGGCGGAAAAGAGAGGGAGAGGGAGGGAGAGAGGGCAAGAGAGGGGAAGAGGGAGCCAGAGAAAGAGAAAGCGAGTGGGACAGAAAGGGGAAAGGGGAGAGAATTTGAGGGGGAGGGAAGAGAGCAGGGGTGAAAGACAGAGGCAAAGAGGGGGGAGAGGGAGAGTAGTAGGGAGTAAAAGAAAAGGGTGAGAGAGAAAGAGAGATGGAGAGAGAAAGAGGGGCATGGGAGTAAAGTAAAGTTAAAGGGAGAGAGACAAACGAGGAGAAGACAGAAGGCATCCAAAATCTAGATATGTGGCGAAATCAGATATGAAAACAGAGCTGATGCTTGTACTAGTCAAGAATCAGGCCTAGTAATGTATTCTGCTTGTTTATTGTAGCATCACAATACAACACATAAAGCCTTGCAGCATTACATCATCGTAATCATCATTGTCGTCGTATTATCATTCATTCCAAAGTTATAATTCGCTTTTCAAGATACCCAAGGACACCCAAAATATAAGAAAATGACAATTATAAACATGAAATCACTACAGTAAGTAAATTACGCATGAAGTAACTCATGCAAGCAGTAAAATCTGATTTAAAAAACCTTAAATATACACCTTATGGAATAGCGGGGACTGTGAAGCAACACAAACAGGCACAGACACATACATACAAACACACAATAATGTACACTCATGTACACATGGATGTTGTGTTGTAGATATGTGGTAGTAGAGTAGGTGTGGTAGTTATGTGTTGTGAAATCTGTAGTGAATGTATTGTAATGTTAATAAAATTGTATAACTACCTTAATTTTTCCTGGACCCTAGGAAGAGTAGCTGCTGCCTTGGCTAATGGGGATCCATAATAAATACAAAAATAGTAGTAGTACTACTACTACTATTACTACTACTACCACCACTACAACTATTACTACTACCACCACCACTACTATTATCTACTTTACAGTTGTAAATACATATGGATAGCGTTATGGTCACATATGTGTTGGTGATGATGAAAGGTGAAGTGTGTTCCATTCCATCAGGTGACGGGGAGAGGATCCTCAATGTCTGCGTCTTCAAAGTCTGCCCACACACACACACACACACACAATGAGGATATAATAATATGAAGGATATATTTAAGTTATAATACCCTCGAAGCCGGTGTTTGGAGGATGTTATTGGCACAGGTGTTGTTAGGCCTGAGACCAAGTCGAGGGGCGGCAAACCGTGCCAATATATCCTCCAAACACCGGGTTCGAGGGCATTGTAACTTTTATACAACGGGTTACCAATATATTCAAATAATGATTGACATATTTTCATTAAATGTTCCATTGCCATACTGGCTGGCAACGTTCTTATCCCTTGCTTGCAACCTACCCAACTACGGCTAACTTATAGTCACGTCAAACAGTGCAGCCAGATTAACAGCAAAGTAGCTGCATTTGCATAAGCGGTTTTCTAGTGACATTTATTTGGATACATTTATAACAATGAGTTAATGAGGCGCGATTTCGCCTGGCATAGAACATGTGCTCATTCGTCAGGACACTGTTGTTCAGAGGAGCTAGCCAACAACACAGCTAACACAATCACTTCAAACTGAAGCTGGAAGGATTGCAAACTAGCTGCACTTTGTTTCGTTTTTTCAATTGGCATGTGTGTATATATCCCTAAAAATGCTAGCTGATTCTTGATTTAGATTTTTGGAATATTGAAACAATGTTGCAGACAGCAAGGTTTATACAAATCCCCGCTGTTGAAAACTAAATGTTAGTCTAAAGGAAATGTGACATGATGTCTAGATGCTTTTTATAGTGGAGATCACGTTTATAAATTGCCTGGCTGGGCTGATGAGACAGTGGATTGCGCAGTCAGATGGAACAGAGTAAATAGGCATTTTAACGTCATAAATTTAGCAGGTGGTAACTTGTGGAATAGACACCAATCAGCATTCAGGATTAGACCCACCCGTTATATAAATTAAGGACATATTACATCCCATGTTTAGATTGTTGCTTGTTTTGTGAGTTGTAATATTGATTATTGTTTTTCTTTTCTCCAATTGTTTCCTCATTATATGGGTTTATTTTAATCTTACATGTTGTTTGACTTGTATATTTATTGTCTATGATTGTTTTGTACACACCACGCAAGCACTCACGCACAGCTCAAACCAGAAGTAGAATAGGACTTACATTAGCTCATCCCTTATGATAAGTTCCTTTCTTTACAGGATACAGTTTCTTTTCACAATAGCAATGACCGTATCTTGTTACTTTTTTATAAAGAGGCAAACAACTCCAGCTACAAAACATTCTATACATCATTTGAAGAGGCTGGTCCTTGGTCCTCTCTTCGGCCTCCTGTTGTTTAGCATCTGACAACACATTTAAAGAGATATATTTAACAGGCAGACAAATATATATATATGATAGATAGACGCAGTGCATTTGGAAAGTATTGAGACCCCTTGACTTTTTCCAAATTTTGTTACGTTAGACTTATTTTTTTTCTCATCAATCTACACACAATACCCCATAATGACAAATTAAAAACAGTAATACCTTATTTCCATAAGTATTCAGACCCTTTGCTTTGAGACTCGAAATTGAGCTCAGGTGCATCCTATTTCCATTGATCATATTTGAGATGTTTCTACAACTTCATTGGAATCCACTTGTGGTAAATTCAATTGATTGGACATGATTTGGAAAGGCACACACCTGTCCATATAAGGTCCCACAGTTGACAGTGCATGTCAGAGCAAAAACCAAGCCATGATGTTGAAGGAATTGTCTGTAGAGCTCCAAGACAGGATTGTGTCAAGGCACAGATCTGGGGAAGGGTACCAAAAAATGTCTGCAGCATTGAAGGTCCCCAAGACCACAGTGGCCCCATCATTCTTAAATGGAAAAGTTTGGAACCACCAAGACTCTTCCTAGAGCTGGCCGTCTGACCAAACTGAGCAATCGGTGGGAGAAGGGCCTTGGTCAGGGAGGTTCCTCAGAGTTCCTCAGAGTCTCTAATTGTCCTTGAGTGGCCCAGCCAGAGACCGGACTTGAACCCGATCGAACATCTCAGGAGAGACCTAAAAATATATGCCGCGACGCTCCCCATCCAACCTGACAGAGCTTGAGAGGATCTGCAGAGAAGAATGGGAGAAACTCCCCAAATACAGGTGTGCCAAGCTTGTAGCGTCATACCCAAAAAGACTTGAGACTGAAATCACTGCCAAAGGTGCTTCAACAAAGTACTGAGTAAAGGGTCTGAATACTTACAGTATGTAAATGTGATATCAGTTTTTCATGTTAAATAAATTTGCTAACATTTCTAAAAACCTGTTTATTGTGTGTAGATTTATGAGGGAAAACAACTATTTAATCAGTTTTAGAATGAGGCTGTAATGTAACAAAATGTGGAAAATGACAAGGGTCTGAATACTTTCCGAATACACTGTAGATAGATAAATGAAAGGTATATGATCGATAGATATGACAGACAGAAGATAAGCAGTACCAGAAACACACAGACTAGACGTACTTTGCTGCAGGCGGTCAATGAACGGGCTTGCTAACAGGACACCCAGCAGGGCGAACAGCAGTAACACACTCAAGGTCTTCATTTTTTACTACAGCACATAGAACACACAATTTTCATTCATTATCAATAAAACAGTGAATATTCAGATTTCAGATTCAGGCACCTGCCACATATAGATACCGGTCAGGTTGAGTAGACTATAGTTCAATTAAAGGCAAACTTACCTCAGAGTTTGAGGATGGAGTTTCTGAACCTTTCCGGAGACCAAGTTGGATTTCTATAGTGGTGTGTCATCTTCCTTATCTGCAGCCGACTGCCACACCCCTTACACACACCTCACGCTCTCTGTGTGTACTTACCTATACAAATATGTACTCAGGCTAATCATGTTGCATGCATCTTGTTGTTTTTATTGCAGTTGAAGAGAAATATAGAACACTGCCATACATTTGTTACAGTAAGTCTCCCATTGACATTTATGAATGATTAACATGAAAGTCGAGAGTTGTGCACGCTAATCTCAACTCTGAACCGGCCCTTTAGGACCACATACCTGACCCAAACTAAGTCTCAAACCACTACTTGATAAAAAGAAGGCAGTTTATGCTCAGGGTGATAGGCAGGCTTTAAGAGATGTACAACGTGAGATCAAAAGACGGATACTGGTGGACAAGGAGGCATACAAGCAAAGGGTGGAGAGGACCCTCTCCTCAGGAAACTCAAGGGTGGCCTGGCAAGGGATTAAATCCATGGCTAGTGCCCCCCACATAGGCAGGGGAAAAACCAGTGCTGACCTTGGGAGATATGAGGGACAGAACATGGCTAATGAACTGAATGTTTTCTTCTCAAGATTTGAATCAGACAACTTTGTGTCGGAGGTAAAACAAATGGAAGCATCATTACAAATGTTCGAGAGGGTTGTTAAACAGTCTGATGTTTTGAAGTTGTTCAGGGGGATGTAACGCATACAAAAGCCCAGGCCCAGACAAAATAAGTGGACATGTGTTAAAGCACTGTGCTAAACAATTGGCTAGAGTTTTTACAGACATTTTCCAATCCTCACTCGACCAGCAACACGTGCCTGTATTGTGGAAAAACTCAATAATTATACCAATTCCTAAAGCATCTAATCCCTCTGTACTGAATGACTACCGCCCTGTTGCCTTGACATCCTTAGCAATGAAATGCCTTGAGAAAATTGTGAAAAGTCATATTCTCAGTGTCACCCAGAAGCTCCTCGACCCATTTCAGTTTGCCGATCAGCCTAGCAGAAGAGTTGATGATGCCATTCTAACCCTCCTTAACATGGTCTATAGACATCTAGAGGGTGCCAAATCCCATGTCAGGGTTCTGTTTGTTGACTTTTCTTCTGCCTTCAACACAATCCAGCCTTACATTCTGGCACAGAGACTCATAAGGGACTTCTCCTTAGATGGGGGGCTGGTTTTATGGCTGTTGGACTTCCTGAGCCAATGCTCAGTGAGCCAAAATAGGTCCGCACGTGTCGGACATACGCAATACCCACACAGGCTCTCCTCAGGGATGCGTTTTGTCCACACTCCTGTACATCATGTACACTAATAGTTGTACTAGTTCCCATCCTGACAGACACCTCGTTAAGTTGGCTGATGACACTGCCTTGATCAGCCTGTTGCATGATGACGAGGAACATCCTAGATGACTTTGTAGAGTGGTGTGAGGAATCACACTTGGTACCAACAATACCAACAAGACCAAAGAGATGTGCATAGACAGGAAGCGTACAACACCTACCTCTGCAACATCTATCAGAGGTCAGAATATAGAGATTGTAGAGGAATACAAATATCTGGGTGTCCAGACCTGATCTACAAAAACAGCCAACAGAGACTGTACTTTCTCAAAAAGCTGGGATCTTTTAATGTAATATACTGACTCTGTTTTACAAATCTTTTATTGAGAGTATTTTAACTTGTTGTATTGTTTGTTGGTTTGGCATTGCCACTGTCAGCCAGAGAAATATGCTAAGAAGGATTATCACCACAGCAAGCAAGGTACTTGGAGTCAAACAGACAGGCCTGGATGAGATCTTTAAGGTCAGGCTCACAAAATCCTTTTAGACCCAAGCCACCCCCTGTACCCGGACTTTGAACTACAGGTATAGGGCACCTCTCAGCAGGAAAAACAGAACTAGACAATCATTTGTGCCAGGTGTGATATCCCTCCCAAAGAGCTCGAGCTAATGTTCCTATCGACTCAGTAAGCAGGCTAGTCTTTAAAATTTTTTTTATTGGTATTTAAACTTATGAAAGTTGTATTGTCAATTTTATTTTGTATTTAAACGCCACTTTAAACGTATACATGAAACTGCAACACAATTTCCCCATGGGGGCAATAAAGTCAGTCAGTCAGTAAGTAACATAACTTATTGTCTTAAAGGCCCAGTGCCATCAAAAATATGATTTGCCTGTGTTTTATTATTTCCATACTATGAGGTTCGAATAAGACTGTGAAATTGTGAAAATTATGATAATGCAATTTTAATATAAGAGCTGTTTGAAAAGACCACCTGAAATTTCAGCGGGATGGAGTTTTGGGTCTGCCTGGTGAGTAGACTCAAAGATAGACAATAGTTGACCAGTTTTTACCAAATTAAGGAGAGAGAGAGCTCTAACTTTCACTTACTTAGCTAGTGAATGCAGCTAGCGTACTCAAATACCCGGCTCAAACAGAGAGGGATGCCATGTTAGCTAGCTGGCTATGGCTATCCAACACTGGAACTTTTCTAAGTCAAGGTAAGCTTTTTGGTTTTATTCATTTACTGCCATCAGGGCCCGCCGGTGTAATTGCTTGCTGTACACTGTACTGCATGATTGTAGCGGGTTTAGTAACGCGTTAGTTCTAGTAGCTACAGTTGAAGTTTACATACATTTAGGTTGGAGTCATTAAAACTCGTTTTTCAACCACTCCATACATTTCTTCTGATAGGCGAATTGACATCCTTTGAGTCAATTGGAGGTGTGCCTGTGGATGTTTGAAGGCCTACCTTCAAACTCAGGTCCTCTTTGCTTGACATCATGGGAAAATCAAAAGAAATCAGCCAAGACCTCAGAAAAAATATTGTAGACCTCCACAAGTATGGTTCTTCCTTGGGAGCAATTTCCAAATGCCTGAAGGTACCACATTCATCTGTACAGACAATAGTATGCAAGTATAAACACCAGTGGACAACGCTGCCGTCATACCGCTCAGGAAGGAGACGCATTCTGTCTCCTAGAGATGAACGTATTTGTGTGAAAAGTGCAAATCAAACCCAGAACAACAGCAAAGGACCTTGTAAAGATGCTGGAGGAAACAGGTACAAAAGTATCTATATCCACAGTAAAATGAGTCCCATATTGACATAACCTGAAAGGCCGCGCAGCAAGGAAGAAGCCACTGCTCCAAAACCGCCATAAAGAAGCCAGACTACGGTTTGCAAGTGCACATGGGGACAAAGTTTGTACTTTTCGAAGAACTGTCCTCTGGTCTGATGAAACGAAAATAGAATTGTTTGGCCAGAATGACCATCGTTATGTTTGGAGGAAAAAGGGGGAGGCTTGCAAGCCGAAGAACACCATCCCAACCGTGAAGCACGGGGGTGGCAGCATCATGTTGTGGGGGGTGCTTTGCTGCAGGAGGGACTGGTACACTTCACAAAATAGATGGCATCATGAGGAAGGAAAATTAAGTGGATATACTGAAGCAACATCTCAAAACATCAGTCAGGAAGTTAAAGCTTGGTCGCAAATGGTTCTTCCAAATGGACAATGACCCCAAGCATACTTCCAAAGTTGTGGCAAAATGGCTTAAGGACAACAAAGTCAAGGTATTGGAGTGGCCATCACAAAGCCCTGACCTCAATCCTATAGAAAATTTGTGGGGAGAACTGAAAAAGCGTGTGCGAGCAAGGAGGCCTACAAACTTGACTCAGTTACACCAGCTCTGTCAGGAGGAATGGGCCAAAATTTACCCAACTTATTGTGGGAATCTTGTGGAAGGGTAGCCGAAACATTTGACCCAAGTTAAACAATTTAAAGGCAATCCTACCAAATACTAATTGAGTGTATGTAAACTTCTGACCCACTGGGAATGTGATGAAAGAAATAAAAGCTGAAATAAATCACTCTCTACTATTATTCTGACATTTCACATTCTTAAAGTGGCGATCCTAACTGACCTAAGACAGGGAATCTTTACTAGGATTAAATGTCCGGACTTGTGAAAAACTGAGTTTAAATGTATTTGGCTAAGGTGTATGTAAACCTCCGACTTCAACAGTACAGTATGTTGACCATGACATCAGCTAGTATGGTGGCAACGATGTAGGCTGTGTGTAGCGGTTAGCGGTTATGATATGAAGGTTTGGCTTGGAAAGGTTCTCACCTGGTCACAGACAGCTGATGTGTTGTGCACTGAAGTCCACAAGCGAAGGGAAAAGGTGAGAGCGCGTAGATGCTAGAAGGAATTAACGAGCAAAGTGATCATGACGCTGTATGTGGCTGCTATGAAAGTGAACTGTGTTTTGCGTGTGATCAGGAGTGTATTCGTTCTGTTGAAAAACCTGTCTTAAACGGTAGCAAACGGAACTGTGAAAAATATAGCTGAATTTGTCCTATAGAAACTTTTATTTGCAACTGTTGGACTAATGATTACAGCCTAGATCAGCTAGTTGCCTTGTGCACCTAAGTTGTAAACTTCCATTCATAGGCTAGGTTGTAGCAACGTTATGATGGGTATAGGGAAAATATTAGTGTCATGTAGTACCATAAACCTATCGATGTTACATTGAGCTGGATGAACGGAATATGAAGGACAGCCATCTAATATGCTGTAATAGAAATAAGGCCATGCTCACAAAACAAAACAATCATCCTCCATCTTAAAACGGCACAGACCGCTACTGTGCTCAACATATCTAAATACAAGAAAAGATTTAAAGACAAAACAGTCGATCAGGTGAGTCTTCTCCTCTAGCACAGGAAAAATAAACAGAAACAGTTCCTGGTAGAGATCCCACCCCCTCAGGCCACACACTGCTTACCCATCAACCTCCTCCCAGATCCCTCTTGGCATGGAATAAGCCTACCAAATGGAAACGCTGATAGAGTAATGGGTCTACAGTTTTCAATAACAATTAGATGTGACAATAAGTCAGCAGGAATGTGCAGTCGTTTAGTCTGTTGGCTGTTCAGTATGCACACAGAGTGTAGAACTTGTATCAGATGCTGCATCTGAAATGGCACCCCTGCAGTATATAGTGCACTACCTTTGACCAGAACCCCATAGAATCTGATCCAAAGTAGTGCACTATACTCCATATACATTGTATTTGGACAGTGAAACAACATTTGTTAATTTGGCTCTATAATCCAGCATTTTGGATTGAATATACAATTGTTCATATGAGGCAACAGTACAGAATGCCACTTTTTATGTACAGATATTTTTTATACATATCTGTTTTACTGCTTAGAAATGAAAGCACTTTATGTATTGGGACATATGTAGGAAGACGTGTGCTGAAAGATTGGGGAAAAATAGGATACAAATGGGAATTTTATTCCAAACCCCAATATACACCACTTCTGTAGAATGGCCCATATAGGAAATAGCGTGCCATTTCAGACGCAGCCGGAGTACTCAAATACTACAGTACCGCCTATTGGTAAACGCATGACCAAGCGAAACTGGAAGTTAGGATTTTGCCCCAGAGTGATGTACCATGGGAGGAGGCTGATACTGTAGGGGGACCTTAGGGGTAGACCTCTACCCGGATCTCTACCAGTTGCAGTTTACTTTGCTTTGTTTGTGAGGAAACCTGATCTACTGTTTGTCTTCAAGTATTTCATTGTTAGGTGAAAACCTGAAAACATTGTCTTGTTATTACATACAGTGTCTTCAGAAAGTATTCACACCCCCTGGACTTTTCCCACATTTTGTGTTACAAAGTGGGATTCAAATTGTAGTATTCAACCCCCAATACAGTGAGGGAAAAAAGTATTTGATCCCCTGCTGATTTTGTACGTTTGCCCACTGACAAAGAAATGATCAGTCTATAATTTTAATGGTAGGTTTATTTGAACAGTGAGAGACAGAATAACAACAAAAAAATCCAGAAAAACGCATGTGAAAAATGTTATCAATGGAATTGCATTTTAATGAGGGAAATAAGTATTTGACCCCCCTCTCAATCAGAAAGATTTCTGGCTCCCAGGTGTCTTTTATACAGGTAACGAGCTGAGTTTAGGAGCACACTCTTAAAGGGAGTGCTCCTAATCTCAGTTTGTTACCTGTATAAAAGACACCTGTCCACAGAAGCAATCAATCAATCAGATTCCAAACTCTCCGCCATGGCCAACACCAAAGAGCTCTCCAAGGATGTCAGGGACAAGATTGTAGACCTACACAAGGCTGGAATGTGCTACAAGACCATCGCCAAGCAGCTTGGTGAGAAGGTGACAACAGTTGGTGCGATTATTCACAAATGGAAGAAACACAAAAGAACTGTCAATCTCCCTCGGCCTGGGGCTCCTTGCAAGATCTCACCTCGTGGAGTTGCAATGATCATGAGAACGGTGAGGAATCAGCCCAGAACTACACGGGAGGATCTTGTCAATGATCTCAAGGCAGCTGGGACCATAGTCACCAAGAAAACAATTGGTAACACACTACGCCGAAGGACTGAAATCCTGCAGCGCCCGCAAGGTACCCCTGCTCAAGAAAGCACATCTACATGCCCGTCTGAAGTTTGCCAATGAACATCTGAATGATTCAGAGGACAACTGGGTGAAAGTGTTGTGGTCAGATGAGACCAAAATGGACCTCTTTGGCATCAACTCAACTCGCCGTGGTTTGAGGAGGAGGAATGCTGCCTATGACCCCAAGAACACCATCCCCACCGTCAAACATGGAGGTGGAAACATTATGCTTTGGGGGTGTTTTTCTGCTAAGGGGACAGGACAACTTCACCGCATCAAAGGGACGATGGACGGGGCCATGTACCGTCAAATCTTGGGTGAGAACCTCCTTCCCTCAGCCAGGGCATTGAAAATGGGTCGTGGATGGGTATTCCAGCATGACAATGACCCAAAACACAAGACCAAGGCAACAAAGGAGTGGCTCAAGAAGAAGCACATGGTCCTGGAGTGGCCTAGCCAGTCTCCAGACCTTAATCCCATAGAAAATCTGTGGAGGGAGCTGAAGGTTCCGAGTTGCCAAACGTCAGCCTCGAAACCTTAATGACTTGGAGAAGATCTGCAAAGAGGAGTGGGACAAAATCCCTCCTGAGATGTGTGCAAACCTGGTGGCCAACTACAAGAAACGTCTGACCTCTGTGATTGCCAACAAGGGGTTTTCCACCAAGTCCTGAGTCATGTTTTGCAGAGGGGTCAAATACTTATTTCCCTCATTAAAATGCAATTCAATTTATAATATTTTTCACATGCATTTTTCTGGATTTTTTTGTTGTTATTCTGTCTCTCACTGTTCAAATAACCCTACCATTAAAATTATAGACTGATTATTTCTTTGTCAGTGGGAAAACGTACAAAATCAGCAGGGGATCAAATACTTTTTTCCCTCACTGTACATGTTAGAACCACCATTGGCAGCAATTACAGCTGTGAGTCTTTCAGAAATTTGCAAACCTGGCTTGTGCATTTTCAAGTCTTGCCATAAATTTTCAAACTGATTTAAGTCAAAACTGTAACTAGGCCACTTTAGGAACATTCAAGTCATCTTGGTAAGTAACTCCAGTGTATATTTGGCCTTGCGTTTTAGGTTATTGTCCTGCTGAATGGTGGATTTGTCTACCAGTGTTTGGAAATCAGACTGAACCAGGGTTTCCTCTGGGACTTTGCCTGTGCTTAGCTCCATTCCTTTTTATCCTGAAAAGTCCTTGCTGATGACAAGCATACCCATAATGCAGCCACCACCAAACCTGAACATTTTATTAAGAGTGGTACTCAGTGAAGTTGTGTTGGATTTGCCCCAAACATAAAGTTTTGTTTTCAGGACACAAAGTTAATTTCTTTTTTTTTTTGCAGTATTACTTTAGTGCCTTATTGCAAACAGGATACATGTTTTGTATTCTGTACAGGCTTCCTTCATTTTTGGTTCGTATCATGGAGTAACTACAATGTTGTTGATCCATCCTCAGTTTTCTTTCACAGCCATTTAACTCTGTAACTGGTTTAAAATCACTATTGGCCTCATGGTAAAATCTCTGAGCGGTTTCCTTCCTCTCCGTCAACTGAGTTAAGGACGCCTATATCTTTCTGAAGGCACTGTACCTTTTATAAAATAATCAAATGACCTATGTAGTCTATATTGATTTCCAAAGCAGCGATTCTAACTAGTGGGTTTCTGCATGTATCTCTCTGGTAGATCAGTGTGGTTAGACCGTCAGGTAGGCAGGCCTGTGTGTGTCTGTTCTATTGAGTGGGCACAATGTGGAGCTCTGTTGGCATATCTCCAGCAAGCAGTGTGTGTGTGTGTAGGGACATGAGTCCAGACAATGGGTGAGCCGAGCTTCCCCGTGTTAGTGCACAGAGCCAACACACATTGAGCACGCTGACAAAACATAACCCTCTGTATGTACTGTAACACACAGACACAGAAGCTCAGGACAGGGACATAACATACACTGCATTCCTCCAGAGGATATGATCCTGACAGACCGCTGTCTTGCCTCATCTATTCACCCGTGCACACATAGCATTCGTATCCAAAGAGTATACATTTTGTTTTAAATCAGTTTAAATCAATTTTTCTTTAGTGCTGGTTAATTTGTTCTCCATAAAGAAGTGGATTATTGAAATTAACAATGAAACAAAGGAATTTAAAGGCTTCCCAAGCTCACAAGTTTACCCTCTACTGAACCGCAACTGAAAGTTTGTTTTCTGAAAAAAGGTGAATTTATAAAACCTCACTCAGGCAATTGAACATGCGCACTCGTATGTACACACTCACACCTTTTGAAATGTATTTTAATTGGAAAGTTAAATTCTACTCACTACTTACTAATCTACCTTCCACAAACAGTAATCCACGGAAAACAGTATACAAGGTGTATAAAGTCAGATAGACGGCGACAAACAGACAGACACCTTCTTTACGTGACATTCAAGCAAATTCTAAATTCAAACGAGGCAGGCAGCTAGGTGCCACATTAATGGCAAAACACATGCTTGTGTGTATGTGTGTAACCTGACAGCCCGCCACACGGCAGGGGTCTCAGTGAGTGTGAACTCTGTGTACACCACAGCTGCAGACAGCAGACGGAACCAACAGCTTCCTGCTAATAAAGAGAATAAATAAATAACGCTTAAGACGGCGTGTTGACCTCGCCAGTCGACGTTTATCGAAGCTCTCCGATCGAAAGCTGCAAATGAGCTCCAATGTCACTGATGAGGGTACAGAGTTTGAGTACGGGTATAGGTGTGTCACCCCAAAACCACACAAGGGTCATTCGATCCTCAATACTATATTAGCCTACTGAACTGATTCCCAGGCATTAGCTCTGGTAGAGCTAACACAAATCTAAGGTGAAGTTACTCATCACCAAAACATTGTTCACCAAACCCTCTTGGTTATACATTGGCTATAGTTGTCACTCCCTAGCAGTGAACAGAACACATTAGCAACAAGATTTTCAGATTAGCATTTGTTTATTCTTCATATTAACCATATTGCTGTGATTGAAGTCAAATCAATCACTGATAGTTATCAATAAGTCTAAATACCTAACAGTTTCTCTATAAAGCATTCTTTCAAGATAATGTATGCCTTACTATTTAGATAAAACGAGCAGTTTTAGAGAGAAACAACTGTAGCAATAACACTGTGTGTGTGGTGTGTGTGTGTGTGGGGGGGTTAGAGTCGAGCAGGTTCAAGGTCGAGAGAAACGACAGAGAGAGGAGGATGAGGGATGGGTGGTGGGTTTGGATGAGAGTGGGGCCAGAGAGGGGAGGAGAGAGAGAGAGCGAAAAAAGAGAGTGAAAATTAAGATAGGAGGGGGTATAGAGATGGAGAGAGACTGCCTGCATACACTGTCAAGACAGTTAATATAAGGTTTGGAGATAAGGTCCTGCAGACAAACATTGACCAAATCAGCCATTTCAGTGTGCGAGCCTGAACTGCCAGTCACACTGACAGACAACGCAACAATCAGCACTCACACCCTGATAAGAGCTCTACTGGGCGCGTGCAGCAAACAGCCAATCTACTGCGTGCCTGGCAAGGAGGGCGATAGAGAGAGGGAGGAGGGAGAGCAGACAGCAAGAGAGAGATGGGAAATAAATCTACAGAGAAGATGTGGACAAAGAATGAACAGCACAGTGAAGGAGAGAAGAATACCAGAGAAAGAGAGAGAGAATGAAAAGGCAAAGAAAATCTTTCCAACAAACCCCCCACACACACAGAGAAAATAAAATAGGTGATCGGCAAAACAGGAATGGTGTGATATCGGATCTTAAAATAGTGCCTCTCCTTGGTCTGTCACCTGGGAACAGCAGACATTCATGATCCTATAGTTGACTTGTTCATTCTTTAATAATCAGTCCGCTTTGCCTTACACAATAGCGTCACTTTATTGCCTCAATTGATTAATGGTGCGTGCATGCGCGTGTGCGGAAGGGTGGGATAACACTCCCTATCCAGTGATAGTCTCCTACAGTATGCCAGAGAAATCCACACATAAAATAAACACATATTGAATGCCAGA
This sequence comes from Brachymystax lenok tsinlingensis, assembly GCA_030435695.1. NCBI lineage: Eukaryota > Metazoa > Chordata > Actinopteri > Salmoniformes > Salmonidae > Brachymystax > Brachymystax lenok. The sequence goes on along the minus strand of CM059815.1, from coordinate 7,122,639 downwards.
GTGGATGCCTGAGGGAAGCCAAGCTAACTAACCACAGGGCTGTGTTGTGTTCTGGGACCTTGGAACCACACTGGCCCCTTCTGGTTGGAGCAGGAACTACAGCTGAGACCCCCATAGAGGGTTGGGAAACACTCCTAGTCATTTACCTTCGTCAGACACACTTAGACTCAGTCGAGCAAAACAGTGGACAATAGCTACCGCTGCCTGGAAGAACTATCTGTGTTCCCTTCAAGTCAGAGAGAGCGAGCGAGAGGGGCCTCGGTGTCTCAATCACACACCTAATATGCTATTTCTCTGTCTACTGATAACAGTATAAGAAAACAACACATTGATGTTACTACCATCGTGTGTGTGTGTGTGGTGAGAGAGAGAAAAAAGAAAGAGAAGGAGAATGAAAGAAGAGTGCGTGAATTTGTATACTGCGTGTGTGCGGGTATGTGTATACAGAGTGGTAGGTGAAAGGGTTAAGTCCTCTCCCTGGCTGCATGCAGCTTTCCCTTGCTGTGTCAAGCCCCATTAAACCAGCTACACCACAGCAATATGGTGCTATCAATTACACACACCAGACCATCAATGAAGAGAGAGGCTGGGAGAGGGGGAAGAGGAGTAGAGGAGAGAGGCAGGAACACACAAACAGGACAAACGGCCACATAGAAGACCTGCAGATTGGCTCACACACAAACACGCATCACGCACACACCAGTGGAGGCTGCTGAAGGGAGGATGGGCTCCTAATGTCTGGAACGAAGCGAATGGAATGGCATCAAACACACAGAAACCATGTGTTTGATACCATTCCACCTATTCTGCTCCGGCCATTACCAATGAGCCCGTCCTCCCCCAATTAAGGTGCCACCAACCTCCTGTGGTACACACGGACATCCCTCTCGCTGCTGCACCCTAGACAGCTGACGATAAGGCTCTGCTGGGCTTATCTGATTGCAAACACACACACACACACACAGGGCTGTGCTCCAGAGGGGAATAGGGCAGGCTGCGGGGAGAGGAAGCAGAGTTGAGATCACTCAGAGAGATGCGGGCCCAACACTACAGGGACAAGACAGATCTGGAGCCATCACTTTGGCACAGAGATTTTTTACACACGCCTCTCTACAAGGTTTACTTGATATACAGATACAATCAAATGATGCATGCATACGATAAAAAAAACTAAGGGGGAAAAGGTAAGTGTCTGCCAGTCTGAGATTTTACAGTCAAGACACTCAGGCTGCTAGATACACGCCAAACAAATACAAAGTGTAATTTCAGAAAAATACGTTCTGCGAGATATAAGATAGAGTAGCCCGTGATAAAACAGCTGAGAAACCAACAGCATAGGTCCAGTAACATCACAAGAGGCAGATTATGTGTAAGTGACAAGATGCAGGAATGAGTTATAATCGATTATAACTCAGTGAATTCAGGTGACTTGAAATCCTACTTATTAGTTGAAAAATAGTAAAACTCATTGGGGAAAAAAAAAAAAAATCCCTTACACAGGCAGGGATCATTAAAAAAGAAAGTAAATTTTTTTTGTTTTGAAATCATAGGAAGGAAAAAAAAAGACATATTTCCAATTAATTCATTTCATTTTGATTCATAACCTGAATTGAGACCCTGATGTACCCGTGACTAAACATAGGTGTCAGCGCTGAAACGATTCATCTCTCCAACCACAAACAGTACGCGTAACTGTGCAAACAAAATCAACAGAACACTACCCTAAATGGCACCCTGTAATCTCTTTGACCAGCGCCAATAGGGCTTTGGTCAAAAGCGTGCACTATATAGGGCATCATTTGCCATTCAGGACAGTCTAAATTCTAATGGTTTGTGAATCAGGCCAATTTAGAGTAGTAGAGGTACATTCAGGAAGATGCAATGTTCTGACCGTTGCAAACAGGAGTGTCTTGTACCCGGCTAACAAGCTATTTCTATCTGAACCTTAAGTAACGTTGCACCCTACTGAACACGGCCCTGGGGTAAGCCAGCCTTCATTTTGGACGGCCCCAGCACAAACCCAGTCAGACATATCTACGAAGCATGTAGAAAACCACCATAGACACAAAACATAGTGGGAACCACAGCAGCCGACTGAGGCAGAATGTGAGCACCACCAAGTGGTGACGTCCATTTTCAACCCCAATCTGAAAAGGTACAACAGGGCCAAGACCGGCTATATACCATACTTAACGCTGCAGCTCAATGACACCTACTCTGGCTCCCTCTGCTGCATATCCAGAATACATTCAAACAGAAAACTACCAGAACTGACATGGCTGTGTAATATTCTGTGCATCAGTTTCATGGCATCATAATAAGCCTTTAAACATTTGGGGGGGCAAAATACAGTAGCAACAGACCTAAATGGAACCCATCCACAAGAATAGCAGTGGTTGAAAGAACTGGTATTTCCGCAATAAACACATGGTGAGCATCTCAATAGTAGAGTGGCATCCTCTCCTCGTCTCCTTTCCTTCCCCTGCACTGATCTGGAAGTGGAGGTGAAAGCAAAATCCCCTGGCAGGTTTCTGCCATATTGCCTTCACTTACCCCTAGTTGAGATCAGTGCAGATTAAGGAGACGAAGCCGCTCCACCAGGTGTTGTACGCTGTAGCTCCTTGTATTTGACATATCCTGGACACAGCTATAGCTAACAAACATCAGTCATACAAAAATGGATATATTTCTGCCTTTTAAATAGATGTTATGAAGGCAATAGATTAACAGTAGATAGGAGGCACTGATTTTGTTGTAGTAGGGAGAAACCCAAAAACTCATGTCCCCCAAACCACAATCTGTGAAAGACTGGCATTCTGACATCAAGGTTTACATTATAGAAACATCATTACTAGAATGGGGAAACCCTATTCAAGTCAATGACTAATTGTAGGTCTACGGTTTACATCAAACAGTTGCATTGACACGATCTGCCAAGGCTAGAACAGGTTTCCTTCCATACAGAGGAAAGCACCTTTACAGTCAATGCAACTGGCTAGAACCATCTCAAACACTGGGGAGCACCATCCAATCTCTTAACACGGTTCATATTCATTAGTGCACAGCGTAGCAAAACATTTTGCAACGGAAAATGAAAAAGGAGTGTTTTTTTATTGGACAATTTCAGGTAGTCCGTTTGGTGCCTAGTTTAGGTTCTATAGATTGACCTATAACCATGATACATCCATAGCCCATTTGATGCATTCTGCTTCACATCTTTGGCTCAATGTACCCTCTACTAGTGAATCAACACTCAATGACAGCATACAATTCACATGGAAGTAACTGAATTTGGGTAGCAAATATTTTTCTCCCTATAGTGAAAGTTGTAATTTTACAACTGTTTATATCAAAAATATCAATGGTACATAAACTCACATTTACTTCAGAATTCTGGTATAATCTAGTTATCGAAATATATATTTTATTCAATTGCAATTAAACATGCTATTAATTATATTCTAAAGTATAAATCACCATCTTAAATTATACATGGGAAAGACAAATTATGATATCAGAAACTTTTTATTTCATTACTAAATTAAGATAAATAATGTCCAAATGTATTCTTCCTATTCAAAATACAGTTTATGGATATATTCACTAAATATAGTATTTGTGTGTATATATATATCAATATGCATACGTGTGCATGTACGTGAGTATATGCCGTGCAACCTAAATATCATGATTGACGTTCATTCACAGCTTTTCTAAAAGCGTGTACCCGAAAATATGAATCTCATCACTCCAAGAGATAAGATAGCTAGGTGGTGTGCACCACGGAGAAAACTGAAGGCATTTTTGGAAAGTATCCTTCCTTGATACGAGTTACATAGTCATAAAAAAAGGTTTATTAGCAAAACTGGTCTTTGAAAGCTAAATGGGTCTGCTGGCTTTCATTGGAACAGAACTTCAATTACTTTTTAATAAAATAACTCCTGCAAGAACTATGAGCTAAAGGGGGTGCCTTTTGACCCAAACTATTTAAATATAACAGTGGCACCTCAAGACTAGTATGGGACCAGCTTTAGGAGAACATGGAACTGTACTTGATAGTGAAAATCTGAGTGACAATCACATTCAAACCACGACAACAGTCCCGTTAAACTCAATATCAGTCAGTTCCTAAAGAACAAGGCAGTAAAAACAAGATTACAATGACATTTGAACATTAAAAGACTTCACATTGACTTATTACAACAGCGAGTATTGAGTTTTCCTGTACATACACTTTTTTCATAGTTTTCTGTAAAAAAATGAACTACCTAAAGTAAACACCTCTAAACATCATACTGAGATAATACAAGTAAACTTTAGACCCCTTACAAACCCTGAAACCAGACAGAAAACTGTGTGTGTGTGTGTGTGTTGTGCATGCCTTCTGGAGTGTTTAGATCTTGCTGTGTCATTTCCCTCTGGCTTTATTTGGAGTCTGGACCGGTCTGCTCTTCCTTCTCAATGCCCTCTGGTCAATCACTGGTGGCTGCTCCTCTTCCTCCTCCACCTCTTCCTCGGCCCAACTCTTCTCTACAGCCTCTTCTTCCTCCTCTGTAGTTGTAGCTTTCTCCTCCTCTTCCTCTGTGACCTCCAGCTGCTCCCTGTCCTGCTCCTCAGGCTCGATGACCACTCTGTTCAGTCTCTTAGATTTACGTTTAGGCGCCGCCGGGCCACTGCCGCTAACTCTCCTCCAAAGGGCCTGACCCTTGCCTCCCTCGTCTGAGCTCTCACTTCCCTCCTTGAACTCCTCTGTAGTCGTAGCATTCTCCATCTCCTCTACCCCTTTATTTTCGTCAGTCGCGACAAGGACCTCTTCTTTCGCCACCGCCTCCTCTCCTTCCTCTGCAGGAGGCTGGGTCTCTCCTTCCTCCAGTGGCTGGTAGGACAGGTCTGCTACCACCACCTGGACCACCGTTTCCTGGCTACTGCTGTCCACCGCAATGGCCTCCATGGATTTCTCCTTTACCTCTGGTTCCTCCACTGCTCTCTCCTCCACCGCCTCCTTTTCTCTCTTTACCTCCTCTCCTTCCATGGGTGAGGGGGCCTCCTCTGGAGCGGAGGCTGGCTCTTTTACTAATGGGAGAGGAGCCTCCTTCTCCACTTCCGCCACCACAGCTTCAGCCAACCCCTCTGATGCCACAGGAGCTGCTACTACAGTGTCCTGCACCGTAGAGGACAAAAATAGAAAAATGTGCATTCGTTAAAAACGTATTCCCAAATTCCCGTTCTAATACATACTGAAGAAAGAAACATGTCCACAGTACAAATCCACTGCTTTCTCCGCCTTTTCTCCCTCTACCTCCTCTCCTTCTTCCATGGGTGTAGCCTCCTCACTCACATCCCCAGAGAGTGAGGGCTCTGCTGGGGATGGTTCTGCAGGCGATGGGGCCTCCTCTGAAACAGACGCTGGTTCTTCTACTAACGGGAGAGGATCCTCCTCCACCACCACCACAGCTTCAGCCAACCCCTCTGGCACCACAGGAGCTGCTTCTACTACGTCCTGTAGAGGACAAAAAAACAGAAAAAAGTGCATTTGTTAAAAACTACCCAATTCCCTTTCTAACACATACTATAGAAAGAAACATGTCCACGGTCCAACTTTCCAACAATGAATGGCTCCCATCGTCTCATCGGTGAACCCCTTGCTCCAATAATGGCCCCATCCCACACATTCCAACTGTCATACAAGGTTAATCCTCCTGAGGAATTGAACCACATACTTCACCCTCGATGGACTCTTCCTCCTTTGCTGCCTCCTCCTCCATTTCCACATCTTCCTCTGTCGTTCTGTTCTCCAGCACAGCCTCTCCCTCCTTTTCCTCCTCCTCCACTCCATCCTTTACCTCCTCTCTCTGGTCAGTCAGTTCTCCGTTCATCTTGACTATCTGCTTTTCCCATGTATGAATCCGTTATTCAATGTGTTTTTATGGGACAATAGAATTAAAGCCAAAAATCAACGCGGTCTGAAATGGCAGCCTATTCACAATATACAGTGCACTACTTTTGGCCAGGGGACATAGAGAATGGGTGCCATTTGACACAACCAATGTGACAATCTATGAGTGACTGGTTATTCTCTAACAGTAACCATAGTAACATAACACAAGTAAAACAGAACAGCCAAATGAGCCGTTGTTTTCTAATGCTGTATTCATATATTGATCCCCCCTTCTCACCTGAGCTTTGGTCTCCTCCTCCTCCACAGGGGCCACAGCAGCCTCTCCAGACTCCTCCCCCGCTCTTCCTTCCTCCTCCTCCTGTCCTCCGTCCTCTACAGCCGTGTTGGTGGGCTCGGACTTTGCATCCTCCAATCTAAACGCACAATAGACCAGGGGTATTATTCTAATTTAGAGCCAAAAGGAAGCTTCCATACTTGAAAACCATATTTAGGTTGGGTTACAACAGATGCCTGATGAGTAAAATAGTAACTGAATTTATCAGAATTAAGGAGCACTACTGCAGTGGAAAAAAAGACTGTATACATTGAATTCTACACATTTCATTAAAACTTTAATGGATGTTTCTATTTCACTGAGACTCCTTGTCTAACCTATTCATCTTCAGTGGCTGGCTCTCCTCCGTGGAGTCTTCTGTCTCTTCTCTGCCACGCTTTTTATGTCCGCTACTCCTGCTACTCGTTGACACTGGTGTGCCATCCAGGGCAAGAGAAGACATGTTCATTCCAATGTGTAGTCAGAAAATCCAATTGGTTATTTATTTCAGGACTCCATGGAGATCCTAAAGACTTCTCTGAGCTACTTACCTTCTATTAACTTGAGGGGAGTATTTACCACCAAAACATCCTCCTAGAAAACAAGAAATCAAGACCAAATCAACTCCTCAACTCTTCATTACTTGATTATAATTGTCCCTACACTACAGAACTGAGGTTTGAAGATATTATTAAATTATAAACAAATACATCCAAAGAGCTGTTCGAGGAGACGAGAGACTGAGAAGAAGACCAAAGAAGAGAAAGCATAGCAACGGAGGAGATGAAGAGAAAGAAACAAGAGCCCAAGTTGGAGGAGAGAGAGAGCCAGAGACGTACGGTGATGTCCAGAAAGTTGTCCTCCTCCATGCTGACGTCTGTGTGGTCCAGGGAGGCTGCTCGTTGTTCTCCGTTAGAAGTCACCGCGTGGCGCACCACTTTATGGGAATCCGCAAAACAACCATAAGTCAATTAGCTACCAGTCATGTGAGTCTGACCACTGTCTGATGTCACCAAGTCCCCAGACCACATTACAGCGGAGCTAATCTGGGTCTCCTGCTATCATCCTGCTATGGTCCCGACGGATCAGCTGGATTGTACTCAGTGAGGTCGCAGAAATGTAGAGGATTAGAAATGTGGTGAATAGAGCGGTCGTTGCGATTCGCTACTCTATATGACAATCATACCGGTTCTACATTACACAGGTCTATCTTAAGGTACTGTAACTTTACATCTTCCTGAACAGGCCGTTGGTGTTAGAGCATGGTGTTGAAAGTGCATCCCTGTATACCTCCTGCTACTGTGCCAGTACCTTTCAGTGCTAGGGCTTTAATCTTGCTGGCCACATTCTCTCTCCGGTAGGGTCCTCCCACTCCCTCTACCACCCACAGCAGATCCTGGTCAGCTGGGTACCGACACAGGTACTGGCCACACACTGCAGGTCAAAGAGAGATGATACACTTTTATTGACCAATTTATTTTGGGGATTGAAAGTTGTACAGTTCTAGAGTAGAGTAGAGAAATACTACCACCCTTTATATCTGGTTAGAGAGAGACTACTACTACCACCCTTTATACCAGGTTAGAGAGACTACTACTACCACCCTTTATACCAGGTTAGAGAAAGACTACTACTTCTACTACCCTTCATACATGGTTAGAGAAAGAGAGTAATACTACTACCCTTTATACCTGGTTAGAGAAAGAGAGTAATACTACCACCCTTTAAACATAGTTAGACTACTACCACCACCCTTTATACCTGGTTAGAGAGAGACTACTACTACCACCTGTTATACCTGGTTAGAAAGAGACTACTACCGCCACCCTTTATACCTGGTTAGAGAGAGAGACTACTACTACCACCCTGTATACCTGGTTAGAGAGAGACTACTACCACCACCCTTTATACCAGGTTAGAGAGAGACTACTACTACCACCACCTGTTATACCTGGCTAGAGAGTACTACCACCACCACCTGTTATACCTGGTTAGAGAGAGACTACTACTGCCACCCTTGTACATGGTTAGAGACTACTGGTATAACGGGTGGTAGTATTACTCTCTTTCTCTAACCATGTATGAAGGGTAGTAGTAGTAGTAGTCTTTCTCTAACCTGGTATAAAGGGTGGTAGTAGGTTAGAGAAAGACTACTACTACTACCCTTCATACATGGTTAGAGAAAGAGAGTAATACTACCACCCGTTATACATGGTTAGAGAGAGACTACTACTACCACCCTTTATACCAGGTTAGATACTACTGCTACCACCCTTTATACATGGGTAGAGAAAGAGAGTACTACTACTACTACCACCACCACCATAGGGTGACCAGACGTCCCCGTTTTCCGGGGACAGTCCCCGTTTTTGGTGGCCTGTCCCCGGCTGGAGACGTCCCCGTTTTAAACAGTGCATTAAAAACAGACTGCAAAGTTGAAATAATATTTTACGTGGCAAGAAAGACCGGGCAGCAGAGCCTACCGGTTGATGTCTCAATCGCGTTGTGCTTGTTTTGTCCAGCAGAGGAGGCTGCTCGCTATAGCAGCTTCATTCACTCTTCTTCTTCTACTAACTAGTTGCTCGCGCTAGTTTTAGAGAAAACTGCCGTGGAAAACTCGGCCAGGAGCTCGCAAGGGTCAAGTGGATCCACAACATCACCACACGTACTTTCAAGCCAGGTAAGTTACACTCGTTTGAGATACTAGCTAGTGATGTTAGAATGTGTTATATATAGATAGATGATCTGCTCTATACGGTTTTAAAGAGGTTATGCTAGCTAACATTGGCTATGTCGACTAAGTTATCTAGCTAAGTTAGCTAGCTACTGTCATGGTAGCTAGGTTAAAAACGTTCACATGTAAACATGCAGTGGACGGGCTATTTTGAAAATATTATATTGAATGAATGCACAATTAATTATGAGAATATTTATTTGTATTTTACAATTTTAATGCTTTGGCATTATAATAAGTAGTGGGAAAATATATTTTGACATTTTCATGGATAACATTAGAATAATGTTTTCTGTTAGAGTGGAGAGGAAGAAGACTGGATAGGAAGAGGAGCGAAAGAGAGAAGATAAAAGATGATGTATTTTTCCAAACAATGTTTTTGAGAAAATACAAAAATGAGACAAGCAATGGGATTCTGTTAACCAAAGTATTTGATCTAATAGTGTACTATTTAGTATTAAAGATTGGAGAGGAAGGAGAAGGAAAAATGAAGGGAGTAAAAAGAGGAAAGCGAGGAGAGTGTGGAAGAGTGAGGTGGAAAGGTAAAGAGAAGGAAAGAGCAGGAAGACTAGTGAAGAAAAGAGGAGAAAGGTTGGAGGAGAAGAAAAAGTTAAGCGAGCAAGACAAGTGAAGAAGAGCAGACAGAGGAGGTACAATGGCTCTTTCCAAGAAACGGAAAGGCCATTTTAATGACAACATGACGAGAGAATTTCCATTTATACGCTCAGGTCAAGACGATATAATGGTTAACTGCACCCTTTGTAATTCCTCTTTTTCAATTGGCAGCGGGGGAAGAACGGCAGTGGTAGAACATCAACAGACGAAAAAGCATAAAGCCTCTCTGATTGCCCGTGTTGGTATGCCCTCTGTCAACACATTCTTCAAGAAGGTAGAGCCTTCCCAAGAAGAATATGATTGAGCTGTGCAGGAGGGTGTCTTTGCATACCACACTATGCAACACAATCATAGTTAGATCTATGGACTGTACAGCACAACTGACACAGAAGATTTGTGAGCCAAAGTTTACATGTGCTAGGACAAAATGTGACGCCATAGTGAGTAACGTGTTAGCACCATGGGCAACTACTTTGGTAACACAGGACCTAGACCAGGTTGAATGTGTCCATTGATGCGTCCAATCATGGACATGTAATGCTGCTGCCAATAGTAGTCAGATATATGATGGCAACACATCTGTGAGGATGCATTGTTTGGTGAGGTTACTGGCCTGCAAGAGTTCCTAAAGGTGGGGATCGCTTGAAGAATGGAAAACATCTGAGACACCGCTTAGTCAGAGATGGAGCACGGTGGTTACCCACTTCAGAGAGAACGTCATCCCACCTGTCTGTTGTCATGTGCTTACCTGGAAGTAATGCACAAGTCGAGAGAGTGTTCTCCCACATGAATGATATATGGACAGCAGCAAGAAATAGGTTCACTGCTCCTACCATCAAGGCCATGCTTATTGTGAAGACAAACTTCAACCTCCCCTACCAGGAGTTCATGGGGAAGCTGGCCAAAGACAGAGCAATCCTGAAGATACATTCTTCTGAGAAATATACAGATTCGGTTGGTATAAGTATATTATGTAGTTACCAATCACAAGTATTTCACATATACTATTGCCTGTTTTTTCAATTTTTCTCATGTTCTCTTCTGCTCTTATTCTACCAGGACCCCCTGAATGGCTGTTCAGATTGGACAGTTCTGTCTTGTCTGTAGTGTTTCTGTAATATAGTTGTTTTCTCTATCACAGTGTGCCTGTTAGACTAAATACATGAAACCGGAATTGTCCCCCTTTTTTTTATTTCATAGATAATAACATTGGATATTTTAATGATATATTGACCGCTGAACTGGATATGTCCCCCGGTTTTAATTTCAGAAATCCGGTCACCTTATACTACCACCCTTTATACATGGTTAGAGAGAGAGTACAACTACTACCAACATTTATACATGGTTAGAGAGAGAGTACAACTACTACCAACCTTTATACATGGTTAGAGAGAGTACAACTAATACTACTACAAACCTTTATACATAGTTAGAGAAAGAGACTTTTACTACCCTTTATAGATGGTTAGTGAGAGAAGGTACTACTAACCTTTATACATGGTTAGAGAGAGAGGGTACTTCAGGCCGAGCTGGTTGTCTTTGAAAGAGTCCACAAAGTCCTCTAGCATCTGCAGACCATGGCCGTTTCCACGGTGACACTTCCTGACAAAGATGGAGTCCATGACAGGAAGCTGGTAGCGCTGGGTCACAAAGTTATTACACAAGCTGTCTGGAGAGTGAGAGGAAGGTATGTACTGTAAGGTATGCTATAATTGATTGATACATTATTGACTGTCATATAAAACGCAGGATAATCAAACAAGATACATTGCAAGAGATCAAAACTGAAGTCTGTACTTTCTCAAAAAGCTGGGATCTTTTAATGTTGACTGTAATATACTGACTCGGTTTTACACATCTTTTATTGAGAGTACTTTAACTTTTTGTATTGTTTGTTGGTTTGGCAATGCCACTGTCAGACAGAGAAATATGCTGAGAAGGATGATCACCACAGCAAGCAAGGTACTTGGAGTCAAACAGACAGGCCTGGATGAGATCTTTAAGGTCAGGACCCTCCGCAAGGCTCACAAAATCATTTTAGTCCCAAGCCACCCCCTGCACCCGGACTTTGAATTACTCCCCTCGGCAAGAAAAACAACCAGACAATAATTTGTGCCAGGTGTGATATCCCTCCTAAATAGCTCGGGCTAATGTTCCTATCCACCCAGGAAGGTATGTAACTGTTATGAAAGTTGTAGTCAAATATGTTTTGTATTTAAACGTGTAAATGACACTGCAACAAAATGTCCTCATGGGGACCATAACGTCAATAAAGTGAAGTTCTTAATACACTGCTGGAACACTTCTCCGATTAGAGAACATTAAAGTCAAACAAAAGTGGAAAAACATCTTCTGGCGATCTGCCTGTCTCAATGTGGATCTAATGAAAGCATTTGACAAATTAATTCCAGCTCATCTGTTATACTACGATGTCCTGCTCTGCAGTGGTCCTGTGTCTTCACTGAGCAACACTAAAAACTGTTTAACTTCTTAGGGAGTGGCGTCTAGGTGACGGTTTTGGAGAGTCTGGCGTGCCCAAAGTAAAATGCCTCCCATTCAGGCCCAGAAAATAGGATATGCACATATTTGGTACCATTGGATAGGAAACACTGAATTTTCCAAAAGTGTTAACCATTTGTCTGTGAGTAAAACAGAACGGATATGGCAGGCGAAACCCCGAGGAATTTCTGTCCTGGAAAAAGTGGTTTTCATAGAGTGCCTCATTTGGAACCCCTCCCTCATGAAAATGCCCTTATAAGGGCATATGAATGCAGTACCCATCGCTTCCTTTAGATGTCAACTGTCTCGAGACAGTATGGATTTTCATTTTGGATGCTTTAGACCAGAGAATAAGAGGAAACCAGGAAGTGTCCTTTTTATGTCAACAGTACCCAGCGCGCGCTCCCGACAAGGCGCGCTGTGTGTTTTTTACCGTCTTTATCGATCAGTTTATATTCCGGTTGATTTATAATAGTAAATATACGTAAAAGTGTTCCTGAGGATACATTTAAAACTATGTTTGATTGTTCTTGGACAAGTTTATAGGTATAAGATGAACGAGTTTGTGTCACGTTTCAATGGAGGAGTGGAAGCTATCGTTTCTGATTATGACGCGCGAACCAAATGGAGATTTATGGATAAAATACATTACTTTTTCTAACAAAAGAACCATGGATTGTCTTCGTTGGACACAGGATGACCTCAGCAGAAGTTCTTCAACAGGTAATTGATTTGTTTTCGCTGTGAAATGTGTTATGTGTGTGCTGTGATGGCTAATGGATTCATGGCTATGGGAAACATATGTGAGGTGCTACGCTCAAACAATCAAATGTGCTGCTTTCGCCGTAAAGCCTTTTTGAAATCTGACAATGCTGTGATATTGCCAAGAAACAGAGCTTTTGATGAGTATGGAACACTTGTATATTGGTGGATGTTTAATAATTCAACTTTTGGATTTTGAATTTGGCGCCTTGCATTTCACCTGGTAGTGTCGCTAGCGCCCCAACAATCCCGAAGAAGTTAAACACACAGGGAACGATACTTTGCACCAAAAATACTGAACATTGTGATGGGTTCTGACTTATAACCGGAACAATTGAAACTATGTGCTACTATATTTTTGGTATTACTATAAAATCCATATCTTGGCCATTCTAGAAATCATCTTCAGGAAGTTGAGGCTAACGAATTGCCTTGTGTAAGTTGGGGTACTGCCCAGTCTCGACTAACTAGTTAACGTCACCGATCAAATAAGAGCGGTTTTGGTTTAAACAAAAAACCTTGACAGTTTGACCAGACAGAGGCCGCTCACCTTTGGGTTTGACAGAGTAGAACCCGACAGCGTTTCCGTCCTTCCAGAGGACCTTGGCGAAGTCGTGCTGGCCGTGGCACAGGAAGGGCACCTCAGGTTTGTCCATCTCACCCACGCGGTACACGATACGGTTCAGAATGTACAGGACGATCCTTTCACCAAGGCTCCTCGCCTGGGGTGGGGGACACAGACATAATGACACTTAACAAAAATGTTAAACACACACACACACCTCTCCCCAGGAGTTTTCAACTGCAACAATGCACAAACATACTTCCTCACTGCTCAATCTACATACACTAGTAGGCCACAAGATTCAGAAGGGACTTGGTTCAGTACATGGCATCGTCATCTTTCACCTCCCACTAAAATGGTTACGTGACAGTATTTACTGCTCCGTAGCTCTGCTAACCCCTTGTAAAACATAGAAATTACATTTAACTGTAGGGTTTTAAATCATGACCCTAAACAGTGTACTGCTCCTAGTTTCAAATTTGTGTGTCTCTCTTAGGGTTAAGACAGCATCGTCTATCGAGGATGATTGACAGCCATTGTAGATGGTGACGACATCGTGATGTGACAGACAATAGCCTAGCCTATTTGGACTTGACTGGCAACTTTAAGTAAAGAGCGGAGTTGGGCAGTGTACAGCAGGGCAATGTTGAGTGGCCTATTCCTTTGCAATAGCCTGCATAACATATTTTAAAGATATATATTATAAACCATTTACAGAATGCACAAGAACAATGTAGACTGAGCCGAGAGATTCACCAATGCAGCGCAAAATGTCAAGTCAGGGTTTTCTTTTTTTTGTCCCTTGACTATCGGATGATCTGGGCCTAAAAGCCAAAGCCAATTTTTTTTTTTAATAGCAGACACACACATTCTAATTGTTATTAAAGCCTACCTTCCCATTTTCTCTCCATTTGGTAAGAGGACTTGACATATTAAGCTTCTTTCAGGTTTCATGCACCCTGGATTTCTCCCGCCGTGCTATTTCATGATTAAACATTTACATTAATCTAACAGAATTTAAGTTCAGTTGTTTTTGAATAACCTTAAACATGGTAGGCCTAAGGTAATTTATGAGCAAGATGGAAAAATCAAATTAGTAGTTCGAACAAACCTTACAGTTGAGCAAAGCTTAGGCTTTGTGCCGTCACGAAACCAAACGGCCAAAAGCATAGACTAATCCTACTAACTGAAATATCATAAAAAGACAAGATAGTTATGAGCATTTCCCATATATTACAAGAGAGTTTGTCCAATGTTTTTTGGTTTATAAAAAATTGGGCTGGCCACATTCTCTAATGGGTGATTTTATAAGTATAGAATCACACTAGAACAAAAGTTGATTTTGCTCAACCCTAGTATGTGTGTGTGTACATGCACGCTGTGTTTCTCCATTGTTCCATGCTAATCAGAACAAGTTGCAGGGCAAAGCCAGGCAGAGAGCCATGAGTTTGTTCTGACTGGTGTCTTTGTGCTCTGTCCTCTACACACACACACACACACACACACACACACACACACACCAGAAATACAATAGACATGCAGTGCTTGGCATTCTGTCCACAACAATGTTATTATGCATCTGATGGGGTAGATAAACATGCCAAGGCTAATGTGTGTGTGCGCGCTATCCATCATGTTGTTGTAGTATCCTGTGTAGAGCTGAACCCAAGTAGTTGACTGGTCGATTGATAGGCTGTTGGTCAACTGGTCAATTTATTTTTTCGAGCATTAGCATGCATATATATGTATATACACACACACACTACCAGTCCAAAGTTTGGACACACCTACTCATTCAAGGGTTTTTCTTTATTTTTACTATTTTATACATTGTAGAATAATAGTGAAGACATCAAAAATATGAAATAACACATGGATTCACGTAGTAACCAAAAAAAGGGTTAAACAAATCAAAATATATTTTAGATTCTTCAAAGTAGCCACCCTTTGCCTTGACAGCTTTACACACTCTTGGCATTCTCTCACGTCTGGAGGAAACCTGGCAACATCATGCTGTGGGGATGTTTTTCAGCGGCAGAGACTGGGAGACTAGTCAGGATCGAGGGAAAGATGAACGGAGCAAAGTACAGAGAGATCCTTGATGAAAACCTGCTCCAGAGCACTCAAGACCTCAGACTGGGGCAAAAGTTCACCTTCCAACAGGACAACGACCATAAGCACACAGCCTCAAGGGGTCTGAATACCTTCCAAATGCACTGTACGACCTTTGTCAATTTAGTCATCGTCTTTTGTTTGGAGCGCTCCTGTCAATTAAGTAACGACGCGCACACATTATTATGGATAGAAGTAGGCCTTTGGGCTACCTGTACCTGGCCTGCATACAAAATGTGCTTAGTTGGGGATCTGATAGTATTTCTGATTGTCTTAATGCACCACCACTAATGAGCTGTGGAGCTTCTCAATGTAATGTTTTCTTCACCTCAAACAGCAAGCAAACTAATCTGTTTTTACATCCATTGAGAATAACAATAGTTCTTCAATGTATTTGAAAAATCTTTCCAGTTCTCTCCCTTTCGATAAACACTCAGCGTGAAACGGAAAAATGTCATGCTCTGATCCAGTAAAAACGTAATAAAAAAGGCCTACCTGATGATTTCTTATCCCTTGCGCATATAGCCTACAGCTGTGTCTGTCCCAAGCTCACTGGCACAGGAAACTGAGTTTTATACAATGTTGCAAGTTTGCTAGGGCAAGCTTCAGGCCCAGACCCAAGATGATAGTTGATACAATGTTTCAAGTTTGTTGCAGACAGTCCACGCACAGCCAATGTAATTTACAGGATATTTATCGTTATCAGGATATTTTCTACCTGCAGGATGCAGTGTTCACCCCAACAATGATTTTGAAATAGGAAGATATTATAAATTAAATGAAACTGTTCCACGAAAATGTGCATATGAAAACCATAACTGGCACGCGGATCGGTAGAAAAGAAATTGGCATTCCACATGAGAAAGGTTGCCAACTCCTCGTGGGTTAAATGTTTTGATTTCTTGATCTCTGGCTCCCTCTGGAGTCATTTGTGTATAATTTAATCACAGCGCACTTAAAGCACCAGACAATCTCAATACGTAGGCCTATAGTTGATTCTATTAAAAACACATAGGGTGGGTCTATATAAGGAAAAATTCACATTTGAAATGTTAGACCAATTGATTGGACAGACGACTTTTGGTCGACCAAGGTTTGTTTTTGTCGGGGACAGCCCTAATCCGGTATGTCCTCTCATATTGTGTCAGATTCAGAGTTTCTCCTTACACCAGACAAAACTAATATCCTACGTCCACAGAGTGTGTTTGTGTTTTTCAATGTGCTAGCTTTACATTAAATCGATGTGTCAAGTCAACAAATCATCTTGTGTTGTAGTGTGTGTGTGTGTACCTTGACCAGGCCAGTTCTAGAGGGGTCTGAGGTTCTGAGGATGTCCTCTACTGACCACCACTGTCCTGCCAGGTACAGAGCTACCGCTGGAGAGAGAGTGACATTGAGAATTAGAGTTCGATGAGTATGACATATGGTTAAAATCCAAACGTCCGCTGTACGAAATAGAAACCCCCAGAACATACCCTAAACTCCAGTAGATATGAAGGGATCGGATGTGTGTATGCTGGTGGTTTCAAACAAAATAGCTTACACCTACAGTAACTATGGAATGGAAACTATCAACTTACACTCTGACTGTGTCAAAGGATAGGGACAGGGGGCTCGGGATGGGTTTTCAGACTGCTGAGGCTGTGTGTGTGTGTACACCTTTCTGTGGCTGGGCAGGGTATGGGTAGTGTTGTGTGTACCTGTGAGCTGATCATCTGGGGAGAACAGGGCCATAATCTTGTGCTTCAGGTCTCCTCCAAAGATGGGAACAAAACCAACGTTACACAGACCGATACTGATCTGAGAGGGGGAGAGAGAGAAAGAGTGACATGGTGTTAGAGTTGACTAAACTAACAGTGTGTGTGTGTGTGTGTGTGTGTGTGTGTGTGTGTGTGTACACCTTTCTGTGGCTGGGCAGGGTAAAGCTCTCCGTCTTGTCGGGGCTGACGTATCGTAGCTGGGTCATGTAGCCCTCTGCTGCCTGCTCCTCCTCCTCTTGCCTCACTGAACCCAACACGTCCACAGGGAACTCCATCCCTACAGGGCAAAGGTCAGGAGTCACTCATCATGCCAAATAAAATATATGTCTGGTCCCATTGATGAACGCACTGGGAACGGATTATTTTAAACAAGCCAAACTTTATACCTGTATTCTGTCTTCCCCCTAGGCACTACGTAAGACCACCTCTTCATATCCAAAATAAACCCAAATCAATGAAAATGGAGTCGCACAATGTATAAAGTGCTGAAATACTCACTGTGGCTCATCAGACTGCACAATAAAAGCCATGCTATTCTGATGTCACCATGACATCAACAATTACCATTTTATTCGTCACGTGCTTCGTAAACAGGTGTAGACTAACAGTGAAATGCTTACTTCAGTGACAACACTTCCAATGCTGCCCTCCCTTGAAGGACGAAACGTCCCACCTTTAAAACACCTATGTATAGAACCCTCAACATGGACTACAATAGAGAACAGGCTACTTCCATCTGGACACTACACAACCAGCCACATGCGCACTGAAGAGGATGGAGGAAAAACACTGACATTTAGTCAGCAAATTAATCGTACTATTTATAGTATCTAGAAATGACAGTCACCACGGTCTTATTGCAGAAAGGTCCCTCACATGAGAATTAATAATATAAGGAGATCAAAGGAGATCAAGACTATATGTTATAGATGAATAGTCAGCTATTGAATTAAGGGACAAACAAACAAAATAATCAGATATGGAAATTGAAAACAAATGGGTCCATTGTGCTAAATATTATGAGGCAATATTTTCTATTCGGGATAGGTTAGATATACTGTACAGTATGTTCTACGAGCAAGAAGTGTGCTTTCTACCAATGCTGTTTCACCGGTTTCCTATTAGACACTGGATGGACCACGTCCACCGGTTTCCTATTAGACACTGGAATGGACCACGTCCACCGGAGGAGACTTTACAGTAGGGCTCAGGGCCTGTTCCGTGAGCCGAAGCAGACATCAGCACTAATGAAAACCAGTTAATGTCTTCTGTGACGCTGGCCTGTCGCAGACTGACCTCTCTCACACAGTTCTGTGTTACTGTCACAACTGTTACAACACCAGAGGCTTTCAAGGGGTGCAGACACTACCACACAAATTTAAAGCAGATGTGTACAGGCAAACACTCCCTCTCGGATGCACGTACACTAGCCTACACACACACAGGTTCCCCCTATCCCAGACAGTTGGCAGTAGTCCCAGCCATCCTGAGATGTTCTGTGGCAGTCTGTCACCCCCGGTCTGTGTCAGCCTCACACTACCAGGACGGCACAGAGAAACGACAGAAAGAGAGAGAGTCAGGGACTAACTCTGTGTACAATAATGGTGTTTATCATTATCTGCATACCACAGTAAGTTCCTTCAGTCGAGCAGTGAATTTCAAGCACAGATTCAACAATAAAGACCAGGGAGGTTTTCCGATGCCTAGCAAAGAAGGGGCCCTATTAGAAGATGGGTTAAACTTTTTTTTTTAAAAAGCGGACATTGAATATCCCTTTGAGCATGAAGTTATTAATTACACTTTGGATGGTGTATCAATCCACCCAGTCACTACAAAGATACAGGCGTCCTTCTTAAGTTGACGTAGAGGAAGGAAATCGCGCAGGGATTTCACTAAGAGGCAAATGGTGATTTGAAACCAGTTACAGTTAAATGGCTGTGATAGGAGAACTGAGGATGGATCAACATTGTAGTTGCTCCACAAATACTAACCTAATTGACAGGGTGAAAAAGAAACCTGAACAGAATACAAATATTCAAAACAATGCACTAGAAGCACTGAAGTGATACTGCAAAGAAATTTACTTTCGTCACGAATACAAAGCATTATGTTTAGGGCAAATCCAACACGTCACTGAGTACCACACCACATATTTTTACGCATGATGGTGACATCATGTTATGGGTATGCTTGTCATCAGCAAGGACTGGAGTTTTTTGGGGGGGGAGAAAAATAATAACGCCAAGCACAGGCAAAGTCCTAGAGGAAAACCTGGTTCAGTCTGGTTTCCAACAGACACTGGGAGGACAAATCCACCTTTCAGCAAGACAACCTAAAACACAAGGCCAAATATACACTGGAGTCACTTACCAAGATGACCTGAATGTTCCTGGGTGGTCTAGTTAGCTTTTATTTGAAAATCTATGGCAAGTTGTCTAGCAAAGAACTTGACGTTTGCAAAATTCTGAAAGACTCACAGCTGTAATTGCTGCCAAAGGTGGTTCTAACATGTATTGACTCAGGGGGGTTGAATACTTATCTAATCAAAATAAGTGTTTACATTTTTTTTAAAGTCTGAACTTTGACAGAGCATTGTGTAGATCGTTGACAAAAATGAATATTAAATCCCTTTTAATTCCACCTTGTAACAACAAAATGCAGAAAAAGTCAAGGGGTGTGAATACTTTCTGAAGGCCCTGTATGAGCGACTATTTACCAGTTGTGCACTCATTCTCAGAGTCGTTTGTTTGTTTGGGGGATATCTGTAGACCAGCGGTAACCTGTAAAAAGTATTTTTTAAATTGGGGGCCCGCCTGTTTTGCAAGTTATTTAGGCAATAATACGTGTTACATATCAGTTTTCAAACAATGTAAAAATATATATCATTAAGTTAATAAAGCCACATACAAACATGGTCTCTTTTTTTGTTTTCTTGAGTAAGGCAGCTCCAAAATGCAGGTGATTCAGTCTAGCTCAGTACTTTCTGTGGTGGTGGGGCCAGCCAGCAGAAAATAGAGCGTTGCGCCGTGATTGGCTCAGTGTTGTCACTCATGGGGACACTACGTCACCGCCAAGTCTTAGGGAAGAGCTAGAAAACTCTAGCCCCTTGGGTGCTGCCTTAGAGTTTCATTAGAAGTGCCCATCAAAGACTCAAGGTCATTGGCCACAGATAAAATGACGTCAAATCACGTTATGTCTACAGTAGCTTTGTTTGGACTTTGATGTTCAAGAGAGCAAAAACAAGGTGAGTCCAAAAATGTATTGTATGCTGCTTTATTATTGATGTAATATACCAAGGGAGATATGTATACTGTAGCTAAGAAAGTAATACTCAGTGTAAGATGTTAATAGCCCGTGTGCCTATAACATCTAAATACCCTGTTTTAGACAAATGTAATCATTGAGCTTCCATTGTCTGCTTATACACCCCCTTTATTTATCCTTGGTGTACAGGGAGAACACAGTAAGAACGGCCCATGTCCTGAATCATTTTGGTGTACATTTCAAGTGCTAAAGATAGGTGACTACGTCCGTCCTAGCTCGCTCATTAATGTCTTAAACCGAAATTACGGATTGCTTCTTATTCGCTTGTTGTCCCCTTACGCCATAGTTTGTACATCTCAATTGCCATTAGAAACCACATTTGTTTAAGCAAGTCAGCCATATCAGCTATGTTTTTTTAAAGGCAGTAAATGAGGCTGAATGAACTGTTTTGCTGCCAGACAAGGCTCTGCTGATAGCCAGGTGTAGTAGTGGTAAGATGTTGGGACAGCTTTATGTAGGCCGTTTGTCACCGTTATAGTGCAATTAATGTATTGTTTAGTGTTGTGGCTTTGCTGGCATGCATCCCAGTGCTAAAATCGCCACTGCTGTAGACACTGCAGGAGTCGTGGGACGGTTTTAAAATTGCTTTTTGTCTGGCATCTCTCCAACAGACTGTCAGCAGCGTCTCGTTGCCCAATTGAGCCATCCCGAGCTGGGGTAGTTCGTTTCATGTCTCAGGCACTCGGCCTGTGCCACGAAAGAGCGGAGTTAGCCGTTTGGGAGAATGGTGAATGTGCTGCTAAGGCAAATCCGGGGGATGCAGGCGAATAAACCACTGTTCATTATTCCACTCATTCACAATTATTCCACTCATTTATTGTTAACTAGTAAATAGTAGCCTACAGCAAAGTCTGTTTAAATCATTTCTAACAATTTCTGCTACCATGTGGGCTTTAGCTTGCTTGAGCCTGCTAACTGAGCAGTGTTAATTCACCTATTTCCATACACATTTCACTTAACATATCTTACAAATGAGTTGTTTAATCTAACTGCTTAACTAGATATCTGTACATGGAATTGTATTTGTTTTTACAAAATCTTTTCTAATCTTTACAGGAAAATGCCACGGGCACTATCTGATGTGTGGAGACATTTCACTGCAGCTAATGTAGAAGGAAAAGCTGTGTACATGTGAAAATACTGTGCCAAATCATGTGTGAAGAATGCAACAAAGATGCAGAATCATCTGGCCAAGTGCATAAAGTTCTCTAAGCGCTCACAACAAGCAACCTCTGAAAAAGTCCCTCTACTTCTATTTGAGGTGAAAATGATGAATCAGACACCTTATCGATAGCAACAGCTCATGGTCCTCCTGGAATCAGACGTTTTTTTTGACTCAATGGAGGAACATAGAGAAATGCTAATGAATGTCTTGCTCGAGCTGTGTATACAACTAGTTCACCTCTGATGCTCACAGGCAATGTGTATTGGAAGAGATTTCTGAATGTTCTTTGCCCAGCATACACCCCTCCAACAAGACATGCTTTATCTACTCAGTTGCTGGATGCAGATTTCAGAGTTCATGTGAAGGTCAAGCAAATCATAGAGAAAGCAGACTATTGCAATCTCTCTGATGGGTGGTCTAATGTTCGTGGGCAAGGAATAATTAACTACATAATCTCCACCCCTCAACCAGTATTCTACAAGAGCACAGACAAGGGACAACAGACACACCGGTCTCTATATTGCAGATGAGCTGAAGGCAGTCAATGACCTTGGACCACAGAAGGTACAGTTGAAGTCAAATCAAAGTTTGTCACATGCGCCAAATACAACAGGTGTAGACCTTAGTGAAATGTTTACTTACAGGCTCTAACCAACAGTGCAAAAAAGGTATTTGGTGAACAACAGGTAAGTAAAGAAATAAAAACAACAGTAGTGAGGCTATATACAGTAGCGAGGCTACATACAGGCACCGGTTAGTCGGGCTGATTGAGGTAGTACGTACATGTAGATATGGTTAAAGTGACTATGCATATATGAGTAGCAGTAGTGTAAAAGTAATAGAGGGGTTGGTGGGTGGCGGGACACGATGCAGATAGCCCGGTTAGCCAATCTGCGGGGGCACTGGTTGGGCGCCCGTAAACTGCAGCCATTTCTTCTGGCCAAAAGAGCTCCACACTAATTGCACTAAAAACATCTAATCCACATTGACCATCAAACAACCAAATATAAACAAAAGCACAATGTATACCCATCCAATGCACACACAGTAAATACCTGATGTAGTTAACTCTCAACTGTAAGTTTGTGTGCATGTCTGGCTGTGCACGTGTGTAGCATTCCTTACGTAACACTGGCCTATAGGAGCAGAGCAGGAAATAGACACCCAGTCAGGGCCTCAGAGCTTGCTCATAGGTACATATAGGATGTGTGATGTCACACAGCAGATGTAGCCCTATAGCCACCACACTAAGTTAGTGTGTGCACTCAGACAAATACCAATGTTGAAGTGTAAAATCTTGAGCAGTTTTGCTTGTTTTAACACACGTTGTTATAGAAACATTGTTTTGCTTGCTGTAACATAATGAATCGCTTCCATACACCCCCCCCTCCTTCTCCGAGACACACATATATATATATATATATATATATATATATACACACACACACACACACACACACACACAACCTCTCTGAAGATAGATAACATTCCTGATCCAGACCTTCACTGTGTTAAAGTTTCTAAGTAGCCTAGCCCTATCTGGTGGCAATAATGTGAAACGTCAGAAGAGGGACGTATCTCCTACACTATAATTTAGCCTTGATGAAAGAGAAGAGTGCAATACACACGCACATCAACTTTAGTAGGTTATAGGAGAGGCGTGGCAGTGCCGATTCTGCAAAAAACGTGCCACTATGTAGGCCTGTCGAAGTTCATCAAACAAACAGTATGCGAAATGCAATTCGATATAGTAACCCAGGTGAACGAACAATAACTGGACCAAATCTTCTGGGAATCCTGATTTCCCACACCACGTCAAATTTCCAAATTCCTTAGCGTGCTCTTGGATGCCACCACTTGTGAAAACATCGGCCCTATCCAAACATATCCATCCAACACAGTCCTAAATTCAAAAACACCCTCTACGTACATTTAAAATTCGAAAATGGTAGCTTTTCTTAGTGATGCTTCCCCTCATCAGCAGGGCCACACCAACCATCTCATCCCAGCGCGTTTCAGGACTCCAAACACTCCCGCAACAATCTACAAATATCTCCAATTTAAAATACGTTGTGTTGTTTGTGAAATAATCAGGAACTCACCTTTATCCTGCTGATGACACGTAGGCAGTTTCTTTTGCACCAACTACACGGTTTACTTCTTGATTTTTTTTTAAACCCACGAACGCCTCGGTTGCTAATAGCTTGTAGCCTGCGCGACAGCGCGTACGCTCCCCATGATGCGCGCGTTCCGTTCTTTGGCTGCTGGGACAGAGAGAATGTGCAACGCAAGGCAAACATTCCAACAACATAACCAACCCGGGACCACAATACGAATGATATCTCAAATATTTATTTAAAACATTATAAGCGCAAAGTGCAAGATTGTTTTTTGTGACCTATAGCCTCTAAATTCTTTCCAAGTTAGAACTTGATTTGCACTCTCTCTGATATCATCAAATTATTTATTTGAAGTAATCCTAGGCTACATATTAATATATTCACAACATGTGTGTGTGATACTGGTGCTTTACAATTACACAGAGATGATGTGAAAATATCTGATGTGATTGGTCGAAATACCAATTAGTGGAGAAGAAAAAGATCAAATTGGGCTGCCTGTGTAGACGCAGCCTTTGAACAGTAGATGGAGTCAAATCATTGAGAATTACTTCTCTTTTTAGCCCAGCAAAAGAGTAGGCATAGTAGGCTGCGTTTACACAGACAGATCACAAGACCAATTAGTGACAAAGAGTATCAGTAAAATATTTAAAATGTTGCATTTGCATTTTTGTTCAGTATGTTGACAATAAAGCTTCCAAGTGGGGGGCCTAGCCCTCCCAGGCCCACCCATGGCTGCGCCCCTGCCCAGTCATGTGACATCTATAGATTAGGGCCCAATGAATTTATTTCAATTGACTGATTTCCTTCTATGAACTGTTACTCAGTAAAATCTTTAAAATTGTTGCATGTTGCATTTGCATTTTTGTTCAGTATGTTGACAATAAAGCCCCTATTTGCTGTATACTTTGGAAGTATTGGAATTAGGCCAAGACGGTTTCTAAAGGAAATAGCAATTGCGAACTTGATCGAATGTCTCTGGAGGTGTTGGCAGAATGTTTTTAACTTTTAAAGTGACATTTGCTGTAGCTTATCTGACAGTTTCTGGAGAGAAAAAAAAGCTAATTGTTGTGGAACTGTAAACAGATCGTTTGAATTCAATAAAGTTTTGCATAAACTTTTTCCAAACCTAAATATGCTGCAATGCCTACTAATTTTGAAAACATATCTAGTATGTCTACTAAAAAGCTAGCCTAAAAACTGCCTGTTCATCTGTTAAATTATACTGTATGTTATAAACCTCACTCGCTGTCTGATGCATAGAGCTAAATATTTGAAATAATAGCCTATCTAATAGGCCCAATTTAACAAGAGATGGTAATTTGTTGAAGGCTAAAGATTCTTCGGGAATATGAACCCATCATGATCAGAAAAGGTGGCAAGGAATTTATTCAGCAATGGTTATAAAAATATGTATTGTGTATTATGTTTATATTAAATATTGTTTACTTGCGACAATTACAGGAAGCTATTCAGGCGCATGCGTTTCTAAGAGCTTTGTGAGAGCATGATTGTCCTTTTCACTTCGGTTCTCAGTTTTACCGGTCAGGAAACTTAGGGCTGAACCAATGGGAAAAATGTACGTTCCCACAACTTCCCACAAAGGAACCAAATGTGCTAGCTGGAATATGCTTATTTCTAACTCAGGGATGGGCAACTGGAGGCCTGCAGATTCATTTCACATTTTGTTTTAAATAATAACTCAGTCAGGGTCTCAACTTACTGTTGACTGTTAGAATAATAGAATGAATACACAAGGTGCAATTTCGAAATTTGGTTGTGCATCAGCAGTCATTCAATTAGCCATTCAATGTTTTTAGATTGGTAAGTTAGTCTAGCGGCTTGCTATCTAAACTTGTAGTAAGCATGGTTGAATTACTGACCGGGGGTGGGGCCCATTGATCATCAGTTATCATATGCAAATATTTGCCTCCACCCTATAGCAGAATGAGTAGAATTGCAGAAAATGTGTGGTAAAACTGCACAATTTTTCTCTCTGCCCCATGGCAAAATGTGTAGAATTGCAGCAAACTTGCTTTAAAAACGGCAACATTTTCTCTACGCCCCATGGCAAAATGTGCAGAATTGCAGGAAACTTTAAAACTTCGCTGTCACAACGGGTGATGGGTGCCGCTAAAATATTTTGCTCATGAGCCAGTACATGCCCTCATGAGTTTTAGTTTTCTGTGGCCCCCACCCACCCCCATCAAAGTTGCCCATCCCTGTTCTAACTATTTCAAATGCAAAGATGCAAAACCTTTTAATCTTCACTCTTCTCACCAATGGCAAACGTGTCACACCCTGATCTGTTTCACCTGTCTTTGTGCTTGTCTCCACCCCCCTACAGACGTCACCCATCTTCCCCATTATACCCTGTGTATTTATACCTGTGTTCTCTGTTTGTTTGTTGTCAGTTTGTTTTGTTTCGTGAAACCTACCAGCGTTTGTTCCCATGCTCCTGTCTGTTCTTGCTCCTGTTTTCTAGTCCTACCCGGTTTTGACCGTTCTGCCTGCCCTGACCCTGAGCCTGCCTGCCGTTCAATACCTTGCCCCACATCACTGGATTATTGACTCCTGCCTGCCCTGACCCTGAGACTGCCTGCTGTTCTGGACCCTTTGCACCCTCTCTGGATTACTGACCCTTGCCTGCCTTTGACCTGTTGTTTGTCTGCCCCTGTATTAGAAATAACCTTTTGTTTCTTCGACAGTATCTGCATCTGGGTCATACCTGAAACCTAATGAAATGATTATATCTGGTAAGTATATTTATGTTTTAGTTTTTTAATGAATAAGCGTGTCATCATATCCCCCATTTACACAAATACAATACTTGGCTACTTGCCTAATTGCAATGCAAAACTTCAACCACTAGAAACTGTGGTTCAACCACTAGAAACACAAGGTCTAAAATTTGCGAAAAGCTAAGCACATTCTCATGACATGTTCCGTTTTTATAAATGCCAACTTTTGTGTGAAAACTGGCGCAGGCATGCTTTAGTGGATATTTTTTCTTACACAACGTCTATAAATGAGGCCACTGGCACATGCAACTGTACTTGCCAAATAAAAGTGATTCTGAAAGACACACACACACACCCAAATACGCACACCCCAACCTATACCTTCTCCCAACCACAAAATGAATAATGAACTGGTACCCTAACCCCACACTCCACCACATCATCTCATTACCCAGCCAGCCAGACAATCAAGAGTGTTGTGTTCGGTCTTCCTTAATTACTTAAAGCTCTTCCAGGAGTGAGGAGCAGCGACAGTGGCCAGGACTTAATAATAACAGCGTTAATGTGATACAGAGGTGCTCACAAACACCCTAGTGTTTAGGCCAAAGACAGAACAGAGAGCTGGACTGAAAGGGTTCTGTTGCAAGGTGGCCGGCAGGTCTCGTGTACGATGGTATTATCGTAGTGTTGTTCGGGCCGTGGCCTCCTAACTCTCAGCCAGGATAAATCTATCTGAATTACTCTGCAGATTTCAGAGGAGACTCTCTACCTTCACTGTATTTACTGGAAGGAATTTAATTAAGTGATAAGAGCAAGGAGAAATTGCAGGGAGTCCAATATCAACATGCACAGTGCTTTCGGAAAGTATTCAGATCCCTTGACGTTTTCTACATTTTGTTACGTTACAGCCTTATTCTAAAATAGATTCAATATTTTTTTCGCTCATTAATCTTAACACAATAACCCATAATTACAAAGCAACATTTTGTTTTGATTATTTAGCAGCAAATGTATCAACAAAATATCACATTTACATAAGTATTCAGACCCTTTACTCAGTACTTTGTTGAAGCACCTTTGGCAGCGATTACAGCCTCGAATCTTCTTGGGTATGACGCTACAATCTTGGCACACCTGTGTATGGGGAGTTTCTCTCATTCTTTTCTGCAGATCCTCTCAAACTCTGTCAGGTTGGATGGGGAGCATCACTGCACAGCTATTTTCATGTCTCTCCAGAGATGTTCGATCGGGTTCAAGTCCGGTCTCTGGCTGGGCCACTCAAGAACATTCAGAGACTTGTCCCAAAGCCAGTCCTGCATTGTCTTGGCTGTGTGCTTAGGATCGTTGTCCTGTTGGAAGGTGAACTTTTGCCCCAGTCTGAGGTCCTGAGCGGTGTGGAGGAGGTTTTCATCAAGGATCTCTCTGAACTTTGCTCCATTCATCTTTCCCTCGATCCTGACTAGTCTCCCAGTCCCTGCAGCTGAAAAACATCCCCACAGCATGATACTGCCACCACAATGCTTCACCATAGGGATGGTGCCTGGATTCCTCCCGATGTGACGCTTGGCATTCAGGCCAAAGAGTTCAATCTTGGTTTCATCAGACCAGAGAATCCTGTTTCTCATGGTCTGAGAGTCCTTTAGGTGCCTTTTGGCAAACTGAGGGAGGTGTTGGTAATGTGTCCTTTTGTCTGATGAGTCCAAATTTGAGATTTTTGTTTCCAACGGCCGTGTCTTTGTGAGACACAGAGTAGGGCGAGCAGATGATCTCCGCATTTGTGGTTCCTACCGTGAAGCATGGAGGAGGAGGTGTGATGGTGTGGGAGTGCATTGCTGGTGACACTGTCTCTGATTTTTTTAGAATTCAAGGCACATTTAACCAGCATGGCTACCACAGCATTCTGCAACGATATGCCATCCCATTTGCTTTGCGCTTAGTGGGACTATCATTTGTTTTTAAACAGGACAATGACCCAACACACCTCCAGGCTGTGTAAGGGCTATTTGACCAAGAAGGAGAGTGATGGAGTGCTGCATCAGATGACCTGGCCTCCACAATCATCTGACCTCAACCCAATTGAGATGGTTTGGGATGAGTTGGACCGCAGAGTGAAGGAAAAGCAGCCAACAAGTTCTCAGCAAGACTGTTGGAATAGAATTCGTGGTGAAGCTGGTTGAGAGAATGCCAAGAGTGTGCAAAGCTGTCAACAAGGCTAAGGGTGGCTACTTTGAAGAATCTCAAATATAAAATATATTTTGATTTGTTTAACACTTTCTAGGTTTCAAGATGATTCCATATATGTTATTTCATAGTTTTGATGTCTTCACTATTATTCTATAATGTAGAAAATAGTAAATGAAAGAAAAACCCTTGAATGAGTAGGTGTTTCCAAACTTTTGACTGGTAGTGTAGGTATTACAGACTCGGTCAGGGAGAGGTTGAAAATGTCACAGAAGACAGTTGGTCCGCGCATGCTCTGAGTACACGTCCTGGTAATCCATCTAGCCCCGCGGCCTTGTGAATGTTAACCTGTTTGAAGGTCTTACTCATATCAGATATGGAGTAAGTGATCACATTGTTGTTCGGAACAGCTGGTGCTCTCATGCATGCTTCAGTGTTGCTTGCCTCGAAGCGAGCATAAAAGGCATTTAGCCCGTCTGCTAGGCTCGCGTCACTGGGCAGCTCACGGCTGGGTTTCCCTTTGTAGTCCATAATAGTTTACAAGCCTTGCCCCATCCGACGAGCATCAGAGCCAGAGTAGTATGATTCAATCTTAGTCCTGTATTGACACTTTGCCTGTTTGAGGGTTCGTCTGAGGGCGTAGTAGGATTTCTTATAAGCATCCGGATTAGTGTCAACCTCCATGAAAACAGCAGCTCTAGTCTTTAGCTCGGTGTGGATATTGCCTGTATTCAATGCCTTCTGGGTGGGATATGTACGTATGGTCACTGTAGGGATGACTTTGTCGATGCACTTATTGATGAAGCCGGTGACTGAGGAAGTATACTCCTCAATGCTATTGGATGAATCCCGGAACATATTCCAGTCTGTGCTAGCAAAACAGTCCAGTCACTGTTACTTCCTGCTTTAGTTTTTGCTTGTAAGCAGCAATCAGGAGGATAGAATTATGGTCAGATTTGCCAAATGGAGGGCGAGGGAGAGCTTTGCACACATCTCTGTGTGTGGAGTAAAGGTGGTCTCTAGTTTTTTTCCTTCTGGTTGCACATGTGACATGCTGGTAGAAATGAGGTAAAACAGATTTAAGTTTGCCTGCATTAAAGTCCCCTGCCACTAGGAGTGTCGCTTATGGATGAGCATTTTCTTGTTTGCTATGGCCTTATACAGCTAGTTGAGTGCGGTCTTAGTGCCAGCGTCAGTTTGTGGTGGTAAATAGACCGCTATGGAAAATATAGATGAAAACTCTCTTAGTAGATAGTGTGGTCTACAGCTTATCATAAGGTACTCTACTTTAATGTTAGACCTTGTGCACCAGCTGTTATTGACAAATAGACACACCCACACCCCTCTTCTTACCGGATGTAGCTGTTCTGTCCTGACGATGCACGGAAAACCCAGCCAATATGATCAATGTCGTCATTCAGCCATGACTCATGAAACATAAGATATTACAGTTTTTAGTGTCCCGTTGGAAGGATAGTCTTGAACGAAGCTCATCCATTTTATTCTCCAGTGATTGCACGTTGGCCAATAGAACGGATGGTAGATGCGGGTTACCCACTCGCCGATGAATTCTCACAAGGCACCCTGATCTCCGCCCAAGGTATTTCCATATTTTGGTTTAAAGAACTTATAAAAAAAGATGAGTGTTTTTTCCTGTATAATGGCCATGTACTCTCCACCATGCTTCTACATCTGCATTGCTTGCTGTTTGGGCTTTTAGGCTGGGTTTCTGTATAGCACTTTGTGACATTGATTGACTGATATATGTGACCGTGTACAAAGCAAGGTTTGAAATGACTGTTTTAGTCAAATATTATAAACATGGATTCTATGGATTACATTTCATGAACCCCTCCCACACAAATAATGGTATTTTTTCAAGCACTCTCTGTAGCTGAACTTTGTAACACAGGAAGTGCGGAGGAAACAATGAGCCCACATCCACCATCAGTGTCTGTAAATGGAAAAACCACGTCCCAGCTACAGTAGCACATAACATTCTGAGAACGATATGTTTCTTACAGCTTGGTGAGAGTGTGTTTGTCTTATGGTTATTTTGCATACAACCTTCTCACAACTTTCTGGGAATGGTGCAGTATAGTTACTTGGCTTTGGAACATTCTCAGCACATTTAAGGAACTTGACAAAAAAAATGGATTTCATTACTTTAACAGAAGTTCAAACATGGTTACATTTCATTTCAATTTTGGTAATGTTATAGGAATGTTCTGCAACTAGTTTGACATTGGGAGTGTTAACCATACCTACATGTACATACTACCTCAATAAGCCTGACTAACCGGTGTCTGTATATAGCCTCGCTACTGTTATTTTCAAATGTCTTTTTACTGTTGTTTTATCTCTTTACTTACCCACACA
Source organism: Brachymystax lenok tsinlingensis (assembly GCA_030435695.1). NCBI lineage: Eukaryota > Metazoa > Chordata > Actinopteri > Salmoniformes > Salmonidae > Brachymystax > Brachymystax lenok. The sequence goes on along the minus strand of CM059815.1, from coordinate 7,091,467 downwards.
CACACGCACCTTTTTTTGCACTATTGGTTAGAGCCTGTAAGTAAGCATTTCACTGTAAGGTCTACACCTGTTGTATTCGACGCACGTGACAAATAAACTTTGATTTGATTTGGTTTTGGTTAGTAATTATTTACTTATTTCACTGTAGAGCCTCTAGCCCTGCTCGATAAGCCTTAGTTAACACTTTAGTTCCACCTCCCACACATGGAGACATCACCTGGTTTAAACAATATTTCTAGAGATAATATCTCTTCATCGTCACTCTATGCACAGGTTTACCCCCACTGTATTCACGTCCTACCATACCTTTGTCTGTACATTTTGCCTTGAATCTATTCTACCGTACCCAGAAATCTGCTCCTCCTCTGTTCCTCTGGTGATGTGGAGGTTACTCCAGGCCCTGCAGTGCCTAGCCCCACTCCCACTCCCCAGGCACTATCATTTGTTGACTTCTGTAACCGTAAAAGCCTTGGATTCATGCGTGTTAACATTAGAAGCCTCCTCCCTAAGTTTGTTTTATTCACTGCCCTATCACACTCTGCCAACCCGGATGTCCTAGCCGTGTCTGAATCCTGGCTTAGGAAGACCACCAAAAACCCTGAAATTTCCATCCCTACCTATAACATTTTCCGACAAGATAGAACTGCCAAAGGGGGAGGTGTTGCAATCTACTGCAGAGTTCTCTCTTACTATCCAGGTCTGTACCCAAACAATTCGAGCTTCTGCTCTTACCGTTGCCGCTTGCTATAGACCACCCTCTGCCCCCAGCTGTGCCCTTGACACCATATGAGAACTGATCGCCCCCCATCTATCTTCAGAGCTCGTGCTGCTAGGTGACCTAAACTGGGACATGCTTAACACCCCGGCCATCCTACAATCTAAGCTTGATGCCCTCAATCTCACACAAATTATCAATGAACCCACCAGGTACAACCCCAAATCAGTAAACACAGGCACCCTCATAGATATCATCCTAACCAACTTGCCCTCTAAATACACCTCTGCTGTTTTCAACCAAGATCTCAGCGATCACTGCCTCATTGCCTGCATCCGTAATGGGTCTGCGGTCAAACGACCACCCCTCATCACTGTCAAACGCTCCCTAAAACACTTCAGAGAGCAGGCCTTTCTAATCAACCTGGCCCGGGTATCCTGGAAGGATATTGACCTCATCCCGTCAGTAGAGGATACCTGGTCATTCTTTAAGAGTGCCTTCCTCACCAGGTTCATCTAGCTGTGCTTGAACCTGACCGAGCTCAACAAACTAGCTCTGTTAACTGGGTCAATATCACAAAACGGTACCACTTGGACCATGCAACCTTTTACATTTTATTCATTTTATGTTTTACTATAAAAAGTAAATATTCGACTTGTAGAAAAACATGTTGACCAAGTTCCAGCACTTAGTTAGATCATTATAAACACATGTCCAGTGAATCAGTCATACGATATGTCCACCATGTTACGGACATGCTCTTAACTGTCTTTAATTACTGTCATTGGACTATTCTAATAATATTGACCTTTTCTTTAAGCTATTGTTTACCCTTGTCAACCCCGTCCATTTGTTCTGTTCAAATTATAAATAAGTAACAGATTGCATACAATGTGTGGTTTTATACAGAACTTCATCTGATTTGCACCTAGTCTTTCTAAATTGAGACAGAAATAATGATACTTTATATAATTGTGTGGTGTTGGCCGTGTCTCACTCTTTAAAATACATTACACAAATTCTTGATATTTGACAATGTAACTGAACTAATTTGAAAAAGATGCCAAGATATCAGGGTAGACCAAGGTATAACAGGGTTGACAGCTGCAATGGGACTGAACATAAATTAAACCCTGAACACTGAATACTGAACACTGAATAGACATCTACATAGTAATACATGTAGTAACAACATTGGAACTGCTATTTAGTTACATATTCATTGTGAAAAACAACACAAAAATACATGAATTGTGTCAGTCAGAAGCTTCGTCTGCATTTTGTTCTTTAGTCGTGTGATGGTTTGTTTGCGGCCGGTCTTGCATCTTCATCACGGAGAAAGACATCCTTCACTTTCCTTTTGATTTCTGTTTCTGTTCTGCTTCCCTTCCTCGTCAAAAAAGAGCAAAGGTCCCCTTCCAACTTCGCTCTCTTATTTGAAAAGCCCAACACCGTCTGGGCATGCAGCTGAAGTTTATACTTCTTCAGTATAGTCACTTTTGCAATGATTTGCTTGTTCTTCTGTTTCCTTGCATTTCTGTATTTTGTTTTGAAATCTTTAATGAGAGATGTGTGAAAGAGAAGAGCCCTCTTAATAGGTGATATCACATTCTGACGTCTCAGTAATGCTTTGACTGTTGAACGAGGCGATACAGATGACTGTTCTACCCTAATCCTTGCATACCTCTTCCTGTATTTTTCCTTTTTCCCCTCTCCTTTGGCACTTCTGATTTTAAATGCTCTCTCTCTTTTTGGAGTCTTCTGTGTGTTTTTTTTTCTAATGCGTTCCCCTTGCTGGCGTTGCCTAAAACACATTAAATGCATGGTTAGGATTCTAGGGGTAGAGTCAGAGATCAAGTTAAGGATAAGGGTTAGTAAATCGGGATTAGGGTTATGGGCTATGGTTAGGGATTACGGTTAGAAAGTTGAAAGTTTAGCAACTAATAATCTTAAATGCCTTATCTTAAGTATTTCTAACTTTGAAGGCCCAGGCTGATTTTCAGGAGTTGAGAGGGGGTGTTTGGGACTGAAGCAACGCACTAGCCTTGACCCTGGCTCTGAGTATCCTTTTTGAATCTCTCCATTTCTTCTTTCTGCATGCTGCACTCTGTCACTGAGTTCAGCTATTGCCTTCTTCTTCCCTGTCTCTTTATCTTTCCTCCATTTCTCCCTCTCTTTCTCTAGATACTCTCTCCTTCTTTCTGGGTCAGCATTACATCGTTCTCTGTATTTACGCTGTCTTTCAGCTGCACTAAGAGGAGGTGCCATTCCTTCAGAATGACTTGATTCAATTGATATTTATTTAGTCTTAAAATACTATACATGCTGTAATTATATAATACAATTTATGAACAAAAAGATATGCAAGATATTTGTCAACCCTGTTACGTGTACATGGATAACAGGGTGGACAATAACAGAGTGGACATTTTGAGCTAAAATTAGCCATTTGCATTGTTTGACAAATATATATTTAAATTATGAAATTCGATTAATGTTTTTTGTATTTTTTTCTTAACAGGGTGGACATGTTATGCTTTCCCAATTCACATCATCAACATATAATGATGAAAATATCTTAGTATGAAATCTATATACTCACTAGGTTCACCACAGTTGTTTTCCCGCCAAGGAAGTGACACAATTTCCTGTTTGTGATGTCATTGTAGAAAATATATATTTTCTTAAAGTGCCAGTAACCACAATGTGACAGGGTGGACGTACAGAAAATAGTCAATATTCTTATAAAAAGTGCAGCATTTAACATAAAAATACTATACATAAGATAACATTTAATTAAGAAAATTTGAAAATTAGGAAATATTTTTTTAATTTTATTCATAATTATTTTCATTGAAGTTGATTGGGGCGGCAGGTAGCCTAGTGGTTAGAGCCAGTAACTGAAATCCCTGAGCTGACAAAGTAAAAATCTGTCAGTCTGCCCCTGAACAAGGCAGTTAACCCACTGTTCCTAGGCCGTCATTGTAAATAAGAATTTGTTCTTAACTGACTTGCCTAGTTAAATGTAAAAAAAAATAGCAGCACTTGGGACATTGAAAAATTGCCTCCTTCCACTGAAATAAAACGTACTTTGAAGTCTATGTCGTTATGTTTCTATTATCTTGAAGGCATACATACATACACATACACACATACAGCTTTTGAAATTTGATCCAGTGTATATTTTTTTACATACAATTTTGAATTATTTATCTTGAGGACAAAAGTTAAAACTTTTAGTGATATTGACCCAACTGTTAATCTATGTACATTATGTGCTACTGTGTGCTATGTACACAAGTTTGTTTAAGGTAAGGTAAATATTTACCTTTGTTTTGCCTGTAAGCTACAACAAATACTTATGCAAACTGTATGCCATCAACTGCCTGGCTACCCATACACTTCGCTCCAGCCAAATGCTGCGCCCACTAATGTTTGTGTTCCATGATGAGTCTGGATTTACTATCCTTCCATACTATTTTAGAATACGAACACATTCCGACCATTCTGAATGGTCCCAGAAACCGATGCCATTTTGACTTCAGCACAAACAACTTCTAGGGTGGCAGGTTCAGACTGATGTATTGGCCGATCGATTGAGTGCGGGAATTCAATTCAGGGTGAGACGTCAGGCAATGCCAACATAGCATAGGTCATGTACCTCTCACCCAAAAGTCTAACAATGAGAGGAACATCCTGATACCGTAAATAATTAGCATTGTATGGGAATGCCAAATTAACAAAGGGTTGAGAATGCAGAACTCACTACCTAACAATGAAAAGCAACACACATTACAGGGACAAAAAAGGAGTGGCAATTCAATGGCTCAGATACGAGACGCATGTGGCAGGGACTTCAGAAAATCACGGATTATAAAGGAAAAACCTGGACACCCAAAGCCTCACTCCCAGACAAACTTAACACATTCTTCTCCTGCTTTGAGGAAAACAACACAGAGGAAAACAGCCGTCATGGGTCCCCGCTGCTCATGAGGACTGCAGGCTCCCGATCTCTGTAGCCGGCGTGAGTAGGGCTTTCAAGTGTGTTAACCTTCGCAAAGCTGCCAGCCTGGACGGCATACCAAGCTGCGTCCTCAGTGCATGCGCAGACCAGCTGGCTGGGGTGTTTACGGATATATTCAACCTCTCCCCATTCCAGTCTTTTGTCCCCACTTGCTTCAAGATGTCCACCATTGTGCCTGTACCCAAGCAAGCTAAGGTAACTGAACTAAATGACTATCGCCACATTGCATTCACCTCTGTTATGATGAAGTGCTTCGAGAGGCTAGTCAAGGACTATAACCATCCACCTTGCCCGACAACCTAGACCCACTACAATTTGCATACCGCCCCAACAGATCCACAGACAACGCAATCGCTGTTGCACTGCACACTGCCCTATTCCACCTGGACAAGAGGAATGCCCATGTGAGAATGGTGTTCAACGACTACAGCTCACCTAAGTGCCCTCCAAACTTGGGTCTGACTTGGGCCCTGGGTCTGAAGCCTAGCCTGTGCAACTGGGTTCTTGACTTTCTTATACTAATAGCTAGTCATCAGCCTACAAATGATTATATGTATTGGATAACAGCACAACCATTTGGGATTTTTTGAGCTTTGGCTCAAAAAATCTATTTAAATTAAATATCTCATCTGGCTCAGCTAGCATCAGGTTTGAATGTTCATGATGATCAAAGCTCTAATCAAATGATTTAGAATGACAATACCAAATGGGGAAAAAAAGTGATTTCTTCTAGGGATGGAACATTGGGAAAATACAGGGAAAATATGAAACCGTTATGACAACACTATACTATACGGTATATTGTATACTATCACTGGTATGGAACAAAAACCTATAATCTCAGAAAATACCCATATTCTACAACATTTTGACCTACATGTTTTTGAACATACAACCAGTTAAAATCAGACTTCTATTCAAAGACGAGTGATCATTAGATGCTTCATGTAATAATTTCACAATGTGTAAGTTGATTGATTGTTTCTAATAATTTCTGAAATTCTGCTGCCATGGACTAATATATACTTTATCTCAATTGGAAAACCTAGTAAAATCCAGCTGGTAAGTGGGGTGAATCTATTGTTCCAGAGATGACATTTCCCCCCTGTTTACCCTCTAATTCACCATTAAATACACACTAATTTTACTCCCTTGTAGGTACTTACTTGTATTAATGCAATCAACAGGCAACTGATAAGCTATGGCTGCATTTATTTTGGTCCATATTTAATTTATTTAAATGGGCAAGTCAGTTAAGAACAATGACGGCCTACCCCGGCCAAACCCTAACCTGGACGACGCTGGGCCAATTGTGTGCCGTCCTATGTGACTCCCAATCACGTCCGGTTGTGATACAGCCTGGAATCAGGGTCTGTAGTGTTGCCTCTAGCATTGAGATGCAGTGCCTTAGACAGCTGCGCCACTCGGGAGAACTGTCTTGACAGTTTGAACATGTGAGAGAGGAAATTAAGATACAGAACAACACTTATATTAAATACTTAGGATGCTTAATAAGTGACTACAAACAAATAGCTAAAGATAACTTTTTTTCCATTACTCAACATGAAAGCAGATCTAATGGAATAATCTTCTGATAAATATTACACGGAGGAATAAACCTTATTAGAATGGTATGGCTTTATTACCCCATAAGACATTCTTTAAACATTCCAGATTTGGAAACTCGCTATCCAAGACTTTTACTTGTGACATATTGCACTAAAGAGGAACAATAACTACATATTGAAGATGGCATGCTCATCCCCAGAAATCTTATATGTGTCTATTTTCAATATCTCTCCCTAAAAACACAACCTTATGGAGCAATCCTTGGATAGCTTTTCAGCATTCACTGATAAATTGGTCCACATGGAACACTAAAGACATAGAAATCGTAAATGACAGGAAATAAATGTATTTCCATGACAGAATTAAAAAGTAATTTTGGAATATTTTGGACATCAGAGCAACCTTGAGGGAATCTTATTTGAGTCAGAAAATTATGTTCATATGATAGGGAAGACATACAAAACCTTGCAAGAGAGCCTATCCAACTAACAACTCTCTTAGAAAATTGTGTTTACTATTGGAATCAAGACTTAAAAAGAACTGATGTTGGCACAAGATGGAGGGAAAGTTGTAGCATAGCTAACACAATTACGGTTAATGAAACGATACGCTTAATCCAGTATAAACTAACTTATACAATAATTTTACACGTTTCAAAATTCACAAATTCTACAGCACAACGTCAGAATCATGTCTTAAGTGTAAAATAAATAATGACTCAATAATGCATGCTTTCTGGGAATGCTATAAAGTCTGAAAGCCCTTCATGTCTGGAGTAATGAACTGATGCATACAACTCTCACTTTCTCATTTACAGTGCCTTCAGAAAGTATTCACACCTTGACCTTTTCCCAAACTGAATTTAAAATGGATTCAATTGGATTTCTTGTCACTGGCTTACACACAATACCCCATAATGTCAAAGTGTTTTTTGTTTGTTTGTTTTTTTACAAATTAATTAAAAATGAAAAGCTGCAATGTCTTGAGTAAATATAGTATTCAACCCCTTTGTTATGTCAAGCTTACATAGGTTCAGGAGTACAAATGTGCTTAACAAGTCACAGAATGGACTCAATCTGTGTGCAATAATAGTGTTTACCATGATTTATGAATGACTACCTCATCTCTGTACCCCACACATACAATTATCTGTAACATCCCTCAGTCGAGCAGTCCATTTCAAACACAGATTCAGCCACAAAGACCAGCAAAGTTTTCCAATGCCTCGTAAAGAAGGGTACCTATTGGTAGATTGGTCAAAATAAAAAAGAGCAGACGTTGAATATTAATTTAAGCATGGTGAAGTTATTAATTACACTTTGGATGGTGTATCAGTACACCCAGTCAGTACAAAGATGCAGGCGTCCTTACTAACTCAGTTGCCGGTGAGGAAGGAAACCGCTCAGGGATTTCACCATGAGGCAAATGGTGACTTTAAAACAGTTACAGAGTTGTGATAAGAGAAAACTGAGGCTGGATCAACAACATTGTAGTTACTCCACACTACTAACCTAATTGACAGAGTGAAATGAAGGAAGCCTGTACAGAATAAACCTATTCCAAGACATGCATCCTGTTTGCAACAAGGCACTAAAGTAATACTGAAAACATGTGGCAAAGTAATTCACTTTTTGTCCTTAATAAAAAGTGTTATATTTGGGGCAAAACACATTACTGAGTACGACTCACCATATTTTCAAGCATTGTTGTGGCAGCATCATGTTATGTGTATGCTTGTAATCATTAAGGACTGGGGAGTTTTTCAGGATAAAAAATAAACAGAATGGAGCTAAGCACAGGCAAAATCCTACAGGAAAAACTTTTTCAGTCTGCTTTCCACTAGACACTGGGAGATGAATTCACTTTCAGCAGGACAATAACCTAAAACAAAAGGCAAAATCTACACTGTAGTTGCTTACTTGAAAGTCTATGGCAAGACTTGAAAATGGTTGTCTGTCAATGATCAACAAACAATTTGACAGCGCTTGAAGAATTTAGAAAAAAATGATGGGCAAATAGTGTACAATCAAGATGTGCAAAGCTCTTAGAGACTTACCTTGAAAGAGTCACGGCTGTAATCGCTGTCAAAGGTGATTCTTACATGTACAGTGGGGCAAAAAAGTATTTAGTCAGCCACCAATTGTGCAAGTTCTCTCACTTAAAAAGATGAGAGAGGCCTGTAATTTTCATCATAGGTACACTTCAACTATGACAGACAAAAGGAGGAAAAGAAATCCAGAAAATCACATTGTAGGATTTTTTATGAATTTATTTGCAAATTATGGTGGAAAATAAGTATTTGGTCACATACAAACAAGCAAGATTTCTGGCTCTCACAGACCTGTAACTTCTTCTTTAAGAGGCTCCTCTGTCCTCCACTCATTACCTGTATTAAAGGCACCTGTTTGAACTTGTTATCAGTATAAAAGACACCTGTCCACAACCTCAAACAGTCACACTCCAAACTCCACTATGGCCAAGACCAAAGAGCTGTCAAAGGACACCAGAAACAAAATTGTAGACCTGCACCAGGTTGGGAAGACTGAATCTGCAATAGGTAAGCAGCTTGGTTTGAAGAAATCAACTGTGGGAGCAATTATTAGGAAATGGAAGACATACAAGATCACTGATAATCTTCCTCGATCTGGGGCTCCACGCAAGATCTCACCCCGTGGGTCAAAATGATCACAAGAACGGTGAGCAAAAATCCCAGAACCACACGGGGACATAGTGAATGACCTGCAGAGAGCTGGGACCAAAGTAACAAAGCCTACCATCAGTAACACACTACGCCGCCAGGGACTCAAATCCTGCAGTGCCAGACGTGTCCCCCTGCTTAAGCCAGTACATGTTCAGGCCCGTCTGAAGTTTGCTAGAGAGCATTTGGATGATCCAGATGAGGATTGGGAGAATGTCATATGGTCAGATGAAACCAAAATAGAACTTTTTGGTAAAAACTCAACTCGTCGTGTTTGGAGGACAAAGAATGCTGAGTTGCATCCAAAGAACACCATACCTACTGTGAAGCATGGGGGTGGAAACATCATGCTTTGGGGCTGTTTTTCTGCAAAGGGACCAGGACGACTGATCCGTGTAAAGGAAAGAATGAATGGGGCCATGTATCGTGAGATTTTGAGTGAAAACCTCCTTCCATCAGCAAGGGCATTGAAGATGAAACGTGGCTGGGTCTTTCAGCATGACAATGATCCCAAACACACCGCCCGGCAACGAAGGAGTGGCTTCGTAAGAAGCATTTCAAGGTCCTGGAGTGGCCTAGCCAGTCTCCAGATCTCAACCCCATAGAAAATCTTTGGAGGGAGTTGAAAGTCTGTGTTGCCCAGCGACAGCCCCCAAACATCACTGCTCTAGAGGAGATCTGCATGGAGGAATGGGCCAAAATACCAGCAACAGTGTGTGAAAACCTTTTGAAGACTTACAGAAAACGTTTGACCTCTGTCATTGCCAACAAAGGGTATATAACAAAGTATTGAGATAAACTTTTGTTATTGACCAAATACTTATTTTCCACCATAATTTGCAAATAAATAAATAAAAAATCCTACAATGTGATTTTCTGGATTTCTTTTTCTCAATTCGTCTGTCATAGCTGAAGTTACAGGCCTCTCTCATCTTTTTAAGTTGGAGAACTTGCACAATTGGTGGCTGACTAAACTGTATGTATAAACTGTTGCCCCACTGTATGACTCAGGGGTGGGAATACTTATGCATAATTAATTGTGTGTAGGCCAGTGACACAAAATCTCTATGTAATCCATTTTAAATTCAGGATGTAACACAACAAATTCTGGAAAATGTCAAGGGATGTGAATACTTTCTGAGGTCAGTATACATACTAGTCCTCATACCCTGGTTTTCACATGCTTTCACCCTGGGAGCCAAGGCTACACCCTGGTTAACCTAATCCATACTACATTAAGGTCAGACTATCACAAACATTCCCAATTCAAGTCTCAAGTTGCAAAAAGAGAGTATAACCCTAATATTGATACACAAGCCTATCTCATCCAGCATTCCACTATCTCATCCAGCATTCCACAATCACACATACCACAAAGCACTGTCACATCAATTGAGTTTCGGACATGATCAACTCAAAGACAAAAGACCTTAAAAATACCAAAATGGTGCTGTCAAAAACAGCATTACAAAAAGTCCATATTGCAACAGGAATTAACCCATCAATAATTAATCATCCATTTATTTAAAATTTTCCAGGTATAAGAATATTTTGAAGATAAATACACAACGCAGAGGATGAGAGGACGAGAGTACTAGAATTAACGATCAATGGGGAATTGTCAATGTAAATAGTTGGTCTTCAGTTCAACAGCTGTTTAGAATCTGTGGAATGTCAGTTCTGGACTCAGAGCTACATGTGCCAAGTTTTCATTGGTCTGTACATTGAGTCTGGAGCAGGATACTTGTTATTTGGCCATTGGCACAGTTGTACTGCATGGACGTCTGATTGGTCAACCCCAGGCTAGGGTGGGGGGTTATCAACGGCATCCTGTTCCTTTGTTCTGTTGAGAAAAGCTGAGGACAGGGGAGACTGAACATCTACCTCCCAGCATAACATCTATGACTTGTCCTTCTCAAATAAATATATTCTTCTCCCCTAATTTGCTTTGAAGTTTGTGTTATTGAAGAATAACATCAACTGCTAACACAGAGGAGGGAATCTTTTGTTGTGACTGCATAGCCTTGACCAAGAGTCTCTGTTTCTTTTCTTTTTTTCGTGCTTTTACACCTGCATTGCTTGCTGTTTGGGGTTTTAGGCTGGGTTTCTGTACAGCACTCTGTGACATCAGCTGATGTAAGGGGGGCTTTATAAATAAATTTGATTTGATTTTGATTTGATTTTACACCTGCATTGGTTGCTGTTTAGGGTTTTAGGCTGGGTTTCTGTACAGCACTCCGTGACATCAGCTGATGTAAGGGGTGCTTTATAAATACATTTTATTTGATTTGTTTCTCGTGTAATTTATCCTCAAGACATTGGATAAGGACTGGGTCAACCTTGACGTCCACCTTATTAGCGAACCAGCTGCCGGAGTTCAGGAGCCAGCGCAGCTCCCCCGCCCCATAGATACACACACTGCGGACGTGTTTCCCTGTGCATGATGGGTAAAGCAGTCCCTCCAGGTAGTTCCACTTCACCAGCCTGGTCTTGCTCATCAGGTCTGTGATGTCGGCCTGGGCCCGTGGCACCTCGCCTGGCACCCCCGGCACCCGTGCCAACGTGGCCCAGAAGTGTTCGTCTGGGGAGTAGGTGTCGTTTGACCACACCAGGAAGTCCCTGGCCAGCGCAGACGTGTTCATATAAGTGACGAACTCCCGCGAGAGCACGAAGTACGCGCTGCCGATGAACATCTGTATGCCATGCGGCGGAGGCCCCTTGGCCTTGTTGGTTTTCACCGGCAGCTGGTGGTACTCGAATGACACGTTCTGCAGCTCGTGGTGGAAGGAGAAACGCTGCTTCTTGTATTCGCTGGGGCGACTTGTCTCCATCATGTTACCCCCCCGGAGCTTCTTCAGGTCAGCCACCAGCTCTATGTTGGAGCGCAGGGGAAAGTCCTGACCACACAGGTTGATGACATACCTCCACTTGACCTCTGACCCTATAAGGTCAGACAGGCAGTTGAGGTCAGCATTGAGCCGGCTGATGCTGGCGTACGTCACTGTCTCCAGCTTAGAGGCGATGAAGACGTTGGGCAGACAGCGTGCCAGACCCTCCATGGACTCTCTGAACAGTTCTGATGACTTCAGGTCGTAGTGGATACAGTATATGTTGTTAGGGGTGTAGACCGCCCTGAGGATCTTCTCCACCATGGAGGCAGACTTGTGGACCACCAGTGAGTAGGCCAGGGGGAAGGCCTGCTCCTCCTCAGACACCTGGACAGCCCCATATCCCCGGGAGCGGAGGAATCGCGAGCAGTTAGAGTTCAGGTTGACCAAGTTCAGGTTGTCCTGCTCCTCCACCACTGCCTGTTTTCTGATGACCAGCGACTTCCCCAACTCTGCCGGCTCCATGTCGTAGATGGCATTGCAGTCAATGTTGTAGCGATGGGGCAGCTCGACGTCACTGTAGCCTGCGGTAGTCCCATAGGTTTCAATGGTAATGCTGAATTTAACAGTGACCTTTAGGTAGCGCAGCAGAATGACACAGAACACCAGCAGCAACGATAAAGAAATTAATTTCTTCTTCCGCAGTCTTGGAAAGGCACATCTTATTTTCATTCTGTGGTGATACAAAAGAACAATAATCAGAAAGAAATAAACAAGTCAGTTCATGCATGCAATCATGCAAAAAAATCTTAAGGATTTAACTGAATCCATTTTTACAATATGTTTGATAACCGTGCTCAGCTAGTTATTTGCTCTATTGCTTAGACTACTTAAATGTTGGGCAAAATATATAATCCTGTAAAAAAAATCACCTTGCTCAGGAAATGGTGTGGAGGTCTCGTAACATCCTGAAAAGATGACTTGTTCTAAAACCAGAGCCTGGAGAGTTAAAATATACAGTAAGGTCAGAAACTATTGGCACACTTGATAAAGATGAGAAAAAAAGACTGTATAAAATCAACAATACAAATACTGAGCTATATTATATGCAAACAAATAGATTTTGTTAACAAGTAATACACAATGGCATCCCTGTTTTCAATACTCCAGCACCCTCCTCTTTAAAGGGTAACAACACTGAGACTTTTTCTGAAACATTTTATGAGAGTGGATGGCACATTGAAAGGGGTCTTCCCAGCAAACAGGACAATGTTCCCATTAGGTCCCTTTAAGGGTTTCGGCAAGATGTTATCACACTGGCATTCTGAGAACATTCTAGGAACAATAAAACATGACGTTATACTCGGGACCATAAGAGGATGTTTAGTACAGGTCCTGGTTTGGTCGCAGTATAACGTTATAATAAGATATTTGATGTGCTTTAGGGAACGTTTAGAAAAGATTCCTATTATTTGGTTCTGATAGGACATTCATTGACCACAAGGGGTACCTTATACCTACTGTAAATCATTGATTTAATTTACTTATTTCAGCAATTTGAGTTTGGGTTTTCAGAATAGTTGCCTAAAGTTGGTGGGGCATATTATTCTGATGTAATATTACTCCTGAATCACTACAATACACTATATATACAAAAGTATGTGGACCACCCTTCAAATTAGTGGATTTGGCTCACCCATTGCCTACAGGTGTATAAAAAAATTGAGCACACAGCAATCTCCATAGACAAACATTGGCAGTAGAATGGCCTTCCTGGAGAGCTTAGTGACTTTCAATGTGGCACCATCATTGAATGCCACCTTTCCAACAAGTCAGTTCATAACATTTCTGCCCTGCTAGAGCTGCCCCGGTCAACTGTAAGTGCTGTTATTGTGAAGTGGAAACATCTAGGAGCAGCAACGGCTCAGCCGTGAAGTGGTAGGCCACAGAAGCTCACAGAATGGGACCGCCTATTGCTGAAGCACGTAGCACGTAAAAATCGTCTGTCCTCGGTTACAACACTCACTACCAAGTTCCAAATTGCCTCTGGAAGCAACGTCAGCACAATAACTGTGTGTTGGGAGCTTGATGAAATGGGTTTCCATGGCTGATAAGCAGCACACAAGCCTAAGATCACCATGCGCAATGCCAAGTGTCAGCTGGAGTGGTGTAAAGCTCGCTGCCATTGGATTCTGGAGCAGTGGAAACACGTTCTCTGGAATGAGGAACTGTAAAGTTTGATGGAGGAGGAATAATGGTCTGAGGCTGTGTTTCATTGTTCGGGCTAGGCCCCTTAGATCCAGTGAAGGGAACGCTACAGCATACAATGATATTCTAGACATTCTGTGCTTCCAACTTCATGGCAACAGTTTGGGAAGGCCCTTTCCTGTTTCAGCATGACATTGCCCCCGTGCACAAAGCGAGGTCTATACAGAAATGGTTTGTCGAGACCGGTGTGGAAGAACATGACTGGCCGGCACAGAGACCTGACCTCAACCCCACCGAACACCTTTGGGATGAATTGGAACACCAATTGAGCCAGGCCTAATCGCCCAACATCAGTGCCGGACCTCACCAATCCTCTTGTGGCTGAATGGATGCAAGTCCCCGCAGAAATGTTCCAACATCTAGTGGAAAGCCTTCCCAGATGACTGGAAGCAAAGGGGGGACCAACTCCATATTCAGTGGTGTAAATTACTTAAGTAAAAATACTTTAAAGTACTTCTTAAGTAGGTTTTTAGGGTTTCTGTACTTTTTTTTCTATTTATATTTTTTTTAATTTTTACTTCACTACATTCCTAAAGAAAGTCATTCACTTTTTACTTCATACATTTTTCCTGACACCCAAAAGTACTCATTACATTTTGAAGACTTAGTAGGACAGGAAAAGAGTCAAGGGATCTGCCGGCCTCACTAAACACGCATGCTTCGTTTGTAAATGATGTCTGAGTGTTGGTATGCCCCTTGCTTTCCGTAAATCAAAAAAATATATTTAACAAATGGCGCCATCTTGTTTGATTAATATGAGGAATTCAAAAGTATTTGTACTTTCACTTTTCACTTCACTAATTCCGTTGTACTTTTGATTTTTAATTATATTTCAAATCAAATACTTTCAGACTTTTACTCAAGTACTATTTTACTGGGTTACTTTCACTTTTACTCATTTTTTATTAATAAGGTATCTTTACGCATGTCTGAAGATTGACCACTGACCATATTAATGCCCATCACTTGAGGATAAATACAGTTTATTGAATTTAGTTTGAAGTAACATGTGAAGACAATAGTGTTCAGTTGACTGTGACTTCCTAGAAGTGACTCGAATTTTCAGAAATAAAAGATGTATCATGTTGAATGTTCTGAAGAAGAATTAATCACTCAATATGCTCTACATTTCAAGCTCTGATAAAAACTATAAAGTCATTTCATTGTGAATTAAGATTTAACGTTTTTTCTTATTACTTTCTCTTTGCATACCGGTTTAACTTACATATCTGCCCCCGTACTTTAGCATGTTGCTTCTACAATCCGATTCGGATTTGTAAATTTTTCCTCAATCTCTCTCGAAAGTGTTATTCCACAGTCAGATTGTTGTTCGCTGCATGATAAACTTATTTGATACCCCACCAGTATGTTGTTAGTTGCAGAGCTGCGTCTGTCTTCGGTTAATTCCCATCATGTTAAAATTATCCGCTATCGTTATGCTTGGACTCTGACAGCGCGCACTTGGTGACTTTTCCTTTTCACTGCAGCAACGAAGAGAGAGAGAGAGAGAGAGAAAGGTGTTAAAATACCAAACGAGATGAGACGCAGTGAAATCAGATCCCCTCCCTCTCGCGAAGATTGCGTCCCATTTTGAGGAAGACTAAATATATTATTAATCAAATGTTTGTTTTGTGTGTGTTAAAAGTTAGTCATGTTCAAATACCTGTCACATTACACATTTTGTAATGACATAATTTATTGGAAACTCCATGCACAGTAAAACCTGTATAAGATCAACTTCCCCTTAGAACCAACTTCTCTGGTTTTAAATGGCCTGTGGAATCGCTATGAGTCAGAAACATGAATTATAGTGTCAAAATGTACTACAAAGTGTATATATGATCATTTTTGTCATGAAGTCAGTCTTGTCCAAAACAAAGTTTTGTAAGTGAGTTCATCACAATTTACTGGAAGATTGGGTATGGATCACTAATATGCCCACTTTTGCCAATGATGCACAATTGCCCAGAAACAATACTTTGTGGTCCGCTGCCAACTGCTATGTGGACAATATTGTAAAGTCTGCATATGGGTGCAATGCACACACATTTGGCTCGGGAAATAGGAGTGAAAATGGGCTTCCATAAAGTTGGTGCAAACTTCCAATGCATTTCAACAATATTCCCAGATGGCCAAGAATGTATTACATCCGATGCATTTACTGTGACTGGTGTTTGTGAGTATGTTAGCTAATTAGATAGCTTGTGCTAGCTAGCTAGTAACTACTTTTGGTTATACAAAATTATTTGAGCATGCTAGTGAGCCAGGCTAGCAATGAAATCACAGATGAAAGTGGAATGATACTGTAGCTAGCTAAAAACATCAAGCTAACGCGTAATGTGATGTATAAGAAATTGTTCTTAACTGACTTGCCTAGTTAAATAAAGGTTCAATAGGGTGGAAGAGGTATCAAGGATCAGGGCTATACAGCATGTGAAGGGGTAAGATGCCACAGTGCTGAAGAAGATATGGTGGTGGATGCACCACAACCAGTTGCAAATGTTATACGTCAATCAAGTGATCTGGATACACTTATTGTGAAGAAAGTGGATTTTGTAGAATTATAGCCACAGTTATTAATTGTACTGTCCAAGAAGTCCAAGAACCTGGACATCAATATATCTGCAGCCGAGAAGTTTTTGGGCCTCCAAGACTTCATGGCAGGAGCACTGCAAGGACTACTGTCACCAGAAAATGTTTCACCCTCACAGGATCCTTCTGAGCCTGTGTAGGGACCTGATTAGAATGTTGTGAGAAAAGCAGGCTGATTTAGTTCATTTAAATGTCTACATTGTAGAATAATAGTGAAGACATCAAAACTATGAAATAACACATATGGTATCACGTAGCAACCAAAAAAGTGTTGAAGAAATCAAAATATATTTTCTGTTTGAGATTCTTGAAAGTAGCCACCCTTTGCCTTGATGACAGTTTTGCACACTCTTGGCATTCTCTCAACCAGCTTCATGAGGTAGTCACCTGGAATGCATTTCAGTTAACAGGTGTGCCTTGTTAAAAGTTAATTTGTGGAATTTCTTTCCTTCTTAATGCTTTTGAGCCAATCAGTTGTGTTGTGATAAGGTAGGGGTGGTATACAGAAGATAGCCCTATTTGGTAAAAGACCAAGTCCATATTATGGCAAGAACAGCTCAAATAAGCAAATAGAAACGACAGTCCATCACTAATTTAAGACATGAAGGTCAGTCAATCCGGAAAATGTCAAGAACTTTGAAAGTTTCTTCAAGTGCAGTCGCGTAAAACCATCAATGCTATGCTGAAACTGGCTTTCATCAGGACCGCCACCAGAAAGGAATACCCAGAGTTACCTATGCTGCAGAGGATAAGTTCATTAGAGTTAACTGCACCTCAGATTGCAGCCCAAATACATGCTTCACGGAGTTCAAGTAGCAGACACATCTCAACTGTTCAGAGGAGACTAGTTAATCAGGCCTTCATGGTCGAATTGCTGCAAAGAAGGATACGAATAATAAGAAGATGACGACTTGTTTGAGCCAAGACATTAGACCGGGGGAAATCTGTCATTTGGTCTGATGAGTCCAAATGACAGATTTTTGGTTCCAACCGCCGTGTCTTTGTGAGACGCAGAGTAAGTGAACGGATGATCTCTGCATGTGTGGTTCCCACCGTGAAGCATGGAGGAGGAGGTGTGCTTGTATACGAGTGCTTTGCTGGTGACACTGTCTGTGATTTATTTTGAATTCCAGGCACTCTTAACCAGCAAGGCTACCACAGCATTCTGCAGCAATACGCCATGCCATCTGGTTTGCGCTTAGTTTTACTATCATTTGTTTTTCAACAGGACAATGACCCAAAACACATCTCCAGGCTGTGTAAGGGCTATTTGACCAAGGAGGAGAGTGATGGAGTGCTGGCGTGCATCATATCACCTGACCTCAACCCAATTGAGATGGTTTGGGATGTGTTGGGCTGCAGAGTGAACGAAAAGCCGCCAAAAAGGGCTCAGCATATGTGGGAACTCCTTCAAGGTTGTTGGAAAAGCATTCCAGGTGAAGCTGGTTGAGAGAATGCCAGGAGTGTGCCACGCTGTCATCAAGGCAAAGGGGGGCCACTTTCAAGAATCTAATTATATTTTGATTTGTTTAACACTTTTGCTTACTACATAATTCCATATGTGTTATTTCATAGTTTTGATGTCTTCACTATTATTCTACAATGTAGAAAATAGTAAAAATAAAGAAAAACCCTTGAATGAGTAGGTTTGTCTAAACATTTAACTGATACTGTACTTTTGTATATCTAGTGTCCCCACTGTGAATCATGGTGGTGGCAGCATCATGCTATGGGGATGCTTTTCAGTGGCAGAGACTGGTGAGGATAGAGGGAACAAGAAATGGGGCCAAATACAGGCAAATCCTTGATGAGAATCTGCTTCAGAGTGCAAACGACCTCAGACTGGGCCTAAGATTTACGTTCAAACAGGACAATGACTCCAAGCATACAGCCAAAACAACGCTGGAATGGCTTCAGAACAAGAATGTCAAAGACCTTGAGTGGCTCAGCCAAAGCCCAGACTTGGATCCCATTGAAAATCTGTGGAAAGACTAAGATTGTTGTTCACCGCTGCTCCCCATCTAATTTACTAGAGCTTGAGGAAAATCTGCAAGGAAGAATCGGAGAAAATCCCCAAATCCAGATGTGAAATGCTGATACAGACATACCCAAGACGACTCAAAGCTGTAATCGTCACCAAAAGTGCTTCTACAATGTATTGACTCAGGGGTGTGAGTACTTATGTAAATTTGCTATTTCTGTATTTAATTTCCAATAAATTAGCAAACATTTCTAAAAACATATTTTGTCTTTGTCATTATGGGGTATTGTGTGTAGATGGATGAGATTTTATTTATTTATTCAGGCTGTAACAACAAAATTTGGAATAAGTCAATACTTTCTGAAGGCCCTATAACTATTGATGTACACAACGTCTGCTGTACACACAATTTCTATGTCCATACTGTCTATACACACACCAGTACATACATTTTAATATATTGCTCATTCAGATATTTGGAAGTATGGTATGTTGAATGGAGACTGTTTAGTGACAAAAAAAGGGGTTGAATACATGTAAAAAAAAATATTTACAAAAAAATTAAAATAATTATACTTCAAGGGGTCTTAAAATTCCAAATAAAATAGCAAAATTATCCTTGGTATGACCTTAAAACAATTCCATATAGCTTAGTAGAACCAACTGGCTTAGACATGGCTTAGACTGTTAAGGGACAAAAATAAGGGGTTAATTAAATACAACAAAAAATCTTTATCTCTCATAAACTCAGCAAAAAAATAAACATTCTCTCACTGTCAACTGCATTTATTTTCAGCAAACTTAGCATGTGTAAATATTTGTATGAACATAACAAGATTCAACAACTGAGACATAAATTGAACAAGTTCCACAAACATGTGACTAACAGAAATTGAATAATGTGTCCCTGATCAAAGGGGTAAAAAAGTTACAGTCCGTATCTGGTGTGGCCACCAGCTGCATTAAGTACTGCAGTGCATCTCCTCCTCATGGACTGCACCAGCTTTGCCAGTTCTTGCTGTGAGATGTTACCCCACTCTTCCACCAAGGCACCTGCAAGTTCCCAAACATTTCTGGGGGGAATGGCCCTCACCCTCTGATCCAGACGTACTCAATGGGTTTGAGATCCGGGCTCTTCGCTGGCCATGGCAGAACACTGACATTCCGGTCTTGCAGGAAATCACACAGAGAATGAGCAGTATGGCGGGTGGCATTGTCATGCTGGAGGGTCATGTCAGGATGAGCCTGCAGGAAGGGTACCACATGAGGGAAGAGGATATCTTCCCTGTAACGCACAGCGTGAGATTGCCTGAAATGACAACAAGCTCAGTCCGATGATGTTTTGACACACCGCCCCAGACCATGACGGACCCTCCACCTCCAAATCAATCCCGCTCCAGAGTACAGGGCTTGGTGTAACGCTCATTCCTTCAACGATAAAAGCGAATCCGACCATCACTACTGGTGAGACAAAACCGCGACCAAAACTCCTCTTGCCTCCTTGCAGCATGCCTAAGACACGTTCACGCAGACGAGCAGGGACCCTGAACATCTTTCTTTTGGTGTTTTTCAGAGTCAGTAGAAAGGCCACTTTAGTGTCCTAAGTTTTCATAACTGTGACCTTAATTGCCTACCTTCTGTAAGCTGTTAGTGTCTTAATGACCGTTCCACAGGTGCATGGTCATTAGTTGTTTATGGTTCATTGAACAAGCATGGTAAACAGTGTTTAAACCCTTTACAATGAAGATCTGAAGTTATTTGGATTTTTACGAATTATCTTTGAAAGACAGTCCTGAAAAAGGGACATATACTTCAGAACAAACTATTTTGTTGCATATAGTGAATCTGTTATTCAATATGTTTGTATGGGCTAATAATAGTAAGTCCAAATATTTTTGAGATACTACAAGTGGTCAAAAGCAAATAGTAAAATTATCCTTAGTATGTCCTTTACACAATTCCATATAGCCTAGTAGAACTCCCCTCCCCCGGCTTAGACTAGGCTAATCAGAAATACTTGCAAAGTTCTTCCTCTTCGTGAGTCACGACTGAGCTGAGTCAAACAGCTTTTTGGGGTGCAAACTTATGATTTTGCACCACCACTTTATTTTACCAGAAAATGTATATCATTTGTAAATGTTCACTTATTTTTTAGCTAGTCTTCAGTCAAAAAAGTGACAATTTTATAAATGGTAGGCCTATAATTGCATGATATGTTATAACCTTGCTCAAGATTGAAACAAACAATGGGTAAACAAACACTGAGTAAAGGAATAACAAAACAAATGTATTCCATAAGTAAACACTCACAACATTAATCAGATGAGGCATGAAGGTCAGTAATATAAATTGAGTTACGATTGAAATCAGTCTTTGTAGTATGATAGGGAAATTTGTATGTTTAAGTAATGACTAAGAATATTCTATTCTGAAAATGTATGCAATGGGGATAGGGTTATAAGACAATGATAATCCAATTGATGTGTGTGTCTAGAAATGTATACTGTATAGAGACTAGAACATGGTGGTACTATCTTGCAATGTAAGAAGGAGTATCTGGGAGAACAAAGAATTCTTTGTGAAACCAAACTACAGAAGAGAGGCCTTCTTGTCTTCAGGAAGGGAGGAACGGCTAGGAGCTGTCCAGATTGACTTATGTTGCAGAAAGTGATAAGCTGCTGTGGAAAAGTACTGTTGCCTAGAGAGGGTGGAGCATTTGTATCATTTGTATTCAGCTTAAAGCTTGTACAATATTAAAAGACTGTGTTCACATTTGGGGTTCAGAATTCTCATGAATAAACAACCTGACCTATTGCAGATTTGGGACTTTGTCTAATTTTTCATTAACTAGAGCTTTACAACCGCTGGGAATTATTCAAAGCCTGATTGATAGTTTATGTCAACAATTGAGAACAAAATTCTCGTGACAACTATCTGTTTTATCTTGTGACAAAGTGTTAAATTATGTTCCGCTTCAGAGATGGTGGAGTGTGAAATTTGCAAAATCAAAGTACAAAATCCAAGTAAAAAACCAAGGCAAACAGCAAGTGAAGTTACTGCACTATGGCTTTGTTCTACTTTGTTTTGACTGCAGTAACCCACTCTGACATATAAAGTCAAAGAGCAGTAACTATGCAAACAGTAAAACTGAGAAATTGGCTTCAAAGTTTATTTACTGTCTACCCTTACAAAAAAATATTGCAGTTTTGAAACGGCAGTAAAAGTGCCGTAACTGCAGTCGACTGGTATTTTGGATGCAGTGAGTGCAGAGTAACTGCAGTGTACTGCAATTATACTGCACTCTAACTGCATTTACACTACAAAATTACTGCAGTAAAAAAATATGTTATTTTGGACGCAGTATTTGCAGCATACTGTAGTTATACTGCACTCTAACTACAGTTATACTGCACTGTACTGCAGTTATACTGCACTCTGACTGTAATCTTTTTTCGTAAGGGTAGCTAAACATGTTTTAGGTAGATATGTTGCGTGTGTCCGACTCCAAACCCCCACAACTGAATAGAGAAGAGCATAAATCATGAGCACACTGCTTACAAAACAGAGCTCTCCATGCAGATTCACCCAACTAAATCCAGCAAAGTGGACTCTCTTATCAACACAAACTCCCACCAAAGCACAGTTAACTAAAGAGTAGCCAACACATTAACATTGCAATTATATTCAATTTTGTGACACAGCAAAAACCAATGAATACATTTGAAAAACACATTCTTTATTTCATATTAACTGCACGGCATCAGCTTATTAAACCATTGGTCTTACCTCGTACTGCAGGGCCAGGCGCGCTGGCAGTCATAAAACACCAAAAGTGGCCTTGAGTGCCAGGGTGACGGCCCTCATCAAGGCATGTAAGTCCAATGTGTCCAGAATTTCACAGTGAACGTGCATAAGGGTCAGGTGTGTCAGCCTTTCTGGCCTTTCTGCTGCACATCCTGCTGCACACCCACGTTTTTAGGCGGTGAAGGGTAGAGAACTTCCTCTCCGAGGACATGACAGAGACTGGAAGACAGAGGCACCGTTTGATTCGTTTGTAGGTGAAGTTGGGCCAGAGTTGAAGCAACCTCTCGGACAGTGCTGCATGGAGTAAGTTTTTGTGACGTCTCCCAAAATGTGGAGTTGGAGCTGGAGCAGCAGTCGGCCTAGCTGCATAGGGAGGTGAAGGGAGTCAAGGGACTGTGCATCCAGTTGAGTTGTGCTTCCTTTTGTTGCATCAATTATGGTTCTCTCTCTTCTGGCTGATATCCCTAGCCCTTACTTGTCGAATCTTCTCTCCCCTTCTGATTGCACCCGATCCACTGTCAAGGGACTGTGCACTAATTGGGGTGCTACTTAGAGCAGCACTTTTTTTAATGGACATTGTGTGTAGATGTGACTTTTTTATGTTCCCTAAACTGCTTTGAGCCAGTCACAAAAGCTGCTATCTCATTTTCTTAATTTATCAGCTTTTTCTCCAGTGCTTTAATGCATGTGAAACAAAGCACTCGGTCATCTTCCTGAACACAATGCAGCCACTGCTATTTCGCAAAAATCAACATGGCTTAAAATCATGGCAGAAGTTTTCCGTTCAAATCGCCTCCCTGGGAAGGAAAAGTAATCCGGCTGGAATGACTGATCGGCCAGCTTAGCCCTGGCGGCAGGAATGTTCTAAGTGGGTGCAGTAGGCCTAGCATGCTCCTCCGCCTGGGGCCGGGCTAACGCCGGAGCTGTTGCAGCCGATGGAGTTAGCATCTTGATCCTTGGAGGCTCTGGTTTCTGCACCAGTCGTGTCTGTAGGGCCCGGACACGGGGCAACTGGTGGTGAACTGCTGCAGGTGCTAGATTCAGCAGGCCTAGGGTTTTCATCCTTTGGGGCTGCTGGGACCTGTACTGAACATCCTCTTATGGTCCTGAGGTTAACGTTGTGTTTTAATATCTTAGAACATTCTCAGAATGTCAGTGGGATTACATCTTGCAAAAACCCTTAATAACTTGTTAGGGCTAGGGGGCAGTATCCTGAATTTCGTCTGTCTGACGTGCCCAAAGTAAACTGCCTGTTACTCAGGATAGAAAACACTCTGAAGTTTCTAAAACTGTTAAAATAATGTCTGTGAGTATAACATAACTCATATGGCAGGCGAAAACCCGAGGAAAATCCAACCAGAGCTTTTTTGTTTTAGAGCTCCCAGCCACTTCAAATGTAAAGCTATTGGAAACTATGACTTCCGCCTCCCAGATTGCAGTTCCTATGGCTTCCACTAGATGTCAACAGTCTTTATACATGGTTTCAGGCTTGTTTTTTTGAAAAACCAACGAGTGATAGTTGTTCATCTATCGGGAGCTCCATTGAAAAAGCAGTCTCATTGAGCGCGTGAACAGGGGCGCGCTCTGCGTTCTTTTCCTTTTCTATTGAACATAGTTCTCTCCGTATGAAATATTATTGTTTATTTAGATGTAAGAGTACCTGAGGATTAATTAATAACGTCGTTGGACTTGTTTGGAAGAACTTTACCGGTAACTTTTGGGACTTCTTTGTATGCATGCTGAAAGGGTGGATTACTGAACTCAATGACGCCTACTAAACAGACTTTTTTGGGATATAAAGAAAGCCTTTATCGAATAAAATGATTTTTTTTTTTTGTGTTCCTGGGACCCTTGAGATTGCAACCAGAGGAAGATCTTCAAAGGTAAGTGATTTATTTTATTGCTTTTTTTTATGTTGTTGTTGGGTGCTGACCTCAGATAATCGAATGCTATGCTTTCGCCGTAAAGCCTATTGTAAATCGGACAACGCTGTTCGATTACCAAGATTCTAAGCTAAAGAATGGTGTATGACACTTGTATTTTCATGAATGTTTAATATTACGAGTTTTGTAATTTGAATTTGGCGCTCTGCATTTCACCGGATGTTGTCGCAGGTGTCCCGCTAGCGGAGCGCCTAGCCCTAATTAAAAGGGACCTAATGGGACTATCACCTAATGTCCTTAGAACGACCCCTGTTTGCTGGGATGACTAGTTTTAAAGACCCAACAGAAAAAATTATCTTCAAACTGTAGGTTACAACCAATCATTGACAATGCAACCAAAAATAATAATAAAAAACCTGCAACCCCTAAGAAATTATGTTTTTTGTTCTGTTGGTCTGAAAACTTTGATCATCTGAGCAAACGGGTCGTTCTAAGGACATTAGGTGACAGTCCCATTAGGTCCCTTTAAGGGTTTTGGCTAGATGTAATCCCACTGACATTAGGTTAAGGTAAGGGTTAGGGTTAGGTTTAGGGTTAGGGTTTAGGGAAAAAAATACTGTAGGTTTTTTAATGTGTGTGTGTACACGTTTTACTATACCTTTGGGCACCAATGCATGTGTTCTATGGTGCAGAGAGTCAGTGCAGGTGGTCAGTCCAGTTCAAGTATTCAGCAGTCTGATGGCTTGTAGATACCAACAGGCTCAGAGACAGTTTCTATCAGACCTCATGCTCCAATACCGTCTTCCCGATGGTAAGGGAGTGAACAGCTCGTAGGCTGGGATGATTCTGCAGGACTTCCTCAGACACAGTTTCAAGTAGATGTCCTGGATGGCTGGGAACACAGCCTCAGTGATGTACTGGGCTGTCTTCACCACCCGCTGGAGGGCCTTGCGTTCGTGGACGAATTTGTTCTCCTGCTTTAGGAAGTAGAGGCTCTGTAATACGATAAGATGAGGGGTGGGTTGTGTGTCTATTTGTCAGTAAAAACCGTTGCGCAATGTCAAAAGAATGGCGACGGAGGGGGATGCCTGCCATTTTACGGGCTCCTAACCAATTGTGCTATTTTGTGTTATTTTTCGCATTGCTTGTTTAACATTAAGGAATGGTCTCTTGGAAACATTCTTTGCACGCCTATAAGCCTATAAAGTTGTGGGAACGTTTGTTGTTCGCTGGGTTATAGTTACATGTTATAGTTACATGAATGTTGTAAGAACATTCATGTTAGGAGAATATTCCATCAACGTCCCGCCAAACATACACAGAACATGGTTGCCATGTTCTGAGAATATAAGACGTTAATGTTCTAGAAACATTTTCATGGGAACGTTGCAAGAATGTTCCTGTATATCAGTTGTCTGAATGTCGACTGATGGTCCCAAAGAAACGTCTTCCAAAAATAACAATTGTTTCATCATCCCGGCAAATTAGGAACATTCCCATAACATTAGCTAAGATTCCCATTAAGTTTGAGTTAGGGTGGCCAAAGAGATCTATTTTCATGTCATCTGACCATAGCACCACCTGGAGTTTGACAAACAAGCTCTTTGGCCACACACACCAGCGGTGGGTTTGGCTTAGAAAAACAGAAGCATATACAGAAACCTTCTACAGTAATAATTTGAACCTCTATTTTTTTCCCCAAAAAATTAAATGACTTGTTAAATGAATACTTTGGGATTTTGCCAATGAGGCCCTTTATATACTTCCCCAGTTTCCTCTGATTCTGGGGAAGTAGATAAAGGGCTTCATTGCCCATGACTGGGAATACAGATATGCATCTGTCGGTCAGAGGTACCTTCAAGAAAATGGGCCTCACAATGGGCCTCAGGAGCTCGTCAAGGTATTTTTGGGCATTCAAGTAGCTATTTATAAAATGCAGTTGTATTTGTTGTCACTAGCTTATGCCTGCCCATGCCATAAACCCACTCTATTCACAACGTTGACATCAGCAAACCGCTCACCCACATGACGCCATACACATGAGGCTGGTTGGATGTACTGCCAAATTCTCTAAAACGACGTTGGAGGTGGCTTTATATAGAGAAATTAACATTAAATTCTCTGGCAACACCTCTGGTGGACATTCCTGCAGTCAGCACGCCAATTGCACGCTCCCTCAAAACTTGAGACATCTGTGGCATTGTCTTGTGTGATATAACAGCACATTTTTGAGTGGCCTTTTATTGTCCCCAGCACAAGGCGCACTTGTGTAATGATCATGCTGTTTAATTCGCTACTTGATATGCCACACCTGTCAGGTGGATAGATTATCTTGGCAAAAGATAAATACACCCAATTTGAGAGAAATACGCTGTTTGTGGGTATGGAACATATCTTGGTTCTTTTATTTCAGCTCATGAAACATGGAACCAACACTTTACATGTTGCGTTTATATTCAGTGTAATGTAGACTATATATACAAATGTATAAGGACACCCCTTCAAATTAGTGGATTTGGCTATTTCAGCCACACCCATTGCTGACAGGTGTATAAAATCAAGCACACAGCCATGCAATCTCCATAGACAAACATTGGCAGTAGAATGGCCCGTACTGAATAGCTCAGTGACTTTTAATGTGGCACCGTCATAGGATGCCACCTTTCCAACAAGTTTGTCAAATTTCTGCCCTGCTAGAGCTGCCCCAGTCAACTGTAAGTGCTGATATTGTGAAGTGGAAACGTCTTGAAGAGGTATTCCCAGTAGCGATTTTAGCATGTAAATCTTGGTCGGGCAAACTCCCCCCAAAAATTGTGGGATGCATGCCAGCAAAGCCATTACACAACACAACATTAAACAATAATGTACATTAATTGCACTATAACGGTGACAAACGGTGCCTACAAACTGGGCCTACATAAAGCTGTTCCAACAGCAGTACCAACACCTTATCACTGCTACACCTGGCTATCAGCGGAGCCTTGTCTGGCAGCGAAACAGTTAATTCAGCCTCATTTACTGCCTTTAAAAAAAACATGCTTTAACAAATGTGGTTTCTACTGACAGTTGAGATGTACAAACTATGGCATAAGGGGACGACGAGTGGATAAGAGCGAGCTAGGACGGACGTAGTCAATATAATTATTTGTTCAGCACTTTTGAAATGTACAGCAACAGAATTTAGAAAATGGGCCGTTCTTACAGCATTCTCCCTGTACACCAAGTCAGAACCATAGGATAAATAAAGGGGGCATATAAGCAGACATTTAAAGCTTTGACAATATTCAAGATTTTGCTAAAACAGGCTATGCATGGTCGTTCAAAATGCATTTTCCCAGTTGGAGCTTGTTTTTTCCCGAGTTCCCGAGAACTCACTGAAGTCTGAGATTTTCCAGTTGTTTTGAATGCGACAAAAGTCATGCCGGCTTGACAGCATGGCCAAAGTTGAATGTTTATCCTTTTAAGCTAGGAAAAGAGACCCTTAAACTCAGACTTGGACCACACACCCACTCCACTGAAAACCAGGCCTGCAGTTAGCCACTGATTCTTTCCAAACTCATTGTTGAATTTGCGATTTCCAACTTGTATAATGTTTAACTCCAAATGGCCGATAAGCAGCGATACATTTTATCTATAATTTCTCTTCATATGACAAGGATTGAAAAGGATTTGCCAGTTGATTGTCGACTTGATTCATGACAATGACTGCTAGCTTGCTAGCTAAGATTCTGAAGGTATCATTCAAATCAAAGCTACGGTAGATATGTGATTTGACGTCATTTTTCTGGGATCTTTTATTTTAGCTCATGAAACATGGGACCAACACTTTACATATTCCATTTATTCGTTTTTGGTCAGTGTAATTGGTTGTTTTGTCGTGTTTCTACCAATGTAATTCAAATGGAAACGGCCCAAGCTGCTTGCTATAGTTAGCACGCTAGTTAGTCTGTCAGGCCAAAAAGTTGTGTTTAGCTGTAAATTTGGGCTGCGCTCTTGTAGCGTCAACCTCAGCTGTCACTTTCACTAGCTAGCCATACAGACAACCAGCTAACTAGCCACCAAAATGGATTGACTAATTTGTTTTTATCTGTTGGCCTTAGTTTATGGTTTGTCATGTTTGCTAGGTGCAGACATTCATAGGCTATACGTTGCCTTGTTTTCCTATTATTTGACAGCTTAGCTGTTGTGTTAGGGTAGATGCCTGTGTAATGGAGCTCATATGATGAGTTGGATATATGTTTACATAGCCAGCTAACAAGATGCTTGTTGTATCCTGTTTCTACAGACCCAATTCATTTGGAAACTGCCCCAGCTTTGTAACTAATCAGCTAACATTGGCAAACTATATAGTTAGTCTGTCAGGCAACAAAGCAATAGTTGATTGGAGTCGAGCGAGAGAGAAAGTGTATGTATCTATTGGGAGGCTAGTAACTGTATCACACAATGAATTATGGACACCCCTTCTTAGGAAGAGGGTTTGTGTATGGTTGAGAAAGAGAGGAAAGAAGAGGGAGACAGGTGTGAGAGGAAGAGAGAGAGGTTATGTTCCTGACTGTTGCATTCTATTTGTTCCTCTCCTTCTGTTACTCTGTTCCACTAGATCAGTGAAAGTGAAGGGAGTGATGGGAGCTCAGCAGCAAAAGGCAGGGAGGAAGAAGAGTTAGAGATGATTGGAGGGATAGAGATGTGGAGCGAGGAGGGAGGAGTGGCGCGAGAGGAGAGTGGAGGGAGAGAGGAAGAGGAGAGGAGAGTGGAGGGAGAGGAACATGAAACGGAACATGGAGAGGGAGAGGAGGAGGAAGTGGAGCAGGGAAAGGAAGTAGCAGAGGGAGAGGAGGAGGAAGAGGGAGAGCACACCTGAGTGGGGAGCATATGTTTTCATGGAGTGTGTCTGCCCAAAGTCCCACCATTGTCACTTTAGGCCCAGGCTGTGTGGTACAATGGCAGGGGTTATGGAGTTGTTTTAAAAGGGGCAGGAACTTGTATCTGTTCCAGAGCTTGTAATGCATTACAACAACAAAAATGGGCGGGATTGACCATCTTGACCAACTGATGAGCTATTACAATGTTGGACTCAAAGGCAGGAAATGGTGGAAGTACAGTATGTGTTTTGGGGATTCTCAACATTGCCATAATAAATGCATACCTTGTGTGTGGGACCCTGCAAAGGCCCCTTCCCAGAAACCGCAGGTGCTGGTCCCTGAAGGAATTCAAAATGCAGCTGGTGCATTGACTTTGTGATATGGCTACAGTGGCAGGAAGAGGGGAGCCAAGAGTGTGGCACCAGGTTGTGTGGGCTGAGATGTAACTCGTAATTTGAATGCAGGTGAAGTTTGAAGGGCACGAGAGAGGGTGTGTGGTGTGCATCCAGAGAGGATGAAGGGCAAAGAGTGTAGAAACTTCCTTTGAGTTCTCAGTCTGTTCTGTGCCACTTTGCAGGATTGGGCCGTGCTTCTAGAAGTTCCATGACATGTTGGAGGCTAAATGCAAACACAGTGTGAAGTATGTCCTACAAATCTTTTAGGATAATGGTGTACTTTTTAAAATGGTCTCTGAACAGTTGTGTTTTGTATCTTCTCTCTCTATTGGTCTTTAGCTAATAATTGTTGCATTCACTGAATTGTTGTCAAAGTAGGCTGCTATTTCTACATGTTGGGTCAGACCTAGTCTGTACACCCATCATAGCCCTGCTATTCCCAACCAATCAGAGAATTTGGAAAGGCGAATCTGCATACTGCAACCAGCCACTCAGGTCAGAGTGTTATCGTTGTCCGAAGAAAGAGGAGACACATTTCTGAGGACTATTTGTATTGTGGACAGTAACAAGAACACCTGAATGTGGTGCGTGCATCGAAATGTAAGTTGCAGGGGGGGTTAAGTTGCAGGGGGTTTAAGTTGCAGGGGGTTAAGTTGCAGGGGGTTAAGTTGCAGGGGGTTAAGTTTCAGGGGGTAATAACCACAAACTTTGATCAGTTTGCAGCCATGTGTTCTATAGTACAGCTATTACTATTCTTTCATGTTTGAGTTGCCAATACTGCTTGGCATATTGTTTATAGTATGTAGCATTATCCGTTGCCATAGGTGTCATTGCTTATTGGTAAACATAGTTTTCATTTGCAAATGATACTGTAGCACTTTCCATAGTGGACTTTGTTAATACAGGTACGAACAGGGATTGAACCCATGTTCTTCAGGTTACAAAACCAAATGACTTACCACATCTCTATTTCCTGCTTAGAATATCAACATTATGGAAAGTAGGAGTTGTGTAAATTGAACAACCAAAAATAGACAATGGAGAAATTGGGGATTAAACCCTGGACCTCAAACATGCGCTCTACCACTAAGCTACATCACCTTTCTATTATGTATGTCATGCCATATCAATACAAGTAATTTTTTCTATACACCATTCCAATGAAGGCACAGTTCCATGATATCAGCTATCTTTCATAAAGGTACGGACGGGGATTGAACCTATGATCTTCAGTTTACGAGACCGAAACTTTACCACTTTTCTACTTGGGATAGTGACATTCTGGAAAGTAGTAATCAAATCAAAGTTAATTTGTCACATGCGCCGAATACAACAGGTGTAGACCTTACATTGAAATGCTTACTTACAGGCTCTAACCAACAGTGCAAAAAAGGTATTCAATAGGTAAGTAAAGAAATAAAAACAACATTAAAAAGACGGTGAAAAACTACAGTAGCGAGGCTATAACAGTAGCGAGGCTATATACAGTAGCGAGGCTATATACAGTAGCGAGGCTATATACTGTCGCGAGGCTATAACAGTAGCGAGGCTATATACAATGCAAATAGTCCAGGTAGCCATTTGATTACCTGTTCAGTAGTCTTATGGCTTGGGGGTAAAAACTGTTGAGAAGCCTTTTTGTCCTAGACTTGGCACTCCGGTACCGCTTTCCATGCGGTAGTAGAGAGAACAGTCTATGACTGGGGTGGCTGGGGTCTTTGACAATTTTTAGGGCCTTCCTCTGACACCACCTGGTATAGAGTCACTGTGGGGACAACGTCCTCGATGCACTTTTTGATAAAGCCAGTGACTGATGTGGTGTACTCCTCAATGCCATCAGAAGAATCCCGGAACATGTTCCAGTCTGTGATAGCAAAACTGTCCTGTAGTTTAGCATCTGCTTCACCTGACCACTTTTCTATAGACCGAGTCACTGGTGCTTCCTGCTTAAAATGTTGCTTGTAAGCAGGAATCAGGAGGAAAGGGTTGTGGTCGGATTTACCAAATGGAGGGTGAGGGAGAACTTTGTACGCGTCTCTGTGTGTGGAGTACAGGTGATCTATAATTGTTTTCCCCTCTGGTTGCACATTTAAAATGTTAATATAAATTAGGTAGAACTGACTTAAGTTTCCCTGCATTAAAGTCTCCGGCCACTAGGAGCGGAAGAGACGCAGGTACAGAGGACACAGAGTGGGGTGCCTCTGGGTGAGCGGTTTCCTGTTTGCTTATTTCCTTATACAGCTGACTGAGTGCGGTCTTAGTGCCAGCATCCGTCTGTGGTGGTAAATAAACAGCCACGAAAAGTATAGCTGAAAACTCTCTAGGCAAATAGTGGGGTCTGCATTTTATCACAAGATACTCTACTTCAGGAGAGCAAAATCTAGAGACTTCCTTAGATTTTGTGCACCAGCTGTTGTTTACAAATATACACAGACCGCCCCCCCCCCCTTGTCTTACCGGAGTGTGCTGTTCTATCTTGCCGGTGCAGTGTATATCCCGTTAGCTGAATATCCATGTCTTCATTCAGCCATGATTCCGTGAAACATAAGATATTACAGTTTCTGATGTCCCGTTGGTAGGATATCCAGAAGCTCTTTTTTTCAGTAAGATACGGTTGCAGAAACATTATGTACAAAATAAGCTACAAATAACCCCTTAAAAAACTGTGACAGTGTGTGTCCAGTGTCTGCTCTCTAAAACTAAGTTAACTTGTAATTGTGATTTATTCTTTTGTTTTTGAGCTATGTCTGTTTGTTTGAAATGTGCGAGAAAATGTGCTTTATCTTGAAACTTCTCAGTAATCTACAGCAGCATTCTACAATTTTATTTGGGTCTAAAGGGTAAACTAATTTACCGTCTCTGCGGTAGATGGAGTTTTTCAGCTACCCTGGGTTGTCACTGCGAAGCATCATTTTTAGCCTTCACTTGTAAGTATCTAGCTAGCTAATTTAGCCTTTGCATACATATAACTATTTCCCTTTCCTACATTTATTAGCGATTGTAAGTACACTATTTAATAGATATTAATGTAAAAATGTAATTGTAAAAATGAATTATCTAATGAATGGTAAATTAAGGATAAATCTACTCAGTAGATTAGCTCAAATTAGCTGGCAGAGAATGCAGAGAGGAGTGCAGGAATGTAGATGTCTCTACCCAATCAATTAACTAGATAAAAAAAAGGCATCTCCTGTTTCGGTAGTGTGAGGCAGCTTGATGTACAAGTACAACCCCTGGACAGGACGTTAGTCTGTTGCAGGGCCTTGAATACCTAAAACATATGGTGTGTTGTCCCTGCTATGTTGTCCATTTTTCCAGATAAAGTACAGAGGGCTGCGTTTATCCCTTACGAATAGTATAGGCTAATACTGTAGGTTACATGTCAGAAAAGCAGGACAGTTACTGTGGATTCAAACATGTTTAAAGGCATTCAAGTGATGGGGTAGGGAAAGGACATACAGCATCAGTTCGGAAGAGATGAAGAGGCGTACAGATGGGCTCATATCTTGTTCGGGTGGCCTTCGGACCACGTCTGAGAGCTGATACTGTCTCCTTTTGGATCTGCCTTCCTCTTTCCCCGCAACCATCGGGACGTTGAACTACAGTACCACAACATATGGTGGCCCTTATTCTGTCGGCAAACCCTATTCTCACATACCTTCCTTTCTTTACTTTATGAAAAGCCATCTGACCATAACTGTTTTGGTAGATTTGTTAACTGTTTTGAGTGCAAAGGATTTCCCACAATTTGCCAAACCAATTGAGAAAATTGTAACAAACTTGTATTTGACCACATTCAGGCTCACCTTTTCGTTTATTTTGTGTTTGGCGTTTCGGAAACTATCAGAAAGCCTTTGGTTTATGTCCTCCAGGTGTTTTTTTTTGGGGGGGGGATTGTGTGATATTGGTTCATTTTTTTATCACATGGACCTCAACCTTTTGTATCCCCTTTCACTGGGGATTCGTCCAACACCATTTGCTTGATGAATTCTGCCATACTGGTATTGGCGTCTGCCTGCAAAACAAAAGAACATTACATTGCGATGTTTCACTGCAGCAACCCCAGCAACACCAGAAACCAGCTACCTGCATTTTTCTATCTCCCTACTCCCTGTGAAGGGAGGCCGTCAAGAGGTGTGTGCCTTGTCTCAGAGAGCAAATTGGAACAGAAAGGGGTGGAACGGGCACAGAGGGTAAATGTATGTATATTTTTGTCATTGATATTAACAATCTGGGGAATACATACCCTGTTTAACAACTCATTTATGGAAATGTCCCTGAACTTCACAAGTATAGACAACTGAAAACCTCGACTAGAGCTCTATGTTGTCATTGACGTGGATACTAACCCATACACTTTTATCTTTCCATTACTTCAGAATATAATTTTTTTTGTTTTAACAGTATAAGGAGTTAAAAACTTTGAAGTTAAAACTGACCTCATAGGAATGTTTTGTCTCATCTTGAGGTAGGTGTAGGTTTCTCCTTGCCCCATTGCAACAGAGAGTGGATCACTGAGTCATCTAGGTGATCACTGGGAGGTGGAGCCTTTGTCTTCTTTACCACAGGGCCTGTGGTGAAGTAAGCAAAGGCTCCACCCGTTTCAGATCCAGTGGCGTGCATTCATAGATGCCAAGGGATGACAGGCTTCCTAAAAAATAAAAATAAATAATTGTTTTGGAGTGTGCCCTTGGCTATCCGTACATTTTAAAACAAGAAAATGGTGCCGTCTGCTTTGCTTAATATAATGAATTTGTAATGATTTTACTTTTGATACTTAAGTATATTTTAGCAATTACATTTACTTTGATACTTAAGTATATTGTGGCGTACAGCAGGTTGGCGGAGTGTACATCACACAGCGATGGCTCCCTCTGTTGGACGTGCCAGGTCTTGAGGTGTTCTCCCAGACCAGGACTAATTGGGTCTGATTGTGGTTGGTGAGTAATCAAGGGGCTGATTGCTCACCAGCTGGACGAGTCCCATAAAGCTTTCAGAAGGGCAGTCCTCATGCCTCCTTGCAGTGTGCCTAAGCCACGTTCACGCAGAGGCCCTTCTTTACTATTACTCTGACAATTTAGTACTTTTTCCACCACTGGATGTGGCTGGGTGTTATAGCATTTCTTTCACATGACCCATCAATTTAGACAAGTGTGTCTGGATAAGCGCCATCTAATATTTTTATCTGGGCACTTTCTGTTTACCTGGAATTTTTTCTTATTCTAGGCTACTATCACTTTTAGTCTATCTTTACTACACCACTCACTGTTAGACCTCACATGTGAATCCTTAAAGTGATGGGTGGGGCTGACTTAAGAGGGTATGAAAAATGCTGAATGGGTGTAAAGGAGAGCTCTCCAGTAGGTACCAAATCATTCAAAAGTAAGTTTATCAACTTTCAAGCAGAATTACTTTCCCATTGTTCCTCAAAAATGCAGTGTATGATATCATTTTACTTTTTACCAATGTGTAAAAAAAAAATAAAGATTTTGCTACATAAGACCGAATCCAAGTGGTGGGTCACATTGACATATCGAAACAATGTTCCCTTCTGACCTAATTTGCCCTATTCTCTTTCTGATATTCTGCACAGCAACAGGGACATGTGATAGACAAGCCTGGCTTCTCCCCTCTCTGGGCCCCAGGTGACTGAGGCCCATATGAGGGAGGAAGTACAGCCACCAACACCAGAATCTGAAGAGAGACACAGTTCAACAACTGATTTAGTATAGGAAAAGGAAATTGTAAGAGTAGGATGGTGGATGGAGGATCCATGCTGGGATCCAAAAGGGCCGTGTAGTGAATGGCAAAATAAATTGGTAGGGGGGTACTGAACCAAACAGAAGACTGGACAAGATAAAGATAGACAGATGGAGATTTCCCTGCTGAAAAACTGGTATCTGTGAGAGGCCAACTTGAAGAGAAAGACAAAAAAGAGGAAGCCTGGCTGGCCTTTTTCCGAGGGGAACCCTTTCATAGGGCCCCCCTTGTATCCGCCACTGCCAGATCCTCCACCAGCAGACGGAGATGTTGGCCTTCCAACCCCTCATAACCCACTTGGGGGTGGGGGTGGGCCTGTGCCCGGTGGAGGAACCGTGGGATTAGGAGCTGTTGGAGGAGCTGCAGAAGGAGCTGAAGACAGAAAGCAACCAGCCAAGACAAGAACCAGAGCAAATGAGCAAAGAGAAAAATAGGCAGATGTAGAGGATGAGGGGCCCCTTCTGGAGCTGACAGAGGGGGAGACTGGAGCTGCTACAACTGTGGGAAGTTAGGGCATTTCTCTAGACACTGTCCTGGAGCAGGAGAAGGCCAAGGAGAGTGGCCGTCCCCACCTGTTGGCGTGCATGTGGACAACCCATTTGAAAGAGGTGGACGAGGGGACTACTAAATATAGGATGAGGGGGAAACATAAGAAAACTAATGAAGAAAAAAATTAAGAACCAGGAGAAACCTGTCAAACCCCAAAACCCCCTTATTGACATTTTAGTTGGTAAACATAGAATTCCATTTTTGGTTGGCACTGGGGCCGCGGTTTCAGTGTTGAAAATATCTGCCCTGTCTGCTTCCCCCTCAAAGAAAACAATGCACACAGTAGGAGCATATGGAATTCCCTGAAGGATTGTCGTTGGGATCGAGAGAAAATGGAATCTTTCCGTGCCTGATGAACTGTTACTGTGTTTGGCACCTGAATGATCGACATGTTGAGGGAGAGCTGAGAGAGCAATCCCTCTCTTCCCCTTTGTATGCTAACTGAGAAGTGTCTGAACACCTACATTGTACTGCTGCTGTTCCCTCATGCGAAGAGGACCCTGAATACCAACAGAGATGATCAAAACAAAAAGAGAAAGTTGAGATGACCATGAATGGGATATACAGAGGAGAAGACTTCGTAGCAGCTGGACTGTTGCTGACGGAAACTAAGAGGAGTCTTGTTTGTAGTTTATCAAAAGCTCCTGACACACAATGGAAAGATGTTGGTGTTTGGATGAAGAAAGTGATGGAAGCAACTGACATTTACTCCTGAGGTACTGGCCTGTTGCAACATCTACAACCACTGTGATTATTATTTGACCCTGCTGGTCATCTATGAATGTTTAAACATCTTGAAAAACAATCTGGCCTTAATGGCCATGTACTCTCATAATCTCCACCCATCACAGCCAGAAGAGAACTGGCCACCCCTCAAAGCCTGGTTCCTTTCTAGGTTTCCTTCCTAGGTTCCTGCCTTTCTAGGGAGTTTTTCCTAGCCACCATGCTGTTTGGGGTTTTAGGCGGGTTTCTTTATAGCGCTTTGAGACATCTGCTGATGTAAAAAGGACTTTATAAATACATGTGATTGATTGATTGGGTGGCCTGGAACGGAGAGGGAAAGCGGTCAACTTCCAACAGCAACTTTCTATTCCCAATTCTGGGCTACTGCAACTTTCTATTCCCCATACTGGGCTACTGCAATGACAATAGCAAGAAAATAAACAATTGAAACCATGCCTGTAGTATTACAAGATAATTCACACATTGATTGGCTAAAAGATTTACCTGAATAACTGTGGGCTAAATCAAAGGCTGACATTGGACACATGAAAGAAGCTGTGCCAGTTGTGGTCAGGGCTGTTATGGTGACCAGATTACCGCCATACCAGCGGTATGGATTCAAGTCAACTGTGAAAGGTCAGCTGATACTGGATGAAGCCATTTGTGAGAGGATATCATATTCAGTCTTAAATTCCATTGCACTCCATTCATGTTAGGCTATTCAAAACAAATTAAAAGCTACAAATTAATTATCAAGATGTTAGTCCTATTAATACGCCTTCAATATATACAGTTGAAGTCGGAAGTTTACATACACTTAGATTGGAGTCAATTAAACTCGTTTTTCAAACACTCCACACATTTCTTGTTAACAAACTATAGTTTTGGCAAGTCGGTTAGGACATCTACTTTGTGCATGACACAAGTAATTTTTCCAACAATTGTTTACAGACAGATTATTTCACTTAATCACAATTCCAGTGGGTCAGAGGTTTACATACAATAAGTTGACTGTGCCTTTAAACAGCTTGGAAAATTCCAGAAAATTATGACATGGCTTTAGAAGCTTTTGATAGGTTAATTGACATAATTTGAGCCAATTGGAGGTGTACCTGTGGATGTATTTCAAGGCCTACCTTCAACCACTTTGCTTGACATCATGTGAAAATCAAAAGAAATCAGCAAAAACCTCAGAAAAAAAAATTGTAGACCTCCACAAGTCCGGTTCATCCTTGGGAGCAATTTCCAAATGCCCGAAGGTACCACGTTCATCTGTACAAACAATAGTACACAAGTATAAAGACCATGGGACCATGCAGCCGTCATACCGCTCAGGAAGGAGACACGTTGTGTCTCCTAGAGATGAAAGTACTTTGGTGCGAAAAGTGCAAATCAATCCCAGAACAACAGCAAAGAACCTTGTGAAGATGCTGGAGGAAACAGGTACAAAAGTATCTATACAGTGAGGGAAAAAAAGTATCTGA
Source organism: Brachymystax lenok tsinlingensis (assembly GCA_030435695.1). Lineage (NCBI taxonomy): Eukaryota > Metazoa > Chordata > Actinopteri > Salmoniformes > Salmonidae > Brachymystax > Brachymystax lenok. The sequence continues at coordinate 7,053,332 of CM059815.1, read as the reverse complement.
TCCCCTGCTGATTTTATACGTTTGCCCACTGACAAAGAAATGATCAGTCTATAATTTTAATGGTAGGTTTTTTCGAACAGTGAGAGACAGAATGACAACAACAAAAAATCCAGAAAAACGCATGTGAAAAATGTTATAAATTGATTTGCATTTTAATGAGGGAAAGAAGTATTTGACCCCTCTGCAAAACATGACTAAGTACTTGGTGGCAAAACCCTTGTTGGCAATCACAGAGGTCAGACGTTTCTTGTAGTTGGCCACCAGGTGTGCACACATCTCAGGAGGGATTTTGTCCCACTCCTCTTTGCAGATCTTCTCCAAGTCATTAAGGTTTCGAGGCTGACGTTTGGCAACTCGAACCTTCAGCTCCCTCCACAGATTTTCTATGGGATTAAGGTCTGGAGAATGGCTAGGCCACTCCAGGACCTTAATGTGCTTCTTCTTGAGCCACTCCTTTGTTGCCTTGGCCATGTGTTTTGGGTCATTGTCATGCTGGAATACCCATCCACGACCCAGTTTCAATGCCCTGGCTGAGGGAAGGAGGTTCTCACCCAAGATTTGATGGTACATGGCCCCGTCCATCGTCCCTTTAATGCGGTGAAGTTGTCCTGTCCCCTTAGCAGAAAAACACAGCCAAAGCATAATGTGTCCACCTCCATGTTTGACGGTGGGGATGGTGTTCTTGGGGTCATTCCTCCTCCTCCAAACACGGCGAGTTGAGTTGATGCCAAAGAGCTCTATTTTGGTCTCATCAACACTTGTCCTCTGAATCATTCAGATGTCCTCTGAATCATTCAGATGTCCTCTGAATCATTCAGATGTTCATTGGCAAACTTCAGACGGGCATTTATATGTGCTTTCTTGAGCAGGGGGACCTTGCGGGCGCTGCAGGATTTCAGTCCTTCACGGGGTAGTGTGTTACCAATTGTTTTCTTGGTGACTATGGTCCCAGCTGCCTTGAGATCATTGACAAGATTCTCCCGTGTAGTTCTGGGCTGATTCCTCACCGTTCTCATGATCATTGCAACTCCACGAGGTGAGATCTTGCATGGAGCCCCAGGCCGAGGGAGATTGACAGTTCTTTTGTGTTTCTTCCATTTGCGAATAATCGCACCAACTGTTGTCACCTTCTCACCAAGCTGCTTGGCGATGGTCTTGTAGCCCATTCCAGCCTTGTGTAGGTCTACAATCCTGTCCCTGACATCCTTGGAGAGGTCTTTGGTCTTGGCCATGGTGGAGAGTTTGGAATCTGTTTGATTGATTGCTTCTGTGGACAGAATAATCACAGTGGTTTGCATTTTAATGAGGGAAATAAGTATTTGAACCCCTCTCAATCAGAAAGATTTCTGGCTCCCAGGTGTCTTTTATACAGGTAACGAGCTGAGATTAGGAGCACACTCTCACGTGTTTTTCTGGATTTTTTTGTTATTCTTTCTCTCACTGTTCAAATAAACCTACCATTAAAATTATAGACTGATCATTTCTTTGTCAGTGGGCAAACGTACAAAATCAGCAGGGGATCAAATACTTTTTTCCCTCACTGTATCCACAGTAAAACGTGTCCTATATCAACATAACCTGTAAGGCAGCTCAGCAAGGAAGAAGCCACTGCTCCAAACCGCCATAAAAAAAAGCCAGACTAAGGTTTGCAACTGCACATGGGGACAAATATCGTACATTTTGGAGAAATGCCCTCTGGACTGATGAAACAAAAATAGAACTGTTTGACCATAATGACCATCGTTATGTTTGGAGGAAAAAGGAGGAAAAAAAGACCATCCCAACCGTGAAGCACGGGGGTGGCAGCATCATGTTGTGGGGGTGCTTTGCTGCACTTCATAAAATAGATGGCATCATGAGGTTGGAAAATTATGTGGATATATTGAAGCAACATCAAGACATCAGTCAGGAAGTTAAAGCTTGGTCATAAATGGGTCTTCCAAATGGACATTGACCCCAAGCATACTTCCAAAGTTGTGGCAAAATGGCTTATGGACAACAAAGTCAAGGTATTGGAGTGGCCATCACAAAGCCCTGACCTCAATCCTATAGAAAATGTGTGGGCAGAACTGAAAAAGCGTGTGCGAGCAAAGAGGCCTACAACCTGACTCAGTTACACAAGCTCTGTCAAGAGGAATGGGGCAAAATTCACCCAACTTATTGTGGGAAGCTTGTGGAAGGCTACCCAAAATGTTTGACCCAAGTTAAACAATTTAAAGGCAATGCTACCAAATACGAATTGAGTGTATGTAAACTTCTGACCCACTGGGAACGTGATGAAAGAAATGAAAGCTTAAATAAATCCCTACTATTCTGACATTTCACATTCTTAAAGTGGTGATTTTAACTGACCTAAGATTGAATTTTTACTAGGATTAAATGTCAGGAATTGTGAAAAACTGCATTTAAATGTATTTGCCTAAGATGTAAACTTCTGACTTCAACTGTATATCAATCAAATTATGTTCCCATTTCATTCTATTAATGTTAGGCTATTTAATATCAAATATCAGCTACAATTCCGTTATCAAGATGTTGGTCTCAGAATAATACAACGTACAGTACCAGTCAAAAGTTTGGACACACCTACTCATTCAAGGGTTTTTCTTTATTTGTACTATTTTCTACATTGTAGATTAATAGTGTGGACATCAAAGCTATGAAATAACATATGGAATCATGTAGTAACCAAAATAGTGTAAAAGAAATGAAAATATATTTAACATTTTAGATTCTTCAAAGTCGCCACCCTTTGCACACTGTTGGCATTCTCGCAACCAGCTTCATGAGGTAGTCACCTGGAATGCATGTCAATTAACAGGTGTGCCTTGTTTCCCTTGAAACACTACCGTTCAAAAGTTTGGGTCACTTAGAAATGTCCTTGTTTTTTAAAGAAAAGCAAACATTTTGTCCATCAAAATAACATCAAATTGATCAGAAAAACAGTGTAGACATTGTTAATGTTGTAAATGACTATTGGAGCTGGAAATGGCAGATTTTTTATGGACTATCTACATAGGTGTACAGAGGCCCATTATCAGCAACAATCACTCAATCACTCAATGGCACGTTGTGTTAGCTAATCCAAGTTTATCATTTTAAAAGGCTAATTGATCATTATAAAACCCTTTTGCAATTATGTTAGCACAGCTGAAAACTGTTGTTCTGATTAAAGAAGCAATAAAACTGGCCTTCTTTAGACTAGTTGAGTATCTGGAGCATAAGTGTTTGTGGGTTCGATTACAGGCTCAAAATGGCCAGCAACAAAGACCTTTCTTCTGAAACTCGTCAGTCTATTCTTTTTCTGAAAAATGAAGGATATTTCATGCGAGAAGTTGCCAAGGAACTGAAGATCTCGTACAATGCTGTGTACGACTCCCTTCACAGAACAGCGCAAAGTGGCTCTAACCAGAATAGAAAGAGTGGGAGGCCCTATGCACCATTGTACAAGCTCACCTTTCCTACGTGACTTGTCAACTGATACAGTATCGCCTGTCTCTTTATAAGATATAGGGAAGATATAGTCAAATACTGTATGGAAAATTATATTTACCATCTATTATTATTACCATCTTTCTATTCAGCACTTCAAAAAGAAGAGTTTTGGTAGTTAAATGGTAGTTAAAATGACTAAATCATGAGCCCATCATTATCTGGTAACGAAACAAAATGTTACATTTGTGAAACCCCAATGAATGCACAATGAGAGGTTCTGAACATAAGATAGGGGGCATTACAAATGTTCTCAGTTTAGAGTTTGGTACTTCGAATTTTTTTAATATACCACTTACATCTTAAAAATGCCCCAAGGTGATTGAAAAAAATCATATTAAACAGCCACATCTGGAGGATGCATAATTTATTGCAGCCTGAAAAAACAGACCAGTCAGGGTTGGGTAGGTTACTTTCTAATGTAACCCGTTACAGTTACCAGTTACCTGTCCAAAAGTGTAACTTTTGGATTACCCAAACTCAGTTATGTAATCTGACTACTTTTGGCCCTTTGAAGAAAGCAAAAAAGATCCATCAAATGCATTTGGTGTGTCATGATAGTGGTCTCTGATTTTTGGTCAGACTCACTCAGGTGGAACAAACTTCAACTTTGCCTTTTTATTTGCTGAATTTAATATCATTGAGAAAACAGTAAGGTTTCATAATGTATTTTTCCACAAACATCATTTCTGAATTTAAAAGTATTCCAAGAAGTAATCATCTAGTTTTCAGTATCTGTAATCTGATTACAATATGTTTTGCTGGTAACGTAATTGATTACAGTTACAGCATTGTAATAAACTCAGCAAAAAAGAAACGTCCCCTTTTCAGGACCCTGTCTTTCAAAGATAATTCGTAAAGATACAAATAACTTCACAGATCTTCATTGTAAATGGTTTAAAAACTGTTTCCCATGCTTGTTCAATGAACCATAAAAAATTAATGAACATGCACCTGTGGAACGATGGTTAAGACACTAACAGCTTACAGATGGTAGGCAATTAAGGTCACAGTTATGAAAACTTAGGACACTAAAGAGGACTTTCTACTGACTCTGAAAAACACCAAAAGAAAGATGCCCAGGGTCCCTGCTCGTCTGCGTGAACAACCCTTAGGCATGCTGCAAGGATGCATGAGGACTTTAGATGTGGCCAGGGCAATAAATTTCAATGTCCGTACTGTGAGACGCATAAGACAGCGCTACAGGGAGACAGGACGGACAGCTGATCGTCCTCGCAGTGGCAGACCACGTGTAACAACACCTGCACAGGATTGGTACATCCGAACATCACACCTGCGGAACAGGTACAGGATGGCAACAACAACTGCCAGAGTTACACCAGGAACTCACAATCCCTCCATCAGTGCTCAGACTGTCCACAATAGGCTGAGAGAGGCTGGACTGAGGGCTTGTAGGCCTGTGGTAAGGCAGGTCCTCACCAGACATCACCGGCAACAACGTCGCCTATGGGCACAAAGTCGCCTATGGGCACAAACCCCCTGTCGCTGGACCAGACAGATCTAGCAAAAAGTGCTCTTCACTGACGAGTTGCGGTTTTGTCTCACCAGGGGTGATGGTCGGATTTACGTTTGTCGTTGAAGGAATGAGCGTTACACCGAGGCCTGTACTCTGGAGCAGGATCGATTTGGAGGTGGAGGGTCCGTCATGGTCTGGGGCGGTGTGTCACAGCATCATCGGACTGAGCTTGTTGTCATTGCAGGCAATCTCAAAGCTGTGCGTTACAAGGAATCCTCCTCCCTTATGTGGTACCCTTCCTGCGGGCTCATCTTGACATGACCCTCCAGCATGACAATGCCACCAGCCATACTGCTCGTTCTGTGCGTGATTTCCTGCAAGACAGCGATGTCAGTGTTCTGCCATGGCCATCGAAGAGCCCGGATCTCAATCCCATTGAGCACGTCTGGGACCTGTTGGATCGGAGGGTGAGGGCTAGGGCCACTCCCCCCAGAAATGTCTGGGAACTTGCAGGTGCCTTGGTGGAAGAGTGGGGTAACATCTCACAGCAAGAACTGGCAAATCTGGTGTAGTCCATGAGGAGGAGATGCACTACAGTACTTAATGCAGCTGGTGGCCACACCAGATACTGACTGTTAATTTTGACCCCTCCCTTTGTTCAGGGACACATTATTCAATTTCTGTTAGTCACATGTCATTGGAACTTGTTCAGTTTATGTCTAAGTTGTTGAATCTTGTTATGTTCATACAAATATTTACACATCTTAAGTTTGTTGAAAATAAACGCAGTTGACAGTGAAAGGACGTTTCTTTTTTTGCAGAGTTTACATGTAAATGTAGCCTAATCAGTTACTCCCCAGCCCTGCCAGTGGTGCTCAAGCCAATAAACAAAGTGATCCATTCCGGTTGGTAGAGAGGAACATAACTGAATTGCTTCATTAGGGTGCTAGCTACATAACTTCAATTTCAATGACTAGTAAGGTTGGATCATCAAGGAGAGGCAATGCGTTCTATGGAAAATAATGAACGACGTGAGTTGCATTCTTTTCCAGAGAACGCATAGAGGTCCGAGTTCATTATCCATGTTATACCAAGGCTATAATTTAAGACATTTGCCGCTAGAAATGTATTAATTTGCAGGTATAAATGTGTTCAAAATCCACTGAAGTAGCTAGCAAGTTTACTAGATAGCTACAGTAGTTACAAGGTAAGAAAAAAGACTAGCACACCAAACCATCAGTCCTAGCTTGCTAGTATGGAAATCGAATTCAACAATGCCAATAATAATTTCAATTCTATTTTGCTTTCAAAAGCAGCTCAAACATACAACATGTAAGAATGATCTATAGCCAATTAATTAATCAGGTTTGGAGATTACAAAAAACGGTAACTGTAATCCGTTATGTAACCAGCAAAAATATTGTAATCAGAATACAGATACTTTTGAAAAACTAGATGATTACTTCGAGGATGACTTTTAAATTCAGAAAGGATGTTTGCGAAAACATTTTTTTGACACTTCTCTGTTTTCTCAATGACATTCAAATCATCATTGAAAAAAGGCGCATGTTTAAGTTTGTTCCACCTGAGCGTGTCTGGCCACAAATGATGATGACACAGCACGTGTATTGATGGATCGCGGGAAAAGAGCAGGAATAGCCTTATGTAGACTACAGTCCAAGCTATGTCTTCAATTGTTGCGACTGCTGTCGGCATCCAAAGATTATACAACTTTAATAAATGCTTGGAGGTAAGTAGTCACGTAGTCAGTCTACGGCGATACGGATTCCCCTTATTATTGATATCTACATAGCGCATTGATGTGAATCACACTGCTGCTCTCTCGTTTAGCTATTTGCGCCTTACGAATTTTAGTTGTTGTTTATGTATTTGTATTTGAACCCAATAATGGTTGAATTCAGGAAGTTTAAGCTGCCTATCAAAAAAACATTTGAAACCAGTGGACAGCCATTGAAAAAGGCGCTCTTGCAACAGCTGCATAGTGTGGATCCCAGCCTATGGAATAGAAGTAGGGCTTTTATTTTTTTATCTAATTCATGCTGATACATTTTTTTATCAATAGGCCTAATGGATACATGCTCAAACTCGCACAATTTTGATAGACTTAAAGGGTCAATCTGTAGTTGTTATATCCATTTTTGGATCGTATTATTATATGTAGTAGAAAGTGATAGAGAAGAAGCATACACAACCAACCCATAAAGTAAAATGTTACATCCATATATGGCCAGCAATGTAAACTTTAACATTGATTTATCCTGCAATAGATGTCGTTAAATTGGTAACATACATATTTGTCTTCTTCTAATGCCTCTTAAGGGGAAAGTAATCTTAAAGTAACTGTAATCAGATTACGTTACTGAGTTTGGGTAATCCAAAAGTTACGTTACTGATTACAATTTTTGACAGGTAACTAGTAACTGTAACGAATTACATTTGGAAGGTAACCTACCCAACCCTGTGAAATATAATAGATTAGATTAGTTTATTAGTCATATGCACAGGGTTTCAGATGTAATTGCAGGGTACAGTGAAATTCTCATGCTCATATGCTCCGAGCACGGTATATTAGCACCAGGGCATGGCTAGATTGGGTCCAGCTTTTGTCAAATTAACTTAAAAAGTGGATTTTTTTTGCATTTTAGCTAACCGTAACTCTTTTTCTAACCTTAACCCAATTCTCCTAACCTGCTACATTAATGATTCTAACCTGCTGCGTAAGTTCTCCTAACCTGCTATGAAAAGTCAAATCTGACATTAATTTGACTTAAGATGGACCCCTTCTAGCCATAAGCTCAGCACCATCCTGCTATACTTAAGCAATAAGGCCTGAGGGGGTGTTGTATATGGCCAATATACCAATGCGGAGCACTACGCAATGCCGTGGTATATTGGCTATATACCATAAACCCCCGAGGTGCCTTATTACTATTATAAACTGGTTACCAATATAATTAGAGCAGTAAAAGTATATGTTTTCTCATACCCGTGGTATACGGTCTAATATACCATGGCTGTCAGCCAATCAGCATTCAGTGCTCGAACCACCCAGTTTATAACATGCATTATAGGAAAATAATGCACGCTTTTGAATGCCCTTTCAAGTCAGCTCAAATACTTTCAAGCATTTTACAAATTATTTGACCTATATCTGAATACTAAGAGCAAATAGAGGTTCAACAGGGATCAATTGGTTTAACATAAAGAAAGTAATTTTTCCAAAATGAGTAATGTTTCCAAAACTTCTCACCTCGGGGCCTTTGTCAGTGTCAAAGGCTCTGATGATCACCTTGCTAGAAAACATGAAAATGATCAATGCCAAATTATTTTGCATGGGTAATAGTCACAAACTCTGAATTAGTATTTATTAGAAAAAAGTTGTAAAACAAAGGCTGGGCACAGGTTTGGTTTGACAGAACTATGATACATGAGATTTTAAACCACTAGAGGGTGCTACTACCTTCATGCAGGAATATGTGTTAATCAATGTGCAGTGCATTAAAGGCGCAGAGCAGACAAAAACGTGATTTTTAGTTTTCTTTAATGCTATTTCCACACTATGAGATCAAAATAACACTCTGAAATTGTGAAAATGATGTTAATACCATTTTAGTGTAAGTGAATTTCAGCCTGTTCAGTTGGGATGGAGTTGTTGGCCCACAGCATGACATTACAATCTGATCTGATTATTCTGAGCAATGACTAGTCTCGAAAACTGGACCCTAGGCAACACAGTGACTAGGGTCTGGTTCGATGATGGACTCTTTTGTAGAGCTCTCACCTGAGCCCGACGGGCCCGACTTGATAGCACCGACATTATACATCAGGTTAGGGCCGGGTATTGCCTGTATTTTTATCAATAACTAGAGTACGGGCAGGGCTCAGGTATCACTCAATTGATCACTAACATTTTGAAGCTGAGCCATTTGTGCATGCTCTGCTGCGCAGTACAGCCATATCTGACTATGATCATAAGATAGTGTCAGAAGTGCTTCAACCTTGTCAAATATAAGACAGGGGAGATTATTTCACAGAAAATAATAATGGTCCTTGAGTTGTGTCATAGTTTAGAGTGACAAAAAGTAGCTAACAGCTAACTGCTCTCTCATGTCTCTTAATTGAGCAGAGGAAGCCCAAGCGGAGCCGTTGCTTTACTCACAGACTCAGAGCACCATGAGCAGAGCCATGACAAACAAGAGAGGATTTATGGATGATGGATTTACTAATGGAGGAAGTTATTTCTGATTTGGGGTTTTGGGTCTTAAATTTGGCAGAAGCAATTGGGCCTGAGTAGGGTAGGACCTGAACGTCGCAGGCCTGGGTTAAAATTCATGCTCGTGCAGGACTCTGTCCTAACTATGTCACTGCCTATGAAGTTCCAGTGAAACGTTCTTCTTTTCTTCGGCAGGTTTTGTTGTCATGGTCCTTAATTTATAAGCATACTTTTTCTCCACACAGATATTATATATGGAATAATCGGGACATATTGTATATAAATACTTACTTGTTTTTAGAATATTGGTTCCGAAATAATATCCTGGTGAGCCAACTGGTAAATGCAGGGTGTCTTTTACTTACTTTACAAGGTCCCTGTAACACCTGTTTTAGATGCCATTCCCTAAGGTGTTGCTTTATTATTCAGGAACGTGTCAAGACCTGACCCTCATAGCCTACCTTCCATTGACCCTGTTGACTCATCAGTAGGAAAAATGTGTTTCTCTTTCGGTCCATTCAACAACAGAGCGATACGAACCTTGTTTCAGCAGGATGTTGTATCTATACCTTATGTCATGCCTTATTGGAACGGATTTATTGATAATATCTGTTGGAAAACAGTTTGGATGTTGCCACACACATACCTACTTGTTAACAAAATTAAGGAAGTTTCCTTTAAAATTATTCAGAAATATTATCCTGCCAACCACTATATGAAGAAGTTTAAGGAAAACATCAACTCAAATTGTTCCTTTTGTAATAACCACCCAGAAACGGTGTTGCGTTTTTTTGGCATTGTATTCATGTAAGAAAACTGTGGCAAGACATCAGTAGATTTTTAACTGAACACATTTATGAAGATTTTACACTATTGTGGAGAGATGCTACTGCTTGGATTCTTTACCTACGATAGAAATAAGCTGAAACAATTTTGTGTAATTAATTTCATTATTCTTTTGGCCAAATTTCATATTCACAAATGTAAATTTACAAACAAAACACAACATTTTCTTACCTTACAAAAAGAAATTGAACTGTATTTTAAGACAATTAAATACTCTACTAACAAAAAAAGCTGTTAGAATAATAAGTGTATGTATGTCTCTTAAGGTCCTTGTGTAATGTAATATTGTACCCCCTAGCCCAATTGTCCTTGTATATTATTTATATATACTGTGCTTCCTGTATTGATTTGTTGTTAATAAAACATTTTTTTTATATATATATATTATTTTTTTAAAGAGGAGGCAGACATGACAGAACGTCGCAATTCAAAACCAAAGTTTACAGGCAAAACCTTTATTCTATTCACTATTGCCGCGTTCAAAACAACTGGGAACTCAACAAAAATAAGAGGTAAAATCATGATGTCAGTGGTCTTCAGGTCGGAAAGTCAGAGCTCTAGAAAGAGGCCAGAGTTCCTGAGTTGGATTTCCAAGTTGGATGACCGTTCAAAACAATTTTTCCCAGTCAGAGTTCGCAGTTGTCTTGAACACACTGAAGTCAGAAGTCGGGGGTTTTCCGAGTTTGGAGTGCCCAATTGTTTTGAATGCGGCATGTGTTGCCTAACTTATGACCAGTCATCTTTTATGTGCATATGTATCCTCCTACTTTTAAGGAGTAAGTGGGATAGGCTTTAGAGCAGGGGTTCCCAAACTTTTTGGAGACCGTGAACCGATTTTGATATAAAAAAAGGTCAATGTTTACTTTTTGAATTGGAGTTGTGACAATGTATTACAAATCAGTCTGATAGTGATTTATTAAACATACAGTGATGATTTAAAACATACAGTTAGAAAGACTGCATGGGGGCTTTAAATGTATAATATGAGTTGTTAAATCATTTTGTGGATGATCTGCTCAACATAAGAAATGGTTGTTCAAAGTTGAGATTAGAGCGATAACCAGTTAATATTTACACCATACAGTATCTGCAAAAGTATGTGGACACCCCTTCAAATTAATGGATTTGGCTATTTCAGCCACACCCGTAGCTGACAGGTGTATAAAATCGAGCACACAGCCATGCAATCTCTATAGGAAAACATTGGCAGTAGGATGGCCTTACTGAAGATCTCAGTGACTTACAATGTGGCACCGTCATAGGATGCCACCTTTCCAACAAGTGAGTTCATCAAATTTCTGCCCTGCTAGAGCAGCCCCCGGTCAACTGTAAGTGCTGTTATTGTGAAGGGGAAACATCTTGGAGCAACAACTGCTCAGCCGTGAAAGGGTAGGCCACACAAACTCACAGAACAGGACCGTCGAGTGCTGAAGCACGTAGCTCGTAAAAATCAGCTGTCCTCTGTTGCAACACTCACTACCGAGTTCCAAACTGCCTCTGGAAGCAACGTCAGCACAAGAACTGTTCGTCAGGAGCTTCATGAAACGAGTCTGCATGGCTGATCAGCCACAAACAAGCCTAAGATCACCATGCACAATGCCAAGAATCAGCTGGAGGGGGTGTAGAGCTCGCCGCCATTAAACTCTGGAGCAGTGGAAACGTTTTCTCTGGAGTGATGTATCACTCTTAACCATCTGGCAATCCGAGTGAAAAATCTGGGTTTGGCGGATGCCAGGAGAATGCTACCTGCCCCAATGCATAGTGCCAACTGTAAAGTTTAGTGGAGGAGGAATAAGGCTGTTTTTCATGGTTCGGTCTAGGCCCCTTAATTCCAGTGAAGGGAAATCATAAAGCTACAGCATACAATGACATTCTAGACGATTCTGTACTTCCAACTTTGTGGCAACAGTTTGGGGTAGGCCCTTTCCTGTTTCAGCATGACAATGCCCTGGTGCACAAAGCGAGGTCCATATAGAAATTATTTGTTGAGATCGGTGTGGAAGATCTTGACTGGCCTGCACAGAGCCCTGACCTCAACCCCATCGAATACCTTTGGGATGAATTGGAACACCGACTGCGAGCCAGGCCTAATCGCCCAACATCAGTGCCCGACCTCACTCATTTTCTTGTGGCTGAATGGAAGTCCCCGCAGCAATGTTTCAACATCTAATGGAAAGCCTTCCTAGAAGAGTGGAGGCTATTATAGCAGCAAAGGGGGGACCAGCCCCATATTAGGGGGGACCAGCCTATGATTTTTGGAATGAGATGTTCGAAGAGCAGGTGTCCATATATTTTTGGTCATGTAGTGTATATGGTCCCAGTCCCACCCCTGGAACTTATTTATAGAGTATGTAGTAGGCAACATTACTATTGTAGTCTCTTTCAACTGATAGTGTAAACATAAGGCTATTATAATTGATAAAAACATTTAACTGATAAGACTCTCACACCAAGCAATAGGCCAGAGAGTTATCAGTTTGTTCCTTATCAATTATAATTAATAGGAATTACTTACAGTACGCCTACCTACTTTACAAATGCCTCCATACAATTTTGTCATACACTCAGCAAGTAGTAAGATTTGTGACAGTGTGATTTGATGAACATTGGGGCTTGCATGTACAGTCGTGGCCAAAAGTTTTGAGAATGACACAAATATTAATTTTCACGAAGTCTGCTGCCTCAGTTTGTATGATGGCAATTTGCATATACTCCAGAATGTCATGAAGAGTGATCAGATGAATTGCAATTAATTGCAAAGGCCCTCTTTGCCTGCAAATGAACTGAATCCCCACAAAACATTTCCACTGCATTTCAGCCCTGCCACAAAAGGACCAGCTGACATCATGTCAGTGATTCTCTCGTTAACACAGGTGTGAGTGTTGATGAGGACAAGGCTGGAGATCACTCTGTCATGCTGATTGAGTTCGAATAACAGAATGGAAGCTTCAAAAGGAGGGTGGTGCTTGGAATCATGGAATCAGTGTCTCGGGGGAACAAAACATTGATATTTTGGGTCCATGGCCAGGAAACTCCCCCAGACCTTAATCCCATTGAGAACTTGTGGTCAATCCTCAAGAGGCGGGTGGACAAACAAAACCCCACAAATTCTGACAAACTCCAAGAATGGGCTGCCATCAGTCAGGATGTGGCCCAGAAGTTAATTGACAGCATGCCAGGGCGGATTGCAGAGGTCTTGGAAAAAGAAGGGTCAACACTGCAAATATTGACTCTTTGCATCAACTTCATGTAATTGTCAATAAAAGCCTTTGACACTTATGAAATTATTGTAATTATACTTCAGTATTCCATAGTAACATCTGACAAAAATATGTAAAGACACTGAAGCAGCAAACTCTGTGAAAATTTATATTTGTGTCATTCTCAAAACTTTGACCCACGACTGAAGTGCCTTCAGAAACTATTCACACCCCTTGACTTTTTCCACATTTTGTTGTGTTACAGACGGAATTTATAATGGATTAAATTGAGATGTTGTGTCACTGGCCTACACATAACACCCCACAATGTAAAAGTGGAATTATGTTTTTAGAAATGTTTACAAATTCATTAAAAAGGAAAACCTGAAATGTCTTGAGTCAATAAGTATTCAACCCCTTTGTTATGGCAAACCTGAACATGTTCAGGAGTATACATTTGCTTAACAAGTCACATAATAAGTTGCATGGACACAACCTTATTGATGTCACTTGTTAAACACACCTCAATCAGTGTAGATGATTGATCACTGTGTGCAATAATAATGTTTAACATGATTTTTGAATGACTACCTCATCTCTGTATCCCAAACATACAATTATTATCTGTAAAGTATCTAAGTCGAGGAGTGAATTTCAAACACAGATTCAAGCACAAAGACCAGGGAGGTTTTCCAATGCCTTGCAAAGAAGGGCACCTATTGGTAGATGAGTTAATAAATAAAAAAAAACAGACATTGAATATCCCTTTGAGCATGGTGAAGTTATTGATTACACTTTGAATGGTGTACCAATACACCCAGTCACTACAAAGATACAGGCATCCTTCCTACTGTAACTCAGTTGCTGGAGAGGAAGGAAACTGGCCAGGGATTTCACCATGATGGTGACTTGGTGACTTTAAAACAGTTACAGAGTTTAATGGTTGTAATGGGAGAAAACTAAGGATGGATCAACAACATTGTAGTTACTCCACAATACTTACCTAATTGACAGAGTAAAAAGAAGGAAGCCTGTACAGATTTTTTTTTTAAACATTCAAAAACATGCATCCTGTTTGCAATATGGCACTAAAGTAAAACTGCAAAACATGTGGCAAAGAAATTAACTTAATGTCCTGAATACAAAGTGTTATGTTTTGGGGCAAACACAACACAACACATCACATCACTGAGTACCACTCTTCATATTTTCAAGCACGGTGGTGGCTACAAATTGAGTTTTTTAGGATAAAAACAAACAGAATAGCACAGGCGGGAAACCTGGTTCAGTCTGCTTTCCAACAGACACTGAGAGACAAATTCACCTTTCAGCAGGACAATAACCTAAAACACAAGGCCAAATATACACTGGAGTTGCTTACCTAGACAACATTTAATGTTCCTGAGCGGCCTAGTTAGAGACTTTAAATGGCTTTAAATGGCTGTCTAGCAATGATCAACAACCAATTTGACAAAGCTTGAAGAAATGTACAATCCAAATATTGTACATTCCAGGTGTGCAAAACTCTTAGAGACTTACCCAGAAACACTCACAGCTGTAATCGCTGCCGAAGGTGATTCTAACATGTATTGACTCAGGGGTGTGAATACTTATGTAAATGAGATATTTCTGTATTTCATTTTCAATACATTTGCTAACATTTCTAAAAACATGTTTTCACTTTGTCATTGTGGGGTAGTATGTATAGATGGGTGAGAGGAAAAACATGTTTCATCCATTTTGAATTCAGGCTGTAACACAGCAAAATGTGGAATAAGTCAAGGGGTGTGGATACTTTCTGAAGGCCCTGTATATCAGGATCAGAGCTGTGCAATTGAACCATTTACCTTCCTTTCTAAAACACAATATTTTACACACACACACGTCATACTCCTGTGGTACCAGAGTTCGAGCGGAAACCCCCTCCCGAATCCCAACTCAGGCAGCGGAGCAAAAGAAAAGAAGAACACCAAGGAATCAGGAAACACTTGAGAAAACAGTAGAAGAGAAAAGAAGCTATCATTATAAAGTGAGTGCAATCTGTCATTGATTGTATCAACTGTCTATTTGAACGAAATCGACATGTAGACGTGATATTTGCTAGAGAACGAACACTCGAGAAATGGTTTAGGAGTTTTTTTTCCCCTAAAGAAAAAAAAAAAAAAAACGTCCAGCCAGGCACCCGACATTATTAGCAGGAATAGCTAACTTAACCTAGCAAGCTAATCAAAACACGGATAACTTAATTAGCCGCGTTATTATTATAGCGACCTTTTATAATACATAGCTGTTTATCACCCGTAAAATAGTCACTGCGGGTAACGTTACCTAGCACGCTAACGCTAAAATAGTTTGCTAGTTGGCAAGCTAGTTTGCCAATGTGAATCAGATTATGTTCAGATTTAGCTAGTTAGCCTACCCTTGCTGGCTAACTAACTACTGGACTTGGTAAGAAGAGGCACCGCCGCACTGTAAGGGGCTTTGGCTCATGTGTTGTTCTAGCAAAGCAAGCGAATGCCTTTGCTTTGCTGCCTAATATTAACAACAACTTTTCTCGGGATGGGAAACATGTAACGTCAACGTTAGGCAGCCCTTGCTATGTGTGTTAAATAGCCAGTTGATGTGAAACGGTTCAAATTATGTCAGCTTTCAAATAGTTAATCCTGATTGTTATTGTTTTGAGATATGACGACTTGTTTGCATTATAACCAGTATTATTTGGGTAAAAGTTCAACGCTGCCGTGAAGTACTGTATTATGAATTGCCACAAAATGGGAGGATGGAACGGATGCAGTTAGAGCAAACCTTATCACAGCCAACTGGTCCAATAGGACGTGACAAAACCTTTTGTCACACTCAGCCAGCTGTGTCCAATATTCTCTCCCATCATAGATAGCTAATATATTTTATTTGGCCAACGAATAGCCTAACTACAGTGTTTGCATACACCTACCACCTACAGTAATCTACACACCTAGGCTAGAAATGCAAACCCAGAAAATATATAATAATATATCATCAGTTGTTTCATGTCAGGACACTGTTTGTCTGTCAGCCTTGAGGTCCATGACCTTTTCATGCCACACCAGTGAGAAGAATGAGGACATTCCTTTACTAGACTGCTCACTCAGATGGGGTATTCAAGTAGCAGTACCCCCCCTACAGACCCTGTTCTGTGGCACACAGCAAATCCTTGTTGAGCTAAGCTAACTCCCACTGATGATCTCCTTCAGCTGCCCACCACCACCCAACCTAATTGGGTTATTGCTGGTGAGAGAGGATTGTAACAACATCACATGAAGACATTCCACTGTCAAACTCCTGTGTGCAAGTGTACAACCAAACTGTTTGACTCGTCATTTGTTGCACACATTAGGGAGGAAAGGAACCCAAATGTGACAACAACAAAACACATTGGCCCATTTGACACCCATTTACTGTAACTGTTCCAGGCTGCATTAAATCATGCAAATAGTCTGGGCATTGCACCTTGCTCGTCCCTCATTTAGTTCAATCAAACTTTATTTGTCATATGCGTCGAATACAACAGGTGTTACCGTGAAATGCTTACTTACAAGCCCTTAACCAACAATGCAGTTCAAGAGAGAGTTAAGAAAATATTTACCAAATAAACGTAAGTAAAAAAAGAATGAAAAGTAACACAATAACAAGGCTATATACAGTGGACTAGCTTTATCATAAAACTCTGTCAATAGAAACCTTATTAGCTCTTGGTGAAGCTTGGACTGAAAGAGCCTATATCTTTTACTACAAAGAGTCATTTGAAATTAAGAGCTGTTAATCTTTATCATTAACTTATTGTTTGACAAGTTTTTCACGTCGGTGGGCTTATGAAATGTGCTCCTGAAATGTGCTGGCTTTGGCCGAATTAACTTTTTTGTAACCAAGGTTTGTTGTTGTCACGATACACTGTCAGGTCAAAGTGATCTGTCTCGTGAGTGACACAACAAACCCCCTTGTGTACTTTCACTAGATGGCCAGTCAGAGGCTATTTCTTTATTGTGGATGACTCCGTATGTTATGCAAGCCTGCAAGCTTGATTTTCAATGTTGTCTTTATAGACCCTAAAAGGCTAAGTATTGAGATGTGCCTGCCTGATGATGGAGGAACCAACAACCATTTTGTGTCAGGGGAAAAAGGTGAAGGTGTACCACAGTTTACAGCTTCCTGTTCCTGAAGCTCCAAGTCAGCAGCTTTGCTCTCTCTTGCATCAGGCTAATGATACTGTGTAGCATGGAGAAAAAAGGCTTGAAAGGTGTTGAATGCCTACTAACACAGACCTATTCAATGGTCTTTGTTTATCAGGATGTCAAATGCTGAAATGGGTTCTTGCAGTCAACTCCATTGTTTTTGTAAGTTTGTGGTAGTGCTGGGAATTGCCAGGGACATCACGATACAACATTATCACGATACTTGGGTGCCGATGTGATATGTTTTGCGATTCTATATTTATCACAATTCTTTATGATTGGCTTTTGCGATTTAGATTCTGCCATTTTATTCAATTTGATGTTCCAAACATATTGCCCACTATGTCTGCTGCAGAGGAACAAGAGAGAGCCATTAGAAAATGAGTTTTGGAAGATAAAAGTACTCAAAACATGTTGGCACACCATTTTAAAACATGTACAAATAATGACTATAGGATGAGAAAGTTTGGGCGCAGGTACAATTGTATAGTGCTAGCTAGTTTGGGTTTGGGTGCAGGTACAATTGTATAGTGCTAGCTAACATAACTACCTAGCTATTTTATCATTTTTATTGATACTTGGAGTCACAGTATACTCTACTGTATCGATGTCTTACCCCATCCTTACCCCAACTTTTGTCTCCCTATCAGTCAGACACTAACATTTTGTGGCTTTAGTTTAGTGGAATAAATCAGTCTGGTCATAGTTAGGCCTATAGTTTGCTAAAATTCACATTGAAACATACAAAACAATCCTGTTTTTTTTGTTATATAGCCTACGATGTTTGAGAATAGGGAGCTGCGGCCCCCACAAGCCATGGGACAAGGCTACTTGTCCCATGGCTTGGTTCTTAGGCCAGCCTACATCAATTGCAATATAACCACTTTGTGGCTGTCTTTCATACTTTTTCTGAGGATGCTTGCTGGTGGGTTTTACATTCGGTAGGTCACTGATGACTTGAACATGCACTGTAGTCTGTGTTACTGAAGATGCTCCCTTGATCTTATCTGGCTAAAGGTAGATGTTCTAGAAAATGTTCTTTGTTGAGGTAGAATGTGGGGTGTCGCCTGTGGCTACAGGTAAGTGTTCAAAGCCACCTTGTAAAGGGGATGTTAACTGTTCACGGTAATGTAAGGGGCAGGTGGTAGCCAGGAGATCAGGTTTCACAGAAACGCATGGCTGTTAGGCCTAGGCTAATACAAAAGCTTTTCTAGAATGGCATAGTCCCTGTTTAGCTAGTTAACTTTTAGTAGCCTAGTGCATGCCAGTTTATGGGGTTTCCTCCAATGATAAAAGGCCTATGTTATCATTTTGAGGTTCGGTTCATGC
The DNA here is from genome assembly GCA_030435695.1 of Brachymystax lenok tsinlingensis. Taxonomy (NCBI): domain Eukaryota; kingdom Metazoa; phylum Chordata; class Actinopteri; order Salmoniformes; family Salmonidae; genus Brachymystax; species Brachymystax lenok. The sequence goes on along the minus strand of CM059815.1, from coordinate 7,034,543 downwards.
TTTTGTCTTGTGCTGTGAAAGATTTGCTTCTGATGCAGCTTCTGTAATGGCATTTTAAAACTTGTTTTTAAATCAACCAGTGGCATTCGCTCTAAACGGTATAGTTTCAGTAGAGTTCACTGTAGAGTGGAGTCATGTCCCTCATCCTTGTTAGCCTGTGACTTGTGGGTGGTAAAATGACGCCTTTTGAATTCCTTTCAGGCAGTGCTCACATCATCTTGCCAAGAATGTGCAACAAGCCTGAATATTTCACTGTGATCCGTGACTGAAAACCTGACACTCCGTCCACTTGATTTTGCATGGACAGCCTAAATACAATTCGCATGATCTTCTGTACCATTGTAATTGTTAGAATTCAAGACTAAAAAAGGTTTCCTGAATGTGGAGGACATTTTGTGTTTACTTAGTAGCCTCTTGTGTTGCTTGTCCTAGTATTTATGCTATGACCCATTTATGACACAGGTTAGACAAGTCTGCTTGACGAAGAAGGCGGTTTCACATGAGGCGGTTCTTGTTAAGTTTATACATCTCTGAATTTCAGCCGACTCCATTCTCATAAGGTAGATTGCATGTTTTCAAATATTAGATCAAGGCACACTATTTGAAGACGTTCCCTTCCAATTAGTCTACAGTGGGTGGCATGTGTGATCTTACTGGGACACACGCCACCACATTCCCAATAGTAAACCACATTTTTTCTAGCCTCTGAGGTGCTTGGTACATCTTTGACAAATTGTATTTGCAGAACTTTTTAATTTCCAAAACTGGTAGTTCAAGATATGTTCTTGGTACTTTATTTATTAGCACTCCCTTGTGAGAGACAATTCCCTATTAAAAGTATTTTGTGTGAGACAATGGAGCAGAACAGAAGGTTTGGAGATAATGCGCTTTTCCCCCCTGAGGTTTAAAGACGGATTAAATATCTAGTAGTAGCAGAGGTAGAGTGAATATACACGTCTGTCTGTGTATAAGCGGCCCTATCTATAAAGGTTGACCCTTATATCTCATGTTAGAGATTGACTGTTGTTGTAGATACAGTATATCAAACAATGGTTTCTGGCCTCTCTATCGACTTTGTTTAAATGTCTCCGTGTGGTATAAACAGGCTACCTGAGAGCTGAGGAGATATGGTGTGCTAGGGCTAGTCTATGTGTTGCGTCTCTTGTTACGCGTTTGTTTTGTGCTGTTCACTGTTCTCACACCCACTTCCTGAGCTAAGCTGGTCGTCCTCCCCTCCTCATTCATTCGTCTTTATTTCAGAGAACTCTGCCTCTTCCATTAACAGGCTGTTGCAGTCTATAAAGGGTTTGGCTAATGAAAGGAGTACCTTTTTATTTAGGCTATGTCATAGAAAACCTTCCAACTGTTTTCTGTACTTTGTAGAAAAATAGGTTTCACCCATGTACTATAGCTTCTGTATGTGCCAAAATCAATGCTTAGTTTTCTGTCCCTCTCAATCCTCCTCCTCCTCCCAGGAAAGATGCAGACCTGAGGGTGATTCCCCGTCCTCTCGGCCCGGCGAAGTGTGAGACTAAACAGCGTGCCTTGAGGAAGACTGAGGGGAAGAGGGACGATGGGGTTCGGACGGGACCTGCGGAACTCCCACGACGGGCTGTTGAAGCTGCAGGACTGGGAGCTGAAGCTGCTGGAGACAGTGAAGCGCTTCATGACGCTACGGGTGAAGAGCGACAAGGAGTACGCCTCACTTCTCCTCAACATCAGCCAGCAGGTGGAAAAGCACGACAACTCCTCCCAGATGGACTACATCAGCAACGTCTCCAAGGTATAGGCCTATACAAACATATCAATACACAGTAAAGACAGATACAATACAGACCCAACAGTGAACAGACTACAGCAACCTAAGGCGAGATAGGAGATGATAAGAGTGTGGTTTGTTGACCGTCGAAGCCAAAATGATATGCTATATTATTACAGACACAGTGAACATGTAGATTAATTTAAGACCATATCTCCCTTTTTATCTGATGTTTTTACCGGTGGGGCTCCCACACTTATGAATGTGGGTTGTTTTTCTGCTGTTGAGCAGGATGTTGGAAGGGGAGTGTGGAACTGGGTTGGTTATAGTGGGATATCAGTCACAGCGTTGTGTAGAAAGTTTTCTACAGGAGGAGTTAAATACGTTTGCTTCGAAGAAGAAAGAATTTGCACAATACATCTACATCATGCCTAAAAAATTCCAGTTGATTTTCCTATATACTGAAATCAGGCGCGACATCTCGATCTCTTATATCCCTCTTCCTCTCCCTCTAATCTATCATTCTCTCTTCTTCCACCTCCATCTCTCCAGTCTTGGGCCCACATGGTCCAGCAGACGGAACAGCTGAGTAAGATCATGAAGTGTCACGCGGAGGACCTGAACTCGGGCCCTCTGCACAGACTCACCATGATGATCAAAGACAAGCAGCAGGTCAAGAAGAGCTACCAGAGCATCCACACACAGATCGAGTCCGAGATGAACAAGGTACTGTATACACTCACCTCTCACACACATTTACTGGTTCCTCATACACTATCCTTCCTGTGCATTGACTTTATTTACGGTTATGGGGCGTTTGTTGACAGGGTGTTTCACACGTGGTCAGAGTGTAAATGAGGTAACTTTACTTATGTCAAAGATGCTTTTGTTGACGATGTGATGTTTCTGACATTATCTCTTCTAGGTGACAAAAAGTGACCTAGAAAAGTTAAAGGGCACCTATAGACAATTGACAAAGGACGCCCACAGTGCCAAAGAAAAATACAGAGAAGCAATGGTGAAAGGTAAACATTTCTACTGAACATTGACAGAAACAAGTTTAATATGTTTTCGTAGTGCAGTTTTCTTTAGAAATGCATGAAGTCTTAGTAGAAACCATCTGAAGTGCATCAATACCTACCACACGAAACCTTTGGAGGCAGCTCGTATGACTGACATGTCTTGGGAGGCGAATGATGAGGCACACCCAATGATGTGCCTCGAATTAAACCATACAAACCAGCAGCACAGCATTTCTTTAGGGCAGCAGTCTAGTGGTTAGAGCGTTGGGCCAGTAACCGAAAGGTCGCTAGATCGAATCCCCGAGCTGACAAGGTAAAAGTCTGTCGTTCTTCCCCTGAACAAGGCAGTTAACCCACTAGGCCGTCATTGTAAATAAGAATTTGTTCTTAACTGACTAGTTAAATAAAACATCTTCCTTGTTTTGATTTCAGGCAAGGAGCCGGAGAAGGCGAGGGAGCGCTACGACAAGACCACCATGAAGTTGCACAACCTCCACAACCAGTACGTGCTGGCGGTGCGGAGCGCCCAGCTCCACCAGGAGCACTACCACGACACCACGCTGCCCCTCCTCCTCGACTCCCTGCAGAAGATGCAGGAGGAGATGATCAGTGCACTGTGAGTGTGTCACGCGGAGATTCGGAAGGGATTACAACGTATGCATAATATCTAATGGCTTTGAAAAAATGCTGGAGGTCAATGTACTGCGATGTAACCACCAAGGGTGTTTGGTATGTTTAGGTTACTTTATGTTAGGTTACTTCATGTTTCAATTCTTTATGATATGTTACTTTAAGTCATGCTACTTTGTTACGTCTTTACCAGTGATGTAGTATAGAAAAATAAGGTGGGTGAACAACGCTGTTCGCAGTGAGTAAAGTAATACTCCTTATACTTTGCATTTTTCCACAAAAGGTGTTTACCCTCCACTACACAACTGGTCCCGACTCTTAGGTGCATATGTCACTGTGTGCAAAGTGTTCCTTTTCTGCAATGTCCAACCTAGATGTCCATCAGCACACCTGCAGATTCCCATATCTGTAACACCCTAACATGTCAGGCAATTGAATCATTCTTCGGAATTACGTAAATCCAGAATTATTTTAGTATAGCGAGTTAAGAGTTATTGTTGTCATGTGGGATGATCCCAGATGAGGCTTAATCCCATAATTTCATAGCTGTCAAGGGATTACTAGGAGGCAGAGGCATTTTCAGAATGCCCTGTTTAAAGGAAAATTCTACCCCCAAACTATCTTTTGGTATTTGTTTAATTAGTCCATTATTGATATAGTCCCAAAATGTTTTGTATGTCAGCAATCCACAAGGAGTTAGAAATTGTTGCTTTAATGTAAAACCAGTGTTTGAGACCACCTAAAGTGAGACCGATCCAAGACCGGAGGAAATCACGTCCGAGTCAAGACTGGTCGGGGGGGGCGAGATCGAGTCAAAACTGTTAAATGAAAGTCCAGTTCAAGACCATGATTGTAATTTTGTCAAATAACCACAATAATAAGAGTTCAAAATGTCCAGTATTTCTGTGTTCATATTTCCGAATGACATATTGATTCTTTAGACATTCAGAATAGTGAACTGTATTAGGGCAACGTTTTGGAGTGACAGTGGGATCAACCAATCACATTTTGATTTAATGGGTGGGACCGTTTTTACAAAAATGTATGGAAACTTCTGCCTTCTTGAAGGCAACAGGTCATTGCGCAATAGCGAGCATGTTTTTTCCCCACGGTCTAGCTAGCTAGCATTTGTTGTCGTCTAGTTTTAGCGGCTGCAGCAGGTGTTATCAAAGAGGATGTTGTTGCTAATTTGTTGTCAAGATAACTTTCAACAAGAAGTTAAGTTTTAAATGATCGTCATCTGGTGAGTGGAACTGTTTTTTTTTTATTGCAGCACGCTTGCTGCTGTTAGCCATATCTTTGAAAATAACCTATGTGTGTGAAACATTGTTGCATTTAAAGTGGAACTAACAGCATTTTACCGACCATGAAATCTTATTCAAATCTGTTCATATACACCCACAGGAGGAATGACACTTAAAAAAAATAATTCGGACAAATGACCACTTAGATATGGATATCTTAGAATGTTTGGTAATTAGGTATACTAAGACATTTGTGAAAATTCTACAGTAATATAGAGCGGGAAAGCGGCCATGCGTTTGGACAATTAATAGACACTGCAATTAATAAAACCAAATAAAAACATCTGTTTTGTCTAGGATCGGATTCTACACAGACCGGTGTGCCATAGCCAATCAGAGCTACAGTAGCCTTTATACAAACAAGTCATTTGCTACAAGGGCCTGCCATCATTCACTTTGAACTGGACTGTGTGTTAACAGGCAGTAGGGCCTGCCATCATTCACTTTGAACTGGACTGTGTATTTACAGGCAGTTGCAACAGCGTGACTTATAGATCATTAGAACGCATTTGCCAAAAGCCACAAAATACACCTGAATTGATTTCTCCAAATATGGAAACATCACGGGAGTCCTCTAACATTTGAGAACTTTACAGTCCTATTGATCAAACAACCATGACATGGTAGGCTCTCTCTCCCTCAGTTATGCACATCAACAACAACAAGATCAACAACTAATGCTAGCCAGAGCAAGATCAGCTAAAATCTAACGAAAGAACATCCGATAAACCCTCTTAAACTTTTTCAGCTAGTTGGTCGTCAAAATTGCACTGATAAACGATGGGGAATTGTAGCCTCCTTGTCCTTCTGCAGCTTGCCTGCCAATGCATGCTTGTCCCAACCATGCACCCAAGCTAACTGGGTAAAATTGGCTAGCTTGCTAGCTAGCTATTTCCAGATACAAATGAGAACGCGTCACTGACCATTTTACTTGCCGTAGCAGAGCTGGTTAGACTGTTTACATGTATTCTAGAGCGTTCTTGACTAACTATTACTTTTTTTGCCCTACATTCAGTGGTGTAAAGTACTTAAATAAAAATACTTTAAAGTACTACTTAAGTAGTTTTTTGGGGTATCTGTACTTTACTATTTATATATTTTTACACCTTTTTCCTCCCCAATTTTGTGGTATCCAATTGTCTCATCGCTGCAACTCCCGTAAGGACTTGGGAGAGGTGAAGATCGAGAGCTGTGCGTCCTCCAAAACACAACCCAACCAAGCCTCACTGTTCTTGACACAATGCCCACTTAACCCAGAAGCCAGCCGCACCAATGTGTTGGAAACACAGTACACCTGGCGACCGTGTCAGCGTGCACTGTGCCCGGCCCGCCACAGGAGTCGCTAGTGCAAGATGGGACAAGGACATCCCTGCCGGCCAAACTTTCCCCTAACCTGGACGACGCTGGGCCAATTGTGCGCTGCCCCATGGGTCGTGGCTGGCTGCGATAGAGCCTGGACTCGAACCCAGAATCTCTAATGGCACAGCTAGCACTGCAATGCGGTGTCTTAGACCACTGCGCCACTCGGGAGGTCTACTATTTATATTTTTGACTACTTTTACTTTTACTTGACTACATTCCTTAAGAAAATATTGTATGTTTTACTCCATAAATTGTTTTCCTTGACCCTCAAAAGTACTTGTTACATTTTGAATGCTTAGCAGGACAGGAAAATTGTCAAATTCACACACTTATCAACCGAACATCCCGTGTCATCCCTACTGCCTCTGATCTGGCGGACTCACTAAACACAAATGCTTTGTTTGTAAATTATGTCAATGTTTGATTAAAAAACAAGAAAATGGTGCCATCTGGTTTGCTTAATATAAGGAATTTTAAATTATTTATGCTTTTACTTCTGATACTTAAGTATATTTTAAGCCAAATACTTTTATAGTTTTACTCAAGTAGAATTTGACTGGGTTACTTTTACTTTAGTCATTTTCTATTAAGGTATCTTAACTTTTGCTCAAGTACTTTTTCCACCACTGCCTACGTTTACTGACACCTGTCATATTCAGCGGGTGTTGTGTGTTCGTAAATGTATCAGTTGTTCTGCGCGCTAGCACACTCGGATGAGAGTGCTCTGAAATCGGAGTAGATCGCCAGAGGGAATTTGCGAACGCAAGACATATGCTAACTGGATGACAGTCGTTCAAGTTCTTTCCAGCTAGCAGCTAGCTAGCATAAACTGGGAATTTTTATATTTTTGTAGTACTCGAGACCGGACTCGAGTACTACAACACTGATTTAAAATTGCACCCAAAAACTATCTTTTGGTATTTATGTGTTTTGAAAAGTTATGTATCTTGAAAACTTGATTGCTGACATGCAAAACGTTTTGTGACTATATTAACAATTGGCCAATTAAACTAATAACAAAAGGTGGTTTTTGGGTGCTGTTTTACTTTAAGCAACTATTTCTAACTTTCCCCCTTGTGGAAGTTCGGCAAATTGCAATGACAGTTAGGCTGTATTCAAAACAACTATCCCCCTCCCCTGCATCCCATTTCCCCTCAACACGGTGGAGACATGCGCTTGAGAATTTTGCTTTCAGTTAGGTCCACCAACTTCAAAGAAATATGTATACAATATTTTTAGTTATTGAAAATATATTTTCATAGCGATTTATACGATAGATTGCTTGTTTTCTGATAAACTGAAATTGAGCGTATTCTAACCTTGTTTTATGATTTTCCAACTGTTCTGTCATTTTCAGGAAGGGGATTTTGGAGGAATACAGTGAAATCACCAGTCTCCTAACTGATGAAATAGTGAAGGTCCACAAAGAAATACACACCTCCATCGACCAAATTGACCCTGTGTCAGAGTATGAACACTTCGTTGAGGTCTACAGGTAGGTTTTAGTGATTTTGCCTTAAAGAGAGACTGACCCGAAAAACCAACTTCTCTGGTTGGAAACAGCCTATGTGGCATTGATGAGTCAGAAACATTTATTCTAGTGTCAACATTTACTACAAAGGGTAAATAGGATAATGTTGGTCATAAAGTCAGTCCCGTCCAAAATCTGAGATTTGTGAGATGATTAGGGAGAAAAAAATGTCACAGAATTAAGGGTACGCCACAGTTTTCTTTGGGTTGGGTTTATTTCAATCCTTCCCACGTTTGGCAGCACCCAAGTTATCATCAAGACCCAGTCGTAATGCCCATGGTCATTTTGGTTTGACTTTGGATATCCCTATCGTGCTAGTGAAGGACTAACAGTAAATTACACAATGTACAATGAGTGTACAAAACATTATGAACACCTGCTCTTTCCATGACAGACTGACCAGGTGAAAGCTATGATCCCTTATTGCTGTCACTTGTTAAATCCACTTTACTCAGTGTAGATGAAGGGGATGAGACAGGTTATAGAAGGATTTTTAAGCCTTGAGACAATTGAGACATGGAGTGTGTTTGTGTGCCGTTCAGGGTGAATGAGCGAGACAAAAGATTTAAGTGCCTTTGAACGGGGTATGGTATTAGATGCCATGCGCACCGGTTTGTGTCAAGATCTGCAACGCTGCTGGGTTTTTCACGCTTAAAGTTTCTCGTGTTTACACACGAGGGGTTGGAACTCAATATTAGGAAGGTATTCTTAATGTTCTGTACACTCAATATTGGGACAATATTTTTACATTTTAATAGCTCCAAGTTTCAATTAATTATAAACCTCAAAACCACTATATATTGTAGATATTCAAATACATACATTGAAAGCATTTAATGAGACAACTTAAAGGTGTTCAACATGAAAATATTGTCCCATTTACATTAATTGTGTAATTAATTGGCGGTCCCTAACTAGCCCCACAGATAGGCTATCCAAAGTCAAACCAACTTTGCCACGGTCACACACCAGCCGGCTGAAGCTAATTGGCGAAGGAAGCTACTTCCAGACTCGACCTGATTAGACTGTTTCAAGTTATCTAGAAGGGTGAGTGACTAATTGTGTACTGTTTTGGCAGTGTGTACAAACGCTTCCCGCGTGCGAACACACACACACACACACACACACACACACACACACACACACACACACACACACAACAAGACACCCACATCAAAGCATGCCTCCAAGACCCAAATCTCATTCTGCGTTACATTTCCTAATGAGGAGGATTGACCCAGAGGCTAAATCAGTCAGTTCAGCCCGCCTTTAAAGGAAAATTCACCAAAAAACAATATTTTGGTATTTGTTTCATTAGTCCATTGTTGATATAGTCTCAATGTTTTGCATGTCAGGAATCAAGTTTTCAAGATATGTACCTTTCAAAATACAGAAGTCTGGCCCACATGATACATTTAGCATCATATGAAGCTGCTTTTTGCATCATATAGGACAGCTTGCTGTATTTTGAAGGTTAAATATCTTGAAAACTTGATTGCTGACATGCAAAACATTTTGGGACTATATCAACAATGGACTAAAAACAAATGCCCAAAAATAGTTTTGGCGTGTTTTCCTTTAAGTAACAGTACTTTTGTCAACATTTTAAAGGATTTTGGTTAACACGAGATGTCATCTTCCAGGTCTCCAGAAACCAAGGAACCGAATGTAGAATTTGACATTTCACTGTTGGAGGAAACAGAGAATCTTCAAGCAAATGAGATCCTATGGAACAATTTGACTGCAGACAGTTTACAAGCGATGTGAGTAAAACAGTGTATGAAGGGGGGAGAGTATTGCAGTCATTGACCTTGTCTCGCGCTGATGTTTTGAAAAGAAGGTGGGAGGAGGGTGCGAGGAATCAAGGAAGGACTTTTGAGCTCCATCCACTGTCTCATCTCAGCTGTAGTACAGCGTCTCTGATTGACTGATGATGTAGTGTGTGTATCTGTGTTGGCTGACTGATTATGTCAAAGGTCAGAACAATAATTTATTCCACTATCTTCTTCCACAGGCGGAAATCCACATCAGATGAGCTGGTCCTCACTCAGCAGAGCCTACGCAACAAGGAGGATCTCATGCAGGACCTGGAGAACAAGATCAAGGAGTCCACCAGAACATGTGAAAAGAAATCTGAGTACGTTGCTACTTTGCCTATAATACACAATTAATTGGTGTGTGTATATATATATATATATATACACACACACACACAGCCTGACAATAGGGGGGGAAATCATGTAAATGGTCATTACAAGCCAGAATGTTGAATAAAATAAAATAAAATAAAAATTGACCAAATATCCACAGGAAGTTTTAGAGAGCAGGTAAGTTTGCCACTGCCAGCTGAATGCGAGGGAACGTAGCTAGTCGGTCTTTGGTTCGGTGACGCTCATCTATTGTTTACATTTTGTGCAAGTGTTTACGTCGCATGCGCCAGCATTTTGGAAAATACACACCGGAAATACAGTGCCTTCAGAAAGAATACACACCCCTTTAAATTTTTCCACATTTTGTGTTATAAAGTGGGATTAAAATGGATTTCATTGTAATTTTTTGGTCAACGATCTACACAATATACCCTGTCAGTGGCTTGTAAGGATGTTGCACTCCAATGTTTCAGACTGAATATACCAATAATAGTTTATTACAAACTGATTAATCAGACAAGTTTCTACCATAAATGTACTGCTCAATTCTTCTTCCATTCCAAGATGACAGATGCTGTGTGAGATTATTTCAGATAGCAGCTACTTGCAAATATAATCTACAGATGAAGAACTATATGTGTAATTAGATTATTTTTTTATAGACTTCATGAATCCTTATAAAAAAGTATGCAAAAGAAGTGTGAAATCAAAAACTAGCAAGTATAATTGAAAGAGAAGTGTGATGACATGATCTTTCAATAATGACATTTTATATGGTATACACAACTATTTGGAGGACAATATCAGTTTTTTTCTAAATGCACATATGGTTCTTTGTTGCAAGGGTTCAAAGGACGGATGAGACGGCTGATATGTTCGATGTTTCCCTCGATCTCATTGCTGTCAGTTGTACACCTCCCATTAGCAATAGCAATTTAGATATTGTTAGCGACAAGCTAGCTAGATTCCATGTTTGGTGTTGTTTCTAAGAAGCCCAGTTGGCCATGATCTAACTCCAGGAGTGTGAATGATGTGAAGAGTCATTGAGGCGGACAGGGTACAATGGAGAGAGCTATGTCTGTAGTACAGGGCTCAGCACATATTTCAGGGTCTGCTGGATAATCCCCTATAGGAGACAATGATATAATCAGGGCCTGTCCAGTCATCCCCCCCCTGTAAAGTCTCAGCTACAGATTTGATAAAGGATGAAGACTGGTTGTATGGCCTAGGCTAGTTGTTATCCTGTCTGAAGTTCTCCTTTTGAAAACATAAATGAAGTGATGGTCATTTGATGAGGACCATTTTCAAGTAGTGAGAAGTTTGATGTGAAGAATTGTGCTTATTCATACGTTATAGCTTCCCTTTTAAATGGACCCCAGCTTCCTCAGCAATTTGTTGGGTGTTTTGACTGAAATGTCTTCACCAATGTTTAATAGTCTCTGGCTGTTGACGGTAAGTGTAACCAATTCAGCTGCTCTGCTTGCCGGGTAGGCGAACTGTTGCCATTTTGAACCATTTCATGTGTCTGAAGGTACAAACTCTGCCTTCCCGGTGGGCCCAGAGAGCAAATCAAGTGCACTATAGGCCTACTGCTGGCCAAACGGATGGTTCAGATTACCGCGTCTGCTGTAACGTAGCAGACATAAAAGAAAGCTACAACAAAGTTACCGTGACATTTCAAAACATTTAAAACCATGACTAGAGAGAGACTGTCAATGAATACTTCAAAGAGCTGCTGTTTTTATGACTGAGTTCATGTTTAAGTTCTTACTCAGCATAGCATTGTCAATAAGCCATAAAATGCGCATTCTTCCTATTTCCACTCAGCGCTACAACAAGCACTGCAGCAGTAATGAATGGGTAGGAAAGTGTATCGGCTTGCGTTGTTGTTAATATTAGCGGCTTGGGTCTTTTTTGATATCGAGAAAAGGAGTAACAACATGAATTTGTGCATTAGGCAGAAATAATGCGGTGCGACTCAAGTTTCGTGCTCAGCTGGATGACGGTGTCCCTTTTTGGTCAGTGTCAGTGGAGGAAAGAGAGAGTGAACGGAGGTTGAGAGATGGACCGTCAGTCTGCTGCTCTCTCCCTCCGCTGAAACTGACCATCAGCCCAGTAAATAAAAATAAAAGCTAATGATTAACGGATTTATTATCTGTGTGATCATGTAGTCTACCTCAAATGTTTAAATATAATTAAAATATGGCCCAAGCAATTCAAGCAAAGCCAATATGCAGTGATGTGTTGGGCCTATAGCTTACTGCACAAACCTCATTGCTACAGTACTGTTTTTAATTGGTTAATGTTGCATAGGCTTCCATTTTTTTAAAGTCCAAATCTGAGTGGTAGATCTTGTATTTTGACTCAGAAAATGATTTTGACTCAAAAAAGGTTGGTGACCACTGTTCTAGAGTTTTCCCTGTTAACACTATCAACGTTTCCCTTTACTGTGGCAATTGTGATCGAATCAACGCAATATTAGCCACTTTCAATACAACATACCAAAATAAGCTATGCAAGAGATTTTGTTGTAGGCAGAACGCATCGGAGTAGGATTCTATTTTATTGACACGCACTACTCAGCCCGTACTCTTCACAGACCGGTGCGGCATAAACAATCAGATCTTCAGTAGGCCTGAATGCAAATAGACCATTGCCATATATGGATCTGTGCCATTTACTTTGAACTAGACTGTGTTTACAGCATGAGCGGTCGTGAGTAGATGCAATTGTTTTGAGATCAAAGCGAGAGCTGCATGTAGCCATGTGTGCACATTTTGTTCATATCCTTTGCTAGTTAGTGAGTTATTAGTTATCGATAATTTGTAGTCAGCAATAGTGGAGTGATTGCTACCTACAAGAGCACAAAATGTGTACATTTCTAGACGTCTTTGAAAAGTGAGTCAGGTAAATAGTGTTGTATTTTGAGGCAGGCTTGAATAAGCTAAGTAGCCAATAGGCAGAGGGTAGCATAATTTGTCTGGTTCTCTGTAATAAGGGAATCATAATGCATTTTATTTTGGAAAGTGGTTTCTTGCATCCAACAACACAACATTGTCAGTCACCTACTTGTCTGAAGGACAAGTGGATAAACAGGTTTAAGCCCTGCATGCATTTTTTTCTCAAAGTCTCATGGAATGTCGGCCTACATTGAACACCACACGTTGGCTGCTACTGTAGGCTGAATGATAGAACAGCTAGTTTCATGTTAAAATGTTTTGGGATGCATTTTCTCCATTGTTTTTGATGGTAGGCCACTCTTGTAGTCAAATAGTCACACTAGGCTACTTGGCCACTGTTTAAAACTGTAACTTAAAGCGGGTATAGCCTCAGTGTTCACAGTCAAATTTGCTCAGTGCCGAAAATAATTAGAGGGAACATTGGTCTTCACACCCATTACTCAGAGCACAGATAAAGTTTAGCAGTTAGAGCTGTTGCACTGTAGGCTATATATCGCTCTGGGAGAAAGCAAACCCCAAAAAATAATTTTCCGCTCCGAGAGGCAGATTAAGCAGTAATAATGTTTGAATTCAGACGAGCGCCAGAGTGTGACTCCCCCCTCATATCTATCCCTATCTTTTCACTCTCACATACACACACACACACTCCCATTTTCTCTCTCCATCACTCTGCCTCTCTCTCTCTCTCTTTGTTTCTCTTACAACACACTCATTCACTCCCTATCTCATTCTACCTCCCCCTCTCCCCATCAGTGCGGTTCTGCTGCTCAGTCAGAAGCAGTCTCTGGAGGAGCTGAGGCAGACTGTCCAGTTGCTGCGCTGCACCGAGGCCAAGCTGGGCGCCCAGAAGGACCTGCTCGACCAAAAGATGCAGGAGAACGAGGGCAACGAGCTGCCCCCCATGGTCAACTATGAGGATGATGCGCGCTCAGTCAACTCTGTGGTGCGTCAGTGTTGTTTATTTGTTTTTGGTTTTTAATTGGGAAGAACTTACTTGTCTAGCCTGGCATCCAAACTGATATGCATTGGTGAACCATGGTGAAACGGAGCATATCAATGTGGATTCCAGGCTATTACTTGTCACTCAGACACAGCTTTGTAATAAGAAGGAAGCATATCATTTCCACTCAGACTGACCCGCTGTATGAACCTCTGTCCTGTCTTAGACCGTTTTGTGTCAAGCCAAACTGTCGTCTTTGCCGTGTTATTTAAATGCATTCCCCAGAGAGATGCTGTATATCGTTATGAAAGCATCTATTGATTAAATAAAATTAAATACACAGGTGTCGACTTTACAGAAAAATGCTTACTCACGAGCCCATTCCCAACAGTGCAGAGTTAAAAAGTAAGACAAAAATGTGCTAAATAAAAAAGGAAATAGTAACACAATAAAAACAATAACAAGGCTTACACAAGGAGTACCAGTACCGAGTCAATGTGCAGGGGTACAAGGTAATTTAGGTAATACAGTATGTACATGTGTATAGGGGTAAAAGTGACTAGGCAATCAGGATATATAATAAACAGAGTATTAGCAGTGTATGTGTAAGTGTGTGTGTATGGCGTCAATATGCATGTGTGTATGCAGTGTGTGTTGGAGTGTGTGTGTGTGTGTGTGTGCGTAGAGTCTAGTGAGTGTGCAAGGGAGTCAGTGAAAAACAATGAAGATACATAAATAATATGGGGGGTCAATGTAAATTGTCCTGGCAGCCATTTGATTAACTGTTCAGTAGACTTATGGCTTGGGGGTAGAAGGTGTTCAGCTGCCTTTTGGTCACAGATTCGGTGCTGCGGTACCGCTTGCAGAGAACAGAGAGCACAGCCTATGACTTGAGTGTCTGGAATTTTCGACAGTTTTTAGGGCCTGATACCGCCTGGTATAGAGGTCCTGGATGGCAGGGAGTTTGGCCCCAATGATGTACTGGGCCGTATGCACTACCCTCTGGAGCGCCTTGTGGTCGGATGCGAGCAGTTGGCATACCAAGAGGTGATGCAGCCGGTCAAGATGTTCTCAATGGCGCAGCTGTAGAACTTCTTGAAGATCTGAGGGCCCATGCCAAATCTTTTGACGTGCCCTCTTAACGCCTGTGTTGGTGTGTTTGGACCATGATAGGTCCTTAGTGATGTGGACACCAAAGAACTTGAAGCTCTCAACCCGCTCTACTACAGCCCCGTCGATCTGAATGGGGTCACGTTCGACCCTGCGTTTCCTGTAAAACAGATTTCAGTGTTCCTGCATTATAATCACGGCCACTGGGAGCGCCGCATCTGGATGAGCATTTTCTTGTTTGCTTATAGCCCTATACAGCTCATTGAGTGTGGTCTTAGTGCCAGCATCGGTTTGTAATGGTAAATAGACAGCTATGAAAAATTCAGGTGAAAACTCTCTTTCTAACTTGTATGGTCTACATTTAATAATTAGGTATTCTAACTCATCGCGCACCAGCTGTTGTTAATTTGTATTTATTGATAGGGGACAATGTACACATAATAAAGAGACACAAAACCACCAACCCTGATCTTACCGGACTCTGCCGTTCTGTCCTGTTGATGCATAGAAAAATAAGCTAGCTGTATATTATCCATGTCTTTGTTCAGCCATGACTCCGAGAAGCATAGTAAATTATCCTATCAACGGGACATTGAGAACTGTAGTCTCAAACGTAGCTCGTCCAGTTTATTCTCCAGCGATGGCACATTCGCCAATAGAACAGAGGCTAGAGGCGATTTTTATTAATTTGCCATCATAGTGCCCATGCGCTGGCCTCTATAGTGCCGTCTTCGCCTTCTGTGAGTGTTGGGGCCTAGTCCGGGGTTAATCAATATGTCTTTCGCCTCCGATTAATTGAAATAGAAGTCCTCGTCCAAATCAAGGTTAGTGATAGCTGTTCTGTTCTAGGAAATGATGGCGGAAACATTATGTACAAAAAAAGTTACGATCAGCCAAAAAAAGTACACAAAATAGCTCAATTGATCAGGAGCCTGTAAAATGGCCGCCATTCCTTCCAGCGCCATTCTATTAATAGTGTCTGCTGGATGATTTTGTAAGCCCTAGAGACTGGATTCCACATCACTGGGAATACAAATATGCATCTGTTGGTCATAGATACCTTTGAAAATAAGTAGGGGTGTGGATCAGAAAACCAGCCAGTATCTGGTGTAACAACCATTTGCCTCGTGCTGCACAACACAACTCCTTTGCATAGAGTTGACCAGGCTGTTGATTTTAGCATGTGGAATGTTGTCCCACTCCTTTTCAATGGCTGTACAAAGTTGCTGGATATTGGTGGGAACTGGAACACGGCTGTAGGGTACTCCCATGTTAAATTGCCTACTTTATGCATAACCCAACAACCGGCTGTATTCTTTTTTTTTTTCATTCTCTAAACATTTTGGTTATGCTTTGTTAGTAAATTGGACACCTCCACAACTCTGGTTCATCCTTGGGAGCAATTTCCAAACGCCTGAAGGTACCACGTTCATCTGTACAAATAATAGTACGCAAGTATAAACACCATTGGGACCACTTAGCCGTCATACCGCTCAGGAAGGAGACGCGTTCTGTCTCCTAGAGATGAACGTACTTTGGTGCAAAAAGTGCAAATCAACACCAGAACAACACCAAAGGCCTTGTGAAGATGCTGGAGGTAACGGGTACAAAAGTATCTATATCCACAGTAAAATTAGTCCTATATCGACATAACCTGAAAGGCCGCTCAGCAAGGAAGAAGCCACTGCTCCAAAACCTCCATAAAAAAGCCAGACTACGGTTTGCAACTGCACATGGGGACAAAGATCGTACTTTTTGGAGAAATGTCCTCTGGTCTGATGAAACAAAAATAGAACTGTTTGGAGGAAAAAGGGGGAGGCTTGCAAGCCCAAGAACACCATCCCAACCGTAAAGCACGGGGGTGGAAGCATGTTGTGCCCCCATGTTGTGGGGGTGCTTTGCTGCAGGAGGGATTGGTGCACTTCACAAAATAGATGGTATCATGAGAAGGAAAATTATGTGGATATATTGAAGCAACTTATTGTGGGAAGCTTGTGGAAGGCTACCCGAAACGTTTGACCCAAGTTAAACAATTTAAGGCAATGCTACCAAATACTAATTGAGCGCATGTAAACTTGTGACCCACTGGGAATGTGATGAAAGAAATAAAATCTGAAAGAAATAATTCTCTACTATTATTCTGACATTTCACATTCTTAAAATATGGTGGTGATCCTAACTGACCTAAGACAGGGAATGGGACAGTCTATTTGCATGAACAAGGACCAGGTTAGACGAACCTCATGGTTTCAGGCTGTTATGCCGTGATTATGGATAGCTGTGGGCTCCGGTTACTCAAATAATTTGTGTGTGTTCAAGCACTTCATCACTGGTAAGTCGCTTTGCAACAAGCTTGCTAGTTAGCTTGTAGTAAGGACTAGTGAGCTGTATCGATCCAATTAACAGCTATAATATTCTCATGCATTTGGATATTTATGCAAACCAGGAGATTCCACCAACTACATGTAGATGTTGCCATCTGCTAATTTGGTTTGGGACATTTTGGTAGGGTTGAATCCCCAGCTGGTCTCCAGCAAGTTGAAAGGACGTATAGACAAGACAACAAGAATCAACTTTTCGAAATACCTTGACCGTTCAAGGGCAGGCAAAGACTGGAATTAGTTCCTCAACATATCTAAAACTAGCAAATTAGTTTGAGATGAACTTCTTTTGCTAGCCGGCCAGCTAACGTCAGCTAACCGGCACTTTAAACAAACAGTGACATAAGTATAATGCGACAGCTTTACGGTCAGTGTCAGCTGTTCAGATAACAAAATAGTGGCAAAATAAGTAATGCAAATAATTTGTTGTGACAACCAAGTATGTTAATAATGACAAGTGAGGCTTCTGAATACGTTTATTGAAATGACAAAAAGCAGTTTGCTTAGGATGTCGTCAAATTTAGGCTAAATACATAGGAGTAACAGGAGTACTCTATGGCTGTAACCTACTCGGGGGCGTGGTCATGTTAAGCCACACCTCGTCGTGTGGATCTGTGCCAGGAAGTAAAAGCAGGAAGTTTACCCTTCAGTCTGTGCTGCGATTTGTTGAGTCAACTCAACTAACATTACAACAAGTACATTCTATTGCATGAGCCACATCAGTTAGCATCATTTAAATGAACATTATACATTACCATGGCTATCCAGCATAGTCCCAGTCTGTATTAAATAGAACATGGCGACCCCGCCCGCCTGTGGGGAAAACAATCTGTGGTTATTTAGGTTACCCCATTGGCTCACAGCAAAAACTTGACCTTTTTCAAAAGCAATTTTTTTGTATGCTGGTTTTAGTCAATTAGTAAATTTTCCTGTGCATTCCATGTCTGAAATGTGCTGTATAAATAAAGCTTGATTTGATTTGACAAAATTACATTTAAGAAAAGTGCAACATCTCTAAAGATTACTTTTCAACATTGCCTGCTTCCGAGTGTTCTCATTACTAATAACGTTATATTGTAGGCATGTAGGGCTTCCCTTATGCCCCTTTTCATGACAGTGCTAGCAGCCACGTAAGTGAGTGCTAGCTAGCTATCAGAACATTAAGCTAGCCAAGACGAACAACACAAACAAACTATACAGCTACAGTTAGACTACCAAGCAAGTTAAATGTCTTACCTCTGATTTAAATGTTTTCCATACACATAGCAAGCTACAGTGCCTTCAGAAAGTATTCACACCCCTCGACTTTTTCCACATTTTGTTGTGTTACAGCCTGAATTTAAAATTGATAAAACTGAGATTTTCTTTTTATCACTGGCCTACACACAATACCCCATAATGTCGAAGTTGAATTAAGTTTTTCAAGACATATACTCAACCCCTGTCTTATGGCAAGCCTAAATATACTGAACAAAAATATTAACGCAACATGTAAAGTGTTAAAATAAAATATCCCAGAAATGTTCTATATGCACAAAAGCTTATTTCGCTAAAATGTTGTGCACAAATTTGTTTACATCCCTGTTTGACCATTTATCCTCCATAATCCATCCACCTGACAGGTGTGGCATATCAAGAAGTGCATTAAACAGCATAAACATTACATAGGCATAGGTGCACCTTGTGCTGGGGACAATAAAAGGCCACTCTAAAATGTGCAGTTTTGTCACACAACACAATGCCACAGATGTCTCAAGTATTGAAGGAGCATGCTGACTGCAGGAATGTCCACCAGAGCTGTTTCCAGATAATTTAATGTTCATTTCTCTACCATAAGCTGCCTCCCAATGTCGTTTTAGATAACTTGGCAGTACATCCAACCGGCCTCACAATCGCAGACCACGTGTAACCACGCCAGCCCAGGACCTTCATATGCGGCTTCTTTACCTGCGGGATCGTCTGAGACCAGCCACCCATTTCTGTCTGTAATAGAGCCCTTTTGTGGGGAAAACCTCATTCTGATTGGCTGGGCCTGGCTCCCCAGTGGGTGGGCCTATGCCCAGATGTGAAATCCATAGATTAGGGCCTAATGAATTGATTTAAATTGACTGTTTTCCTTATATGAACTGTAACTCTGTAAGCATTTTAAAATTGTTGCATGTGTGTGCTTAACAGGTCTCATAACAAGCTGCATTGACTCACTCTGTGTGCAATATAGTGTTTAACAGGATTTTTTAACGAGTACCTCATCTCTGTACCCCACACATACAATTATCTGTATCAATCAAGCAGTGAATTTCAAGCACAAAAACCAGGGAGGTAATCCAATTCCTCACAAAGAAGGACACCTATTGGTAGATGGGTACATAAAAATAAAAGATAATGAATATTCCTTTGAGCATCGTGAATTTACTAATTGCACTTTGGATGGTGTATCAATACATCCAGTCACTAGATACAGGCGTCCCTCCTAACTCAGTTGCTGGAGAGGAAGGAAACTGCTCAGGGATTTCACCATGAGGCCAATGGTGACTCCTCAATACTAACCTAATTGACAGAGTGAAAAGGACGACTGTACAGAATAAAAATATTCTAAAATATTGATCCTTTTTGCAACAAGGCACTAAAGTAATAATACAAAAAATGTGGCAAAGCAATTCACTTTTTGTCCTGAATACAAAGTGTTATGTTTGGGGCATATCCAATACAACACATTACTGAGTACCACTCTCCATATTTTCAACCATAGTGGTGGCTGCATCATGTTATGGGTATGCTTGTAGTCGTTAAGGGCTGGCGAGTTTTACCATAATAAAAAATAAACGTAATGGAGCTGAGCACAGGCAAAATCGTAGAGGAAACCCTGGTTCAGTCTGCTTTCCACCAGACACTAGGAGATGAATTCACCTTTCAGCAGGACAATAAACTAAAACACAAGACCAAATCTACACTGGAATTGCTTACCAAGAAGACAGTGAGTGGCCGAGTTAGATTTTCAAGCAGATTTAAGTAAAAACTATGGCACGACTTGAAAATGGTTACCCAGGAAGACACATAGCCGTAATCGTTGCCAAAGGTGATGCTAACATGTATTGAATACATATGTCAATAAGACATTTCTGTATTTAATTTTCAATCAATTTGCAAACATTTCGAAAAACATGTTTTCACTTTGTCATTATCGGGTATTGTGTGGAGATGGGTGAGAAAAAAGTGCATTTTATCAGGCTGTAACACAACAAAATGTGAAATAAGTCAAAGGGTATGAATACTTTCTGAAGGCACTGTATGTGTAGCCTACTTGGACAACAAATCCCCACTCTCCCACGAGTAGCCTGAGCCGCAGGACTCTTATCACAGGCTCATATTTCCCTACGTGGGAGCATTGCTAATCGTAGGTCGGGATTCTTGACCTGGTTGAATGTACATTGAACAACGCAGCTTTTTGGCATGTTTTGTTATTTCTGTATCAGTAAGTTTGCTCTGTTTCAATGGGAAATACATTTTTGGTTTCCCCAAGTTGTGGTCGAGGGGAATTTGTCCTTATCACCTGAATATCGTATCAGTTGATAGAACATTCCAAATTATCATGAAAATGATTACATCACAGTACTCGGCAGCCATTGCGAGTGTACCTATGAGTTTACCAGTCGAATTGTCAGGGTTAGAGCTTCTAAGACCGTTCTATTCATTCTGTGCATTGTCCTGTACATTTTCATTGTATAGTAGTAGGTCAGTATGTTTTTTTTGTCTTCTGCTGTCTCCAAGGACATATTCATTCAGACAACTGAAATGTTTTTTTTTCTATCTAAAGGACAATGCTGTGCTCAACCTTTTTTTTCACTTTTCTCATCAAACCATCTGGGGAGATGAAATGTGACAAATGTCAATCGATAGAGATGAAAAATAGATGTATCTGTGTGTCAATCAAGTTTCTGTTTAAAAGCAGATGGTGTCATAGAAAACCAGTTGAGAATGAAAAACACTGATGTTGCGTACTAGTTTTCCATTGACTTAGTCATTTGAGTGAAATGGGAAACATATTTCATTGACATTGAGATGTTTGACTTTGAACGGGGCAACGTATGAGCACAACATATAAAAAGCCTTGTATTGGCTGTATAGTATGTGAGATGATTTAGTACTGTTGAGCCTCATTTGGGCTCCAGCTCTCTGCAGATAGCTGGGTGAACAGAGGAGGGCAGTGTGAGCACATAGGGATCACTCTAACCCTCCCCGAACATACAGTACTGTCAGGCTTACTATATTGGGCTTGTTCAATTGTTATTGCTCGACTGCTTCTAAGTCTAACATATGTCTCTGTATTTGCAGGACAGAGGCAAAGACAAGATATCAAAGTTTGACACCTTGCGTCATTCCATCGCCGGTATCATCCGCTCTCCGAAATCTGTCCTTGGCTCATCATCTGTACGTTCTGAAGTCTGTTATTTCAAAAATGGTTTTTGAAACCATTGTTTGTGTTGCCTTGTGTAGTGAGTGTGGAAAATATCTTGTTTATCGTACACATTGCATTCAAATTGTGAATTACCTGTTTCATCATGTCTAGTCAACAATATGTCCTTTTCTGAGTGGAGTGACAAAGATCTTCTAGCTGTCTTGACTGACAATTGAAGAGTAATTCACAATTGATCCCTAACTGTCATTATCATATCGTCATAATATCATATTTCATCATGTCATTTCATTCCATTGTACGTGTCCAGCAGTTTTTCGACGTGATCCCGACCAGTGAGAAGCCCCTGGGGGACCAGGAGTGGTACCACGGGGGCCATCCCCAGGACCGAGGCCCAGGAGCTGCTCAAACAGCAAGGCGACTTCCTGGTCCGGGAGAGCCATGGCAAGCCTGGGGAGTACGTCCTGTCTGTCTTCTCCGACGGACAACGGAGACACTTCATCATCCAGTTTGCAGATGTGAGTTCTACTTGTTCAGTTCTGAGTAAAGCTGTTTGTCTCACTGCAGAGCAAATGGGTTTCAGCAGTATAAGAGACAAAAGATAAAGATGTCTTCCGGTATATTTGATGCGATGACGTGCGTCAGCCAATGATTACTTTGTGTCTGTTACTTATACAGAGATACGAGTTTACAGGCAACTTGGTACGAACTGAAACTATTCGACAAGGAGTTCTATGGTTCATTGATTCAGATGGCAGCTACTAGTAGTGCTACTAGTAATTGCTTGTGAAGTTGTAAGGTTTCCATAACACGAAAGATGATGGTTAGCAAAGCTTCCAACTCATCTTTTTAATTCATAAATGACAGTAGCCTTGTAGTTAGTGTCTTCCCTGAGATTGGACGATTGGGAGTTCGCCGAGTCCTACCAAAATGGTACCCGATGAGTCACTGCTTGGCACTCAGCATTACGGAGATGGATTGGGGGTAAGGCCCTGGGATAGACTAGCGTCCTGTCCAGGGGGTGTACTTGTACATCAAGCTGCTCCTATGAGCTGTTCTGGCTTGCACAATACTTTCTTTTTTACTTACTTTATGTTCTCTGCCTCCTCTTTGTCCACAGAACCAGTATCGTTTTGAAGGCACTGGCTTCCCGACCATTCCTCAGTTAATTGAACACCATTACACTACAAAGCAAGTCATTACCAAGAAGTCAGGGGTGGTGCTTTTAAACCCAGTCATCAAGGTAAAACTTTTTCTCCCATATCCATGTTCATTCACCATGTGATGTAGATCAGAAGTCAATGGGAGGTCTCACAACAGGGATGGGAATGTAATTATTGCAAAAGCCATCAAGCTGTCTTGGGAGGCCTTTAATGGCACACAGTAAAACTCATTAATATGCTCAGGTTGTCCAGAAGCGTTTGGTGTTCGGCTAATAGATGGTCAGAAATAACCCCCATCAATTTCAGAATTATCATTCATATTTACATTCGATGCTTCCAAAACAGGAAAAGGATAGCAAGCAACACCCACGTCTCAAGTCGTTTTCAGCGACATCAGTGGTCTAGGCTCCATTGCTTATAACTAGGCACTGAGTTAAAGAGTAAAACAAAACTATTGGTTCAATCCAAAATTAGATCTAGAATCGGCTTTCTATTTTGCAACAAAGCCTCCTTCACTCATGCTGCCAAACTTGCACTAGTAAAACTGACTATCCTGCCAATCCTCGACTTCAGCGATGTCATCTACAAAATAGCCTCCAACACTCTACTCAGCAAACTGGATGCAGTCTATCACAGTGCCATCCGCTTTGTCACCAAAGCCCCATATACTACCCACCACTGCGACCTGTATGCTCTAGTTGGCTGGCCCTCGCTACATACCCGTCGCCAGACCCACTGGCTCCAGGTCATCTACAAGTCCCTGCTAGGTAAAGCCCCGCCTTATCTCAGCTCGCTGGTAACCATAGCAGCACCCACCCGTAGCACTCGCCTCCAGCAGGTATATCTCACTGGTCACCCCCAAAGCCAATTCCTCTTTTGGCGCCTTTCCTTCCAGTTCTCTGCTGCCAATGACTGGAACGAACTACAAAAACCGTTGAAACTGGGGACACTTATCTCCCTCACTAGTTTCAAGCACCAGCTGTCAGAGCAGCTCACAGATCACTGCACCTGTACATAGCCCAACCAACTACCTCATCCCCTACCATAGTCATTTATTTATCTTGCTCCTTTGCACCCCAGTATTTTTACTTTGCACATTCATCTACTGCACATTTACCATTCCAGTGTTAAATTGCTATACTGTAGTTACTTTGTCACCATGGCCTATTTATTGCCTTATGTTCCTTATCCTACCTCATTTGCACACATTGTATATAGATTTGTTTTTTTCCTACTGTATTATTGACTGTATGTTTGTTTTACTCCATGTGTAACTCTGTGTTGTTGTATGTGTCGAACTGCTTTGCTTTATCTTGGCCAGGTCGCAGTTGTAAATGAGAACTTGTTCTCAACTTGCCTACCTGGTTAAATAAAGGTGAAATAAAATAAAAAATAAATAAATATATACCCTACAAATAGGGCCCGACTCCTGGCCCTAAATCATGATATTAAAGGTTCTTATTTACATTTTTCTAAAGTTTTAGTCATTCTGCAGATGCTCTTATCCAGAGCGTCTAACAGTAGCGAGTGCATACATTTTAGTACTGATCCCCCGTGGGAATCAAACCCACAAACCCTGGCGTTGCAAGTGCCACGCTCTACCAACTGAGTCACACGGGACCAGCATAAACATAAATCGGTTTTGTATTACTGCCATAGTGTTTTTGTACTCTGCTCTCATTTCAGTCAGTTTTCACCAGGTCTTTCATTTGAGATGCATACCTTTTTACAGGCTCTCTCACTGAGACTCATTATGTATACATCCACTATCTGCTGCTGACATCAGCATGAGTCGAAATGAAGTTGATCCCTAGCTTTTCTGGTACTCGCGACTTTTAATTGATTGATTTTCAGAAGTTCTGACAAACCGCATCATCTCTGCGTAATTTGATGTTTTGTTCTGCAGGTTTTGGCCATATCCTGAAATATAGTAAGAATCTGACATCAAGTAAATATTTCAGTTTTAATAAGTAGTGTGCTGTGATCACAGTTGAACAACTTTTTGTAGAATAAGTTCTAATTACACTTGCCACAATTTAATGAAACATATTCCAATTGGGCTTTTCAGTCCTCTACAATACCAGGCTGCTGTTCTGTATTAAATGACATTGATCATGATGTACTCCAAAAGATTCCTTGGCTATTTTAGCCATTGACGCTATTAACCTCTGTTTCCCTGACCTGTACGACCTCTTTCACGGCACATTTCTCATGTATAGGCTCGTAGTGCAAATGTCTTTTTAATATCCGCTATGTGCTGCAACTGGATCCAATATGCCTGACGTTTTCTGGATAGAGGGAAATAACTTTCAATACCCAGGTTTAATCATAAAGAAGTCCAAGAGTCCTCCTAAGCTACCCTGTTGGTGTTGAACATAATGGTGTTTTAATTGCCTCAGCCATTACGAACACAGGGTTAATGGTTGTTGTCATTACTACTGTATTGGGTCTGCTGAAGCCTCCGAACACTAAGTGTTTTTAAATAGTCTTTCTATGAGCACTTAATGGCAAAGCGGTGACATTTTACCATTAGGCGCCACATCGCACTTGGAAGATTTGATCATTATTTTATTCAATGAGACTGGCCATTGGAATGTGTTATGTTTAGCTGGGTCATTATTTTCCTGCTCCATGAAAATGTTTTTGAGGCATCAAGGTTTCTGTGGCTGAAGTAATTGTTTCTCGGTTTATAGGAATTCTGATAATACAATAGTCAGTCAATGCTTTGTTACACAGTTGCGTGTGTGTGTGTGGATGTTTTTGTTTTTGGTGTTTAAATTGTCTGTTTTGTTCCATCTTTCGTAGGATAAAAAATGGATACTCAACCATGAGGATGTTATTCTTGGAGAGCTTCTTGGCAAAGTTAGTGGTTTTGGATATCCTCTTTATGTTCACCACATCTGTAGGACAGATTTTTGTTTTGGTTGTTAAATTAATATATACTAAACATACTAAACAAACTTTTACTGTATCTCTGGGTTTTTTTCTTTGTTCTCAGGGCAACTTTGGTGAGGTATTTAAAGGAACATTGCGGGACAAGACTCCTGTGGCAGTCAAAACATGTAAAGAGGATCTTCCACAGGAGCTGAAGATCAAGTTCCTATCAGAAGCCAGGTGAGAGGAGCACATGTCCTGCAATACAGTGGAGGAAAATGTCAGCTATCAGTCGCAGGTCCCTTTTTAAGTGCCTAGAAACATCCGCTCACTCATCTTTGACATTATTTACCTTAACCAACTTTTAGTCTGGCGTTTTAGAGATTTGACAAATATGTAAGTGTCTCGTACTGTCAAATGTTGCCGCTACAGGATCCTGAAGCAGTATGACCACGCAAACATTGTGAAGCTGATAGGCGTCTGCACACAACGGCAGCCTATTTACATTGTGATGGAGCTAGTGCCAGGTAAGTCCAGTAGCATATAGTACTGCCACACAGAAACAACTTTTTGGAACATAACATTGATGTCTCCCGAATGTTACAATTCTCAACATAGATTTTATATCTTATTGGAAGGAGGGGACTTCTTGTCGTTCCTCCGAAAGAAGAAGGAAGACCTGAAGACCAAACAGCTGGTGAAGTTTGCTTTAGATGCTGCTGCAGGAATGGCTTACCTCGAGCTCAAAAACTGCATCCACAGGTATTGGTTTACCGTTGTCAACATCGGGCTGTGGAATACTGTATGTAACGTGTGCTGTTTGTTCATTATTCTGCATCGAGTATTCCAACAAATAGCCCTATCTGTCTAACGTTCAAGAGATTGTCCTTGCTTTGAACAGAATTTCAGTTAAGCTGTTCTTACTTTACTCACGGGTCCTATTAATGGCACAACATTTTATACATGAAACCTCTTGCCCTAGCATGGGCAAGATGCCCCCTAAAGTAAGATATGTGAGAGGACAACATGGATCTCTCGCTGCTTAACACGGTTTACAACACTATCAGCTTTGATAGTAACACACCGAGCTCTGAGCCATATCTCTATTTCTCTATGCAGGCCAATTTGAGATTGTGTTTTCAGGTGAAAACTATTTCCACCAAGCCAGATAGTCACAGCAAGAGAAAGTGGGGTGCTGCTGCTGCTGCTGCTGCAATCAGTCTCACATTTCTCTTAGCACAGCGAGGCTATCAAAATCATCTCCACATTGCTCTTACTTATCTCACCGGGACCAGTATCCCTGAGTGACAGCCTAATTTGGCCCAACTCTGCGGCTCAGTGCTGGCAGTCAGCAGAAACGCCAGGAAAAGCTCTTTGAAAAATAAACTCAGCAAAAAAAAGAAATGTCCTCTCACTGTCAACTGCGTTTATTTTCAACAAACTTAACATGTGTAAATAATTGTATGAACATAAGATTCAACTACTGAGACATAAACTGAACAAGTTCCATAGACATGTGACTAACTAACAAGGGTGGGGGTCAAAATCAAAAGTAGCAGTCAGTATCTGGTGTGGCCACCAGCTGCATTAAGTACTGCAGTGCATCTCCTCATAAACTGCACCATATTTGCCAGTTCTTGCTGTGAGATGTTACCCCACTCTTCCACCAAGGCACCTGCAAGTTCCCGGACATTTCTGGGGGGAATGGCCCTAGCCCTCACCCTCCAATCCAACAGGTCCCAGACGTGCTCAATAGGATTGAGATCCGGGCTCTTCGCTGGCCATGGCAGAACACTGACATTCCTGTCTTGCAGGAAATCACGCACAGAACGAGCAGTATGGCTGCTGGCATTGTCATTCTGGAGGGTCATGTCAGGATGAGCCTGCAGGAAGGGTACCACATGAGGGAGGAGGATGTCTTCCCTGTAACGCACCACGTTGAGATTGCCTGCAATGACAACAAGCTCAGTCCGATGATGCTGTGACACACCACCCCAGACCATGACGGACCCTCCACCTCCAAATCGATCCCGCTCCAGAGTACAGGCCTCGGCGTAAAGCTCATTCCTTCGACGATAAACGCGAATCCGACCATCACCCCTGGTGAGACAAAACCGCAACTTGTCAGTGAAGAGCACCTTTTGCCAGTCCTGTTTGGTCCAGCAACGGTGGGTTTGTGCCCATATGCGACGTTGTTGCCGGTGATGTCTGGTGAAGACCTGCCTTACAACAGGCCTACAAGCTCTCAGTCCAGCCTCTCTCAGCCTATTGCGGACAGTCTGAGCACTGATGGAGGGATTGTGTGTTCCTGGTGTTGTTGCCATCCTGTACCTGTCCCGCAGGTGTGATGTTCGGATGTACCAATCCTATGCAGGTGTTGTTACACGTGGTCTGCCACTGCGAGAACGATCAGCTGTCCGTAATGTCTCCCTGTAGCGCTGTCTTAGGCGTCTCACAGTACGGACATTGCAATTTATTGCCCTGGCCACATCTTCAGTCCTCATGCCTCCTTGCAGCATGCCTAAGGCACGTTCACGCAGATGAGCAGGGACCATGGGCATCTTTCTTTTTGTGTTTTTCAGAGTCAGTAGAACAACCTTTTTAGTGTCCTAAGTTTAACAGCAAGCAGTATGACTGGTGTACTAATTAGGTATAGAACTGAAGGTAATGAGAGAACTCAAAAGACTACGCCACCATAATGATACATTGACCATTGAGTGAGTCATCATTGTGGTCTCTTTTGCTGAGGGATGTTTTGCTGAGTTTACATTGAGTAGCTGTAGTCCTCCTCACAGAGGGGCTGCAGGGCTGTGCAATTGAAACGGGGCTCAATGTGTACGTGTCGCGTGCGCACACACTCTTGCACATACTTACACACAAACCTGTGATTTGTGTATATACACACACACACACACACACAGATGGTACAGGGTCATCCCATCCACCTGCAGCAGGGCCCAAACAATCTGGTAGATGAGTTTTCTCTCTGTAGATTATAAATGTTCACATCATCCGATTTACAGACAGTATGGTGACCTTTAACCTACATGTACAGTAGTAGTTGAGATCCCCGTCTGTCCCAACTCATGTACATGTGTTTTAGGTGTCCTGATTGTCTACTATTTAAGTCATTTATTTAATGGCCCATTGTTAATATGAACATTAAAAGGATGGTTATTCATGTCAACCAATATGGCTAGCATCTGTCACGATTAGCAGGCTCTACCACTAAATCCATTCACTTTGTTCTATAAATATTCAGCTCTAGCTACTACACCCAGTGTGTCTGTGCGTGTGCATGCGTGCGCATAAATTGCTCGTTTGTTGGGGCGGGCATCAAATAACGGCGAGAACGGCTATCTAGCTGAGCGGTCAGACGCTATGTTGCCAGTCTTGTCATGGTATAGAAACTATTGACTAATACTTCTGAGAGCAATGGTTTCAGCCTGTTAAAGTTTGGTTGTGAGTGTTCGTTCACAAAAGTTAATATCCAAACAAAGGCCTACTGTTTGTGTTGTTGTATTTAGAACCCACCACAGCCCATCTTTACACTCTACACTCTGGACTTGTCATTTCCTCTGCTGCAGCCACTGAGTGAGAGTGGAAGTCAAGTGTTGTCCCTCCGTCCGTCTCCCACAGGGATCTGGCTGCCAGGAACTGTCTGGTGGGAGAGAGCAACCTGCTGAAGATCAGCGACTTTGGGATGTCGAGACAAGAGGATGATGGGATATACTCGTCGTCCGGCCTCAAACAGATCCCCATCAAGTGGACGGCTCCAGAGGCATTAAATTATGGTAAAACTGCGAGGCTTTACTTTTTCACCAATTTCGTTATCAAACCTCCAAATATATTTGTCATTATGTGCTTAACAACAACACTAGCCTAACCCCACAACACTGGCCAACAACTACAGTAGTTGGTATTTAGGGGGGAAAACAGCTCTTAATGATGTTCTCTTGGAGTATATGATTTGAAGTCTGCATAAGGTAGTATAGCTTTTTGATGATACAACATCCCCAACATGTCACCACATTTCTTCTCCAATACATGGTGGCTGAGAGTGTTGTTGTTTCTGGTTGTTGTTCCAGGGAGATACAGCTCGGAGAGTGACGTGTGGAGCTATGGGATCCTCCTATGGGAAACGTTTAGTCTAGGAGTGTGTCCTTACCCTGGGATGACCAACCAGCAGGCCAGAGAGCAAGTGGAGAAAGGTAAGAAGACTTCCCTCCAAGGGTTCAGAGTGTTGTCTTGATTTCCTATCTGTATTCGCTTGGTAGCCGGATCCGTTTGTGCTTTAGCCAACTCCTCTGTTGGTGATTGTTTAGGCCAGTGGACAGAGGAGTATGTGCTCCAGTATTTTGTTGGAGCCTCTCTTAAAAAAATTTCTTACCTCTTGGCAAGATCGTTTAACCGATTTGTATCTTATGATTGTGCCTGTTTTTAGAGATTTGCTAATGATATCGCACACCACATATGACCATTAGTGGTCTGATGAAGGCATTGCTGACTGGTAACGGTCTTTAAGAATGAATGAACAGTGTACTAATTAGGTATAGAACTGAAGGTAATGAGAGAACTCAAGACTACGCCACCATAATTATACATTGACCATTGAGTGAGTCATCATTGTGGTCTCTTGCATTGGATTTGGCCTTAGAGCCAATAACTTGAAAAACTACGAGCAGTCGTGAAGAGAACTGCGTTGGTTGGTAATTTGTTTTCCAACCATATACCCCTGATTATCCTGCCTCAATCCATCCTAGGAAATTCACTGAAAGTGTGTATGTGTGTCTGTCTTTCACCCCCATCTTAGGCTACAGAATGTCCTGTCCACAAAAGTGCCCTGAGGAGGTTTACAAAGTCATGCAGAAGTGCTGGGAGTACAAGCCTGAAAACCGGCCAAAGTTTGCCGACCTTCAGAAAGAACTGGCCTCGGTCAAGAAAAAATAACACCCAGGTAGGGGAAGGGGGACCAAGTCATGCATCACCTCCAGGGAATCATCCCCTTACAACCCGAAGTAAACACCACAGAACGTTACGCCCTTGATGCTACTTGTCGTGATTGTATTTACGGTCTATACTTTGTCACAAAATCACTGTTATTTGCCTATGCAACTGTTTTGAGCCATTATCAAGGAGAGAGGTCTCTGCTTAGCTTGGATCATTGTCAAAATACCACCGTATTTCTTTTTAAACCTGGTGTTCTTTTATTTCTGTTCCTTTCATCTCTTACTGAACCTCAGTAAACTTCAGGTATTTTGGAGCAAAACCATGCAAACATGGAAAGATCATGTGAATAATACATAAAACGACCATGCTCTGTTGCCCATACAGTGAGCTCAAACTGTATTGGGACAGTGACAAATTATACAAATGATATTTGTGCGTCATTATTCACAATTCATTCAGGATTATCTGTAATCATGGTAGCATCCACATTAATATAGAAGTGTTTAGAAGCAAATTATATTCATATTTACAATAAAAGTGACTCCAAAATGGCGCAATACAGTATTTACCATTCATTTCTATTGGGCACAAAATAATCTGAAACACAACCAAATTAAACAGCAAATGCATCCACAACTTGATGTAGTCATTGTGTGCTATGAATATGGCACCATAACTTTTTACTACTTTAATACACAAATAAGTGAATTTGTCTTAATTCTTTTGGTGCCCTAAAATGGGGCGACTATGTACAAACAATACTGTAATTTCTGAACGATTCTCTCAATTTGGATAAAAATACCCTCAAATTAAAGCTGACAGTCTGCACTTGACCCTCACAGTCATTGTATCAAACCCAAAGTGCTGGAGTACAGAACCAAAACGACAACAAATGTGTCACTGTCTCAATACTTTTGGAGCTCACTGTATGACTTCTGCTGTTTTGCTATTGCTCATCATTCATTCATAGCCACAATAATGAACATTTTCCCAATGTTTAGATTTTTTTAGGGCCCCGAGTTTGGTCCTGTTAAAGTAGCATGGTTTATGAGGACGTGAAAATGGTTTCTGGTGCTCCGTGTAGCTGTGCAACCTCCAAAACAGACTGATAAGGTAGATGCACTCTGTAGCTCATTTCAGTCTTCAGACAGATTGCGTATGAGAACCGGTTGTTCTCTTTACCAGCAGATCATACCTAGGGGTTATTATTGTATGTCTCAAGCTTGACTTTTCCACTTTACAGGACGAAAAATACTTCTAGCTGAAAGTCTTGTTTGTGGCGATTTTGAGATCAGCTATAATGTCTTTCCAAAGATCAAGTATTCTCCTCACTCACACCATTCAATCTAGAAAACCTTTTAAGTTTAACATACAAGGATAAGTGCAATTTGTTACACCATATTCCTATAATTATTCAGGCTTTATATTGCAGAAATATTGCAATAAGACTGCCTTAATTATAAAATGAATGAACTTCTAAGCTGTGTATTTGTAATTTAATACAATTTTACTTTGAATGATTTAGTTTAAGACCCTATAGATTGCTGCGTCATTTCTAAGTATTGGTCTCAGCCAGTTGTTACAACCTCAATACTTTTGTATGATCTGAAAATTAGAATATATCATAACTACTATCTGACGTGAAATGTGAAATTTAGCATTTTGTGTCAAAAACAGTCCGCTGTTACATAGCCATGACAGTTTTAAGGAACTCCAGTTTTCACGCATTCATTTGTTGTGGTATTTTATACTTCAAACAGACAATTTTTTTGTAGAACACAATTGTAAATCGTTGATAGACATTGCATTCAGTAATGAACAGTGAACTAGTTTTCATTAAGTATACTTAGGGCCAGGAGTTTTATCTGACCATGTGTCATCACCAGGATAAAACTCTGGGGCCTAGGGCTCGAATCAATCTGTATCGCGATTCGCGGAAGATCCGCGGTATGGCGTGATTGAAATATAAAGATCATTTTTAATTGAGCCGACATATGCAGCGTTTACCGGGAACGTTGCCTTTAAATTTAAATCGTGCTTTACCGTGGATCCTCCGCGACACGGATTGAATTGTGCCTTTAGGCCTAGTCAATAATTAGGGGCTACGGTTTTTCCTGACCAGGAAATTCTCCTGGCTCTATAGTGAATTAGCTATTCCAGTCGCTTCTGTATTTGGTCATTCCTCTGTCTAAGGCTGCCATGTTGCCTCCATGTAGCCAAGCTCCTTGCCATTTTATGCTGACAGTCCAGGTGTGTCTTTAAAAGCATCTTCTGTGAATTAACACATCACATCCATCATTCGGTTTCACTTCTTGTCTTTTGAATTTTACAATCAAACATTCCTCTTCCTGTATTTTGTAAATACTTGTAGATGCTATAACCTTTTTTTCTACATTTTGTTTTTCAAATACTAATCTGAAAAAAATGCAATCATGCAAATAAATGTAGGTCACTTTTTATCTGTGTGGCTCTATAGGAATGTTTCTTCCAATGATTTATTCGATAAAGAAAACATTGTCTATGTTTTGCGTCTGTATCTGCATGATTGTTTGTAAATATTTTAGTATGTATAAAAGATATTTGGAAAGATCCTCCTATTTCCTATCCTGTGTATACAATGTCAAACTGCCATGACCTCATCTGTTGTCTCTCAAATTACATCCTATTCCCCATATAGTGCACATATGTGAAAGGTAGTGCACTACATGGTAAATAGGTTGCCATTTGAGACGCAACCTTTGGTTTGTAGACTGGAGTAACAGTTATTCCGTGATTTCTCCAGTCAAATTACCTCCAGATTGGTTTTCTTGCATTCCAGACAACCTAGTTACAGCTTTAGTTCTAAACACCAAACCATTGATTTGTACCTATATTTTTTATTAACATTGTCTTTATAACAAAAAGGTGTAGAATGAATGGGTGCTTACATCTTAACTACTGGTTGATGAGCACAATATATTTCTGTTTAAACAAATTTAAGGCATACACCTTTTTAGTAACCCTTTTATTTATTTGAGACACTAAAATAGTATCCTTAGCGTTTTGTATTAGTGCTTTTGTATCAATTTCAGTCTCTTATGTTAGTGTATTAAGATATTTGCCAGTATTTGTTCTATGGTTTAATTTGTTTTGTTTTCTATTTTTATTATTCTCATGCAAAGTGACCAAGTCTAGATTTCCCCCGTGAGTAGTTGGAGATTCACCTATACACGATACGCAAACCATAATTACATCTGTTGTATGGAATTGTATTTTCTTTTGTTACTCGTGTTTTTTTAGTGACTAATTCTGCTTCACAATTCAATGTGAATGTCTTGTGCTGTATCATCATCTGTTTACTCCAAGGCCAACTTTACAGCATTCGAAGGTATGTGCATTATTGAGCTTTTTTTCCTAAAGTATATTGCTAATATTTGATTCTGTGTCGGGATATTTATTGCCACAAGAGACCTTTATATATTTTGATTGCACTTTTGGCCATGTTAAAGACACTATCAGAAAAGGCACAATAGTACTGTTGTGTTAGTTGTTTAGATCAACATGCTTCCCTTTATTAAAAGACCATATCTAAAGTAAAAAGTGGACAATGCACTGGATTTAAGTGATTATCAAATTAATGTTACTCTGAAGTGGGGTAAGAATTGAAAAATGTCCTCATTACAACTGAAAATGAATAACTGTATATTCCCCTTAGTGATCAAATCTCCTATGTCCTGTTTTTTTATACTGTGTACTTGCAATAAATCGTTTGTCTCTTTGAATTTAATCTCAAATGTTGTTTCTTTTTTTGGGGAGTTGCAGAGATTAATTTCATCAAACCATAATCTTAAATCAAATTTACCCATTGTCAGCCTCTTGTATGAGGTGGTGTGGTGCCTAATCTGAATGGCTTCTACAGTGGATGTATACAAACTGAGTAAGGAAGTTATGATTTTCACAGAGTTCTTGAAGACAAAGCCTTACCCACACTACAGCCTTTATTGAACATGGGAAACAAAATGAGTACAATAAGGTGCATAATAAGCAGTGCTTTTATCTGTATAAAAAAAAAGTGCATGTAAAATGCATTAACAAAAATCTGGGCTAAACAAATTGCAATTTCCTATCCTTCATTAAAACATACATTCATAACAGAAACTTGATTACACAATATTTTCTCAGAAAATAAGCCTGAACTGTCACTCTCAGACATGGAACTTGTTGACATGTGTAGAACTAAATAAACCTCATTCAAGAAGTACTAAATTGCGGAGAGGCAGTGACAGAATAAGTCATGATTTTAATTTAAGCGTTAAGAAGCCTCATAGCTGTTGATGGGTCCCCAGTGGATTCACCGCGTTCCGGCTGCGCTGTGATTGGACGGAGGGATGTACTGATCCGACACAAACGAGGTGGGTGCAGGGGTGTCAGCGACAACAGGCAACAGGACGTGACGACAGACGGGGCAAGTCCCAGACTAGAGAGAGAAGTCAATATAAACAATCATCAATCAAGACATTCTGACACAGGCCAGGTTCTAGACTGATGCCACCGCCACCATCATTTGAAATACATGCAAATGGGCATAAATTATTTTGAAAGGTTACTTCAAAATAAGTCATTCTCCACACACAGAGGCCCTCAGTCAGTCACACACGTACCTTCTGGAGCCAGAGAGTCACGCAGACCTTGTGGAACATGTGGTGGCACGGTAACTGGGTTGCAATCTCATCTTTGACGTACTCACAACAGCAGATGGCACAGCACTGTTCCTGTCCTAGAGAGAGAGAGGGGGAAAGAAAGGCAAGGATAAAGATTGAGGGATGCATAGAGAAAGGACATAGACGCCGCTAAAGGCCCAGTCATGCTGACACGGAGGCACACAGGAAGTACTAATTGTAAGTGTCAGAGAACGGCGCAGCACCATCTATCACTTCATGTTCTACAGCCCCAACCACACTGTTCTGTATGCACAGCCCCACGCGTTCACATTCCATCAGGCTCGAATCACTCGATCCACGTGCACACAGATGGAACTGTACGCTCCGACACTCGGCATGACGAATGGCGGCCATCTTGCCTCAACGCCTGCACACCGTGATTTATTCCCAGAGGACGCCTGGCGTGTCAGAAACTTGACGCGGCGCCAGTGCATGAAAATGTTCTTTCCCCCCCCTCTCTCACACATTATGTGCCTCCGACTCATATTATGCATTGCTTTGCAGTTATTTCCTATCGAGGCACCACATCGGCTCTGTAGCAGCGAGATATTGCCATACGGAACGCGTCGATGTGTTGAGAGATTGCGAAACCTCCATTTTTTTAGGATCCATTTTCTGGCAGAGTTCACAGACTAATAAACAGAGCTTTACGTCTTTATACCGCTGCTCGTCAAAGATCTCATTCCAAAATCATGGGCATTAATATGGAGTTGCTCCTGCTATAACACCCTCCACTCTTCTGGGAAGGCTTTCCACTAGATGTTGGAACATTGCTGTAGGGACTTGCAATAGGAAGGTCGGACACTGATGTTGGGCGATTAGGCCTGACTCGCAGTCGGCGTTCCAATTCACCCCAAAGGTGTTCGATGGGGTTGAGGTCAGGGCTCTGTACAGGCCAGTCAAGTTCTTCACACCGATCGACAAACCATTTCTGTATGGACCTCGTACTTTGTTCACAGGGGCATTGTCATTCTGAAACAGGAAAGGGCCTTCCCCAAACTGTTGCCTCAAAGTTGGAAGCACAGAATGTCTACAATGTCATTGTATGCTGTAGTGTTATGATTTCCCTTCACTGAAACTAAGGGACCTAGTCCAAACCATGAAAAACAGTCCCAGACCATTATTCCTCCTCCACCAAACTGGCACTATACATTGGGGCAGGTAGCTTTCTACTGGCATCCGCCAAACCCAGATTCATCTATCAAACTGCTAGATGGTGGAGCGTGATTCATCACTCCAGAGAACGTGTTTCCACTGCTCCAGAGTCCAAAGGCGGCAAGCTTTACACCACTCCAGCCGACGCTTGGCATTGCACATGGTGATCTTAGGCTTGTGTGCGGCTGCTCGGCCATGGAAACCCATTTCATGAAGCTCCCCCGATGAGACTGCATGGCTGTGCTCGATTTCATACCGAATGTCAACATTGACCAATAATGGAATTCTTGCACATTTAGCTACTTACACCGAGAAATGAGTGACAATCTCCATTTTTCCCCAATGCAAAGCAGGCAATTGCACACATTAACAATACAGCCAATTTAAAGGGAGCGAAGGGAAGGGCTAGTCTGTTAGGGCAAGATGTGGTCCTACCACTGTGGTCTTCTAGCACTGTGAACTTACCACTGTGGTCCTCCAATATGGTGATCTGAGGCAGACACTCGATGATCTGTTCTGTAGCAGGCGGGTGAGCCTGCTCCACGTCGATAGACAGAGACTCAAGGTGGGCTAAAGCCGCCTGTGAACAGAAGAACATCAGGTGCCAATGTCCCTACGTGGTAGTTCCAATGAAACGTGGTAGTACAATGAAATTACAGTGTAGGTAGTTACACATTTTTAGGAATGCGTCTCGATGTTGTACAAGACCACAACACGGTCTGTCAACGTAGATGGCACAATCTTGAAAAGCACATTTGAAGTAAAAATTTAAGATTTGGAATGGTGTTTAACAAATATGGTCCTAAGATGCTTCCTTCTGCACTTATGCCTTAAGTGACTCGTGTCATTGTAGGCAAGGCAAACCAGTTATCATGATTTCTGAATTATCAAAATCAAATCAATCACAGCACATTTTTGGACTCATTCAGAAGTTTTTACCTGATTAAGTAGAATACTATTGGAAATGAATGTTGAAAGTTCCATTCATATTCCTGAAACAAGTTGAAAATGATGCCGTTCTGCTTGTTGACAAGAACTTTTGATAAATAGCCTAATGTCAAAACACTTTTGAAGTGTCCAAATCAAGTCAATATGCAGAAACAGTTTGTGATATACTGAAAACCTAAAATGTACTACCTACACACGCCACAACAGTAATCATATGACTTGTATTTTATTAAAACTAGCACCTTGTAAATTGCATATGCAAAACGTTTTTTTATTTTTATTGATGAGTGGCAATAAATCA
The DNA here is from genome assembly GCA_030435695.1 of Brachymystax lenok tsinlingensis. Classification (NCBI taxonomy): domain Eukaryota; kingdom Metazoa; phylum Chordata; class Actinopteri; order Salmoniformes; family Salmonidae; genus Brachymystax; species Brachymystax lenok. Next base: position 6,996,889 of record CM059815.1, on the reverse strand, counting down.
CTCATATCGATTAGGGGGGAAATCAGATTGTATGCACTGTTAAACTAACCCCCCCCCAAAAATGGAATCTGGAGATATTTTATACATCACTGGTTAGAGAACAACCTGCAGAAGACTTGTCTGCTACATTTTAAAGTGTTTGATTTTGATAAGGGTGTCGCGAAAAAATGAAGGGAAACAACACTGATTGGTCAATTACTCGTATCGATATCACATTGAAAATCAATAGAGCGAGGAAATCAGGTTGCACGTCCTGTAAAAACTAGCACAGCTCAACAACAACAAAAAACACACGGTTTGAAAAATGTATAGGACAACTTCTAGAAGACAGCCAGCTGAACTGATGCCAACGCAGTAAGTGTAATGCAACACTTTTGTTAACAGCTCTTATCGATTACACATTGAAATCAATAGAACGGGGGTAAAGCGTTTGGTTTGTATACGCCGTTTAAACATACATTATACAAAGACCACATGGAAACTTGGAATAATCTATATATGATTGGTTAGATTATAATTTGTAGAAGGCTTCGATCTATATTTCAGAATGGCAGATGTACATTTTCGGAGGCTGCCATCACAGGAAATGGAACAAACCACTTTCAATGAATCACGACCCAGGATATCAACAGTGACAACTGTTGGCTGCTATTTCAGTGATAGCTTGTCAAATCTGTGTATTGGCGTGTAACTTTTATAGAGAGGCCACCCAGAATTGTTCTCTAGTCTGTCCTTTTGAATTAGAAAATGACACAAATTTAAATAAATACAAAAAAAAGTACAAAATCAAAGATATTGATTTGTTTTAAGCAATTTATCTTAAGTCATCATGATGATTCAACTTTTATACTAACAAAAAGAATGTGTAATTCCCCCCAATTCGATGTGTTCAAAACGTGAGCTTGTGTAATGTAGTAACACATATTGTCCAAAACAAGGAAAGTAGCATAACATAAAATAATTAAATAAGGCAAAAATAATTCCATATTTCATTTTAATATGATAGTAAATGAAGCAAACTTGCAAAATGATACAGTAACCATTTATACTGTATTTTCACTAGTTTAACCATTTAGAGACGATCATCAGTAAAAAAACAAAAATATCTTCTGCACAATTTAACCGGGTGCTCTAGAATGAGGTCCCATAGTGACCAAGCAGCAGTGCATTCCTTGAAGAGTCTAGGACTTGAGCCTTACCTCCATAGCTTGGGCCAGGCGCTCTTCAAGGGCCATGTATGTGAGGAGCTGAGGATCCACATAGGAAATAGCCTGGGCCATCCCAAAGCCCTCTCCAAAGTCATCAAGCAACCTAAGCAGCAAAACAAAATGCATTTAATTATGTAGATCTCATGTAACAATAGCATACCATGTCCATTTTTCCTGGTCAGTTCACACGGTCAGGGAAAACTCCTGGCTTTACATACATCTTACATTTAGGAAGTGAAACTACCATGTTGTAAAAGTCAACAAAGTACAGTCAAACATTCACACCTCCGGGAAACAGAGGATCCATTTTCTATGATGAGAATTTCAAGAGATTCAAGATGCATTGCTTCGAGAGACATTACTGTAATTCAAACTTGAGAAATTCTCAGGTCTTGAACGCTACCTCAGAAGGTTGCGCAAGACACTCACTGTACAGTTGCCCCCCTCTAAGCAGGGCAGTATAAACAGAACTGTCTAGCTGAGCCCAACATTCATACAGTAAAAATACTAATAGCATAGCAATGTTTTTGAAACAGCTGAAATGTATATAGACATTTTCATTATATTTGAGACTTGTTTTCAGTAGAAACCCGTAGTTCAGGGCAGGTGGGGCAGAGAAATTTGAGATAAAAGCGTATCGCTGCTCATCGGCCATAAACATTATACAACAAGTTAGAAGTTGGAAATTCAACAATGAGTAGTTTGGAAGGAATCAGTGGCTAATTGCAAGCGTGGCAAAGCAATCACTAGCCTGCTATTCAGTGGAGAGGGTTTGTGGTCCAAGTCTTGGTTTAAGGGTCTCTTTTCAAAGCTTAAAAAAGGATAAACAGTCAAAACCATGGGCCAGAAATGGTTGAATACATTGGCCATGCTGTCAATCCAGAATGACTTCTGCTGCGTTCACAACAACTGTAAACTCGTAAATCTCAGACTTCAGTGAGTTTAAGACAACTGGGGGTTAAAAAAAGCTCAGACTGGGAAAATAAGCTTTAAAGCGGTAAACCAACTGGGAATTCCAAGTCGGGAACGTGGGCCTCTTTCGAGACCTCCGACATCATAATTCAACCTTGTTTTTTTCCCCCGATTTCCCAGTTGTCTTGAAAGCACCATGAATCCAGAGAATGCCAGACTTTGATTACATAATTTTCCACGCCACCTTCCTGTTCAAGTGAGCACAGCACAACAAGGTGAGTCCAAAAATGTCATATATGCTGCTGCATAAATTATGTAATATGCCAGGGAGATGTGTACTATAGTGTACTTCTCTCATTGATGTCTTAATCGAAATTACGGATTGCCTCTTATCCGCTCGTCGTCCCCTTATGACATAGTTGGTACATATCAATTGTCAGTAGAAACCACATTTTAAAAAGGCAGTAAATGAGGCTGAATGAACTGTTTTCGCTGCCAGACAAGGCTCCGCTGATGTAGTAGTGGTAAGGATTCACTCCATGGTGCTGAAAAGAAAGCTCTGCTGTTGTGACAGCTTTATGTAGGCCCTAACAGTTTGTAGGCACCGTTTGTCACCGTTATTGTGCAATGAATGTATTGTTTAGTGTTGTGGCTTGCTGGCATTTTTTTATTTATTTATTTAACTAGGCAAGTCAGTTGAGAACAAAATCTTATTTACAATGATGGCCTACTCCGGCCAAACCCGGACAATGCTGGGCCAATTGTGCGCCGCCTATAGGATTCCCAATCACAGCTGGTTGTGATACAGCCTGGAATCGAACCAGGGTCTGTATTGACGCACTGAGATGCAGTGCCAGACCGCAGCGCCATTCAGGAGCCCCCAGAATTCAGAACAACGGCCCATGTTCTGAATTCTGTTGCTGTACATTTCAAAAAGTTTTGAACAAATAGCATGAATCTTAAAAAAAAGGGTGGTTTGCCCCGCCAAGATTTACATGCTAAAATCGCCATTGCTTGTTTTATTGAGCTTTCACCTGAGCCTGTTACATTCTGAAATTGCCGCCGTACCTTTAAAAAGGGACACCCCCCCCCCCGCTGGCTGCTCTGAGCCACCGCCCAGGCAAGAACTCACCAGGGGAATTATCAACATTCTCAGTCGCAATTTTGCATTTACCTCATACAATAACTTACACGTTATTGATTAAATAAAGCTGGGTTTGTTCTCAGGTAACTTTAATACGCTGAAACTGTACTTGTATATTCGTATGAGAGGGGTAATGCTAACGTTGCTAGCTAGCAGTGCTATTGTCTTGCAAGCTACATTTAGCTAATGCTTGTATGAACGAGAAAATAAACTTTCATTGTCTGCACATTATTCAAGGCTGTAGTATGGTTTGGTAGCATTATTCATATGAACCCAATATGTTTTAGAGGAAAAGTTGCTCACATCGTTGATTAGTTTGCAAGCTTACTGCCAGCCACAACCAAAGGTTAGGCAAGGATGTAATGTAAATTGAAGTGTGTACATATTATGTAATTTAGAATCTCGTCAAGCTGCCTCCCCTTAATTGTTTGTCAATGAGAAGAGCCTCTAAACACAAAGATCCTTAAATGATACACTCAGTGTACAAAACATTAGGAACACCTTCCTAATATGGAGTTGCACCCCGTTTTGACCTCAGAACAGCCTCAATTCGTCGATGCATGAACTCTACAAGGTGTCGAAAGAGTCATGTTGAGTCCAATGCTTCCCACAGTTGTGTCAAGCAGGCTGGATGTCCTTTGGGTGGGGGACCATTCTTGATACACACGGGAAACTTGAGCATGAAAAACTCAGCAATGTTACAGTTCTTGACACACTCAAACCGGTGCGCCTGGCACTTACTACCATACCTGTTCAAAAGGCACTTTTGACATTTCTTTACATTCACCCTCAATGGGCCACATGCACAATCCATGTCTCAAGGCTTACAAAACCCTTCTTTAACCAGTCTCCTCCCTTTCATCTACCCTGATGGAAGTGGACTTAACAGGTGACATCAATAAAGGATCATAGCTTCAACCTGGTCAGTCTGTCATGGAAGGTGTTCCTAATGTTTTGTACACTCAGTGCATCGCTCACAAATCGTTTCCCCACCTCCACTCAGCGTCCAGGTCCTCGCTCATGCTGGAGTCATCCTCCAGGTTGTTGTTGCCGTCCAGGATGAAGAGGCCCGGGTGGACAAAGTGACTCATGCCATCGGGGTCTTCGTCACTACTGCTGCCCGTCTCTCCGTTGTACATCAACCAAGGAATCTCCCCCTCCTCCAGAGGGGTAGGCTCCCTGCACACACACACACACACACACACACACACACACACACACACACAAGGGCTATGTTCATTGGGAACCAGACAGAACGCACTGAAACGAGGAGGAACTTGTCCAATGAGGAACACTGATTTTCGTTGTGGCCGACCAAGTTCTCACCTTGCAAAAGTGTATGTACTGGAAATGTAGGCTATGCAGCTAGCTATTTATCAGGTTACACACATGTACAGTAGCTCTGGCTTGTTTGAATATCTTAGCTACTTAACTCATCAAAATCAATATCCACGGGAATGATTCAGCCTGCCTCAACTGACTTCATGTAAGACCTTGCTTGGACAGTGTGCTGCTGTGGCACTTGGTTCAACATCACAGCATTAACAGCCTACACCCTGGTTCAACATCACAGCATTAACACATGGAGGTGTGTATCGGAGGGCTGGCTGTGCTTACCAATGAAATTCTATATACATAAAGTTGACTGATGAATGCAAAGTCTAAGTGCAGTGGTCCCCAGTCTCAATTTGAATAGTTTCTATTTAACTACTCCAGATAATTACGCATGTCTGCCTTACTCTAGATTAGGGCATGCATTTAGACCAGTCTCAAGCAATTGATTGCATTTATCAGGAGTGAACTGTATATAAGGCCTGTGTTATGGTGTATTTATCAGGAGTGAACTGTATATATGGCCTGTGTTATGGTGTATTTATCAGGAGTGAACTGTATATAAAGGCCTGTGTTATGGTGTATTTATCAGGAGGGAACTGTATATAAGGCCTGTGTTATGGTGTATTTATCAGGAGTGAACTGTTTATAAGGCCTGTGTTATGGTGCTTACACAGGGGGCAGGCTGAGCTCGGGTACATCCTCCAGACTGCTGCTGTGCAGCTCGTCCAGGCCGGGCAGAGTCTCCCAGCTTTTCTGACGCTCCTTCTCCAGGCCAGAGTCCGACGTCCACGAGGCCGACCACTCCCCCTCGCTGCACTCAGAGCTGCAGACACACATAAAAGCGAACGGATGTGTAAACGCGCGCACACACACGCACACACACGTCCCCCTTGTAAAACACCCCAACTAATCTGCTAGCAGAGGTCTTTGCAGTAAACACAAGATCTTCGCTAGCAACCTTTGCTTCCTCAATCCTCAGTTAATACTTTATCAGGACAACAGAGAGCTTCACATTCACACTTTCCCAGAAAGGCTTAATAATATTGTGAGTTGCAATGGCATGGATCATCAGAGATCTAGAAAAGGACCGGTCTACTTTTATGAATAATTCCAAATGCAGACAAACTATACTGCTAATGTTTAACTGACAATTTCCATCACCGCAATCCAATACTTATGATTAGATTTCACTGACCGTATACACACTTGCTGTGGGTTGTCATATTGTACTAGGCTCTAAGACCAATAGAAGGTATTACGTAAAAATATATATTATAATACCTTTCCTCAGCCTTCATGAAAGGAGCACACGTCTCGTTGAAATTCTCCAGATCTTCCCAGATATTCTCTTCATCATCTGAATGAATTTCGCTACCAGCCACTCCATGTTCACACCACCTCTCTATTGGGCTAAACTCATTCGACTCAGTCTGAGGAAAATCAAAGAGCATCTCCTGGTTTGGCCTTTCTGTTTGCGTCAGAAAGAATGGAGGTGCAGACACACACGTGGTCTTGCTGGCCTGTTTGGCTAAGCCACAGTCTACCTCCTCGCGGTGAGAACTCTTCCTCTTCTCCAGGTGGGTTTCACTCGTCTGCTTACGAATTTTGGGCCTCACCACCATCTCTGACTGTGTCCCTCTCTGGTTGTCGTTCCCCAGCTCGGCAGGACCTTGGAGACCGATGGGAGAGCCACCGGCTGCTAGATCATCTGGCGCATGGTGGTCCTCAGTGCTGTTTTCCATGTGATCTGTTCCACTGTGTTCTGATATATTCCTCTCAAGAGGGGGTTCCTCTGTGTTTGAATCGGATTTAGGATCTGTTCTAGAATCTTTCACTGACTCAGTGTCTCTGAGGGAACAGTCTGTCCCTTCACACGATTTTGTATACAAATACGAGTGCAAACCGCTGAGATAGTCAAACTCTTTACCCAGCTCGAAGATCATGTCATCCAGTCTTTTCTGGAGACCGTGAGACAGGTCGGAGCCCTGCCCCTCCTCCTCGCCTCCACTACTGTCCGGCTCATAAGCATCAATATTTACAAAGCTCAATACGCTAGAATTAGAAGGGTTACGGTCCTCGTCCTCGGAGATAGGCCACGCACTGGCTTCAGCACTTTTCTTCAAGACATTTTGATCCTGGTTACAGGCTACAGGTTGGTCACTCTGTAGTTTCTTGTAATGGACAGAGCAGGCTTCCGATGGCTTCCTAGAAGTTGACTGGTTCTTGTTGGGAGGATCTTTGCCAGATTTGGCTTTTACTTCTGGGTGAAGCGAACTCGATGACACAGGAAAGAAGGTGTGAAGCGTCGAGGAGATGTTCCCTTTTGAAGCTAAAGGAGGAGAGGGAGGCATTTAGGTCACAGCTAAAAAAAAAAACACAACCAGAACGTCGACCATGACTTGTCAATACACAACGATTACGCTTGTTGAACACAAAAGGAGGAGTAGAGAGAGAGCAAAGACAGAAAAGAGCGGCCCTTGTTTTCTGAATACAGATATAGCATGCAGCAGCTCCAGCCAGACATATTTTATTAAAGAGCAGAATAAGGGATTCATAAGGCTTAGCTTCTCACACTGCATTCCATGTCACAGGATAAATCGATCCAAACCTCACGCTGTGCAGTGCTCACTCACATGCTGCTGCTCACTACACAACCTGCTTAATGGTCTGCCATGGATGATGTCACAAAAACAATAAACAACTTTCATTGATTTGCCGACCTTGTTATCATTGTTAACATGCAGAAATATAGGCCTGTATCACTGCTTGAACGAGAAAAATATACTCTTCAGACAAACAGCATACATCTTGTCCTTCAGCTAATCAACGCACTGCAAATGGGACTTGAGCGATGGAGCCTAATAGACGTATTTGCACTGTGAACGTACGTATGGAATGCGCTCTATGGACACCGTCCGTTTCCGGAGCTGGCCAATCCTCCACACTGGCTGGGTTCCTGTGCTTGGCAGAGGTTGGACGGAAGGTAACGTATGCATGCCTCCTGCCGTATCTCCTTCCTGTTATTGTCTGATATCCACCAGCCGGTTTGGGCCAGGCTGGCTTGCCAGCTTCCTGACCCATCACTAGAGAGAGAGGAAATAACAACATTGAAATACACAGCTTCAAACTAAAAGCTGAAAAGAGAGTGACTGACGGTTTAATCGAGCCTGAAAGTAGACCGATTGTCTGAAAAGAGGGAGGGTGAGAAACTGCAACTTTGAGCCATACAAAATACAGAACAGTAAAGATACAAGAAACATTGCTGCCAGCCATTACAGTTGTGGTGGGCTTCTTTACACTTCAAATCTGTCTGGAAATGTTGGCAAAGGAAAGCGAACACACTCAAATATGATTAACATGGCATGAAAGAAAAGTAAACAGTCATGGTCTTGCTAAAATTCTTGTTGACCTACAAATGTGACCGAAATTGAGATAAACGGAAAAGGCAGAATGTATATACACTATCAAATTCAGTACTATCAGCAGTGCTATGAAATTATCCCAAGAAAGTATAATATATGCCTCTCTCTGGCTGGGTTCAAATAAACTGTTATTCGTCACATGCGCCGAATACAACAGGTGTACACCTTCCCGTGAAATGCTTACTTACAAGCCCTTAACCAACAATGCAGTTCAAGAAAAGGGGTAAGAAAATGTTCACTAAATAAACAATACAATAAAAGTGACAATAAAATAACAATACCGAGGCTATATACAGGGGGTAGCGGTACCGAGTCAATGTGCGGGGGTACTGGTTAATTTGTACATGTAGGCAGAGGTGGAAAAAGTACCCAATTGTGATACTTGAGTAAAAGTAAAGATACCTTCATAGAAAATGACAAGTGAAAGTCACCCAGTAAAATACTACTTGAGTAAAAGTCTAAAAGTATTTGGTTTTAAATATACTTAAGTATCAAAAGTATAAATCATTTCAAATTGCTTAAGATCAGACGGCACAATTTTCGTGATTTTTTTTATTTTACGAATAGCCAGGGGAACGCAGACATAATTTACAAATGAAGTATGTGTTTATTGAGTCCTCCAGATCAGAGCCAGTAGGGATGTTCTCTTGATAGATGTGTGAATTGGATCACTTTCCTGTCCTGCTAAGTATTACAATTTTAAATAGTACTTTTGGATGTCAGGGAAAATGTATGGAGTAAAAAGTACATTATGTTCCTTAGGAATGAAGTGAAGTAAAAGTTGTCAAAAATATGAATAGTAAATTAAAGTATAGATACCAACAACAAAAAAAATACTTAAGTAGTACTTCAAAGCATTTTACACCACTGCATGTAGGTAGGGGTAAATAGATAGTAAACAGCGAGTATCAGCAGTGTACATGGGGGGGTCAATGTATATAGTCTGGGTGGCCATTTGATCAATTGTTCAGCAGTCTTATGGCTTGGGGGTAGAATCTGTTAAGGAGCTTTTGACCTTGACTAGGCGCTCCGATACCGCTTGCCATGCGGTAGCAGAGAGAACAGTCGATGACTTGGCTGACAATTTTTTGGGCCTTCCTGGGGTTAAGTTTGTTAACATATTGTTGCATAACAGAACATGCATTATTATCATGCATGCCTTGTGGAAGTAACCAACAACAGGACTTGCGTAAGGTGCAACATGACTTAATAGCCAGCTAATGGCAAACAAACATTTAGCTAGATTATGGAACTAACTAGACAGCTATGAATGAAACGGAATAAGCAATATTGTAGCTAGTTAGCTAACAAGCTGAATAATTATTGCAACTGGCTTGCCATTGTTGTCTTGCTTGGTTACAAAGTTATTTTAATGGAGTCATTATCTTGCTAGCAGTTTGCACCCAAGCAAAATATAGCGAATTTACGATTCGGACTAAGTGTTTAATAGTCACATTTGCAGGTGTGATTGCAGGGTAGTGACAATCTCCACGCTCCAAAATGCAGGACTAGTTGAAATCAAATAATGAAAATGGTCATTAAAAAAAGAGAGCATTTGAACTACACACATCATAATTGTAGCAGTGATGAATAAATAAAATGTACATTGGGGTGGAGGCAGAGAAAAGACTTGAGGTGGAAATTGTTGATCATAGGGGGGAGGGGGCAGCGTGACCCTTGAGGGTGTTGTACTTGTAGGGGCCAATAATACACATTAACAACTGCAACATTGCTGAATGTCGTTTGGGTACGGGCAGAGTAAAAGTCCGTTTGGGAGGAATAGCAGGGGGGAGCAGGTAACGCGTTAACTAGCTGACTAACGTTAGTGGCGGCTATTCAGCAGCCTGATGTGATGGTCTGAAGGTTGAAACTATTGGCCCCGATACGATAACAGTAACGTTAGTCAATATAGCGGATTATTAGCGTGTGAATTTTCATAAGATAACATTTTTATTTGTAGATGGAACTTGGAAAAACGCTTGGCCCTGGCCTAACGTTGGCTAACTAACTGTGTTGTGTTATGCTAGATAACGTTAGCTTGTCAAAAAGCTTCCTCTTCTGGTTGTCAACAATACATGCGGTAAACTAGCTACTGTATACATTTTCAAACGGCAGGGGACAAAACAGGTCAGTTGTTATCAATCAAACATTACCGATCACCTTCTTTTCAACTAGCGTGCTTATTTTAACCTATATCGACATCAAATACAAAATATGGTCGTTGTATTACCTGTCCCCCCAGACTTCCTCTCCGTCCAAAACTGCGAACAAACCTATAAGCCAACGTCATCCAGAAAGAGTGTCATATGACCGGATTTCTCCAATCAGAATGTCCGAGACTGCATTAGCAATAGAAGTGGTGAGGAGAAGGAGTACGTCTTTTCAGAGGGCGATTTCACCATTCATTTTCTGGATTCAGGTTCACTCAAACATCGTTTTAAGCTTTGTTTTACTATTTACACTTACAGCTGATTTCGGGATTGTATATCGATTCGCTCCTGAAATATTTGTCATCTGGTGTATTCGTTTCAGTCTCTGAATTGCTTAATATAACTTTTCGCCGCAAGTTCCTGATATCAGGGCAGTTCCTGAATTTGCCTAGTGCCGCATGTGCGCCCAGAAGTCTATCCAGTCCGGAGCTCGTTTTCCATGTGTAACCCCTCAGTGCGCTAAACCTGGAGCAATGTACAGAGAGAACCTTGATGAAACCTGCTCCAGAGCGCTCAGGACAACGACCCTAAGCACACAGCCAAGACGCAGGAGTGGTTTTCGGGACAAGTCTCTGAATGACCTTGAGTGGCCCAGCCAGAGCCCGGACATGAACCCGAACGAACATATCTGGAGATACATGAAAATAGCTGTGCAGCGATACTCCCCATTCAACCTGACAGATCTTGAGACAATGGGAGAAACTCCCCAAATACAGGTGTGCCAAGCTTGTAATGTCATACCCATAGTGGGCTCCTGAGTGGTGCAGTGGTCTAAGGTACTCTCACTGCAAGAGGCGGCCCTACAGTCCCTGGTTCGAATCCAGGCTGTATTACACATGATTGGGAGTCCAATAGGGCTGCTCACATAGATAAGAATTTGTTCTTAACTGACTTGCCTAGTTAAATAAAGGTTAAATAAAAAACAAGAAGACTCAACTGTAATTTCTGCCAAAGGTGCTTCAACAAAGTACTGAGTAAAGGGTCTGAATACTTATGTAAATGTATATTTTTTCGTTTTTTATTTTTAATAAATTTGCATAAAATTATAACCTCTTTTTGCTTTGTCATTATGGGGTATTGTTTGTAGATTGAGAGGAAAAACTATATAATCCATTTTAGAATAAGGCTGTAGAGTAACAACATGTGGAAATAGTCAAGGGGTCTGAATACTTTCAGAATGTGCTGTATGTATGAGCTAGGCCTACTATCACATTTTTTTTTTTAGATTGTATCAATTTTCTTTAGATACTATCTCAAAATGTTGACTTACGTCTCTGGCATTTTTTACATACTATCCAAACATTCTGATATACTAGCTCGAAATGTGGACTTACATATCTCAAAATGTTTAGATAGTGTCAACTTTTTTTTAATGGTGGTGGGAATGAGCTTCTATATGATCTGGCTAATAATGGGAGTCTCAAGGGGAAGAAATGGGCCGGCGTGGGGGCCGGTGTGTTAGCAATTCCAGGGCCAATTTCTGGTTCCAGTCCACCCATGGTCCCTGTGCTCCAAGGGGGATGAGGTTGAATAGAAATCTGTTCCCAACTCAGCTTGAGTTCCAAGCCAAGCAAGGGATGGGGATCCTAGAAGCTTGCTTCACAAAAAGATATTGGCATTGCAGCAAGATTAATTAAGTTATTTAAACAAATACATGATTGACTGCCAAATCTAGATGATTTGACCATGATGATATAATTACAGTTTATAAAAAAACAAGTATTTATTAATATTATTATTAATACTAGTAGTAGTATTAATAATAGTATTAGTATTAGCCTAATATAAATAGTTTATAATTTACACTCCGAATTACCCCATTAATCTATCCATATTTATTATTTTTACCTGTTAAATTTGATCCAAATGATATTTTTCGTCACCAAATGATGTCAGAGGAGGCGTATGCAAGTTTCGGTTCTCCTGTGCGCTACTAGGCTATTACTGTGGCCTGGAGAGAGGGAAGGAAGACGTTTCTCAGTTGTGAGATTACATTCACAAAGAAAACTTGTAACGCAAAGAAAATAACCTAACAATTGCTCGTTCGTGTCGCTTTTCTCAATCCAAATGCTGACTGAAATGTGTGGCGTTTTCATTTTGCGTATCTCAATCTTACAATCAGGATGGAGTAAGAAATGAAAATTCTGTCGGTGGAGCTTGTCCATTTCCGCAGATGCTGTTGACGTTTGCAATGATATAGGTCACATCTTGAACATTTTCTCTAGTTTTCAATTCCAAAATGTTGAAAATATGAACGACATCAAGTAGAAGCTGACATTTGGAGAGCCTGGAATCATCTGTGGCGCACGCTGAACATGCCCATGCAGCTGTTTTCACGGGGTCTCTGGTGTTTTCTGGAGTTAATGACCAAGTTTTGGCATCCCAAATGAATCATTGGAGGCGTGTTTTCTGGAAGATACTATAGTGGGATAAGGGCAATGATCGCAAAACGATGGAGTTGGAAACGTTTACTCATTGTGCGCTGAACTAAAAACGCGGTAACCACGACTTTACCTGTGCGCCCCAAATGAAAGTTGTGAGTCGGTAGGCGGCGCACGTTCATACCATATGCTTTTCACTTCCTCGCTTAATTTGAACAGAAAACAAATACAGGAAGGAGACGGGTCGATCTGCTGAATCACACTAATCTTTCACAGTAAAACTTTGCGACTGAGGACGCAGTCTGTGGTTCAGGCTACCTTTGGGTGACAGATCCAGCTTTTTAAAGTTTATTGTACATAAGAGGGAATGTCTACACTTATGTAAGTTCCGTCGTAACACACTAAAGAAGAATGTATTACTATTTTTTTTAAAGAGTTTTTAGGAATGGCATAAACATTTTCTGATCCTAACCGCGGAGTCAAGACATCGACCATTCCTTGAGGTGGATTTACATGACTATAGGTTATTGCTGTCACTCACTGCGATCAACTTCGATTCACCTGGCAGTATCGATTGTAAATGATGATAAGGCTCAATCGGCAAGTCACTGTTTTTGGCAGTGCCATATTTTGTGTAGTGGTCTTCTCATTGTACCTGATGCTGGATCACCTGCAATTAGACCATACCAAAAGTCCAAACAACGGTGGGGATAGATTGCAAAATGTAAGTGAATTATTTTCTGTAAGATATAGCCTATAACTGAGGAAGCTTGTTTTTACATAGTTGCACAAATATTAATGAATTTGTAAAGTAGCCTATTTCCTCAAAATCCTATCACTGCTACTGTGTAGATAACTGGTGTTGATTGGCTGCTGTAGGCATTGACACGGTTAGTAGGCCAACTAGTCGTTTTTACATTGTTACAATGTACCAACGTTCTAGACAATGTTTAATAGTTGTTTCGCTTCCGACAGGAAACACATTTTCAACTGTAGCCATGATAGAGTTATCGTCTTGAAACAGAAATGGTTCCAAGAAACACAAGTGTATGCCTTTTTGGAAGTCCTAGGGTCATTTTAATATTGAGATCTTGATATTGTGGGGTTGTGTGTCACATAATTCCATTCCTGAATCAGTGAAAACGAGTATTTCTAGGCAAACGGGTTGCCTCCCACAATAACAATGTTCCAGCATAACCTACACCCTATTATTATACACCTATTTTGCACCTAGTGCTATTGCCCTAGGTATGGGATATCAAGACTAAGTGAAACTGGTAAATGTGGACATGTTTGTGCAACAAGAAGGTGACTGACCTCATGTTATCTCTTTATTCGTCATTTCCACTTCCTTTCATTGAGGGCTGAACAATTAACCCTATATGCATTGACACTTTGGATTTGTGTGTAATATAGTATGCTATGTTTGTCACCATGGATGACATACTCATAGGTCCTCATTTTGGTAAAACTACAATAAGGTTACTTGTATTAAGGGTTTACAATTCGTTTGTTGACTGTCAATTGACTGTCATTATAACTCATTTATAAACGGTTATTGCATAATAGTTAGATGCATATTGAATTGTATAAAGCCAGTGAACTTGTTTTCCTCCGTCCCTTCCTTTCCTTGACCAGGGCCAGTTGTCAATCCTGCAGGGTAAGATTGACCGCTTGGAAAGACTACTGGCAGAGAACAACGAGATCATAAGCAACATCAGGGACTCTGTGATCAACCTGAAGGAGTCGGTCAAGGATGGGGGTCCTGATGGAGGGAACATGAGCCAAGGGCCCTACCCAGAACTGCTGGCTTCGCCTCCACTGGTCCTCCCTATTGACTCCCAAGACTGTCAGTTTGCAGCAAGGGAGTTCTCCAAGCCAGCAGATGGGGTGCAGGTAAGACTTTTAGAGAAGATTAGAAACAGCTCAGGTATTTGTAGATGCAGTGCTGTTGTAGGCTTGAACTACGGTTGGAGCTGTAAAGCATACTCCAGTGAAAGTTTGAAGTGAACAAAACTTGAATGGACAGCGTTATAACTGCCAGTGTTATTTTTTTTATTGAACTCTAACCTATTTTGATAAGATTAATTTGTTATACAGAGAGACATCATCATGATCTCATTACCACGCTGAATTGCTCCTACCATCAGTGTGAAATATGAAGCCTTGTAATAGCCATGGGGGAAATCCTTGTTACAGTGTGACGTGACTATGGTGTTAAAATGAAGGACAAATGTAAAAAACCATTACACTATGTGTCATGAATATTTTTCTAATTAATAACATGATAGTGCTGAGTGATTAGTGCTTTTTGAGGTTGGTTTGGTTTCGGTCCGATTCTAAAAAATGTATCACAGTTTTCGGTTTTGGTTTTGATTATTTTATAAATATTAAATGCACAATGCATTATGTCGGTTGAATGCTTTAACAAAACACAGAATAAAACAATGAATAAAAGTCCCATGATGGTAGTGACAGCCCATTACCGTTTATCACTTATTAACCATAATTTATTCACATTACTATAATAAAATATTTCAGTTGTGGTGTATATTACTTTTATTTTATTTGATGACATTGTTATTTCATTCCAAGTCATCGTCTCTGTACAACTGCTGCCTATGCTGTCTGACAAAATCACTATTTTAGTAGTTCTTCAAAGTAAATAATGTATACTTTTATGACTGCTGAATACCAACTATCAATCACTTAGCTCATGTGTTTTCAGGTAGAGATACCTCCCGAAGCAACTGCTCTCTATCCCTCTCGATCGTGTATTATTTTGTCTCCCACGCCGTGTCTGCCCCACACTAACCCAGTGTAGCAGGCGTAAAAGAAACACACAGACCAGACAAGTAGGCACGCAATGGATTATGGTCATTGTAGTTAATTACCACGTTTTCTGCGCTAAACCATGTAGAAGATTGGCCTCTTGGAAACTAGAACTCCCTACTACCTCACATAGTTTGGGCTTGATCTGATTTACCTCTAGAGAAACTGTGCATTGAGCAAAAAATAAATAAATGAAATGGAATTCAAATAATGGAACCAACATTGGTCAATTAGTTGTTTAAAAACAAAAGAATTACCAACATGTTGGTTAATCGCTCAGCACCTATATCATGAGAATGGAGGTGCGTGCTACACCTCTGCTTATAACTAACTATAAGATAAAGCTACAATATGTCATGTTTTGAATGGCTGAAGAAATTCACGTAGAAGTGTGAGTTATAGATATTTCAGTCTCATTGAAAGCAAGTCTAAGAAGCGGTAGATCTGTTTTGTTTTTGTCTCTTGCTTTTGGTTTTGTACACCACCTTCAAACAGCTGAAAATACAATATTTTTGGTTATGGAAAATATGTTTGACAGCGGTTTAGATGGTACAATGATTCTAAACACAATGACTGCTTGTTTTGTCACATAAACTGAATTTAGGGGAACTATTACAATTTTAGCAACCAGGAAATGGCGGAGCAATTTCTGCATAGTGTGTCTTTAAGTATAACTATAAGAAATGTAAACTGTGTCAGATCAATTATATCCAGCTCAGGGCTTTAGCCAGCTATGCATTTGGTTTGCTAACTTGCTAGGTAAGTGGCTAGATGTCCAGATCAAGCTTCTTGGTTACAGCAGAGACATTCAATCCCCTCCTGGAACAAGATCCCTGTTGCCTAAATTGTTTTGTGTGTCAGGTAGTCTAGAGGTTAAGAGTGTTGGGCCAGTAACCGAAAGGTCGATGGTTCAAATCCCTGAGCCAACTAGGTGAATAATCTGTGGATGTGCCCTTGAGCAAGGCACTTAACCCTAATTGATACTGTAATTTGCTCTGGATAACAGCGTGCAGTGTGCACTTCCGGTAATACAGTATACCCCGGTATGGTACAGAAACTGTATAAACATCTGGATACATCCCAACCCTAGTAAAATATCTCGCAAATAGGATACACAAATCGTTTTAAAAAATCTAAAAATTGGATGTAAAATGTAAGAGAGCAGCTCGTGTTTAGGAGGGGACTGCGGTTTGACTTGAAATACAGTTTTTTTTCAGTAGAGAAAATACCTTTAGGTACAATTAAGTCAGTCAATACTCAAGAATGTTACGGATTAAAAAGAAACCTGTCACCCCTGTGCTTAAATAGACAGAATGTGTGTATGTAGCCACCATGTGTGTATATTTTTTATTTAACCTTTATTTAACTAGGAAAAGCCCATTGAGACCCAGAGTCTCTTTTTCAGGGGAGAGCTGGCCAAGAAGGCAGCAACAATCAATACATTACAGAATTAAAATATACAACAACACAATACAACAACATGATCCAGCCTAAAAAAAGCATTTACACTCCTCTATAACAGAGTCTCCCATCAATATTTTAAATTCATTCAGTGGCACTAACATATCTAGATGAAGCATGGATTGTAGATTATTCCATGCGTCTGGTGCACAACAAGAGAAGGCAGTCTTGCCTAATACTGTGAATGCCCTGGGGACTAAGTAGCAACCACCTAGCAGACCGGGTATGGTAACTGCTGGTGGTGATTCTTTGATCCACCTCTATGCAGACGACACCATTCTGTATACATCTGGCCCTTCTTTGGACACTGTGTTAACAAACCTCCAAACAAGCTTCAACGCCATAAAGCACTCCTTCCGTGGCCTCCAACTGCTCTTAAATGCAAGTAAAACTTCAACCGATCGCTGCCCGTACCCGCCTGCCCAACTAGCATCACTACTCTGGACGGTTCTAACTTAGAATATGTGGACAATTAAACATACCTAGGTGTCTGGCTAGACTGTAAACTCTCCTTCCAGACTCACATTAAGCATCTCCAACCCAAAGTTAAATCTAGAATTGTCTTCTTATTTCGCAACAAAGCCACCTTCACTCATGCTGCCAAACATACCCTCGTAAAACTTTCCTACCGATCCTTGACTTCGGCGATGTAATTTACAAAATAGCCTCCAACACTCTACTCAGCAAATTGGATGCAATCTATCACAGTGCCATCCGTTTTGTCACCAAAGCCCATATACTACCCACCATTGCAACCTGTATGCTCTCGTTGGCTGGTCCTCGCTACATATTCGTCGCCAAACCCACTGGCTCCAGGTCATCTATAAGTCTTTGCTAGGTAAAGCTCCGCCTTATCTCAGCTCACTGGTCACCATAGCGACACCCACCCGTAGCACATGCTCCAGCAGGTATATTTCACTGGTCATCCCCAAAGCCAATACCTCCTTTGGCTGCCTTTCCTTACAGTTCTCTGCTGCCAATGACTGGAACGAATTGCAAAAATCACTGAAGTTGGAGACTTATACAGTGGGGCAAAAAAGTATTTAGTCAGCCACCAATTGTGCAAGTTCTCCAACTTAAAAATATGAGAGAGGCCTGTAATTTTCATCATAGGTACACTTCAACTATGACAGATGAAGTGAGAAAAATAAATCCAGAAAATCACATTGTAGGATTTTTAATTTATTTATTTGCAAATTATGGTGGAAAATAAGTATTTGGTCAATAACAAAAGTTTATCTCAATACTTTGTTATATACCCTTTGTTGGCAATGACAGAGGTCAAACGTTTTCTGTAAGTCTTCACAAGGTTTTCACACACTGTTGCTGGTATTTTGGCCCATTCCTCCATGCAGATCTCCTCTAGAGCAGTGATGTTTTGGGGCTGTCGCTGGGCAACACGGACTTTCAACTCCCTCCAAAGATTTTCTATGGGGTTGAGATCTGGAGACTGGCTAGGCCACTCCAGGACCTTGAAATGCTTCTTACGAAGCCACTCCTTCAAGGTTGCCGGGCGGTGTGTTTGGGATCATTGTCATGCTGAAAGACCCAGCCACGCTTTCATCTTCAATGCCCTTGCTGATGGAAGGAGGTTTTCACTCAAAATCTCACGATACATGGCCCCATTCATTCTTTCCTTTACACGGATCAGTCGTCCTGGTCCCTTTGCAGAGCCCCAAACAGCCCCAAAGCATAATGTTTCCACCCCCATGCTTCACAGTAGGTATGGTGTTCTTTGGATGCAACTCAGCATTCTTTGTCCTCCAAACACGACGAGTTGAGTTTTTACCAAAAAGTTATATTTTGGTTTCATCTGACATTCTCCCAATCCTCATCTGGATCATCCAAATGCTCTCTAGCAAACTTTAGACTTGCCTGAACATGTACTGGCTTAAGCAGGGGGACACGTCTGGCACTGCAGGATTTGAGTCCCTGGCGGCGTAGTGTGTTACTGATGGTAGGCTTTGTTACTTTGGTCCCAGCTCTCTGCAGGTCATTCACTAGGTCCCCGTGTGGTTCTGGGATTTTTGCTCACCGTTCTTGTGATCATTTTGACCCCACGGGTGAGATCTTGCGTGGAGCCCCAGATCAAGGAAGATTATCAGTGGTCTTGTATGTCTTCCATTTCCTAATAATTGCTCCCACAGTTGATTTCTTCAAACCAAGCTGCTTACCTATTGCAGATTCAGTCTTCCCAACCTGGTGCAGGTCTACAATTTTGTTTCTGGTGTCCTTTGACAGCTCTTTGGTCTTGGCCATAGTGGAGTTTGGAGTGTGACTGTTTGAGGTTGTGGACAGGTGTCTTTTATACTGATAACAAGTTCAAACAGGTGCCATTAATACAGGTAACGAGTGGAGGACAGAGGAGCCTCTTAAAGAAGTTGTTACAGGTCTGTGAGAGCCAGAAATCTTGCTTGTTTGTATGTGACCAAATACTTATTTTCCACCATAATTTGCAAATAAATTCATTAAAAATCCTACAATGTGATTTTCTGGATTTTTTTTCCTCATTTTGTCTGTCATAGTTGTCTGTCAAGTGTACCTATGATGAAAATTACAGGCCTCTCTCATCTTTTTAAGTGAGAGAACTTGCACAATTGGTGGCTGACTAAATACTTTTTTGCCCCACTGTATCTCCCTCACTAACTTTAGGCATCGGCTGTCAGAGCAACTCATCGCTGCAGGTGTACACAGCCCATCTGTAAATAGCTCATCCAACCAACTACCTACCTCATCCCCATATTTGTTTTTGTTTTTCTGCTCTTTTGAACCCCAGTATTTCTACTTGCACATACTCATCTGCACATATATCTCTCCAGTGTAAATTGCTAAATTGTAATTACTTCGCCACTATTGGCCTATTTATTGCCTTACCTCCTTACTTCATTTGCACACACTGTAAACAGATTTTTCTATTGTGTTATTGACTGTATGTTTGTCTATCCCATGTGTAAGTCTGTGTTGTTGTTTTTGTCACGCTGCTTTGCTTTATCTTGGCCAGGTCACAGTTGTAAATGAGAACTTGTTCTCAACTGGCCTACCTGGTTAAAAAAAAAGGTGAAATAAAATAAAATGTAAATAAAGGAGACCAGACTACAGAGGTAACGAGGGAGTTTACCCCAAAGGCCTTTGTAGATGAACACGTACAAATGTATCTTTCTGCGCATATAAAGTGACGTCCAACCTACCATTTTGGACAATGTGCAATGGTGGGTGAGTGACTTGGCATTTGTAATAAAGCGCAAGGATGCATGATTAACAGAGTCCAGCCTCTGTAAGACAGAGGAGGTTGCATGCATATACAACAAGTCACCATAATCAATTACAGAGAGAAAAGTGGCCTGAACAAGCTTCTTTCTAGCCACAAGCAGGAAGCAAGCCTTATTACGAAAATAAAAACCCAATTTCAATTTAAGCTTTGTCACAAGATTATCCACATGAACTTTAAAGTACAACTTGTCATCCAACCAAATACCTAGGTATTTGTAGGATGACACTTTTTCAATGGATAAGCCACCAGATGTGACAATGCTAACGTTCTCTGGCAGAGTTCTAGCTCTGGTAAAGGTCATGAACTTAGTTTTTTGTACTTTCAAGACCAGTTTGAGACCATAAAGGGGAGGCCTGCAGTGACTGAAAAGCAGTCTGGAGCTCTTCAACAGCCTGAACCAGAGAAGGAGCATTCGGAAAGTATTCAGACCTCTTGACTTTTCCACATTTTGTTACGTTACAGCCTTATTCTAAAATGTATTAAGTAGTTATTTTCCCCCCTCATCAATCTACACACAGTATCCCATAATGACAAAGCAAAAACAGGTTTTTAGACATTTTTGTCAAATTCTAACTGAAATATGACATTTACATAAGTATTCAGACCCTTTACTCAGTACTTTGTTGAAGCACCATTGGCAGTAATTGAGTCTTCTTGGGTATGACGATACAAATTTGGCACACTTGTAGTTGGGGAGTTTCTCCCATTCTTCTCTGCAGATCCTCTAAAACTCTGTCAGGTGGGATGGGGAGCGTCGCTGCACAGCTATTTTCAGGTCTCTCCAGAGATGTTTGATCGGGTTCAAGTCCAGGCTCTGGCTGGGCCACTCAAGGACATTCAGAGACTTGTCCCAAAGGCACTCCTGCGTTGTCTTGGCTGTGTGCCTATGTGTTGTTGTCCTGTTGGATGGGGAACTGAGCACTCTGAAGCAGGTTTCATCAAGGATCTCTCTGTACTTTGCCTCGATCCTGACTAGTCTCCCAGGCCCTGCAGCTGAAAAACATCCCAACAGCATGATGCTGCCACCACCATGCTTCACCATAGGGATGGTGCCATGTTTCCTTCAGATGTGACGCTTGGCATTCAGACCAAAGAGTTATCTTGGTTTCATCAGACCAGATAATATTGTTTCTCAGGGTCTGAGTCATTTAGGTGCCTTTTGGCTGACTCCAAATGGGCTGTCATGTGCCTTTTACTGAGGAGTGGCTTCCGTCTGACCCCTCTACCGTAACGGCCTGATTGGTGGAGTGCTGCAGAGATGGTAGTCCTTCTGGAAGATTCTCTCATCTCCACAGAGGAACTCTGGAGCTCTGTCAGAGTGACCATCGGGTTCTTGGTCACCTCCCTGACCAAGGCCCATCTCTCCCGATTGCTTAGTTTGGCCGGGCGGCCAGCTCTAGGAAGAGTCTTGGTAGTTCCAAACATATTCAATTTAAGAATTATGGAGGCCACTGTGTTCTTGGGGAACCTTCAATGTTTTGGTACCCTTCCCCAGATCTGTGCCTCAACACAATCCTGTCTCGGAGCTCTACGGACATTTCCTTCAACATTATGGCTTGGTTTTTGCTCTGACATACACTGTCAAGTGTGGGACATTATATAGACAGGTGTGTGCCTTTCCAAATCATATCCAATCAATGGAATTTACCACAGGTGGACTCCAATCAAGTTGTATACACATCTCAAGGATGATCAATGGAAACAGGATGCACCTGAGCTCAATTTTGAGTCTCATAGCAAAGGGTCTGAATACTTATGTAAATAACGTATTTCTGATTTTCATTTTTAATAAATGTGCAAACATGTCGTCTTCAAACCTGTTTCCTCTTTTGTCATTATGGGGTATTGTGTGAAGATTGTTGAGGATTATAAAATACCATTTTAAAAAAATGAAAAAGGCTGTAACGCAGCAAAATGTGGAAAAGGTCAAGGGGTCTGAATACTTTCCGAATGCACTGTATATGATCATGTTTCTTCTTGACACCAATCATAAGCTCTTTTCTGCATTTTATGTTCCTTTTATTAAAACCATGGCTTTAGTAAGGGTTCTTTTACCATTGCATACTGTACATATAAAACCATGACAGATTTTATCATCTTGTCCTCTCAGTATCACATTCCAATTATTCCATCATTTTATTTGGCCGTAAGACAAAGACAGATATTTAAGTTGGCGCGAGTCCCAGAGAAACCCCAAGCAGCCTCTGTTGCATTAAAAGTTCCATCTCTCATTTGCATTCTTCTGACCTGCTGATATCACAGATGTGAATGTTATCATACACCGATTTCCAGGAACAGATGCACTGTTGTCTTTGTTTTCTTTCTTTTCACTGTGGTGGATTAGGGCACATAATTTGACCGCTACTGTGACATAAAGTAAACACAAAACTGAAACGGAACCAAATACATTAAACTTCCTTAAACAAATTCTAGAGTAGGCAACAGCCTAATAAAGTGATACTTTGCTGCAAACCAGTGTCACAGTCTATTTGTGGCCATATTGTTCAATACTTTTAATACTACTAATTGTTGACAATAAACAGGTGAAATATACTTCAGTGTATGTTAGCCTTCTTCATGGTAGTAGTTTACCTCAAAGAATATCCCACTATTTGTCTAGAAAGAAACAGAAACCGAGGTTGAAGTGTTTGATTTTTGTGTATTTTTCAGTTGCTGGATGTCTATGATCTTCTGACCTTTGACAATCCTGATGGGGGAGTGTGGAAACAAGGATTTGATATCACCTACCAGGAGAATGAATGGGACAGCGAGCCACTACAAGTCTTTGTTGTGCCCCACTCACACAATGATCCCGGTAAACAGTGCACTACTTCAGAGAGCATTAATGGGACTCCACACACCAAAATCAAGTTGTAGTTCTTCACAATCGATGGCGTGGGACATGGATTTATCCTGACATAAGACTACCTTTTGAGGTTTTATAACATCTGCACACATTTCATTTTGGAGTATATTGTCCCTTAGAAGCTAACCTAGAAACACTGGACTTTCCTCTGTGACTTCTTCAGCGCTTTGTTTTCTCTACTTAATACAGTCACACCTCGTGTAGACAGGAAGCAAGGCGTAGGCAGCTCCACAGCAGTCAGGATTCATATTCCTAGGTTAATTGTGTTTCATGGTCTGCCAGGGAACAAGCATTATACCACAGTATGCAATGTAAAGACAAGCATTATACCACAGTATGCAATGTAAAGACAAGCATTATACCACAGTATACAACGTAAAAACAAGCAATATAACGTAGTATACAACCTAAAGACAAGCATTATACCAGAGTATACAACGTAAAGACAAGCATTATAACATAGTATACAACCTAAAGACAAGCATTATACCAAAGTATACAACATAAAAACAAGCATTATACCACAGTATACAACATAAAGACAAGCATTATACCACATTATAAACTGGGTGGTTTGAACCCTGAATTCTGACAGTCGTTGTATATCAGACCATAAACCAAGGGTATGACAAAACATGTATTTTTACTGCTCTAATTACATTGGTAACTAGTTTATAATAGCACCTCAGGGGTTTGTGGTATATGGCCAATATACCACGGCTAAGGGCTGTATCCAGGCACTCCGCGGTGTGTTGTGCATAAGAACAGCCTTTAGCCGTGGTATATTGGCCATATACTACACCCCCTCGTGCCTTATTGCTTAATTATACATCATAAAGGTCGTAGAGCAATTTATGAACGTTTTGTCCTGTTACCACTAAAACAATTGATCAGAAAAACAAAACAATTCATCAGACGTAATAAGAGTACTGGTAGTTCCGGGAGCTTGTCACGTCGTGTGTATCCTCAGTAGCTGCATCTGCAGCCCAGTAACAGTCAGGTCCAGTCTATTCTTTGTTCCTGAGATTGGTTAACTCTTTAGTAACCCGAGCTGGCGTTCTGGTTTAACTAGGGTGGTCTTCCCTTACAGCTGTATACAGTAGCTCATGACTATTCTCACACCCTTGCATAGATTAAAAGCACTCAGGCCTGTTTGCCGTTCACTGGATGATTTATCCTATTTTGTCTTGCAGTGGCAAGAACAATGCAACGTTCAGCCTTTTTTTGAATGCATTGATTTTCATTGGAAATATGATAACATGTTGTGAAATCAATGGATGTGGCAAATTGATTGAACCACATGTTCTGCTCATTCACCTGATGATGATGATGATGATGGCTTTATTGAATCCCTTTATTTAATCTATGGCAGACCGACAGACCACATAGCGTTTATATAGAACTGAACATACATAGATTATTCCTTACGCACCACTCTACAGTTGTAATGTATGCTCAACCACTTTGTCATAGTCATAGTAATTTGTTCATTTTCAGGATGGCTGAAGACGTTTGACGACTACTACCGGGACCAGACCCAGCACATCCTGAACAACATGGTGGTGAAACTCCACGAGAACAGCCTCTGGAAAATGATCTGGTCCGAGATCTCCTACTTCTCCAAGTGGTGGGACAACATCGACGACCAGAAGAGAGACGCTGTCAAGAGGTAGTAGTTCTGTCTGTGTCATTCTAGCTTCAAGTTGAGACTGGAATCAATATGAGCAGAAAATCACCAGTGGTGAAAAAAGTTCCCAAATGTCATACTTGAGTAAAAGTAAAGATACCTTCATAGAAAATGTAAAAGTGAAAGTCACCCAGTAAAGTCCTACTTGAGTAAAAGTCTGAAAGTATTTAAATATACTTAAGTATCAAAAGAAAAAAAATCCTTATATTGTAACGATGTGCGCTGAGAGTCGGAAAGCAAGTTCAGGGAGTGAGTGTTTTAATAAATAAACGTAATACAAACAACGCAGAGACATGAACTAGAACAGAACCAATAACGCCTGGGGAAGGAACCAAAGAGAGTGACATATATAGGGAAGGTAATCATGGAGGTGATAGAGTCCAGGCGAGTCTGATGACTCGCAGGTGCGCGTAACGATGGTGACAGGTGTGCGCCAATACGAGCAGCTTGGTGACCTAGAGGCCGGAGAGGGAGCACACGTGACATATATAAAGCAAACCAGACAGCATCATTTTATTTTTTCTTTACGGATAGCCAGGGGCACGCTCCAACAATCAGACATAATTTACAAACAAAGCATGTGTTTAGTGAGTCCGCTAGATCAGACGCAGTAGGGACAATCAGGAATGTTCTCTTGATACGTGTGTGAATTAGACAGTTTTCCTGTCCTGCTAAGCACTCAAAATGTTCTTTTGGGTGTCAGGGAAAATGTATAGAGTAAAAAGTACATACTTTTCTTTAGGAATGTAGTGAAGTAAAAGTAAAAGTTTAAATAGTAAAGTAAAGTACAGGAATAAAACAACTTAATTAGTACTTTCAAGTAGTTTTACTTAAGTACTGTCACCACTGCAAATCACTTATGGATTCCGTTAGTGTATTTTTGATTTAGCTTTGCTGCTGTAAACGTGGAAGCTAATTCCTTAGTGGATTTGCAATAACATTCCGATGCTCCTCTGTTATTCCCATTTTAATTAAAGCAAGGTTATACCTTGCTTAGGGCTAGCGGTTTTATAGGGTTTATTAAAAATGCAATGAAATTAGAAGTGAAGACGTTGTAGATAAATTAACTCAACAACACCACATCCTGAGATTGTCTTTATACAGTATGTACAGGTAAATCAATGGCCACATCCCAGTTTACAGTACAACTATGCTTTACTCTACCTGGTAGCAGGAGTTAATTGGTTTGAATTGCCTTAACAAGCCAAACTGACTCCAAATGGTCGTGAGGTCATAAAATCAATTGTGCTTGTGAGAGGCACATGGGCTCACACATGCGCTCTCTCTCACACTCTGCCTCAGTCTCTTTGCTGTTGACAATGTCCCCTTGAGGATGTAACGGTGGTCAGGAGTCAGGGGCTTCTCTGCGAGCGACATGGAGGGAGTGATGGGGAGAGGGTTTTTTGCTTCAGAAAACAGCCCCAAAAGCAAAGAGGGTATCACAAATGCTGTGTGCATTGGCCATGCTCACGACGAGCTACTGGCGGATAGGTTTCAGCACTAAGCCTTGGGAGATTACAAAACGGTGTATGAAATGCAATAAACATTTCAGCTGCAGGTTAGAATTCCAATTAGGAGCACAAGCAAAAACAGCCTTAAGGTGAAGGATGGAGGAAGATGAAAAATCCAACACTAATATTTATTCACTATTGATTTGATGCGCAGGGAGTTCAAAGCGAACCAGATCCATTCCTTTTTTTTTTTAGAATATTCCGTGTTTGCTCTTTTTGAAGGGTGGTGTTGCTCATTTAATAACTTATTTTCTTTGCAGGTTTTCATTTTATGTCAGCAAATTCAAGGTCTGGCGCTTAATGATAAAATGTTCCCCGTTACAGTTCACAGAGAACTATCGCTCGAGAAATTCAAACAAACAACCTCATTATTTCTTCGGGAACACACCTTTAGAATTCGAGAGGAACATGTTTTTTGAGCATGTTTTGGGTTTGTATGACAGCCACGTCCATCCGTCCTCTTTAGAATGCAGTGTTGCTATTGGCTCAGTGAAGATGGCACTTGCTTTCCTCACTCCAAGTCTTCAACACCAGGACAGATGTACACTACACCCCGCTCCCACCTGTCCAATCATAGACCGATGAAAGAAACACACTGGTGATTGAATGATCCCAGAGGAAAATCCTGTTGCCAAGGAGAGAAAATAAAGAGCTATTTCTATTCCGAAAATGGCTGAGTCATCGTACTTTGCTTTGCTGCTCCATGCTGTTATTATAGGGACTTGCCAGGGACACGTTAACGAAGTCTGCAATTGAAATATGCTCTGCGAACAGAGGAACGATGCTGTCTCAAAATCAATGCAAGAGGTTTCTAATAGGAGAGGGGAGTATCTACTAAAGTGGTTGATTTCACTCTAAGGACATAGGCGTAAGATAATTAAACAGCAACAGAGGGACAAGATGGATCTGATTATTGCAATAAGTAAGGCCTTGATTTCTCCTGCAGCTAAGATGCATGTATGACACCCTTAGAATGTCGTATTATCCATGCCATAATGTTTGTGACCGAAGCATCTCTTTTTAATCCAGTGTTTTTTTGGGGTTTTTTTTTTCAACAAGTAATAAACATTATACCTGTCTGTTGAATGGAAAAAGAAGCTCAAATTCATGAAGCTGCAAGGTTTTTGACGATTTGTTTGTTTTTATTTTGGCTTTGAGCTATGAAACGGTAATTGACTGAGTTGACAATCTGAAATCCGGATCATTTTTCTCTGTGTTGTTTAGTCTGGTTAAGCGAGGCCAGTTGGAGATTACAACTGGAGGCTGGGTGATGCCTGATGAAGCCAACTCACACTACTTTGCATTAATTGACCAGCTATTGGAGGGACACCAATGGTTGGAGAGAAATTTGGGTGAGTACATAATGTATCAGGCGTTTGTTATCTGGAATGAGATTGTAAAAAAATAAATGTTGCTGGCAAGCACAACATACACTGAGTGTACAAAACGTTTGGAACACCTTCCTAATATTGAATTGCACCCCCTTTTGCCCTCAGAACAGCCTCAATTCTTCAGGGGGATGGGACTCTACAAGGTGTCGAAAGCGTTCCACAGGGATGCTGGCCCATGTTGACTCCAATGCTTCCCACAGTTGTGTCAATTTGGCTGGATGTCCTTTGGGTGGTGGACCATTCTTGATACACACTGGAAACTGTTGAGTGTGAAAAACCCAGCAGTGTTGCAGTTCTTGACACAAACCGGTGCACCTGGCACCTACTACCAAACCCCCGTTCAAAGGCACTTAAATATTTTGTCTTGCCCATTCACCCTCTGAATGGCACGCATACACAATCCATGTCTTAATTGTTTTGAGGCTTAAAAATCTGTCTTTAACCCGTCTCCACCCCTTCGTCTACACTGATTGAAGTGGATTTAACAAGTGACATCAATAAGGGAGCATAGCTTTCTCCTGGTTTCACCTGGTCAGGCTATGCCATGGAAAGATCAGGTGTTCATATTATTTTGTACACTCGCTGTGAAGCTGTTTGTTTCCTGTGCTGGAGAGAGAGGTGTGTTTACACACGCATCCAGTCACAAACGATAGCTACTTGCTAGTGATCTGTCTTTAGTTAACACTCTCCTAATGTTTTGTACTCAGTGTATTTGTTCAACATATTTGTTATTTTGCATGATTGACACAAAATGATAGGCATACTTTAACCATCAGAGATTTTAACTGTTTATACATGAACACATTAACCCAGTGGCAGCTGGTGACTTAAAAAGTTAAGGAGGATGACAAATGAAAACGGGTTGATTTAATGGGATGACCTGTGTAAGAGATGTTTATTACAAGGATTTTTAGGTAATGTTTCATTTTTTTTTTATTGTTTATAATTTTCCTCAACATTTTGAGGAGGGTTGTTGCATGAACCTGAATCTTCCCTCTGGTCTTCCCTGTTAGGAGTGAAACCCCAGACGGGCTGGGCTGTGGACCCGTTTGGCCACTCCCCTACCAATGCATACCTGCTGAAACAGGCTGGCTTGGCCAACATGCTCATCCAGAGGGTGCACTACTCCATCAAGAAACATTTTTCCAGTCAAAAGACCCTGGAGTTCTTCTGGAGACAGAACTGGGGCAAGTATGCAGACTGACTGTACCCCTGTGGCTCTCTCAGGGTGCTTTCCCAGAGTCAGTGTTTCCCCTAGCTAGATTGTTTTCTAGGCGGGGCGCTAAGGCCCTCAAATAAACATCCAATGCCTCTTTCAGGTCTCTGCCGGAGGTCTGCTCCTCATGCCTCTATTCTCAGTTGTTCAGTGTTTCAGGCACTATCTTACCCATTGAATTTAGCATTTAGCATATTCAGTTCTAATTTGGTAGACAGAAACAAAAGAACATGACCTCAGAGTGACTACTTCATACTCAGTAGAAAACGCATGCTTCCAGCTACTTCCAATTCCTTTACATATTTGCTGTGGCAGATGCTGTGGATGGTTTGATGCCCAGTGTTGAACTCTGGGCAGTCAGCTTGTGTAGCTAAAACGCTAGGATAGGCGACAGTAGCATCTGCTGTGGACGGTATTGACTCGTTCAGACCACCGCAGAGGGATTTAGATAATTACATGCGTATGACATGCAAGAGCATGCTCGTCTATCAAGGCTCCGATTTTGTTTGGCGTCATCTTATAGCATCTGTGGTATAGGGGATTGTCTCCTTATATGGACTGAGGCCTGGCCTAAAAATGTCTGGCTGGCATTTCATGCGATGAACAGACCTCGGTTCAAAAAGTATTTGATTTCTTTCAATTTGTGTTTGATTGAGCCTGAACGGAGTGCCAGATGGGCAGGGTTTTTGAAACAATTACGTTGGTTCCATTGCACCAGGCAAACTCAATCAAGTGCAGCTGAAGTATTTGAAAGAAGATAAATACTATTTGAACCCAGGTCTGATGATGAGCATGCTGATTGATAAGAACAATGTAGACCACATCCTCATGACCAATATAAGGGGTTTCACATTTGCCGTGAACCATCTGCAGTGTGTGTCTGTG
Source organism: Brachymystax lenok tsinlingensis (assembly GCA_030435695.1). Lineage (NCBI taxonomy): Eukaryota > Metazoa > Chordata > Actinopteri > Salmoniformes > Salmonidae > Brachymystax > Brachymystax lenok. Next base: position 6,967,157 of record CM059815.1, on the reverse strand, counting down.
TGTGCCTGCGCACGCTTGTGACAGGGAACAGTTGGTAACAGAACAGGCGTTGTTAGTTAGTGGGTCCATGCAGCCATGCTGGAGCCAACCGCCCCCCAGACGCTCTGTCCAAAAACGGGTGATTACTCAAACCCCTAAGCCAAATGATACAGTACTTATTAATGATTCTCACTGGGTAGACAGATGCTGAAATCGTCTGCAATGCCAGAGCATCTGTCTGTACAATTTTTAATTACGTCATGAAAATGATCAAATACTGTTATGGTTATTTAATAGCAGACAATGATGAAGCATCAGTTTGTGCGCTGTTCTTATGGTTCACTTTTATCGAAGTGTTTTATGTTACTTTCAGAGTTGAGTACTTGTTGATGCCCCTCGGGAGGCTGAAAAGATTTGGCATGGGCCCTCAAATCCTCATAAAGTTTGACAGCTGCACCATCGAGAGCATCTTGACTGGCTGCATCACTGCTTGGTATGGCAATAGCACCGCCCTTGACCGCAAAGCGCTACAAAGGGTGGTGTGGACAGCCCAATACATCACTAGGGCCGAGCTCTCTGCCATCCAGGACCTCTATATCAGGCGGTGTCAGAGGAAGGCCACAAAAATTGCCAAAGACTCCAACCACCTAAGCTGTAGACGATTCACTCTGCTACCGTCCGGCAAAAGGTACCAGAGCATCGGCTCTCGGACGAACAGGCTCCGAGACAGCTTCTACCCCAAAGCCATGACTACTAAATAGCCATAAGACTGCTAAATAGTCAACCAATGGTACCCAAACTATCTGCACTGACCCTACGCACACTCACTAGACTTTAAATACACACTCGCTCACACACACTACACTGTCTCTCCCACGCAAATCCCTCACATATTCAAATAATACATATGCACACCCACTCATACCGACACAACACAAACATACATATGCACACGCACACTCACACATACCGACACAACACAAACATACATATGCACACGCACACTCACACACACGCATACCGACACAACACAAACATACATATGCACACTCACACACACACATACTTTTACACTCCTCATTTGCTGCTGCTAATCTGTTCTTTATTTTACTCTTATTATTATCTATCCTTATGCCTAGTCACTTTACCCTGCCTTCATTTTCATATCTACCTCAAGTACCTCGTACCTCTGCACATTGATCTGGTACTGGTACTACCTGTATATAGCTCCATTCCTGTGTATTTTATTTTATTCATTTTTGTTTGTTAATATTTGATTTTTTTAACTTTGCATCGTTGTGAAATGTTCGTAAGCAAGCAATTCACTGTAAAGTCTATACCAGTTGTATTTGGCGCATGTGATAAATACAATTTGATTTGATTTGAGCAGATTACAGTTTGTTTGGCTATGTGGTGCCATTCTGCTAGGGGACACACTCCCAGTTATATAGCTTAGTCTGAAACATACAAATAAAAGAGCATCTACATTATATACATGAGATAAAAAGTATTGTGGTTTTTAGCTTTGAAAACTTGAATGAAATGAAAGTCAAATGAATAGTCGAATAACAGTCGGTCGGTCTGAGAATGTTGTTTTACCTGTAACGAACTGGTCAAATAACAGTAGAATACAGTATATTACTAAGCTTTCTAAAACTAGTGTGTATGCTGCTCACCTTCTCTATATTTGTAAAGATGTGCGCTGAGAGTCGGGAAGCAAGTTCAGGTAGTGAGTGTTTTAATAAATAAACGCGACATAATACAAAACACGAACAACGCACAGACATGAAACTGAAACAGAACCAATAACGCCTGGGGAAGGAACCAAAGGGAGTGACATACAGTGGGGAAAAAAAGTATTTAGTCAGCCACCAATTGTGCAAGTTCTCTCACTTAAAAAGATGAGAGAGGCCTGTAATTTTCATCATAGGTACACTTCAACTATGACAGACAAAATGAGGAAGCAAAATCCAGAAAATCACATTGTAGGAATTTTTATGAATTTATTTGCAAATTATGGTGGAAAATAAGTATTTGGTCACATACAAACAAGCAAGATTTCTGGCTCTCACAGACCTGTAACTTCTTCTTTAAGAGGTTCCTCTGTCCTCCACTCATTACCTGTATTAATGGCACCTGTTTGAACTTGTTATCAGTATAAAAGACACCTGTCCACAACCTCAAACAGTCACACTCCAAACTCCACTATGGCCAAGACCAAAGAGCTGTCAAAGGACACCAGAAACAAAATAGTAGACCTGCACCAGGTTGGGAAGACTGAATCTGCAATAGGTAAGCAGCTTGGTTTGAAGAAATCAACTGTGGGAGCAATTATTAGGAAATGGAAGACATACAAGACCACTGATAATCTTCCTTGATCTGGGGCTCCACGAAGATCTCACCCCGTGGGTCAAAATGATCACAAGAACGGTGAGCAAAAATCCCAGAACCACACGGGGACCTAGTGAATGACCTGCAGAGAGCTGGGACCAAAGTAACAAAGCCTACCATCAGTAACACACTACGCCGCCAGGGACTCAAATCCTGCAGTGCCAGACGTGTCCCCCTGCTTAAGCCAGTACATGTTCAGGCAAGTCTAAAGTTTGCTAGAGAGCATTTGGATGATCCAGATGAGGATTGGGAGAATGTCAGATGAAACCAAAATATAACTTTTTGGTAAAAACTCAACTCGTCGTGTTTGGAGGACAAAGAATGCTGAGTTGCATCCAAAGAACACCATACCTACTGTGAAGCATGGGGGTGGAAACATTATGCTTTGGGGCTGTTTTTCTGCAAAGGGACCAGGACGACTGATCCGTGTAAAGGAAAGAATGAATGGGGCCATGTATCGTGAGATTTTGAGTGAAAACCTCCTTCCATCAGCAAGGGCATTGAAGATGAAGCGTGGCTGGGTCTTTCAGCATGACAATGATCCCAAACACACCGCCCGAACAGCGAAGGAGTGGCCGTAAGAAGCATTTCAAGGTCCTGGAGTGGCCTAGCCAGTCTCCAGATCTCAACCCCATAGAAAATCTTTGGAGGGAGTTGAAAGTCCGTGTTGCCCAGCGACAGCCCCAAAACATCACTGCTCTAGAGGAGATCTGCATGGAGGAATGGGCCAAAATACCAGCAACAGTGTGTGAAAACCTTGTGAAGACTTACAGAAAACGTTTGACCTCTGTCATTGCCAACAAAGGGTATATAACAAAGTATTGAGATAAACTTTTGTTATTGACCAAATACTTATTTTCCACCATAATTTGCAAATAAATTCATAAAAAATCCTACAATGTGATTTTCTGGATTTTTTCCCCTCATTTTGTCTGTCATAGTTGAAGTGTACCTATGATGACAATTACAGGCCTCTCTCATCTTTTTAAGTGAGAGAACTTGCACAATTGGTGGCTGACTAAATACTTTTTTCCCCCACTGTATATAGGGAAGATAATCAGGGAGGTGATGGACTATTGGTGAGTCTGATGACGCGCAGGTGCACGTAACGATGGTGACAGGTGTGCACCATAATGAGCAGTCTGGTGACCTAGAGGTCGAAGAGGGAGCACACGTGACAATATTCCCTCTACTCAATAACAAACGCAGGGTCAAATACATGGAATGGAAAACCGACATTGATGTAGTGGTTGGAAACGCCTCTCTGCTATTGTTTTGATTGACAGACATTCTGTGGCATACATTCCCAACATATTTTACCAATTAACATTTAAAAACATAAAATCATCTCTCTGTGTTTCATAATTTTCCTTCACAAGAGTATCTCCCAGGAGAAAGCATATGAGTGAGCGAAACAGCGCACCTCTGTCTCTCTATGTGAATGCCATCTATCTGATGCTGTCTGGTCCAAACGAGTATGACATTGTTACCGCCCGTAACATTGAAGCCAGCGAGCATTTGGCCTCCATTGATTTTGCCAATCAGCGTTGAGAAAACTGAGAAAGCTAATCTGTGAATGGTCCTGCGCATCAAAACGTAGTGTTAAGGGAAGCTAGCTTGGATTTTGGAATCACTATCAAATTCCATTGAGAGCAAATGTCATTGACAGAAAAACTTGAATTGTTGCATCTTGTGTTGTATCCGTACTGGCCAATGATTATATGGTCAATTCTGATACAACCATTGTTGGCCTGAGAGGTTGGAGTGCAATATGTAGCTCGATGTTGAAGGCTAATGCTAACTAGCTAACGCCCATGAATGGAAGTTAGGCTCGCGAGCAAGCATTTTAGCCAGGTAGCCTAGGACAACAAAAAATAAGTGTCTACTGTATGACAGAGTGGTAGACCAGTTTGTCAACATGAAAGAGAGGAGGATGGCATCTAAAAGTAGGTCAACATATTTTTCTACTTGCAAGAAACGCACACACACACATATTTAGCTTACGTTGATTGGACTAAATCGTTTTTGGCATCTTTTAGCAAAGGTGATTTGATGTTGAAATGGGGAAGGAATAGTGGAGGCAGCTCTTGTTTTCTTTGCGACTTGCGGTAACTCTCCTTTAAAGTTTTTTTAGTGGTCTGAAAATGACGGAAGCATTAACTTGCTTGACCATGCTGTAGGTCATGCAACTGTCTGTTACATGCAATATGCTTTGTGGACTTGACTGGACAGAGGTTGCTATCCGGTTTTGTGATAAAACAAAGGTGCGGTTGAATTTATTATGTCACTGTGTCTTCTTATTGTCTCAGCTTTTAGGCCTATATATCGGCACGGCATATGAATTAACAGGTTATAGAGCACATTATAGAGCATATGAATTAACAGGTTATTGGGCTTCCACAGTGATTTTACCCACGCACCGCTACTGCTTGGTCGTAGCAAATTAGTCATCGGTTCAATGCCAGATCAGATTATATCACCCAATGTTATCTTATATCATTTTTTATATCTTATATCACATGTCCTCATCATACAAGCGACCAGGCGTTAGTTGTTATTTCTAATAAGGGATACGTGTTAGTACTTTTGAATACTGCGTGCATGCCACGGCCTTTCTCTTTCAGATAGAAAGGTAATCCGTTTTTTTTTCAAACTGTTTTTAGACATTGCATGCTAGCTATATGTTTACAGTCCACATTCTGAAATGTTGTCATAAGGATCTTTGTGCGTTCTTTGTACTGTCAAATGCAAATACCACACAAGACATACTGTTAGGAAAAAATACATATTTTCTGTGTTCTATTCTAATACTCTATTATATTTCTATGTTATATTCTAATTCTCTATTCTATTTCATGTTCTATTCTAATACTCTATTCTATGTCATGTTCTATTCTAATACTCTATTACATTTATATGTTCTATTCTAATACTCTATTTTATTTCATGTTCTATTCTAATACTTTATTGTCATGTTCTATTCTATTTGCGTGCAGACCCAGCCTCCAGCACGGACATTCTATGTCACATGATGCCCTTCTACAGTTACGATGTTCCCCACACGTGTGGTCCCGACCCCAAGATTTGCTGCCAGTTTGACTTCAAGAGACTTCCTGGTGGGCGGGTCAGCTGTCCCTGGAGGGTCCCCCCTCAGCCAATCACGGATGGAAACGTACAACAGAGGTGACCAATCACATAGAAATGGAATGAGAGTGATATACTGTGTCTCTATAACCACCAATCTTTATTGTCTTATCGAATTTACATGAAGCAGGAAATTGTCTTTGGCTTAAGGCTCACAGTTAAAAACAACACTTGACATTCAAACACGACAAAAGCAAAGCTGATCACAAAGGCTTTGGGTCCTCTATGTAAAGTGTTTCTTAATCTGTGGTCTGTCCCATAGCTTGCCTCTCCCTTGTACAGACAAGTATTAGAAACACTGGTTTATGGGGCAGACAGACAGTCCACATTCTCTCCACAGTGACAGTGTTATGGACAAGGGTCAAACACTTTGTATGAATAAGATAAGACATCGAAGTCACTGTTCGATAATATTTTGTGGTAATAGGAATTTCAGATGGCCTTTGTTTTTCTAACACAAGATAGTCTCTGGTGATAAGTGGACTTTCTGACACAGTAGCAAATCCAAGACATGTGAATTGGCCACACACGTGAATGCACGAACACCCACACACAGATAATTAATTGACAATTATCAATCAATCAAATGTATTTATAAAGCCCTTCTTACAGCAGTTGATGTCACAGAGTGCTGTACAGAAACCCAGCCTAAAACCCAAACAGCAAGCAATGCAGGTGTAAAAGCACAATTACAGCTTAATATGTCATGAAAACTGTGAATTCGTTGTACTCTTTTTCCCATGATCCCTAGGGTTCAGATGCTGCTGGATCAGTACAGGAAGAAGTCCAAGCTATTCCGAACCAAGGTGCTGATGGTCCCCCTAGGGGACGACTTCCGCTACACAGAGGCCTTGGAGTGGGACCAGCAGTTCCAGAACTACCAGAAGCTCTTTGACTACATGAACTCTCATCCAGAACTACACGTCAAGGTCTGACTTTGGGAGCTGGAATGTTGCGTGAATATGCAGGAAGTTTTGTTTGGTCTTTTATTTCCTTTTCAGGTTTATTTCAGGGTTATTAGGTTTGCAATAGTGGAAGATGGTGGGGTTTAAGGTTTTGATGCAACACATCATTGGAATGACTGATGGTCGAATGGTGGAATGACTGATGGTGAAATATTGTTTTTGTGTCCAGCTATTGCAATGGTACACTGCTCTCAATAAAGCAGAAAAGTACACTACCCTACAGCATTAATGATAGAGCTATTTTAAGTTGATATATTCTAACTGACGTATTCTGTTCTAGGCTCAGTTCGGCACCATCACGGATTACTTCAATGCTCTTCGTAAATCGGCCATAGACCCCGGTCACACTGGTCCCTCTTTACCTGTGGTCAGCGGAGACTTCTTCACCTATGCTGACCGAGATGACCACTACTGGAGCGGCTACTTCACCTCCCGACCCTTCTACAAACGCATGGACCGCGTGCTGGAGTCACACCTCAGGTGGGAGCACAGACCCTTATTTTGTGGCAACTTATTGTTTTTTTTTTGTCTTTTTTTACAACTTATTCTAATTTCTTTCCCTATTTCAATTTTTCTATATTGCTAAATTTCAATCATCATCCGTCAACCAACACAGAATACATAGATTATTTTTACAAGCAGTACAGTTTCAACATAGAAAGTGAATCACCGTAAGTACATGTATTGGATGGTTAAAGAGCAACTGCCCCTAAAAAATTAGCTTCTCATTTAGAAAACAACCTATGTGGCATCGATATGACTCCGAAACATTTATTTTAGTGTCAAAATGTACTACTAAGTGTAAATAGGATCATTTTGGTCATAAAGTGTCTCGTCCAAAACAAGAGTTTTGTGAGACTTTTGGTTGTGACTGCATCACAACGTAAATGAAGGTTGGGTTTGTTTCAATTCTGCCCACATGCTCACAGCTGGCAGCACACAAGTAATCACTTCAGAGTGCAGCTGCACGTGACCTAATCGTAATGTCTGTGGTAAATTTGGGTTGAGTTTGGATATCTCTATGGGGCTAGTTAGGTACCATCGTTAAATTACACAATGTACATTGGACAAAAATTCCAAGTGCTCCAAATTTCAATGACTTAAAAACCTTAAACCAACTATAAATTGTAGAAATGTATATACAAATATTAAAAGGTTATAATGAGAAAACTAAAAGGTGTGCAACATGAAAACAACATTGTCTCATTTACATTGTGTAATTTGTTGACGGTCCGTAACTTGCCCCGGAGATAGGCTATTCAAAGTCAAACCATTTTTGCCACAGTCGCACACCAGCTAGCTGAAGCTAATTGGCTAAATAATTTTGATAGCTCTCCCCACCTGCGAACACACAAGAGACACCCACATCAAACCACACCCCGAAACCAACTCGCATTTGAATTCAGTCTTGGCCGCTAGCATTTCTTAATGAACCAAATCTAAAACGAGGCCAAATCAGAAAGTCGCCTTTTAAGGTTGCAGTGTACATGAAGGAATGCCAACTTGGCTGTCAGTTAGCCAAACAATAGACCAAACAACATTTATTATTTATCTAGAGTAGTTGCTGGGGAACAGCCAAACCACAAGGCTCACTCGTGTAGAAACTATAGTATACTAATGAATGAATGAACATTTCTGTAAATGGGAATTAACACCATTTCAGTGAAGTAAATTCTAATCTGCTAAATGGTACTACATGCAAGAAAAACCAACATCAACTGTCGGTTTCCTGCATGTCTTCATGTATTCCCTGGAGACCCTAAAGTTGTGGCATCTATGACTATAAGACGCAGGAAGAGAAATATCCCACTAGCCTTACAGACCCTTTCTATGTGAATGGCATTCAACTCCGATACTGGTCATGACTAACCTTCCCAACACCACACTCACTGGCTCTAACTGACCGAGTGGTGATGGGAAGAGATTGTCCTTTGTACTAATTGGGGAGAGATTGTCCATTATACTAATTAAGGATAGATACTAATTAAGGCTAGTAATTAGTCTCCTGGACTGTCTCCTTGCCGGAGAGGGTGTATACCCCCGGCAGGTCCAACCAAGCCAGACAGGTCGAGGGTAGTAGGCGGACAAAGCAGTCCCTAACCCTCCAGGTTGGGGATTGTGCATGGGGCCAACTCCCCCACCACATAAAAAAATGACTTGTTACATGAACCTTTACTAAAGAAAGAAACAGACTGGATCAAAGGCAACAACCTGGTGGAGATCTTCTCAAGCCTGTGAATTAAGGTTAAAGTCTACTAGTACTAAATGCATTAAAGTCAAGTCTGTCTGGTTGGTGTTTAAGGTTATTAGATGGTGGACCATTAGATTGGCTTTCATTTCTTTCAACACTTTGGAGTGAGAAGACTGAATTAGAATATTTTATTGGATTCATATTCATCAATATGCAAGAGGTTGGTGAAAAACGTCATTACGAATGCAACAGAAATAATATCAAACAAGCATATTATTTCAATCAAATAGGCTTGTAATAATTGTAATAGGCTTAGTTTGAGATGTGGTTATTATTCACAGTTTATTTTTGGGCTATCTCAGCGCTTCAAATGTAAAAAATAACAATTTCTCCAATCAATTATGTGTTTATAATGCTGTGCATTTTACATTGCACAGTGGATTAGTTTCACCATGTCTTTGATTGAGTTACAGAATTCATTATTTGAATTGGATCTCTATAAGCTGACACCTTGGCAACCACTAGTCTTCCTGGTAAATCAAAGCAAACTTTATTTGTCACACGCAGCGAGTACAACATGTGTAGTACTTACAAGCCCTTCTTCGGGATCAGTGTCCCTTCCACGGGATGGTTGAGCTAACTAGGCTAATGTGACTAGCATGAGGTTGTAAGTAACAAGAACATTTCCCAGGACATATCTGATATTGTCAGAAAGCTTAAATTCTTGTTAATCTAACTGCACCTTCCAATTTACAGTAGCTATTACAGTGAAATAATACCATGCTATTGTTTGAGGAGAGTGCACAATTTTGAACATGAAAAGTTATAAATAAACAAATTAGGCACATTTTGGGCAGTCTTGATACAAAATTTGGAACAGAAATGCATTGGTTCATTGGTCAGTCTAAAATGTTGCACATACACTACTGACATCTAGCGGCCAAAATCTAAATTGCACCTGGGCAGGAATAATACATTATGGCCTTTCTCTTGCATTTCAAACATGATGGTACAAAAAAAATACAAAAGAACGGTTGTTTTTTTCTTTGTATTATGTTTTACCAGATCTATTGTGTTATATTCTCCTACATTCCTTTCACATTTCCACAAACTTCAAAGTGTTTCCTTTCAAATGGTACCAAGAATATGCATATCCTTGCTTCAGGGTTAGAATTGGGTATGTCAAGGCGAAAATTGAAAAAAAGAAGGGGGCAGATCCTTAAAAGGTTCTTTAACCAACAGTGCAGTTCAAGAAAGAGTTAAGAAAATATTTACCAAATAAACTAAAGTAAAAAATTATTAAAAAGTAACACAATAAAATAACAAGAACGAGGCTATATACAGGGGGTACCGGTTCCGAGTCAATGTGCGGGGGTGGGTCAATGTAAATAGTCCAGGTGGCCATTTGATGAATTGTTTAGCAGTCTTATGACTTGGGGGTAGAAGCTGTTTAGGAGCCTTTTGGTCCTAGACTTGGTGCTCCGGTACCGCTTGCTGTGCGGTAGCAGAGAGAAAAGTCTATTGTCTGACAATTTTTGGGGGTTTCCTCTTACACCGCCTAATATATAGGTCCTGGATGTCAGGAAGCTTGGCCCCAGTGATGTACTGGGCCTTACGCACTATCCTCTGTAGATGCCGATCAGTTGCCAGCGGTGATGCTACCGTTCAGGATGCTCTTGATGGTGCAGTTGTAGAACCTTTTGAGGATCTGGTGACCCATGCCAAGTCTTTTCAGTCTCCTGAGGGGGAAAAGGTGTTGTCATGCCCTCTTCACGACTGTCTTAATGTGTTTGGATCATTATAGTTCGTTGGGGATGTGGACACCAAGGAACTTGAAACCCTCGACCCGCTCCACTACAGCCCCATGTTATTGGTGGCCTTTTCGGCCCGCCTTTTCCTGTTGTCCATGATCAGCTCCTTTGTCTTGCTCACATTGAGGGAGAGGTTGTTATCCTGGCAACTCACTACCAGGTCTCTGACCTCCTCCCTATAGGCTGTCTCATCGTTGTCGGTAATCAGGCCTACCACTGTTGTGTCATCAGCAAACTTAATGATGGCGTTGGAGTCGTGTTTGGCCACGCAGTCATGGGTAAACAGGGAGTACAGGAGGGGACTAAGCACACTAAGCACACCCAGTGTTGAGGATCAGCGTGGCAGACGTGTTTTTGCCTACCCTTACCACCTGGGGGCGGCCCGTCAGGGAGTCCAGGATCCAGTTGCAGGGGGAGGTGTTTAGTCCCAGGGTCCTTAGCTTAGTGATTAGCTTTGAGGGCACTATGGTGTTGAACACTGAGCTGTAGTCAATGAACAGCATTCTCACATAAGTGTTTATTTGTGGGAAAGGGCAGTGTGGAGTGCGATTGAGATTGCGTCATCTGTGGATCTGTTGAGAATTGGAGTGGGTCTGGGGTATCCGGGATGATGCTGTTGATGTGAGCCATGACCAGCCTTTCATGGCTTCATGGCTACCAACGTGAGTGCTACGGTGTGGTAATCATTTAGGGAGGTTACCTTCGCTTCCTTGGCCACAAGGACTATGGTGGTCTGCTTGAAACATATAGGTATTACAGACTTAGTCAGAGAGAGGTTGAAAATATCAGTGAAGACACTTGCCAGTTGGTCCGCACATGCTTTGAGTACACGTCCTGGTAATCCGTCTGGCCCCGCAGCTTTGTGAATGTTGACCTGTTTAAAGATCTTGCTCACATCGGCTACCGAGAGCATTATCACACAGTCGTTCGGAACAGATGGTGCTCTCATGCATGCTTCAGTGTTGCTTGCCTCGAAGCATGCATAAAAGGCATTTTGCTCATCTGGTAGGCTCGCATCACTGGGCAGCTCGCGGCCGGCTTTCCCTTTGTAGTCCGTAATAGTTTTCAAGCCCTGCCACATCCGACGAGCATCAGAGCCGGTGTTATAGGATTCAATCTTAGTCCTATATTGACGCTTTGCCTGTTATGGTTCGTCTGAGGGCATAGCAGGATTTCTTATAAGTGTCTAGATTAGTGTCCCGCTCCTTGAAAGCGGCAGCTCTAGCCTTTAACCTGATGCGGATGTTGCTTTTAATCCATGGCTTCTGGTTGAGATGTTTACGTATGGTCACTGTGGGGACGACGACGTCGATGCACTTATTGATGAAGCCGATAGCTGAGGTGGTATACTCCGGATTCCTGACGCTCTGGATCATTACACCGGATCATTACTCCGGATCATCGCAGCTAGCTAGCTGCAAACGAGTGGCTACTGTTAGCTAACGCCTCTGTCCCGAAGCAAGCACCAGCTAGCCTTGAGCTAGTCTCGAGCTAGGCCCATATACCAGCTTATTCTAGGGCTACAATACCTCCTTTGCCAATTGGCCTGGACCATTTATTGTCGACACGGAGCCCTGCCGATCCATCACGACTGGACGATGTGGTCTCAACAGTCTATTCTGTTACGATATTGCCGAAGAACCATCTACTAGCCCCGACCCGCTAGCTTTTCTGAACGCTGTGTCCCCTGCTCGCCTAGCGTAGTAGTGACTACCAAACAGCACCCTGACTCACCTATTGCTGCTCTTTTGACACTATGATCACTTGGCTACACAGCTGATGCCCCATGGACTGTTTCAATAACATGGTACCTCATTTTGTTTACCTGCCGGCCCCCAGCCTCGAACTCAGGTCCTGTATGTACCTAACTGACCCGCTCTGCCCATTCATCGCCATTTACCCGTTGTTGTCTTAGCCCTCCTGATCAACACCTCTGATTGCAATATGCCTTGTCTACTGCTGTCTTGGCTAGTTTTTATTGTTTTATTTCACTGTAGAGCCCTCAGTCCCGTTCAAAATGCCCTAGATAGCTCTTTCGTCCCACCCCACACACATGCAGAGACCTCACCTAGGTTAACTGATGCCTCCAGAGACGAAACCTCTCTCATCGTCACCCAAATCATAGGTTTACCTCCACTGTACTTAAATTCTACCATACCCTTGTCTGTACATTATGCCTTGAATCTATTCTACCACGCCCAGAAATCTGCTCCTTTTATTCACTGTCCCCAACACACTAGACGACCAGTTCTTATAGCCTTTAGCCGTACCCTTATCCTCCTCTGTTCCTCTGGTGATGTAGAGGTTAACCCAGGCCCTGTAGCCTCCAGTTACACTCCTATTCCCCAGGCGTTATCATTTGTTGACTTCTGTAACCGTAAAAGCCTTGGTTTCATGCATGTTAACATCAGAAGCCTCCTCTCTAAGTTCGTTTTTTTTCACTGCTTTAGCACACTCCGCCAACCCTAAAGTCCTAGCCGTTTCTGAATCCTGGCTTAGGAAGGCCACCAAAAATTCTGACATTTCCATGCCCAACTACAACATTTTTCACCAAGAAAGAACTGCCAAAGGGGGTGGAGTTGCAATCTACTGCAGAGACAGCCTGCAGAGTTCTGTCATGCTATCCAGGTCTGTGCCCAAACAGTTTGCGCTTCTACTTTTAAAAATCCACCTTTCCAGAAACAAGTCTCTCACTGTTGCCGCTTGTTATAGACCCCCCTCAGCCCCCAGCTGTGCCCTGGACACCATATGTGAATTAATCGCCCCCCATTCATCTTCAGAGTTTCTACTGTTAGGCAACCTAAACTGGGATATGCTTAACACCCAGGCCATCCTACAATCGAAGCTAGATGCCCTCAATCTCACACAAATTATCATGGAACCTACCAGGTACAACCCTAAATCCGTAAACACGAGCACCCTCATAGATATCATCCTGACCAACCTGCCCTCTAAATACACCTCTGCTGTCTTCAACCAGGATCTCAGCGATCACTGCCTCATTGCCTGCTTCAAATGACCACCCCTCATCACTGTCAAACGCTCCCTAAAACACTTCAGCGAGCAGGCCTTTCTAATTGACCTGGCCCGGGTATCCTGGAAGGATATTGACCTCATTCCGTCAGTAAAGGATGCCTGGTTATTCTTTAAAAGTGTTTTCCTCACCATCTTAAATAAGCTTGCCCATTCAAAAAATGTAGAGCAAAGAACAGATATAGCCCTTGGTTCACACCCTTGACCAGCACAAAAACATCCTGTGGCGTACTGCATTAGCATCGAATAGCCCCCGCGATATGCAACTTTTCAGGGAAGTTAGGAACCAATATACACAGGCAGTTAGGAAAGCATCCTGTAGCACAAACTCAAAAAAGTTCTGGGACACTGTAAAGTCCATGGAGAATAAGAGCACCTCCTCCCAGCTGCCCACTGCACTGAGGCTAGGAAACACTGTCACTACCGATAAATCCACGAAAATTGAGAATTTCAATAAGCATTTTTCTACGACTGGCCATGCTTTCCACCTGGCTACCCCTACCCCTTTCAACAGCTCTGCACTCCCCACGGCAACATGCCCAAGCTTCCCCCATTTCTCCTTCACCCAAATCCAGATAGCTGATGTTCTGAAAGAGCTGCAAAATCTGGACCCCTACAAATCAGCTGGGCTAGACAATCTGGACCCTCTCTTTCTAAAACTATCCGCCGCAATTGTTGCAACCCCTATTACTAGCCTGTTCAACCTCTGTTTCGTATCGTCTGACATCCCCAAAGATTGAAAAGCTGCCGCGGTCATCCCCCTCTTCAAAGGGGTAGACACTCTAGACCCAAACTGTTACAGACCTATATCTATCCGACCCCCCAGATTTAACAGCCTTAGTTTCTCAAATGACTGCCTCGCCTGGTTCACACCAACTACTTCTCAGACAGAGTTCAGTGTGTCAAATCGGAGTGCCTGTTGTCCGGACCTCTGGCAGTCTCTATGGGGGTGCCACAATGATGTCGCTCTTGCTGCTGGTGATTCTCTGATCCACCTCTATGCAGACAACACCATTATGTATACTTCTGGCCCTTCTTTGGACACTGTGTTAACAAACCTCCAGACGAGCTTCAATGCCATACAACTCTCCTTCCGTGGCCTCCAACTGCTCTTAAATGCAAGTAAAACTAAATGCATGCTCTTCAACCGATCGCTGCCTGCACCTGCCCGCCCGTCTAGCATCACTACTCTGGACGGTTCTGACTTAGAATATGTGGACAACTACAAATACCTAGGTGTCTTGGTTAGACTGTAAACTCTTCTTCCAGACTCACATTAAGCATCTCCAATCCAAAATTCCTATTTCGCAACAAAGCATCCTTCACTCATGCTGCCAAACATACCCTCGTAAAACTGACTATCCTACCGATCCTTGACTTCAGTGATGTCATTTACAAAATAGCCTCCAACACTCAACTCAGCAAATTGGTTGTAGTGTATAACAGTGCCATCCATTTTGCCACCAAAGCCCCATATACTATCCACCACTGCGACCTGTATGCTCTCGTTGGCTGGCCCTCGCTTCATATTCGTCGCCAAACCCACTGGCTCCAGGTCATCTATAAGTCTTTGCTAGGTAAAGCCCCGCCTTATCTCAGCTCACTGGTCACCATAGCAGCACCCAACCGTAGCATGCGCTTCAGCAGATATATTTCACTGGTCACCCCCAAAGCTAACTCCCCCTTTGGTCGCCTTTCCTTCCAGTTCTCTGCTGCCAATGACTGGAACGAATTGCAAAAATCACTGAAGCTGGAGACTCATATCTCCCTCACTAACTTTAAGCACCAGCTGTCAGAGCAGCTTACAGATCATTGCACCTGTACATAGCCCATCTGTAAAAGGCCCACCCAACTACCTCATCCCCATATTGTTTTTTTTGGTTTTTTTGCTCCTTTGCACCCCAGTATCTCTACTTGCACATTCATCTTCTGCACATCTATCACTCCAGTGTTTAACTGCTAAATTGTAATTATTTCGCCACTATGGCCTATTTGTTGCCTTACCTCCCTAATCTGTCTTCATTTGCACACACTGTATATAGACTCTTACCTCAGGTGAGCAATACCTCAAGACTTCTTCAATATTAGACATCGCACACCGGCTGTTATTGACAAATAGACACTTTCCAGACGTAGCTTCTCTGTCCTGACGATGCATGGAAAATCCCGGCAGCTCTTTATTATCCGTGCCTTCTAATCTAGTGTTTCGTCTAGCAATACACTTGAGATACACCTCTAAGTACCAGGTACTCAAACTTCTGGCCAAAAGTTTGGCTACTTTCTACCGATACAGGGTGAAGACCCTCAGTCACAGTGTTTAGAACTTTGTTCTCAGCACGTATTGATTTCCTTTGCTTTGTCTTTTGAAATAAGGGCCTAATCTTACAGGCTCCCTGGTGTGAGGCCGTCAAAGTGGTCAGTGCAGGAACTAAGCACACAGAGAGTTTGAATCCGTTTGAACTTTGAATCTGTTCTGTCCTGCTGACATCTCAAGATTGTGTACACATCTATTGTTATGCTTGGATGGTTAAACTTCATAACAGGAAGGAGTTTGTTAGATTCAGTACACCAACAAATACAGTAGGGATGGATTTGTAGATTTTTATTAAACACAGGACCATATTTGCATTTGATGGTGTCTAAATATAGGAAGGGAGATGGCTAATCAAAATACAGTCGTTAAATTAGTCTTGGCATTCAACCAGCGGCTCCTTTCAAGCTGCAAACAAGACTGTGCACAGTATGTGGTATATGTCTGCCTGCTCCCATCCTCATTCATCTGAAAGAGATGTTCCCTTAAGTCATTGTCTTGTTCTGTAAATATGTTTTTCTCCTTGGACGGAGGCAGAACTATTGGCTTTTTACACGGTGCATTTGGGTCAGTTGCCTCAGTGTGTTGTATTATGTTAGAAGCTCTCAAGATGCGGTCATTGCATTAAAACACATGATTGACTTAGAGATACTATCACAAACAAGAGGTGTTGCTCCACCGTTGTAACAGTCTAGAAAGACAAAAGAAGACATAAAACATAGTAAGATTATCAGGATGCGCAATAAATATTGAGATACGGTAGAGAAAAAGCAGTAATAAAAACTGTCCTATGACTTTAAGAGTGCTTATATTCTCCCAGTTCCATCCCTCAGCTTTATACCAAACCAAGTGGCAAGGCTGCCATTGGGCTGAAACTAGGGCTGTGGCGGTCATGACATTTTGTCAGCCCGTGATTGTCATGCAAATAACTGCTGGTCTCATGGTAATTGACCGTTAATTACCATAATCTATTACCATAAACACGTTCAGGATCTCCTAGCCTACAAGCCCCTGATGCAGACCGTTTGAACATCTACATTTTAAAAAGTTGAATAAATCAATTTAATGTAGCCTACAGCATTTATTTTAGACAGGTCTAAAGAAACATGATATGAATAAAATGTAGCCTATTTCAGAAGAACAAAATAGCATATTCTGAGTTGTCCTTATGTTAGGGCCAGTGGCGGCTGGTGAGTTGAACAAATGAGGAGGATGATATAGACGACAAAGTGTGTTTCAAAAATCGTCAAAGACTAATTATGTTAACCTAAAGCATTTAATAGGGGCGGCAGGTAGCCTAGTGGTTAGAGCGTTGGACTAGTAACGAAAAGGTTGCAAGATCGAATCCCCGAGCTGACAAGGTAAATATCTGTCATTCTGCCCCTGAACTATTGTTCCTAGGACGTCAATAAGATTTTGTTCTTTTTTGTTCCTAGTTAAATAAAGGTAAAATATTATGGGGAATTGGAATGAGAAGGCTACTTACAGTGTTGGAAAGGGATCACAGCAGTGATTGAATGAGGGTATGAGGTATGAGTTGAGGTGTTCAGAGACTTGACCAGTGCAGGACAGGATTGGACTGGGAAGACAAAAATCAATATCACAACACACTACACAGACAAAAGAGCTAAGAATGAGTATGTCCAAGCAAGGAGTAAAATCATTGATGTGTAATAATGTGATTGTGTATGGGATTGACTCTACATACAGTAATGACAGAAAATGTATAGGGGCACTCACAGTGCTTGGAGGGGAAGCATTCATTGTGCCAGTGGATAAGTAGGGCATATGAGACGTGGCTTCAGTTCATGTCAGGAGAAAGTTGACAAATTAGTGGAGTGGTGTGGTCATCACCTCTTAATCAGGGAACAGGAGGGGACTTAGCTGTAAATACAAATAGCAGATACATTGCATTACAGCTGCGCCATTGTAGGTTTGGACAACAAGTTTCTCTATGAAGTTAAACTCAGACATCTCAAAATTCATGAAGTCAAACAGACTGCGCATCTCGCCCACTTAAACTATCCCAATAAACATTCCTAAATGTTTATGTGTTATGTGTTATCATATTTGCTAAAGAAATACTGGAGGAAAGTGGAAAGCCTACCTGAGCATGCCCTGCTTTAGTTTTTTTGTTTAGCTGAACACAGTCGATGTTCTTCAGGTCACTGTTACCCACCTTTCGACCAAGTCTCAGACTTTCCAAAAAGCAGGCCAGCAATACAGGCGGCTTGATGAAAATCTCCCTGTTAACCAGCTATACTTTTGATACCAGGTGGTATTGAAAGCCCTCACCTTTTCATCCTTCTTCATGAAACTGATCTCTGGCAGAGGTCGACCCTCGCTTTTAATTCGCACCATTTCCGTGTACCCCAGAGAATGAAAGGGGTTCTTCAATTAATTTTCTGGATGGACAACATGTCATTTCATGCTGCAAAAACTTTGATTGGTTGGAGGACGTCCTCTGGAAGTGGTCATAATTACCATGTATGTCTATGGAAGGGGGTGAGGCCTACGTGCCTCCTAGGTTTTGTATTGAAGTCAATGTAGGCACAGGAGGACGGAAGCTAGATGTCCTCCGGCTACACCATGGTGCTACCCCAGACAGTGCTGTTGAAGTTACTGTAGACCTTCATTGCAAAACAGTGTATTTTAATCAATTATTTGGTGACATATGAATATATTTAGTATAATTTAATCTAAAAAGGATAACTTTTTTAATGTTTCACTATTTACATTTTTATGAAATTTCACTGAAGAGGATGGTCCTCCCCTTCCTCCTCTGAGGAGCCTCCACTGGTTAGGCCCTGATCTGGCTTTTTTGCTTAGCAGACAAGATTTGCTTAGAATTCTGTGGCATTATTTGATATTATCTTATAGTATGAAGAATACAATTGAACATAGCTGAATAAAATAGAAAGTATATTTTCTCCAAACGATTTCCGAGGGAGTGAGGTCCTCCTATATGCTTCATTTTGAGTTATTTATGCAACTTTAGCTGTGTTACAAAAACTCTATTTTTAGATTTTGGCGGTTACGTTTTTATATATGCAAGCATAGACAGCACATCCATAAGGCTAGGGGAAGCTTCTCCTAAAGGGAATTGAATTAAATTACCCAAATGATATAGCCTAACTACTTCCATCTATACAGAAATAAATAAAATAATTCATAATAGGCTACTAAAGCATGATTTGGCCAAAGAGGATCATTACCTTCTTTAAAAAAAATAAGTTGTGGGTTGTTTTAAATCATATTGCCTACAGTCGGAAGGAAAGGCAGCTCACGCAATTTGGGCAGATTATTGTTGAGTTGTGACTGTGAAGAGTAGAGAGGCCAAGCCAGGCATACCGCAATATTTCAAAATACAATCACAGGAAAACATAGTTTGGAAAGCAAATGTTTATAGCTGTAAAGAGAAGACAATGAAAAGACTAATCATTTAAAATTCTCAAATTAATTGAGCGAACAACAGTAGAGCCTGTCTTCTTGGCACCAGTGGAGAGAATCGACAATATCCCCGGTGAGTGCGCACTGTGCATATTCACTATTTATCGTTATTGGGTCAGTGTTACTTAAAAGTTAGTTTTTTGACAATAATTTTATCCTCCAGTTTAGATGGACGTCATATTCAATTTGTGTCTCTCCTTCTTGTAGGCCTATTATATGGACAACGTTGTTTGTCAGTGTCAGCAGAGTAGGGTACCCTGTAATTTGGCGTATTAAAAAAAGATTCTGCTAATGTCTCCAGTCATATAAAGAGTAGTACAATTGCATGAAATGTGTTTATAAAAGGCCATGTTTTTCCAATGCAAAGAAAGAAGAAATGTATCTGATATAGCCTAGGAATATACTCGCTCAGCCATGCATTGAATGGTCTTTTTTTTTTGCGAACAGTGATTGAGTTATATTATTAGCCTAAATTATGACTATCCAATCTACTCATCACATTAGGAACAGTAGGCTATCTTACATAAGTCTGCAAATACGAGGATGCATGGAATGCTTTATTATAAAGGTGAATTTTCATGGTGAAAATTACTTTCCCCAAACTTGAAACTCACATGCCACCTATGTATGCCAGGTTGTAAAGTGGATGTATGTGCTTAATGTTAAGAATTGAGCAATAAATATAGCAGCATGAGAAAGCTGGGATCCTTTTTTAAATAGTGGCCAGTCAAAACTCTGTTTTCACAGGCTTATAAGAACACGCTTCACTAGGATCTGTAGGCTCTGTGCTCTCTAACCATTTTCCAGGGGCCATAAGCTTATGGGATACGTTTGGAGTTATTTGGCCACTTTAGTTGGGATACAATCAAATGATAAGCCTATGCGCTAGGCTACATGATGTGTGTGACTATGATTAGAAAAAGTCACAAAAAAAAGGCATGTGGCGTTTCTTGTCTTACTGCACATGCTGGGCATCATTCACAAGTGATAATATTGTCACCCATCAGACTATTCTTAATTTAAACTTGTCTTTACATACATTATATATCCAAATGTATACGAAAGTATGTGGACACTTTTGCACCATGTAGTGTATGTGAAATTAGTTTTGATTTAGAATGTACCATTATAATGCACCTGTCGGAACAGTATGTCACCTATGCACTTAATTAGCAAATGAAGGACGCTTTTCCTGCGGTTCATTTTCATGCCAGCTAGGTAGGCTATACTCCTGTTGTAAAGCAAAGCAATGTGCTTAATATTACCAAGACAGTCGTGAAGAGGGCACGACAACACCTTTTCCCCAGCAGGAGACTGAAAAGATTTGGCATGGGTCCCCAGATCCTCAAAAAGTTCTACAGCTGCACCATCGAGAGCATCCTGACCGGTTAAATCACCGCCTGGTATGGCAACTTCTTGGCATCTGACCGTAAGGCGCTACAGAGGTTAGTGTGTACGGCCCAGTACATCACTGCGGCCAAGCTTCCTGCCATCCAGGACCTATAAACTAGGCAGTGTCAGAGGAAAGCCCCAAAAATTGTCAAAGACTCCAGTCACCCAAGTCATAGACTGTTCTCTCTGCTACCGCACAGCAAGTGGTACCGGAGCGCCAAGCTAGGACCAAAAGGCTCCTTAACAGCTTCTACCCCCAAGCCATAAGACTGCTGAACAATTCATCAAATGGACACCAGGACTACTTACATTGACCCCCCTCAATTTGTTTTTACACTGCTGCTACTCGCTGTTTATTATCTATGCATAGTCACTTCACCCCTACCTACTTGTACAAATTACCTTGACTAACCTGTACCCCCACACATTGACTCAGTACCGGTACCCCTTGTATATAGCCTCGTTATTGTTATTGTGTTACTTTAAAAAAAAAAAAAATATTACTTTAGTTTATTTGGTCAATATCTTCTTGGTTAAGGGCTTATAAGTAAGCATTTCACGGTAAGGTTTACACCTGTTGTAGTCGGCGCATGTGACAAATAAAGTTT
The DNA here is from genome assembly GCA_030435695.1 of Brachymystax lenok tsinlingensis. NCBI lineage: Eukaryota > Metazoa > Chordata > Actinopteri > Salmoniformes > Salmonidae > Brachymystax > Brachymystax lenok. The sequence continues at coordinate 6,945,882 of CM059815.1, read as the reverse complement.
GATTTGATTTGAATATTATAGAAAGCTGATGGGATCCTCCTCTTTTTCATAGAGGCCATAAAAACTCACGCAAAAACTCAGTTTTCTCACGCAATTGCATAGCCTACAGAAATGTTGCTCTCATTAAGTGTTTAATTCGATTTTTGAACGCATTTTGCATTGATTTTAGAGTGATTAGAGGGACAATAGATTGCTGAGTACCAGGCCATTAGCGACTGGCAGTTAGCACGTTTGGTCATTAGCTAATGACCATCAGCAGCATCAGAGCACAGATTTGGAGAAGCCTAGTTACCATGACTAAACTGTCACGTGGAATTTGACTGTGTGACCGCAGGTGTGGCGGTAATAGAGTCACCATAACAGCCCCAGCTGAAACAAACTCAGAATTGTGACTTTAAAGGCCCAGTGCAGTCAAAAACGTGATTTTCCTGTGTTTTAATATATACAGTATATTTCCGCACTATGAGTTCAGAATAATATTGTGAAAATGATAATAATGCCCTTTTAGCGTAAGAGCTGTTTGAAAAGACTGCCTGAAATTTCTGCCTGTTTTGGTGGGATGGAGTTTTAGCCTTCCATGGTGACATCACCATGCAGTAAATTAGTTAATAGTCCAATAAGAAAGAGTTACAAACCTCGCTAAAAACAACTTGTTTTCAGTTTTCCCCTCCCCACTCAGACCACTCCCAGACAGTCATGGCAAACATCTTGCTGGAGAAATTGCTCTTGCTAAGAAGCTATGTTTCTTTTTGACCATTTTAATTGAAAACAATCATAGCAAGGTACTTCATTGTTACCCAGAATGATTTGATATTGAGATAAAAACAGCTGCATTGGACCTTTAAAACTCTTGCACTGGTAGTGTCTGATGCCCTGACAGCAGTTACAGGGCTTGAGCAGTTAAAGAGAACACTCTTCTATTGACCCTCTAATCACTCTGACATCAATGCAAATTTAATCGTAAATCTAATCAAACACTTCATGAGAACCCATGAGCTCATGTTGCGCAACATGTCTATAGGCTAGTTTTGACAGTTCTTATTAAAAAGAGGAGTATCATCTTTCTATAGGCTAGGCCTACTATATTTATTTCTAAACTTTCCTAATATTAAGCACATTGCTTCTCTTTACAACAAGAGTATAGCCTATCTGGCAGGCATGAAAATGAACCACAGGAAAAGCGTCCTCCGTTCGCTATTTAAGATTTTTCCCCCCTGCCTGTTTCGAGACAGGTGCATGATAATGGTCCATTCTAAATCAAAACAAATTTCACACATGTATGTTTTTGTACATGTAAAGACAAGATTAAATCAAGAATAGTCTAATGGGTGACAATATTAGCCCATCACTTGTGAATTATATATTATCACTTGTGAATGATGCCCAGCTTGTGCGCAGTAAGGCAAGAAACAGCGCATGCCTTTTTTTCTGTCGATTCTCTCCACTGGTGCCAAGAAGACAGGCTCTACTGTTGTTCGCTCTTTTTCAAATCCTAATCACACACCTCATGTAGATTTGGTAGGTTTGTATCACGACTAAAGTGGCCAAATAACTTCTTAAAATTAAGCACATTAATCTGCTTTACAACGGGTGTACTGTAGAGCCTAACTGGTATACATTGTACTTTTTCCACTTTTTCTCCCCTATTTCGTGATATCCAATTGGTAGTAACATTATTGTCCCATCGCTGCAACTCCTGTACGAACTCGGGAGAGGTGAAGGTCGAGAGCCATGCGTCCTCCGAAACATGACCCGCCAAGCCGCACTGCTTCTTGACACACTGCTCGCTTAACCCGGAAGCTAACCGCACCAATGTGTCGGAGGAAACACCGTACAGCTGTCGACTGAAGTCAGCATGCATGCGCCCGGCCGCCACAAGGAGTCGCTAGAGCGCGATGGGACAAGGACATCCCAGCCGGCCAAACCCTCCACTAACAGTGCCTTAGACCGCTGCGCCACTCGGAAGGCCTAATTGGCATACATACGCAGAGCATGAGTTTCAAGTTTGGGGAAGATCATTTTCACTATGAGAATGCTAACCTTTATAATAAAAGCATTACATGCAGAATCGCATTTGCGGTCACTTTCCCAGCTAATTGATTGCATTTTGGAACATTTGAGCTTATGATGTGAAGAAATAGCCTAATAGTTGATCAACATTTAAGCTAAATGTTCTGATCTGTTGCTTAAACAGGTTTTTTGGATGCTAATGGTTGTATTAATTTGAGATCTATCGCATCCCACAACTGTCCCAGACTATGTTTTGAATATTTCTTTCTCTCACAGAATATAATAGGTCAACTTTTGTACTATGGGGGATAGTAGATTGACATAGGCTAGTTCTTTAGCTGGATAGTAGATTGACATAGGCTAGTTCTTTTGCTGTTCGTTAGGCCTACTCATCTTGTTGGCTGACGAAAAGTAAATGTGGACAGTTCTTTCAATATCGTCAATATACGCCTCGGAATTGGATAAGGACACGGGCCGTTCCGACCCTGATGTGTCCGTCTTCACTTGTAGCCTGTCAAAAAGACCTGATCACGTGACAGGCATTGGCTAATAAGAATTGAGCTATCTGAGAGAGCCATGTGAGGGAGAGGTGCTTCGGAGCACACAGCCAGGAGAATGGAATTATATTTATTATATTCAGCCCTAGGGCACAACGGCCACTGGCCGCAAAAGGCATGGATTTTTTTAGGGTGCATTACTGCCACACAACGGGGATGCCGCTGAGAAGTTTGAGGCATTATCAAGTGCTTGTCAAATTGTGAATGATTAAGTGTGTGCCCTGCGCAAAAAAACTAAGCATAGCTCATGTCTTTCATGCAACCTTTTTCAAATCATCATTAGAGTCGCATCAAAAATCTAAACATATAGCCTAATGTTTGTATCACAGCTACAGTTGCATAAATAACTCTAATTTAAGCAAATAGGAGGACCTGTTTCTTTGTTAACCACTCAACATAGAATGCACACTCCCTCAAATTGTTTGGAGAAAATATCCTTTCTATTTTATTCAGCAATGTTCAATTGTATTCTTCATACTATAAAATAATATAAAATAATGCCATGGAATTCTAAGCAAATCTTGTCTGCTAAATGAACGAATGTAGCCCACAGCCATATGTAGCCCACAGCCCACAGCCATAGCCAGATCAGGGCCTAACATAAGGACAACTCTGTTCTGTGCTATGCTATTCTGTTCTTCTGAAATTGACTACATTTTCTTCATATCATGTTTCTTTAGACTTGTCTAAAATAAATAATGGATTTATTGTGATGGTGTAGGTTATATTATGGATTTATTAAACTTTTTTAAATGTAGATGTTCCAAAGGTCTGCGTCAGTGGCTTGTAGACTATTGTCGTGACTTTACTTTCATTAATCTGATGATTTATTGAATCAACTAACTATGTTTAATTGTTACCCGATTTAATTTAATCATTTTGGGCACCACGAGAGCGGTTGTTTAAAGAGTTACCATCTCCCAAATTAAACTCTGAAGGTCTTTACCTATCACATCCAATAAACAGTCAACACATTAATGATAACCTTTTATCATATCATCATTCTGAACAGTCGTAACCTTCTTGGATCTGCAAAAACCCCAGCCTTACTTAGGATTCAGTACTATATACATTTGTTTAATTATTTATTTACTAGCTAACTAAATAATAACACAGATTAAACATACACACTTCATTCATAATTAAAGCTCCCTAGTGGACTAACACAATATGGTGGATTTTTACACAACAACATGGAGGGGGAGAGATAGAGAAAAAGAGAGAAAGAGACCCTTATCGTTGATACATTTTCAAAACTATTCTCACTGTAATCATATACTTTGCACACGAACCACCAACCATTTGGAATAAGAAATCGTGAATGTATATACGTCTGAATGTCTTTGTCCGTCGTGTACAGTGGGGCAAAAAAGTATTTAGTCAGCCACCAATTGTGCAAGTTCTCCAACTTAAAAAGATGAGAGAGGCCTGTAATTTTCATCATAGGTACACTTCAACTATGACAGACGAAATGAGAAAAAGAAATCCAGAAAATCACATTGTAGGATTTTTAATTTATTTATTTGCAAATTATGGTGGAAAATAAGTATTTGGTCAATAACAAAAGTTTATCTCAATACTTTGTTATATACCCTTTGTTGGCAATGACAGAGGTCAAACGTTTTCTGTAAGTCTTCACAAGGTTTTCACACACTGTTGCTGGTATTTTGGCCCATTCCTCCATGCAGATCTCCTCTAGAGCAGTGATGTTTTGGGGCTGTCGCTGGGCAACACGGACTTTCAACTCCCTCCAAAGATTTTCTATGGGGTTGAGATCTGGAGACTGGCTAGGCCACTCCAGGACCTTGAAATGCTTCTCTGAAGCCACTCCTTCGTTGCCAGGCGGTGTGTTTGGGATCATTGTCATGCTGAAAGACCCAGCCACGTTTCATCTTCAATGTCCTTGCTGATGGAAGGAGGTTTTCACTCAGAATCTCACGATACATGGCCCCATTCATTCTTTCCTTTACACGGATCAGTCGTCCTGGTCCCTTTGCAGAAAAACAGCCCCAAAGCATGATGTTTCCACCCCCATGCTTCACAGTAGGTATGGTGTTCTTTGGATGCAACTCAGCATTCTTTGTCCTCCAAACACGACGAGTTGAGTTTTTACCAAAAAGTTATATTTTGGTTTCATCTGACCATATGACATTCTCCCAATCCTCATCTGGATCATCCAAATGCTCTCTAGCAAACTTCAGACGGGCCTGAACATGTACTGGCTTAAGCAGGGGACACGTCTGGCACTGCAGGATTTGAGTCCCTGGCGGCGTAGTGTGTTACTGATGGTAGGCTTTGTTACTTTGGTCCCAGCTCTCTGCAGGTCATTCACTAGGTCCCCTCGTGTGGTTCTGGGATTTTTGCTCACCGTTCTTGTGATCATTTTGACCCCACGGGTGAGATCTTGCGTGGAGCCCCAGATCGAGGAAGATTATCAGTGGTCTTGTATGTCTTCCATTTCCTAATAATTGCTCCCACAGTTGATTTCTTCAAACCAAGCTGCTTACCTATTGCAGATTCAGTCTTCCCAACCTGGTGCAGGTCTACAATTTTGTTTCTGGTGTCCTTTGACAGCTCTTTGGTCTTGGCCATAGTGGAGTTTGGAGTGTGACTGTTTGAGGTTGTGGACAGGTGTCTTTTATACTGATAACAAGTTCAAACAGGTGCCATTAATACAGGTATCGAGTGGAGGACAGAGAAGCCTCTTAAAGAAGAAGTTACAGGTCTGTGAGAGCCAGAAATCTTGCTGGTTTGTATGTGACCAAATACTTATTTTCCACCATAATTTGCAAATAAATTCATTAAAAATCCTACAATGTTATTTTCTGGATTTTTTTTCCTCATTTTGTCTGTCAAAGTTGAAGTGTACCTATGAACAAGATTACAGGCCTCTCTCATCTTTTTAAGTGAGAGAACTTGCACAATTGGTGGCTGACTAAATACTTTTTTGCCCCACTGTAGTCCTGAACAGAACTAAAGAGTTCACTCTGTTCCATTCGCTCCTGAAGCTGCTTATTTGAAGATAGACTAGCCAGCCGTGTCGATGGTTCCAGTGGGGTGATGAGAGTAGCGTACTACGGTGATTTGAGAAGAGTAGTACAGTAAGATGATTTGAAGAGTAATAGGATGGTCCCACTTAAATTCCATTTTCTAGATATTTGACTTAGGACAGCTAATCAGCCGTACCAGTGATTGTCCGAGAGGGGAGTTTTCTCCTCTCTCCACCTCGTGTTAATAGTCATAGTTTGAACCACTTTACACGCGCAGCTGCAGCCTGGCGATGTTTTGGTCTAGTCTGGGAGGTGAGTTTATTTTTTCTTTACCTCATGTTGAGGTTCAAACCTGTAGGCCTCACGTTTTTCTGGTCTAATGTTAATTTCGTTACCAATCCTTTTATGCACTCTGATGTGCGCTGAGAGTCGGGAAGCAAGTTCAGGGAGTGAGCATTTTAATAAATAAACACAACATAATACAAAATGAGAAACATGAACAATGCACAGACATGACACAGGAACAGAAACAATAATGCCTGGGAAGAAAGGAAGTGACATAAATAGGGCAGGTAATCAAGGAGGTGATGGAGTCCAGGTGAGTCTGATGACGCGCATGTGTGCGTAACGATGGTGACAGGTGTGCGCCATAACGAGCAGCCTGGTGACATAGAGACCGGAGAGGGAGCACACGTGACACTGACACGCTCGCTGACCTCACTTGGGGAGTGGCTACTTATGCACAGTTTATAGGAGATCGATTCTCTTATGGTTCCTAAAATCACATTACTACTTAATACTTTTATAATTTTTCATATTATATGCACGTATTGGATGGAAACTTGACAGATAAAGGGGATATACTTTCCAAGTTACAGTATTTCCTTTATACCATTTTTAATGACATTACAAAAAAGCAATCCATTTGAAATTATTATTCACCACTGACCATTACCCACATTCTTATGTTAGAAATATTGTTCCAGTATTCGCTTTAGAAACTGTTAGAGTGTCGTCGGGAAGACTGTCTGTTAACAAAGATATTCCTTTGGTTAATACTGGAGAGGACAAAGAGAGTCCTCTCCTCCTGTAATTTACAACAGGGTGTGAACTGTCAATCCTCCAGCAGCTCCCTTCCCCCCTTCTGTGTGTGAGAGAGGGCCTGGCTAGTGTCATCCACCGCCAAGGTGATCTGACCCATTCTGATCCTCACAGGGCAGTCATGTCACTATGCGTGGAAGCCAGGAAATGCTAAATGTGTTTATGTTCATTAACGGTCAATTACCATGAGAACGGCAGTTATTTGCTTGACAATCACCGACTGACAAAATGTCATTACTGCCACAGCCCTATCTAGGGATAATGAAAATACCTCTACTTTGGGAGAAGAGCAGCTCAGTTTTCATTGTTGTAGCTCGGGGGTTAAATGGGTTCCATAACACAAGCTGAGCCTCTGATTGCAATCAAATACGGGAGATTTCCAACTGTGGTCAATTTGGAGTACTTTTCTTACGCTCTTGGCCCATGATGACCCATATATCAACAACTATTTGTCACTTCACTGAATGCACTGAAATTAGTGAACAAAGCAAAACTTTTTGCAATGGAAAACAAAAATATGTGTTCTTATTGGACAAATCATATACAGTGCCTTTGGAAAGTAGTCAGACCCCTTGACTTTTTCACATTTGTTAGGTTACAGCCTTATTCTAAAATTGATTAAAAAAATTTTTATCTCATCAATCTGCACACAATACCCCATAATGACAAAGCAAAAACAGGATTTAGACATTTTTGCTAATTTATAAAAAATGTAAAACTGAAATATCACAGACCCTTTACTCAGTACTTAGTTGAAGCAACTTTGGCTGCGATTACAACCTCGAGTCTTCTTGGGTATGATGCTACAAGCTTGGCACACCTGTATTTGGGGAGTTTTTCCCATTCCACTCTGCAGATCCTCTCAAGCTCTGTCAGGTTGGACAGGGAGCGTTGCTACACAGTTATTTTCAGGTCTCTCCAGAGATGTCTGTGCTCTGGCTGGGCCACTCAAGGACATTCAGAGACTTGCCTCAAAGCCACTCCTCTTGTCTTGGCTGTGTGCTTAGGGTTGTTGTCCTGTTAGAAGGTGAACCTTCACCCCAATCTGTGGTCTTGAGCGCTCTGGAGCAGGTTTTCATTAAGGATCTCTCTGTACTTTGCTCCATTCATCTTTGCCTCGATCCTGACTAGTCCTCCAGTCCCTGCCGCTGAAAAACATCCACACAGCCTGATGCTGCCACCACTATGCTTCACAATAGGGATGGTGCCAGGTTTCCTCCAAAAGGGACACTTGGCATTTAGGCCAAAGAGTTCAATCTTGGTTTCATCAGACCAGAGAATCTTGTTTCTCATGGTCTGATAGTCTTTAGGTGCCTTTTAGCAAACACCATGCAGGCTGTCATGTGCCTTTTACTGAGGAGCGGGCTGTCATGTGCCTTTTACTGAGGAGTGGATTCCGTCAGGCCACTCTACCATAAAGGCCTGATTGGTGGAGTGCTGCAGAGATGGTTGTCCTTCTGGAAGGTTCTCCCATCTCCACAGAGGAACTCTAGAACTCTGTCATTGTGACCATCGGGTTGTTGGTCACCTCCCCGACCAAGGCCCTTCTCCCCCGATTGCTCAGTTTGGCGGTGCGGCCAGCTCTAGGAAAAGTCTTGGTGGTTTCAAACTTCTTCCATGATGGAGGCCACTGTGTTCTTGGGGACCTTCAATTCAGAAGAATTTTTTCATGTACCCTTCCCCAGACGTGTGCTTCGACACAATCCCTTCTTGGAGCTCTACGGACAATTCCTTCAACTGCTCTGAAATGCACTGTCAACTGGGGGACTTTATATAAACAGGTGTGCACCTTTTCAAATCATGTCCAATCAATTGAATTTACCACAGGTGGACTCCAAGTTGTATACACATCTCAAGGATGATCAACGGAAACAGGATGCACCTGAGCTCAATTTCGAGTCTCATAGCAAAAGGTCTGAATACTTCTGTAAATATTGTATTTCTGTTTTTTATTTTTAATACATTTGCAAACATTTCTAAAAACTTTTCACTTTGGCATTATGGGGATTGCTGTAGATTGCTGAGTATTTAAAAAAAAAAATACATTTTAGAATAAGGCTGTAATGTAACAAAATGTGGAAAATTCAAGGGGTCTGAATACTTTCTGAAGGTATTGTAGCATCTCCCTGTTCAATACGTTTCCTCCCTAATGAACACGACCCATGTCTGTCTTGGTGTCATGGAAAGGCATACTCATGTATAGAAAATAACTATCCTCTCTCTGTCTGTCCTTCAGGGCTGCGGAAATCATCTACTCCCTCACCCTGGCCAATATTAGGAGGTCTGGGAAGCGGAATGATTTTCCAGCTGTGGAGAATTACAGACTGCTCACTGAAGCCAGGAGGAACCTGGGCCTGTTCCAGCACCATGACGCTATCACAGGCACCGGCAAGGACTTTGTAGTGATCGACTATGGTACAAGGTATCACTTTTTTTTTATTGCTTGTTTTATTTGTTTTCATCGTCTTATTTGATGGGGAGAGATGCAGTTCAAACATGAACACACGGATGAATCAAGAATTTAATGGATTGCACCGACATGGTTTTGTGATTATTTCCAGCATCGTGCCGTAGACATTGGTTAAATGAAAGTGAAACACTATATATTTGACACAGAACTTTGACTGCTTTCCTCTCGGCATTTAATTAGAACAAATCTCGCTTCTCAGATTGTTTCATTCCATTTTGAATTTGAAACAAGTGATCGTCAACTCCGCTCACTGGCTGGTGCTGAAGGACAAAAGTGCATACAGTCACAATCCCTCAAAGGCCTTCCTTCAAATGGTGAGTAAAAAAAAGCATTGGCGTTTTAATTTCAGTGTTGAAACAAGGTAGTTGATTGTGCATAGCAACATTTCAGATTAGTATAGTGATTTTCAAAGGGTGACAGTTGATGGTGGTGGTGCAGGGAGTGAAATGCATGCAATAGCTACATTTGAAGTGTTTACCAGACTCTACCTTCGGCCAAATCCCTCAAGGAGGCACAACATCAGGATTTGAATATGCAAATTGCCCAGGCAGGAAGTCAACATCAATTTTCAGAGTAATGTAACCTCTTCCACTTCCTTGTTTCGCTACAGCAGCTGAAAGGACGCTTGATATGCATCTCACTCATCCAAACCTAATGAAAATGGTATTAAAAGTGAATGAGCCTTAGATGTTTAAATAGCTTCTCCGTTTTGAAAAGCGTTACCAATACCACAAAAACCAAATTAAATATATATTTTTGAAAATGAGTCTCAAAGAACTGGAAATGGCCTGTGGACTGTGTGTCGGTGTAGCTATACCAGATTGGTGTTCTTTTGCTAATCAACTCTAATCTCATGCAAATTTCTCTCAGGATGATATCCAGCCTGCTCAAGATGCCCTGCCTCGAAAAACAGTTCTGAAAATCGCCTCACAGCCAAGGTAAGGCATCGTACAGTTTCTCCCTTTTCCCTTACACATTCTGCCAGATATTATGACCCCTTTCATATTGCAAATATGATTTAGAATAAATACAGGAAGTTATAGTCTGGTCAGGTTGAACAATATCAAACCTGATGACAGCTGTGGAATCTTTTCTTCTTCTTTCAGACTTTTCAAAGCATTAGCAACTCGTACCAACCTGTCTATTTTCCTGCAGGTCTGTGGTCATCTACAACCCCACGGAGCAGGACCGCACGTCAGTGGTGACCGTGTATGTGAACACGCCCCACGTGCGTGTGGTCACGGACCACGGTCATCCCGTCCCCGCTCAAGTCAGCGCGGTGTGGCACGAACCCACCACAGCCTCCACAGAGGCCTTCCAGGTACAATTGTCACATTTTTGTCATTAGTGTTTGTATTTAGCCTTTATTTATCCATGTGAATGTTATTCATCGATAGTTCTTCATAATGGCAGTATCAGGTAGGACTATGAGGTTACCACTGAGATTAATTGGAGATTAACTGGAGATTGATTACCAATGTGTTACCAGTTCATAGTGAAAATATTTTTTTTATGTTCATGTATGCTTTCTCCCACGTTATCTCATGTTATGGTGTTTTCTCTTGGGGTCAGTTGTCATTCATAGCGCAGGTGCCAGCACTGGGTCTTGGGGTGTACCAGTTAGGTAAGGCTGCGATCGGCGGAGCGGAGACTGCAGAATACGTCTTCTTCAGGAAGAGCGGCAAGCTGTCCGTCAACGTGAAGCACTTCACAGTCAACATCCCACAGGACGCCTCCACCCCCCTCAGCATCCACAACCCCCACCTCCAGGTCTGGAGCTCCCCCACCACCGGCCTGATGGAGGTAAGACATGCACAGCATAGCATAACAAAGCATACCATAGCATAGTAAAGCATAACATAGCATAGCTTAGTAAAGCATAGTAAAGCATAACATAGCATAGCATAGTAAAGCATAACATAGCATAGCTTAGTAAAGCATAGCATAGAAAAGCATAACATAGCATAGCTTAGTAAAGCATAGCATAGAAAAGCATAACATAGCATAGCTTAGTAAAGCATAGCATAGTAAAGCATAACATAGCATAGCTTTGTAAAGCATAGCATAGTAAAAAATAGCATAGGAAAGCATAGCATAGCTTAGTAAAGTATAGCATAGCTTAGTAAAGTGTAGCATAGCTTACTAAAGCAGCATATCTTAGTAAAGCATAACACTTCACAACACAACAATGCAGAACTCCTGCAAAAGTACTATATAATTCAAAACAAAAAAATATGTTTTAAGTGAGAAGTAGGCATTGGTCTGAAGCCGAAAAATAAAGGTAATTCACACGAGCACCACAATGCATACTTCACCCATGCTCTACCAACATTTTCCAGCACACAGCTTTGACCTACTACAGTAGCTATGTTGGTCTATTGTACTTACAACAATGTGTAGGCAGGTTGCTTCAAACCTTCTCTAACAGCCTAATTCATACTCTTAGAGGAGGTGGTCCCAGAATAATGTGATTTGTACCACATACAAGCTAATGTATTGCATTCTTCCCACCCCACACTAAGACTCCCATTCCACTACCTTTTCATGCTTTTGTTTTATTATATGAAAGCAAGCTTTACTTTTATACTTACAACACCATCAGGCTTGATTGAGTGAGCTGTTTTGTCTTGTAGTAATGTGGTGCCTGCCTGTATTTCCTTAAAGCTTTATTTTTAACAATACATATATTTCCTAACATATTTTTGGGTCAGTAGGTACCCAACATAAGAACAGGAGGTGGTGTGTTCGACTCAGTCACTCATATAGATATAGAGGTCTATAGAGCATGTCTGCATTCCTGATCTCTGTTACCGTTAGCTTACCTGTGTAATATTTACATAAACTCAGAACCACTTGTTTTTCAAACATGGCCCTGTTTTATCAACTGCTGTCCATTATCAACTGAAGTCCATTATCCCTCTGAATAGTATGAATTAAGCTGTTTGACAAGGTTTGGATCCAGGGCAACCTGCCTGCACATTGTTGTAAGTAAAATAGACAAACATAGCTACTGTAGTAGGTCAACGTGTGCTGCAAAACCTTGGTAGAGCATGGGTAAAGTACGCATTGTGGTGCTCAGGTGAATTTCAGATCAATGCCGACTTCTCACCTAAAATATCATTTTTTTGTTTTTCATTTCCATGGTTTTCACACAGGAAGGTGACTATACAACATTATTATTCAACATTAGAATACAGCAAAACACAACAATAAAAGTAAAGTAAAAGTACACAATAATGACAAATGGCAACAGAAATAGTGTAGTTATTAGTATTTATTTAATATTAACAGCTGATTTTCCAGAGGGAAGCAAAAAAACTGAAACCCATTTAAGTCAATATGGAATAAACTGGAAAAAATCCCTGATCTCTTTTAGCAAGACAATCGAGAAAGCTCCCGGAAAATACACAAATAATCAACATGTATGTACCGATTAACTATTTACATGAACATGTACTTTAAAGTTTACTGAAGAAAGGCATAGTACTACATTACCTGTAAACAATAATCAGTTATTACAAAATATAAGATTTACAATCAAACCTACATTCATCAGATATAGTAAACTTTGTACATACAATTCAGGGATGGCCACAATTGCTCTTGAAGAGCTACAAGGTTATGCAGGCTTTCTTGTTCAAGCACAGTTCTACCATACCTGTACAAAATATTTGTAAGAATACATATTTACCAATCTGACATTGTATAGGTGCTCTAAATACTTTAGCTACAAATGTTCTTAGTAATGTTGTACACAGCAGTCCAACTCCAGTAAAAGAGAACACATTCCCACATTTATAAATGGCATCTATCCTGGCCATTAAGCAGGCTGTGGCATTCCCTGCAGCACGAAGATTGGTGTAGAGGTCCACTGCTCTTGTGTGCACGTCAGGAGAGGGGGTAATCAACTGCTTGTTTAACAATTCAACTGCAGAGCTGGTAAGTCTGGCTATGCGCAAGTCTCTGCCATTAAGCAGTGTGTCAATGGGATGTACCGTAGGGATGGCATGCATCTGACGGATGAGGGCAACGACGTCTTCCTTGAGAGTTTGAGAGCTGGTCTCTCCACGGTTATCTCCTCCGTAGTAGCAAGACGCGCGCACTAGTACTACATACACGTCACACTCCCTGTCCCTTGCCACTCAACAATGCCCAACAAACCCAAAGTCTCTTTTTAAGAGACACCTAATACATTTAAATTAGCACACACCGTGCGTGCACGCAACAGTGTGTGTGTGTCGGGAAAAGGAGGGGAATGTCAAAAACTATACATGAAAGAGAATGGTCAAAATATCAGGGCGGTGACGCTAACCTGTACGCTACGAACCCTGTTAGCTAGTTTATTTGTTTGTGCCCTGATTACACACAAGTGTCCAGATCAGCAGTTTACACAGATGACTTCAGCCAAATGAAAAACCTTCCATAGCAAAATATACCTAGCTAGCTAGCACCCTCTTTTTGCTTCTCATCCAACTGGTGTTAGCTAGCTAGCTTCAACCTGGTTTTAGATCTCTAAGATTCGGCTGAAAAGATTTTAGCATTGTCAGAAACGCTACAAAAGGGTAGCACATTGTTGGTTTTTATTGGGCAGAAATGTGAGTCGGGGGCGACAGGTAGCCTAGTGGTTAGGGCGTTGGGCCAGTAACCGAAAGGTTGCTGGATCGAATCCCCGAGCTGACAAGGTAAAAATGTGGGTTAACTGCCTTGTTCAGGGGTAGAACAACACATTTTTACCTTGTCAGCTCGGGAATTCGATCCAGCAACCTTTCGGTTACTGGCCCAACACCAACACCACTAGGCTACCTGTCGCCCCCGATTCACATTTCTGCCCAATAAAAACCATCAATGAACAAGGTAGTTAACCCACTGTTCCCCGGTAGGCCGTCATTGTAAATACGATTTTTTTCTTAACTGACTTGCCTGGTTAAATTAAAATAAAATGTGCTTGTGAGAGCAATAAATTGTGAATTTAATAAAAACTGTTACACCTACAAAAGTATTCAGTCCAAATGGATCTAAGTCTAATGGTCACCTTATGGACGCTGTAGCCTCGTTTTAATCCGACGTCTAAAATCTGAGCTAGGTTTGGGCAAAAAAATTGTCTGACAACCCTAATGCTAACAACCCTGTCAGAAATTCGGTATAGTGGTTCTCGGTAACGGCCGGACGGATCATGACGAGAGGCGGGGAGTGTGTTGTACCTCTAATCAAATTGATTTCGAATTTTCTTAGACATTGGTGTCATATTGGCTTAGATAGGATGCTAGGGAGATTTGAATTTAACATTGAGCTTCAATCAATCCCATACTATAGTCGTGCTGACCGGTGTGACTATAATTCTAGCCTATTCTAATATTAGCACTGAACCAGAGTCATAAAGTATTTAGTGACTGTGACCTGAACTGAAAGGTTGCATGGAATGTATCACACTTGTAGACTGTTAATGGTACTGACATGGTATCAAACCAGGGTCATCTGTGTGACACAAGACTACATTATTCCTCTGAGCTAAAGCATAGGCATGAGTTCTCGGAAACAAAACAAGTCTCAGGCGAGATTAGTCGTCACACAAGCTCATCACATTTTTCACCAAACCACCTCATCAACTACAACAACACAGGATACAGTCTGTGTGGTATTCCAACGGTATATCCGTTAGCTCTCTTTATTCATGTCAAGCTGCCAATGTAATGGTGATGATGTAAGTGTTGAATCCGACCATCTGACTGACACCCTCAGAGATTGAAGCTGAAAGAGGATGGCTCGGAACACCAGATCAAGGTGGAGTTTGCATGGTACGGCACAACCAGCAACCGAGATAAAAGCGGAGCCTACTTGTTCCTGCCCGACGGGGAAGCCAAGGTAACCCGACAACTTTATTAAACGTGATTGATTCTCCTTTGTCAACGTGTAGCATTACAGCTGTACTGAAACCTTTTAAAGAAGAGAGTGCTTTCAGCTCTTACAGTAAAGGGAAAGTAGATACCTAGTCAGCTGCACAACGGAATGCATTCAACCCCAAATGTGTCTTCTCCATTTAACCTAACCGCTCTGAATCAGAGAGTAGTTCTGTTACCCCAGTTTCCCTCTCTTTTCTCCCTTATTTGTGCTCCCTTACTGGCACACTCTCTGTAGGAGGTATTATTGGCAGAGGATGGATGGGAGATGGTGTTATGAGTGATTTGATCCCCATTGATTTTCTGTGCTCCTCCAGATGTACTCTCCCGCTCAGCCTCCAGTGATAAGGGTTACCAAGGGATCTGTGTTCTCTGAGATCACCACTACCTTCGATCATGTGACGCACACTCTACGCCTCTATAATGTTCAAGGTAATGATGGAACGTGTGTGTGTGCGTGTGTGCGCATGTGTGGCCAATCTACAATTGACTCCATTCTTTGTTAGATCTTGATCAGTGATATCAACTGAAAGCAGTTGTACAAACATGCATGAGACCTCAGAAAAACAGAACCTTGAAATATCAAAAAACCCTGAAATGTAATGTTTGTCTTTGAAATGGGAGAAGATCCAAAACCCTGTCTGTAGATGAGCTACACGAAGACTCACTCGGTGAGCCTACTAGGATAGTCAAGAGAGAGGGAGAGAGACGGTTTAGTCAGCGCAAAACCTTTTGAATGGCTTGCTTTTGTGGAGAAAATTAGTGTTGTTTTGTTGCGTGCTTGTCGATAAAAAGGAAGCTGCAGTCCTGCTACCCAGGAGAAGGAGACCCTGAAGGGCTGCATGTCATCACACAGCCAAACAGGCCTTAATTGGACCCAGCATGCAGATTTCTTACTGAAGAATGGTTTCATTGCAAATTTTGACCTGAGGGTACAGTATATAGAGATACAGTATACATGTTGCGAGACGTATCACTATAGTTGCAATTTACCCATTTGGAATGCTACACTGTGACATTGGTCCTCTATTAGTGTATTTACAATATTTAATGGCTCAATTTTGAGACCCAATTTACTTTTACTGCTTTTGCATTCACCCAAAGTCTATGTACTGTAACTGTGGATTTCTTTCTTTTTAGATATATTTATTCATGTTTTGCATTATTTCTGGGGGTGTTTATTTATTTTTTCATCTGAAGAACTGGGGCAAGTTTGTTCAACTGTTTTTTATTTCTCCTCTCAGTGGATTAATTAAGTTAGGTATGTAAAATGATATCAAACAATGTAAGATGTATTCTCCAAAAATGTACAGTACCAGTCAAAAGTTTGGACACACCTACTCATTCAAGGTTTATTTTTTTTACTATTTTCTACATTGTAGAATAATATTGAAGACATCAAAACTATGAAATAACACATATGGAATCATGTAGTAACCAACAAAGTGTTAAACAAATCAAAATAGATTTTATATTTGAGATACTTCAAAGTAGCCACTCTTTGCCTTGATGACAGCGTTGCACACTCTTGGCAATCTCTCAACCAGCTTCACCTGGAATGCTTTTCCAACAGTCACGAAGGAGTTCCCACATATGCTGAGAACTTGTTGGCTGCTTTTCCTTCACTCTGCGGTCCAACTCATCCCAAACCATCTCAATTGGGTTGAGGTCAGTGATTGTGAAGGCCAGGTTATCTGATGCAGCACTCCATCACTCTCCTTGGTCAAATAGCCCTCACACAGCCTGGAGGTGTGTTTTGGGTCATTGTCCTGTTGAAAAACAAATGATAGTCCCACTAAGCACAAACCAGATGGTATGGCGTATCGCTGCAGAATGCTGTGGTAGCCATGCTGTTTAAGTGTGCCTTGAATTGTAAATAAATCACTGACAGTGTTGCCAGCAAAGCACTCCCACACCCTCCTCCATGCTTCACGGTGGGAACCACACATGCGGAGATCATCTGCTCACCTACTTTGCGTCTCACAAAGACAAGGCGGTTGGAACCTATAATCTTACATTTCCACCAGTCTAATGTCCATTGCTTGTGTTTCTTGGTCCAAGCAAGTCTCTTCTTATTATTTGTGCCCTTTAGTAGTGTTTTTTTGCAGCAATTCGACATGAAGGCCTGATTCACGCAGTCTCCTCTGAACAGTTGATGTTGAGATGTGTCTGTTACTTGAACTCTGTGAAGCATTTATTTGGGCTACAATTTCTGAGGCTGGTAACTCTAATGAACTTATCCTCTTTTTATTTTTTATATTTAACTAGGCAAGTCAGTTAAGAACAAATTCTTGTTTACAATGACGGCCTACCCGGGCCAAACCCTAATCCGGACGACACTGGGACAATTGTGTGCCGCCCTATGGGACTCCCAATCATGGCCGGTTGTGATACAGCGTAGAATCAAACCAGGGTCTGTAGTGACGCCTCTAGCACGAAGATGCAGTGCCTTAGACCGCTGCGCCACTAGGGAGTTCTCTGCAGTAGAGGTAACTCTGGGTCTTCCTTTCCTGTGGCAGTCCTCATGAGAGCCAGTTTCACCATAGCGCTTGATGGTTTTTGCGACTGCGCTTGAATAAACTTTATTTTCCCAGATTGACTGACTTTCATGTCTTAAAGTAATGATGGACTGTCATTTCTCTTTGCTTATTTGAGCGGTTCTTGCCATAACATGGACTTGGTCTTTTACCAAATAGGGCTATCTTCTGTATACCACCCCTACCTTGGTCACAACACAACTGATTGGCTCAAACTCATTAAGAAGGAAAGAAATTCCACAAATTAACTTTTAACAAGGCACACCTGTTAATTGAAATGCATTCCAGGTGACTACCTCATGAAGCTGGTTGAGAGAATGCCAAGAGTGTGCAAAGCTGTCCTGAAGGATGACTACTTTGAAGAATCTCAAAAAATTAAATATATTTTGATTTGTTTAACACTTTTTTGGCTACTACATGATTCCATATGTGTTATTTCATAGTTTTGATGTTTTCACTATCATTCTACAATGTAGTAAGTAGTACAAATAAAGAAAAACCCTTGAATGAGTAGGTGTGTCCAAACTTTTGACTGGTACTGTATGTATTCCCAAAAAGTGTATTCGGAGACTCACTAGGAGTATAAGTAATACCTCGAAATCAAGCCAAAAGAGGAAGGACGCTTATAAATATGTGCTGTGAATATGCTCTGTGATTGTGCTAGTGTTCTCTCTCTCTCTCTCTCTCTCTCTCTCTCTCTCTCTCTCTCTCTCTCTCTTATGCTCTGTGATTGTGCTAGTGTTCTCTCTCTCTCTCTCTCTCTCTCTCTCTCTCTCTCTCTCTCTCTCTCTCTCTCTCTCTCTCTCTCTCTCTCTCTCTCTCTCTCTCTCTCTCTCTCTCTCTCTCTCTCTCTCTCTCTCTCTCTCTAGGTGTGGAGGGCCAGGCGTTGGAGATCTGTAACTCGGTAGACATAAGGGGGGAGTTCAACCGTGAAATTACAATGAGGTTAACATCAGATGTGGACAGCAAGGATCGATTCTTCACAGACCTCAACGGATTCCAGGTACTGTTACTGTATGACCTGGCTCTCTCTCGCTCCCCCTCTCTCTCTTTCACTCACTCTCTCACCCTTCCCCTCCCTACTCAAGGCACTGCCCCCAGATCATTCACTGAGTGAATGAGAATTTTATTTTGTACACACTGAAGGATAAGTGTACAGGTAAATCAGTCACAGCTCTTCGAAGGCTTACTTAATGAAAAAAGCCACTTTGATAGGAAATGTAGCCCTACAGTAACCCCTGATATTTAAGATAACACATGCATAGAGTGAAGAAAACACTGACAAAGAGCAACCTTACACAAGGTATACACTGTAACATTTCAATTAAATTTCTAGTAGGAATGCACAATTACAGCCCAGTCCCTAGCTGTCCAGTTGCAAGAAAGCCCTCCACAATATAAAAGAGCCATAAATACCAGAGCAAATACTTATTTTCTTGCTTCTGAACTGGAGATTTCTATGCGAGATTGTGCATGGACATTGAGCATGTCAACAGTTACGACGTGAGCAATTAACTATGATACAAATGGCTAGTAGCATTAGCTTGACATCAAATGTACATAGAAACTGGCTGAATGGGGGTATATTAGCTGTCCAAGTTCGTAGAAATGACTTCATGGACGTCTTCCATTTTGTCATGACAAAGTTTTGAATTGAAAACCGAAAGCTGAAATGCAGATTTAAACGATTACATTTTGTTCAGGGGAGAATCTTTCGGCAGATCAGTGTTTGAGCGCCCTTGCCAATTAGACACTCAGCCGTAATTCTAGAGAGAGGCAGTGTTTTCCCTCAAAATCTCCATTTGCATGTTTTTGGCAGTCGGACCTTACTTTCAGTGATTAAGAGGGATTAACTGCCATCAGAGATTACATATTTCTTTCTCCGACATGCAACGCTTCACGCAAACAAACAATAAACAACCCAGCTGAACAGCTTCCCGTACCTATTGTAGTCAAAACAAAGGCGGGCGGCTTAAGGTCCCACTCAACACACTTGCTCACTGGTGATTCAGTATGTGTGGGGCCAGGAGTTTTTCCCTTGTTAGGAAAAACTCTGGGTCCTTGTTGAAGCCTTTAACCTGGGCCTTTAGGTTTTCCTAGTCAGGTCACATGGTTCTTCAACATCACCTTGATATGTGACCAGAGACGGAAGAGGAAGTGAGACAGCTCACTCGCTCCTTTTTTTTCTGGTTAGTCAATGAACTAAGTAGACCAGACCCAGCTGCTGTCGCAATGGTGCCTATGAGAGAGCCACCCCTTAAGCAGACCAGAACTGTGACATTTAAAAAAAATGGTAAACGTCATCAAATCAAATTGTATTTGTCACATACTTCGTAAACAACAGTTAAAGACTAACAGTGAAATGCCTACTTACGGGCCCTTCCCAACAATGCAGAGAGAAAAAAAGAAAAATGATAGAAAAAAAAGTAGCACAATAAATAAATACACAAGGTGTAACAATAACTTGGGTATATACACAGGGTACCAGTATCGATTTGATGTGCAGGCGTACAAATTAATTGAGGTAAATATGTACATATAGGTAGGGGTAAAGTGACTAGGCAACAGGATAGATAGTAGCAGCAGCGTATGTGATGAGTCAAAAGATTTAGAGCACAAAGGGTCAATGCAGATAGTTAACCAAATAGCTACCTGGACTATTTAACTAACCATTTAGTAGTCTTATGGCTTGAGGGTAGAAGCTGTTCAGGGTCCTGTCGGTTCCAAACTTGGTACATTGGTAACGTTTGCCGTGCAGTAGCAGAGAGAACAGTCTATGACTTGGGTGGCTGGAGTCTTTGACAATTGTTTGGGCCTTCCTCTGACACCGCATGGTACAGAGGTCCTGAATGGCAGGGAGCTCAGCCCCAGTGATGTGCTGGGCTGTACGCACTACCCTCTGTAGCGCTTTGCAGTCGAATGCCAAGCAGTTGTCATACCAAGTGATAATGCAGCCAGTCAAGATGCTTTCAATGGTGCAGCTGTAGAACTTTTTCCAGATCTGAGGGCCCATGCCAAATCTTTTCAGCATCCTGAGGGGGAAAAGGCATTGTCGGGCTTTCTTCACGACTGTGTTAGTGTGTGTGGACCATGTTAATTCTTTAGTGATGTTGACACAGAGGAACTTGAATGTCTGGCCCCACTCCACTAAAGCCCAGTCGATGTGGATGGGGGGCGTGCTCGGCACTCCGTTTACTGTAGTCCACGATCAGCTACTTTGTCTTGCTGACGTTGAGGGAAAAGTTATCGTCCTGGCACCACACTGCCAGGTCACTGACATACTGACATCCTCCCTATAGGCTGTCTCATCGTCGTCGGTGATCACGCCTACCACTGTCCGGTCGTCAGGAAACTTAGTTATGGTGTTGGAGTCGTGCGCGGCCGCGCAGTCGTGGGTGAACAGGGAGTACAGGAGGGGACTAAGCATGGCGGATGTGTTGTGGCCTAGGGGGCGGCCCGTTAGAAAGTCTAGGATCCAGTTGCAGAGGAAGGTGTTTAGTCCCAGGGTCCTTAGCTTAGTGATGAGCTTTGAGGGCACTATGATGTTGAATGCTGAGCTGTAGTCAATGAACAGCATTCTCACATAGGTGTTCCTTTTGTCCAGGTGGGAAAGGGCAGTGTGGAGCTCAATCAAGATTGCGTCATCTGTGGATTTGTTGGGGCGTTATGCCTTTCAAAGCGTTTCATGGCTACAGATGTGAGTGCTACGGGGCGATAGTCATTTAGACTGGTTACCTTGGCATTCTTGGGCACAGGGTCATCTGATTGAAACATGTAGGTATTACCGACTGGGTCAGGGAGAGGTTGAAAATGTCAGTGAAGACACTTGCCAGCTGGTCAGCGCACATGTGGGACATCTTCATTTATCCACCATCTTTGATGTGATTTTCTCACAGATCCAGCCTAGAAGAACCATGGCCAAACTTCCCCTCCAGGCAAACTTTTACCCCATGACCAGTATGGCCTACCTTCAGGACCCCGGCACCAGACTGACCCTGCTCACCGCACAGTCCCTGGGCTCCGCCAGCCTCAAGAGTGGTGAGTGCAGGCCTGGGGATTTGCTCGGTTCTAAGATTACCATCTGTACAGTACATAGTGTCATCTGCTATTTTGGCACCAGGATGTGAAAAGAAGGAGAGATATGACTTGATTTAAAATGAGTGCAGTTTCTAGCGTGCTGTTTCTTGCCAAGCTAAAAATGTAGGCCCTAAAGATACATGTATGTTATGTGAACAGAAGGAAACGTGATATTGAAATAGATCAACTTTGACCTTTTCCCCTCCAGGCCAATTGGAGGTGATCATGGACCGTCGGCTGAACCAGGATGATAACCGCGGGATGGGCCAGGGCGTCCTGGACAACAAAGTTACTGCCAGCTCCTTCCGCCTGCTACTGGAGAAGAGGGCCAAGACCGATGGGGTACTAATACCAGGAATTTGAAGCAATTTTGTCATTTTCATAGTTACTGTAGTTTGTAGTTCTATTGTAGGTTTACTGAAGTTCCCTGACAATGGAAACTTGATTAAGACGATTAGTGTTCAAACATTGTCATATTACATTATGATCAATCCTCTCTTTTGCCAGTTACTTTTGCACCAGAGTATTGTCCTAACCCGTCCCTGCTTTGATATTTCCAGGCGGAGAAACCCTCTGCCCTCAGCTACCCGTCTCTGCTGAGTCACGTGTCGTCGCTGTACCTGAACCACCCTCTGATTCCCATGGCTGTGAGCACGGAGGCAGAGTCCCTGTCTCTGTCCCCCTTAAGCCCTCTGGCCTCATCACTGCCCTGTGACGTCCACTTGGTCAACCTACGCACCATCCAGTCCAAGGTAAAGATTTTTGTATTTCTACATAATACTTTCTTCTCTTTTCTCTCTGTGGAGCATAAGGCCTCAACAAGCCTTACATTCTGTTGCTCTTCTACCTGGGTAGTAATGTTTTAATCACGTTGCATTACGTAGTGATTTAATCAATTCTTTGTACTTGCATATTCATGGCGTTGAGACATTTTTCAAAGGAACCGTTCCTTATTTCTCAAAAAAGAAACGCTCACGTCATTTGCTACTGTATTCAAACAATGAATTACTGAAACATGTTAATACAATGTTGTCGCAACAGTAGTTACAGTGGTACTACATAGGAGCAACTCTTTACAAAGAGTTACTAAGTTTTCTAAAGTGATGACTGCACTGCTGTGTTCTCATAGTCATTGTCTTTAATATGATTAAGTTCATCCCTGACTGTATTGATTGCCCTGGCTGTATGGAATACTGGCTTAATTGCTTGTTAGGACAAAACACACACTCAGCACTCCTCCAAGGGGCTCTCCATTCATTTCCTTATATCATTCCTGTAAATACACTACATCTGTATGTTGTCATTCTAAGTCTTCTATGATCTCCTCTTTGTTGTTGCATGGCCCATCAACTCTGATGATACCGCCGTCTATCATGTCAAAGATCGAGCTAATTGTTCCGGAATCTGCCGACCAATTTGCTCAATTA
Organism: Brachymystax lenok tsinlingensis; assembly: GCA_030435695.1. Classification (NCBI taxonomy): domain Eukaryota; kingdom Metazoa; phylum Chordata; class Actinopteri; order Salmoniformes; family Salmonidae; genus Brachymystax; species Brachymystax lenok. The sequence goes on along the minus strand of CM059815.1, from coordinate 6,922,816 downwards.
TCGATTGTAAAAGGCACGCTCGGACATCCAATTTGACTCTGAGAACAAATCAAAAAGAGGAGACGTGCAGAATCGTTAAATGTGTTTTTCGACGAGGGCTTTGTACTAATTTATACGAATACTCACATGATGACACCACTGCCGCTACTACTACCACACTTAGTATGCACTGTGGCATCTCCACATACTCAGGAACTGTGGATGTAAAAAAAAAGGTTTCTGAAAGGGGGATGAAATTGACTGCAGTAACCCTGTTTCAGAGTCCGACCTGGGTTCAAATACTATTTAAAATCTTTCACTCTTTCTTGCCTGGTATTCCAGATAGGTGGGGTGGGGTTTGCGGTATTGAGACGATTCTATTGGTCCATTAATCCAGACAAGCTCAATAAAGCACAGATAAAGTGTTTGAAATGATTTAGGATAGTATTTGAACCCAGGTCTGTTGCAGAAGCAGCTCCTCGAACATGGCTGTGGAAATGCAGCTGACCTGTGAAAGGGTGGTCTCTATAATTGCCCCAGTGTTTAGGCTGAGAACAGGAGGGGTCTTTATTGGGACTGAAGCGTTTCTCACTGGTCCTACAGGAGGACGGGGGTGGGCCGTCGGACGAGGCGGCTTTGATTCTGCACAGAAAAGGCTTTGACTGCACCCTCTCGAATAGGAACACAGGGCTACTGTGTGCCACCACGCAGGGGAAGGTAAGGCCTGCCACACACATGCCGGCGCACTAGCACACACAAAAACACACACACACGTAAACACACACAAAAAGGAAAGTTGTGACCAAACACTTTATTATTTAGTGATTAAAGGGAATTTTAACCTGAGGGTTAACATGAGGTTTGCACGTGATGCTCTTTATTCAAGCAGCTAGTAGTACCATTTTTTTTTACAGAAATGAAGTTCCCCTCTAGCAAAATGGCTCAAGAGTCACTTGCCACAGAAAATGTGCAGTGAGGATGACAATCCTTTCATTACATTTCCTCCTTTTCCGATGTCATGACAACTATAAAAAATGCAACCATAATCAGTTTAAGTGAATACTTCTCTCTCCAAGAGGAAAATCAAGGCTGTTATGACCAAGAGTGTGTTCATTAGAAAATGGCCAGAGTAGATGGTGAAATCTCAGTTGACCCAGGCACTTCATCTTAATATATTTAATAAGCCTGTTAAGTGTCCAGTTATATTAATAGCTTCTAAAATGAAAGGGTATTTCATTTAGATCATATGTGTCAAATGTTTTTATTGAACCTATCCATCAACGCCTTTCATAATGGGTTTTCCTATTGAAACATGCGGGTATAACGCCATTGTTCACTGTTTGGATTGGTTCTCTCACAGATCCGCACGGAGAAGCTGTTTTCTGAACTGAAATTCCAGAGCATCACCCCTGCGTCTCTTACTCTGATGCACACGCCCGAGGAAGGGTCGAACCAAGAGGAAATCAGCCTTAAACCAATGGAGATCAGCACATACCGTGTGCAGCTGACATGAGCGCTGGCCAGAGAGTCGGTGACCGCTACAGTACATGCCCAACATCCGGCCTCTGTTCCTGTGCCGAAAAACATAGTCAGCGAGGCTATGCAGAAGCCTGAATGCATTGGACATCCTTGAAACAGACAGAAGGATGGAAGGAGAGAGGGAGGACGAGAAGGAAGGAGAAGGGTGGAGAAGTAAATGGAACTTGGTTAAGCTTAATTCTACAAGTGCAATATTATATTGTTTGAGTCCAGTATACAGTGAGGGAAAAAAGTATTTGATCCCCTGCTGATTTTGCACGTTTGCCCACTGACAAAGAAATTATCAGTCTATAATTTTAATGGTAGGTTTATTTGAACAGTTAGAGACAGAATAACAACAAAAAAATCCAGAAAAACGCATGTGAAAAATGTTATAAATGGAATTGCATTTTAACAAGGGAAATAAGTATTTGACCCCCTCTCAATCAGAAAGATTTCTGGCTCCCAGGTGTCTTTTATACAGGTAATGAGTTGAGATTAGGAGCACACTCTTAAAGGGAGTGCTCCTAATCTCATCTTGTTACCTGTATAAAAGACACCTGTCCACAGAAGCTATCAATCAATCAGATTCCAAACTCTCCATCATGGTCAAGACCAAAGACCTCTCCAAGGATGTCAGGGACAAGATTGTAGACCTACACAAGGCTGGAATGGGCTACAAGACCATCGCCAAGCAGCTTGGTGAGAAGGTGACAACAGCTGGTGCGATTATTCGCAAATGGAAGAAACACAAAATAACTGTCAATCTCCCTCGGCGTGGGGCTCCATGCAAGATCTCACCTCGTGGAGTTGCAATGATCATGAGAACGGTGAGGAATCAGCCCAGAACTACACGGGAGGATCTTGTCAATGATCTCAAGGCAGCTGGGACCATAGTCACCAAGAAAACAATTGGTAACACACTACGCCGTGAAGGACTGAAATCCTGCAGTGCCCACAAGGTCCCCCTGCTCAAGAAAGCACATATACATACCGTCTGAAGTTTGCCAATGAACATCTGAATAATTCAGAGGACATCTGAGAGAAAGTGTTGTGGTCAGATGAGACCAAAATGGAGCTCTTTGGCATCAACTCAACTCGCCGTGTTTGGAAAAGGAGGAATGCTGCCTATGACCCCAAGAACACCATCCCCACCGTCAAACATGGAGGTGGAAACATTATGCTTTGGGGGTGTTTTTCTGCTAAGGGGACAGGACAACTTCACCGCATCAAAGGGACGATGGACGGGGCCATGTACCGTCAAATCTTGGATGAGAACCTCCTTCCCTCAGCCAGGGCATTGAAAATGGGTCGTGGATGGGTATTCCAGCATGACAATGACCCAAAACACACGGCCAAGGCAACAAAGGAGTGGCTCAAGAAGAAGCACATTAAGGTCCTGGAGTGGCCTAGCCAGTCTCCAGACCTTAATCCCATAGAAAATCTGTGGAGGGAGCTGAAGGTTCGAGTTGCCAAACGTCAGCCTCGAAACCTTAATGACTTGGAGAAGATCTGCAAACAGGAGTGGGACAAAATCCCCCGAGATGTGTGCTAACCTGGTGGCCAACTACAAGAAACGTCTGACCTCTGTGATTGCCAACAAGGGTTTTGCCACCAAGTACTAAGTCATGTTTTGCAGAGGGGTCAAACTTATTTCCCTCATTAAATTGCAATTCCATTCATAAAATGTTTCACATGCGTTTTTCTGGATTTTTTTGTTGTTAGTCTGTCTCTCACTGTTCAAATAAACCTACCATTAAAATTATAGACGGATCATTTCTTTGTCAGTGGGCAAATGTACAAAATCAGCAGGGGATCAAATATGTTTTTCCCTCACTGTACCTAGTTATGCTGCAGTCTCAGGTTCTGTACCTTTGTGTGTTGCAATTTCACTTAAACTCACTCTATTGGGAAGACCACACGTTCAGATTTCCTTTTCCACAAATATGATTTTGTACAATGTGATTCTTTGTTTTCTTTTTATCGAGGTATGATTTCAATCATAGTGAATATTGCTTCATGTCCTTGGCGTGCCTGAAAAAAAGATTTGAAGGCCAACTGATTCTAAATATTAATTAAATATTTTACAGCGGTCAACATTTATATGTGATAAATCGTTAATTGCAAGTGAGATCTTGTTTTTGTTGTTTTTCCAAAGAGCCAAAAAAATGTGCCTTATTTCTCAATTTTATAATGAGCCCTATGTACATATCTTTGTATGTTGTTCTTGGGAGAAAATTGTCACTTACAATTTGCTATCGATGCGAAATGAATGCATTTAATAGTTGATGTCACAAGATTGATATGTGGCATTACATTAATTGATATGGGTCTGTTATTGTGACCTTCATATATGTACTGTAGTGATTGATCAATTAGATTTGTTTTGCTTTACACAGCTATCAATTTTTTTTTAAATCATATCTTATGATAACCTCAGTGCACTATATCTACTGCTTCAACAGAGATTTGCAATGTCCTCACTTGCGCCACCTCTACTGTTGTTTTGTGAAGCTCCTCTTGGTAGAGCACACAAGGCAAATTTTTTTTTTTTTTTTCAAGAAATTTGGGTGTACCAATCATAAAGCCATTCAATCACTTGCAGGTGAAGAGAAACTGCACTGCGAGCTCACTTAGAATGTTCACACTGCATTGACATTGACAAGCTGCTCTTCTCTGGGAAATTGTTATAATTGGATATTGATGCAAAAACACACCTGTAGTGTCAACATTCTGAGTGAACTTTCAAGGCCGGTTTTCCATGGAATAAGCTTATTCCTGGATTAGAAAGCACTTTCAATGGAAATTCTGCATCATCAACGCTTTTTAGTCTAGGTCTAGGCTAAATCTGTGTCCGGGAAACCGTCCCCTCAGTGTGGTTGATTATTATGTGCTATTGATTGAATTGGGGCCTACAGCTTAGATATCAAACTATGCAACTGATCCAACTCACCATTGAGCCATCCCCCACCTTTCTGCAATGACATCCATCTGAATGATTCAAATATTCTAAAATCTACAATAGTTAGTCATTAAATTCTTGTGACACATTTTGTCACTATGGCCAAAAGCGTACAACTGCTTGCTTAAGCATATGACACATGCCAAAGGTCACAAACCCTGTCATGTTTGCGCATGCTATTTTTGTTCTGTTCTGTTCTTTCTTGTGACCTGACAGCCATTTGCAATTCCACTTCCAACATGTTGCCATGGGTTTTTATTTTACATTTTGACCACCTTTGTGAAGTTCCAAGGAAACTAAAACCTTCTGGTAACGATGTTTACAATATTCCCTTACATTTCCTGGGGTGTTTTGAGGTGAGCGTATCAAAAGCGTGATACGGCAGCATGCCGAGCTAATAGGATGGTCAAAGAGTTGCACCTTCACTGCTAGTGGAAGGAATCAGAAGGATTCCTGGGACATTGGTTGCTAAATAAACAGTTCTGTTTGTATCAATGTAAATGAATGTGGAAACCATTGTTCCGTAACGTTTTTAATGTCGATGGGAATGTCAAAGCTAGTTTAATAGTTCTATCATATCGGATTAAATGATCAATTATTTTAAGTATTTCCGTTTGTGAGAGACAAAAGTTGACCTCAAGACAGAAGCTGGTCTGGGATGATTTGAAATCAAAAGCATGTTTGAGAAACAATATACTTTTCTTGGTATAGAATTTCAATAGTTTTGTCTATCTTTAAAAATCAGCATCAGGGGAGGGTGTTATGTGCAAATCTCTTTCTACCATTGTTGCTTGTTGAGAGTCACATTTTGTCACATGATCTATCTTTCTGTAAATATAATGTGAGATTAAAAAAGGATGAAACCCAAGTTACGTTTGCCAATTAAATGAAATAAAGTGCATAAAACAATTTGCACTTGTTGTTTGTAAGACACTGTTCCCTCCAAAATATAGCTAGATGCAATCACCATGGTAAAATGTTTTGGGATCAGTATTATAACAAAGAGCATGACACAAGTCATTTATGTCTTTCAGATTCAGACTTGACCTCCCGTTTGTTGATATCCAGGCAGCTCATATGGTTTGGTGTCCTTCTTCCGTTTGTTGATATCCAGGCAGCTCATATGGTTTGGTGTCCTTCTTGACTTTTTTCACCCGCCTCCTCATAATCTCTTTGAATTGTTCCTCTTTTTCCTTTTGTACTTTCTCTAATTCATCCTTTTCAGCATCTTCCTCCTCTGCCATTTTGATATGTAGTTCTTTTTGCCACTGTAGTGAAATGAAAATACAATTGACTTGAATTACCATCCCAACCTTAGTTATTTTCAACCACCATCAGAAATTACAATGACTTTGATTAAGCTATCCCTGCTAATATACTACACTATGTACAGTAACGGTTGGCTAATACGCTTTTAGCAAGAGAAAATCCTCAAAAAGCAATCAGGGTACAGTATATCCCCAGGCACAATGCCACCATAAGGAACACATCACACACACTGGAAAAGGATGACATTAATTTGTAATTATGCTCTATGATTTGTTTTTGGCACATCTCTATTTATGCAAGGGACATTATCAATACAAATTTACATTCATAATTGTAATCTGCATATATCAGGTTTGTAATACCTTGCTTGAATCACTTTTCATGTATGCCTTAATGTAATGCTCTCACCTGGTCCTCCACAACTCTCATCAAGTCAACATCTGTACGTGCATTGAAGTCCATGTAAGTTTGATGTTTCTTACTTTTTCTAGAATATATGTAATAACCATGTTAAATTAAATTTCACTTCTTTTCCATAGTTACATAAAGTATTGTAGTCATAACATAGAACAATTTAGCCAAAATCTGTTTCCTTTACCCCGGGGCACTGTGATATTCCTCTGCATGTCTGGTTGGATGCTGCGTCTTACTGGCAGGACCAGGGAGTGTTTCTTTAGGCCGTGGAGGACAGACTTCCAGCCTATGCCTGTTGGAGGGAGGTGGTGGTTCCTTCTTGGCCTTGGTGTGGGGGGTGAGCTGGAGAGGCGTGGGGGGCAGGTAGAGCTGAGAGAGGGTACATGCTAACCTCCAGGTGATCAGTTGGCCAGGCAGGCTAGCAGGTACGCTACAAGCAGAGGGAGATGATGATGGCTTACCTCCCTCACTGAGAAGACTGCTCTCTGGAACATTAATTTCAGCCTAGGAAACAAATAAAATAGCACATATATATATTGCAGTACCTTAACTTATGTTTAAAAAATAAATCAATAAGTTAGTCATTTTAGCAGTTATGCCTATCATTTGCAAAAACTTGGACAGAGTATTAAACAATGCCATGGTATAAACCACAGTAATGATAAAATATGCTAATCTTTAATTGGATCCATAAATCATCAAAAACAGCCTTTGTTCCTTTTGTTTCGATCAGAAGTAAGAACCAGTTTTAAATCTTTCTGATGCAAATTATATTTCAGCTAACAATAAATGTGTGAATAAGAAGCCAAGTTGCTGTTTCTGTTTGGATTTTAAGACTGAATCCTCTCAGTATACAGGTAATTGATATTTCGTTTTCCGAATCTTCCATACTACAGACTGTGACAAATTGGGACTTTCAGGATTTTCCTAATGACGTTATTCAGCTCTAACCTGGTAAGCAGATATGTTTGTGCTTTAAACAATGCTTTGTAAAGGGAAAAGCAGTTGTGACAATACAGCAGTTGTATATGAAAAGTCAAAGACATCTCTTTTCTTTAAGAGTAAGTTGACATTTGAGATAAATAAGGCCCAGAGTTTTTCCTGACCATGTGACCCGACTAGAAAAAGATCTGGACCTTAGAGATATCAAAAACAACTCAGCACCTCTATAACCCGGGCAGCGTCTCCGACTCTCTGGTCTGTCTCTTGGCACAGGTGTTCCTGCAGAGCGATCCAGGCCACATTCCTCAGCCCCTCCTGTAACACAGCTCCGCTGAGCCCTCGGCATACGCACACCAAAGCCTGAACAGCACTGTAGCGCAGCTGCCAAGCCTCGGCGCCAGCTAGCGAATGAACAGATGACACCACACTCAGTGAAAACCCTGACAAACTGGAGACCAGGATAGGGAATTAATGCTTTAGACTTTTGGTGTAAAGATAATGGCTAACTTACAAGCTGTTTCATTGGAACGTACTCTTGCTTTAAACTAATGTATGCAATGGAAGTTTAGGCTAATAAATCATATAGGCATAAAATCTGAAGACGGTGAAAAATCAGTTACACCCACAAACCAAAACAGATGTGGCTATTTTTGTACAATGCTCATGTTTCAGTGTTTGCTTGTTTTTCACTATCTCCATCTGTCATGCCACTTCCTGGACTTACAGTGGTTCAGAAGTTTAAGCAGTCCATCAGTATTGTGATATCCTGGAGGGGTTTGACTGCCCAGCAGAGCTGTTTTCTGTATCTCTGCATTGCTGCTATGCTGGCATATGTCTGCTAACACAGTGGTATAGATGTGTTCCAACTGCCATGGCCAGCAACCACTCTGAGACATACCTTCCTGGAAAAGAGGATGACATACTTTTAGCATGAATGAAAGAAATTGAAAGAGAGAGAAGTTAATTTAGTGTGTGGATATGGGCCGGCTTTACCAGAACCAGATTTAGTCTAGACCTGGGCTAAAAAAAAGCATGCTCAATGGAGAATCTCCAGTTAAAATAACCTTTAGTCCAGGACTAGGCTTAATCTTGGTTAGGGTGACCAGCCCATGATATGTATGGCAGTTGATAGCTTTACGTTTTCATCTATAATCCCATCCTGCTCCGTCTTTGGGTTGATGTGGAGACTCATCAACATCTGAAGGCACAACAAGCTGGACTTTGCAGCCTCACCCAGAACCATTAATCCCAAAGCACAGTCCACCCTGGATTTAAAATAGATTAAATAAAATGTATTAATTTAGATTTGGATGATTACACAAGTCTTTATGACTTGATACTGGTATAAAATAAACATTCATATATTTATGAAGAATGATACATGAGGAGTAATGTATGAACTAATGTATGAGTGATGTAGTCTGCACTAATGTTGCACTAATGAAAAGTTTGACTGTTGGAAAGAACAAGATTACAATACAGTGAGGGAAACAAGTATTTGATCCCCTGCTGATTTTGTACGTTTGCCCACTGACAAAGAAATGGTCAGTCTATAATTTTAATGGTAGGTTTATTTGAACAGTGAGAGACAGAATAACAACAAAAAAATCCAGAAAAATGCATTGTAAAACATGTTATAAATTGATTTGCATTTTAATGAGGGAAATAAGTATTTGACCCCCTCTCAATCAGAAAGAATTCTGGCTCCCAGGTGTCTTTTATACAGGTAACGAGCTGAGATTAGGAGCACACTCTTAAAGGGAGTGCTCCTAATCTCATCTTGTTACCTGTATAAAAGACACCTGTCCACAGAAGCTATCAATCAATCAGATTCCAAACTCTCATCCATGGCCAAGACCAAAGAGCTCTCCAAGGATGTCAGGGACAAGATTGTAGACCTACACAAGGCTGGAATGGGCTACAAGACCATCACCAAGCAGCTTGGTGAGAAGGTGACAACAGTTGGTGCGATTATTCGCAAATGGAAGAAACACAAAATAACTGTCAATCTCCCTCGGCCTGGGGCTCCATGCAAGATCTCACCTCATGGAGTTGCAATGATCATGAGAACGGTGAGGAATCAGCCCAGAACTACACGGGAAGATCTTGTCAATGATCTCAAGGCAGCTGGGACCATAGTCACCAAGAAAACAATTGGTAACACACTACGCCGTGAAGGACTGAAATCGCCCGCAAGGTCCCCCTGCTCAAGAAAGCACATATACATGCCCGTCTGAAGTTTGCCAATTAACATCTGAATGATTCAGAGGACAACTGGGTGAAAGTGTTGTGGTCAGATGAGACCAAAATGGAGCTCTTTGGCATCAACTCAACTCGCCGTGTTTGGAGGAGGAGGAATGCTGCCTATGACCCCAAGAACACCATCCCCACCGTCAAACATGGAGGTGGAAACATTATGCTTTGGGGTGTTTTTCTGCTAAGGGGACAGGACAACTTCACCGCATCAAAGAGACGATGGACGGGGCCATGTACCGTCAAATCTTGGGTGAGAACCTCCTTCCCTCAGCCAGGGCATTGAAAATGGGTCGTGGATGGGTATTCCAGCATGACAATGACCCAAAACACACGGCCAAGGCAACAAAGGAGTGGCTCAAGAAGAAGCACATTAAGGTCCTGGAGTGGCCTAGCCAGTCTCCAGACCTTAATCCCATAGAAAATCTGTGGAGGGAGCTGAAGGTTTGAGTTGCCAAATGTCAGCCTCGAAACCTTAATGACTTGGAGAAGATCTGCAAAGAGGAGTGGGACAAAATCCCTCCTGAGATGTGTGCAAACCTGGTGGCCAACTACAAGAAACGTCTGACCTTGATTGCCAACAAGGGGTTTGCCACCAAGTACTAAGTCATGTTTTGCAGAGGGGTCAAACTTATTTCCCTCATTAAAATGCAAATCAATTTATAACATTTTTCACATGCATTTTTCTGGATTTTTTTGTTGTTATTCTGTCTCTCACTGTTCAAATAAACCTACCATTAAAATTATAGACTGATCATTTCTTTGTCAGTGGGCAAACGTACAAAATCAGCAGGAGATCAAATTCTTTTTCCCCCTCACTGTACACAGCCCAAACCAACCAGTTGTCTTTCTGCAGCTCCTCTCTCAGCATGATGAGGTGGTGTGCCACTTGGGAGAGCTGGCGGACATTGTTTTGTACACAATACCAACTGAGAAGACAATGCCAGAGCACCTGGTTCACGTCGTACTCCTGACAGTCTGCCTGAGCCTACAGTACACAACATATCACATATGGAAAGCATCAGGACGTAGCTCCGGGATATGCCAACAGTATACAATGGGTGGGTCTAATTCTGGACGCTTATTGGTTGAAATCGCATTCCAGCCTGTGTCCATTCCACAAATTACCACAGGCTAAAGCTATGACTTTGAAATGCCTATTTACTCTGTTCCATCTCACTGCGCAATCCACTGACTCATCAACCCAGCCAGGCAATTTATATACTTGATCTCCACTGTAAAAAGCATCTTGACATTATTCCCCATTTCTTTTAAACTAGCAACTGGTTTTCAATAGCAGAGATTTGTATACTGTCTCACTGACATTTGCAACATTGTTTCAGTATTGAAATTCTACCTCTAGCTGTCCCATAGTAATAAACTGTGTAAGGGTCGGGATGAGACTGACAGGCTTTTCTCAGCCAGTCGAAATCATGAATCAGCTGGCATAATTTGTATGGCTATTTAGAAATGTCGACAGAAAACAGGTCGAACGAAACAAAATGCAGCCTTTACAGTTTAAATTTGAAGTGATTGTGTTAGCTGTGTTGTTGGCTAGCTCCTCTGAACAACAGTGTCCTGATGAGAGAGCACATTTTCTATGCCAGGCGAAATCGCCCATCATTAGCTCATTGTTATGGATGCAGATCCGCCAACTCTCACACATTGGCAGTGAGACACACGCATTTGACCCTCTTCTCACGCATTGAAAAGTACTGCTTTTATTTTTCGAATTAGTTAATTGTATAGTCAGCGCGATAACTTTTCAACTGTGCTCCAAATCGTTTTGAAATCGGAGCATCTGCGCCTGCATTTTAACATCACGAGCGGAACCTCTATCATTGTCCTGTTTGCAACAGCACAGTGAACAGCAGCACATTGAAGCATATGATTGGTATAGTTATGTAAGGGATCAAGGGGATTGAATGCATGTTTTAAAGAAACGCCCCTCTAAATTAGAGTGGAGCTGAATGCAGAGCGAGAATGTTCTCCGCTGAGTTTATAAAACTGTAAAAAGAGCAGCACCGGTAGTGCTGTATTATGTACAATGACAACATTTTTTTTTGCTGTTACTCCCGGCCCTATTATTGCAGAATGCAGCCTTTTGACAGCATGTACTAAAGTCGATTTAATCCACACTTGCATTAGTCCCCTCGTTTGGTGATTGGCATTTAGGCTGTGACAACGAAAAGGTATCAGACAGATTTACAGCAGTGGTGGTCAGTGCGGTTTATGATGAGGGGGGACGATTTTCTTATTTCTATTACATCATGTTTGATGACTGTCATTTATATTCCATTCACCCAGTTCAATGTAACATAGATAGATTTAGGCTACTACATGATACAACATTTTTCCCTATACCCATCATGAGGTTGCTACAACCTAGCCTATGAATGAAAGTTTACAACATACAGTTGAAGTCGGAAGTTTACATACACAGATTTCTTGTTACCAAACTATAGTTTTGGCAAGTTGGTTAGGACATCTACTTTGTGCATGACACAAGTAGTTTTTCCAACAATTGTTTACAGACAGATTATTTCACTTAAAATTCACTGTATCACAATTCCAGTGGGTCAGAAGTTTAGATACACTAAATTGACTGTGCCTTCAAACAGCTTTAAAAATTCCAGAAATTGATGTCATGGCTTTAGAAGCTTCTGATAGGCTAATTGACATAATTTGAGTCAATTGGAGGTGTGCCTGTAGATGTATTTCAAGGCCTACCTTCAAACTCAATGCATCTTTGCTTGACATCATGGGAAAATCTAAAGAAATCAGGCAAGACCTCAGGAAAAAAGATTGTAGACCGCAAGTCTGGTTCATTCTCGGGAGCAATTTCCAAACGGCTGAAGGTGAAGGTACCACATTCATCTGTACAAACAATAGTACGCAAGTATAAACACCATGGGACCATGCAGCCGTCATACCGCTCAGGAAGGAGACACATTCGGTCTCCTAGAAATTAACGTACTTTGGTGCGAAAAGTGCAAATCAATCCCAGAACAACAGCAAAGGACCTTGTGAAGATGCTGGAGGAAACAGGTATCCACAGTAAAACGAGTCCTATATCGACATAACCTGAAAGGCCACTCAGCAAGGAAGAAGCCACTGCTCCAAAACCGCCATAAAAAAGCCGGACTACGGTTTGCAACTGCACATGGGGACAAAGATCATACTTTCTGGAGAAATGTCCTCTGGTCTGATGAAACCAAAATAGAACGGTTTGGCCATAATGACCATCATTATGTTTGGAGGTTAAAGGGGGAGACTTGCAAGCCGAAGAACACCATCCCAACCGTGAAGCACGAGGGTGGCAGCATCATGTTGTGGGGGTGCTTTGCTGCAGAAGGGACTGGTGCACTTCACAAAATAGATGGCATCATGAGGAAGGAAAACGATGTGGATATATTGAAGCAACATCTCAAGACATCAGTCAGGAAGTTAAAGCTTGGTCACAAATGGGTCTTCCAAATGGACAATGACCCCAAGCATACTTCCAAAGTGGCTTAAGGACAACAAAGTCAAGGTATTGGAGTGGCCGTCACAAAGCCCTGACCTCAATCCTATAGAAAATTTGTGGGCAGAACTGAAAAAGCGTGCGTGAGCAGCTCTGTCAGGAGGAATGGGCCAAAATTCACCCAACTTATTGTGGGAAGCTTGTGGAAGGCTATCCGAAACGTTTGACCCAAGTTAAACAATTTAAAGGCAATGCTACCAAATACTAATTGAGTGTATGTAAACTTCTGACCCACTGGGAATGTGATGAAAGAAATAAAAGCTGAAATAAATCACTCTCTACTATTATTCTGACATTTCACACTCTTAAAATAAAGTGGTGATCCTAACTGACCTAAAACAGGGATTTTTTACTAGGATTAAATGTCAGGAATTGTGAAAAAAACTGAGTTTAAACGTATTTGGCTAAGGTGTATGTAAACTTCGACTTCAACTGTATATAAATAGCTTTTTCAATGTTTTACCATTTTTGTTTTTATGAAATTCACTGAGGAGGATGGTCCTCCCCTTCCTTCTCTGAGGAGCCTCCACTGGCCTACAGTATGTTTTAGCAAGGAAGTTTGGTAGGGTGACCTTATTTGTAACTATGAAAATCATTTTGTCAAACAGATTTGAACCGAAAAGTGAAAGTTGATTCTAGAGGGGGGAATGAATATAACAATTCTTTGGTTAGGTTGTAGGGGCAGATTTATGTAATCTTGTCTTCAGGAGATTTTATTATCTATTTACTTTATTTAGTCTGATCAGAGGAACAATTCTCATTCTTAACAATGGGTTAAAATATAGGGTAATTACTGTGCTTGTCACCAAGAACCCTACCGTTATTCCCCACACTTATTCTATTATTCCACTTCTTCCAAATTTTGCCAGTGTAATCACATATCTGATATGCGTACTTGTGTCTTTGAAAATGAATTATTTATTATTATTATTATTATTTTATTATTACAGCCATTAATGGACAGTTTTGAATAAGTCAGACAAATAAGCATTGGATATTAAATGCTCCAGGAATCAAAAATAAGTTTTGATATTTTAGTAACGTGCACAAACTAGACAGAGATGGTAGGGGTCCCACAACTCATAAACACATATTTTGTCTACTTAGAGTAAGATGATGGCAAGGAAGTAGCATTGTAAGATCTTTGGCTAGTGCTAGCTGGAACGGCTCATAGGGCAGGAGCCTTTCTCCTGTTTCTGTACCGTGAGGCAGCTTGATGTAAAGTACACCCCCTGGACAGGATGCAAGTCTATTGCAGGGCCTTACCACCTATCTATTTCTTTAGTAGGCATAAACCACCTGAATGTTGATATTCATTAGATTTTCCTTGAAGGTTGGGTGATTTTGAGAAATTATTGTTATAACAACAACCTTTTCAAACACCCAGCACTTTGGAAACACAGATCAGGGATGTCCAACCCTCCTGGAGAGCAAGCAGTATTTTCTTCCAGACCAATTTTAAAGAGAGTTTTCACCCAAATTACAAAATACTAAATGTTTGTGTCTTTACCTTGAAAGCAGTCTATGGACAAGGAGACTACAATCTATGATTTGGTTACCCACTGTCATCAAGCATTAATATTTACATTTCCTGCACAGAAAATGTTGTGGTAACACTCCCCTGGCACGTGTCTCACACAACCTTACACCTGAGAACAGGGATCAATCCCTGTCTCCAACCTTCCCAGTGTTTCTAGCATTTGACTGTGTACCTAATCTCATTTCATTACTGTTTGAATAAAGTGTCAAACCACCTAAAGCAATATGTTTTTGTTGCATTCTTTACATTTCATCCCCCAAAAATCTAAAAGTAACAAAGTTGTCAAATTTTCAGAGTTTATTTAATGTTCAAGCATACTAAAACACACCTGAAGTAGACTACAGAAGTGGCAAGGTCTTTGCCTGGAGAAAACCAACCCACAAGAATTCAGAATCACATCCACAGAGGAGGAAGCCTAGATAAAATTTACGAGCAGCAACGGTGAGGATCACCCCAGACGCTCTGAGGCTGGCTCCTCCCAAGATTTTTTAGACCAGGAAGAGGAGCCAAGCAAGTTCCCCAACAAGAGAGGGAGAGGACGCGGAAGAGGCCAACATGAAGGGGGAGGAAAAAATCCAGACTATCCAACCACACGGAGCAGGACCAGAACAAGGCTGTGATCAACATTTTTGGAGAACCCCTTGTCCGTGTGGTTGAAGGGTCTTGTCTAAAGGACTGTCCTTTGCCCCCAAGTACTCAACTCATGAATTCAATGCAAAGATTGACCTATTTTGTTTCTATGGGAATCTACATCTGAAGGCCTGGTACACGCAAAACCTTTCTCCAACTACAGACACCAGTGTTTCAGGTCAGGCAGTTTCTGTGCCCTCAGAAAACACCTTTTAAGCCCAAGTCCACCTTTTGTCCCATCGTCCAGAATGTCACACTAAATACATTTGCCAAGAAGGTGTTTAAAAAAGGTAAAATTTACTCTAACCTAACACAACGTAACCTTTCTAAGAGAGGGATGCAGTTGAACCATTGTCCAAAAATGGATGGATTGTGGTTAAAAAAGCAGACAAAGCTGGCGCTACAGTAGTGTGGAGTAAAGACAAATATGTGACAGGTGCCTACCGTCACTTAGAGAATGATGAATTCTACCGATCTCTTACCTTCAATCCTACAGAGGACCTAAAAACTGAATTGAAAGAGATCCTCACAGAAGCTAAGGAGAATGTCTACATTTCAGACAAAGTATTATCTTATTCCAAAAGAAAAACCTCCCAGGAGGACCAGTGATTATTGGTAAGGAAAGTCTGAAATTGATTACTTTATTAAGCCTCATCTGCCGATACTCCCAGCCTATCTTCAAGACACCACAGATGTATTGAACAACATTAAGGAATTTAACAATATAGGTACAGGTTTCTTTTTAGTCACCATGGATGTGGAGTCTCTATACACCACCATTGAACACGAACAAGGATTGGCAGCTATGTACCATTGAGTACCTGGCCTGAGACTGAGATGCCTCCCACAGAATTCATTGTTTCACTGACTGAATGGACTCTTAATAATAACATCTGTCTTTCAGGACCGTATTTTTAAACAAGTCCAAGGATGTTCCACGGGAGCTTGCTACAGCCCTTCCTACGCTGGTTTCTACTTATGTAAATGGTAAAAATGACTTCATTTTGGATCCTTCTAAAAAAAACAGTTATTTGACCAGATTATATGTTTGGGACGCTATATTGATGATATTTGCCTGTTCTGGTCTGGCTCAGAAGATTAACTTATTTCCTTCCACCAATATCTTAACAGCATAAACCCTAACATCAAACTAAGTATGGAGTACAGCAAGGAAGACATTCATTTTTTGGACCTTGAGATATGTAAAAATGACAAAGGTCGTTTGCACACATCAATCTTTAGGAAGCCTACAGATGGGAATACCATTCTGAGGGCAGACATGTTTCACCCCGACAGGCTAAAAGAGAACATTCCATATGGCCAATTCCAAAGAGTCTGCAGAATTTGCGATCAGGAAACAGACTGCAGTGTCAAATCTGCTGAATTGGAGAATTGCTTCTTGAATCGCGGTTACAGTGCTCAGGACCTGAAAGATGCGGGTATAAGGGCCGGACGACTTGACAGAGAACTTTTGCGAAAGGGGAGCACACTGTGATGTACCAGAGTGTACTTTGTTACAAAATACAGCACTGAAGCAGAGAACATTAAAATAGTCATTAAAATAATTGGGGAGTCATCCAAAGTGATACGCTACTACGCCAAGTCTTCCCAGAGCCACCAATCATAAGCTTTAAGAGATGTCCTTGCCTAAATGACAAATTAGTCCACAGCTATCTTCCTGGTGACTCTCAAAAAACTTGGCTATAGACCACAAACCCAAGGGCTCTTTTAAATGCAACCTGTGAAACCATTGCAAAAATATTACACAGAAAAAGTATTTTGTTGACACAGCAAAAATTGAGTATCAAGTCAAGATTTTCATTAACTGCAAAACCACTCATGTCATCTACAGATTGGAACGTCCACAGTGCAAGGTGTTCTACATTGGACGGACAAAGAGATGCCTTCAAGACCGCTTAGCGGAACACAAGTACGTCAAACGGGTAGGCAACGAAGATTACCCCATGGCAAGGCACTACAAGTCCTCACACCATGGCAACCCTGCCTCCCTACAAGCTATGGCTATTGATCATGTTCCGACCTTAATTAGAAAAGGGGGACCGTCTTAAAACAGCTAAACCAAAGGGAAGGTTTTTGGAATTTACAAACTACAGGCCACTAAGTACCTTGGTTTAAATGAAGATATGGATTTCTCACCTTTCCTGTAGGGTCGTGAGAGGTCCCTTTGCTGTCATCTAGTGGACATACTGCTCAGCTATATTTAGACTGTTGTGGTCCATGTTTGCTGTGATCTAGTGTACTATAAAATAGATTGCTCTCCTATTCTTAACACTTTGCCCAGTCAAACTCAATGTTAGAACTACTTTTCTAGGGGTTCTGATGCGTCAAGCCTTGATTAGCATTTTTGATAACATATTTACAGTATTTAACTTTTTGAATTTATTATGTGTATAGTATTGCTTACTAAGTGTTGTCCAGTGAATTCTGTATCCACTACCTCTTCAAATCAGTGTTGATTGGAAAAAGCTGTTCAAAAGAGGACATTGTATTATCTTTGTACTCCCTGAAGAAGGCCATGCAGCCGAAACGCTTCAGAGTTTTTAAACTTTGTTTCCATTGAACATGCCATACAAATAAAGGCATTTTAATTAATTATATGAAGAGTGCCTTGGTCCTCCTTTCTTTTGATGACGAATTTACACCTTTTACCAAAGAGCACCTTCTGTCTACCAAAACCTACTATTGTGTACCTTAGCACCTTCTGTCAACCAAAACCTACTATTGTGTACCTTAGCAGCTTCTGTCTACCAAAACCTACTATTGTGTACCTTAGCACCTTCTGTCTACCAAAACCTACTATTGTGTACCTTAGCACCTTCTGTCAACCAAAACCTACTATTGTGTACCTTAGCACCTTCTGTCAACCAAAACCTACTATTGTGTACCTTGGCAGCTTCTGTCTACCAAAACCTACTATTGTGTACCTTAGCACCTTCTGTCAACCAAAACCTACTATTGTGTACCTTAGCACCTTCTGTCAACCAAAACCTACTATTGTGTACCTTGGCAGCTTCTGTCTACCAAAACCTACTATTGTGTACCTTGGCAGCTTCTGTCTACCAAAACCTACTATTGTGTACCTTAGCACCTTCTGTCAACCAAAACCTACTATTGTGTACCTTAGCAGCTTCTGTCTACCAAAAGCTACTATTGTGTACCTTAGCAGCTTCTGTCTACCAAAACCTACTATTGTGTACCTTGGCAGCTTCTGTCTACCAAAACCTACTATTGTGTACCTTAGCACCTTCTGTCAACCAAAACCTACTATTGTGTACCTTAGCACCTTCTGTCAACCAAAACCTACTATTGTGTACCTTAGCAGCTTCTGTCTACCAAAACCTACTATTGTGTACCTTAGCAGCTTCTGTCTACCAAAAGCTACTATTGTGTACCTTAGCAGCTTCTGTCTACCAAAACCTACTATTGTGTACCTTAGCAGCTTCTGTCTACCAAAACCTACTATTGTGTACCTTAGCAGCGCTTCCCTTCCTTGTTCTTTTTTTCCCACCTGAACTGTGGTTTTTAATTTTCTACCCTGGTCATAGGCCTAAGCCATGTCCAAATACATAGCATTGCAGGAAATTAGCTTTAAAAAAGTAAAATTTTCCTGGAGGAGGACCCCCAGTCCCCCGTCTAGCGGTTGTGCCGTCTCTCTCCGAGCTTTCTTCAAAAGTTGGCAGACCTGTGGATGTATCCAAATAAATGTCACTAGAAAACATCTTAAACAAACGCGAATGCAGCTACTTTGCTGTTATTCTGGCTGCACTGTTTGACGTGACCGTAAGCTGGCTGCAGTTGACTAGCTAGCAAGCAAGGGATAAGAAGGTTGCCAGCCAGTATGGCAATGGAACATTTGGAATGAACGACTGGGTCGCGTCCATAGATACAGAACAAAAAGACTTAACGACTGGGTCGTGTTTCTGGCAACAAAACCGATAGAACGAACGACCACTCGGCTTGGGTAGCAACCATAGATTTATGTCGGGACTATATCTCCTGAAAGGATGAAATAGTATGAATAAATTAATCAAAATAAAGTTTTTTATGAAAATATGTCAATCATTATTTGAATATGTTGGTAACCCTTGTATAAAAGTGATAATGCCCTCGAAGCCGGTGTTTGGAGTATATATTGACACGGTTTGCCAGCACTCGACTTTGTCTCGGGACTAACAACACCCGTGCCAATATATCTTCCAAACACCGGTTTCGAGGGCATTATCGCTTAACTAGTCACCTAGATAAGTCATGTTGTGTTATGACACAGTGCAACATTTCACATATTGACATGCATTTGAGTGAATACACTTTTCCAATGTTAATCTTAAACTAATCTTAAACCAAATTCATTTTTGGGATAGACTGGATTTAAATGAATATATGCCACTTGTAGTTTTTTTAATTTATGGATAGCCAGGAGCACACTCAAACACTTAGACGTAATTTATAAACGAAGCATGTGTGTTTAGTGAGATCAGAGGCAGTAGGGATGACCAGGGATGTTCTCTTGAGAAGTGTGTGAATTGGACCATTTTCCAGTACTGCTAAGCATTCAAAATGTAACGAGTACTTTTGGATGTCAGGGAAAATGTATGTAGTAAAAAGTGCATAATTCTCTTTAGGAATGTAGTGAAGTAAAAGTATAAGTTGTAAAAAAATATATAAATAGTAAAGTAAAGTACAGATAACGACCTAAGTAGTACTTTAAAGTACTTTCACTTAACTAAGGGTATATATTATGGGCAGCGCTCTTAACAACTGTTCCATCAGGACCAAAATAAATATTTTAGATTTGTTAGAATTTGCATGGAACTCTTACTGATGCTGAATCATCTTGAAAAGGTCCCAGTCCACAAATGATCTCCCCTGAACGTAACATGAAGTGCACTGAGAGCAAGAGGTTTGGATACGGTTGGTAGCATGACTCACACTGAGACAGAGCTAAAAGGGAAACAACAGTTTACAGCCATTAGTTGTGTTTTTCAACAACACAGGTCACATCAATTAGTTGAACCTGCATGGGAACACACACAATAATTACACTATTACAGTATATTACTATGTAAAAGTAGAATGAATCACTATTTATCCATCTAGTACTCTACCTTTTAAAAAAACGTGAAGATGGGATTTGCTTCTTTGGTATCCACTCAGGTTTCCAGAGATGTGAAAGAGAAATAGTCTCAAGAAGACCAAATATCCCAGCTAAAAGAGCACAATAAAGTTGCAAAGGTGAACTAAATATAATACAATTCAAGTTCTTACCCTGTTTTAGGAGTATGGCTGTTCTGTAAACTTGTTACATAGTGACACGTACTTAAAAGAAACCTAGATCTGTCCACTCTACCTTGAGTATCTTCACTTCGCAGGTGTACAAATTGGGCTTCTGAGACGTATCAGTACAGACCCAGTACAAGACTGACTCTCCCAGGTAAAAGAGGGCAGGAATCTGTTCTGCATGCACTGGAGCATGGTCCAATGACATCAGAAGGGAATCCAGGGAATCTAAAGAGGTAACACAATGTTTGTCTTGATTTAAACAAAAACAGTATGTGTTAACAGCTATGGCATTAACATATTATTCATAATCATTATAATTACCAAGGCCCTAAATCTTTCCTGACCATGTGACCTGACCAGGAAAACCACTCTAGTTAACAGTTTTTAATGGTCAGGTCAAACAGTCAGGAAAAAAATCAGGGCCCAGCCCAATCATTACAGAACAGTTATTGAAAAGTGCACTCTATGCACAATAGGTCTCTCAATAATAACCTACCATTTTGAATTTGACCACGGCACAAACCAAGCAACAGCAGCTCTGTCCATGCCAGAGGAAGCTCAACGTGGTAGCCCTCACCCATGCATTTCAGTCCAGCTCTGCGCTGTTGAGGAAAAATAAAATTACCTTGAGGTGTACAGCAGGGTTGGGGTCAATTCCATTTAAATTCCTAATTGAAACGCAAGAAGAGAATTGGAATTTCAATGTACTTCCTGAATTGACTGGAATTTCAATGGAATTGTCCCCAACCGTAGTGTCCAGTTAAATAGCCACACATATTTGATTTTGTCACCATCTGCTGGGAATTCTGTGAACTGTCACAGAAGATGGTTGAGAATTTTGTATTTATTTTTTATTTCACCTTTATTTAACCAGGTAGGCCAGTTGAGAACAAGTTCTCGAACAAGTTCTCATTTACAACTGCGATCTGGCCAAGATAAAGATAAAGCAAAGCAGTGTGACAACAACAACAACACAGAGTTACACAAAAACAAACGTACAGTCAATAACACAAAAGAAAGAAAAATAAAATAATCTATGTACAGTGTGTGCAAATGTAGAAGAGTAGGGAGGTAGGCAATAAATAGGCCCTAGAGGTGAAAATAATTACACTTTAGCATTAATACTGGAGGGATAGATGTGCAGATGATGATGTGCAAGTAGAGATACTGGGGTGCAAAAGAGCAAGAGGGTAAGTAATAATATGGGGATGAGGTAGTTGGGTGTGCTATTTACAGATTGGCTGTGTACAGGTACAGTGATCAGTAAACTGCTCAAACAGCTGATGCTTACAGTTAGAGAGGGAGATATAAGACTCCAGCTTCAGAGATTTTTGCAATTCCTTCCAGTCATTGGCAGCAGAGAACTGGAAGGAAAGGCAGCCATAGGAAGTGTTGGCTTTGAGGATGACCAGTGCAATATACCTGCTGGAGAGCGTGCTACGGGTGGGTGTTGCTATGGTGACCAGTGAACTGAGATAAGGCAGGGCTTTACCTAGTAAAGACTTATAGATGACCTGGAGCCAGTGGGTTTGGCAACGGATATGTAGTGAGGGCCAGCCAACGAGAGTATACAGGTCGCGGTGGTGGGTCGTTTTTGGTGCTTTGGTGATAAAACGGATGGCACTGTGATAGACTACATCCAGTTTGCTGAGTAAAGTGTTGGGGGCTATTTTGTAAATGACATTGCCGAAGTCAAGGATCAGTAGGATGGTCAGTTTTACGAGGGTAAGTTTGGCGGCATGAGTGAAGGAGGCTTTGTTGCGAAATAAGAAGCCGATTCTAGATTTAATTTTGGATTGGAGATGCTTAATGTGAGTCTGGAAGGAAAGTTTACAGTCTAACCAGACACCTAGGTATTTGTAGTTGTCCACATATTCCAGGTCAGAACCGTCCAGAGTAGTGATGCTAGTCGGGGAGGCAGGGCATGCACTTAGTTTTACTTGCATTTAAGAGCAGTTGGAGGCCACGGAAGAAGAGTTGTATGGCATTAAAGCTCGTCTGGAGGTTAGTTAACAGTGTCCAAAGAAGGGCCAGAAGTATACAGAATGGTGTCGTTTGCGTAGAGGTGGATCAGAGAATCACCAGCAGCATGAGCGACCTCATTGATATATACAGAGAAAATAGTCAGCCCAAGAATTTAACCCTGTGGCACCCCCATAGAGACTGCCAGAGGTCCGGACAACAGGTCCTCCGTTTTGACACACTGAACTCTATCTGAGAAGTAGTTGGTGAACCAGGCGAGGCAGTCATTTGAGAAGCCAAGGCTATTGAGTCTGCCGATAAGAATGCGGTGACTGACAGAGTCGAGGGCCTTGGCCAGGTCGATGAATACGGCTGCACAGTACTGTCTTTTATCGATGGCGGTTATGATATCGTTTAGGACCTTGAGCGTGGCTGAGGTGCACCCATGACCTGCTCGGAAACCAGATTGCATAGTGGAGAAGGTACGGTGGGATTCTAAATGGTCGGTGATCTGTTTATTAACTTGGCTTTCGAAGAATTTAGAAAGGCAGGACAGGATGGATATAAGTCTATAACAGCTTGGGTCTAGAGTGTCTCCCCTTTTGAAGAGGGGGATGACCGCGGCAGCTTTCCAATCTTTGGGGATCTCAGACGATACGAAAGAGAGGTTGAGCAGGCTAGTAATAGGGGTTGCAACAATTTCAGCGGATAAATGAATACGGGACATTGACACCTGGGCTACGTTCAGTACGAAAAAATAATAGTACGTCCAATTAAACGGGAAAAGGGGAGGGGTTGGGGTGTGGAACGCTGTCACCATGGCAGTGGCCCTTTAAATACATATCTTCAAAGTCTATTCAAGAAATTTGAAGAACGGTGTTGTTCAGTACAAGCCGTTATGTAATGTAACAAATGTTTAATGGAACTGAACGGCCCCCTGGATCGTTTGCAACAGAAAATGAACATATGAGCATTTCGTATTGGACAAGTCCAGGTAAACACCTTGCTTCGGCTAAGTAGTTGTCGTGCCAGCTCATTATACTTTTCTTGTTTCTCAGAGCCCTGGGAATTGTTGTACCTTTTGATAAACTCCTCTGTTATTTCAAATGGGTTTCTGTAAAATAGACACATTTTACCAGCATAAGTGAAGACAACAACCTTACAGTAGTAGGTTATGCAATTTTTTACGAAGGAGTATATACATTTTACAAAAACATATCGAGATTGAAACAGTAAAACATAATTCATAATTCATAACATAATTTAGGCAGTAGCCTAAATTGAGTTCCCCCAGTCTAGCTCATTTTTCAGAGACAGAGCTTGAACCAGCAACCCGACTTAATTAGGATTTAAAAAAGGGACAGTGCAGTAAACTCAGTCCTTACCTGGTAGCCTTTGAATTGGTTGTGATTGTTACTTCCTGAGCTTTTTTGAAAAGTATTTTTTGCAAATCCTCTTTGTGTGTTTGGGAAATTATACCCAAATTATGGACAACTGGAACTTTAATTACAGGCATCTTGCACAGTGTTATAAATACAAAATGACAACAAAGGCAGCTTTCATCATTTTGTAGACAACATTTTTCCTCGACTACGTCTATGGAATTTCACTCTCATCTCGTGTACATCTGTCTCATTTGTTTGCTGTGTTTCCATGGACGCATGGCAGCGACGTCAAATAACTGCACAAAAAAATACATATCCCACAATGCAATTTGGACACGGAATAGAACGAAACACCTTCCGGTTGATCAGTTGACAGTTCATTCGCGTTGTTTTGCTAGCTACACGTCATTTAGAGTAGCTAGCTTGCTAGCGGGCGAAATTGATCTTATACAGTGGTTAAGTTTTATATTTAATGTGTTCCTCGTAGATTTTGAGAGCGATATAGTTACACAAATTTAACCAATCGTGATACCAGGGAGCTGTCACTCCTATTTAGCGCACAGGCAGCATGACTTCTCGGCGTCCGGACAATTTTGATGGCTTAGGTTACAGGGGTAGGGAGGATCCTGCTTTCAGTGGGGGCTACAGTGGAAGGTCATTTAATAATTCCTCTAGTGTTGACCTACAGAATTGGGTAACAACACCGCCAGATATTCCAGGTAGCCGAAATTTGCATTTTGATGACCGTACGCCCCCATTTGAGGCGGCCCCTGCAGCGCCTGGTGCTGAAGATACTCTGCCCACGGCTCCTCCATCCGGTAGGGGATCGACATCATGATCATTCACAGCAATGACAACGACACAATATCATCACTGGGTCATGAGTGTTTTGAAAGTGAAAGCATTCACACATTTCAGCTGGCTAGCCAACGTTAGCTTTTAAAGAATAGCAGAGTCCGTGTCAGTAGAAGACGTTTTGCTTCTTCGCCTTGAAATCTATGTTTACAATAATTTACCCGTCACACAGCTGCTATGTGTGCAATATAGGGATTCAATGACATTGAAGTACAAAAACATTTAAGTTCAGAGCACAAACTAGGCCTATATAAAAACTGTTTTATGGATGAGGCATTGTTCTTTGTTACATGTACAATTGGGCCGATAGTATCCAACCAAGTCCAGAGAAAGATGGCTGACAGCCATTTATGTTGTCAAACAAGACCAAGAGAGAGAGAGGGAGGCTAGAGTAGACCAAGGTGCATTTCTCAAGTAGGCAACATGGCATCTATAGAGTGCAACAGAAATCGAAATGCCTATCATTCATGTATTATAAAGTTGCTTTTCTGGTTTATTTGTACCTTTAGGTTAGTTGTGGATTTGTGAACATTGATTAACGTCAATTAGGCCTACACTACAGCTAATAACATATTGTTGACACAGCTCAGGAGGGAGTATATCGTGTGTCTTTACAATGGTCATTTCCATGTAAAACGGCCCATACGCACCAACATATGAAGTTCATAGGAGCATGTCAAATTGGGTGTCAGATGAAAGCTAAGTGTCTATATTTATTTAGAGAAAAGTAAGGCATATATACATTTTTCAACCATTTTCCATCCAAAGAGTTAGGAATAAGCAAAGGCATTAATTTATTGTCAAACAGATGGAAAAGGGGTCTTAGAAAACATCTACCAGAAATAGTCTTAAAATATATTAGAAATACATAAAAACAATAATGTTGAAGAAAAGACCCCTGCCAACTAATATCAACACTTATATTTAGTTTAAGAAACATTGCCTTGTGCCTTGACATTCCGTTACCAAAAACCAACATATCTATAAGATGTTTTCTAATTGAATGAAAGTTCACAGAAGTAACAAGTGAAGGTAGATCTTTCAATTAGTTAGTGTTTTTACTGATATCAATTTTGGTAACAGAATCTCAGAAAAATCTGTAACGGAATTTCTACAATTGAATTGGCTACAATGGGAAATCATAGTAGTCACAAACCACAGTTGGTTCGCTGCTACTGTCTTCCCTTCCTCTGGCATTCTGTTATGTTCAGCTCATAACTGTTTTCTGTTGTCTAGTGGTCAAAGCAATAGTGTGAAAAGTCTGGACAACCTCTCTCTCTCTGTCTCTTTCTCTCTCCAATTAATGTCACTTCTCCCGGCTCTTAATGAGACCTATCCATGAGCCCCCTCTCTTTCCATTAACTGTAACCAGCATCCTCACCCACTGAGCATCGACCGACACCGGACGTCCATGGACATTTAAAAGTACTTGAGATTTGGTCAGTCTGCTTTGTCCAGCCTTGATTGGACCAGCCCTCATTTGGCCCAAACATAGACGTCCATGACTGGTTCAGATTTGGTCCGATCCGTAAAGACGTCCATGTTCACAAGTTTGGACAGCACAGTACAGTTCATCTCCATCGTTCATTGAAGTTGATGGTTCATTTATTACAAAACCTTTCGATATTGCCAATCATTTCAATGAACCATTTCACTAGTAAAGTGGAAAAACTCAAGGGAAACAACAGTGAACCATTATATTTTTGTATAAAAGATTTAATAATGGAAGAGAAGGATTGCCTGTTTTGAATTTGGTCAAGTTTGTGTGGGAGAGTTGGAAAAACTATTGTTATCCCTTACGAAAAAAGATTGCTGTCAGAGTGCAGTATAACTGCAGTACAATGCAGTTAAAGTGCATTCTAACTGCGTCCAAAATACTTAAGTAATTTTGCAGTAGAACTGCAGTTATTCTGCAATTACTGTGTTCAAAATACTACAGTCTAAACTGCAGTTTATAAATGGCAATCTTTTTTTGTAAGGGTATTGATCAATAATGATAAGCCACCAGGTATTCTCAACCTTGATGGGAAACTATGGTAGCAGACCGTATTGCCACCATTATTCGCTATATCTTAACCAAAGCCTAAAGGAGTGTGTGTCCACAGGCGTGGAAGGAAGCTAAAGTAATTCCACTGCCTAAAAATTGTAAAGCACCCTTTGCTGGCTCTAACAGCCTCCCAATCAATTTGCTGCCTGTTCTTAGTAAACTGATGGAGAGAATTGTGTTTGACCAAATACAATGCTATTTTTCAGAGAATAAGTTAACTGCTGACTTTCAGCATGCATATAGAGAAGGGCACTCAACTTGTACTGCACTGACCCAGATGACACATGATTGGTTAAAATAAAGGGATAATAACCTGCCTTCACATGGATGGATAGTTATTTATCCAATAGAACCCAGAGAATGTTCTTCAATGACAGCTTCTCTCAGATCAGATATGTCATAACTGATCAGATATGATCAGATATGTCATTCTTTCTGCAGACATATTTAACATAGTTTTGGGAAAATGCGGGGGGGAAACTGAGGGAGATTTTACCTAAATTCTGATACCAAATTTTGCACCTGCACAGTTCTTCCAGTAAATGTGTTTTTGAAAAATGTTCAGTGTTAATGTTTTATGTTTGGCATTGATTTCAAGTGAAAAATCAGAGTCTCTGCGCAATTCCCTTACTGTGGAATTGCCCACATCTGACTAATACGAGGGCCAGATACCCGGTTTGTAAACAACAAACACAATTAGAATAGTCTGCTGCTACGCTACTCAATCTGTGACGCTCAAAATAGTTATAAGAAACTATTACTTATTAACTATAGTCACTTGAATAACTATGACTTATTAAAATATAGCAATAAATAAGGTTTTGCGATTTAAATGTTGCTGTTTGATATTCACATGTATTTGTTCTTTCTCTTTCAGAGCAGTTGAACAGATTTGCTGGATTTGGTATCGGGCTTGCAAGGTAGTTCAGTGTTAGGCCTGTCTACGGTGGTAGTTCACCAGTAATGTCAAGAGATGACTATAATCCAACTTTAATTCATAAGAAAAAATGTTTCCATGAAAATAATATTTACGTCATTGAACATTCTATATACAGTATAAGTGTTTGAGAAAAGGAAAATAGTAGGGCGTTATTCACACCATGTCTTCTTCTTCCAGTCTCTTTACTGAAAATGTCCTGGCTCACCCTTGCATTGTGTTTCGTCGTCAGTGCCAGGTAAGCATACGGTCAGTTTAGCCATGTGTTCAGATACTGTATGTGTTCCACCTTAGGTGTAGTCTGTAGACTCCTAATTTTCTACAGTACAATATATCAATCTTCCGGGGTATATCACAGTTGTCCAGTAGAATGCTCCAGTGCGCTTGAAGTAAGTATTAATGAAGTAAGTTGAAATAAGTAGTAATATTAAAAGTTCATTATTCCTAATTCATTTTTTTTCGTGGCTTCCAGGTCAATTATCATGCCAGGTGCTACCATCTGTCCCCATTGACTGCTGTCAGTGTTATGTATAATGTTACCAAGAGTCAGGTAATGTTACCAAGAGTCCTACCATGCAGTATATCACAAAAAGAAAAAATCTAAAGATATTGAAAATGTGAATTTGGGTCTGGCATTCTGTTTTTATGCTGGTATATTGTTGTGAATTGTCTGCTCGCAGGGTCCTAAGGCCTTATGGAAAGGAATGGGTAGCACCTTTGTGGTACAAGGAGTCACATTGGGCACAGAAGGCATCATTAGTGAATGTACTCCACTACCACGGTATGGATTATATTTTAGACAAGAAACCTAGCTAACAGGTCGCAAGAAACCTAGCTAACGGGTGAGAACAGATATTGCCCTTAGTCATCGCCTGATCACCCACCATATCCTATTCCTTATGGATTAGTTTTGACAAGACTTCAATGAAGACTTCATTTTTTAAAAATGTTTTTAATGCTGTTGATAAAAAATCAAGCACAACATCTACTCCGAGTCATTTTAGATGCCGTTAAGTGTCAAACTTCCATTCACATTGTAATGTAGCCTCTACCAGAACATGCTGAAGTGGCCGATTCTACTCAGAGGGCCGTATCTATCAGCTTCAAAGGGTTCCAGTGAGATGAGCAAGACATCCCAGTACCAAAATAAAAGACCACTAAGAACTTTAAATGAATGGGGAAAAAAACGACATAAAACAAAACTCTAGCACATACTTCAACAATAACTGTTCAAACAACACAAAAACTAGTTTCAACCAGCCTTTTTAAATTCTTAAAAATCACAATAATGTTGAATCTCCTTATTTGAACACATGCAATAAACTAATATGAACTGTTAGTTACCTGGTACCATGGATAGAGGTCCGACTATGTTTGTTTGTTTTCTCAGGGAACTCTCCCACAAATGGAACCCCAAGCAAGTTATTGGGCATTTGCTTCTGAAAGGGTAATAACATTTATTTGCTTTCCTTTGTAATGGATGGTTTTCATACTGTGAAAAGTGGTGACAAAGTATCTGTTTGGTGAAAGTGGGGATTCAGTTGCGTAACTGTTGAGTGCGTATGGATATATTTCTCAAAACGGTGCAGTGGAATTGAAGGGACTTTACCCTTAGTAAATGCTGGTATCAGACGGTGCTGATAATATCTTTATTCCAGTAGAACGCTTTGATCTTTTGAACAGTCATTGTGTATCTCTCTCTTTCTTACAGTTTGACTTATGTGGTTGCCATGCCATTTTACTCGGCTAGTCTCATTGAAACTGTGCAGGTCAGTGAGTCCATACTTATATGAATGATGATCCCTTTTTTGGTCTGTTGTATTTTGGCCACCCTTATCTTGTCCATCGGTATCACTTCTATAACTCCCCTCCACTTTCTAACTGACTTTCCCAGGAACATAAAGATAATCGTGAGCGTGAAGACTTAAATAAAATAAAAATACTTTAAAGTACTGCTTATGTAGTTTTTTTTTGTGGTATCTTTACTTTATTATTTATATTTTTGACACATTTTTACTTCACTACATTGACTAAAGAAAATAATGTACTTTTTACTCCATACGTTTTCCCTTACACCCAAAAGTACTCGTTACATTTTGAATGCTTAGCAGGACAGGAAAATGGTCCAATTCATGCACTTGTCAAGAGAGCACGTGGTCATCCCTACTGCCTCTGATCTGGCGGACTCACTAAACACAAATGCATTGTTTGTAAATTATGTCTGAGTGTTGAGTGTGCCCCTGGATATCAGTACATTTTAAAAACAAGAAAGTGGTGCCGTCTGCTTTTCTTAATATACGGAATTTGAAATGATTTATACTTTTACTTTTGATACTTAAGTATATTTTAAACCAAATACTTTTACTCAAGTAGTATGTTACTGGGTGACTTTCACTTTTAGTTGAGTAACTTTCTATTATGGTATCTATACTCTTACTCAAGTATGACGATTGGGTAATTTCCTACCACTGTGTGAAGGTCATCGTTTGTCTATTGCCTACCGAAGATAAGAAATATATTTTATGTTTTTGCGAAACTCCACCTTTGTCAGTATCAAAGAATAAATACATTTTACGATTCCTTCGCAGATCAGGTCATTCCAATCCAAACACACAAGCAAAGATAATTTCAGGCCGTTCTTAACTATTCTGCAATACCATACCTATGCTGTCCCTTGTCGTGTGTCCCCAGAGTGAGATCATCCGGGACAACCCTGGCATCCTGGACTGTGTGAAGGAGGGTGTGGGCCGGGTCATGGGCATGGGCATCCCCCACAGCAAGCGCCTGCTGCCCCTATGGGGCCTCATGCTCCCCACCGTGCTCCACGGTGTCCTCCACTATGTGGTGAGCTCCACCGTGCAGAAGCTAGTGCTCTTCCTCCTGCGACGGAGGAGCCCGGCCAAACAGCCCGTGGACGGCTCAGAGACAGTCCAGACCATGCTGGATGCCTACTTCCCCGAACTCATGGCCAGTTTCGTGGCCAGTCTGTGTGCCGACGTCCTCCTCTACCCGCTGGAGACGGTGATGCACAGGCTCCACATCCAGGGCACGCGCACCATCATCGACAACACGGACCTGGGCTTTGAGGTCCTGCCCATCAACACGCAGTATGAGGGTATCAGGGACTGTGTGAATGTGATCCGGCGAGAGGAGGGAGCCCTGGGATTCTACAAAGGCTTCGGCTCCATCGTGGTGCAGTACTCACTGCACGCCGCCGTGCTGCAGATCACCAAGGTGATCTATTCCACCTTGCTGCAAAACGCTTAAAGAAAAACAATGGAATATATTCCTAAATGTTTTTTGGGCTGGTGATTCCCCCCCTTTGAAACCTGTTTCTTTTTTCACGTGAGTCACTGCAGAGAATGTTGTCCTTAAAAAAAAAAAAGGAAAATACCAAAACATTACTTGTTTTCTTCCACTGTGTCACAAAGTACTTAATATGTTCTATAACGTATAGCATCAACAAATATCCCCAATAGTCATAGAAGGAAATATACACTTAACTTCCATCTGTCAAACTCATCCTGGCATAATTTATGTGAAGTATCAGTCAGTAGTCTTCTCTGCAAATCATGTTTGCATGCTTTCTCTGCGCTTTTCTACTTTGTATGAATGTGACAATTTGTTGGTTTTGGGTTTGTGTTAGCACTAGCAGAGGATGGATTGTGCCAGAAATGTATGTACAGAATGTCTTTAAATTATTCTTTGCTTTAGGAGTGATAATGTTTGTGTGTGTGTGTGTGTGTGTGGGTATGTATCAAGTTGTTCACATTTTGGCATCCACAGAGTACAGTACATTGTACATTTAGGAACAATTTAAAGGTATTTAGTACGAGACTAGGAACATGAGCAGATAAAGTATAATTTATGCAGATGGATGTTTGAGTTCAGGGATTTTAAATGATTGAACTGCCTCTAAGTGTTTAAGGACTTTACGGAGCTCAGAGTAGGGAAATGTATAAGATCGCTTGAGAACCTTGCTGAAAATAAATGTCTTGACTTGTATTCGGTGTGCGTTTGTGTTGAACAATGAGTTCTCCAATGCCAAGGACTGACAGCAACAAAGTAGCTACATCATTGACTCCAAATGCAGTAGGAAACCAACCAGCATTCAGATAGTTTACCTCAGAGACATACACCGATTGTTCAAAACATTAGGAACACCTGCTCTTTCCATGACAGACTGACCAGGTGAAAGCTATTATTCCTTATTGATCTCACCTGTTAAATCAATTTCAGTCAGTGTAGATGAAGGGGAGGAGACAGGTTAAATAATGATTTTTAAGCCTTGACTCAAGGATTGTGTATGTGTGCCATTCAGAGGGTGAATGGGCAAGACAAAAGATCGAATAGAATAAAACTTTATTGTCCAACCAGGATGGACATTTTTCTTTGGAATCACCTTCCATTAAAAAGTTCACAGATTTAAGTGCCTTTGAACGGGGTATGGTAGTCGGTGCCAGGCACACCGGTTTGAGTGTGTCAAGAACTGCAACACTGCTGGGTTTTTCACACTCAGCAGTTGCCTGTGTGTATCAAGAATGGTCCACCACCCAAAGGACATCCAGCCACCTTGACACAACTGTGGAAAGAATTTGAGTCAACCTGGGCCAGCATCCCTGTGGAATGCTTTTGACACCTTTTAGAGTCAATGCCCTGATGAAGTGAGGCTGTTCTGAGTGCAAAAGGGGGTGCAACTCAATATTGGGAAGGTGTTCCTAATGTTTTGTACACTCAGTGTATATTTAAATATGTCCCTGATTTACATGTACTGGACCTCAGTATAGGGTTTTTAATTGCTATATAAAAAGTTCCATCCACCCAAACTAGTCTCATCTACCAGCCAGCTCTACACAAATGTAGGTCTATTATATCCCCAATAAAATGCTTTTTGAAAATCAACAAATAATTATAGTGGTAATCATAGGTATGCATAAAGTACTGTATCAGCCATCAAAAGGGAGATATGAGGAATTCTGCTTTAGGTACTAAGGGATTTACCTGGGGCAGTTACACTGAACAAAAATATAAACGCAACATGCAACAATTTCTAAGATTTTACTGAGTTACAGTTAATTTAAGGAAATCAGTCAAAATAAGTTCATTAGGCCCTAATCTGTGGATTTCACATGACTGGGAATACAGTTGGTCACAGATACAGTCGTGGCCAAAAGTTTTGAGAATGACACAAATATTAATTTTCACAAGGTCTGCTGCCTCAGTTTGTATGACGGCAATTTGCATATACTCCAAAATGTCATGAAGAGTGATCAGATGAATTGCAATTAATGGCAAAGTCCCTCTTTTCCATGCAAATGAACTGAATCCCCCAAAAACATTTCAACTGCATTTCAGCCCTGCTACAAAGGACCAGCTGACATCATGTCAGTGATTCTCTCGTTAACACAGGTGTGAGTGTTGACGAGGACAAGGCTGGAGATCACTCTGTCATGCTGATTGAGTTTAAATAACAGACTGGAAGCTTCAAAAGGATTGCGGTGCTTGGAATCATTGTTCTTCCTCTGTCATCCATGGTTACCTGCAAGGAAACACGTGCCGTCATCATTGCTTTGCACAAAAAGGGCTTCACAGGCAAGGATATTGCTGCCAGTAAGATTGCACCTAAATCAACAATTTATCAGATCATCAAGAACTTCAAGGAGAGTGATTCAATTGTTGTGAAGAAGGCTTCAGGGCGCCCAAGAAAGTCCAGCAAGCGCCAGGACAGTCTCCTAAAGTTGATTCAGCTGCGGGATCGGGGCACCACCAGTACAGAGCTTGCTCAGGAATGGCAGCAGGCAGGTGTGAGTGCATCTGCACGCACAGTGAGGCGAAGACTTTTGGAGGATGGCCTGATGTCAAGAAGGGCAGCAAAGAATCCACTTCTCTCCAGGAAAAACATCAGGGAAAGACTGATATTCTGCAAAAGGTACAGGGATTGGACTGCTGAGGACTGGGGTAAAGTAATTTTCTCTGATGAATCCCCTTTCCGATTGTTTGGGGCATTCGGAAAAAAAGCTTGTCCGGAGAAGACAAGGTGAGCGCTAGCATCAGTCCTGTGTCATGCCAACAGTAAAGCATCCTGAGACCATTCATGTGTGGGGTTGCTTCTCAGCCAAGGGAGTGGGCTCACTCACAATTTTGCCTAAGAACACAGCCATGAATAAAGAATGGTACCAACACATCCTCCGAGAGCAACTTATCCAAACCATCCAGGAACAGTTTGGTGACAAACAATGCCTTTTCCAGCATGATGGAGCACCTTGCCATAACTAAGTGTCTCGGGGAACAAAACAACGATATTTTGGGTCCATGGACAAGAAACTCCCCAGACCTTAATCCCATTGAGAACTTGTGGTCAATCCTCAAGAGGCGGGTGGACAAACAAAACCCCACAAATTCTGACAAACTCCAAGCATTGATTATGCAAGAATGGGCTGCCATCAGTCAGGATGTGGCCCAGAAGTTAATTGACAGCATGCCAGGGCGGATTGCAGAGTTCTTGAAAAAGAAGGGTCAACACTGCAAATATTGACTCTTTGCATCAACTTCATGTAATTGTCAATAAAAGCCTTTGACACTTATGAAATGCTTGTAATTATACTTCCGTATTCCATAGTAACATCTGACAAAAATATCTAAAGACACTGAAGCAGCAAACTTTGTGAAAATTAATATTTGTGTCATTCTCAAAACTTTTGGCCACGACTGTACAATAAAAATAAAGGTAGGGGTGGATCAGAAAACCAGTCAGTTTCAGGTGTGACTAGGGCTATTGCGGTGACGTGTTACCGCCACACTGGCAGTCATGAGTCATGACCGCACTATCACCTGTCGCAGCAAGAGGCTGCATGCTCCACAAGCAGTGGTTGATGCTTGGAGTGAAACAAAAGTAGCCTACCCAACAGGCGGGAAAGCGCCTTCCATTCCCTATTGGAGTGCGTAGGCGGATGAAGGTCTTTTTTCCCTCTGCCCCTGTTCCTGCCCATTTGATAATGGGCCATTCTAAATCAAAACTATTTTAACACAGTATTAGTGAAGACAATATTACATTGTGAATAGTGTGATGGGTGATAATATGATCACATTATGAGAGAACAGTGTGTGCAGCCTGAGGCAAGGAACAGAGGGCAAGCTTTTTTTGCTTCTTTCTCAAGTCATCAATAGCCTATAGTCGCATCATGCAGCCCATTTATGTATTGATTTCTAAGACATTCTAAGTTTTGTATCATTAACAACTAAAGTTGCCAAATAAATCTAAATCTAGCGTAACCTATAGGACCTGTTTCAAATTATCACTTTTATGCTCAACATAGCCTTCATATACACACTCACTCAGGAAAGGGGGAGAAAAGAAATTAAGCTAAATTCAATTATATTCTTCTTACTATAAAATCATATAATATAAAATAATGCCAAGGGACTTATATGCATATCTTGTCTGCTAAATGAACAAGCCTACAGCCTATACGGCATGCTATGTAGCCAGATAACATACAGTAATAGCCCAACTCATATTCTGTTGATCTGAAATACAGTTTCTTTAGACCTACCTAAAATAAATAATGGATTGTTATATATTAAATTGATTTATTATTACATTTGATTTATTGGAGATGCTAAATGTGTTTGTTAATTAATGGTCAAATACCATGAGACCGACAGTCTTGCATGACAAGAGCCAGCTGATAAAATCAGCTGTCATGACCGCCAGAGCACTAGTGTGTGACCACCATTTGCCTCATGCAGTGCTACACATCTCCTTCACATAGAGTTGATCAGGCTGTTTATTGTGGCCTGTGGAATGTTGTCCCACTCCTCTTCAGTGGCTGTGTGAAGTTGATGGATATTGGTGGGAACTGGAATACGCTGTCTTACATGTAGATCCAGAGCATCCCAAACGTGCTCAATGGGTGTCATGTCTGGTGAGTATGCAGGCCACGGAAGAACTGGGACATTTTCTGAAACATGAGGTGAGTGCGGTGGATGAATGGCACTACAATGGGCCTCAGGAGGATCTCATCGCGGTTACTCTGTGCATTCAAATGGCCATCGATAAATGCTATTGTGTTCGTTTTCCCTAGCTTATGATGTCAACTCTGTTCACAAATTGACATCAGCAAACCGCTCACCCACACGATACCATACACACTGTCTGACATCTTCCCAGTACAGTTGAAACTCCATGAAGTGCACACTTCTCCAGTGTGTCAGTCGCCATTGAAGGTGAGCATTTGCCAACTGAAGTGGGTTACAATGCCGAGGACGACGAGCACGCAGATGAGCTTCACTGAGACGCTTGTGCAGAAATTCTTCGTGTGTGAAAACCCACAGTTTCATCAGCTATCCGAGTGGCTGGTCTCAGACGATCCCGCAGGTGAAGAAGCCGGATGTGGAGGGGCTGGCGTGGTTACACGGGGTCTAGTCTACGGTTGTGAGGCTGGGTTGGATGTACTGCCAAATTGTCTAAAACTACGTTGGAGGGGGCTTACGGTAGAGAAATTAACATTTGGTTCTCTGGCAACAGCTCTAGTGGACATTCCAGCAGTCAGCATGCCAATTGCACACTCCCTCAAAACTTGAGACATCTTTGGCAATGTGTTGTGTGACAAAACTGCACATTTTAGAGTGGCCTTTTATTGTCCCCAGCACAAGGTGCACCTGTGTAATGATCATGCTGTTTAATCAGCTTCTTGATATGCCACACCTGTCAGGTAGATGGATTATCTTGGCAAAGGAGAAATGCTCACTAATAGGAATGTAAAATAATTTGTTTTGAGAAATAAGCTTTTTCTAAGTATGGAAAATGTCTAGTATCTTTTATTTCAGCTCATAAAACATGGGACCAACACTTTACATGTTACGTTTATATTTTAGTTAATTGTAGATATCAGGCGACCATAAGAGCAGCTCTCTCTCCAGGGGAGGCTAGATGAGAGGACTGTATGGTGGTCAAGTGTAAGGTATGCTTCAGGCTGCATGTGTTAGTCTGCCCAGTGCAGAATATACCCTCACACACAGACCGATGTCTTCATTATGATAAAGTGGTCTGACTAAGCTCGAAGTAGGAAACCCTCAAATGTCAGTCATGGCCACAGTGTGGGAACTTTTTTTGAGAAAAGTGAAATTATCTATTTGATTTTATCAATTTGTATGATAATTCTTTGATCTGATGTCAATCAGAGGTGTACCGTTTGAAATCTGAGTATGTAGTGGTTATTCAAACTATGAGATCAGAGATTTTATGGAATAGGGTGAGTGGGTTGAGATTTCTTCTATGTTAGATTAAGTGACCATTAGTTTAAAGTACATGCCTATATGATTCATACTGTGAGTCACAGTTTATTTTGTTTCATCTGAGAATTTTTTATTTATGGAGTGACATTATGGGTAAAATTAAGGGAATTTGAGAGAGTATAAAAGATGCCCTGTCACTGAAATGTTCAGTTCTCAAATTAACACAAAGATGAGCAAGGCACATCTGATTGGTAAATGACTGAATTTGACAATTGATTGGTAACTGATCAAATGTAACACATGTTGACTTTGACAGCTTTCCTGGCTTCTTTCTGACATGTTGAAATTGGGGTATTGGTCTGTGTATTGAATTCCTTTTTTGCAGGTTATGTCACACTGGCTTTTGCAGTGTACCTTGTTGACAGCATTTCAGCAATGCGTAAGGGATGTCTCAAAAAAATGCAGGATGAGGCTATACACGTTATCATACCACAATATGACGTGGATGTAAGTCAGATTTCTAGATGCTTGTTTCTTTGAATGTATTAATTATCTTGTTGATATTAAGTTTGTACATTCTGAGATTCCCTGAGGTTTGAAACACCTAAGTGGTTTCATTTGCAGGCAATGTGGAAAACTTACTGTGAAAGTGGCAGAACGAAGCATAATAAGGTAAGCTCTTAATATCCTATCGGTTTGACTTGATTTAGACTAAATGTTTTTTTTTCAATGACTAACGCCATTATATTATACATTTCATTTCACTTTGCAGACAATCCTGCCTGATTGCATTTTCAAATGGTCTCACTGCCCACTGTCCAGTGGAAAATACGATATGGAGCAATTGAGGAAGCTACAATGTAATTTGGCATCTTCTGCAAAGGTGAGTTTTTTGAACATTCTTATCTGTCATATTTTCCATATTTGTCTATCATTGTTATTATTATGACAGACAGTAATCACATGGAGTTTCTCTGCAATCAAAGGTACAAGTTGTCTTTGATTGTATGTTTGATTTTCACAGGGGGAAGAGTGTGCTTATCTGAAGGACATTCAGAGGCGGCCATGTAAAGGTGCAAGAGGTCCATGGAAGTTCTTGCAATGCTTGGAAATTTTTGTCTCTGCAAACCTGGTTGATTGATTTTTTTTCATCATAGCCACATTTAAAACCAGCAGCAGAAAATCTGTTTGATATTGTTTTATAAATCAAATATTAATCAACACTGTAATTGTTTATCAAGTATTTTCTGTAAAAATACTTATGCAACCTTCTTTGGGGAAATCGAAGTATTTTCTATATGATTGCTTCTTTTTAGATATTACATTTTTCATTTCAATGTATTTTTAATTTGGTTATTTCAGTATTTATTAATTATGTCTTATTTCTGTATTTTTTTTTATAATAAACGTTTGCTAATAAACATTGTGATACCGTATTTTGATTTAGCTACAACACAAAATATGGGGTGGGGATTAATTCATTATTTTATTCTCAATATACACACAAGGCAATATATTTTGTTACTATACTAATAATTTATCAGACCATTTTCAAGATTTGTTGATACATTTATTTGCAATATAATAGAGACTGAGAGGGGTTTATATTTATGGAGACTAACAATCTCCGGGAATTTATCACGCGGAAGTTATAATTCTCTTAAATCCAGTCCATCGGACACTTTTCAGTGTTACACAAGATGTGTTCACGCTTAGAAAACATTGAAGAACCAAAGGAATAACGTTATTCTGCCTGCCGTTTCAAATAGTCTACGAAAAAGGTCTCTACATTTGATAGAAATCATTACGTGATATACACCATAACCTAAAACATGCCTCTGGGCAGTAAGAAGGGAAGCGTTATATTTTCAGGCTTCAGAGCATTGGGACTGTATTCGAATCACCTCGCACACGTGGTACGGTACCATAAGAAACACCGAGAATTCTACATTGTAACAGCCGTGGGAAACTGTTTCCACACGTACAATGTAAGTGCTTATGTTGATAAATGTAACGATAAAGTTATTTATTTACTTGTCATATAGCAGTCATTTAAAACATATATGATGTTAGTGTTTTTGCCATTTCCTGATGTCAAAGCTAGATCGATGAAACAACATAGCTAGAGGAAGTGCCACGAATGCAATGCCAGATTTTGAGGGCAGCCTTTTACTAAAATAACGTTATGTACCTTTACGAAAAAATATTGCAGTCAGAGTGCAGTATGCTGCAAATACTGCGCCCAAAATACCACAGTAGACTGCAGTTACTGCACTTTTACTGTAGTTTCAAAACTGCTATATTCTTTTGTAAGAGTACGTTTAGTTATTTGATAGCTCGCTAAATCTCATATTATAAGCGGGAGTGGTTATTTAGTGGTCCTATTGGTGATCATCATTAGTTCTGTCGCCATAACAGTGACCAAAAAAATAAGCTATCATCGGTTTCCCCTTTTTGCACATTCCGTTGTCCATTCCATTGTTTTGTTTGGTAATGATATCAACCATTTGCAATGTTACAGGTCAAGAAACTTGGAATCGTTGCAGTCAGTAAGTAGGACTCCATGTATATTTATGTAGTTTAATTTAAAGGTAGTCTTCGTGATATGATGGCATCATCTTTACACAGTTCCTCCCTACAGAAATCAACAACAATCAAATGCATATCTGCCAAAACAGCCACTGTTTGCTCTTCCTAACGTGGGCATGTGTCAAGGGAGGGCATACATCGGGAAGATTGGATTCTGTTGATGTCTGTGAGAGTTTCCCGACTGTGTATGATGATCACTCATATCACTAAGTCTAGCTCCCTTTATTAATTCACCGTTGTTACAGTTTCAAACAATTTGACTGTAGATTTAAGGAATGTATGAATTTTCCCAAGGCAATGCACTTCCAGAAGACATATCATGCCTTGCAGCGGATCGGATGCTGGTCTATGTTGCAATTGGGAAAAAAGTATCAGCATTTGCCAGGAACAAAGAGGTGAAGTATCCATTCCATCACGTATATGATGAATATATTATATGATGACCGATATCAAACTATTTAGGCCACCTACTTGTCATGACACGAGGCTAGCTGAGGGCACACACTCGCTTTAGCTTAAATGTTACGTTGATTATAGTGAATGACATTGATTATAGTAAACTGACTGTGAGATGTTGTATCAATCCAGGTTGTTCACATGTACACCGGCCATGGAGCTGATGTTCACCTCCTGCTGCCTTTTGGGGATCACATCATTTCTGTAGACAGGGACAATGCTGTCATTGTCTGGGATGTGGAGTCAGAGGGTTGGTATAAAAATAATGCATAACTGTTCATTGGGATCATCTTTGAGTTTATCTGTTGCAATGAACCTTGAGTTGAACATGTTTTGGTAAATGGATTGTTTAGAAGTTCTGATCAGTACTTTTTCATTTTCCAGTCAAATCAGTTTTTGTGAAGTCAATGAAATTGTTTTGTTCTCTCGTGCTTGTTTGTCCCACAGAGGAGTACCTGCAGATAACATTTGACAAAGTGTCATTTGAAGTGTCTGCTGTAATGCACCCAAGCACTTACCTGAATAAGATCCTGTTTGGGAGTAGCCAAGGAGGTCTCCAGCTCTGGAATGTCAAATCCAAGTACGGTCGTTAATGTCGATTTAAAATATTTTGAACTGAAAAGTATTGTTTGATAATTTAATTATAATTTGTTTGTGAAATCATAAAACTGATGGAAGGACAGAACAACCAAAGATCTGTATTAATGCAACTGAAATTGTTATAGTGTGCTTTATCAAAGTTTGGTCTTAAATGTAGAAATGTTTGCCATATTCTCTGTGCTCATTAAGTGCATTCCTTTTGTATCTTAGCAAGCTCCTGCACACCTTCACTGGATGGCCATCAGGAGTTACAGTGCTTCAGCAGGTTGGCTAAAATTGTATTTTACATTTCTCAAAGCTGAAAGTTTTTAGGTTGAGGAACGGTCAAGCAAACACATGTTCAACTCCTTTCAGATACTGTATAGAATGAAGGTACTGTGTAGCCTACATTCTGGCTTGGGAAGACATGCAGGCAGTGGCAGAGGCAGAAATCTGATGATGACAGGGCCATCTAAAATTTAGGTGGGCCAAAATTTGGGCACTCAAACTATAATTAAATGATAATAAAAGCATAGCCTACCCTATACCCTACTGTATTCAGTCACACATAACAAACCCTCTAATGTGATTTCGCATCACAGGCCAAATAGTCTTGTAGGCCTACGGAAATCCATGACTCTTGCATTTAACATGCGACTCTACACATAATAAACCATAGGCCTATGTCACGTTAATAATCACAATAGGCAGCCGTAGACTAGAACAGTGGTCACCAACTTTTTCTTGGTCTAGATTTCTTGGTCTTTTCTTTTTTTCCTTCATTTCACTGGACCAATGGTCATGTGGGGCGGCAGGTAGCCTAGTGGTAAGAGCGTTGGGCCAGTAAACGAAAGGTTGCTAGATCGAATCCCAGAGCTGACAAGGTAAAAATCTGTCTTTCTGCCCCTGAACAAGGCAGTTAACCCACTGTTCCTAGGCCGTCGTTGTAAATAAGAGTTTGTTCTTAACTCTGCTTGCCAGGTTAAATAAAGGTTAAATAATAAATAAATAAAATGTCTCAGCGGAGTTAGTGAGAAAGTGCAAGTCGAAGTGAAGTGTTTCATGATTTCTAAAAGTTGAATAAAAACAGCATCAGCATAGTGCTGATCATTCTCTGACTGTACTCAAACTGTCTTTAAGGCCCTCGATTAGATCAATGCAATCAGTGATTGATTTAGAGGGAAACTTGAGGCCCTTAATGGCAAAATACTTATATGAAATAACTTGAAAAATGCGCCAATATTCTCTTCTGTACACACTCTTTAAAAAATGCACCGGTATGCTTTGTTTGGCAATTTGACATGTTTTTCCAAGCCAAGTTGCTTAGTGAGTCTTAGATAGCTAGCTAATGGTTAGTAGCCTACATAGTGTAGCTTAGCCTACACAGCGATAGCTGCTGTTTACTGCACATGGTATCATTGCGAAGTGACACGTGCCAGAACCTGCCCATTATTTTGAAATTGATAAGCTGATTGTCTTTGTTTTTCTCCGGTAAATCAAGCATAATTCAAATTCATTACAAGGGCTTAAATTGAAATAGAACAGCACAAAATGTTATGTAAGATGCCCTTGAGTGTCCTGAAAAGCATCTGCCAAATAAAATGTATTTATTATTATTTTCAATATATATCCCTTTCCACCACCTCCTCCCTACTGCTCGCTATGAATTCCATCTGATGGTGTATGCATGTTTAGGCCAGTCCTTGACTTGGACTGAAATAGATCCTGGTACTCATTTTGGGTGCCGGTACCGTTTATATTTCAGTGCAGGTACTCCTCAGTACTTTTGAGATAATATTCTATAAGAGGTGCAGGAACTCAAACAGAAGAAAAGTTGCAGCGATGAGGCAAGACTATAACTACCAATTGGATACCACTAAAAGGAGGTAAAAGTGAAAAGAAATTAAGAAATTCAATGTGTTTCCCGTCGAGCTTATCTCTCTCTCACCCCTTTCCTCTAAACCGCCTCCTCAGACCCCAGCTGTGGACGTTGTAGGTGTTGGCCTATCATCGGGTCAGATCATCATCCACAACATCAAGTTTGATGAGTCACTGATGAAGTTCCAGCAAGACTGGGGCCCAGTCACTTCCCTATCCTTCAGAACAGGTGACATCCCCAATTGAACGTGGTGATGTCTTTATGATTATAATGATAAACACAACATTGTGTGTCTGGTGCGTCACTGCTTTGCTCCCAATATAATACATAAAATGTTTACTTACCTCTTAACACTTTGATGTGATTGTCTTCTAGATGGCCATCCAGTAATGGCGGCTGGGAGTCCTATTGGACATATTGGGCTGTGGGATCTGGAGGAGAAGAAGCTTGTTTGTCAGATGAGAGATGCCCACAACACCGCTATCGCTGGATTAACATTCCTCCATGGCGAGCCTCTTCTCATCACCAATGGGGCTGATAACGGCATTCGGGTTAGTGTTACTTAAATTGTTGTCATTCACTAGAGGGCATCACTGTAAAATTGCTCCTAAAATGTTTAATACACATCTTAAAGATTTCTTGACTGTGTACAGCTTGTTAATAACCACCGAAATGAAAGCTTGACAGTCAGGGAGCATCGAAAATGTTAAAGATTGAAGACCGAATGCGCCGGACCTCTTTGAAGACCGAATGCGCCCCCCGGGGCAAAATTAGTTTGGCAAATACAAGCTTTAAGACAAGGGTGTCAATCTCAAGTTGCAAATTCAGCACTGCTAACACATTCTCGTACCAACATATTTAACCTTTATTTAACTAGGCAAGTCAGTTAAGAACAATTCTTATTTACAATGACGGCCCACCCCAGCCAAACCCGGTCGACGATGGGCCAATTGTGCGCCACCCTATGGGACTCCCAATCAGGGCCGGATGTGATACAGCCTGGATTCGAAACCAGGGACTGTTGTGACACCTTCTTTCACTGAGATGCAGTGCCTTAGACCGCTGTGCCACTCGGGAGCCGAGATTTGGTATTCAACCATAGAGTTTTGAATGATCAGTCATATTCCTCAGGTGTGGATCTTTGACACGGCGGGCGGAGGAGGCCGTCTACTCAGGAGTCGTCTGGGACACAGCGCCCCGCCCACTAAGGTCCAGCACCACGGCCTGAACGGACATCACATTCTCAGTGCTGGTAGGTGTGACTTGGTGTATCAGGCAGTTGTATAAGGCATCTGAGTTTTTTTTAATCTCTAATCCGCTGTACTCTTTCTTTGTCTAAGGTCAAGATGGTACTCTGCAGTCGTTCTCCACTGTTCATGAGAGATTCAACAGGAGTTTAGGACATGGTACGATTCATTTTTTTCTGTTGGAAAAATTGCTGTTATGGACAATGAGATGTCAATTTGAATACTGTTTGCCTGCGTAAATCCTTGTTTGCTGTATTCTTCATGAAAATAAACCAATTGGTAACTAGGTTCCATCAACAAGAAGAAATCCAAAAAGAAAAGCTTGAGGTATGACGAACTAAAGCTTCCTGCCATCACCACTTTCGCCTCAGGTATGTTTAGCAACAAAAAAAACCTCTACTCAAAACAAGTCTGTTTTTCTGTAAAACCTTTATCATTGAATGTGATTTAATTTGTTATTTAATTTAGTTTTCTCTGATTTTGTGTGATGTAGAGAGTGCCCGTCAGAGTGATTGGGACAGTATAGTGGCGTGTCACCGAGGGTACCTCATGACGACCACCTGGAACTATCAGAAGGGCAGCATGGGAGCACACAAGCTGGAGCCCGAACGCTTCAACAAGAACCGCGCTCTCAATGTCCATGCTACGGTAGCTAAATATGTTACTGGTTATG
Organism: Brachymystax lenok tsinlingensis; assembly: GCA_030435695.1. Classification (NCBI taxonomy): domain Eukaryota; kingdom Metazoa; phylum Chordata; class Actinopteri; order Salmoniformes; family Salmonidae; genus Brachymystax; species Brachymystax lenok. The sequence goes on along the minus strand of CM059815.1, from coordinate 6,878,639 downwards.
TAAAATGTGTTGTTTTAGTGTCAAATGAACCCAAATGATTTGATTAGTTCGTTTATAACACAAAGTTTATTACACATTTGAAACACACATAATATTTGAGCTATTTATGTTGTTAAAATGTGTACTTTCTCCTCAGGCAGTAGATATCACATCATGTGGTAACTTTGTAGTGGTAGGACTCTCATCTGGACATATTGACGTTTACAACATGCAGTCTGGCATGCGTAGAGGTCAATATGGAGAGGACGAAGGTAAGTACCCCCCAGAAAGACAATTACCGATGTATATTTAGCTTGTGCTTTCCGTAAAAGATTCAGCTTCATTTGTCCCATCTGTGACCCTGTAGCTCACAGGGGGGCGGTGCGCGGCGTGTCGGTGGATGGACTCAACCAGCTGATTGTGAGTGCCGGAGCTGACAAACTGGTCAACATCTGGAAGTTCAAATCTAGGAAGCTGGTCCACTCCATTGACCTGGGCACCTCACCCTCCACCACACACCTGCACAGGGACAGGTACGGGACAGTTAAGAATAGCACATACACGGCTGCACGTCTTCCAATTGATTTTAGTTCTGACGTTGGTTATAACATAGCTGTAGAAAAGTGTCTGATTGCAGTCTTTTCTGTCCCTGGTAAAGTGGTATGTTGGCCGTAGCGCTGGACGACTTCACGCTCAATGTTCTGGACATGGAGACCAAGAGGATTGTCCGCAAGTTCTCTGGCCATCGAGGACAGGTCAATGACATGGTGAGTCATTATCTCTCTTGATCTCCCTTTCTCTGTTTTTCTCTCGATTTGATCTCGCTCTCTCTTTCCCTCAACTATCTTTTTGAGTACTGATGATTTTTCTTGTCTGACGTTTCCCCTCAGGCTTTCAGTCCAGACGGTCGCTGGTTGATAACGGCAGCCATGGACTGTACTATCAGGACATGGGACCTGCCCTCCGGCTGGTAAGAGTAACCCTTCCGCTACAGGAGCAGCTTCTTGTCATTTCCACTCGCCACAACCTGAAATCATTGAGATGACCTTTGTCCAGATACTTTTTTTAAAAGGGCTTTATCATAAATGTAGTTTATCAATGCATCTCCTTCGAGTGCTCTCCGGGGGAATTTCCCTCTGTCTTCAGTAATTGACTAGATTTCTGTATTTTTTTCTTCTTCTGTCACTCTTAACTTTCTTTCTTAGCCTGGTGGACTGCTTCTTGGTAGACTTTGCTGCAGTCAGTCTGACCATGTCACCCACGGGGGACTTTTTAGCCTCCTCCCATGTCGACAACTTGGGGATATACTTATGGTAAGAGTCACCACCATATCAGAGAAAGACTGTGTGTGGGGGAGTCAATGATTATCTGAGGTTATGTCATTATTACGCAACCTAACTTGCTGGTTAATGTTCACACTAACAGGCAACCAACTATTAGATCATAAGGGAACAATCTTGGTTAGCTTAGTCTTTGAACAAATGTGACTCAACAAATTAGTAGTCATATGGTCAATTGTGTTACAGCATATATTGAATAGATGCTGTACTGTTGTAGGAACAGTTATTTATGAAGGATTTTAGTTATTTCCTTGTATTGAAGTAGTTTGCTGTGACACAATGTGTTGCATGTATATTGAGTAGTAGTATCACATCCAGTATCCAGTATAAAGGTATCCAGGGTAGTATTCAGAAATAATAATAATGTATGACATTTACCAGACGCTTTTACCCAAAGTGACTTAGTCATGTGTGCATACATTTTTACCTACGGCAGGTCCCGGGAATTGAACCCACTATCCTGCAACGCCATGCTCTACGAACTGAACTACAGAGCATAACAGCATAGTAGTATTAGTATTTCAATTCAGTTCAGGCTCAACTGAATGAACAACAAAGACAGAATGCAATATGACATTTTATGAAATAGTTTGGGGAATGGTCTCGTCTCCGAGGGAAGATCCTCGGAGCTAGATGATGTGATGCCAGGTAGCCCTTTGCGGGGCTGCTGGCATCGAGGTTACTGTGTCGTGGTTCTAGGCTATAAGGTCAGGAGTTGATTGACATTCCACACATGGCTAACAGGAAAGAGGAGAAGAAACAGGACACTGTGCTGCTGATGATTCGTTTTGTATTCATTCACACTATGCCCATAGGAAGCAAAGTGAATTATGTTATGCTGAATGACGTATAAGCGAGCATTCAGACCAGCCTTCCTGATTGAACATTCGTACAGCTACATTAGCATTATTGTTGAGTGAGCATCCCATGTTGAGTGAATTCCATATTGGTGTGTGTTTCCAGGTCCAACAACACGCTGTGCGGTATGGTGTCGTTGCGCCCCCTGCCTGCAGATTACGAGCCCACCGCGATCATGCTGCCAGGAACCTGTCCCAGCCAAGGTACCGACTGAACAGCCACTGTACCCATGTAGCACTTACTCTGTACCGAGCACAGTTGGCTCGAAAGTCCCCACACCATCTGGACTGGCACATGTAAAAGTGGTACCAGCCAATTATTCAAGCGGTCCTTTTGAATATTGACTAGATATTTATGGAGAAAGACAATACTGTGCCGTAATGTGTGTGCCAGAGTACTGTACATTCAAACATTCAAATGCTTGAAATAGCCTTTCAGGAACTTAAGCAATATTAGATACAATGATTGATGTTGATGGTATCCGTTGCCAAAGAAACACGCGTTTTTGTTTCTGCAGATGAAGAGGGAGAGGGAGATCCTGATCTCAACACTGAGATGATAGAGTATGAGTCTCCTGAGCAACTGGACGAGCAGCTGGTCACTCTCTCTCTGCTGCCCGACTCTCGCTGGAAGAACCTGCTGCACCTCGACATCATCAAGGTGAGCATGTCACACTGGGGTTGTCTGTGGAGGAAGAACGGGTCACCTACAGGGTCTCAAGCCCAGGTTGTATGTGCGACTCAAGACTGTCTTAGCCCTCTGAGCTAAACCCATGGCAACACATGTCTCCTTACACATGCAGTGACTGACAACACCTTGTAGTAATATCGTTGTCATCTCTTCATAAGACAGACATTCACAGTGCTCGTGTATTTAGTTTTTGTTATGTCGGACTAAAATGAGATTGGTGTTTTTCCCCTTTCACATGTAGAAACGGAACAAACCCAAGGAGCCCCCCAAGGTTCCAAAGGCTGCCCCCTTCTTTATGCCCACCATCCCAGGACTAATACCACAGTTCGCCCCCTCTGAAGGCTCTAACCAGGAGGAACAGGTGAGAGAAGTTAGCTACTTCTTCAAGTTCTGATAAACAGAACTCCATGAATGACCCTGAAACCACAACACTGTAAAATACATTTTCATTTTTTAATTTAATGTCTGTTTGCGATGTTCAAATCAAAAAATCGAATCAAATTGTATTTGTCACATGCGCCGAATACAATAGCAGACCTGCCAACATGCATGCATTTTGCGTACCAACTGCGCAATTCTCTGTCCACGTATGAGATCCGAGTTAAATGTACGCAGAAATGAATAGGGACTGATTATTATATATTTTTTTTTACATTTTAATAAAAAATAAATCCACTGAGTAAATATAACATCCCTATTCTGGAGCTGCAACACACAGGCATCTACAGAGTTTGTGCCAACGGACATGGAGATGAATACATCGTTATTGGACGTCGCTGCCCCGTGTCTTTCCCTCCTGTTTGTTGTGATGCTGAGTTTGCAGACTGTCAGCTGTACGTAAACATGGGCAAATCCCTTTTCGACTCTGTTGCGTTAGCGAGCATAAGATGGACTTTCAGTGGGCTCTAAAGTGCCAGCAGTTCACTCGCATTTGCTAGTGAAACAAATTAAATGCAAATAGAAAAACAACTGGTCGCATTTGTGCGAGTGTGATATACATTTAATTCTGCGTCCCATTAGTTGTATTTTCCACGTAACATTACGAGGATCACACAACCTGATAGACTGTAACTAATTATGATCCACGTCACAAAAAGCATTACAAAAGTATAATCCAAAATAAATATAAACATCTTGGCATTAAATGGAGTGGGGAGTTTAGAAGACTGCGCGATGAAGAATGAATGAGTGTCCAGTATTAGCTATAGAGGCAATGCTTCTAAAATGTCTTTGCACAAGATTTGAGATTTGATCAATTTCGAAAATCTGAAATGATGTATGCTCTGAAAAGAAATCAAATAGGCACATTTACATAGGCCGAAAAAACATTTAAGAATAAAAGAATAATATTAATTTCACCTTTTATTTAACCAGGTATGCTAGTTGAGAACAAGTTGTCATTTACAACTGCGACCTGGCCAAGATGAAGCAAAGCAGTGCGACACAAACAACAACAGAGTTACACATGGAATAAACAAACATACAGTCAATAATACAATAGAAAAAGTCTATATACAGTGTGTGCAAATGAGGTAAGATAAGGGAGGTATGGCAATAAATAGGCCATAGTGGCGAAATAATTACAATGTAGCAGTTAAACACTGGAGTGAAAGATGTGCAGAAGATGAATGTGCAAGTAGAGATACGGAGGTGCAAAAAAATAAATAACACTATGGGGATGAGGTAATTGGATGGGCTATTTACAGATGGGCTATGTACAGGTGCAGTGATCTGTGAGCTGCTCTGACAGCTGGTGCTTAAAGTTAGTGAGGGAGATATGAGTCTCCAGCTTCATTGATTTTTGCAATTCGTTCCAGTCATTGGCAGCAGAGAACTGGAAGGAAAGGTGGCCAAATGACATGTAAATGACACTGCCGATGTAAGTCAGAACCGTCCAGAGTAGTGATGCTGGATGGGTGATCAGGTGCGGGCAGCGATCGGTTGAAGAGCATGCCTTTAGTTTTACTTGCATTTAATAGCAGTTGGAGGCCACGGAAGGAGAGTTGTATGGCATTGAAGCTCGTCTGGAGGTTTGTTAACACAGTGTCCAAAGAAGGGCCAGAAGTATACAGAATGGTGTCGTCTGCGTAGAGGTGGATCAGAGAATCACCAGCAGCAAGAGCGACATCATTTATGTATACAGAGAAATGAGTCGGGCGGAGAATTTAACCCTGTGGCACCCCCATAGAGACTGCCAGAGGTCCGGACATCAGGCCCTCCGATTTGACACTCTGAACTCTATCTGAGAAGTAGTTGGTGAACCAGGCGAGGCAGTCATTTGAGAAACCGAGGCTGTTGAGTCTGCCGAATAAGAATGTGGTGATTGACAGAGTCAAGCCATGGCCAGGTCGATGAATACAGCTGCACAGTATTGTCTCTTATCGATGGCGGTTATGATATTGTTTAGGCGTGGCTGAGATGCACCCATGACCAGCTCGGAAACCAGATTGCATAGCGGAGAAGGTACGGTGGGATTCTAAATGGTCGGTGATCTGTGTGTTAACTTTTGAAGACCTTAGAAAGGCAGGGTAGAATAGATATAGGTCTGTAGCAGTTTGGGTCTAGAGTGTCTCCCCCTTTGAAGAGGGGGATGACCGCGGCAGATTTCCAATCTTTAAGGATCTCAGACGATACGAAAGAGAGGTTGAACAGGCTAGTAATAGGGGTTGCAACATTTTCGGCAAATCATTTTAGAAAGAGAGGGTCCAGATTGTCTAGCCCGGCTGATTTGTAGGGGTCCAGATTTTGCAGCTCTTTCAGAACATCAGCTATCTGGATTTGGGTAAAGGAGAAATGGGGGAGGTTTGGGCAAGTTGCTGTGGGGGGTGCAGGGCTGTTGACCAGAGTAGGTGTAGCCAGGTGGAAAGCATGGCCAGCCGTAGAAAAATGCTTATTGAAATTCTCAGTTATCGTGGATTTATCGGTGGTGACTGTGTTTCCTAGCCTCAGTGCAGTGGGCAGCTGGGAGGAGGTGCTCTTATTCTCCATGGACTTTACAGTGTCCCAGAACTTTTTGGAGTTTGTGCTACAGGATGCAAATTTCTGTTTGAAAAAGCTAGCCTTAGCTTTCCAAACTGCCTGTGTATATTGGTTCCTAACTTCCCTGAAAAGTTGCATATCGCGGGGGCTATTCGATGCTAATGCAGTACGCCACAGAATGTTTTTGTGCTGGTCAAGGGCAGTCAGGTCTGGAGAGAACCAAGGGCTATATCTGTTCCTGGTTCTACATTTTTTGAATGGAGCATGCTTATTTAAGGTGGTGAGGAAAGCACTTTTTAAAGAATAACCAGGCATCCTCTTCTGGCGGAATGAGGTCAATATCCTTCCAGGATACCTGGGCCAGGTCGATTAGAAAGGCCTGCTTGCTGAAGTGTTTTAGGGAGCGTTTGACAGTGATGAGGGGTGGTCATTTGACCGCAGACCCATTACGGATGCAGGCAATGAGGCAGTGATCGCTGAGATCCTGGTTGAAGACAGCAGAGGTGTATTTGGAGGGCAGGTTGGTTAGAATGATATCTATGAGGGTGCCTGTGTTTATGGATTTGGGGTTGTACCTGGTAGGTTCATTGATCTTTTGTGTGAGATTGAGGGCATCAAGTTTAGATTGTAGGTTAGCCGGGGTGTTAAGCATGTCCCACCTAACAGCACGTGCTCTGAAGATAGATGGGGGGCAATCAATTCACATATGGTGTCCAGGGCACAGCTGGGGGCAGATGGTGGTCTATAGCAAGCGACAACGGTGAGAGACTTGAATAGGAAAAGGTAGGTTTTTAGTAGAATCTCAAATTGTTTGGGCACAGACCTGGATAGTAAGACAGAACTCTGCAGGCTATCTCTGCCCCCTTTGGCAGTTCTATCTTTTTGTAAAATGTTGCCAACATTGCAAACAGGCAGACTGCCAAGATCTCATCCCTCAATTTTTTCATGGCATGCTATCCCTGCATTATTTCTGTTGATCTGGTGGAAGATGAGTTTAGACTGTATCAGGCAACAACCTTTGAGCAGAGCCTGGTCAACATGCGCATGGATCAGGCCTGGAGAGAAATCTGCACAATGAAAAGGGGGGGCAGCCTGGTCTACTCCCACCTTTTGGCTGGGATGCTGGGGATATTGGTCATATTCCACAGCAATGAAGACTGCGAACGAATATTCAGTCTCGTTTCCAAGGACAAACCCCAGTACAGAGCCTCCCTCAGTACAGACATGCTGAGTGCCCTTGTTACCAAGGTTTCAATGCTTGCCAGAGGAACTGTTTGACACAGAGAAGTCTACCCTGATGCCCTGCTGCGTAAGGCTAAATCTGCTAGCTGCCAGGCAAATCTTTCTAGGAAATGATTTCTTGAACATTTAAAGGTCTCCAGAAGATTTGTTCTCACTCACTGTGTCCTATCACTTTTTCGTTTTTATTATGGATAACAACATGTTTATTTGATACTGATGCTCTGCTTCAAACATTTGTTGTTCTTATCATATCAGAGTAAAATAAAATAAAAATACAGTGGATAAGACGTTTGTACATTTTGTACCTAAACAAATAACTTGTTATTATTTAGTGTGTTTCTAATTACATCTTGTTAGTGACTTTTACCATATTGGTAAATGGAATGCTGTTAAAGTATTCCAACCTTTTTCTAGACTTGATTTGGTACAATTCTATAATTGCGATCAGACTCACGAACAGCGTGCGCATGTGCGGGTGAAGGAACCCCAATTCGGGGAGTGCTACGAGCGCGAGTTCAATCTCCAATTTGCCGCGCGTGTCTGGTTGGACAGGGTTGGCAGGTCTGCAGTAGGTGTAGGCCTTACAGTGAAATGCTTACTTAAAAGCCCTTAACCGACAATGCAGTTTTTAAGAAAAAAATACAGCACAGTCCATGTGCGAGGGCACCAGTTAGTCAAGGTAATATGTACATGTAGGTGGAGTTATTATGCATAGATAATAAACAGAGTAGCAGCAGTGTAAGAGGAGGGGGCAATGCAAGTAGTCTGGGTAGCCATTTGATTAGATGTTCAGGAGTCTTATGGCTTGAGGGTAGAAGCTGTTTAGAAACCTCTTAGACCTAGACTTGGTGCTCTGGTACCGATTCCCGTGCGATAGCAGAGAGAACAGTCTATGACTGTTGGAGTCTTTGATCACAGTCTATGACTGTTGGCTGGAGTCTTTGATCATTTTTAGGGCCTTCCTCTGACACCGCCTGGTGTATAGGTCCTGGATGGCAGGAAGCTTGGCCCCAGTGATGTACAGGGCCATACGCACTACCCTCTGTAGTGCCTTGTGGTTGGAGGCCGAGCAGTTGCCATACCAGGCAGTGATGCAACCAGTCAGGATGCTCTCTGGTGCAGCTGTAGAACCTTTTTGAGTATCTGAGGACCAATGCCAAATCTTTTCAGTCTCCTGAGGGGGAATATGTTTTGTCATGCCCTCTTCACGACTGTCTTGGTGTACTTGGACCATGTTAGTTTGTTGGTGATGTGGACACCAAGGAACTTGAAGCTCTCAACCTGCTCCACTACAACCCTGTCAATGAGAATGTGGGGGTGCTCGGTCCTCCTTTTCCTGTAGTCCAAAATCATCTCCTTTGTCTTGATCATGTTGAGGGAGAGGTTGTTGTCCTGGCACCACACGGCCAGGTCTCTTACCTCCTCCCTATAGGCTGTCTCGTCATTGTCGGTGATCAGGCCTACCACTGTTGTGTCATTGGCAAACTTAATGATGGTGTTGGAGTCATGCCTGGCCATGCAGTCGTGAGTGAACAGGCAGTACAGGAGGGGACTGAGGGGCCCCCGTGTTGAGGATCAGCGTGGCGGATGTGTTGTTACCTACCCTTACCACCTGGGTGCGGCCTGTCAGGAAGTCCAGGATCCAGTTGCAGAGGGAGGTGTTTAGTCCCAGGGTCCTTAGCTTAGTGATGAGCTTTGAGTGCACTATGATGTTGAATGCTGAGCTGTAGTCAATGAACAGCATTCTCACATAGGTGTTCCTTTTGTCCAGGTGTGAAAGGTCAGTGTGGAGTGCAATAGAGATTTCATCTTCTGTTGGGGCGGTATGCAAATTGGAGTGGGTCTAGGGGTTTCTGGAATAATGGTGTTGATGTGAGCCATGACCAGACTTTTAAAGCACTTCATGGCTACAGATGTGAGTGCTACGGGTCGGTAGTCATTTAGGTAGGTTACCTTAGTGTTCTTGGGCACAGGGACTATGGTGGTCTGCTTGAAACATGTTGGTATTACAGACTCAGACAGGGAGAGGTTGAAACTGTCAATGAAGACCCTTGCCAGTTGGTAAGTGCATGCTCGGAGTACACGGCGTGGTAATCTGTCTGGCCCTGCGGCCTTGTGAATGTTGACCTGTTCAAAGGTCTTACTCACATCAGCTACGGAGAGCGTCATCACACAGTCGTCCGGAACAGCTGATGCTGTCATGCATGCTTCAGTGTTACTTGCCTCGAAGCGAGCATAGAAGTAATTTAGCTCGTCTGGTAAGCTTGTGTTAATGGGCAGCTCGTGGCTGTGCTTCCCTTTGTAGCCTAATAGTTTGCAAGCCCTGCCACATCCGTCGAGCATCGGAGCCGGTGTAGTAAGATGCGATCTTAGTCCTGTATTGACGCTTTGCCTGTTTGATGGTTCATCTAAGGGCAAAGCTGGAGCTTCCGGGTTAGAGTCCCTCTCCTTGAAAGCGGCAGCTCTACCCTTTAGCTCAGTGCAGATGTTGCCTGTAATCCATGGCTTCTGGTTGGGGTGTGTACGTACGGTCACTGTGGGGACGACGTCAGCGATGCACTTATTGATGAAGCCAGTGACTGATGTGGTGTACTCAATGCTTTGTATGCTTCTGTGTGTGTGGAGTAAAAGTGGTCTAGAGTAGTTTTTTTCCCTCTGTTTGCTGTTCATATTATCCCCACTCCCATAATAACTGTTATTTGGTTTAAACAATGCTTCTTTTGTTTACTTTTTTCACAGTCAAAGATTGTGAATTTTGGTGTCCTGGCACAGAAGTCCCATTTCTACCAACAGCTAGAATCGGCTATGCTCAGCAACAAATGTAAGTCTGAATCTCACTTAGCTAGGTATTACTCACCGCACCTCTTGCAAGCATAGCAATTCCTCTAATCCCAAATCAATTCTGAGGCCTTAAAAACTGAAAAATGTGTTTTTAGAATCACAATACTTGGGCCTACTGCTATGAGGTCAAGTCATTAGCATGTGCACTAACTAACGTATTATTTGGCACAACTTTACATTTCTAATGGCATGTACCTCAGACCAATACAATGAATCACCCATCCTCATCATTGTTTCCTCCAGATAATGGCCCTGTGGGGATGCTGAAAGAGATGGGTCCGTCTGGAATTGATGCTGAACTCCGAGGCCTGGCCCCTGATATGGGTGGAGATGTCTCCGTCTTACAAGGTTTCCTGAAGATGGTGGCCAGCATGCTGGACTCCAAGAGAGACTTTGATCTGGCACAGGCCTACCTGGCTCTCTTCCTGAAGGTAACCACATCAATATTAAAGTCACTAACACTGTACGTTGATAAGCTGCTGTTATACCCAGGGTTGCGTTAGTTCACAACTGTATTTTCAAAATGCAGACATCTGTTTATTATTTTTGCCTGCGTTTTATATTGAAAGTCAAGTGTTTTTTGTTGTTGCTTCAAATAGAGTGATCAAGGCCGTGCAACTATAGTTTTCCATCACAGAAAATACATTAGTGCGACATATTCGGTGGAAAATAGCTTCATTTTCATCAGATGACAACCGAAGTGCAACGCTATTTGGCTAGCAGTAAATGAGAAAGGTATTTTTTGCAAACATTCTACATGGCCATCATATTTATCATAGAAAGAATGTAGCCAGCTACATTTCCTAATGTTTTGCCTAAAGTGAATCTTCATTTTACAGGAGAAACCGAGAAAAGTAGCTCCACATCAGTCAGAGCGCTGTCTGCTGATAGAATGCCCATTCGTGAATTCTCCTCTGAGTGGAGAAGTGCAACTGAAGCACAAAATGAGTCTGATGCCGAGCAGAAATGACAATATGGATCATTTTAGATCTGCTTTACAAAACGCAGCAAGATATTTCTTTTGTGTTTTATCTATTTTTCTGGGTGAAAAATACAGAGTTATGCGTTAATGCAACCACTGTATACCTGTGTAAAAAACATTTTTTTGATTTTATTGGATCTTCATTTTATTGATTTTTTTGTTTGTCTCATTTTAGTCCAATGTTATTACTACAGTAATTGTATCGTTGTTACAAAGGTATAAGAGCAGCTTAATGTTGAATGTTAACAACTCCGATGCCACTAGATGAAGGGGAAAGTTGTTTTCTGTTGCGTTGACTGTCATCCACTTACATCTGCAGCCAGCAGATGGCATCAGAACATTATGATTGGAAAGAAAAGAACGAAACGTAAAAAATACTGTGATACACAACGCCCTATTCAATCAAAACCAATACCCAGAATTCTTGTCAAATAAACGTGTTTGACTTGGTACGCAGTTCTATTGTTTCACTTTTAAAATACCATCTATTTTGTTGAGTACCTTCATTCAAATTGCGTCTTTACAGAACATGAAGAATTATGTTTTTTTGTCTTCACAGCACCACAGGCACGTTCTGAGGGCAAGTAACAAGTGTGTGTTCATGTGTGGCTAGACTTACATCCATCACTAACCCTGGTTCGTCTCTCTCTCTCTCTAGCTGCATCTTAGACTGATCTCCCAGGAACCAGGGCTGATGGAGGAGGCATCTAGAGTATCAGAGAAACTGGAGGAGACGTGGACATCAATGCAGACACTTTTCAATCAGAGCCTGTGTTTGCTGTCATACACCAAGAGTGCACTGCTTTGAAGTGTACCTCTCCCAATGTTGTTTTTCACCATAAAAGTTATGTATAAGTCTCTATACAGTATTCTCGGTGCAAGTATCACAGTTGATGCAAGACAAGTTGGTCACATTTTATATGAAGTGCTCTCATGCTTTTGTAATGGTCTAACAAAATATGAAGTACAATGAAATCCTGATTGATCGAAAAACTGATGTAACCGTTTAAAATAAACATCATGATTGTTATCATTGTATTTCTCCAGATTTGTGTTTTCACTTTATGTTCTTACCCGTATACAATTAATGTTCCTTTGGTCAGCTTTAGTTTGCTTTGTTCCCTGCTGTCTCAATAGTGTACAACATAGTAGTAAGGATTATACAGAGGATAAAGGTCAGGTGCATCCTGTTTCCATTGATCATCCTTGATGTTTCTACAACTTCATTGGAGTCACCTGTGGTAAATTCAATTGATTGATAAGATAACATGAGCTGGCGCACACCCAGCACGAGGTTTGTGTGGAGGTGCTGACTAACAGCGAATAAACTATACAATATCAAAATAAAGAAAGTCGCACACTACATATATACTCTCCCAACAATTTAATGGGTTTTCGGCATCACTGTGCCTTCCTCAGGGTGTTGATTGGACATGATTTGGAAAGGCACACACTTGTCTATATAAGGTCCCACAGTTGACAGTACATATTAGAGCAACAACCAAGCCATGAGGTCGAAGGAATTGTCCGTAGAGCTCCGAGAAAGGATGGTGTCGTGGCACAGATCTGGGGTAGGGTACCAAAACATTTCAGCAGCATTGAAGGTCCCCAAGAACACAGTGACCTCAATGATTCTTAAATGGAAGAAGTTTGGAACCACAAAAACTCTTTCTAGAGCCGGCCACCCGGCCAAACTGCGCAATCGGTGGAGAAGGGCCTTGGTGAGGGAGGTGACCAACAACCCGATGGTCACTCTGACAAAGCTCCAGAGTTCCTCTGGAGATGGGAGAACCTTCCAGAAGGACAACTCTGCAGCACTCCACCAATCTGGTCTGATGAAACCAATATTGAACTCTTTGGCCTGAATTCCCAGCGTCACTTCTGGAGGAAACCTGGCACCATCCCTACGGTGAAGCATGGTGGGGGCGGCATCATGCTGTGGGGATGTTTTTCAGTGGCAGGTACTGGGAAACTAGTCAGGATTGAGGGAAAGATGAACAGAGCAAAGTACAGAGACATCCTTGATGAAAACCTGCTCAGGACCTCCGACTGAGGTGAAGGTTAACCTTTCAACAGGACAACAACCCTAAGCACACAGCCAAGACAACACAGGAGTGGCTTCGGGACAAGTCTCTGAATGTCTTTAAGTGTCCCAGCCAGAGCCCAGACTTGAACCTGATCGAATATCTCTGGAGAGACCTGAAAATAGCTGTGCAGCAACGCTCCCAATCAAACCTGACAGCTTGAGAGGATCTGCACAGAAGAATGGGAGAAACTCCCTAAATACAGGTGTGCCAAGCTTGTAGCGTCATACCCAAGAAGACTAGAGGCTGTAATCGCTGCCAAAGGTGCTTCAACAAAGCACTGAGTAAAGGGTCTGAATACTTATGTAAATGTCATGTTTCTGTTTTGTTTTTATAAATGTGTGTTTTTTTTTCTAAAAACCTTTTGCTTTATCATTATGGGGTATTGTGTTTAGATTGATGAGGGGGAAACTCTAGTTTAGAATAAGGCTGTAACGTAACAAAATGTGAAAAATTGTGTTCAGTGCTGTTGGGGATTATAGTTTTTGTCTCATGACGAAGCAGGTAGTGGAACAGATGGTGTCTCTGTGTGCCTCTCTCTGTAGCTAGGCTCTGTTGGAGTCCTAGAGGATGACCAGCCACGCAGAGTGCATGGGTTTGGGCTTGGGATAGGGGTTTTAGTCAAGCCTGTCATTTTAATGGTATGGAAGATAAAGCAATAGAGTAACTTTTTGTTAATGTATTACATCTTACTGCATCTTTTACATATGAAAGTGTTATCATTGAATGAGAATAATGTTAGTTACTGGGCATCAATTGCATTTCTGGGATTTGTCAGTGTTTAATTGTAGGGCAGTATTTTTTTTAAATTATGTGCCCCACAACATATATATTTGCAGGAATAATAAGGCTACAGCGTAATTACATAGTTGAATTGGTAGGCCCAGAGCCATATACAGTGTATATATTTCTAAACAATAAGGCCCAGAGGGGGTGTGGTATATGGCCAATATACCACGGCTAAGGGCTGTTCTTATGCACAAAAGCAAGGACACACATGGTCTGACCACAGCTTTCAGCCAATCAGCATTCAGGGCTCGAACCACCAAGTTTACAAATATATTTATAAACTGGGTGGTTCAAGCCCTGAATGCTGATTGGCTGACAGCCGTGGTATACCAGACCGTATACCTGTATCCAGGCACTCTGCTTTGCATCGTGCATAAGAATCGCCCTTAGCCATGGTATATTGGCCATATGCCACACCCCCTTGTGCCTTATTTCTTAAATATACAGTTCATTCAGAAAGTATTCAGACCCCTTGACTTTTCCCACATTTTGTTACGTTACAGCCTTATTCTAATATGGATACAATATTTGTTTCTCTCATCAATCTACACACAATACCCCATAATGACAAACTGAAAACAGGTTTTTAGAAATGTTTGTGAATTTATTACAAATAAAAGCAGAAATACCTTAATTAAATAAGTATTCAGACCCTTTGCTATGAGACTCGAAACTGAGCTCAGGTGCATCCTGTTTCCATTGATCATCCTTGAGATGTTTCTACAACTTCATTGGAGTCCACCTGTGGTAAATTCAATTGATTGGACATAATATTTGGAAAGGCACACATCTGTTTATATAAGGTCCCACAGTTGACGGTGCATGTCAGAGCAAAAACCAAGCCATGAGGTAGAAGGAGTTGTCCGTAGAATTCCGAGACAGGATTGTGTCGAGGCACAGATCAGGGGAAGGGTACCAAAAAATGTGTGCAGCATTGAAGGTCCCCAAGACCTAATCGCTGCCAAAGGTTCTTCAACAAAGTACTGAGGGTCCAAATACTTATGTGATATTTCCGTGTGTTTAAAAAAAAAAAAATATTGCTTAAAATCAGTTTTTGCTTTGTCATTTTGGGGTGTTGTCTGTAGATTGAGGCAAAAAAAATATTTAATCAATTTTAGAGTAAGGCTGTAATAACAAAATGTGGAAAATGTCAAGGGGTCTGAATACACTGTATAAGGTAGGCCTATTTTCTTGTCATAAAAAGCAACACAATTATGTCTGGTAGTTATGGTAACATGACGTGCTTGATTGTGACCTCAGGTAAAGGTAACTCAATTGTTTTTGGATGTTAAACCAGCGACAGTAAGACCCGGTGGAAACCCTCTAACGAAGACTCCACTGTCTCTGCACACTTTCCTTTACACTGAGTGCAATATGGTAGCAATGCTGGGCTGGCGGCTGTGAATAATATGCATTTAGGACTAAGCTCATTACGCTACCCTGTACTTTAAATGGTCTTGTAACTCATATTAGATTATTACAAAAGTCTGTTTTTTTTGCTGCTTTGGAGAAGATAACGGTCTTACGCGCGTCTCTATCACAGCTTGACCGTATCCAACTCGCTTTTCTTCAAACCACTGTAACTGAGTCAAGCCTTGAATCGCCGCAGGGGAGACGAGCTGTCAAGATACTTAAATCCGTTTGGATAGCTGGTGATGCGTAAAGTCACTATGCTCTCGTCCAGAGCAGGGGCACCCCCAGCTCCAGACTACTGGATAGATGGATCGAAGAAGGAGATCTTGGCTGACTACTATGAGTTGGAGTCCGAATTGGGACGGTGAGCACATCTATCTCTGTTCAGTACTACTGTATTCAGTGTTCTCATGTTTTCACTGCCTTGATATCGCCAGGAGTCGCATTCTGATGATCTTCTGGTCTTTTCAATCTATAATTGTAATAATGTATTAGTTACTGATCGAAGGACATACAATAAATTGTATTGCATCTATTATATAAACACAATTTTGTTTTCAATGGAAATAAAATCTACATACACACAGTAGAGAATGCATTCGGTTACCACAATTTCCTGCCTAAAAATGCATAATTGTCATCTAAATAATTGACAAGGCTATAAAAAGTTATGTAATATAACTGTCAATTTCCATCATACCCAACCTGGTCAGAGCATTTAGTATTATTCTGTACGTAAATCCGATACTTTCTATTTAGTATGATATGTTACGTTTTGTATTGTATGTATTCATTTGTGGATTTCCATCACCCATTTCGTGTGATGCCTTGCATTCGGAAACTATTCAGACCCCTTGAGTTTTTCCACATTGTTACATTGCTCCCGAATGGCAAAGCATCTCAGTACACTACAGACACCCTGGTTTGAATCCAGGCTGTATCACATCCGTCCATGATTGGGAGTCCCATAGGGTGGGGCACAATTGGCCCAGCTTCGGCCGGGTTAGGCCGTCATTGTAAGTAAGAATTTGTTCTTAACTGACTTGCCTAATGAAATACAAAATAAATACGTTAAAAAAAATTACAGCCATATTCTAAAATGTATTAAAAAGTACACAATACCTCATAATGGCAAAGCAAAAACTGTTTTTTAGGAATTTTTCAAATGTATTAAAAGTTAGTAAACTTAAATATCACATTTACATAAGTACTCAGACCCTTTACTCAGTACTTTGTTGAAGCACCTTGGCAGCGATTAAACCCTTGAGTCTTCTTGGGTATGACGCTACAAGCTTGGCATACCTGTATTTGGGGAGTTTCTCCCATTATTCTATGCAGATCCTCTCAAGCTCTGTCAGGTTGGATGGGGAGCATCGATGCACAGCTATTTTCTCTCCAGAGATGTTTGATCGGGTTCAAGTCCGGGCTCTGGCTGAGCCACTCTACCATAAAGGCCTGATTGGTGGAGTGCTGCAGAGATGGTTGTCCTTCGGGAAGGTTCTCCCATCTCCATTGAGGAACTCTGGAGCTCTGTCAGAGTGACCATCTGGTTCTTGGTCAACTCCCTGACCAAGGACCTTCTCCCCCGATTGCTCAGTTTGGCTGGGCGGCCAGCTCTAGGAAGTCTTGGTTGTTCTAAACTAATTCTATTGAAGAATGATGGAGCCCACTGTGTTCTTAGGGACCTTCAATGCTGCAGATTCTTTTTTGTACCCTTCCCCAGATCTGTGCCTTGACACAATCCTGTCTCGGAGCTCTGCGGACAATTCCTTCGACCTCATGACTTAGTTTTTGCTCTGACATGCACTGTCAACTGTGGTACCTTATATAGACATGTGTGTGTCTTTCCAAATGATGTCCAATCAATTGAATTTACCACATGTGGACTCCAATAAAGTTGTAGAAACATCTCAAGGATGTTCAATTGAAACAGGATGCAGCTGAGCTCGATTTTTTAGTCTCATAGCAAAAGGTCTGAATACTTATTGAAGATATTTGTTTTTAATATTTAATACATTTGCAAACATTTCTGAACCTGTTTTCGCTTTGTCATTATGGGGTATTGTGTGTTGATTGATGAGGATTTTTATTTATTTAATCCATTCTAGAATAAGGCTGTAATGTAACAAAATGTGGAAAAAGTAAAGGGGTCTGAATACTTTCTGAATGCACTGTATGTTACGAATGACAATTCGTATAATATAAAGTTACCCATTCGTAAAATGTAGAATATGTTACAAATATCTCATAACCTATAATGTTAAGAATTTGCTAAAGGTACAATACGTTACGAATTAGCAAACGTATGATATGTTACAAATTCTATCTATGGTTAGGTTTAGGGTTAAGTTTAGAGTAAGGTTAGGGTTATGGGAAGGGTTAGCTAAAAGGGTTAGAGTTAGGTGAAGAATGAGCTAATATGCTAAGTAGTTGCAAAGTAGTAAGTAGTTGAAAAGTTGCTAATTAGCTGAAATGCTAAAGTTGTCCGTGATGAGATTCGAACTCACAACCTTTGGGTTGCTAGACGTTGACCTTCTGTTTTTGCTTTAAGTAACCATCTGTCTTATGTAACCATACCAAATGTAACATATCATACTAAATGGAGTGTCTTGGATTTGCGTACAGATTAATACGAAAAGCTCTTGAGACCAGGCTGTCATACCGGTAATTGTCCTTTTATGACCATGGTCCATTGGGAAAAACACAACTCTGTTTGGTCATGTTCATCCTCATAGCACTTTTCTGTACAACTGTAAACACTTCCAAAGCATGAAAAATAGATACAAAGCAGTTTTGTTCATCACTTTTGCTTGTGAGTTATAGCGGTACAATTAACATATTGTCCTGATTTGAGATACTCTGTGAATTACATAAAGCAATGTTGAAGTCACCTACCAAAACAGTCTCCAGACAATGACATTGTGAGACACCAGTTTTAAGTTTTAATGTCACATGCACAAGTACAGTGAAATGCCTTTCTTGCAAGCTCTAACCCAATGCAGTAATCAATAACAATGTAATACTAAAAATAACAAGGTAGAACAAAAAGACACAAGATATGAAAATAAGAAATAAGCAGCAGCACATGTTAATGATTTCATAGCAGATTATAACACATTCAGTTGGTGGTCTGTTGACATGATATGGACTGGTGCATGTGTTGTTTCCTTTACCCCTTACATTCTGAACACCTGACTGAGGTGTATATTTGTTTACTTGTTTATTTGGATCCCCATTAGTTTTTACAGAAGCAGCAGCTACTCTTCCTCCTGTGGTCCACGAAAAACACAAAACATGACAAGTAACAAAACACTCATACACTGATAGACAAGCAAAGTCACACAATAGGCTACAGTATTAAAGGAGCAGTATGGATCATGCACTGGCACTGCTTTATATGGCTCTGGCTCTGCCGCCACAATCACATGAGAAGAGCCCTACTCCATATTCATAACTAATTGTATTACACAAGGCAGTATGATAGCATCGGGACAACAGTTGCACTCAAGGATCTGCCACTGAGTCCTAATCAGGGATATGGAACGGAGAGAGAGAATCTAATGCATAGAATCAGGGAAATTAGAGCCATCTACAGAAGTCCCATAATGGACCTGCTTCTGCCCATGCTGTCGAAATGGGATGAAGCCTTCTGCTGTCGGTTGTGAGCAGGGAGATGGTGGCCTGTTGAGTTTGAATTAATTCAAGTCGGTAATTGATTTTGGTGAGATGAAATATGGGATATTGTATTATATTTAGGGCTGAACATAGGCTATCCTTATCTGTTGGCTCAGGGGCAGGGCCGGTGCCAGAAGGAATCAGTTGGACGGGCAATGGGTGCCATAGGGGGCACGTTTCTTTCACAGGACCTCCTATGTGTGCAAGCGTGTGCACATAGGAGTAAATACCATAGGCGGTGTGTGAGTTTCAAGTTTGGGGAAGATTACAATTTATCCTACCATTTATACCAATCTGAGTGGCAGTTGTGATTATTTTTATAGGCTTATGCGCATTTTCATGGAACAGTTTCATTTCAATAATAACGTTTTAGTTTCTCAAAATCAATGTCTCAAAGTTAATCATAAACATCTGAATTAAAATAAAAAAATCTAAAAGTAAAAATTAAACTAATGCGAGAGCACCAGCCTCTGCCATATGGACACGTTGATGCACCGTGATCCATTGGCAGCTAAAGAAATGAGCTCATGGAACTCAGAGACAGCCTATAGGCCAATGCAGCAGTAGGCCAATAACTTCCATCGTCAACTAAATAAAATACATAGGCCTAAAGCCAACAAATAAAAACAGTATTAAATGTCCTGATGAAAATGCAGGTTCTTTTAATTGCATTCATCTATCTACTCCACCTGTCTGCCTCCCTTTTAATCTGTCTTGAGCTATCTCTAGTGAAGTGAAACATTGTATCAAATCTGTGAGGACAGACGCTGGGAGACGAGAAGCAAGTACAGGGAGTGAACATTTAATAAATAATCGACAAGCAACAAACAAGGACAGCGTCTGAACAGGGGAAGCATAACGACAATATGCTGACATGGGGATCAAACCGAGGAACAGACAGATATAGGAGGGGCTATCAACAAAGTAATGGAGTCCAAGTGATTCCAAAGACGCGCTGGTGCACGTAACGATGGTGACAGGTGTGTGTAATAATGGGCAGTCTGGCGCCCTCGAGCGCCAGGGAGGGGGAGTGGGAGTAGGCGTAACACAAATCAATCAACTGTGTCCGGCCTGAAGCGGTCCCTAGGGAATTTGCAGCATTGTATCACCTAGCCTATTCCGGGCCCTCAGATTTATCCACCCCAGTGAGCTCGGGACAGACAGCGTTTTTTTTATGACGTTTCCACTGGATATATGGGACCATCAAATCATGCTATTTTGCTCTTTCACACCGAGGCTTGATGATTATCGAGGCAGGGAGAGTGTTGGAAAGATTTTTCAAATACTGTGAGGAACTATCATTCGCAATAGATGTTAAAAAAACGGACTTTGTTGGTTTACTGTCTGAGGTGAAGAAAAACATACTGAGAAGCTCAGCTTATTAGTGGTGGATGTGGTGAGTTAAATGGGCACTTTCCTACATTTGCGTGAAGCGGGCCAGGTAGGCTATTTCTGTGCATGCTCTGGCTTGTGGGTTCCCTCAACAGTATCAGGACAGAGTAAGCAGACACATGCTCATTGCTCACATGGAGCACTCCCAAAATGTTTTTGTTGATGATTATGAAATGAACCAAAACTTGTTTCTCACAAGTGTAGCAGATTGTGAACAATGCAAACAATGTTTCCACTGCGAGAATGAGAACGATAAACTACTGTAGTTAATACATGTATTAACAGAAATGTATTGAACCAAATGACAGGGATTAACGGTACATTTACTAGTCCTACTGGTGACACAGTACCAGTCAAAAGTTTTGACACACCTACTCATTCCAGGGTTTTTCTTTATTTTTACTATTTTCTACATTGTAGAATAATAGTGACAACATCAGAACTATGAAATAACACATATGGAATCCTGTAGTGTTAAACAAATCAAAATATATGTTATATATTTGAGATTCTTCAAAGTAGACACCCTTTGCCTTGATGACAGCTTTGCACACTCTTGGCATTCTCTCAACCAGCTTGTATGGATATACACATGGTTGTATTGATATACACAAAAGTATGTGGACACCCTTCAAATTAGTGGATTCGGCTATTTTAGCCACAATCATTGCTGACATGTGTACAAAATCAAGCACACAGCCATGCAATCTCCATAGACAAACATTGGCAGTAGAATGGTGACTTTCAACGTGGCACCATCATAGGATGCCACCTTTCCAACAAGTCAGTTCATCAAATTTCTGCCCCGTTAGAGCTGCCCCAGACAACTATAAGTGCTGTGATTGTGAAGTGGAAACGTATAGGAGCAACAATTGCCCAGCTGCAAAGTGGTAGGCCACACAAGCTCACAAAATGGGACCGCCAAGTTGTAAAGCGCGCAACACCTAAAAATCGTCTGTCCTTGGTTGCAACACTCACTCAGTTCCAAACTGCCTCTGGAAGCAACGTCAGCACAAGAACTGTTCGTCGGGAGTTTCATGAAATGGGTTTCCATGAACGAGCAGCCGCAAACCATGCACAATGCCGAGTGTTGGCTGGAGTGGTGTAAATCTCGCCACCATTGGACTCTGGAGCAGTGGAAACGCGTTCTCTGGTGTGATGAATCACACTTCTAGCAGTCCAACGGACAAATCTGGGTTTGGTGGATGCCAGGAGAATGCTACCTGCCCGAATGCATAGTGCCAACTGTATTGTTTGGTGGAGGAAGAATAATGGTTTGGGGCTATTTTTCATGGTTTGGGCTAGGCCCCTTAGTTACAGTTAAGGGGAATCTTAACGCTACAGCATACAATGACATTCTAGAAGATTCTGTGCTTCCAACTTTGTGTGGAAGGCCCTTTCCTGTTTCAACATGACAATTCCCCAATGCACTAAGAGAGGTCCGTACAGAAATGGTTTGTCGAGATCGGTGTGGAAGAACTTGACTGGCCTGCACAGAGCCCTGACCTCAACCCCGTCGAACATCTTTGGGATGAATTGGAACGCAGACTGCGAACCAGAGCTAATCGCCCAACATCAGTGCTCGACATCACAAATGCTCTTGTGGCTGAATGGAAGCAAGTCCCCTCAGCAAAGTTCCCACAGCTAGTGGAAAGCCTTCCCAGAAGAGTGGAGACTGTTATAGCAGCAAATGGGGAACCAATTCCATATTAATGCCCATGATTTTGGCATGAGATGTTTGACGAGCAGGTGTCGATATCCTTTTTGCCATGTACTGTAAGTGGCGGGCGTTCGAGCTTTGGTGGCAAAATAAAGGAATTGTTCCTTTTTCATAGCTCTCTGGTGGACATTTGAATGTTCCTACTGGGGCTTTTCGTGCAGGGCCATTCATTCTACACCCTGAAAGTGTATATGGCAGCTTTTCCAGCCTTTTGCTAATCCTGCTTGTGGTAGAGTGCTTTGTAAGCAGCGTCTTTCCCACAGGATTGTGCAGGCTTTTTCTCTGGCAAAAGGCAGGAATTAGCTAACAGTGTACGTGCCCACTCAATTAAAGGGTTGCCTGTAGGAGATGCAGTAAAAAAATAAACGCAACATGTAAATTGTTGGTTCCATGTTTCATGAGTTGAAATAAAAGATCCTATAAATGTTCCACAATATACACAAAAAGCTTATTTCTCTCAAATGTTTCTCACAAATTTGTTTACATCCCTGTTAGTGAGCATTTATCCTATTCCAAGATAAACCATCCACCTGACAGGTGTGGCATATCAAGAAGCTGATTAAACAGCATGATCATTACGCAGGTGCACCTTGTGCTGGGAACAATAAAAGGCCACTCTAAAATGTGCAGTTTTGTCACACAACACAATACCACAGATGTCTCAAGTTGACTGCAAGAATGTCCACCAGAGCTGTTGACAGAGAATTTAATGTTCATTTCTTTACCATAAGCTGCCTCGTTTTAGAGAATCTGGCAGTACGTCTGTGATGGAAAATGTTTGTTATTTTCTAATAACCAATGTATGTGTTCATGCAAGTGACTGACTGAACAAATTCTCACTATCTGTATGTGCTATTTGCAGTATGCCCAGACTATCTCAGTTTCTAGGTCTCAACTTAGAGAGAAGATGCCTCGTGAGGTATTGGTCTGTCACATGCATGACCCAGTATTGGTCACATGAATGAAGCAAACGTTAATGATGAATTAATTATGAATGATGAATGAGCTAAATTATGCAAATATAACTTGTCTGTATATAAGAGAACTAACGGGACTGACCCGGAAGAGTTCCTGATCTTGGTGCATTGAGTTGGTTGGAACCTCTCCAGCGCGCTGAAAATATAGAATGATTCATTTAAGATTGACTTTGAGTGTCCCTGTGTAGAATTTCCACGACATGTCCAACCAGCCTCACAACTGCAGACCACGTGTAACCACTCCAGCCCAGGACCTCCACATCCGGCTACTTTACCTGCGGGATTGTCTGAGCAGGACAGCTAATGAAACTGTGCACAACCAAAGAATTTCTGCACAAACTGTCAAAAACGGTCTCAGGGAAGCTCATCTGTGTGCTCGTCGTCCTCACTAGGGTCTTGACCTGACTGTAGTGGGTAAATGATCACCGCTGATGGCCACTGGCATGCTGGAGAAGTGAGCTCTTCACGGATGAATCCTGGTTTCAACTGTACCTGGGTAGATGGCAGACAGCTTGTATGGCGTCGTGTGGCCGAGTAGTTTGCTGATGTTAACGTTATGAACAGATTGCCCCATGGTAGCGGTGGGGTCATGGTATGGGCAGGCATAAGCTATGGACGAACACAGTTGCATTTTATCGTTGGCAATTTGAATGCACAGAGATAACGTGACGAGATCCTTAGGCCCATTGCAGCCCCACAAGGATCTGTACACAATTCCTGGAAGCTGAAAATCCCAGTTCTTCCATGGCTTGCATACTCACCAGACATGCCACCCATTGAGCATGTTTGGGATGTTCTGCATCGACGTGAACGACAGCGTGTTCCAGTTCCTGCCAATATCCAGCAACTTCGCACAGCCATTGAAGAGGAGTGGGACAACATTCCACAGGCCACAATCAACAGCCTGATCAACTCGATGCGAAGAAGATGTGTCGCGCTGGTTTTCTGATCCACACCCCTACCTTTTTTAAAAGGTATCTGTGACCAACAGATGCTTATCTGTATTTACCCAGTCATGTGAAATCCATAGATTAGGGCCTAATGACTTTATTTAAATTGACTGATTTCCTTATATGAACTGTAACTCTTCGAAATTTTAGAGAGTTGGGAATTTTACTGAGTTGCGAGTTGCGAATCACCACAGACTTTTGTGAGGTTTTATCGCCTGAATGTCGCTGCCCCCAGTGTATGTAGCACACAGTGTGCTTACAGCTGGGACAGGAGAAAGTCATTAGGCAGCACGCAGATTGCACAATACCTGGGTACAGCAAGTTTTCCTGTCGGGCTGGAACTCTGGGTAGTCTGCCGTGGGCCGTTTCATTTGGTGTCCGCTGGGGTCGGCTTTGAGCGTGATTTCATATCCCCATAGTTGTTTTGTACCAAGTTGACCGACTGAAAGGGAACGTACAGTTATGACTATAACTACTGTTCCCTGAAGGAGGGAAACAAGGTACAACACCCCGCTGCCCTCCTTCAGGGACCAGTAGTTATAAGAGTCATAACTGTATGTTTTTTCCTGCTCAATTCACATGGTCTGGAATAACTACTAGCCCTAGTTATACCATCAGGCACATTTAAAGGTTTGAACTTTTGAGCGTTCTCAGTCAGAGTCCAGAGTGAGCTACTGGGCCCTGAGTCTAAGCAGACAGGCAGTAGCCCCAGATGAAGGCATAATGTAGCTGAATGTACTGTAGCTTGTCTTGCTCCTGAGAGTAGCAGCAGCATCTCTACTGGGATTACATAATGTTGTGTGAGTACAAAACTGAAACGAGAGCAGCTTGCGTAATATATAGGCAGGCAGCACTGAGCTGCAACAGCAAAGAGATGCCTTCACTCAGATGACTTGTTTCGTTGGTTTAGAAAAGCTTGAGGGTTATTATAATTTTACTATGATTGAAAAAGACCCAGTCGTTTTTAAATTGAAGTTAATTTGTTATTTCCATCCGTGTTGTGTAAAGCCACGTGACAGGCACTGATACTTAGGATCTTTGAGGACACCCTTCAGATGTGCAAAAATAGCCATCTTTGCCATCTGAAATAAGCTTGTCAATATCGTACATTGTTCTACATTTGACGCACTTCATGCTGGAGATGTTGCAAATGTGATTGGATTTTGCCTGTTACTTATTAAAGAGGATGAGGTCAGTGTAGTTTCCAGGGGAAAATCATATTGTGCCATTGAGGGCAGATGCTTATTATTATTATTACCCTCCTCATCTATGTCATTCCCTCCATGGACAGTTATCTTTATTCATCTAATATGCAGCATATTTACATTTTTGTAGAGAATTAGATTAAGATGTAAATTACCCATGAACACCAACGTGAAGTTCATAAGAACATGTCTAACTGGGTGTCAAATGAAAGCTAAGAGTTCATTTAAAAAAAAGTCAAGGCATATATAACATTTGGAATAAGCAAAGGCTTTGATTTCTGGTCAAACAGATGGAGAATAAGTCTTAGAAAACATCTACCAGAAAGTTTTAAAAGGTATTACAAATACAGCAAAACACAATAATGTTGAAGTAAAGACTGCTGCCAACTAATATCAATACTTATATTTAGTTTTGGTGAAATGTTTCTGCCTTCTGTATGTTTAAGAAACATTGCCTTGTGCCTTGAAATTCCGTAACCAACAACCCACATATTTTTTATATATGAGGAGGGAGGATAATGAAAGTTCACAGAAATAAGGTAGACCTGTCAATTAGTTAGTGTTTTTACTGATATCAAATTTGTTTATTAATTATGAAGTGAATAAACTCAAAATTCCATTACCAATTCGGGAACGGAATTTCCGAAGAATCAGTAACGGAATTACTGCAATTGAATTGGTTGCACTGGAAATCATAGTAGTCACAGACCACAGTTGGGTTCACAAGTTTGGACAGCACAGTACAGTACAGCACAGAGTGCAGTAAAGAAAAGTAGAGTATAGTTCAATACAGTACACAGTAGAGCACACTAGATTTGAGTACACTGTAATGTACTGTACTGCACTGAACTCTACTGTATCACTCGCTGCTCCCGAGTGGCGCAGCGGTCTAAGGCACTGCATCTCAGTGCAAGAGGCGTCACTACAGTCCCTGGTTGGAATCCAGGCTGTATCACATCTGGCCGGGATTGGGAGTCCCATAGGGCGGAGCACAATTGGCCCATCGTCGTCCGGGTTTGGCCGGGGTAGGCCGTCATTGTAAATAAGAATTTGTTCTTAACTGACTTTCCTAGTTAAATAAAGGTGAAATATATTTTTTTTTACAATGTAATACTCTTCTCTACTGTGTTGTACTTTACTCTACTGAACTCTACTATGCTGTACTTTGATGTCCAAACTTGTGAAATATAGGCGTCTATGATTTGTTAGGATTTTTCTGGTCTGGACCAATAAAATTTGATCTTGTTTGGAGCAGAGCTCATTAAAATAATAGCCAGTGTGTAGAATAATATCCAAATATGCAAAGGAGGATATTGCATATGTATACATTTGTGTACCTATTTAGGATACATCACCATGAGAGAATGACATTCATTGCCATAATTATACATTTCTGTAGATCAGGGAACCATGATGAAACTCCGTTACCGCAATTCCGTTACCTGGTGTAAATCCACATCACCTACTGTAGTTCAATAACCAAAATAGATTTTTTCAAAGTCAATGTGTCATGTCATCGCTGAAACCCCATTCTTTCTGCAGACATCATTGATTGATAAATTAATTAATTAATTCTGAGCAAATATTTAACTGAGTTTTTGGAAAACATGGCACATAAAAAACAGACTGAGATTTTACAGAAATTCTGCACAGTTCTTCCAGTAAATGTGATTTTGTTAAACTTTGAAATAAATTGTTTTTGTTTGAGATACATTTTAAGTACAAATTAGTCAGTTAATGTCGAATTGTCCCTCACAGTAAATGAGCATGACAAACATGGACATTTAAAACAATTTAGCCTACCTAAAAAATTCCTTCCTTAAAGCAATATTGTCCCACCTAAAGTATTGTTGCATTTGGCTGCAAAATTAAATGTCAGCATTTATGGGAAAAGCTATATGAGCTTGTGTTGTTCATTGATACTAAATGTCAGATTTTCCGGCTTCCTTTTGCAGATTTCCACACAATACGCCCATTCTGGTGTTTGTCTTGGTGCTGTGGATGGATATGACCATTCCAGAATGATGAATATGATCCATTAGTCAATTAGTGGAATTCATCACTGATGATCTGGGATGGAGCTCTCTGGCCTTGATGTAGAAGGCCCATCTGTTAACTAAATCATCCCACAACTGAATCTGATGATAGAAGTAGCTAATTTCCCCGTGTCTGTGTGTGTGTGTGTGCGCACATTCAGAAAAAAAGGTGGTCTCTACAAACTGAAAGGGTTCCTCGGCTGTCCCCATAGAAGAACCCCTCGAAGAACCATTTTTGGATTCCATATATAACCTTTTCCACAGAGAGTTCTACATGGAACCCAAAAGGGTTCTCCTATAGGGACAGCCGAAGAACCCTTTTGGAGTGCAGGACAGACCATGGTCTGGATATATGCAGATCTCGGTACAGCTTTAGTGGATATGCAGATCTCTTTTGCCCGTACCTGTAGAGCTTAGTGCTAGAACAGAGAGCAACAATAAGCTTCATTCTCAGGGTGTCAGCCTCCGAGGCAAAATGATCTAGCACCTTGACTCATATGCTGTGTGTACAATGACTTTAGAATGAAGTTACACTCATCTCTCCAACAGTTGAGAGGCTCAACACAATGCTAAATAATTAAAGTGCGAAATCATGGAATAAGGATGACAGAAACAATGCAGGGGGAAGTTGAATCGGGAGGTGGATTTATAAAGTGGATTAACACATGCATTGATTAAAATTCATCAATGGGATAAATTGGTAGTTTATTCAAGAACTGACTCAGATATTTAAACAGATTTTTTTGTTAGACAGTTACATAAGGAGGGCACATAGTAGAGTATAGGCCTAACTATGCATTGATATAACCTTTTCAGTTCTTTGTTGTATCGTGGCCTGTCTGTGTATTTCCAACTCTTACTCCTCTGCCAATTAATGGCCATTTTGACGTCGGATAGGAAAGTGGTCATTACACACGTGCTCTCATACATCACAGAGAAGAAAGCAGGGCAAACTCATAAATATAGATCCCTCTTTTCTGTACGACATTAAGATTTAATGATTTAATGAAATGAGGCATTGTAGAAATTACAGGGAGGGATCCAAGGTGGAGCAAGGAGGGTACGCTAGGATGAGGTCATCTAGTCAACCTGATAACAATTTAATGATATTTTGTTATTAGTGTTTATTTGATTTGTGTTATTTGCTCAGATCGGCTTTTGCCTTTGCCCCAGAGCTCCATTGCACAACAATAGTGTACAGTCCAAGTCTAGTTTATCATCTCCTAAGACTCTTGGCTGTTGTTGTGGTTGGATTGAAGCTGTGAGCTGGCTGTCATGCCTGCCTTATGTCTGCTCACATGGACCTGCCGTGAGGGTATTTCCCACTGGAGGGAGGGAGGGAGGGAGGGAGAGGGAGGGAGGGAGGGAGAGGGAGGGAGATAGAGGGAGAGGATGTGGGAGATGGAAAGGAGAGAGAGAGAGAGCGAGAGAAAGAGAGAGAGAGAGATAGGATGTGGGAGATGGAAAGAGAGAGAGAGAGAGAGAGAGAGAGAGAGAGAGAGAGAGAGAGAGAGAGAGAGAGAGAGAGAGAGAGAGAGAGATAGGATGTGGGAGATGGAAAGAGAGAGAGAGAGAGAGAGAGAGAGAGAGAGAGAGAGAGAGAGAGAGAGAGAGAGAGAGAGAGAGAGAGAGAGAGAGAGAGAGAGAGGATGTGGGAGATGGAAAGAAAGAGAGAGAGAGAGGAAGTGGGAGATGGAAAGAGAGAGAGAGAGAGAGGATGTGGGAGATGAAAAGAAGGAGAGAGAGGTTTGGGTGAGAGGCAGGGAAAGAGAGAGAAGGTGTGGTAGGGGGAGAGAAGCAGAGAGGATGTGTGTAGGAGTAAGAGAGAGAAGGGGAGAGAGGGAGAAATAAAGTCTGTTCTGTATTTCTGGTGTATTGGTGAGTATCGAGGTCTGGACACCTAATGAGAGCCCAAGTGCTTTCTTCTGAACACAGAAGCTGCTTCTCTCTCTTTCTTCATCCCTCTCTCTCTCTCTCTCTCTCTCTCTCTCTCTCTCTCTCTCTCTCTCTCTCTCTCTCTCTCTCTCTCTCTCATCCTTCTCTCACTCTCTCTCTCTTAATCCCTCTCTCTCTTTCTTTCTTTCTCTCTCTCTCTCTTTCTCTCTCCCTCTCTGCCTCTTCCCTCTCACCACTAATTTGTAAGCTGTGCTACCAAATTTGATTTATTTGCACATTGGAGGCGCTCCAATAGCCTACCTTTCTATAT
The DNA here is from genome assembly GCA_030435695.1 of Brachymystax lenok tsinlingensis. Taxonomy (NCBI): domain Eukaryota; kingdom Metazoa; phylum Chordata; class Actinopteri; order Salmoniformes; family Salmonidae; genus Brachymystax; species Brachymystax lenok. The sequence continues at coordinate 6,849,281 of CM059815.1, read as the reverse complement.
ACTGCAGGCAGCACAGTATGTATCCCTCTTGCTTTCTTGAAGCCATTATAGCAATCTTCTCTTTAAAATGCCATATCAACTCTTCTGACAATAGAAGGGTCATGTTGTACCTGTAAAAGATGTCATATGCAAAGTGGAGTTCTATTCAGAACTAACAGTAAAACTTATGTTTGAATAAATACAAAGTAGATCTTTAGTTGACTTTGTAGCTCAGGGCCCTTATTTCAAAAGTGCTGATCTAGAATCATCCTCCCCTGTCCATATAACCGTATTCAGCACTCCTACTCCAGGGCTTTTACTTACATGCTTACTTACAAGTCCTTAACCAACAGTGCAGTTCAATAAGAGTTATGAAAATATTTACCAAATAAACTAAAGTAAAACTTAATGATGGTGTTGGAGTCATGTTTGGCCACGCAGTTGTGGGTGAACAGGGAATAGAGGAGGGGACTAAGTACACATCCCTGAGGGGCCCCAGTGTTGAGGATCAGCGTGACAGACGTGTTGTTGCCTACCCTTACCACCTGGGGCCGGCCCATCAGGAAGTCCAGCATCCATTTGCAGAGGGAGGTGTTTAGTCCCAGGGTCCTTAGTTTAGTGATGAGCTTCATGGGCACTATGGTGTTGAACGCTGAGCTGTTGTCAATGAAAAGCATTCTTACATAAGTGTTGCTTAAATCCTGAAGGAATATAGGCCTAATCTCCATGTTTGCCTACTACTGTTATAATTTATAGGCCTATGGGATTGTGGTGTAATTTGTCTACCTAGCGCTCAGATTTGAACGCGTCAGTACAGAGAAAATACAGCGTGGAATTTCTTTGGGAGAATTGCCAACTTATGATTCAGACAAACACTCTAGGCACTGTAGGCAGCCATAATGGAAGTAAAGAAGAACCTCATCAAAGCCTATTCACCATTTCCTTGCGCTGTTTGCACATAGTGTCCCTACCCACTTGACAGTTGCTCTTGTAGCTTAACTGTGTATCCCCTCTGCATTTAGGGGAGCGACATCCGTGGTGTGCAGATGTCGACAGAAGGGAACACAGACGCCGTTTGCGGTGAAAACGCTGAAGAAAACAGTAAGTTCTCACTGGATATTCATCATAGAGTCTTTGCATAGTCATTTAACCCAGAGACTACAACAACACGCTACATGTCCTTCCATAACCCAGTTCTATTTTGTTTCTGCAGGTGGACAAGAAGATAGTAAGGACAGAGATAGGTGTTCTACTTCGACTCTCTCACCCAAACATTGTGAGTGTTCTACACACTTTTGGGCTGTCCTTGCATAGAATTAACGATTGCTGTTGTGTTTTTTATTCATGCGGAATTTATGTTTGTTTTGTTTTACTTCTTCCAGATCAAACTAAAAGAGATATTTGAGACCCCATCAGAGATCAGTCTGGTCTTAGAGCTTGTGACTGGAGGAGAACTATTTGATAGGTTAGTTAACTGCCCTAATGGTCACACACATACGCACACATACACACATGCTCTCTGTACCATTCCTCTATTACAACAGTCACAACACGTCTTATTCTCTCAGGGTTGTGGAAAAGGGCTTCTACACTGAACGGGATGCTGCTGATGCTGTCAAACAAGTACTAGAAGCCGTTGCAGTGAGTTGACTCCCTTCCTCTGACATCTGTCAAAAAGTAGGCCAATAAATGTCTAGCAAACTCTTGACGTACTGTTAAACCATCACACATTCACTCTGCCTGTCTCCTTATCTATACATTATAAAGAACAAAAGGGCGTTCATAGAAAGCTTTTTCCGTAATCAAATCCCATAATTCACTGTCATTTGAACCAGCACTGTTGGATCAACAGTGGACACGGTTTAAGTTCACGTCATTGAGCAATCACATAACCAAAGGTGCGTCGCTCACTGAGCTATCTTTGACATCTTATCCACATGGACCGAGCCATATCTCATATGGGATTAACTTGTTAGTGTCTGGTAAGAGATCTCCTTCCATGATCCTCAGTTAGCATCAAATTGATGTTGCCAAGGAGATTAAATAGTAAAACAGACAGGGAATTTTTAACACATCGAAACCAGCCTATGACTTGGTGTTGTAGTCAGTTTACATGATGCAGCAGCTGCTGTTTTCCCAACGTGGTCGACTCAGGAGAGAACAACAGGGAGTTTCCTTGTGTTGTTGAGCAAGTGCTGAGAAAGTGTTTGTTCCGTGTTGATTCGGAGTGATTTATTTACAGTGTACACGGTCACTTGAAAGACAGCAGAGAGCTTCTGCAGTCTGTGCTACACGATGAAAGCCTTCTGGATATCTAGCTAACGTCCCAGTGGAGTATTGTGGTAGTATCATTTCCCGTCAATCTCACTGACACATCTACACTTAAGTCCCCACTCTGTTTGTGACAGATTCCTTCATTATAGGCAACTCATTTGGTGTTATCTTAGCATCACAACGTGTTGATTATTTTGGACACGTTATGCTGTGATAACAGAGAATCCAGAGATTTTTTACTATGTCAAATGACGGTGTTAGGCTAATGTTCTTGATATTGAGATTTTACTATTGAGAGCCTATACATCTCAAAATAATATTTTCCTCATTGGCCAAATCCATTGGCTAGCCCACCTCTCAGGTAGGCCCTACTTTACTTTCTCTGGCAGAAGAGCACCACAGTCAATGAGAGTACACAGCTGTGTTGTTGGGTTACAGTGCTGTACGAATAGCTTTTGTTTGGTGGCGCTATGGCATCCGTGGGAGGCCTGGGATGTGTGCGGTGTGTGTGTGCGGTGTGTTTGGTGTGTGTGTTTGGTGTGTGTGTGTCTTTGCTCCTTTCCTCCTTCTCTTCTTCCCTCCTTTCCTCCCTCCCACACTCCACGTATCGGATGAGAGAGGACACCTTATCTGTGTCAGCCCTGTGCAGGAGAGGAGAATTCCCCTCTGACATCATAGAGAGATCACACCAGGGTGGGGGGTCACAATACATAGTGTGGGGAGAAAATGATGCCTTCGTTCACTGTGAACAACGTCTATTCAACTCAGTCATTCCCAAGCAGAAAATATATCTGTTCTGTTGCATAATAAGGGTAGCTCCTTCAGTGCGAACCGTGATGCTTATAAATGTAATGTCAGTGCCAGTGGAATGGAATGTGGTTTTCTTTAACAGCTTGATGTTGAGTTTACACAAGAAACTAGGGATTTGGATATACACCCACCCACCCACAGTGTACAGATGATATATACAATAGGTTATACAATAGGTTGCTTTACAAACAGGTATCATTATCAAGACAGTGAGCCACAGATTTCTCAGAGTAGGTCTATATCCATGACACTACAAAGTCTGAGAACACATCGCTTTGCCTCACTCACATCCCACCTTTGTCTTTCCAATGACCAGCGTTATTAAGGCAGCTGCCTTGTGCTGCTGTGTTCTGTAACTGTGCAGAATTCTATGGCCCACGCTGCCTTGTTTGATGAGTTACTGTGGTAACACAGGTGAAAGTCCTCGCTGAACCCCAAAACAGTTTAAAACATGCTTACATCCAGTACACAGTCTCATAGCACATTGTTTTACAGTGTAATACACTGTATTGGCAACGATAAGAAAGAGGTTGTGAACAATAGTTGAACTTTGCATTTTGTATGTACATTTTTAACAGTGCACTATAATGCAGGAATGTTACGGTTCTGTGTAGAAAAGGAATTGTTGGGGGTAGGTACCGCCCCAAAATCAGTCCTGCTCCATACTCACCACCAGACAGATCAATAACACTATATGTGTATAGGAGTCAGTCAGTTATGCTGTTGTCTTGTGTCTTTGGGCAGTACCTGCATGAGAACGGCGTGGTGCACCGAGACCTGAAACCTGAGAACCTCTTATATGCCACCGCAGCACCAGATGCTCCCCTCAAAATAGGTGGGTGCGTTAGTCAATACACTGTGGGATTCACTACGATTATCCCAGAGAACATCCATTGAGCCTGAACAGACTCTGTTGTGCTATCAGATACAGAACTGAGATAATTGGGGAATCAATGCCAACGACTCTATTCTATAATTTTCTTTTGTTTTCCATTCTATTGTACCGGTATTCTATTCTATTTTATTCTGTTCTACTATTGTATTATAATACCAGATAATGAGAACTTCCAGAAATAGGCATGATCTCTAATATAGCTCTCTTTCATTTTGCAGCTGATTTTGGACTGTCAAAGATCATCGACGATCAGGTCACAATGAAGACAGTTTGTGGTACACCAGGATACTGTGGTGAGATGTAACCCATTACTGTGATGCTATTTAATTCACTTGGAACAAAATAATAGACAGTGTCGTTTCAGACATAGTAGATTGTTGTTGTTTTGGTCATGCATGCTTTACCTGCCAAGTTTTGAGCAGAGATAAGTACCCTGAGGATAGGGTGCACTGTATATTGCAATATTTATCCACATACTACATAGTACGTTCTTCCTTGGATAAATAATTAGTAAGAAATCCTTACTCTGTTTTTTATCTCTGTTTCTCTCCCTCCTCCATGTGTTGCATCCCCCCCCACATCCTGCACTTCTCTTTTCCCTCCCTCCCTCTCTATCCTTCCCTCCCTCTCCGCCTCCCTCCAGCCCCAGAGATCCTGCGAGGATGTGCTTATGGACCTGAGGTTGACATGTGGTCGGTGGGCGTTATCACGTACATCTTGTAAGTGACACCAGCCTCTCAAAAGTGTACTGGAACCCTGAATAACGTCATTGAAAATACATCAGTTTATTTTGACACACGAACAGTTTTGTTCTTTTGTTAGCAGCAAACAACAAAAACAGAATGCATCAACAATTTGTGTTCTTTATTTGATATGAGGAAGTACAGACCTTTTTTTAATTGCATTTTTTTGGGACATTTTGGTTTCTGGATCAAGGGTGTTGGTGCATTCATGTTTAAGAGCAGCTGAGTGTTTTTTATCTTCTCACATACTGATTGGTATACATAGTATGTGGGTGTGAGTTCCCCAAGACAGGAAATGGTAGTGCAACTGCAAGCAACAGCATTCAGAAGAAGCACAGTGGTATACAGACTACTAGTTAATTCATATTAAACTGTAAAAATAATTATTAATTATCATATTTTGAAGGCACATCAATCTGGGAGAAAAGAGAGTGTGTGAGTTTCTTATTATTTTGTCCAACATTTAAAGGCAAACCTTAGTGCGAGGAGGATTGCATCTCGATTAGAGTTGTAGCTCAGGCCCCTGCGGCTGTCAGAGCCTGTCAGACTGTGCCAGCCAGTGAATCAATAGACAGGAGCTGTCTGTGGTTGATGTATACCTCATTTTTCATCCACCCTCTGACAGGCTATGTGGCTTTGAACCGTTCTTCGATGATAGAGGGGACCAGTACATGTTTAAGAGGATCCTCAACTGTGAATATGAGTTTGTCTCCCCCTGGTGGGACAATGTGTCCCTCAATGCCAAGGACTTGGTGAGTTTTATTTATTGTTACCAGGGGTGCAGAGGTTATCATTTCCCCCTGGTACTTAGACCTAATTGATAAATCAGTAAATGGTGGAGAATGCAAACCTAGAATGCAAACCTAACCAGCATGAGGGTTCTCTTCTTGCCCTGTCGACTACTGGCTTGGCTTCTGAAAAAAACATAGTGTGCTGTACTTCCAGAATGCCCTTGCAGACTTATATGCCTGCACTTTAGCATCCGATCGGTTAGACCATGGGTTAAACAATGGCAGACGTGCATAAAGATGGCAGAATTCCGATATGACATCATTGTTTTAGCACTATCGACACTGAGTTTTTAAACTGCGGCACGCGATATGGTTCAATGTACCAATAAATCAGCACAATCTACTTTTTTTCGATTTTTCAAATTAGCCGCCGTCTTGGAGATAAAATTGGGATAATTTATACTCTGCTAATAACCATTAAAAAAAAAAGAATAACAGAGAGCAATGTACAATAAGGTGAACTTAGCAAATCAACGAATTTGTGGTGAGTGCATGGACCGCCATCTTTATGCACCTCTGCTTTTGGTTCAGCATTTGGTTGCATGCTGGATTGTAGCATTGGGTCAGGTGAACTGTTTCCCAGCTGAAGGGTCAGTGGGAGTGTGTCCATGTATGTGTGTCTGATTTATAAAATAATATAAAAAGAAGGGTAACTAGACTACATCCTACTGTATTTCTGTATTCTATCTCCAAATTATGAACTGGGCCGACTTGTTATGGGGACAAAAAAAACTGCATAAACAGCATCCAAGCAAATAATGAATTCAGACTCACAGTCTCAGTGACCCAGTTACTAACCATATGCTACTGTATGTGCTGCTGTCCTGTAGGTGAGAAAGCTGATTGTCCAGGAACCAAAGAAGCGGCTAACGACCTTGCAAGCACTGCAGCACCCCTGGGTGACTGGGAAGGCAGTTAACTCAGCCCATATGGACACTGCTCAGAAGAAACTGCAGGAGTTCAATGCACGCCGAAAACTCAAGGTAGGTACAAAAACAAAGTCTCTCAGTCGTTTGTTTTTGTACAGTAGTTGAGGGCAAGTAGTACTATGTATAATTTATTGATGTCTCGCCATTTTAAAGTAATGATTGTGTGCTTGTGTCAATATCCTTTGATTGAATACAGTTGAAGTCGGAAGTTTACATACACTTAGGTTGGAGTCATTAAACTCGTTTTTCAACCACTCCACAAATTTCTTGTTAACAAACTATAGTTTTGGCAAGTTGGTTAGGACATCTACTTTGTGCATGACACAAGTAATTTTTCCAACAATCGTTTACAGACAGATTATTTCAGTTATAATTCACTGTATCACAATTCCAGTGGGTCAGAAGTTTACATACACTAAGTTGACTGTGCCTTTAAACAGCTTGGAAAATTCCAGAAAATTATGTCATGGTTTTAGAAGCTTCTGATAGGCTAATTGACATCATTTGAGTCAATTGGAGGTGTACCTGTGGATGTATTTTAAGGCCTACCTTCAAACTCAGTGCCTCTTTGCTTGACATCATGGGAAAATCAAAAGAAATCAGCCAATCAGAAAATAATTGTAGACCTCCACAAGTCTGGTTCATCCTTGGGAGCAATTTCCAAACGCCTGAAGGTACCACTTTCATCTGTACAAACAATAGTACGCAAGTATAAACACCATGGGACCACGCAGCCGTCATACCGCTTAGGAAGGAGACGCGTTCTGTCTCCTAGAGATGGACGTACATTGGTGCGAAAAGTGCAAATCAATCCCAGAACAACAGCAAAGTACCTTGCGCGAAGATGCTGGAGGAAACAGGTACAAAAGTATCTATATCCACAGTAAAACGAGTCCTATATCGACATAACCTGAAAGGCCGCTCAGCAAGGAATAAGCCACTGCTCCAAAACCGCCATAAAAAAAGCCAGACTACGGTTTGCAACTGCACATGGGGACAAAGATTGTACTTTTTGGAGAAATGTCCTCTGGTCTGATGAATCAAAAATAGAACTGTTTGGCCATAATGACCATTGTTATGTTTGGAGGAAAAAGGGGGAGGCTTGCAAGCCCGAAGAACAACATCGCAACCATGAAGCACTGGGGTGGCAGCATCATGTTGTGGGGGTGCTTTGCTGCAGGAGGGATTGGTGCACTTCACAAAATAGATGGCTTCATGAGGTAGGAAAATTATGTGGATATATTGAAGCAACATCTCAAGACATCAGTCAGGAAGTTAAAGCTTGGTCGCAAATGGGTCTTCTAAATGGACAATGACCCCAAGCATACTTGGCAAAATGGCTTAAGGACAACAAAGTCAAGGTATTGGAGTGGCCATCACAAAGCCCTGACCTCAATCATAACTGAAAAAGTGTCTGCAAGCAAGGAGGCCTACAAACCTGACTCAGTAACACCAGCTCTGTCAGGAGGAATGGGCCAAAATTCACCCAAATTATTGTGGGAAGCTTGTGGAAGGCTATCTGAAACATTTGACCCAAGTTAAACAATTTAAAGGCAATGCTACCAAATACTAATTGAGTGTATGTAAACTTCTGACCCACTGGGAATGTGATGAAAGAAATAAAAGCTAAAATAAATCATTCTCTCTACTATTACTCTGACATTTCACCTTCTTAAAATTAAGTGGTGATCCTAACTAACCTAAGACAGGGAATATTTACTAGGATAAAATTTCAGGAATTGTGAAAAACTGAGTTTAAATGTATTTGGCTAAGTTGTATGTTAACTTCTGACTTCAACTGTATATTTGGAATGCAAGCAGAGAAACATATACTGAGTATAACAAACATTAGGAACACCTTCCTAATATTGAGTTGCACCTCCCCTTTTGCGTTCAAAACAGCCTCAATTTGTCGGGGCATGAACTTTACAAGGTGTTGAAAGCGTTCCACAGGGATGCTGGCCCATGTTGACTCCAGTTGTGTCAAGTTGGCTGGCCGTCCTTTGGGTGGTGGACCATTCTTGATACACATGGGAAACTGTTGAGAGTGAAAAACCCAGCAGCATCGCAGTACTTGACACAAACCGGTGCTCCTGGCACCTACTACCATACCCTGTGCAAATGCACTTACATCTTTTTGTCTTTCCTATTCGCCCTCTGAATGGCACATACACAATTCATGTCTCAATTGCATCAAGGCTTAAAAATCCTTCTTTAACCTCTCCTCCCCTTCATCTACACTGAAGTGGATTTAACAAGTGACATCAATAAGGTAACATAACTTTCACCTGAATTCACCTCATCAGTCTATGTCATGGAAATAGCAGGTGTTCTTAATGTTTTGTATACTCAGTGTAAATGATTGCTATAATCCGTCGATTCATCTGCATAGTCAGTGGGCCTGAACATTAATCCTAAACTATGTCAATGAATGATGTGTTTGTTGACAGGCTGCAGTAAAGGCCGTAGTGGCCTCGTCACGATTGGGCAGCGCTGGCAGTCACGGCAACGCTGACAACAGCAAGAACAGCAACTGCAACAACGCCACCAATCAGAAAAGGGCACAAGAGGAGCAGCCACGGAACGATCAGTCACAGTCACAGATCCAGAAAGGATCCTAACTGTGGATCTCCTCTGTTGTTGCATGTCACCCTGTGAAGCCATTCTACCCTCCTGTTGGACTGTGAAGTTTCTGAGAGGAACCATATGGTCTCATCTATACTGGAGATACTCTGCATGGCTTTATTGCATGTGACTGATTTATTAAACGATGTACAACCATACTGACTCAGCACATTGCAACAACATGCCACAAGTATTTTAAGTACATGTGAAATCAGAGTTTACGACTGCGCATGCCCATTTCATAACTCACACAACAAGTAGCTTCACTGGATGGTTTATATATTCCATTATACCATGTCATAACTGCAAAATGACATCCAAGTGTTCACAGTATTAATTTGCCAGTTTATAAATTAATTCATAACGATGGTAATCATCATACTGCTCTGGTGGCAGAATATAATATAGACTGGAGAATTGATTTAGGTTAATTTGCAGTACTGGTTGAGTAGGCCTACAGTATCTGTTTGGAGAACAAGTTGGACACATTTTTCAGATGGTCATAAACTGAACCTTTATTACAAGTTCTTAGGAGAATGCCTTATTGTATCTTATTAACTGTGTTTTACACTTCTTTTGTAAGAAATATTTAGTATCTTGTTAAAGGTCCAATGCACGTGTTTTTATCAGAATATTTAATAATTTCAGGGTAACAATATCAATTTAAATGGTCAAAAGAAACAAAAATTGCTTCTTGGCAAAGACCAATTTCTCAAGCAAGAATTTTGCTAGGACTGTCTGGCAGTGATCTGAGTGGGCAGGGGAAAACTGAAAACGAGTTGTTATTGGCAGACAAAAGTGAGGTTATTTCAAAGTGTAGAGTTGTTTTATCATTAAGAACTTTTTTCTTTTGTTTACCAAAATGGTTGTGTACACAACTGAAAAGGCACCCCAGTTTTTTATTGCCAAATACACAATTTTCACGGAAATGGACGAGTAGATATTCAGTGCCAAAATTGATTGAGTCTGTTGCTTTATTCGATAATATCCCACCTCTGTCATATACAATGGAAGAGGCTGTTTTCTTCATGCAAATATTTCTCTCTCATTAATCCATTAAATGACATGCCTTGTAGTGGAATGTTTGTTTATCTACAAAGAAAAAGGTTGGCTGTGTATAGAATTTTAGCATGATTTTGCCTGCAGTATAATGGAATGTTGTGGATAATATATTAAATATATTCAACAAGGGTTGTCCTTTTGCATGTGGGAATGTTGAATTGAACTGATGTGGTTGTCTGTTAAAATGCCCTATAGTTGACTTACATCACATGACAGATGTAATCCGTGTTAAACAGTGAAGTATTAGAGGCCTTCTGAAGGCCCCAAGATGTCAACTTGATATTCATTTTATATGCTCAAGGGAACATTTAATCATTCAGTGTTGTCTTAAAATGGTTACCATAAGGATTGATTTGGTATGGACTGCAGGATAAAAAAATAAAACTTTATGAAGTTATATGTTTGAGCGGTTTTGTATATCTGACAGCTTATGTACTTTTTGAACAAATAGTTTTATCAAGTAAAGAATAATGGCAGTATCCTTAACATATTGTTTTATTGACCTACCATTTCCAGTGTTTTCGATTAATTGTAGATTAATTAGGCGGGCGGGTATGGGTCTCCATTGCCCAGTACTGGAGGATGCACCTATACTGACCAATGTCTATGGTTGTGTAAGTATAATGTATGTAACAGGTAAATGTGGAGAGAGAGTGAGCTGTAAAGGAAATCTATGGATCCTGTGATGCAAAAGTGAGAGCACAACTCCCTGCGCCACAAGCCCTGGCCTCGAGGGCAGAGGCAGTAGTATTCTCACATAGCTACGCCATGCTACAGAATTACCCCTCTCTCTCGAAACGTCCTTGCATTTGCACCAAGCCCTAAATGCAAACCGGTAAGCTCCTCCAAAGGCCATCCCACTGCTGCCACTAGTGTAACAGGTCGATGTGGAGAAAGAGTGATGGGCATGATCACTGAGCATGATCCATGGATCCTGCAGCATGGGGATATTTTTTATATATATATTTATTTTTTTACATCAAACTAGTCAGGGCTTGGGTGAATAGCTTTTTTTGTCTCAGTAATTTCATTTTTTTTGTGTTACCCTCTTCAGTTGAACAACCACAAAATACAATATTGTGAAGGGCGCCTCCTAGTGTTTCTTCAGAAGACTGCGAATGCTCTGTCTCAGTACTTCTTCATGACAGACGGGGAGGGGGAAGCAGAGAACTGTAAGCTCAGTATCCATCTTAAAGAGAAAATAGGAAAGAGAAATCACGTCAAAGGGTTATCCCTCAAAAACGGTATCTTTTCCTCCTGATCCGTGCTTGGGAGCCCCAGGAGGGGGCTGTGTCATCGTCTGTAGGATGTCCCGACATGAGGGTAAGTGAAAAATAGACGTCCTTAGCGTCGCAGACTGAGCACTGAAGCTTGCTAGCTAACATGCCATGTTTTGTATTGCAATGCATTGGACAGGGCTCATGATGGCGGCCACCATGCATTTTCAACCTTTTCTCAACCTCCCGATAACCGGGTGGAACCAGGCAGCTTGTCTTTGACGACAGCCTCCGAATTCATTCACAGGCGCGTTTCAAAGAAGTCGTACTTCTAGCGAGGGGCATTTTCTTATAGCGAGTTAGCTCATGCTAATTAGCGTGCTAACGCTAGCTAGCTCAACCGATGGTGGTCCGACGGTTGCTAACTGGTTAGCTAGGACGTCAACTAGCTCGCTAACTAGCTTCCTTCAACGCCGTAGACCGCAGTGGGAGCTAGTTTAAAGTGTCCAGACTTTGGTGAGTGGAAGGGTGAATGCGTGGTATATTTTGGTATGGCCACGGATATTGTTTTCATCGCTAGTTAGTGAAGTGGACTTCGTTCTGAAATACTCAGGTCACCGAGGTTTTGGTCCTTGAATGCACTGTCATCAAGGCATCGTTAGTTTGAGGCCCTCCGCCACAGTGGGCCAAACCCAGGCATTGTATCTAACTGGCTAGCTCGCCTATCGTCCCTCGATTATCTAACGTTCGTCCCTCGATTATCTAACGTTATACTCATTTAACGTTAGCGAGCTAGTTAGGGTTATCGGAGCAGAAGAGTACGTTACCGTATACCAGCAAACTAAGTAACGGTAAGCGGAGTGAAGTTGGCTAACACAAGTTGGTTAAGGTTAGCCAAGTTAACTGTGTCAGAGCACGGATTTGGAGAACAACCAGTTCGATAGAGAAGCCTGGCTATCTGGCTTGCTAGACACATTTGTTCACTTGTGCCATATTAGGTAAGGATGACTAGCCAGGTCAGGATTTTTTTTTTCTTCCAACGAGGGTAACGTTGTAGCTAACTAAGAATCATCATTTTTCACTTTAGACACGTTTCTGGTGAGGTTTTTGAGAATAAGGATCTGTGCAAATATTATGCTGGGCTGTTATGAAGTCGGTGAATTGGTGCATGGGCTAGCTATGTCCAAATGACATACAGGTTCCAAATAGGATGTTTTTCTAGGCAGTATACCTTTATCCCTAGCCTGGTTGCGCTCTGTTCAGCTATTACATTCCACTCGTGTCCACTCTTGTCATTAGCAAAAGAGACTGGCCTTTCGGGAAATCTTCAAATATGAACATTCTATCATTAATGAGCTCTAGGAGATCAGATGATTTAATACTGATTTGAAAACCCTCACAGCTATCATCCAATCACAATGTTTATGCAAATTAGATAGATAGGAAAACGTTCTAACTTAATTCATACATTTGATTGGACACATTCAAACATTGGGCATTCTGGTGCTGGGAGAACAGCATTCCTGTTTATTGCATTTTTACAAATGTGATCACCACAGAAGCTCTGGCCATTCAAACGTCTCAGCCAGTTCACTGTGAATAGCCTATTTTATATCCTGCAAGGTGCTTTTTTCCCTCCAAATAGATATATATTGTTTAGTTGCTCAAAATAAGTGAATTGCCAGGGAACTCACAATACGATATTATCACAATACTTATGTGGCATTATGATATGTATTTAGAGTCTATAAGTATTGCAATTTCAATACTGTGATTTTATTGCGATTTCCATGGTCCAAACATATTTCTCACCATATGTCTGCTGCAGAGGGACAAGAGAACTATGAGAGAACAAGTTTTGATCAGTCATGGAAATAAGTGATGAAAACAAATTGGCTCTCTATTTTAAAAAGATGGAGAACAAGCTATTAGGGAAACATACTGGAGTTTTGGTGCAGGTACAGCCAACTAGCGGAAAAATAATATTGTCAAAACAATAGAATAAATAGTCAAATAATATCCCTATATGTCAATATTGATTTCCTCAGTGTTTTAACTACTTAGCCTGTTTGTTTAAATCTGCAATCATATCAGTCAAAAATATAAATTCCCAGTTTATGCTTCAAAAGCAACTTCATAAGAGGTTTTAAAAATAGGTTCTATTTGACTCAAAATTCCATGACATACAGTAAGGCATTGTTGGCAGAGTAGATGGATGCAGTTCAATGCATGATTAATATTTAAGTGATGATGCCAGAGAAGCTGGTGTTTGAATGATATGTTGGCACGGGTGTTGTTAGGCCCAAGACGAAGTTGAAAACACCGGCTTCGAGGGCATTATCACATTATACAATGGGTTACCAACATTTTCAAATAATGATTGACATATTTTAATTCTAAACTTTATTCATACTATTTCATCCTTCCACAAGATCTATATCAGTTTGGTTGCCAGAGACACGACTCAGTCATTAAGTCTATTTGTTCTGTATCTATGGACGCAACCCAGTCGTTCGTTCTAAATGTTATATTGCCATACTGGCTGGAAACGTTCTTATCCCTTGCTTGCTTGCTAGCTAGTCAACTACGGACAATTTACAGTCATGTCAAACAGTTTAGCCAGAATAACAGCTAAGTAGCTGCATTTGCATTTGTTTAAATGTCACTAGAAAACAGCTTATTTGGATACATCCATAGCTAGGGTTGCACATTTTGGGGAATATTCAGAGGTGAAAACTTTCCATGGGAATTAACAGGAATATATGGGAATTAATGGAAATATATGCAAATTAATACCATTTAAATGTAGATTTTTTTTTCATTGGATACATTTACCGTATCATATGGAGACAGAAACATAAACCTTTTACCTTATCATAAGTAGACATAATTGCAAATTATTACATCCTTCCAATAGAAAAAAACAAAAAACAATGTAGTTACAAATTGAACTTTAATTAAATGAGTTGACTCTTCACATGGGATGATTTCACTGAACAACAAAAGGGAATATTGAATGATCCCCAATGGTCCATCACATATGTAAAATGATGGCACGACTGCCATATTGCATCTCCATCCCAAAGCCCTTGCTTGGAAGTGTACTTCGCCAGACTGCCAAGAACCTTGCCTTCATCCAGGCCAAGGTGGCGAGACACGGTAGTGATGATATCATAGGCCTTGTTGATCTCTGCACCAGACAGGATGCTCTTGCCAGCATACTTGGGGTCCAACATGTACGCTGCGGCGTGTATGGGCTTCAGGCAGAAGTCTTCATGCTTTTTGATGTATTTCAGAACTGCAGTTTCCTCTGCTTGGAGCAACAGTGAAGTGGGCAGGGCAGTACAGATTTCTTCTCTAACATCTGCAAGCAGAGTCTGAACATCAGACAGGAGGGCATTGTCTCCCTCAATCTGTGCAATGGCTACTGCTATAGATTTCAGGAATTGCAGGCTGCTTACCACTCTCTCACAAAATACATCATCCAGGAGGATCCTCTTGATGGGGCAGTCCATATCGGCAGACTGTGATATGGCCATTTCTTGGAGAGACTCCTTCCCCTCCCCAACGGGTGTTGCTGGGCAGCTTCAATGTGGTGCTCTTATTCTTCTCACTTTGCTTGGTGAGGTAGATTGCTGCTATAACTTGATGACCCTTCACATACCTAACTATTTCCTTGGCTCTCTTGTAGAGTGTATCCATTGTTTTCAGTGCCATGATGTCCTTGAGGAGCAGATTCAATGCATGAGGAGCACAGCCAATGGGTGTGATGTGAGGGTAGGACTCCTCCACTTTAGACCAAGCAGCCTTCATGTTCACAGCATTGTCTGTCACCAGTGCAAATACCATCTGTGGTCCAAAGTCATTGATGACTGCCTTCAGCTCATCTGCAATGTAGAGACCGGTGTGTCTGATGTCCCTTGTGTCTGTGCTCTTGTAGAATACTGGTTGAGGGGTGGAGATTATGTAGTTAATTATTCCTTGCCCACAAACATTCAACCACCCATCAGAGATGATTGCAATACAGTCTGCTTTCTCTATGATTTGCTTGACCTTCACTTGAACTCTGTTGAACTCTGCATCCAGCAAATTAGTAGATAAAGCATGTCTTGTTGGAGGGGTGTATGCTGGGAAAAGAACATTCAGAAATATCTTCCAATACACATTGCCTGTGAGCATCAGAGGTGAACCAGTTGCATACACAGCTCGAGCAAGACATACATCAGCAATTCTCTGACTACGTTCCTCCAGTCAAAAAAAACTTGGATTCCAGGAGGACCATGAGCTGTTGCCATGAGCTGTTGATATCGACAAGGTGTCTTCATAATTTTCACCTCAAATAGAAGTAGAGGGACTTTTGTCAGAGGTTGCTTGTTGTGAGCACTGAGGGAACTTTATGCACTTGGCCAGATGATTCTGCATCTTTGTTGCATTCTTCATACATGATTTGGCACAGTATTTGCAAATGTACACAGCTTTTCCTTCTACATTAGCTGCAGTGAAATGTCTCCACACACATTTATTAAAATCAAAATACAATTCCATGTACAGATAAATAGTTAAGCAGTTAGATTAAACAACTACTTTGTAATATAAATATTTTTAATGGAAACGGGTGAATTAACACTCCTCAGTTAGCAGGCTCAAGCAAGCTAAAACCCACATGGTAGCAGAAACTAACTAGCAGAAATAGTTAGAAATGATTAAAAAAAACTTTGCTGTAGGCTACTATTTACTAGTTAACAAAAAATCATGTATGTCATAAATATATTCACCGCACCCAGTATTGTAATCAACTTACCAGAAAGCATGTAGTCCTTGGCTCAGACAGTGTAGTAGTGTGGGCTCAATAGCATCTCATTAGTGTGCAAGATCTTGAGAATCAGCTGTACATGTGATGGAAGAGTGCACTGCACATGTGATGGAAGAATGCACTGTGCATGCAGAGTTTTGCAATTCCGTTGAATTGGGGCTTGTTTTAACCAAAATATGCAGCAAGACCTAGAATTGCCTTGTGTATCCCACAAAAAAGGTTCACTGTTATAAGCTAAACTTTTTGATGAATTTAAGCCAAATTCACCAAATTCCCAGGCTTAACTTCCCATGGAAACATTCTGGAAATTTCCCGGAAAGTTTCCGACCCTTTGCAACCCTATCCATAACAATGAGCTAATGATGAGCGATTTCACCTGGCATAGAAAATGTGGTCTCTCGTCAGGACATTGTTGTTCAGAGGAGCTAGCCAAAAACACAGCTAACACAATCACTTCAAACTGAAGATGGAAAGACTGCAAACTAGCTGCATTTCATTTCATTTTACCTGTTTTCTATTGACATTTCTATGTATATATCCATAAAGGTTATGCTGATTCATGATTTCGATTGGCTGAGAAAAGCTGCCTGCCTGTTTTTCTTGTCCCGACCCCTACACATTCCTTGCTATGGTATTGAAACAATGCTGCAAATGTCAGAGACTAACAACAAGGTTTATACAAATCTAAACTATTGAAAACCAATTGCTAGTCTAAAATAAATGGGGAATAATGTCTAGATACTTTTTACAATGGAGATCAAGTTTATAAATTGTCTAGCTGGGCTGATGAGACAGTGGATTCCGCAGTGAGATGGAACAGAGTAAAGTGGCATTTCAATGTCATAGCTTTAGCCGGTGGTAACTTGTGGAATAGACATCGGCTACGCAATCAGCGTCCAGGATTAGACACACCCGTTGTATAAAATTCACCAATACATGTCTTGGTAGTCTCAACTATTGATATCAGCTGACCTGGTACATTGTTTGCTGCTGCCACCCATTCGGGATGCACCGTCAAACACCAGGCCCGCGGGCTGAATATGACACAGACGCGAGTATAAATGAGTCAACAGTCATCTACTTTATGAAATGCATCGGTTAATTCCACTTCAGTTGCGGTTTTATTTACTGCAGTGTCTATTAATTGTTAAAACACCAGGCCGCTTTCCCATTTTATACTGCTATAGAATTTTCACAAATGCCTTACTATACGTCATTCCCAAACATTCTATGAATTTATGAAAATGACCATATGTAAGTGCTTGCTTGTCAGAAAAAAAAGTGTCATTCTTCCTGGGGGGTGACTATGAACAGATTTGAATAAGATTTCATGTTGCTAAAATGCTGTCAGGAAGTATGATAACCAGCATATGTGCAAGGAATGACGGAAGGTGCCAGTTTTATATTACTTTCCTCATTAATGGGCTCCCAAGGGACACAGCGGTCTAAGGCATTTCATCTCAGTGCAAGAGGTGTCACTACAGTCCCTGGTTCGAGTCCAGGCTGAATCACATCTGGCTGTAATTGGGAGTCCCATAGGGCGGCGCACAATTGGCCCAGCGTCGTCCGGGTTTGGCCGGGGTAGGTAGTCATTGTAAATAAGAATTTGTTCTTAACTGACTTGTCTAGTTAAATAAATAAAATAAAAAATACATGGGATGCAACTGAAGCAAACGTAGCTCGATTTTAATCTTGTAGGCTAATATTTTCTGTATCATTATTTCTCTCATTACGGAGTCCTCTCTAGCCACTTTGAATAACAAGATCTTGCATTGACACTACCTTCTCACAAGGGAATGACTGCAGCAGGTTGTAACGGTATTCACACAGTCGGTATTAGATAGAATGTTGTGACCCTACCTACCTGTGGGGAAATCAACCTGTTGTTACTTAGATTACCCCATTGGCTCACAGCCAAAACTTGAATTTTTAAGATTAAGTTTTTCTTGTAATCTATTTGTTTTAGTCAATTACAAAACTACAAAAAAAGTACAACATGTCTAAAGATGACTTTAAATATGTCCTGCTCCCTAGCGTTCTTACTACTTAGAAAAACGTAATATTGTAGGGCTACCGACCGGAACATTAAGTTAGCCTAGACCAACAACACAAATGGGCTATACAGCTACAAGTAGTGAGTGGAGTTAAATGTCTTACCTGTGATCTGTTTCCACACACATAGCTACGTGTAGCCTACTTGGACATGCCGTCCCCACATTTCCCACACCGAATAGTCTGAAGCCACAGGGCTCTTCTTCTCGCAGGCTCTATTTCCCTATGTGGGAGTAATGTGAACCTTAGGTTGGGATATTTTACTTGGCTACATTGAACAACACAGTAGCTTTTATAATGGGGGATCAATGGGGGGAAAATAATTTAGTTTTCCCCCAATTTGTGGGCGTGGTCGAGGGGAATTCCTTATTATGTGAATACCGACTGAGACTGTTTGTATGTTCTTACAATTCTATATTGCACCAGATTTGCACGCACCCCATGTCCCATAACGTTGTCATGGAAAATATTAATGTTTCCATCTACCAATCAGCAACTGTGCCGTAAATCCGGCTGCATATTGAGATTGCCGAAAGGCCAGCAGTCTCTTTGGCAAATGACGGGAGTGGAATGTTAGCTAAAAAGACTGGTACCCAGACTACCTTTATCCAGAGTCCAGACAAGCATTGCATAGGGGCAATTCCACAGTAGGTGTGACACTGAAACCAATGTCTGCAAAGTTTGAAAACATTTAAATAACTTTAACATTTATTTGAACAGTGCAGATACAAAGTTTGGTAACAGAATGATGGCACAAACTGTCATTCTGTGGTGTGAAAGAGACCGTTTTGCAAGTATAACAAGATTTTCTATTGGGAAAATTCAGGTAGGTCCCTCCCCTCTTTTGGGAGGGACCGCTTTGCTTCCGTTTAAGAAACATTTTGCAACAGGCCTTATGTATAAACGTTGCGTACGTACAAAATATGCCCCGAAACATGCGTGCACCAGTTTTCACGCAAAAGTTGGCATTTATAAAAACTGAACTTGATGTGAAAATGTGGTTCTCCTCCCACAAACTTTAGATCATGCGTACGTACAGTTTCTAGTGGTTGAATTATTGCTTTGCAAGAAGGCAAAAGTAGCCTTGTGCAATGGGGAATAAATTAGGACTTATACATAACAAAAAAAACAGGTAGCTAAATATAATAACAATCGTTTGCTGTTCGTGAGAAACTATTTATTTTATCTTTGCATTCATTCTAAAATAATTACATCGATTTCCAATTAAAATTCCTCACCTTTTCTGACTGTGATGGTTTCATACTCCCAAAATAGCCTATAGGCCTGCAACAAGGGACCTATCCTAACATCTCATTTAATTGGACCCACTTCACAGCAGTAAATAAATAAGCTACCGGTATTTCAAGTATTTTGCTCTATGCGATCCTAAACAACAGTTTAAAACAGTAGAACAGACGGTTCTCCTTTTCCATTGACATTTTGTAGGCTACGTCTGAATACTGTATTGTCAAATTTCTCGAGTAGCCAAGACACTTTCATTTATAAACATAAATATATCATAACCATTGCACTTTTTCTAGCCATGATGAGTTCATATTCGAAGTAGCCATACAACAAATTAGCATGCTCGTCTCTCATTTTAATTGGGCCTATTAAATAGGCTATTATCATTGATGTTTTTTTCTCTATTCATCTGAAAGAGATTTATAACATATGGTATAATTTAACAGGTGAACAGACTGTTGATATTCTTTGCGTTGACAAGTGTAGGCTACCACTGTAAGTAGACCTACTATAGTAAACAATTTTCCCGAGTAGACAATATTTAAGAATTCGCGGGCAGTGCAGAATATTTAGGTTCAGGAGAAAGTAAATGCAAAACATTATTGAATTCAATTATATGTTTAGAGGTTCACAGGAATTTGCAGTTGTTTTTGTATTTCAGAAACGATCAGATACAGCAAATGTCACTGAAAAAAAAAAAAAAAATTTGAAAATTCCTTGTAGATATTCTGTCTTGGCCTAATTCCAATACTTCCAAAGTATACAGGAAAAAGGAGGATTATTGTAACCATGAAAGGTGAATGATGGGCGTTATTTAGGCGCCGTTATAATGCTCGTTCATGCGCGCGTAGTTTTACGACCGGTCTGATTGATAACGGGAAACATGCATATGTAGTCATTTCAGTAATAGCGCCCGCATAGTTAGTATAAAATGTGTGCAGCGGTTATAAATGAGGCCTCTTACTAGGTAGCAAGGGGTGTAATTCATTTGGTACAATTTTACATCGGTGCTTGATTGTCATCAAAGGATGGGAAGTCAGCTGTTCTTGTCATCATCACAGAGCAAGGGCATATTCTCCAAGTGAAAATGTTGAGAATCCAGCCAATTGAATGACCAATCTGTACAGAAGTTCTCAGTTCTCATAAATGTCTGACTGTATGTGAGCAAGGAACAGCAGCATAGCCTAACTTTTTCCCTTTTCACTTCCTGCACGGTGTATCAGTTTTGTCAGTTGCCTAAGGAGTGATAGGCCTATGTGATAAATGCCTTGGCTTTATAACAGTGGTGAAAGTGGTGGTGGTTATAGCAGTTTAGATAACACCTGTCTGGAGGAGGAAATGATCATGATATGATGACAAAGAAAGGGCACAAAGGGACAGGTAGAGGACAGTGGGGTTTCTTTTATTTTCACTTCGTCTACATGCCCTGTTTATGTTCTCCAGATTGTCTCTTTTGTCTGTCCTTTTGCTCTTTAGGCCTGGTTAGTTTATTGCATTGTAATATAAAGCCCAGGCAACAAATGGGAAATAATACGTACAAATGCATAAGAGCCGATAAGATGGGGCACTATTATTCAGTGCCAGCCAGGTACACACACACTGGCATTCCTTAATACAGTTAGCCTATAGGTTGACATTCAATCCTCACCCTTGTTTTGCAGGTGTGAGCTGTGACGCGTGTTTAAAAGGGAACTTCAGAGGGCGCCGGTACAAGTGTTTAATTTGCTACGACTACGACCTGTGCGCGTCGTGCTACGAGGGCGGCGCCACCACAACGAGACACACGACAGAACACGCCATGCAGTGTATATTAACCAGGGTAGACTTTGGTAAGGACACTTGCTGCGTAAGATTAAACATTTGACATTTATAACAGGAGTTTTTCCTGACCACGTGGCCCAAGCAGGGCTTGGAGTTCTACCTGGTCCGGTCATGTGGCCAGGATAAACACTTTGCCCTAATTGTATTTTATATAAAACGTTTGTGTTATGATGATAACTCTAAAGATGGATGGTTTCTTTGCAGACCTGTATTACGGCGGTGAGGCCTTCTCAGTAGAGCAGCCCCAGAGCTTTTCTTGTCCTTACTGTGGTAAAATGGGATACACCGAGACATCCCTACAGGAGCATGTCGCCTCAGAGCATACAGAGACCTCCACAGAGGTGGTGAGTGGACATCCTAGTGTTTCATCTAGCTTTACTAAGATGGGAAAGACCGGTCCCCCAGTCTAGCTCTGTTGCCCTTTTGCTTACATTTTTTTTTGTCCTCAATTGGTTTCAATAGAATGTTTTGGTGTTTACATTCTCCTTTACAAATCTACGGAAAGCTTGTAGCCAATGACATCTCATACATCCATCTTAGATTCCAGGGCTCATGGACGCATTAACACATTTCTCAAATGATTCTTTTAAAACTGACGCTTGTCAAGAACTTAAAATAACTTGAGTGGTCAGTGGAATACATCCAGAGGTGCTTATTGCTTGCTTTATTTCAGATCTGTCCAATATGTGCTGCGTTGCCGGGCGGGGACCCCAATCATGTGACTGACGACTTTGCTGCTCATCTCACACTTGAACACAGAGCACCTAGAGATTTAATATCTTTTTAATGCAGCTCTTCTCTGTCTGCGTGTGTCTGCTTCTGTGCGTGTGTGTTCACCATTGTGGGTGGGTGTGTATTATTTCTGATTATTCCAAGTACTTGCGAACCCTTTCAACTCGGCTCCTTAACCTGCCTTGTTTACGATGAGTCCAGCGGCGTCCGGCACGTGCGTCGGATGTTCCACCCCGGTCGCGGGCTGGGCGGTCCCAGGGCACGCAGGACCAACATGCACTTTACTAGCAGCTCCACCGGGGGGCTCTCCTCCTCACAGAGCTCCTCGTACTCACCCAGTAACAGGGAAGCCATGGACCCCATAGCAGGTGAGCAGTGCACCTGGTCTGACCAGTCTCCGTCTGTATAGTTAACGACAAGCAGGGTCTTTCCCATTTGAGATGGATAGAGAATCTGGTTGTCTGCTCTTTACTCCCTGATCTGTGTTCACTTCTGCTGTATTTTATTCACCAGTCTGTACTGGAGTCACTTGAATGTTGACTTCAGTGGTTATCTTTCCATGAGACATGATGGCTATGGCTCTGATCTCGTATGAAGTATAACCCGCAGTCAAAGTGCCATGCCTCTTTTCTGTGACAATCTTACTGTATCACATTCACCTGTCTCTACTGGAGCTTAGTTTTAAACGAATCATCTCACTAGAAGAAACTCAACACACACTTCTTCATCTCTCCTCCCACAGAGCTGTTGTCTCAGCTGTCGGGCGTGCGGCGCTCGGCGGGCGGCCAGCTCAACTCGTCGGGCCCGTCCGCATCTCAGCTGCAGCAGTTACAGATGCAGTTGCAGCTGGAGCGCCAGCAGGCCCAGGCGGCCCGGCAACAGCTGGAGACGGCCAGGAACACCACGCGACGCTCCAACCCCCGGCGGCAACATCAGCGCCACCATCCCCCCGCCCAGCGCTGTCGCCAGCTCGGCCGGTGTGGCCGAGAGCAACCCCATGGCCTCCCACAGCTCCCAGTTCCTGCTCACACGGTGAGTTTCTTTTTTTTTTTTTACTTGACTATATTCTAAATGGAAGGCTCTGCACACACACAGACACACACACTGTTCTCTGTTACTGCTGTCAGGTCCCAGGTGTTGAATTCCCCGTGGCAGGATATGCTCTGTCCCACCCCCTCCCCCCTTGCATGGTATCTCCCACAGTGTATCCCTCCTCTTGTTCTCTCCCCACCCATAGACTCACAGGTCTCTTCTCCTACTACCTTTTTCAATACTACAACATGAAAAACAGTTTGTTACTAGAATTTTGTTCGTTTTGGTTCTTCTATCAAATGTCTGTCTAACGGAAATCAACTAATTGTTTATAAAATGAAAGAGTTTGTCATAAGGCATGAACAGAATGCATCAGTGATTCGTATTCCCTGCAACTTTCTGAAGAGGGGACGGCATGGGAATGCCCGTCTGTGTGTGGTGCGCGTGTTCACCACTTTGTGTATCCGTTAGCATTGCGTAATAAATCAGACTGTGATACCAATTATTGGTATAAAGCCTGCAACAACTTGGAAAGTGTCCTTACAAGCCAGAATGTTGAATAAAATACAATTTGAACTTACTCTACAGATTCTGTGTTGGTCCTTCAGTGGGTCGGAATTTGAGACAAAATATCCACAGGAAAGTATTATTCGCCTGACTTTTTAGAGCGCCGGTACTGCCATTGTAATGTGTATACCTGGCACGTGAAAAACCATGGAAACACTAGTGATCTGAGAAAAAAATCGATAGTTGTTTTGGGACCAAATTATATCAATATTTCACTCCCAAGTATTGATTTGACTTATCAAAACGGCAGTGCATTTTCTACATCTTTTTAAATAGTGAGTCGACATGTTTTCAGCTCTTATTTCTCTGACTGATCAAACTCGTTTTTTCATGCTCTTTGTTTCTCTGCAGCAAACTTAAAATGTGCAATGTGTTTGGAACATCAAATCGCAATAAAATCGCAGTATCGAATTGCAATACATACAGAATCGTTAAAATCGCAATACATACCTAAGTATCATGATTATTATCGTATTGTGAGGTCCCTGCCAATTTCCAGCCCTAGTAAACACCTGCAAGACTTGGGTTTGTATGCAAGCATCGCATGTACAGTGCATTCAGAAAATATTCACATTTTGTTACTTTAGACTTATTATAAAATGGATCAAAAATATATATATATATATCCTCATCAATCTACACACAATACCCCATAATGACAAAGCGAAAACAGGTTTTAAGACATTTTTGCTCATGTATTAAATATAAAAAAATTGAATGACCTTACTTACATAAGTATTCAGACCCTTTTGCTATGAGACTTGAAATTGAGCTCAGGTGCATCCGGTTTCCATTGATCATCCTTGAGATGTTTCTACAACTTGATTGGACTCCACCTGTGGTAAATTCAGTTGATTGAACATCATTTGGAATGGCACACACCTGTCTAGATAAGGTCCCACAGGTACCCTTCCCTGTGCAAATGTTGTTGCTAGATAGCTAGAATTGTTAGTAAGCCCTTGTGGCCATCTGGCTAGTATCAACAACTATACTGAACAAAAATATAAACACAACGTCAAGTGTTGGTCCCATTTTAATTTCTCTACCATAAGCCGCCTCCAATGTTATTTTAGAGAATTTGGCAGTACATCCAACCGGCCTCACAACTGCAGACAACATGTAACCCCGCCAGCCCAGGACCTCCACATCCGGCTTCTTCACCTGCGGGATCGTCAGAGGAGGGGGAGGGGGGTGCTCAGGACTATTTCTGTCTGTAATAAAGCCCTTTTGTGGGGGAAAACTCATTCTGATAGGCTGGGCCTGGCTCCCCAGTTGGGTGGACCAGGCTCCCAAGTGGTGCCCACCCATGCCTGCCCCCTTGCAAAGTCATGTGAAATCCATAGATTAGGACCTAATGAGTTTATTTCAATTGACTGATTTCCTTCTATGAACTGTAACTCATCTTTGAAATTGTAGCATGTTGCGTTTATTTTTGTTCAGTATTGATAACTAGCACCATTATAATTAAATCACAATGGTTACTTTTTTTATAAAGCAGCCAAGAGTCAGTGGAGAAGCGAGCTAGCTATGTTGTGCTACTGCATATGGCGACGCTAACCGTTAAGCTAACGTTAGCTAGTATGGACTTAATTTCATATTATCTTTTTGGTTTCTGTCATAGTAGTTCGCAGATGTAATATTGGTGGAGTATGTTTTGCATGGCCCGGTGCCCCGGGTGCATGGAGATTTAACTTAACTTCTTAGGGAGCGGTGGGGCACTACCAGGTGAAATGCAAGGTGCCAAATTCAAAATCCAAAAGTATATTGATGCATGTTTAATAATTCAACAAGTGTTTCATAGTCATCAAAAACTCTGCTTCTTGGCAATATCACAGCGTTGTCAGATTTCAAAAAGACTTTACGGCGAAAGCACCACATTTGATTGTTTGAGGATAGCACCCCACATATTTTTGCCATTACCATAAATTCATAAACCATGCGGTTCACACACACAACACATTTCACAGCGAAAACAAATCAATTACCTTTTGAAGAACTTCTTCTGAGGGCTTCCCAAGTGTCCAACGAAGACAATCCATGGTTCTTTTGTTAGAATATGTAATGTATTATATCCATAAATCTCTGTTTGGTTGGCGCGTTATAATCAGAAAATAGAGCCTCCAATCGTCCATTGAAACGTGAAGAGAACTCGTTCAACTTATACCTATAAACTTGTCCAAGAACAATCAAACATAATTTTAAATGTATCCTTAGGAACACTTTTATGTATAATATTTCAACCGGAATATAAACTGGGCGATAAGAAAGGAAAAAACCAAAGAGCGCGCCAGCCGTGAACGCGCCTTTTCCTCTATTGACATTCTGTGTGGACACTTCCTTTATTCGTCTTCTTCTCTGCTCTAAAAGCATCTAAAAAGAATCAGAACACTTTCTCGAGACTGTTGACATCCAGAGGAAGTGACAGGTACTGCATTCATATGCCCTTATATGGGCATTTTCATAAGGGAGGGGTTCCAAATGAGGCAATGTGTTAAAACCACTTTTTCCAGGACAGAAATTCCTCGGGTTTTCACCTGCCATATCCATTCTGTTATACTCACAGACAAAATGTTAACACTTTTAGAAAATTCAGAGTGTTTCCTATCCAATGGTACTAAATATGTGCATATCCTATTTTCTGGGCCTGAATGGGAGGCATTTTACTTTGGGCACGCCAGGCTCTCCAAAACGGTCACCTCGTGCGCTGCTCCCAAAGAAGTTAAGGACCAATGGAAGGATCTAAAATGAGCAAACTCCGCCCATCCGGGGCACTGGGCCATGCAAAACGAACTCGCCCATTGAAAAGGCAGCCACGTTCTCGCCACAGCTCCATCAATCAGTCTTCCATCACCTCGGTCCACATGGTGCGTGTTGTTGCTAGGTTTTTCCTAGACCTAAAAAGCATTGTAGACTAAACATCCAATTTTGTTTTTCTATAAAAAAAGTGTGGAAAAATCTGTCATTCTCCCCGCTTTCTTTTTTGTTGTGGGGTCGAGTATCGTGATGCTAACCCTGGTATCATGACAACACTACTGCGGTAGTCCCTGCCTCTTTTCGGTGCTAACCAGTTCCCCTCCTCTTTGTCTTGCTACAGGTTAAACGAGCCCAAGATGTCGGAGACGGAGCGGCAGGTGCTGGAGGGCGAGCGCGCCGACCGCAGCCTGTTTGTTCAGGAGCTGCTGCTGAGCACGCTGATGCGCGAGGAGAGCTCTTCCTCGGACGAGGACGAGCGGCGAGATTTCGCCAGCTTTGGGGCAATGGGCTGCGTGGATATCATGCCTTTAGACGTGGCCCTGGAGAATCTCAACCTCAGGGAGAGCGGTACAGGCGGTTACGGCAGCAGCTCGAGGAGCTCTAAGGAGCCTCCACCGCCGCCTCTTTGATGATATCCCAGCACCACGCAGACTTTGTCCTCTGTGCTGCCACTGCCAGTGATGGGCGGGCAGGGCAGCAGGCTGTATTTCAGTTTGTTTTTTGGTGATTGTAATTTCAGGTCTGTCACCTTTGTTACATTGTGTACAACCATAAAAAAGGAGAGCGGGAGCATTTGGGGAAAGTGCAAGTGGATGAGTGCGCAGCTCCGAGCGAGCGATGGAGAGAAAATAAATATATAAATATATATAAAAAGTTGATAATCACATAATTTTTCTTTAGCAGGTCAGCATTAGGTAGCCGTGGCAGACCTCTGCTTCCTGTTCTCATGCAAAAGGCTCCTTTATAAATACTCCACATTCAAAAACTGAAGAGGAATCAGACACCCTCTGATGAAGCTGCTGTGTGTATTTATGACTTAACTAATAAAGTGCTTGAATGGTTTACCATAACTACTGCATGAGGTTCTTTGCAGCGTGCATGACTTTTAATGACCTTATCGTCATTAAAATGCTATAAAAAAAAAATATCCCAAAGCTTTTTTTTCTTCAACCATTTTAAAAGGGTTACATGATTGAGTTTTTCCGAAAAATTTAATATCACCAAAAAACTTACATGCTGAAAAGTTTAGGAACTTTTACAACTTTTTTTATTTTGAATAGAAAAAAAGCAACATTGGAATCTGTTGTAGCTTTTAAAAAGAAAACAATGCAATGTGTTTGTCTCTCAGCTCCAGGTTTGTCCTTCCCTCTCTGTGACACCATCGTCAGAATATAACCTGCTGCACTAATGTCAAAACTCAAGACGTCTGCATTTACTTAGCAGATGATAAAATAATACTATAGTACTAGGAGCAGAAAAACAGCCTCTGACAGTTTTTTCCTAGATGTTGATGTTTTAGTGATAAGCGGTGGGTAACCACCAGATGTAGTTTCTCATTTATGCACCTGTACAGAAGATCTAGTCTCTCCCATTCCATCGATCGCACGCAACTCTGCTCTTCTGTCATCTCTCTGCTTCTGTAGGCCCAGACTCCCTCCCTACGTTCATTTGTATTACTTCTCTTTGTTGAGGAAGGGGAGCTCGGGACTCCACATTGCAGGCATTGTTTTTTGTTCGACTTATAAAAAAGAAAAGATACGTTCAGATTTTCTTTTCAGCTGAAGATAGCACCTTCTATTTATTATTTCTTTTGTTTCTCTGATTCTTTTAAGCCTTGTAATGAATCATGCCACCTCCATGCCTATACTCTTATACTCTATGTAAAATACAATGAGATGTATATTGAATTTGTGCGTTAACTTTCATAATGGTTCTAGGACATGGGCAGACTTTTTTTTTTTTTTTTTTTTAATGTAAATTTAGAATACTACAATAAACTGCGCACAGCTTTTGATGAAATGAAGCACCTCCCTCTTGATCTTTATGATGGTGTGTTATTCGGCTACTGTATAGGGCTTTTCACACTGCTGAGCTGTACCAAGCTGTTCTGGTTGCGCATCCACCATAGTTCCCGGAACCATGCTGGAAAGGACAATGTGAAAAGAAAAATAGCAAAACCTTACCCAGTACAGTTTGGTTATGGTCTGCACATAATTGTGAAAAGAGTATACAGTTGAAGTCGGAAGTTTACAAACACCTTAGCCAAATACATTTAAACTCAGTTTTTCACAATTCCTGACATTTAATCCTAGTAAAAATTCCCTGTCTTAGGTCAGTTAGGATCACTACCTTATTTTAAGAATGTGAAATGTCAGAATAATAGTAGAGTGATTTATTTCAGCTTTTATTTCTTTCATCACAGTCCCAGTGGGTCAGAAGTTTACATACACTCAATTAGTATTTGGTAGCATTGCCTTTAAATTGTTTAACTTGGGTCAAATGTTTCGGGTAGCCTTCCACAAGCTTCCCAAAATAAGTTGGGTGAATTTTGGCCCATTCCTCCTGACAGAGCTTGTGTAACTGAGTCAGGTTTGTAGGCCTCCTTGCTCACACACACTTTTTCAGTTCTGCCCACAAATTTTCTATAGGATAGAGGTCAGGGCTTTGTGATGGCCACTCCAATACCTTGACTTTGTTGCCCTTAAGCCATTTTGCCACAACTTTGGAAGTATGCTTGGGGTCATTGTCCATTTGGAAGACCCATTTGCGACCAAGCTTTAACTTCCTGACTGATGTCTTGAGATGTTGCTTCAATATATCCACATAATTTTCCCTCCTCATGAAGCCATCTATTTTGTGAAGTGCACCAGTCCGTCCTGCAGAAAAGCACCCCCATAACACCTTGCTGCCACCCCGTGCTTCTGCCTCCCCCTTTTCCTCCAAACATAACGATGGTCATTATGGCCAAACAGTTCTATTTTTGTTTCATCTGACCAGAGGACATTTCTCCAAAATAAGATTTTTGTCCCTATGTGCAGTTGCAAACCGTAGTCTGGCTTTTTTATGGCAGTTTTGGAGCAGTGGCTTCTTCCTTGCTGAGCGGCCTTTCAGGTTATGTCGATATAAGACTTGTTTTACTGTGGATATAGATACTTTTGTACCTGTTTCCTCCAGCATCTTCACAAGATCCTTTGCTGTTGTTCTGGGATTGATTTGCACTTTTCGCACCAAAGGACGTTCATCTCTAGGAGACAGAACGCGTCTCCTTCTGAGCGGTATGACAGCTGCGTGGTCCCATGGTGTTTATACTTGCGTACTATTGTTTGTACAGATGAACGTGGCACCTTCAGGCGTTTGGAAATTGCTCCCAAGGATGAACCAGACTTGTGGAGGTCTACAATTTTTTTCTGAGGTCTTGGCTGAAGTCTGAAGGTAGGCTTTGAAATACATCCAGAGGTACACTTCCAATTGACTCAAATTATGTCAATTAGCCTATCAGAAGCTTCTACAGCCATGACATCATTTTCTGGAATTTTCCAAGCTGTTTAAAGGCACAGTCAACTTAGTTTATATAAACATCTGACCCACTGGAATTGTGATACAGTGAATTATAACTGAAATAATCTGTCTGTAAACAATTGTTGGAAAAATTGTCCTAACCGACTTGCCAAACCTATAGTTTGTTAACAAGAAATTTGTGTAGTGGTTGAAAAACGAGTTTTAATGACTCCAACCTAAGTGTACGTAAATATCCGACTTCAACTGTATGTGTCGCAATGTTCAAGGCTTTAAGGAGATATTTTATCTATCTAACCATGAACAAGGCTCAATGAAATACTCATGTGCAGCACCAACTTCCCTGGACCTAAAGACCACTGGACCCCGGATGCCACTGAACCCTGTGCACTTTAAAGGGAAACTTTGGGATTTTGACAATGAGGCCCTTAATATTTTTGTTCAGTGTAGATAAACGCAACAATGTCCGATTTTGAGTTACACTGAATTGAAATAAATCAGGTACTAATCTATGGATATCAAGACTGGGAATACAGATATGCGTCTGTTGGTCAGAGAAAAGGTAGGGGTGTTGATCAGAAAACCAGTCAGTATCTGGTGTGACCACCATTTGCCTCATGCAGCGTGACACTTCTCCTTTGCATAGAGTTGATCATGCTGGCCTAAGGAAGGTTGTCCCACTCCTCTTCAATGGCTGTGCAAAGGTGCTGGATATTGCGGAGAACTGGACACGCTGTCGTACACGTTGATCCAGAGCATCCCAAACATGCTCAATGGATGACGTGTCTGAGTATGCAGGCCATGGAAGAACAGACATTTTCAGCTTCCAGGAATTATGTACAGACCCTTTAGACATGGGGCTGTGCATTATGCTGAAACATGAGGTGATGGTGGTATGTAACATTTGATCTTTTATTTCAGCTCATGAAACATGGGACCAACACTTTACATGTTGCGTTTATATTTTTGTTCAGTGTACTTCCCCAAAGACAGATGAACTTATGGATACCATTTTTATGTCTCTGTCCAGTATGAAGGAAGTTAAAGCTTGTTTTTCAAGCCAATGCTAACTAGTGTTAGCGTAATGACTGCAGATACCCATAGACTTCCAGTCAACACTAGTTAGCAACTGCGCTAACGCTATTTTACTTCCAACCAGACACAGGCATGAAAATGTTATCCACGAGTCCATCTGACTCTGGGATTTTGGCAATGAAGCCCTTTATCTACTTCCCCAAAATATCCCTTTAAGCTCTCACCTCTATCTATGCACTGCAATGGCTCCCCTTTTTTACTACCAGTATGACAGTAGTGCGCAACACACTGTACTTATTCTATAGCTAGAGGACATTTTTGTCTATCTGTTGTCTAGTACGGTCTTTTTTCGAGATAGGCAACACTTACAGTAGATGGCCTTGTCTTCCCAACATCTTGATGTGTGAACAGCTGACTGCTCATAACTTGCAGATGATTGTTGACACATCAACCAGGATCAAGTGGCAGGACTTGTGTTGGGAATCAGTGGCTGTATTGGAGGGGGAGTGATAACCTGCCTAAATGATTAGCGACCTGTGGCACTCATGACTTTCGCTATGAAATGCTTTGAAAGGCTGGTCATGACTCACATCAATGCCATCATCCCAGAAACCCTAGACCCACTCCAACTCGCATATAGCCCCAACAGATCCACAGATGATGCAATATCCATTGCACTCCACACTGCCCTTTCCCACCTGGACAAAAGGAACACCTATGTGAGAATGCTGTTCATTGGCAACAGCTCAGCGTTCAACAGCATAGTGCCCTCAAAGCTCATCACTAAGTTAAGGACCCTGGGACTAAACTGCTTCCTCAGCAACTGGATCCTGGACTTCCTGACTGGACGCCCCCAGGTGGTAAGGGTAGGCAACAACACATCTGCCATGCTGATCCTCAACACTGGGGCCCCCAGGGGGTGCGTGCTTAGTCTCCTCCTGTGTTCCCTGTTCACCCACGACTGCACGGCCAAGCACGACTCCAACACCATCATTAAGTTTGCCGACAACACAACTGGTAGAACTGATCACGACAACAATGAGACCACCTATAGCACAGGTGGGTAATTCCAGACCTCGAGGGCCTGATTGGTGTCACAGTTTTGCCCCAGCCCCAGCTAACACACCTGACTCCAATAATCACCTAATCATGATCTTCAGTTTAGAATGCAATTTGATTAATCAGCTGTGTTTGCTAGGGATGGAGAAAAAGTGTGACACCAATCAGGCCCTCGAGGACTGGAGTTGCCCACCCCTGGCCTATAGGGAGTAGATCAGAGACCTGGCAGTGTGGTGCCAGGACAACAACCTCTCCCTCAATGTGATCAAGACAAAGGAGCTGATCATGGACTACAGGAAAAGGGGAGCCGAGCACACCCCCATTCACACTGACGGGGTTGTAGTATAGCACGTCGAGAGCTTCAAGTTCCTTGGTGTCCACATCACCAACAAACTATCATGGTCCAAACACACCAAGACAGTCGTAAAGAGGGTACGACAATGCCTATTTCCCCCCCCCCCCCCAAGAGACTGAAAAGATTTGGCATGTGCCCTCAGAACCTCAAAAGGTTATACAGCTGCACCATCGAGAGCATCCTGACTAGTTGCATCAACGCCTGGTATGGCAACTGCTCAGCATCCGACCGCAAGGCGCTACAGAGGGTAGTGCGTACGGCCCAGTACAACCCTAGGGCCAAGCTTCCTGCCATCCAGGTATATGATTACTGTGAGAGTAGTTTCTAAAATGTATCAACGATAAGTGTCTCTTTCTCTCCCTCCCTCCCCCTCCATCTCTTTTGTAACAAACCGCCAGGGACCTTTTTCTAATGTATTAAGTGTGTATGTTTATCCTGTGTTATCATTTAGTTAGCTAGTAAATAAATAATTAAACCAATTTGTGTAGTACTGAATCATAAGTAAGGCTGGAGTTATTGCTGATGCAGGAGGTTACGACTGTTCAGAATGATGATATGATACGAGGTTACGATTAATACATTGACTGTTTTATGGATGTGATAGGTAAAGACCTTCACAGTTTAATTCCTAATGAGTTATTTGCTACTTTATTAATTTAATCAGGTAACAATTAAACATATTTAGATGATTAGATAAATAACAGTCATCAGATTAAGAAGGTAAAGTCACAACACCTGTTTTTTTAGCAGCAGCTCTACGCCGGTCGTGTTATGCCGAGTTCTTTCCTTGAGGTAGGAAAGAGAGGAAGGTTCCACACCACTTGAGTATCTTACCTAGTTATTTTCTGATTATTTCATTTTGTTCTTATTTTTGTAAATGTTTTTGTGTACATTTTACCCCTTTTTCCCCCCCAATTGGTAGCTAGTCTTGTCCCATCACTGCAACTCCTGTACGGACTCGGGAGAGGCGAAAGTCGAGAGCCATGCGTCCTCCGAAACACAACCCCGCCAAGCTGCACTGCTTCTTGACACACTGCTCGCTTAACCCGAAGGAGGAAATATTGTATTTACTAGCTAATTAAATGGTAACACCGGATAAACAAACACGCTTAATATGTTAACAGGTCCCTAGCGGAATGACACAACATGGCTACTTGTTACAAAAGAGACGGCAAGGGGTGGCAGAGAGGGACAGAGACACTTAACATTGGTACATTTAAAAACGACTCTGACTTACAGTAATCATATACTTTGCACATGAACCGCCGCCCTCTTTGAGTAAGAAATGAATGTATTTTTGTGAAATGTCTTGGTTCGTCGGATCTCTCTCGGTGGACAGGGCCACCTTGGAAAGGGAGTTGGACCTTTTCGTGGCATGCTTGTTAGGCTCTGATGTTCCAAAATGGTTCCAACAAGTCTCATACTGTTTTCGTTCTTT
Organism: Brachymystax lenok tsinlingensis; assembly: GCA_030435695.1. NCBI lineage: Eukaryota > Metazoa > Chordata > Actinopteri > Salmoniformes > Salmonidae > Brachymystax > Brachymystax lenok. The sequence continues at coordinate 6,815,537 of CM059815.1, read as the reverse complement.
GTAGTTGTCTGGTATCCGGTGACTTGTCGTGTAGTCCTGAACAGAACTACAGAGTTTATTTTCCTTCCATTCACTCTTGAAGATGCTTCTTCTTCGATGGTTCCCAGTGCGGTGATGAGAGTAGCGTAATACGATGGTTTGAGCAGAGTAGTAGTATGGTCCTACTTAAATTAGCTTTCGAAGATACTTTACTAGGACAGCTAATCAGCCGTACCAGTGATTGTCATGGAGGTGAGTTTATCATCTCTACCTCATGTTGAGATTCAAAGTTCAGACCACTTTAAACGTGCAGCTGCAGCTTGATGTCTCTCTGGCCTGGTATGTTAATTCTTAACCCATCATTTTAAACAGTTTGTTCGAAAGGGCGGTTCCGTCAGGCTGACACACTCTCTGACCTCACTCAGGGATGTGACTTGTCACTGTGCAAAGTTTATGTAAAACAATTATCTCTTATGGCTCCTAAAATCACATCCCTCTTAACAAAAACACAAATTATTTTTCATATTACATGCAGTGGGATGAACACTTTAAACATGTAGTGGGTATACTTTCCAAGTTACAGTATTTCCTTTATAACTTTTTTAATGACATCACAAAATAACAAACAAAATGACATTAGGGTTCTATAGATCGCCTCTGACTTTCAGAGAGACCTGAATATTCTCAACCTTCTCAACTTGGACGTGAGTTGTTCATCCTAACCAGTCCCCCCCCACCCTCCTCCCCTGCGGGTGAGAGGGTGTCTGGTTGAAGTTGTTCATTCGAAACCTGATCTGACCTATTTGGATCCTCACAGGACAGTCATGACACAGCTGTCAAACTGGTGAGCAGCTGCTCTTGTCATTGTCATGAAATCAGACCCATCCTTATATCCCACCCGCGTTAAGAAGTTTAGAAGTTCCAAACAAGAAAGTGTAGGGTATACAGAAATAATGACACTCAAATTTAAAATCATTAAATTAAATTGTAGGGATTTAAATTCAGCCTCATTGAGATGTAGAATAGGCCAGAGTTCCCCAAACTTGGTCCTGGGGTCCCCCTGCACGTTTAGGTTTTTGCCCTAGCACTACACCGCTCCGAAACCCTGGATTAGGCCTACATCATACATTCCAGTGTTTGAATTTGTAATGCGGCTGCAAGGGATTTCTACTAATGCGTCCCGGTGCATCCAATGGCGATGTCCATGATAGTTAATGCCACAAGCCGCTTGTGGATTTGACAGCACTAACTAAATTACACCTCCGCCACCTTCTAAACAAAAGGAATGGAAAGCTATGTGTCGGCTAAGAGGGGATTTCCACATAACACGATAATTCAGATCGCCACTCTAGCTTCTGCTTTGTGGGTGCTAGCAAGATAGGTAGTGCTAGATATTAAAAGCCAGTCCAGTAGGAAGCTTTAGTGAGCTTCGATTGGTCAAAAGCTTTGCGATATCGCTGAGTATATGCATAAAGTTCAGCTTTCCCCAACTTTGGTCCGCCCTTTCATGCTCCCTCGCCCATGCTCGCATTGCCTAACGGTCTGTCCCCCGCCCACTTCACAAGCAAGACCGGACCCCGCCAGATGAGGCAGTCTGGGTATTGGGCACAAGGCACGCCGCCCAGTGACTTTCCCCTGTCCCAGCTGTAAGCACACTGTGGGTTCCAAGCGATAAAACCTCAAGTGTGTGGTGATGCCCAACTCGCCGCATCGCAAATATCTCCTACAGTCAACCCTTTAAAGAACACCCAAGACGCTGCCAGACCCTGGTTGAGGGCATTGTGAACTGAATGGTAGCAATAACATTCAGAATTAAACCTCCAGCCATTAGATTGTCCCTCTCAGGGGCCAGGCCAAAAGGAACCAAATCTCTGGCCTTGCATGGCCAACCTGCCAGTGCACCTGGGACAACAGGTCCCTGCGGGTCCCCGCCTAAAAGGCAAATGATAGCCCTCCCGGCGCACCCTCACCAATGTGGGCTGAATCAGAACCACTGGCGGAAACATGTAAAGGATGGTCCCAATGTCCAGTCTCTTGACAACAAGGTAGATGAAATTCGAGCAAGGGTTGCCTTCCAGAGAGACATCAGAGATTGTAATATCCTCTGTTTCACGGAAACATGGCTCCCTTCGGGATATGTTGTCGGAATCGGTTCAGCCACCTGGCTTCTCCATGCATCGCACCGACAGAGATTATCACCTCTCTGGGAAAATCTAAATATGCAGGTTAATATGTATATATTATTTTGGGTTGTTGTGGAAATATTGTATTACATTTTGTGTGCGCTAGGTAGTTTGTGGGAAATGTAGGATATTATGAAATGTCACGGTTGAAAGTATTTAAACGGCAAATATTAAACCGTTGTTACATATGGTTTTTGCAGATATTTTAAAAAGTGGAGGCCATCGTATTCTGTATTTGAATTATGTATGACTTTATGTTAAAGTGAAATGTAAAAATATATTTTTCTATAATATATAAAAACGCCTATAGGAGACCCGACATTTACACACCTGTTATCAGGGATAACTGATCTGGACCGTCAAACTGCAGAAGTTATAACAATTGAGGATTCGGAAGAACAAACGGAGACTGGTTCTCTGGCTTTGCTGAAAGTCTAACCCCCAGAGTTGAATATTTTGCTACCCCCAGTACTTCAGGGATCCACAGAACCGTTGCTCAAGTACACAGAACAGCGGCAGCATCGCCAGAGAAGGCCATTGGTTCTGAAAACGTTTGGATTCAAGAGCATGCTCTCTATGGATGCGGTATGACACGTTTTTTTATTAGTTATACATATTTTGAAAGAATATGTTAAAACAATGTCAAATAATGTTTGTTCTTTTCAGACTCTGACGATAGCTATACAAATCCTGCAGAATCTATACGGCCAGAGGACAGCGTGACAGGAAGCCCGTTATCGAGGATTCCTCAGAAAAGAAGGCAAACAATCAGAGGTAATTTAACTAAAACCCCAAGGCCTAACAGTGAGAAATGTGTTAATATATTAATTTGAAATGTATTTGAAATAAAAACAATTATATAATATATATGTGTATATATATATCTTGTTTTTAATACACTATTTTATATTTTTATTTCGAAGACACTGAAAAGGACGCCGATGTCGCCAATGTCAGCCATAGTAAAACATCTAAGCCTGCTGATAACTTTGCATATAATGCCAATGTTGTTAATGTCACCGAAGATGATGTGTTGATGTACGAAGCTGCAAAACAGCTCGATATAGTCAATTCTGAGGTAGATGCTGAAGATGAGGGCACAGATGAGGGCACAGATTCGAAACACTAATTTCTCACAGGCTTTTACAGGGCTCTAAAAAACAGAGAAATTCAGCGAAAACAAATGTATGGTTGCTTTACTTCGGCGCCTACATCGTCAAGATTTAGCCTTCTGGCATAGAACATTGCCCAGCTTGTTAGACAGCAATCTCATAAAAAACGGTGTGCAACATGGAGGATTCTAGAATACCCCCTGAACTCATCTCCTTAATTAACCAAATGAATGGCAACATGGAGGATTCTAGAATACCCCCTGAACTTATCTCCTTAATTAACCAAATGAATGGCAACATGGAGGATTCTAGAATACCCCCTGAACTCATCTCCTTAATTAACCAAATGAATGAGGGTGGTCCCACCCCTGCCCATAATTCCTCAGCAGCAATAACTCAGACACATGAACAACAATCATCATAGGTCCCCCCGGTACTCATCTCCTTAATTATCCAAATGAATGAGAACACGGCATCTCCAGCACATACATGTACACCACATTCGACCCCATGAGCCGTGGACTATGAACAAACACGGGATGCTTTTGATGAATTGGAAAATTGTGTAATAAATCAGTGTGGGGATGGTATTGATAGAAGCCTCCGTGTTGTGTACCGCAATACATTTAACAATACAGAGATTCGTCAGTTTTTTTATTTCACATGTATGAATCAGAGCCATGATTATGCAATTTTTTATGTGATGGTTTTGGATACTCTAGACCAGCTTTTAGAAAGGGCTATGGCTTTTGGAGAACCATGTGATGTCTTACAGCTTGAAATATGTGGAGACAGTATCACAGTATCACTTGTTTTACCAAATGGCAGAGCAGATCTTGAACAATTCATAGCCCTGCTGGAACGTCTTGTTCAATCTAATTTATCCATCATAGCAGATAGGAGCCTAGAACTAATTGTACAAATAGTTCGCCAGCCCCTAGGCGGAGGGGGTCAGAGAAGGAAACTTGATAGTCTCATGCAATAAGAAATCATAAACAATAAAAGGGCATATCTCATAAACGTTAACAATCCTGGTAACCAGCTATGCTTTGCAATAGGCCTATCACATTTACTCAACCCAGGATGTATGGATGCAATCGCTTTACAAAAGGCTAATGAGATACAAAACGCCGTAGGGCTGGGTGTACAGGATGCGGTGGCCTTCTCCGACATAGTCAAATTTGAAAATTTGCTGAACATCAAGATTGTGATTTTGTACCATAGTAGAGCTAATTCAGCTCTCATGAAATTCCAGAACAACCCACAACCTCATCCTCAGATTCTGTACTTTTATGTGCAAAACAACTATTATTATGGCATTACCAACATCAGAGCCTTTTTAGGAGCCCCATATGTGTGTCCAGCATGTCATACAGGCTACACCCGCCAGAGGGGGCACTCGTGCCATTATAACTGTTCCACATGTTTAGATGAGAATTATCCACGGAAACCCTTAAACTTAACACCATGTGCGGATTGTCAGCGTACACGTCGCTCGGCCTACTGTTACGAAAAACACAAAATTGAAACATGGCGCCCCAAGGCTAGTAAATCTGTAGCAGTTGTGACATTAACAAGAAATGTCCAAAATGCCATTGCAATTACAACCTTAAGATAGACAACCCCCGTATGCGGTATCATATGCTGCCTGATCTGTAATGGGCCTTTGAAAAGCAGAGACGCTGATGTGGTTTAAGAAGAGCAACACATTCAGAGAAATATGTGTTTTATGACTTTGAGACTAATCAGGAATCAGGGGTTCATTTGCCTATCTTTGTATCTACCATGACTTTCAAGGGTAAAAAGTGGACGGCAGAGGGCAATTGTGCACTACTCTTTATAAAACACTTTATAAAGCCCCAGTACAGAAACTTCACATTTGTGGCGCACAATTCTAGAGCCTATGATTCCTACCTTCTTTTGAACCCCTTGATACAACAAGGCGTTGCACCCAGGGATATAGCGCAAGGCATTAAAATCTTGTGTTTTGTAGACCCTGCCTTCAACCAGAGATACATAGACAGCCTAAGTTTCTTACCCATGAGATTGGCTCAAATGCCTGAGGCCTTGGGTTTTGAAAACTCTGTGAAAAGTTGGTTTCCTTATTTTTTCACATGCCTCAGATTCAGAGAAGAGGTAATCAAAGATGCAGGCATTGACCCCTGGAGTTGTACAACGATTGCATCGGCATGCATGAAAACACATCGTACACACTATTTAACCCCGGCATCTATAGGTATTCCATCGCCTGACAACTACCGCCGACAATTCAAGTCATACTCTCGCGGGTCCATTCAATGGTTGGAGGACTTGTCCCAGGATAAAAACATTTTTATCCAACATGCTTTGAATAGAGGGGAGAAGAATATCGGCCCGTATCATGTAGATGGATACGCACAGATTGACGTGTTGAGACCGTGTTTGAGTACAGCGGCTGTTTCTCCCACGGCTGTAAATCTTGCTTTGTGCCCCAGGCCATGTGTGACTTAACCCAAAAGACTTTTGGGGATATGTACCAAGAGTTCCAAGACAAGTTGGAATCTTTACAGGCGGCTTATGGGTTGAAAGTGAATGTGATGTGGGAGCATGAGTGGACAGAACTCAAAAAGTCTGATCCTCATGTTCAAGCTTTTCTTTCCACCTATGCCACACCCGAACCCCTGGAACCACGACAGGCCTTGTATGGAGGTCGTACCAATGCTTTGACATTACGGTATGTAGCGCAACCCGATGAGACAACAGGATATGTAGATTTTACATCCCTTTATCCTTATGTAATGAGTTCCTCTTGTTACCCTATGGGACATCCTGAAATTATTCACCGGGACTTTGACCAAAACTATTTTGGTCTGATAAAATCAACGGTTTACCCTCCCCGGGGTTTGCTTCTGCCAGTGTCGCACCTGCAGTGAAAACAACAACCAGGAAAAGCCTTGTGATCATTCAGATCAAGAAAGAGCCCTGACCGGTGTATGGGTCACCGTTGAATTCTCTAAGGCTATAGAGATGGGGTATCGTGTGGCCAAAATCTTTGAAGTGTGGAACCTTTCCAGGAAATCAGACACTCTTATTAAAGAGTACATCAAGACCTTCTTGAGATGCAAGCAAATGGCTTCAGGGTGTTCTGCATCGGTCACAGATCAAGAGAGCAAAGACAAATACATTCAGGACTATTACATTCAGGACTACTACTATCTTGACCCTGACAGAATAGAGGTCAACAAAACCAAGAGAAATGTATCGAAATTATATTTAAACAGTCTTTGGGGCAAACTTTCGCAAAGAAGCAAAATGCTGACGACCTCGATCATTAAAGATCCAGAAGAATTTAGGGAATTTGTTTTTTCGGACCAATACGAAATTTCACATTTTTCATTTTTGAGCCAAGACATTGCCCTGGTGCAATGGAGACGTAAAAAGAAGTGGGTTCTACCCCGGGTAATGTAAATGTGTTTATTGCAGCATTTACCACAGCATATGCTCGACTTGAACTGTACACCCTCATGGAGCAGCTTCAGAGCAGGGTTCTTTACCAAGACACAGACTCTGTGGTTTATGTAAGCAAACCGGGTGACTGGAACCCCCCTCTTAGCAACTATCTGGGTGGTTTAACGAGTGAACTCGAAGACGGGGACCATATCACAGAGTGGGCATCCTGCGGCCCCAAAAGCTATGCTTTTAGGACTAAAGACAATCACGTGGTGTTGAAAGGCAGGACTCAAAACTATGAAAATGCCCCACGTGTAAACTTGGAATCAATCACACGCTTGGTCGAGGGGTTCATGAACGATCGGAACAGTGAATTGGAAATTTTGAACTCCTACAAAAAGATTGTTAGGGATAAAAAGGGGTTCCATCTCCTGAATGCCCCACTTACTAAAAGATTCCAGGTAGTCTATGACAAGAGATTGCTTTTACCTGACGGGACCACGTTGCCCTTTGGTTACTGACGTATGTTACATGCCCCGTGTGTCTTAACCCTTAAGATTGAATGGCTGCTGTAGAAGGTTTTGACCCCAGGTTGCAACTACCATTTTTGGCCTTAATCGCAGGCCCTTCAAATAGCGGTAAAACTTGTTTTGTAAAAAGTATTTTAGAGAATTCTGAACATGTATTATCTCAGAAACCTGACAATATTGTGTGGTGTTATTCATGTTATCAACCTTTGTATGATGAGTTGTTGAAGAAAATAAAAATCTAGTTTATTGAAGGAATACCCGCATCCTTGTATGATAATGAGCTTTTACCTCCTCATAAAAGCAATCTGTTGGTTTTGGACGATATGCTATTTGCAGGTAGCGAACAGCCTGAAATAGCACAAGCTTTTACTCAATATACTCATCATCGAAACCTGTCAGTGCTTTACTTGGTACAAAATGTGTTTCACTAAGGTAAAAATAGCCGTACCATTAGTTTGAACGACAATTACATGGTTTTGTTCAAAAACCCTTGCAAAGGTATTTGGCCTTGGTAAAACAGGGTGAGAGAGAGACCAACTATTTATCGCTCTCCCTACCGGAACCATTAGAGACTGACAAACATAGAGAGAGCCTGATATTTCAACCGGATGAAGATCAAATACCTGTTGCCGATAATGTTATGCATGACATGATGACACATGTCCCTGCCTGTAACAGGAAAAATGTTATATATATTATGAACAAAATGAAAGACTCAAACGGGACCGCTACTTGGAATGACAAAGGAGAGTTTATCTTTCAGGGGGCTGTTGTCAGGGGTTCTCATATGCTGGACTTGCTCAAAAGCGCCACAGCAGCCCGCAAGATTGCCGAGGATAGAAGACCCCCGGGGTGGCGGGCAGTTTCTTAAAGCCCTAACTATCCGCAACATTCCACTCTCGGGTGTACCAAACTATAAGATTCGTCAACAGATTCAAACTTGAAAACAAAACCCTTCAAAGAGCTACAGCACTCCTAAAGATGTTCTTGGAACCCCTCCCCCCTTTGAAAGGGCTAATGATGACTCATTTACGGATGAGTCCTCACCCCTGAACGCCTCCGGACCTTTTCCTAATCCTGATCTCTCAGGGTGGTTAGACTTTTGAATGACTTTTGAATGGCTTTTGATTAAATTCAATACATTTTATTTAAAAACATTATACAATTTAACATTTGTGACATTCTTTAAACATTTGACGTGAGCATACGCCTTGATTACAGGGTCTTAAAGGACACATCCTTAAACACTTTTGATATTTTCTAACAAAACAATCTACGGTGCTATCATTACTTCTTAAATCATCACTATATAGAGACATAACATCTTCAAAAGAAACTCCACGGGCTCTTTGGCATAGGTAGAATACACAGTGTTGACCGCATGTAGTGGAGAGGTTATCTTGTACTTGTTTGATGCTGTAGTAGATCTTTGACCCATTTTTGGTCAAAAACTGTTTAATAGACGGTGGGAAATGTGAAAATCCGGGGGGGGGGAAACCGTATGAATCAAAAAATTGAGATTTTTCTTCCTCCTACATCTTCTAACGTTACAGCTAGCCAATGTTCACCGTGCATGTGTTTAGGATGGGTATTGACGATAAACATGGCCGGTCGCTCATTCCATTTCACAATAGGGAGCTCATCACAGGCTTATACTCCACAAAATTGTTTTCCGATCAAACGGCTCATTAGGCCTTTTAGCTCTTGGGTATTCATGTTTTTGCTCAATGATCTTTAATATCTCAATAATAATCCACTAAGACTTGTCTTCGGGCATTCACTTCCAAGATTGAATCAGAGCATGCATAAACAACCATAGTAACTGTACAAGCTAAAGGTGTACGGAAACGCATTTCCAGCCTAAGGTTACCTTGTGACACGACGGACAGATTTCCTGAGGTGTCATCATCCGGGGATAAATTGAACGCATACAATATGTAACCCTCTGCAAAATCATTTCTGTCAATAGGTAAAGAGAGATCTTTTAGATGCCTCCCTGTAGCCAGGAATAGATTGTAAAATTCTCGCACAGATATGTTGTTATTAAATTGTGGTTGGAAAGCCTTAGTAGGGACCTGGCATCTGTCCTGACAGAGACCTACATACTCTGCATTGAAATGCTGAAAATTAAAGGGTTTTTTATGTAAGCTTCCCGTATTAGAGGCGTGATCAACCAGGCCTATAACGATGTAGCGGGGTTAAGGGCCTAGAAACAGGTTTTCATGACTACATATTCTACTACCCATCGGTATGCTGAATGTTTTCATGGTAATTCTTTGGAGAGGGTAAAGGGCATTTCCTTTCATCAAAGCCTGTGACTGACCCAGACGAACGGCCGGAGATACAGACACTTTTTTAATAAAAAGCATAGCCCCCAACACTTTTAAACTAAAGTTACCGTCTTGGGCAGACATCAGACAAAACTCATCCTTGGCCCTTGTTAATTTTAGCCTTAAATCAACTGAATTTAAGAGTAAACATTCTTGAAAGAAAATGTCAGAGTGTATAGGCCCTAGCAGATGAAACTCTGGAGATTCAGCACAGTAGCGAGCACGTGCCTCCAGTCCTTTGTTTTCACCGGTGGTGGGGTCTGTAGATTCCATCCCTGCTCTGGCAGTATCCTTGCTAAACAGCCCGGCGCTGAATTGTGTCTTCAGAGTGTCTTCGGAATGTAGTTTAGTAAACATTCCAGGATAGCCCTATAGGGATAGGTGGCGCTGCTTTGAGTGATGAGGCGTTCACCCCAAGTCACATCCACTTGGGAGAAGATGGTCGCCAAGGGGTAATTAATGAGACTCACTTTGGCATCATTTGCAATATTAGTACCATCTCTTTTGGTCACTTTGAGATGTAAATGTAATAAGGTGTTGTTGAGGTCCAGGTAGTTGTCACCATGGCCTGGGATGAAAAATTCTATAGGTCCATTGTCTGTAATGGCAGAGAGTGGGGCTATCTCCACATAACAGGACCGATCTATTGAAAATTGTGTTAAGGGGGCCGTGAAAAGATCGAGCTCTGTCTTTATAGCTTCAGAGGACATGCGGTGTAAACGAGCCATGTTGCTTGTTCTTTTTTAGAAAATACTTCTGAGTATTCTTTTTGCAGTTTTTGGTCCGGACCTCCTCACTTTACGTCGTCTTTGACTTACTGTGTTTCTTTTAACGGTTAACCTCCGCTTTTTAAGGGCAGGCATCTGCCTCATACCCGGAGGTCTCTTTTTCAGTCTTCGGGACAACAGCATAAGCCCCGAGCCTTCTTGATGCTCGGGATCTGATGACGCCCGTCTAGTCATAGCATTGGCCACCACCTCACTTACTATATTTTTGGCCGCTGATTTTAAGTGTGGCTTGGCTATGCTGAGGCCTCTCTTCATAAACGGTAAAACCATCCTAAAGAGGTTACGAAATATACCTCCTATCCCCGAACCATACATGGTAGGGGCTCCATGATAACCGGGTAATCCAATACCCACTTGATTGACATAGTATGAGACATATCTGTTAGGGTTGAGATGGTGGTTGTGTGCCATAGCCATTTTTATTTATTTGTATTATAAAAAAATATATATAAAAAAAATATATATATATACAGTGGGGCAAAAAAGTATTTAGTCAGCCACCAATTGTGCAAGTTCTCTCACTTAAAAAGATGAGAGAGGCCTGTAATTTTCATCATAGGTACACTTCAACTATGACAGACAAAATTAGGGAAAAAAATCCAGAAAATCACATTGTAGGATTTTTAATGAATTTATTTGCAAATTATGGTGGAAAATAAGTATTTGGTCACATACAAACAAGCAAGATTTCTGGCTCTCACAGACCTGTAACTTCTTCTTTAAGAGGCTCCTCTGTCCTCAACTCGTTACCTGTATTAATGGCACCTGTTTGAACTTGTTATCAGTATAAAAGACACCTGTCCACAACCTCAAACAGTCACACTCCAAACTCCACTATGGCCAAGACCAAAGAGCTGTCAAAGGACACCAGAAACAAAATTGTAGACCTGCACCAGGTTGGGAAGACTGAATCAGCAATAGGTAAGCAGCTTGGTTTGAAGAAATCAACTGTGGGAGCAATTATTAGGAAATGGAAGACATACAAGACCACTGATAATCTTCCTCGATCTGGGGCTCCACGCAAGATCTCACCCCGTGGGGTCAAAATGATCACAAAAAAAAATCCCAGAACCACACGGGGGGACCTAGTGAATGACCTGCAGAGAGCTGGGACCAAAGTCACAAAGCCTACCATCAGCAAGGGCATTGAAGATGAAACGTGGCTGGGTCTTTCAGCATGACAATGATCCCAAACACACCGCCCGGGCAACGAAGGAGTGGCTTCGTAAGAAGCATTTCAAGGTCCTGGAGTGGCCTAGCCAGTCTCCAGATCTCAACCCCATAGAAAATCTTTGGAGGGAGTTGAAAGTCCGTGTTGCCCAGCGACAGCCCCAAAACATCACTGCTCTAGAGGAGATCTGCATGGAGGAATGGGCCAAAATACCAGCAACAGTGTGTGAAAACCTTGTGAAGACTTACAGAAAACGTTTGACCTCTGTCATTGCCAACAAAGGGTATATAACAAAGTATTGAGATAAACTTTTGTTATTGACCAAATACTTATTTTCCACCATAATTTGCAAATAAATAAATTAAAAATCCTACAATGTGATTTTCTGGATTTCTTCAAGTCTTTTTTTTTCTGGATTTCGTCTGTCATAGTTGAAGTGTACCTATGATGAAAATTACAGGCCTCTCTCATCTTTTTAAGTTGGAGAACTTGCACAATTGGTGGCTGACTAAATACTTTTTTGCCCCACTGTATATATATATATAATACTAATGAAATATTAGATATGTAGAGAAGTTTTGACGGGTCTAAAGTGGAGTTTTACAGTCGTTTTACCATAATCAAAGTCTATATTTTTGTTTTCATCCGTTTTAAGCTCAACCAGAATGTTTCCGATATATTTCTTGCTCACAGGTACATAGTGTGTCTTGTCATAGTTAACAGTGACTACATCGCCATCCTTTCCATCTATATGAACGGTTCTCAGGAGAGGCACATAACTGTCTCCTACCCTTTGATAGGATATGATGTCGGTATACAGAAATATGTTGTAAAACCCTGCATGTATATCCGCAGGGAATAATTTATCTTTCACATTTGTCCGTTTATTGGTGCTCATCCCCAAAATGTAGGCTAAATTACCAAAGGTCTTTATACCCCCCTCAGCAGCTCCTGAGATTTGTACGCGTTTGTGAATAGGGTTGTAGTTCAATAGTATTTCAATGTTGTTCAGGGTTAGGAGGCTGTTCAACTCAGAGACGAGCCTCTCTACAGTTCTATAGAACCCTTTTTTAATCTTTATCAACTTTGGGGGGTCCGAATTCGTCTTGCAATGAAAATCGCGGTCCTTATCCTTGATATTATACCAACTGCGGGGGTATGTAATCTCGCTGAGACCTACTTCCCAGGCCTCTGATAACTCTATAGGCTTTGGAAAATTGGTTGTATAATTTGAACTTTGGTTATTCCTATATATATGTGCAGACGCATTACTGGGGAGAGTCAGGTAAAATCCAGTGTGTTCCATGATGCACTCCTGTGTACACTCGAATGATGTTGTTTTTATCCTGCCTGAGGGTTTAAGTTAACCCCCGCGTCCTCCACCACATCGTCCTCTAATACCCAACTGTTGAACTTTTGCGGCCAGTTTTTCCAACGGACCAACACCCATTTTCTACCCTTTTCTCTCTTTTGATCCAGAATCTCCTCCAAATGAAAGACTTTGTCTTTACCCAGCTTTACCTTCTGGAGTTCCTTCTCATAAAAGGAGCCCTCTTTAAGCTCCCCATCATAATCTTTTAACTTGTACAGGGGGTATGCGTGGTAGACATTCGGTAACTGTGAACAGCTCATCGCTGTAACCTTGCTCATATTTTATGTCGAAAACACCCCTCAACTTGGATATACGTACCAAGTCCCCCACTGTGAATTTAAAATCAATTTTTTTCTTACGGCGAAGGGGGAACAAACCATACAGATTTTTGAAGACTTGAAAATAATTTTCAGAAGAGACCTCAGAGGGCTTCATCCGTATACTTTTATGGTAGCTGTGGTTATAACCCTTTACTAAATCTTGAACTATATCCAGATATCGGTGTGTGTTGTGAGCCGTAAAGTATTTCCACATTCGTTCATTCAGAGTTCAGTTAAAGCGCTCAACATCTGAAGCTTTCAAATCCGAACCTGTAGCAAAATGTACGATATTGTGCTTCTTCGTGAGTTTCTGAAAAGCATTATTAAAAGGTTCTTTACTGCCGTCCGTCTGCACTTTCTTGGGTGCCCCTCTTTCCTTAAAGATAGAGTCAAAGGCCCGAGTCACCTCTGCCCCACTCTTATTTTTTAAGACCCTTACAAATGCCATTTTAGAGAAAATATCTATAACCGTTAGCATGTATCGATTTCCATCATTTTTATCGGCAATGGCCTGCATGTCACATAGATCCGCCTGAAACTGGGACCGGGGGTGAGTAGAAAACACAGGTTTATGCACAGTGTAAGCATCCTGCTCTGCTAACCATTCATTCAATCGAGCATCGCCTAACCTGCTACCTGTTTCTTCGGCTATAGCTCTCTGGAACCTCTCCTTCCCCCCACAAGACCCTGGGTTAGAGGGGGTATAATAAATGTTTCTCATCATCTGCGCCGCCATCCTTCTTGCCTCTCTGATGTACAATAACATTAATAAGCCCATTTCAAATAACGAGATCATTTCATTTTCTTTTTAAAATTTATTTTTTCAAGTATTACGTATCCATACAATTCAGGATACGAATCAGGATGTTAGGACCCGTTTTCTCAATGATCCATGCATGTAGGATTTGGTATACCAGGCTTACATTTATAGGCTTATATCGTTGAATTTTTAAGACACAAACATCCGTTATATAAGTATGTAAACAACAAATATGATACATGTTACAATTAAATGAGGGTTCAAACAAATAAAGTAAAATCTTACACAAGGCTGTTTCTAGTTCTTCGGAATCATCCCCAAGACGGGTTACCAGTTGTGACCACTGTAGAGTCTCCCCCGTATGTCTTACGTGACTCATGATTTGTTCCATTTTTAGCACACGCCCAGCATTAACCCCTGTATTGCGGGCTGTGTAGAGCGATACATTGTTCACTTTATTCTCAATAATTTGGTGCATAACATTTGTAAATTCTCTCAAAAGAAAAAATGTATTTATTCTCTCCAACATCGTATGCATACTGTTACCCATTGCTTTATATCTAAATAAAAAAATATATACGGTTACTCTGTCTCTTGCGGTTTATTGAGCCAGAAAGTCACCACATCGGCCACCATAGCTTCGTTGTATTTGTTGTTGTCCACCATGGCGGTCCTGATTTCTTTTAGTTTCTCATGGATGAAGGTAACCTCCTTCAGTTCGTGTAGGAACGCATCGGTTACACCGTGAACCCTGCGAATAGACGGCTCAAGACCCATAGACTCCAGGGCTCTGACCATCGATGGTATAAAGCGGCAGGACCACAGTCTTTTCACCAGCTCCTCAAAGTGGTTGAAGAAGTAGTACCGGGGTGGGTCATATAGACACGGATGTCTTCGTTGGCTGGGGTGATTGATCTCACAACCTTGGCATTTTTCCCGTATATACTCTCCAATCACCACATCTAAAAGTGCGGATACAGAGGCCTTGATGGTTCCAACAAAAATAGTACTGACTGCCCCATCAAACACATCCTCAGGCTGGGGACATGCTAGAGGTGTTGAGGGTGATGCCTGGGGGGTGTAGAGAGGAGGACTGTGAGGCATAGAGTTTTCAGGGTCTGGCACCCATAACGTATCGGAGTCCTGATATGGGATATGAATATCCATGGTATATGATGAAATGAAGAACCAGAGGCCTTAGGGGCGCCCCTTTTATTGTTGAACCACTCCTATGGCATCGGGGCATGGTTATCGGAACAGCCGCGTACTTCTTCTTCAGAGGATGACCCTTCTGTGGATGAACCTTCTTGGGGTTCCTTTGAATCATAATCCTTAGGATTTGTATATATTATGCTCTTCCTTAGCTGAACAATACTCTGTCGGCGTTGGCTCTGTACAAAAAGAGCATCCACTGCCTCAAACATTCTCAATTCCATCATATCCCAACTTTTAAACGGAATGCGCATATGCAACTTAAAATCCCGAGTCGGTCCCGCATCACGGTTGTTGCCTTTGTGTGTTTTCTCGCTGTCGATATAGAACTGCACGCACCCATACGGAAGTCCATTCTTTCTTTGTATTTTCACCTTATGGAAAGTTCTTCCTGACGAGTCCTGCTCAACTCCCCAACGGGTCTCGTAGCCGGTGAACAAGCTATAACCCTTTGTGATAACTCTCAGTTCGGGGCACACCACCTTGCGAAACACTTGCCAGTCTTCAAGCCTGTAGTCCACTCCTAAAGTCTGGTCTGTATATTCTTCTTCGGCTATGGTATAGAGCTTCACACTACAGGCCGGGTAATAAAACAGATAACCACATAGTTGTCCATTAGACATCAACACTTGATCTTTCAGCTCAGTTGCAGGAGGTATTTGGGTTCTATATATATTTAGAAAACGCTTTTTTGGCGCATCGTATATTGTTGCTTTATGCACAGTCCTTTCTCTATGTTTTAACCAAGGTCCTGCTTCAGTTGTTACGGTCATCACGTGTGTGTCGGTGATCACAAAATCCATGTTTAATTTCTATAGTGTTCTGGGGTTTATCTCTGAGTTAGCGGGTAGCGTCCAGAACTACTTATAGTGCGGCTGCCTAATACCCCGGACAATTACTGTTTCAGAAACACATTCCCCAGTTCAAAGAGGTCACTTCAATCACCTTGACAGCTTTAATGTAAACACTGGCTTTACCCTTCCGGACAGGACTTATGGGCATAAGCACTCACTCGAGCATGGTGGTGGTGGGGGGGGGCATCTTCTTTGAAAAGTTAAAACACCTTCCTCCCAGTTCAAAGAGGTCACTTCAATCACCTTGACATCTTTAATGGAAACACAGGCATATCTTCAAAATATCTACAGGGACCATAAAATACACAAGCATCACTTCAAAGGGACAGACGTACAGGACCATAAAACTACAAACGCATCACTTCAAAGGGACAGATGTACATATAGGGTCATAAAACCCCCTCCCCCCGTGGGAACTTCCGGACCGGATGTACACCCCCCAGGGGCCATAAAAAAGCCATCAATCACACGTTTGACCGATGCCGTCTACTTTATTCTCTCTACCATCATTAAGTTTGCTGATGACACAACAGTGGTAGGCCTGTTCACCGACAACAATGAGACCTGACCGTGTGGTGCAAGGACAACAACCTCTCCCCTCAATGTGATCAAGACAAATGGGAGATGATTGTGGACTACAGGAAAAGGAGGGCCGAGCACGCCTCCATTGTCATCGACAGGGCTGTAGTGGAGCAGGTTGAGAGCTTCAAGTTCCTTGGTGTCCACATCACCAACAAACTAACATGGTCCAAGCACACCAACACAGTCTTGAAGAGGGCACGACAAAACCTACTCCCCCTCAGGAGACGGAAAATATTTGGCATGGGTCCTCAGATCCTCAAAAGGTTCTACAGCTGCACCATCGTGCAGTAAGAGGTAAGAATTGGGCCTGTATCCACAAACCGTCTCAGAATAGAACATTTATCATAAGTGCTGAGAATTGAGACAGTTTACTCCTACTCTTATGTAAAACAAATCTAGCTATGCATGAAGCCTCTTTAGTAATGAGTCACACCTAGTCAACAGATATTTAGGGCATCTCATGAGATGTCCTAACCAGTTAAGAGTTATCAGCAGGTGTCTTGATAATAAAAAAAATGCAGTGAGTCAGTGGTTCTCGTGCCACATGCAATTGCTTTGGAGTTGTTAAAATGTTTTGATATTTCTAAACTCAGCAAAAAAAGAAATGTCCCTTTTTTCAGGACCCTGTCTTTCAAAATAATTAGTAAAAATCCAAAGAACTTCACAGATCTTCATTGTAAAGGGTTTTAGCTCTGTTTCCCATGCTTGTTAAATGAACCATAAACAATTAATGAACATGCACCTGTGGAACGGTCGTTTAGACACTAACAGCGTACAGACAGTCGGCAATTAAGGTCACAGTTATGAAAACTTAGGACCCTAAAGAGGCCTTTCTACTGATTCTGAAATACACCAAAAGAGAGATGCCCAGGGTCCATGCTCATCTGCGTGAACGTGCCTTAGGCATGCTGCAAGGAGGCATGAGGACTGCAGATGTGGCCAGGGCAATAAATTGCAATGTCCGTACTGTGAGACGCCTGAGACAGCGCTACAGGGAGACAGGACGGACAGCTGATCGCAGCTCCATCAGTGCTCAGACTGTCCTCAATAGGCTGAGAGAGGCTGGACTGAGGGCCACCGGCAACAACATCGCCAATGGGCACAAACCCACCGTCGCTAAACCAAACAGGTCTGGCAAAAAGTGCTTTTCACTGACGAGTCGCAGTTTTGTCTCACCAGGGGTGATGGTCGGATTCGTGTTTATCGTCGAAGGAATGAGTGTTACACCGAGGCCTGTACTCTGGAGCGGGATCGATTTGGAGGTGGAGGGTCGTCATCTTCTTGGGCGGTGTGTCACAGCATCATCGGACTGAGCTTGTTGTCATTGCAGGCAATCTCAACGCTGTGGGTTACAGTGAAGACATCCTCCTCCCTCATGTGGTACCCTTCCTGCAGGCTCATCCTGACATGACCCTCCAGCATGACAATGCCACCAGCCATACTGCTCGTTCTGTGAATGATTTCCTGCAAGATAGGAATGTCAGTGCTTGCCATGGTCAGCGAAGAGCCCGGATCTCAATCCCATTGAGCACGTCTGGAGCCTGTTGGATCGGAGGGTGAGGGCTGGGGCCATTCCCCCAGAAATGTCCGGGAACTTGCAGGTGCCTTGGTGGAAGAGTGGGGTAACATCTCACAGCAAGAACTGGCAAATCTGGTGCAGTCCATGAGGAGGAGATGCGTTGCAGTACTTAATGCAGCTGGTGGCCACACCAGATACTGACTGTTACTTTTATTTTGACCCCCTTTGTTCATGGACACATTATTCAATTTCTGTTAGTCACATGTCTGTGGAACTTGTTCAGTTTGTCTCAGTTGTTGAATCTTGTTATATCCATACAAATATTTACACGTTAAGTTTGCTGAAAATAAACGCAGTTGACAGTGAGAGGACGTTTCTTTTTTTGCTGAGTTTATATGATCACCCCATAAATAATCTAGACCTACATGCAACAGTATCTCTTGCGTTTGTGACAACAATTTCACAAGGCCTATTTCACATTATATGCCTAAATACTTAAAGCCACTAGGCTAATAAATAAACTTGTTTTTCTTGCGATTATTTAATTACCTACAACATGTTATTTCAAGTTATCCTACATAGGCTTTTCCACATGAACAGGTGATGAGATAGATTACTCCCTTGGTCTTGCATGAGATGATCCCCATAACAGGGATTTTTCGACCTGTATGTGGGTGTCTGAAGAAAGACGTTTTTATAGTGCTATTGCACAGTGCGCATGAGTGTATCTTTGTACTTAACCCATTTGCTTGTTCCCAAAGAATCTCCTTAGCAGCTGGTTTACTAGTGTCAATGAATAACTAATCTTGTAATACATTATTATTCAATTTCCAGTAACCACAAATATTGTTACTCTTTTCTTTAGAACCAACAAGACTAAGGGCTACCATCTAACGATCAGATAAAGGTGCTCAACGGTGTGAGATTTCTGAAACTGCAAACGAAAAGTTCTGTTAGCATTGCTCCAAGTGAAGTCTTTTCCATTAGGGTTCAAAAACCATCAAGTGCCTGATACCAACAACTGGTCACAAATAAATGAGGTAGCCTTGAATCTTGGTTGTTTTCCTCGGTGGCAAACGATCTCTTAAGTCATCCGGTGCATGATAAAGCTTCATGTTTATCATGAAGATTCTTCAATTTCAAAGACAGTTGTGTAAACATAGTCATGGCCTTTGCGGTACCGTCACTCGCCAGATAGCTAAACAATTGCTATAAAAGTTAGCTAAAGGCCGTAACCTAGCTATCTAGCTAGTGAACTTGGCTGGCTAGCCAACAGGTGCACAGAGAAAGTTCCCTTTTGGGTCTCAACTAACAGGCAGATCTTCTTGATTTTGTTTCAAAAGACAAACTTGTTAAACTCCTTTCGTAATGGAGATAAGTTTGCGGTTCAATAAATCAATGTGGTACTCGATAACTGTCCCATAGTTCACATGGTGCCCTCGTCGCCGTCTTGCATGACCCCCGATAGCTGCCATAGCTAGGTTATTTATCATGCAATATGATTACGTCGTACCTGTCTTGACTGCATCAAACCTGGAGAAGCTAGTTTAGCTAGCTAGCTAGGCTAATTGAGGCTGGATGCGCTTTCTCGCCCTACACAGTTACAAATAAATCAATTCAGAATATTAAGTAGCAGCATACCTGTTGGCTCTTGGTCATTGTACGTCATTTTAATTCCATCTTCCATTGATTAGAAATATTCTTATTATTGGCCAATAACAAGCTACACGTGCCACACGCCACTCTCAAAAAGATAGAGCAGCAGCATACAGTAAATTGTACAATTTCTCTTTCTTTTTCTCTCCTGCAGCAGTTGCGTTCTGAAATGTACGTGTCCTTCCGGATAAGTCAGTTAAAATTACATATACCTGAGACCTGTGAAAATCATATCAGATCTGACCCGTGACATGATTTAGAATTCTGTATCTGGACCCACTTGGGTCACAGATCAGGTCAAGGTTGATCCCTGAAGACCTCTTCACTTTCACAGTGGTTGGCTGAAGCGTGCTATAGACTAGAGTTCACAGCTGGCGAATGTCGTGATTGGTTATTCCCCATCATTTGCAACACTGTAAATAAGCGCCATGGTGTCGTCACCATCATTCCTTTGCGGTACTGCAAACTGTCGTGATTACCAGCTGAGAAACTTGTATGAGTTGATTTTATTCCTAGCTCAGAGTTTGCCTGAAGATCATTATAAAACCTACTCTGAGCTGGGATTCTTTTGTCTTAAAACAGGTTAACAGGATTCTGAGGACCTGTTCTGAGATGCTTTGTGGATAGGGGCCTTGGCCTAGGGACCACTTCATCCTGCTCAGCAAGCATTACTGGTATTGATTTGTCTGTGTATCAGGGTCTTTGCTACAGGCCAGCTGCCATTCTCACTTAACTGTGTGTTTATTTTTAGATCCCAAAGTTGTGCTTTTGGATGCCTTTCACAACACTGCAAGGGCTGGTTCTATAAAATAGCCACCAGAAGCAATGGCGGGTTTACATGTCAAGTATCAATCAACATTTTACACAGACGGACATCCCAACACAGTGTTCAGATACTCTGCCTATCAAATGCAGAACAGAAAGCTGGGTTATGTTCATTAGGTACCAAACTTAATAAAATGGACTGAAAATCGGAACTTGTTTAATAAGGAATACTCGTTTTCTGTTGCAGAACATTTTGGTATGCTGTGCCTGAATTAACGCAACCCTGATGGTGGCACTGGAGCAGTAAATCATTGCGAGTTATAAGGTACATGGATCAGATGAGCCCATTATCTCGTGGCTACTGGGGTACAATGACAAATGACCTGACAGCAATTCTATGAGAGATTGGAAGTGCGGTATTGAATTCTGCTGCAGGTCGGTAGCCTGCATGCAATAAATCATGTAAATTGATTTGATATTATCGGCATATACCTGTAGCCGGTATATGATTTCATATGATTAGGTAACAATTTAACAGCTGCACAAGGAGGTGCAAATCTCAGATGTAATTCAATCAGCTTGGGGTTCTATGAATAAGATGTACAGAACCTCGCAGAGCATAATGTATGAGATTGGTATTGTAAAGTATAACTCAAAGTGACATTCTGAAAGGAGACAACTTATTGTAAGACATACCACCTTTATTAAATGCACAGTATTACAAGGAACATTTCCATTAACTGCAGAGAAGCTACTGTCATGATGCACAAAGCATAGAATTGATTGATAGAATCGACTAATACTTAAGCAGTGGGATTGAATCTGTCGGGAGAAAAGAACACACACATACACACTGCAGCTCAGGGGTATCACACACACAGTATACACACACACACAAATGCACGCATACACTCGGACTCTCACGCGACATCATTCAGACAGCAGGTAAAACGTTATCTGCACAGGGATGAAAAAATCTATTATGCTTTTTCATATTTACAAAAGAAATCATTGACACTCCCCCCATCCCAAAATAGATTACATTCAAAAAGGTCCCATCCCTTCTAGATTACATTCAAAATAATATACTATTCATGACGCAAAGTCACAGTTATTCATCTGAAAGAAGACCAAAAATAAGCTACAGTCAGAGATAGAGATGAGTGGTTGGGGGTTGAAAATATGGCCTCCGTCCCCATTGGGTCACCTGGTCACTGTATTTGGTCCTTTGACGTTCCAGGTGACCAAGAGTCTATGGCCTTCTCACAGACAGACATACAGCATCACTCAGTCATAACCTATATGGTCCTTCCATCCGATAGGAAAGCAGAGTGAGCGGGGATATAGGACTCAGAAAATACAGTTTAATGAAATCTCTCCAGTTCCAAAGTAAAAAAAAATACAATTATTATTATATGACATTATGAACAAGCACAAATAAAGTTTTTTTGTTGCACAAATAAATGTGTATTTACATATTGCCAATGGCCTATAACACATATTTCTTTAATGTCACACGTTTTTGATATGGTACCTGTTTATAACAGAATATACTATAGAACATACTATTCATTTAGACAAATATCAGAACTGTACAGAATGGATTGCAGATTATAGGCGAGAGTATTCAGAGCAGACACACATGACTATAATACAGAACAGACTACATTACATTCGGAAAATGTTCAGACCACTTCACTTTTTCCACGTTACAGCCTTATTCTAATGGATTAAATACATAAAAAATTCCTCAATGTACACACAATACCCCATAACGACAAAGCGAAAACAGGTTTTTAGAAATGTTTAGATTTTTTTTTTTTAAATAACAGAAATACCTTATTTACACAAGTATTCAGAGCCTTTGCTGTGATACTCAACATTGAGCTCAGGTGCATCCTGTTTGCATTGATTATCCTTAGTTCTACAACTTGATTGGAGTTCACCTGTGGTAAATTCAATTGATTAGATATGATTTGGATAGGCACACATCTGTCTATATCAAGTCCCACAGAGCTGGCCACACGGCCAAACTGGGCAATCGGGGGAGAAGGGCCTTGGTCAGGGAGGTGACCAAGAACCCGATGGTCACTCTGACGGAGCTCCAGAGTTCCTCTATGGGGATGGGAGAACCTTTCAGAAGAACAACCATCTATGCCGCACTCCACCAATCAGGCCTTTATGGTAAGTGGCCAGACGTAGGCCACTCCTCAGTAAAAGGCACATAGCAGCCCACTTGGACTTTGCCAAAAGGCACCTAAACTACTCTTGGTTTCATCAGACCAGAGAATCTTGTTTCTCTGGTCTGATGAAACCAAGATTGAACTCTTTGGCCTGAATGCCAAGAGTCACGTCTGGAGGAAACCAGGCACCGCTCATCACCTGGCCAATTCCATCCCTACGGTGAAGCATGGTGCTGACAGCATCATGCTGTGGGGATGTTTTTTAACAGCAGGGACAGGTAGACTAGTCAGGATCGAGGGAAAGATGACCAGAGCAAAGTACAGAAAGATCCTTGATGAAAACCTGCTCCATAGTGCTCAGGACCTCAGACTGGGGCGGAAGTCTACCTTCCAACAGGACAACGACCCTAAGCACACAGCCAAGACAATACAAGAGTGGCTTCGGGACAAGTCTCTGAATGTCGTTGAGTGGCCCAGCCAGTGCCCGGACTTGTACCCGATTGAACATCTCTGGAGAGATCTGAAAATAGCTGTGCAGCGACGCTACCCATCCAACCTGACAGAGCTTGAGAGGATCTGCAGAGAAGAATGTGAGAATCTCCCCAAAATACAGGTGTGCCAAGCTTGTAGCGTCATACCCAAGAAGACTTGAGGCTGTAATCGCTGCCAAAGGTGCTTCAACAATGTACTGAGTAAAGGGTCTGAATACTAATGTAAATGTAATATTTCTGTATTTTATACATTTGCAAAAATATATATATATACATACACTGATTTTGCTTTGCTATCATGGGGTATTGTGTGTCAATTGATGATGGGGTGAAACAGTTTAATCCGTTTTAGAATAAGGCCGTAACGTAACAAAATGTGGAAAAAGTCAAGGTGTCTGAATACTTTCTGAATGCACTGTAAATGCTGGAACTGGTCAAGAAAGAACTGACCCTTGACAGACCATTATCCCTGAACAAATATGTTAGGATTTTTCAGCGGTATGTTGCAGACAGTCCAACATAGCTGGGGGCAGATTTCTGTGTTCAATAAAGAATGCAATAGTGATAATACAACACTTGAACTGACTGTGGCTCAAAGCACATAGGAGTTTGGGTGTGCATTTCTGAAGTGCACTTAACATAATCTGTTGTCTCAGCAAACATTACTGCACTGAATTATCTCCATATCAAAAGCCAAAGGTTATGGGAACTGGGAGCTTACATAGTATCACTGATAAACAGTAGTGTAGAGATCACGTTTATGGGTAAAAGTGGCTCCAGTAAAGAGAAAGTGGAAAGATTGTTTCTGCAGTGATATCAATGTACAATCGGATTGTAAATACCTTACAAAGAGACAGACACACTTAGCAGAGCACTGTGACATTAACGGGCTTTTTCCATATTGACTTGTCATTCTTCCTTGGAGGGAGTGCATGATCACCATGAAGATTCAGTCAAAAGCAGGGGAGATATGGTGGTTTACGTTGTTTTGCTAATCATACTTTTTCTTGCAGAGACACCATTTTTTCCGCCAGAATTTCTGGGGACCACATTCTAAGGTTGCTAGAGACGTGACCCAGTCATTCAGTCTTTTTGTTCTGTATCTATATACGCGACCCAGTCGTTCGTTCTAAATGTTCCATTGCCATACTGTCTGGTAACGTTCTTATCCCTTGCTTGCTAGCCAACTACGGCTAACTTATAGTCACGTCAAAAGGTGCAGCCAGATTAACAGCAAAGTAGCTGCATTTGCATAAACTGTTTTCTAGTGACATTTACTTAGAGACATCCATAACAATGAGCTAATGACGCGTGATTTCACCTGGCATAGAAAATGTGTACACTCATCAGGACACAGAGCTGGCCAAGGAGCTAGCCAACAGCACAACTACAGTAACACAATAACTTCAAACTAAAGCTGGAAAGACTGCAAATTAGCTGTGTTTCGTTTTACTTCTTTTCAATTTTTTGATATTTTTTATGTATATCCATACAAATTTTGATTTAGACTGAATGAGAAACGCTGTCTGTCTCGTTCCGACTAGTTCATTACTATGGGACAGCAGATCGAATTTGAATATTGAAACAATGTTGCAAATGTCGTAGAGACAGACAGCAAGGTTTATAAAATCTCCGCTGTTGAAAACTAAATGTTAGTCTAAAGGAAATGTGAGATGATGTCTAGATGCTTTTTATAGTGGAGATCAAGTTTATAAATTGCCAGGCCGGGCTGATGAGACAGTGGATTGCGCAGTCAGATGGAACAGAGTAAATAGGCAGTTTGACGTCATAGATTTAGCCGGTGGTAACTTGTTGAATAGACACCGGCTAGAATGCAGTTTTAACCAATCAGCATTCAGGATTATACCCACCCGTTGTATAATGCTATGTACTGTGCCATCAGAAAGTATTCACTCTCCTTGATTTTTTCCACATTTTGTTGTGTTACAGCCTGAATTTATAATTGATTATACACTGCTCAAAAAAATAAAGGGAACACTAAAATAACACATCATAGATCTGAATGAATGAAATAATCTTATTAAATACTTTTTTCTTTACATAGTTGAATGTGCTGACAACAAAATCACACAAAAATTATTAATGGAAATCAAATTTATCAACCCATGGAGGTCTGGATTTGGAGTCACACTCAAAATTAAAGTGGAAAACCACACTATAGGCTGATCCAACTTTGATGTAATGTCCTTAAAACAAGTCAAAATGAGGCTCAGTAGTGTGTGTGGCCTCCACGTGCCTGAATGACCTCCCTACAACGCCTGGGCATGCTCCTGATGAGGTGGCGGATGGTCTCCTGAGGGATCTCCTCCCAGACCTGGACTAAAGCATCCGCCAACTCCTGGACAGTCTGTGGTGCAACGTGGCGTTGGTGGATGGAGCGAGACATGATGTCCCAGATGTGCTCAATTGGATTCAGGTCTGGGGAACGGGCGGGCCAGTCCTTAGCATCAATGCCTTCCTCTTGCAGGAACTGCTGACACACTCCAGCCACATGAGGTCTAGCATTGTCTTGCATTAGGAGGAACCCAGGGCCAACCGCACCAGCATATGGTCTCACAAGGGGTCTGAGGAGCTCATCTCGGTAGCTAATGGCAGTCAGGCTACCTCTGGCGAGCACATGGAGGGCTGTGCGGCCCCCCAAAGAAATGCCACCCCACACCGTGACTGACCCACCGCCAAACCGGTCATGCTGGAGGATGTTGCAGGCAGCAGAACGTTCTCCACGGCGTCTCCAGACTCTGTCACGTCTGTCACGTGCTCAGTGTGAACCTGCTTTCATCTGTGAAGAGCACAGGGCACCAGTGGCGAATTTGCCAATCTTGGTGTTCTCTGGCAAATGCCAAACGTCCTGCACGGTGTTGGGCTGTAAGCACAACCCCCACCTGTGGACGTTGGGCCCTCATACCACCCTCATGGAGTCTGTTTCTGACCGTTTGAGCAGACACATGCACATTTGTGGCCTGCTGGAGGTCATTTTGCAGGGCTCTGGCAGTGCTCCTCCTTGCACAAAGGCGGAGGTAGTGGTCCTGCTGCTGGGTTGTTGCCCTCCCACGGCCTCCTCCACGTCTCCTGATGTACTGGCCTGTCTCCTGGTAGCGCCTCCATGCTCTGGACACTACGCTGACAGACACAGCAAACCTTCTTGCCACAGCTCGCATTGATGTGCCATCCTGGATGAGCTGCACTACCTGAGCCACTTGTGTGGGTTGTAGACTCCGTCTCATGCTACCACTAGAGTGAAAGCACCGCCAGCATTCAAAAGTGACCAAAACATCAGCCAGGAAGCATAGGAACTGAGAAGTGGTCTGTGGTCACCACCTTCAGAACCACTCCTTTATTGGGGGTGTCTTGCTAATTGCCTATAATTTCCACCTGTTGTCTATTCCATTTGCACAACAGCATGTGAAATTTATTGTCAATCAGTGTTGCTTCCTAAGTGGACAGTTTGATTTCACAGAAGTGTGATTGACTTTGAGTTACATTGTGTTGTTTAAGTGTTCCCTTTATTTTTTTGAGCAGTGTATTTAAAATGTTTGTACCTGGCCTACCCCATAATGTCAGAGCGAAGTTGTTTGACATTTTTACAAGCCTCGCAAAGGGCAGCTGTTGGTAGAAGTGTAAAATTAAAAGAAAGCAGACATTGAATATCCATGGTGAAGTTATTAATTACACTTTGGATAGTGTCAATACTCAGTCACTACAAAGATGCAGGCTTCCTTCTTAACTCTGTTGCCAGAGAGGAAGGAAACCACTCAGGGATTTCACCATGAGGCCAATGGTGACTTTAAAACAGTTACAGAGTGGCTGTGATAGGAGAAAACTGAGGATGTATCAACAATGTTGTAGTTTCTCCACAATATTAACCTAATTGACAGAGTGAAAAGGAAGCTTGTACAGAATAAAAATATTACAAAACATGTGTCCTGTTTGCAACAAGGCACTAAAGTAATACTGCAAAAAATGTTGCAAAACAATTAACTTTTTGTCCTGAATACAAAGTGTTATGTTTGGGGCAAATCAAATACAACAC
Source organism: Brachymystax lenok tsinlingensis (assembly GCA_030435695.1). NCBI lineage: Eukaryota > Metazoa > Chordata > Actinopteri > Salmoniformes > Salmonidae > Brachymystax > Brachymystax lenok. Next base: position 6,788,250 of record CM059815.1, on the reverse strand, counting down.
ATTACTGAGTACCACTTTTTCAGGATAAAAAAGAAACGGAATGGAGCTAAGCACAGGCAGAATCCTAGAGGAAACCCTGGTTCAGACTACTTTCCACCAGACACTGGGAGATTAATTCACCGTTCAGCAGGACAATAACCTAAAACACGAGACCAAATCTACACTGGAGCAGACAGTGAACGTTCCTGAGTGGCCAAGTTACAGTTGACTAAAATCTACTTGAAAATCTATGGAAGACCTGAAAATGGTTGTCTAGCAACGATCAACAACCAATATGACAGAGCTTGAAGAATTTTGAAAATAATAAAATGGGCAAATATTGTACAATCCAGGTGTGCAAAGCTAAAAAAAAATTACACATTTAAACACGTACCTAGAAAGACTCACAGCTGTAATCGCTGCCAAAGGTGATTTGACTCAGGGGTGTGAATACTTATGTGAATTAGATTTCTGTATATAATTTTCAATAAATTTGCAAGAATTTCAAAAAACATGTTTTCACTTTGTCATTATGGCCTATTGTGCGTAGATGGGTGAGGATTTTTTTTTTATTCAATTTTGAATTCAGGCTGTAACAACTAAATATGGAATAAGTCAAAGGGTGTGAATACTTTCTGAAGGCACTGTCCTAGGTCCTCTTCCTTATCAAATAATCTGATTAAACTGTCAGAGTTATCAAGTCGTCACATTCCTGATAGAAGCTGTTCAGGAGGCCTAACAGCTCTCCTGTACAACCACATGGGGAATCCTACTAAATATAATCTCACAACTGTCCCTAGACTTAAGATACTCACAACTGATCCTAAGCATTGCAATAGCCTATATGACATGAAAAGGTTGACACACCTACTCATTCAAGGGTTTTTCTTTATTTTTAAAATAATAGTGAAGACATCAAAACATATGGAATCATGTAGTAACCAAAAGTGTTAAACAAAATCAAAATAGATTTTTATATTTGAGATTCTTTAAAGTAGCCACCCTTTGCTTGATGACAGCTTTGCAGTCTTAGCAGTCTCTCAATCAGCAGCCCAAATAAATGCTTCACAGAGTTCAAGTAACAGACACATCAACATCAACTGTTCAGAGGAGACTGTGTGAGTCAGGCCTTTGTGAGACACATAGTAGGTGAACAGATGATCTCTGCATGTGTGGTTCCCACTGTGAATCATGGAGGAGGTGTGATGATGTGGGGGTGCTTTGCTGGTGACACTGTCAGTGATTTATTTAGAATTCAAGGCATACTTAACCAGCATGGCTACCATAGCATTCTGCAGTGATACGCCATCCCATCTGGTTTGCGTTTAGTGGGACTATCATTTGTTTTTCAACAGTACAATGACCCAGGAGAGTGCTGGAGTGCTGCATCAGATGACCTGGCCTCCACAATCACCCAAATTGAGATGGTTTGGGATGAGTTGGACAGCAGAGTGAAGGAAAAGCAGCCAACGAGTGCTCAGCATATGTGGGAACTCCTTCAAGACTGTTGGAAAAGCATTCCAGGTGAAGCTGTTTAAGAGAATGCCAAGAGTTTGCAAAGCTGTCATCAAGGTAAAGGGTTGCTACTTTGAAGAATCTAAAATCTAAAATATATTTTGATTTGTTTAACACTTTTTTTGGTTACTACATGATTCCATATGTGTTATTTCATAGTTGATGTCTTCACTATTATTCTACAATGTAGAAAATAAAGAAAAACCCTTGAATGAGTATGTGTTTCAACTTTTGACTGGTACTGTATATCAATCAATATAAGATCACAGAATTTCACACCCTGCTTCCTAATAATATTCTATATATAATGTAAACAAGTCATTTAGTGATTTAAGTGCATAAATAGCTGAATAGGGGCCTTTTACCAGTCATCTTTTCTAACTCTAGGGTGAAAACTAAAGCAGTGTCAATGTTGATTCCCCACAAATACAGCTGAAATATATCAAATATCCTCAAAGGCTAAATCCATAATTTCCTATCAGCTTCAATATACTGAAACATCTTATCAACGTCGACCTCAACAACATTGAAAATGCAAAACAAACAGTGTAGTAGAGTTTTGGGCCTCCGATAGATTTATACAGTAGAGGATAAAATGATGCTCTCTCTAAGCCATTGCTGGTGAATGTGCTCTTCACAAATGACAAAACAAAATGACAATGTTATTCTATGCTACAGTATGGTCAACTTTCTTACTGCTGTGGTTTGAGTTGAGGCAACTCAAATTCCTCCCTGTTCCAACTTAATGCGGGGACGGTCCTAATTCACTGTGCTTTAGTTATCCAGTCAAGATTGTGACATGTGTAGTGCATACTAACCACATTCAAAAACACCAAGACCTTCTACATGGAAATGGACAATGTCAGTATCTAGCAAAATAGAATCAGATAGAAAATACCACTGATAATGAACCACAACCTGAAATATATATATTTTTTTAAGGAAAATAATTCTGAAAAATGAATTATAAATATGGCATAGAGAATGCCCATATGTTTTAAAAGGTAAATCCTTCTTTTTATAACATTTATAAGTGTTTTTGTAATATGCACATATGTATATGTATAGTAACACTCAGGGGTTTAACGGTGATGTGTTGGGTGGATGGATGGCTCTTGTTCTCTCTGGACTGAGGGTACCTACATAGAGCCTTTATAACAAATGAATAACCATATATGAGCAGTACATAAGCATTTCATGAATGGGTGTTTCTTTTTTTTTTACTGTGGTATGTATTGGTTATTAATGTGATATGAAGTCATTATAGGTCCTAATAGGTACCCTTCAAGTACCAACATAGTCAACTCCACAGCTCTGGACTGGTTGGCCATGATGACCGAATTCAGTCACCAATCAAAATGTAAAGTGGTTACATGAAAACAACAGAGTCAAAAGCACCTGACATCAATAAGAAAGTTCTCACATCATAAAAATAGTCCATGACACTTATATAAGCGGTAAACCTTACTTCATTGCAATGGGTTAAAAAAAACATTACTTTGACTTTATATGTCGCTCCACATGAGATGTTCCTCATGTTAGGAGGAACAAGGAAAAGCACTATCCATGTTGGCAAGTGTCCATACATTGTCCATGATCATTTTGACACACAGTCATTTTCCCTTTGTTCATCCCCAGCAATTACAGTGTACAAGAAGAGTACAATAATACAGTTAATGATCTATTTCGCAGACCCAGATTTCAATTTAATCAAGATTACTGATCATTTGGTTTCATGGACATGGCCTTAATTATTGTTGGACTATGGTTAATATTCATTTAAAAAGTTCCCGTCACAGTCCAGCAGTATGTAATTCAAGGTTAATAGATGTTTATTAAAATCTTTTTTAGCTTTTGATGAACTAAATCAGAATTGGGCCTACTCCTGGATTATTTTAATCTGGGTTTGAGAAACTGGTCCTAAGAGTATCTTCAAATGGAGAAGGAAAGAAATCTCAATCAAATTTAAGGCTTTTCTCTATGTGATGAGGATGCAGAAGCACAGTCAGCACAGTCGGGCACACACACACACACACACGCACACACACACACACGCACGCACGCACACGCACGCACACGCACACACACGCACACACACGCACACTCCCCCACACTCCCCATACACCTGCCCAGACTCACTCAGCCCAGTATATCCAGGTAGACAGGCGAGGCCTTGGCCAGACTCTGGAGCAGGCTGTGGATCTCCTTGATGTTCAGTCTCATGTAGGATTCTCTCTGCCAGCATCCCAGCATCAGGTCGTACACCTCCTTTGGACAGGAACGCGGCCGCTGCAGCACGCGCCCCTGGGTGATGCACTCGATCACCTGCATAAAGGGTCACCACCACAATTAAATTGAAATTCAGTTCAATTCAACATTATTTATTTCCTCAGGGGCAATTAAGGAAGCCATTGCTCACATGATAACAGCATCTAAACAAAGTGAGGTTTACCAAGGTGATATGCTTTTTAGACTCAGACATATTAGCCCTGGTTTTATCTAACAGATTTCCGGGAAATGTATATTCATAACGGATAAAAATCTACACAGAGAATAAAACATTAGGAACACCTTCCTAATATTGCGTTGCAACCCCCCCCTTCTTTAACCTGTCTCCTGCCCTTTCATCTACACTGATTGAAGTGGATTTAACGTGACATCAATAAGGAATCATAGCTTTCACCTGGATTCACCTGGTCACAATATGTCATGGAAAGAGCAGGTGTTCCTAATGTTTTGTACAGTCAATGGACAATACAAATGTGATATACTGTAACTAAGATTAGAAAAATGGAGACTACAGAAGACTGATGTATTTGAAGTTGACGACAAATCTCATCATTGGAGCTCAGGTGCTAAGATTCCAGTGTAGTCAATCTACTGTAGGAAAGGTTTGAGTTTGTGTGTAAGACCTTGAGATCTCGGAACCCAGAACCAAATCTCAAGAGTGCTGCTGTCTGTCATAAGAGACTACTGACCTCATTGTTAGAGAGCTGGTACCAGGGCTGCTTCCCATAGGTGAAGATCTCCCAGAGGACCACGCCGAGACTCCAGACATCACTCTCCGTGGTGAACCTCCGGTACATGATGCTCTCTGGAGGCATCCAGCGGATGGGCAGCATGGTGTGACCACCCACCTGGAAACAGACAAAGGTTACATCAAGAACCATCCAGGAAAACCAAAGAGAAGGTCAAATGATGATGACGGCTAGAATGAACGGGAGTGAAGTAAAGAAACTGCCCAAAAACAGGGTTAGATGGAAAGGTGTTGTCAGTCAGGTCAGTAACCAACGTACTATTAAGGCCTATTAACATTTGTTTAAAGGTCATATACACAAATGTGTTTGTGTGGGCCTACAGTTGTCATGGAAATCAATATTATGATGAGATATTTAAAAAAGGTAATAAAACCCAACAAGTTTTGCCTGTATTGGTATTGGCAATACCAATACAGAGAGAGGGGTGATGGGTCTCAGTTACATTTATCTGTTTTGTATTGATTCTCCCCAGGGAGGGCCAGGAAGCAGCAGAGGGCACTTTAGACTGGACACCAGTCTGGATCTAAGAGCCAAATCTGAGCGACTGCCTTTAAAAAGCAACAAATCCCTTTGAAAACGGCTTACATGGCATCGATTTCAGGAACAGTTATTCTAGTGTCAAAATTGACTACAAAGTGTAAATAGGATCATTTTGATCATAAAGTCAGTCTCGCCTAAAATGGAGTTTGGAACAACCATGCATTACTTCAGAAATACTACACCAAACACCTTAGTTCGATGTAAAATTGCACAACTAAAACCTCCTCTGCAAAAAAGTCTAAATTAATTACAGATTTCTTGAGTTATTTTAGATTCATTCTGGGGATTATGAGGAAATTAAATTGACTTCTGCGTCAAAGTGTCTCATGGGGGACAAACATGAAATCTTGAAAGTGAAATCTTGTTTTTCCAATGAGCAACAGAAAAACACACGTGCCAATGGACCTGTGTTCAGTGGCTCTTTAAGATAATGCCAGCATAGCCCGAAAATATTTTTGGCAAAACAGATTGTTCTGGCAATTATCACATAAAAACATAATTGGGAGGAAGGTTTGACATGCTTTAAAAAAAAAGAAAACTACACACACACACATATATATATATATATATATATATATATATATATATACACATACAATTCCCTGTTTTAGGTCAGTTAGGATCACCACTTTATAATAAGAATGTGAAATGTCAGAATAATAGTTTTATTTCTTTCATCACATTCCCAGTGGGTCAGAAGTTTACATACACTCAATTAGTATTTGGTAGCATTGCCTTTAAATTGTTTAACTTGGGTCAAACATTTCGGGTAGCCTTCCACAACAAGTTGGGTGAATTTTGGCCCATTCCTCCTGACAGAGCTGGTGTAACTGAGTCAGGTTTGTAGGCCTCCTTGCTCGCACACGCTTTTTCAGTTCTGCCCACAAATTTTCTATGAGATTGAGATCAGGGCTGTGATGGCCACTCCAATACCTTGACTTTGTTGTCCTTAAGCCATTTTGCCACAACTTTGGAAGTATGCTTGGGGTCATTGTCCATTTGGAATTCCCATTTGCAACCAAGCTTTAACTTCCTGACTTGAGATGTTGCTTCAATATAGCCACACAATTTTCCTTCCTCATGATGCCATCTATTTTGTGAAGTGCACCAGTCCCTCCTGCAGCAAAGCACCCCCACAACATGATGCTGCCACCCCCGTGTTTCACGGTTGGGATGGTGTTCTTCGGCTTGCAAGCATCCCCTTGTTCCTCCAAACATTGCGATGGTAATTATGGCCAAATAGGTCTTTTTTGTTTCATCAGACCAGAGGACAATTCTCCAAAAAGTATGATCTTTGTCCCCATGTGCAGTTGTAAACCGTAGTCTGGCTTTTTTATGGCGGTTTTGGAGCAGTGGCTTCTTCCTTGCTGAGCGGCCTTTCAGGTTAAGTCGATATAGGACTCGTTTTTCTATGGAAATAGTTACTTTTGTACCCGTTTCCTCCAGCATCTTCACATTGTCCTTTGCTGTTGTTCTGGGATTGATTTGCACTTTTCGCACCAAAGTATGTTCATCTCTAGGAGAAAGAATGCGTCTCCTTCCTGAGCGGTATGACGGCTGCGTGGTCCCATGGTGTTTATACTTGCGTACTATTGTTCTTACAGATGAATGTGGAACCTTCAGGCGTTTGGATATTGCTCCCAAGGATGAACCAGACTTGTGGTCTACATTTCTTTTTCTGAGGTCTTGGCTGATTTCTTTTGATTTTCCCATGATGTCAAGCAAAGAGGCACTGAGTTTGGTAGGCCTTGAAATACATTCACAGGTACACCTCCAATTGACTCAAATGATGTCAATTAGCCTATCAGAAGCTTCTAAAGCCATGACATCATTTCCTGGAATTTTCCAAGCTGTTTAAAGGCACAGTCAACTTAGTGTATGTAAACTTCTGACCCACTGGAATTGTGATACAGTGTATTATAAGTGAAATAATCTGTCTGTAAACAATTGTTTGCAAAATGACTTGTGTCACGCACAAAGTAGATGTCCTAACCGACTTGCCAAAACTATAATTTGTTAACAAGAAATGTGTGGAGTGGTTGAAATATGTGGAGTGGTTGAAACATCAACTTTCCAGAGTGGGCTCTCTGGTACTTTTGAAGAAATTGTCAATTTTATACAAAGAAACTGACATTGTACGTCATTAACCAATCACAGCCCTCCTGTAGGATTGCACATTCAGCAAATCACCAGTAGAGGGAGCTCCCTTTGAATCCATTTCCCCATTCATTGTGTTGGTGGTGCTCATAAAATGTATCATGACTTTGAAAGCAGCAGAGAGCCCACTTTAGAAACTTGATGTACTTGTAGAGTACATTGTTTAAAACAGTATGTCTAAAAATGAGCACACTATTAGGAGTATAATGACACCAAGGTGTTGTCTGTATCATGTACGGTTCACGGATCATTAAGTCTTACATGGGGCATGTATAGGTCTGAAAAGGGCCTAAAATGGACACTTTCATTATGATTTTCAAAAAAATTGTTTCTTACACAAATGTAAAAAGAATATCAAACATCTGTCCTCCCAATTAAGTTTCTATGTGAGAATTGTCAGAACAACCTGAGATGGCCAAAATATGTTGTGGCTCATGCAGGCATGAAATCGCATTAATGCCTGTAGCGTTGTCTATACTGTTCTAGTAGAAACTAGACAGTAGCAGATAGCAGTTAGCCTGGTAGCCCAATCTGTTTGTGCTTTAAGTAGCCAATATCATGCCAGTTTGGCATAACAACAACAAAGGAGTTGGGTAAAGCAGAAACAGGTTGGGCTTCCAGGCTATTTGCTATGGTAGACAATGTTTTCCTCACTCATTTTAGAAGAACTAGGTTAGATACTGATAGAAAGGGGGTGATAAGGAGAAGCATGTTCATGACTAGGTATTTTAAGAGCAGTTGCTTGCCTCTGAAAAGGCCTTAAAATAGAGATTCAAGGCTAAATTTGCATCACGGCATAAATACAACGTCAAGCATGAACTCCTTGCTCAGGGAAAATGGCTGTTACATGGCTGTTACAAACCAAAACCAAATTCTAATTACACATGAGTGTATTCCTGTCTTTCTGTTTTGCTTGTGTGTGTGTGTTTCTGTGTGCATGCCCACAGACTCACTCTGTAGTAGTCGGTACTGTACACATCCCTGGACATGCCAAAGTCCCCAATCTTGACCAGCAGGTTCTCTCCCACCAGGCAGTTGCGTGTGGCCAGGTCTCTGTGGACAAAGTGCTGGGAGGCCAGGTAGACCATGCCTGCAGCGATCTGCTGGGCGATGTGCAGCATCTGGGACTGGGTCAGCTCCACCATCAGGCTGTGCTGCCCATCAGCCATCAGCACTGCGTCAGGACCATGGGACCTACACCACATCACAGGTGGGTCAAACACAATGCTAACTATAGTTATCTACAATTGACTACAAAGAGGACTTAATCGAATAAGTGCAAACTCATTCGCTTTCATTGCAGTTACCCAGTTTCAATTCAAATAAAGTATCACAAGTACATACAGTACTAGTCCAAAGTTTGGACACACCTACTCATTCAAGGGTTTTTCTTTATTTTTACTATTTTCTGCATTGAAGAATAATAGTGAAGACATCAAAAATTGAAATAACACATATGGAATTATGTTCTAACCAAAAAAATTGTTAAAACAAATCCAAATATATTTTAGATTCTTCAAAGTAGCCACCCTTTCGCACACTTGGCATTCTCTCAACCAGCTTCACCTGGAATGCTTTCCAACAGTCTTGAAGGAGTTCCCACATATGCTGAGCACTTGTTGGCTGCTTTTCCTTCACTCTGCGGTCCAACTCATCCCAAACCATTTCAATTGGGTTGAGGTCGGGTGATTGTGGAGGCCAGGTCATCTGACCTCCACTCTCCTTGTTGGTCAAATAGCCATTACACAGCCTGGAGGTGCGTTTTGGTTCATTGTCCTGTTTAAAAACTAAGTGCAAACCAGATGGGATCGCTTATTGCTGCAGAATGCAGTGGTAGCCATGCTGGTTAAGTGTGCCTTGAATTCTAAATAAATCAGTGTCACCAGCAATCACCCCCACACCATCACACCTCCTCCTCCATGCTTCATGGTGGGAACCACACATGCGGACATCATCCGTTCACCTACTCTGTCTCACAAAGAAACAGCGGTTTTCTTTCTGATGAGTCCAAATCTCAAATTTGGACTCATCAGACTAAAGAACAGATTTCCATCGGTCTAATGTCCATTGCTCGTGTTTCTTGGCCCAAGCAAGTCTCTTCTTATTATTGGTGTTCTTTAGTAGCGGTTTCTTTGCAGCAATTTGACCATGAAGGCTTGATTCACTTGGTCTTTTCCCAGATAGGGCCATCTTCTGTATACTACTTCTACCTTGTCACAACACAATTGATTGGCTCAAACGCATTAAGAAGGAAAGAAATTCCACAAATTATCTTTTAACAAGGCACACCTGTTAATTTAAATGCATTCCAGTATGTGCCAAAATCCCCCATAGCCTTTCATGACTGATTAGATTAGACACCTTTATTATGCATTAAGTTTGCACAGAATGTAAATGTGTCTTTGGCGCTCTGGCTTCCAGTAAAAGGATAAAAACAGACACAAAACATACACATTGCACACATTGAGTGTTTACATCAGTTAGTCCTTTAATACAGTACAGGTGAATTGGCAAACGTAATCACACACACATATGCACAAAGACATTGGGGCACAGGACGGTACCTGAGGAACTTGTTGAGGTCGCCGTGCTTCATGTACTCGAACACCATGATGAGCGGGTCGCTCTCCACACACACGCCATAGAAGGTGACGATGTGCTCATGCTGCAGGTTGGTCAGTAGTTCCGCCTCCCGGTGGAAGTCGGCTCGGCCGCTCTCGCTGGCCTCTTTCAATGTCTGAGGAGGACAGGGATGCATGTGCATAGGTCCGTGCAAGCACACACACACACACACATCATAATTTAATCATTGATTGATGGGATTGTTGATCGTTTCAAAATCTCCTTCCTACAAAATTTGATTAAATCCTAAAATATATTTGTTTGCGATGCTATTATCCAAAACAATGTACATACAATCTTCACATATGGGAAAAGCACAAATAGATAAATATTTTATACTTAGCTGTTCTTTTAAAAAAATCAAAGCCAGGACTAAAGTGTGTGTTGATTGTTTGAAATGGCATGCATAGATGGCCATACTTTACCTTGACAGCCACCAGGATCTTGTCCTGATCTGGGGTCAGGTTGTAGCACTCAGCCAGGAACACCTTCCCAAAGGCCCCCTCTCCCAGCTCACGCTTCAGCACAATGTTGTGTCTCTTGATGTGCTGGACAACTGGGAAGTAAAGAGACAGATGAAGTAAGGCTATCACAAGGCCCTAGTCTAGAGGCCTGAGTTTTTCCTGAACATCGTGTGAACTGACCAGTAAAAACTTCTGGCCCTACACATTACATACACTAAAGTTAACAGCCCTAGTCTACTGCTGTATAGAGGAAAAACAGTGAAGCTGTGATATACTGGTCGCTTGTCAGACGAGTATGGACATTGTAGCCATTACAGAACTACATTTCTCACAGGGCTACAAGTGAAATAGTCAGATGTGTGTGTCTGTCTAGTGACATCCTCTGTGCGATACAGTCTGATATTACAGCGTTAACTGCAGGTCATACGGCAAGAGATCACCCAAAGTCATCGCCATGAAGTCCATCCAGTCGCAGTGGCCCTGTCATGGATTTATCAGAAAAAGACCGGGTTACAACACCAGCAGACCTCCGCACCACGGTAACTCACACGTGTCCGATTTCAGCATGCTGCCAGACTGGCGGAAATACTGTGGGTTCTCGATGACAGGGATCTTTGTCATTCCAATGATCACCGCATCGTGGCCCATCTCTGAGGACGACGGGGTGTTGTTGCCATTGGAGACGTGATGAAGAGGACTGGCGGAGTCATCGTCATTACTGATGACTGAGGAGGAGCCTGAGGAGGAAGGGGAGGACCCCAATGGGAGGAAATACAATTATGAGAGGAGTGTTTGACTTCTGTATGTTATTATGTGGCTGAACATAATCTGGAATGTGGTGGGGTTAAATGGAATTAAAACTGTAGAAATGCACCTAAAACAAGATGTTCATTGTTATCCAAATGGGAGGCCTGCAAGTCTCAATATTGGTTTGAAAAATGACTAAACTAAGACTAAAAATAAAAGCTTTACCCTTCATCCCAAACTTTGAGTTTCTTCCGTATTTCAGAATGATCACCATCAGAACACATCCAATTAATGCCACGCCAGCGATCCCCACCACTATGTACACCTGGAAAAACATCATTCAACAATGCAAAATACTTGCCAATAACAGTGCACAACATTATAGTATGCAAATAACCATGCATGACAAATTATGACGTGGATGTTAACTTACTGCAACACTGTCCTCTATTGGGGGTAGTGGTAAGTCTGAGACAAAAAGACCAAGCACAGGTCATATTTAAAAAAGAATGAAACAGCATTAAACGTACACACATTAAAGTACATCATCTAATTTCTTCTCTCACATTAAAATTACCTTCGATTTTTTCAAACGCTGAAAATACTGTTTAAAATACGGTTGTGATGTAACCAGACAGTAGGTGTGTTAGCTACAGTGCCTTCAGAAAGTATTCACACCCCTTTACTTTTTCCATATTTGGTTGTGTTACAGCCTGAATTTAAAATGGATTACATTTAGATTTTTTTTGGCCTACACACCAACACACAATACCCCATAATGTCAAGTGGATTTTTTTCCCAAAAGTTTTACAAATTAATAAAAAATGTGAAGCTGAAATATCTTGTCAATAAGTATTCAAACCCTTTGTTATGGCAAGCCTAAATAAGTTCAGGAGTAACAATGTGCTTAACAAGTCACAAAATAAGTTGCATGGACTCACTTTGTGCGCAATAGTGTTTAACATGATTTTTGAATGACTACCTCATCTCTTTACCCCACACAGACAATTATCTGTAAGGTCCCTCAGTCGAGCAGTGAATTTCAAAGACAGATTCAACCACAAAGACCAGGGAGGTTTTCCAATGCCTCGCAAAGAAGGGAACCTATTGGTAGATGGGTAAAAAAAAGCAGACATTGAATATCCTTTTGAGCATGGTAAAGTGATTAATTACACTTTGGATGGTGTATCAATACAACCAGTGACTACAAAGATACAGGCGTCCTTCCTAACTCAGTTGCCAGAAAGGAAGGAAACCACTCAGGGATTTCACCATGAGGCCAATGGTGACTTTAAAACAGTTACATAGTTTAATGGCTGTGATAGGAGAAAACTGAGGCTGGATCAACAACATTATAGTTACTCCACAATACTAACCTAATTGACAGAGTGAAAAGAAGGAAGCCTGTACAGAATATAAATATTCCAAAATATGCATCCTGTTTGCAACAAGGAACTAAAAGTAATACTGCAAAACATTTGGCAAAGCAATACACTTTTGTCCTAAATACAAAGTGTTATGTTTGGGGCAAATCCAATACAACACATTATTTAGTACCAGTCTCCATATTCTCAAGCATAGTGGTGGCTGCATTATGTTATGGGTATGCTTGTAATTGTTGAGGGCTGGGGAGTTTTTTTTCAGCAGGACAATAACCTAAAACACAAGGCCAAATCTCCACTGGAGATGCTTACTAAGAAGACAGTGAATTTTAACTCTACCTATATGTACAGTGAGGGGGAAAGTATTTGATCCCCTGCTGATTTTGTATGTTTGCCCACTGACGAAGAAATGATCAGTCTATAATTTTAATGGCAGGTTTATTTGAACAGTGAGAGACATAATAACAACAAAAAAATCATGTAACGAGCTGCGTTTAGGAGCACACTCTTAAAGGGAGTGCTCCTAATCTCAGCTTGTTACCTGTATAAAAGACTCCTGTCCACAGAAGCAATCAATCAATCATATTCCAAACTCTCCACCATGGCCAAGACCATGGATGTCAGGGACAAGATTGTAGACCTACACAAGGCTGGAATGGGCTACAAGACCATCGCCAAGCAGCTTGGTGAGAAGGTGACAACAGTTGGTGTGATTATTCGCAAATGGAAGAAACACAAAAGAACTGTCAATCTCCGTCGGCCTGGGGCTCCATGCAAGATCTCACCTCGTGGAGTTGCAATGATCATGAGAATGGTGAGGAATCAGGCCAGAACTACACGGGAGGATCTTGTCAATGATCTCAAGGCAGATGGGACCATAGTCACCAAGAAAATAATTGGTAACACACTACGCCGTGAAGGACTGAAATCCTGCAGCGCCCGCAAGGTCCCCCTGCTCAAGAAAGCACATATAAATGCCGTCTGAAGTTTGTCAATTAACATCTGAATGATTCAGAGGACAACTGGGTGAAAGGGTTGTGGTCAGATGAGACCAAAATGGAGCTCTTTGGCATCAACTCAACTCGCCGTGTTTGGAGGAGGAGGAATGCTGCCTATGACCCCAAGAACACCATCCCCACCGTCAAACATGGAGGTGGAAACATTATGCTTTGGGGGTGTTTTTCTGCTAAGGGGACAGGACAACTTCACCGCATCAAAGGGACGATGGACGGGGCCATGTACCGTCAAATCTTGGGTGAGAACCTCCTTCCCTCAGCCAGGGCATTGAAAATGGGTCGTGGATGGGTATTCCAGCATGACAATGACCCAAAACACACGGCCAAGGCAACAAAGGAGTGGCTCAAGAAGAAGCACATTAAGGTCCTGGAGTGGCCTAGTCAGTCTCCAGACCTTAATCCCATAGAAAATCTGTGGAGGGAGCTGAAGGTTTGCGTTGCCAAATGTCAGCCTCGAAACCTTAATGACTTGGAGAAGATCTGCAAAGAGGAGTGGGACAAAATCCCTCCTGAGATGTGTGCAAACCGGGTGGTCAACTACAAGAAACGTCTGACCTCTGTGATTGCCAACAAGGGTTTTGCCACCAAGTACTAAGTCATGTTTTGCAAAGGGGTCAAATACTTATTTCCCTCCTTAAAATGCAAATCAATTTATAACATTTTTTTCACGTGTTTTTCAGGATTATTTTTTTTTTCTCTCACGGTTCAAATAAACCTACCATTAAAATTATAGACTGATCATTTCTTTGTCAGTGGGCAAACGTACAAAATCAGCAGGGGATCAAATACTTTTTTCCCTCACTGTACATATTACCTCAATTACCTTGACTAACCGGTGCTCCAGTACATTGACTCTGTATCAGTACCCCCTGTATATAGCCTCGCTACTGTTATTTTACTGTTGCTCTTTAACTATTTGCTATTTATTACTTAACACTTATTTTTCTTAAAACTGCATTGTTGGTTAAGGGCTTGTAAGTAAGCATTTCGCTGTAAGGTCTACACCTGTTGTATTTGGAGCATGTGACAACTAACATTTGATTTGATGTACCTGAGTGGCTGAGTTACAGTTGACTTAAATTACTTAAAGATCTATGGCAAGACCTGAAAATTGTTGTCTAGAAATGATCAACAACCAATTTGACTATTTTAAGATTTTTTAAAAGAATAATGGGCAAATGTTGCACAATCCCCAGAAAGACTCACAGCTGTAATCACTGCCAAACGTGCTTCTACAAAGTATAGACTCAGGAGTGTGAAAACATATGTAAATGAGATCTTTCTGTATTTCATTTTCAATAAACATGTTTTCACTTTGATATCCATTTTGAATTCAGACTGTAACAACAAAATGTGGAATAAGTCAAGGGGTATGAATACTTTTTTGAAGGCATTGTAAGTTACGTAATAGACAGGGCCCAGAAACTGCCATTTTGTCCAGTCAAAGGTTTCTCCATGGATTATGCTTGTCTATCTCCTATTAGCTTTTGGGCCACCCTGGATTTTGCCCCAAATCCAACACGTTCCCTCAGGATTTCATACTTCAAGCACATACCAGTGGTGTCTGAAATGCAGCAGGGTGATGACATCCCACAGCACAGGAAGAGCAGTGGACAGAGGACAAGGAAAATATAACAAAGCAGGATCATCAATCTATCATTATTCCTAAAGTCTTTAGGGCCCAGTGCAGTCAAAATCTAAATTTTCCTGTATTTTATATATACAGTGCATTCAGAAAGTATTCAGACCCCTTCACTTCACTTCCACATTTTGTTACGTTACAGCCTTATTCTAAAATTGATTAAATTGTTTTTTCCTCATCAATCTACACATAAAACCCCATAATGACAAAGCAAATACAGGTTTTTAGATATTTTTGCAAATTCACATAAGTATTCAGACCCTTTGTTGAAGCACTTATGCCAGCGATTACAGCCTCGAGTCTTCTTGGGTATGATGCTACAAGCTTGGCACACCTGTATTCGGGGAGTTTCTCCCATTCTTCTCTGCAGATCCGCTCAAGCTCTGTCAGGTTGGATGGGGAGCGTCGATGCAAAGCTATTTTCAGTTCTCTCCAGAGATGTTCAATTGGGTTCAAGTCCGAAGCTCTGGCTGGGCCACTCGAGGACATTCAGAGACTTGTCCCGAAGCCACTCCTGCGTTGTCTTGGCTGTGTGCTCTGGAGCAGGTCCTGAGCGCTCTGGAGCAGGTTTACTTTGCTCTATCCCTAAATCCTGACTAGTCCCCCAGTCCCTGCCGCTGAAAAAGATCCCCACAGCATGATGCTGTCACCACCATGCTTCACCGTAGGGATGGTATTGGCCAGATGATGAGCGGTGCCTGGTTACCTCCAAACGTGACGCTTGGCATTCAGGCCAAAGAGTTCAATCTTGGTTTCATCAGACCGGAGAATTTTGTTTCTCATGGTCAGAGTCCTTTAGGTGCCTTTCCCTTTTGGCAGTCTCCAAGCAGGCTTTCATGTGCCTTCCGTGGCTTCCGTATGGCTACTGTACCATAAAGGCCTGATTGGTGGAGTGCTGCAGAGATGGTTGTCCTACTGGAGGTTCTCCCATCACACAGAGGAACTCTGGAGCTCTGTCAGAGTGATCATTGGGTTCTTGGTCTCCTCCCTGACCAAGGCCCTTCTCCCCCGATTGCTCAGCTTGGCCGGCGGCCAGCTCTTGGAAGAGTCTTGGTGGTTCTAAACTTATGCCATTTAAGAATGATGGAGGCCACTGTTCTTGGGGACCTTCAATTCTGCAGAAATGTTTTGGTACCCTTCCTCAGATCTGTGCCTCTACAGAATCCTGTCTCAGAGCTCAAGGGACAATTTGTTCGACCTCATGGCTTGTTTTTTTCTCTGACATGCACTGTTAACTGTGGAAACTTATATAGACAGGTGTGTGTCTTTCCAAATCATGTCCAATCAATTGAATTTACCACAGGTGGACTCCAATCAAGTTGTAGAAACATCTCAAGGATGATCAATGGAAACAGGATGCACTTGAACTCTATTTCAAGTCTCATGGCAAAGCGTCTGAATACTTGTGAATAAGGTGTCCGTTTTTTCATAAATTTTCTAAAATTTCGAAAAAACGTTTCACTTTGTCATTATGGGATATTGTGTGTAGATTGATGAGGAAATGCTTTGATTTAATAAATTTTAGAATAAGGCTGTAATGTAACAGAATGTGGAGAAAGTCAAGGGGTCTGAATACTTTCAGAATGCACTGTATACACACACACACACAATGTTGGAATAATACTGTAAAATTGTGAAATTTACGACAATGACCTTTTAGTGTAAGAGCTGTTTAAAAAGACTGCCTGAAATTTTTGACTGTTTTGTGGGATGGAGTATTGGCCTGACTGGTGACATCACCAGGTGGTAAATTAGTTAATAGACCAATAAGAAACAGTTCCAAACCTCTATCAATAACAGCTAGTTTTCAGTTTCCCCCTCCCAACTCCCAGACAGTCCCCTCAAAAATCTTGCTTGAGAAATAACTTCTTAGCAAAGAGCAATGTTTGTTTCTTTTTGACAATTTAAATTGAAAACATTCACAGTAAGGTACTTAATTGTATCCCAAAATGATTTGATATTGAGATAACTAAAAAAACGTCTGCGTTGGATATTTAAAATTAAAGTAACTTTCCAGTGAAAATCTCACTTTTAAAAAGTTCATATTCTTTTTAACTCATACCTAAATAATGTTGACTTGTGCTACACTCATACTGTATGTTGCCAAAGCAAAATTTGGATGGGAAAAAAACCCACCTCAAACTTCTATGTCAAACAGACCGTTTAAAAAAATGCTTGCAATTTCCTCAGAGGATGATTGCATAAAGGCCAATCGGTGGTCTACTTGCGTGAATGTTTTTTATGATTGGTATACGCCCACACCATTCTGTTGTTGGGGTACGCCCACACCATTCCAACACAGAAAAGCTGCTTTTTAACATTCTTAATTGATAGAAATTGGAAGGAAATCTATTTCACTCATATTGTAATTAATTATATGTCATGTTTTATAAAAATCTGGAAACACTGGACAGTTATTTAATGTCAAGTCAAGAGAAAAACACATACATACTTGTCTTTGTAACAGCAGGTTTTAGAATTGTAATTCTTTGCAAAATTGCAATGTCTTAAGAAATACTTACAAGGGTAGGTATATGGCGGTTCTGAAATAAGTGAAAAAGGGAATTTACATGTTATTCATAAACAGCCATTACACATACCATGCTACACAAAAAAAATGTATTCTCAGAAAAAATCTGCTATGTAGAACCATTCGTTCCGGTAGGAGACCTCTGACAAAAAGGTTACAATTTTCAAGTCATATAGAACCCTTTTTGTTCCACATAGAACCTCTGGTTCCAAATAGAACTCTTGAATTGGTGCTATTTGGAACCAAAAATAGTTTTATTTGACTTGAAATGGTTCTATTTTGAACCTTTATGGTCCTAGATGGTTCTACAAAGCACAGATTTTTTCAGAGAGTCTAAAAACAGCTTACATATAGATTATAACATCTTATATAGAATTACAGTAACTATAAACTAAACTGCAGTGAGACCTGTATCGTAGTCTGTGTCTGGCGGGAGCAGGAAGTGGGCGTCAATTTCTTTACGATCCTCCCCGTACTCGTTCCTGACCACCAGCGTATACTGCCCATTGTGGATGTGAGTCGGGTTGACAAGCTTCAGGCAGCCGTGGTGAACGCTCCCTGTGCTCTCGTGGATCTCGGTCTTGATGTACTCCTGTTCGTGGAGCTCTTGGTCCTTGTGGTACCACCGCAGCTCGGGCTTGGGGTTTCCGGTCACACTGAAGGGGATACACCAGTGGTGGAGGCGCAATGGCTCCAGCAGCTCCAGGATAGTGGGGCGAACTGACACAGAGACAACAGGAAGAATAGTCACAGGGTACTGGGAGTGGGTGCTAGACATGAGGAAGGAGGACTGGAGGAATGCAGTGGGATACTGGGGTAAGGGGGCTAGACAGGAGGGAGAGTATGGTAGGGCATTGAGGGCAACCAGGAGCTAAACAGAAGGAGGAGTACAGTATGGCAAGGTGACAGGAGACATGTAGAGTCAATCAGATTGTTGAGCAATATTATCATTTCAGTAAGGACACAGAACTACCAGAGGTGGTCTTTCAGAATGTAGACAACCAATACTAGGATGCTACAGATCCAGGATAAAATTACACTGTAGAATCAGTGAAAATGGCATTTTACATTTTGCAACCACAGTGCCAGAATAAAATAAACCAAAAAATGGTATAGGCTCTCAACACAACAGAACATGTCCTTACAGAGGATGTTGAGTTGGAGGTAAGCCTCGGTTTGGCCGACTACGTTCTCAACATTGCAAGTGATCACTCTGCCGTTGTCCGAAGGCGAGAGACCTAACAGTGTCAGATTGCTCTCCAGCTCCAAGGCATTGACCTGTAAATACATTTAGCAATATTAGCATTGTCATGATGAGCATAAGCATTATTAGCTTTAGCATTATTAGTAATAGTAACATGTATTACAGTCAGTACAGTTAATAACAAATCATTGTGATCATAGTGAAACATCTGGAGTTTAAATATTTAACGCTGTATGTTATAAAACACCTAAAAGTATGGAGTAATGTGCTGTTATTATAATAATAAAATTATATTGTTCTTTCCGTATTGAAATGTAAAAACTTGACAAGTTTCATGTAATTAAAAAAAAACAACATAAAATTGAGTGCTATGGGGCCTCCCGAGTGGTGCAGCAGTCTAAGGCATTGCAGTGCTAGAGGCGTCACTACAGACCCGGGTTCAATCCAGGACTGTATCACAACCAGCCGTGATCAGGGCGGCACACAATTGGCCCAGCGTCGTCGTGGTTAGGGGAGGGTTTGGGGGGGATTTCGCTACACCCACAATAACATCTGATAAACATGTGTATGTGACCAATAAAACTTGATTTGACTTGGCTCATCGCGCTCTAGCGACTCCTTGTGGCGGGCCGGGCGCCTGCAGGCTGACCCCTGGTCGTCAGTTGAACAGCATTTCCTCCGACACATTGGTGCGACTGGCTTCCGGGTTAAGTGGGTGGGTGCTAAGATGCGCGGTTTGGCGGGTCATGTTTCGGAGGACACATGACTCGACCTTTGCCTCCTGAGCCCGTTGGGGAATTGCAGCAATGAGACAAGATCGAAATTGGGGAGAAAAAGGGCTAATTTGTGTTAAGGTGTCAGTTGAGGAAAGTGCAGGATTTTTTTGTTGTTATTCTGTCTCTCACTGTTCAAATACACCTACCATTAAAATTCTAGACTGATCATTTCTTTGTCAGTGGGCAAACGTACAAAATCATCAGGGGATCAAATACTTTTTTCCCTCACTGTACAAAGTCAAGAGTTTTTCCCTGCCCACATGACCTCATCAGGAACAACTCCTAGCCCTAGTAATAATCAGAGGGTTGTGTCATAATATACCAAAACAAAGATCATCATCTTACCTTAGTGATGGTAAACAAACTGTCAATATTCCACAAGATATCAGGGGCAGGAGACCCTGTTGCACTGCACACTGCTCTGACATCACTTCCCTCCGTCATTTTGATGATAGAGGGACTGACCTCCGCTGCGGGAGCCTCTGTCAAACGTAAACAGAACCTTTAACAATGTTGTTTTACTGTATAAGTTGCACCTAAGTGACCTTCACTTGATTTCTACTTCATGCTGTTTACTGACTACTTGAAAAGAAAAGTCAAAGCAATACACTGGCATTCTAGTATGCTCCTCAATGTTCCACACGTACACAAGCTTTCTCTCTCTCTGCTTTGTCACAACATGTTTAGTGTAGTTCCCTGTCTGTATGTCTGTCTTTCTGTGGGGTTTACATTACCACAATCAGGGGGAGAGAATCTGGAGATGGCCCTCCTCACTGCTCTGTCATCTATGCATTTCAGCTCTTGACTCTCTGTACTGTCAATGTCCTCTTGCAGCCTCAGTTTGATCCACATGTTCTCACATACACACTTCAGAGGGTTACCAGACAGGAGAGGACTAGAGGAATAAAAACTGAGCATTAACACACACACACACACACAAATACTTGCAATCACATATTCATAGGCAATGCACTTTAAAATAAGAATTACATTACATAAAATAGAAAATAGGGATAGGTACTTACAAAGATGTAATGTTTAAGTTTTGGAATGTCTTCCAAGAGAGTGTTGACAAGTTATTGTCTCTCAGATTCCTACAAGTCAAAATAATAAATCATAAATGTTACAATGAACCAACTGTTGTAGGTCAGACTGACATAACTAATGTTAACAATGTACAGGTAACTGCCAAAATAAAGGAAACACCAACATAAAGTATCTTTGGGGCGGCAGGTAGCC
Source organism: Brachymystax lenok tsinlingensis (assembly GCA_030435695.1). Lineage (NCBI taxonomy): Eukaryota > Metazoa > Chordata > Actinopteri > Salmoniformes > Salmonidae > Brachymystax > Brachymystax lenok. Next base: position 6,767,399 of record CM059815.1, on the reverse strand, counting down.
TAGTGGTTAGAGCGTTGGGCCAGTAAACGAAAGGTTGCTAAATTGAATCCCCGAGCTGACAAGGTAAAAATCTGTCATTCTGCCCTTGAACAAGGCAGTTAACCCACTGTTCCCAGGCCGTCATTGTAAATAAGAATTTGTTCTTAACTGGCTTGCCTAGTTAAATAAAAATATGGCATTGAGATGCCAGAACAGCTCCTATGTGCCTTGGCATAGATTCTACAAGTTTCTGGAACCAGTGCTTGACTTGGACTGAAATAGGTGCTGGTACTCATTTTGGGTGCTGGTGTTATTTACAATTCGTTGCAGGAGCTCCACAATACTTTTGAGTTAATATTCTATAAGAGGAACAGGAGCTCAAGCAGTAGAACATTTGAGGTGCCGGTACTCTGCTCCGGTAGGCTCCTGCCAAAGTCAAGCACTGTCTGGAACTCTACTGAAGGGATGCGACACAGTTTTTCACGAGAAATTCCATAATTTGGTATTTTGTTGATGGTGATTAAAAACACCAGGTGCCACTCCAGAATCTCCCATACATCTGTGTCACCAGGTTGAGATCTGGTGACACACACACACACACAACCATTTAAACCCCCTATGCTCATTTGAGACCTCTCTTTCAAAGTCACAGATCTCTTCTTCTAGCCATGGCAGCCTAAATAATGGGCAACTTGGCACTTATGCATGACCCTAAGCATGATGGGATGTTAGTTGCTTAATTAACACAGGAACCACACTTGTGTGCTCATTTACTCAAGTTTCCTTTCTTTTGGCAGTTACCTGTATATACTGAACTCAATCCAACAATCTGTGTGTATGTGATTAAACTAAAATGAAAAAATTTGTGACGTTGGAACAGAATGCTTGCTCTATTTTCTCTATCACCTTCACTAACTGCTCCTCACTGTTTGCTGAGCGTGTCGTCCCGTTACCCAGCCACAAGGCTGAACTGCATGTGCTTGAACCAGCTCTTTTGACTATAGTCAACATTATCATGCCAATCCATACAGATTTGGACAAGAATTGCCACATTAGAAGTGTTGACTGCAAGGTAAGGTTAGTACAGATGTAGAATCTTCATTTGAGACAGTTTGCTACAGCAGGAAAATAATCATTCAGCAACAGGAAATGTTACTTATTATGTGGATTATAATTAATGGACATTTTTGTAGGGGTTGATACATATCAAATCAAGATTCAAAGTGGAAAATACACAGTTTAGAAGCCTACTCAAAACTAAAATACACTACAAGTTTGCATTTCCTGCTGTGTAGGAACATTCTCAGCAAAAAATATCAATTAAGATCCTACATCTGTAAGAATCTACATAGTCTATAATATGAATTGGGCTTAATTGTTTTTGATTGGCTTGGGGGCCCTACATTTGCTATTTGAAAGTGCATTAGCTACATCTGTCGGGAGGAAGATAAGAAAAACACCAAACAGAGAATCAATCAAAGACTATACAGTACTTACAGATATTGAAGTCTTGTATTGTTGAAAAAGGCCTGTGATGAGATAGAAGTCAGTCTCGTATTTGTCACAGTTCTGTTCGGAGTGGGGGAGTGAATGTTATTTTTAAAGTCACAATTACATATGAATATAGTTCAATCATAACATACTCTATAAATATTACTTAACATAGTCTGGATCATAACCTCACGTAATACTAATACTTACAGATTTCTGAGATTTGAGTAGTACTTCAAGCTGTTATCATTGATGTCAAATAGTCTGTTTTGATTTGCAATGTATCTGTAAAAGTTCAATACAAAATAATTACAAATGATTGTTATTACAAACATAATGGAAATATAGTATTTGGCCATCATGTCCATTTTGGGCAGTTTCACAGGTTTCTGAACTGTTTTGCGGGAATCTGTAGCTTCTCTTGGATGGTATGGGAGGACACAATTAAGTACAACACCACCCTGTCTAGATGTAGGCTATGGCCCCTGCATGCTGGTGGTGTTAGTTTTCTCACTATCTGCATTTGCCCAGGAGCAATATAGGTTTCAGGCACAATACTCTACACCTTATGGGTATATGTAATAGGCCTACTGTACTGAAATATGGTAAATCTAAACATATGCTGCGTTAGCTAATAGGCCTGATGAACTAGAGTAACACTCATCATCAACAACATGCATATGTAATGCATTGTTTTCTCTGCACATGCATTATCTGTTTATTGTCTATCAAATAAACTCATCCAGTCCAGCTCTGGCATTTCAACAATTGTGGCCTAAACCTAATAAATGGCTTTAAACCTGTGTTTTATACAGATACCACTGTGACTGTGTGCTAACGTGTTTGATATTTACAAGAACCACTTCGGGCGGCATTGATTGCTACGATGGGTATTTTGTGGGGGCGACATAGACCCGAGTCTGTTACGTTGGCTAGCCCATTATAATCGTGATTTGGCTAATTTATCTGACATTGTTTTCCTTCGTGTTTTTTTCTTGCTTCCCCCAGGTCTCTGCATGTTGGAGCCACGGCAGCCATCATGCCATTATCCCCACTAAATATCATTACCACTATCCCTGCCATGGCCTGATTTCTAGAGGAAAATAGCCTATTCCAAATATTCCCAACAACGCGTGCCCCCACCACCTGACACGCACGCTCGACCCCCCTTCCCCACACACACTCCCTTAGCATGATAATTATTCTACACTATTATATGCTGCAGCTATAGCCTACTTATTTTTTATTGTTGCTTAGGGTAGGCTGTACGAAACTGAAAACTGAAAACATGAACAGCCTAAATAGTATGGCAAAGTAAATACACCTTATTTTGTGATACACCTTAGATGTTTTTGTATTTATTTGTTTGAGCAATCTGACATTGGTTTGCTTAAAAACATGAACATTTATGCAATTATCCCGTTCATTGTAGGCTTGCCATGTCTGCAATGGCGTAGCCATTTATTTTAATTAATCGATACTTACATATCGGTGATGTTGATGTCCATTTCTATGTCATCTAACGTAAGGATAGGGAAATCCTCGATCCCTGGTTCAGGATCGATACAAGCAATCCTTGAGATGCTGCAAGTGCAAAATGCAGGGCAAGCAGCGCTAAACCTCCACAGCCCCATCAAAACCATAAAGATTCCCAAGCGAGCCATTCCATATTCCCCTACGTTGGAGTCCATCGCAGGTCCAACGATATCTCACCGTAGGTATTGATCAAATATGGATATTATTAATTTCCCCCGTCCTATAGCCAAATAAATCCGTTCGGCACCACTAACGAGACTACCTTTGATCACGAATGCGCAATCCCCTCAATGTACTATTAGGATGCCATGGAATGGCCTCTATGTCTCTGCAGAATTGGTACCACACTACTGCATATCGATGCGGTGAAGCAAGGTGTCAAGTGCTCCGTTCTCCGTCTCACGCGTCTCTTTCTCAGAGGAAGAGCGACTGTCTCTGTGTGGTAAAACGTGGCGCTCCAGACATTGAGGGAGCAACCCGTTATCCTGTTGATTCTTCTTCATATGCAGTAGTGATGGAGATGGAAATAGGAGACTGCACGGTGGAGTCAGAATGCGTGGTGATGTAGCGACAGAGTGCGTGTGCGAGGAGGCAGGGTACCTGCATTCGTCTATTGATTACCGCTGTGGAAGAGCGCATCTCCGCCAGTCATCGCTGGAATTGCGTTTATACGGAGATGTATTGCTGACAGTTTATCAACATTTCTCAGTGTTATGACTATTCAATAGCTATTCATTTGCATGCTTATCGTGCACACATTCTGATGGGAATAGGCTATCCAAACTATAGCCCTACATTTATTTATTTAACTATGCAAGTCAGTTAAGAACAAATTCTTATTTACATTGACGGCCTACCTACAAACGTATCTTATAATAGAAGGCTTAATAGTTGGTTAAAATGTAATTGTATTACCTATATTTGTAATGTTTGATGTGCCAATTTTATTCTGCATACCGACAATCTCGGTCTATAGGCCTACAGAGTGCTTTTTCCAACAATACCACAGCTCCATGGATGGCCATTACGAGTGTGACGTGTAGTTTGACGCACAAGACCGGCTGCATCTACGAAAAAATAATTAAACAATATACGTTTGTGTGTGTGCTTCAAATGGGTCTTCCATCCGAGGGAAAAAAAGACGGAGAAATACTGTAGCTGCAATCGAAATAGTTGTAATTTGTCAAAGCTATGTTTAGCTTATGGTTTTAAAAATACATATTTGTGGATATGTCAGTTATTGGTGGGCCATAAGATTAAATATGTATCTATTTATGAAAAAAGGTGCTATTGTAATAGCTATAAATTGGATAGATTATAAAAAAGATATGTAATTATGCCCAGTTCAACTTTATCCTCTAGGATCTTGTCAATTTGAGGACAAGTAAATTTGCTGCAAAGGTCACGGACAAGAAGAGTCCTGGCACATGACACGGTTATTTTCATTCCAGGTGGTAAACACACACAGGTGCTGTGATGTTGTGGGAAAATCTCTGAGGGATACGTGTTATAATTTTGACAAAGTCCTCTACTTATTACATAAATATCACAATAAGCAAGTGAAGGAAATGTCAGATATCAATGGCTATTGAAATAAGATAATTTAAAACATTTGTGATCTTTAATAAAATAATGTTCTTGTGACAATGAAAGAAAATCAACTGGACAAAACTTTGCAACCATGTGCAATTTGTTTCTACCCCTGTACCTCAGCTTAAATCACATGGAACATGAAGAATATTTATAGAAATAGTATAGAATCACTTTGTGATTTACCCATACACTCCCCTACTTATTGGACAGTGAAGCTGAACTTAATTTGGCTCTATACTCCAGCATTTTGGATTTGAGATCAATTTTCTTTATATGAGGTGGCAGTACAAAATGTCACCATTTATTTTAGGGTATTTTCATACATATCTGTTTTACCATTTAGAAATTAATGCGCTTTATATATCTACTGTAGTCCCCCCATTTCAAGGTGTCAAGTATTTGGACAAATTCATAGTGTATTGAATGTAGTATTTGGTCCCATATTCCTACCACACAATGATTACATCACGATTGTAACTCCACAAACTTGGATGTATTTGGAAGTTTGTATTCTGAAACACAACAAAAACAATGTGCCCAATAGAAATGAATGGTAAATAATGGATTGTGTCATTTGAGTAATTTCTCTTGTAGATAAAGCAAACCAGACAGCATCATTTAGTTTTTTTTATTTGAGGATAGCCAGGGGCACTCTCCAACACTCATTTACAAACGAAGCATTTATGTTTAGTGAGTCCACCAGATCAGAGGCAGTAGGGATGACCAGGGATGTTCTCTTGATAAGTGTGCGAATTAAACAATTTTCCTGTCTAACTAAGCATTCAATATGTAAGGAGTACTTTTGGGTGTCAGTGAAAGTAGATAATTTCCTTTAGGAATGTAGTGAAGTAAAAAGTTGTCAAAAATATTAATAGTAAAGTAAAGATATCCCAAAAATCTAGTAGTACTTTCAAGTATTTTTACTTAGGTACTTTACACCACTGATCATTGCAATGATGACCACCACATGGTGCTGCAGCTCCTGACCAATTCTGCTATTTTGTGTGTTTTTCAAGCCAATTTGAACTTTTTGTTTATAATGTCTCAACCATAATTTCCTATGAATCCTACTACGCCAGCTCTGATGCACGACGAATATGGCAGGGCTTGCAAATTATCAAGGATTACAAATGGAAAGCCAGCCGCGCGAGCCTACCAGTTGAGCTAAATGCCTTCTGTGCTTGCGTCGAGGCAAACATTGACCCATGCATGAGTGCACCAGCTGTTCCCGGACGACTGTGTGATCTCACTCTCTGTTGCCGATGTGAGTAACACCTTTAAACAGGTTAACATCCACAAAGCCATGGTGGAATACCAAGATGGGTACTCAGAGCATGCGCTGACCAGCTGGCAATTGTCTTCACTGACATTTTTCAACCTATCCCTGACCCGGTCTGTAATACCAATTTGTTTCAAGCAGACCACCATAGTCCCTGCCTAAATGACCTCACATCTATAGCCATGAAAAGACACCCTGGACACACTGAAATTTGCATCCCATGCTAACAGATCAACAGATGACGCAATCCACACTGCTCTCACCCACCTGACAAAAGGAATACCCATGTAAGAATGCTGTTCATTGACTATAGCTCAGCATTCAACACCAAAGTCCCTACCAAACTCAGGGCCCTGATACTGAACATCTCCCTCTACAACTGGATCCTGGACTTCCTGACGGGCTGCCCCCCCAGGCGGTGAGGGTAGGCAACAACACATCCGCCACGCTGACCATCAACACAGGGTCCCCTCAGGGGTGTGTGCTTAGTCCTCTCCTGTACTCCCTGTTCACTCACGACTGCGTGGCCGTGAGCCTCAAGTTCCAGTGTCCACATCACTAAGGAATTAACATGGTCCTCACACACCCACACAGTTGTGAAGATGGCACAACAGTGCCTCTTCCCCTTCAGGATTCTGCAAAGATTCAGCATGGGCCCTCAAATAGTTATACAGCTGCACCATTGAGAGCATCTTGACTGGCAAGGCGGTACTGGCCATCCAGGACCTCTATACCATGTGGTGTCAGAGGAAGGCTCAAAATGTTGCACCAGTGCATCAAGTCTGGAACCAACAGGAGCCTGAACAGCTTCTACCCCCACATGCCATAAGACTGCTAAACATGGCTGCTAAATAGCTAATCAAATGGCTACCCAGACTACCTGCATTTACCTTTTTTTCCTCTTGCCCTGACTATGCACACACCCTACCCACACACTCACACTGACACCAACACATACACCTTTTTGCACAAACTGTGCATACCGGATTCTACCCACACACACCCAAACATGACACCCCAACTTGGGCTCCCGAGTGGCGCTAGAGGTGTCACTACAGACCCTGGTTCAATTCCAGGCTGTATCACAACTGGCCATGATTGGGAGTCCCATAGGGCGGTGCACAATTGGCCCAGCGTTGTCCGGGTTAGGGTTTGGCAAGGGTAGGCAGCCATTGTAAATAAGAAATTGTTCTTAATGGACTTGCCTAGTTAAATAAATCAATACATTTAACCTCTAACTAGGCAAGTCAGTTAAGAACAAATTCTTATTTACAGTAACGGCCTACCCTGGCCAAACCTGGACGGCCAATTGTGTGCCGCCCTATGGGATTCCCAATCACGGTCAGATGTGATGCAGCCTGGATTCGAACCAGGTATTGCAGTGATGCCTCTTGTACTGAGATCACTCAGGAGCCCTACACACACATGCAACTGTCATATCTATCCCGTTGCCTAGACACTTTACCCCTACTATGTACATAATACCTCATACCCCTACACATCGACACGGTACTGTTACTCCCTGTACGTTTTTTCCACTCATTATTGTTATTTACTGTGGAGTTATTCCTCGTGTCACTATTTCTTTTTTTTCTCTTTATCTTTAACTGCATTGTTGGAAAAGGACCCCTAGGTAAGCATTTAACTCTTAGTCTACGAAGCATGTGACAAATAAAATTTGACATAGCCTAGGCTACTATAACATTTGAAAACGAGTGGGGAAAAAAGATCAGAATTAGGCTGCCTGTCTAAACGCAGCCCACATTTCTTTGAAGACGTGTTGATTTTTTGAAAGGCAGTTGATTTATCCAATCTCTGCACAACAATTTATTTTATCTCGAATCTGCACTCTCCAATCAGTGAAAGAAGACAAGACGCCCTATTTTGCGGCCCGACTGTAATGGGAAGATTGTTCAACCAATTTCAGGACAAAAATTGTCTGTGAAGACCACGGTTTAGCTGCAGGTTTGTTTCATATTAGTTTAGCTAACTAGGTTAGTGGTTCGCGTTCAATTATTTTAAGCTGTTTGTTAGTTAACGTTATTTATTTTACATCGGTCAATGTGGAATTAAATCAGTTTTTGGCTCATTTGGCGACACGCCTCGAACTGTATCGCTAATATTAGCTAGCTAGGAGTTGAGCCTAGTTAATTTAGTTAACCACACGTTTTGCGGTTACCTCAATTGAGAAAAATGTAGCTAACGTTGTCAGTCAGTCCTCAAACTAACGTTAAACTAAGGCCATTTTGCATAGCTATATACTGTCGTTGGTTAACTTGCGTGAATTAGCTAGCTTGCTAACTCGCCTAGCAACATACAGCGCATGTAACGTTACACATGGATTTAGCCAATAATCTTAACTACCTGGTTAACGGTAACCAGCTAATACAGGCTCAGACAACGTTAACTAAACAGAAACATAACAGCCGACTTCTTGACAAAACATACGCGCTAGATAACGCGTTACTGTTAATGTGTTTGTGCAGAAGTAGCTAGCTAGCTAGCTACTGTAGGCCTTCAGAGCCACCTAGTAATCTAGCTACCTAGTTAGGTAGCAAGCTAACGTTACTAGCTAGATAAATAGCTTGTCCATATCAGTATTAAGCGGACGTTAGCTTGCTAATGTCATCCCTTTCTTACTCTTTACACCCACACCAGAAATAACTTAGCTAACGTTAGCTCGTTACAATGAGAGGGTTGTGATTTTGGTATGTTTTATGTTACAGTATAGTAAGTACACTTGTGTATCCTGTGGCACAGCATTAATAGGAATTGAAGTAGCCCAAAGACCGGCAGATGGCGATATTAAGTTATGCCATTTTACCGTCCAAATGCATTGTATGCAGCCGGCAATACATTCATATCCTCTGGACAAAAACACAATTTTCCACCACTATGCTACTAGAGTGGCTAAAAGCCAATTCCGGATGTTGTCAATCACGTTCAGCCAATCAGGTTAAAACTCAGACCAAGGGTTCGGTTTCTTTTAAGCAAGCCTGTTGAGTTGGCAGCGTTGCATTAGTGGAAACCAAGACTGTTCTCAGGGCAGACCTGGATGTAACTAGATATGTTTGAGTCCGGAACAATTTTAGCTAACCCTTTTCCTAACCATAATCTAATTGTCCCAACCTGCCACTAATTCTCCTAACCTGCTCCATAAGTTTTCCCTCACCTGCTACTAAAAGTAACTTCTGCTAGTCCAAACCGGCAGACCCACCCAGAGAGTCTTGGTTTCCACTAATGCGATACAGCACTGCATTAGGTTAGGGGTGAAAACTGACTGCTGCAATTTGATTGGCTGAACGTGATACGCAACATCCAGGATTATAGTTTAGCTAGGAGGAAATCAAAGCCTATGCTGTCTGAATTGAGAATGTAGGTAAGAACCGGTCCACGAGGGATACAAATGTATTGCCGGCGACATACAATGCATTTGGACGGTAAGATGACATGACTATCACCGTCTGCCAGCCTTTGGGATATCATTTTAGTTGTAAGCATGGGCAAGGCAACAGGTTTGATTAGTGACCGGATTGGTGAAGTCTTGTCTGACACGTCCTCAAGAGGCATAGCCTTATTTCCATTGTTGCCTGCCCACAGCAGATCCACATAGAGGAGCCTGTTCAAGTTTCACCGCTGGTGCAAGACAATGGAGACAGAAATCGAGCAGCAGGAAGAAGAGACCACGTTCAGCAACACTGACACTAACGGTAAGACATGAAGGCTATTCTGTCAGTACATTATCAGACACAACACTGCTTTTCTCCAATAGTTGATGTCAGTCTTTACAGAAGGGACTACTGGTATAGCTGCATGCTGGCACCATGACTGCATGTCAGATGGCCATTGGTTTCTTTTGTCCAATTCACTGCTGTTTTGGGAGCAGTTCTGCCCAGTTTTGATCCAGGAAGGGGAGTGGTAGGGGCTGAACACATGCTGGGTGGATGCTGTCGCCTGGCTGGAACACGAATAGGGCACAGTGTAGCATCAGGCTAACGCTCCAGGTTTCTTCCTCCAGGTAAACGCCCTGCCGAGGACATGGATGAGGAGCAGGCCTTCAAGCGCTCTCGCAACACAGACGAGATGGTTGAGCTGCGGGTACTGCTGCAGAGCAAAGTAAGCCTGTCAACAGAAATGGGATTTTAGGCCTATTCCTTTTAAAATCTGAAATTCCTGATAGTCCGCTGAATGATAGACATGGAACAATCTGACCCATTATTCTGTCCCTAAGTAAAAACCCTCGTTTCCCCTCAGAATGCTGGAGCAGTTATCGGAAAGGGTGGCAAGAATATAAAAGCCTTACGCACAGACGTGAGTATACTGAATTGGCATCATAATCTTTTCTTCGACCAGGGGGGAGTTGCTGTAAAGCTATACTTATTAGGGCTGAGAATTGCTAGGGACCTCACAATACGATATCACAATACTTAGGTGCCAATACAATATGTATTGCGATTCTCATGATTGTCACAATTCTATGTGTATTGTGATTGGACTTTCCAAATGTATTATTGTTCACCATGTCTGCTGCAGAGACAAGGGGGAGCATGAGGACGAGTTTTGATCACTCAGGGAAATAGTTGCTGGCTTACTATTTAAAAAAAAAAATGGAGAACAAGCTATACGATGAAATACCAGAGTTTTGGCACAGCAGACTAGCGTGAGCTAACGCTACCTACAGTAGCCTAAAAATATGTACAATGCATTCGTAAAGTATTCAGACCCCTTGACTTCCATTGTTAGATTACAGCCTTATTCCAATCTACACACAATACCCTATAATGACAAAGCAAACAGATTTTTTGAAATGTTTGCAAATTTAAAAACTGAAATCACATTTATATTCAGACCCTTCAGATCAGTACTTTGTTAAAGCACCTTTAGGAGCAATTACTGCCACCTCCATGCTTCACAGTAGGGATGGTGCTAGGTTTCTTCCAGATGTGACGACCTTTCATTCAGGCCAAAGAGTTCAATCTTGGTTTCATCAGACCAGAGAATCTTGTTTCTCATGTTCTGAGAGTCCTTTAGGTGCCTTTTGGCAAACTCCAAGCGGGCTGTTATGTGCCTTTTACTGAGGAGTGGCTTCTGTCTGGCCACTCCACTGTAAAGGCCTGATTTTTTATTTTATTTTTATTTATTTCACCTTTATTTAACCAGGTAGGCAAGTTGAGAACAAGTTCTCATTTACAACTGCGACCTGGCCAAGATAAAGCAAAGCAGTTCGACACACAACAACACAGAGTTACACATGGAATAAAACAAACATACAGTCAATAATACAGTAGGAAAAAAAGAAATCTATATACAAAGAGTGCAAATGAGGTAGGATAAGGAAGGTAAGACAATAAATAGGCCATGGTGGCAGAGTAATTACAATATAGCAATTTAACACTGGAATGGTAAAAGAAAACTGTGCAGTAGATGAATGTGCAATGTAGAAAAACTGGGGTGCAAAGGAACAAGATAAATAAATAAATCTGGTAGGGGATGAGGTAGTTGGTTGGGCTATTTACAGATGGGCTATAAACAGGTACAGTGGTCTGTACACTGCTCTGACAGCTGGTGCTTAAAGCTGTTGAGGGAGATAAGTGTCTCTCCAGTTTCAGAGATTTTTGAAGTTCGTTCAGTCATTGGCAGCAGAGAACTGGAAGGAGAGTCGGCCAAAGGAGGAATTGGCTTTGGGGGTGACCAGTGAGATATACCTGCTGGAGCGTGTGCTGCTGGGTTGGTGCTGCTAAGGTGACCAGCGAGCTGAGATAAGGCGGGACTTTACCTAGCAGGGACTTGTAAATGACCAGGAGCCAGTGGATATGGCGGCGAGTGTAAAGTGAAGGCCAGCCTACGAGTGTACAGGTCGCAGTGGTGGGTGGTATATGGGGCTTTGGTAACAAAGCGGATGGCACTGTGATAGACTGCATCCAGTTTGTTGAGTAGAGTATTGGAGGCTATTTTGTAAATTACATCACGAAGTCGAGATCGGTAGGATGGTCAGTTTCACGAGGTAAGTTTGGCAGCATGAGTGAAGGAAGCTTTGTTGCGAAATAGGAAGCCAATTCTAGATTTAATTTTAGATTGGAGATGTTTGATGTGAGTCTGGAAGGAGAGTTTACAGTCTAACCAGACACCTAGGTATTTGTAGTTTTCTACGTAATCTAAGACAGAACCGTCCAGAGTAGTAATGCTAGGCAGGGGGGACAGGTGCGAGGTAGCGATGGGTTGAAGAGCATGCATTTAGTTTTACTTGCGTTTAAGAGCAGTTTGTAGGCCACGGAAGGAGAGTTGTATGGCATTGAAGCTCATCTGGAGGGTAGTTAACACAGTGTCAAAGAGGGGCCAGAAGTATACAGAATGGTGTCGTCTGCATAGAGGTGAATCAGAGACTCACCTGCAGCAAGAGCGACATCATTGATGTATACAGAGAAAAGAGTCGGCCCAAGAATTGAACCCTGTGGCACCCCATGGAGACTGCCAGAGGCCTCGGACAACAGGCCCTCTGATTTGACACACTGAACTCTGTCGGAGAAGTAATTGGTGAACCATGCGAGGCAGTCATTTGAGAAACCAATGCTGTCGAGTCTGCCGATAAGGATGCGGTGATTGACAGAGTCGAAAGCCTTAGGCCAGATCAATGAAAACGGCTGCACAATAATGTCTCTTGTCGATGGCGGTTATGATGTCATTTAGGACCTTGAGCGTGGCTGAGGTGCACCCATGACCAGCCCTGAAACCAGATTGCATAGCGGAGAAGAGCGGTGGGATTCAAATGGTCGTTAATTTGTTTGTTAACTTGGCTTTCAAAGACCTTAGAAAGGCAGGGAAGGATGGATATAGGCCTATAACAGTTTGGGTCAAGAGTGTCTCCCCCTTTGAAGAGGGGGATGACTGCAACTGCTTTCAGTCTTTGGGAATCTCAGGCGTCACGAAGAGAGGTTAAACAGGCTAGTAATGGGGGTTGCAACAATTTAGCCAGATAATTTTAAAGAAAGGGTCCAGATTGTCTAGCTTGACTGATTTGTAGGGTCCAGATTTGCAGCTCTTTTAGAACATCAGCTGACTGGATTTGGGAGAAGGAGAAGTGGGAGGCTTTGGCGAGTTGCTGAGGGGGTGCAGGGCTGTTGACCGGGGTAGGGGTAGCCAGGTGGAAAGCATGGCCAGCCATAGAAAAATGCTTATTGAAATTCTCAATTATTGTGGGTTTATCGGTGGTGACAGTATTTCCTATCCTCAGTGCAGTGGGCAGTTGGGAGGGAGGTGCTCTTATTCTCATGGACTTAACAGTGTCCCAGAACTTTTTGGAGTTTGTGTTACAGGAGGCAAATTTCTGCTTGAAAAAGCTAGCCTTGGCTTTCCTAACTGCCAGCGTATATTGGTTCCTGACTTCCTGAAAAGTTGCATATCACGGGGGGCTGTTCTGATGCTAATGCAGAGCATACAGGATGTTTTTTGCGCTGGTCAAGGGCAGTCAGGTCTGGAGAGAACCAAGGCTATAACTCTATTCCTGGTTCTAAATTTCTTGAATGGGGCATGCTTATTTAAGATGGTGAGAAGGCACTTTTAAAGAATAACCAGGCATCCTCTACTGGCGGGATGAGGTCAATATCCTTCCAGGATACCCTGGCCAGGTCAATTAGAAAGGCCTGCTCGCTGAAGTGTTTTAGGAGCGTTTAACAGTAATGAGAGGAGATGGTTTGACTGCAAACCCATTACGGATGCAGGCAATGAGGCAGTGATCACTGAGATCTTGGTTGAAAACTGCAGGGGTGTATTTGGAGGGCAAGTTAGTTAGGGATTACATCTATGAGGGTTCCCGTGTTTTACGGCTTTGGGATTGTACCTAGTAGGTTCAAATATGATTTGTGTGAGGTTGAGGGCATCAAGCTTAGATTGTAGGATGGCCGGGGGTGTTAAGCATGTCCCAATTTAGGTCACCTAGCAGCACGAACTCTGAAGATAGATGGGGGCAATCAGTTCACATATGGTGTCCAGAGCACAGCTGGGGCAGAGGGTGGTCTATAGCAAGCGGCAACAATGAGAGACTTGTTTCTAGAAAGGCAGATTTTTAAAAGTAAAAGTTCAAATTGTTTGGGTACAGACCTGGAAAGCAAGACAGAACTCTGCAGGCTATCTCTGCAATAGATAGCAACGCCGCCCCCTTTGGCCGTTCTATCTTGTCTGAAGATGTTATAGTTAGGGATGGAAATTTCAGTGTTACTGGTGGTCTTCCTAAGCCAGGATTCAGACACGGCTAGGACATCCGGGTTGGCAGAGTGTGCTAGGGCAGTGAATAAAACAAACTTAGGGAGGAGGCTTCTAATGTTGACATGCATGAAACCAAGGCTTTACGGTTGCAGAAGTCAACAAATGAGAGGGCCTGTGGAATAGGAGAGTGGAGCTAGGCACTGCAGGGCCTGGATTAACTCTCTATATCACCAGAGGAACAGAGGAGGAGTAAGATAAGGATACGGCTGAGGCTATAATGACTGGTCGTCTAGGATGTCCGGAACAGAGAGTAAAAAAACAACAGGTTTCAGGGGGTGATAAAATAGATTAAAGGCATAATGTACAGACAATGGTATGGTAGGACGTGAATACAGTGGAGGTAAACCTAGGGCATTGAGTGGTGATGAAAGAGATAATGTCTCTAGAAAGATTTAAACCAGGTGATGTCATGCATGTGTGGGAGGTGGAACTAAAGGGTTGGATAAGGCATATTGAGCAGGGCTAGAGGCTCTACTGTGAAATAAGGCAATAAACACTAACCAGAACAGCAATGGACAAGGCATATTGACAATGAGGAGAGGCATGCTTAGCCTAGTGAACATAAGGGTCAAGTTAGTAGTGAGGCTGGCGACACAGCGTTTCAGACAGCTAGCTGGGGGTAGCAAGCTAGCAGCGTCTAGAGGCCGGCTAACAAAGGCGGAGGAAGACTGTTTATAGCCTCCTCACGCGTTTCCGTCCAGTAGACCAGTTGTGATGGGGTTTACGTGTGGTGAAGGGGACCAGGCCAGTTGGCACAACAAATTGTCCGATGGACCTGAATTAGCTAGCAGCCGATATGCTCTGGACAGCGAGGCGTTAGCAGGCCGCAGTTAGCTGATGGGCGTTCAGGTGACGTCGCGTCGGAGGGGCGGTTGAAATATTTCCCTCGGGCAGATATGCGTCGGCAGTCCACTTGAGAAGGCCCGGTAGGTCTCTACACCGGCAGTAGAAGCGGTCGGATAGGAGTTGTAGCCCAGCAGCGTGCTGAAACTCCTCAGTCAGCCGGGAGAAGGGCTAGCTTCAGGCTGGTGGTGTATTGCTATGAGACCGACGTTAGCCGATGGCACTCAGGTAGCAGCTAGCTAGGCTGCAAGATCCAGTTGAAAAAATGTCCAACTTGCGGTGTAGGGATCGGGGATATGGAGGAAAAATAAATAAAAATAGGTCCGGTAAGCTCAGGTTTAGTCGTGTTATACGAGGGGCGAGCTTTTCCGAGCTGAAGGTTAGCTGATGCCCGCTAGCAATAGTAAGCTAAATACTAACGTTAGCTAGTTGTTATTTGACCAGATTCGGAAAAAACAACAGCAACAAAACCACAGATCCGCACTACATTGGGTGAGGCAGGTTGCAGGAGAGTGTTTTGAAGTTGGATTTTAGAAGCACATATAAAAAGATATGTGAAGAAAATATATAAAATATTATAAAGACGATATATTTACACAGGACAGGACGGGACAAGAACAAATACACGTCTAACTGCTACGCCATCTTGGATCACATAAGCCAACCAGGTAGCCTAATTCAAACAGAAAATACGATTCATCCTCAAGTTGTGAGTATAACGTCCACCTAACTTTTTCCTAATAGAAGACTATTGGAACAAGACGTCTGTCTGTAGCCTCCAATTAGTGGAGTGCTGCAGAGATTGCTGTCCTTCTGGAGGTTCTCCCATCTCTGGACTCTGGAGCTCTGTCAGTGACCATCGGGTTTTGTGTCACCTCCCTGACCAAGGCCCTTCTCCCCCGATTGCGCAGTTTGGCCGGGTGGCCAGCTCTAGGAAGAGTCTTGGTGGTTTCAATCTTCTTCCATTTAAGAATGATGGAGGCCACGGTGTTCATGGGGTCCTTTTAATGCTGCAGAATTTTTTTGGTAGCCTTCCCCAGATCTGTGCCTCAACACAATCCTGTCTCGGCGCTCTTACGGACCTTTCCTTCGACCTCATGGCTTGGTTTTTGCTCTGACACGCACTGTCAACTGTGGGACATTATATAGACCGGTGTGTCTTTCCAAATCATGTCCAATCAATTGAATTTACCACAGGTGGACTCCAATCAAGTTGTAGAAACATCTCAAGGATGATCAATGGAAACCGGATGCACCTGAGCTCAATTCCGAGTTTCATAACAAAGGGTCTGAATACTTAAACACGTAAATAATATCTGTTTTTTATTTTTAATACATTTGCAAAAATGTCTAAACCTGTTTTTGCTTTGTCATTATAGGGGTGTTGTGTGTTGATTGATACATTTTAGAGTAAGGCTGTAACGTAACAATGTGGAAAGAGTCAAGGGTTTTGAATACTTTCTGGGTGCACTCTATATGTATAGATATCATATTGTCCAAAAATATTGCGATATGAAACTATATATTTTTTTTTTCTTCTCCCATCACTAATAATTGACGTTGTTTACCTAACATTTTCATAGACATTATGGTATCCAACAATCCCATTTCTAATGACAACCCTAACGAGCCCTATTAAACAAACGTGATCCCTGTATTAATTGTTTTTCCTCTGATATAGGTCATCTCCCATCTATAGACTGACTGTCATTGTTTGACTTGATTGGTCAAATAGTGCATGTCTGAACACTTGGAGGGACAACTGCAGCTTTATTTTATACAGTAGTCAGATTCTCGCTTTCCCAAATGGCACATCTATAGGTTGGCTCAAGTGGACAGACATGGTTTGGCTTGATTGGACCAGATTTGGGGTCGAGGGTGGGTGGGGCATTCTCATGGTTCAGATAAAAGGAAGCAATCCTTCCTACTGAACTCTGAATGTGATTTCTAATGCCCCTTACAGCCCTGAAACTATACCGGACTGTGGCGATGTCCCTTCAACAGGTGTCTCAAAGCCTGAGCGGACCTATAGTCTGTTACAACCTCTATAGCCATGCAGTCCATTTAGCTAACAGTGTGTTTGTTAGAGCTGGCTCAGTCTAGTCGCCCTTGTTCTTTTTTTTTTTCTTTTCTTTTTTTTAAGCAGTATAGTGATGGAGTATAGCGTGTATTCAATTAAAATGTATTCCTTCTCCCCCTCTTCCCTCTCCTTTACTTTTTTATTTTTGGCCACCTTCCTCCGTTGCCCATGTACTGGATCGACATGCCCCTCCTGCGTTGCCCACCTTGACGTTGGCCCAACCTCCGCCCCTGAACGCCCGCCCACCTGACACCCCGGTTGGCCCCGCCCGCCCGCCCGCCGCCCACAAACGTGCCCCTCCTTAGACGGGCACCTTACTTGACATCATGTGATTGAATGCCCTTGCCCAATGCCAACCTCCACGGCCAATGCAGTACAATGCCAGTGTATCTGTCCCTGACAGCAGTGGCCCAGAGCGGTATGTCCCACCAGTTATTGCCTCACTGCCTGATTAGAACAGAGAAACATGTCTTTGATAACCTGCCTTTTGTTTCATTTTAACATTTTTTTACATATAGAACCCCTCCCCTTCCCCTTTATCAGGAGACGTGTATTGTTCCATTGAATTTTTCTGTCTTTTCCCCCCTCTTCCCCCACATTTTAGGTATTTCCATTTAATTTGGACCTTTTTTGTCACTAAATGAAGTCACTTGTCCCGTACAGAGGGAGATTTGAAAATAATAATCTTCCACTTTCAGTCGTTCATATTGAACTGTTAAATGTTTCCTTGCTGTGATATTTTTAGTCTTGAACTGTGGAAAGGAAAGCCAATGATATTTCTCGCTCTGTCCTTCTGGCCCACCTTGCTCCCCCCTACCCCGCGCCCCTCCCCCACCCACTGTTCTCAACATCACTGTTCATGATCTGAGCGCTCAAGCTCCGCCCACTCTGTCACTCATCACTGTCGTCTCTTTTTTTCCCCCCCTTGTGCTGCATCTCCCTGTTTGGTTTCTCTCAGGCCCCCATCGGTCCAGACTGCCTGCCAAACCTCTCATTCCCCCTCGCTCCTGTCCGCCACCTAGTGGTTACCACTCGCATCCCCCAACCCCCTGCTTTCTTTATTTGTTTCTGTTCTACCCCGACCCCCTGCCACTATGAGAAGGTGTGCCGGTGGCACCATTGTGATGGCGAGTTTATTCTATATTTTTTTTAATTGCTGCTGGTGATGGTTAAAAGAAGGCTTCTCTCTCCCCCCTGACTGTGGCCAGCCTTGTGCCTCACGTTGTAATCTAATGCCCTGCCAAACCTGCCCCATTCCAATCTTCCTGTCTTTATTTGTTGAATGTGAGATAAGCGAGTGCATGTCAAGTTGCTCGTATTTCAGTCCAGTGTTGGGAAAGCCAAAAGATGTACAAAAGCAGTCCTCTTCTTCCTTAGATTTTTGTTTTTTAAGTCTTTGTGTGACCTTCACGTGAGTGTTAGTCTTAAAGTACGTTTGTTTTTCTTTTTTTCTTTTTTTTTTTCCTGTTTTGCCTCGTTACCTTTGGCCACATGCCATTTCCTACCAGGATCCTGAGTGTGAGTGCAGATATTGACACTATTGGAGAGATTCTGCTGAAGATCATCCCTACTCTGGAAGAGGTGAGTCCCCCGCGGCCTCCAAAGATATACAGTACATGTGTAGGTTTGTATTTTTCCTGATCCTCAGTCGAGAGTTAAAGGCTGTATTTGACCTGACTGATCTGTACCTGTTTTTTCCTAGTACCAGCATTATAACGGGATTGATTTTGACTGCGAGCTGCGTTTGCTGATCCATCAGAGTTTGGCCGGGGGAATTATTGGGGTGAAAGGTGCCAAGATAAAGGAGTTAAGAGAGGTGAGATGGGATCCTGTTGTCTGTCATGTGTACACCACTGGTTTCAAAATGCTGACTTGACTCAGTCCATAGTCATGAAATAATCAGTCCTTAATAGTTGTCTTTGTTGTCCTTAGATGGCTATGGGGAGTGTATTGGAAGATATATTGTTTCATGCTCAAAGCTGAAGAAGGGTCAAACCCATTTTGAACATTTGGCATTGTGCGGAGTCTTCCTGTGTTGCGGGTGTATTTCATGCTGAGCTTCCTCTGTCTCCACCAGAACACCCAGACCACCATCAAGCTGTTCCAGGAGTGCTGTCCTCAGTCCACTGACCGTGTGGTTCTGGTTGGAGGGAAGCCAGACCGTGTTGTTGAATGCATCAAAGTTATCCTGGACTTGGTATCTGAGGTGGGTGAGTTCAGTTCTGAGCCGGTGACCACAACACACTTCCCCATCACCAGTGTATAAACATGGAAACTCACTGAAAGTCAGTCACTTAAACTAGAATTGTACCGATTTTAACAGCAGACACTTTTTGTTGTTTGTTCTACATATTTCATTTACAACTGTTGTGGACATTGTAGTCATTTCAGAGCTACATTTCTTCACAGGGCTACATACATGTAGCATCTCAATAGTATCATAGTATTATCCATCTTTCTGTAGGCTCCTATCAAAGGGCGGCGCGCCCAGCCCTATGACCCCAACTTCTACGACGAGACGTATGACTACGGCGGGTTCACCATGATTTATGAAGAGCGGGGCCGGCGGCCCATGGGGGGCTTCCCCATGCGGGGCAGGGGGGGCTTTGAACGCATGCCCCCCGGCCGCGGGGGCCGACCTATGCCCCCCTCCAGACGGGACTTTGACGACTTGAGCCCTCGTCGGGGACCGCCCCCTCCCCTGCCAGGTAGAGGAGGGCGTGGAGGGAGCCGGGCTCGAAACCTGCCCCTCCCCCCACCACCACCCCCAAGAGGAGGGTAAGGAGCTTAACTTCCTTTTTGTTCTTGCATTGACTTGTTTGTTTATGGCTACCTCTTATCACATTCAGTTACTCAGTAAAAAAAAAATGGAACTGTGTACCTTCCCTGTGTCTAAGTGTCACAGCTTCCCCACTACTGTTAGTCATATACATCATCTCAGGGATTTCTCCTATGTTAACGAGACCATGTGGACCCAAGTCGTACTGTTAGACTAATCCTTAAATCTTTTATGACACAGTTCCACTGAGTCATGTTGCCCATGTTTGTTTGCAGAGGGGACCGGTTCTCCCACCAGAGTTATCACGGAAACATGGACGACAGACCAAAGTAAGTCATTTGTGTAAAAGGCAGCAACTGCAGAGTGGTTAGGGTGAAACTTTCCACTTCTCCAAATCAGCATAGTGTTTTGGAGAATGGAGCTCCTGGCTGTGGAGTTGAAAATGTTGGGTAACTCGTCAATATGGTTTTAACCAAGGCACAGTAGCTATTTTGTCAACGTTACCTCTTATCCTATAAGTACATTATTATATGAACACCACATCTGTATCGGTGTCCACTTATGAATACCGATTCCAAAACAAGTTGTTGTGGCTCTTCACACTCTCGGCTGGCTACACAACAAGCCAAGGAGGACTTGCCACACTTGTGTTGTATAGACTTGTCAGCCCATTGGTTTGGGGGACACTATCTGTCCACTAAAGGTGGTAAACTGAACCCTCTCCATCTCATGCCATGTTAACCCTGCCAACCTCCCATCTTATCTAAGCAGCGACAGGAGAGGAAGACCAGGAGACCGCTACAACAGCATGGTGAGTGACCTCGGTATTTCTGTGTTTGGATAAGGGTTTAAGCATGGTAGAGCGAGTTAGTCTGTCAATTGCCTGGTGTTATAATAGTAGGCAAGTCGACACAGTTTGGATTGTCGTAGTTACTCTACTTGTGGAAATGGATTGGTATTGTTTTCCTGTTCTAGTGAAAGCACTGTGGTTTGGACACTGGCGCTGCTCTTCAACGAGCAAGCGCACTGGTTAGGCCTCTTGTTGCCTGGCAACAGTTGTCTCCTTGGTTACCAAGGAGCAGCTGAATACATAGTCTGGAGCTGCTAAACTAACAAATGAACTTGAGGTGAAACCAAAGCGATTTCCGGACAGGGTTGGTAGGGTCGTACCAATAATGTACGTAGTCGAAAATGAATAGGGCAGTTAAGATTCATATGCGCAAATTATAGAGCTCAGTCTTCAATATAAACCAGTTTTGACTTGATATAGGTTTCAGTGTTGTAATAAGCTTCTCATGTTGTATTTCTCTCTTCCCCATGTCCTGTTGAATACAGAGTGGTGGATATGGTGGTGAGTCTCCTCTCTTCCACAGTTACTTTTGGTCATGGTAGTCTCTACCCTGTTTGAATGTCTCTTAGTTTCGGGGTAAAGACCTTTCTGTCCAGTAAGCGCCACCAGCTCTCCCCCTGTCCTTTGTCACCCTGTTGGTCTATGTAGTCTGTCAGCCACAATGTGACGTATTGTTATTATTTTCCTCCCTTCATCTTTTCAAAGACAACAATTCCTCGTGGGAGCCCTTTCAGTCTGGTGAGTGCAAATGGATCACATTTGTATCATGTCTCATTTTGTTGCTTCTGTATTTTGTTTTTGTCGTTTTATAAAGTTATGACTTTCTCCACAACAGTGGATAAATTCTAAATGATATCTCTTGGTCTTTCCAGGTGGCCGAGGGTCATACAGTGACATCGGGGGGTCCCGTCATCACAACACAAGTGACCATCCCCAAAGATGTGAGTAAAGGATTAAACAGCAGTCCCAAGCATAATCTTACCACCACACACACATCCATAAAATATTCACTGGAGAAAAGAGTTGAGGTTGTTTCTGATTGATCAGGAACTTCCCACATAAGCCTCTATTCATACATTGTTGAAATTGCCCCCCCACTCCCAAAACCATATGCCCCCTATACCTGGTTGTCATTGTGCCAATCACATCGTTGGGGAAAAGTAACCCTGGCTCCTCACTTGTCATAGCTGGCCGGCTCCATCATCGGGAAGGGCGGCCAGCGGATTAAGCAGATCCGTCACGAGTCGGGAGCGTCCATCAAGATAGACGAGCCACTGGAGGGCTCAGAGGACCGCATCATCACTATCAATGGAACACAGGACCAGATCCAGAACGCCCAGTATCTACTGCAGAACAGGCACGTGCTAGCACCCTTTCCTCTTCTCCGATGAAAGCAGTATGGTGGAAACCTATTCAACCCGTCACCTATCAGTGGTAATCAAGGAAAAGAAAGAAAAAAAAATAGTTGTTCATGACTAATTGAAATGAAATTGGAACATAATGGAGTTCTAGAAATGACTCCTGGGGTTCCTTTATTCACTTTTCCACCGTGTTTTGTGTTGCAGTGTGAAGCAGTACTCTGGTCGGTTCTTCTAAACAGGGAAGTGGAGTGAAGCCAAACTGCCATGCCCATTCTCTCCCTCAGAGCCAACATTCCCCTGCTTTGGGTAGATGTGCTCTCCCCCGGTCATCTAACACACCATATTTTAATTAGAAGAAGTTTGGAAATCCTCTCAAAGCTATCGAATGAATCCCTGTTATTTTTTGTGCTGCTTGTTTTTTTGTTTTTTTTCTGGATTCTTGTGCTGTTCTGTACTTGGAGTTAACTCATGTGTTCTCTCTCCGCCTCCCCTGAGCCACTCCTCCCCCAGTCAGTACAGCATGCAGAATGTAATCTTGTTTTGTAAGGAACATTTTATGATTAAAAAAATAAATGTAGGTTATTTTTGCTTATTTTATTTTTTTCCACTGAAAGACTAGGTGCTGTATAAAACCTGAAATATACAGTAATCTTTTCATAGGATGAAGTGCTAAGATTTTTTTTTGGAAGACTGATGGGGCCAAAAGGAAAAGTTCTGTTGATTTTAATTTGAGTTTAGTTTTCTACCTGATTTCAGATGTTTAACAAGCCTCTCATAGGGATGGACATGATGTGACTTATGCATACATAATAATTGACATTCTGATCCATTTAGACTTGCTTTCGTGTCAGTTTGTAAGCATTTGTTACATTTTAGATGGGATCTTTGTAGACGCCAGTCAGTTTGCAGGGGGAATGTAGCCTTTCTGTCCATATGAGTGGCATGTTGGCTCTACCCCTGTCTGTGGTGTCTGTAGTATCTGCTGGAAGTCTGCATAATAAAATATGTGCCACCTTTTACTAAACGTGTGGTTGGGGGCAGGCATTTTCTAAGACATGTAGGGATAACGCATCATAATTACAAATGAAATGTTTACTTGCTAGTTGAAACTTGGACATTTCCGACTTGCTGATTCGTTGGACGCTGCATGTGTATAACTACAACCAGTTAGCAAGTCTGACATTTCCAAATCCCGACTAACACTTCAATGCAGCATAAGATTAATGTGCAACAATGTGAGATCAAATTTAAGTTCTGTATGTTCAACATACAGTAGGCAATAAAATGTACCCGAATGATACATTTAAGATTGGTAAAATTAGTCCATAGGCCTATTCTTAAATCCAATATGTAGGTAGTGGACTGCCCACCGTTTTAATATTCAATATTCTAAAATCTGCATTAAAACAATTGGACATTTTCCCCACCAAAGATTTTTTTTTAATTGACCGGTTACGGATAAAAAGGCTGTGCGTGATGACGTCGTGCACATAACTTTTTGCACATGTACAGAAAGTTAAATGGGTTTCCATATCGTTTTTAACTCTACTGATGGTTTGCGTTGTAGGCCTATTGCGAATGTGCACTTTGGTCTTTACACATGCGCTTTAATCAACAGCTAGCAAATACGGTGCGGGTAGGATAGCCTACATGAGAATATGATATATATTCAAAAGGAAGCCAAGCGTCGATCATGTCTCCAGAATAAAACCCTCTATATTTATTGGAAAGTAGCATCGATCACCGCGTGCACTTTCACCACCTTGTGAAGTTAACAACTTATTTCATCTGTAGCCTAAAAACTGATTTTTTTCCTGAGTCGTAGTGGGAGGACCACACAACATATCGCATGACTAAGTTTACTTCGATATGATTCGTATATCAATATTTTCGCATAAAGCCAAGGAGTTTCCATCGCCATTTCTCGCATTAATTTTATCGACAGTCTGGTGTGTTTTGTCGACATTTAGAAAGTTTACCGACATATGCTGTCATCTGGCCCATCGTGAAATGTTTTATCAGACATATACTTTACTCTCGTAAAATTGTTTGATGTGAACCTGGTTATAGTAACATGCGGGCGCGACATGCCCTCAGGAGCCTTTCCCATCTAAACACACCCTCCTAACGTCACATGGATCGGGTCTTGAATGTAGTTGCGTTACGCCAGCGCAGCTGGCAGCAATAATGGCTAGAATTGTGTCAAAATAAAAGTCCTCTACTGCGAGAGACTGTCCGACCCTCCCTCACATGGGGCCACACTTTTTGAATTTGGTGAAGATGATTACGATGTAGATTAGAATGATGTGGGAAAATGCAAATAAAGACTAGGATGAGTGATAAAGTTGAAGAAGAATGAAAAGGGTGGATGAAGATTCTTTTACGTGTACTTTTCTGTGTGGAGCACTTTTATTTGGAAGGCTCTTGCCTTTTTGCTGCTAGATTCACATAGGTTATAGAGTAGCCTGTATTCTGTACATAATGCAATTACAAGATTGGACAAGCGAAGGTGAGAATAGAAAAGATGGAGCAAAGTTAAGCAGACTATTTTCAATGAAGACAAATTCAAACGCACCATATTGTGGCATGAGCACATTTTTTGATACTCCTGTGCAATAATGGAATTTAGTTTTTTATAAATTTGTGGCGATATGGAGTGAAAGTCCGCCATATTCACTCACCACGCCCGGAGTTCAACAATTGGAGGTAAAGATGTGCTGGTATTTAATTATTCATTCTCTCACATATTGACTGTTACCCAATTTGGCTGCTACTGCATTTCTTTGGAGGACCGCAGTTTATATAAAAAGAAAACGTGGTCTATTTCTGCCAAAGGTTTAAAAAAAAATCTGGGAATTATTATTGTGCTTGGCTTTTACTGCCTAGTCTGTAGGGCACTGTACTGACAATTCAGGCTGAGCTGAGGGAAGTATTTTTTAGAAATATGAATATCTTTAAAAAGTATACTTTTTTTTCTTTCACTTTGGGAACATAGGTTTACCTCTTCGACCCCAAAGTAGCCAACGTGTTTTCAAGGGAGTCATGACTTTGAACTCCGTAGGGGCCTGTTGCCTCAGCGAAGAGGGAAAGGAGGCTCGGCGGATCAACGACGAGATCGAAAGGCAGCTTCGCCGGGACAGGAAAGACTCGCACCGCGAGTTCAAGCTGTTGCTTCTCGGTAAACTAAGTTCTGAATCCCACTCAAAGCACTGACACTGTATCATTATTTTAAACATTGTTTCATTGTATGACTATCATTGTTACACGGTTGGCTCTGTTATTTAAATGTACACGCCTATAATAAACATGGCAATTTGAACTTATATTCAAATTGGATATTGCCAAGAAAACAGTGTTTATTGTTGTGTATTGTCTTTAGTACTCTTAGATGTTTATAAAACTTGAATATGTTTATATTACTTGAATATGTTCACACAACCAGCTCACAACTGTCAGCTTGCTGGGAGTAAAATACATCATAACTCAATTAAAGAATGTTGACAGAAAACGGGCCCATGTAGTTTGTAGTTTGTTAGGCAACTAAGGAAGTGTTACAATTGCTACAATAAACACTAGGTTGTTTAATTGCAGAGGGGAACACATTTCTTAGAAATCATTGAATCTTGTCATGGATCACCACCCATTTAGATTAGTAGATCAGAAATCGATTCCATTGACATACTGTACATACAATGCCCACACAGTAGCCAAACCCTCTGGCACTTTTGTATCAACATTTCATGGCCAACACAGTCCTTATCTTCTGTAGCAGGTGACGAATTGTATTGCTTTAATCTAAATTTCACTTATTCATGAAATTGACAATATAAAGATGACACTATTATAAGCTTAAAATGTGCCTCACTTTCATCAGCAACCTCAGGCTACTGTGTGGGTTAGTGAGATGAGAGCCACTGCGCACATTAATGGTGTTTAAAAGTAGGGATTTAAAAGTGAAACTGAGTTAATCTCTGAGCTTTTTTTCTCCCCAGGGACTGGTGAGAGTGGGAAAAGCACCTTCATCAAGCAGATGAGGATCATCCATGGGACGGGCTACTCCGAGGACGACAAGCGAGGCTTTACCAAGCTGGTGTACCAGAACATCTTCACTGCAATGCAGACTATGATCCATGCTATGGAGACCCTACAGATCCCCTACAAGTGTGAAGGCAACCAGGTAACCCTTTTGTTGTTTAATCTATACCGACTTTGCCCGTTTATTGTCAACATTTGGTGTTGACGCCCACACGTCTGTTGGTGAGGAGTTTTTGCACCATAATCCATTTTATGGACCTGTATTTTTCCAGACTTTGACACCTTGCAATCTCACCTGGAAAAACTATGAGCATTAGTCATAGCCTCTAGTCTAGAGCAGGGATATTCAACCTCGGGTCTGCGGACCACTGCATAAGATCCCCCCCAAAAAAACATAAAAAAGTGGATTCCCCCCAACGTTTTTATGAATATCGCTAGCAATCACATAATAAACACATTTTGAATTATATACCTACAGTATAAAATGGGAGACTATCTTATTTCTAATGATGTTCACTTTAGTTCTCAAATCCTAATATTGAGCGTATTGCATTCATTGGAGCTATTTACACTCACTGGAGTACCTGACATAGGCTGTGTTAAAAAGTACCTGTGAGTACAAATCACTGCAAAATAATGAATAACTATCTACCAAGTCTATTCATTTAAACATGTTGATTAGTTCTCCTTGCCATTATCATTCACCTTATGATAAGACATGAAACATATATCTAATGCATGATGGGGGTCCCTGGGCCACCGCTTTGGCTGGGTGGGAGTGCCTGGGCAAGAAAAGGTTGAAGACCCCTCGTCTAGGGGCTTTCCTGGCAGGTCACATTATCAGAAAAAACTCCAGACCCTAGCTGTAATGGCTAGGCCCATGTTTGTACAGACCTTTTATTCGTTTCTAGAGGCTCAGTGAGGCTTGTAGTAAGGGGTTAGGTGATGTCATTATGATATATGTAACTTTGTTTACTTTCTGCCTAGCTGGTGATGTCATTACTTACTGAGCAGGATGACAGACAAGGTCTTGTAAAAGGTACACATGGTTGACTGTTGGCACACACATAAAGTAGGGAAACTCCACGAGAGAGATAAATATACTTTGCTGACCTTTCTATGCCGCAAAACCTCCATATAATAATCATACAAATGTACTGCTATGTGCTGCCTGCCTTACACAAACACCCATTTAAATTCTAGATAGGTCTGAGGCCAAGCTAACACAATCCCTTGCCTGCCATTTACAAGAATGTGATCACTCAGACAAATGCCTCTCTAGGTCTCTCAAGTAATGATCTCTTTCCCCTTCTCTTTGTCTTTCTCTCACCTTTTTCAGGGCCATGCAAATATTGTCATTGAAGTGGACGTGGAGAAGATCACGTTTACAAATCCGTACATTGACGCCATTAAGAGTCTATGGAATGACCCAGGGATCCAGGAATGCTACGATCGGAAGAGGGAATACCAGCTCTCAGACTCTGCCAAATAGTGAGTAAAGCAGTCACAATTACCAGCCTCTAGTCTAGATTGCCAAATAGTGACTAGACACAGAGACCAGTAAATAACTACTCCCTAACTCTTGCCAAATAGTTTCCACTGTGTCCAATACCAGTTATGTTAAGAAACATCTCATTCTCATACATAACAGGTTGTGCAGATTTAGGTAAGCATTGGAGAGGTCCAATGACCAGATTGCTTCCTATTGTGATGCTCGAGTGAAATATTACGTATCTTATGACCTCTGTGTTTTTCTGAGAAGTGATGTAATGAGTAACAGAACTGTAAACAGAATAATAATGATACTAACCCCAACCCTCTCATGCCCTTTCAGCTACCTGAATTCACTGGACCGTATAGCTGAGTCATCTTATGTGCCGACCCAGCAGGACGTGCTCAGGGTCCGGGTCCCCACCACAGGCATCATCGAGTACCCCTTTGACCTCCAGAGTGTGGTCTTCAGGTAAACATCCACATAGCCTACTACTGTCTCCCTGTCTGGTGAACACAAGTAATCAAGATTATCCTAGAAGATGAACTGTTATCAGAGGCATCATTTTCATTTGCTCAATTACAAATTGACATTGTTCCATGCTTTACAGTTCAGTACATAGTAATGACAAATTAATAACTCATCATAACCCGTTAGAAAAATAGTTGACTCTGTATTCTCTATACCTGCCTGTTGAGTGTTTCCCCTGAACCTCATTGTGCTGTGCTGCTGTTCTCAGGATGGTGGACGTGGGTGGCCAGAGGTCCGAGAGGCGGAAATGGATCCACTGCTTTGAGAATGTCACCTCCATCATGTTCCTGGTGGCTCTCAGTGAATATGACCAGGTCCTGGTGGAGTCTGACAATGAGGTGAGTTTGGCCATTGCGGTTTCAACAGTCCAAAGCATTATGATGTTCTTAGAGGACATTGTATCAGTCCACGGCAGCCATGTTGGAGCCTCCTGGATAATGCTGACCAATGACAGTCCGCTAAATATTGACCATTTTAAACTGTGCTAACCAACTGTACTGCTTGAACTCATGAATGGGTAGATGGAATGCTAAGAGGCAGAACCATGACATCTTACTAGAAAGTTGGACAAACTCTCTGCCTCTTGCTATCTCTCTATGACTGGCTCTGTTCTAGTGGAGGAGAGGATCAACCGAGAAAGACAATCAACCAGTCAGTCCAAACACAGAGGCACATTGTTCCAGCGCTAATGTTTAATAAGCCCAAACCTGTTATGTGAAGATGACCCAGATTTCCCAATCCCCCCCCCAGCTGATCTCCATTCATACTCATTCATAGGGTTCTAGTTGGACCTTGCCTGCTCCCAGAACTCTACTTTAGCCTACCCCTCTGACTATTGTTGCATGACAACTCCTATAGTTGTAGGAGTTGGCTAAATGCACATACAGATCTGGGACCAGGCTACGTGTTCTCTGAGAAAACAAACTTGAGAATACCCTTCGCACTGTTTGAAGGCTTCCAAGTTGTTTTTTTTTGTAACACACCTGCTACTTGAACTGGACTTTGACCAACTCAGGGTTTGTGCTCAGTGTTCACCTGCAGGGGGAGCCCTTCAGTCACTGTAATAATTATTGGAACACACTCAAAGCCTGACTGTTGCACAGTATTTGCATCATGCACAATCACTGCAAAGTAATTGTGCACACTGACTGTGTAGATCAGTGGGTCCAACAACACCTTGATGGAATAAGAAAAAAAACGAGTTCAAATACCAGTAGTCTCTAACATTGTATGTGTGTTCATTTTCTTTACACAGAATCGAATGGAGGAAAGCAAAGCATTGTTCAGGACAATAATAACCTACTCGTGGTTTAAATATTCTTCAATCATACTATTCTTAAATAAGATTGACTTATTGAAGGAGAAAATCTTGTTCTCACATCTGGTGGATTACTTCCCTGAATATGATGGTAAGAACTCCTTCTTTTCATGGACCTAATGACAAAATGACAAGAGCTTCATTTGCATGGACCAGCTAAATGTGGTCATAAGCTACCAATGCAAAATGGATTAGCATTCAGTGATCGTATTACTGATATAGTGTATAGATAAAAACACCCTAAATAAACCATATTAATAGCATACTCACCATAAATAAAGTATTGTATATACGATGTAGCCGTCTAACGCCATTTACATGACCTCGCCCCTTATGGCCTATAATCAATCCTTGAAGGTGCAATTTATAACCTCTTTGTCCCCTGTGGCCACAGAAGGACATTCACAAACAAACAATGTTTAATCCTCAAACAGCCCACACACAGTTCCAGTTAAAGCAATCGGTGGGCAGTACACTTTCAAAGGCCATCCTCTTCAGTCCTGTTGGGCCAATACCTTGTTCCATTAACCGGAAATGAAACAATATTTAATATGTATCGCTTTAGACCGATATAACAATACAAAAAGCATCTGTCATGATTTCATGAATCATAACTAATCATATCTTCTCCTCTCAGGACCCCAGCGGGACCCACAGGCAGGAAGAGAATTCATCTTGAAGATGTTTGTGGACCTGAATCCAGATAGCGATAAAATCATCTATTCCCACTTCACCTGCGCCACCGACACGGAGAACATTCGATTTGTCTTCGCCGCTGTCAAGGACTTCATCCTGCAGCTGAATCTAAAGGAGTACAACCTGGTTTAAAGACTCCAGCCGACCACAGATACAGACTCTTTAATGCAATCTGCTCCAACAGCTGCAGCCAGAGACCAGGGCCTGGAGTCATAGTACAAACTTCTTCAGTATGACTGGTTGTCTTCCACTACGGTGAAACCCTACTGCCCACAATGGGAGTTGAAGACTGCATCTACAGAGCATTTCCATAAATGGCTGGATTATTTCCAATGGATTTCAACTGCTCACCACTGCATTTTGTTTTAAATGGGCATCTTTGATTTTGTTCACGAGGTGCGTCATGATGATGAATAATACTGTGCCTTTTTGAGGAAAGATGATTCTGGTGTAGATTGAGAGTTATTAGGAACTCTTTGTAAACCATTCAAAACACATTATAACAGTGTAAACACACTTCAGATGAGAGTTAAGTGCTTCGGTGTGCCATGTGTCTCTCTGAGGACTGTTGACCCATGGCTCTCTTGTCAGAGAATGTCTGGTTGACATTTAGATAACTGCTATGCAGCTCTCCACCTTATATCCTCCAGTGGGTCACAGTCACAGTCTATACATTGTTTACGTATTTAAATGAGTAGTCATTCTCTGGGTCAGAGGATAGAATAAACAATCATAATCATCACCTAGAACGCGTAAACTAGCGTACAGGTATTATTTGCACAATTGACACATTTTGTTGTTTTTCTATTGGTGTATACATTGTAAGTGTGGCTTATGTGTTGCCAAATAGTATTACCTCTATTGACTGAATACCCTGTACTGAAGTGTGAAATCTGAAGCTGTACCACCACATTTTTAGCTGAAATATGTTTGACTATCAACACTTTGCAGTTGTAATACTGTACACGTCAATTACCAGTGTTATAACATAACTATATTTGCCCCCACTAAACAGAGCATCATGATACTGTTCCTTATCCAATAAGGCAATGTTATCCACTTAGATGAGGTCTATCGTTGATCCGTAGCATTGCTTTTTGTCGGTCCTTTGTATTCTCGGTGGAGATGTACTGTATTGCTTTGGCACAGTTTCAGTTCAGGGACAACTTTGATTAGCATTATTGAGTCACTCTCTGGTTTCAAGATCATTTGTGAAAAGGGCTGAAAATGATTCCCCATATAGTGTGTGTGTGTGTCTCTCTCTCTCTCTCTCTCTCTCTCTCTCTCTCTCTCTCTCTCTCTCTCTCTCTCTCTCTCTCTCTCTCTCTCTCTCTCTCTCTCTCTCTCTCTCTCTCTCTCTCTCTCTCTCTCTCTCTCTCTCTCTATATATATATATATATACTGGTACAATGACTTCCTGTGTGTTCGCTTGTTTCAAGGTCCTGTAAAATGAAAAGTGTTGTAATTGTTACCTGCCGAATGAGAACATTGGGTCCAATGACCTGCTTTGAACACAGGTGTTCATTTCTTGAATCATATGTAATATGAGAGTACAAATAAATACTAATCAGAAGGTTCTCTGCACTATTTAATTTGTGTCAATCTTTACATACCCTGTCGGTACGTGCCTTTTTAGAAGTCTGTTGAAAATAAAGCATACATATTTTGCTTTTTTGTCAAATAATTTTTGGAGCCAATGTCCATGTTTTGAAATTGTGATGGAATAAATCATTCCAATTCACACAACATTTTTCTCTGCGCTTTTGTTGCACTACGGTGCGTATGGCATAGAGGGAATGCCATAGATGGTGTTGGAGGATTACACTGCCACTCATTGTTTGTCATGGGTTTTAATGTCTGTCTGCCTTCTCTCCCAGCTCATCTGTGAGAGTTAATGCTCTCTAATCCTTTCAGTGATATCCATCTGGTCAAAGATAGCATGGCTGCAGGGAGGAATGTACTGCTACTGATTTAGAGAACATATTTTCTGTTGTGGATACAATGTGGTTCACATTGACAGGGACATGAGTGTAGCCAGGCCTATAGGATGTGTGAGTGTCAGCTTCATATTATTTGCACCAAGGAGACCAGGGTGGCTGCTATCATAGTAACACATTCCTGTAGACTTCATACTCCATAGGGCTAGGCTACTCCTTTTATGATGTCCTTGTTTCATTGTTCAACTGACAGGCACACACGCCTATAAACCCAATGTGTTCACAATAGCAACAGATCAACCCAGCCTGTGTGGCACGGGTGAGAAACCTTCCCTTCTTGGCACAGAATACATGTGCCAGAGTGGTCAAATTATAAAGAAATACAAAATAACTTTTGTAGGCGGTTTTAGTTTACACACTACTCCAGGTTTCATTTGTTTACTAACCCAGACAGTATTGGCCTAATAGGGAATGTAGCTTCGGTAAGTTACCTCACCTTACCTCACTGGCTTTACTTGCACGGTAGGAATGCGACCCGGTCAGACCGCTCAGCTCTTCATACAAGTAGAATGACTTCTGAATTTTGACAGGCCACCTGTTACGAGAGATAGGACGTTCTCTCTCATTTATCCATCTACCTCTCACCTGAAATACGGACAGCTACAACACAGCACCAAGATGGGTAAATGCTGTATGTCGGCTGAAGACTCGGAGAGACACAATATACACCAGGAGATTGAGAGACAGCTTCGCCGGGAAAAGAATGAATTTCATCGGGAGAAAAAGTTGTTGCTTTTAGGTGAGTCATAGCGTGTGCTATCATGGATAATTGGTCATTCAGCGGGACCTACAACTTTATGCGCGAGGTGTGCCTATTCAACGATTCTACTTCAAATTGACCGAGTTTATGACATCAAATGATTGTTATAAGAATAGCATAGAAAGCGTTTCCAACAATTATTTGGATCTTGCTAATGAAAATGTGTGGTATAGCCTACCATCTTTCCTCTGTGCGATGCGCTTTAATGTAAGCCTTGCTATAGATCAGATATTGCCAAACTGGGGTACGCAATGCCGTCGGGGGTACGCCAAATAAAAATGTGATTAACATTTTTTTTTTATCCCCCAAAATTATTATTTTAATTTGTATACATTTTTTTCTTCACATTTTCGAACAGTCCATTTATATTTTCCAACGGGGCTATACATTCGGGTGAGTTTTTTTCTCTCGCCTGAGTAGCCTCGTTTCCCTGCCAAAAATAAAATTAAACAATCTAGTGTTCAGCGAAATAACAACACAAATACAGGTTGCCAAGTCAAATAATTGAATTCCAATTGACCGAGTTTATGACTGTTCTTTCCTTTTGCTCGAAAATTGATAAATGGTTAAAAAAAGTGAGGCCTGCGTCCATAGAGACACATACCAGCTCTACTGGTAGTAATGCTACTACCAGCAGTACTACACCTGCACCTGTCACGACACAAGTTGTTCTGCTTCCATGAGCACATCCAATGCTAGCATCAGTAATTCTACATTTGTTGTTAGCCCAGCTAGCATAGACACTGACAGTTATGAATCTGATGCAGCCAAAGAGCTACTGGCCCGTTAGGACGTTGGACCATCGAAGAGACGCAAACATGATGAGAACTACATTGATTTGGGGTTCACTTATATTGGGAGTAGTGCCTTTCTTCAGCCACAGTGTGTTATATGTGCATAAGTACTATCTCACAACTCAATGAAACCTTCACTCTTCTGTAGACATTTAGAAACAAAACATGCCAATTTGAAAAATAAGCCACAGGAGTTTTTTTTAGCGAGAATTGAGATGACTTTCGAGTAGTAAGACTTGTATAAAAGCAACAGATACCATTAATAAGAAATGGCTAGAAGTGCCTTATATGGTGAGCTACCGAGTGGCTAGGACAGGCAAGCTCCATACTATTGTGGAGGATTTAATTCTTCCTGCTGCCATATGGCTTCGACAATGCTGAATGAAATGGCCAAAAAAACTATACAGACAATGCCTTCATCAAACAATACTGTTTCACGACACACAAATGACATGGCAGGAGATGTTTTGAAACAATTACTGCTTTGCATACAAGCCAGTGAATTCTATGCGTTACAGCTGGATGAGTCAACAGACGTGGCAGGCCTGGCACAGCTCCTGGTATATGTCCGTTACGTTTATGGGGGGTCAATTAAGGAAGACATCCTCTTCTGCAAACCAGGACAATAGGAGAGGATATTTTTAAAGTACCGGACAGCTTTGTGACATCAAATGGACTTTGGTGGTCAAGATGTGTTGGTATCTGTACTGATGGCGCAAAAGCCATGACAGGAAGACATATTGGAGTGGTAACGCGCGTGCAAGCAGTTGCTCCCGACGCCACTTAGGGACACTGCAGCATCCACCGAGATGCTCTTACTGCCAAGGGAATGCCAGACAGCTTGAAAGACGTTTTGGACACTATAGTGAAAATGGTTAACTTTGTTAAAGCAAGGCCACTAAACTCTCGTGTATTTTCTGCACTATGCAATGAGCAATGGGCAGCGACCATGTAACGCTTTTACAACATACAGAAGTGTGCTGGTTATCAAGGGGCAAAGTATTGACACATTTTTTTGAATTGAGAGACGAGCTTAAAGTTTTCTTTACTGACCAAAGTTTTCACTTGTCTGACCGCTTGCATGATGACGAGTTTCTCACATGACTGGCCAATCTGGGTGATGTTTTTTCTTGCCTGAATTATCTGAATCTAGGATTACAGGGACTCTTCACAACTATGTTCAATGTGCGGGACAAAATTGAGGCTAAGAAGTTGTTGCTCTTCTCTGTCTGCATTATCAAGGACAACACACAGGTCTTTCCATTATTGTATGATTTTTTGTGTGCAAATGAACTCAAGCTTACAGACAATGTCAA
Organism: Brachymystax lenok tsinlingensis; assembly: GCA_030435695.1. Taxonomy (NCBI): domain Eukaryota; kingdom Metazoa; phylum Chordata; class Actinopteri; order Salmoniformes; family Salmonidae; genus Brachymystax; species Brachymystax lenok. The sequence goes on along the minus strand of CM059815.1, from coordinate 6,732,407 downwards.
ATGTGATATAGCGAAGCACCTGAGTGAGTTGGGTGCACAATTACGCAGGTACTTTCCCGAAACAGATGACACAAACAACTGGATTCGTTATCCCTTTCATCCCCTGCCTCCAGTCCACTTACCGATATCTGAACAAGTGAGCCTCATTGAAATTAGCAACAAGTGGTTCTGTGAAAATTGAATTTAATCAGAAGCCACTGCCAGATTTCTGGATTGGGCTGCGCTCAGAGTATCCTGCCTTGGCAAATCGTGCTGTTAAGACACTGATGCCCTTTGCAACCACGTACCTATGTGAGAGTGGATTCTCGGCCCTCACTAGCATGAAAACTAAAAACAGGCACAGACTGTGTGTGGAAAAGATGGAGACTCTCTCCACTACAACCCAACATTGCAGAGTTATGTGCATCCTTTCAAGCACACACGTCTCATTAACCTGTGATGAGTTATTCACAATTTTCGATTAACAAATAAGGTTCTATATGTAAGATAGCTAAATCTTTGTCACTTCCCACGAGTTGGGTTGTGACAAAAACTCACACTCATTCTTATGTTTAATAAATGTATCGTACAGTGTGTGTATGGCAGGCTTACAATGATGGCAAAAAACAACATTTGAGAGTCCGCTGACCCTGGTGCTAGAGGGGGTACGCAGCTGGAGGTTGAATGTTTGAAGGGGTATGGGACTATAAAAAGTTTGGGAACCACTGCTATAGATAATACCGTTCAAGCCTACTCGGAACAGCTCAAGATATTTAGGGTCCCTAAGCAAAATTTGATTTTGGGTCCTACATACCATTTAATCAGTCAATAATAGCTAACTTTAAACCATGGATGAACATAACAATTTCATAGTTTGGTATGGGGGGAAATAATCCACCATATTAATATAACTAGGAAAGTCAGTTAAGAACACATTCTTATTTACAATGACAGCCTAGGAACAGTGGGTTAACAGCCTTGTTCAGGGGCAGAACAACATATTTGTACCTTGTCAGCTCAGGGATTTGATCTATCAACCTTTCGGTTACTGGCCCAACACTCTAATCACTAGGTCACCTGCCGCCCTAACCTGAATAACGCTGAGCCAATTGTGTGCCACCCTATGGGACTCCCAATCACAGTGATACAGCCCGGGATCAAACCAGGGTCTGTAGTGACACCTCTAGCACTGAGATGCAGTGCATTAGACCGCTGCACCACTCGGGAGCCCATAATAATAACCTGGGTGGTTTGAGCCCTGAATGCTGATTGGCTGACAACTGTGGTATATCAGACCATATACCAATGGTATGACAAATTTTTTTTTTTACTGCTCTAATTACATTGGTAACCAGTTTATAATAGCAATAAGGCACATCAGGGTTTTTTGGTATATGGCCAATATGCCACGGCTAAGGGCTGTATCCAGACACTCCACGTTGCGTAGTGCATAAGAACAGCCCTTAGCCGTGGTATATTGGCCACCTTATTGCTTAAATATAGGCCTACTGTAAGGTAGCCTGCTCTATATTTGAAAGAAACAATGTAGCCTCTAAATTCCCTTATTTAGAAATTATACGTTTCATTCTTTAGAAATTAGTTCAATATCTAGTCAATTTATCACCTCTATGTTATAGCTACTGCTACCCTGACAGGACACGTTTTATGTCTCTCTGTTTCCATCATAGTTGTTTTCTGTAGAACCCCTAGACAGCTAAATAGGTATGAGTCACTCTAAACCCCATTCTCCACATATTTGATAGAAACCTGTTGAACCAGTGAGTAATTGAGCTGACACTCAGAACAAGGCTACACCCTTTGCCTTGGTGATTTTCAGCCCGGAAAAAGATCAGGAATACCGTAAGTATTATTGGCAGAGTAATTACAGTCAGGCAGAATAACAGTAGGCTACATTTTTTATATTACTGTGTATCTCAGAATTATGTAGTTTCAATGTACTGTGCAAAGTGTGTGTGAATGTGTAGTCTACTGATGGTGAGTGGGCATTATCATTCAAAGAACAAGCTACTTGGATTGTACCTATGACCAAGAAGCACCTATTAAAAGTCTCTATCATATCATTACACGTATCTGTATTAATTGAGTCACTTGCATCTCTCTTCTATCCAAACTGGAAAAGAACATCTAGCACATTTTGACTCCCTGCTCAGCAGATATGGATATGTGTGGTATGTTGACGAGTGGCAGTATTTGGTCCTGGTTTGCAGTTGAATGCAACAGTCATGAGGCTAGTAGGCCAACAAGACAATGCATTATACTGTCAGAATTTCTCAACATGAAATAATTACTAACCACACCTCACGGGCTTCAGAGTGGCACAGTGGTTTAAGACACTGCATCTCAATGCAAGAGGCGTCACTGCAGTGTCTGGTTTTAATCCAGGCTGCATCACATCCGGCTGTGATTGGGTGGCGCACAATTGGCCTGGTGTCGTCCGGGTTTGGCCGGGGTAGGCCGTCATTGTAAATAAGAATTTTTAATTAACTGACTTGCCTAGTTAAATAAAGTTTCAATTTAAAAATGTAAAAAATGATTGTAATAGCTATATGAAGGCCTACTGCACTACTGCAAAAGTCAATTTACTACTAGGTACACAAACACACACATACACAGACTAATGCCTCTCCTTTTCCAGGGACTGGTGAAAGTGGAAAGAGCACCTTCATCAAACAGATGAGGATTATCCATGGGACAGGCTACTCGGATGCAGACAAGCGAGGGTTCACCAGGCTGGTTTACCAGAACATCGTCAATGCTGTTCAGAACATGATCCAAGCCATGAAGACCCTACAGATTGATTTTAAAGACCACAAGAACATTGTAAGCAGCTTGTCAACAGATTCATTGGCAGCTTGTGTTATAAATTGGCTTGTTGGTTCACAATATCCATTTCCTGGAACATCTACTCTGTGAATGTTTTTTTCTAAAACTGTCTGTGTGTGTATTCAAGAGCCATGCAGACAGACTGAGCATGGTGAAGGCCAGTCTAGTGACCATACTGGAGCCATGGCAGGTGGATGCCATCCGGAGACTGTGGAGCGACCAGGGAATACAGAAGTGCTACGAGCGCAAGCGAGAGTACCAGCTCTCTGACTCTACCAAATAGTGAGATTTGTCTATAGTCTTTACCGACTTACTCAGACCAAGGTAGACATAAATGTACACCTAACAAGTCCCAGCTTCCTGATTTTGCCAAATAGTGAGATTTGTCATGTTTATCCATTCACATCTTCTTAGACCAAGCATATATAGATAGATAGATTAATAGATAGATTAATAGATAGATATATACATTACCGTTCAAAAGTTTGGGGTCACTTAGAAATGTCCTTGTTTTCCTGGCCAATAAAAATAAAAGATTAAGATGGGCAAAAGAACAGACACTGGACAGAGGAAGATTGGAGAAAAGTGTTATGGACAGACAAATCTAAGTTTGAGGTGTTCGGATCACAAAGAAGAACATTCGTGAGACGCAGAAAAAATGAAAAGATGCTGGAGGAGCGCTTGACACCATCTGTGAAGCATGGTGGAGGCAATGTGATGGTCTGGGGGTGCTTTGTTGGTGGTAAAGTGAGAGATTTGTACAGGGTAAAAGGGATCTTGAAGAAGGAAGGCTATCACTCCATTTTGCAACGCCATGCCATACCCTGTGGACGGTGCTTAATTGGAGCCAATTTCCTCCTACAAAAGGACAAACTATGCAATAACTATTTAGGGAAGAAGCAGTCAGCTGGTATTCTGTCTATAATGGAGTGGCCAGCACAGTCACTGGATCTCAACCCAATTGAGCTGTTGTAGGAGCAGCTTGACCGTATTGTACATAAGAAGTGCCCATCAAGCCAATCCAACTTGTGGGAGGTGCTTCAGGAAGCATGGGGTGAAATCTCTTCAGATTACCTCAACAAATTGACAACTAAAATGCCAAAGGTCTGCAAGGCTGTAATTGCTGCAAATGGAGGATTCTTTGACGAAAGCAAAGTTGGAAGGACACAATTATTATTTCAATTAAAAATCATTATTTATAACATTGTCAACATCTTGACTATATTTCCTATTCCTTTTGCAACTCATTTCATGTATGTTTTCATGGAAAACAAGGACACTTCTAAGTGACCCCAAACTTTTGAATGGTAGTGTATATATATATATAAAGATAGATAGACAGATATTAATACGCACTCCACAATAAGTCAGGTATCTAGCTAGTGTGTTTAGCAAAATATGTGCCATTGCTAATTCATTTTATTGTTATTTTCATGTCAGTTACCTGAGTGATCTGGACAGAATTGCTGCCCCCTCATACCTCCCCACCCTGCAAGACATCCTGAGGGTCAGGGTCCCCACCACAGGCATCATAGAGTACCCCTTTGACCTCAAGACTGTCATCTTCAGGTAAATGTCCATTGGAGTAATGGTGTCAGAGCCTTGTACATTTGGATCTGTGAAAGCTATGTACTGTAGTTGAACCTTAACTTCTACTTATTTAGTCATGTTAGATCAGTGATTACTTCAAGGAAGGGTGGAGGAAATGAGGGATGCAAGTACTCCCATGTCAGCATTTCAAATGACACCCTAAAAGTAGTGCCTTATAGGGGGAATAGAGTGTAATTTGACATTTTCCCCATGTTGTCTTGATCAGGCTGGTGGATGTGGGAGGTCAAAGGTCAGAGAGGAGGAAGTGGATCCACTGTTTTGAGAGGGTCACCTCCATCATCTTCCTGGTGGCTCTCAGTGAATACGACCAGGTCCTCTATGAGAGTGCCAACGTGGTGAGGATAAACACTTTGACTCTAAGGGCCCCTTAAGTCTTACTATTCTACCACTAACAAACAGTAGGACAGTGTCAAAGTTTTGCTCTTTATATGTGATGGAGTGTGGATTTCTTTTCCTTCCAGAATCGACTAGAGGAGAGCAAAGCCCTGTTTACAACTATCATCACATACCCCTGGTTCCAGGAATCTTCCATCATCCTCTTCCTCAACAAAACGGATCTTCTAGAGGAAAAGATCTACTACTCCAACCTGGCGGACTACTTCCCAGCGTTCACAGGTTAGTACACTAGACTAGTTAGTACACTGGTTAGTTATACATTTATGTGTGTATAAGCTATAGGCTACTCCAACCTTACAGACGACTTCTCTAAGTACTATTGTTAGTCATGCCTTGATATGTGTGTAAATATCATCTATCTGTCGCATTCAGAGTTGCGGTTAATTCCATCTAAATTCCAGTGAATTGGAGTTCATTCCTATAAAAAAAAATATCCATATTCAATTCAAGCAACAGGAACTGGAATTGACCCCAAATCTAACTGGATTATTGGCTACATTAAATGATTCCCAGGGCTCTATTTTAACAAACCTACATGCTGACCACACCGCTCGCGCGCGTGTTGATTTTGTCCACCCACACCAGACGCCATCAGGACACGCAGGTTGAAATATCAAAACAAACTCTGAACCAACTATATTCATTTGGGGGCAGGTCGAAAAGCATAAGCATTGTTTCTAGTAATCTCTCCTCCTTTAGGCTTATTCTTCTTCTTTGTACTTTATATGTATGGGATCAATATCATGCCAAATGTACAATTAAGTACCAATCCACAAATGTAAATCACCAATCCACAAATGTAAATCACTTTCCACAAATGTAAATCACTTTCCACAAACAAACACCTTTTGATTTGTATTTGTAAATCGATATATTGCATTCAAATTTTTTTATAACTGCAGATATGCAGGTCATTTCCAAGGGCCTTAAGTAAACTGACTGTCATAAGGATTTGCACATAGGAGAGATATGCGCAAACATGACAGATATTGCAAACCTGCAACTCCATATTTGGAAGCGCTTAGGTCACCTGACTTTTGGCAGTGATTTGATGACAAGAAAAATACAAAAAGTTCTCACACGTAGAAAGCGATTTGTAGTCGTAAGAAAAAAAGTTATCACGTGTAGAAAGCGATGCCTCTCCTGGGGAAACGGTTAGAGGCGTCAGGAATACTTGTGTCTCCTTAATGCTCATTGTCTGTGCAACATGAGACAGCAGATGGATTATAATCACTTACAATGTATGACATATCCTTCACATTTAGTGGTGCTATCACACTGGCCAGCTAATTCAACTATATGGGCGATGAACGGGTGTACACCGCAATAGTGTTGCAAATATAGATTAATCTAGGGCTAGGGTTTCAAATATTTACTTTGGACATACTATGGTTAAACATATGGTTAACATATTATGGTTATCATTCTATAATTTCTGCAGCCTATAAAGGCAGGCATCAACATGGCCTAACCAGAGGCTGCCAGCGATTTATAGAAATCGCTTTCTACTTTTTTTCTACGACTAGAATTCGCTTTCAACGCGTGAGAACTTATTGTCTTTTTTTTGTTGTCAAATCCTGCCAAAAGTCAGGTGACCTAAGCGCTTCCAAATATGGAGTTGCAGGTTTGCCATATCTGTCACGTTTGAGCATATCTCTCCTATGTGTAAATCTTTATGGCAGTCATTTATGGCAAATTGTAGACCTCCACAAGTCTGATTCATCCATGGGAGTAATTTCCAAATGCCTGAAGGTACCACGTTCATCTGTACAAACAATAGTACGCAAGTATAAACATCATGGGTCCACGCAGTTGTCATACCGCTCAGGAAGGAGACGTGTTCTGTCTCCTAGAGATTAACTTACTTTGGTGCGAAAACTGCAAATCAATCCCAGAACAACAGCAAAGGACCTTGTGAAGATACTGGAGGAAACAGGTACAAAATTATCTATATCCACAGTAAAACAAATCCTATATCGACATAACTTGGGGGTGCTTTGCTGAAGGAGGGACTGGTGCACTTCACAAAATATATGGCATCATGAGGAAGGAAAATTATGTTGATATATTGAAGCAACATCTCAAGACATCAGTCAGGAAGTTAAAGCTTGGTCGCAAATTGGTCTTCCAAATGGACATTGACCCCAAGCATATTTCCAAAGTTGTAGCAAAATGGCTTAAGGACAACAAAGTCAAGGTATTGGAGTGGCCATCATCAAGCCCTGACCTCAATCCTATAGAAAATTTGTGGGCAGAATTGAAAAAGCGTGTGCATGTCAGGAAGCCTACAAACCTGACTCAGTTACACCAGCTCTGTCAGGAGGAATGACCTAAAATTCACCCAACTTATTGTGGGAAGCTTGTGGAAGGCTACCTGAAACGTTTGACCCAAGTTAAACAATTTAAAAGCAATGCTACCAAATACTAAGGTGTATGTAAACTTCCGACTTTAATAGCATTCACACTGATATAGGGGCATGGCCTAGCCTACTGTCAATTGCATTATGGTTGAGCATGGACATGCCAAACGTTGTCAAGGAGCAAGATTAAATTAATTATTGAAAAGGCCTAAAAAGACAGCAAATAATTCCAATCAAATTCTAAACAAAACGAAACAACAACTTGTTTTAAATAATCATGGTGCCTGTAAATACACTTACAGGCACCATAATTGCTCCCTGTGGACATATAATATTAAAACAATGCCCACTTACTATGGAGGGTTTTACGAACATCCAAACATCTCACAGTAGCTGGGCAAAGATCCAATATAAAGAGAAAGGATGAATGTCCACTCGCCGTTATACTGCTCCAAAAATATAATGCTTTATAAACCTATTGAAACCATCTTACAGATCTAATGTAAGTAGCATTGTATGCACGCCACAGATGTTCTCACGGTTAATAATTGTAAAAAGTTTGGTTTTAATACAATTAAACGAAAAACTAGCAGTTTTTTTAATAAGGATTGGACCCTTTTTACATTTTTTGCCGTAAAATGACATACCCAAATCTAACTGCCTGTAGCTCAGGACCTGAAGCAAGGATATGCATATTCTTGATACCATTTGAAAGGAAACACTTTGAAATTTGTGGAAATGTGAAATTAATGTAGGAGAATATAACACATTAGATCTGGTAAAAGATAATACAAAGAAAAAACATGCATATATATATATCTTTTTTTCATCATCTTTGAAATGCAAGAGAAAGGCCACAATGTATTATTCCAGTTTAGACACAATTTACAGTTTGGCCACTCGATGGCAGCAGTGTATGTGCAAAGCTTTAGACTGATCCAATGAACAATTACATTACTGTTCAAAATGTTGTATTTTTTATTTATTTTATTTTATTTAGCCTTTATTTAACCAGGTAGGTCAGTTGAGAACAAGTTCTCATTTACAACTGCGACCTGGCCAAGATAAAGCAAAGCAGTGCGACACAAACAACAACACAGAGTTACACATGGAGTAAACAAACGTACAGTCAATAACACAATAGAAAAAATCTATATACAGTGTGTGCAATTTTTTTACTTTTTTTTTTATTTCACCTTTATTTAACCAGGTAGGCAAGTTGAGAACAAGTTCTCATTTACAACTGCGACCTGGCCAAGATAAAGCAAAGCAGTTCGACACATACAACAACACATAGTTACACATTGGAGTAAACAAACACACAGTCAATAATACAGTAGAAAAAAAACAAATCTATATACAAAGAGTGCAAATGAGGTAGGATAAGGAAGGTAAAGGCAATAAATAGGCTATGGTGGCAAAGTAATTACAATATAGCATTTAAACACTGGAATGGTGGATGTGCAGTAGATGAATGTGCAATGTAGAAAAACTGGGGTGCAAAGGAACAAGATAAATCAATAAATACGGTAGGGAATGAGGTAGTTGGTTGGGCTATTTACAGATGACTATATACAGGTGCAGGGGTCTGTGAGCTGCTCTGACAGCTGGTGCTTAAAGCTGGTGAGGGAGATAAGTGTCTCCAGTTTCAGAGATTTTTGTAGTTCGTTCCAGTCATTGGCAGCAGAGAACTGGAAGGAGAGTCGGCCAAAGGAGGAATTGACTTTGGGGGTGACCAGTGAGATACACCTGCTGCAGCGCGTGCTACGGGTGGGTGCTGCTATGGTGACCAGTGAGCTGAGATAAGGCGGGGCTTTACCTAGCAAAGACTTATAGATCACCTGGAGCCAGTGGGTTTGGCGACAAATATGAAGCGAGGGCCAGCCAACGAGAGCATACAGGTCGCAGTGGTGGGTGTATATGGGGCTCACTGTGATAGACTGCATCCAATTTGCTGAGTAGAGTGTTGGAGGCTATTTTGTAAATGACATCGCCGAAGTCAAGGATCGGTAGGATAGTCAGTTTTACGAGGGTATGTTTGGCAGCATGAGTGAAGGATGCTTCGTTGTGAAATAGTAAACCGATTCTAGATTTAATTTTGGATTGGAGATGCTTAATGTGAATCTGGAAGGAGAGTTTACAGTCTAACCAGACACCTAGGTATTTGTAATTGTCCACATATTCTAAGTCAGAACCGTCCAGAGTAGTGATGCTAGACAGGGCGGGCAGGTGTGGGCAGCAATCGGTTGAAGAGCATGCATTTAGTTTTACTTGCATTTAAGAGCAGTTGGAGGCCACGGAAGAAGAGTTGTATGGCATTGAAGCTCGTCTGGAGGTTATTTAACACAGTGTCCAAAGAAGGGCCAGAAGTATACAGAATGGTGTCGTCTGTGTAGAGGTGGATCAGAGAATCACCAGCAGCAAGAGCGACATCATTGATGTATACAGAGAAAAGAGTCGGCCTGAGAATTTAACCCTGTGGCACCCCCATAGAGACTGCAGAGGTCCGAACAACAGGCCCTCCGATTTGACACACTGAACTCTGTCTGAGAAGTAGTTGGTGAATCAGGCGAGACAGTCATTTGAGAAGCCAAGGCTATTGAGTCTGCCGATAAGAATGTGGTGATTGACAGAGTCGAAAGCCTTGGCCAGGTCGATGAATACGGCTGCACAGTATTGTCTTTTATCGATGGCGGTTATGATATCGTTTAGGACCTTGAGCGTGGCTGAGATACACCCATGACCAGCTCGGAAACCAGATTGCATAGCGGAGAAGGTACGGTGGGATTCGAAATGGTCAGCGATCTGTTTGTTAACGGCTTTTCGAAGACCTTAGAAAGGCAGAGTAGGATAGATATAGGTCTGTGACAGTTTGGGTCTAGAATGTCTCCCCTTTGAAGATGGGGATGACCGCAGCAGCTTTCCAATCTTTGGGGGTCTCAGACAATACGAAAGGGAGATTGAACAGGCTAGTAATAGGGGTTGCAACAATTGCGGCGGATAATTGTAGAAAGAGAGGGTCCAGATTGTCTAGCCCAGCTGATTTGTAGGGGTCCAGATTTTGCAACTCTTTCAGAACATCAGCTATCTGGATTTGGGTGAAGGAGAAATGGGGGAGGTTTGGGCAAGTTGTTGACCGGGGTAGGGGTAGCCAGGTGGAAAGGATGGCCAGCCGTAGAAAAATGCTTATTGAAATTCCCAATTATCGTGGATTTATCGGTGGGGACAGTGTTTCCTAGCCTGGGAGGTGGTGTTCTTATTCTCCATGGACTTTACAGTGTCCCAGAACTTTTTGGAGTGTGTGCTACAGGATGCAAATTTCTGTTTGAAAAAGCTAGCCTTTGCTTTCCTAACTGCCTGTGTATATTGGTTCCTAACTTCCCTGAAAAGTTGCATATCGCGGGGGCTATTCGATGCTAATGCAGGACGCCACAGGATGTTTTTGTGCTTGTCAAGGGCAGTCAGTTCTGGAGTGATCCAAGGGCTATATCTGTTCCTGGTTCTACATTTTTTGAATGGGGCATGCTTATTTAAGATGGTGAGGAAAGCACTTTTAAAGAATAACCAGGCATCCTCTACTGACGGGATGAGGTCAATATTCTTCCAGGATACCCGGGCCAGGTCGATTAGAAAGGGCTGCTATCAAGTCTGCCCAAATCTGCCCAAATCTGCCTAATTGGTTTATTGATCCATTTTCAAGTACATAACTGTGCACTCATCTCAAACAATAGCATGGTATCATTTCACTGTAATAGCTAATGTAAATTGGACACTGCAGTTAGATTAATTAAACAACAACAACAAAAATATACATCGCCAGGATAAAAAAGACAGTAGCCTTGAACATATGAATAAGAAAATAAGCAATAGTTAAAATAATGTAGGCCTGCCTACAATACATAGATAAAAACGGAATGTCAGCTCACTGTTTTGCTCCTCTCAAACTTGATATTTTAATAAAGATTTGGTGATTTGGTATTTTATTAGGATCCCCATTAGCTTTTGCAAACTCAGCAGCTACTCTTCCTGTGGTCCACACAAAACATGAAACATAATACAGAATGACATAATACAGAACATCAATAGACAAGAACAAGGACAGAACTACATACATAAAAAAAGGCACATTTAGCCTACGTATCAATGCATACACACAAACTATCTCGGTCAAATAGGGGGAGAGGCGTTGTGCCGCAAGGTGTTGCTTTATCTGTTTTTTGAAACCAGGTTTGCTGTTTATTTGAGCAATATGAGATAAGGGCAATAAGGGCTCTATATAATACTGTACACTTTCTTGAATTTGTTCTGGATTTGGGGACTGTGAAAAGACCCCTGGTGGCATGTCTGGTGGGATAAGCGTGTGTGTCAGAGCTGTGTGTAAGTTGACTATGCAAACAATTTGGGATTTTCAACACATGAATGTTTCTTATAAAAAGAAGAAGTGATGCAGTCAGTCTCTCCTCAACTCTTAGCCAAGAGAGACTGGCATGCATAGTATTTATATCAGCCCTCTGATTACAATTAAGAGCAAAACGTGCCGCTCTGTTCTGGGCCAGCTGCAGCTTAACTAGATCTTTCCTTGCAGCACTGGACCACACGACTGGACAATAATAATTTTTGGAATGCGGTGTCAAAAAAGCAGAGCATCTCTTTATCACAGCTAGATCTCTCCCCATCTTTACAACCATTGAATCTATATGTTTTGACCATGACAGTTAACAAACAAAGGTAATGCCAAGTAATTTAGTCTCCTCAACTTGTTCAACAGCCACACCATTCATTACCAGATTCAGCTGAGGTCTAGCACTTAAGGAACGATTTGTACCAAATACAATGCTCTTAGTTTTAGAGATGTTCAAGACCAGTTTATTACTGGCCACCCATTCCAAAACAGAATGCAACTCTTTGTTAAGGGTTTCAGTGACTTCTTTAGCTGTGGTTGCTGATGCGTATATGGTTGAATCATCACCATACATGGCCACACATGTTTTGTTTAATGCCAGTGGCAGGTCCTTGGTAAAAATAGAAAAGAGTAGAGGGCCTAGAAAGCTGCCCTGCGGTACACCACACTTTACATGTTTGACATTAGAGAAGCTTCCATTAAAGAAAACCCTTTGAGTTCTATTAGATAGATAGCTCTGAATACACATTATGGTTGAAAACCATAGCACACACGTTTTTTCAACGACAGGTTATGGTCAATAATATCAAAGGCTGCACTGAAATCTATCAGTACAGCTCCCACAATCTTCTTAGTATGGATTTCTTTCAAACAATCATCAGTCATTTGTGTTACTGCAGTACATGTTGAGTGCCCTTCTCTATAAGCATGCTGAAAGTCTGTTGTTAATTTGTTTACAGAATAATAGCATTGTATTTGTTTTTTTCCAACAGTTTACTAAGAGATGTATTTCCAAGCGGTCTAAAGAGCCAAACAGTTTATCAACAGTCTTGACTACTTGGGGATTGCATTGGGCAGGACAAAAACACAGCCTTCATTGAGAGGAGGGGAGGCTGTGTTTGGTTTTTAAAAAGCACATTACTGTTGTTCCATGCGCATATGGGCAGTGTGCATCACGGCTGGGTAGACTCTGTTTCAGGTTTCAAAATGAATGCCATAACCAACCGAGTTACAGCTAAAACCAACTTTTGGTCGGTCTTAAATATCCCTACCTGCACTACCTGAAATTAGCACTTAGGATCATGTTTTTAAGGACACATCTGAAATATTTCCACCCATCCCATCTGAGTGAAAGCGAGCTGATATAAGACAGGTCAATTATCAATCGTTGCGCAACTGTTTGAAAATAGCAGAGCACTGGCTTTAACCAGCCCAGACAGCCAGCAACAGGTTGAAATTGCCAACGAACGTGCGTTTGACACTAGCGCCGTCTTAATGCCAGACGAAAATAGAGCCCCTAGTGTATTTTACTTACAGAATTTTTCATTCATTTCTTCTTTAAAGGTCCCCGGAAAGATGCAGAGTCTGCTAAGAAGTTCATCCTGAATATGTACAAAGAGCAGCATATGGGGCGTCACAAATCCCTGTACAACCACTTCACCTGCGCAACGGACACAGAAAACATCAGAGTTGTCTTCAAAGTAGTCAAAGACACCATCTTCAGAGAAAACATATCTAATTACAACCTGGATTAGGGGTTTAGGACTAGCGTGATTTCAGATCTGTATATGGTGCAATAGTGTTATTTCTGTTCCGGGTTACAGTTTTGGTACAGACATTTAAGTAACTGTGGTCTTGAATTATAAGCTTTCTTACTATAACAAAGCCAGGGATTACAGTCATAGCACCAACAGAAGCACATCAGAATTGTTTTAATATAATCATTTGAAAAGGTTAAAATTGTAACAACTCCTGAACATCTTCTATGTTACAAGATTGAGGGTATCAGTAGACTATCCCATCTGTATGACATAACTACTGATGTGACAAATACTCTGAAGAATGTTGTGGACCCTGAATCTCTGCCTGGGGTTCCTGCCATTAAGAGGGAAAACTAAAGGGAAAATATGCCTACAGAGAGTTCAAGTTCCTTAGTTTAGATTTGTGTTGTAATGTCATGTGTGTGTTTCACAGATATGTTTCATAATTTACACTTTCCTTACAGTTAGGTCTTTTTTTAACTTTAAATAAATGATTAACTCCAGTCATTCAAAGGATTCTGGAACGGTCACTAGTTTGTTGTAGTTTATTATTGTGTGTGTTGGCAATAAATCATTCAAATCTATCTTTTGTAGAGTCCTTTCATACTCATTTCAGACAGGACATAAGAAATAGAGAAATAACGGATGGTTTAATACAGTAATAGTCTATGATAGCCTATGTAATATAATATATAACGGAAGGGTTATAATATTGAATATTGCCAGAGTCACCTCATTATTTGCTTTGTGAATAACCCAGACTGTGTGTTAATTAATTACTGTATACAGTCCTCCCAGTTCTGTGTCTGACACTTCCTCTTTTACACACACATGCACACACCCACTTGCGTACACACACAGGTGTGGCGGTGGCAGAATGTTGTGGCAACGAACTTTGTGCCAAACAGGTCAAGCACCTTTCTCTCCCTCTTCCCGTTAACTGATGAGACTGAGACCAATAACAGAGGTGAGTGACTAAGCAAACAAACATGCACCCGTCCAAAGAGGTTCTCCACAGGGAAAGGTGTTCCAACTAACCAGTGTGGGTGTTCCAACTAACCAATTGGATAGTGTTACCTAGTGTTGATTTTTCAGTGTTAAATTTCTAGTGTTGATTCAGGTGTTAAATTAACCTGGTAAGTGTTGGTGTAAACAACCAGTGTTAAACCAAAACCACGCCCAGCATTATCATATTTCCCAGCATGCTATATTGAAGGTCGTTTTTTTTATTGCTTATTTCAATAACTATGTTTTTGCATGTACATTGATTGATTATGCCACTGAAATAAACTCAGCAAAAAAAGAAACGTCCCTTTTTCTGGACCCTGTCTTTCAAAGATAATTAGTAAAAATCTAAATAACTTCACAGATCTTGTAAAGGGTTAAAACACTGTTTCCCATGCATGTTCAATGAACAATAAACAATGAATGAACATGCGGAACAGCTTACAGATGGTAGGCAATTAAGGTCACAGTTATGAAAACTTAGGACACTAAAGAGGCCTTTCTACTGACTGAAAAACACCAAAAGAAAGATGCCCAGGGTCCCTGCTCATCTGCGTGAACGTGCCTTAGGCACGCTGCAAGGAGACATGAGGACTGTAGACGTGGCCAATAAATTGCAATGTCCGTACTGTGAGACGCCTAAGGCAGCTCTACAGGGAGACAGGACGAACAGCTGATCGTCCTCGCAGTGGCAGTTCACGTGTAACAACACCTGCACAGGATCGATACATCCGAACATCACACCTGCGGGACAGGTACAGGATGGCAACAACAACTGCCTGAGTTACACCAGGAACTCACAATCCCTCCATCAGTGCTCAGACTATCCGCACTAGGCTGAGAGAGGCTGGACTGAAGGCGTGTAGACCTAGTGTAAGGCAGGTCCTCACCAGACATCACCAGCAACAACGTCGCCAATGGGCACAAACCCACCGTCGCTGGACCAGACAGGACTGGCAAAAAGGGCTCTTCACTGACGAGTCGCGTTTTTGTCTCACCAGGAGTGATGGTCGGATTCGCGTTTATCGTCGAAGGAATGAGCGTTACACCGAGGCCTGTACTCTGGAGCGGGATCGATTTGGGGGTGGAGGGTCCGTCATGGTCTGGGGCGTGGTGGCACAGCATCATCGAACTGAGCTTGTTGTCATCGCAGGGAAGACATCCTCCTCCCTCATGTGGTACCCTTCCTGCAGGCTTATCCTGACATGACCCTCCAGCATGACAATGCCACCAGCCATACTGCTCGTTCTGTGCCTGATTTCCTGCAAGACAGGAATGTCAGTGTTCTGCCATGGCCAGCGAAGAGCCCGGATCTCAACCCCATTGAGCACGTCTGGGACCTGTTGGATCGGAGGGTGAGGGCTAGGGCCATTCCCCCCAGAAATGTCTGGGAACTTGCAGGTGCCTTGGTGGAAGAGTGGGGTAACATCTCACAGCAAGAACTGGCAAATCTGGTGCACTCCATGAGGAGGAGATGCACTGCAGTACTTAATGCAGCTGGTGGCCACACCAGATACTGACAGTTACTTTTGATTTTGACCCCCCCTTTGTTCAGGGACACATTATTCAATTTCCGTTAGTCACATGTCTGTGGAACCTTTTCAGTTTATGTCTCAGTTGTTGAATCAGCATCCTGGAGTCGACAGCATGGCCAGTTTTATTGCTTCTTTAATCAGGAAAACAGTTTTCAGCTGTGCTAACATAATTGCAAAAAGGTTTTCTAATGATCAATTAGCCTTTTAAATGATTAACCTGGATTAGCTAACACAACGTACCATTGGAACACAGGAGTGAAAAAAAAAGTTGTCGTTTCCAGCTATAATAGTTATGTACAACATTAACAATGTCTACACTGTATTTAAGACCAATTTGATGTTATTTTGAAAGACAAAAAATGCTTTTCTTTCAAAAACAAGGACATTTCTATGTGACCCCAAACTTTTGAATGGTAGCTTATGTAAATGTAACATTCCAGTTTTTAATTTTTAATACATTTGCTAATGTATTAAACTATTTTTGTATTAAACTATTTTTAAACTATTTTTGCTTTGTCATTATGGAGTATTGTGTGTCGATTTAGAATAAGGATGTAACGTAACAAAATGTAGAAAGATTCCAGGAGTCTGGATACTTTCCTAATGCACTGTATAGTGAATGTCTTGTAAATAGTACTGGCAAGGAATTCATTGTAATTCTACTGTATTCATTAGCTTCCTTTCAACTCGTTGTTTCTCTTTGAGCCCTGAGGGGTAATTAAACCTCTTTCAGCTGTCCAAATTTTACACATCTCCTCTCAGTTGGCCTCTAATAATAACACTCACACTCACAGCTGCACTGCCAGAGCCAGCTGCTGCACAGAGCTGTAGAAGCAGGTGATTGGCCTCATTTGGAGCTAGCCTGGGTCATGTGACCACAAAATGGTGGAAGCTGTTAGCTTTTTGTAAGCTGAGCATCTCTACCAAGAGCCTGGGAGGAAGAGAGAAAAAGTGTGAGATACAGCTGAAATACATCCATGCTCTAAGACAGAGAAGGACAGAGATTCCTGTGTCCCAGTAGTGGTGAGTAGATGGATTTAATGTGATGCAAAATAAAGAAAAAGGAGAAGAGAGAGACGTATTTATTTTCTAGAGACAGGAAGAGAGAAGGGGGAGGGAGGGGCTGCTGTCATCAGCACTGTGGTCCTGTACTGCACTATGTATTAGGTGGCTCAGCATCCTCCCTGGAGCAAAGCAGCTGATGCTGATATTGTTATACCTATCGTATGCATGCACGCGCGTGTGTCTGTGTGTGTGATTCAGCATCAGCAGTAGCTTATGTAATTCATCATTGCTGTTCAGAAATCAGCTATTCTGATCAGCGTTGTTCTTTTTGTCGCATTTGCTAATGCGATCAGATTTGTCTTCTCCCATCTGAAAAAGAAACCAGGATCACTTTAATGTGCGTGAGTGCACGTGCCGGTTGGTTTACTTACATCTGTGCCCGATCTGTGCTCGAGTAAGCGTGTGGACATTTGAGTCAGCAGATGAGAGATGGAAAATAAAATGAGAGAGAGAGAGAGAGGGGCTGCTGATGCTGTAACAGCCTTACCCTCCTCCCTCCCCATCCATCTCTCCGCCTCCTGCTAGACTAGATGGATTATTCACAGCGGAGGAGGAGAGATCTTATGACCTTTATCCTCAACACTCCTCCCTCTCCCTCTCTCCCCTTCTGCTGTGGTCATTGAAATCATCCCAGCAGCAATGATAGAGACACAGTCCTGACAGTGTGCCTGTAGGAAATGGTTTGCGTGTGACTGTGTACTGTACAGTACTTCCAATTGAGTTCACTCATTTGTGTGTGTGTGTGTGTGTGTATGAACAGACTAACACAAAACACAGTCAGGCTCTCACAGGTACGCTGAATCAAGTCCTAGTATAGGGACTATAGTGCATTATGATTCTCCACAGCAATGTAGAGGTTGAAGGACCACAGTAGGGGGGATTGTGTCTGTGTAACCTGTCTGTTAAAGCTAAAATTGTATTATTTCCTTGTGGTGCGAACCTCATGCACACGCGCGAGCACACACACGCGCGCACACACAAACAGACACACACTTGCCTCTCCTCTGTTTATTGGGTCTGTATTCAGTGTGTCACTGGTCTCCTATGTGTTGTCTTAAGGTCCCCCCTGGGTGATGAAGGGATGGACCTGGCATCTCACAGTAAGATGAGCTCCGAGGGGGCCGAGGGCAGACCAGGTGAGCCTCAATAACACCGGCAACTCTGTATGGGATGATGGGTTGTTATGCCATCATTACTCTGTGGCTGCCTGCAGAACTAAGCTGTCAGTTAATTAGACACACTCTCACATTCATATGCAGCACCGTGATGAGGTTAGTTACTCATACAGGCATTAACTCATTCATAATACATACACATAAGCTACTTACAGCTATATCATGTTAAGGTCCAAATGTTGGTAGCATTTAAGAGGACAACTATCCCAAATGCCATAACCCTACACTCCATAAGAGAGAGATAGAGAAAAAAAAAATATATATATATGTATATGGAGCCTTCTAACATTTCCACTGACTCCTCCCCTTACCTCCCTCTAGCCCCTCCCAATTCGCTGCCGCTGCAGGGTGCTCCAGGTGGCCCATCCCAGAGGAAGAAGCTCTCCGCCCCGTGTATCAGTCTCTCATTGGACCAGAGCGAGGACGACGTCCTAGAGACGCCCGACGACCTTGACATTAATGTGGACGACCTGGACACGCCCGACGATGCAGACTATCTGGACTACACCGACAATGAGCTGGACTGGGAGGGTTAGTCAGTCTAGGACCTCCATACTCAATTGGCGGACTGCGGTCCGGATCTGAACCCAGAAAGGGGTTAATACGGACCGCGGGTCCTGACCACCCACTTTTTTTTTTTTTTTCCTCGGTTGGGCTTTAACCCTGGTATCATATTAACACACATAATACATGCAAAATGTGTAGAATTATGGGAAATCAGCTTTGAAATTGCAACATTTTCTCTCCGCCAACAAGAGGGGTGTGAACAGTTTAGGGTCGCATTGGTTACGAGGTGGAGGTTTGTTACTACGTTGATAAATGACCAAATCCATCCAGACCTTTGCCACATAGGAAATTTGTGTCACCGGACGTTCTCAAATAGTACTTGAGTACCCCTGGTCTAGGCGTACGTCCCAAATGGAACCCTTTAGTGCACTACAGTAGGGCTATTTCAAACACAGACTAATACACTAAATAATATATTACGCCACTTGGAAGCTGGAAGTTCAATGAAAATGTTATTCCTTATACCTAATTTCTCTGTAATCATATTTTTGTTGTGTAGATTAGAAATCGATTTATAGTGCATCTGGGTTTTCTAATAGCTGTGTTTCTGCCTTTTCCCCCAAACCAGAACCCCCCACAGCCAATCGTACAGCGGAGAAGGAGCCGTGCGAGCCGTTTCCCACATGTAGCACGGAGGAGGAGCGTCAGGATGGGAAGCTGTGGAGGGCCGTGGTCATCGGAGAGCAGGAACACCGCATTAACATGAAGATCATTGAGCCCTACCAGAGAGTTATCGCCCATGGAGGTACAGGACAGTTCTGGTCGTTGTTCTGTGTTTTATACCTACTTTTATATTTTATAGACCTTCTTTTGCCTCCTTTCCCTTGATGGCGTCTTCCATACAAAATGTATTTTAATCTCATAGAATGTAATAGGGCTTAATTGCAGGATAAAGAATGAAAAGGGCTAATCAGACACAGAGTGATATACTGATGGCAGATGACAGAGAAAAACAAACAAACAGAGAAAGGAAACACTGCATCCCAGCACCAAGCCTCTCGACAGGGCACTCTTATAAACTGTTGTGGCGTGGGTCATATGTGAATATTTCTTTACAAGTTTTGTGTTTCCTTCATCAGGGTACTATGGAAATGGAGTGAACGCCATCATAGTGTTTGCGGCGTGTTTCCTCCCGGACAGCGACAGTGAGGACTACCATGAAGTCATGGAGCATCTCTTCCTGTGAGTTACACCTAGAATCCTCCTCATCCTCAGAGCTACTGACTTTAATCTATTTTCTGATCTGAACCCTACACCTGACAAATACACCTTTCATTGAAAAGTTCTTAAAGGATATATTACATTTATAGTTCTTAAGTCTGTCTGAACAAGGAGAGGAACCGACTTCGGCGGAAGCCGTGACAGTTGTATAAATGAAACTTTTCCTAAATTGCATCCTGTACCGTTCCTAAACTAAAAAAATCATGTCAGACATTACATAGTGCATCTTCTTAGACCCAGATGTACAGTACCAGTCAAAATTTTGGACACACCTACTCAGGTCGCAGTTGGAAATGAGAACATTTTCTCAACTGGTCTACCTGGTCAAATAAAAAAGGTTTTTTATTTATTTTTACTATTTTCTACATTACATTATAATATTAGTGAAAACATCAAAACTATGAAATAACAGATGAAAACATGAAGTAACCAAAAAAGTGTTAAACAAATCAAAATAGATTTTATATTTGAGATTCTTCAAAGTAGCCACCCTTTGCCTTGATGACAGCTTTGCACACTTGGCATTCTCTCAACCAGCTTCACCTGGCCATAAGACTGCTAATTAGTTTGTTAATGGTTACCCGGACTATCTGCACTGACTCTATGCACACTCACAAAGACTGTATAAACACTATTTATAAACTGGGTGGTTCGAGCCCTGAATGCTGATTGGCTGACAGCCATGGTATATCAGACCATATACCATTGGTATGACAAAACATTTATTTTTACTGTTTTTAATTATGCTAGTAACTAATTTATAATAGCAATAAAGCACCTTGGGGGTTTGTGATATATGGCCAATATAGCATGGCTAAGGACTGTGTCCTAGCACTCTGTGTTGCTTCGTGCATAAGAACATCCCTTATCCATGGTATATTGGCCATATACCACACTCCCTCGTGCCTTATTGGTTAAATACACACTCACACTATACTGACACTCTCACACAAAGCCCACACACATTCACATGCACTATATAAGCATACGCACACACGCACACATGCTGCTACTCTGTTCTTTATTTTACTCTTATTATTATCTATCCTGATGCTTAGTCACTTTACCCTGCCTTCATGTTCATATCTACCTCAAGTACCTCATACCTCTACATATTGATCTGGTAATTGTACTCCCTGTATATAGCTCCATTCTTGTGTATTTTATTCCTTGTGGTACTATTTTTCATTTTATTATAACTTTTTAAAACTTCTTCAGGATCGGTGGGTCCCCCACGGGACGGTTGAGTTAACGTTAGCATGAGGTTGTAAGTAACAAGAAAATTTACCAGGACATAGACATATCTGATATTGGCAGAAAGTGTAAATTCTTGTTAATCTCACTACACTGTCCAATTTACAGATGTTATTACAGTGAAAGAATACCATGCTATTGTTTGTGGAGATTGCACAGTTATGAACTTGAAAAGTTATTAATAAACCAATTAGGCACATTTGGGCAGTCTTGATACAACATTTTTAACAGAAATGCAATGGTTCATTGGATCAGTCTAAAACATTGCACATACACTGCTGCCATCTTGTGGCCAAAATCAAAATTGCACCTGGGCTGGAATAATCTCAAAGATTGCATCTCAAAGATGATGGTACAAAAAAAAACGGTTGTTTGCTTTGTATTTTCTTTTACCAGATCTAATGTGTTATATTCTCCTACATTTATTTCACATTTCCACAAACTTCAAAGTGCTTTCTTTCAAATGGTATCAAGAATATGCATATTCTTGCTTCAACGCCTGAGCTACAGGCATTTAGATTTGGATATATAATTTTATGCGGAAAAAAAAAAGGGTCAGATCCTTAACTCTGCATCGTTGGGAAGGGCTTGTAAGTAAGCCTTTCACGATTAAGTCTACACCCGTTGCATGTGACAAATAACATTTGATTTGATCAGTAGCTTCTGAAACATTAGAAAACTGTCCACTCGTCTGAGACCACACTGGTCCCCTACAAAAGCATATGGTGTAAGCCATCCATGCAAGTACATCATTTTTTCCCCCCTGATTTCTCTAAGATGTAGTGATTATGTAGAAAAAAGAACTTGAGAAACAAACATTCTGAGCCAGAGCTAGAGGTGGTTTTGTAAGTGTTGCAGAAACACAACATTGGGCTTAAAGTGTTGCCAAACTGAGACATTGGGCCACATTCATACATTGATAGACAAGTTAGAGAGATTGTTTTCCTTCCAAATTCTGCAAATACGGACAACCAAATACTTCAAGACTAACTTTGATCCCCCCTCTACACATTAAAATAACATAAATATATATATATATTTTAAATATATGTGTGGTTTATGAGATCAGAATACTGCCATTGATGACCATCTATTTCATGTAAAGTAGTAAGAGAGTAGGTTACCTCTCGAAATTAAGCCAGAAAGGACAACCAAATATTACTAAAAGTAAGTTAGATGTTCTCCATACATAGAAAATCCACAACATAGTTGATCCTTTAAAAAAATATGTACTTGACAACAAAATAAAAACATTTGGATCGGTCGAGTTGATCAATTTGGTTTTTATGCCATTAGACAGTGTAAATGCTTTTCAGTTGTTTTCTTACCACACATTTTCCATAACATTGAAACCAATGTTGCATTTTTGTAACATTTCCAGAAAATGTAAAATAAATAAATAGATAAGGCCTATTACAAGTATAAATAAATAAATAAATAAATAAGGCCTATTACAAGTATTTCTGAAGGGCAATATGTTTTTCCTCATTTGGATCTATGCCTGGGTCTCACAGGCTTTAAATGGCAATAATGTTCTAATCTAACCCATGTAGCGCAATCATTCACCATTATGCTCTTCTCTTTACCTTTACCTGAACACGTTTTAAATCATGCACTAGGTTCATGATTGATGTGTACCTCCCTTACTGTATATCCTGCCTTCAGGTATGTGATCAGCACGTTGGAGTTGATGGTGGCGGAGGACTATATGATCATCTACTTGAACGGAGCCACGCCCCCACAGGAGGATGCCTGGACTGGGCTGGCTCAAGAAGTGTTACCAGATGATTGACAGGAGGTCATTTGACATATGGTTGATTTGTGGATGAGTTGATGGATGTATTCATTATATAGTTTTAGTATGGAAAAAGTGTAAGGGGGGATAGTCAGGCCCACAGGATAAAATGTGAAAGGATTTACGTGTACTTATTTCCCATGTGGTCAACTGTAATGACATCGTATCATGCCACATCACACAAACGTACTTAATATGAGAATGTTGATGAATGTTTGGTTTCAGGCTCAGGAAGAATTTGAAATCCTTCATCATCGTCCACCCGTCCTGGTTTATACGGACCGTACTAGCCCTCACTCGGCCCTTCATCAGGTAAACACACACATTAATTACTCTGTTCTAAGTAAAGAAATCTCGGAGCATATTTCATTACACAAGGATTGAAATGTAGCATACATGACTGTAATTTAAGCTGCTAGATAAAGATAGTATTTGTGTGCATGTCCACGTACATACAGTTGAAGTCGGAAGTTTACATACACTTAGGTTGGAGTCATTAAAACTAGGTTTTCAACCACTCCACAAATTTCTTGTTAACAAACTATAGTTTTGGCAAGTCGGTTAGGACATCTACTTTGTGCATGACAGATTTACAGACAGATTATTTCACTTATAATTCATTGTATCACAATTCCAGTAGGTCAGAAGTTTATACACACTAAGTTGACTGTGCCTTTAAACAGCTTGGAAAATTCCAGAAAATGATGTCATGGCTTTAGAAGTGGTCCAGGTCCTCCGGGGCTTCTGATAGGATAATTGACATCATTTGAGTCAATTGGAGGTGTATTTGTGGATGTATTTCAAGGCCTACCTTCAAACTCAGAGCCTCTTTGCTTGACATCATGGGAAAATCGAAATAAATCGTCAGAAAAAACATTGTAGACCTCCACAAGTCTGGTCCATCCTTGGGAGAAATTTCCAAATGCCTGAAGGTACCACGTTCATCTGTACAAACAATAGTACGCAAATATAAACACCATGAGACCACGCAGCCGTCATACCGCTCAGGAAGGAGACGCGTTCTGTCTCCTAGAGATGAACGTACTTTGGTGTGAAAAGTGCAAATCAATCCCAGAACAACAGAAAAGGACCTTCTGAAGATGCTGGAGGAAACAGGTACAAAAGTATATCCACAGTAAAACAAGTCCTATATTGACATAACCTATAAGGCCGGAAGAAGCCACTGCTCCAAAACCGCCATAAAAAAAGCCAGACTACGGTTTACAACTGCACATGGGGACAAAGATTGTACTTTTTGGAGAAATGTCCTCTGGTCTGATGAAACAAAAATAGAACTGTTTGGCCATAATGACCATCGTTATGTTTGGAGGAAAAAGGGGGAGGCTTGCAAGCCAAAGAACACCATCCCAACCGTGAAGCACGGGGGTGGCAGCATCATGTTATGGGGGTGCTTTGCTGCAGGAGGGACTGGTGCACTTCACAAAATAGATGGCATCATGAGAAAGGAAAATTATGTGGACATATTGAAGCAACATCTCAAGACATCAGTCAGGAAGTTAAAGCTTGGTTGCAAATGGGTCTTCCAAATGGACAATGACCCCATGCATACTACCAAAGTTGTGGCAAAATGGCTTAAGGACAACAAAGTCAAGGTATTGGAGTGGCCATCACAAAGCCCTGACCTCAGTCCTATAGAACATTTGTGGGCAGAACTGAAAAAGCTTTTGTGAGCAAGGAGGCCTACAAACCTGACTGAGTTACACCAGCTCTGTCAGGAGGAATGGGCCAAAATTCACCCAACTTATTGTGGGAAGCTTGTGGAAGGCTACCTGAAACGTTTGACCCAAGTTAAACAATTTAAAGGCAATGCTACCAAATACTAATTGAGTGTATGTAAACTTCTGACGCACTGGGAATGTGATGAAATAAATAAAAGCTGAAATAGATCATTCTCTCAACTATTATTCTGACATTTTACATTCTTAAAATAAAGTGGTGATCCTAACTGACCTAAGACAGGGAATTATTACAAGGATTAAATGTCAGGAATTGTGAAAAACTGAGTTGAAATGTAGTTGGCTAAGTTGTATGTAAACTTCCGACTTTGTCTACGGTGCAGTGAAAAAGTATTTGCCCCCTTTCAGATTTTTTTTTTATATTGAATTATCAGATCTTCAACCAAAACCTAATATTAGATAAAGGGAACCGGAGTACACAACAACAAAAAAATACTTTAAAAAAGTATTTCATTAACAAAGTTATGTAACACCCAATTCCCCTGTGTGAAAAAGTAATACCCCCTTTACGCTCAAGAACTGGTTGTGCTACCTTTAGCTGCAATGACAGCAACCAAATGCTTCCTGTAGTTGTTGATCAGTCTCTCACATCGCTGTGGAACAATTTTAGCCCACTCTTCCATGCAGACCTGCTTTAACTTAGCAACATTTGTGGGTTTTCAAGTATGAACCGCTCGTTTCAAGTCCTTCCTCAACATCTGAATTGGGATTAGGTCTGGACTTTGACGAGGCCATTCCAAAACTTCAAATTTGTTGCTTTAAAAAAATAAAATAATGTAGACCTGATTGTGTGTTTTGGATCATTGTCTTGCTGCATGACCCAGCTGTGCTTCAGCTTCAGATCACAGACGGATGGCCTGGTTCCCATTATGACATAGGTCCCATTATGCCTGTCGGAAACCCAACACTGCATTCCACAGTAAGAACCTAATACCAATGGTCAAGCATTGTAGTGGTAGTGTGATGGTTTGGGGACAGCTTTGCTGTCTCAGGACCTGGACCACTTGCCTTAATAGATCAGAGAATTCTACAGGAGAATGTCAGGCCATCCATCTGTGAGCTGAAGCTGAATGACAATGACACAAAACACAATCAAGTACACAAAACTGATTTTTTGTTGTTGTTGGAATGGCCTAGTCAAAGTCCAGATCTAATCCCAATTGAGATGTTCTGGCAGGACTTGAAGTGAGCAGTTCATGCTTGAAAACCCACAAACGTCGCTGAGTTAAAGCAGTTTTGCCTGGAAGAGCGGGCCATAAGTCCTCCACAGCGACCTGAGAGACTGATCAACAGCTACAGGAAGCGTTTGATTAGAGTCATTGCAGCTAAAGCTGGCACAACCAGTCAGTGTAAGGGTGCAATTACTTTTTTCACATAGGGGCATTGGGTGTTGCATAACTTTGTTTATGAAATAAATGAAGTAAGTATGTAATTGTTGTGTTATTTGTTTACTTAGGTTCCCTTCATCAGAATATTAGGTTTTGGCTGAAGATCTGATAACATCCAGTTTCAAAAATATGCAAAAGTAGAGAAAATTAGAAAGAGGGCAAATACTTTTTCACAGCACTGTATGTGTGTTTTGTCACAGCACCAAGTTCAGCAATAAGATCAAGTATGTGAACAGCCTGGCTGAGCTGCAGGAACTCATCCCCATGGAACACGTCCACATCCCAGAGTGCATCATTAGGTGAGCCCAGTCCACACATCCCCCACTCCCTTTTATTTTCCTTTCATCCTCCTCTCCCCTCCTCGCCTTCCATTCCCTTCCTCTCCTCCTCTTCCATATCATCCCATTTCCCCTCCTCTCCTGTGACCTGTAACGGACTCTCTATTTATCTTCTGTTGTCAACTCTCATCCCTAGTCTTGACGAGGAGCTGAAGGAAGCAGCGGTGAGCTCAACGTAAGCAGACTTAGTCTCCCCACTTCTGTTTTCTCTTAGCCAGACTCCCATTTATCAAATGATCCTGTTTAAGATCAGAAATGCTTTTATGTTGGATGAGAGCCTTCTCCACTACTGTGGGTTTGCTCTGACCACTTTCATAATGTAATTATATGAAAATGTGATAAATGTATCTCGTAACGCATTTGTCACCCACATCAACAAACCATAGATTACGATCATGATTAATAATGGTGATATATCACAGATAGAAAATGAGACAATTCTGAGAACATGATGTAGAATTCCAATAAGAAACATACTAATTTGACCATATTTGGCTCTGCCTTCCTGACAAAAGACACATACATACCATGGATTCAATATGTAGCTCATGACATATTTACCACTGCACCCTAGATTCCCATCTGACGTTTATTCTTTCTCTTCCTTTCTTCTGCAGAGTGAGCAGTTTCCTCCAGGGACCCGAGCCGACGCCGGGGAGACCTGAGTGAGTAAGTAAGACCACTAAAGCTACTTGTTTAAGTGCAGTCTGAAGAGAGATGGCCTTGTCTGGCTTGTCTGTCCTTCATATAAACATTCTATCAGTGCATCCCATATGGCACCCTATTCCATATATAGTACACTGCCAGGACCTGATCAAAAGTAGGGCACTATAAAGGGGAATAGGGTGCCACGTGGGATGCATACTCTAACATTAATGCCTCCGTTTCCTTGGCTTCTCTTCCTCTGCAGAGCTGATAAAACCAACGCGAATAACTCCTAGACAAAGTGGCATTCAACAACAGTGGAAATGAATGCTTGTCTCGAAATGGAATGTCACATTGTTTGAAAACTCCTGATTGTTTTGTATGCTGGATGCAGTAAGACAAATGTACTGTAAGGTATATTCCTGTGTGTTTCTGCGACGTGGAGTCGACTATGAAGACACTCCATATTCCCTGTTAGCACTCAGACGTAGATCCTATAAAAACCACTGTAAAATCCATCTACAACACCTCTGACAGACCATAGATTAGCATGTGGGGTTTCTTAATCCTGGTCTTTGGGACCCACAGGGTGCACGGTTTTGTTTCTTCCCAGCACTAAAATACCTGGTAGCACACCATGGTCTTGATGATTAGTTGAATAATCAGGTGTGTAAGTGCTGGGTTGGAACAAAAATGTGCACTCATGTAGGTTGCCCAGGACCAGTATTAATAACCCCCACGATGAGACTACTAGGATACTTGACAGTAAATCCACAGTAAATCCACATACCATGATAGTCTGTTAAGAACATAATGATGATGTGGTCACTCACAGTGCAGTACACACGTCCATTCTTAGCGTCAAAGTTTTAATGTTGTACTTTGGTAATAATGCATGAGAAGCAGTGAAGTACTAACATTGTCCATCTTGGATTTAGACAAGTCATTATGTCCTTGAGACAACATCACATCAATGACGGTACGTCAAAATCAATCTGACATATCTATGGCATGCTAAAATCCAGTCCCCTTAGGAAACGACCAAGTAACGCGTCTCATCAATCTTTTTTTAGATCCTAAAGTCATTTGGATCGTGATGAAGGTGTTTGACAGATAAATCCCTAGATGTTTTCACTTTGAATCAATCTGAAGTACAGTGGATGCCATGAGTAACCACAGAAATATAATGAATTATATTTGTGTGTAACTAAGTGAATGTGTGAAAACAAGCTATCAGTACATTGTGAGAGCATGTCTTTTGAGATGCCTGGTCCTGTGAGAGTCGAGCGTGATGTGTGTGTGTCCTGTCAGTGTGTTTCCGTCAGACATCCTACATGTTCACTATCTAGGGCTCTTGTCTCTGCACCAAACAGGATATGACCTCAGAGGAGGACAGAGAGAGAAGCGAGGGTCTCTGTAAAGCACAATATTGCATCCTGTGTGTGTCAGTGTGTGTGCGTGTATCAATGCATGCTTCCTCATAGATTCTTGATGGCTCTTTGACCCAGGGGTCTTCTACATTGTGTGTAAGATGTGTTATACTATATCAATAAATACAACTTCACTCCGAGCATTGCTTCTGTGCTTTTCCTCACGTTCCATCTATCCATCTATGCCATTGACCTTTCTATCACAACACTAGGGTCGTATTCATTAGGGCATGCAATGGAAAAACGTTTTAAAATGGTTTGCAATGGAAAATGAAAATGAGCATTTCTTATTGAATAAGTACAGGTTGTCCCTCCCTGTTTTCGTTCCTTTGGTGCCGTATGAATACGACACATGTGTGTTTCTATTAGTGTAATCACAAATACATTTTCTAATTCAATTACATTTTATTTGAATAACAACACAATATTTTCTAATCAAAAGTCAATGACTGCAAACTAATTATACAAAGACAAGTGGCAAAACCATAACTCTGAAAGTGTTAAGACTCTACTCCATCAGCGTTACAGCTTGATTTCAATTTAAAGGCAATGTTCCCGAGTTAGCAGAGACTGCATTCAGGGTAAACTCTGCATATGTCGGCTCAATTGTAAATTACCTTAACATTTATTTTGTGCAATCTGTAACGCTTCATCGGTTCCAGATTGAATAGAGCCCGTATTAAACAACCACCACAATTACAAAGAGGAGTAACACCATTTTGAAACAGATTTTTACGACAAATAGGATATTGTTTTACAGGGTTCATGGTTGAAGCCACACACAAAATAAACCAAAGACACAACAAAATAAAATATACATTTTCCATACATTTTAAAAACAACATACAGTTTTGTGAATGAACAGCATTTGTTTTAAACACCCCTCAGCATGAAATAGCTATTCATTCTTGTTTTAACTGAATATCAAAAGAGGACAAATAAAATGGACGCAAGCCCTGAGGGAAAGATATAGTCAGAGAGAGAGAAAAGAAAGAGGTAGAGAGAAAAAGGAAGAAAGAGAGAACTGAAGAAAGAACTGTAGAACTGTAGAAAGAGCGTAAAATCCCTCTTCAGCGAAATGTATAGCTCTCATCATCGTACTCCAGCTCGTCGTCATTATCATTCCCTGGCTGTCCGTACCTGAACTTCCTGTAGACCGTTCCATCCTGACCCATGTACACAATGTCCTCATCTTCATCCTCATCTTCCTCATCCTTATCCCCGCAGCGCTCGGTGAGATCCACCAACTGGGCCTCGCGGAAATGCCCGCTGGAACTGGCGTTCCCGGCAGATGCGGTATTATGACGCCCGCCTCCGTGCCACCCGCCACCCAGCTTCTCGTAGCCACGGGGGGCCGTGATAGGGTCGGGGAGGGAGGGGCTCTTGGAGCGGGGAGCGTCGGATGAGGAAGACTACGGTACCCAGGCCCAGCAGCAGTAGGATGGAGGTGGTGATGAAGAGCGCCATGTTCCCGGTTGACTCCTCTTCGTCATTGCGGAAGGCCAGGTTAGTGCTGAGGACGCACTCCCCTGTAGACCGGAGAGAAAGACAACAGACGTGATAGGGTGGGTGAATACATGAACATGATACTTGTTACTATAAACTCATTCCAGACCTGGGTTTAAATAAAATCGTTCTTTTAGTGTTTGCTTTAACCATGGCTGGATTGCCAGATGGGTGAGGTTTGCACTTTTCTATCTGTTCCACCGCACCAGGTAAGTTCAATCAAGCACAGCTAAAGTACTTTGAATGATTTTCTGTATATTGGAACAGAGCCCTGAGCCCACCTCTTGTCTCAGTGCAGTTGCAGCATTCCTGCTGCTGCTGCTGCGCTGTGGAATCTCCCTCTACTGGCAGGTCGTTCTGACAGCAGAGCAGACAGCGCCCCCCGGCTGTGAGGATGGCATGGGCAGGACAAATGGTGCAGTTGTATGGACCAGGTCCGCTACAGTCCAGACAGGAACCGTCACAGTCCTCACAATCCTGGCCAGAAGACCACAAGTGGACAGGCTGTCACACAAACAGGGTGAATCTCAAAAGTATTTTCCTTGATTCCTCGACAAAGAAACAGGGGGTGAGTCTCAATTCTCTATCCTTGATTCCTTGTGTCCTTTCTCCTTGCCTCCTCCTCAGAATGGTTCTCCCCTTGGACCTTCTCCAATGCGTTTTGAGAAGGAGTCAAGGAGAGAAGATGTGAGGAATCAGTACACAGGCCCCACCTCTAACTCCTAGCCCCGCTACTTTCTATAGTGCACTTGTGCAGATGTGAAAGGACAAGGTAAGTATAAGTCAAGGGTGCAGAGCGCAGGTCCTTAAGAGCCACAAACCTGCCTTTTAACTAGGGCAACATTTCTACCCGGTAACGAGGTACCGTTCTCCAGCCAAACAACACTAACAACTATCGATCAAACAAGTTTATTGTAATCAGTCATTTAACACCGCACTCATTTCTGTATTGACATCAGGACGTATGTAACTTTATTTGTGACTCATTGACATCAGGGAGTGTGTCATGCCTGACATGTGTGACTAACATGAAGCACATTATACAGTACAGAGATAGAGTAGTGGTGAGTAATGGATATTAGTGGTTACCTGTAGCATGGGGTATTGACCCATGTTGCAGTGGGACTCACACATTCCGTCTGACAGCGTGTAGCCCATGTGACACGAGTCACACGCCTGAGATCCTTTTCCTGGAAATATGGGACAATTACATTGTTGGACACTTGGACTGTAGCGTAGATGGCATGATGGATTTAGTTAGTCAATTTAAAGACACAACTCAGCTAACAGATAACGTTCTGAAAACCACGTTTCTTAGAGCTTGGTGAGAGCGTGGTTGTCCTATGGTTATTTTGCATTCAACCTTCCCACAACTTTCTGGGAATGATGCAGGACAATTGCTTGGCTTTGAAACATTCTCAACACTGTTGACAAAAACAAAAATGTTCTTGGTATTTCATTACTTTAACAGAATTTTCTTCAAAGTTCAAACGTTGTTACGTTTAATTTCAAATTTGGTCATGTTCTAAGAAAATTCTCCAAATGGTTTGACACTAGGTCATGTTCTCAGAACGTTCAGAGATGATCAAGAGACATCTTTCTTCTGTGGGAATTTCCAGCCAGGCCACACAAATCAGTATTCAACGTCCATCCATGTCTGAAGATGTCGGGAGATGACATGAAAACCGGCCACTAGGGGCATTAGTGAACTCTGTTTCTTTCAAGTAGATTAGGGTTTTGCTAGGGCGTTGTGGATGGGGATGGCAGATGGGCGTAAGCATCTGCCTTTGGTTCCAAGCATCTGCCTTTGGTGCCAAAGATTGCATGTTTGAATCTAGTGACACAAAGTTGTTTTTGAGATTTTTGTTTTAAGCCTATCCCAAACCTTAACCCTTACCTTAACCATTCAGAGTTCATGTCTAAACCTAACCTTAAAAACACTTAGAGATTTGACGTTTGGAACAACATAAAAATGTGAAGAATATGAACTCAGAGACTGTGAGAGATTGTTGGGAATTTCAGTACTTCAGCAAAATGTTTTCTGCAGGTTTCCTCATGGTTCTATTTAAAGTCATGTTCCCAGAACATTAAGAAAACTTTTCATAAAAAACACAAGGAAACATTAGTAAGATTCAAAGAACACTTTAAGAATGATATTTAAAAAAACATTTGTTCTCAGCATCAACAGAATTCTTAAGGAGCGCTTGTTTCTTTTGAAATGGGGTCTATTTGGATAGACTAATATTAACAGCTTTGAATGAGTTAAAAAAAACATGGCATGCTGGCACCATCCTGGTTGTGCAGTTGACTAATTCCATGGATAAAGAACAGAAGATCAAAAGTTTGAATTTCACTGACACTGTGCCACAGTGAAAAACAAATGTGTTTGCATGATTAATGCCTAAGCAAATACATTTTCATGTGTCCTATCTGTGCTTGGAGGTTAAAACAATTAACCCAAACTAAGCTAACAGTGTTATTGAAACGTTCTCAGAACTTTATTTAATTACCTTTAAATCACCTATAATTTCCATTCTCAGAACATAAAAAAACGTCCCAGGAAAGGTTTTGGGAACCATAGTGAAACGTTCTCAGAACCTCCCTGCAACCTAAAAATGTATGTTCCCAAAACAGGAAAAATGTTCACTTCCGTTCTCAGAACGTTTTGTTTTACCGGTCAGGAAACTTATGGCTTCGTTCCCAGAACCAATGGTAAACAAAAAACGTATGTTGCCACAACTTCTAAGGATTCAAATGTGCTAGCTGGGAAATGTGTCTCGTTGTTCTCTGTTTTAGGAATAGGTCGATATTCAATCACTTGTGAATGCCAAAAACAGATCGATGTACTTTTCCCAGACCAGATTAAGGCTAATTCTGGAATAAAATGCATGCTCAATGAAAAATCTCCATAGAAAGTGCCTTTCAGTCCTGGAATAGGCTTAATCTGGGTCCAGGTCCGGGAAACAGCCCCTTCATGATTATGGTAACAAGTATTGACTGGGTTCCAAAGTATCTTATGTGATCCAACTATGAAAAAAGAGACTAAAACAGAGACACACACACACAGGTCTCTCGTCCTCCCTACCTGAGCAGGTTCTGCAGCTGGAGTGACAGGGCTCACAGGTGTGGTGCTGGCTGTCCTGATAGTGGCCCTGGGGACAGCTGGAGTGACAGTGTCCCTGTTTCCTCAGGTAAAGCAGTCCCTCTGCACAGTTCAGACAGCCATCTGCCCTGCCCCCGGAACACTCACCGCAGCTCGGGTCACACCTCTCACACGTCCTCGAGGTCATGTTTCCATAGTGACTGCGAGACAGTGCAAGTCAGACAGGGACACCCATCAAGGACGGTGTGTGTGTGTATATGTGGATGTGTGTCACTGTTTATAGGTGTCTGTGTGGGAGATGTGTATTTTTTTTAAGACAATCACGGTACCAATATCTGCTTCTACACTAGATGTACGTCCTTGAACCAACTATTTAAAAATGGCAGCCTGCAGTACCCTGGTCCGACTTCAATTTCAGTTACTCAATGAGAGGTGGCAGCACTGAGCTAGCCTGCAAGGTTACTTCCTGGAGTAGCTCAAACTGTGCATGTTATGTCTCCATGGGACACCATCTTAACTGACTTCACTTGGCTTCAATGAACTATTCAGTCTTCACATAGGAAAGTATTCAGACCCCTTTTTCCACATTTTGTTACGTTACAGCCTTATTCTAAAATATATTAAATAAATGTTTCCCATCATCAATCTACACACAAAATACCATAATGACAAAGCGAAAACAAGTTTTTAGATTTTTTTCCAAATGTATTAAAAATAAAAACAAATACTTTATTTGAGCTCAGGGGTATCCTGGTTCCATTGATCATCCTTGAGTTTCTACAACTTGATTGGAGTCCACCTGTGGTAAATTCAATTGATTGAACATGATTTGGAAAGGCACACACCTGTCTATAAGGTCCCACAGTTGACAGTGCATGTCAGAGCAAAAACCAAGCCATGAGTTTGAAGGAATTGTCCGTAGAGCTCAGAGACAGGATTGTGTCGAGGCATAGATCCCACCAAGACTCTTCCTAGAGCTGGCCAACTGGCCAAACTGAGCAATCGAGGGAGAAGGGCCTTGGTCAGGGAAGTGACTAAGTCCTGGACCTTACAGGACAACCATTTCTGCAGCACTCCACCAATCAGGCCTTGATGGTAGAGTGGCCAGATGGAAACCACTCCTCAGTAGAAGACCAATGACAGCTCGTTTAGAGTTTCCAAAAGGCACCCAAAGGACTCTCAGGCCTTGAGAAACATATTCTCTGGTCTGATGAAACCAAGATTGAACTCTTTGGCCTGAATGCCAAGCGCCACGTCTGGAGGAAACCTGGCATCATCCCTACGGTGAAGCATGGTGGTGGCAGCATCATGCTGTGGGGATGTTTTTCGGCAGCAGGGACTGGGAGACTAGTCAGGATTGAGGGAAAGATGAACGGAACAAAGTACAGAGAGATCCTCCAGAGCACTCAGGACCTCAGACTGGGGGCTAGGGTTCACCTTCCAACAAGACCACGACCATAAGCACACAGCCAAGACAACACAGAAGTGGCTTCGGGACAAATATCTGAATGTCCTTGAGTGGCCCAGCCACAGCCCAAACTTGAAACCGATCTAACATCTCTGGAGAGACCTGAAAATAGCTGTGCAGCGATACTCCCCATCCAATCTGACAGAGCTTGAAACGATCTGCAAAGAAGAATGGGAGAAACTCCCCAAATACAGATGTGCCTAGATTGTAGCGTCATACCCAAGAAGACTCGAGACTGTAACCGCTGCCAAAAGTGCTTCAACAAAGTACTGAGTAAAGGGTCTGGATACTTATGTAAATGTGATATTTCAGTTGTATATTTTTTTTAAATTTCTAAAAACCTGTTTTTGCTTTGTCATTATGAGGTATTGTGTGTAGATTGATGAGGGAAAAAAAACGAGTTAATAGATTTTAGAATAAGGCTGTAATGTAACAAAATTTGGAAAAAGTCAAGGGGTCTGAATACTTTCCGAAGGCACTGTCAGTGGTGTGTCCCAATGCTTGTAGGTGTGTGTTTGGGAAACGTCATGGCAATAAATATCAGTTTTGACCATTTTGTAGCCTCTTTGAGATATTTAAACAGGGCATCAATTTAACAGCACATTAAATGTAACCCTCTCAATCACTCCTGCTCAAATACTATCTGGTCTAATTAGCATTTATCAGGCCATACGAAAGGCCATTTCAATCTCAAGACAAGTAATGGGCTCAGTCGTGAGCTCCATTGTTATTCAATGGACTGTACCTGTTGTCTGAGGTCTCAATAGATTACACAGCACAGAAGACACAGTGCGCGTGAAACAACACAATATGACGAATGGTCTGCCCAGACTCCATTGGTCCGATGGAGCATGGAAATGTTGTGTTTGAGAGTTGCTGTACATGAGCCACATAGACTGGAGTTAATGTTAACTGTTCATAAATTATAGAACTGTCATAAATAATATAAGTTGTTTTGGGTAAAATAAAACGGATAAAATAACTAAGCAACCATATCATAACATTATCTTCCAAAGTCAAAGTGACAGCTAAATAACAACACTATAATTCTACCTTGGCTGGCAGGTGTCCACACACTCCTTGCCCTCTCTGAACAGGTGGTCCTTGCAGCTGAGACACTCGTGGCTGTGTCTGCCCATGCAGGTGAGACAGGCTGGGTGACATCCTTCACATCTCTGGCTTGACTCCTCTTGGTAGAACCCAGTAGGGCAGAAGTCCATACAGGTACCATCTGCGCGCGCACACACACACACACACACACACACACACACACACACACACACACACACACACACACACACACACACACACACACACACACACACACACACACACACACACACACACACACACACACACACACACACACACACACACACACACACATACACACACACACTGATCATTCAACACGACGGCTGGCATGGAAAAGTGTCTGTTTGTTAAATTAGCTACTGCTACTCATGAATTAAACATCTAAACCAGAGGTGTCAAACACAGGGTCTAATCTGGCCGGCGGGTGGTTTGAGCAAAAAATTGTGGGGTGGAAACTAACTCAATATACTTTAAAAAGGCTAAAACCAAATCGAAACTGTGTAGAAATGATAATGGACCTATATTCAAACAGTTTCTTGACTGTCCAGCTTGCTGATAATTACTAGACAGTCGGGGAGCATTAAAAAGTCCAAGAACGATGGATAGAGGACTATTTTTAGCAAATTTTGACGGCAAGGAAATATAACACATTATCACCGTGGCCTTCCGGACCCCAATGAATTTTGCCACCATGGCAAAATGAGTTCGTCACCCCTGTTCTAAACAAACAACTACTTTCAGTGACTGTTTTTTCTCTTCTCTTCTATGTTTAGCATTGCACTTAGCATTGTCTTATCTACAGCTAGCGTAATACTATATGATCAAGGATTGAGAAATGAGAATGACTCCACTCACTCAGTATAAAATGGTTCTGGTTGCAGCTCAGACAGTGGCTCTTGCCCGGCCCGTTGCACTGCTGGCAGTACTTGTGGCATGGGTGGCATTCTCCATCCTGGTCAGTGTAGTGGCGGGGGGTGCACCTGCTGACCAGGGGGTCACACTGCCCGTGGGCGTCCAGTCTCTGACCCTCTCTGCAGCTGGAGCAGGAGCCAGCGTGGGGCCCCGAGCACGTAAGACAGGAGCCATCACAGTCTGGAAAAAGTTAACACAGAGAAACGAGATATCACACAGAAACCAGATATGTCACAGCACTGGGTTGCATGGAATCTAGATGACCTAGTCAAGAGTCTAGATGACCTATAGTACACTGGAGAAGTGCATTATTTTCCCCTTGTGGTTGGTTTTCTTTATTTGGTGGGTCACATTAAACTTTCCAAGGGTTTCAGGGGATCTCAGTCCTAAAATGCTTGGGAACCACTGTGTCAAGATCCAAGCCTCCTCACCTTTGCACTGCCCAGTCCTGCTGTCCCTGTAAGTGTGGGAGGGGCAGTTCGGCAGACAGGCTCCGTTGTGCAGGGTAGCCTCTGGGACTGCACAGGAGTCACAGTTGTCCCCATCCGGACCGTCACACTGGGCACAGTCAGGGTGACAGCGGACACACACATCCTGCTCAGAGTCTTGGAAGAACCTCTCGGGACAGTCCATCACACAGCGGCCCTCGTAGAGGAAGTGGTACTCCTCACAGCCTGGGAAGGAGGTGAGGGAGGGAGGAATGGAGAGAGAAATGAGGGAGAGAGAGAAAGGAGACTGATGGATTAAGAGAGGGAATTTCTTGTTCCCTGTCTGGCTACCTATTGATTTTTATATTTATTTTTCTCTCTTTGCCCTTTATCTGGATAATTTATGTGATGTCAACAGAGAGGTATATTTTCTGGGTGATTTAAATATTGACTGGCTTTCATCAAGCTGCTTCAAACTGTAACTTGTGTCTGCAACCTGGTCCAGGTTATCCGTCAACCTACCAGGGTAGTTACAAACAGCACAGGAATTAAATCGTCAACATGTATTGATCACATCTTTACTAATGCTGTAGAAATGTGCTTTAAAGCAGTATCCAAATCCATTGGATGTAGTGATCCCAATATAGTAGCCATATCTAGGAAAACCAAAGTCCAAAAGCTGGATATAGTGTATAAGAGGTCATATAAGAAGTTTTGT
This sequence comes from Brachymystax lenok tsinlingensis, assembly GCA_030435695.1. NCBI lineage: Eukaryota > Metazoa > Chordata > Actinopteri > Salmoniformes > Salmonidae > Brachymystax > Brachymystax lenok. The sequence continues at coordinate 6,694,650 of CM059815.1, read as the reverse complement.
AGTAACACCTATGTTGATGTAACTAATATTTGTTGGTCTGTGGTGTGTATTTCGGAGCAACCAGACGCTGCACTTGACACATTTATGAAATTGCTTATTGAAGTTACTAATAAGCATGCACCCATTAAGAAAATGGCTAAAAACATTTAAATCCCCTTGGATTGATGAGGAATTGAAAAATGTTATGGTTGACGGGGATGAGGCAAAACGAATGGCAAATAATTCTGCACAACCGATTGCCAAACGTATTGAAAATTGAGAAATCATGTAACTAAACTGAATAAAAAGAAAAAACTATACTATGAAACAAAGATACATGATATAAAGAATGATAGTAAAAAGCTTTGGAGCACCTTATATGAAAATTGGGGCAAAAAAGGCAAACTCAACGCCATTTCATCCTTCATTCATCACAAAACCCAGTGATATTGCCATTTACTTTAATTGTTTAATTGGCAAGATGAGCAAACTAAGGCATGACATGCCAGCAATAAACACTGCCACTACATATCCAAGTATAACTGATCAAATTATGAACATTTTAAATTCTGTAAAGTGAGTGTGGAAGAGGTGACATTTTTTTCAGCACGCTTATAGGGAAAGACATTCAAAAAGCATGGCACTTACACAAATGACTGATGATTGGCTGAGAGAAATTGATGATAAACAGTGCAGCTTTTGACATTATCGATCATAGTCTGCTGATGGAAAAACACATGTGTTTTTCCATCACCAAACCCCCTGTTATATTGTGGATAAAGAGTTACCTGTTTAACAGAACACAGAGGGTGCTCTTTGATGGAAGCCTCCAACATAATCCAGGTAGAATCAGGAATTCCCCAGGGCAGCTGTCTAGGCCCCTTCCTTTTTTCAATCTTTACTAATGACATGCCACTGGCCTTGAGTAAAGCTAGTGTGTCTATGTATGCAGATGACAACACTATACACGTCAGCTACTGCAGCGAGTGAAATCACTGCAACCCTTTTCAAAGAGCTGCAGTTAGTTTCAGAATTGGTGGCAAGGAATAAGTTAGTCCTAAATATTTCAAAAACTAAAAGCACTGTATTTGGGACAAATCATTCACTAAACCCTAAACGTCAACTAAATCTTGTAGTAAATAATGTGGAAATTTAGCAATTTGAGGTGACTAAAGTGCTTGGAGTAACCCTGGACTGTAAACTGTCATGGTCAAGTCTGTCCATAATAAAGCGCTGCTCTGCCTTTTTAACAGCACTATCAACAAGGCAGGTCCTACCGGCTCTAGTTTTGTCGCACCTGGACTACTGTTCAGTCGTGTGGTCAGGTGCCACAAAGAGGGCCCTTGAAAAATTACAATTGTCTCAGAACAGGGCAGCACGACTGGCCATTAAATGTACACGGAGAGCTAATATTATTAACAATATGCATGTAAATATGCATGTAAGTGGAGGAGAGATTGACTTCATCACTACTTCTTTTTGTAAGAAGTGTTGACAAGCTGAATGCACTGAGGTGTCTGTTTAAAATACTAGCACACAGCTCGGACACCCATGCGTACCCCACAAGACATGCCACCAGAGGTCTCTTCACAATCCCCAAGTCAATAACAGACTATGGGAGGCGCACAGTACCACATAGTGCCATGGCTACATGGAACTCTATCCAACATCAGTTAACTGATGCAAGCAGTAGAATCAGATTTTAAAAAACAGATAGAAATACACCTCATGGAACGGCGGGGACTGTGAAGAGACACACACACACACGATAAGACGTGCTCTACACACAAATCAAATTGTATTTGTCACATACACATGTTTAGCAGATGTTAATGCGAGTGTAGCAAAATGCTTGTGCTTCTAGTTCCGACCATGCAGTAGTATCTAACAAGTAATCTAACAAATTCACAACTACCTTATACACACAGTGTAAAGGAATGAATACGAGTATGTACATATAAATATATGGATGAGCGATGGCTGACCGGCGTAGGCAAGATGCAGTAGATGGTATAGAGTACAGTATTTACATATGAGATGAGTAATGTAGGATATGTAAACATTATATACAAAATTGTTTAAAGTGGCTAGTGATACATTTATTTCATCCAATTCATATTATTTAAAGTGGCTAGAGATTTAAGTCAGTATGTTGGCAGCAGCCACTCAATGTTAGTGGTGGCTGTTTAACAGTCTGATGGCCTTGAGATAGAAGCTGTTTTTCAGTCTCTCGGTCCCAGCGTTGATGCACCTGTACTGAACAGGGAGTACAGGAGAGGGCTGAGAATGCACCCTTCCTACCCTCACCACCTGGGGCCGGCCCGTCAGGAAGTCCAGGACCCAGTTGCACAGGGCTGGGTCGAGACCTAGGGTCTCGAGCTTAATGACGAGCTTGGAGGGTACTATGGTGTTAAATGCTGAGCTGTAGTCGATGAACAGCATTCTTACATAGGTATTCCTCTTGTCCAGATGGGTTAGGGCAGGATGCAGTGTGATTGCGATTGCGTTGTCTGTGGACCTATTGGGACGGTAAGCAAATTGGAGTGGGTCCAGGGTGTCTGGCAGGATGGAGGTGATATGATCCTTAACTAGTCTCTCAAAGCACTTCATGATGACGGAAGTGAGTGCTACGGGGCGATAGTCATTTAGCTCAGTTACCTTAGCTTTCTTGGGAACAGGAACAATGGTGGCCCTCTTGAAGCATGTGGGAACAGCAGACTGGGATAGGGACTGATTGAATATGTCCGTAAACACACCAGCCAGCTGGTCTGCGCATGCTCTGAGGACACGGCCAGGGATGCCATCTGGGCCGGCAGCCTTGCGAGGGTTAACACATTTAAATGTTTTACTCACGTTGACTACGGTGAAGGTGAGCCCGCAGGTTTTGGTAGCGGGCCGTGTCGGTGTCACTGCATTGTCCTCAAAGCGAGCAAAGAAGTTGTTTAGTTTGTCTGGGAGCAGGACATCGTGGTCCGCGACGGGGCTGGTTTTCTTTTTGTAGTCCGTGATTGAATGTAGGCCCTGCCACATTCCTCTCGTGTCTGAGCCGTTTGTGACTCTACTTTGTCTCTATATTGACGCTTAGCTTGTTTGATTGCCTTGCGGAGGGAATAGCTACACTGTTTGTATTCAGTCATGTTTCCGGTCGCCTTACCCTGGTTAAAAGCAGTGGTTCGCGCTTTCAGTTTTGCGCGAATGCTGCTATCAATCCACGGTTTCTGGTTGGGGAAGGTTTTAGTAGTTGCTATGGTACAACATCACTGATGCACTTGCTAATAAATTCGCTCACCGAATCAGCGTATACATCAATGTTGTTGTCTGATGCTATCCGGAACATATCCCAGTCCACGTGCTCGAAGCAATCTTGCAGCGTGGAATCAGATTGGTCGGACCAGCGTTGAACAGACCTGAGCACGGGCGTTTCCTGTTTTAGTTTCTGTCTGTAGGCTGGGAGCAACAAAATGGAGTCATGGTCAGACTTGTCGAAAGGAGGGCGGAGAATAGCCTTGTATGCATCACGGAAATTAGAATAACAATGATCCAGGATTTTACCAGCCCGGGTGGCACATTCGATATGCTGATAAAATTTAGGGAGCCTTGTTTTCAGATTAGCCTTATTAAAGTCCCCAGCCACAATGAATGCAGCCTCAGGATATGTGGTTTCCAGTTTACATAGAGTCCAATGGATTTCTTTCAGTGCCGTCGATGTGTCAGCTTGAGGGGGGATATACACGGATGTGATTATAATCGAGGAAAATTCTCTTGGTAGATAATGCGGTTGGCATTTGATTGTAAGGAATTCTATGTCAGGTGAACAAAAGGACTTGAGTTCCTGTATGTTGTTATGATCACACCACGACTCGTTAATCATAAGACACACACCCCCGCCCTTCTTCTTACCAGATAGACGATTGTTTCTGACGGCGCGATGCGTGGAGAAACCATGTGGCTGTACCGACTCAGATAACGTGTCCTGAGTGAGCCATGCTTCCGTGAAGCAAAGAACGTTGCAGTCGCCGATGTCTCTCTGGAAGGCAACACTTGCTCGTATTTCGTCTACCTTGTTCTCCAGAGACTGGACATTGGCAAGTAGAATACTCGGGAGAGGTGCGCGATGTGCCCGTCTACGAAGCCTGACCAGAAGACCGCTGCGTTTCCCCCTTCTCCTGCGCCGCCGTTGTTTTGAGTTGTCGGCTGGGATCCAGTCTATTGTCCTGGTTGGTGGACCAAACAGAGGATCCGCTTCGGGAAAGTCGTATTCCTGGTCGTAATGTTGGTAATTTGACGTTTCTCTTATATCCAATAGTTCCTCCCGGTTGTATGTAATAAAACTTAAGATTTCCCGGGGTAACAATGTAAGAAGTAATCCATAAAAAAACGAAATACTGCATAGCTTCCTAAGAACGTGAAGCGAGGCGGCCATCTCTGTCGGCGCCGGAAGTTACACAGACTGTAGATATGTGATAGTAGATTAGTGGCCTGAGGGAACACACTTAATGTGTTGTGAAAAGTGTTATGAAATGTAATGTCATGTAATATTTTAAATTGTATATAACTGCCTTAATGTTGCTGGACCCCAGGAAGAGTAGACCTGTAATGGAGATCCTTAATAAATACAAATATGCCATCACTACTCTCGTCTGTGTGTGTCTCACCTGTGCACTCGCTGTTGGGGCTACACTCCTGGCAGGCTGTGGGACAGTGCTGACACTCCCCGTCCCTGAGTGTGTGTGCAGAGGGGCAGGCCTCCACACACTGGTGTTTGTACAGAAGGAGGGGCTCCACACAGCTCAGACAGTGGGTGGCATTCTTCTCACAGGAGGCACAGCCTGTCGCACAACCGCGACACACCTGGCCCGCTGCATACCCACTACAGTACACAGTGGGAGAGCACAGCAGATAGGACGTTAGTTGCACACTGAGGTTACGGGATCATTCTCTACCCTTCTCCCCAAAGTGTGCACTCGTTTACTCCCTCTCATAGACTGGTGTTAGAAGTGTTAGGGTTCGTTCCTTGTGTCCTTATCAATCATTGGCTTATTGGTGAAATTAGCATTATGACAATATCTTTAATTAAATCATTCAAAAACCTTTATTAATGCAATTGCAGACAGAAGTTGACAAACATGAACATAGCACGCATGTTTCCGAGTAAGTTCTGCACTTTAGGGAAAGTCTAAGTTGCTTTTATCATGCTTGGAGCCAACCCTCTGTGATGTCACTGCGTTAGTTTATTACTCTCTACTTATCAGACCAAACCCATGCATCCACAGCTGCACAAACATATAGTTCGGTGTTATCTAAACGCTAGGCAATAAATGTCCACTCCCCAAAGTTGATTTGTTGTGGAATGTCTTGAATAGTCTCCTATCTCGCCCACTCCCCTGCAAAGCTATGTCTCAGTCACACATTTCCCATAGGGCTTATTTATAAGAAGCAGATAGAGAGAGAACTAAAACAATTGTGGAACAATACTAAAACCTCTACAATTAATATATATTGTTAATCTGTAGTCTAGGAACCTATAAATGTAAGGAGGGAGGGGTCTTATAACCCTTCCCCTTCTATTAATATAACATAAGCATAATCAATTATTATCATACATCAAACATTTAGTACAGCCTTATCATGACCCCTAGGTGATCCTCTAACAGAAGTATGGTTTAAATTGCCTCGACCAATCCAAAGCTTCTAAATCCAAAAGGGGGAGTGAGCAATTGGAGTCAATCCATGACATTGTGGTGGAGAAGAGCATCTCCAGGAAAGCTGTCATTACAACTGAGAGGGTTCGAGTAGGTACAGTACAGTTCAGCAGGCACTCCAGTTCTGTAAAATGAAAGGTATATAAGCCATTTAGATAAAGAGGTGAATACCTAGAATACATCACCATGTCATACAATATATCATCATTTTCCACAGCAATGAGTGGGAAGAGGAGCAATAAATCATGATCAAAATGGAGTATGAGCCCTGGGTTGGAACAGAAACCTGCAGACCCAGGCGGTTTCAGGACCAGGATTAAAGATGGAAAAAAATGTTACATTGCAGCCTTATTCTAAAATCAATCTACACATAATACCCCATAATGACAACGTGAAAACAGGTTTTAGAAATGTGAAACTTTTTTTAGAAATGTTTGTAAAATGAAAACAAATTAATCATTTTTATTCAGACCCTTTGCTATGAGACTCGAAATTGAGCTCAGGTGCATCCTGTTTCCATTTATCATCCTTGAGATGTTTCTACAACTTGATTGGAGTCCACCTGTGGTAAATTCAATTGATTGGACATGATTTGGAAAGGCACACACCTGTCTCTATAAGGTCCCACAGTTGACAGTGCATGTCAGAGTAAACACCAAGCCATGAGGTTGAATAAATTGTTTGTAGAGCTCTGAGACAGGATTGTGTTGAGGCACAGATATGGGGAAGGGTATCAAAACATTTCTGCAGCATTGAAGGTCCCCAAGAACACAGTGGCCTCCATCATTCTTAAATGAAAGAAGTTTGGAACCACCAATACTCTTCCTAGAGCTGGCCAGCTCTGACCAGCTCTGACCAGCTCTGACCAAGGCCCTTCTTCTGAGGAGAAGGACCTTGGTCAGGGAGGTGACCAAGAACCTGATGGTCACAGACAGAGCGCCAGAGTTCCTCTGTACAGAAGGACAACCATCTCTGCAACACTCTACCAATCAGGCCTTTATGGTAGAGTGGCCAGACGGAAGCCACTCCTCAGTAAAAGGCACATGACAGCCCGCTTGGAGTTTGCAAAAAGGCACCTAAAGGACTCTCAGACCATAAGAACCAAGATTGAACTCGTTGGCCTGAATGCCAAGTGCCAGGTCAGGAGGAAACCTGGCACCATCCCTACGTTTTTCATGTTCTTTCTTCAAGAGGGGTGTTATAGTGCACCGGGCGACGCAAAATGAACTCGCCCATTGTCAGACTGGTTACCAGTCCGTATACACACTCGGATGTGTGTGTATGTAGGCTACCTAGTGGAATAGCTAGGTATCCAAGTCGTGCAGGACTTGCATGATCATTGACAAGCAAAATAGCAGTTAGTAGGGCCTCTGCGTGGTTAAAGCACAGATATTGTTTTGCACCAAATGCAAAACTCAAGCAAGAAGTTGCATGCAGCTGTCTAGACAGCATATCAAACACCAGCAAGACACAGACACGCAGTCTAAGTAGTAGTGTTCTTTTTTCAGGACCTCTGTCTCGTGGCTACGATATGGCAGCAACTCTAAAGATTACCCTACATCCTCACACAAAACACTGATTGTTTTTGCTCCAATGCAATGTGTAGGGACTGTGTCCTGCTTGTGCAACTGCAATATCTGTTACAACAGACAGGATGAGGTTGTATAGCTTTCATAATATGTATGTTTGGGAACGTTTGTTCATCTCGCCGCAGGGTTTTTATTTCAAAGAGAGAAACATGAATCCAGATCCTTAGTTTTGAGAAAGATGTTTCCGGAAGGGCGGGAACAGGGGGCAAAAGCTTCCGTATTCGCAGCCACAGACTACATAAAAATGGTATCCACGAGTTCATCTGACTAAGTAGATAAAGAGCCTCTGCCTAAATCCAGAACTTTCACCATTAACATACTCATATGAAATCTGACCTCTGGCATTGACGAACACACTGTCCGTCTTGCAGGTAGAGCGGGGCCTTGCGTACCACCTGACAGCGGGTGCAGCGATGCTTGTCCACACACTGCACACACCCCCGAGGACACGGCTCACACCCACCGCTCAGCTGGCTGGCGAACGAGCTCGCTGGGCACTTCAACACACACACCTGCTCTGCTGACAGGAACCGCCCTGGGAGGAGCACAGGAAGGATACGGTCCGAATACACACAGACACAGACGCAGGCACGCACACTGTCACGGTCTGCAATCAGGACCAGAACTGAACCAGTGGGATGTGCTTATCTCTCTCTTTTTCACAGGGTTTAAGGTGACCTCACTGGAAACAGACGAGCGCACACTACAAACATTCGGACAAATTGACAGGCAGAAATATCGTCAGACAGACCTTTCGCACAGGTTTTACACTGGCTCTTCTCCTCTCCTGAACATGAGTCACAGGAGGCATGGCAGGCCTCACACTCTCCTTCACCTGCAGGGAAGAACACGAGAAAACACCAAACAAGCCAATATCATACAGTACCAGGGGATTTATTCTCATAATAATCATAGCCTACAACTAAAGTTGGTGGGATTAAAAAGTTACATTTTCAAAATGGCTTTCCTGCAGCAAGGTGCAATGTAACAAACTCCCTCACAGGGTAAAGTGAAGTGCCAAAGTCATTTGCAATCATCTAACAATAACTTGTGTAATGAAATACATTTCTGAAGTATGCCCTAACAGTGTGGTAACATCCACTTTGAAGCACATTTACTGCAGTATAGGTGAACTTTTGAATGATCCATTATCTGGTTATTTTCTGGTAAATTGATCCTTTAAATCTCACCAGTGAGGAAGGTCTTAACAGGGCAGGAATCCTGTTTAGAGACACACTCCCCCTCTTGCCGGCTCTTCCCCTCCTCACACGACACACAGTCGTCACTGTCGGGACCGCTGCATGTCACACAGTCAGAGTGACACTCTTCACACTCCTGGGTGTCTTCGTCTCCGTAGAAACCGTCCGGGCACTCCGGCACACACTTCCCCTCTGGTTGGAACAGAGCATACTTTAAAAAACATGTCAAGAACACACACACGCAAGCACACACACACACACACACACACACACACACACACACACACACACACACACACACACACACACACACACACACACACACACACACACACACACACACACACACACACACACAAGCAGTTGCACCGACCAAACCCTTACCTGATAAGAAGAGGTCGGTTTCACACCAGTAGCACTCATGTTCGTCACAGCTGACGCACTTTTCATCACACGGCACACAGGTCATCTCCTCTTCGACGCTGAACGTCTTCGCTGGGCAGTTCTTGTAGCAGCCATCTTGGAATCTAAACTCAATGCAAGAAGTTGGTTTGTGTCGTCTTCCTCCACTGCCACCCATTCATTTACATATCACACATGGAGATATTGACAATTGAGGTCATATTCCATAATATAAGGGGGGTTTCGTTCAAATTAAAACAAGAGTTTTATTCCTTGCACTACTTACTTGTAAAAGCCGTCAGTGCAGGATATGCAATGCCTGGGGTTATCTGACGAATACAGAAAAACGCACTCAGACATCTTCTCATCCTATTCCCCTCCCCATGGCCCTCGACAACCGTGTTCAAACTGTTAGATAGATATGTTTCACAAGGGTAGACTAACTTACACAGTACACACTTCTTACAGCCTTCCTCACAGGCCATACAGTCATCATACTCTGGATCCTCCACCTCACCTGTAGAGGGAGAGAGGGAGAGAGACAGAAAGACAGACAGACAGAGGGGAGCCAGACAAAGAGAGCGAGCGAGAGTGAGAGAGAGCGAGTCAGAGAGAGATGGGGGAAAAAAAAGAGGAATTACGATTCTCTATGGAGACAGAAATACTTCAAAGACTTTTCTTTTTCATGTTCATACCTGTAGTGACAGGTATTACATAAGAACACAACATCAAACAACACAACATCCTGGCTATGTCTGTCACCTTCTCCACACTCCAGTCGGGTGCAGACTCCATCAGTGGTGTAGTAGGAGGAGTTACAGCGCAGGCAGTGTGTGGCGGAGGTGCAGAGCTGGCAGTTGTCAGGGCAGGCCTCGCAGCTCTTCTCCTGGGTATGGTAACGGCCTTCCGGACAAGCGTCGACACAACCCCCCTTGTACAAGTAGCGGTCCATGTTGAATTTATCTGAGGGAAACGCATATGGACAAGCATATGGATGGATGGACAAGCATACGGATGGATGGACAAGCAGGCAGGCAGACAGACGCACAATCGTTACACATACAACACACTATTAGTCTATTACAGTAAAATATAGTTTTGTTAGTGGTATAAGTGCAATGTGTTTGTTGTCCCAGAGCCAGAGCATGTGTCCACTGGACTGTGTCAGTTAGAATGACAGGTGTCACTTCCCCTCACCGGTGTCACAGCTGGTGCAGTTGGCAGGCCCTCCATCCAGGCACATGGCACAGGTGTGGTCACACAGGTGGCACTGCCCACCTGACTGGTACTTCCCCCGGGCACACTGAGCCACACAGCAACCCTGATCCAGAGACCTGAGACAATGAGACAACAACGCCTAACTATTAAACTACATATGCTTCCGGTGGAGCATGCTAGCGGTACTTGTACACTTCCAGTCATTGCGCTAACGCTAGTAAGCATTGGTTCGTGAAACTATTTCCAACTTGCTTATAACGGCACGCAGAGACATAAAAATGGTATCCACCACGAGTTCATCTGACTCTGAATAAGTAGAAAAACTGCTTAATGGCCAGATTCTCGCACTATCCGTTTAAAAAAAAGGTGCAATCTGCCTGTTTCACTGCCTGTAAAAAGTGCTGGCCCTTGTTTTTGCCTCTAGGCTAATTCTGTTTTTGAATTGCCTTGTGTTACCAAAAGGGAATATAAAGTTACCAGAATGCACCTTTTATATGTAAAAATATGTGTCTCAGACAGGATGACACAGGAAGAGAGCATTTTATATCCATGGCTGAACTGTACAGTATGTCACCTGAATCAACCTCTTTGTTATGACATCTGTAAGTCTGCTCCAGTTTATCTGACCTGTTTCTCAGACCATAGACACATCTAGAGGGGCCACAGATGATACAGTCCTAACCATAGATTATAGGGATACTTTGGGATTTTGGCAATGAAGCCCTTTATCAACTATGGCCCCTCTTGGTGAGTCTATGGTGAAGACTATCAGCTGTGAGCCTTCTAGGTGAGTCGACGGTTAGGCCTGTATCAACTATGGCCCCTCTAGGTAAGTCTATGATCAGGACTGTATCAACTATTATCCCTCTAGGTAAGTCTATGGTGAGGACTGTATCAACTATTGCCCCTCTAGGTGAGTCGATACCAATTTTATGTCTGTCTGTGTCCAGTGTGAAGGAAGTCAAGAGGTAGTTTTGTGAGCCATTGCTAACTAGCGTTAGCGCAATGACTGGAAGTCTATGGGTATCTGCTAGCATGATACCTCTAACTTCCTTCAGACTGGACACAGTGACATAGAATGGTATCCACGAGTTAATCTACTGTAACTCTGGGGAAGCATATAAAGGGAGTCATTGGCAAAAGACATGAAGCGACAGAGGAGATGCCCATTCATTTTCAATGGAGCTAGAGGGGGGCGGAATTCTATCCAGGCGGAGCGATCGGCGGTGCTCATGCATGTGAAAGCCACTCAGCCAAGGCGGAGAAAATAAGAATCTCCTCCATTATGGGGAAATCTGCTTCGCCCCATCTCTTCCTGTATGGAAATCCCTTTACCTAGAGGGGCCACAGCTGTTACAGTCCTCACCAGACTCACCTAGAGGGCCATAGTTGATCCAGTCCTCACCATAGACTTACCTAGAAGGCTCACAGCTGATACAGTCCTCACCATAGACTCACCTAGAGGGCCATAGTTGATCCAGTCCTCGCCATAGCCTTACATAGACACCATACTTACCTAGAAGGCTCACAGCTGATACAGTCCTCCCCATAGACTTACCTAGAGGGGCCATAGTTGATACAGTCCTCCCCATAGACTCACCTAGAGGGGCCATAGTTGATCCAGTCCTCGCCATAGCCTTAGATAGACACCATAGACTTACCTAGAAGGCTCACAGCTGATACAGTCCTCCCCATAGACTTACCTAGAGGGGCCATATTTGAAACAGTCCTCACCATAGACTTACCTAGAGGGGCCACAGCTGATACATTCCTCTGACTTTGGGCCTGTACACTTCAGACACGTGGCATCACATGCATGGCACTTCCCATGGCTGTCCTGGTACTCTCCTGAATGCAAAGCACAAAGGCAACATTTTACATTGATGTTGCTCTAATTCCATGTAATTACCCTGTAGTATTTTAATACAGAACATAAGTATTCAGCTGTACCTAGCAACTGCAGATGAGGCATTTACAACTATATTTGATTTGTATTGAAAGGAAACTGATCAGATTACGTTTAATTAGATATATGTATATATAGATAGATATAGTTATATATAGATATAGTATAGTTACTTTGTAATAATAATATAACATGTGACCTACACTAACACAGTAGCTATATACGATTCACTATCTGAATAGACCAGGGTGAAAGTAGAATTCATTCTTCGCTGTAAGTGCTGTTATTGTGAAGTGGAAACGTCTAGGAGCAACAATGACTCAGCCACGAAGTGGTAGGCCACACTGCTGAGTGCTGAAACGCGTAGAGTGTAAAAATCGTCTGTCCTCGGTTGCAACACTCACTACCGAGTTCCAAACTGTCTCTGGAAGCAACATCAGCACAATAACTGTTCGTCGGGACCTTCATGAAATGGGTTTCCATGGCCGAGCAGCTGCACACAAGCCTAAGATCACCATGCGCAATGCCAAGCGCCAGCTGGAGTGGTGTAAAGCTCGCCGCCATTGGACTCTGGAGCAGTGAAAACTTTCTGTGGAGTGATGAATCACGCTTCACCATCTGGCAGTCCAACACACGAATCTGGGTTTGGCGGACGCCAGTAGAACGCTAGGCCCCTTAGTTCTAGTGGAAGGAAATCTTAACGCTATAGCATACAATGACATTCTAGATGATTCTGTGCTTAAAACATTGTGGCAACAGTTTGGGGAAGGCCCTTTCCTGTTTCCGCATGGCAATGACCCCGTGCACAAAGCGAGGTCCATACAGACATGGTTGTCGAGATCGGTGTGAAAGAACTTAACTGGCTTACACAGAGCCCTGACCTCAACCCCATCGAACACCTTTGGGATGAATTGGAACGCCGACTACGAGCCAGGCCTAATCGCCCAACATCAGCGCCCGACCTCACTAACGCTCTTGTGGCTGAATGGAAGCAAGTCCCCGCAGCAATGTTCCAACATCTAGTTGAAAGCCTTCCCAGAAGAGTGGAGGCTGTTACTGTATAACAGCAAAGGGGGGACCAACTCCATATTAACGCCCATGATGTTCGTCGAGCATACTTTTGGTCATGTAGTGTATTTCCAGCCTCCAAACAGTGGTGAATGGGAAGAGACATCTGTTACACAAAACACCAAAGTGTAATGACATTTGGCGATTGTCATTAGGCCAGAATTGATGCATCCACTGCTGTCCACGCGCGTCTCGGTGTGGGCCACTCATCTCTACCTTGGCAAAATGTCTGTGTTCTTGTGGAGCCACATTGCATTTTGGAGCGTAGGCTATACAACACGTTTTCATGTCCATTCGCTCATTTTTCATGCCTCTGACATGCAGTAATGATAAGAGGCTGTGTAATAGCCTACAGTTTTCTTGAAATGTAGTTTTAATAATTGTGATAGGCTCACGTTTTAAGGTATGGTGTACCCCCACTATTTAATTTGCTAGGATGCCGTACCGGACCGTACCGCCAGGATGCCGTACCGGACCGCTAGGATGCCGTACCGGACCGCTAGGATGCCGTACCGGACCGTACCGCTAGGATGCCGTACCGGACCGTACCGCCTTACTTTCACCCCTGGAATAGACACTGGGTTGTACGAGTGAGTTTAAGGAGAGTGATTGATTGATTGACTGACCATCACCACAGACAGTGCTGACCATACACACTTTGTCCATAAGACTGTGTCCACCAGCACAGCTGCTGCAGTTCACCTTCCCCGCTCCCACACAGGTGAGACAGCTGGCATCACACCTGAGGAGGTACCAGCAGACTGGCTGAGATTACATAAACACACACATGTGCACAGAAATAGACAGACACAAACACACAATAACACACACACACAATAACACACACACACAATAACACACACACACACACACACACACACACACACACACACACACACACACACACACACACACACACACACACACACACACACACACACACACACACACACACACACACACACACACACACACAGCAGCTAGCCTTGCAGTTAGAGCATTGGGCTAGTAACCGAAAGGTCACTAGTTCGAATCCCCAATGTGAAAAATTGGTCAATGTGCACTTGAGGAAGGCACAACCTTAATTGCTCTAGGGTAACCATTGAAAATGGCAGACCCTGGCTGTGACCCCACTCTCAGTGGGAGTTTTAAATATGCAAAAAAAAACACGTGTAAAATAGGACAAATAAGCACCCACCAAATTATTATTATACACATTTTGGAATGAGGCCAGCCATAATAATAATGAACAACCCACCGACACCAAGACACAGAGCTCACTCACCTCCTGCATATCCTGGGTCCATCACTAGTTTTTTGTGGGCTGCTCTCCGTGGCATAGAAGCCAGCACTACAGGAGGAAACACACCTCCACTCCTCCATCAGGTACCCATCAGCACACTGGTTACACGCCTCAATGCCCGCACCTGTGATAACACACACGTGCACGCAGGCAAACACACACACACATGCAGGCACACATACAAAACACACGCACTGTAACCCATCTAAACACCTGCATCTGGAGACACATAAATTGTCCCTCTCATGACACAATATCGCTTCAGGTAGATGGTGACGCTGATAACTATTTCCATGATTAGTACTGTATATGTATATGTGTGTGTATATATATATATATATATACATACACACAGTATATGCTTGGTTTGGTATGATCCAAGTCACCCCTCCCTTTACCTGCACAGGTGGCACAGGCCTCGTGGCAGGGCTCGCAGGTGCTCTCCTGTTCATTGTGGTAACTTCCTGGTCCACAGCTCCTCTGGCAGCGGTTCCCCAACAGGCTGGAGGGGGGATAGATAGATAGCGAGATAGAGAAAGACTCATCATTATCTGGGCTCTGTGTTCCGACCCAGAGCACACACTCATTGAGAAGTTTCATCTGATAACTCTCAACATCGCAAAATGCAGAAAATATTATAATAGGAGTTTGCTTTGTTGCAATAGATTTAGAATATGTGTGTGTGTGTGTGCGAATTAGTATTCTGTGGCGGAGATGGAGAATCACTGTGTACAGAGAAGAAATGCATGAGTTGGTAATTCGGGCGTCATCAGAGGGATTGGTTCACCTTGTGCCCGATTTGCATTCTGTGCAGATGTTCGCCGAGGTGCATCTCAAGCAGTTTTCACTGCACTTCATGCACATATTTGCATCTGTGGGGAAAACAACAATACAAGCATTCATACCTGCCAAATATAATTCCACTCCAGTTGAAGTAAAAGCCGTGTTCATTAAGCACATATTCAGTAGAGACATCGGCTTGGTTTTCACAACAATACAGAATAATATCCTTAAAACCCTTTACACTTGTGGGAATTGGCCTATATGGATAGGGCTAAATTGAAATGTTTCTTACATAAGAAATATGAAAAGCATGTGCATAACAATCTTAGCAATTGAAATGGAACAGTTTGGAGATGATGGGAACATTATTAGACCAAAGGTGAGGACACAACAAGTTCACCTGACAAGTCTGAATCACTGTTGATTTTATTTCTAGTTTACATTTACTGCATACCTTCAGTAACATGATAAGAATATTGCAACATAAAACAAATTGGTGTCTCCAAGTGGCCATACAACTCTCCAAAGTGTGCACAGTTCCTAAGCAATTTCTATGCTATGATTCAAAGAAGAGTCTTCAACTATGAGGTGCTTTTTTGAGCTCTCCTAGCTGTGCCGTTGAGGAACTAGAGCAAGCACACTTGTAGTTGTTTTGGTTGGAACACAATCCTCCATCCCAGCCATCACACAATCCAAACATGGTCCATTATAAATCCCAATCTGGCTCAGATGGGCATCATTTGAAGGCTTGTTCTATTGCCTACATGACTAGCTAAGTTAGAAAATACGATATTACAGTGTTAGGCTTTCAAAAGCAATTCAGGGAAACAGATCATCATTTTGGTGTGCATAGAATGGAGTCAGGAGTGCATTCAGTTGCGTGATGCAGCATAATTTTCATAACAAAAGACAAAAATAGTCTCATTCGGTTCAGAACAACCCAGGGTATAACAACGATATGATATGGAAATGTGAAGTGCACATTTTGATTCACGGATGTTTGGCTTGTTTGTATGACATCAAAGCAGTATTTATTATAATCCTCAACGTCTCATCTTTCAAAATACATAAAGTCCTCTTAAATGTACAGAATTTCCCTCACTCAAACAACAAAACATTTGCAAACGTTTTGCCCAAACAGCGGGAGGGATGGGGGCAACTTCCTGTCATGCGAGGTGGGTGGAGTAATAAAGGCCTAGTTCACACATTTTGTGGAAATTTATTTTAATTTTTTTATATCATTTTATATTTGATTTTGATTTATCAGAGGGTTCTGCAGCACCCTCAGCACCCCTGCTTCCTGCATCTATGCGAATGCAGGTACGAGGGCTACCCTGTTGAACGTTAATGTTAAGTGGATGGCCGTATTAAACATTTACTCATGAGTTATAAAGCTCAGATAGATAAATAGTAAATAACAAAAAATATTTATATATATGTTTTGCATGCACTTTTTGCACCAGCATGCAATGCTATAGTAAATAGTATGAGAAATAGTACAATAGTCACAAAACAAAATACTCCACAATGCAAGTAACCATTTCACTGTACTGTTTACACCTTCTGTATCCTATGCATGTGACAAATAAACTTAGATTTTATTCAATATAGTGTGTGTTTACCAGAGACGGTAATGTGGAGAACAACATGACCTGCACTAAAGTCGAATTATGATATAACGTTAAGCCAACGAGACAGTGTCCAAGTTCTAAAATTCTTAGTTAGAATGCCCGGCTTTTATTTCGTCACACTCACAACCGTAAGCCATTTTCTGTAATGGGCCATTAACTTGTGAGTTTATTTTCCTGTAATAATAAATACAAATTAGATCAAGTTAAGACGTTGTCAGCTATATGATATGGTGATTATTTGACCTGGCTAGCCAGCTAACTTAACATTAGCTAGCTAGCTAACAATCTAGAAACAAACCAAAACATTGTTTAGAAAGTAGCTTTTAGTTGCCTGGTTTTCTAGACTGACATAAACTAAATACATGTTTAAACGGATGGGTTTATTGGTGTTAAAATACACCAGCTATGTTATTTTGGACCACCAGGTTGCTGACGTCATGCAGCCTGTAGTTGTTGTGTTTATGCTTTCTCATAACGACAACGACAAATTGTATATCACTGCGACAACTGTCTACAGATATGTCGATAGACGTAGTATAAACCAGCCTTTAGTCTTTAAATCTTTTGTTGTTTAGTACACTACAATACTCACTCTGTTTAGCACATGGCCTCACATGTGAATCCTTAAAGAGATGGGTGGGGCTAAGGCTTAAGAGGGTGTGAACAATGCTGAATGGGTGTAGACAAAGAAGAGCTCTCCAGTAGGTGTACCAAAAATATTCAAGAGCCATTTTCTCAAAAGTGGGGTTACAAGTTAATCAACTTTCATAGCAGAATTACTTTCCCATTGTTCCATAACTGTAGTGTATAATATACAATTTTCTAGCTCTGAGTCTATACTTTTATCCAATGTAAAAAAACACAATTTCAAATGTTGTCTACATAAGACCGAAACAAGCTGGTCGGTCACATATACTCACCATCAACTTTACAATTGACATGCTGTAAGATTTCAGCTGCCTTATTACTGTAATTATTTTTTATAACTAGTAGTCAGGGAAAATCCAAGAAATGTCCTGGTGCACTGCTCTAATTCATTGTTTTCTCCTTCCCGCTGTGAACGACCACAGAGTTGGCTAACAAGTCTAACGATTCGTCACCATATCACCTTACATCTACTATAAAGTGTGTCCCTCTGTGATGAACACAAAGTGGTTTTGTTTCGCATCTTCAAATTGTGTTCAAGTTTTTAAAATTAAATTCGATATAAATCGATGTGTGTTGCATCCTATTCCCTATACAGTGCACTACTTTGGACCAAAATTCGATGAGAGTCTAGCCATAAGTAGCGCACTACTTAGGCATTAGGATGTCATTTGGAACACAGCCAGGGACATACCATGGTCCAAGTAATAATTGTCACCACAGCTTGCCGTGCAACTACTGGTTCCCTCGGTCAGGTGGTGTCCAGCGCGACATGTAGTACACTGGTCACTGCGGCTGCCCGTGCAGATTTCACAGGAAGAGAAACACTTCTTACAGCGACGCCGGTCACCCCAGAATCCCACTGGGCACACAGACACACACGTCCTGTAAGAGAGAAAGCACATGCCTTGTTGGTTGGTTGATGTTGTTTAGAGCAACACTAGGATTGTCTCCACATGGGACCCATACTAAACTGTGTGTCCTGCAGAGTTCAAAGCTGGAAAGCCGGAGGGCTACTGTGAGAAACATCTGTGACTCGATAACAGCCAATTAAATGAGGTTCGTAAATATGTGATAATGGGCCGCCAGACTATTGCGGCAGCCCATGATTTTTTCTTATTATAAAGATGCATATCATCAATTTAAAGCCTGAGTGGGAGACCTAGTGCAACGTCACTGAATCCAACCTATACATTTAGAGTCAATAGTCTAACCTAGTGTTATTCTTGAACTTGAGGAAGAGGTGTAGACATGTGACACACTGCTGGGGGCCTGGTCCCTCACAGCCATCCTCACTGCACTCTGGGTCACATCGGCCTGGAAGGAACAAAACAAAACTTAATTTCTCATAATGCATTTTCATAGCCTGGAATAATTCATTTGACAAAGCAAGATAGTCAGAATAGGGTAAGCATCTCTTACAAACACACAAAGTGGTGGATCCCTTAAAACTTGGTGAAGCCTTAAGACTTAAGACTTGACGTAGGCTACTAGTTAAACAAATGGAGCTCTGATGCAGGCCACAATTAGCAGTTAGATTCCGGCATCTAAAAGCTATAAAAAGGTGTGATAATTGTGTGTCGTCTTGTTCCAAAGCTGCTCTGTGACAGCGGGTAAAGTGACTCACCGCTGTATTCCTCAGTGAGGTCACCACCGTCAGTTGGCAGCTCTGCCGAGCGGGCTTGCTCACGCCGCATGGAGTATGGTTGCTCTGAGGTGCCATAAAGCACTAGAGACCACTCTCTCAATTCCCCTGTAAATCAAATGGAGAGAGAGGAAGAAAAAACGACATGTTATCAGGTTTTTCCTAACTACATGACTTGACCAGAATCAACTAGGGCCCGAAGTTTCCTGGTCAGGTCACGTGATCAGGAAAAAACTCAGGACTCTACTCATGCGTAACAGTATTTGATATCTGGTGTAATTCTTGTGGTATTGAATGATGGTAGAAGTATAGCATGACAGACCTGTTTCACTGTTGTCCCTTTGTTGAGAGGGAGTATCCAGGACATCCAGACTCCACTCTCCTGATGCCTTCTCCCCCCAGCAGTGAGTGGTCATGAACTCCCAGCTCTGGAAGCCCTCAGTGGAGTGGTCAAGAGGCCTGGACCAAAATACAACCACGGTATAATAAACTCAGCAAAAAAATAAACGTCCTCTCACTGTCAACTGTGTTTATTTTCAGCAAACTTAACGTGTAAATATTTGTACGTACATAACAAGATTCAACAACTGAGACATAAACTGAACAAGATCCACAGACATGTGACTAACAGAAATGGAATAATGGGTCAAAAGTAACAGTCAGTATCTGGTATCTGCAGATTTGGCAGTTCTTGCTGTGAGATGTTACCCCACTCTTCCACAAGGCACCTGCAAGTTCCAGGACATTTCTGGGGGGGAATGGCCCAAGCCCTCACCCTCCGATCCAACAGGTCCCAGACGTGCTCAATGGGATTGAGAACGGGATCTTCGCTGGCCATGGCAGAACACTGACATTCCTGTCTTGCAGGAAATCACGCACAGAACGAGCAGTATGGCTGGTGGCATTGTCATGCTGGAGGGTCATGTCAGGATGAGCCTGCAGGAAGGGTACCACATGAGGGAGGAGGATGTGTTCACTGTAACCCACAGCGTTGAGATTACCTGCAATGACAACAAGCTCAGTTCGATGATGCTGTGACACACCGCCCCAGACCATGACGGACCCTCCACCTCCAAATCGATCCCGCTCCAGAGTACAGGCCTCAGTGTAACGCTCATTCCTTCAACGATAAACGCGAATCCGACCATCACCCCTGGTGAGACAAAAACGGCGACTCGTCAGTGAAGAGCCCTTTTTGCCAGTCCTGTCTGGTCCAGCGACGGTGGGTTTGTGCCCATAGGCGACGTTGTTGCCGGTGATGTCTGGTGAGGACCTGCCTTACAACAGGCCTACAAGCCCTCAGTCCAGCCTCTCTCAGCCTACTGCGGACAGTCTGAGCACTGATGGATGGATTGTGCATTCCTGGTGTAACTCGGGCAGTTGTTGTTGCCATCCTGTACCTGTCCCGCAGGTGTGATGTTCAGATGTACCGATCCTGTGCAGGTGTTGTTACATGTGGTCTGCCACTGCGAGGACCATCAGCTGTCCGTCCTGTCTCCCTGTAGCGCTGTCTTAAGCGTCTCACAGTACGGACATTGCAATTTATTGCCCTGGCCACATCTGCAGTCCTCATGCCTCCTTGCAGCATGCCTAAGGCATGTTCACACAGATGAGCAGGGACCCTGGGGATCTTTCTTTTGGTGTTTTTCAGAGTCAGTAGAAAGGCCTCTTTAGTGTCCTAAGTTTTCATAACTGTAAGTTTTCATAATTGCCTTACGTCTGTATGCTTAGTGTCTTAACGACCCTTCCACAAGTGCATGTTCATTAATTGTTTATGGTTCATTGAACAAGCATGGGAAACAGTGTGAGAAACGGGGAGCTAGCGGCCCGTTCCCGACACTACCCGGTAATATGTAAGGCGCCAAATTCAAAATCCAAAAGTTGAATTATTAAACATTCATCAATATACAAGTGTTGCATAGTCATCAAAAGTTCTGCTTCTTGGCAATATCACAGCGTTGTCAGATTTCAAAAAGGCTTTACGGTGAAAGCACAACATTTGATTGTTTGAGGATAACACCTCTAACATTTATGCATTAGCATAAATTCATAACCAGTGCGGGTCACACAAAACCCATATAAGTGCTAAAATAAATCACTTACCTTTCGAAGAACTTCTGCTGAGGGCATCCCAAGTGTCCAATTTATTATATCCATAAATCTCAGTTTGGTTGGCGCGTTATGTTCAGAAAATCCACCGTCGAGTCGCCCATTGAACCGTGAAGAGAACGCGTTCAAATTATACCTATCAACTTTGTCCAAATCAAACATAATTTATAATGCATCCTTAGGTATCCTTTTATGTATATTTACTATAATATTTCAACCGGATTATGGCCTGAACGATATAGCCTGAAAAAAACAGAGCGCGTGAGACCGTGAACGCGCATGTCATTCTATTGAGTTCCGGGGTCCACGTCTAAATTCTTCTTCTATTGGCTTCTAATTCAACCTAAGGTCATGAAACCCTGTCTAAAGACTGTTGACATCCAGTGGAAGCCATAGGTACTGCAGTCTAGGTCATCTACAAAATAAACTGCAAATCCGGATGGATTTTCCTCTGATTTTCGCCTGCTATATCAGTTATGTTATACTCACAAACATTATTTTAACGGTTTTAGAAACTTCAGAGAAATTCCTATCTAATAGTACTACTTATGTGCATATCCTAGTTTCTGGGCCTGAGTGGCAGGTATTTTACTTTGGGCACGCCAGACTCTCCAAAACCGACACCTCGGCTGATGATAAAGTTAAACCCTTTACAATGAAGATCTGTGAAGTTATTTGGATTTTTACGAATTATCTTATCTTTGAAAGACAGGGTCCTGTAAAATGGACTGTTTTTTGTTGTTGCTGAGTTTATATTGACCACTATGACCAGGACCACAACACAACCATGGTGTAATATAATGCAAATGTGACCCGGAAACAAAATACAACATGATAGAGCCATGTTACACTGTCCTTTCTGGATTCTATCCATACCCAAAGTTTGTCATTACGTTTTCAGACCCAAAATGTCATCCAATGTCCACAACTGTCCACGTCCCATGCCCTCTGTTGTGTAGACCCTACGTTTCCTATTCATTGTGGGATGTATCTGGGATCTACAGAAGATGGCGAGGGATATGGACTTATCTCCACATTAGACCACTTTTTGGTGAACTACCACTAACTCACTTAGCACAACATCAGCCAGTTTGTATCATCAACAAATATTTTAAATTTGTTATGAGTGGGTGAAGCGACCAATCCCTCTACAGTACAACACCCTTTTCACACTATCATGCCAACCTGAACCGTACTTTGTTCCTTTTCACATTGTCCTTTTCACAGCTCCAGGAACTATGGTGGATGTGTAACCAGGCCAGCGCAATACAGTTCATATTGTCTTGGCTCAGAAGTGTGAAAAGGGACTTACCTGTTTGCCAGTAGCTGTGACTTGGTCCCAGCGGGTGACGTGAGTGTGATGGAGAGGTCACCTCTGTGACTGTGGGCGATGGTGACATGGATGACTACATGTTCCAGATACACAATGTGCTGCAGGGGATGAAGGGAGCAGCCAGTGGACTCATACACAGACCGCAGCACAAGGCCTGGAGGAATGGTTCTGTTATATGAGTGAGGTAGAGAGCGAGAGAGAAAGAGAGAGAGAGAGAGAGGGGACAGGGGAGCGGAAGAGAGGGAAAGGGGTGAAAGAGAATGTGGGAGAGAGAGTGAGAGAGAAGGACAGAGATACAGAGAAAGAGAGAGAAAGTACGAGCGAAACTTGTGAGGGAATTCCCATGCCGATGGATTCTCTGTGAAGATGGATAGATGGATATGCTTCAAAGGGAATAGAGGATTGTGTCCATGGTGGGAAGCAGTCAGTCAAGTACCTGCTCTGTTGGGTGGGAGCCTCCTTACACACATGCTGGGAGGGGACCAGTCTCCATCGCTCAGCCTCCTTCACCATGCTCTCTGCATCCAGCAGCCCAAAGCCATACAGGTGACTCACTGCCAATGAATAATTGAATGAATGAATTGAATGAATGGACAAAAGGAATACAAATACACTAACAAACAAACAAATAGATGAATGGATCAATGACTTAAGTAAGCAATCAATTAAGCAATTGGTTTAGTCAATCTAGCAATTAGTCGGTCAATCTAGATAGGAATGTCTTAAATGTGGTTGTTTGTCGTTTATTGTGTAGTGGTACATAAATAATTGTTCCCTTGTATGTGTTTTTGAATGCCAATGGAAATTATTACAAATGAAGGAAAGCCCTTTTAGTTTTCTGTAGCCAAGGGTTAAAGGAACACAAACTCATTTGTGGACAGGGTATGGGGAGCAAATTCAATCAAATCAGATACCCTGGTATCCAGCTCCGTTGGTGTGCCAGTCAGGGGAGGTCAGGTGACTGGCCTGTGACGTTCTGACAATAATGTGCTGCACGTCCCTCCAAGTCAGCAGTGGGCTGGATCAGGGTCCCACAGACAAAAGTTAACAACACTGTATAGCATATTATCATATTATCTGTATAGTAATACCCCAAAAATACTCTCAATAGCTTATAACTAGGGCCAGCAATTTTTCTTGACCACATGACCTGACAAGGAAGAATTTGCACTTCAAGTTTTAGCCTTTAACTAGGGCCCAGAGTTGTTCCTGGTCAGGTCATGTGGTCAAGAAAACCCCCTTGTTACCTAAAATATTATCATTAGACTTAGATATTGGTGATGATATCTCTAGGAAAGTAGGTTACTTGGCCTCCAGGGCGAGTGCGATGACCCCTGCTGCCATTGGAGCGGAGACAGAGGTCCCAGAATGCTCCTTGCTACAACCTTGTTTCAGGTCCAATGTTACCTGCCAGATAGAAAGTCTTGCTGTGTGACTATAAAATGTTACAGTAGATGTGCTATTATGCCTTATAAACATCATACAGGGCTTTAAAGATACACTTTGTAACTTTCAGTTCATTTAATTTCCCCTGTGACGACTACAAATATTCACCCCATCCTTTCATTTCACAAACAAGCGCTGAAGTGGCTGCACATGCAGCTATTGTATCAAATCAAATTTAAATTTATTATTTATAAATTTACTCGTCACGTATAGCCGGGTTGACTCACCATCTTGGCTCCCTGTCTGTCGGTGGAGAAGGAGCTGTAGGTGGAAGCCAGTGTCGAGGGGCATGGCTCCAGGTAGTCGGGCCTGGCCCCGCTATGGGTGGTGCTGCTGATGGAGATGGTGTAGATGCTGTTGGTGTAGCCGTCACAGGAGCAGTGATCCCTGCTCCGCCCACCGTTACCCGACGCCCACACGAAGATGGAGCCACGTCCCTTCCTTCCCTGGGGGGGGGGGGGTCATGGGAGTAGTAGTTTTGGTCAAATTACCTTCATCAAGGTTTTATAGGATTTGGATTCTAGACACTGATCTAGGGTTGTTCTTGCGTATTCCCTCACCGTTGGTTTAGATTAGGGGGCAAACTGATCCTAGATCTAAGGGCACCCTTCTCCCCTGTGATTAATGCCAAGCGTGAAGAGTCACTAATGATTCATATTTGTATGTTATTTACATATTGATATGAAGATAAAGACAAGCACTAGAAGTAAACATACAGCCTGAGGCCAAAGACAAACACAGACACACCACACATGCACACACTGACACACACACACAGACAGCTATAATTTCGTGACATTTCAGGACTTTTGGTGGAGCAAAATTGTTTGACCATTGAAAATTCTATTTTCCCTAACCTTGACCCTAACCACAAAAACCTCCTCCTTAAACTTAAAATAACATTTGAACAAATTCAGGACATGAAAAAAGTCCTGTCTTTTCGAGTTATTGTTTTCCTACCTTGTCAGGACATTCTGTTGAGTTGACATTGGGGCCCTGATAAGGTAGGAAAACAAGTATACACACACGTGCACATGCACACACACAGTGGAGAATAAACGTTTTGACTGTACTGACGCAGAGGAGGTAGACAGACACACAGAGATACACACACACTCACAGTGATACACACACACACACTCACAGTGATACACACACACACACACACTCACAGTGCGTATGCCGTTGTCTAATGCGAGGCGAGCCAGAGGGCCAGGTCCTTCCACAGTCCTCCCATCATCCTCCGGACCCCAGCTGGCAGAGTAAATATCAATGTGCTGCTGCCTGAAGCTCAGGGATTGGGCCTCTACTATGTCCGTCACATCTCCGTCCAGCATACGAATGCCTGCAGATACGGGAGTGGGATGGACCTTCATAACCTTAGCATTCACTACATAGGATGGATCGCCCATAGGAGTAGACTAGAGTGAGATTATATTTTTTATGGGACCACCTGACTTAGAGGAGACCTTCAGCACCATACAGTATGCATGCATCTTCAATATACAATATATCTTCTATTTAATATTTTTTAAACTGAATATACAGTATTTGTCCATATTTAATGTGCTGGCACCAAGGAGATACATATATATATTTTTTTACAGCCTTCTTCTCCCCAATTTCGATCTTGTCTCATCTCTGCAACTTCCCAACCGCCTCGGGAGGCAAAAGTCGAGTCATGGGTCCTCCAAAACATGACCAGCCTAACCACGCTTTTTAACACCCGCCCGCCAGGCGCACCAATGTGTCAGAGGAAACACCATTCAATTGATGACCGAAGTCAGCATGCAGGCGGCTGGAGTGCAATGAGCCAAGTAAAGCCCCCCCCCCCCTAACACAGATGAGCCTGGGCCAAATTGTGCACCGCCCTATGGGACTCCCGATCACAGCCGCTTGTGATACCGCCCGTGATCGAACCCGGGTCTGTAGTATCGCCTCTAGCACTGCGATGCAGTGCCTTAGACTGCTGCGCCACTCGGGAGTCCCCTACATTTCATGTTTTTATAAACGTGACTAATAAATAACTCAAAACTCACCACCTATCCGAGCATTGAAGGAGATTCCAACAGTGCACTGGGAGTTATTTGCTGCTGCGGCAACCATCCCAGCACATTTAGTCCCATGGCTTACCAGAAAGAAAAGGGAATGTATACCACATTAGCTTAGTTGCATATGTATGAGGAGACAGGCTATATGTACGACATCAAACTGGCAAAGAATAGACACATTCAAACAAGTGAATATGCATATTCATATAATATGAACATAATATATGAGTGTAATTGTGGGAAAGAATGTAAGTTGCTTTATGAAATTGGCTAAGATTCTACAAAAAGCTGCAATAAGTAGGGCCTTGACTTTTTCCTGTCCACATCAACTTACCACAAAAAAACTCACAGCCCCAGCTATGAGAAATCTGCATATTGAAAATAAGAATAACCTGTTGTCATTGCTGGAGTCGTATCTGGGCGTGGGGTCATCATCATTCCCATTGAAGTCATAGCTGGCAAAGGGGTCCTAAGATATACAGTGACACATAAAAAAAACAAAAGTCAGTGGCTAATTGGCCTTTAGTGTCTTCCAGTCTAGTCTGGTTTGGTCTAGCCTATACTCCACCAGTCAGAGCCTATTGACTCACAAATCAACTAGGCGTGTCTGAACACTAAAGTGGACAAGACGTTTAGCCTGTATTTTAATACTCTGCGTTAACCTTTAAAAGCTCCGGGCCAAGAGCTTTGACTGCATATTGTCTCAGCTCTGGACTTTTACATCCTGGATATATGCCAAATTGCTTTTAATAAATGTCCTCGTGAAGTCTTCAGAAGAGACGGTTCCCGAGGCACTTACATAATTTGACTTGAGATCAGGATGCTCTCTCTCGATGCCGTCATCCAAGATGGACACCACCACTCCCTTCCCTGTGTGTCCTCTCCTCCAGGCTCCCTCGATGTTCATGTAGGAAGGACAGCCCTGGGAGCCCTCACTGCAGTGCTGTTGATGGGGGGAGGATCAGTACATGTCATGTTTACTTGGATCATTAGCTGTTACTTTAGTAATAGTTATAACTACAAGGTGTCCTCGCAAAGCACAATACAAAACAATGGGGCATATGTGGGTAATGCACACAAACCTATAGCATGTTTGTAAATGTATGTTGGACCCTGTTTAAAGATACCTTTTAAACTCATCCTTCCTTCCTTCCTCGGGGTAATCACTGATCTGTTTCGCTTACATTGCTCTCATCAATCATGTCATGTCAGATTAGTGGGTACCTCAAGGTAAGAGAAAGGATGCATTTTAAAAGTGTTGGAACGCGGCCATTACTGTATGTCTGCAGTGCAGTTTTGGCCTCTCAGCTGAGAGATACTCACAATGTACCACAAGCTGCACCACTGGGGGTCATTGAAAATCAGTGTCTGGGTCTGGTTAGGTTGGATGGGGCCTGGGTGAATGTGTTTCGTCCGAACGTCAATGGAGTAGATGTGACTGGCTCTGGAGTTCCTCTTGGTCCTCCAATGGACCACCTGCTGCTGCACCCACTCCACCTGAAGAGGATTGGAGGTTATAGGACTCCTAGTGTAGGCTACTTACAGTAGTATGGAATGCACACTTTCAACAGTACAAGGTGGAGTTCTACATGTTTGCTGAGTCTGCTAAATCCCGTACAGGTAAGAGGTCAAATTATATTGAGTACGTCAATGTCTTTTGTGTGTGCATGTGTGTGCGTGACTGCTTGCTTGTGTGTGTGTGCTCGTTCATGTGCGTGTGTGCAGCATGTCATGCAGCTAATAAATTATATATAAGAGGGTATCAATAACACCTCCAATGGGATCTAGTTACTGTACCTTGGTCTCCTTGGCGATGAGGTCAGTAAAGTCTTTGTTGGACAATGTCGACCGCTTCACCGTCCCACTGTGGCGGAAACTATAAAAGTTGTTCAAGTCTCCAATCTGCACAAAGTAGGAAACACATTTTTTTTTATTTATCTACACAAGTCAGTTAAGAACAAATTCTTATTTACAATGACGGCCTACCGGGGAACAGTGGGTAAGCTGCCATGTTCAGGGCCAGAACAACGGATTTTTACCTTGTCAGCTCAGGGATTCGATCCGGCAACCTTTTGGTTACTGGCCCAATGCTCTAACCACTAGGCTTCCTGCCGTGTATAATCATGCATATGTATCCTAACGAGATCTGCCACTTTTTCAACTGTGTCCCCATGTCTAAATGGCTGATAAATAATGAAGCTGTCATTGAGAAGGTTACTTTACACCCCTACTAGACTTTCAGGCCACGGCAACCTGAGCCCCAGGTACTGAGCCATGGGCTGGGCTAAACCCTGTGGGTACACTCCTTTCTGACACCCAGGTGTATCATAATACCACCATTACATATGTGTGCCTGGACCTGAACAGAATGGAACTTAGGCTAGTACACACAAAACAGACCATGTTCCCATTAGGGTGCTAATAGAGGGAAGGACAAAACAGTAAGAGTAGTGCTTTGGCTATTCTATCTAGGACCATACTGCTGTTTAAACCCATGAGTGGAAAGAATGACTCCTTGGTCCCATTCAAACTATCATACATCGACCTACTGAGTTGTGAGATGACTGAAATCAATCTCTCCTTGAACCAGGGTGGCAAATTGTAGAGTGAGCCTTCCTTTCAGCTCAGAAAAGATGTAGGCCTAGGTCATATGAAAATAGGGCTTTTGGCCTGAATCTTCTGATAAGGAAGATAGTCTGATGTGGGTGCTCACTACAAGGTCAATGACTTGGCTAATTTGATATGGGAGCCTCATGACTGTTTGAAGTCTCAGAAACGAATCTGATGTCTGCCCCAGCCAAACAACCGTGAATGATTCAGATCCAATCCAGCATTTCATGCAAAAAGCTTGTCATTCACATGGGATAGAAAACGTCTTTCATCCAAAATAGGCATACTGTATAGGAAACAGCTAATAAAAATAGACATAGGCTATGTATCAAAATGCTGGGTTGATGGACACATTTGACAAAGGTAGTGCTGGTGCATAAGTAAAGTTAGATATCATGTTTAAGCCGAAGAATAGCGGACTAAACTCCAAGGTGAACTTAATTCTGTCACCAGGAGTTTAGTCCGTTAGCCAAAGAGAAGTTCAGTGGGCCTTGGCTATAGACCGGTGTAACGTTTTTCCCCATATTTGCATTGCAGTCGAATCATGAAAGATAACTTTGTCTCTCCAAATGAAACATTAGGCTACAGTAGAAAAGTATAATGATCATATGCAACTTTGAGGAGAATTTACCTGACCCAAATTGTGAAATCCATATTTCTCCGCTATACTGTCTGCAGAGGCGGGTGCCCCATTTATCCTGATCGCCCAGTCATTTGTGTATATTAGCGGGTGACAGAGTGGCACAAGACTCCCCATCCAAAGAAACGCGAAAATAACCACCATTCCGGTTGGAAGAGGTAAATTCCGTGTCATTTCGCTCAAAAGTTTTTACCAAAGTTTTCTCTCGGGCTCCTTTCACCTTCTGAAGCGCCTTCACATAGCGAGTACGTGGTCATTTACTAAGATAGACCTATGTTCGGAAAAAATACGAATCTTATCGGTGAATGACTGGGTTCAAAACGTGTCCTGCAGAAAATGTAATTTCCCTGTTGATATCTATCAGCGAGGACCAACTTCATTTAGAATGCAGACTAGCCTAGATATCAGATTGCCTTCTTCAATGACCCCGTAGGATCTCCTTTCAGTCACTCGTTGGTGACACAAATCAAATAGGCCTATTATTGGTCAAATTATAGGCCTATATTGCACAATGTTTACAAAGTGATTTGATTGACAAAAATGATATCATTTACAAATGCATGATACATCATTAGTAATGGCCTAGTCTATGAAGGATTTACTGACTGAGACATGTTGACTGTATACTTGAATTACAATTACTCCCTTAGAAGTGTTAACTTGTATGATTAGGCCTAGACTACTCTGTGTGGCAGATGAGTAGCCTTCTTAGGGAGGAGTTGACACCACTGTCCTTGGGAGGTTTTTAACAATGTAATTATGTCAGACTCAGAGTTCCTAATTAGATTGACAATCCCTCCTATTCATTTAGGATCACTTCAAGACAGAGGCCTGCAGATTTACTGCAAAGTATTTACTGGGATCTACACATCAGTGGCATATGGATTTTTGACGTACACTTTTGAGGTAGGAAATCATCTTATATACAATTAATAATATTCCATTTAACTATCTGTTATCCATTGAAAACACAATTTGTGTTTACAATACCTTGACCTGACACCCTCTGAATGAACATTAGATTCACTAGTACAATGAAGTCTCAATCCATTCCTAAAATGTGATAATCTTTTAAATGTTTTGCTGATAGAATATATACTGAACAAAAATATAAACGCAACATGTAAAGTGTTGGTCCCTTGTTTCATGAGCTGAAATAAAAGATCCCAGAAATTTTCCATATGCACAAAAATCTTATTTCTCTAAAATGTTGTGAACAAATGTGTTTACATCCCTGTTAGTGAGCATTTCTCCTTTGCCAAGATAATCCATCCACCTGACAGATGTGGCATATCAAGAAGCTGGTTAAACAGCATGTTCATTACACAGATTCACCTTGTGCTGGGGACAATAAAAGGTCACTCTAAAGTGTGCAGTTTTGTCACACAATGCCACAGATGTCTAAAGTTTTGAGGGAGAGTGCAATTGGCATGCCTGACTGCAGGAATGTCCACCAGAGCTGTTGCAAGATAATTTAATGTTGATTTGCCGCCTCGTTTGAGAAAATTTGGCAGTATGTCCAACCGGCCTCATAACCGTAGACCACGTGCAGCTGGACAGCTGAGGAAACTGTGGGTTTGCACAACTGAATAATTTCTGCACAAACAGTTTTTTTTATTTAACCTTTATTTAACTAGGCAAGTCAGTTAAGAACAAATTCTTATTTACAATGACAGCCTTCCCTGGCCAAACCCGGACGACGCTGGGCCAATTGTGCGCTGCCCTATGGGACTCCCAATCACGGCCGGATGTGATGCAGCCTGGAAATCGTCTCAGGGAAGCTTATCTGCGTGCTTGTCATCCTCACCAGAGTCTTGACTTGACTGCAGTTCAGCGTCGTAACCGACTTCAGTGGGCAAACGCTCACCTTCGATGGCCACTGGCACGCTGGAGAAGTGTGTTCTTCACGGATGAATCCCAGTTTCAACTGTACTGGGCAGATGGTAGACAGCGTCTATGGCGTCGTGTTGGCGAGCGGTTTGGTGTTGTCAACATTGTGTACAGAGTGCCCCATGGTGGCGGTGGGGCTATGTTATGGGCAGGCATAAGCTATGGACAATGAAGACAATTGCATTTTATCGGTGGCAATTTGTATGGACAGAGATCCTGAGGCCCATTGTCGTGCCATTCATCTGCCGCCATTACCTCATGTTTCAGCATGATAATGCATGGCCCCATGTCGCAAGGATCTGTACACCATTCCTGGAAGCTAAACATGTCCCAGTTCTTCCATGACTTGAATACTCACCAGACATGTCACCCATTGAGCATGTTTGGGATGCTCTGGGTCAACATGTACGACAGCGTGTTTCAGTTCCCGTCAATATCCAGCAACTTGGCACAACATTCCACAGGCCACAATCAACAGCCTGATCAACTCTATCAACTCGCGCTGCATGAGGCAAATGGTGGTCACACCAGATACTGACTGGTTTTCTGATCCACGTCCCATACTTAAAAAAATATATATTATAATTTTTTACCCCTTTTTCTCAATTTCATGATATCCAATTGGTAGTTACAGTCTTGTCCCATCGCTGCAACTCCCATACGGAGACTCGGGAGAGGCGAAGGTTGAGAGCCATGTGTCCTCAGAAACACGACCCTGCCAAGCCACACTGCTTCTTGACCCACTGCTCGCTTAACGCGGAAGCCAGCCGCCCCAACGTGTCAGAGGAAACACCGTCCAGCTGGCGACCGAAGTCAGCGTGCATGCGCAAGGGCCTAATGAATTTATTTCAATTGACAGATTTTCCTTATATGACTTAACTCCGTAAAATCTTTGAAATTGTTGCATGTTGCATTTATATTTTTGTTCAGTGTATATTTTTTCATCATCGAGCCATTGCAAGTTTGTCAAATTATTTATTATTGATAAGAATCATTCATTGTACTTCTACATCATGTAGGCAGCGTGCTGTAATAATTCTGCTTGAATGAATTCCCTTTATTCAGTTAAATGTGTTCCTTTTGAATTGCACATTTTAATAAAAGGGTCGGTGATGCAATATGCACATGGTCTTTATCATCTAGTATTTCACTTTGGAAAGAAAACAAACTGTATGAAAGCTGAACAAAACAAAGAAAAAGCACCTCTCGGCAAGCAGTCACAGGACTTTGAAGTTATCTAACATGTCCTTGGAGAGACTGACTTTGATGTTCAAAAAAATTAAGCTCAAACAAACTGCAAATTCCCCTGGAAATAATTGTCAAACTGGATTCTTGAGCACCTAGACTACCCCGCGGGTAGCTAAGGCATCAGCCCTCCTACCTATTTATTTGGTTTTAAAATGTTTTTCTTTAATACTAACTCTTAATGCACCTCTAGAGTACAGGTCCCGAGGGGGTAGTTGTTCAATGCAAATGCAAACATCTTGAAGCTCTGACAGTCTGAAAGTCTTTAGTTTTGTTTTCAGCATTTGTTGCTTATTATTCAAATCTTATAATTATACAATTGTTTGAAAGCGTTCCAAGGGACTTTCTCTGTCTGAGATTGCGTTTTCGGTCTGCTGTTTTACCAGCAATAACAGCTCCTACTGAAAGAAATTGGGTTAGCCCTCATTTTGAATACATCCCCTTTCCCTTCCCCGTTATGCAGTCTAATAAACAGGCTATAGGCCAGGTTGCTTTACCTACACAACCTTCTAATTTAACTAACTAGCTACTGTGACAAGTGGCTACAGGGCTAGGCCTATGATTAAGACAGTTATTCATTACACTTCACAGCACAATAAATATCTCAACCCCATTTTCCTCCTGATAATGGAAACCAGAAAAATCACTCTGTACTCAAAATCACTCCCCGCCTCTTTAACTGGGCTTTATTTACATATAGTGATTAATGCCCTGGTCTTTCTTCACTGTGGTGATGTCGGGGGGTGGCGGGGGAGAATTTAGCTCATATTTTATTAAACCAATCTGCGCCTGAATTGACTCAAACTCGGCAGGTCCTTAATTCATTATTCACTGTTCCCCTGTGACATAGCCACTGCAGCGGCACTACACATGTAGATGGCACTCCGATAAGTGCGGCGGTTCTGCCTTTGAAATCCCTCAGTATGACTTGGTGCCAGCCGAGCTACGAGATGTGCAGAGGCAATGTTTAACTCCCTGCAGTCAAAAAAAAAGTTTATTTTCCATTTCCACTGTGTTTGTGTGTGTGTTTTGTGTTTGTGTGTGTGTGTGTGTGTGTGTGTGCGTGTGTGTGTGTGTGCTCAAATCTTGCATGAAATCCCATATTCTTCTGCAAACTATTCAATATATCATGTTTTCCCTCTCAATTGTTGGCAATACAGGGTCCTCATCTTTCAGCTTAATGAGAAAAATCTTTGTGCAGAATTACAGGTTAGCGATGTATTTAATCAAATCACTAGTGAGGAAATAATAAAAGACATCTAGACGTTTGGCAAAAGACTGTTCCTCTGACAGTTTTTATCACATTGGCTGTACAGTAGAAGGACCGTATTTGTTGTCATCTGATGAGAAAGTGAGACATCGTTTTTCTATTCTTTAACAGCTTAGGCTAATGACTCTTTATAGCATTAATCTTCAGCACGTACAAGGGCAGACATGGATTCCATGCACTTTTGTTGATGCCTCGGGTCAGAATTTGTCAGTGTAGCCTATTAGCTGCATTGCATTGGATTGCGTTACGTTGTGTTGGCCAACTTTGACCCTGGCATCGCTTTGAAGTGTCTCGAAACAGACATTGTGTTCATCCATTTGAACCCATCACTCCTGCTTCTCAGCCACTGTAATGCTATACTCTGACATCTGTCTTTAGACTCACACCGACAGAGCAGAGCTGAATCGATGTGAGAGGGGAGTTGCTTTTGTGTATCGCCCTTATCTGTTCTGCAGCACTGACAAAATGTGTTACCTTTACCGTTTTCCATTCCAACCTGGCTGTGTATTTGTATGTATTCCGAGCCAGTCTTCCTCTCTTCCCCTTTGTTCCTTCCTCCCAGGCAGACCTCAGATCTTCTTTTCTGTTCTGTAATCCCTGCTCTGTCATCAGGATTACAGCTCACTGCTGTACAGGATTAATGACTGACAACTCTACACTCCTCACACAGAGCCAAGGAAGGGAGATGGGGAAAGGCCTCTGGGTGTGTGGGTGAGAGACAACTGTGGTGCTCTGGGGGGAGATAATGTAATATCATCTGGGAGAAGCACTATACATTTGGGGTGTGTATGTTGGAGGGGTTGTGTGTGTGGGAGGGGGATTGTGTGCGTGTGTGTGTTTGTGTGCTTATATTTTTAGGACTGTGATACTTGCACAGCAAAAGCACTTCCACTTATATACCTCATTGGAGCACAACAGGATGCAGGGTTCAGTTGGTGAGCCTCGGGCCTCTATTGAACTGAATTAGGCTGTGTGATGCAATGTCCCATGTGGGTGTGTGTGTGTGCGCGCGTGCGAGAGAGAGAGAGAGAGACTTTGTTACTCTGTCTGTGTGTGTGAGGATCCATGTCCGGGTGCTCAGCAGCAAGAACTTGGCAGTGCTTGCTCTCCAAATGTTCAACCAAGTGTCCTATCTATCGACACACGAGGGCATGTTGCTTGAAACCTGTTCAGAGTTGCAGCCTGAAACAGTTAGGCTGTTGGGTTGTGTCTGTGAATCCTTGAAATATCAATTCTGTCTCTGCAACATCTGCCACACTACATCTGTTCCCAAACGAAACCCTCTGTTCTCCTTCCTTCAGACAACACTGTCTTGTCTGTATTGGGAAACTGTGAGAAAGAATAAGGCTAGGTAGCTGAGTGGTTAGAGCATTGGGCCAGTAACCGAAAGGTTGCTGAATCAAATCCCTGAGTGGACAAGATAAAAATCTGTCATTCTGCCTCTGAGCAGAACCCACTGTTTCCTGGGTGCCGAAGATGTAGATGTTGATTAAGGATGCCCCCCGCACCTCTCTGATTCAGAGGGGTTGGGTTAAATGCGGAAGACACATTTCAGTTGAAGGCATTCAGTTGTACAACTGATTAGGTATCCCCCTTTCCCAATCAATTGCATAAGATTTTGAGGAAAACAAAGGGACTGTTGTTGTCAAACGTTTGTGTAGACTGTTGACACAAGTATGTGTCACGATGAGAAGACCATCACTAACGAGGAATCTGCTGTGTTTTTGGTCGTTTGCAGTCGTCAAGCAGCTGAGGCTTAATTTTGTGAGACGAGCCCCGGAGCGTACAGGACAAGTGGGTCTGCAAAGCCATCTGGGGGACCATGATGCACTGCTTCTGCATCTCCTTGTGTTGGGTTGCATAATGTTTCGGGTCCTGCGTGGCTTGAGGTCAACAGGCGTTTCATCCCAATCGATGTATTTGCATGCTGAAAAGTTGTTAGTTGAAACACCATTGTGTCACGACCACAGTCTTACTAATGTTTAAGTGATTATTCACTCATAATATATAATAATATATGTCACCCAGAGCGACTTACAATCAAGTAAGTACTAGTGCTATAGGTGCTATCTACTTATTCATCCTGTTAAAAATCAATGAGAGCATAAATTACACTACAAACAAACAAATTGTGGTAAAATAGTTTATAGAGCAGTAATCCGTATCTGAAATATAGCAATTCAAGCAGTAGAACACTCTGTTTTATGTACACTTTTTTACTCTCACTTTTTCTTGTGGTTTATTTCTCAGCCTGACTGGGTGTGTGTGTAGTTTTTGAATGATCAATTCTATTAAAAGTTTTAAATAAGGGTCGTCATAATAATTGATTGGCTGAAACATCTCTGGATATAAAAGCTGGTGTTCTGACCTTCGTTTGTCCATTAGTGATGAGGATGGATCCTTCCTCTCTTCTCTCTGTACACTCATTCTTTTCCTCTCTTTTTTCCTCCCTAGTCACTTCCTTATCCTTTCTTTTCTCCTTTTTCTTTTCATCTTCTACACTTTCATTTCTATAATTGCCCCTACCAGGTAGGTCAAGTTTTCAGAAGACTTCAGCACATTTTACAGTACCTCCCTCCCCGCATGAACAACTGATCTCAGGTGCTGAAGAGGCATTTCGGTGCAACTACAACACATGCATGTTCCACTCTCCACTCTATACAGTTCAAACACGTCAGGATCAAAACAGATTCCATTCATCACCACACTAGGGGTCTTCCAGGTCCTTTAAACCTCTTTAATATTTCTT
Source organism: Brachymystax lenok tsinlingensis (assembly GCA_030435695.1). Lineage (NCBI taxonomy): Eukaryota > Metazoa > Chordata > Actinopteri > Salmoniformes > Salmonidae > Brachymystax > Brachymystax lenok. The sequence goes on along the minus strand of CM059815.1, from coordinate 6,658,237 downwards.
ATATACTTCACCTTTTTTAATTTTCCCTCTTGTTTACTGCTTCTTCTAATTCTTGTTTTGAGCGTCCGTTTGATTTTTCTCTCTCCTTCCATATCTGCGCCCCACACTACCACTCAGTCCTCCGCAGTCTTTAGAAGGAGTGTCCTAATTCATTGTGTCCTTCCCTACTCTTCCCCTTTTAAAATTCACAAGAACCAAAAGCACTTCTTCCGGCTCTTCTTGCCGCTGTGAGGGGGGCGTGCCGGTGTCACCGGCAGGGGTGAGTCCTGGCGGTGTGGCGTGGTGGGCTGGGGGGTCACAGCGGCTAGGGGGGAGCCCTCTGGAGGGTCTCCTACCCTCCACGTGCGGGTCACTGCCCCCTCCTGCAGCCGGAAGTCATGCTCCACACTGCAGAGAAGAGACATAATGATTAAGTCACAAATACCCGCCTCTCACTATCATGTCAACCTGAACTGTACCATACTGGCTTGGATATTTTCTTTTCACATTGGGTGCGTTCATAAATCCACTCTTGCAATCTACTCCGATATTACTGCACTCTGGTATGAGAGTCCCACAGCTCAGAATAATTGATGCATGTACAAACAACCTACACCTGGTTGTTATGACAGGTTTCAGTAAACATAAAAAAACTCAATTCAATTCTTGCCAGTAAAACAGTTAAAGTCACTGGCCCTCTAGATAACATGAAAACAGTCGAACCAGGTCTGCTAAGGTAAATCAAATGTTCAGAGTGAAGTCTTCTCTCATTTACTGTATGTCTGGATGTAGCTACCAAGCTAGCCAGCTTTAGCCAGTTAGCTTCGGTGCTTGACTGCCATCGTGAGATCAGAACGCTAGGATCAACTCTACTCTTCACCTAGAGTGTCCAGTGTGTGATCTGACCGCCCTAAGAGTGAAACGCTCTGAATTTATGAACAGACAATCTGACAACGCTCTGAGTCTACGAAAAGTCCAGAGCGCACTCTGTAGGTAATTTACGAACACACCCATTGTTCTTTCCTGTTTGGTTCCAGCAACTGTGGTGGATGAGTAAGCAAGTCAGCACAGCACAGCCTGGCTCGGCTTGGTTCAGCCTGGCTCCATAGTGTGAATAAACCAAAAGAGGGGTAGAAAAAGCAAGGGAAAAAGAAAGGCAGCTAAGATGCTGTTTCGGTGGTGACAGTATAGCTTTAGGGCCTGTATGTAGGAGTAGAGTCAGGTTGCACCCCCTCCATAGTCTATAAGCTATTCAGGTGAGGCATTAATAAATAAACACATCGTAGATAAAGAAAAGCCTAAAAGGATCATATTTACCTGCAGTTACACGTGCTTCCACCTGCAAGCATATTTCTCTATTTCTTTTTTACTTTGCTGCTTGCTGTTCTTTCTGATTATGCAGTGAGTGTCCTAGTTAGGTGGAGTTTCTCATCACAGCACAGATGCTAAGATGAAGAGAGGAGTCCCTCTTTCAGTGGGAGGAGAGAGAGAGCGAATGAGTGGGCTAGAGAGATGCAGAGGGCGAGACTTGACACAACAGCAGGACCCTGAGCTTCAACAGCAGAACAATGAGATGTATCAGGAGCTTCACATTCTTCTCAATTCATACTAGACATCCGGCTTAGCCTCCCACACACACACACACACACACACACACACACACACACACACACACACACACACACACACACACACACACACACACACACACACACACACAGTCACTCGCTCACCAGCCACTTCAGTTATTCAAACGCACAAAAACACTCTCAGGAATTTAGGCACTCAGACAGACACAGGCAGGTAGAGTAATGGACAAAAGGCAAGCAACAGTACAGACGGAGTATCCCAAAGAGGATTTCATCCATCCCCACTGTATACTACTGTAGTACAGAAGGTGGGGAAAAGTCACTTCAAAACCAAAACTCTTTTCGCTCTAGAATGTAAAGTGTCTATCCATGGAAGCTTAGGGGACTGCTGTGTGACTGACTACTAAAGCTTCAGATAAAAACACAGACCAACTCCATCAGCGCTTAAATAGTGGCGAGACAGCCTCAAACACTAGCTGAGTAGCATACTCCCTCTGCCCCATCCCAACACACACACACACACACACACAAGTACGTGCCACCACTATCCCAAGATAGCACCCCTCCAGATTTCCCCAGTGAGATGTTCCCGCTGCGTTCCTCTTTGTGTAAATGAACAGCCCCAGTCTGTGGCCCCAGCGTGATCAACGTTCGACAGGCACTGGAGGGAGCTGTCCGCCCTCAACCTTAATTATCTCAGCTAGCATCAAGCATCAAGAAGCCTACTTAGTGACTACTGTGCTGTGGCACCAAACACAACACACACGTGCACACACGCACACAAACACTGTGCATGTAAACATACACAAGAGCAAAGACACACGCGCCGTGCATGCAAACACACACACTCCTACCCCTTTGCTGTGCTGCTGTGCTACTGATGTGCTGTCCTAAAAGGTGCTTTAACCCCTTAAGCTATAGACTGGAGTCAATTAGACACCAGAGGCATAATTTTGATCTTAGCTCAAATGTGGTTTATTCAATTATTACTTTTTTTTCATGACTGTCAATCAACTTGTTCTTAACAAATCTAAATTATTGTTTAGTGTGGACTTAGTGAGTCATTTTGGGTCATTTTGCCAAAAACACCTAATTTCGGCCTATGGTAATTTGATAAATTACTATAATATTTTTGGGAATCTCAGTTTTTTATGGAAACATAATTACAAGTTATCCACAGACAACCAGAGGGTGGAGGGGGACCAGTATCAGTGACTGATCAGATAGACAGCTCATCTGCAGAGATACAGTGCCTTGCAAAAGTATTCATCCTCCTTGGCATTTTTCCTCTTTTGTTGAATTACAACCTGTAATTTAAATAGATTTTTATTTGGATTTCATGTAATGGACATACACAAAATAGTCCAAATTGGTGAAGTGAAATTAAAAAATAACTTGTTAAAAAAACAGAAAAGTGGTGCGTGCATATGTATTCACCCCCTTTGCTATGAAGCCCCTGAATAAGATCTGGTGCAACCAATTACCTTCAGAAGTCACATAATTAGTTCAATTGCACACAGGTGGACTTTATTTAAGTGTCACATGATCTATCACATGATCTCAGTATACATAGTATACACACACCACTAAGCAAGGGGCACCACCAAGCAAGCAACACCATGAAGACCAAGGAGCTCTCCAAAAATATCTGAAACTTTGAACATCCCACAGAGCACCATTAAATCCATTATTAAAAAAATTGAAAGAATATGGCACCACAACAAACCTGCCAAGAGGGGGCCGCCCACCAAAACTCACGGACCAGGCAAGGAGGGCATTAATCAGAGAGGCAACAAAGAGACCAAAGATAACCCTGAAGGAGCTGCAAACCTCCACAGCGGAGATTGGAGTATCTGTCCATAGGACCACTTTAAGCCGTACGCTCCACAGAGCTGGGCTTTATGGAAGAGTGGCCATAAAAAATACATTGCTTAAGAAAAAAATAAGCCAACATGATTGGTGTTCACCAAAAAGGCATGTGGGAGACTCCCCAAACATATGGAAGAAAGTACTCTGGTCAGATGAGACTAAAATTGAGCTTTTTGGCCATCAAGGAAAACACTATGTCTGGCGTAAACCCAACACATCACCCCCGAGAACACCATCCCCACAGTGAGGCATGGTGGAGGCAGCATCATGCTTTGGGGATGTTTTTCATCGGCAGGGACTGGGAAACTGGTCAGAATTGAAGGAATGATGGATGGCACTAAATACAGGGAAAATCTTGAGGGAAACCTGTTTCAGTTTTCCAGAGATTTGAGACTGGGACGAGGTTCACCTTCCAGCAGGACAATGACCCTAAGCATACTGCTAAAGCAACACTCGAGTGGTTTAAGGGGAAACATTTAAATGTCTTGGAATGGCCTAGTCAAAGCCCAGACCTCAATCCAATTGAGATTCTGTGGTATGACTTAAAGATTGCTGTACACCAGCGGAAGCCATCCAACTTGAAAGAGCTGCCTTGAAGAATGGGCAGAAATCCCAGTGGCTAGATGTGCCAAGCTTATAGAGATATACCCCAAGAGACTTGCAGCTGTAATTGCTGCAAAAGGTGGCTCTACAAAGTATTGACTTTAGGGGGGTGAATAGTTATGCATGCTCAAGTTTTCTGTCTGTTTTGTCTTATTTCTTGTTTGTTTCACAATAAAAAATATTTTGCATCTTCAAAGTGGTAGGCATGTTGTGGATATCAAATGATACAAACCCCCCAATAAATCTATTTTATTTCCAGGTTGTAAGGCAACAAAATAGGAAAAATGCCAAAGGGGGTGAATACTTTTGTAAGCCACTGTATATAGCGCCCCATGTACTCACCTAAGATTGTACTTTTCTATACCACGAACAGTTTCTTATGACTTTGTAAAAAAAAAAAAAACTACCTTATTTCTGTGCACATGAAAATCTACTGATGGTATACAAAGTCTGCCAATTGTAATAAATAATTGATTGAACTGCAATACACTCCGAATCTACACATCATCTCTGAAAAGTATTCTACGGCAAATCCAGGTTTCTCTGGTCATAATATTAAAGGGCGACTGCACTTCCTGATTTGGCCTTGTTTTTCATCAATGCTCAGCAGCCATGACTGAAGGCAAACAAGAGTTGTCTTGAATGCCCGGTCTTGAGTCAGCTCAGCTGTGCTACAACACAATATTCTATAACTGGCTAGTTTTGTCTCTTCTCATCTCTCCTTATGTCCGCTGTTAGATCTTTCCCCGGGGACAAATCCCAGAACTACTAATATCTCTACAACAGGTGTAGGCTACATGTGGACATTGCACAAATATCGCCTAGCTTGAGTGTAGATACCATTTAACAATGACAATCGATGAGTGTGTTCAGGTTACAGTGGCACAGATGTCATGCTGTAAATATCATATTGATGTGCTTATACAGCCTAGACTTAGCTGACAAATAAAAGTAAGTTGCGTGTAGAAGTTTGTAGAGTACAACTTCAGGTGTCTAACCAGAACTAGAATGGCATTCTATTTGTCCATTTAGACAAATCTAAGGATTTGTCTGTCTAACCACACACTGACATGCACAGCTCTCTGGGTGAGGCTCTGTCTCCAGTGGATGAGGAAGTCCCCTTCCATTTATGTAATGTATTACAGGTTATGGACAGGTGCATTCAGGTGGCAGGAGGATTGGAGTGCATGACACTCCATCCTGGATATGACAGAGTTTTCCCATAGAGATAGATAGAGGACTCATCTTTGTATCTTTGCCGTTAAAGTGCCTGTGACGGCATCTCCAATAAAAAGTAATCAGTTTTCTTCTTCATGATTGGCTGATCCCTCCTGATGACCCAGTGGGACATGACTCTAACCGGGTCACCAGGAGGGATCAGTCACACACAGTTGACTACATTGGGGCGGCAGGTAGCCTAGTGGTTAGAGCGTTGGACTAGTAATCGAAAGGTTTCAAGATCGAATCCCTGAGCTGATAAGGTAAAAATCTGTTGTTTTGCCCCTGAACAAGGCAGTTAACCCACTGTTCCTTGGCTGTCATTGAAAATAAGAGTAGGTTCTTAACTGACTTGCCTTGTTAAATAAATTAAAATTAAAAAATTAAATTAAAACGGTGGAAGCCCTGTTGAATTTTTTTTTTCTTAAACGGAACAAAACAGGGATAAACATACCTGAATTTGTCCAATAGAAACTGTTGGAGTAATGATTACACCTTAGATCAGGTAGATGCAGGCAAGAGTGTGCAAGGCGGTATTGTATGTGTCACTGTCTGTCACCTTGATTACTCAATTGTTTCTCTCGACCTGTGCTCCTACGTTGTAAACTTTCATTTATAGATTAGGTTGTAGCAACCTCATGCTGGGGACAGGGAAAATTCGAGTTTCATGTAGTAACCTAAACCTATGTTACATTGAGCTGTGTGAATGGAATATGAATGACAGTCATCCAATATGCTGTAATAGCAATAAGGCCATGCTCATAAAAAAATGATTGTCGTCCCACATTTTAAACTGCACCGACCGCCACTGAGCTATATACATGGAGTACCAGTTCCCAGTGGGCAGGGTTGGGGAGTAACAGATTACAAAAAACGGTAACTGTTATCTGTTACATTACCAGCAAAAATATTGTAATCAGATTACCGATACTTTTGAAACTAGATGATTACTTTTAAATTCTGAAAGGATGTTTGCAAAAAAAAATCGGACACTTTTCTGTTTTCTCAATGACATTCAAATCAGCATTTAAAAAAGACGCACGTTTAAGTTTGTTCGACCAGAGCGAGTCTGACCAGAAGTCAGAGACCAATATGATGACACACCAAATGTGTTTGATGGATTGCAGGAAAAGAGCAGGAATAGGCTTTTGTAGGCTACAGTCCAAGCTATGTCTTCCAATTGTGCGACTGCTGTCGGTATCCAAAGATTATCCAGCTTGAATAAACACTTGGAGGTAAGGGTGACAGTAGTGGTGTAGTCTACGGCGATACGGATATCACTTATTATTGATATCTACATAGCGCATTGATGTGAATCACACTGCTGCTCTCTCATTTAGCTATTTGCACCTTACGGATTGTGGTTGTTGTGGATGGCTGTTGACAAATCTAAATGTGTATTTGAACCCAATAATGGTTGAATTCTAAAAGTTTAAACTGCCTATCAATCATTGTTTTTGAAACCAGTGGACAGCCAGTGAAAAATGTGCTCCTGCAACAGCTGCATAGTGCAGATCCCAGCCTATGGAAAAAAAGTGGGTCTTTTATTGCTCAATCTAATTCATGCTGATAAAAAAAAAGAATCCATAGGGCTAATGGACACATGCTCAAACTCGCACACTTTTGATAGACTTAAAAAGGGCAATCTGTAGTTGCTACATCCATTTTTTGATTTATAAATTATACATACAGTACCAGTCAAAAGTTTGGACACACCTACTCATTCAAGGGTTTTTCTTCATCAAAACTATGAAGTAACACATAAAGAATAATGTAGTAACTAAAAAAGAGTTAAATCAAAATATATTTTAGATTCTTCAAAGTTAGCCACCCTTTGCCTTGATGACAGCTTTGCACACTCTTGGCAAAGCATGCAATTCCATGAGCGCTGCATTTATTTTTCAACTCGAATCAATGAGCCCAATCAGTCCTCCATGACAACAAAACAACAGAGTAGGGCTGGCTGTTAAGTCCTTAGTTTTGGGGTCATGCTCAGGTAAAACAATTTGGCTAGTCTATACTTCCATATTTCCAAGTCCTATTCTTGAAGATCAAGGGGTGTAACATTTATTGGAATGACTGGAATTCTGATAGACTTTGGTTTTTAATGTAAAGATATAATTTAATAGTATTATTATATGTGGTAGAAAGCGATTGGTTAGAAGAAGCCTACATAACCAACCCATAAAGTAACATTTAACATCCATATATGGCCAGCTATGTAAACTTGAACATTGATTTATCCAGCAATAGATGTTCTTCAATTGGTAACATATATTTTTGTCTTTTTCTAATGCCACTTAAGGGGAAAGTAATCTAAAAGTAATAGAATGTAATCAGATTATGTAACTGAGTTTGGGTAATCCAAAAGTTATGCTGCTGATTGCAATGTTGTACAGGTAATTTGTAACTATAACGGATTACATTTAGAAAGTAACCTACCCAACCCTGCCAGTGGGGAACCATGAGGGCCTTCTAGGCCTTCAGAGAAGGATTTATATTTAAAGAAATCTAAATAACATTTAGTTTACATTTCTATTTCATCTTCAAAATCGTTTGAATGTTATTTTGATTTAATCTCTTCAGTTTGTGTTGGAAGAGAAAGGTTAATGTCCAATCAGGTTTTTTCTCTTGTGGTCTCTGGATAGAAACATCTAGCTAGCTCCATCCATTGGCTAGGCCTCCAGAAGCTGGCCATAAGGCCTCTACCATTCAATTGTATTAAATCAGAATTGTGCGGTGACAGTGGAATGAACCAATCACATTTTGACTTGCAATGGATGGAACCATTCAAAATAAGTCACGTGTGAGAGCACAAGAGCAAATTATCAGTGGTGCAAGCAGTAGTTTTCCCACGCTAATGCTTGTAATGTTAGCTAGCTTGTGTTGTAGCAGTGTGACAATGGTGACGGTGGCTTCCGCAGCTGTTATTAAATTCAAGGTGGATGTTGTTGATAATTTGTTAATATCACCCTTTTTAAGATTAACTTTAAAAATGATTTTAAAAAATGATCGTCATTTGGTGAGTGGCACTGTTTTTTGTTGCAGCTTGCTTGCTAGCTAATTCTTTTTAATTTTTTTATTTCACCAGGTAGGCCAGTTGAGAACAAGTTCTCATTTACAACTGCGACCTGGGCAAGATAAAGCAAAGAAGTGCGACAAAAACAACAACACAGACTTACACATAAACAAACGTACAGTCAATAACACAAAAAAATCTATGTACAGTGTGTGCAAATGTAGAAGAGTAGGGAGGTAGGCAATAAATATTCCATAGAGGCAAAATAGTTACAATGGTCTTTGAAAATAATGACTGTGAAACGTTGTTGAATTTAAACTTTAGATCAGTGGTTAGTGTGATGAACGTGATAAAATATATTTGCAATCGGAAGTAATAGCTGGTATGTTAATTTCATTTTGGAAATTAAATGGTTGTGTCACGTTTTAGGGAAGACCTAGATGCAGACAGTGTCGAGGGCGGGCAGAGGTCGGTAATCCAGATGAGTCCAAAAGGTACAGAATGGCAGGCAGTCTCAGGGTCAGGGCAGGCAGAGGTCAATAATCCAGTGTGGTGTGACAAGGTACAGAACGGCAGGCAGGGTCAGGGCAGGCAGAATGGTCAAAACTGGGAAAACTAGAAAAAAGGAACTAGAAACAGACAGGAGCAAGGGGAAAACCGCTGGTAGGTTTGACGAACAAAACGAACTGGCAACAGACAAACAGAGAACACAGGTATAAATACACTGTGGATAATGGGGATGATGGGCGACACCTGGAGGGGTGTGGAGACAAGCACAAAGACAGGTGAAACAGATTGGAGTGTGACAGGTTGTGCTTTTGTATTGTTATGATTTCATGGGGCCTACTGGAGTGAATGGACTGCTTATTCTTTAACATGAATTTAATGCTGTGTGTGACTGCTGTCGCCTGTCTATCAGCCGTGTCAATGTGTTCAACCAAAACTGTCTCTCCTTCAGAACCATGGAGTGCACAAGTATTCTAGTAGCTGTCCTTTCAGCACCAGCACCTTTCACCTTTGATGTGACACTGTTGTTGTCGCTATTGGTGATAAGGGACGGCAGGTAGCCTAGCGGTTAAAAGCGTTGGGCCTGTAACCGAAAAGTTGCAGCTGGAAAAAATGTGCTGTTCTCCATTTGAGCAAGGCAGTTAACCCCCAACAGCTGCTCCCTGGGTGCTGATGATGTCGATTAAGGAAGCCCCCCTCAACTCCCTGATTCAGAGGGGTTTGGTTAAATGCGGAAGATACAGTTTGGTTGAATGAATTCAATTGTGTAACTGACTAGGTACCCCCTTTCCCCTAGTGTGATAGTGGTGTTAGGCTACCATAGGTTGTGTAAAGAGTGTGATTTGTTTTGCTGGTCGCATTATGTTATACATGTGTCCCTGTCGGTTCTGTCTCTGTGTGTGCGGCAGCCCGGCAACCAGGCCTGTTTGATTAATTCATGATGTCTTCAAAAAGCACTAGAACTAGAATGGTCCGACTACAGAAGCTATAATGTCGGGCGCATTAAGTAATGCTATGTTTTCTGTTATTTTCGGGATCCAGTGGCAAAGGGAGGACCCGAGCTTGGTGATGAGCTTGGAGGGGACTCTGGTGTTGAACGCTGAGCTGAGGGCAGTGTGAAGTGCAATTGAAATTGCGTCATCTGTGGATCTGTTGGGGCGGAATCGGAATTGTAGTGGGTCCAGGGTGTCTGCGATGATGGTGTTGATGTGTGTTATGATCTGCCTTCCAAAGCAATTCATAATTACGGCTTTGAGTGCTCCAGTGCGACAGTCATTTAGGCAGGTTACCTTGGAGTTCTTGGGATCAGGGACTATGGTGGTCTGTTTGAAACATGTAGGTATTACAGACTGGTTCAGGGAGAGGTTGAAAATGTCAGTGAAGACACTTGCCAGCTGGTCAGCGCATGCTCTGAGTACACATCCTAGTAATCCGTCTGGCCCTGCAGCCTTGTGAATGTTAACCTGTTTAAAGGTTTTATTGGCTACGGAGAACGTGATCACACAGTCGTCTGGAACAGCTGGTGCCCTCATGCATAGTTCAGTGTTGCTAGTCTCGAAGCATGCATAGAAGGTATTTAACTTGTCTGGTAGGCTTGCGTCACTGGGCAGCTCGCGGCCGGGTTTCCCTTTGTAGTCTGTAATAGTTTGCAAGTCCTTGTTAAACTCTGATTTACCAACCCAAAATACTCCCGCACAAAATACTCCCGTCTTCTTGCGTCTCCAAAAAAAAGATGGCAAAAATTACATGGGCAAAACTAAGCGCGAAGAGAGGGTGATCGTGACAATTTATTGTTAAAACGAGAGGCCGCCTGGATTTTTTATTTTAAGATCCTTGCTCCTTTCAGTCTCAACTTAAAGTTTGATCTGAAGGCATTCTTGTGATTATTGTGTTTTTGCTATCCACTGTAAATAATGTTTCTAGGCCTATGTAGCCAAATTGTATCTATGATCATATGCTATCCATTCATGCTTTTTTATATGTTCTATTTAGATCTGTAAATCAACCAATGAAATCAAGTCACAGCTTGATTACAGACACCTGTGTGTGTCCTTTCAAACTATATAAACTAGTGACCCGCAGTGTTTGTCAATATACCCTGAAGAAGAAAGCTTAGATGTTGAAACGTTGGTTATAAAATGATTGCATCTGAGCTCCTGGAGTGTGCGGCTCTCCTTTTCTTTTCAAGTTTGCAAGCCCTGCCACATCCGACGAGCATCAGAGCCGGTGTAGTAGGATTCCACCTTGGTCCTGTATTGACACTTTATCTGTTTGATGGTTCATAAGCGGGCGTAGCAGTATTTCGTAAAAGCGTCCGGATTAGTGTCCCGCTCATTGAAAGTGGCAGCTCTAGCCTTTAGCTCAGTGCGGATGTTGCCCGAAGTCCATGGCTTCTGGTTGGGATATGTACGTACGGTCACCGTGGAGACAACGTTGTCAATGCACTTATTAATGAAGCCGGTGACTGATGTGGTAAACCACAGAACATATTCCAGTCTGTGCTAGCGAAACAGTCCTGTAGCTTAGCATCCGCTTCATCGGACCACTTCCGGATTGAGTGCGTCAATTGTACTTCCTGTTTTAGTTTTTGCTTGTAAGCAGGAATTAGGAGGATAGAGTTACATGTTGACCACAGTGCTCTCGTTGCGTGTGCGGGCATACAAAATAAATGCACACATACATGTTATTCAATCATTGCACCCACACTGCTCGTGTGCGTCAGCGAGCATCTGCTTTCGACGAACAGAACTTGGTTCTATATGTGACGCTCAACGAGCTGCAAGTCCTGCCTCTCAAATCTCCACATTGGTTTTTTGGAGCATATACCCACGTGCCATGTCCTCATTGGTTTTTAGGAACATATACCCACGTGGGTGATTGAAATATTAACTGAGGTCCACACTCCAGTCGGTTGTGGTAATGCACCATAAAGTTGGTTGCCAGCCACCATATAAACTCCAAAGAAGATAAAGAAGCCTGAAGGAAAAAGGAGAGATTACGAGAAACTAATTTGGTTTACCGTTTTATCTGTGGATTAATTATCGGAGTAGAGGACCTTGTGCATTTCAGGTAAAATAACAACCCAATGTTCATATACCAGGACAAATTATCTAGCAACAGCAAGCTAGCTAGCTAAATTGCCATACATGTTTAATGCTTTTCGACCTCTCCCAAATGAATATAATTGGTTCAGAGTTTGTTTTGATATATCAACCTGCGTGTCCTGATCTCGTCTGGTGTGGGGGGACAAAATCAACATGCACGCCATGGGAAATGGCTTCAGGAAATGGCTTCCTGGATTCCCCCAAGCAGCTGATTGGTCGGCCCCATCAATGATTGGAGATCTGACCCCGCCCTCTAATCAGGAGATACAGCTGTATTCAATTACCGACTCCTTCGGCAGCTTTAAAAACCAGTGTTCCTTTGAGGAAGAGAGAGCTTCTTGGTATGTCCTGTGTCGGTTGTGGCTCAGAGATATAATTTGTTGTAGAGTATTTTGTAGCCGGTCCTGCTGACGTATGTGTATGTCAAAAGGACTGTTTTTGATTATTGAAATTGTTTACTTACGGTTGTAATTATTCTGTTTTTGTTCCCGGTAATAATCTCTGCTTCTGTCATCCTTACCCGCACCTACAATCACATACTTCTTTCACTCCACGGGGAGTTGAGTTGTAGCAGGGTGTTGCATTCCCTCCTCCAAGAGGCGTGCGATACAAGATACATGCTTAGTTTCAGTCAAAACAGCTCATGAAAGTATTTCAGTAGTATGAATACTTGGTAGAACTGTAATACAGAAACCAGCTACCCTATGAAGATACACATATTGCTATACTGGTGTGAATTGTTCTAAAAACATTATTCTACTGGAAATGTTATACAAATACCAGAATTCCTATAATATCCTCTAATATTCTACATGTGCAACTTGTTGTGATATTTTGGGAGCTATACCATTTAGTTTTGAAGTGACATAGAAGATTTTGTCATGCTTTTTGAAGCATTCTCCCATAGCCCCTATTCCACTCCCATTGTTTCACTAACTAATGCTAGCTGTGGGGTTAATAAAGAAAACAACGACATTTTTTGGTCAATGTCTCCCAGGATCACTTTTTTAATTATATTAAAAATATATCTTTCAAAAGTTTGTTTACTGCCCCTTTAAATGGCAGTTGTTTTTACCACATAAATATGACAATTAATATTTACTTCAAAATTCTGAAAACTAAATGATACTAATCAAATGATGGTAAATAAGTGTCTTAGTACTAATTTGATTGTTCTTTGGAAAAATGCTGCACATTATATGAAGGAAAAGTGCACAGAATATATAAATGTTTCACAGAATATATAAATGAACGGTAATTTAGCAAAAATAACAGTCTATTTTGGTAATTTTTATATTAGATAACATTCATTACATGTATAATGTTTGTAAAGGGGGGGGCATTAGGGAAACAGAGACAGAGGGGGAGACAGAGAGAGACAGAGAGACAGAGAGAGATAGTTGAAGCCCCTGAGCCACTAGCACAATGCTTTTCTGAATAGATTGACTGTTCAGTTTAGTTTCTCACTAAAATAAAATTACATTTTCTTTTAGCATATTAAGTCCAGGTTCCTTGGAGAGAACTACGAAGATACAGTATCTTGCTGCTGGTAAATTTGTAAGAAATTCTCCTCTCACTTGTTTGACAAATACCATAATAAGACAATAAGAGATGGCAAGCTAACTGCTAGCTACTCCTAAATATAAATATAATATCAAATGTATGCCTTGAGACATAGGGAATCTCCCACCTGAGTCAAACAATTCCTACGCGATGCCCCCTATCACCAAGCACAGATGGTGAGTATAAAACTTTATGGCCTCTGTAATTTTACCATCTTTAATTTAATGTCCAATATATACAGTGCCTTCAGGAAGTATTCACACCCCTTGACTTTTTCCAAATTTTGTTGTGTTACAGCTGGAACTTAAAATTAATTCAATTTAGATTGTTTTACATTGGCCTACATACAATACCCCATAATGTCAAAGTGGATTTATGTTTTTTGGACATTTTTACAAATTCATCAAAAATGAAAAGCTCTGTCTTGAGTCAATAAGTATTCAACCCATTTGTTATGGCAAGCCTAAATAAGTTCAGGACAAGAAATTGCTTAACAAGTCACATAAAATGTTTCATTGACTTACTCTGTGTGCAATAATAGTGTTTAACTTATTTTCTTATGACTGCCTCATCACTGTACCCCACACATACAATTATTAGTAAGCTCCCGAGTCGAGCAGTGAATTTCAAACACCGATTCAACCACAAAGACCAGGGAGGTTTTCCAATGCCTCACAAAGAATTCAGTTTCCGGAGAGGAAGCAAACCGCTCAGGGATTTTTCACCATGAGGCAAATGGGGACTTTAAAACAGTTACAGAGTTTAATGGCTGTGATAGGAGAAAACAGAGGATGGATCAACAACATTGTAGTTACTCCACATAACTTACCTAATTGACAGAGTAAAAAGAAGGAAGCCTGTACGGAATACAAATATTCCAAAACATGCAAGGCACTAAAATAATACTGTAAAATGTGCCAAAGCAATTAACTTTTTGTCCTGATTATAAAGTGTGATATTTGGGGTAAATCCAATACATTACTGAGTACCACTATCCATATTGTCAAGCAGTGGTGGCTACATCATGTTATGGGTATGCTTGTAATCGTTAAGGACTGAAGAGTTTTTCAGGATAAAAAAAAAACAGAATGGAGCTAAGTAGAGGCAAAATCCTAGAGGAAAACCTGGTTCAGTCTGCTTTCCACCAGACACTTGGAGATGAATTCACCTAAAACACAAGGCCAAATCTACAGTGGAGTTGCTTCCAAGAAAACAGTGAATGTTCTTGAATGGCTGAGTTACAGTATTTACTTAAATCTGCTTGAAAATCTATGGCAAGACCTGAAAATGGTTGTCTAGCAATGATCAACAAACAATTTGACAAAGCTTGAAGAATTTTGAAAAGAATAATGTTGCACAATCCGAGACTTACCCAGAAAGACTCACAGCTGTAATCGCTGCCAAAGGTTCTTCTACCAAGTATTGACTCATGGGTGTGAACACTTATGTAAATTAGATATTTCTGTATTTAATTTTCAATACATGTGCCAACATTTCTAAAAACATGTTTTCACTTTGTCATTATAGGGTATTGTGTTTTTTGAATTTGTAATAAGTCAAGGGGTATGAATACTTTCTGAAGGCACTGTAAAATACAGGTAAACACTGAAATAAATGTAGTGACCTGTGATTATAAAGGGGAAATGCTGATGCCATTTTGCTATCCCATCCACCAGAGCCCATTTTCTTAGGACAAAATAGTGTTTCATCCTAGATGATCTTACATTCACCTTGGTTGTCCCTTAATATAATTGTGTTCTTGTGTTTACAGTATACCGTAAGACCTTGGGGTTAGGACAACTAGTGGGGTTGTGACCAGAAAGTTGCTGATTCAAGTCCCTGGTGGGATACGCTGTTGTGGTGCCCTTGAGCAAGGTCACTACTTGCCACCATATCTGTTTTGTTACAACATACAGTACTACCCAGCTGTGGAAACAAAAAATCTCTGAGGATAGAAACATTTTCAGAGCGAGGTCAGGCCACTCAGTAGGAATGGAATGGTTTGCTGCTAAAACCTTTTCAGTATTGAGGAACATTCCCATTTTTGGGGAGGGGGTCTCTTTCAGCCTATCTCTAGTCGCTATAGGTCTCTCAGGCTGTGGCTGTATTCACCTCAAATCCCTCTTCAAGAGAATCAAGAAAAATTCTGAAAACCGTCAAATATTGCCTTACAGTATATGATAACATCTTATATGATATTCTAAAACTTTTTTACATAACGATATCTTCAGAAATTCTCAAAAAGATCAAATTAAAGATCAAATATAAATGCATACACTGTATAGATGCATATCAGTGATACGATCCCATGTAAAGAATGCCATACCAATCATTTTCTCTAAAATCTCACTATCAGAATCTAGACTCACTCTGCAGTTAAGTAATTTACAACACAACCATTATTACTGAATTGTATGTACCCACACAGCTTTTCCGTAACACTCAAGCTACCAACATATTTTACATACAGAGATTACCAACTGGGGTCATTTTCACCCCACGAAGAAACTATTGGAAAAAGCAACAATCATAGCAAAATATCACCTTATTTCTTATCAAAACATTTGTACAAATTTTGAAAAAACATAAATCCACTTTGACATTATGGGGTATTGTATGTAGGCCAGTGAAAACAATCTAAATTGAATCAATTTTAAGTTCCAGCTGTAACACAACAAAATGTGGAAAAAGTCAAGGGGTGTGAATACTTCCTGAAGGCACTGTATATATTGGACATTAAATTAAAGATGGTAAAATTACAGAGGCCATAAAGTTTTATACTCACCATCTGTGCTTGGTGATAGGGGGCATCGCGTAGGAATTGTTTGACTCAGGTGGGAGATTCCTTATGTCTCAAGGCATACATTTGATATTATATTTATATTTAGGAGTAGCTAGCAGTTAGCTGGCCATCTCGTATTGTCTTATTATGGCATTTGCCAAACAAGAGGAGAATTTCTTACAAATTTACCAGCAGCAAGAAACTGTATCTTTGTAGTTCTCTCCAAGGAACCTGGACTTAATATGCTAAAAGAAAATGTAATTTTATTTTAGTGAGAAACTAAACTGAACAGTCAATCTATTCAGAAAAGCATTGTGCTAGTGGCTCAGGGGCTTCAACTCTCTCTCTGTCTCCCTCTGTCTCTCCCTCTGTCTCTCTAATGCCCCCTTCTCCAACTCTCCTGGCCTGTCTCCTTCTCCTCCTCCATCCCTCTCTCTATCTTTCTGTCTGTCTTGTTTTGTGTTGTTGTTTTTTTTAACTAAAGGAGACCGTATCCGCAGGGTTACAATTTTGTAGATTGTTATTCTTTTTGTTTAGACTCTCCAACAGTATGTTATCAAGTGCTGCTGGACAACAGTGGCATTAGGTATGACCTTTCAAACTGCACATTTAGTAAGTAGAACTAAGACAAAGGGGGACTGCACTTTCAGTATACAGCTTTAATTCAGCAGCATCATAGGATTCTCCTAACATACTAAAGCACACACATACGGTGGAATAGACGCAAAATGCCCTTGTGTATGTCTGAGACTAACTGCTGCGCTGCTGAGCTATTGACTGATAGCTGCTGGAGCGGAAGAGGCTGACGGATGGATGAATGGATGGAAGAAAGGAGGGATAGGTGGATGGATACAGAGGATATTTCAGGAGGAGAGGTGTGACAGACACTTCACTGGGGGAATGGAGGCATGGGTAAGAGAGAGAGAGAGAGGTAAATATCACTTAGGATCTCTCCTTCTGTCTCTCTTATTCACTCACACATGAACACGCTCATAGCTACCACGTCGAGCTTCCTTTTTTTGTTCGTTTTTTTTGCCTTTTTACATTTTCGGAGTGTGAAGGTTAAGATGATCCCAAGGGAAGAGGCAGACATAGGGTTGAGGAAAGGAGTGTGTGTGTGTGTATTTGTGTGTGTGGGGTAGCGGTGTGCATAGATGCAGAAAATGGGGAACAGGTTGAGAGGAATGAGCAGGAACACACTTAATGCTCCACAACATTTGACATCCTCGGGCGACTGACAGCGGACGGCAGTCACTGACAGCTGAGGGGCACATCAATGTGACCACAGTGTTTTTAAAATGGTGCTTTGTAGAAGGGATGGAAGAGAGGAATGAATGCTGAGAACTAGGTAGGCTACAGTCCAAAAGGGGCAATATTGATTTGTAAAAGGAACAGTGAAATGAAATCACACTTTAATAATTTACCTAAAACAATCAGACCTATTCTTACTATATTTAGACTTCAGCTTCTTTTCAGCATTTAATACTTCTCCCAGACTCTCATCACCATAAAAATACTTTTAGACGGCTAAAACAAGCACACAAAATGTATTTTTAGTTATTGAATTGTTCACCAATTTCCAGACATGTATGTAAATCAGAAGGGAATAAATCTGTATTGAGCTTACATGATTTGTTTAACTTTATTGGACTAGTAGACCCATGCTTCTCATATTGCATCCAAATAGCCTATTCATCCTCTTATATTAAGATATTAGCTATTTCCTATAGAGGCAGCAGATTGGGGACTGTGCTAATGTAAGCGGTTTAGCTAGGCTAAATTAGCTGTGGGTGTAATATGAGTGTGATTTAGTATTTATATGACACAGCCACATTAGGCAGTTTATCCCTGTTCTGTACGCCACTCTTGATTTTCCCCTCGCTTCCCTGTTTCAAAGACATGATGGCATGCATGACAAGGATTGATACCATCTGGCCTCACTATTGGCATGAGCAGTATCTGTGATTATTGCCAAAGACAGCATAAACAACCCAGCTAGCACACAACGTTCTGAGAACCATACCTCACTATTGGCATGAGCAGTATCTGTGAATATTGCCAAAGACAACATGAACAACCCAGCTAACACACAACGTTCTGAGAACCATAGGTTTCTTAGAGCTTGGTGAGAGCGTTGTTGTCCTATGGTTATTTTGCATACAACCTTCCCACAATGTTCTGGGAATGGTGCAAGGATACCCAGCTAGCACATAACGTTCTCAGAACCATGTGTTTCTTAGGTGGGAATTTCAGTACTTCAGCATAATATTTCCTACAGGTTTCCTAATGGTTATGTTTAGTCATGTTCTCAGAACATTAACTTCTTTGGGAGCAGCGCACGAGGTGACCGTTTTGGAGACCCTGGCGTGCCCAAAGTAAAATGCCTCCCATTCAGTCCCAGAAAATAGGATATGCACATATTTAGTACCATTGTAGTACCACTCTGAATTTTCTAAAAGTGTTAACATTTTGTCTGTGAGTAAAACAGAACGGATATGGCAGGCGAAACCCAGAGGAATGTCTGTCCTGGAAAAAGTGGTTTTGACACATTTAGAGCCCCTCCCTTATGAAAATGCCCTTATAAGGGCATATGAATGCAGTACCTATCGCTTCCTCTGGATGTCAACAGTCTCGAGAAAGTGTTCGGATTCTTTTTAGATGCTTTTAGAGCAGAGAGGAAGAGGAATAAGGAAGTGTCCACGCAGTTGTCAATACAAGTAAATGCGCGCTTCGCTTGGCGTTCTTGGTTTTTTTTTCTTTCTTATCGCCCAGTTTATATTCCGGTTGAAATATTATACAACATATACATGAAAGTGTTCCTAAGGATACATGATCAATTATGTTTGATTGTTCTTGGACAAGTTTATAGGTATAAGTTGAACGAGTTCTCTTCACGTTTCAATGGAGGAGTCGACGCTGTTTTTTCTGATTATAACGCGCCAACCAAACTAAGATTTATGGATATAATACATTACTTTTTCTAACAAAAGAACCATGGATTGTCTTCGTTGGACACTTGGGAAGCCCTCAGCAGAAGTTCTTCAAAAGGTAATTGATTTGTTTTTGCTGTGAAATGTGTTTTCTATGAACCATGGAGGCTTATGAAATTATGGTAATGGAAAAAATATGTTAGGTGCTACCCTCAAACAATCAAATGTGGTGCTTTCGCCTTAAAGCCTTTTTGAAATCTGACAACACTGTGATATTGCCAAGAAGCAGAGCTTTTGATGACTATGACGCACTTGTATATTGATGAATGTTTAATAATTCAACTTTTGGATTTTGAATTTGGCCCCTTGCATTTCACCTGGTAGTGTCGGGAGCGCCCCACCGCTCCCTAAGAAGTTAAGAAAACTGTCCATAAAAACCACAAGAAAACATTAGTAACGTTCAAAGAACGTTCTAAGAATGTTATTTAAAAACATATAAATTCAGTTTTCAGTGTCAACAAAACTCTATCTTCTATCTTGTAGTGTGTTTAGGTGTTTTGGCCACGCCCACTCATTGGCCACACCTGATCTTAATGAGAGCTTGTTTCCTTTGAAATGGGGTCTGTTTGAATAGACTAAAATGAACAGCTTTGTATGAGTAACTAAAAAATACATTTTTTTTTTTTATTTATCCTGGTTTGGATAAAATCTATTTTTCAAGAGAAACCTGGTCCAACCAAGACAGCAACAGGGGGAACAATGTTTGAGACAAATATCAGACATACTGTAACAACTTATACATAGACACACCAACCTGGTGGCGCAGTGGACTAATTTCATGGATAGAGAACAGAAGTTCATAGGTTTGAATTTCACTGACGCCATGCCAGAATTAATGCATGATTAATGCCTAAGCAAATTATTTTCCATGTGTCGTATCTGTGCTTGGAGTTCAAAACAGTTAACCCAAGCTAAGCTAGTGGTATCATTAAAAGTCTTATTGAAACAT
This sequence comes from Brachymystax lenok tsinlingensis, assembly GCA_030435695.1. Taxonomy (NCBI): domain Eukaryota; kingdom Metazoa; phylum Chordata; class Actinopteri; order Salmoniformes; family Salmonidae; genus Brachymystax; species Brachymystax lenok. Next base: position 6,638,065 of record CM059815.1, on the reverse strand, counting down.
GTTCTCAGAGTGTTTTTAATTACCTTCAGAACAAGTGAAATGTTCACTTACGTTCTCAGAATGTAAAAAAAATGTTCAGTTTTACCATGGCTTTGTTCCCAGAACCAATGGAAAAACCAAAAACGTACGTTCCCACAACTTCAAAGGAACCAAATGTGCTAGCTGGGAAGGGCTCTATATCTCACTCCCTCTCTCTCAACCCTCTCTCTCTCCCTCTCTCTCTCCCCCTCAATGAACAGACTTGCACCACCCACACCCACACAAATAACACACACGCACAAAGGAGCATAACCACTTTCAGAAATAAACGCATGCACTCACACACATACATACACATACTGTACAACAAAGCAATTTAGCAATGAAATACACCATTGCATTAATGTGATTATGGATCCCTGGTTTAATGCAATAACAACATGTGCCATTTTATTATGTCTCAGTGTGCGTTATTGTGTGCTATTAAGTTCAATTGAAGGTGTCTGCAGATGCTGCAACTCAATTATAATGCATTGCGTATCTCGGTGTGTGAAGAGCCAGATCATGCTGGCTGAGCATTATATCCCTGTGTTATTTCATCTGAATGGGAAGTGAACCTACAGTGTTTCCCCACCTCTTCCCTGTGAGCTGCCTGTTGCTCCATGGCATGGATGCCTCCGAAGGAAAGATGGATTACATTAGGAGCACAACGCACCGCCGACTCTGCCCTTTACACACACGCGCGCGTGCACGCCCACAAACACACGCACACACACACACGCATACATACGCACACCATCTACTCTATTAGCAGCTTCATCCACAGGCTGCTAACTCAGACACGCTGGGTCGGAAATCCCTGACAGGGTAGTTAGCGAAAGGTCAGTGTGAAGAATCTGACAAATCCCTTTTTAGAAAAACCTGATGCCTACACATCTAGTTCTGCAGAATGCACACCACCAGTCCATCAGTTAGAGCTTTACTCTCTGCCTTTCTGTTCTTGTCTTTCTTCCTCTATCTCTCTCTTTCTCGCACGTGCGCGCACACACACACACACACACAAACATTCTCTCTCTCATTTGTAGGAGCCTAATGCGATTTTCTATTCTGCCACGACTTTTCACTACCGTTTACCATCATTTCAGGCACCGTCATTGTTGTCATTGTTTAATGGATGACTTTAGGGTTGGCACCGGGTGAGAAGACTTCCTCCCAGAGAGGTATCCATCCACCCCATCCCCCCAGTCACACATAAAGTTCATCTTGGTCAGTAAGTATCTGTGAGGTTGGCTAAATGCATAACAGACAAGACTAGAGGATGATGGATATAGTGTTTTAGGCTGCTGTATAGTAAAGCAGGTTTTGATTTGTCAGGGCATAGGGAAATATTTGATTCTAATTCATTCCGGTAAGTAACCCATCCACACAGTACCCATTCCTCTCACCTCCTGTAGTCTCCCTTCAGCTATCCTCCCTTCCCCTCATCTCTTCTCTACTCCTCTCCCCTTCCCTCCTCTCCTTTACTCTCGCTTCCTCTCCTCTTCTTCCCCCTCTCCTCTCTTCCCCTTCCCCTCCCTCTGAGTATGCACCGAGCTTTCCCCCATCATCCCTCATCCCTCTTTAGCTGTGAAATGGATATTCCACAGAGCAGAGAAGCGGGAGGGGAAAGTGACACAGCCAACCTAATAAAGGAGGCGGCCATCCCTGATGTCTATGAAAGACCATATTTCTCAGGATCAATCCGCTACAATACCCAGCTGTCACATCCTATGGGCAATCCGCCTTAACAGAGAAACGTTTTCATGTGGTTGCCAAGCCCTGCTCTGACTCAGGCTCCGCACCGAGGAAGTGAGGGAGATGCCAACGAGAGACGTGAACCCAAAACACGGGAACCATAGTAGCACTCTGGGTCTCTGTTGCTCTGCAGCCAGCCAGAAGCACATTATGGAGGTCATAAGAGGAGTGAAAGAGGCCCCTTGCACCACAGCTGATGTCCCTAAAGGCACTCTTGAGTGACAGAAGGAGATGCGGTGCTTTGTTTCTACTAGATTCTACACTTAGCAGTGCTCTCAGACGCACGCACGCACACACACACTCACACACTGCATTTTAATTACAGCACAGGAACTGGCAAGGAACCGAGACCTTGATGCTTTGAGTGAGTCGTGTCCTTTTAAAAATTCATTTAATTCAGTAAAAGTCTATCAATTCCTGTCATTCCTCTAAGGTTTTTAAACATGCAGAGAGCGTAGAGCGCTCAGTCACAAGGACAGCTCAGTCCAGCCCTCTGGCTCCGATCCTTCACACACCGACCAGACGGGTCCTGAGGAGAGAGGTTTTACCTCTATTATTACTTTTTAAAATCTTTTAACGTGTTGATGAATATTTAATGCAGATGAATATTTCACTGCGGCACACGGCAGTCAGGAGTTGAGAAAAGAGATGCAGAGAAAGAGAGAGAGAGGAGTGAGAGATAGAGTGAAAGAGACATTGAGATGCAAGGAGAGTCCACCTCTTCTTCCACCAACATGCAGTCTCGCTACTTCTCTCTGCCCCACCCAGCTCTCCTCTCCTCTGGTGCATTATCAGTCAGAGGACAGGACAGTACAGTGTCGGAGAGCCGAGTAATGTCACCCAGTGTTGTATCAGTGGAGTTCTGCTGCGGAAAGAGCTGAGTCATGATGTGTGTTGAGTCATGATGTGTGTGTGAAGTGTAGGAGAGCGATGAGTTGGTAGGCACTGTCAGGGGATGTTTATCTTAAACCAATGAGATGGATCATTACGAGTCCACCCTCACTCCAGTGACTCTACCCTCCACTCCCCCCCGTCGCCCCACAGACCCAGCCGAGATTGCTATTCTCTTCCGCAGTCGCAAGACACTCTACACTTCAAGGGTGCGACGGGTTCGTCGACGAGCTTCAAAACATTGGAGACGTATTTTCGAGGTCAAAGGTTCACACGGGACTAAAAGAGTGACTCAGACAGAGGACGATCTACGAACCTGAATGAAAGCCATTGCTATCACACAGTGTATGAGCTGATAACAGCCAGCAAAGCAAGAGGGTGGAAAAAACCCTCAGCAGCCATTCTATAGCGCTTATCTGCAGTTCACTGAGTACGATATGAAGGATTGTCCTCGCAAACCATAGCTAAGACTCTTAGCAGCTACTCACAGGAAATCGAAACTCACTCCAAAGAGGGGCTTCATTTTTTCTCAACATTAAACAAATGAATCCTAGTCTAGGGCCCTATCGGCTTCCACAAGAAAGGTGCATCATTAAACAATATCTTGTGAGGGGGAGACAGAGGTTTGGTCAGTGATGTGATTAGGCTGATGTCCCCGTAAACCCTGTAGGGATCGAAGCACAAGAGTTCGCTGTTATAACTCAAGCTTTGTTCCATAAATATGCCATTAGCAAAATGCATAATAGGGAGGACTTTTAGATTCCAAACTCTACTCACTAATTAACACTCCTGCACGCCGCACAATGATATTCACATATTAATATGCAGTTAATGCGCCACGGGTGCTGGATAAATAACATCAGATACAAGCATTCCTATACTTTTACAGATACCAACTTTAGAGGAAATACACTGGAAACAAATGTAGCATTTAATTGTCGAGCCGCAATGCAATTTGTAACTATGTTATATTTTTGGTTCAATTGTGCCTACATTTGCATTGCTTAAAGTTTTCAATAGCATTTTTTAGTAAAGGCTTCTTTTAATGGAAATATTCTGAAGAAACTATAGAACAAAGGTTTATTTCTGTCTATTAAGCTTATTGACCAACATTTCTCCACGTAAGAGTCATTCCCAGTGGGCAAAACTAGTAGCAATGTCGTCAGTCTGGCTTTTTTATGACAACACTTTTCCTGATGGATTGGAGAGTGCAGTATTGACCTACATATAGGTGACGAGTTTCAGGAAACTAGGCGTATGTCACGCGTCACTACTTCACAGTAGAGGCGTTGTTTTTGGCAGAAATGCATTCTGGAACGTGTACTTTCATGTGCCTTAATAACAAACTTGTATGCCATCGGTAAATATTAATTAAAATGTAAAAAAAATTGGGTTTATCCACGGAAAAAGACAGGGACTTTCCCGCTAGCCATGATTGGCTGAGATAATGGATGGGCTGGACATGCTGAGAGATGAGTTTGGATGGGTCTGCCATGTAGCACACTTCTGTCTATAACATGAGCTGGTCAATATGTGTAGGAAATCTGTCCCGTAGTAGAACTGCAAAAGTGTTGCTCTCCACTTTCTGGAGGGCCGAGTTTTGAAATCAGTGGAATGCACGATATGATAGCTAAGGAGATGGAGAAAATTCTGCCATTTGATTGCAAATATGCAGAGGGATTCGAAAAGAGAACACACTGAAGGCTGTTGTATAAAACACCTGTCTCCGGGTTACATCTTCAAGGGCAACCATGGAATTCCGTGACAGAGGGAGAAGCGTCCATCCATGTATACGGGTAAGATAGTCTAGCTAGCTACATTTTCAGATATTATACGTTTCTAATTTTGTCCGAAAGTTGTTTTCATTTCAAGTTAAAGCATACTGTTAGCTAGCTAGCTAACGTTAGCTGTCTGGCTCGCTAGCTAACATTACATGTACAATCTGTGTAGTAATATTATTCGTATCTCAGAGCCATTTGTATTGCTAGTTATAGCCTATTTCACTACACCTTCTGTATCCTGTGCATGTGACAAATAAACATTCATTTTATTTGATTTAGTATGTGTTTACCAGAAGCGGTAATGTGAAGAACATGACCTGCACTAAAGTCAAATTATGATATAACGTTAAGCCAACGAGACAGTGTCGAAGTTCTAAAATTCTCTGGTAGAATGCCCTGCTTTTATTTCGTCACACTCACAACCGTAAGCCATTTTCTGAAATTGGCTCGCCATTAACTTGTAAATAATGATCTTGTTATGAGTTTATTATCCTGTAATAATGAAGAAAATGAGCTAAAGTGAAGACGTTGTCAGCTACAGTAGCCTGCAAAAGTATTCACCCCCTTGGCATTTTTCCTATTTTGTTGCCTTACAACCGGGTATTAAAATAGATTTTTGGAGGGATGGTATCATTTGATTTACACAACATAATTACCACTTTGAAGGTGCAAAATAAGCAAACAAGAAATAAGACAAAAAAACTGAAAACTTGAGCGTGCATAACTATTCACCCCCCCAAAGTCAATACTTTGTAGAGCCACCTTTTGCAGCAATTACAGCTGCATGTCTCTTGGGGTATATCTCTATAAGCTTGGCACATCTAGCCACTGGAATTTGTGCCCATTCTTCAAGGCAAAACTGCTCCAGCTCCTTCAAGTTGGATGGCTTCTGTTGGTATACAGCAATCGTTAAGTCATACCACAGAATCTCAATTGGATTGTCTGGGCTTTGACTAGGCCATTCCAAGACATTAAATGTTTCCCCTTAAACCACTTGACTGTTGCTTTAGCAGTATGCTTAGGGTCATTGTCCTGCTGGAAGGTGAACTTCCGTCCCAGTCTCAAATCTCTGGAAGACTGAAACAGGTTTCCCTCAAGAATTTCCCTGTATTTAGCGCCATCCATCATTCCTTCAATTCTGACCAGTTTCCCAGTCCCTGCCGATGAAAAACATCCCCACAGCATCATGCTGATGGTATTCTCGAGGTGATGAAAGATGTTGGGTTTGCGCCAGACATAGCATTTTCCTTGATGGCCAAAAAGCTAAATTTTAGTCTCATCTGACCAGAGTACCTTCTTCCATATGTTTGGGGAGTCTCCCACATGTCTTTTGGCGAACACCAAACGTGTTATTTTTTTCTTAAAGCAATGGCTTTTTCTGGTCTGTGGAGTGTACGGCTTAAAGTGGTCCTACAGTGTGGACAGATACTCCAATCTCCGCTGTGGAGCTTTGCAGCTCCTTCAGGGTTACAGTATCTTTGGTCTCTTTGTTGCCTCTCTGATTAATGCTCTCCTTGCCTGGTCCGTGAGGTTTGGTGGGCGGCCCTCTCTTGGCAGGTTTGTTGTGGTGCCATATTCTTTCAATTTTTTAATAATGGATTTAATGGTGCTTCGTGGGATGTTCAAAGTTTCTGATATTTTTTTATAACCCAACCCTAATCTGTACTTCTCCTCAACAGGACATAGATTAAGCCTTGTCCTTGACAACAACAAAAAAACAAAAAACGTTCTATTGCGCATGCTTTTCATCCAGGACTAGGGATGATTGTGGGAAGTCTGTGGTGCTGGGGTTTAATATAATAACACAGCCAGTCATAAAAACAGAGAATAAAAAAGATATTGACGTTCAAAATCAATAAACATATAAATGAACATCAAACACACACCAACCTATTTACACGGATCTGAAAGGGGAAAAAAATAAATATTGATATTCAATCAGAATAAGAAGAACAAGAACCTGTGAGTCTTTAATGTTTTTTTTATCTCTACCTCCTTTCACACCTCTCTTTTTTGACACCTCTTTCCATCTACTGCCACACCGTGCTCAACTAAGCTTCAAAGAAAAGGAATTGCCTGCTCGCTAAAGCCTGTGAAATCCACGTCAAGCTCAGCAGAGGCCTTGATAGGACACTATGGTGACAAGTGACCAGAAACAATACTATTGTGTGTAACTAACATTAAGTAGTATAGAGAGACACCAGACCCGCCTGGGTTACCTAGATCACATGGTGAGGATAATATGCCTGTCTAAACTCTCCATGACTTATCTCATATATCTCCCTTTCTCTCTCTCTCTCTCTCTCTCTCTCTCTACACTTTCTCTCTTTTTACACTCTCTCTCTCAGACAGACTTTTCTCGCTCACTTAATCTCATCTCACTATACTGCCAGTCTCTGGGTTTCCTTTTTTGTGTGTGTCTCTTGCCTTTTCTCTCTCTCTCTCACTCTGTCTCTCCCTCCCTTCCTCTCTTTTCCTCTCTCGCTCTGTTTTGCTTAGATTTCAGTAGGGACATGACAGGCCAACTTCCACCATTTTCTGTCTCTCTCTTTCTTTTCCTCCTTCTCTCCTCTCTCCCTCCACTGCTCTCCTGTCTTTCGTACTCCCCCTTGTTCTCATGATTTTGACATTTACAACTAAGAGACATGGATTTCCATTTCATAGTAATCCTCCAGTGCTCGCCCGCCTATTATTCATCTTACTGTAAACTGTGAAATCCTGTTTGTTAATTGACTGATTTCAATTCACATTTCCAAAGGCAGCGGGGTAATTAAGCAGTATTTGTGACTTTTCGTGTATGTGTGTGTGTGCGCGTGCTTGTGTGTATACTTATCCGTCTGTGTGTGCGTGCCTCTATCTCTTTAAGAGTCTTCTGCATTTTTGTACATGTGTCAGTGAATGTGTGCAAGTGTGGAATGCCTGCCTTCACAAATCCCCCTCACTGGGCTCAGTGAACAAACCTGCTGCAGCATTATTCACACCTAAGACTTGAAAGCGTCGGATGAATAGCCTATATCCTAAATGTTGCGTGCCGTTGCTCGATAATCTTGCTCTGCACAGAGACTGCCTCATGGATGTCGTAATCCTGCCGAGCCAGAAAACCGACTGAATCGCAAATATGGACGGGATTTGAAGTGACAGTGAACCAACCGCATGTTTCTGTAGAATAGGATGCCCACATCCCACTTTTACAGTAATACATAGGCACTCATATGCACACACACTCAAAACACACATGTATACACTTTCAACCCCTGCCTTACCTGTATATGATGCAGGCACAGTCTCTGCACGTGCCACAGTTCTCTATGTCCTGGCCCGTCCGGTAGGAGTGTCTCCTGGAGGGGCAAACACAGATGACATCATCACCAGGGGACCATTACAGCTGCCACCTTGGCTTGAGTCACAGCGTCAGGAGAGGGTGTGTGTGTGTGTGTGTGTGTGTGTGTGTGTGTGTATGTGTGTGTGTGTGTGTGTGTGTGTGTGTCTGTGTGTATGCATCCATGGTGTGTGTGTGAGAGAGAAAGGGACTGGAAATAAGCAGGATCTCAGTCTTATCGTCCCTGGCTAGGTTTCATCACTTCATCTGAGAAGTAGCTAGCTCTATTTTTATCATGATGAAGTGTTGCCTCAGTCCCATGATTCTCCTCCTGCTAACTCCTCATCCAGAAACCCACCCCTGATCATATCTTTTGAATGATTTTACCCCAACCGACTCCCTGACGGCTACGTAAAGCATGACTATCTTCAGGGAAAAAAATCTGTTTATGAGGTAAAAGTCAAGTCTGAATTCCTTACATGTAGACCCATCAGAACAAGAGACCTTATGAGAGAAGAATATATGCTTCTATAGGCTTTAAAGACCATTGGAAACATATTTGATTTGAAAGATAGGTCAACCCCGTGATATACACCCAGGGGCAAAACTGGTTGCAGTGACGACAGGATGGCGTCTTTTACCAGTGTTGTAGTCGAGTCACTAAACCTTGAGTCCAAGTCGAGTCCCAAGTCTCCTGTGCTCAAGTCGAGTCATGAGTCCCTATGGCTGAAGTCTTGAGTCACAAATGGTCAAGTCACGAGTCCGAGTCCAAGTCACCAATGGTCAAGTCCAAGTTGAGTCAAAAGTCATGAACTTGGTCCTGGACTGGAGTACTTCAACACTGTCTTTCACTACGTTATTTTGACGTCATGGTCAGGTTGTGTACTGTTTGTATAATAAGGAAGATTTGTTAGCGTCTTTTTAGCAACCAGAAAAATACGTCTTTACCTGGTTGTACTGGTTACAAGACAAGGATGACAATCAAAATATGACTTCCTTCCCCCAACGTTTGATCTTGTTAGGAAAAAGACATCTTTACCTGGTTGTAACAGAGACCATCTTGTTATATGGTGTATTTTCAACCATTTGTCATATAATGCAATGTTTCCCGGTATATAAATATGGCTCTAAGTACAGTCATACATATGTCATCCCACCCAAGCGTTCATATTAGCAACCACATTACATTGGTGATTACACCGTTCATGATTACAGACTTTCTCTCCATAGACCACATGCAAGTCTTCTCCTCTCCTGGAGTTTTCCTAACCTCCTCTGATCTAACATGTTGGTACGATAACGATGGTGGAGAAATCCGTAAGCAGCTTAGAAACGTGGGAAGTAGATTAATTAAAGTGCTGATGGGAATCGTAAAGGGTTTACACTAAGAGCCTGCGCCGCAACTAAAACCAACGCCTGCACTCGCATTACCTCGTCATCACCACTGATCGCTATCGCTACTGGCGGAAATGAGGAAATTATGGAGAAATTAGGTGTAACTCATCCCACAAAAAATTATGCTACGTATTTATTTTGACGTTTCGAAAATTAGGGTCGGAATATGAAAAGAGTTTTGACTTGTTGACGTGGTGGATTTAATCACAGATTTCATCTCTATCTCTCTCTCCCTCCCCATCTTTCTTTCATCTGGCGTATCCTCCTCATACCCTCCCCCCTTCTCCTCTCCTCCTCGTTTTCACCAAATGTACATTTCATTATGTCTGCACTGCACAGTAGGGTTGCCAAAGCATTTACAGCATCACAAGGCTGGACTGGCCTACAAATTGATGGGTGGTAGAACAGGAATGCTCAAACAAAACAAACGTCCATCTGTAATATGAAGAACACAACATGAGTGATATCTATCAAGGAGTGATATCTACCAACAATAACCCTCAAGACGATTCCAGAATGAGACAGAAAACGTCATTGCGTCAATATGATCACATTGTATTGTCTGGGGCTGATTCATTTTCGCATTGGACAAATTCTTTGCACAAACAATTACCTCTCGAAGCAGAGCTATGACAATTTATGTGAGACATTTACTTTCCAGGCCTTTGTGTTTCTGTGCTCCAAGGCATTCATTTATTCTTATTATAACTTTCAGTTTTCTAACTGTTTTCTAATGCCAGCAGCATACCAGCCTGTGTCCCACTGCTGGCTTGCCTCTGAAGCTAAGTAGGGTTGGTCCTGGTTAGTCCCTGAATGGGAGACCAGATGCTGCTGCAAGTGGTGTTGGAGGGCCAGTAGACGGCACTCTTTCCTCTGGTCTAAAGAAATATCCCAATCCCCCAGGGTGCAGTGATTGGGGACATTGCCCTGTGTAGGGTGCTGTCTTTTAGATGGGATGTTAAACGGGTGTCCTGACTCTCTGTGGTCACTGAAGATCCCATGGCACTTATCGCAAGAGTAGGGGTGTTAGCCCCGGTGTCCTGGCAAAATTCCCAACCTGGCCCTCATACAATCATGGCCACCTAATCATCCCCAGCTTCCAATAGGCTCATTCATCCCATGTAACTATTCCCCAGGTTGCTGCTGTAAATGAGAATGTGTTTTCACTCAACTTACCTGGTAAAATCAGTTAAATACACTGAACAAAAATATAAACGCAACATGTAAAGTGTTGGTGCCATGTTTCATGAGATGAAATAAAAAGGTCCCAGAAATGTTCCATACGCACAAAAAGCTTAATTCTCTCAAATTTTGTGCACAAATTTGCCAAGATAATCCATCCACCTGACAGGTGTGGCATATCAAGAAACTGATTAAACAGCACGATTATTACACAGGTGCACCTTGTGCTGGGGACAATAAAAGGCCACCCTAAAATGTGCAGTTTTGTCACACAACACAATGCCACAGATGTCTCAAGTTTTGAGGGAGTGTGCAGTTGGCATGCTGACTGCAGGAATGTCCACCAGAGCTGTTTCCAGAAAATGTAATGTTCATTTCTCTACCATAAGCTGCCTCCAACATTTTTTTTGAGAATCTGGCAGTACGTCCAACAGGCCTCAACTGCAGACCACGTGTATGGCGTCATGTGGGCTAGTGGTTTGCTGATGTCAATGTTGTAAACAGAGTGCCCCATGGTGGCGGTGGGGCTATAGTCTGGGCAGGCATAAGCTGCGGACAACGAACACAATTGCATTTTATCGATGGCAATTTGAATGCACAGAAACATGCCCATTGTGAGGCCCATTTTTTTTAAGGTATCTGTGACCAACAGATGCATATCTGTATTCCCAGTCATGTGAAATCCTTAGATTAGGGCCTAATGAATTCATTTCAAATGATTGATTTCCTCATATGAACTGTAGCTCAGTAAAATCTTTGAAATTGTTGCATGTTACGTTCAATTTTTTGTTCAGTGTAAATGAAATTTAAATAATTCCACTAACCAATCCCTTAGTTCTCATTTTTTCTCTCCTCTTTTTTCAAAGTAACCAATTTAATAAATAATGTATTCTAAGAATTCAAGTAGGCTTATATAATTACAATATTGTCTTATTTTTTATTTATATATATTTTTTACAATTGTGCCAAGCAGGCATTATGAACATGATCCTGAGTTTTTCATGGTCATTGGCCTTTAAGTTACATTTTCAGGAAATATTCAGAGCTGAATGCCGAATCTGTGTTGGCACAACAATGTATTATTGTAGCTGACTGTAATTGTATGGCTCAGTGGGACTCACTCACCCGTCTCTCTCTGCCTCCTTCTTCTCCAGGTCCTGTATGACATCCAGCAGGACCTTGATGGTGTTCTGGCTGGTCTCCAGGACCCCCTCCATGCTGTGCAGCTGGGTCTGCAGGCTCCGGATGTCGTGCAGGGGCCCGTTGGGGCCCATCAGTTTCTCTGCTACCCAGGTCGGATCCAGTTTACTCCTGGCCCCCGACACCAGCCCCCCCAGGATCTCCTGCACCTGCCTCAGGGTGTCGGCCTGGGTGGAGGTCAGGGGCCCAACCGTGGGGCCACCTCCAGAGCCAGAGCAGCCACGAGCCCCGGACAGGCACTGGCCAGGGGGGAGAGCTTGCTGGCTGTTGGGGGTGTTGGTCCCAGAGCAGAGCATTTTATGGAGAGCCCCAAGCTGAGCCCCTAGCTGAGCCTGAGCCTGGCCCAGGCAGGTGGGTCTGGAGATGGCCTTGGTGGGCGAGGAGCCCTGGTCCCCTTTCAGAGGGACCGCCAAGGGTGTTTGAGCTCTGTGTTTCAGAGAGCTGGCTCGAGGACAGGGCAGGGGTGACCCTGATCTTCCTGACCTCTCCTTCTCACTCGCCCGCCTGAGCAGGGGCGCCTGGCAGGCCGAGCCTGGGGTGGAACTCACCCCCCCTCTTTGCGTGGGGTGTACGGGGGAGGGGGCGGGGGTGGTGGTGGAAGTATCCTCCTCTCCCCCCTACACTCCCACTCTATCACCCTCTTGTCCTGAGTGCTGCAGTGTTGGGCCTGAGGTGGGGGGGTGTAGGGGGGCGCAGGTCGAAACGTGGAAGCGTAGAGGGGCACAGTTTTCGTTGGAGTTGCACAAGATGGTGCCGTTGGAAGTGTATGGTAGGATTTTACCATTGGAGGCGGGGAGTTGCAGCTTTTTTTTACAATGGGAGAGGGAGAGGAGCAGTATTTTATTTGAATGTGGGCGGAGTAGGAAGGTACTAGTGGAGGTTGGGAGGAGCAGGGTGGTACTGTCTGACATGGGGGGTTCCCAGGTGGTATGGTCTGAATTAAGGAGATGTAGGGAGGGGCAGTTTGGGCTGGCGGGTGACATGATGTTACAGTTGGAGGTGGAGATATGAGTTGATTTAAGGAAGAGCAGGACAGGGCAGTTTGTGTTAGGATGGTGCAGGGGGCTATATTTGCAGTTGGTGTTGGGGTGGGGCGAGTTGGGGCTGTGTAGGGGGCTATAGTTGGATTTGGGGTGGGGCGAGTTGGGGCAGTGGAGGGGGCTAGAACAGGAGTTGGTTTTGGGTCATGGCAATTAGGGGCTGTGTAGGGGGCTATGGTTGGAGTTGGTGGTGCGGTGGGACAATTTGGATTTGAGGCTGTGGTTGTAGTTGTGGCAGTGCATATTAGTTTGGGTGGGACAGTTTCAGTTAGTGTAGCGAGAGGTGGAGTGGTTTGAGCTTTAGATGAAAGAACAGTTGGAGGAAGCACAGATTTTTTGGGGGGATATGTACAGATGGACCGGGGTGGGGAGGCGCAAGGCAGAACCACCAGTGGTGGTGTTTCACAATATGGATGGGTGGAGGTTTTAGGTATGGAAGCATAGAGAGGCACAGTCTGAGTTTGGGGGGTGGAGGGTTCCACAGTCGAGGGAGGTGGGGAGGTGCAGGGCTGTACAGTCGAGGGAGGTGGGGAGGTGCAGGGCTGTACAGTTGAGGGAGGTGGGGAGGTGCAGGGCTGCACAGTCGAGGGAGGTGGGGAGGTGCAGGGCTGTACAGTTGAGGGAGGTGGGGAGGTGCAGGGCTGCACAGTTGAGGGAGGTGGGGAGGTGCAGGGCTGCACAGTCGAGGGAGGTGGGGAGGTGCAGGGCTGTACAGTCGAGGGAGGTGGGGAGGTGCAGGGCTGCACAGTCGAAGGAGGTGGGGAGGTGCAAGGCTGCACAGTCGAGGGAGGTGGGGAGGTGCAGGGCTGCACAGTTGAGGGAGGTGGGGAGTTAGGAGGGGAGACACAGGGACTGTCTGTCTGTGTGGGAGTGGTACAGTAGGACACCTCCCTCCCTGGGTCACTGATACCACGGTTCATGCGCCATCTCCTCCTCACTTGGGACAGAGTTGCACTCCCCTGGCGTTTAGATCCCTCCCTCCCACAGGTCACAGAACCGCAGTAGCAAGGCTCTGCAGTGTGCCGAAGCCGAACTGGGGGAGGGGAAGAAGAAGAGTCATGCCTGGAAGAGTCCATGTGATTCCCAACAGAAGGGGAGCTAGCGTTAGCCTCAGCGTTAGCCTCGCTATTCCTGAGGCACTGGGGTTGGTCCACCAATCCCTGTTTAGCCTTAGACCCTGGGCCGTTTCCATCTATAGATGCAGGTTCTGAAACGTGGTTGCGGGTAGTGTAGTACTCATCCTTTTTATCGTCCTGTTCGTCATCCCCATTCACCCCCACCGAGTCCCCCACATTTCGATTGCGCGTGCTGACGGCTGAGGGCGCCGGAGGCTTGGGCTTCTGGAGGCAGGAGGAGGTCTGGATGGCCATGCTGGCGCACTGCCTCCGGGAGAGGGGTAGTGTGAGGGAGCAAGGCCGTGGGGGCGATGGTGGTGCCCAGCAGCGGCGCGTGGGCCCCGGGGTGAGCGGGTGAGGGGGCGCCCGAGCCAAAAACGCTGCCACTACCTCAATAGTGTCTGCCATATCTCCTCGGACAGCCCCAACCACCGAGGCCTGGTTGGAGGACACCTCGCCCCCCCATTGACCTCTCTGTTAGCCATCCCTGGGGGGCCATGGGGCTCATGGGGGTGTTCTTCCGCAGGGGGTGGGGGCTGTCACGTTCAGCGGCAGTCCTCTCGGGGCCCTTGGTTCCAGCGCCAGTGGTCCCGCCGCCGATGCCATCCTCCAGGTCTTTGAAGCGCACCTGGTGGGTGCGGTTGCGGCGGCGCTTGAGGCGGCTCTCGATGTCCGGCGAGTCGCGGTTGAGCAGCACGGAGCGCACGGTCATGGCGCCAGGCGGCTTGTCGGCGGTCTTGCTGTTGGTGTATTGGCCAATGAGCAAGTGATTCGGCTCTTTGCTCACCATGTCTCCTGTGGCGTCTTGTTCTTCCCCCCCGACATCCACAGTCCCTGCAGGCCGTTTGATGTGATAAAATCCTCTGTCAGAGAGTAGGGAGTAATTCTATTCTATCTCAATGCAATTTGTCTGTTGACTATTAGTTTCTTCTCTATGACAATGGGATACATATATTGTCACATTTGTTGAGCTGGAGTTCCATCACCATGCAGATCTGGGGAGACAGCTGTAGCTTGTTGGTTTGAGTGATCATGGAGATTATTTGAGATAACTGTCACACTGCAGTGGCGTCCATCCTGCCACCCCCCTTCTGCAGCACTCCATAGGACTGGGCCTTCCTCAGGTGTGTGTGTGTGTATGTTTCTCTGGCTATCTGACTTCCTGAGAAATGTAACCAAAGCCAGAAGGTCTGTACTTTGCTCAGACGATGGATAGAGAGAACTGTATCCTGAGCTTTAACGTCATCAAGTAAGTCTTCAGGGTGAACCGGATTCTCATAGTCCACAGAACTTCATTTACTTATAATTTCGTCCACTCAGCTTCCTGATTTCCTTATAAAGAGCAGTTCTATATAGCCGCATTAAAAGTATAATAACGTCAGCACATTGAACATGGGAGCAAGTGCCAACCTAAAGTATGCCTCATACAAAATCTACATCTAAAAGAGGACATGTTATTTCACATTAAATCAGTCAGAAGACCCAGAAGAGAGAGGTGAGCGTGAGAACAGGGCACACAGTTATGTTGCATGACTCCTGGATGCACTCAGCTCCAACGTACCTCTAATAACATCCCAGGAGATGGAATCGTGACGGGGGCACTGTATCTACCGGCGAATAGGCACAGCTCCTCTGAATACACCTTGTCCATCCTTCCCATTCTCCCGAATATACAGGCTGGCCCTTCCTGCCCGCTTAGCATTGTCCCAGGGGGCTGGAGGAAGAATGGATTGGTAAGATGTGGGACAGCACTGTGCGACTCCCCATAATGGTCTATCTTCCTCTCTCACATTCTCTCCTTCTTTCTCTCTCTTCCAGTACCTCTTCTCAGTGACTCATCTTCCACTCATTGTGCAGGATAACAGACTAGCCTGGGTTCCTGAGGTGACCAGAGAGAGAGAGAGAGAGAGAGAGAGAGAGAGAGAGAGAGAGAGAGAGAGAGAGAGAGAGAGAGAGAGAGAGAGAGAGAGAGAGAGAGAGAGAGAGAGAGAGAGAGAGAGAGAGAGAGAGAGAGAGAGAGAGAGAGAGAGAGAGAGAGAGAGAGAGAGAGAGAATTAGTTTTCATATTGTTGTCATCACATTTTCCGTGGAAGATAATGAAACGGACCTCATAAGAATTAAGTTTATAATGACCTAGCCAGCTGATAAAAATTCATAAGAGCAGGGTCAACAGAGAGACGCACAAAGTGTGAGTGAAGGGGAGATGATGTGTCTTTAAGATAAGTAATGAAAAGGAGAGAAAGACAGAATGAGAGAGCATTGACAGAGAGAGGGAGAGAGTGTGTTTGCTTGTGGGAGAGAGGAACAGAACAACACAGATAGAGAGAAGAGCAAAAATAATAGATATACAGACATATACTTTCAGTGATTGACAAGTGTCCTGCCGTAACAAGATGCTTTGTGACAAGAGGCAGGCCTGTGGTCTGACAGTCTCTCTGTGGAGCCAGAGACAATTAGTGTTGCCTCACAGCTCAGAGGTTATTTAGGGAATAGGGACCCCAGGGGCCATCACTGTTATTTACGTTCACTTTTTTTCATATCTTGTTTCTTTTTATAAAAGAGGAACATCTTTGTCACAGCCGTCAACCTTTTAGAAACATGATTATTAGGATTAATTATAATTACAGTCACGCTCAACGGGCCCGGGGAGGGAATGGGGAAGGAACTGTGGGCTCCTGCACAGATGTGAATCAGTTAGTGGATGTGGAAACCACAGGATTTCATCCTTGTTTTACATCCATGTTATCGCTGCGGTGTGGATCTGTGTACCGATGATCTGCTTAAATGTGACTCACTGAGGAGCGTGTATCAGACTTGCTAATGATGATACCTCTTCATTGCTGCTTTGAAACACACTGTAGTGGGGACACAGTCATTCACTTGAATTAGAAGGGATTTAGTTGTTATAGTTATCGCGCTAGATGTGAATGAAACTTTAAACTTTACCCTGAACCAGAAGATAAACGTCACATGAAGCGCGTTGGGTCCCATGTTTCATGAGCTGAAATAAAAGATACCAGACATGTTGCAAACGCACAAAGGGTTTTTTGACCTGACTTGACTTGCGCTGGAGAAGTGTGCTCTTCATGGATGAATCCCGGTTTCAACTGTACTGGGCAGATGGCAGACAGCGTGTATGGCGTCATGTGGGCAAGCGGTTTGCTGATGTCAACGTTGTTCAATTAAATGCTTTGGCAACAGCTCTGGTGGACACTCCTGCTGTCAGCATGCCTATTGCAATCAACAGCCTGATCAACTCTATGCGAAGGAGATGTGTCTCTCTGCATGATGCAAATGATGCTCACACCAGATACTGACTGGTTTTCTGAACCACGCCCCTATCTTATTTTGAAGGTATCTGTGACCTCCAGATACATATCTGTATTACCAGTCATGTGAAATCCATAGATTAGGGCCTAATGATATTTCAATTGACTGATTTCCTTATATGAACAGTAACACAGTAAAATATTTGAAATACTTTATTTATGTTTTTTTGTTCAGTGTAATTGATTAACGAACGTTGCAGCATTGAAACCAGACAGTCATTCGCTTGAATTAGAATGATGTTTGTTGTAATAGTTATTGTGCTGTAGCTCAGAGAGTCAAGCACGGCACTTGCAAAACCAGGATAGTGGGTTTGATTCCCGGGACCACCCATAGGTTAAAAGAAAATGCATGAGTCAGTTTGGATGGAAGCGTCTGCTAAATGACATATTATATATTATCGTGCTAGATGTGGCCTTTTGTCTATAATACAGCTGTATTTTCTTCCTCTATATGGTCAGGCTTTGATCGACACTATTTCTTAACCTTGATGGTCATCCTCCCCGTTTCTCCTTCTCCTCTTCCAAACTAAATTTCTCTCTCTTTCCTCAATCTTCCCTCTCTCCAAGAAGAGTGTTTTCCGTTCACCCTTCACCCTGACAGATTTCCCAAGTTCCACTCGTCGCAGGACCATTACCCTCCACTCATTCTGCTCCATGTCAACCCAATTCCACCCCTCCCCATCTTTCTTTCATCTGCCACCCCTTCTTTTTAACTCCCATCCCATCTCCAACCCTCTCTTTCTCTCATCCTCGCCCTCTCCCATGATCCTCCTCTTTTCTCTCTCTCGCTCTCGCTCGCTCTCATCCTCGCTATCTCTCTCCCTCCTCTGCACCCTCTGTCTTCCCACCCCCTCTCTCTCTCTCCCTCCATCTCTCCCTTTCTCTCCTCCCACTCAGTCTGCAAACTGCCCTGAGATCAAGATTTACGCCGACAGTTTAATGAATCCAGTGCCTCTTAATGCTCGGCACACTCTTGGGGCTGAGGCCCAGCCTTTCCTCATGTGACATTTCCATGTTAAGCTTTATTGGCAGACAACAGATAAATCAGCAGGCAAGAGAAGTGAAGGTGTGCAACGGAATAACGTAATGTTTGATCTCTGTGCTTACTAAGCCATGTTGACATTGAGAGACCAATGATACATATATACAGGATATAAATTGGAGATGGAGGCTAAGTCTTGTACTATATATGACATATTTGATTTCTCGTGATGCCAATAAAGCACATTGGAGTTTTGCTCTCTGTGTGTGTGTTTGTGTGTGTGTTTGTTGAGGGGGAGGCAGGCAGAGTGCTGCAGATTGAATTGTTATGTAAAGGCGTGTCAGATTGGATTGTCTGGGCATGGCTAACTTTATCCGACATGACTGTGTACACGCACAGCCACCGACAGGGAAGGGGGAGAGGGTTGGGTGGAGGTAGGTAGGTAGACATGGATGGATGTATTTAGAGAGAGAAGAGAGGGAGAGAAAGAGGATGCAGGAGGGATGGAGGGAGGGAAGAACCCCCTCGCAAGGGAGGAGAGCAAATGTCATGGTTAGGGTTCAGTGAAGTGGTAGATCAGGAACATCAGCGTATCAGGGCATTAAAGGACCTGGAGAGGAACTAAGAAAAGGTATATGATCAGTTATTAGTCCTGGGAGCCAGGCGAGAGAGTGAAGAGGTACCTGCACAGCCAAGGGGGTTGGATTTATAGAGCGGTGAGCTGACTGAACAATATATACAGCAAGGCACAAAGCAACAGTGATGGTTTATCCTGTGGTTATATTTCTGTGGGCAGGCAGAACAGAGGTAATAGCGGTGTGTTTAATGTTGTGTGAGAGAGAGAAAGGGAGAGAGTCCAATTCGGTACACACCTCCCAGGAGCAGCCTCTAGATAGGTGCATATTGCATTATGTCTGTTCATAACTGTAATTTATGAAGTAGATTAAGGTTCTCGCTACAGAAGTTTCTCGTGGGAAAATATTTCATTAAGTTTTATAATGACCCAGGAAACACACGTGTACAAACACACACACACATATCAGCCCATCGAGAATAGATTAAATATATTCCATAAATCCTTCGGTAGATGTAGTTGGGACTGTGTGTAACATATTAGCTGTGGTACAGTGAACAAGACTAAACAAGACTCCAGGCTAGAGCTGAGCCCAACCCTCTAATAAGTAAGCTGACAGGACATGACCCTATACGCACATAGTTCACATAGCCATTCACAGAACAATATGTTTTCACAGGTGCCAGGTCACATTACAATAGAAATCTACAGCTGGACAGCCATCGGCTACAGCAACATAACAGGATGTACACTTTGAGCCTACACTATGGTCTGTTAGATGTTGTGAAATATTGCTGAGAATTTCACTGTATTGGATCATAATATATTATTTTTATAATATATAATTTTTCTCATGTTTTTTCTTTTTGCAACTGGCTGGAAAGAGCTTTGAGGATCTATAGGCTATAAATAAAATATGTATTTTTATCATTATTAGACCAAATAATAAGACAATCGCTGTACATTAATGACCAGGAAATTGAATCAGCATGGTTTGCTCGTTAGTGCATTTGTGCTTATTAGCGTATTACTTTCGTAGCTAGCTAGGTTACAGCTAATTCTGCAGCTAGCTAGCTAATGTTACCGCTAGCATATTAAACCAAGGTCTTCAGTGCACCACAAACTATGTTGGATTCCGGAGAAAAGGCCTGGGTATTACCTCCGTGAGGCTGAGTGAGTCTTCAGGTTTAAGGCAAGGTTATTCATAACTCCATGCTATCTAAATTTTCAACAAACGACCTCCTAGTTAGCCGCTAGCCAGATTACTCACAACTTTCCCAAGGAGTGTCCTAAATGATTGTTCCGTCTGTGCTATCTTGACCCAAATCCACTACCAGAGAAGGATGTAGGACAGCAGCTTGCTCTCTTAGGTCAGGGAGAAGTGCCAGTGATACCACATTACCATCTTCAGGAAGCTAATTCAAGGGGATCAACAATATGAGACGTTTAACAGCCGACAAACTGGTTGCAATTATTATTAATTTTACGTTGTGGTCAGGTTGTATACTGGTTGGAAAATTTTATTTTGTTAATGTCTTTTTAGCAACCTGAAAAATACGTCTTTATCTGGTTGTAATCTGTCATCTTGATGCCATCATGAAAAAATATGTTTTTGTCTGACAGCAACAGAGACTGTTTAGTTGTAATCTCATTATTTAACGTCTTCTCAACTAAAAATCGTCCAACCAGAATATAACGTCAGTCCGGTTTTCTACTGATAAGTCTCCCAAGTGGGAAAATGAAGGATGTAAAGTCACATTTTGTGACCCATGCCAGGTGGTTGCGGTGGCGTAGTTTCAAAGGCCTGAATAGCATGGGAACAGGTGATGGGGA
This sequence comes from Brachymystax lenok tsinlingensis, assembly GCA_030435695.1. Taxonomy (NCBI): domain Eukaryota; kingdom Metazoa; phylum Chordata; class Actinopteri; order Salmoniformes; family Salmonidae; genus Brachymystax; species Brachymystax lenok. The sequence continues at coordinate 6,617,651 of CM059815.1, read as the reverse complement.
TACACTGTCCAGGCCATGGCACACTATGTACATACCCTCCCTAGGGGGTCCTTCTGTGGGCTGGCAAGCTGTTGTGCTGCAATGTCCCTGTCTGGCCCAATGTCCCAAGAGCGCATCACTGTATTTCAGTAATAGGAAAGGTCATCCTGATCACATTTAAGACACCTGGACAATACAGTTGGACATTTGGGCCATCAGACCATCGCTTTAATCAAACCCTTATTTTAACAAGTTGATTTAGAACACACCACATCCTCAAAACGAAGGGAATGTATAACCGGGGAGAAAGAAAGGCTGAGTATGAAAGAGATGGAGAAATGGAGGGAGAGAGAGGGATGAGGGACGTGGATGAAGCGAGATGTCTAAACGAAGAAACAGGAAGGTAGAGATTGAGAGAGATGGCGATATGGCGGAAACAGCAAGGTCACATTTCTGGCACGGAGCCCAAAGTGGCCCCTAGAAATGCACAGTGATGAGATGGGAGTGAGAGGGAAGAGATAGGGAGCAGAATGACAGACAGCGCTAACAGCACAGTGTTCCTACAAAGAGGAAGCAAGGGGGGTAAGAGTGTAGGGTTGTGTGTGCATGTGGGTGTGTGCGTGCGCGAACGAGCGTGTTCACGTCTGAGTGAGTGCGAGTATGATATTGTTAACATGAAGAAGAAAACCATCTGTGTAACCTATGAACTCCATTTACCATATGGGCGCAATGACAACACACGCTGTAAAAAAAAAAAGTCACATACATTACATACACCAAGGCATGCATCGCATGATACACACAGTGTACACTCGTGCTCTCATCTCATCCATACACCGTTCTCCCCAGTTAAGGTGCCACCAACCTCATGTGACATACACCTCCCACACGCTTACTCGTGGAAAATATGCACTGATATCATTCTGCTTCAATGTGCAAACCGGCATCTCTGACGACCCAATCTAAGCCCCTTGGCCTTTAAAGCTGGTCATAAAGATGCACATTCTCACACACAACTCCCATACCTGCTGTAAAGCACATCCCAACACGCACACACTCACACACACACATGCACTCAAACACACACACACACAGAACACAAACAGCACAGGTTTCTCTCCCAGTCATATCTAACCATGGTTGTGATAAGGTTACACACCGGAGTAGAAAGGAAGAGAAGGATAAACAAGTAGAAACCAATAACTCACCAGTTAATCCACTGCACCAACCAAGAGCATGTGTTCCTTATATCACTATTTTACACCTGCCCTCCGATTATCTGTTTTTCTTTTTCCTCCTCTCCTGGGACTAGTCCTCCTCTCCTTCTGTCGTGGGCTGTTTGGGTAGAAGTAAAGTGATGCTCGGTATATCCTTCAGGACACTGAACAGAGGAGTCACACACAGCCCACCTCTTCTTCTCTTCTCTCACTTTACTGTTTCACTCATATGCTTCTTCTTTTCTTTCCTCCTCGCTGTTTGTTGTTCTTTGGTATTCTTTCATTTTCACATCGCTCCAGTTTTTTCTTCCTCTCTTTCTTTCACTCCTCTCTTTCACTGCTGCTCTGTGGGCGCCGATCCTCCGTTCCCTAGTATAATCAGTGAGTACTCCATCTGTCCCTCTCTCTCTCTCTCTCTCTCTCTCTCTCTCTCTCTCTCTCTCCCTCTGCTGTGCCCTCTGTTTCACTCTATTCTCCCCAAATTCATCTCCTCAACTGTGAGCCTCTTCATCTCCCAGCCTGAGCACTGTGGCTTTGCAGGTGACTGTCAGCGTGTGTGTGTCTGAGAGTGTGTGTGCAGGCACGTGTGTGAGACAGAATGGGAGGGAGAGCAGGAGTAGAGACACAGTGAACAAACAGGCAGTTATCCTCTTAGATGCTCCGTTCAGTCCGCTCCCTCTCTTTCTGTCTCCCTCTCTCCTTCGCTCTCCCTCGCTGACCTCTCTTTACCTCTCAGTGACGCCGCACAAGTCTTGTATACTTGTCAGTAGAGGGTGGGAGAAAGAAAGAAAGAAAGAAAGAAAGAAAGAAAGAAAGAGAGAGAGTAGGAGGCAGGAGAAGGTGGGGCTTGTGTGTGTCTCTGTCTAATTAAAAAGCAGAGTATGTACAGCTGCAGAGAGAGGGAACGAGGGAGAGTGGGAGAGAGCCGAGCGAAGGAGTGAAGGGATCTAGGGGGCGGGACCAACGGACAGAGAGGGAACGGGGAGTCACTAGTGGACGGGGATAGAGAGAGAGTGAGAGAGAGAAGGTGGGGGGAGGGGGACACCCTGGTGTATGAGGTTGGAAAAGGAAGGAGGTATGACCGGACACCAAGGTCAGCTGTAGAGGGCTGGAAGAAGGGCAGAGGGGGAGCAGAGAAGAAAAAAAGAGAGGATAAGAGGGATAAGAACAGACAGGTCGAATTCTGCAGACGTATGTTGCTCATAATGTGAACAGAAAAAGCACAACCAGAGAATCATGATGAGGGGAACAAGAGAGTGCATATGGGTAAAGCACCATAGAAATATTCCCCTAAAAACAGATCCCCTAGAATTCTATACACACGGTTAAAATACAAGGTTAAACAGCTGTTCTGTATGGATACAGTATCTACAGTATAAATATGTTCCAAATCACCTTGATGTTAATCCGAAAAAACTACGGTATAAGCAGTTTTATCCCAGTGATGATTCATAGATTAATTTGGCCTTGGCTGCAATTTATGCATAGGTCTGTGTGTGTGTGTGTGTGTGTGTGTGTGTGTGTGTGTGTGTGTGTGTGTGTGTGTGTGTGTGTGTGTGTGTGTGTGTGCGTGTGCGCATTCTTGTGTGCATGCGCATGTGCGTATTTCTTTGTGTGTGTGTGTGTGTGTGTACTCTATGTGTACGTGCGTGACTGCACTGCCACACACATTTGCACATTCCTTGCATGTGTGTGTTTATGTGCAAATTAAGCAGTGCACTGTGATGTCACGCCCCAGTGGATACATCTAATATGTTGTTTTATTCTGTCACGCTCAGGTTGTTGCTCTCTCTCTCTCTCTCTCTCTTTGTGTTTTACATGAAAGAGAGTATATTATATAGTCCCTTGACTAGAACCAATTGATTCAGGCAATTTTCTTCTTGTATTGTTGCGACTGTATCATCATTCCTGCAGTACTTATCACCTCAGGCTAGTGTCAACCACCTAGTATAGTGGGGCTGGCTGGGAGAGGGGATGGAGAGATAAGGTAAATGCCTGGGGGGGAGGCGGAGGGGAGTGGAGGAGGGTTGACAGATCTCATCCCATTTTATCAACCCTGATTACTTATCTTGTCTTCTCGTCTCTCTCTCTCGCTCTGTACCTCCTGTTATGGCCCAGTTGCTCTACTTTCAGCCTCAAATGTACATTTGAAACGGCAGAAAAAACAGGCTCATTGATTAAAGATCCACCAGAGACTATGAATAACATGCATACGTGTCAATGGTGGCAGTGGAGAGGGCCACTAATACTTAATTAACATGAAACTCCTGGAACTCATCCCTGGTGGATTTGAGACAGATATTAGGTAAAAACAGGCCGTGACAGCAGTCATGTCCCTCAATTCATTAAACACATCTAGAAGTGTGAACAGAGCGCTTAAAAGTGCAATAGGCCTCAGTTGTTTACTTATACAGAATCATGGTGAAGTGTTGATCCGTGATCCCTCTATAAGTCAATAGGCATCCGTCCTCTAGGGGCGAGACCAGGAAGTGTAATTATTATTTATCACGCTAATCCAAACGGGCTCGGCGGGGCAGCCAATCAGATCCCGTTTTCACAGGGTCCACGGGAGCCAACGAAGGAACACAACTAGTTCTGGCGTTCATTAATCAAGCCAGTCACGTCTGGCCGGCTACAAAAGCGACTTTTAAGCAGAAGCCTTTAGTGCCGACTCAGATCAAGTCATCAATCATCTCCTAATGCAGTCTTGTAGAATCGGGGACATTGTCTAATGGGAGGATCTAACCGTAGCCATTACCTGAAAAGGTTGTATTATTTCGCTATCTGTGAACGTAAAGCATGATGGATTAGCACCACAGACGGTCATTTGCTGGACTCTTAAGAGCATGGCATCCCAGAATGCATCTCATCTTCTATGACACAGAGACGTGGTCTAAGGAACATTGTCACAGAGATCTTAAATTCCATTGATGAATGGATAACTTCTGGGTTTCTGTACGATTGTATCTCATAATGACTTTCTCAGGGCAGAACGGGAGGTCAGATGAGACAAGAAACAAAGCTAAACCAATAGAAGGGGGCAAAGGAATAGTTTGTGAAAACCAATATCATAGGCCTAGTCTTGGCACGGGGTAACTTGTGGATTGTTGGCGCCAGGGTTTTAAGGGCCTGAAGGGTTGGCCAGAGACGGAAAGCAAAGCACCATAATGGGAGATGGACTGATTCTTCAGCATTTAGCTAATACGGCCTTCTGTGACTATGACAGCTTCATCACTTATGACTGCTGTATTTGAATCAATACAAATTGCATTGTTCATAAACATGTAATACTAATGCAGTAGTAAAAGTGTCCGATTGCACAAAAATGTTAAATATGAGTACAGTATTCTATAGGCCTGGCTAGTTGTGAAAGCTGTAGCCTAATGTAGGCCTGCAGTAATAGGTACATACTGTAGTTATCTTTAGGAGCTGTGACAGCCAGGTGGCAGTGTTGACTATAAGGAGCAGGACAACCAGTTGTATAACCGACACAAAGCAACATCAACTCAAGAGGTGCATAATAGCCTACATTATCAATATATCTACTCTTATTACTAGAGATGTCTTTCATCTATTGATATTCATCCCTCCATCCCCCACTGCAGCTTGTGTGTGTGTGTTTCTTTGAAGAGGACAATGATGAGAAGGAAAGTGCAAAAACATGGATTCAGAGGAGCTACAGTGCGTCATGGCACCCACGCCCTTGTGCTGTGCTATCTCTATGGACACAACAACATGCACTTACTTCATAGGCAGAATGAGCCTGAGCCTGCGGAGTGCTGATGTCACTAGTTGCCGGGCTTCTTCTCAATGGAATGAAATAGATGAGTCACTGTCCATCCACCACAAAGGCTGTCACAACAACTCACAAGCCCTTCATTTGATGCAACGAATTAAAGGCGAATTGTTCAAGTGGGGTACACATATTATTGTGTGGAATACATATTCAAAAACATTGCAAAGAACGATACCTTTCCAATATGCAGGCCATTTAAATTAATTTCAAATGTTAATGCAGTTGAAGGGGGGGGTTACATGATCTATTGCATTCTAATCTACTACCCAAGTGTTGTCAGCTGGTTTAAATTGCTGTATGGCTCTTAATTCAAATACTGTTGAGCGTCAGTCTGTTTTGTTTACCTCGACATGCCCTGCACGTGGGGAGGGAGGGATTACTGCACGCCGAACGTCACAGTCTACGCGCTAAGGCAACAACAATAAACGAGAAAGCAACATACTTGTAGGCAGTTTATAATACACAGTGTGCTCCTCATTGTTCGTGTTTGTCCGTTTTAGAATCCCTCTCCATCCTTCAGCCACTAACCATGTCAGGCTCGTCGACTCCAGAGGACGGTTTGTACGGTAAGGGTTTGGGGGATGGATCTGGACGATTTATTGTTATTGGGTCAATGCAAAGTCGGGTCAATTATGATTTATTTGTGCTGTTGTAACTATGAAATGTTTATAAAAGACTTGTAGCTGCCCTATGACGACTCGTTCCCTGTGTATACCCTAGGGATAAACTATGTTCAACTGTTTTTCTAGGTTAACATTTAAATAAATAATTCCAAGAGGGGTCCATCAGGAAAATAACATTATTGATGTATAAATTATTATGTTCATCCTCATTAGGCCTATAATGCTTATTTTTAGTAACAATCAATTAATGATGCATGAACAGTGACCTCTTTCACCAGAATAAGTTTGTTTATCACATTTTAATTAATTAATGGACAACGTTTATTTATAATCGTTATCCACGACATAATGCGTGGTTAAGGTGAACTTAAGATGTGAGAAAATGGGCATGTTAGGGAGAGAAATGTAAGTATGCCATTTTGAAGTTGTTGTTGAATCATTGTGGTTGCCACTGACATGGTCATGTGTAAACAGATTTCATGACTCACCTGTTTGTATCTCACTAAGCCAATTAAGCCCAGGAGATTTACCTGAAGCTTATAGCTCACTGTACAGTTTGCTTATAGCCTCTACAGTGCATGGGGGATGTTGTATAGCTTTCATAATATCACAGCTAGGACATACACAAAGCTTTGGCACAAGAAGCTTTGTTTTTCAAGAACTAGGCCTATATTAACACACATAACATACACCTGCTATGTACTACAGTATTCCTATGGAAGGATACTGGACTATTGACAGACATTGGGTGCTGCTGCAGTGCAGCCTGGTCAAGGCCACAGAGAGAGTGTGAGAGAGAGAGAGAGAGAGAGCAGGAGCAGGCTGGCAGCCAGTAGTTATGTCATAACTCTCTCTTTCTGGGAGGAAAACTAGGGCAATGGCACAGTTTGCCCTCTGGCCTCCCTTCCCCTTTCCCCATCCCCACCCCCTCTCCTCTACTCCTATGTCCTCTCCACTGTTGCTGTTTATATGATCTCTCAGAGACAAAAAGAGGGGATGGGAGGATATGTTGATGAGGAGAGCAGGTGATGATGTTTTCATGCCTTGCATTCCAGAGAGAGAAAGAGATAGAATGAGAGAGGAAAGAGAGAACGAGAGAGGAGAGTAAAGGGTGGCTAATCTCATACAGAAATAAGATCTTACATAAGCATTCTGTCAGGCTGTGTCAGTGGTAGTCCCTGTTTGTTTTTGTGTTAGTGTATGTTGTGTGTGTTTGTCCCTGTTTGTTTTTGTGTTAGTGTGTGGTTGTCCCTGTTGGTTTTTGTGTGTGTTGTGTGTGTGTGTGTGGTTGTCCCTGTTTGTTTTTGTGTTAGTGTATGTTGTGTGTGTTTGTCCCTGTTTGTTTTTGTGTTAGTGTGTGTTGTGTGTGTGGTTGTCCCTGTTTGTTTTTGTGTGTGTTGTGTGTGTGTGTGTGTTTGTCCCTGTTTGTTTTTGTGTTAGTGTGTGTTGTGTGTGTGTGGTTGTCCCTGTTTGTTTTTGTGTTAGTGTGTGTGTGTGTTTGTCCCTGTTTGTTTTTGTGTTAGTGTGTGTTGTGTGTGTGTGTTTGTCCCTGTTTGTTTTTGTGTTCGTGTGTGTGTTGTGTGTGGTTGTCCCTGTTTGTTGTGTTACACTCAAGCTAAACTAGGGACCAGGGGAAACACAACATTCATTGTTACAAATGCCCTTATATCAGTAGGCCATTGGGTGTTGTCTAATACTATGTCAGTAATGGGATGTCCTGTCTGCTTAAAAATGCACTCTTGAACTTTTGTATAATTTCAGCCATTAGTTTTGAAAGTGAGGCTCACCAGCCAAAAGTGGTCCCGGTTTTTTGTGTACTCCGTCATCAAATTGCGTATGATATGTTTTGCCCTACAAATATAATTTGTTTTGCAATTCGTATGATGTTACGAATCCCATTCGTACTATATGTTACCATTTTGTTGTGCTTAAGATCCTGGATTGCAACTTCAAAGGAGACAGCATACCTATGTCATGACCAACAACAACAACACAGGCCTAAGGGTTTTACTAAAAAGCAGGATCAATGAGTTAGCCAGCAATATTTGATAAACCATGAGAAATAACTATTGATTTTCTGGTTCATTAACAAAGCTAAACTTATATATGTGTTGTTGTCAATTAGACCATGCCCATTTCAAGCCAATCTTTCCCCAAAAATAATTCGGAATATTTAGGCAAGTTAGCTGGCTAACTCGTCGATCCTGCTTTGTAGTAGCCCCTCTGCATTACATGTCCTAACATTAGGCCATCTACTGTAATGATTTAATAGTTAAATAAACATAAATATGGGTTGTATTTACAATGGTGTTTGTTCTGCACTGGTTGCCCTTTTCTTGTGGCAACAGGTCACAAATCTTGCTGCTGTGATGGCACACTGTGGTATTTCACCCAATAGATATGGGAGTTTATCAAAATTGAGTTTGTTTTCAAATTATTTGTGTATCTGTGTAATCTGAGGGAAATATGTGTCTCTAATATGGTCATACATTTGGCAGGAGGTTAGGAAGTGCAGCTCAGTTTCCACCTCATTTTGTGGGCAGTGTGCACATAGCCTGTCTTCTCTTGAGAGCCAGGTCTGCCTACGACGGCCTTTCTCAATAGCAAGGCTATGCTCACTAAGTCTGTACATAGTCAAAGCTTTTCTTAAGTTTGGGTCAGTCACAGTGGTCAGGTATTCTGCCATAGTATACTCTCTGTTTAGGGCTAAATAGCATTCTAGTTTGCTCAGTTTTTTTTGTTAATTCTTTCCAATGTGTCAAGTAATTATCTTTTTGTTTTCTCATGATTTGGGTCTAATTGTGTTGCTGTCCTGGGGCTCTGTGGGGTCTGTTTGTGTTTGTGAACAGAGCCCCAGGACCAGCTTGCTTAGGGGGACTTCTCTAGGTTAATCTCTCTGTAGATGATTGCTTTGTTATGGAACGTTTGGGAATCGCTTCCTTTTAGGTGGTTGTAGAATTTAACGTTGTAACGCCCAGTCCCGAGTTTCAGGCTGGAGCGTTTTGGTTTTGTCTTTGTGTAGGGTTTGTTCATTCTAGGTGTCGTATTTCTATGTTGGGTAATGGTTCCCAATTAGAGGCAGCTGTGTGTCGTTGTCTCTAATTGGGAACCATATTTAGGTTACTAGGTTTCACTCTGGGTTCGTGGGTTATTGTATGTTCATAGCTGTGTTTGTTTGTTCAGTTATGTTCATCGTTACGTTCTCCGTTCTTTGTTTTGTTCCGTCTTGTTCCCGTGGATTTATTAAATCATGTATTCTGGCTACATCGCTGCGTCTTGGTCTGTCCCCTCAGTAGAGAAACGTGACAGAATAACCCACAAACAAAGACCAAGCAGCGAGAGACCCGGGAGCTTAGGTCTTGGGAGAAGGAGCTATTCTATGGGAGTGCTTGGGACCAGCCTGGGGAGTATCGTCGACCCAGAGAGGAACTGGAAGCAGCGGCGGCGGAGCGGCGCAGGTGTGAGGATCGGATGGGAGCATGGGATCCGGTGAGTGGCAGGTTTCTCGAACCTCGCCGGGCTAGGAAGCCCGTAAGGCAGTCCCAAGAAACTTTTGGGGGCACACGAGGAGGTTGGCCGGTTCAGGAGGGACTCCTGAGCCAACTCCTCGTGCCTTGTGGAGAGAGCGTTGGGGAGAACGTCGCACCGAGGGGACACCGTGCTATGCTGTATTGCGCACGGTTTCCCCTATACGGAGTCAGAGGCCGGTGCGAGAGATTCCCGCTCCACTCATCAGTCGGGGTAAACGAAGCGTTCAGCCAGGAAGAGTGGTGCCTGCTCTGCGCGCTAAGTCTCCGGTGCGCCTCCTGGGACCCGGATATCCTGCTCCAGTTCCGTGTGCGGTGTCTCCTGGCACGTGTCCGCAGCCCAGTGCGAGAGATCCCAGCGCCACTCATTGGTCGGGCCGAGGTCTGTGTGCTACCTGGGAGAGTGGTGCCAGCTCTGCGAGCCAGGTCTCCAGTGCGCCTTTTGGGTCCATGTTATCCTGTGGTCCTACGGGCAGAATCTCCGGTACGGATCCACAGCCCAGTCCGAGAGATTCCAGCTCCACTCACCCATGAGGCCAGGGTTAGTGAGCTAGCTGGAGATATGGTGTCGGCTCTCCATATCAGGTTCCCGGTCCGGGTAGAGGTTTCTACACGTCCAAGACCCCTGTTCCACGTTCCAAGATCCCTGTTCCGCGTTCCAAGATCCCTGTTCCGCGTTCCAAGATCCCTGTTCCGCGTTCCAAGATCCCTGTTCCGTGTTCCAAGATCCCAGTCCGTGTAGTGGTGTCTACACGTCCAGTCCCTGTTCCACGCACCCAGCTCCCCGTGCGCTCCGAGAGTCCAGCACGCCCTGCTCCGGCCCCGCGCACCCAGCTCCCGTGCGCTCCGAGAGTCCAGCACGTCCTGCTCCGGCCCCGCACCCAGCTCCCGTGCGCTCCGAGAGTCCAGCACGTCCTGCTCCGCTCCGCGCACCAAGCTCCCGTGCGTTCAGAGAGTCCAGCACGTCCTGCTCCGGCCCCGCGCGCACCAAGCTCCCGTGCGCTCCGAGAGTCCAGCACGTCCTGTTCCGGCTCCGCGCACCAAGCTCCCGTGCGCTCCGAGAGTCCAGCACGCCCTGTTCGGCTCCGCGCACCCAGCTCCACGTGCGCTCCGAGAGTCCAGCACGTCCCTGTCCCGGCTCCGCGCACCCAGCTCCCGTGCGCTCAGGAGTCCAGCACGTCCTGTCCCGGCTCCGCGCACCCAGCTCCCCGTGCGCTCAGAGAGTCCAGCACGTCCTGTTCCGGCTCCGCGCACCAAGCTCCCCGTGCGCTCAGAGAGCCCAGTTCGGCCTGTTCCCGCTCCCCGCACCAGAGTGCGCGTCCCGAGCCCAGTTCGGCCTGTTCCCGCTCCCCGCACCAGAGTGCGCGTCCCGAGCCCAGTTCGGCCTGTTCCCGCTCCACGCACCAGAGTTCCAGTGAGCATCACAAGTCCAGTACGACCAGTTCCTGCTCCACGCACCAGAGTTCCAGTGAGCATCACAAGTCCAGTACTGCCAGTTCCTGCTCCACGCACCAGAGTCCCAGTGAGCATCACGAGTCCAGTACGACCAGTTCCTGCTCCACGCACCAGAGTTCCAGTGAGCATCACAAGTCCAGTACTGCCAGTTCCTGCTCCACGCACCAGAGTTCCAGTGAGCATCACAAGTCCAGTACGACCAGTTCCTGCTCCACGCACCAGAGTTCCAGTGAGCATCACAAGTCCAGTACTGCCAGTTCCTGCTCCACGCACCAGAGTTCCAGTGAGCATCACGAGTCCAGTACGACCAGTTCCTGCTCCACGCACCAGAGTCCCAGTGAGCATCATGAGTCCGGTACTGCCAGTTCCTGCTCCACGCACCAGAGTTCCAGTGAGCATCACGAGTCCAGTACGACCAGTTCCTGCTCCACGCACCAGAGTCCCAGTGAGCATCACGAGTCCAGTACGGCCAGTTCCAACTCCACGCACCAGAGTTCCAGGAGAAGGCCCAGGGCCTCCGGTTCTGGATGTCAGACCAGCACGGCCAGCACCGGAGCCTCCACCTGGGACAAAGCGACCCATCAAGACCCCCCACAGACTTTTTCGGCGCGTCCGGAGTCCGGCGCCTTTGGGAAGTACTGTAACGCCCAGTCCCGAGTTTCAGGCTGGAGCGTTTTGGTTTTGTCTTTGTGTAGGGTTTGTTCATTCTAGGTGTCGTATTTCTATGTTGGGTAATGGTTCCCAATTAGAGGCAGCTGTGTGTCGTTGTCTCTAATTGGGAACCATATTTAGGTTACTAGGTTTCACTCTGGGTTCGTGGGTTATTGTATGTTCATAGCTGTGTTTGTTTGTTCAGTTATGTTCATCGTTACGTTCTCCGTTCTTTGTTTTGTTCCGTCTTGTTCCCGTGGATTTATTAAATCATGTATTCTGGCTACATCGCTGCGTCTTGGTCTGTCCCCCCTCAGTAGAGAAACGTGACAAACGTCTCCTTTCTGGATTTTGATAATTATCGGGTATCGGCCTAATTCTGCATGTATTATTTGGTGTTTTACGTTGTACACAGAGGATGTTTTTGCAGAATTTTTGTCTTACTGAGATTTACTGTCAGGGCCCAGGTCTGACAGAATCTGTGCAGAAGATCTGGTTTATCCATACATCTCCATTTTGGATACAGTGAGGGAAAAAAAGTATTTGATTCCCTGCTGATTTTGTACGTTTGCCCACTGACAAATAAATGATCAGTCTATAATTTTAATGGTAGGTTTATTTGAACAGTGAGAGACAGAATAACAACAAAAAAATCCAGAAAAACGCATGTGAAAAATGTTATGAATTGATTTGCATTTTAATGAGGGAAATAAGTATTTGACCCCTCTGCAAAACATGACTTAGTACATGGTGGCAAAACCCTTGTTGGCAATCACAGAGGTCAGACGTTTCTTGTAGTTGGTCACCAGGTTTGCACACATCTCAGGAGGGATTTTGTCCCACTCCTCTTTGCAGATCTTCTCCAAGTCATTAACGTTTTGAGGCTGACGATTGGCAACTCGAAACTTCAGCTCCCTCCACAGATTTTCTATGGGATTAAGGTCTGGAGACTGGCTAGGCCACTCCAGGACCTTAATGTACTTCTTCTTGAGCCACTCCTTTGTTGCCTTGGCCGTGTGTTTTGGGTCATTGTCATGCTGGAATACCCATCCACGACCCAATTTCAATGCCCTGGCTGAGGGAAGGAGGTTCTCACCCAAGATGTGACGGTACATGGCCCCGTCCATTGTCCCTTTGATGCGGTGAAGTTGTCCTGTCCCCTTAGCAGAAAAACACCCCCAAAGCATAATGTTTCCACCTCCATGTTTGACGGTGGGGATCGTGTTCTTGGGATCATAGGCAGCATTTGAGTTGATGCCAAAGAGCTCCATTTTGGTCTCATCTGACCACAACACTTTCACCCAGTTGTCCTCTGAATCATTCAGATGTTCATTGGCAAACTTCAGACGGGCATGTATATGTGCTTTCTTGAGCAGGGGGACCTTGCGGGCGCTGCAGGATTTCAGTCCTTCACGGCGTAGTGTGTTACCAATTGTTTTCTTGGTGACTATGGTCCCAGCTGCCTTGAGATCATTGACAAGATCCTCCCGTGTAGTTCTGGGCTGATTCCTCACCGTTCTCATGATCATTGCAACTCCACGAGGTGAGATCTTGCATGGAGCCACAGGCCGAGGGAGATTGACAGTTCATTTGTGTTTCCTCCATTTGCGAATAATCACACCAACTGTTGTCACCTTCTCACCAAGCTGCTTGGCGATGGTCTTGTAGCCCATTCCAGCCTTGTGTAGGTCTACAATCTTGTCCCTGACATCCTTGGAGGAGAGCTCTTTGGTCTTGGCCATGGTGGAGAGTTTGGAATCTGATTGATTGATTGCTTCTGTGGACAGGTGTCTTTTATACAGGTAACAAACTGAGATTAGGAGCACTCCCTTTAAGAGTGTGCTCCTAATCTCAGCTCGTTACCTGTATAAAAGACACCTGGGAGCCATAAATCTTTCTGATTGAGAGGGGGTCAAATACTTATTTCCCTCATTAAAATGCAAATCAATTTCTAACATTTTTCACATGCATTTTTCTGGATTTTTTTGTTGTTATTCTGTCTCTCACTGTTCAGTTAAACCTACCATTAACATTATAGACTGATCATTTCTTTGTCAGTGGGCAAACGTACAAAATCAGCAGGGGATCAAATACCTTTTTCCCTCACTGTAGATAATGCTTCGTGTTGTTGTTTGTTTAGTGTGTTCCAATTTTCCCAGAAATGGTTTAGATTCTATGGATCCTTCAATTACATTGAGCTGATTTCTGACGTGCTGTTCCTTCTTGTCTACCCCCCCCACACACACACACACACACACACACACACACACACACACACACAGGCTCGTGGGTGGAGCTGGAGGAGCTGATATCAGCAGTGAGCAGCAGGGATAGTCTGACAGGACAACAACAGGACACAGCCTCCTGGGCCCTGCAGGGGGAGCTAGAGAGAATCCTGCTGGAGGCACAGCTTGAGTGTGAGAGGAGTAAAGACAGGTCAGTACCTTACACCAACAAAAATCTCTCTCCCCCTCTGTGTGTGTGTGTGTGTGTGTGTGTGTGTGCGCGTGTGTGTGTGCATACATGGATGTGTGTTGTTACTGAGAAGTCCTGTTGACCTGCTCTCTTTGTTCAGTCCTCCCCTGGTGGTGACTCCTCCGCAGACCACTGCTTCCCCTCCCCACAGTGAAGGCAGCAGCAGTACAGACTGTGTTACCATACAGGTATGAAACACACACGCATGCACGCACTTAACACTCAAATGACATATTTTAATGTAGCAGTAGAAATCCTTTGCAATTAGATAGCTCTAACACCACACAAGTCAGTGTTATCAAATAAAATAAATACACCAATTATTCGTCACATGGTTTGTAAACAATAGGTGTAGACTAACAGTGAACTTTTTACTTATGGGCCCTTCCCAACAGAGAAAGAAGCTGTTCAGGGTCCTGTTGGTTCCAGACTTGGTGCATTGGTACCACTTGCTGTGCAGTAGCAGAGAGAACAGTCTATGACTTGGGTGGCTGGAGTCTTTGACAATTTTAAGGGCCTTCTTCTGACACCGCCTGGTATAGAGGTCCTGGATGCAGGGAGCTCGGCCCCATTGATGTACTGGGCTGTACGCACTACCCTCTGTAGCGCATTGCGTCGGATGCCAAGAAGTTGCAGTGATGCAGCCAGTCAAGATGCTCTCAATGGTGCAGCAATATAACTTTTTTACTATGTGAGGGCCCAAGCCAAATCTTTCACCCTGTTGGTGTGTGTGGACCATGATACAGTGAGGAAAAAAAGTATTTGATCCCCTGCTGATTTTGTACTTTTGCCCACTGACAAATAAATGATCAGTCTATAATTTTAATGGTAGATTTATTTGAACAGTGAGAGACAGAATAACAACAAAAAAATCCAGAAAAACGCATGTGAAAAATTTTATGAATTGATATGCATTTTAATGAGGGAAATAAGTATTTGACCCCTCGGCAAAACATGACTTAGTACTTGGTGGCAAAACCCTTGTTGGCAATCACAGAGGTCAGACGTTTCTTGTAGTTGGCCACCAGGTTTGCACACATCTCAGGAGGGATTTTGTCCCACTCCTCTTTGCAGAACTTCTCCAAGTCATTAAGTTTTCGAGGCTGACATTTGGCAACTCGAACCTTCAGCTCTCTCCACAGATTTTCTATGGGATTAAGGTCTGGAGACTGGCTAGGCCACTCCAGGACCTTATTGTGCTTCTTCTTGAGCCACTCCTTTGTTGCCTTGGCCGTGTGTTTTGGGTCATTGTCATGCTGGAATACCCATCCATGACCCATTTTCAATGCCCTGGCTGATCACCCAAGATTTGACGGTACATGGCCCCGCCCCGTCCATCGTCCCTTTGATGCGGTGAAGTTGTCCTGTCCCCTTAGCAGAAAAACACCCCCAAAGCATAATGTTTCCACCTCCATGTTTGACGGTGGGGATGGTGTTCTTGGGGTCATAGGCAGCATTCCTCCTCCTACAAACACGGCGAGTTGAGTTGATGCCAAAGAGCTCCATTTTGGTCTCATCTGACCACAACACTTTCACCCAGTTGTCCTCTGAATCATTCAGATGTTCATTGGCAAACTTCAGACGGGCATGTATATGTGCTTTCTTGAGCAGGGGGACCTTGCGGGCTCTGGAGGATTTCAGTCCCTCGAGGCGTAATGTGTTACCAATTGTTTTCTTGGTGACTATGGTCCCAGCTGCCTTGAGATCATTGACAAGATCCTCCCGTGTAGTTCTGGGCTGATTCCTCACCGTTCTCATGATCATTGCAACTCCACAAGGTGAGATCTTGCATGGAGCCCCAGGCCGAGGGAGATTGACAGTTCTTTTGTTTCTTCCATTTGCGAATAATCGCACCAACTGTTGTCACCTTCTCACCAAGCTGCTTGGTGATGGTCTTGTAGCCCATTCCAGCCTTGTGTAGGTCTACAATCTTGTCCCTGACATCCTTGGAGAGCTCTTTGGTCTTGGCCATGGTGGAGAGTTTGGAATCTGATTGATTGATTGCTTCTGTGGACAGGTGTCTTTTATACAGGTAACAAACTGAGATTAGGAGCACTCCCTTTAAGAGTGTGCTCCTAATCTAAGCTCGTTACCTGTATAAAAGACACCTGGGAGCCATAAATCTTTCTGATTGAGAGGGGGTCAAATACTTATTTCCCTCATTTAAAATGCATTTATAACATTTTTCACATGCGTTTTTCTGGATTTTGTTGTTGTTATTCTGTCTCTCACTGTTCAAATAAACCTACCATTAAAATTATAGACTGATCATTTATTTGTCAGTGGGCAAACGTACAAAATCAGCAGGGGATCAAATACTTTTTTCCCTCACTGTAGATCCTTATTGATGTGGACACAGAGGAAGCTCTCAATCCGCCCCACCACAGCCACATCAATGTGAACGGGGGCGTGCTCGGCACTCCATTTCCTGTAGGTCCTTTGTCTTGCTTACATTGAGGGAGAGGTTGTTGTTCTTTGCAACTCACTGCCTCTCTGACCTCCCTATAGGCTTACCATTATCGTGTCGTCGGCAAACTTAATGATGGATCCTTAGGGGCCCCCATGTTGAGGGTCAGTGTGGCGGATGTGTTGTTGCCTTCCCTCACCACCTGTTGGCGGCCCATCAGGAAGTCCAGGATCCAGTTGCAGAGGGAGGTCTTCAGACCCAGGGTCCTTAGCTTAGTGATGAGCTTGTTGAACGCTGAGCTGTAGTCAGTGAAGAGCCTTCTCATATAGGTGTTCCTTTTGTCTAGGTGGGAAAGGGCTGTGTGAACTACAATAAAGATGGCATCATCTGTGGATCTGTTGGGGAGGTATGCAAATTGGAGTGGGTCCAGGGTGTCTGGGATGATGTTGTTGATGTGAGCCATGACCAGCCTTTCAACGCATTTCATCGCTACAGATGTGAGTGCTACGGGCCGATAGTCATTTAGACTGGTTACCTTGGTGTTCTTGACCAGCCTTTCAAAGCATTTCATCGCTACAAATGTGAGCGCTACGGGCCGATAGTAATTTAGACAGGTTACCTTGGTGTTCTTGGGCACACAGACTATGGTGGTCTTCTTGAAACATGTAGGTATTAAAGACTTTGTCAGGGGAGAGGTTGAAAATGCCAGCTGGTCAGCACATGCTCTGAGTATGCGTCCTGGTAATCTGTCTGGCCCTGCAGCCCTGTGAATGTTAACTACTTAGGGAGTAGTGGGGGCGCCCCACTCCCGACACTACCCGGTGAAATGCAAGGCGCCAAATTCAAAATCCAAAAGTTGAATTATTAAACATTCATCAATATACAAGTGTTGCATAGTCATCAAAAGCTCTGCTTCTTGGCAATATCACAGCGTTGTCAGATTTCAAAAAGGCTTCACGGCGAAAGCACAACATTTGATTGTTTGAGGGTAGCAACTCCAATATTTCTGCATTAGCATAAATTCATAAACCATCGCGGTTCACACAAAACACATTTGAAGAACTTCTGCTGAGGGCTTCCCAAGTGTCCAAACGAAGACATCCAATGGTTCTTTTGTTAGAAAAAGTCATTTATTATATCCATAAATCTCCGTTTGGTTGGTGCGTTATGTTCAGAAAATCCAACGTCGAATCTCCCATTGAAACGTGAAGAGAACGCGTTCAAATATACCTATAAACTTTTCCAAACAAATCAAATACCAGTTAAAATGCATCCTTAGCTATCCTTTTATGAATATTAGCGATAATATTTCACTCGGATGGTCACCTATACCCTATATAATTAAAATAAAGTGGGGCGCGCCAGCCAGACTTGCGCCCGAGAAAACTTGTTGACATTTCAGGTCCCCATGCCATTTCCTGTACCAATTCGTTGTGTTTACTCCAATCTCTCTGAGTCTTTGTACATAGACTGCTGACATCTAGTGGAAGCCATAGGTACTGCAGTATCCATAGGTACTGCATATCCTATTTTCTGAGCCTGAGTGGCAGGCATTTTGCTTTGGGCACGCCAGACTCTCCAAAACCGTCACCTCACCTGCCGCTCCATAAGAAGTTTACAGGTCTTACGCACATCGGCTACGGAGAGCATGATCACACAGTCGTCCAGAACAGCTGGTGCTCTCATGCATGGTCCAGGGTTGCTTGCCTCGAAGCGAGCATAGAAGGCATTTAGCTCATCTGGAAGGCTTGCGTCACTGGGCAGCTCGTGGCTGGGTTTCCCTTTGTAATCCGTGATAGTTTGCAATCCCCACCACATCCGATGAGCGCCAGAGCTGGTATGGTAGGATTTGATCTTAGTCCTGTGTTGACTTGAATGCCTGTTTGATGTTTCGTCGGACGGCGTAGTGGGATTTCTTATAAGCGTCTGGATTAGTGTCCCACTTCTTGAAAACAGCAGCTCTATTCTTTAGCTCAGTGCGGATGTTGCCTGTAATCCATGGCTTCTGGTTGGGATATGTACGTACAGTCACTGTGGGGACGACGTCATCGATTGACTTATTAATGATGCCGGTGACTGATGTGGTAAACTCCTCAATGCCATTGGATGAATCCCGGAACATATCCTAGTCTGTGCTAGCGAAACAGTCCTGTAGCTTAGCATCACCTTCTGACCACTTCCGTATTGAGGAACGGAGCTCGTCCAGTTTGTTCCCCAGTGATTGTACATTCTCCAATAGAAGGAGGGTAGAGGCGGTTTATGTACTCGCCGATGTAGTTTCGTCAGGGTGCCCGCACGTCGGCCTCTCTTACGCTGCCTCTTTCTTTTTCGAGTTTCGGGGATTAGGGCCTGATCTGGGGTGAGCAGTATGTCCTGCGCCTCTGCCTCGTTGAAGTAGAAATCTTCATCCAAATCGAGGTTAGTGATCGCTGTTCTGATGTCTAGAAGCTATTTTCGGTCATAGGAAATTATGGCGGAAACATTATGTACAAAAAAAGTTAACATTAGCGCAAAATAAAACACAGAAAAAAGCAGAATTGGTCAGGAGCCTGTTAAAACAGCTGCTATACATTGCAGCGCCATTCTTAATCAAAACATGATGGCAAATGTAATTGATAATTGACATTTAACTTTCCCTCTCTTCTTTTTACCTCTCTCTTCCTCCCCCTCTCCATCTCAGTCCGAAGAAGAAGGGGAGAGGAGGCTCATTTCAGAGTGGGTATGGGACTGGTCCAGTCGGCCCGAGAACCTTCCACCAAAGTAAGGACCTATGCATAGAATTGGAACGACTCTTGATTCTCATTCTAATTCGTTCTAATTCCATTTACCTTACATTGACCATGTCTCAGTGAGTCATTTCACCCCTAGTTTAATTTTTAGGCCGTCATTGTAAATAATAATTTGTTCTTAACTGACTTGCCTAGTTAAATAAAATAAAAATAAAATAAACACATTAATTTACACACGTACTTGGCTGCCTATAACAAACACTGACTCGTGAGGGGCCTGTGGATGTGCTATAAGGAATGTAGTCATAATTTTTAAAAACATAATGAATGAAATCGTGTACAGTAACATTGAAACATGACAGATACCTCTCTATTACACCTAAACATAACAGATGATAGTCTTCCACAGAGTTTCATTTCCTTTTTACACTAATGTACATGAATGTATGTTTCTTGGTTGGTTAACCTGGTTAAATAAAGGTGAAATGAAATACAAATAACAAATAGAAAAATAAATGAATGTTTCTTCTTGTGTTATGGAGCTACTGAACAGCTCACAGGCTTTTCTTGAAATATTGTAACTGAAAAAATATGAGAACTAGAATTTCTCCTGAGAAATCTCCTTTTATCTTGAGGAACAAAACGTGTTTTCTTCTCTCCTTTTCTTTCTCTCTATGTTCCCCTTTCTCCTGTTCTATCTTCATCTCTTTCTTTCTTCATCTTCTTTGTCTCCCTTTCTCCCTCCCCCTCTCTCCATCTCCCTCCCTCCATCTCCCTCACTTTTTTCCTCCCTCTCTCTCGATTCTGCTTTATGCCTCTCTTGCACTCAGGGAGTTTGTGTTCCAGAAGCAGCAGTCGGGCTCCCTGAGCGTAAGGAAGAGTGAGGTGATGAAAAGAGGCCTGTTCTCCTCTGACGTCCTCATGATCCTCATCCCCTCACTGCTTGCTTCACACCTGCTCACACTGGGAGTAGGGTAAGAGACACACACACACACACACACACACTGACACACACACAGTCGAAAGCATATACACGCACTATTATAGATAAATACAGGACATATAAGCTACCGACACTAAGAGATAATGAGATGCAGGTTGTCTTAGTAATGATAATGTATATCATTACTAACCTACTATATGACCACCAGCACCTGATGCTTTTTATTATAGATCTCTTTCCTAATGGCAGCAATCGGTTTTTATACAACAAGAAGGTAAATGTGCATTCTTCATTATTAGCAGTATATTTCTCTCTCCCATCGCAGGATCTACATAGGGAAGCGATTGGCTGCCTCCACAACTAGCACTCTGTGACGTGCTTCCGGGCAGCGCTCCCATTCGCTGACGGCAGACCAATAGGATCTCAGCCCTCGCCACAGTAAACTTGTTGCCCTTTCTCCCTGTCATGCGCCAACTTTCTTTACCACTGTCTCTTTGTATGTCTGTCCACCGTCTACCAGAACTTTGTGTGTCTGTCCGTCAGTCACCCAGCATCTCTGAATCTGTGATTGTCCCAGGGCCAGAGCGTGTCTGTTTGTGTTTGTCTCTCTCTCTCTGTGTGTGTGTGTGTGTGTGTGTGTGTGTGTGTGTGTGTGTGTGTGTGTGTGTGTGTGTGTGTGTGTGTGTGTGTGTGTGTGTGTGTGTGTGTGTGTGTGTGTGTGTGTGTGTGTGTGTGTGTGTGTGTCAGGGCAGGACAGTTTATACTCTACGGACTTTGTGTCAATGACTCAGACTGAGGTCACTTTTACTCTCCCAGCAGAGTAACACTGATCTCAATTAACTAACAGAGAGATGCGAGTGATAAGATCGAGAGAGAAAATGGAGAGAGAAAGCAAGAGAATAAATAAATCCCAGATAAATCCCCATTGAAGGTGTTAGCAGGGTGTTGAAGAAATAGGGTATATAGCCCAATGCTTGCCCAATTAAACACCAGAATCTAATCCTGGTGAAAGAAAGAGGTCACCAACAGAGCCATATACAGGCAGTATATGCCTATATGACTCTGGTCACCAATATTATGTGTCAGACATGCCAGAACTGTGATGACCCCAGATGATTTGTATTAGGTTGAGGAATGGTTTGTTTAATGTTCTTAGTGGTTTATGACCACAAAAGTGGCTCTGGCTGTTAGAACTCTGAACTATTTGAATGACTATAACCCCATTAAACTTCATTTGTCAGACGTGTCCGTGCTCCATTTGTCTATCTTACTCCATCTTTCCTTTTCTATTCACTTTTATTGTGTTTAGACATTCCTTTTATTTTAGATCTTATTATTTATTTTATAAATGGTATAAGTGCTAGAGAACTATGACATAAGAGATATATCAAAACTAAGACATTTGTATAAGTTAGCCCCGATCCTCATTCAACTATTTGTCTGAGTTGTTTGTGTGATGCCATTGTTTAACTGCAATAGATTCTCATTTAGCCATACAAGAGTGGAAAGAAGGACTAATAGGCTGTTTCAGTAATGTGAGTCATTTATCTGTACTGTAAACTACAACATCTGTTGGCCATATAAGAGCTTTTACATGGGAGATGAATCATTGCATATCAAAGTGGTTACCTAATAAGTTCACCTTGCTAACAATATCACTTGTGTGTGTTGAGATAGATCCAGCCACAGTTAGCTACCATCTCATGGCACACACACACACACACGCATCGGGCTGAAGGTTTTACAGGAATGTAGTGACATCATCAACACCAGTCTGTTATATCGGTCTGTTTTTTCCGACCCCCCGGACATCACTACAGACCTTAACCCTTTTATTTTTTTACAAGTGTGCGCTGACATGTAGTCAGTCCTTTTACACTTGCAGCTTTGACAAAAAAAGAAGAAGCCTGCACACTGCTCTTGCTAGTATCACTGCTCTTTATTAAGCTTCACGTATCGGCCACAAGGCGTTTGTCAGCTTTCCCATGAAACAAACACCAACCATGTGCAGCGCATGTCCCCTTTCCCTGTTGAACATCATATATAAAGTAACAGGGCTGGGTTTGGCCGGGGGAGCGGAGTGCTATTTTACTGCATTGGGTAAATTGGCCCCATTTGTTAGGAGCCCTGGCCCAAGTAAATGGCTTTTTCATTCACTAGCAGGTTGTTTGATGTGAAAGCTCCTGCTGGGCTCACACTGCTAGCCCAAACACACCGAGCTGACTGCGCAACCCTATAAGGGTCGCTCCACCAATTTGGTGCCTTTTGAGAAGTGTATCTTGGTTAAAAAAACAACGTTGATTGCACATCATTTTTACATTCTGTCATAAAGAGCACATGTTCAACTTAACAAGAAAATATGTTTTCCCATCTCAAATGGTTAACTTCTGTAAGCTAACATAATGGAATTGTTTTAAGACATGGATCATTTAGCAATTTGATTTTGAGAAACAGCGTTTTGAAGTGTCTGTCCTATAGGAGATATAAGAAAGCTCAGGAAATATTTGTAGTTTTTTCTCACATATTTAAACTCTTTTCTTGGGAAGGCACAAAACTACCTTTATACTTCCATACATTTATTAAAACCGGTTATCTGTTCCCAAATCCCGTGATACTGGTGGAGGTCGTAGAGCAAAACGGAGAACACCATCGTTGTTGTGACGCTACAGATGTTTTCGTGAGAAGACAGATTTTTGGCATGTCTCATGGTCTGACTAAAAGCACTCTAGCTTTGCCACCTTTTACCGCAGATGCGGAAGTGCAACATAGGCGGGTGTGGTGGATTGAGATGCATCCAACAGATATCTCTAGATTAAACTGACAGATTTGGCTGGGGATTTTGTATTATGTACAAACAAAATAACTAGGGCTTTACAATGATGGTGAAAACGTGGAGAAAGGATAGGGTTAAGTGTGTTCAAATCTTCCTGGAATAACAGAGGGTGCACAGAGGGACATAAACATCTGATTTATTGAATTATCCATGTGGTCTATATTAAAGGGCATAATTTAATAAAACAGGCATTTAAAATTCAATATTGGTGCACAATATCTACCTAAACCCAGCAAAAAAAAGGAACCCCTGGTGAGACAAAACCGCGACTCGTCAGTGAATATAACTTTTTTGGTCCAGTGACGGTGGGTTTCTGCCCATTGGCGACGTTGTTGCCGGTGATGTCTGGTGAGGACCTGCCTTACAACAGGCCTACAAGCCCTCAGTCCAGCCTCTCTCAGCCTATTGCAGACAGTCTGAGCACTGACGGAGGGATTGTGCGTTCCTGGTGTAACTCGGGCACTTGTTGTTGCCGTCCTGTACCTGTCCCTCGTGTGTGATGTTCGGATGTACCGATCCTGTGCATGTGTTGTTACACGTGGTTTGCCACTGAGAGGACGATGAGCTGTCCGTCCTGTCTCCCTGTAGCACTGTCTTAGGCGTCTCACAGTACGAACGTTGCAATTTATCTGCAGTCCTCATGCCTCCTTGCAGCATGCTCAAGGCACGTTCACGCAGATGAGCAGGGACCCTGGGCATCTTTCTTTTGGTGTTTTTCAGAGTCCGTAGAAAGGCCTCTTTAGTGTCCTAAGTTTTCATAACTGTGACCTTAATTTCCTACCGTCTGTAAGATGTTAGTGTCTTAACCACCGATCCACAGGTGCATGTTCATTAATTGTTTATGGTTCATTGAACAAGCATAGGAAACCGTGTTTAAACTCTTTACCATGAAGATCTGTGAAGTAACTTGGATTATCTTTGAAAGACAGGGTCAAGAAAATGGGACGTTTCTTTTTTTGCTGAATTTAAAATATCAGGGATGCAAAAGTCACTCTTTTTGTGGAACGACCCACATACTGTACACATACTGTTGTTGGAAGAGCACAAACACACCTGGTTTCCATTCTCAAGCACACACACAAACACACATACACAAACACACATGGCATGTCTTATGTTGTGTACTGCACCGTTTTTACACAACCTGCATTAAAGAACAAGCGCTGTTTGGAGAAAATAAACCTTTCTCAGGAATGCTGTATATTGTTTACAATCCCACTAGGTTGATTGCATTTGGTCAATCTGGGTTAGGTCATGTTCTAAATACGGTTTTAGAGGACTGGTGGTTTTGAAGGGTAGATCTAAGCAGATTCTTCTACAGTGATCCACCATGTCCCCCTCTCACCCTAAACCAGTTCACACAGCAGGTACCTGGCTCTCACAGGTTGTGCAGAGAGACCCAATCTACCATAACCCCTTACCCACAACCCCCTCCCTAACCCCCAACCACCCCCATCCCACTACAAATACACAGCCCATTTCAGTAAAGACTGTCGCCTTCTCCGTAGCAGTGGGCAGTGTGTGGCCCTCCTAAGAGAGTTTGTTTAATTTGAAATGCAAACTAGGAACAATCTAGTCTTAAAAATAAAGTATGAAACCTCTACTTCACACCTAATGCCTCTAGACATAATCGGAGCCTAATAACAAACATTGGTGTATGGTGAGTGTGAAGGAATCTGTCATATTTCAGTCTCTGGATGGGCTTTCACCAACTGTGAGGAGAGGAGAAGCTTCACAGAGACCAGGGGAAATATTAAAAAAGCATCTGAGAGTAAGAGTGCTGATCTAGGATCAGGGCCTGTATTTTTTCAATTATTTTTATTTTATTTCACCTTTATTTAACCAGGTAGGCAAGTTGAGAACAAGTTCTAATTTACAACTGCGACCTGGCCAAGATAAAGCAAAGCAGTTCGACACATACAACAACACAGAGTTACACATGGAGTAAAACAAACATACAGTCAATAATACAGTAGAAAAACAAATCAATATAGAATGTGTGCAAATGAGGTAAGATAAGGAAGGTAAGGCAATAAACAGGCCATGCTGGCAAAGTAATTACAATATAGCATTTAAACACTGGAATGGTAGATGTGCAGTAGATGAACGTGCAATGTAGAAAGATGGGTGCAAAGGAGCAAGATAAATAAATAAAAAACGGTAGGGGATGAGGTAGTTGGTTGGGCTATTTACAGATGGGCTAAATACAGGTGCAGGGGACTGTGAGCTGCTCTGACAGCTGGTGCTTAAAGCTGGTGAGGGAGATAAGTGTCTCCAGTTTCAGAGATTTTTGTAGTTCGTTCCAGTCATTGGCAGCAGAGAACTGTTCTCACAAAGCCTCTCAGAGTAGGAGTGCTGATCTAGGAACAGGTCCCCCACTGTCAATATAATCTTATTCATTATGCTCTAAAAGGCCAAACTGATCCTAAATCAGCACTCCTACTCAAAGATTTAGTGATTATGGACCCAGAATAAGACATTTGTTCTTTTCCTGCAACTGCACTTCAGAGAGAAACTGTAAAAGACATGATATTTCTGCTCCAGTACCGCCAAGCAAAAAATATACGTTCCAGTTTCAAAAGGCCTGGTCCGAACGAAGGAATGCATTTAAATTGGCATGTCGTCAATGACTTGACATTCAAAGAAGGTCACAAGATTACACCAACCCCCTCTAAAGGAAGTGCACTTGTCCACATGTGTTCCTTAAGTCTTCCTCTCCCTGATGTATTTATCTTAAGGAACAATATACCTCAAAACACCACCACACACTCCTTCACACAAGGCCAAAGCACAATTACACACAGTCTGATACGCAACTGCAGTCCCATGCATGACCTCACACACTACCTATCAACTTCACATTCGGGTAATGGTGTTTCTAGGATTTTAAGAAATCCGGAGCTTAGCCCAAAGCCAGTAAGGGGGTCGAGTGGCATGCACCCCAGCAAAGTTGTTTATAATGAATTTGGTGCAATATGAGATGAACATTGAGATATTAAAACATTCATAGATTTGATATTTTTCAGGTATAGTGCACCTTCCCACTTGCCACAGAAGACACTGCCAGTACTCAAAAAGCAACACTACTCCAAACTTGACAGATTAGAAGCTACATAGCCCCTAGGATATATGCATATAAAGAGAAATTAGAAAAAAGGGCCTGTAGAATGGAATAAGTTATAAGGCCTTCATGATTCATTTATTTTCGTCAGTTCTACCAGCTAATGTGAGATTTTTTAGATTACATAACATTTGAGGATACATAACTGCAAGGTCCCGAACAGATATTCTGGTTCCCATGTAAAATAGCCTTAAAATATCACCCATGATATTTGTTTTGAAAAGAAATGCTCAAAATTGAAGAAAAAGTCATTTTTCTCTCGTGGCTAACTACCAGGATGTTTGAAATGACAGGGTGAGTGGGCGGTGAGCTTATATTCATCAAATCAAAATCAAATCAAATGTATTTATAAAGCCCTTCTTACATCCGCTGATGTCACAGTGAAACCCAGCCTAAAACCCCAAACAGCAAGCAATGCAGGTGTCAAAGCACGGTGGCTAGGAAAAACTCCCTAGAAAGGCCAAAACCTAGGAAGAAACCTAGAGAGGAACCAGGCTGTGAGGGGTGGCCAGTCCTCTTCTGGCTGTGCCGGGTGCAGATTATAACAGAACATGGACAAGATTTTAAAATGTTCATAAAACAGGCAGAACAGTTGAAACTGGAGAAGCAGCACGGCCAGGTGGACTTGGGACATCAAGGAGTCATCAGGCCAGGTAGTCCTTGAGGAATGGTCCTAATGCTCAGGTCCTCCGAGAGAGAGAGAGAGAGAGAGAGAGAGAGAGAGAGAGAGAGAGAGAGAAGAGGAAAAAAAAAGAGAGAAAGAGAGAGATAATTAGAAAAAAGAGAGAGATACTTAGAGAAAGAGAGAGATAATTAGAGAGAGCATACTTAAATTCACACAGGACACCAGATAAGAGAAGAAATACTCCAGATATAGCAGACGGACCCTAGCCCCCCGACACATAAACTACTGCAGCATAAATACTGGGGGCTGAGACAGGAGGGGTCGGGAGACACTGTGGCCCCGTCCAACAATACCCCCGGACAGGGCCAAACAGGCAGGATATAACCCCACCCACTCTGCCGAAGCACAGCCCCCACACCACTAGAGGGATATCTTCAACCACCAACTTACCATACTGAGACAAGGCCGAGTACAGCCCACAAGATCTCCGCCACGGCACCAGTAAGCCAGTGACTCAGCCTCTGTAATAGGGTTAGAGGCAGAGAATCCCAGTGGAGGGGAACCGGCCAGGCAAAGACAGCAAGGGTGGTTAATTGCTCCAGTGCCTTTCCGTTCACCTTCACACTCCTGGGCCAGACTACACTCAATCATAAGACCTACTGAAGAGATGAGTCTTCAATAGTCTGCGTCTCTCACATGGATAGGCAGACTATTCCATAAAAATGGAGCTCTATAGGAAAAAGCCCTGCCTCCAGCTGTCTGTTTCATGAACTCGCCTTGACTGACAGCTCTTTGAAATGCCAATGTCTAGCAAATTGGACACAATGAGTAGTGTTGCGTTCTCCACGCATCACGGACAAACTGAAATGGTCTACCCACACAGACAGCGTGGTGAAGAAGGTGCAACAGCGCCTCTTCAACCTCAGGAGGCTGAAGAAATTCGGCTTGTCACCAAAAACACTCACAAACTTCTACAGATGCACAATCGAGAGCATCCTGTCGTGCTGTATCACCGCCTGGTACGGCAACTGCTCCGCCCACAACCGTAAGGCTCTCCAGAGGGTAGGGAGGACTGCACAACGCATCACCGGGGGTAAACTACCTGCCCTCCAGGACACCTACACCACCCGATGTCACAGGAAGGCCAAAAAGATCATCAAGGACAACAACCACCCGAGCCACTGCCTGTTCACCCCGCTATCATCCAGAAGGCGAGGTCAGTACAGGTGCATCAAAGCTGGGACCGAGAGACTGAAAAACATCTCAAGGACATCAGACTGTTAAACAGCCATCACTAACATTGAGTGGCTGCTGCCAACATACTTACTTAAATCTCTAGCCACTTTAAATAATAGGAATTGGATGTAACAAATGTATCACTAGCCACTTTAAACAATTTTGTATATAATGTTTACATATCCGACTTTACTAATATCAAATGTATACACTGTACTCTAAACCATCTACTGAATCTTGCCTATGCCGTTCGGCCATCGACTCAAATCTCTAGCCACTTTGATAATTATAATTGGATGAAATAAATGTATCACTTCCCACTTTAAATGATGCCATTTATATAATGTTTACATATCCTACATTACTCATCTCATATGTATATACTGTACTCCATACCATCTACTGCATCTTGCCTACGCCGGTCAGCCATCGCTCATCCATATATTTATATGTACATACTCGTATTCATTCCTATACTCTTGTGTGTATAAGGTAGTTGTTGTGAATTTGTTAGATTACTTGTTAGATACTACTGCATGGTGGGAACTAGAAGCACAAGTAAAATCATCTCAAGCAAATTTGGTGGTACAAAAAGGAAGTCAAGCAACATTGAAATTGCATCAGTGATTAATTGTTTTTATACATCTTCCGTTTGGCATGTCTCTCGTGATACAGTTCACCGCAATACTGGCGGATGTGTTGACTTGAAAAAATGCGTTGGAGATTTAAACAACCATTCCCCCTTTTGTTCCATGCTGGCTGAAGGCCTGGCTAGCCAGTAGCTAGCTAACACCAGACACAATCCAAAAGGGAAACATACAGTATAAGTATCTTTGCCTTAGATAAATAGGTTAAACTTTTAATTATATTTGCTGACAGCCTACAGTCAAATTTTGGCCCAGGTAGACTAGCTAGCTAGAAGATGGCGCCGGAGGGGATGGCTGCTGTTTTTCTGTTTTTTTGCGATGTTTGTAACTTATTTGTACATAATGTTGCTGCTAACGTCTCTTATGACCGAAAAAATAGCTTCTGGACATCAGAACAGCAATTACTCACCTTGAACTGGACAAATAATTTGTCTTTAATGAGTCAGACGAGAGGGATTTACTCCAGACACACGAACAGGCCCTCATCCCCGTCATTCGCAGGAGGGGTGGACAAGGGGTGGTGCGCTATATATATTTGCAAACAACAGCTGGTGCACGATATCTAAGGAAGTCTCAAGGTTTTGCTCGTCTGAGGTTGAGTATCTCATGCTGTAGACCACACTATCTACCTAGAGAGTTTTCATCTATATTATTCATAGCTATCTATTTCCCACCACAAACCGATGCTGGCACTAAGACTGCACTCAATGAGCTGTATACGGCCATAAGCAAACAGGAAAATGCTCATACAGAGGCAGCGCTCCTAGTGGCCGGGGACTTTCATGCAGGGAAACTTAAATCCGTTTTACCTAATTTCTACCAGCATGTTAAATGTGCAACCAGAGGGAAAAAACTTTACTCCACACACAGAGACGTGTACAAAGCTCTCCCTCGCCCTCCATTTGTCACGACTTCCGCCGAGGATCGGTCCCTTTCCTTGTTCGGGCGGTTTTCGGGCGGTCGACGTCACCGGCCTTCTAGCCATCGATGATCTATTTTTCATGTTCCATTTGTTTTGTCTTTGTTTTACACACCTGGGTTCAATTCCATAATTACATGTTCATTATTTAACCCTCTGTTTTTCCCATGTTTGGTGTGCGTGATTGTTTGTTGTAGGTTATGGCTGGCATTATTTCGCCCGTTTGTTTTTTGGGTGCATTGGATTTGTTATCCTGTTCTCCCGTATTTTATTAAATACGTTGTTCACTCATCTCTGCTTTCCTGCGTCTGACTTTTCACCAGCTACACACACCAACCTGACACCATTTGGCAAATCTGACCATAATTCTATCCTCCTGATTCCTGCTTACAAGCTAAAATAAGAAATCCTGCTATCCCCTGTGACAAACCATCAAACGGGCAAAGCGTCAATACAGGACTAAGATCGAATCGTACTACACTGGCTCCGACGCTCGTCGGATGTGGCAGGGCTTGTAAACTATTACAGACAACAAAGGGAAGTACAGCCAAGAGCTGCCCATTAACACAAGCTTACCAGACGAGCTAAACTACTTCTATGCTCGCTTAGAGACAAGTAACACTGAAACATGCATGAGAGCATCAGCTGTTCCGGACAACTGTGTGATTACGCTCTCCACTTCCGATGTGAGTAAGACCTTTAAACGGGTCAACATTCACAAGGCCGCAGGGCCAGACGGATTACCAGGACGTGTACACCGAGCATTCGCTGACCAACTGGCAAGTGTCTTCACTGACATTTTCAACCTCTCCATGTCTGAGTCTGTAATACCAACATGTTTCAAGCAGACCACCATTGTCCCTGTGCCCAAGAACACTAAGGTAATTTGCCTAAATGACTACTGACCCGTAGCACTCACGTCTGTAGCCATGAAGTGCTTTGAAAGTCTGGTCATGGCTCACATCAATACCATTATCCCAGAAACCCTAGACCCACTCCAATTTGCATACAACCCCAACAGATCCACAGATGATGCAATCTCTATTGCACTCAACACTGCCCTTTCCCACCTGGAGAAAAGGAACACTTATGTGAGAATGCTTTTCATTGACTAGAGCTCAGCATTCAACATCATAGTGCCCTCAAAGCTCATCACTAAGCTAAGGACCCTGGGACTAAAGATCTCCCTCTGCAACTGGATCCTGGACTTCCTGACGGGCCACCCCCAGGTGGTAAGTGTAGACATTCGCCATGCTGATCCTCAATACGGGGGCCCCTCAGCGGTGCGTGTTCAGTCCCCTCCTGCATTCCCTGTTCACTCATGACTGCATGGCCAGGCATGACTCCAACACCATCATTACGTTTGCAGATGACACAACAGTGGTAGGCCTGATCACCGACAACGACGATACAGCCTATAGGGTGGAGATCAGAGACCTGACCGTGTGGTGCGAGGACAACAACCTATCCCTCATCGTGATCAAGACAAAGGAGATGACTGTGGACTACAGGAAAAGGAGGACCAAGCACGCCCCCATTCTCATCGACGGGGGTGTAGTGGAGCAGGTTGAGAGCTTCAATCAATCAATCTCATGTATTTATAAAGCCCTTCTTACATCAGCTGATGTCACCAAGTGCTGTACAGAAACGCAGCCTAAAACCCCAAACAGCAAGCAATG
The DNA here is from genome assembly GCA_030435695.1 of Brachymystax lenok tsinlingensis. NCBI lineage: Eukaryota > Metazoa > Chordata > Actinopteri > Salmoniformes > Salmonidae > Brachymystax > Brachymystax lenok. The sequence goes on along the minus strand of CM059815.1, from coordinate 6,586,789 downwards.
CAGGTGTAGAAGCACGGTGGCTAGGGAAAACTCCCTAGAAAGGCCGGAACCTAGGAAGAAACGTAGAGAAGAACCAGGCTATGAGGGGTGGCCTCTTCTGGCTGTGCCGGGTGGAGATTATAACAGAACATTGCCAAGATGTTCAAATGTTCATAGATGACCAGCAGGGTCAAATAATAATAATCACAGTGGTTGCAACAGGTCAGCACCTCAAGAGGAAATGTCAGTTGGCTTTTCATAGCCGATCATTCAGAGTATCTCTACCGCTCCTACTGTCTCTAGAGAGTTGAAAACAGCAGGTCTGGGACAGGTAGCACGTTCGCTGAACAGGTCAGGGTTCCATAGCCGAAAGCAGAACAGTTGAAACTGGACAGCAGCATGACCAGGTGCTCTGGGGACAGCAAGGAGTCATCAGGCCAGGTAGTCCTGAGGCATGGTCCTAGGTCTCAGGTCCTCCGAGAGAGAGAGAGAAAAAAAGAAAGAGAGAAAAAGTGAGAGAATTAGAGAGAGCATATTTAAATTCACACAGGACATCGGATAAGACAGGAGAAATACTTCAGATATAACAGACTGACCCTAGCCCCCCGACACATAAACTATTGCAGCATAAATACTGGAGGCTGAGACAGGAGGGGTCGGGAGACACTGTGGCCCCGTCCAACGATACCCCCGGACAGGGCCAAACAGGCAGGATATAACCCCACCCACTTTGCCAAAGCACAGCCCCCACACCACTAGAGGGATATCTCCAACCACCAACTTACCATCCTGAGACAAGGCCGAGTATAGCCCACGAAGATCTCCCCCACGGCACAAACCCAAGGGGGAGCGCCAACCCGGACAGGAAGATCACGTCAGTGACTCAACCCACTCAAGTGACGCCCCCCTCCTAGGAACGGCATGGAAGAGCACCAGTAAGCCAGTGACTCAGCCCCTGTAATAGGGTTAGAGGCAGAGAATCCCAGTGGAGAAAGGGGAACTGGCCAGGCAGAGACAGCAAGGGCAGTTCGTTGCTCCAGTGCCTTTCCATTCACCTTCACACTGCTGGGCCAGACAACACTCAATCATAGGACCTACTGAAGAGATGAGTCTTCAATAAAGACTTAAAGGTTGAGACCGAGTCTACGTCTCTCACGTGGATAGGCAGACCATTCCATAAAAATTGAGCTCTATAGGAGAAATCCCTGCCTCCAGCGGTTTGCTTAGAAATTCTAGGGATAGTAAGGTGGCCTGCGTCTAGTGACCGTAGCGTACATGTAGTTATGTACCGCAGGACCAAATTGGAAAGATAGGTAGGAGCAAGCCCATATAACGCTTTGTAGGTTAGCCTGTTACGGATCCAATCCCATGAACGGGATCGATTTTGACAACATCCGGTGAAATGCAGAGCGCCAAATTCAAATTACAAAAATACTCACTTCAAACATTCATGAAAATACAAATGCTGCACACCCTTCAAAAGCTTAGACTCTTGTTAATCTAAAAGCATTGTCACATTTCAAAAAGTCTTTATGGCGAAAGCAGAACATCTGATTGTCTGAGGACAGCACCCCCACTCAAAAACTCAATTAGCATAATGCAGAGGTGTCACAAAACTCAAAAATATCATAAAATAAATTGCTTACCTTTGATGATCTTCCTCTGATGGCATATCAAAGCGTCCAGGTTACACAACAAAAGGTCCTTTTGTTCGATAAAGTTCCTCTTTAAATCCATATTGCTCCGTTTGGTTGGCGCGTTTTGTTCAGTAATCCACCTGCCCAAAGGCTTTCATCCATGCAGACAAACGATATCCCAAAAGTACCCATAAAGTTAGCCGAAAAAAGTCAAACAGCATTTGTAATCAATACTCAGATACCCTAAAATGAATATACACTATAACATTTCAGATGGAATATAACCTGCTGAATAGAAGAGAAAAAGAACTGAGCGCGCATTCCCTGTTAGGCGCAGAATCCAAAACAGTACACTTGACATGAACCCAGGAACTAGTGGTCTTACTCCCTTGATTTTCATGATTGAACGTTCCAACCTTTTTCTAAAGACTGTTGACATCTAGTGGAAGCCATAGGAACTGCAATCTGGGGGTTAATCTATTTGGCTTTGAATAGCTGGCATATTGAAAACAGTGTGACATGACTGATTCAGACATCCCGGATGGATTTTTCTTGGGTTTTGCCTGCCATATCAGTTCTGTTATACTCACAGACATTATTTTAACAGTTTTAGAAACTTCAGAGTGTTTTCTATCCAAAGATACTAATGATATGCATATCCTAGCTTCTGGACCTAAGGAACAGGCAGTTTACTTTGGGCACGTTTTTCATCCGAACTTCAAAATACTGCCCCCTAGCCCTAAGAAGTTAACAGTAAAACTTTGAAATCAACCCTTGACTTAACAGGAAGCCAGTGTAGAGAGGCTAGCACTGGAGTAATATGATCACATTTTTTAGTTCTAGTCAAGATTCTAGCAGCCATGTTTAGCACTAACTGAAGTTTATTTAGTGCTTTATCCGGGTAGCCGGAAAGTATAGCATTGTAGTAGTCTAACCTAGAAGTGACAAAAGCATGGATAAATTTTTCTGCATCATTTTTGGACAGAAAGTTTAAGATTTTTGCAATGTTACATAGATGGAAAAAGCTGTCCTTGAAACAGTCTTGATATGTTCGTCAAAAGAGAGATCAGGGTCCAGAGTAACGCCGAGGTCCTTCACAGTTTTATTTGAGACGACTGTACAACCATCAAGATTAATTGTCCGATTCAACAGAAGATCTCTTTGTTTCTTGGGACCTAGAAATAGCATCTCTGTTTTGTCCGAGTTTAAAAGTAGAACATTTGCTGCCATCCACTTCCTTATGTCTGAAACACAGGCTTCCAGGGAGGGCAATTTTGGGGCTTCACCACGTTTCATCAAAATGTACAGCTGTGTGTCGTCCGAATAGTAGTGAAAGTTAACATTATGTTTCCGAATGACATCACCAAGAGGTAAAATATATAGTGAAAACAATAGTGGTCCTAAAACGGAGCCTTGAAGAATTCCAAAATGTACAGTTGATTTGTCAGAGGACAAACCATCTACAGAGACAAAACTGATATCTTTCTGACAGATAAGATTTAAACCAGGCCAGAACTTGTCCGTGTAGACCAATTTGGGTTTCCAATCTCTCCAAAAGAATGTGGTGATCGATGGTATCAAAAGCAGCACTAAGGTCTAGGAGCAGGAGGACAGATGCAGAGCCTTGGTCTGACGCCATTAGAAGGTAATTTACCACCTTCACAAGTGCAGTCTCAGTGCTATGACGGGATCTAAAACCAGACTGAAGCATTTCATATACATTGTTTGTCTTCAGGAAGGCAATGAGTTGCTGCGCAACAGCTTTTTCAAAAATGATTAATGGAAGATTCGATATCGGCCGATAGATTATCATATTTTCTGGGTCAAGGTGTGGCTTTTTCAAGAGAGGCTTTATTACTGCCACTTTTAGTGTGTTTGGTACACATCCAGTGGATAAAGAGCCGTTTATTATGTTCAACATAGGGGGACCAAGTACAGGAAGCAGCTCTTTCAGTAGTTTAGTTGGAATAGGGTCCAGTATGCAGCTTGAAAGTTTAGAGGCCATGATTATTTTCATCAATGTGTCAAGAGATATAGTATTAAAAACCTTGAGTGTCTCCCTTGATCCTAGGTCCTGGCAGTTGTGCAGACTCAGGACAACTGAGCTTTGGAGGAATACGCAGATTTAAAGAGGAGTCCGTAATTTGCTTTCTAATGATCATGATCTTTTCGTCAAAGAAATTATAGAATTTATCACTGCTGAAGTGAAAGCTATCCTCTCTTGGGGAATGCTGTTCTTTGTTAGCTTTGCGACAGTATCACATTTTTTGAGGGGGATTGTTCTTATTTTCCTCAATTAAGTTGGAAAAATTGGATGATCGAGCAGCAGTGAAGGGCTCTTCGATACTGCACGGTACTGTTTTTCCAAGCTAGACGGAAGACTTCCAGTTTGGTGTAGCGCCATTTCCGTTCCAATTTTCTGGACGCTTGCTTTAGAGCTCGGGTATTTTCTGTATACCAGGGAGCTAGTTTCTTATGACAAATGTTTTTTGTTTGTAGGGGTGCGACTGCATCTTGGGTATTACGCAAGGTTCAATTGAGTTCCTCAGGTGGTTAACTGATTTTTGTACTCTGACTTCCTTGGGTAGGTGGAGGGAGTCTGGAAGGGCATCTTGGAATCTTTGGGTTTTCCGAGAATTTATAGCACGGCTTTTGATGATCCTTGGTTGGTGTCTGAGCAGATATTTTGTTGCGATTGCAAATGTAATAAAATTGTGGTCCGATAGTCCAGGATTATGAGGAAAAACATTAGGATCCACAACATTTATTCCATGGGAAAAAATAGGTCCAGAGTGTGACTGTGGCAGTGAGTAGGTCCGGAGACATGTTGGACAAAACACACACAAAACACATTTCACAGCGAAAACAAATCCCTTACATTTTGAAGAACTTCTGCTGAGGGCTTCCTAAGTGTCCAAAGAAGACATTCAATGGTTCTTTTGTTAGAAAAAGTCATTTATTATATCCATAAATCTTCGTTTGGTTGGCGCGTTATGATCATAAAATACAGCTTCCACTCGCCCATTGAACCGTGAAGAGAACGCGTTCAACCTATACACTTGTCCAAGAACAATCAAACATCATTGATAATGTATCCTTAGGAACACTTTTATGTATATTTACTATAATATTTCAACCGAATTATAAACTGGATGATAGGAAAGGAAAAAACCACAGCGCGCGCGAGCCCGTGAACGCGAATCCTCTTCTGTTTACATCCGATGACAAATTCGAAAATCTTCTATTACCATCCAGAGCATTCTAACATCATCAAACACTGTCTAGAGACTGTTGACATCCAGTGGAAGCAATAGGTACTTCAGAGTGTTTCCTATCCAATAGTACTAGCATATCCTATTTTCTGGGCCTGAGTGGCATGCATTTTACTTTGGGCACGCCAGACTCTCCAAAACCGTCACCTATGCAGTCGCTCCCTAAGAAGTTAACCTTGTTCTGAACACCTCCAAAACAAAGGTCATGTGGTTTTGTAAGAACTTGGGAGTATGGCTAGACGGTACACTGTCCTTCTCTCAGCACATATCAAAGCTGCAGGCTAAAAGTTAAAACTAGACTTGGTTTTCTCTATTGTAAATCGCTCCTCTTTCACCCCAGCTGCCAAACTAACCCTGATTCAGATGACCATCCTACCCATGCTAGATTACGGAGACATCATTTATAGATCGGCAGGTAAGTGTGCCCTCGAGCGGCTAGATGTTCTTTACCATTCGGCCATCAGATTTGCCATCAATGCTTCTTATAGGACACATCACTGCACTCTATACTCATCTGTAAACTGGTCATCTCTGTATACACGTCGCAAACCCACTGGCTTCATCCAAAAATCTTCAAATCTCATGAAAAACATGATTTTGACTGTTCATGACCTTTAAACTTCTTAGATTTAAAGTCCCTTGTTTAGGGGACCTGCGCGGTTCTGGTACTGGTTACGACCGTCAATTTCACTTATAAATCGATCTGTGGACACCATAGATCGAAATGGCTTGCAATGAGCGATAGCCCTCGTTCCCACGGACACAGTAGTATATTTCTGGTGCCTGTGTGATGTAGGATGTGATGTCCCTCCTACCATTTCGTTCGCTCTTCTGACTGTCCATCATCTCCTGGCTGAAACCTACTTCACAGAGATCGATTTATAGCCAAAAATAAAAATCATTAATAGATTTTAAACAATAAACACTTCCTGTTTGTCATAGATGGAGAAGATTAATATGTGATGAAAGGCGAGTTTCTAGTCAGGGAGCCAAGCTAGAGCTCTGTGTGACGTTCACAGCGGTGGGGGCAGATTTTTTGATCAAGAGACATTTAGAAAATATATACACATTTTCTCTATGACTAAACATACAAATATGTATTTTACAGTTATAAGGATGGTGGAATCTTATAGTTAGTGGTTTTATAATTTGATTCTACTATATTTAGGAAGCAAATAAGTCATTTCAAGCTATATTCATGCAGTTTTGTTGAATAGGAAATACGTCATATAAAATATTTAATATTTTCATATTTGTTTCATATTTGTACTGTGTACTTGAGCTTGTATCCTCAAAGTGACTACACCTCAGCAATTTATAACTACTTTTTCCACAAAGGTGAGATTTTAGCCTTTTTTGGGGTATGCAGCATTACTAGTTATGGTTTATGATCCTCTCATTGTAAATAATTACTTTCTGGGATTACGTAGATTACATTTTAGATTACATGTAGTTATATTTAAGAGGTTTTAAGGCCGTATGTATTTAAAGTGTTGTGTTCACCTACAATCAAACCACAAAGCTGGCCATCTTTCCCCCTCTATTTATGGCTGCCCTCCCCCTTTTCCTTCTAGGTTCAAGTTTGTTTAGTTGTCATATGCACATGATAATATATAATACAGTGCCTTCAGAAAGTATGCTCGGCTATGAAAAGCCAACTGACATTTACTCCTGAGGTACTGACCTGTTGTACCCTATACAATCACTGTGATTATTATTTGACCCTGCTGGTCATCTATGAACATTTGAACATATTGAACAGCAATCTGACCTTAATGGCCATGTACTCTTATAATCTCTACTTGGCACAGCCAGAAGAGGACTGGCCACCCATCGGAGCCTGGTTCCTCTCTAGGTTTCTTCCAAGGTTCCAGCCTTTCTAGGGAGTTTTTCCTTGCCACCGTGCTTCTACATCTGCATTGCTTGCTGTTTGGGGTTTTAGGCTGGGTTTCAGAATATATCACTTTGTGACATATACTGATGTAAAAAGGGCTTTATCAATACATTTTATTTTATTTACACCCCTTGAATTTTTCCACATGTTCTGTTACAGCCTGAATTTAAAATGTATTCAATTGAGATGCTGTGTCACTGGCCTGCACACAATACCCCAGAATGTCAAAAGTGGAATTATGTTTGAAGTAATATTTACAATTTAAAATGAAAAGCTGAAATGTCTTGAGTCAATAAGTATTCAACCCCTTTGTTATGGCAAGACTAAATGAGTTCAGGAGCAAAAATGTGCTTAACAAGTCACATAATGTCACGATCTTCTATAGGGACAGACCAAGGCGCATCGAGGTATCCAGTATACATCTTTTATTTTCCAACGTAACTGGGCAAAAACAACGAACGAACGAACGAACGAACGAACGAACGAACGAACGAACGAACGAACGAACGAACAGACTGACAACACGAATAAATAATAACCCACAAAACCTAATAGAAAACCCCAAACATATATATGGTTCCCAATTAGAGACAATGACACACAGCTGCCTCTAATTGGGAACCATTACCCCAACATAGAAATATATCACCTAGAACATAAAAAACCCTACACCAAAAACAAAACTAAACACTCCAGCCTGTCTTCTCAGGCCTGGACGACACATAATAAGTTGCATGGACTAACTCTGTGTGCAATAATAGTGTTTAACATGATTTTGAATGTACCCCACACATACAATTATCTGTAAATTCCCTCAGTTGAGCAGTGAATTTCAAACACAGATTCAACAACAAAGACCAGGGAGGTTTTCCAAGGGCACTACAAAGATACAGGCGTCCTTACTAATTCAGTTGCCGGAGAGGAAGGAAACCGCTCAACGATTTTTCACCATGAGGCAAATGGTGACTTTAAAACAGTTACAGAGTTTAATGGCTGTGATAGGAGAAAACTGAGGATGGATCAATAACATTGTACCTACTCAACAATACTAACCTAATTGACAGAGCGAAAAGAAGGAAGCTTGTATAGGATAAAATAATACTGCAAAAAATTAGGCTAAGCAATTAACTTATTGCCCTGAATACAAAGTGTTATGTTTGGGGCAAATCCAATACAACACATTACCACTTTTTAAGGATTAATGGAATAGAGCTAAACACAGGAAAATCCTAGAGAAAAAAACTTGGTTCAGTCTGTTTTCCAGACATTTTCCAGACACTTTCCAGACACTTTCCAGACACTGGGAGATGAATTCACCTTTCAGCAGGACAATAACCTAAAACACAAGAAGACAGTGAATGTTCCTGAGTGGCTGAGTTACAGTTAAATCAACTTGAAAATCTATGTCAAGACCTGAAAATGGTTGTCGAGCAATGATCAACAACCAATTTGACAGACCTTGAAGAATTTTGAAAAGAATAATGGGCAAAAGTTGCACAATCCAGGTGTGGAAAGCTCTTAGAGACTTACCCAGAAATACTCACAGCTGTAATCACTACCAAAGGTGCTTCTACAAAGTATTGACTCGGGGTTTGTGAATACTTATGTAAATTACATATTTCTGTATCGCATTGTCACTAAATTAGCAAAAATTTCAAAAAACATGTTTTCACTGTCCTTAAGGGGTATTGTGTGAATTGAATTCAGACTGTAACATAAATGTGGAATAAGTCAAGGGGTATGAATACTTTCTGAAGGCACTGTACCTGACCATCATTTTATTGAAAACTCAATGCCCCCTTGCTAAAAATATTTTCAGAATACTCTAAAATCTCAGGACAAAAAAAACGTAAGTTGAAAAAAACGAAATAAGGGAAATAGGAAAAAGACTCATGATCTACAGCAATGCTTTAAGTAGACCAGAAAAAAATATAAAATACTTAGGATGCTTAATAAGTGACAACAAACAACAAATATATTTGGTCATAACATACTTTGTATGGGCAAATAAAATTCATAGAACAAAAAGGAAAGTTGTACATTTTCCTATCTCTGAGGGTAGTTTTAACCTTCCAGACTTGGAATTGTATCAACTCACTTTTATTTGAGACATATAGTGAAATGCACTAAAAAGGAACAATTGGTACATGTTGAAGATGCACATGCTCATCCCCAGAATCTTTTCACGTGTCTTCATAGTTAAGAACACTATAACAATACGGAGGAAAATTAAACGTATTCTATAAGAACCAATATCACTCCTTAAAAAACACAACCCTATGGAACAATCCTTGGATAGCTTTTCAGAATTCACAGATAAATTGGTCCACATGAAAAACTAAAGGCATAGACACTGTAAATTACTTTGTAATAGGAAGTTAAAAGCAAATTTGGACTGACCTACTGAACAAAAGTATAAACACAACAGGTGGTCCCATGTTTCATGAGCTGAAATAAAACATTCTCTCAAATGTTGTGCACAAATTTGTTTACATCCCTGTTAGTGACCATTTCTCCTTTTGCCAAGATAAGCTATGCACCTAACAGGTGCAAGAAGCTGATTAAACAGCAGGATTATTACACAGGTACACCTTGTGCTGGGGACAATAAAAGGCCACTCTAAAATGTGCAGTTTTGTCACACAACACAAAGCCACAGATGTCTCAAGTTTTGACAGAGCATGCTGACTGCAGGAATGTCCACCAGAGCTGTTGCCAGAGAATTTAATGTTAATTTCTCTACAATAAGCCAACATCGTTTTAGAGAATTTGCCAGTACGTCCAACCGGCCTCACAACCGCAGACCACGTGTAAAAATGCCAGCCTAGGACCTCCACATCCATCTTCTTCACCTGTGGGATCGTCTGAGACCAGCCACCTGGACAGCTGATGAAGCAGTGGGTTTGCACAACCGAAGAATTTCCGCACAAACAGTCAAAAAAACGTCTCAGGCATGCTCATCTGCGTGATCGATGTCCTCACCAGGATCTTGACCTGATTGCAGTTCTGCGTCATAACTGACTTCAGTGGGCAACGTTCACCTTCAATGGCCACTGGCAGGCTGGAGAAGTCTGCTCTTCATGGATGAATGATTAATCCCAGTTTAAACTGTACCGAGCAGATGGCAAACGGTGTGTATGCAGTCGTGTGGGCAAGCGGTTTGCTGATGTCAACGTTGTGAACAGAGTGCCTCATGGTGGCGCTGGGGTTATGGTATAGGCAGGCATAAGCTACGGAAAATGAACACAACTGCATTTTATCGATGGCAATTTGAATGCACAGAGACACCATGACGAGATTCTGAGGCCCATTGTCATACCTATCATCCGCCGCCATCACCTCATGTTTCAGCATGATAATGCACGGCCCCATGTTGCAAGGATCTGTGCACAATTCATGGAAGCTGAAAATGTCCCAGTTCTTCCATGGCCTGCATACTCACCAGACATGTCATCCATTGAAAATGTTTGGGATGCCCTGCATCGACATGTACGACAGCGTGTTCCAGTTCCCGCCAATATCCAGCAACTTCGCACAGCCATTGAAGAGGAGTGGGACAACATTCCACAGGCCAAAATCAACAGCCTGATCAACTCTATGCAAAATGTGTTGCTCTGCATGAGGCAAATGGTGGTCACACCAGATACTGATTGGTTTTCTGATCCACGCTCCTACCTTTTTTTTTAAGGTATCTGAGACCAACAGATGCATATCTGTATTCTCAGTCATGTGAAATACATAAATTAGGGCCTAATTAATTAATTTAAATAGATTTTCTTATATGAACTGTAACTCTTTGAAATTGTTCCATGTTGCGTTTATATGAGAAGAAAAAGAACAACAGACCAAGAAAGAGTTATTTTGTAACTGATTCAAAATTAACAAGTAGTTTATACAAAACTTTACTGCATTTGGTGGTCAACCCCCAAAGCCTTGAGAGTTGCATCCTTCCTCTGCGAACGGTCTGCTGATATCTGACAACAGTGGCAGGTGTTTTGATGTGCTGCTCTAGAGTTCCATTGCCCAGCAGACTCACCTGGGAGTAGGGAGATGGACACGTTCTTTTTTATAAATGTCTGGGAGACTTTTAGAGCACGTGCCAAACTCATCCACAGAGTGTCTGCAGGTTTTCGCTCCTTCCTTGTACTTGATTGAGGAATTAAGGTCACTGATTAGTAAGAAATTCCCCTCATCTGGTGGTCTAGGTCTTAATTGAAAGGAGAAACCAAAAACCATCAGACACTAGGCCCTTCATGGAATGAGTTTGACACCCTTGGCCTATAGGTTAGCATGCTTCTCTCTATATTCAGCTATTAATAGGCTACATTTAGTTATTATGGTATGTATTAAAAAGCTGTGTAATACAATTTAGCAATGCAAGTCATTACTCTATTCTTCAGAATTGCATTATATTCATTTATGACATTTTTTCTACATTTCAGATAGACACAGAGAAATCTTAATATCGATATGTACTTAGCACCTCTATCACCTCTGTCCAGCGTTGGCAGTAAATGTTTTGTTGAGCACACAGCCCTGATTAAGCACAGATTAAATACTCCAGACCACAAGGTGGCAGTAGCTTGTTTGAGTTAGAGTGAGTTTAACACCCCTATTTTAGAGGGAGGAGTTTTGGAGTGAGTACAGTAAATCCAATCCAACCAGTGGCCCTAGATAAAATGCTATATGTCATCACACAGACAGACAGCCATAGTGAAGAAGGTTTACATAGTGCATAAAGTATATTACCACCAGCGGAACTTACTTCTCTGTGCAGGTAGTTGGTCTGAATGCTCTGGAGGTCCTTGGAATATTCTGTATCTTTAGCACCTGTAGAAAGATTTATAGAGGTACTGAACACTTAAAATGAGAGAGAGCAAGAGAGTTAACATTTACATTACTGAGGACTACAGGTGCCTTCCAATCAGACAAATAGATGCGTTAAAGACGCAGCAACTTAATGGTTTTAAATAGGAGGAGTGTGTTGTGGGGGCCTAGGCTTGTGTTGTGCTATCTGTCAGAAAAGTTGCAAAGACTATACATCAACCAATTAAAATGTAAAACAGCATTTTCCCCTCCAAACAGCTGCATTGGAAAAGCTTTTCATGCATTTTAGTTTGAAGGTAGCCTTACTCTGTCGTGTCTGTAACTTCGCTTTCACTACCTCAGTATCTCTGACAGGGAGTTACTCCAGGAGTAGACAGGTGTATGGTGCATAGGGCTTCTCCACTCCTCATATGAGTGGAGTATTAGCTATATATATATTTTTAAATATGCATGACTTACTGACACTGACATGGAGTGCTCCATGTTCCTGCTGATAGCAGGCTTCAACCTGGATAAAGGGACATTTTTGTTCCAGCACTTCACTAACACCTCATTCAACTAATTGTGGTCGAAATTGAACAAAACAACTTGCACACAGTTCAGTCACCTGGGACAGAAATCACCCACGTCTGTATTATTGAATGAGCTTCCCAAGTTACATGCTTAGCTACAATTCTGCGTGATATAGAATATCGTGTGGATTGATTTCTACCTCGTGAATAAACTCCTTTCTGTCTGGGTGTTAGGGATGTGCTTCAACATGAGGGAAAGGGCATAGGGGGGAAGAAATTAAACTCACTGCTCGAAATTCAGTGCTGGTTCAAGTTGTTGAGAACCACAACTATCTTTAATGCGCCATCATTTTGTAAACAGTTTTACATATCAATAAGCTTGATCAAGTTTTATAAAAAAAAAGAGGGGCATTTTTATTGCCAACTTTTCCAGTCACCAATTAAAGTGTTCAAATGTCAGTATCAAGTCTTTGAAATATAGCTAGAAAATACAGTACCGTTCAAAAGTTTGGGGTCACTTAGAAATGTCCTTGTTTTCCATGAAAACATACATGAAATGAGTTGCAAAATGAATAGAGATTGTAGTCAAGACGTTGACAAGGTTATGAATAATGATTTTTAATTGAAATAATAATTGTGTCCTTCAAACTTTGCTTTCGTCAAATAATCCTCCATTTGCAGAAATTACAGCCTTGCAGACCTTTTGCATTCTAGTTGTCAAATTGTTGAGGTAATCTGAAGAGATTTCACCCCATGCTTCCTGAAGCACCTCCCACAAATTGGATTGGCTTGATGGGCATTTCTTATGTACCGTACGGTCAAGCTGCTCCCACAACAGCTCAATAGGATTGAGATCTGGTGACTGTGCTGGTCACTCCATTATAGACAGAATACCAGCTGACTGCTTCTTCCCTAAATAGTTCTTGCATAGTTTGGAGCTGTGCTTTGGGTCATTGTCCTGTTGTAGGAGGACATTGGCTCCAATTAAGCGCTGTCCACAGGGTATGGCATGGAGTGATAGCCTTCCTTCTTCAAGATCCCTTTTTACCGTGTACAAATCTACCACTTTACCACCACCAAAGCACTCCCAGACCATCACATTGCCTCCACCATGCTTGACAGATGGCGTCAAGCTCTTCTCCAGAATCTTTTTTGCATCTCACGAAGGTTCTTCTTTGTTATCCAAACACAAACTTAGATTAGTAAGTCCATAACACTTTTTTCCAATCTTCCTCTGTCCAGTGTCTGTGTTCTTTTGCCCATCTTAATATTTTATTTTTATTGGCCAGTCTGAGATATGGCTTTTTCTTTGCAATTATGCCTAGAAGGCCAGCATCGTCTCTTCACTGTTGACGTTGAGACTAGTGTTTTGCGGGTACTATTTAATGAAGCTGTCAGTTAAGGACTTGTCAGGCGTCTGTTTCTCAAACTAAACACTCTAATGTACTTGTCCTATTGCTCAGTTGTGCACCGGGGCCTCCCAATCCTCTTTCTATTCTGGTTAGAGCCTGTTTGCTCTGTTCTGTGAAGGGAGTAGTACACAGCGTTGTACGAGATCTTCAGTTTCTTGGCAATTTCTCGCATGGAATAGCCATAATTTCTCAGAACAAGAATAGACTGACGAGTTTCAGAAGAAAGTTATTTGGTTCTGGCCATTTTGAGCCTGTAATCAAACCCACAAATGCTGATCCTCCAGATACTCAACTAGTCTAAAGAAGGCCAGTTTTATTGCTTCTTTAATCAGTACAACAGTTTTCAACTGTGCTAACATAATTGCAAAAAGGTTTTCTAATGATCAATTCGCTTAAAATGATCAACTTGGATTAGCTAACACAACGGGCCATTGAAACACAGGAGTGATGGTTGTTGATAATTGGCCTCTGTTCGCCTATGTAGATATTCCATTGAAAATCAGCCATTTCCAGCTACAATAGTCATTCATAACATTAACAATGTCTACACTGTATTTCTGATCAATTTTTTTGTTATTATAATAGACAAAAAAAATTGCTTTTCTTTCAAAAACAAGGACATTTGTGACCCCAAACCTTTGAACAGTAGTGTATATAGTTTTTATTTTCTAGAAACCTAGCTAACATTAGCTACACTGCAATGATGATGGTGGGAATTAGCTAGCTAGCTAACTTTCCGCCAGCAATTTCAATTTAGATAGAAAGTTAGCTTAGTAATGGCATTTATATCAACTTTATCAATCAGATGGTTAACTAGCAAATATATTTGCATCTAAATCTGCCTGATAAAGTTAGCCAGTTGATAGTAAATATAGGATGAATGTCAGAGGCCAGTTAGTGGCAGTCAATGCAATGGCTGGTCTGAAGTTCATCTAAAATGTACCGTTATATTTCACATGATAAGCACACTACTGTCATGCTTTTTCACAAATAAATCAATGTACATGGATAAAAGAGACAATTACTTTCAAGTAGATAGTTTTGGTTTTATTTAACTCATTCTCTCTTGCTCATGTGGGTAGCTACTTCCTGATATTTGTTTGAACAATCCAGCCAATGGTTTGTCGGCTGTGGTTTTGGCAGAGGGAACTGATTGGTCAGGAGTAAAATGTCCTGCCCCCAGAGCTGCTCAAATCACATTTTTACTTGAGAATCTCTCTTTACAAACTTACAAAACTTTCTACAAGTTTACAAATCTCTTGGTAACATGACAACAGTGAAAGAACTCACAGCAGAATATTCATACTCGTAAATGGATTTATAAAGAAATTATGTTTGCAAATCTTATTGAATGTATTCAAATGTTAAGTTACAAGTTTGCGACCGTTGTAAAACCTTTCAAATATCATGACACAAGCTTGTGAAACTAAATTACACATTTGAGAATGGTACTTGCAACCACATCTTAATCAGCGACCACGAAATTTCAAATATAAACTCACGTAGTTCTGTCGTCATTATAATCCCATAAATGGTAAACTACCATAATGTGTCTTGACCATGTTTGAAACCCTGATGATGCTTTGGTACACTTATTTATTCCAGGAATTAAGGCCTCATGTCAAGATTTCTAGCCATATTATTGCTGGGGTTCAAAGGTTTCTGAGAAATTTCCCAGACTTGAGAACTGCCCATCTGTGAATCGAGCTTGAAATTAAGAAGATCTGGAACGTGTCCTGCATTTTGTAACAGTGCGTGGTGAAACAAGGATGGAGGTGGCTAGGAGAATCTTTTAAACAGTTTTAAACTATCTTTGGGAGAAGTGTGCAACGACCAGACAGAAGAGAATGCGCGCGAAAGAAACATTCACAAGATAAAACATTGACAGAGGAGAGGGTAAGTTCTCTATGCAATTTGTTTCACTTTTGGATACAGAAATTCTGCTGGATTATTTAGCATGCTGCTTAGCTAGTTAATGTAAACTCACTCACTTTTGTACATCGCCTTGGTCCGTACAATTGACCTTATTTTAGCAATAAAAAACGTTATACTTCGAGATCAACTGTAATGTCAATACCATTGTAAAGCACAATTTCTCCCCTTTCCAACAAAATCAATGACAAGACCTTCATGATGCCCATCTCTGCATGATTCAAAAAATCAATGAGCTCTGTCGGGTCTTTTTTAAAATGGCGGGTGGGGAAGCGAAATCTATGTGTAATAGTGAGAAGGAGAGAATGTGTGGGGAAATAGCTTTTTTTTTTTCACTCGATCTGTCCAACGTATCACCTTATCGTCTCTAAAATGTAAATAAAACACTATGAAGAGTTTATATAATGTGTCATTACATACCTATTTTAAGGTTTGTGTCGAATTTGAATCGGGTTTTTAGGGCGGTGCTAAAGTGATCTTCAGAAGTAAACAGTGGCTTTTGAGAGTCATGATCGCTTGCAGTGATGACGCAAAAAATGACTAGGTATCCCCCCTTACCCCAGTCCCTGTCCCTTCCTTGTTTTTAAATGATGAGAGAAGTGCTACACCTGGTGGAGAGAGATTGTAAGACAGAAATAGTTGCTTTATGCGTGCTGTACGTTACGGCATGACACGCCACGATGTAACGGAGGGCCAGTTTTTTAAAACTTTTCTCCAATACAATAGAGCCATTACCATGTTGATTAACGCTTGAATAGAAACGTAGTTCACACCCCAGATTTTGAAGTCAACACAGTCGCTACAGTCCCATTAGTTTTCTTTGCAGCCTCGTTTGAATGTCGCGGTTGCGCACATTTGTACGGAATGGGGTTAGTTGACATTAAGTAGCTAGCTAACGTTTGCTAGCACCTCTGTCCTAACGTTACCTAGCTAGGAAACGTTAGCTAGCTAGCTAGCACATGATAAAACCTAAAATATATTTTTGAATACAGATATTCTGTGAGACAATTTAGACAAAATATTGGAAGTAATTACCTATCCATCTGGGATTTAGCACAATATAGCTAGCTAGTTAGCATTGCTAGCTAGTTAGCATTGCTTGTTGCTAACAAGGAAACAGATGAAGACACAGAAGAGTACCATGAGACCCTATCTTATATTCTAAATATTTAATCTGTTGTCAATTTTTTTTCTGACTTGTAATGTTAAAAAGGGGAGAAAAACCCAACCCCATGTTTATCACCATACCAATGAGAGGCTACATATTTGAATCACTGCAAATACAATTGTTTTCCCAATGTATCCTTCCTTCTATTAATAATAATAATAAATTGGCAGTAGGTTTCCACTTTTTTAAAAGGTATATTTTCAGCAGGTATAAACATGTTCAGTCAATGAATGGTTGTGAGAGCATACTGTATCTCCACTTTTTAACCACCAAAGATGTAACCGTTACCATTTCACAACAGAGCGTTCACCATACATGGAGTATGCCTATCACAGAGAAGTGGTAAGTGTGTTGATATATAATCTGGTAAGGGGTAATATGTTAGGCAAAATATGACTGAATTTGGCCAAAGCATCAGGGGTTCAAAGGTGGGTCAAGACATCATGAAAACCTACCTTTTCTTTTCGTGGGACAGCACCAATGCATCACACCCAAAAGTGAGATGTCCCATTCGGTATTTACATAATAATAAGGAATTCCCCTCGACCACGCCTTCAAATTTGGGAAAACCATGCAACATTCCTTCATACTGACCCCCATTGTAAAAGAGGCAACTTCGTCGTAGATCTTCTGTTATACAGAAACAACAAAACATGCCGAAAAGCTGCTGTGTTATTCAATGTGCATGTAACCAAGTCAAAAATCAGAGAAGAATGGCGCCGGAGGGGATGGCTGCTGTTCGGCGGACTCCTAACGAATTGCGCTATTTAGTTGTTTTGCATTGTTTGTAACTTGTTTTGTACATAATGTTGATGCTACCGTCTCTTATGACCGAAAAGAGCTTCTGAATATCAGAACAGCGATTACTCACCAAAAACTGGATTTAAAAAGACGTATTTAATGAGTCGGACGCAAAGGATATAATGTTGTTCCCAGACAAGTCCCAAATCCCCGTCATTCACATGAAGAAATTAAGGAAATACAGGGGGCAGAGATCAGGATGCCCCTGGTGAGAATTAGTTGGCGAGTGGGTAACTCGCCTAAACCATCTGTTCTATTAGCAAACACGCAATCAATGTAAAATAAACTGGATGAGCTCCGTTCGAGACTATCCTACCAACAGGACATTAAAAACGGTAATATCTTATGTTTCAACGAGTCGTGGGTGAACGACGATACAGATAATATACAGTTGGCTGGGTTTTCCGTGCATAGGCAGGACAGAACAGCTACGTCCAAGAAGACAAGGGATGGGAGTGTGTGTCCATTTGTCAATAACAGCTGGTGCACAATGTCTAATATGAAGGTAGTCTCGAGGTATTGCTCGCCTGAGGTAGAGTACCTTATGATAAGCTGTAGACCACACTATCTACCAAGAGAGCTTTCATCTATATTTTCCATAGCCGTCTATTTACCACCACAAACTGACGCTGGCACTAAGACCGCACTTAACGAGTTGTATAAGGCCATAAGCAAACAAGAAAATACTCAACCAGAAGCGGCGCTCCTAGTGGCAGGGGACTTTAATGCAGGCAAAAGAACTCCACACACAGAGACGCCTACTTTCATTTAGAAAATCTGACCATAATTCTATCCTCCTGATTCCTGCTTAGAAGCTAAACCTAAAGCAAGAAGTACTAGTGACTCGCTCAATATGCATGCAAGTGGTCAATGCTACAGGACTGTTTTTGTAACACAGACTGGAATATTTATTTTATTTTTATTTAACCAGGAAAAGCCCATTGAGACCCAGAGTCTCTTTTTCAAGGAGACCTGGCCAAGAAGACAGCAACATTCAATACATTTCATAATTAAAACATACAACACAACACGATCCAGCCTAAAAAACAACATTTACACTCCTCTGTAACAGAGTCTCCCATCAATATTTTAAATTCATTCAGTGGCACTAACATATCTAGATGAAACATGTATTTTAAACTATTCCATGCCTCTGGCGCCCAAGAAGAGAAGGCAGTCTTGCCTAATACTGTGAATGTCCTGGGGATTTTAAGTAGCAACCACCTAGCTGATCGGGCATGGTAATTGGCTAGAGATTTGAGTTAGTATGTTGGCAGCAGCCACTCAATGTTAGTGGTGGCTGTTTAACAGTCTGATGGCCTTGAGATAGAAGCTGTTTTTCAGTCTCTCGGTCCCAGCTTTGATGCACATGTACTGACCTCGCCGTCTGGATGATAGCGGGGTGAACAGGCAGTTTTGGCCTTCCTGTGACATCGGGTGTACCATTTGGTACAAGGTGCAATGGTGGGTGAATGACTTGGCATTTGTACTAAAGTGCAAGGATGCATGATAAACAGAGTCCAGTCTCTGTAAGACAGAGGAGGCTGCATGCAAATTGTTAGGTTCTAATTTCAGAGTAAATAACTAATGGACACTAGAGAAGCTTAACCAAGTTTAATTCTTCCCAAAGGGTCGACACAGCTGTATTCAGACAAAAACATGTTCTCACCATCACAAGTAGATATACCCCACTTTGGATACTCCTCCTTCCCTACAATCCTTACATCTTATGGTTCGACAGGAAGAGGGTAACAGGATAATAAACCATTATTACTCCCTTCAGGGGATCTGACCTGACCTCCTGACCTCAACCCCTCCTTCGCCGAATCCACAGATGTCCATCCGCTCCCCTATAGCAATCCTGTGATCTCCTCTCGTCCACCCAGCACATTCCATAGCCACTCTGTCTTTCTACAGATCTCACTCCTTTATATACTATGCATCTGAACTATCATGTCTTTAATATCTCAATGTTCAAAGTTTATCCCAAATCCAACAATATACAACAAGTCACCATAATCAATTACAGAGAGAAAAGTGGCCAGAACAAGCTTCTCTCTATCCATAAGCTGGAAGCAAGCCTTATTACGAAAAAAAAACAATTTCAATTTAAGCTTTGTCGCAAAATTATCCACATGAACTTTAAAAGACAACCAAATACCTAGGTATTTTTAGGATGACACTTTTTCAATGGATAAGCCACCAGATGTGACAATGCTAACCTTCTCTGGCAGAGTTCTAGCTCTGGCAAAGGTCATGAATTTAGTTTTTTGTACTTTCAAGACCAGTTTGAGACCATAAAGGGAGGCCTGCTGTGACTGAAAAGCAGTCTGGAGCTCTTCAACAGCCTGAACCAGAGAAGGAGCACATGAATATATGACTGTATCATCTGCATATAGATTTAACTTTGCTGGTTGCATCCCATTTCCAAAATCATTAATAAAAATTGAGAACAACACTGGAGCTAAAATGGAACCCTGGGGCACACCTATATTAATCTCAAGAAATCTAGACTTGTGATTGTCAGTATGTACACATTGTGTTCTGTCAGAAAGATAATTCCTAAACCAATTTACTGCCCCTTCACTGAGACCAATGTTCCTGAGTCTAGCTAGCAACAATTCATGGTCAACTGAATCAAAGGCCTTTGATAAATCCACAAGCAGAGCAGCACAATGTTGCTTTTTACCAAGTGCATTAATGATGTCATTTTCCACTGCCATAGCTGCAGTTGTGGTGCTGTGCCCCGATCTAAAGCCAGACTGAACCCCGCTCAGTATGTTCTTTTCAATTAAGACGTTTTTTAATTGTGAGTTCATTAGAGATTAATAGACTTGGCCAGGATAGGGAGTTTGGAGATAGGACGATAGTTATTAGCATCTGAGGGATCTCCACCCTTTAGCAGTGGGAGGACATAAGCTGATTTCCAAATGCTGTGTATGGAATTGGTCAAGAGACTCAAGTTGAAAATGTGAGCCACAGGTTCAGTAATACCAGCTGCTATCTCTAAGAGGTAGGGGTCCAGGTTGTTAGGACTTGCAGAATCTTTTGTGTCTATTGCCTTTAGTGCTTTATAGACATCTGTATAAGAAACAGGCTCAAAGTTAAAATGGTTCACATGAGGGCCTATATCATAGTTGACTGTAACAGAGATTACATTAGAGGCCTGGGCCCCACCATTATTAAAAAATGAACCAGCAGATATGAAGTGCTTGTTAAAAACCCCTACAATATCGGCTTTATCTTTCACTTCATTAGAATCCATCATTAAATGGTCAGGAAAGCCAGAGGATACATTAGAACCTGACACTGATTTGATTAGCTTCCAGAACTTGGTATGGTTGTTTAGGTTCTCTGTGACTGCATTTAAATAGTAATCTGATTTGGACTTCCTGATCAAACCTGTGCATTTGTTTCTTAGCGCTCTGAAAGAGGCCCAGTCAACAGGAACATTTGTATGTCTAGCTTGAACCCAAAATGTATAATTAACTCTGAAAACCAGGGATTGTCCCTTCCACTGATTCTAAATTTCTTCACAGGGGCATGCTTATCACAAATGGACACAAGTTTCATATAAAAATAGTCCAAGGCAGTGTCAACATCGGGAATCAGACTTACAATGTCAATATTATGGTACAGATCATGTAAGAACGCTTGTTCATCAAACTGTCTAAAATGTCTTTGGTCATTTTTGTATTTCTATCACAAGCAATTGCACAGTGATCATTGACATCATTACAGAATATCCCAGTCAATGTGTATTTGTGAGGGGTATTCGTTAGAATAATGTCCCATAGAGTTGATTTGTTAGGTGCTCTGGGATTCGGTCTTGTCGGCGCATTAATTAATTGAGCGAGATTCAGAGAGTCCCACAGATTTTTCAAAGAGTCGGATGCAAATGTAAGCATGTCCCAGTTCAAATCTCCTAAAAGAACGAATTCAGAGTCATTTAACTTGTGCAGGACATCAGAAAGAGAGTTTAGTGCGTCTCCCGAAGCCGAGGGCGGTCTGTAGCAACCGACAACAGTGATGTGGGAGTCCTTATATTCGTTCACTTTAACCGCAAGCAATTCAAAATGTTTGGCTTTGGTAACCGAGAGAATTTCAGAGGTGCTCAACTCGGATTTAACATAAATTGCAACCCCTCCTCCTTTACTCATCTGATCAGCTCTAAAAACCGTGTATCCATCAATAGAAATCAAGTCATTTGACACAGATGTCTTTAGCCAAGTTTCTGATAAAACCATTGTGTCTGCATTTGTCGTTTTGGTTTTGCCATTGGCATTGAGGAGTATACCACCTCAGTCACCGGTTTCATCAATAAGTGTATCGACGATGTCGTCCCCACAGTGACAGTATGTACATATCCCAACCAGAAGTCATGGATTACAGGAAACATCCGCATCGAGCTAAAGGCTAGAGCTGCCACTTTCAAGGAGCGGGAAGTTTATAAGAAATCCCGCTATGCCCTCAGACAAACCATCAAACAGGCAAAGTGTCAATACAGGACTAAGATTGAATCCTACTCTACCGACTCTGACGCTCGTCAGATGTGGCAGGGCTTACAAACTATTACGGACTACAAAGGGAAACCCAGCCATGAGCTGCCCAGTGACGCGAGCCTACCAGACGGGCTAAATGCCTTTTATGCTCACTGAAGCATGCATGAGAGCACCAGCTGTTCTGGACGACTGTATGATCACGCTCTCCGTAGCGGATGTGAGCAAGACCATTAAACAGGTCAACATTCATAAGGTCATAGGGCCAGACGGATTACCAGGACGTGTACTCAGAGCATGCGTGAACCAACTTGCAAGTGTCTTCAGTGACATTTTTAATCTCTCCCTGATCGATTCTGTAATACCAACATGTTTCAAGCAGACCACCACAGTCCCTGTGCCCAAGAAAGCAAAGGTAAACTGCCTAAATGACTACCGCCCCATAGCCCTCACGTCGGTAGCCATGAAGTGCTTACATAGGCTGGTCATGGATCACATCAACACCATCATCACGGAAACTCTAGACCCACTCCAATTCACATACCGCCCCAACAGATCCACAGATGACGCAATCTCAATCGCACTCCAACTGCCCTTTCCCACCTGAACAAAAGAAACACCTATGTGAGAATGCTGTTCATTGACTACAGCTCAGCGTTCAACACCATAATGCCCACAAAGCTCACCAATAAGCTAATGAACCTGGGACTAAACACCTCCCTTTGCACCTGGATCCTGGACTTCCTGACGAGCCGCTCCCAGGGGGTAAGGGTAGACAAAAACACATATGCCACACTGATCCTCAACACAGGGGCCCCTCAGGGGTGTGTGCTTAGTCCCCTCCTGTACTCCCTGTTTACCCATGACTGCGTGGCCAAGCGCAACTCCAACACCATCATTAAGTTTGCTGATGACACAATGTTTGGTAGGCCTGATCACCGACAACGATGAGACAGACTATAGGGAGGAGGTCAGAGACCTGGCTGTGTGGTGCCAGGACAACATCCTCTCCCTCAACGTGAGCAAGAGAAAGGAAATTATCGTGGACTTCACAAAACAGCAGAGGGAGCATGCCCGTATCCACATTGACAGGACCGCAGTGGAAAGCTTCAATTTCCTTGGCGTACACATCACTGACTATCTGAAATGGTCCACCCTCACAGACAGTGTGGTGAAGAAGACGCATCAGCGCCTCTTCAACCTCAGGAGGTTGAAAACATTTGGCTTGGCCCCTAAAACACTCCCATACTTTTACAGATGCTCAATAGAGAGCATCCTGGTGGGCTGTATTACTGCCTGGTATAGCAACTGGACCGCCTGCAACCACAGAGCTCTCCAGGGTCTGCCCAACGCATCACCAGGGGCAAACTACCTGCCCTCCAGGACACCTACAGTGGGGCAAAAAAGTATTTAGTCAGCCACCAATTGTGCAAGTTCTCTCACTTAAAAAGATGAGAGAGGCCTGTAATTTTCATCATAGGTACACTTCAACTATGACAGACAAAATGAGGAAAAAAAATCCAGAAAATCACATTGTAGGATTTTTAATGAATTTATTTGCAAATTATGGTGGAAAATAAGTATTTGGTCACATACAAACAAGCAAGATTTCTGGCTTTCATAGACCTGTAACTTCTTCTTTAAGAGGCTCCTCTGTCCTCCACTCGTTACCTGTATTAATGGCACCTGTTTGAACTTGTTATCAGTATAAAAGACACCTGTCCACAACCTCAAACAGTCACACTCCAAACTCCACTATGGCCAAGACCAAAGAGCTGTCAAAGGACACCAGAAACAAAATTGTAGACCTGCACCAGGTTGGGAAGACTGAATCTGCAATAGGTAAGCAGCTTGGTTTGAAGAAATCAACTGTGGGAGCAATTATTAGGAAATGGAAGACATACAAGACCACTGATAATCTTCCTCGATCTGGGGCTCCACGAAGATCTCACCCCGTGGGGTCAAAATGATCACAAGAACGGTGAGCAAAAATCCCAGAACCACACGGGGACCTAGTGAATGACCTGCAGAGAGCTGGGACCAAAGTAACAAAGCCTACCATCAGTAACACACCACGCCGCCAGGGACTCAAATCCTGCAGTGCCAGACGTGTCCCCCTGCTTAAGCCAGTACATGTTCAGGCCTGTCTGAAGTTTGCTAGAGAGCATTTGGATGATCCAGATGAGGATTGGGAGAATGTCATATGGTCAGATGAAACCAAAATAGAACTTTTTGGTAAAAACTCAACTCGTCGTGTTTGGAGGACAAAGAATGCTGAGTTGCATCCAAAGAACACCATACCTACTGTGAAGCATGGGGGTGGAAACATCATGCTTTGGGGCTGTTTTTCTGCAAAGGGACCAGGACGACTGATCCGTGTAAAGGAAAGAATGAATGGGACCATGTATCGTGAGATTTTGAGTGAAAACCTCCTTCCATCAGCAAGGGCATTGAAGATGAAACGTGGCTGGGTCTTTCAGCATGACAATGATCCCAAACACACCGCCCGGGCAACGAAGGAGTGGCTTCGAAGAAGCATTTCAAGGTCCTGGAGTGGCCTAGCCAGTCTCCAGATCTCAACCCCATAGAAAATCTTTGGAGGGAGTTGAAAGTCTGTGTTGCCCAGCAACAGCCCCAAAACATTACTGCTCTAGAGGAGATCTGCATGGAGGAATGGGCCAAAATACCAGCAACAGTGTGTGAAAACCTTGTGAAGACTTACAGAAAACGTTTGACCTCTGTCATTGCCAACAAAGGGTATATAACAAAGTATTGAGATAAACTTTTGTTATTGACCAAATACTTATTTTCCACCATAATTTGCAAATAAATAAATTAGAAATCCTACAATGTGATTTTCTGGATTTCTTTTTCTCATTTCGTCTGTCATAGTTGAAGTGTACCTATGATGAAAATGACAGGCCTCTCTCATCTTTTTAAGTTGGAGAACTTGCACAATTGGTGGCTGACTAAATACTTTTTTGCCCCACTGTACAGCACCCGATGTCACAGGAAGGACAAAAAGATAATCAAGGACATCAACCATCCGAGCCACTGCCTGTTCACCCCGCTATCATCCAGAAGACGAGGTCAGTACAGGTGCATCAAAGCTGGAACAGAGAGACTGAAAAACAGCTTCTATCTCAAGGCCATCAGACTGTTAAGTAGCCATCACTAGCCGGCTTCCACCCGGTTACGCAACCCTGCACCTTACAGGCTGATGGCCTATATACAGTCGTGGCCAACAGTTTTGAGAATGACACAAATATTAATTTTCACAAAGTCTGCTGCCTCAGTTTGTATGATGGTAATTTGCATATACTCCAGAATGTCATGAAGAGTGATCAGATGAATTCCAATTAATTGCAAAGTCCCTCTTTGCCATGCAAATGAATTAAATCCCCCAAAATCATTTCCATTGCATTTCAGCCCTGCCACAAAAGGACCAGCTGACATCATGTCAGTGATTCTCTCGTTAACACAGATGTGAGTGTTGACGAGGACAAGGCTAGAGATCACTCTGTCATGCTGATTGAGTTCGAATAACAGACTGGAAGCTTCAAAAGGAGGGTGGTGCTTGGAATCATTGTTCTTCCTCTGTCAACCATGGTTACCTGCAAGGAAACATGTGCCGTCATCATTGCTTTGCACAAAAAGGGCTTCACAGGTAAGGATATTGCTGCCAGTAAGATTGCACCTAAATCAACCACTTATCGGATCATCAAGAACTTCAAGGAGAGCGGCTCAATTGTTGTGAAGAAGGCTTGTTGTGAAGAAGGTTTCAGGGCAAGAAAGTCCAGCAAGCGCCAGGACCGTCTCCTAAAGTTGATTCAGCTGCGGGATCGGTGCACCACCAGTACATAACTTGCTCAGGAATGGCAGCAGGCAGGTGTGAGTGCATCTGCACGCACAGTGAGGCGAAGACTTTTGGAGGATGGCCTGGTGTCAAGAAGGGCAGCAAAGAAACCACTTCTCTCCAGGAAAAACATCAGGGACAGACTGATATTCTGCAAAAGGTACAGGGATTGGACTGCTCAGGACTGGGGTAAAGTCATTTTCTCTGATGAATCCCCTTTCCGATTGTTTGGGGCATCCGGAAAAAAGCTTGTCCGGAGAAGACAAGGTGAGCGCTACCATCAGTCCTGTGTCATGCCAAAAATAAAGCATCCTGAGACCATTCATGTGTGGGGTTGCTTCTCACCCAAGGGGGTGGGCTCACTCACAATTTTGCCTAAGAACACAGCCATGAATAAAGAATGGTATCAACACATCCTCCGAGAGCAACTTCTCCCAACCATCCAGGAACAGTTTCCAACCATCCAGGAACAGTTTGGTGATGAACAATGCCTTTTCCAGCATGATTGAGCACCTTGCCATTAGGCAAAAGTGGCTCGGGGAGCAAAACATCAATATGTTGGGTCCATGGCCAGGAAACTCCCCAGACCTTAGTTAAAACTACTTAGGGAGCAGTGGGGCGCCCACTCCCGACACTACCCGGTGAAATGTAAGGCGCCAGATTCAAAATCCAAAAGTTGAATTATTAAACATTCATCAATATACAAGTGTTGCATAGTCATCAAAAGCTCTGCTTCTTGGCAATATCACAGCGTTGTCAGATTTCAAAAAGGCTTCACGGCGAAAGCACTACATTTGATTGTTTGAGGGTAGCAACTCCAATATTTTTCTATTAGCATAAATTCATAAACCATCGCGGTTCACACAAAACACATTTCACAGCGAAAACAAATCCCTTACCTTTTGAAGAAATTCTGCTGAGGGCTTCCCAAGTGTCCAACGAAGACATCCAATGGTTCTTTTGTTAGAAAAAGTCATTTATTATATCCATAAATCTCTGTTTGGTTGGCTCATTATGTTTATAAAATACAGCGTCCACTCGCCCATTGAACCGTGAAAAGAACTCGTTCAACCTATACACTTGTCCAAGAACAATCAAACATCATTGATAATGTATCCTTAGGAACACTTGTATGTATATTTACTATAATATTTCAACCGGATTATAAACTGGACGATAGGAAAGGAAAAAAACACAGCACGCGCGAGCCCGTGAACGCGCATCCTCTTCTGTTTACATCTGGTGACCAGTTCAAAATTCCTCTTCTATTACCATCCAGAGCATTCTAACATCATCAAACACTGTCTAGAGACTGTTGACATCCAGTGGAAGCAATAGGTACTGCAATCTTACTCTTATATATAGCTGTTTTCAATAGGGAGGGGTTCAAAATGAGGCAATGTGTCAAAAACACTTTTTCCAGGACAGAAATTCCTCGGGTTTTCGCCTGCTATATCCGTTCTGTTATACTCACAGACAATATTTTAACACTCTTAGAAACTTCAGTGTTTCCTATCCAATAGTACTAATTATGGGAAAGGGTCTAGACCATCTGACCCAGATGTTTTTTTGGGGTCAAGTTTCAGGAGCTCTTTTAGCACCTCTGACTAAGTGACTGCCTGTAGGGAGAAACTTTGTAGCGTTGCAGGGGAAAAAGAGGGAGAAGCGTTGGGGCTACTCGCATTAGAAGCGGTGGGAGATGAGGAAATGTTGGACGGTCAAGGAGGCATGGCTGAGTCAAATAGGAATCCTGACTTCTTGTCAGTAAGAACCACATCATCAACATTAAGGGACATGGGCAGCTGTGAGGAGGAGGGTTTATTCTCCAGGTCTTTAACCGTTTTCAAGAATTTCTTGGGGTTAGACTCACAGAGACAGAACTGCTCCTTGAATTAACTACCTTTGGCCTTCCGGATAGCCTGAGTGCCTTATTTCTCATTTGCCTGAATGAAAGCCAGTCAGCCTGAGTATGCGTGTGCCGAGCCTTTCGCCAAATGCAATTCTCGAGGTGGAGTAACTCTGCAAGATCCTGGTCGAACCAGGGGCAGAACCTGTTTTTAATACACATTTTCTTTTTGGGGGCGTGTTTGTTAACAATACCACTGAAAATATCAAAAAGGAAGGGTCCAAGCGTCTTTGACAGAGGGGATCAAGTTGATTCTATACCATTTCACAGAGGCCAGTTCATGAAGGAAGGCTAACAAATCAGTACAGGTCGTTTCACTGAGCAACCATTACGAACACAGGCTGTAAAACAGTGATCACTAAGGTCAGTACAGAAAACACCAGACTGATACCTATCAGGATTATTTGTGAGGATAACATTGAGGAGAGTAGCTTTTTCTCTGTGTTTGGAGTCATACCTTGTGGGATTGGTAATAATCTGCGGAAGATTTAGGGAGTCCCATTGCTTTAGGACTTGGTTAGGTGGTTTAAACACGAATTCAGAATTCAGAGCTTAGGGCAGGAAGAGTACAGGCCGGTGCTGATGTAGGACGATAGCACCCAGCAACAGTCATCAAAGGGCTATTTGAAAGTTTAATGTAAAACCAGCAAATCAAATTGTTTGGGGACAGACTTGGTGGAGACGACCGAGCACTAAAGGTGATCCTTGGTAAAGATTGCCACTCCCCCACCTTTGGAAGATCTGTCTTGCCGAAAAAGGTTATAATCAGAAAGGTTAACATCAATATTTGTGAAGATCGACGCTGGAGACGAGAAACAGTTACAGGGAGAACATTTAAGGAACAATGAACATGAAACAGAACAGGAACAGCATCTGGACAGGGGAAAAATCACAACATCAATGCTGACACAGGAAACAAACTGGGGAGCAGAGAGATAAAGAGGGGGTAATCAACAAAGTAATGGAGTCCAGGTGAGTCCAATACTACGCAGCTGCGCGTAATGATGGTGACAGGTGTGTGTAATGAAGGGCAACCTGGCATCAGAGAGGGAGAGCGAGAGCGAGAGCGAGAGCGAGAGCAGGCGTGACAGTACCCCCCTGACGGGCCTGCCGAGGCATGGGCGCTGGACAAGCTGGCTGAGGCGTAGAAGCCCAACGAGCCGGTAGAGGCGTGGGAGCCTGGTGAGCCGGCTGAGGCGTGGGAGCCTGGCGATCCGGCTAAGGCGTGGGAGCCCGACGATCCCGCTGAGGCGTGGGATCCTGACTAACCGGCTGAGGCGTGGGAGCCTGACAAACCGGCTGAAGCATGAAGTGGGGTGGGCGCCTGCCGAGCCCACCGAGGCAAGAAGACCTCTCGAGCCAGCTAAGGCGTGGAAGTACGATGAGCTAGCTGAGGCATCCCCGGTTCCATCGGCGACGGCACCCGGACCCAACGTCACCAACCAAAACAAAAACCCAAAACAGTAGTGTGGTGGGGGAGTGGCATCGACTGTGCAAGCTGTACCAGACAGGGGGAGACAGACCAGGGCAGACGGTGAACAGATCGCCAGTTGGAATCCAAGCAGCAGTGGAACAGGCAACGGGAGTAGGTGTCACACCCACTTGGGAGAAGTTTTTATTTCTGGAGGCAGATTTCTTGTAGAAAATGCCAGTGGATGGTCTTTGAACGGTGGGAGGTGGCTTCAAAGGGGGCTTCAAAGTCTCATGCCACTTGTTGGGCCCAAAGGCCTCGACACCTCTCACTTCACACCTCAGTGCCAATTGAAGAATATTAGTGACGACATCAAAACTATGAAATAACACATGTGGAATGGCATATTGTTTTTATGAAGATTTTAAACTATTCAAATGAAAATCTGTCGCCAATTGGATGGAAACCTAGCTATAGACACCCTAAAGACTCTGGCAAGTGCACTAGTCCAGTGTCACTTTGATTATTCCTGCACATCATGGTTCACCAGCAGCCTCAAACATCTAAAGAATAAGCTACCAGCCAAACAAGCTTGTAAGAATTGTACTTAAACTCCCCCCTAATTATCAGGTATCAAGGTAAGACCCAGATGTAGACCGTGTCGAAGTAACAATGTTTATTACAGCAACAGTGGCAAAGGTACAGGACGGCAGGCAGGCTCAGGGTCAGGTCAGGCAGAGATCGGTAATCCAGAGGTGGGGCAAAGGTACAGGACGGCAGGCAGGGTCAGGGGCAGGCAGAGTGGTCAGGCGGGTGGATACAGGGTCAGGACAGGCAAGGGTCAAAAACCAGAAGGACGAGAAAAGAGCGACTGTGGAAAAGCAGGAGCTGACACAAAAATACTGGTTGGCTTGACAAACAAGACGAACTGGCAACAGACAAACAGAGAACACAGATATAAATATACAGGGGATAAAGGGGAAGATGGGCGACAGCTGGAGGGGGGTTGAGACAATCACAAAGACAGGTGAATCAGATAAGGGTGTGACACTAATACTCATCTGGATGTTGAGCATTTCTTCGTCTCTATCTCTGTAACGTGTTTGTATCTATGTAATTGTTTATGTATTTATGTAAAAAATAGGGACCACAATGGAAATAAGTCCCTGACATTATTGTGCAATCCCGTTCACTTAAAAAAAATCAATCAATCAATCCAAACTGTGCAGCGGACAATTGATGAATGGAAAGAGACATCTGCTACAAAAAGCCCAAAAAGTTCAATGACAATCAGAGGTTGTCAAGCCAAGCCTTCGATACTGGGTAAGCCTACAAGGTAGGGAGGGATGTATTTTCTATTTGTCAAGATTGACATCTATTTATTGTGGTGTTGAGAACGCAAACCATGATATTGAAGTGCCCGAAGTCGGTATGCTTTGTTTATTGTTTGTGTAGTGCATTGGCACAGAAACCTGTTGGTGGAAAATGTATTGCATATATTTTATATAATTATAAATATGGCATCAAAATGTTGAACATCTGATTTCCCCCTAGCTGATCATTGTCTGCAGCTGGCTATGATTGTAGTGTAATGAAACAGGCAGGGAGAGGGAGCTCATCTGTGGTGGTCGGCAAACCCTCAACCTTCTGGCCCGTAGCCCTGTGTGGCATCGACTGTGCAACAAAAGCATGCTGAAGTGGCAAAGTCGATGTCCACGTTTATAAACACAGGCTCTCTACAGTTATTGTTTTTTTGTGGTTTTAAACATTATTGTGAGTTAATTCTATGAAGGGGGGAGGGTGTTCAATATATTTTACAGTACAAGGGGAGATCATGTGAAACTATGTTTTACTTTGGGGAGGGGGGTGCATTTTGTTATGACACCTTGATTTGGACCATCCCCTTCACCTCAGTACATTTTGATCTGTAACCCAATAAAGTTGTCTGTGAAATCACTCAAAATGTTCTCCGCTGTTGACAAGCATACTTTATGCTTTTCCTGGAAGTATACAGTAATTATTACACAGGATTGATGATATAGGTGTACCTACCAAGGTATTCTCAGAACAACTATGTGTGAGGGGAAACGTATCATTTAAAAAAGCAACATGGCCTTTCAGTGCCCCACTGAAATGCTCAGTAGAGATTGTCCAAGACTAGTGGCAGGAGCACCCAGTTAATGCTCTTACCAGATGGACCTACAGTTGAAGTCGGAAGTTTACATACACCTTAGCCAAATACATTTAAACTCAGTTTTCCACAATTCCTGACATTTAATCCAAGTAAAAATTCCCTGTCTTAGGTCAGTTAGGATCACCACTTTATTTTAAGAATGTGAAATATCATAATAATAGTAGAGAGAATGATTTATTTCACCTTTTATTTCTTTCATCACATTCCCAGTGGGTCAGAAGTGTACATACACTCAATTAGTATTTGGTAGCATTGGCTTTAAATTGTTTAACTTGGGTCAAACGTTTTGGGTAGCCTTCCACAAGCTTCCAACAATAAGTTGGGTGAATTTTGGCCCATTCCTCCTGACAGAGCTGGTGTAACTGAGTCAGGTTTGTAGGCCTCCTTGCACGCACACACTTTTTCAGTTCTGCCCACAAATGTTCTATAGGATTGAGGTCAGGGCTTTGTGATGGCCACTCCAATACCTTGACATTGTTGTCCTTAAGCCATTTTTTCACAACTTTGAAAGTATGCTTGGGGTCATTGTCCATTTGGAAGACCCATTTGCGACCAAGCTTTACTTCCTGACTGATGTCTTGAGATTCTGCTTCAATATATCCTCATAATTTTCCTTCCTCATGATGCCATCTATTTTGTGAAGTGCACCAGTCCCTCCTGCAGCAAAGCACCCCCCACAACACGATGCTGCCACCCCCGTGCTTCACGGTTGGGATGGTGTTCTTCGGCTTGCAAGCCTCCCCCTTTTTCCTCCAAACATAACGGTGGTCATTATGGCCAAGCAGTTCTATTTTTGTTTCATCAGACCAGAGGACATTTCTCCAAAAAGTACGATCTTTGTCCCCATGTGCAGCTGCAAACCGTAGTCTGGCTTTTTTTTATGGCGGTTTTGGAGCAGTGGCTTCTTCCTTTCTGAGCGGCCTTTCAGGTTATGTTGATATAGGACTCGTTTTATTGAGGATATAGATACTTTTGAAACTGTTTCCTCCAGCATCTTCACAAGGTCCTTTGCTGTTGTTCTGGGATTGATTTGCACTTTTCGCACCAAAGTACATTCATCTCTAGGAGACAGAACGCATCTCCTTCCTGAGCGGTATGACGGCTGCGTGGTCCCATGGTGTTTATACTTGCGTACTATTGTTTGTACAGATGAACGTGGTACCTTCAGGTGTTTGGAAATTGCTCCCAAGGATGAACCAGACTTGTGGAGGTCTACAATTATTTTTCTGAGGTCTTGGCTGATTTCTTTTGATTTTCCCATGATGGCAAGCAAAGAGGCCCTGCGTTTGAAGGTAGGCCTTGAAATGCATCCACAGGTACACCTACAATTGACTCAAATTATGTCAATTAGCCTATCAGAAGCTTCTAAAGCCATGGAATTTTTCAAGCTGTTTAAAGGCACATTCAACTTAGTGTATGTAAACTTCTGACCCACTGGAATTGTGATACAGTGAATTATAAGTGAAATAATCTGTCTGTAAACAATTGTTGGAAAAATTATTGTTAATCTAACTGCATTGACCGATTTACAATAAGCTTTACAGCGAAAGCATACCATGCGATTGTTTGATAATGGTCGCCCCACATCAACATATTTTTCAACCAGCACAGGCTTCATAAAATCACAAATAGCGATTAAATAATCACTTACTTTTTAAAAATCGTCCTCTGTTTGCAATCCAAAGGGTCCCAGCTACAACATGCATGGTCGTTTTGTTAGATAAAATCCTTCTTTATATCCCAAAAAGTCTGTTTAGTTGGTGCCATTGATTTCAGTAATCCACTCGTTCAACATGCAGACAAAGAAATCCAAAAAGCTACCACTAAACTTTGTTAAAACAAGTTAAACTATGTTTCTATTTAATCCCCAGGTACCCTAAAATGTAAATAAACTATAATATTTCATACGGAAAGAAGTATGTTCAATAGAAAAGTAAAAATTAGCAAGTGCGCGTCCTCTTCGTCGCGCGCCCACAGACTGATTCCGGTACCAAAACTCGTTTGGGAAGAATCAAGCCTGAAACCTTGAACAAAGACTGTTGACATCTAGTGGAAGCCATAGGAATTGCAATCTGGGAGCTGGAATTGCATAGGACCTATAGCTTTCCATTATAAGAGCAGTGGATCTAAAAAAAAAAAAAGTTTTTCTTTGGATTTTCTCCTACTATATCGTGTTATAGTCTCATACATTATTTTAACATTTCTACAAACTTCAAAGTGTTTTCTATCCAATGCTGCCATGTATATGCATATCCTGGCTTCTGGGTCAGAGTAACAGGCAGTTTACTTTGGGCACGTCAGTCAGGCGGAAATTCTGAAAAAAGGCAAACTCTGCTCCATCATTCATTGAATCAGATGGCTCATTAACGATACAACCCACTGATACTGCCAACTACTTTAATGATTTTTTAATTGGCAAGATTAGCAAACTTAGGCATGACATGCCAGCAACAAACGTTGACAACCCAGCAACATGCAAGTATATCTCAGCAAAGTAGAAAAGACAAGCATTGTAATTTAGAATTCTGTAAAAGTAAGTGTGGAAGAGGGGAAAAAATTATTGTTGTCTATCTACAATGACAAGCCTCCAGGGTCTGACAACTTGGATGGAAAATTACTGAGGATAATAGCAGACGATACTGCCACTCCTATTTACCATATCTTCAAATTAAGCCTACTATAAAGTGTGTGCACTCAGGCCTGGAGGGAAGAAAAAGTTATTCCCCTACCTAAGAATAGTAAAGCCCCATTTACTGGCTCAAATAGCCAACCAGTCAGCCTGTTACCAACCGTTTGTAAACTTTTGAAAAAAATTGTGTTTGACCAGAAACAATGCTATTTAACAGAAAACAAATTGACAACAGACTTTCAGCAAGCTTATTGGGAAGGACATTCAACAAGCACAGCACTTACACAAATGACTGATGATTGGCTGAGAGAAATTTATAATAAAAATATTGTTATGCTGTTTTGTTAGACTTCAGTGCGGCTTTTGACATTATCGATCATAGTCTGTTGCTGGAAAAACGAATTTGTTATGGCTTTACACCCCCTGCTATATTTTGGATAAAGAGTTACCTGTCTAAACAGAGCACAGAGGGTGTTCTTTAATGGAAGCCTCTCCAACAAAATCCAGGTAGAATCAGGAATTCCCAAGGGCAGCTGTCTAGGCCCTTACTTTTTTCAAACTTTAGTAACTACATGACACTGGCCTTGAGTAAAGCCAGTGTGTCTATGTATGCGGAGGACTCAACACTATACACGTCAGCTAGTTTCAGAATGGGTGGCAAGGAATAAGGAATATGCTACTCCTAAATATTTCAAAAACTAAAACCATTGTATTTGGGACAAATCATTCACTAAACCCTAAACCTCAACTAAATATTGTAATGAATAATGTGGTAATTGAGCAAGTTGAGGAGACTAAACTGCTTGGAGTAACCCTGGATTGTAAACTGTCATGGTCAAAACATATAGCTAGGAGAAGTCTGACCATAATAAAGCTCCGTTCTGCATTCTTAACAGCACTATCAACCCAGGCAGGTCCTACAGGCCCTAGTTTTGTCACATCTGAAAAACAGATACAAATACACCTTATGGAACAGTGGGGACTGTGAAGCAACACAAACATAGGTACAGACACATGCATACAAACACACAATAACATACGCATTATACACACACACGTGCACATGGATTTTGTGTTGTAGATATGTGGTAGTAGAGTAGGAGCCTGAGGGGACACACTTAATATGCTGTGAAATCTGTTGTGAATAGAACTGCCTTAATTTTGCTGGACCCCAGGAAGAGTAGCTGCTGCCTTGGCTAATGGGGATCCATGATAAATACAAATACACAATAATCAATGCATTTTAATTGCTTTGAGTGTTTCATTTATTTTCAAATGTTAATAGTACATTTTTGGCAAACCCGTAGCTACTTTTTTACACAAAGATGTGCCTTGTTGCAACTCATAAAATACATTAACTTAGTTCCTACAGTACATTCCTTTACTCTATTCCTTTTTCAATTTAATGCATGGAAAGGATCATGTGTAACAACATTCAGGTAACCTTAGCGGAATTAGCTAAATTGTGCTGGACTATGGTAGATGAAGAATCTGTTTAGATTGTTAGAGTATTTATCTGGTCAATATGTTAGTGTATTATGTCTGTTTGTAGCAGTGTGTTAAATGTGAAAATGTGATCGCATTATAAATTGTATTTTAATGTTTAAGGACTCTTGGAAGATTAGTCCAAATGAGGACTAAAAGAGATCCTAATAAAATAAAATAAAATAAAATCAGGCCTTTTTGATAGTGGCCAGACGGAAGCCACTCCTCAGCACATGACGGCCTGCTTGGAGTTTCCCAAAAGGCACCTAAACACTCTCAGACCATAAGAAACAAGATTCTCTGGTCTGATGAAACCAAGATTGAACTCTTTGGCCTGAATGCAAAGCGTCACGTTTGGAGGAAACCTAACCCTACGGTGAAGCATGGTTGTGGCAGCATCATGCCGAGGGGATGTTTTTCAGCAGCAGGGACTGGGAGACTAGTCAGGATCAAAGGAAAGATGAACAGAGCAAAGTACAGAGAGATCCTTGATGAAAACCAGCTCCAGAGCACTCAGGACCTCAGACTGGGGCGAAGGTTCACCTTCCAACAGGACAACGACCCTAAGCACACAGCCATGACAAAGCAGAAGTGGCTTCGGGACAAGTCTCTGAATGTCCTTGAGTGGCCCAGCCGGAGCCCGGACTTGAACCTGATCGAACATCTCTGGAGAGACCTGAAAATAGCTGTGCAGCATCGCTCCCCATCCAACCTGACAAAGCTTGAAATGAGGAGCAGAAAAGAATGGGGAAAACTCCCCAAATACAGGTGTGCCAAACTTGTAGCGTCATATCCAAGAAGACTCTAAGCTGTAATCGCTGCCAAAGGTGCTTCATCACAGTACTGAGTAAAGGGTCTGAACACTTATGTAAATGTGATATTTCCATTTTTCTATGAGCTAAAATGTCTAAAACCTGTTTTTGCTTTGTCATTATGGGGTATTTTGTGTAGATAGATGAGGGAAAAAAACAATTTAATACATTTTAGAATAAAGCTGTAACATAACAATATGTGAAAAAAGTCAAGGGGTCTGAATACTTCCCGAAGGCACTGTATGTTGCCCTAGAAGGCTAGATAAACCCTTACTCACCCAAATCTAGTTGACAGCGGTAAAGTTCTCTCTGTCATCTCTCCTTCTTTTGAGGAGAATTGACGTTTACGGAACGGGGAGAAAATGCTAAAAAACTATAATAATAAAACATTTAATAATTGTCTGTGCAAAATGTCCAAATGACATCAGTTTGACAAGGAAATAGAAACCTGTGAAAAACGACCCAACATGTTTCTGATAAGATTTCAGTTCGGCTTGGATACATATTTTATGTGGATGAAATACTATAAGCTTTTATTATGCTGATAAAGATAGCATCTCTACAGATGGTATCTAACTGCTCATTCACATTCTTTCAAGATGCTTAAAGAAAGAAATCGTATTTCAAAATGTAGCCTACATTTGGTGTATAATTTTACTGCAATAAATGCTTGACGTGCCACAGGCCTATTTGAAGTCCCCATCTTGTGACTGTCGAATTTGTATAGCGCTTCACAATCATCAAACATAACACCAGCCATGTCAACCATGATACAAGTCAGTATTTGACGTCCTTCCATGTCTGAGGATGTCGGGAGATGGCGTGGAAACTGGCCACTAGGGGCAAGAGTGAGCGCTGTTACCTTCAAGTAGGTTTTGGTTTTGCAAGTGTTGTGGATTGTAATGGCGGACGGGCATAAGAATTTGCCTCTGGTTGCAAGTTCAAATCCAGAAATAGAAAGTTGTTTGTCATATTTTCGTTTTAAGCCTATCCCAAACCCTAACCCTTACCTTAATGCCTAACCTTAAGAATTTGGAGTTAACGCCTGAATTTAACCCTAGCCTTAAAAATTCAGAGTTAATGCCTAAACTTAACTTTAAACACTTCGACGTTTGACGTTTGATAAATTATGGATGAACGTCTGTTTCTGACGTGAGACTGTTAGAGCTGGTAGCAGCATAACACAGCCAGCACTGCTATCATCCTCTTTTACCATTCTACAAATCCTTCCCAAACATTACTTCTCTGGCCCTCCCTTCTCTTTATTTTCAACTCTCTATTTCACATCTTTTCTCTTATTGAATTAAACTCCGACATTCTTCTTTTTGCCTCCGTGGATGGATGTTAACTTTTTATGCCCATGCCCAAAAGCAATTGGCGATTGATGTGTAGCCTTTTTGGCGTCCGAACAGATAGACCCCAAAGCTTAGTCTTACTCACTAATGCCAGATAGCCTAAAATAATGAAATAAAAAGCTCAATGTAGCCTATAAATATAAATTGCACAAGAACAATACATTTATGGATTTTTGAAGGTACTGTTTCTCTTTATTTAACCTGCCCGCCACACACCCACCCTTCATCCACCCAATACTTCATGCCCGCCCCATGGATATAACCACAAGGACTGCGGCTTATGAGTCAACCCGTGCATCACTAACAGTGAGTAGTACACTGGGGGACTTGTTCCACAGGACATATGACTGGCTACTTCTGTAAAGAGAGTGGAATTAGGAGGGGAAAGGAGACGGCACATGGAAACTATTATGACGTTGGTTAGTCGGTTCCACAATCTGGCCCTGAAACACACACAGACGCAGACACACACGGGGGGGAAAACACACCAAAACAAACCAGTAGCAACACGAAGGAATCTCTTTCATCCTTGTGTTCACCTGACTGGGCGCAGTCGCTGCTGTGATCAAAAGAAAGCTAGCAAAACGTGTGGGGAAAGGCTGTTATTGATGTGAGTCTGAGAATCACAATGTTGTGTTGTCAGGGCATCCACCAGTGTGCTGAATGCTGATATCAGTGAGATGTTGGTTGTCTGCCTGAGTAGACCATATTCTGTTTGTTTTATGATTCAGGATTCAGGACCGTGTTTTATAGTGTGTGTAGTAGTGCTTTCATTGTGTGCTGGGTTGGAATTAGGGTGGAAGTGTGGGACACACATGCTGTTGTTCCCAAAGAGAACTCCTAGCTGAATTCAAGGATTTCACTACAATCTAAGAGTTCCCAGAAGTACTTTCCCCCCAATTCCACCCCTGGCGTTACCCAGTGGCGTCATTAGGCCTGGGCTTCCGGGGCTATAGCCCTGGATATTTTGGTACAACCCTAACCTGGTAAAAAAACACATTTTAGTCTGATAAGAGTTTCCACACATCACTTGCGCTATGCAGTATTTAATAAAATAAAATAATTACTGACAAATTTTTATGACAAGAATAAACAATACAATATTATGCGCTAGGCAGTACCATGCATTGCAAGAAGGCAGAGTCTGCAGCATAGCACAGAGCAAATATGGAAGAAAAAAAAGCATGAAGGTTAAGCAGGTTGCGGCAGCAGTGTATGAGGTGGAGAGGAGGGCAGAACAGCCAGAAAGTCAAAGTGCAGCAGCTGTTTGGGTGACCACATTTAAAATACCCAAATGCGGAACAAAGGGATGATTTTGCGTGAACATTCACAGGACAGTGTAGCCTTCATGAGTAAATTGTTTTGTCAGCACACCCCTCCCTCCCCCCCACAAAACCCCCCTTCCTGCTGCACCAAACGAGCTAATTGAAGTGTGCCTATAGGCTACTACTCCTTTCCCTCGTGCAAAATTTGGTCATGTGAAAATTAGAGACCAAATATGTGTCTGTTTTATGAAAATCTGTAAATACTTAGCCACCCTGCATCCCACTGCTGGCTTGCTTCTGAAGCTATGCAGGTTTGGTCCTGGTCGGTTCTTGGATGGGAGACCAGATGCTGCTGGAAGTGGTGTTGGAGGGCCAGTAGGAGGCACTCTTTCCTCTGGCCTATAAAAAGATCCTAATGCCCCAGGGCAATGGTTAGGGACATTGCCCTGCGTAAGGTGTTGTCTTTCGTATGGGACGTTAAACGGGTGTCGTGACTAAAGGTCACTAAAGATCCCATGGCACTTATTGTAAGAGTAGGGGTGTTAACCCCAGTGTCCTTGTTAAATTCCCAATCTGGCCCTCATACCTTAATGGCCAGCTAATCATCCCCAGCTTTCAATTGTCTCATTCATCCCCCTCCTCTCCCCTATAACTATTCCCCAAGTCGATTCTGTAAATGAGAATGTGTTCTCACTTAACTTAAGGGTTAAATAATCAAATAAAAACATCTATGACACATTTCTAGTTGGAATGTAAAACAGTTAGGAAGGGAGACTTCTAAAACGGGATTGAGTGAAGTAGAAACAAATATGTTGAATGAGCATTGCGAGCCTCAAATCACCTTAAATCTTTGTAGTCGAATCACCTTATATATTTTCAGTCTAATACGGCTATCTACTTAATTTTGTAGCTCTTCATCAGAAGCACGCTTTTTGTAGTAGTTAACTGTTCTCTCCAAGTGTAGCTGGAATTTAGACCGAAACAATTTGACAAATGTGATTGGTTGAGGATATTACACTGGCCAGAATATCAGATGTCAACAACAATTGGAGAAGTGTTTAACATTACCAGTACCACATCCTTTTGATATATATCTTGTCAAAAGCGCAATGTGACTGCAACCAGAGATCTGTATAAGACGAGATGCTCATGTCTCTGCCCTAACAATGGGAGTTGTTGTCCCAAATGCGGAAAGGCAGGCGACAAGATTAAGTCCAAAATAAGCCCATAGAAAGGCATTGGCCTTATTTTGTACTGATTTGGGCGAGAGTGAAAACTCTCGCTTCGCTTCCTATCTGCTGCAAAATATACAGGTTGGAATGTCCGTCTGAAATACGGGACAAATATAAATTTTTTGTAAATTAGTGGTGTTTGAATTTGTTGATAAAATGCGGGACATGATTGTTTGGTTGCGGTATAAGGGCCAAAATGTGTGACAGTCCCGCACAGTCCGAGACATGCAGTCACCCTAGCAGCAGTTAGCCACAGGTTTGTGCAGGGGTGGTGGTGGCTAACTAGCTAGTCTCCCTCAGCATAAGGGTTGGCTAATGCTAATGAGCTAGCGCTAGCGCTTAGCATTCTTAAGCGATTGGGTGTAAGAGTTATTTAACAGTATATTTAGTGAATGGGCAAGCTATAGATGTTGATATAAGTCATGATATTAAGAGAAGTGTTTATTTCCAGCGAGTGTATTTGATGGGTTTCGTTTCTGTAGCTAGCTTGGCTGGCTAGCCACTGCGGTACTGGCTGGCTAGTTAGCTGAGACCGAAGAGATGAGAGAACATTCTTCTGACTGAAGTGCATATCTTCTGAAAGTGACACAGTGTCCCCCTTTGGACTGAAGGTAACTCTACAACATTATTTTATCCATTTAGCAGGCATGTTTAGTAGTCTTATGGTTTGGGGGTAGAAGCTGTTCAGGGTCTTGTTGGTTCCAGACTTGATGCACTGGTAATTTTTTTTAGCCTTCCTCTGACGCCGCCTTGTATAGAGGTCCTGGATGGCAGGGAGCTCGGCCCCAGTGATTTACTGGGCCGTACTCACCACCCTCTGTAGCACCTTGCGGTCGGGTGCTTTGCAGTTGCCATACCAAGCGGTGATGCAGCCAGTCAAGATGCTCTCAATGGTGCAGCTGTAGACCCTTTTTGAGGATCTGAGGGCCATGCCAAATCTTTTCAGCCTCCTGAGGGGGAAGAGGCATTATTGCGCCCTCTTCACGACTGTGTTGGTATGTTTGGACCACGATAGTTTGTTGGTGATGTGGATACCGATGAAATTAAAGCTTTCATCCGCTCCACTACAGCCCCGTTGATGTGAATGGGGGTGTGCTCGGGCCTCCATTTTATGTAGTCCATGATCAGCTCCTTTGTCTTGCTGACATTGAGGGAGAGGTTGTTGTCCTGGCACCACACTGCCAGGTCTCTAACTTCCTCCCTGTAGGCTGTCTCATCATCATTCGTGATCAGGCCTACCACCGTTGTGTCGTCAGCAAACTAAATTATGGTGTTGGAGTCGTGTGGAGGTGGCTATGCACACACTCCCGAGGGGCCCCCGTGTTGAGGGTCAGCTTTGCGTGTGTGTTGTTGCCTACCCTCACCACTTGGCGACGGCCCGGGAGTCTTTGACAGAATTTGGAACTATATGTTGATCACCATGGCTGAATGTGTTGTATAGTGGGTG
Source organism: Brachymystax lenok tsinlingensis (assembly GCA_030435695.1). NCBI lineage: Eukaryota > Metazoa > Chordata > Actinopteri > Salmoniformes > Salmonidae > Brachymystax > Brachymystax lenok. The sequence goes on along the minus strand of CM059815.1, from coordinate 6,545,265 downwards.
TTTTGATTTTGTGTTTTTTTGTGGAGTTCTTTGTAAAAACAATAAAAACAAACAGTAAAAAAACAAAAAATTAAATATGTTGGCATTATAGGCTGGTCTGTGCATGCTCTGAGTCTGCGTCCTGATAATCTGTCTGGCCCGCAGCCTTGTGAATGTTAGCCTGTTTAATGGTCTTACTCACATTGGCTGCGGAGAGTGGAACAGGTGGTGCTCTCATGCATGATTCAGTGTTGCTTTCCTCGAAGCGAGCATAGAACTAATTTAGCTAGTCTGGTAGGCTCGTGTCACTGGGCAGCTCGCAGCTGGGTTTCCCTTTCTAATCCGTGATCGTTAGCAAGCTCTGCCACATCCGACAAGCGTTAGAGATGGCATAGTAGGATTCGATCTTAGTCCTGTATTGACATTTTGACTGTTTGATGGCTCGTCGGAGGTCATAGTGGGATTTCTTATAAACGTCCGGATTAGTGTCCTGCTCCTTGAAAGCGGCAGCTCTATCCTTAAGATCAGTGCAGATGTTTCCCGTAATCCATGGCTTCTGGTTGGAATATGTTTGTACGATCACTGTGGGGACGACGTCGCCAATGCAATTTTTAATGAGGCTGGTCACTGATGTGGTAAACTCCTCAATTTTATCGGATGAATCCCGGAACATATTCCAGTCTGTGCTAATGAAACTGTCCTGTAGCTTAGCATCCGCTTCATTGTACCACTTCCGTATTGAGCGCGTCACTGGTACTTAATGTTTGAGTTTTTGATTGTAAGCAGTAATCAAGAGGGTAGAGTTATGGTCAGATATGTCAAATGGAGGGCCAGGGAGAGTGACATGCTGGTAAAATGAGGTAAAACGGATTTAAATTTCCCTGCATTAAAATCCCTGGCTACTATGAGCACTGCCTCTGGATGAGCATTTTCTGTTTGCTTATGGCCCTATACAGCTAGTTGAGTGTGGTAATAGTGGCAGCATCGGTTTGTGGTGGTAAATAGACAGCTATGAAAAATATTGATAAAAACTATCTTGGTAAATAGTATGGTCTGCACCTTATCAAGATGTATTCTAACTCAGGCGAGCAAAACCTAGAGACTTCCTTAACATCAGAGATCACGCACCAGCTGTTGTTAACAAAAAGACACACACCTCCCCTTTAACCTTACCAGAAGCTGCTGTTCGGTCTTGACGATGCATAGAAAAACTATTTAACAGTTCTTCAGGTCCCGTTGATAGGATAGTCTCTGACGGAGCTCACCCAGTTTATTATCTAATGATTGTACGTTCGCCAATAGAATGGAGGGTAGAGGCAATTTATTTACTCGCTGACGTAGTTCAGGGAACCCGCTCGTTTGCCTCTCTTGCACTGACTCTTCCTCTTCCGAGTCCCGGGGATTAGGGCCTGGTCCGGAATGAGCAGTATGTCCACAGCTGCCGACTCGTTGAAGTAGAAATCTTCTTCCAAATCAAGGTTAGTGATAGCTGTTCTGATGTCCAGAAGCTGTTTTTGGTCATAGAAAATGATGGAGGAAATATTATGTCCCCAAAAAGTTTTGATCGGTATAAAAAAAACACAAAATAGCAGAATTTGTCAGGAGCCCATAAGACGGCAGTGCCATCTTCAATTACCATGTAGGACCAGGAGTTTTTCCTGACCATTTATTCTGACCAGGTTAATTTGGACAGGAAAAACTCCCGGGCCCTCATAATTTATAAAGGAACAATTATCTGTTTTGACTCTGGAAAATTAAGCTTTGTATAATTCATACTCTCGATTGGTGCGACCTGGAAAAACATGGAACTTAAACAGACAGAGTAAGATGGATGACATTCTCTGCCCCGTACCCCGTACAGCACCAAGTATGTTCATTTCTATTCTCACCAGGACTGCCCTAGAAGATCATTCTAGAAACATGAGAAAAAAGGGAGGGGAGAATGAAAATGTATGTACGCACTCTTGTAAGTCGCTCTGGATAAGTGTCTGATAAATGACTAAAATGTAAAAGTCTCTTGAAGTCTCACTGTATCCATCGCATCTTACCAAATTGGCTCATATGTTTGCAGACAAATACAATCCCACAGGCTGTGGGGGTGATTATTAAGCCTTTGACTTTACAGCTTAGTCTAATGACAAAGAGAAGCCCAATGTGGAGGCTGTAATTTGGGGTTTGGAGATCACTTCCCTCCAACGGAACAGACTGAGCTCTGATAGATGTCTTGGTCTAATTAGAAGTTGAATAAACCCTCCCCACTGCTACTAAGTTGTGCAACTTCATTCACTTGAGTAGATCCCCATCACACCACAGCACAGGGTAATAACACTATACAGTACATAACACTGTGTGTGTGTGCGTGCGTGCGTGTGTGTGTGTAGGCATGTGTATGTGCTCACATGGGTGTGTGTATAGGCTACCTCTTGATAAAAAGGGGTATAGGGATAAGAAAACCTGAGCTGCACAATTTCACATCTGTCTCCAGTCTAAAAATAGCAGCCAGAGTCTGTTCCGGGGGTTGGGGTTTGGTTTAATACAAACCAAGTTACAGGGTTCAGTCTGAGCTCACCGACCACAGCGTGACGTGACTCAGTCGAGGGTCTCAAGCAAATTGATGTGGGTCGTCCAAGTATTAATTAATTAGCCAATCCCAGCCTCTTTCACTGATCCAGAACCTCACTTCTGTGGAAGGTCTTTGTGATAACTCAACCAATCAAAGGAGAGTTTAGTCTGTGGGTGTCTTACAGTATCTCTGTTAACTACTTGGATTGAGTTCACACCAGAAAACCCCAAAATACCGAAAAGACATCCAAACAGCGATGTATTGGGGTTGAGCCGCAGAGCATCATGGGGGTCCTATGTGTTGGAGGTGATCACGTTAATGTAAATAGTTTAACTTAATTCCTGTCTCCCGTCTCATCATTATTGAATTTTTACAAAGACGTGGTCATGAAACCCACAAGTTATAACGAAAGAGACCACTCACAACACCTGTGGTATCTGGGTACAGAAACTATGACTCCCTCTCTCAACACTTTTTGTTGATGTAGCTTCTAGCTAGATCTTGTTTGTCCATTTAAGGAGCAGCTTTGCACTGCAGCCATCTTGTGTAGACTTCAGTTAGACTGAATCAATGAAGAATGCACTCCTAACCACACGTCTAGCTGCCTGGTACAACTCAGCAGCAGTACAACCAAAGACTTCTTATAGGTACACTACCGTTCAAAAGTTTGGGGTCACTTAGAAATGTCCTTGTTTTTGAAAGAAAAGCAATTTTTTGGTCCATTAAAATAACATCAAATTGATCAGAAATACAGTGTAGACATTGTTAATGTTGTAAATGACTATTGTAGCTGGAAACGGCTGATTTGTAATGGAATATCTACATAGGCGTACAGAGGCCCATTATCAGCAACCATCACTCCTGTGTTCCAATGGTACGTTGTGTTAGCTAATCTAAGTTGATGCTAATTAATCATTAGAAAACCCTTTTGCAATTATATTAGCACAGCTGAAAACTGTTGTTCTGGTTAAAGAAGCAAGAAAACTGGCATTCTTTAGACTAGTTGAGTAACTGGAGCATCAGCATTTGTGGGTTCGATTACAGGCTCAAAATGGCAAGAAACAAAGACCTTACCCGTCTATTCTTGTTCTGAGAAATGAAGGCTATTCCATGCGAGAAATTGCCAAGAAACTGAAGATCTTGTACAACGCTGTGTACTACTCTCTTCACAGAACAGCGCAAACTGTCTCTAACCAGAATAGAAAGAGGAGTGGGAGGCCCCGGTTCACAACTGAGCAAGAGGACAAGTACATTAGAGTGTCTAGTTTGAGAAACAGACGCCTCACAAGTCCTTAACTGGCAGCTTCTTTAAATTGTACCCGCAAAACAACAGTCTCAAGGTCAACAGTGAAGAGGTGACTCCAGGATGCTGGCCTTCTAGGCATCTGTCCAGTGTCTGTGTTCTTTTGCCCATTATAATATTTACTTTTTATTGGCCAGTCTGAGATATGAGTCGCCTCTTCACTTGGATTAGCTAACACAATGTGCCATTGGAACACAGGAGTGATGGTTGCTGATAATGGGCCTCTGTACGCCTATGTAGGTATTCCATAAAAAATATTCAATTTTCAGCTGCAATAGTAATTTACAACATTAACAATGTCTACACTGTATTTCTGATCAATTTGATGTTATTTTAATGGACAAAAAATGCTTCTTAACGGTAGTGTACATTTCCTGGTTTTCTTAATCAGAAGTTTCTTCAGTTGCTAGCTTCCTTTGCCAGTAGCTAGCTGCTCACTGAGGTAGTCTGGACTAGCTAAATACTTTGAAACCACAAATGCCTTGAGATCTCCAAATGGAACAAGCCTCCATGCTCTTAAAGGGCACAAAAACTAATAAAATAACAAAAAACAAACATTATTAAGCCTCTTATTTGTTCATCTCTGCCAAATGTGACGAGTAGTTTGGTGCCAGACATGTTGGCGACCTCCGGCCTTGTGTTCTGGCTTGTCTAACACTGTGCTGACCTCGGTGACCGTGCTGGGCTTATTAATTACAGTCTGGAATCTGGGAATCTATTCAATGGTCATTTCATGAATGTATACATTGATTCTTAAATAAATAACTTGTTAATGCTTCATGAGCTCAGTAAAACCGCCTTTTACTATCACATCCCAAAATATATGGTTGTTTTACTCCATTGTTTGTAACAATGTCTTTGTAAAAAGACAATGTATAGCTTCCAAATATGCTTCTAAAACTACCATATTTATCTCATGGATTGTTAGTCCTTGCATCAATATAGATCATTACATTTCTCCAGCCCCATCCCTCAGCTTTATAGCGCAACCAAGTGGTGGGGCTTCCGTTGTCCTGAAAAACGAATTCCGGATTGTGGCTTTAATTTGGTTTTCCAGATCGCTCATTTCCTGTCCAAAGCTTGGGGATGAAAGGGGAAAACCGGATGCAGGGGAAATGTGTTGCATCTGAACCACAGAAACCCTGAAGGAATACCTAACAGTGTTTGGGAAGAGGAGGTGAGTGGCCAAAAAAATCCTCCTGACTGCCAGGAGTCAGACTGCTGAAAAGTGGCATAGATCAAAAAGTCAAGCATTTTTTTGCCCGGCTTGCTATAAGTAAGGCGTGTTCACTGCCCAAGCAGTTCTTGAACCATGGAGGAAGCCCTTCATGCATACATGTACACATGCACACACACACCACCACCACCACATCCCACACACACCCTATCCTAACTCACACGCACGCACACACCCACACACACACCACATCCATCCTCCATGGCAGCCAATAAGGTGGAGGATGTCTTGGTCACTCCTTCTCTGCATGTGGCCATCCAAGGAAAGCTTAAAGCATATCCAGCCCTGTTCCCCCCCTTAGTCAGCCTCCCGTCCTCCCCAGGCAGCCACACACACAGCAGCTGTACCCTGCCTCACTATGACAGCCTAGCCTCACCTCTGTCTCTACAAACACACACATACCAGGCAACAGTACAGGAGGAGCACCACTTAGTCCGATAGGGATCAGTCATTCCAGAGAAACAGGTCTGAGAACAGTGAGAGGAAAGAATGGGGCTGTGGACGATGCTGATCGTGGCTTCGCAGCTGATCTTAAACCTGTGCTCAGACGTGGGAGCCCAGGGCTCAGGTGAGTGTAGCTGAGATTTTTTCTTTATTATTACTGAACTGTGATGCCAATTGCTTTTTTATTTACATTTCAGTCATTTAGCAGATGCTCTTTTCCAGAACGACTTACAGTTAGTGCTTCCATCTTACGATAGCTAGGTGAGACATATCACAGTCATACATTTTTCCTCAATAAAGTAGCTATCAGCAAAGTAAAGCAAGACAAGTGCGAGTGTTAATGAGAAAGGCAAGGGTGATATTTCATAGAGGGGGGTGCTGTGGGATTAAAAAGGTGATTGAAGAGGCAATTACAGGATACTACAGCTAAAAGTTACAATTTGACAATTTGATGGTAGTCAGAGACAGACAGTTTAATTTGACATACAGAGAGACTGTGATGTCATCTTCAAATACCTCTATCAGTGTAATAAAGCTCTCCGCACTCTACCCCAGAGGATTCCAATAGAGGACCATGAAGCTCTGAGGTAATGACTGATCTAACAGACACTGTGATTTAGAATAGAACATGCATTCGTTCTCAATCCAATATACACAAAGGGCTACACATGGCATTTGATACTCTGTTATGATCAATATTCCTCTATAGCATTTGTGGTGAGAAGACTGAAAATACATTTGTCAGAAGAGTGTTGTGTACTGATGACTGAGGTGTGACTGTGTGTGTGTGTGTGTAGATCTCTGTGTGTGTGTATGTGTGTGTGTGTGTGGGGTTCTGCAGTCTGGCTCTGATTTAAAGTCCCAACTTAATCACACACATGGGAGTAATCACTAGTCTGAGTCTGAGTCGGAGTCTGAGCAAACACACACACATGCACACACACGCACACACAAAGGGTTTTGAGATGCCATATGCACTGAGGTACAACTGTTGATGACTTTGAGAGATATTCTTTTAAAATACTTTTACAGCTGCACACAGTTGTCTCAGTTGATATGTAGTAAAACTTTTACTCAGTAGTTGTTTATACAAATAGCAATTATTGGCAATGACTGCATGGGGTTTCACTTAATAATATCCTCTTAGATGTCAAGTCCCCTGTTTTGGGGACCTGCGTAGTTCTGGTACCCGTTCCGAACAACATTTTTGCTTATACAGTTGAAGTCGGAAGTTTACATACACTTAGGTTGGAGTCATTAAAACTCATTTTTCAACCACTACACAAATTTCTTGTTAACAAACTATAGTTTTGGCAAGTCGGTTAGGACAACTACTGAGTGCAGTCATTTTTCCAACAATTGTTTACAGACAGATTATTTCACTTATAATTCACTGTATCGCAATTCCAGTGGGTCAGAAGTTTACATACACTAAGTTGACTGTGCCTTTAAACAGATTGGAAAATTCCAGAAAATTATGTCATAGCTTTAGAAACTTCTGATAGGCTAATTGACATCATTTGAGTCAATTGGAGGTGTACCTGTGGATGTATTTTAAGGCCTACCTTCAAACTCAGTGCCTCTTTGCTTGACATCATGGGAAAATCAAAAGAAATCAGCCAGGACCTCAGAATTTCTTTTTAGAACTCCACATGTCTGGTTCATCCTTGGGAGCAATTTCCAAACACCTTAAGTTACCACGTTCATTTGTACAAACAATAGTACGCAAGTATAAACACCATGGGACCACGCAGCTGTCATACCGCTCAGGAAGGAGATGCGTTCTGTCTCCTAGAGATGAACGTACTTTGGTGCGAAAAGTGCAAATCAATCCCAGAACAACAGCAAAGGACCTTGTGAAGATGCTGGAGGAAACAGGTACAAAAGTATCTATATCCACAATAAAACGAGTCCTATATCGACATAACCTGAAAGGCCGCTCAGCAGGGAAGAAGCCACTGCTCCAAAACCGCCATAAAAAGCCAGACTACGGTTTGCAGCTGCACATGGGGACAAAGATCATACTTTTTGGAGAAATGTCCTCTGGTCTGAAACAAAAATAGAACTGTTTGGCCATAATGACCATCGTTATGTTTGGAGGAAAATGGGGATGCTTTCAAGCCAAAGAACACCATCCCAACCATGAAGCACGGGGGTGGCAGCATAATGTTGTGGAGGTGCTTTGCTGCAGGAGGGACTGGTGCACTTCACAAAATAGATGGCATCATGAGGAAGGAAAATTATGTGGATATATTGAAGCAACATCTCAAGACATCAGTCAGGAAGTTAAAGTTTGGTCGCAAATGGGTCTTCCAAATGGACAATGACCCCAAGCATACTTCCGAAGTTGTGGCAACAAAGTCAATGTATTGGAGTGGCCATCACAAAGCCCTGACCTCAATCCTATAGAAAACTTGTGGGCAGAACTGAAAAAGCATGTGCGAGCAAGGAGGCCTACAAACCTGACTCAGTTACACCAGCTCTGTCAGGAGGAATGAGCCACAATTCACCCAACTTATTGTGGGAAGCTTGTGGAAGGCTACCCGAAACGTTTGACCCAAGTTAAACAATTTAAAGGCAATGCTACCAAATACATATGTAAACTTATGACCCACTGGGAATGTGATGAAAGAAATAAAAGCTGAAATAAATCATTCTCCCTACTATTATTCTGACATTTCACATTCATAAAATAAAGTGGTGATCCTAACTGACCTTTATTTAAGATTAAATGTCAGGAATTGTGAAAAACTGAGTTTAAATGTATTTGCCTAAGGTGTATGTAAACTTCCGACTTCAACTGTATATCGATATGTGGCCAACATAGACCAGAATGGCTTGCATTGAGCCCTGATTCTCACTGAAACAGGAGTATGTCTCTTCTGCCTGTGTGAAGCAGGATGGGAAATCTGACACCAATTGAAGCTGGGATGTCCCTCCTACCATTTAATTTGCTCTTCCAACTGTCCATCAACTCCTGGCTGAACCCTACGTCACAGTCACTAACACCTGCCTAGAATCCTTACATCGTAATGCAACAGGAGAGAGTTTTTGTTGTTGTTGCTGTAGCACATTCAGATTTAAAGCCAGTAATGTAAACTAATTCATAGATTTTAAACAAAACCCACTTCCTGTTTGACATAGATGGACAATATTAATATGAGATGAAAGGTGAGTTCCTAACAAGTTCAGGAAGCTACAGCTATGTGAGACGTTCACAGCAATGGGGGCAGATGTTTAGATCAAGTGAGACATTTAGAAAATATGTACATCTTCTCTAAGACTAAATATACAAACATATACACTACATGACCAAAAGTATGTGGACAAATGATGGTCGAACATCTCAATCCAAAATCATGGCCATTAATATGGAGTTTGTCCCCCCTTTGCTGCTATAACAGCCTCCACTCTTCTGGGAAGGCTTTCCACTAGACGTTGGAACATTGCTGCGGGATTTGCTTCCATTCAGCCTCAAGAGCATTAGTGAAGTCGAGCACTGATGTTGGGCGATTACACTTGACTCGCAGTCGGCGTTCCAATTAATCCCAAAGGTGTTCGATGGGGTTGAGGTCAGGGCTCTGTGCAGGCCAGTCAAGTTCTTCCACACCGATCTCAACAAACTATTTCTGTAAGGACCTCGTTTTGTGCTAGGCCTTCCCCAAACTGTTGCCACAAAGTTGGAAGCACAGAATCATCTAAAATGGCATTGTATGCTGTAGCATTAAGATTTCCCTTCACTGGAACTAAGAGGCCTAGCCCGAACCATGAAAAACAGTCGCAGACCATTAATCCTCCTCCACCAAACGTTACAGTTAGCACTATGCATTCGGGCAGGTAGCGCTCTACTGGTACCTGCCAAACCCAGATTATTCCGTCGGAATACAAGATGGTGAAGCGTGATTCAACACTCCAGAGAATGCGTTTCCACTGCTCCAGAGTCCATGGCATGGCATTGCGCATGGTGATCTTAGGCTTGTGTGCGGCTGCTCGGCCATGGAAACCCATTTCATGAAGCTCCTAATGAACTGTTCTTGTGCTGATGTTGCCTCCTGGAGGCAGTTTGAAACTCGGTAGTGAGTGTTGCAAACGAGGACAGATGATTTTTACGCACTACTTGCTTCAGCATTCAACGGTCACGTTCTGTGAGCTAGTGTGGCCTACCACTTAGTGGCTGAGCCGTTGTTGCTCCTAGATTTGTGACAAACTATGTGGTAGTGATACTTTATGTGTGGCCTGTCGGTGGTTTATTTTATGGTTAAGATGTGGTTTAAGGTGGATTTAGGTGGATTTGAAGGACATGGTTTTGTGTAGCTTGATGGATCTTGAGAGGACAAGTGGTGGCTGTGGGGATGAAAGCTGATCTTTTCTCATGGAGATCCTGACCCACACATGGCCCTGAGTCTAAAACACAGATGGGAGCAAGTGTGTGTGTATAGTGCGTCTAAACAGTTGGATGAGAATAGAATAAGAGTGGGTTTGTTCAGATTGTTTTGTTGGTGCACCCCCAGTCCCAGTTTGCAGGCCAAGTCACATTGAGGCCAAGTCACAATGTTTGCCTAACCTCCCTCCACAGGCGAGGGGGACAATAGCGATGCTGAAGCCTTTCACAAACCAGGTCTGTCTGTGCTTATAAAGGTGAAATTGAGCGCAGGAAACGGCATGAAAAGGAAGCCTGTTATCGTGGCTCGAGTTACGTTTAACCACATGCCTTTAAAAGCCCTGTGCTGTTCCCCGAAGGGCTGGAACAGACTGAGACCAGGCAGTTGGAACCGGAGTAAAGACTGGGGGCAAGAGAAAATAACAAAAATGTCTGAAGCTGAATACACACACACAAGATCTTGTCTGGGGATCACACTCTGCAATCTTGGCTGAGAAGAGGAGGGGATATGAGGGCAATTTTCTGGAAGCATTTGGGAGCAATTTGTTGCCCTCACGACAGTGTGCCTTAAAGACAGCTGCTAGGGCACTTGTGTTTTCATGTAGGGTCTCAGACTGGCGGGGAGGGATTCAAGGCACATGCTCCTGAGGCCTGCTGTGTCCCGGAGTGACTTTATTCAACTAGAATTGCAACCGTGGGCTTACCTCTTCAATGGCTTCTACATTCCACTCCCTGAGCATTGAGTACAGTACAGTTTATCCATATTTATCTAACTTAGCCTGATCTTGATCTTCCAGCCAATTCTAGTCTATGTAAAGTATCACTTCTGTACATCAAAACTACTTGCTCAAGAATGATCAAAATACCATACATTCTGATAAAAGTACAAATGTTTTACCCAAAACTCATTCTGCCTCATCAAACAAACCTACGCTCTCTTGACCACCAGTATCTTCTCAGCCAGAGGCGGACTGGCCATTTGGGCAAATGTCAAATCGGCAGGTTCATTTTTTACTTGGATTTTTGTGCAAAATGATCATCATCTGGCAAAAAATGGGGTCCAGAAGGGAACAAAAATGGGCCGGTGTGGAGGCCTTAAGGGAAAAACTGGGCCGGTGTGTTGAAAATGCCAGGGTTGATTTCTGGTCCCAGTCTACCCTTGTTCTCAGCACATCAAATCCTCAGCAATCATCAGCATCATTTTCTGCCACATCTGACTCATCAAGTAGCCTACAGATCTTAATTTGAGCCTGTTTGTTACAGCATGAAAATGAAGCCCCTGGTCCCAGGCCCGTAGGGGGCCCAAGAGGCAAAATAAATAAAGGAAATATATCCAGTATACAGTATATATACAGTATATATTGTATATGTATTATATATTAAATTTTTTACTGCAACTGACAACCACAGGAGGACTCTGCTAATCATCAGATGGATGGAGGAGAGGAGGTATGGGGCCCACATAGGGAACTGGGGGGCCCTGTCTTGGTTAGGTAACTGTGTTTTGCCCACGCGGGCAAAACACTTTGATTGCAGAGAGAAAGTACATGTCCTGCAATTCTACACATTTTGCCATGGGGCATAGAGAAAATGTTGCAATTTTAAAGCAAGTTACCTACAATTCTACACATTGTGTCATGATGCTAAGTTAATGATATCTTAGTGGGATTCAGGCCTCCTGGAGGTCAGGGCCCCTGGGCACTTGCCCTGCGTGCCCGTTCGGTATTAATACATGGCCGACTAATTTACCAATCTAAAAATTGTTAGCTGACATGGCTAATTGAGTGACTGTCAGTAACTGACATAACCACACAGTAAGTTGAGACCCCTACTGAGTTCCTAAAAAATATATAGTATTGATTTGTTAATCCGGCCCTGTATGTGGACTATAATGAATGGACATTTATTGTAGGGGTTGATAAATTATTCGTTAGGGCAAATAAAGTCTGACATTTTTAAGTGGAAATTACAAACTTTAGAAACCTTTTTAAACATTGAATACACTACAAATTTGCATTTCCTGATGTGCATCAAATTACTATCCTACATCTGTACTCTCTCTTGACCACCAGTGTCTTCACAGCATATCAAAACCTCTAGCTCAGAAATCATCAGCATTCAGGAAAAAGTGAAGAAATGGATTCTGCTGCAGAGCAGGCAATTTAACATTTCCCATTTCCAAACTCACTGTGATGTTCCAGCCCAGTTTAGTCTATAAAGTATTGACGTGGACTTTCCCCACAGTACATCCAAAACACCTTGCTCAATAACCATCTCATCCATCTATTTAAGTTTGTTTATTCTCGCTCTACTGAGCCACAGACAGTTTGAATAATTTGAATAATGAATATTCATCATTTCCTACCATGTGTGTTACTTTACTTTATTTTTCCCTCTGCAGTCTATGATCTCCTAAACTCCCCGGACTGTCTGCCAGACCTGCTGCAGGGCGGCCTGGTGGAGCAGGGGGTGAATGAGGCGTTCATCCTCACCACCTTTAAACTGCAGCCCAAGACTGGCACCACCGTGTTCGGTCTGTACAACCCCCGGGACAACAGCAAGTACTTTGAGTTCACCGTGCTGGGGAAACTCAACAGAGGTAATGGTTAGGAAGGAGAGGCTAAGGACTTAATGCCCAACTGAGGGGGATTATCCACAAGATATAGAAGATATTGTTTCTTTTACGCATTATTAATTCAAAGATATCGAATTTGGCCATCAGTGCAGCCTCAAAGAATTAGGTGCACAATGGCTCAGAGGATAGGGATGCATAATATACTGCACTTTGCTGTAAAATGTGATATTGAAAAGTTCTCTCTCTTTCCATTTCATTACAGTTTAAAAATCATTACTTTCGCCTTTCTCTTTCTACATTATTCATGTATTCAATTCATTGACGCATTTGCTGTGATTCACTCTCCATCTCATGTAATTTTACACTCTATGGCCTTCTTCTTTTTGTCTCTTTCCCTCTCTCCCTCACCCCCTCTCCCCTCATTCCCTCTCTCCCTCACTCCCTCTCTCCCAGCTGTGCTGCGTTACCTGAGGAGTGATCGGAGGATGAGCTCTGTGACCTTCAACAACATCCAACTGGCGGACGGTCAGCGCCACCGCCTCCTCTTCCACCTGAAGGGGATGCAGCAAGGACCAGGGGCGGTGGAGCTACACCTGGACTGCAGACTGGTGGAGACAGTCAGGGATCTCCCCTCCGTGTTTCAGGGTCTGCCTGCAGGTTACGGCGTGGTGGAGTTGAAGAGCATGCAGGGCAAAGCAGAGGTGATGTTATGGTATTTGTCTCAAATGGCAACCTATTGTACTCATCTCAAATAACATTATATAGTGCACTACATTTGACCATTGTCAGATTGGATGTTATTCAAATGAAGCACATCATATGCGATGCAATCATTATTGTGCCCCACCGATGAAATCGGGAGGGGGACTATAGATCTGTCTCTGTCTGTTCACACGCAATATCTCAGACCCCACTGAACCGATTTTGTCGAACATTTTGCCATAGAGATCCAGCATTTACATAATTAGACTGATTGGCACGATTTTGAGGAAACTTGGGTAATTGATGTATCTTGCCATAGAGAACTGGAATTTACAAAATTACACTGATTGGCCCAAGGGGGGGGGCGATTCATCATTTGTGGGGAACATGTTTACTGTTGTCTTGTTTACTCATAGAAGCATAGATGTTTCTGTTACCCATCCCAAACCATTAACTTTGTTGCCTTTGTACTCAGGGACATCATTTATTTACTCATAGATCCTCCTTCCCAATTCAAATTACCCTAACCCTAGCCTGGGTGCCAGATGTTGCCAAATCCTTGTCTATCAAAAATGCAGCATTTGTCAGACTATTTACAGTTGGCTAAAGCAGGAACAAATCTGGCAACCAGAAAACAAACCTGGCAACCACCATGTCCTCATCAAGCCCATCCATCAGCACTGACTCCAACTAATGGATCCCTGTTGTTGGACTTCTTCACAAACAGGAGGAGCTGGAGGAATTGAAACTGGTGGTGGGAGACATGTTCGAGAACGTAGCCTCTCTACAAAACTGCCACCAACAAGGAGACTCAGTGCAGACTCTAGGTAAGAGTTTATGACAAAAAAACAAACTAGCTCCTATTCCTGTGTGTCCCCTAAACTGTTAATTTAGTCTCTACTGTCTAGTTTAGACAGAGGAAAGGCCTTTTCTTATACGTCACCAAACCACTTTTCATGAAAGCAACTAAACGATGATAGAATGCTCATATGTACACGACCGGTAGAACATTTTGGAAACACCTACTCATTCAAGGGTATTTCTTTATTTTTACTATTTTCTACATTCAAGAATAAAAGTGAAGACATCAATACTATGAAATAACACATATGGAATCATGTAGTACTCAAAAAAGTGTTCAACAAATCAAAATATATTTTCTATTAGAGATTCTTCAAAGTAGCCACCCTTTGTCTTGATGACAGCTTTAAACACTCTTGGCAATCTCTCATCCAGCTTCATGAGGAATGCTTTTCCAACAGTCTTGAAGGAGTTCCCACATATGCTGAGCACTTGTTGGCTGCCCTTTCCTTCACTCTGCGGTCCAAATCCCAAACCATCTCAATTGGGTTGAGGTCGGGTGATTGTGGAGGCCAGATCATCTGATGCAGCACTCTGTCACTCTCCTTGGTCAAATAGCCCTTACACAGCCTGGAGCTGTGTTTTGGGTCATTGTCCTGTTGAAAAACAAACGATAGTCCCACTAAGCACAAACCAGAATGGATGGCATATTGCTGCAGAATGCTGTGGTAGCCATGCTGGTTAAGTGTGCCTTGAATTCTAAATAAATCACTGACAGTGTAACCAGCAAAGCACCCCTACACCTTCACACCTTCTCCTCCATGCTTCACGGTGGGAACCACACATACTGAAATCATCCGTTCACCTACTCTGCGTCTCACAAAGACACAGCGGTTGGAACCAAAAATCTCAAATTTGGATTCAACAGACCAAAAGACAGATTTCCAACGATCTAATGTCCATTGCTCATGTTTCTTGGCCCAAGTAAGTCTCTTCTTCTTATTGGTGTCCTTTAGTAGTGGTGTCTTTGCAGCAATTTAACCATGAAGGCCTGATTCACACAGTCTCCTCTGAACAGTTGATGTTGAGATGCGTCTGTTACTTGAACTCTGTTAAGCATTTATTTGGCATGCAATCTGAGGTGCAGTTAACTCTAATGAACTTATCCTCTGCAGCAGAGGTAACTCTGGGTCTTCCTTTCTTGTTGCGGTCCTCATGAGAGCCAGTTTCATAATAGCGCTTGATGGTTTTTGCGACTGTACTTGAAGAAACTTTAAAAGTTCTTGACATTTTCCGGATTGACTGATCTTCATGTCTTAAAGTAATGTTGGACTGTCATTTCTCTTTGCTTATTTTAGATGTTCTTGCCATAATATGTACTTTTACCAAATAGGGATATCTTCTATATACCGACTGATTGGCTCAAACGCATTAAGAAGGAAAGAAATTCCACAAAATAACTTTTATCAAGGCAGACCTGTTAATTGAAATGCATTCCAGGTGACTACCTCATGAAGCTGGTTGAGAGAATGCCAAGAGTGTGCAAAGCTGTCATCAAGGCAAAGGGTGGCTATTTTGAAGAATCTCAAATATAAAATATATTTTGATTTGTTTAACACATTTTTTGTTACTTCATGATCCCATGTGTGTTATTTCATAGTTTTGATGTCTTCACTATTATTCTACAATGTAGAAAATAGTCAAAATAAAGAAAAACCCCTTCAATGAGTAGGTGTGTCCAAACTTTTGACTGGTACTACATACAGTTGAAGTCGGAAGTTTACATACACCTTAGCCAAATACATTTATACTCCGCTTTCACAATTCCTGACATTTAATCCTAGTAGAAATTCTCTTAGGTCAGTTAGGATCCCCACTTTATTTTAAGAATGTGAAATATCAGAATAATAGTAGAGAGAATGATTTATTTCAGCTTTTATTTCTTTCATCACATTCCCAGTGGGTCAGAAGATTACATACACTCAATTAGTATTTGGTAGCATTGCCTTTAAATTGTTTAACTTGGGTCAAACGTTTCGGGTAGCCTTCCACATGCTTCCCACAATAAGTTGGGTGAATTTTGGCCCATTCCTCCTGACAGAGCTGGTGTAACTCAGTCAGGTTTGTAGGCCTCCTTGCTCGCACACGCTTTTTCAGTTCTGCCCACACATTTTCTATAGGATTGAGGTCAGGGCTTTGTGATGGCCACTACAATACCTTGACTTTGTTGTCCTTAAGCCATTTTGCCACAACTTTGGAAGTATGCTTGGGGTCATTGTCCATTTGGAAGACCCATTTGCGACCAAGCTTTAACTTCCTGACTGATGTCTTGAGATGTTGCTTCAATATATCCACATAATTTTCCTTCCTCATGATGCCATCTATTTGTGAACTGCACCAGTCCCTCCTGCAGCAAAGCACCCCCACAACACGATGCTGCCAACCCCCGTGCTTCACGGTTGGGATGGTGTTCTTCGGCTTGCAAGCCTCACCCTTTTTCCTCCAAACATAACGATGGTCATTATATTTTTGTTTCATCAGACCAGAGGACATTTCTCCAAAAAGTACAATCTTTGTCCCCATCTGCAGCTGCAAACCGTAGTCTGGCTTTTTTATGGCGGTTTTGGAGCAGTGGCTTCTTCCTTGCTGAGCGGCCTTTCAGGTTATGTCGATATAGGACTCGTTTTACTGTGGATATAGATACTTTTGAAACTGTTTCCTCCAGCATCTTCACAAGGTCCTTTGCTGTTGTTCTGGGATTGATTTGCACTTTTCGCACCAAAGTACGTTCATCTCGAGGAGACAGAACGCATCTCCTTCCTGAGCGGTATGACGTCTGCGTGGTCCCATGGTGTTTATACTTGCGTACTATTGTTTGTACAGATGAACGTGGTACCTTCAGGCGTTTGGAAATTGTTCCTAAGGATGAACCAGACTTGTGGAGGTCTACAATTATTTTTCTGAGGTCTTGGCTGATTTCTTTTGATTTTCCCATGATGTCAAGCAAAGAGGCCCTGAGTTTGAAGGTAGGCTTTGAAATGCATCCACAGGTACACCTCCAATTGACTCAAAGGATGTCAATTAGCCTATCAGAAGCTTCTAAAGCTATGACATAATTTTCTGGAATTTTCCAATCTGTTTAAAGGCACAGTCAACTTAGTGTATGTAAACTTCTGACCCACTGGAATTGTGATACAGTGAATTATAAGTGAAATCATCTGTCTGTAAACAATTGTTGGAAAAATTACTTGTGTCATGCACAAAGTAGATGTCCTAACCGACTTGCCAAAACTATAGTTTGTTAACAAGAAATTTGTGGAGTGGTTGAAAAGGAGTTTTAATGACTCCAACCTAAGTGTATGTAAACTTCCGACTTCAACTGTACATATATATACTGTCTAATTCACACACAAAACCCTGTTACTGTAGATTGAGGGTATTTCAAACAAGAACCCCAACTCAAGTGTTTTGGTATGACCCATGTTCTTCCTCCATGCAGGGGTCAACACAAAGCAGCTCTCCAATCAAATGATTGAGCTCACCCAGGTGATAAATGAGCTGAAAGATGTCCTTATTCAGCAGGTAACTATAATGGTCAAGCTCTTCTGGGAACTCTTAAACTGCACCTCCTGACCCACTGAGTCCATATAATAACATGCTACCTGGGGCGGCAGGTAGCCTAGTGGTTAGAGCGTTGGACTAGTAACCGAAAGGTTGCAAGATTGAATCCCCGAGCTGGCAAGGTACAAATCTGTCGTTCTGCCCCTAAACAAGGCAGTTAACCCACTGTTCCCAGGCCGTCATTGAAAATAATAATTTGTTCTTAACTGACTTGTCGAGTTAAATAAAGGTAAAATAAAAAATTAAATAAAAATGTTTCTGCTGCTTTCTAAAGGTCAAAGAGACATCTTTTCTCAGAAACACCATCTCTGAGTGCCAGGCTTGTGGTGAGAACATCCAATACCACCATTATATTACAAATTATTTATTAAAGTTCTGTATTCATGTCATATGTTGTTTATAGATTGGGCCAAGAGTTTTTCCTGACCATGAGACCTAACAAGGAAAACCCCTAGGCCCTAGTTATACTTGAAGCATGTTCGTTTATGACACATTCATAACTAATACATGAGAAGCCACTGGTATTGTGAAAATTTGTGTCATAAAAATATATTTCCTCTGGGTGTCTTTGAAGGACTGGGTGGAAGCGAAGTCATGAAGCCAAAGTGTGCCCCTCGTGTTTGTTTCCGTGACGACATGTGTATTGAGACGGAGGAGGGTGTTGAATGTGGACCCTGTCCTGATGGATACACAGGGGATGGCTTCAGCTGTGATGATGTGAATGAGGTAGGATGTGTGTGTGTGTGTGTGTGTGTGTGTGTGTGTGTGTGTGTGTGTGTGTGTGTGTGTGTGTGTGTGTGTGTGTGTGTGTGTGTGTGTGTGTGTGTGTGTGTGTGTGTAACTGTATGTATTGGTATGGTTGTAATCGTTCTAAAATACTAACCAAGCGTCTTCTACTGTCTCTCTCTCTCTAGTGTCAGTTTAACCCTTGCTTCGTCGGGGTAAAGTGTGTGAACACAGCTCCAGGGTTTCGGTGTGACGCATGTCCTTTGGGCTACACTGGTCTGGCTGTGGAGGGGGTGGGAGTGGTCTACGCACAGACAAACAAACAGGTCAGATCTTGTAACATCTTTTCACACTATATATCATCATTTGTATTTTCATGCTCATCTTCGGTTTTGCACTGTATATCTCTTAGGTCTGTGATGACATTGATGAGTGCAAAGGACCCAACAACGGAGGGTGCACTGCTGACTCTCTCTGTCACAACTCTGCGGTAAGGACTGAGTGTCTGTCTGATAGCCTGGTGGTCGTCACATCTTTTTGCTTCAGCCAACTCCTGACCTTCGTTATCATACAACAGAAACTACTTGAAGCACAAGCAGATCTGAGAACCAGGCTAGTATCTGGAATCCAAATAGAACATCGCTCCATTTTAAACAATAGGAAAATGGAACAATGTTAAGTTAAAAGGATTCCAAGCTACATATCTGACACAAGTACTACATGTTTAATATGTTGTTCATTCCCCGTTACCCTGTATTATCCCTGTACTATCCCTGTACTATCCCTGTACTATCCCTGTATTATCCCCTGTAGGGTTCATACATCTGTGGGGGCTGTAAAACCGGCTACATAGGGGACCAGGTGAAGGGCTGTAAGCCAGAGAGGAGCTGTGGTAACAGTTTGACCAACCCCTGTGATGTCAACGCCCAGTGTATCCAAGAAAGAGACGGCTCCATCACCTGTCAGGTGGGGTCCTATAGATCACAAACTAGCCTCCATTGACAGAACTCTCTCTCTCACTCACACACGCATGCCCGCACACACACATTGATACGCAGAATAATAGACACACACATACACACTCGTCACTCTATAAAACTAGGCCAAACTTTTACTGACTGCCTTACACACACATGCACACCCACACACTGCCTCAAGTGTTTTCTCTTATTTTCCCTGTCAGTGTGGGATTGGCTGGGCTGGTAATGGCTACCTATGTGGGAAGGACACAGACATTGATGGATACCCTGATGAGAAACTCAAGTGCAAGAATATGGTCTGTAAAAAAAGGTAACCATGACAACTGAACAAATACAACTATCCTGGAATAAACAGCACATGTGATCTCTCTTCCAGTGCCTGTCTCTCTCTCTCTCTCTCTCTCTCTCTCTCTCTCTCTCTCTCTCTCTCTCTCTCTCTCTCTCTCTCTCTCTCTCTCTCTCTCTCTCTCTCTCTCTCTCTCTCTCTCTCTCTCTCTCTCTCTCTCTCTCTCTCTCTCTCTCTCTCTCTCTCTCTCTCTCTCTCTCTCTCTCTCTCTCTCTCTCTCTCTCTCTCTCTCTCTCTCTCTCTCTCTCTCTCTCTCTCTCTCTCTCTCTCTCTCTCTCTCTCTCTCTCTCTCTCTCAGGGATAACAGTGTGTTGGAATAAATCTGTCTGTTGTCAGGATAACTGCATGCGTGTTCCCAACTCTGGCCAAGAAGATGCTGACGAGGACGGACAAGGAGACGCTTGTGACGATGATGCTGATGGAGACGGTATTCTGAATGAACAGGTAGAGCTTAATGAGCAGGTAGACACACACACGCATAGTACAGCTTCCTCCCTCAAACTCTCTGCTCCCCCTGTGCCCCTCTCCCATGCAGGATAACTGCTGGCTGAAGCCTAACGTGGACCAGAGGAACAGTGACAAGGACAACCATGGTGATGCCTGTGACAACTGTCGTACGGTGGAGAACCCCGATCAGAGGGACACTGACAGTGACAGGAAAGGAGACGCCTGCGATGATGACATGGATGGAGACGGTACGTACAGCGACACATCACTACCACCGAACTAGCGTCACAGTAGTCTGATACAACAGCCGTTTGAATAGAAAACACCAAACACCAACCCTACCCTGATCCCATTACTAAAATCACCTCTCAAACTAACACAAACACACAGTATGCCTTTGTCCTCCTCACGCTTTGATACAGTACATGACTGTCTGGGTTTCTTTTTACAGACTCTGTCAACAGACCGCTTGACCTTTATGCAATGATCACAGTACTGTTGCTTCCCTGAGATAAATGAGAAATGACACACCTAGGGCCTTCTGTACAAACACTTTACTCAGATGACAAATGCAACAGCGCCTGCCTGTGGCACAACTAGTGAACTATTAGAAACAGAATATCAACGTAAACAGCATCAACCACATGCAGTTTGCTTTTAAATAATAATGCATTGATTCAACATCAGTGAGTAAGCCTTCAATCACATAAATCATGCTTTATGATTTTACTCATGGGCCATGCTTACACTTTTTTTTTTTTTTACACTTTCACAGATGTTCTTGAAATATCTAGAACAGCTATCCCTGGTGTGCATACATCACAAAGCAGTAATCCTGAAAGAGACTACTTTACTTAAGCACTGTCATGTATTTCTCTAACACTTCTGTGGGGTGGTGGGATATTATTGGTCAGATAACTTTACAATCTCAAACTCCGTAATTGAATTGGTCTCCAGGCTTGAAGAACTTCCTGGATAACTGCCAGCGGGTGGTGAACCGGGACCAGTTGGACCGGGATGGAGATGGAGTGGGAGACGCCTGTGATAGCTGCCCCGATATTCCTAATCCTAACCAGGTCAGACTGCCTCCACAGGCCTCCATTGGAGGTTCTGAGATCTGTTCAGTTTACAGATATATACTGGAATATGGAGCAACTGAGATGTCGTCCCCTGTGAGTGGTCAAAAAGTGTTTTAACAAAGCTGTGCTCTGATTTCAGTCTGACATCGATGATGACCTGGTTGGGGATTCTTGTGACACAAACCAAGACAGGTAAAAGAAAACCTATTTTAAAGTATCTGATGTGAGAAAAATTATTCTCTTAAAATATCCACTTCATGATTTAATTGATTTAGTCAATACCTGATTCCAGTAGTCAATTAATCCCTTTATTTTGATGAATATTCAACTACAGTATATATACTGAACACAAATACTGTGTTGTGTGACAAAACTGCACATTTTAGAGTGGCCTTTTATTGTCCCCAGCACAAGGTGCACCTGTGTAATGATCATGCTGTTTAATCAGCTTCTTGATATGCCACACCTGTCAGGTGGATGGATTATCTTGGAGAAATGCTCACTAACAGGGATGTAAACAAATATATATAAAAAATGTGTGAAAAAGACCTGACCCTATCTTTTCTGTCCCTCCTCCTTTTGTGTTACCTGCCTGGTCTGTAGTGATGGTGACGGTCACCAGGACACCAAGGACAACTGTCCCAACGTGATTAACAGCTCCCAGCTGGACACAGACAAAGACGGCCTGGGGGATGAGTGTGACGATGACGATGACAACGACAGCATCCCTGACTTCCTGCCACCAGGACCCGACAACTGCAGACTGGTGCCCAACCCCGACCAGCTGGATGAGAACAGTCAGTAGTAATCTTTCTTTCACACTTTTTAATTTACATTACTGCTGCGACCAAATTGCCCAGCAACGGGAAATAACCCTTTTCTAAATCTGAATCTGAATTCTTGAGTTATCACCTAAAAGCTATAGCCTAGTGTTTCAGTCTGTTTGGCCTTTGACCAACTCTTTTCTGTGTAAGTTCGTGTCCTGCCAAACATGCTGTAAAAGGTGTGACAACAATAGAAGAGTTGACTACACATACAGTATGAGAATACACATTTTTTTTTTACTGAAAATAAAACGTGAGGAAGTGAAGCGCCTATGGACTGGCAAGGTTTTCCATCACATTCAGCTTTGACACCTGCAAAAGAACTGTAGCTTCATTGATCTAACACTGTACTTTAAACAACGTATACTCAGTCACCATTGATCTTCAACCAATCAACCAACAAACCTTAAACTCTCTGCTTTACTAGTCTATTGCCTATGCTTAGAACCTTATTGGCTATAATTTCTAAGCTTTTGTGTATTCTCTCCTCCCAGATGACGGTGTTGGGGATGTGTGTGAGTCAGACTTTGACCAGGACAAGGTGATTGACAGAATAGACAACTGTCCAGAGAACGCTGAGGTCACTCTGACAGACTTCAGAGCCTATCAGACGGTGGTGCTGGACCCCGAGGGTGACGCCCAGATTGACCCCAACTGGGTGGTCCTCAATCAGGTCTGATGGCCATTTACAGGACTACCGGAAATAATAAGCTAAATATGTTAAACTGCTTTGACTTTGACAACATGACTGACATTTTCTCTCGAACAGGGAATGGAGATTGTTCAGACCATGAACAGTGACCCTGGACTGGCTGTGGGTAAGACTTCCAAATCATTATCAAGTATCATATATCATATCGTATTGTATCAACTCGTATCCTATTTCATTGTAACCTCTTTGTTTTGTTCCCTAGGTTACACTGCGTTCAGTGGGGTGGACTTTGAGGGGACATTCCATGTAAACACAGTGACTGACGATGACTACGCAGGCTTCATCTTTGGCTACCAGGACTCCTCCTCCTTCTATGTGGTCATGTGGAAACAGACTGAGCAGACCTACTGGCAGGCCACACCCTTCAGAGCAGTGGCCGAGCCTGGCATCCAGCTCAAGGTGTGTGTGTGTATGTGTATGCGTGTGTATGTGCCTTGAATTGTACAATGAAATCTGTCTTTTTATTTTTGTATTTACCTTCTCTCCCTCGCTATCTCCCAGGCTGTGAAGTCTAAGTCGGGTCCAGGTGAGCATCTGAGGAACTCCCTTTGGCACACGGGGGACACCAACGACCAGGTGCGTCTGTTGTGGAAGGACCCCAGAAACGTGGGCTGGAAGGACAAGGTTTCCTACCGCTGGTACCTGCAGCACCGGCCCCAGGTTGGATACATCAGGTGAGACAGCTGATATGATGCACACAGGACGGCTGCTGAGAGTGAGTGAGTGAGAGAGTGAGAGAGAGAGATAGATGTGATCTCTCCATCTAATACTCTAGTTTTCTAACAAGAATGACTGTCTGTTGGGTTTTTGGACAGGGCCCGTTTCTATGAGGGTACAGAACTGGTGGCTGACTCTGGTCTGACCATTGACACCACCATGAGAGGAGGGCGACTGGGCGTATTCTGTTTCTCTCAGGAAAACATAATCTGGTCCAACCTAAAGTACCGCTGCAATGGTAGGTAACAGGCTTTATTCAAGCTATTTGTTTTTAACTCAAATTTGTGAACCACATTGGAATCCTTGATTTAACTGACCCTCTGTAGAAATTGACCCTAACCCTTAACCTCTGACCTCTAACCTATACAGACACCATCCCTGAGGACTTCCAGGAGTTCAGCACGCAGCATGGCGTCAACGACAGTCTCTAATCCTACAGAGAGAGTCTGAAAGAAAGACTGTTTCTCCGCTTGTTTGGAATGTTTGTGGTGTGTGTGTGTACACAGTGGCAATACTGTATGTACTGTATGTTGTCTGTTTATGTCTATGCCACCCCCCCTCAAAAAAATTGAATCAACTTGTCTTCCTGAGTATTATAATCAGTGTCCTCGGTGCTTTGAATGAGGACCTCTTAGAGTAATATAAAATTCTAGATTTGACATTTCATGTATATTACAATTCAAACTTTAGATTTCCTTTATTCTTTGAGTTCATTTTGCATTATCATCCACATACACAATCATCAGCCATTGATATAAGCTTCCTTCTCTGTCAGAGCATTTATTCCCAGTGTGATATACCAGCCCCACACTCTGCACAATGTATTCACATGACATGGACATGAGAGGGAACACAAGAGAGATGTCAGACCATATTCCATGTTCTTGTACCCTGGTCCCAGGGTACTTTGGGACCAGGCTAACTGTCTTGTAACTCTGACCTCAATCCTCACCAGAGGCCTAGTCTTAACCAAGAGTTTGGTTATCATTGCTTATCATGGCTCCTTGACGCAACTATCTGGAGGCCAATGGAAAGGGATGCTTTACATTCTTAAATGATTCTCAAATCAAATCTACTCCTCTGTCTGGTTTCACTCTTAGACATAGGTGTTTATATGTTTGAAATTCATGTTGATTCTTTTCTAATTGTAAGGTTATCAACTTGAGAATTTCACAAACAAATCTTAAGAGACATTGCATAATTGTTTTGTCTTGACTTATTGTAAGAACAGAGTCCATTTGTTTCTCAAGAATTTCATCAGCCAATCTCTCAGTTCATGTGGTCAAAATAATTTTACCACGTTGTATATTTATAGAAGTGAGGAAACAAGACTATTGACCTGTTAAGCTATTATTATTGGGGGTGACCATGTGGCACGGGCATACATTAAGTCTGCTTATAGATATTTTTTAAACTAGAGGGCTTAACCCTCAAGCTACCGACTGGGGTCATTTTGACCCCAGAGGCATAGTGCGAGGTGGTTTGTTAAATTCTTACTTTTTTTCCATGACTTGACCAATCAACTTGTTCTTAACAAATCTAAATCATTGTTTAGTGTTTCTGTATCAATACGGGCTTTAAAAAAATATATATACAGTGGGGCAAAAAAGTATTTAGTCAGCCACCAATTGTGCAAGTTCTCCAACTTAAAAAGATGAGAGAGGCCTGTAATTTTCATCATAGGTACACTTCAACTATGACAGACAAAATGAGGGAAAAAAATCCAGAAAATCACATTGTAGGATTTTTAATGAATTTATTTGCAAATTATGGTGGAAAATAAGTATTTGGTCACATACAAACAAGCAAGATTTCTCATCTTTTTAAGTGAGAGAACTTGCACAATTGGTGGCTGACTAAATACTTTTTTGCCCCACTGTGTGTGTGTGTGTGTGTATATATATATATATATATATATATATATATATATATATATATATATAGTCCTTTGAGGTCATTTTTTTCTCCCTAGACCAATAAAAAACTAAATTACCTTATTTTTGTGCATATAAAAATGTGCCAATCAAATCAAATTTGATTTGTCACATGCGCCAAATACAACAGGTGTAGACCTTACAGTGAAATGCTTATTTACAATGCCTTAACCAACAATGCAGTTATAAGAAAATACCCCCAAAAAGTAAGAACTATTTGGTTCCAGGTAGAACCCCTATGGATTCCATGTAGAGCCCTTTCCACAGAGAACCCCAAAAAAAGGGTTCTCCTATGGGGACAGCTGTAGAACCCTTTGGAACACTTTTTCCTAAGAGTGTAGGGCAAATCTAAAAAACTATCTTTTTGAATCCAGGTTTTTCTGGAGACATAATATTCAATTATACATATCATCAGAGGGTGGAGGGGGAGCTATTGGAGTGATCATGACCTGATAGACACCTGTAGATATGGAGCACCTTATGTACTTGCCTATGGTTAAAACTAGGTATGACCATGTACAAAATCTAAATTACCCTAGATATATGCTTAGTTTCTGTAAAAACAGCTCATAAAAGTATGTCAGTTGTATGAATAATTTGTAGAACTTTAATACAACTGTAATACAGAAACAGCTACCCTCTAAATGTACACATTGTGCTGTATTGGTGTGTATTCTCCAATCAAATAGTTATTATACTGAAAATTGTATATCAATACCAGAATTCCTATAATAGCCTCCTATGCATTATATGTGCAATTTGTTATGATACTGTATTTTGGGTGCTATACCAATTGGTTTAAAGTGATTTAGAGGATCTGGGCATGATTTTTGAAGCAGCATGCCATAGGCCCTATACTCCAATTGTTTCACTAGCAGTGATGCTAATGCTGTCTCTGGGGTAAGTAAATAAAGAAAATGAATCCATATTTTGGTCAATGTCTCTCTGGATCACTTGGCATTCATCTTTACCCCATAAATATGACAAAATGTATACAGCGCTTTCTGAAAATATTCAGACCCCGTCACTTTTTCCACGTTACAGCCTTATTCTAAAATGGATTTAAAAAGATATATATTATCAATCTACACACAATACCCCATAATGATGAAGCAAAAACAGGTTTTTAGACATTTTTGCAAATGTATTAAAAATAAAAAACTGAAATATATTTACATTCAGACCCTTTACTATGAGACTCAAAATTGAGCTCAGGTGCATCCTGTTTCCATTGGTCACCCTTGAGATGTTTTTGCTGCTTTTGCTTTGTCATTATGGGGTATTGTGTGTAGATTGATGAGGGAAAAAATATATTTAAGTAATTTTAGAATAAGGCTGTAACTTAACAAAATGTGGAAAAAGTGAAGGGGTCTGAATATTTTCCAAACGCACTGCATTTACTTCAGAATTCTGAAAATTAAATGATACTTTAATCAAATTATGGTCATTTAGCTTTTTAGTACTAATGTGGATTGTACTTTGGAAAAAAGCTGCATTATATTACGGAAAAATATATATTTTTGTTTTACAGAATAACTGTTTTGAAGAAAAAAAAATTCAGATAACAGTAATTACATGTATAATGACGTTGTGATAAAGAAATAAGTAAAAAAATGTTTTGCTAAAATTGTTGTTTTTCCCATAGTTTTTGGCAATTGATGTAAATTATGTTGGTAGCTTGAGGGTTAATCAGTAAAAACAATAGTATTATTATTTTCGTGGTAAGTCATGCCAATGGGTCAGTCAAGGTTTGTTTAATAAATTACAGTACCTGAGAAGAAAGAAGAAACCTGCACACTGCTCTTGATAGTATCACTGCTCTTTATTAAGCTTTAGGTATCGGCCTCAAGGCCTTCTTCAGAGCTTTTGTGAGTGTTCACAATTTGCATGGGTTTATATGGGTTTCTTTTCTCATTTTATTCAACTGTTACCATGCACCTGCAACAAAGATAGCTCAGATGTGCGGGTGCCTTAAGATTTTTTTTATAAATTACCTAAAGAATAAATCATCACTACCTAAAGAATTCAATTCACCACATTTATAAATCAGGCCCACAGTTTCCCTTGGTCATGTCACATGGTCAGCAAAACCCCCTTGCCTTAACCAAAGTTGGTGGTATAGGCCTATACTTCCTCACTATC
Organism: Brachymystax lenok tsinlingensis; assembly: GCA_030435695.1. Classification (NCBI taxonomy): domain Eukaryota; kingdom Metazoa; phylum Chordata; class Actinopteri; order Salmoniformes; family Salmonidae; genus Brachymystax; species Brachymystax lenok. The sequence continues at coordinate 6,517,752 of CM059815.1, read as the reverse complement.
AGGAATCAAGGTAAGACCCAAGTGCAGACTGTGTGAAGTAACAATGTTTATTGTAACCACAGGGGCAGGCAAACGACAGGTCAAGGCAGGCAGGGGTTGATAATCCAGAGCAGAGGCAAAAGTAAAGGACGGCAGGCAGGTTCAGGCAGAGGTTGGTAATCCAGAGGTGGAGCAAAGGTACAGGACGGCAGGCAGGCAGGCAGGCTCAGGGTCAGAGAATTCAGTGGTCAGGCGGGCAGGATCAGGACAGGCAAGGGTAAGGGTAAAAAAACTAGGAGGCCGAGGAAAAAGAGACACTAGGGAACAACAGGCGCTGAGACAAACTGCTGATAGGCTCGAACAAACAAGACGAACTGGCAACAGACAGACAGAAGACACAAGTATAAATACACAGGGGATAATGGGGAAGATGGGCAACACCTGGAGGGGGGTGGAGACAAGCACAAGGACAGGTGAAACCGATCAGGGCGTGACACTCACTGTAACTCTTTGGGCCAAATTCAGACTCAGGAAATTGACACCTTTCCTACACACTTCTCAGTAGTTCGTATTCAGACTTACCTTATGCAGGTACGTAACAGGTTTTGCAGGCATGGTTCCTTTGCGTGCGCTGAATAAATTTAATTAAACCGCCGACAACCCTCGCAGCGGTCTAAGGCACTGCATCTCAGTGCAAAAAGGGGTCAATACAGTCCCGGGTTCGATTCCAGGCTGTATCACATGGGAGTCCCATATGGCTGCGCACAATTTTCCTAGCGTCGTCCGGGTTTGGCCCGGGGTAGGCCGTCATTGTAAATAAGAATTTGTTCTTAACTGACTTGCCTAGTTAAATAACGGTTAAATAAATAAAATACTATATTTTAAACTTGCTGGCCAACAGATTTTCTCATGGAGTTTTCATTCAATAGGGTTTCCAGTACATTTATCTAAAGCCACCCCTTTAAATTTGGCGTACCTTTTTAATTCAAATTTTCTCAGACTCTAGAATATTGAAAATGAAAAACTACATGAGAAGTAGGTATTGGTCTGAAGCCGAAAAAAGGAAATTCACATGAGCACCACAATGCCTTCTCCACCCATGCTCTACCAAGGTTTTCCAGCACTATTGTACTATTTCCAGTCTATTGTACTTCAAACAAACATGTGTAGGCAGGTTGCTTAGGAGTCAAATGTTCTCAAACAGCCTAATTCATACTCTTAGAGGAGGTGCTCCCACAATAATGTGATTTGTACCGCATAAATGTTAAAGTATTGGATTCTTCACACAACACACTAATCCCTGCCTGTATTTCGTTAAACCTTTTTATTTAGCAATACATGTCATTGAGAGAAGAATAAAAAAAAAAAATCATAACATATTGTTTGGTCAGAAGGTGCCCAACATAACAAGTAGGTGCCCAACATTCTAACCTTGAAAAACTACTCAGGAACTATTCAGTAAAGTGTTGAAAATAATAGATTAACTTTATATCATTTAATGTTTTTCTCATTCCATCACTGCTGCTCTTACAAATTTGCTCTTGCTGTAGCCTATACCCCTTTTAGATAAGACTCAAAACAACATAAGAATATATTTCTTACATTTTAGTAGACACTCTTATCCAGAGCAACTAGGGTTAAGTGCCTTGCTCAAGGGCACATGAACAGCTTGGGGAATTGAACCGGCAACCTTTCAGTTAACGGCCCAACGCACTTAACCACTACTACTTGCCACTCTTTCAATTCTTCTGAAGCCCTCTATCAACAAACTGAAGAAGCAACACAAAGCAAGTTTGAAAACAGTTCAGATATGCCCCTAGAATCTGGTCTTTGATTCTTGCAAACCATTGGCTTTCAGCGGTCACCTGTGGCTCCATTTCAAAGTTCAAAGTTGAAATCAGCATCTTGTTGTGAAACCCCCCTATCAGACATTTTGTCCAAACTTGCGTAATAAAATCATGTAACCTCGGCCCAATGAACTCATCTTACCTAACTGTGTTCGTCATTAGCTTTTGTCATTGTTTTTGCACACAAGGTTCGCATGAAATGGCATCCTATTTCCTATATAGTGCACTACTTTTGACCAGGCCCATAGGGATCTGGTCAAAAGTAATGCACTATGTAGGTATTAGGGTGTAATTTCAGACACACAAGAAATGCTATCTTTAAAGTAGAGCAACAAACAGAACACAATGGATTGACCTATGAACTGCACTTTAGACTCAGCTATTCTCAGGAGCATGTACAGAAAGCATGCTTACCTTAAAGGGCTGATAACCAGAAGCTCATAAAAGAGTTAAAAGAAAATTGATTTATCAGTGTTTATGATAATCTAGGCTGTTAAACCAATGTGCTGACTGCTATGTAATTTGACCTCAACAGATTTTACAAATAGATTTTTTTTTTTATAAATAAGTGTAGCCTACCATGCATAGAAAAAACGTGTTGTAGTGGTCTTTATGGGAGATGCTATCCCTTTTAAATTTTTTGGCTACATGATTTAGCAACTGGTTTCTCTATGGTATCTTTCATTCCTTGTCAGACTGATTTCCCAACACTAAAGGACATATAAGAGACCACCAGAAACTCGAAATATCTAAAACCAGCTGCAGAATAGTTTCTCTCATAACTCATCATCCTGGATTCACTCAAAATGTCGTACAATTTCTTGAATTACTTTAACAGTCCACTGGTAGCCTTCCATTGCATTGTAGGCCAAGCCTACAGACTAGTACTAATATTCACACATTATTATAATTCATAGTTTGCACTAAATGTAGTTCTCTCATTCAAATGAATAGTGATCTAACTGCACACTATCCGCATTCTCAGTGTAATCTATTTACTGATAATGCACCCAATAGACGTCCTACATATCCTGCTGAGAGCAGACGTTTTGGGGACAGTTAAGGGCCTACCGGCCTACAGTCTGGTTCCATTTCAGCCAGCACCACTTACCAGTCCTTTCAGATATGTGAAATCACCAAAACGGGTAAGAGTGGGGGGGTAAAGTAACTGGTTGGAACCGGGCCAACATCCCTGGAACATTTGTGAGAACCTGTTTTTTATCTGTGAACTTTGCCCTCACTAACCTGCTCAGCCACAAGTGTTCTCAACCTCGTCCCTCCCTTTGAAAGGCCAACTGTGATTGGTTTAAACAACTGCACACCCCGCCTCTCCCGCTCTTTAGTTATATTTTAACTTTAGGGTGATACATTGAGGAACTCACCTGTCCTGGTCGCCTCTCAAACTCACCTGCTCGAGAACCTGTACAGCCTTCTAAGTCACCATGTCTGACCGGGGCGCATTCGACACTAATGTCGTTACCCTCACGAGATTCGTGCTGGAGGAGGGAAGGAAGGCGAAGGGAACGGGAGAACTGACAACCCTCCTCAACTCCATCTGCACAGCGGTCAAAGCCATCTCCACCGCCGTCAGGAAAGCTGGGATTGCCAACCTGTAAGTGTTGCTGCATGCAAGTGATCGCGTTGGTCGCACTAGTCTAAATGTTAAATGTATCAACTGAGCGGAGGAGGACGATAAGTAAACATTTCACTGTTAGTCCACACCCGTTGTTTACGAAGCATGTGACGAATAAAATAGAATTTGAAGTATTTCATAACTGATCAACAGTGATTTTGCTGGATTTGTGAGTTACTACCAACCAACCATGCACCGGGAAGTTCGACTAAAATATAATATTTACATTGTGCCTGACTGTCCATCTAATCTGTTGACCTTAATACCGTTGTCAACCTCGACTCAGGTCAATGTCCACACGAAATGCATCTTTGGATGTTGTTCTTTTCATGCAAGCTAATGCTATTGGAATAAGGTAGGCTACTCACAAATCATGCATGTATTTCCTCTTGAGACATGTCTATTGTCTTCATTAGGAGGAAGTAGGCCTATTACCTGTTTATCAGGCATTTCTCAGTGCCCTGTGCGTTCTATCATAGACTGCATTCCACACTGACACAAAGCAGTGGCCACTTCAATGCCATCCGGAGGGGATGGCAGACGTTTTATGGGTTCCTAACCAACTGCAATTTTGTGTTTTTTCCCCGCATTGTTTGTAACTTATTTTGTACATAATGTTGCTACTACCGTTACACCTACAAATTACCTCGACTAACCTGCCTCGGTACCGGTACCCCCTGTATATAGCCTCGTTATTTTTATTTAATTGTGTTACTTTTTATTTTTTACTTTAGTTTATTTAGTAAGTATTTTCTTAACTCTATTTCTTGAACTGCATTGTTGGTTAAGGTCTTGTAAGTAAGCATTTTACAGTTGTTTTCGGCTCATGTGACAAGTAAAAAATGTGATTTAATTTAAATAGTTACGCCTTGTCCTTGTCCCTCTCTCCCTCCCCTCAATTGTATGACAGAGAGGCCTAGTGATGTTACTGCTCTCACACGTCTGCCCCCTGTTCCTCACTCACTGCCCTCACCCTCTCTCCTTCTCTCCCTCACCTGTCCTTTATCTCCCTCTGTTCCTCCCTCCAGCTATGGCATTGCTGGGAGCACCAACGTGACAGGTGACCAGGTAAAGAAGCTAGATGTTCTTTCCAACGACCTGGTCATCAACATGATTAAGTCCTCCTTCACCTCCTGTGTCCTGGTGTCAGAGGAGGACGAGAGGGCCCTCATCGTGGAACCAGAGAAACAGGTGCGTGTGGAGGGACGGGGGAGTGCATGTGTGTGTGGCCCAGATTGAAGTTGGGATATTCATGTGACAATGTCATTTTTATTTCTCTCACAGGGAAAATATATTGTGTGTTTCGACCCACTTGATGGCTCGTCAAACATTGACTGTCTTGTATCAATTGGAACAATTTTTGCTATCTACAGAAAGGTTGGTGTTTGTTTTGTTTCTGGTGTTTTTTCTATGTTCCTCTATGCCCCAAACACACATTCTGTTTTAGCCTCAGACATTCTGTAACATTCCCAGACATTCTGTTTCATTCTCAGACACGTTGTTTGTCTCAGTCTCACCATACTGCCAGTTTCTACTGTAGTTAGGCTGTTTCACTGTTCTTCTGTTATTTTTGGTAATAATTATCCTCATGATTGTCTCCCAGACGACAGACGATGAGCCCAATGAGAAGGACGCACTGCAGTCTGGACGTCACATTGTTGCCGCCGGTTACGCCCTCTACGGCAGTGCCACCATGATGGTGCTCTCTACAGGACAAGGGGTCAACTGCTTCATGCTGGACCCTGTAAGTTCCAAATCAAAATGAAAGGAGAAGTTGACCCAAAATCCAGAGACTCCCGAATGATTCCATACATTGAAAATAGTTCAGTGGAGTTTGCCCTCCCCCCTCTCTCTCCTTGGATTGCTGACTGAGACAACTTCACTGAATGAGTTTCAATGTATGGAATCACTTGGGAGTTTCTGGATTTTGGGTAAGCTTTCATGTTTAAAAGTGCATTTTTAAAATAGCAACATACTACAGCAATAAAAGATGAAAATAAAAGAACATGAAAACACAAATGATATCTAAATCCAATGGTCCATGAAGTTGCTCAGTCCTGTCCTTGTTCCGTCTGTTTAGTCCATCGGGGAGTTCATCCTAACAGACAAGGATGTGAAGATCAAGAAGAGAGGAAAGATCTACAGTCTAAACGAAGGTTATGCTCAGTACTTCTACCCAGACGTCACAGAGTACCTGAAGAAAAAGAAATACCCAGAGGTAATTCCCTAACTATAAACCTGAAAGGGCAGAGGGCAAATGTTTTACACTGTAATTATCAACCATGAACTCTTTGGGTACTATTAAGTGACCAATAAAATTACTGAAATATGCCTGATATGTGGTTGTCTTACCTACTTTTTAAACGCCCCTATTGTAAGTCGCAATAAAAAAGAGCGTTGGCTAAATGAAGAAAATATAAAATGACAGAATATCTGGGACTAAAACTGAAGTGACTACTTCAGTTATTGAATTATTTCTAACTTTATATTGCTTTTTGTTTCCAGGATGGCAGTGCCCCCTATGGTGGGCGTTATGTTGGTTCAATGGTGGCTGATGTGCACAGGACTCTGGTGTACGGAGGCATCTTCTTATACCCCGCCAATGTCAAGAGCCCCAAGGGCAAGGTGAGTCAGGCAGAGCGCTTCAGTTCATATAAATGAATATCTAATCCCCAAAAATATATACTAAACATTTATTTTTTTTTACATACAAGTGACCAAGAGAGGGCTGGCTGTGTCCATTAGAGATGGGCAATATAACGATCAATGAGACAAGTTTATTCAAGTGTAGGATGAACGAGGCCTTTTCTCAGTATATTGACGTGACTAACCATTGTCTCTCCACCACCCCACCCTGTGTAGCTGAGGCTGCTGTACGAGTGCAACCCCATGTCGTTCATCATCGAGCAGGCTGGAGGCATAGCCACCACGGGGGAGATGAACGTGCTGGACATCCAGCCAGAGAACATCCACCAGCGGGTTCCTGTAGTCCTGGGCTCCCCAGAAGACGTCCAGGAGTACATCACCATCTACAAGAAGACACGCATGTGAGATGCTTGAACCTTCTCTGGATCCATGACCTGCTTGTCCACGAGGGTCGACCTTTGACCCTGACCATAAGCTTGTAATCTTTGCATCATATAAATGGAGCTGTGGATATACAGTACAAGTCAAAAGTTTGGACACCTACTCATTCAAGTGTTTATCTTGATTTTTTTCCTATTTTCTACATTGTAGTGAAGACATCAAAACTATGAAATAACAAACATGGAATCATGTAGTAACCAAAAAAGAGTGAAACAAATCAAAATATATTATAGATTCTTCAAAGTAGCCACCCTTTGCCTTGATGACAGCTTTGCACACTCTTGGCATTCTCTCAACCAGCTTCATGAGGAATGCTTTTCCAACAATCTTGAAGGAGTTCCCACATATGTTGAGCACTTGTTGACCGCTTTTCCTTCATTCTGCGGTCCAACTCATCCCAAACCATCTCAATTGGGTTGAGGTTGGGTGATTGTGGAGGCCAGATCATCTGATGCAGCACTCTGTCACTCTCCTTGGTCAAATAGCCCTTACACAGCCTGGAGGTGTGTTTTGGGTCATTGTCCTGTTGAAAAACAAATGATAGTCCCACTAAGCGCAAACCAGATGGGATGGCGTATCACTGCAGAATGCTGTGGTAGCCATGCTGGTTAAGTGTACCTTGAATTCTAAATAAATCACTGACAGTGTCACCAGCAAAGCACCATCACACCTCTTCCTCCATGCTTCACGGTGGGAACTACACATGCGGAGATCATTAATTCACCTACTCTGCGTCTCACAAGGACACGGCGGTTGGAACCAAAAATCTCAAATTTGGAATCATCAGACCAAAGGACAGATTTCCACCGGTCAAATGTCCATTGCTTGTGTTTTTTGGTCCAAGCAAATCTGAAATCAAATCTCTTCTTCTTATTAGTGTCCTTTTAGTAGTGGTTTCTTTGCAGCAATTCAACCACGAAGGCCTGATTCACACAGTCCTCTGAACCGTTGATGTTGAGATGTGTCTGTTACTTGAACTCTGTGAAGCATTTATTTGGGCTGCAATCTGAGGTACAGTTAACTCTAATGAACTTATCCTCTGCAGCAGAGGTAACTCTGGGTCTTTCTTTCCTGTGGCGGTCCTCATGAAAGCCAGTTTCATCATAGTGCTTGATGATTTTTGCGACTGCACTTGAAGAAACTTTAAAAGTTCTTGAAATTTTCCTGATTGACTGACCATGTCTTAAAGTAATGATGGACTGTTGTTATTTGAGATGTTCTTGCCATAATATGGACTTGGTCTTTTACCAAATAGAGCTATCTTTTGTATACCACACCTACCTTGTCATAACACAATCGATTGGCATTAAGAAGGAAATAAATTCCACAAATTAACTTTTTACAAGGCGCACCTGTTAATTCAAATCAAATTTTATTTGTCACATACACATGGTTAGCAGATGTTAATGCGAGTGTAGCGAAATGCTTGTAAATACATAAAAAAACAAAATACTGCATGGTTTCCTGAGAACGTGAAGCAAGGCGGCCATCTCTGTCGGCGCCGGAACCAAATGCATTGTTGGTGACTACCTCATGAAGCTGGTTGAGAGAATGCCAAGAGGGTGCACAGCTGTCAAGGCAAAGGGTGGCTGCTTTGAAGAATCTGAAATATAAAATATATTTTGATTTGTTTAATACTTTTTCGTTTGTTATTTCATAGTTTTTGATGTCTTCACTATTCTACAATGTAGAAAAAGTAAAACCCTAGAATGAGTAGGTGTGTCAACCTTTGACTGGTACTGTATATATTTTATGGAATATATCGTACCCAGTTGTTTAGAAGTTGAGGTGATTTGTTGATCAGATAATCAGTGCAGTGCTTTCCTCCAACTGATCCTTGTGAACAAGCAGAGCAGTATTTTATCTCCACGGACCTGACCATCTGACCAACCAGGTCTGGGACCAAAGACATTGGAGGGGGAATAGGGGGGAGTCAGTCAGAGATCTTAGGGTGCATCTCAGTAGTCTGAAGTGGCTTTTGCTTCTCTTTTCCTCTCCTTCTCTCATCTGACAGGGTCAGAGATGGGTGAGAGAGGGGATGAAGCCAATTCAAATTATTACGACGCATCCCAAATGTCTTACAGTGATTAGTTTGGATCACTAAACTGAGGGACCAACCCCCTCATGGACCAAATATAACCTCAGCCTCCCCCTCCTAATGGAGGGTTGTTGTGTCATTTACACTGGTTGACCTGAAGGATGTTTTGAATAAAACCCAATGTACAAATCCCTCCACTTGTTGTCCATGTGTTGCTGACTCACCAGCAGGGGGAGGTATTACTCCTTCAGTGGCATAGCTCAATACAGTGTGTCAAACCATGAGAAACGTTTATTAGTGTTATTTAGATGGAAGATGTGAGCTAAATGCGCTATAGCTTTTACTTACCTGGTTTACTTCCATTCTCACGGTCTCTGCTGGCTGTTTGAGATGCCTAGAAGCCACGTTGATGTTAGGGAGAGCATCCACTTTTAGAAGCAACTTCTGGCTGAAGCCCTCCTTCCATTGTTGATAGCCGTGGAAGTTTTCAGGGTTGAAATGTGCCCCACAGATTGACGTGTAGACACCCAATTTGCCCGGCCTCATTCTTACAAATGTATCCCACTTTTTACAATGTTTTTCATTCATCGTGTGACTGACTGCGGGGCGTTGTGGAACTGTTTCCAAAGTTTTAGAACAGCATTATAATATTATAACAGTTGAATTAAGAGTTAGTAATTTGGGTATGTTTTCTAAGTTACTATTATACTGTGTGTAATTCTGGCGTTGAGAAATATAGGTTTCTCACTGCTATCAAGCCTCCTGCTTTGGGCTGGATGTGTCAATGTGTAGTTCATACATGCATAATCTATGATCAGAATTACTGTCTTACCTCAATTAGCCACAAAGTCCCTAGTTTGAAAGCAACTGTTTTTTTGGAAGTAGTGCTGCACCATTCCCCCTGCATTTTCCCCCACATGGGCCAGCCGCCTAGCAATTTGAGTTCTAGCCAATGAGCTTCAGCCCCTCGCCGTTTCAGTGACAGCTAGCAAGATGCACACCCAGCAGAGAGAGAGAGTAATGACGTGGTGCACATATCTGCACATATGTGACGTAGTAAGCAATTTTCTGAGACCAATTTTGACTCTTGAGCGCTACTTTCAGAACTACTAGCTAAACAGTATACAAAAGTACTGCATAATCTCTTTAATCCTTTAAGATCAGTCAATACTTGGTAACACATCCTTTTAAGGGGTCCTTATTACAGTGTAATAACAATTAACTGTAACAACTCATAGTTACAATGTAATAGCAACATGTACCTGGTAGTAATTGCGGTATCTAATTACAGAAGTGTAACAACAAATGCTTGTTATAAATGGCCAGGTTTCCACTAAATTCACCAACTTAGTGCTTTGCTTCTTCTCCGCTGCATCCGATTCATTAACAACTGTGACAAAGTTTGAGATCCCTTGTGGATGCGCTAAGAGTCTGAGAGATTAGAGCCTATGCTCAATAGACTCAAATTACTTACCCATGAATGTGCACTGTTCAAAATATATCTCCAGTCAACCTTGTTGCTAGCACTTGCTCCCTAAATAAAGCGTACCATCTGGCTTAACTTGTTTGAGCTTATGAAAACAGATCGAATATGAATGTCATCTCAGAATAAGACACATTTAAAATTAAATAAACACACTTGTACATCGGAGTACGTGTAATATCTGCATTAGTACAATGTAATTACTAGTTGTTACACAGGATTTAGCTAGTTACAATTAATTGTATCTTAATAAGTACTTACTTGTAAGAATGGTGCCAGAGGGGATGGCGCCGGAGGGATGGCCGATGTTTTACGTGCTCCTAACCAACTGCTATTTTGTATGTTTTTTCGCATTGTTTGTAACTTATTTTTTAACATATTTTGTACATAATGTTGCTGCTACTGTGTCTTATGAATGAAAATAACTTCTGGACATCAGAACAGCGATTACCCACCATTTTCCATGCACCGGCAGGACAGAGAAGCTAGGGCCGGGGGTGTGTGTCTACTTGTCAATAACAGCTGGTGCACGATGTTTAATATTAAAGAAGTCTCGAGGTATTGCTCGCCTGAGGTAGAGTACCTTATGATACGCTGTAGACCACACTATCTACCAAGAGAGTTCTCATCTTTATTATTCGTAGCCATCTCTTTACCACCACAAACCGATGCTGGCACTAAGAACGCACTCAACCAGCTGTATAAGGCCATAAGCAAACAAGAAAATGCTCATCCAGAAGCGACGCTCCTAGTGGCCGGGGACTTTAATGCAGAAAAACTTACATCCGTTTTACCTCATTTCTACCAGCATGTCACATGTGCAACCAGAGTAAAAAAAAGTCTAGATCACATTTACTCCACACAGAGATGCATACAAAGCTCTCCCCCACCCTCCATTTGGCAAATCTGACCATAATTCTATCCTCCTGATTCCTGCTTACAAGAAAAAACTAAAGCAGGAAGTACCAGTGACTCGCTCAATACAGAAGTGGTCAGATGATGCGGATGCTATGCTACAGGACTGTTTTGCATGCACAGACATCAAATGGCATTGAGGAGTATACCACCTCAGTCATCGGCTTCATCAATAAGTGCATTGACAACGTCGTCCCCACAGTGACCGTACGTACATATCCCAACCACAAGCCATGGATTACAAGCAACATCCGCACCGAGCTAAAGGCTAGAGCTGCCGCATTCAAGAAGCGGGACACTAATCCGGACACTTATAAGAAATTCCGCTATGCCCTCAGATGAACCATCAAAGAGACGAAGTGTCAATATAGGATTAAGATTGAATCCTAATACACCGGCTCTGACGCTCATTGGATGTTGCAGGGCTTGAAAACTATTACGGACTACAAAGTGAAACCCAGCAGCGAGCTGCCCAGTGACGCGAGCCTACCAGACAAGCTAAATGCCTTTAATGCTCGCTTCGACGCAAGCGAAACTGAAGCATGCATGAGAGCACCATCTGTTCTGTGCAACTGTGTGATAACGCTCTCGGTAGCCGATGTGAGCAAGACCTTTAAACAGGTCAACATTTGCAAAGCCGCGGGGCCAGACGGATTACCAGGACGTGTACTTAAAGCATGCGCAGACCAACTGGCAAGTGTCTTCACTGACATTTTCAACCTCTCCCTGATCGAGTCTGAAATACCCGCACGTTTCAAGCAGACCACCATAGTCCCTGTGCCCAAGGAAGCGCAGGTAACCTGCCTAAATGATTACCACCCCGTAGCACTCAAGTCGGTAGCCATGAAGTGCTTTAAAAGGCTGGTCATGGCTCACTTCAACAGCATCCTCCTGGATACCCTAGACCCACTCCAATTTGCATACCGCCCCAACAGATCCACAGATGACACAATCTCAATCGCACTCCACACTGCCCTTTCCCACCTGGACAAAAGGAACACCTATGTAAGAATGCTGTTCATTGACTACAGCTCAGCGTTCAACACAATAGTGCCCACAAAGCTCATCATCCTGGGACTAAACACCTGCCTCTGCAACTGTGTGCTTAGTCCCCTCTGTACTCCCTGTTCACCCATGACTGCGTGGCCAAACACGACTCCAACACCATCATTAAGTGTGCTGACGACACAACAGTGGTAGGCCTGAACACCGACAACCATGAGACAGCCCATGGAGACGAGGTCAGAGAACTGGCAGTGTGGTGCCAGGACAACAACCTCTTCCTTAATGTGAGCAAGACAAAGGAGCTGATTGTGGACTACAGGAAAAGGCAGGCTGAACAGGCCCGCATTAACATTGACAGGGCTGTAGTGGAGCGGGTCGAGAGTTTAAAATTCCTTGGTGTCCACATCACCAAGACAGTCGTGAAGAGGGCACGCCAACACCTTTTACCCCTCAGGAGACTTATTTGGCATGGGTCCCCAGATCCTCAAAAGGTTATACAGCTGCACCACCGAGAGCATCCTGACCAGTTACATCACTGCCTGGCATGGTAACTGCTCAGCATTTGACCGTAAGGCGCTACAGAGGGTAGAGCGTACGGCCAAGTACATCACTGGGGCCAAGATTCTTGCCATCCAGGACCTATATACTAGGCGGTGTCAGAGGAAAGCCCAAACAATTGTCATAGACTCCAGTCACCCAAGTCATAGACTGTTTTCTCTGCTACCGCACGGTAAGCGGTACCAGAGTACCAAGTCTGGGACCAAAAGGCTCCTTAACGGCTTCTACCCCCAAGCCATAAGACTGCTGATCAATTAATCAAATGGCCACCAAATTATTTACATTGACCCCGTCAATTTGTTTTTTTACACCGCTACTACTGTATATTATCTATGCATTGTCAATTCACCCCTACCTACATGTACAAATTACCTCGACTAGCCTGTACCCCCCACATTGACTCGGTACCGTTACCCCTTGTATATAGCGTCGTCATTGTTATTTTAAATATTTTCTTAATTCTTTCTTGAACGGCACTGTTAGTTATGGGATTGTAAGTAAGCATTTCACAGTAAGGTCTACACATTTTGTATTAGGCGCAGGCGACAAATAAAGTTTGATTTGATTTGATGAATGTGTTCTTATACAGTACATTACGCATCCCGACAACCTAGCCCTCAATTTAAAGCTTCTGGAAGTGAGATCCAAATGGCAGAATAAACACACTTGCACACCACAGAGTACATGTAATATCTGCATAAGTTTAATAAAATTGCAAATGCTGCATTTACACAGGCAGCCCAATTCTGATATTTGTTCCACTAATTGGTCTCTTGACCAAACACATCAGATATTTTTGCGAGCTGATCTGATAGGTCAAAAGACAAATGAGTGAAAAGAAAGATCAGAATTGGGATGCCTATGTGTTACACAGGATTTAGCTAGGTAAAATGAAGTGTGTATTGAAGGGTACTTACTTGTAATTATAGTGTACCTACAAAGTATGTCACACATCCTGATGATCTAATCGTCAGCTTCTGAAAGTGCCCTCCAAGTGAGAAATAAACACATTAGTACATCACAGATCTACAGATGTGCATAAGTACAGTGTAATTACTAGGTGTTACACAGGATTTAGCTAGGTATCATTAAGTTTATCTTGAGGAGCACTTACTACTTATATAGTACATTACCCATCCTGACAACCTGGCCCTCAATTTAAAGTGGGAGAATAAACTCACTAGTACACTACAGAGTACGTGTAAGATTTATACAATGTAATTACTAAGTGTTGCACTTCATTTTAACTAGCTAAATCCTGAACAACTAGAAATTACATTGTACTTTACATGATGTGTACTATTCTTTGAAAATAGTGTCTTATTCCTCATCTGGGATGAAACTCATTTTAGATCTGTTTTTGTAAGCTCAACCAATGGTACGCATTATTTTGGGGGCAAGTGCTAGCAACAAGGTTGACTGGAGATATATTTTGAACAGTGCACATTCATGGGTAAGTAATTAGAGCCTATTGAGCATAGGCTATAATCTCTCAGAAACCCAGTGCATCCACAAGCGATCCCAACCTTTGTCATAATCGTTAATGAATCGGATGCAGCTGAGAAGAAGCGAAGCACTAATTTGGTGAATTTAGTGGAAACCTGCCCATTTATAACAATAATTTGCTGTTACACTTCTGTAATTAGATACCGCAATTACTACCAGGTACATGTTGCTATTACATTGTAACTATGAGTTGTTACAATTAACTACAATACTTGGTACCGTGTAATTACAATGTAATTACATGGTAATAAGGATCCCTTAAAAGGAAGTGTTATCCAATACTCATTTGACATGGATGCCAAAGAAAAAATATTTTATAGAGTACTCTGGTGACCAATATGCCAAAGCTATGTACGGTATGTTGTTGTCAATCATGTTCATTTGTTTATAATTGTGCAAAATGTGTCTATGTTGCACATTATAACCATATGTTCAGGTAAGCTGACCAATGCCCCAAAAAAGGAAAAAAGTGAATTTGACTAAAACTAAAAGTGGAAGCCGCTTGCCATGACAAGGCTTGACACATGATTCTAGATTACACAATATAACACACATCACACTATATGCTACAAGCTCCATCTGACCCAAGCCAAACTGCATCATCCTTGGGCCTAGGTGATGGGGCTGTACAGCCCTGAGTCTGGGAAAGGAAAAGAAGAAAACCTTAATAATCAGTGAAGTGGAACCATGACACGGTAAAAGAGCAGAAAGACAGCTTTCAGGACAGCGTGTGCTCTCGTGTGTTCTCTTTAGTATGATTATTAGTCATCTGATTGACATGTTTGAACATAGAATTAGGAATTTGAATAGTAATTTAATAGGATCTCTATGTGTTTGAAGCTGAAATAGCAGAAACAATATCCTGTGACAAGCAAAGAGGAGTCACAATGCTTTTGAAAAGCCAGACCAGCAGAAAGCTGTCCACTCTATCCTGGACATCTTGGGACGTCCCTAGCCCATAGTTGAAATGTAAAAGGGTGAAGGTAAGGGTTATGGTTAAAGCTAGGGTTAGGGTAGGGACGTCCCAAGGATACCGGATAGTACTGACCCAGCAGAAAGTAGGCCTGTCTGGACAATGCCTCCAGTAGTCATCAGCATGTATCAGAAATGTGTGATGATGACAAAGTATTCAAATAGGGTTCCTGTTATCAATGTGTTGTTGTTGATCTTGCCGTACAAATTAGGTTTATGAGTTACTTACCCTACCTTGCGATAAGATCTGTCATATTATCTTATCTCAAGGATTTTTACAGCATTGCAATGCATGTCTGTTTCAAATCAAAATCGAACTTTATTTATAGAGCACATTTCTTACATGGGATGCATTTGAAAGGGCTTAACAAATAAAATAATAAAAGGTGAGAAAAATAAAAACATGAATAAAACATAAATGAGACAAATTAAAATAGTAAAACAATAACAAAATAACAGTGGATGTGAGAGACTAAAATAGACAGTACGTGTCACGTCTACCCCCGCTCCCCCTCTCTGGCGCTCGTTGTAGCCAGTGTACCCATTATTACGCACACCTGCCACCATCGCCACATGAGACTCACCTGGACTCCATCACCTTTCTCATTACCTCCCCTATATCTGTCACTCCCGTTGGTTCTTTCCCCAGGCGTTTTTGTTTCTGTTTATATGTTTCATGTCTGTACGCTGCTTGTGTTGTTCCATGTTTGTTTATTTATTAAATTCACTCCCTGTACTTGCTTCCAGATTATTAGAGTACACGTTAAAGTATGACTTAAAGCACCCTAAGTGAAAGTATGGCTAAAAAGGTTTCAAAATCTTTCTTAAAAATGTCAATGGTATCAGGGTCTGTAGATGGGGAGGGGGAACAGAATATTGGGTATTGGGTATTGGGTAAGAACATTACAATCTAAATAGCATAGCAAATCCTGCTTTTCCCAGTGAGTAATTTCTCTTTAGACAAGACATGGTCAATTCTACTGATACCAGTTCTGCCATTACAAACACACCCCAAAACAGTTTTATAAGGTGATGTCATTGTAATCAATATATCACTACTACTTGATGACATAACCATTGTCATATCACTTGAAATGAGCCTTAATATGGGTCTTTCATCCCCCCTCTTGTTTGTTCTTTTTTCAACTAGGGGAATATCTAAATTTTATTTGTCACATACACATGGTTAGCAGATGTTAATGCGAGTGTAGCGAAATGCTTGTGCTTCTAGTTCCGACCATGCAGTAGTATCTAACAAGTAATCTAACAAATTCACAACAACTACCTTATACACACAAGAGTAAAGGAATGAATACGAGTATGTACATATAAATATATGGATGAGCGATGGCTGACCGGCATAGGCAAGATGCAGTAGATGGTATGGCGTACAGTATATACACACATATATATATATATATACACACACACACATACATGAGATGAGTAATGTAGGATATGTAAACATTATAGAAATGGCATTGTTTAAAGTGGCTAGTGATACATTATTTCATCCAATTATAATTATTAAAGTGGCTAGAGATTTGGGTCGATGACCGAACGGCATAGGCAAGATACAGTAGATGGTTTAGAGTACAGTGTATACATTTGATATGAGTATGTCGGATACGTAAACATTATATACAAAATTGTTTAAAGTGGCTAGTGATACATTTGTTACATCCAATTCCTATGTATAAAGTGGCTAGAGATTTAAGTCAGTATGTTGGCAGCAGCCACTCAATGTTAGTGATGGCTGTTTAACAGTCTGATGGCCTTGAGGTAGAAGCTGTTTTTCAGTCTCTCGGTCCCAGCTTTGATGCACCTGTACTGACCTCGCCTTCTGGATGATAGCGGGGTGAACAGGCAGTGGCTCGGGTGGTTGTTGTCCTTGATGATCTTTTGGCCTTTCTGTGACATCGGGTGGTGTAGGTGTCCTGGAGGGCAGGTAGTTTAACCCGGTGATGCGTTGTGCAGTCCTCACTACCCTCTGGAGAGCCTTACGGTTGTGGGCGGAGCAGTTGCCGTACCAGGCGGTGATACAGCCCGACAGGATGCTCTCGATTGTGCATCTGTAAAAGTTTGTGAGTGATTTTGGTGACAAGCCAAATTTCTTCAGCCTCCTGAGGTTGAAGAGGCGCTGTTGCGCCTTCTTCACCACGCTGTCTGTGTGGGTGGACCAATTCAGTTTGTCCGTGATGTGTACGCCGAGGAACTTAAAACTTTCCACCTTCTCCACTACTGTCCCCTCGATGTGGATAGGGGTGCTCCCTCTCCTGTTTCCTGAAGTCCACGATCATCTCCTTTGTTTTGTTGACATTGAGTGAGAGGTTATTTTCCTGACACCACACTCCGAGGGCCCTCACCTCCTCTCTGTAGGCCGTCTCGTCGTTGTTGGTAATCAAGCCTACCACTGTAGTGTCGTCAGCAAACTTGATGATTGAGTTGGATGCGTGCTTGGCCACGCAGTCATGGGTAAACAGGGAGTACAGGAGAGGGCTGAGAACGCACCCTTGTGGGGCCCCAGTGTTGAGGATCAGCGGGGTGGAGATGTTGTTTCCTACCCTCACCACCTGGGACCGGCCCGTCAGGAAGTCCAGGACCCAGTTGCACAGGGCTGGGTCGAGACCCAGGGTCTCGAGCTTAATGACGAGCTTGTCTACCCAAGTCTACTGTGTGCTCACCTGTCCTCTGTCTCTGTCCATTGCTTTCTCTGCGTTGTCTGTTTCTGTCTCTCTTGTCTGCCCTCTTCTGTTGCTGTCTCTGTTGTCTACTCTCTCACATCCTGTCCTGGTTGTAAAAAGTGTAAAAATAAACAATTGTTTTAATATGAATAGGCTTTTTCACCTCACCTGCAAATTCTTTGTAAACCATGTTTTACTCTTTCACTGTCTGTGTTTCACCTGTAATAATTTGTGCAATAAATACAACTAATTAGAGTCTATAGAGCAGCTTGAGGGGATACAGTCTACTGTGTACTCAACCCACCTCTGTTCTCTCTCCATCTGCCCTCTTCAGTCACTTTCTCTGTCTTGTCTGTTGCTGTCTGTCTTGTCTGTTGCCGTCTCAGATTCTTGTTTTTTACTGTTGCATTTGTCTATACTCCTCTCTTATGGCCTGTTCTGTTCTTCTGGTGTCTCTCTCCATCATATCACATTCTTCTGTTGCTGTGTCTTGTCTGGTGTGTCTCTCTCCATCACCTATTCTTCTGTTGCTGTCTCTGTGTCTTGTCTGGTGTCTCTCTCCATCATCTACTCTTCTGTTGATTTCTCTGTGTGTTGTCTGGTGTCTCTCTCCATAATTTACCCTTCTGTTGCTGTCTCTGTGTCTGGTGTGTCTCTTTAGTTTTGCAATCCAAAACGGTCAAGGGGATACTGGGGTAGCTTAACTTGTTTTGGGCCTTTGTCTGGGTCACCTAAATCATCCTCTTCCCTACCATTTGCCCCTGGCTGCTGCTGTTCTTATCTGTCTTCCTCCTTGGCTCATCTGAAAGGTAGCAAGGTAGAGGGTCAAACATGTCATTAGTTAGTTGTAAAGGGGGACTGCACTTCCTGATTTGGCCTCATTATAGATTTAGTTCATTAAGAAATGCTAGCGGCCATAACTGAATTCAAATGTGAGTTGGTTTCGGGGTGTGGTTTGATGTCTCGTGTGTGTGTTTGCAGGTGGGAAGAGTTAACCAAAAATGTTTGGCAATTAGCTTTAGGTGGGTGGTGTGCGACCTGACTGACTTTGGATAGCCTATCTCTGGGCGTAGTTAGGAACATCAATAAATGACATACAATGTAAATGAGACAATATATTCATGTTGCACACCTTTTAGAGTTCTCATTAAATGCTTTCAATATTTGTATATTAATTTCTACTATTTATAGATGGTTTGAGTTTTTTAAGTCATTGAAATGTGGGACTATTGGGATTTTAACATATCATCCGATGCACATTGTGTAATTTACCGATGGTCCCTAACTAGCCCCATAGCGATATCCAAAGGCAACCCAAATTGACCATATTTATCGCCACACAGGCAGTAATGAGACTGCAGTAAATTTCACAGGACAGTTTAGTCATTGTCATCTCCTGTTATCCACTCTGGACATGCTTTGGTCCTAATGGCCTGGTACTGAGGGCTCTATTGTCCCTCTGACTATTCTGAAATCAATGCAAAATAAATAAATAAATCACATAAAAAACGTATCAAAACAGTATCATGCTTTTAAAACTCACCTCACTGTGATGAATTTGAAGAAAGAAGTTCAACAGCAGGTGAAAACTTGAGTTTCAAAGTTTACGTAACGAAATGGACAGCTATTTAAGGTGATGATTCATTTAGAACTTACGCATATGCATAAGCTTATGAGCCCAAGTCTGAAAAAAAAAACGGAATTAAAATCATTGCGGAATTAAAATCATGCCGTTATACAATACATAGCCTACAGCGTATTAAGCATGGCAGAAAAACATCAAACAAAATTGATTTAAGATGTCTTTGGCACATAATTGGTCTAGCCTATACACCAAAATTAAACAAATGTGAGTAATCGCCTTTGAGTGTGGACTGTATTATTATGTGCTCCTCAAACAGTGATTGATGCATGGAGTGAAATAAGTGTTATTTTTATTTCTCAGCTGCTCATATTAAGCACATGCTCCGCTATAAAACCAAAGTAGCCTACCCGGCATCATTGAAAAACAGGCTGATGGAAAGCAAGCGGTCTCCATTCCCTATTTGAGTGCATACAGATAAAATGTCTTTTTTCCCCTGCCTCTGTTCCTGCTCATTTGATAATGGGCCATTCTAAATCAAAACTTATTTGACATATTTGTAAAGACAAGATGAAAATGAGAATAGTTTGATGGGTGAAAATGATGAGAGAACAGCTGTGCAGCCTGAGGCAAGGAACAGAGCACAAGTGTTTATGTTAATTAAAAGTAAATTACTGTGAGACTGGCAGTTTTGCATGACAATAATTTCATGACCACCACTGCCCTATTCTGAATTAATGATTACTTGTGTGCTGCCAGCTGTGGGCATGTGGGCAGGATTGAAACAAATCCAACCTTCATTTACATTGTGATGCAGTCACGACCATAAGTCTCACAAAACTCAGTATTTTTGGACAAGACTGACTTTATGACGAAGATTGTCCTATTTACACTTTGTAGTCAATTTTGACAGTATGTTTCTGACTCATATTGATGCCACATAGTCTTTTAAAAATGAGAAGTAGTTTTTTAGGGGCAATTACAGTTACTGTGTACGAGGTGGCGAGGTAATTACACTAAAGCAATTAAACACTGGAATGGTAGATGTGCAGAAGACGAATGTGCACGTAGAGATACTGGGGTGCAAAGGAGCAAGATAAATAAATAAATACAGTATGAGGATGAGGTAGTTGGGTGGGCTGTTTACAGATGGGCTATGTACAGGTGCAAAGATCTGTGAGCTTCTCTGACAGCTGGTGCTTAAAGCTAGTGAGGGAGATATGAGTCTCCAGCTTCAGTGATTTTTGCAGTTCGTTCCAGTCATTGGCAGCAGAGAACTGGAAGGAAAGGTGGCCAAAAGAGGAATTGGCTTTGGGGGTGACCAGTGAGATATACCTGCTGGAGCGCGTGCTACGGGTGGGTGCTGCTATGGTGACCAGTGAGCTGAGATAAGGCGGGGCTTTACCTAGCAAAGACTTGTAGATGACCTGGAGCCAGTGGGTTTGGCGATGAGTATGAAGCGAGGGCCAGCCAACGAGAGTGTACAGGTCGCAGTGGTGTGTAGTATATGGGTCTTTGGTGACAAAACGAATGGCACTGTGATTGGATGCATCCAATTTGGTGAGTAGAGTGTTGGAGGATATTTTATAAATTGCATCGCCGAAGTCGAGGATCGGTAGGACGGTCAGTTTTACGAGGGTATGTTTGGCCGCATGAGTGAAGGATGCTTTGTTGCAAAATAGGAAGCCGATTCTATATTTAATTTTGGATTGGAGATGCTTAATGTGAATCTGGAAGGAGAGTTTACAGTCTAACCAGACACCTAGGTATTTGTAGTTGTCCACATGTTCTGAGTCAGAACCGTCCAGAGTAGTGATGCTGGACGGGCGGGCAGCGATCAGTTTAAGAGAATGCATTTAGTTTTACTTGCATTTAAGAGCAGTTGGAAGCCACGGAAGGAGAGTTGTATGGCATTGAAGCTCATCTGGATGTTAGTTAACACAGTGTCCAAAGAGGGGCTAGAAGTATACAGAATGGTGTCGTCTGTGTAGAGGTGGATCAGAGAATCACCAGCAGCAAGAGCGACATCATTGATGTATACAGAGAAGAGAGTCGGCCCGAGAATTGAACCCTGTGGCACCCCCATAGAGACTGCCAGAGGTCCGGACAACAGGCCCTCCGATTTGACACACTGAACTCTATCAGAGAAGTAGTTGGTGAACCAGACGAGGCAATCATTTGAGAAATCAAGGCTGTTGAGTCTGCCAATAAGAATGTGGTGATTGACAAAAAATCGAAAATCGAAAGTCGAAAGCCTTGGCGAGGTCGATGAATACGGCTGCACAGTAATGTCTCTTATCGATGGCGGTTGGGGCGGCAGGTAGCCTAGTGGTTTGAGCGTTGGACTAGTAACTGAAAGCTTGCAAGATCAAATCCCCGAGCTGACATGGTAAAAGTCTGTCGTTCTGCCCCTGAACAAGGCAGTTAACCCACTGTTCCTAGGCCGTCATTGAAAATAAGAATTTGTTCTTAACTGACTTGCCTAGTTAAATAAAGTAAAAATTAAAAAATAAAATGATATCATTTAGGGCCTTGAGCGTGGCTCAGGTGCACCCATGACCAGCTCTGAAACCAGATTGCATAGCGAAGAAGGTACGGTGGGATTCCGAAATGGTCGGCAATTTGTTTGTTAACTTGGCTTTCGAAGACCTTAGAAAGGCAGGGTAGGATAGATATAGGTCTTTGTCTAGCCCAGCTGATTTGTAGGGGTCCAGATTTTGCAGCTCTTTCAGAACATCAGCTATCTGGATTTGGGTGAAGGAGAAATGGGGAGGCTTGGGCGAGTTGCTGTGGGGAGTGCAGGGCTGTTGACCGGGGTAGGGGTAGCCAGGTGGAAAGCATGGCCAGCCATAGAAAAATGCTTATTGAAATTCTCAATTATAGTGGATTTGTCGGTAGTGACAGTGTTTCCTAGCCTCAGTGCAGTGGGCAGCTGGGAGGAGGTGCTCTTATTCTCCGTAGACTTTACAGTGTCCCAGAACTTTGAGTTTGTGCTACAGGGGTTCTAATTTTGGCTTGAAAAAGCTAGCCTTAGCTTTGACTAACACGTTTCAGTTATCGTGTGCGCCCACAGATTATTCAAGTGGCAGCTCTAACAATGAAAATAAATGTATAAAAAAAATGGAAGGCAGTAAGCCTGGGTATCAGTCTCTAGCTATTCCACTCCCTGTACTCTCTTTCACGTGCCAAATAAAAATCGCTACCTGCTGGAGAAGACAGATTTTGGGCCCAGTTATCCCTCTCGCTTTGCCTCTTCCTCTCTGGTGTGACTCACAAATTTCAGTTAATTCCTATACAGTGGGGCAAAAAAGTATTTAGTCAGCCACCAATTGTGCAAGTTCTCTCACTTAAAAAGATGAGAGAGGCCTGTAATTTTCATCATAGGTACACTTCAACTATGACAGACAAAACGAGGGAAATAAATCCAGAAAATCACATTGTAGGATTTTTAATGAATTTATTTGCAAATTATGGTGGAAAATAAGTATTTGGTCACAAACAAGCAAGATTTCTGGCTCTCACAGACCTGTAACTTCTTCTTTAAGAGGCTCCTCTGTCCTCCACTCGTTACCTGTATTAATGGCACCTGTTTGAACTTGTTATCAGTATAAAAGACACCTGTCCACAACCTCAAACAGTCACACTCCAAACTCCACTATGGCCAAGACCAAAGAGCTGTCAAAGGACACCAGAAACAAAATTGTAGACCTGCACCAGGTTGGGAAGACTGAATCTGCAATAGGTAAGCAGCTTGGTTTGAAGAAATCAACTGTGGGAGCAATTATTAGGAAATGGAAGACATACAAGACCACTGATAATCTTCCTCGATCTGGGGCTCCACGCAAGATCTCACCCGTGGGGTCAAAATGATCACAAGAACGGTGAGCAAAAATCCCAGAACCACACGGGGACCTAGTGAATGACCTGCAGAGAGCTGGGACCAAAGTAACAAAGCCTACCATCAGTAACACACTACGCCGCCAGGACTCAAATCCTGCAGTGCCAGACGTGTCCCCCTGCTTAAGCCAGTACATGTTCAGGCCCGTCTGAAGTTTGCTAGAGAGCATTTGGATGATCCAGATGAGGATTGGGAGAATGTCAGATGAAACCAAAATCTAACTTTTTGGTAAAAACTCAACTAAATCGTGTTTGGAGGACAAAGAATGCTGAGTTGCATCCAAAGAACACCATACCTACTGTGAAGCATGGGGTGGAAACATCATGCTTTGGGGCTGTTTTTCTGCAAAGGGACCAGGACGACTGATCCGTGTAAAGGAAAGAATGAATGGGGCCATGTATCGTGAGATTTTGAGTGAAAACCTCCTTCCATCAGCAAGGGCATTGAAGATGAAATGTGGCTGGGTCTTTCAGCATGACAATGATCCCAAACACACCGCCCGGGCAATGAAGGAGTGGCCGTAAGAAGCATTTCAAGGTCCTGGAGTGGCCTAGCCAGTCTCCAGATCTCAACCCCATAGAAAATCTTTGGAGGGAGTTGAAAGTCCGTGTTGCCCAGCGACAGCCCCAAAACATCACTGCTCTAGAGGAGATCTGCATGGAGGAATGGGCCAAAATACCAGCAACAGTGTGTGAAAACCTTGTGAAGACTTACAGAAAACATTTGACCTCTGTCATTGCCAACAAAGGGTATATAACAAAGTATTGAGATAAACTTTTGTTATTGACCAAATACTTATTTTCCGCCATAATTTGCAAATAAATAAATTAAAAATCCTACAATGTGATTTTCTGGATTTCTTTTTCTCATTTCGTCTGTCATAGTTGAAGTGTACCTATGCTGAAAATTACAGGCCTCTCTCATCTTTTTAAGTTGGAGAACTTGCACAATTGGTGGCTGACTAAATACTTTTTTTCCCCACTGTAGCTCCAGCCTTGGGCCAGTCAATGTAATTTTGTAAATGTCAGCTCTCTATGGCAAGACACATCATTCACCTAAGTTTCGTCAAAATCAGGCCAGTGCTTTCTGAGATATTGCATGTGACTAATAGAAGGAAAGAAGGACGGCCAGGCAGATGAAGACTGATCAACAGTCCAACCCTGATTTCATTGTGAGGGTCAATAATTTCACCACTTTCATAATGGGCAGTTTTTTACAGATAGTTGCAGAACTTATAATGAAATAACTGACATGAGCCAAGCATGTTAACCTGTAGAATGGAATAAGTTATAAGACCTCTATGATTAATTTAATTTTGTCAGTTCTACCACCTCAACATTACTAATGTATTAAAAGTGTAAAAAATAATGTTTTACTGAAGTTCAGCTTCAGTCAAAATGGGGTCCCTGTGTCACTGTCAGAAGATATGTGCTTCAGTCAGAAAAACGTTCTCATCTCTTTGATCATAGCTAGCCAGCCAGCCAGTAGTTACCAAAGTGGCTAGCCAGCCAAGCTAGCTACAAAACCAAAACCCATCAAATACACTAGCTGGAAATAAACACGTTCCTAATATTATGACTTATATCAACATCCTTAGCTTGCTCATTCACTAAATATACTGTTAAATAACTCTGACTGACACCCAATAGCTTAAGGATGCCATTTTGTACACTGCTCCCTACTAACACACACAAACTAAACACGTCACCCAAACTCACAACCTATCACCACACCTCAATCACCAATCACAGAGAGCTCAGAGCAGCAGGGTCCGGTGGGTTAAAATCCCGGATGAGCCCCCACTATGTTACGTACGCCTCTTGGAGGAGGGAACGCAACTCCCTGCTGCTCTAAATTCCCTGCGGAGTGAAAGAGGTATGGGACTGTAGGTGCGAGTAAGGAGGACAAAAGCAGTAAGCGGTACCGTTAACAAGGAATTTATTCCGTCACACGGTAATTTTGGGGAAAAGGGGCTGAACGGAACCAAAGCAGAGAAAGTAAAAATCAAGCCCCCTCTCCTACCTTACCTGCCTACCCACAACTTACCTAACTTAGCACCACCTGGTGCACTAATCAAAATACAGGGGGTGGTCCATCCAGGTCTTACCTAGTGTGCATAGACAGTAAAATACTACGGGTTATGTATGCCCGCAGGCCTCTTGCCTAAGCACTCCCTAGGTGCCTTCCCCCTCCCCCCTGGGAACAAACACAGAAAAATACAAACAATTTCAAATAATCAATACGGACCTTTTGATAGACACACACCAGCAGGATCGGTTACAAAATACTACCAAAATAACCTGTCTGAG
The DNA here is from genome assembly GCA_030435695.1 of Brachymystax lenok tsinlingensis. NCBI lineage: Eukaryota > Metazoa > Chordata > Actinopteri > Salmoniformes > Salmonidae > Brachymystax > Brachymystax lenok. Next base: position 6,492,256 of record CM059815.1, on the reverse strand, counting down.
CAACAACTATCAGCTCTATCAGAAACCAATCAACACTCGTGTTTTACCAAACAAACACTTCATCTTTAGCCATAAACCTCAATCAGTCTCCTTCTCTCAGTCTCCTTCTCTCAGTCTCCTTCTCTCAGTCTCCTTCTCTCAGTCTCCTTCTCTCAGTCTCCTTCTCTCAGTCTCCTTCTCTCAGTCTCCTTCTCTCAGTCTCCTTCTCTCAGTCTCCTTCTCTCAGTCTCCTTCTCTCAGTCTCCTTCTCTCAGTCTCCTTCTCTCAGTCTCCTTCTCTCAGTCTCAGTCTCCTTCTCTCAGTCTCAGTCTCCTTCTCTCAGTCTCAGTCTCCTTCTCTCAGTCTCCTTCTCTCAGTCTCCTTCTCTCAGTCTCCTTCTCTCAGTCTCCTTCTCTCAGTCTCCTTCTCTCAGTCTCCTTCTCTCAGTCTCCTTCTCTCTCCTTTGCCTTTTGCCTTCTGAGCAACAGAACACTGGCTTATATAGCTGGAGAAGGTGTCTAATGGGATACAGCTGTATCCTGACGAGGGGGCGGGGTCAGCTCCAATTAGTAATGGGGAGAATTTCAGGAAGCCATCCTGAAACACACACATACAAGCAAAAGCACCACAGAAACTGGGGAACGTAACAGGTCCCTTTCCCCCTCATAACTTAGCCTACTGTTTTGACTTGGTGGTGCACGTGTAGCCTATAGCATGTTTTAGAGAAATACCATCCTCGAATATAGTAAGAGTTTTCATTCTCTGCTTATATGGCCCCGTTATTTATATTACGGTTCTGACTTGCTGTACAGGGAGAACACTGTAAGAACGGCCCATGTTCTGAATTCTGTGGCTGTACATTTCAAAAGTGCTGAACAAATAGCTATATTGACAACCTCCATCCTAGCTTACTCATTAATGTCTTAATCAAAAATACGGCCTCTTTTCCGATCGTCGTTCCCTTATGCCATAGTTTGTACATCTCAATTGTCAGTAGAAACCACGTTTGTTAAAACAAGTCAGCCATATCAACCATGTTCTTTAAAAAGGCAGTAAATGAGGCTGAATTAACTGTTTCGCTGCCAGAAAAGGCTCTGCTGATTGCGAGGTGTAGCAGTTGAAAGGTGTTGTGACTGTTGTTGGGACTCTGCTGTTGGGATAGCTTTTGTAGGCCATAACAGTTTGTGGGCATCGTTTCTCGCCGTTATAGTGCAACTAATGTATTGTTTAGTGTTGTGTTGTGTAGTGGCTTTGCTGGCATGCATCACTTGTTTATAAAAAAAAAAGATTCTCCATCAAGATTTATATGCTAAAACGCCCTAGTGGGAGGCTACACTGTGTAATGCACTAGTGTTTTGAGGGTGAACTGACTGTATTATTTGGCAATAATAGACTGGTTTTATGCACCACAATTTTCTATCCAAGCTCGTTACAGAGCGCAAGGACGGCTCATGTCATGCAAGCTCAGGTAGGCTACACAGGACAGTTGTATATACAGTTGTCAGAAGTTGGAAGTTTACATACACCTTAGCCAAATACTTTTAAACTCTGTTTTTCACAATTCCTGACATTTAATCCTAGTAAAAATGTCCTGTCTTAGGTCAGTTAGGATCACCACTTTATTTTAAGAATGTGAAATGGCAGAATAATAGTAGAGAGAATTATTTATTTCAGCTTTTATTTCTTTCATCACATTCCCAGTGGGTCAGAAGTTTACATACACTCAATTAGTATTTGGTAGCATTGCCTTTAAATTGTTTAACTTGAGTCAAACATTTCAGATAGCCTTCCACAAGCTTCCCACAATAAGTTGGGTGCATTTTGGCCCATTCCTCCTGACAGAGCTAGTGTAACTGAGTCATGTTTTTAGGCCTCTTTGCTCGCACACACGCTTTTTCAGTTCTGCCCATAAATTTTGTATGGGATTGAGGTCAGGGCTTTGTGATGGCCATTCCAATACCTTGACTTTGTTCTCCTTAAGCCATTTTGCCACAACTTTGGAAGTATGCTTGGGGTCATTGTCCATTTGGAAGACCCATTTGCGACCAAGCTTTAACTTCCTGACTGATGTCTTGAGATTTTGCTTCAATATATCCACATCATTTTCCTCCCCATGATGCCATCTATTTTGAGAAGTGCACCAGTCCCTCCTGCAGCAAAGCACCCCCACAACATGATGCTGCCACCCCCCGTGCTTCACGGTTGGGATGGTGTTCTTCGGCTTGCAAGCCTCCCCCTTTTCCCTCCAAACATAATGATGGTCATTATGGCCAAACAGTTCTATTTTTGTTTCATCAGACCAGAGGACATTTCTCCAAAAAGTACAATCTTTGTCCCCATGTGCAGTTGCAAACCTTAGTCTGTCTTTTTTATGGCGGTTAAGGAGCAGTGCCTTCTTCCTTGCTGAGCGGCCTTTCAGGTTATGTAGATATAGGACTTGTTTTACTGTGGATATAGATACTTAAGCACCAGCTGTCAGAGCAGTTCACAGACCCCTGCACCTGTATATAGCCCATCTGTAAATAGCCCAACCAACTACCTCATCCCCTACCGCATTTTTTTTATTTATCTTGTTCCTTTGCACCCCAGTTTTTCTACATTGCACATTCATCTACTGCACATCTACCATTCCAGTATTTAAATGCTATATTGTAATTACTTTGCCACCGTGGCCTATTTATTGCCTTACCTTCCTTATCCTACCTCATTTGTACTCTTTGTATATAGATTTGTTTTTTTCTACTGTATTATTGACTGTATGTTCGTTTTACTCCATGTGTAACTCTGTTGTTGTATGTGTCGTACTGCTCTGCTTTATCTTGGCCAGGTCGCAGTTGTAAATGAGAACTTGTTCTCAACTTACCTACCTGGTTAAATAAAGGTGAAATATATATATTTTTTTAAATACAACTTTTTTACCCATTTCCTACAGCATCTTCACAAGGTCCTTTGCTGTTGTTCTGGGATTGATTTTCACTTTTCGCACAAAAGTACGTTCATCTCTAGGAGACAGAACGCGTCTCCCTCCTGAGCGGTATGACGGCTGCGTGGTCCCATGGTGTTTATACTTGCGTACTATTGTTTGTACAAATGAACGTGGTAACTTAAGGTGTTTGGAAATTGCTCCCAAGGATGAACCAGACTTGTGGAGTTCTAAAAAAAAAATCGGAGGGCTTGGCTGATTTCTTTTGATTTTCCCATGATGTTAAGCAAAGAGGTACTGAGTTTGAAGGTAGGCCTTGAAATACATCCACAGTTACAGCTCCAATTGACTCAAATGATGTCAATTAGCCTGTCAGAAGCTTCTAAAGCCATGACATAATTTTCTGGAATTTTCCAAGTTGTTTAAAGGCACAGTCAACTTAGTGTATGTACACTTCTGACCCACTGGAATTGTGATACAGTGAATTATAAGTGAAATAATCTGTCTGTAAACAATTGTTGGAAAAATTACTTGTGTCATGCACAAAGTAGATGTCCTAACCGACTTGCCAAAACTATAGTTTGTTATTTAATTAACTTCTTTGGGATCGGTGTCCCGCTAACGGGACCGTTAAGCTAACGTAGGCTAATGTGATTAGCATGAGTTTGTAAGTAACAAGAAAATTTCCCAGGACATAGACATATCTGATATTGGCAGAAAGCTTAAATTCTTGTTAATCTAACTTCACTGTCCAATTTACAGTAGCTATTACAGTGAAAGAATACCATGCTATTGTTTGAGGAGAGTGCACAATTTTGAACATGAACATAAACAAATTAGGTACATTTGGGCAGTCTTGATACAATATTTTTAACATAAATGCAATGGTTCATTGGATCAGTCAACGTTTTTGCACATACACTGCTACCATCTACTGGCCAAAATCTAAATTGCACCTGGGCTGGAATAATACATTATGGCCTTTCTCTTGCGTTTCAAAGATGATGGTACAAAAAGAATACAAAAGAATGGTTGGTTTCCTCGTTGTATTATCTTTTACCAGATCTATTGTATTATATTCTCCTACATTCCTTTCACATTTCCACAAAAGTGTTTCCTTTCAAATGGTACCAAGAATATGCATATCCTTGATTCAGGGCCTGAGCTACAGGCAGTTCGATTTGGATATGTCATTTTAGGTGAAAATTGAAAAAAGGGGCGGACCCTTAAGAGTTAAGTCTGTTTCTCTTTCTCTATTTAACTTCTTTTATAAAAAAGTATATCTCTGGGTCTGTGCTTCTCTCTATTTTTTTCAACTTAGAGGCCTATATCTACAGTATGAGAATGCATCGCCTTGCAGTTTTGTGTGCGAATGTTTTCGCCACAGCTTGTAGGTCCAGGTTGCGGGCCCAACTGTTTTCTGTACTGAGTATTGACAACCCAGACAGTCTTTCCTGAGACGTTGTGCTTCTGAGGTAGTTCTTTATGAGTTTTAGTTTAGAAAACAATCTCTCTGCAGAAGTGACAGTTGCAGGGATGGTTTAAAACACCTGGAATGCAGTAGCAACATCAGGGAAACTGGGCAGAAGGGATTGGTGCTTCAAATACAGCAGTTCTGCAAGATCTTTAATTGAGCATCTCGTATTCTTCTTAATTTCCAGCCTCAACACGTTACGGAAAGATATTAACTGTATAGGAAGCTCTGGGTACAAGTCGTCTGGATACTGGGAAGCCAATAAACTGGCAGATGCAAACAGATTATCATCTTTAGCGGACAACAGTTATTGATGGCTCAAACAAAGAAAGCGGTTTGCAATTTCATTCATACTGGTGAACCGGCGTTTGAGTTGTGTGGTTACAATATCAATGTAGCATTGAACACAGACACTGTAAAATGTTCCTCTGCATTCTAAAGCCCGTTTTTGTGCATCACTTGGTCTTGCCTTTTGATTATCCATCTCACTCTCCGTATCCGAGTTCGACCTGCTGATTCAACTTACTTTTTTGAAATTGATTGCCAATTAAGTGAGTAGGCTCCTGCTGTCTCCTGCCGTTGAGCAATAGGCCAATTAGATGCATGACAATGATAGGCCTATTGTCTCTGACTCACGTACTACCAATGTAGATTATTGTAAAACACAAAAGCTTCCTACATGTGGAAATTAAAAAGGTTGTGCCCCCTCCCCCAGTCAGAGTGCAGTATAACCTTTAACCTTTATTTAACTAGGCAAGTCAGTTAAGAACAAATTGTTTTTTACAATGACGGCCTACATAACCGCAGTATGCAGCAAATAGTGTGTCCAAAATAACACAGTTTATTTTACTGCAGTAATTTAGCAGTGTAACTGCAGTTACAGTGCAGTATAACTGCAGTTCAACTGCAGTACACTGCAGTTATTCTGCAATTACTACGCCCAAAATACCACAGTTGACTGTAGTTTCTGGACTTTTACTGCAGTTTCAAAACTGCAATCTTTTTTTGTAAGGGACTAGCTGGCTAAGCTAGCACACAGTGTCCTTCGCTCCCGCCTGCAGAACACCTGCCCTCACCGTCGTTAACAGGACTGCGGGAAAACAGTCTATTGGTGTACGGCTAGATAGCTACCGTTGTCGCCCTTGCCCCTTCTTCTGTGGGGTTTATCGGTGGCTGGCATCCAACGTTATTGTGCATTAATGCCACCTACTGCACTGGATGGTCCGCCCCCACCTCCCACCTATCCTAGCTTAAATATTGACCAATAGAAATACAAAGAGGGGTTCTTGCACATGCAGGAATGCCCACACGCAGGAACTCCCCAAATAACAGGCCGCAATTGCACCCTTCTCCATAATATTCAAATTGAGTTGATTTGGGTGTGTTGTTCCTAACTTTTGTTTTCACTAGCAAAGTGCAAGGATGTGTTATTTCAGGTTATGGATGAGTTTCCTCTTGAATTTGATAAAAAGGGAAGTGAATTCACTCATTTGCTTGTTAGCAAGCCTCTTGTATGTATCAGACACACCGTTTTTTACACTCAATACCCATTAATTACAAAATGAAAACATGTTTTCAAATTTAGAAATGTTTTCAAATGAATTGAAAAGAAAATAAATAAATATCTAATTTAGCGTACATAAGTATTCACAACCCTGAGTCAATACAATACAATACAGAATCACCTTTGGCAGCGATTACAGCTGTGAGTCTTTCTGGGTATGTCTCTAAGAGCTTTGCACACAAAGATTGTACAATATTTGCACATTATTATTTTTTTAATTCTTCAAGCTCTGTCAAGTTGGTTGTTGATCATTGTCTAGACAGCCATTTTCAAGTCTTGCCATAGATTTTTAAGCCGATTTAAGTCAAAACTGTAAATAGGCAACTTGGGAACCAGTGGTGTAAAACGTTTAAGTAAAACTTCTTAAAGTACTACTTAAGTAGTGTTTTGGGGTGTATCTGTACTTTATCATTTATGTTTTTGGCAACTTACGTTTTACTCCATACATTTACCCTGACACCCAATAAGTACTCATTACATTTGGAATGCTTAGCAGGACAGGAAAATGGTCCAATAACGCAACTATCAAGAGAACATCCCTGGTCATCCCTATTGCCTTTGATCTGGCCGATTCACTTAACACACATGCTTAATTTGTGTGTGAGTGTGCCCCTGGCTATCCGTCTGGTTTTCTTAATATAAGGAATTTGAAATTATTTATACTTTTACTTTTGATACTTAAGTATATTTAAAAACAGACTTTTAAACTTTTACTCTTAGTATTTTACTGGGTGACTTTCACTTTTACTTTAGTCATTTTTTATTAAGGCATCTTTACTTTTACATAAGTATGACAAATGAGTACTTTTTCCAGCACTGTCAGGAACATTCAATGTCGTGTTGGTAAGCAACTCCAGTGTATATTTGGCCTTGTGTTCTAGATTATTGTCCTGCTGAAAGGTGAATTAGTCTCCCAGTGTTTTCCTCAAGGATTGTGTCTGTGCTTAGCTCTATTTTGTTTCTTTTAATAAATAAAAAAACTCCATAGACCTTGCCGATAACAAGCATACCCATAACATGATGCAACCACCACCACGTTTGAAAATATGAAGAGTGGTACTCTTCTTTTTTTTGCAGTTTTACATAAGTGCCTTATTGTAAACAGGATGCATGTTTTGCAATATTTGTATTCTGTGCATGCTTCCTTATTTTCACTCTGTCAATTAGGTTAGTATTGTGGAGTAACTACAATGTTGTTGATCCATCCTCAGTTTTCTCCCATCACAGCCATTAAACTGTTTTAAAGTCAACGTTTGCCTCATGGTGAAATCCCTGAGCGGTTTCCTTCCTCTACGGCAACTGAGTTAAGAAGGACGCCTGTGTCTTTGTAGTGACTGGGTTTATTGATACACCATCCAAAGTGTAATTAATAACTTCACCATGCTCAAAGGGATATTCAAGGTCTGCTTTTTTTTTCTTTCTACCCATCTACCAATAGGTGCCCTTTGCGAGGCATCTGAAAACCTCCCTGGTCTTTGTGGTGAATCTGTGTTTGTAATTCACTGCTCGACTGAGGGAACTAGCAAGTAGTTGTATGTGTGGGGTACAGAGATGAAGTAGTCATTCAAAAATAATGTTAAACACTATTATTGCACACATAGTGAGTCCATGCAAGTTGTGACTCCTAAACTTATTTAAGCTTGCCATAATAAAGAGGTTGAATACTTATTGACTCAAGACATTTCAGCTTTTCCTTTTTTATTAATCTATAGAAATGTCTACTTTGACATGATGGGGTATTGTGTGTAAGTTAGTGACAAAACATCTCAATTTAATCCATTTTAAATTCAGGCTGTAACACAACATGTGGAAAAAATCAAGGGTGTGAATACCTTCTGAAGGCACTGTAAGTCTTCGCGTATTGGTTGTAGTCATTTACTATGTATTATTCCGTAAAAGTATCATATGTTGCATGTAGCCTACACTGTAATTGTTTGTGTCAATTATTTTGTGAGGAATACATCCTGTTAGTTGAATTGAGTAAATGCAGTCCTCGTTTTACAGAGCCATTCTTTGATTGAATATAAGCTCATAAATTAGTGGAGTCATTGGTAAACCGATCTTTTGAAGTACATTTTATGTCATAGGGGTGTATTATCTAAGCTGTTACTACTGTGAAGCACCATTTGATAATAGTATGCTTATTGTTTAAACTGTAATACATCAGATTACTTTTAAATTGAGACTATAGTAGTGCTCATATTTGATGTTGAAGTCTAATGGTAAATGTTATGTACACATTAGATTACGTATAGATACTTTACATCTTGGTCTAAGATCAACTAGATAAATTAAAGCTTGGACTATGGGTGCTATAGACAGCACATAAGCCTCTTAATAATCAGTTAGAACAAATGTAATTATAGCATCTGAGTGTTAATGCGTTGAATCGCAAGCTGGCTAGATTCACCAGTATACATTTATGATCTATAGCTTTTATTCACATGATAATGGAGTCAGATTGATGAATGTAGTTTATTATTATTAAACATGTCTACAGGTGTGTGTGTAAGAATGTTATACAACTCCTCTCACCACCCTGAGGCATATCAGTCTCTACATCACTAGGCTCGTATCTAGGCATTACCATTCAATTACCATTCTTCCTCAATGTCTTATCATTCAGTGGTTGTTGCTCTCAGCTCTACACAGAACGCTCCAGTTAAAAATAGACTGTATATCAACTGTACCTCAGGGATATACATATCCTGTGTCTATAACAGTGTTGTAAACATACAAACAGTAAGCACAAACTGACATGTTATGTGCTAGAGAATGTAGTCTAGCTGGTCTCATCAAGTAAAGCTACAAATAAACTGAACGCTTAACTCAAATAGAACAATACACAATCGCACCGACACACATAAAATCAAGTATAAAACAAAATTAGGTAGAATTTCATAATTTCCCTAAAACAGTGTTTCTTTAAAAACCCATGCAGCAGGTTTCTCTCGCACATTTCACAGACTTGGTTAAGGCAGCACTGCAGTCATCATGGCCTATTTTTCAGAACATTCGTCAAACATTTCTAAAATGAAAACTCTGGAACTTCCAGAACACTAGACCAGTGGGTAGCTGGCTGCCGTGGCGATGCCACAGTGGTTCTTCCTGTCTTTGGCAATGTGGATGTAGCCTTTGTCTCCCCACTTCTCGCTCCAGCTGAGGAAAAGACACACATGTTAGTCCCACAGTTCTAGTTAGTAGGAAATTATACAATGAGATGGACTGCTGCTTTAGAGAAATGTATAACTTACACCATAGTGTCAGGACAACACCAACACTGTATTCAAATAAAGGCAATGGTAATGTAGAGGCATATTCCCTGATGAAGAAATTAACCATTCCCGTAGTGGTGACGTAACAAACATCCTATGTACTGTACCTGTTCTTGACAATCCAGAATTTCTTGCCATCTACATCCTCTCCTTCAAAACCGTATCCCACCACCAGAACTCCATGGTCGAGCTTCTCACTGCTGCACTCCTTCTCATAGTAGATCCCTACAGGGAGAGGACATAGTTAAATTAGTGGGCTAAGATGCTGGGTTTACCTCAGTATGTAAAACCACCTGATCTCAAAGCTAATAGTTGGTTACTTAGCTAGTAACTAGTTTGCTACTAGTGAGAAAAACAGAAATATTGGTAACAATTTACTTCAAAGACAACACCATTTGTACACGGTAAACAGGACAGTACAGATCACTGCTACTCAAAAACAGTAGGTAGGGAATCCAATCCTTGCAAATAATGTTACACATAATTTAAGTTGCACCGCTAATTGCTACTCACCAGACTGGTAGAACTGGAAGGATTCGTGGCTGGCATCGATGGCAACAGAGACAGGGCCGACAGACGCCACAGCCTTCATCAGAGCGTGCTCCTTGCCACTGGGGATGTCCACGAAGCCGGTGTCATTGGCAGCACTGAACTCTGGTTCGTAGTGGCAAAGATCATCATCCTGAGTAACCAGAGAAGACCAATGGCCATGATTAGTAATAAACATAATCAAATTATTCATACATAAATCCCACTGTAATGAAGAGTAGAAACTAATTTATTTTTCAAAGTTCTAAGTCATTCCAAAATTACAACCATAGGAGTTGGTTCTACAGCAAAAACTACATGATCTGGCACCAGGCTAAAAGAACAGGGCCTTACTTTCAATAAATGCATCTTCACACACTTACATTTGAATTTAGACTAATAGAACACAAGGCCTTACCGTGCCCAGATAGGGGTAGGACGCCTCTGTGTCCAGGCCGGCGTTGTCCTTTACATACTGGAACGCCAGGTCCATGAGACCTCCATTACAGCCCTCATTGCCCTGGGGTCTGGAGCAGTCCACCAGGTTCTGTTCACTAAGAGACACCAGATTGCCAGTCTTCCTGAAATGCTGGCCCTCTATGGACCCGGTGGAACTGAACGACCAGCAAGACCCACATGAGCCCTGAGGGGGGAAAGATGGTTAAACATCTTGTTAGTATATCATGTCAGAACACATTGACGTGTATATTATGCCAGTAATATATTTTATTTTCATAGTATGTATACATATATATACACAATTTGCCACCTTATCTTCTGTATACTGTAAATTACAATCATGGTAAACAGCGCGCAAAGCCAGACAGTTCTTTGGAAGTAAAACTTCTAGAAGGTCTGCATTTATTTAGTGACATTCAGGTCTCACCTGGTCCTTGACGGGAGTGACGTAGCCCTTCTCTCTCCAGTCCACAGCTTCAGGGGCCTGCAGGTATTTGGGTTCCATGAACAGAGAGCCCTTGAACTTCCTCTCAGTCGTCTGCTTGTAGCCGTTCATGAGCTGCCCAAACTCTTCGTTGGTCTAGGGAGGAAGAAATCAGAACATGTTGAAACGTAATGTCTTCCCTGGCCAGATGTGGTTTGTAATTTACCATCTAAATGGGAAATGTAGTTATTTTTTATGTCTTAGGAATGTTTTAAAAGTTGCGCACTAAGCCATGAATCTTGTGTGCATCTTTAAAAGACTGAGAAAGTTTCAATTCCCTTCTCAGGATAACTATTCCATTCCTGCTTGATAGTTGAAGAAACCTAAACTGCGAGTCTGAATACATTCCTGCTTTCATTGTCGATGACAAACGTCAGCCTCGAAACCTTAATGACTTCGAGAAGATCTGGAAAAAAGAGTGGGACAAAATCCCTCCTGAGATGTGTGCAAACCTGGTGGCCAACTACAAGAAACGTCTGACCTCTGATTGCCAACAAGGGTTTTGCACCAAGTACTAAGTCATGTTTTGCAGAGGGGTCAAATACTTATTTCCCTCATTAAAATGCAAATCAATTTTTGACATGCGTTTTTCTGGATTTGTTTTTTGTTATTCTGTCTCTCACTGTTCAAATAAACCTACCATTAAAATTATAGACTGATCATTTCTTTGTCAGTGGGAAAACGTACAAAATCAGCAGGGGATCAAATACTTTTTTCCCTCACTGTACATACTACTTCAATCAGTCTGACTAACCGGTGTCTGTATGTAGCCTCGCTACTTTTATAGCCTGTCTTTTTTTTATTTACTTACCTATTGTTCACTTAATACCTGTTTTTGCACTATTGGTTAGAGCCTGTAAGTAAGCATTTCACTGTAAAGTCTACACCTGTTGTATTCGGCGCACGTGACAAATAAACTTTGATTTGGGCACCTCAAAATTTATACTGCTTGAGTTCCTGCACCTCATAGAATATTAGCTCAAAAGTACTGCAGAGTTCCTGCACATAAATATATACAGTACTGGCCCCCAGAATGAGTACCAGCACCCATTTCATCCATGTCAAGCACTGCTCAGCAAGGTAGTTTTTCATACCATGTCACCGAAGTGGTTCATGCCCAGACGGTAGGAGTGTTTTCCCATAGAGTGGTCCAGGTTGTGCATCTCAATCTTCTTCAGGTTTTTCTCCCAAATCATCCTCCTCCAGCCCTCCTCTCTCTGTAACAATGAGTGAGAAACAGTCAGAAAATATACACAATCATATACTGTCCCAGATCTATGGGCACAATCCATGCAATTAATAAGGCTAATTTACAGCTACATGTATGCACCAATTGATCAAGTTGAGCCCCTTGTTGAGAGCAGTGGAGGCTGGTGGGAGGAGCTATAGGAGGACAGGCTCATTGTACTGGCTGTAATAGAATTAACGGAATGGAGTCACGTGGTTTCCAAATGTTTGATACCATTCCAAAAAGTCCATTCCATCCTTTACACTGAGCCCGTCCTCCTATAGCTCATCCCACCAGCCTCCACTTGTTGGGAGCTACTGAGGGTTTCCTATGAGGATGTGCTCCCCTGCTTGTGCTCAAACACCCACCTCATGGTAGTTCTTGCTGTGCCAGTTCTTCCATAAGTTCCAGTGGCCCTCCAACTGAGAGTCAAACATAGGGGCCGCATACACAGCACTCATACAGAGCACCAACACTGCCAAGTACAGCGACGTCATGGTCGAACAGCTGTGAAGAGAGAGAGCAGAGCTCAGTCAGCCTTGTATTTTCAGTGTAAAGAAGCTATATAGTATAAAATGTTGAATTTGTACCTTTGAAACAATGGCAGATCTTCAATGTTATATACAACAACAAAAAGTCTGGGCAGCACCTCCTACTGGAGAGTTGATCTACAGCTATCCATTTAGTCTCCCATCCAGTGTTTTAACCAAGGCCAGCTTAGCTTTGATATGTCACTGACTACTACCAATGTGGTATGGTGTGAATGACAGACATTTCTTCATCAAAAAAACAAAATAAATGAAATGTAACCATCCTTTATCAGTCATATCAAATGGTAATATTTATGTCAATAAAGTACTTGTGAAGTCATCAGCAGCTATCTTTTAATTCAACCCAGGGTTCACAAACACATCACCTTGCACTTTCACCATCCTGTGAAGTTAATTCATCATAATTTACTTTATCTGAAGCCTAAAACGGCATGCTTACCCGACGAGAGTAGTGTGAGGTCCACACTACTACTCCAGGTTTATTTTGATATGATGGTTATTATATTCACCAACAATCACATAATTAATTTTACTGACACAAGACCCCACCTTGTCTAGTGTATTTTGTGTTGTCGACATTTGGAAAGTTTACGGAAAAATTGTTTCCATCAGGTTTGTCATTACATTTATCCGACATGTACTTTACTTGCTATACCACCGTTGGATGTAAATGTGGTTTGTGAGAGAAAAATGTAAATAGCGGAGTCGATGCAATTTTTTCATTTTTTTATATTATATGCAACGTTTTACTAGGATACTACACTACCGGTATTCCAAATTATATAATTTGATACCAATTATTGTATGTGATATCCACAGAGATATTCGAGGAAATGTTTGGTAACAGCCGGCAGCAAAAGCAACATCAGAAACTGTAGACTAATGTTGTTTTGCTGTATCAATCAACTCAAAGAGCAAATGCCCCTGGTAAATGTCCATAACCCAAGACCTAACACTGTACAAACAACATAAAGCAATACTTACTTTTTCCTGTCAATTTGCAGTCGCAGTGTGATGATTTCTGCTGTTGTTGTGTAGCCAGTGTCTCCTAGACAGGACGCTTTATACAGCCAGCTATATGTCCTATAGTGAGGGGGGACGGGGGGCTGGCTTGTGATTGGCTGAAAGGGGACCGTATATCACACTGCAGGGCGGCTGAAAGATAACGTAAAAAATCTCAGGTCCGAGTAAATAGACCAGCATGTGATTCCTGCCCACGTGACCGTTTTCATCAACTCCTTAAAGATGAAACATCCAATTTAATTAAACATCTTTAGGGAGTTGATTAGATTACTGGGAAACAAAGGGTAAAAAGATACATTGTAACATCGAATCAGTTTCCCTTAACGTTCCTTCATTTTCGGTTACTTTGTAACAGTTCTATCATCATGTGCCGGCGCGGAGGAGATGAGAGCATGGCACGCTGATGCTCACACAGCAATGACAAAGAAATTACCCCCCAAAACGCTAAACATGTTCATTGAACAATAATGACATGAATTTAGGAAGAAAGGTTACATGTAGTCTAGTACCTGAAACTGAGTGGCCAACAACAAACGCCACATATTTTCCTGCTCTGTGAAGCATACAGCAGCTTCAGTGTTTGTTCAACCATGTCCTAATATGATAGATTCAGATAATAGCCTGACGTTGAGAGAATGAACAAATTAACCTAAATGTATCTAGCTAAAATTAATCAGATGATCTGCATTCTTTACATTCTGATTAATTAGTGTGTGATAACCTGCTGTTCTGATGGGCTTGTAAATAATTTATTTGTGTAAATAATCGTTCCAATTTCATTAGAAAGGTGTCTTACAAGCCTTTCAGTGTTTTTCTCCCTCTTCTGCACATTCTCTATTGGTTTTCTTTTTAAACATTGATAATATATTTTAAACACACTAAATCAAAACCACAGAAAACACACTAATCAATACATTGTTTCTAAACAAATATCTATTGTGTAATGTCACTTTTGCCTTGTCAGCTTTAGGAAATACTGCCTGTCAACCAAACACATTCACACAGGAAGAAGGGGAGGGATGGATTCTCTTCTTGGGCAGCTGCTGAATCTATGTGGTTACTGATAGGGCAGACACACACACACACACACACACACACACACACACACACGCACGCACCCTGTAGATATGTGGTTAGTAGTAGGATTCCTTGATTGGTATTGGTGTGTCTACAAAAACACTACAGGGAAATCAATGTATGTTATGGGTATTGAATAATTCAATAAGGTTTGTTTAAGATAACAATTAGTTCCTAGTATTGATCGATCATACTAAGAAGTATGTTTTGATACCAATGCAGTAATGTATCCATGTAACTTCAAACTTTTGCTGACACTGATTACAGTCTAACAGAAACAGATGCACTTACTCCACCTGCCAGACATGAAGTGTACTGCAGGCAATGTAACACGGTCATGACCATAGAGTCGAATACGGAGTTTAAAACAGTGCATTTGGAAAGTATTCAGACCCCTTGACCTTTTCCACATTTTGTTACGTTAGAGCCTTATTCTAAAATGTATTAAATAGTATTTTTTCCTCATCAATCTACACACAATACATCATAATGACAAAGCGATAACAGCTTTAGAAATGTTTGTAAATGCATTACAAATAAAATAGTGAAATATCACATTTACATAAGTATTCAGACTGTTTACTCAGTACTTTGTTGAAGCACCTATGGCAGCGATTACAGCCTCGGGTCTTCAAACGTTAATAGACGACCAGCAGGGTCAAATAATAATCACAGTGGTTGTATAGGGTGCAACAGGTCAGTACCTCAGGAGTAAATGTCAGTTGGCTTTTCATAGCCGAACATTCAGAGGTCGAGGGGTCGAGACAGCAGATCCACTTATTTTTCAGCTTCTGCTCTTCTTTCCCATTAGAGAGCGACCTCTAACGGTTAGTCAGCTCAGAAGTAGATCCCAGGCCTACCATGAACAGAAACATTGTACATTCACACACTAGTTGCAAGTTTAGCCTACTATGACAAATGATAACTTGACTTAATGAAAGATAACTAAAGGCAGGCCAACTTGTGTGTGGTAGAAAACCCTATGTTAACTTTACATTCTCTCTGTCAGTTTCAACTAAATGGACTCTAGGGTGTGTAAAATAAAAACACAGGGATAATATTGCTCTAAATAAAATCAAACTTTATTGGTTGTGTAGACAGATTTGCAGGTGTTCTGGCAGGTGGCGCGAAAGGCTTATGTTACTAGCTCCCACAGTGCAGTAGAATAAAACACACAACCACAACTAGGGCTGTTGCCGTGACCGTATTACCACCACACCAGTTGTCATGAGTCATGACTAGGGCTGTGGTGGTCATGAAATTTTGTCAGCCGGTGATTGTCAAGCAAATAACTGCCGGTCTTACGGTAATTGACCGTTAATTAACATAAACACATTTAGTATCTCCTGGCTTCCACGCATAGCTTAAAAGACACTGATGCAGACCTTTGGAACATTTACATTTTAAAACGTTCAATAAATCCATGTAATATAGCCTATACATCACAATGAATTCATTATTTATTTTAGACAGGTCTAAAGAAACATGATATGAAGAAAATCTAGTCTAGTTCAGAAGAACAGAATAGCACACTCGGAGGTGTCCTTATGTTAGTCCCTGATCTGGCTATGCCAAATGGCTGTGAGCTACACTAGTTCACTTAGCAGACAAGATTTGCTTAGAATTCTGTGGCATTATCTTATAGTTTGAAGAATGCAATTGAACATGGCTGAATAAAATAGGAAGGATGTTTCTCCAAACAATTTCTGGGGGAGTGCACACATGCGGCTATTCTGTGTTGAGTGGTTAACAAGAAACAGGTCCTCCTATATGCTTAATTTAGAGATATTTATGAAACTGTTGTTGTGATACAAATGCTGGGCTATATGTTTACATTTTTTATACATTCTAAGGCTGCATGATGCGACTCTAATGATGATTTGAAAAAAGTTGCATGAGCTCTGCTTTGTTTCGTGTACAGGCTGCACACACTTCATCAGTCTCTCATTCACAATTTGACAAGCCCTTGATAATGCCTTGAATTTCCTGGCGGCATCCCCCAGGTGTGTCCATAATGTCCCCTAAAGAAATCCATGCCGTAGTGCCCTTGGGCTGAATATAATATGTATAATTCCCTTCTCCCAGCTGCATGTTCCGAAGCACGTCTCACTCACATGGCTCTCAGATATCTAAATTCTTATTAACAAATGCTTAACATATGATCAGATTCTTCTCACAGGCATCTATATCAATAAGGTACAAGTGAAGACAGGCACATCGGGGACGCAACTGATTGGGTCCTTCTTATCGAGTTCCCGAGGTGCATATTTGTAACGCCCAGTCCTGGGTTTTCAGGCTGGAGCGTTTTGGGTTCATTTTGGTTTAGGGGTTTTCACAGTTCTATGGTGTCTAGTTCTATGTTGGGTTAATGGCTCCCAATTAGAGGCAGCTGAGTCTCGTTGTCTCTAATTGGGAACCATTTATATGTTTGGGAATTGCACCTTAGTTTCGTGGGTTATTGTATGTTCATGTCATGATTATGTTAGGTTCATCAGGTTCTTGTCTAGTTAGGTTTCGCCGTTCGAGGTTTAGTTAGGTTTCTTCCGTCGTGGTTAGGTTTAGTTCTCTTTGTGTTAGTTTAGCATTTAGCGTTAGGGCTCTCGTCTTGTTCATCGTTTTCTTGTTTTGTTCCGTCTCGTCTCGTCTGTGAATAAATCATGTATTCTGGCTACATCGCTGCGTCTTGGTCTGTCCGTTCAGTAGAGAATCGTGACAATATTGAAGATGTTAGAAGAAATATCCACATTTACTTTTCCTCAGCCAACAAGATGAGTAGGCCTAACTATGTCAATCTGCTATCCCCCCATAGTACAAAAGTTGACCTATTCTATTGGTCAACGTGTCCTTCTGTGTGAGAATGAAATATTCAAAACATAGTCTGGGACAGTTGTGGGATGCGGTAGGTCACAAATTAATACAACCACTCACATCAAAAAAAAACATTTTAAAAGCAATGAGGCTGATGCAACAGATCAGAATGTTTAGCTTAAAATTTTCATAAACGATTAGGATATTTCTTCACATTATAAGTGCAGCAATGCACACGGCAGTAGGCTATGTGCAAATGTTCCTAAATGCAATCAATTAGCGGGAAAACACCATTCTCAAAAGTGACCACAAATGCGATTATGCATGTAATGCTTTATTATAAAGGTAAATTTTTATGGTGAAAATGATCTTCCTCAAAACTTGAAACTCACGCGCCGCCTATGTATGCCAGGTAGGCTCTAGACCGGTTGTAAAGCAGAATAATGTCCTTAATTTTAAGAAATTATTTGGCCACTTAGTTGTGAAATAAACTTTATCAAAACATATAGGCATGTGCTGTTTCTTGCCTTACTGCACACAAGCTGGGCATCACTCACAAATGATAATTGTCACGAACCCCCGGTCGTGATTCTTCTTTCTTGCTGTTCTGAGATCGCTGGGGGGGGCGTGGTCTCCAGTGCTCCGGTCTACTCACCTGTGGGCCATCACGTCTATCAAGCACACCTGGTCCACATCATGCAATCTACTCACCTATAAAAGCCAGACCAACCTTCCAGTCCCCGCCGGATCGTTGTACCACTAAGTACGAGTACATGCCAGCCGATCTATGTCCTGTATCCTCTGTATTTTTGCCAGCTTTTGGGGAATTGAGAGCTAACCAGTTTTTCCCTGTCTTGACTGCAGAATTCCAGCCTGAACCTCGGACTCAGATTACTCCCCAGAACCTCGAAACACAGGGTGTGGGATCCCGGACCAGATACCTTCTGTTCTACCAGAACAATTAACGCTCAGTTCACTTCTCTGTTGGTTCTGGTTGTTAATAAATTCCCCTTGAATCGAACTGTACTCTGGTCTGCGTTTGAGTTCCAGCCCCTGGCCCTGACAATAATATATAATTGACAAGTGATAGGCTAATATTGTCATCCATCAGACTATTCTTGATTCAATCTTGTCTTTACATAAACTAAATAATACGTGAGAAATTTGTTTTGATTTAAAATGGACTATTATCATGCACTTGTCTCAGAACAAGGGGGAAAAAAACAATCTATGCACTTAAATAGCGAATGGAGGACTTAATTATCATGCCAGCCAGGTAGGCTATATTCCTTTTGTAAAGCAAAACAATGTGCTTAATATTAGGAAAGTTAAGAAATAAATATAGTAAGCCTAAAGAAAGCTGATGGGATCTTCCTCTTTTTAATAGAAGCCATCACTCTGTTTTCTCACGCAATTCCATAGCCTATAGAAATGTTGTGCAACATGAGCTCATGGGCTCTCGTGAAGTGTTTGATTAGATTTTATACACATTTGCATTGATGTCAGAGAAGATTTACAGGGACAATAGAGTGCCGAGTACCAGGCAGTTAGCACGTTTGGTGGGCTAAAGACCATCAGCAGCATCAGAGCTCGGAGAAGCCTAGTTACCGTGACCACAGTAAAATTTACCATGACCGTTGAGTCATAGTAATCTCCTTTTATGCACTCTGGACAGTAAGTTGGTAGTACCCAACTTGCTAATGACCATCGGGTCGCTAATGGACTAATACTCAGGGCTCTATTGTTCTTCTAACCACCCTGACATCAATTCAAATCCAATCGATAATCACAGCAAACACTTATCATCAAAACAGTATCTTGTTTTTAAAACTCACCTCACCGTGATTGATCAATTTGAAGAAAGAAGTTTAACAGAAGGTTGAAACTGAACGGAAAACATGGTCGTTGTGGGTGTTGTTTCAAAGCCTAACACAACGACAGCGCTTTCTACAGTGATGATTAATTCAAAAAACCCATATGCATATTAGAGCTTATGTATATTTATTTTATTTTTTTATTTCACCTTTATTTAACCAGGTAGGCTAGTTGAGAACAAGTTCTCATTTACAACTTCGACCTGGCCAAGATAAAGCAAAGCAGTTCGACACAAACAACAAAACAGAGTTACACATGGAATAAACAAGCGTACAGTCAATAACACAATAGAAAAAAAGAAAGTCTATATACAGTGTGTGCAAATGGCGTGAGGAGGTAAGGCAATAAATAGGCTATAGTAGCGAGGTAATTACAATTTATCAAATTAACACTGGAGTGATAGATGTGCAGATGATGATGTGCAAGTAGAAATACTGGTGTGCAAAAGAGCAGAAATGTAAATAAAAACAATATGGGGATGGGGTAGGTAGATTGGATGGGCTATTTACAGATGGGCTATGTACAGCAGCAGCGATCGGTTAGCTGATATTTAAAGTTAGTGAGGGAAATATAAGTCTGCAGCAAATCGTTCCAGTCATTGGCTCATTGGCCTATGAGCCCAAGCCCCTATGAGGTCAAGTTCCAGTCATGCCTAGGCCTATGAGCTCCCAAAGAAAACCCCAAAACTATTAAAATAACAATTGTGTCCTTAGCTTTTTGTGTGAAATATGCTTTTTGTGCACATGGAACATTTCTGGGATATTTTATTTCAGTTCATGAAACATGGGACCAACAATGTACATGTTGCATTAAAAATGTTGTTCAGTGTACATACCATTTACTCCGTTCCAGACATTATTATGAGCCGTCCTCCCCTAAATAGTCTCCACTGGCATCAATAGACTCTTAAGGATTTTAACCTGCCTCCTCCCCTTCATCAAATTCATCGAAGTGAATTTAAGGGATCACAGCTTTCACCTGGATTCTCCTGGTCAGTCTATGTCATGGAAAGAGCAGGTGTTCCTAATGTTTTGTGCACTCGGAGTACGTAGCCCATGTATCTGATGCTGTCTGGTCAGAAATAGTATGACATGCCATACTCTTTTTCTCCAGACAGAATCAGATACATGGTCTAAACAGCTCGCTCGGATGCTTTATCTGAGATTGAACCGTCTTGCTGTCTGCGCAAGTCTCGGTCAAATAAATGATCAACTCTCAATATTTTACCTGGATGAGCAAGGAGGTACTGCAGGGCGGGCTCCCTAAGGCTCACCGATAACACCGTCCTTGCCATGCATCTGTAATCAAAAGCTGTATCTCACCAAGGTGTATATATACTGCAAATTCACTAAAGTAAGGGCTATCAATGAGTAGGCCTAGGTTACCGTAAACGATTCTACACGCAACAGACCGAAGACAGAATAACACACACTCCCATCTTTCATAGCTAAGAGAGAAAGAGCACGTTAGCCAGTGAGGGAGAGAGAGGAGGGACAGGCAGACAGACTGTCGGAACCGTGCGCAGGGGCTATGTTAATGTTCCAAGACACACCCTATCCCCTCAGCCCTCAAATTAAGTGGACACTTCTGATGCGTTTCATGACGTCTGACGAGTATATACTCGCAGGGTAAGGGGTGAGGGAGGAAAGAATGCTTTTTAAATGGACCGCCCTTGCCCGGAAATTCGTCACTCGTTCGTCCCGCAATGATTGTTTTCAACCACCCGTAGCTTGTGGGTGCTTTATATGCGCTACAGTCAATTATGATTGCATGTCTATGTATATGAACTATATAATTATTAATATACGCCTACGGTATGATAGCTAGCAAATTAATTAGCTAACTAACGTTAGCCTGCCTAGCTAGTTTTTTTTAATGTATTTTTATTTCACCTTTACTTAACTGAAGAAGGAAAATGTTTTATTTCTACAATTTCCAAAAGCTAACCAAATAAAAACATCCTTAATTTTAGGAGACATGTTTGAAGCAAAATTTCTAACTTATTTACATTCGTTTTTACTTACACTTGTATGTTGACTCCATATTGGCTGACTTTTCTTAGCGGATGTACCATCATCGCGAATTGAATTATTGGGCGTTTCAGGCCCCAAAGTGAACATAATTGTACACTCGTAAACTCCATTAAAAACGAGGGTAGCGGGGCTTAAATTGCAAACTTCCCTTGCTTGACTGATCTGGACTGACTATGGCTGCGGGGATCCCCCCCAAGGGCATAGGGCTGAGGGTTTAGCCATAGCCGGTTCATTTTTCATTTTCCAGGTTTTACACACCTGGTTTCAATCCCGCAATTACTTGTTCATTATTTAACCCTCTGTTCCTCCATGTTTCTTTGTGAGTGATTGTTTGTATGTAATAGGTCCGTTAATTGTGGGCTCTGTATTTGAGATGCATTTTGTGAACTTTGAGGCGGTGAAGTTGTCCTGTCCCTTTAGCAGAAAAACACCCCCAAAGCAAAATGTTTCCACCTCCATGTTTGACGGTGGGGATGGTGTTCTTGGGGTCATAGGCAGCATTCCTCCTCCTACAAACACGGCGAGTTGAGTTGATGCCAAAGAGCTCCATTTTGGTCTCATCTGACCACAACACTTTCACCCAGTTGTCCTCTGAATCATTCAGATGTTCATTGGCAAACTTCAGACGGACATGTATATGTGCTTTCTTGAGCAGGGGGACCTTGCGGGTGCTGCAGGATATCAGTCCTTCACGGCGTAGTGTGTTACCAATTGTTTTCTTGGTGACTATGGTCCCAGCTGCCTTGAGATCATTGACAAGATCCTCCTGTGTAGTTCTGGGCTGATTCCTCACCGTTCTCATGATCATTGCAACTCCACGAGGTGAGATCTTGCATGGAGCCCCAGGCCGAGGGAGATTGACAGTTCTTCTGTGTTTCTTCCATTTGCGAATAATCGCACCAACTGTTGTCACCTTCTCACCAAGCTGCTTGGCGATGGTCTTGTAGCCCATTCCAGCCTGGTGTAGGTCTACAATCTTGTCCCTGACATCCTTGGAGAGCTCTTTGGTCTTGGCCATGGTGGAGAGTTTGAAATCTGATTGATTGCTTCTGTGGACGGGTGTCTTTTATACAGGTAACAAGCTGAGATTAGGAGCACTCCCTTTAAGAGTGTGCTCCTAATCTCAGCTCGTTACCTGTATAAAAGACACCTGGGAGCCAGAAATCTTTCTGATTGAGAGAGGGTCAAATACTTATATCCCTCATTAAAATGCAAATCAATTTATAACATTTTTCACATGTGTTTTTCTGGATTTTTTTTATGTTTTCCCCACATTCCCAGCACAAGGCGCTCATAGATTCAGTCACAGCTGGGAATTTTATTGACCGTTCATTTGCCCATAGATTAGGGATCCCCATTGTTCCTGTGTATATGCCCTTCCCTTTGCACGCCCTAGATAGTCGACCATTAGGGTCATGGCTGATTAGGGAGGCCACCGCTACACTAGACATGGTTACGCAGGAGGGTCACAAGGAGAGAATCAGCCTCTTCCTTATTGATTCTCCTGCGTTTCCCGTAGTGCTGGGCCTACCCTGGTTGGCCTGTCAGGACCCCACCATTTCGTGGCAACAGAGGGCTCTAAAGGGGTGGTCACGAGAGTGCTCAGGGAGGTGTGTAGGGGTTTCCATCTGTGTGACTACAGTGGAAAGTCCAGACCAGGTCTCCACCGTGCGCATCCCCTCAGAATATGCAGATTTGGCTCTCGCCTTCTGTAAGAAGGCGACTCAATTACCACCCCATTGACGGGGGGATTGTGCGATAAATCTCATGGTAGACGCAGCACTTCCCAGGAGTCACGTGCATCCTCTGTCACAGGAGGAGACGGCGGCTATGGAAACATATGTCTCCGAATCCCTGGGGCAGGGATACATTCGGCCCTCCACTTCACCTGCCTCCTCAAGTTTTTTTTTTGTGAAGAAGGATGGAGGTCTGCGCCCGTGTATTGACTATCGGGGTATCAATCCGATCACTGTGAGGTACAGCTACCCGCTGCCTCTTATAGCCAGTGCGATAGAGTCAATGCACGGGGCGCGCTTCTTCACAAAATTGATTCTCAGGAGCGCTTATAACCTGGTGCGTATCCGGGAGGGGGACGAGTGGAAGACGGCATTTAGTACCACCTCCGGGCACTATGAGTACCTCGTCATGCCGAAACAGGCCTTTGTTGCTGAGATTTTCACCTGCAACAGGCCGTGAGGCGGCAGAAGGTGAGTGCCGACCACCACCGCAGTGAGTCCTGGCTCTCGACCCGAAACCTGCCCCTCCGTCTGCCCTGCCGAAAGCTGGGTCCATTCAAAGTTTTGAGGAGACTGAACGAGGTATGCTACAGGTTACAGCTTCCCTCAGATTATCGTATTAATCCCTCGTTCCATGTGTCTCTCCTCAGGCCGGTGGTGTCTGGTCCACTCCAGGAGTCTGAGGTGCGGGAGGTTCCTCCGCGTGGAGTGGGAGGAGTACGGTCCGGAGGAGAGATGCTGGGTGCCGGTGGAGGACGTTCCGGATCCTTCGTTGCTGTGGGAGTTCCACTGTCTCCATCCAGATCACCCTGCGCCTTGTCCTCCGGGTCGTCCCCGAGGCCTGTGTCGGCGCACTGCTGGAGCCGCTCGTCAAGGGTGGGGGGTTTGGTACTGTCAAGACTTCCGCCGAAGTCGGTCCCTCTCCTTGCTCGGGCGGCGTTCAGCGGTCGACATCACCGGTTTTCTAGCCTTAGCCGGTCCATTTTCCATTGTTTTTGTCTTGTTTTACACAACTGGTTTCAATCCCACAATTACTTGTTCATTATTTAACCCTCTGTTCCCCCATGTTTCTTTGTGAGTGATTGTTTGTATGTAATAGGTCCGTTAATTGTGGGCTCTGTATTTGAGATGTATTTTGTGAACATTTGAGTACGTGTATTACTAAATTCTGCTGTCCTGTGCCTGACTCCTCTACACCAGCTACACACAGGATCTTTTTACACAAATAAATACTTTAAATGCAGTTGTCTAAAAAAGGGATTTTCTGCAAGATCTGTTACACTTTCTTACACGGAAGAGCAGGGACAGAACATTATTCTTCCACATTCACTTTTCCAAGATCTCGTCGAGCTAGTCGGAAGCCAATATTGACATTGACAAATTAAACAGAGACTTGGAAGAATAGAGGAAGAAAGAGACCCCTATTATTGCATTCTATTTCTCTGTCAGAGTATTGGAGGGAGAAACGTACAGTATTTTAGAATTAACAAGGCCCCCGCTTTTGGCGTAGAGGACAGTAACTTTACGCAGAGATGGGAGAATATTTTTAACAAATGCTCTCTATCTCATGTTTGTCATTGAAAACAGCTGTTAAGCCAATTATATTATGACTGTTGCCTCCGCACAAAGTTATTTGTGATGGTAATGACGTTTGTTTTTTGTGATAATTATTAGGTGGAGGTCGCTAGCTACAGTGTTATCTGTAGCCTACTTTTTAGCTAGCTAGCTGCTTTGCAGCAAAGCTAGCTTGACTTGCTATAAAGTTAGAGAAACAAGTTGAAGAAAAAGTAACTGAATATTATCACCTGTCTTGAAAGAAACAGTCATATTTCACAATCTCCCAAAATAAATGTGATCTCTGATGAGAGACAGGCTCTCCTCAATATTGCATTACAAACACTACACTTGTCCATTTAGTATCAGGGCAAGACTCTGGGAAGATGACGTACGGGTAATGAAATATGTAAGGTTGTGTACGGGGCTTAAAGCAGAGACTTAGAAAATGCTACTACACATGAACAGGAAACACATGAACAGGAAATAAAAAGCTATGTCGATCTGGACATGTTTGCTACATTAACAGAGAAAATCACAACCTCAATCTCCGCCTTTCAAAAAGAACTGAACAGGCTGGCATGGTGCCAAATCCAGGTACCAATCCAAGTTCCCAACCAATGTGGTCCCAGAGGAACCAAGACACCAACAACTCATCTGTCAGCGAGAGAGAATCCCCTGACGCGAGCGGCGCTGACAACACATGGAGTAATTCTCAGCCTATTTTGGCCAACCCACCCGGCCGATGCCACAACCAACCCTGTTGAGGACAAGGAGGGGCACGAGGGGGAGGAAATCTGAGAGGAAAAAGAAGGTCTGAGAGGAAAAATAACTATCGGTTATAAATATTTCTGAGCATTCACTGAGCGTAACTGAAGTGTCTGTGCTCAGTAAAGGCCTCTCCTCCACCCCTACTGATGTAGTGGATAATTTTAAGCTAAGAGTGGGCAGCTTAAAATTAGTTTGACAGCTGCATTTAAAGCATTTATTTGCCTCTGACTCAGTCTTGAGTAACACTGTTCTTGGAATTCAGGTGAACAGTGGTATTGAAACCAATCAGGAGTGATAATTCCTACCCTTTTCAAAAAGAAGTCTACCTTTTCACCATTCGCTAATCTGAGCCCCTCTATTACCACATAATGTACAATCACCTGGTTGAAAATGACCTTAGAGAAAGATGCCAGTAAGCATAAATACTCTAAAGGTAACCACAGGGCAGAAGATCCCAGTGCAAAGGTCTACAAAGGTCTACAAAACAACTGTAATCTTGTCATTCTCCCTGCTGATAAGGAGGGCACTGTTGTGGTACAAAGTTATGAACAATATCACAAGGGCATTATGAGTCATCTGAACAAAAGAGAATTCTACGTGCAAAAAAATGTGAAATTGAAATTGATGCAGTGCTTTAGGCTAAAGTTGGATTACTGATTTCCTCATCACCCCTCACCCAGTATGTGCAGCTTACTGTGGCCTATCTAAGATTCACAAGAAACTATCTGACCCTCTGAGGCCTAAACTCTTTGGTCAATTTGTAATTTATTTATTAAAAAGTTGGGTCCTTCCTTCCCAGCATTCCTGGGCGACACCACTGATGTGATAGAGATCCTTGAGAATGTCGAAGTTGAATCTAATGATATATACTACATGACCAGAAGTATGTGGACACCTCATTCCAAAATCATGGGCATTAATATGGAGTTAGTCCCCCCCCTTTGCTGCTATAACAGCCTCCACTCTTCTGGGAAGGCTTTCCACTAGATATTGGAACATTGCTGTGGAGACTTGATTCCATTCAGCCACAAGAGTATTAGTGAGGTTGGGCACTGATGTTGGGCGATTAGACCTGGCTCGCAGTCGACATTTAAATTCATCCCAATGGTGTTCGATGGGGTTGAGGTCAGGGCTCTGTGCAGCCCAGTCAAGTACTTCCACACCGATCTCGACAAATCATTTCTAAATGGACCTTGCTTTGTGAATGGGGCATAGTCATACTGAAACAGGAATGGGCCTTCCCCAAACTGTTTCCACAAAGTTGAAAGCACAGAATCATCTAGAATGTAATTGTATGCTTTAGCGTTTAGATTTCCCTTCATTGGAACTAAGGGGCCTAGCCCGAACCATGAAAAAAAGCCCCAGATCATTATTCCTCCTCCACCAAACTTTACAGTTGGCACTATGCATTTGGGCAGGTAGCGTTCTCCTGGCATCCTCCAAACCTAGATTTGTCCGTTGAACTGCCAGATGTCTACACGTCTGCAGGGCAGATAAACAGCGTGATGCTCAAACACTGGAACGTTCCCCAGAGTGACCCCTCGCTTAAAGACTTTGCGTCTAACCCTCCCCTGATATGCTTTGTGAGGGGTCGCAATATCAGAGACCGTGTTGTGCAACTCAAAATAGTGCATTTTTATTATTACAGGGCAGACATCATCATGCCCCGCGTATACAAACGTAAAACAAGCAGGGGTTTAGCCCTTGAAGTTCTTGAGAGAGCAGCCAATGAAGTGAGAGAAGGGAAGGAGTAAATTCGAGCAGCAGTGAGGGATGAATAAATAGACTGAATGACACTGATGAGGTACATAGACAAAAAAGAAAATGAACATGTATGTGTGCGAAAGAGAGACTATGATAGAGTAGCTGTCACGTACAGGCCAGAGTTTTAGGCTGGCGTGTTTAGGTTTTGTTTTTGGTGTAGGGTTTTTGAGTTCTAGGTGTTCTATTTCTATGTTGGGGTAATGGTTCCCAATTAGAGGCAGCTGTGTGTCGTTGTCTCTAATTGGGAACCATATATATGTTTGGGGTTTTCATTTAGGTTTGGTGGGTTATTGTTGATGCATAGCTTTGTGAGTATTGTCAGTCGATGTTACGATGTTACGATGTTACGATGTTACGATGTTACGATGTTACGATGTTACGATGTTACGATGTTACGATGTTACGATGTTACGATGTTACGATGTTACGATGTTACGATGTTACGATGTTACGATGTTACGATGTTCGTTCGTTCGTTCGTTCGTTCGTTGTTTTGCCCAGTTACGTTTTCGTTTAATAAAACATACTGGATGCCTCGCTGCGCCTTGGTCTGTCCCTACTGAGGATCGTGACAGAATAACCCACCAAATAAAGACCAAGCAGCGAGAGACCCAGGAGTACTGGACCTGGGAAGAGGAATTATTTAGGGACGGACCCTGGGCCCAGCCTGGAGAGTATCGTCGGCCAAGAGAGGAGCTGGAAGCAGCGGTGGCGGAGCGGCGCAGGTGTGAGAAGCTATACGGAGCATGGGATCCGGAGAGAGAAGTTTATTAGACCTCGCCTGGCACGGAAGCCTGAAAGGCAGCCCCAAAAAACTTTATTTGGGGGGCACACGGGGAGTTTGGCCAATTCAGGGTGGACTCCTGAGCCAACTCCTCGTGCGTCAGCTCTACGCACTGTATCTCCGGTTCGCATCCACAGCCCAGTACGTCCTGTCCCTGCTCCACACTCCAGGATTCCTGTGCCTGTCGTGGACTCAGCACGTCCTGTCCCTGCTCCACGCTCCAGGATTCCTGTGCCCGTCGGGAACCCAGCACGTCCTGTTCCTGCTCCCCGCACCAGAGTGCGCGTTATGAGCCCAGTACGGCCGGTTCCTGCTCTCTGCACCAGAGTGCGCGTTATGAGCCCAGTACGACCGGTTCCTGCTCCCCGCACCAGAGTGCGCGTTATGAGCCCAGTACGGCCGGTTCCTGCTTCTCCGCACCAGAGTGCGCGTTATGAGCCCAGTACGGCCGGTTCCTGCTCCCCGCACCAGAGTGCGCTATTTGAGCCCAGTACGGCCGGTTCCTGCTCCCCGCACCAGAGTGCGCTATTTGAGCCCAGTACGGCCGGTTCCTGCTCCCCGCACCAGTGTGCGCGTTATGAGCCCAGTACGGCCGGTTCCTGCTCCCCGCACCAGAGGGCCAGTGTGCTTCCCCTGTCCGTGTCCGCCAGTGTGCTTCCCCTGTCCGGGTCCGCCAGTGTGCTTCCCCTGTCCGGGTCCGCCAGTGTGCTTCCCCTGTCCGGGTCCGCCAGTGTGCTTCCCCAGTCCGGGTCCGCCAGTGTGCTTCCCCAGTCCGGGTCCGCCAGTGTGCTTCCCCAGTCCGGGTCCGCCAGTGTGCTTCCCCAGTCCGGGGCCGCCAGTGTGCTTCCCCAGTCCAGCAAATGGCCCAGGGCCTCCGGTGCGTGACTTCGGACCAGCACGGCCAGCACCGGAGCCGCCACCTGGGATCAAAATACCCCCCCATGGACTTTTGGGTGGCGCGGTCGGAGTCCGCACCTTTGGGGGGGGGGGGTACTGTCACGTACAGGCCAGAGTTTTAGGCTGGTGTGTTTAGGTTTCGTTTTTGGTGTAGGGTTTTTGAGTTCTAGGTGTTCTATTTCTATGTTGGGGTAATGGTTCCCAATTAGAGGCAGCTGTGTGTCGTTGTCTCTAATTGGGAACCATATATATGTTTGGGGTTTTCATTTATGCTTGGTGGGTTATTGTTGATGTATAGCTTTGTGAGTATTGTCAGTCTATGTTTATGTTACGATCTTCGTTTGTTGTTTTTGCCCAGTTACGTTTTCGTTTAATAAAACATGTATACTGGATGCCTCGCTGCGCCTTGGTCTGTCCCTACTGAGGATCGTGACAGTAGCAGAGGCACACAAGTTATCAATTGACATGGAGTATGAGCTTGCTAAACATATCACCAATTCATGGGATTAGTGGCCTCAAATGCAGAGAACTTGCCTATTGTCATGAAGTGATATTGAACAGAGAGATCTATATCTGAATGTGGGCATACATTTAAGATATACAATATACGGCACCCCCATTTCATGAATTAAACTATGACCTACCGGCCGCGTCACACACTGTCACAGGACACCAGCACCCACTTACCCCTAGGTGGCTCAATTTACCCTGTCCTGATGCTCAATTTACCCCATACCCGGGGTAAGTTGTGCCAAGAGACCACCTTGTTTTGGACTAGGTGTGTTTTCAAAACTGTTATGTTTACATGAATTCTGATTATTTCCAAGGAATCACAACACCCTGAAATATATGTAGATATCTTAGTTAGAAATTATACAACATTTCCCTTAACGTAGTGAGGCTGAACTAAAATAATTCTCAACTTACAGTGCATTCGGAAAGTATTCAGACTCCTTCCCTTTTTCCAAATGTTGTTACCCTACAGCCTTATTCTGAAATGGAATAAATACATTAAAAAAACTCAGCAATCTATACACAATATTGACAAAGCGAAAACCAGTTTTTAGAATTTTTGCTAATTCATTCAAAATAAAAAATTTAATCAAATCAAATATAGTCACATGCGCCGAATGCTTACTTACGAGCCCTTTTTTACAATACAGTAAAACAAATACAGATAAGCATAAGAGATAAAAGTAACAAGTAATTAAATAGCGGCAGTAAAATAGCAATAGCGAGACTATAAACAGGGGGGTACCGATACAGAGTCAATGTGCGGGGGCACCGGTTATGAGGTAGTATGTACGTGTAGGTAGAGTTATTAAAGTGGCTTTGCATAGATGACAACAGAGAGTAGCAGTGGTGTAAAAGAGGGAGTGAGAGGGGGTGAGAGGTCCTGTATGGCAGGAAGCTTGGCCCCAGTAATGTATTGGGCCGTTCGCACTACCCTCTGTAGTGCCTTGCGGTCGGAGGCCGAGCAGTTGCCTTACCAGGCAGTGATGCAAGCAGTCAGGATGGTCTCGATGGTGCAGCTATAGAATCTTTTGAGGATCTGAGGACCCATGCCAAATCTTTTCAGTCTCCTGAGGGGAATAGGTTTTGTGTGCCCTCTTCACGACTGTCTTGGTGTGCTTGGACCATGTTAGTTTGTTGGTGATGTGGACACCAAGGAACTTGAAGCTCTCAACCTGCTCCACTGCAGCCCCGTTGATGAGAATGGGGGCGTGCTCGTCCTCTTTTTCCTGTATTCCACAATCATCTCCTTTGTCTTGTCCTGGCACCACATGGCCAGGTCTCTGACCTCCTCTCTATAGACTGTCTTGTCGTTGTAGTGTAGTTTCCCTGCATTAAAGTCCCTGGCTACTAGGAGTGCCACTTCTGGGTAGGCATTTTCTTGTTTGCTTACAACTCATTCAATGCTGTCTTAGTGCCAGCCTCTGACTGTTGAACAGCTTCAAAGAATACAGATAAACTCTCATGGTGGGTAGCAAGAGCCCGGACTTGAACCCAATCGAACATCTCTGGAGAGATCTGAAAATAGTTGTGCAGCGACGCTCCCCATCCAATCTCACAGATCTTGAGAGGATCTGCAGAGAAAAATGGGAGAAACTCCCCAAAAACAGGTGTGCCAAGCTTGTAATCAAATTAAACTTTATTTGTCACATACACATGGTTAGCAGATGCTTCTAGTTCCGACCATGCAGTAGTATCTAAAAAGTAATCTAACAATTTCACAACAACTACCTTATACACACAAGTGTAAAGGATTGGATATGAGTATGTACAATGAATATGAGTACATATAAATATATGGATGAGCGATGGCTGACCGACATAGGCAAGATGCAGTAGATGGTATATAGTACAGTATATACATGTGAGATGAGTAGTGTAGGATATGTAAACAATATATAAATGGCATCGTTTAAAGTGGCTAGTTGTAGTATCTGTGATCTACATCTGTTTATATTAGTTACTATGCTGTTACTAAGCAGTAATGTATTACGGCAGTGTTACATTACTACACCTAATAGGAAATGCACATGCGCACTATTAGGCCGGGGGCTGTGGAGCACGAGAGGTTTTTGACTAAACGAGACTAACTGTTCTCCCGTTTCCTGCCTGGTAATTTCTCCACAACACAAATATTACGCTAGTGATACATTTATTACATCCACTTTTAATTATTAAAGTGGCTAGAGAGTTTAGTCGATAGCTGAACGGCATAGGGAAGATTCAGTAGATGGTATAGAGTACAGTATGTACATTTGATATGAGTAATGTCGCATATGTAAACATTATATACAAAATTCTTTAAAAGTGGCTAGTGATACATTTGTTACATCCAATTTTCTATTATTTAAAGTGGCTAGAGATTTGATTCAGTTTGTTGGCAGCAGCCACTCAATGTCAGTGATGGCTGTTTAACAGTCTGATGGCCTTGAGATAGAAGCTGTTTTTCAGTCTCTCGGTCCCAGCTTTGATGCACCTGTACTGACCTCGTCTTCTGGATGATAGTGGGGTGAACAGGCAGTGGCTCGGGTGGTTGTTGTCCTTGATGATCTTTTTGGCCTTCCTGTGACATCGGGTGGTGTAGGTGTCCTGGAGGGCAGGTAGTTTACCCACGGTGATGCGTTGTACGGACCTCACTACCCTCTGGAGAACCTTGCGGTTGTGGGCGGAGCAGTTGCCATACCAGGCGGCGATACAGCCCAACAGGATGCTCTCGATTGTGCATCTGTATAAGTTTGTGAGTGTTTTTGTTGACAAGCCGAATTTCTTCAGCCTCCTGAGGTTGAAGAGGCACTGTTGTGCCTTCTTCACCCCGCTGTCTGTGTGGATGGACCATTTCAGTTTGTCCGTGATGTTTACGCTGAGGAACTTAAAACTTTCCACCTTCTCAACTACTGTCCCTTCGATGTACCCAAGAAGACTCAAAGCTGTAATCGCTGCCAAAGGTTCTTCAACAAAGTACTGAGTAATGGGTGAGAATACTTCTGTAAATGTGATATTAAATGTATTTATTTTTAATACATTTGCACAAAATTCTAAAAACTTGTTTTTGCTTTGTAACTATCGGGTATTGTGTGTAGATTTATGAGAACAAAAGAAAACCATTTAATCCATTCTAGAATAAGGCTGTAACGTTACAAAATGTGGAAAAAGTAAAGGGGTCTGAATACTTTCCTGAATGCATTGAATATCATGCCCAGTTGTTTAGAATTTGAGGTGATTTTTGATCAGATAATCGGTGCAGTGCTTTCTTCTGGCTGATCCTTGTGAACAAGCAGAATAGTATTTTACCTTCACCATCATATCTGACCAACCAGGTCTGGGACCAAAGACATTGGAGGGGGAAATAGTATAGGGGGAGTCAGTCAGAGTCTGAAGTGGATTATGATTCTCCTTTTCTATCATCTGACAAGATCAGAGATGGGTAAGAGATGGGAAGAAGCCTAATTGCTTTGCTTGTTCGTTTCCATATTATCTTTGAGAAGCTACCCAGGAAAGGGCTAAAAATAGCCCATATTAATGTACAGTTGATGTCGGAAGTTTACATACACCTTAGCCAAATACATTTAAACTCCCTGACATTTAATCCTAGTAAAAATTCCCTGCCTTAGGTCAGTTAGGATCACCACTTTATTTTAAGAATGTGAAATGTCAGAATAATAGTAGAGAGAATTATTTATTTCAGCTTTTATTTCTTTCATCACATTCCCAGTGGGTCAGAAGTTTACATACACTCAATTAGTATTTGGTAGCATTGCCTTTAAATTGTTTAACTTGGGTCAAAGGTTTCAGGTAGCCTTCCAAAGCTTCCCACAATAAGTTTAGGCCTCCTTGCTAGCACACACTTTTTCAGTTCTGCCCACAAATTTTCTATAGGATTGAGGTCAGGGCTTTGTGATGGCCATTCCAATGCCTTGACTTTGTTGGCCTTAAGCCATTTTGCCACAACTTTGGAAGTATGCTTGGAGTCATTGTCCATTTGGAAGACCCATTTGCGTCCAAGCTTTAACTTCCTGACTGATGTCTTGAGATGTTGCTTCAGTATATACTCATAATTTTCCTCCCTCATGATGCCATCTAATTTGTGAAGTGCACCAGTCCCTCCTGTAGCACCCCCACAACATGATGCTGCCACCCCCGTGCTTCACGGTTGGGATGGTGTTCTTCGGCTTGCAAGCCTCCCCCTTTTTCCTCCAAACATAACGATGGTCATTATGGCCAAACAGTTCTATTTTTGTTTCATCAGACCAGAGGACATTTCGCCAAAAAGTACAATCTTTGTCCCCATGTGCAGTTGCAGACCGTAGTCTGGCTTTCTTATGGCGGTTTTGGAGCAGTGGCTCCTTCCTTGCTGAGCAGCCTTTCAGGTTATGTCGATATAGGACTTGTTTTACTGTGGATATAGATACTTTTGTACATGTTTCCTCCAGCATGTTCACAAGGTCCTTTGCTGATGTTCTGGGAGTGATTTGCACTTTTCTCCCCAAAGTACGTTCATCTCTAGGAGACCGAACGCGTTTCCTTCCTGAGCGGTATGACGGCTGCGTGTGCCCATGGTGTTTATACTTGCATACTATTGTTTGTACAGATGAACATGGTAGCTTCAGGCGTTTGGAAATTGCTCCCAAGGATGAACCAGACTTGTGGTGGTCTCCATTTTTTTCTGAGGTCTTGGCTGATATCTTTTGATTTTCCCATGATGTCAAGCAAATAGGCACTGAGTTTGAAGGTAGGCCTTGAAATACATCCACAGGTACACCTCCAATTGACTCAAATGATGTCAATTAGCCTATCAGAAGCTTCTAAAGCCATGACATAATTTTCTGGAATTTTCCAAGCTGTTAAAGGCACAGTCAACTTAGTGTATGTAAACTTCTGACGCAAAGAAATTTGTGGAGTGGTTGAAAAATAAGTTTTAATGACTCCAACTTAAGTGTATGTAAACTTCTGACTTCAATTGTAAGTATTCAGACCCTTTACTCAATATTTTGTTGAAGCACCTTTGGCAGTGATTACAGCCTTGAGTCTTCTTGGGTATGACGCTACAAGCTTGGCACACCTGTTTTCTCCCATTCTTCTATGCAGATCCTCTCAAGCTCTGTCTGGTTGTTCGGGAGCGTCACTGCACAGTTATTTTCAGGTCTCTCCAAAGATGTTAGATCGGGTTCAAGTCCAGGCTCTGGCTGGGCCACTCAAGGACATTCAGAGACTTGTCCCAAAGCCAGTGTGCTTAGGGTCGTTGTCCTGTTGGAAAGTGAACCTTCACCCCAATCTGAGATCCTGAGCGCTCTGGAGTAGGCTTTCATCAAGGATCTCTCTGTACTTTGCTCCATTCATCTTTGCCTCAATCCTGACTAGTCGCCCAGTCCCTGTTGCTGAAAAACAACCTCACAACATGATGCTGCCACCAACATGCTTCACTGTAGGGATAATACCAAGTTTTCTCCAGACTTGTCACTTGGCAAGGCAAAGAGTTCAAACTTGGAGAACCTTCCAGAGAATCTTGTTTCTCATGGTCTGAGAGTCTTAAGGTATCTTTTGGCAAACTCCAAGCGGGCTGTCATGTGCCTTTTACTTAAGTGACTTCCACCTGGTCACACTACCATAAAGGCCTAATTGGTGTAGTGCTTCTGGAAGGTTCTCCCATCTCCACAGAGGAACTCTAGATTCTCCCATCTCCACAGAAGAACTATAGAGCTTTGTCAGAGTGACCATCGAGTTCTTGGTCACCTCCCTGACCAAGGCCCTTCTCCCCCGATTGCTCTGTTTAGCCAGGCGGCCAGCTCTAAGAAGAGTCCTTTGACCTCATGACTTGGTTTTTGCTCTGACATGCTCTGTCAACTGTGGGACCTTAGATTGACAGACAGGTGTGTGCCTTTCCAAATCATGTCCAAT
Organism: Brachymystax lenok tsinlingensis; assembly: GCA_030435695.1. NCBI lineage: Eukaryota > Metazoa > Chordata > Actinopteri > Salmoniformes > Salmonidae > Brachymystax > Brachymystax lenok. Next base: position 6,457,061 of record CM059815.1, on the reverse strand, counting down.
CAATTTAATCAATCCAATCAAGTTGTAGAAACATCTCAAGGATGATCAATGTAAACAGGTTTTTTTTTAATAAATTTGCGAAAATGTCTTAAAATGTATTTTCACTATGTCATTATGGGGTATTGTGTGTAGTTCGCAGTAAAAAAAACGATTTTGGAATAAGGCTGTAACACAACAACATGTGGAAAAAGTCAAGGGGTCTGAATACTGTCTGAAGGCACTGTGGGTATCTTACTGTGATTGTTTTAAATTCAAATGGTAAAAAAAATAAACAAAAATAGCTTCTTAGCAAAGAGCAATTTCTCAAGCAAGAATTTAGCTAGGACTGTCTGGGAGTGGTCTGAGTGGGGAGGGGAAAACTGAAAATGAGCTGTTATTGGCAGAGAAGTTTATAACTCTCGTTCTTATTGGTCTATTAACTAATTTACCACCTGGTGATGTCACCAGGAAGGCCAAAACTCGATCCCAACAAAACAGGCAGACATTTCAGGCAAACCTTTCAAACAGTTCTTACACTAAAAGGGCATTATCATAATTTCCACCATTTCAGAGTGTTATTCCAACCTCATAGTGTGAAAATATATATAAAACATCGGCAAATCACATTTTTGACTGCACTGGGCCTTTAAATTATTAAGACTCATCCCACGTGTCTAACAGTGAACCAAGATTAGTTTGGATCACTAAACTGAGGGACCAACCCCCTCATGGGCCAAATATATCCTCAGCCTCCCCCTCCTAATGGAGGGTTGTTGTGTCATTTGCACTGGTTGACCTGAAGGAAGTTTTGAATAAAACCCAATGTACAAATTCCTCCACTTGTTGTCCATGTTGTGTTTTTGACTCACCAGCAGGGGGAGGTATTAGCCCATCAGTGGCATACAGCTCAATCAAATATTTTTATAACTAACCCAAGACAGACAACAGCCTGTCATTTCCAATGGGAGCAAATTAATCAAAGTGGGCAGAACATGCACAGAGGTGGGCAGAGCCAAGCACGAGCTAGCGAGAGCATTTGGCGCATTCTAGCATGTATTTGTATATTTCCGTTAGGGAACGCCTACCCTGTGAAGTGCGTGTGCAATAACTCAATTCACCCATGCACTCCTAAACAAACACATTTTGTAAAACCTTGGCAAAGTGTATTGAGATTGGGAAAATTAGCAGAATGTTGGCCAAAATCTATGTCGCTCCATCTTCTCCCACTGGGCTTCCTCTCACCACCATATTGAGTGAAGAAGCCAACCGGATGCTTCACATTTATAAATCCGGTGAAATATCTGTCTAATTTTTCTATCTGTGGCTCAATACAGTCTGTCAAACCATGAGAAATGTTGGTTTCTAATATTAACAACAGCAGGTGGTGTATTGGTAATTCTTTCCTCTCAGTTCTCAGTCCTTTATGATAATTAAATACTAATTGTACATGGGTGCTAAAGAAAACACTAGATACTTTTAGTAAAAAATGTATAGTACTCTGATAACCACCATGCCTAAGCTATGTACTGTATGTTGTTGTCAATCGTGTTCATTTGTTCCTAATTGTGCATAATTGCTATATGTTGCAAATTATACAAATTTGTTCTGGAAAGTTGAGAGTAAGGTTGAGGTATATCTTGTGACATCAATGTGACAATGTCCTTTTCTCTTCTATATATTGTCTACTTTGACCCACTGGATGGCTCGTCTGACTGTCTTTATCAATTGGAACGATTTTATGATCCCTCTATGGCCCAAACATACATTCCATACACTGTCTCAGACATTCTGTTTCACCCCCAGAAATTTTGTAACAGTTCCAGACATTCTGTTTAATTTTGTTGATACTTTGTTTCAGTCTCAGTCACTCTAGAGTGCCAGTTTCTACTGTAGTTAGGCTTTTTCACTGTTCTTATGTTATTTTTGGTAACATTTATTTATTTATTTTGTTTTTTTATTTCACCTTTATTTAACCAGTTAGGCAAGTTGAGAACAAGTTCTCATTTACAACTGCGACCTGGCCAAGATAAAGCAGAGCAGTTCGACACATACAACAACACAGAGTTACACATGGAGTAAAACGAACATACAGCCAATAATACAGTAGAAAAAAAACAAATCTATATACAAAGAGTACAAATGAGGTAGGATAAGGAAGGTAAGGCAATAAATAGGCCATGGTGGCAAAGTAATTACAATATAGCATTTAAACACTGGAATGGTAGATGTGCAGTAGATGAATGTGTAATGTAGAAAAACTGGGGTGCAAAGGAACAAGATAAATAAATAAATGCGGTAGGGGATGAGGTAGTTGGTTGGGCTATTTACAGATGGGCTATATACAGGTGCAGGGGTCTGTGAACTGCTCTGACAGCTGGTGCTTAAAGCTGGTGAGGGAGATAAGTGTCTCCAGTTTCAGAGATTTTTGTAGTTCGTTCCAGTCATTGGCAAGGAGGAATTGGCTTTGGGGGTGACCAGTGAGATGTACCTGCTGGAGCGAGTGCTAAGGGTTGGTGCTGCTATGGTGACCAGCGAGCTGAGATAAGGCGGGACTTTACCTAGCAGGGACTAGATGACCTGGAGCCAGTGGGTATGGCGACGAGTATAAAGCGAGGCCCAGCCAACGAGAGCGTACAGGTCGCAGTGGTGGGTGGTATATGGGGCTTTGGTAACAAAACGGATGGCACTGTGATAGACTGCATCCAATTTGTTGAGTAGAGTATTGGAGGCTATTTTGTAAATGACATCACCAAAGTCGAGGATCGGTAGGATGGTCAGTTTTACGAGGGTATGTTTGGCAGCATAAGTGAAGGATGCTTTGTTGCGAAATAGGAAGCCAATTCTAGATTTAATTTTAGATTGGAGATGTTTGATGTGAGTCTGGAAGGAGAGTTTACAGTCTAACCAGACACCTAAATATTTGTAGTTGTCCACATAATCTAAGACAGAACCATCCAGAGTAGTGATGCTGGACGGGGGGACAGGTGCGGCCAGCGATCGGTTGAAGACCATGCATTTAGTTTTACTTGTGTTTAAGAGCAGTTGTAGGCCATGGAAGGAGAGTTGTATGGCATTGAAGCTTGTCTGGAGGTTAGTTAACACAGCATCCAAAGAGGGGCCAGAAGTATACAGAATGGTGTCGTCTGCGTAGAGGTGGATCAGAGACTTATGCTTATGTTTGTCTCCCAAATGACAGATGATACTTGCAGTAAACATTTTGTAGAGTACTTTGGTAACCACCTTGCCAAAGCTACAGTGTGTACACTGTTGTCAATCATGTTAATTTGTTTATAACTGTGCATAATTACTATATGTTTCACATTATAACATTTTGTCCGGGAAAGCCGACCAATCTCAAAAAATAGCATACAGGTCGCAATGGTGGGTAGTATATGTGGCTTTGGTGACAAAACGTATGGCACTGTGATAGACTGTATCCAATTTGCTGAGTAGTGTTGGAGGCTATTTTGTAAATGACATCGCCGAAGTCAAGGATAGGTAGGATAGACAGTTTACGAGGGTATGTTTGGCAGTATGAGTGAAGGAGTCTGTTGCGAAATTGGAAGCCGAATCTAGATTTAACTTTGGATTGGAGATGCTTAATGTGAGTCTCGAAGGAGAGTTTACAGTCTAGCCAGACACCTAGGTATTTATAGTTGTCCACATATTCTAAGTCAGAACCGTCCAGAGTAGTGATGCTAGTCGGGCGTATGGCACTGTGATAGACTGTATCCAATTTGCTGAGTAGTGTTGGAGGCTATTTTGTAAATGACATCGCCGAAGTCAAGGATAGGTAGGATAGACAGTTTACGAGGGTATGTTTGGCAGTATGAGTGAAGGAGTCTGTTGCGAAATTGGAAGCCGAATCTAGATTTAACTTTGGATTGGAGATGCTTAATGTGAGTCTCGAAGGAGAGTTTACAGTCTAGCCAGACACCTAGGTATTTATAGTTGTCCACATATTCTAAGTCAGAACCGTCCAGAGTAGTGATGCTAGTCGGGCGGGCAGGTGCGGGCAGCGATCGGTTGAAGAGCATGTTTTGCGTTTTACTAGCATTTAAGAGCAGTTGGAAGCCACGGAAGGTGTATTGTATGGCGTTGAAGCTCGTTTGGAGGTTTGTTAACAGTGTCTAAAGAAGGGCCAGATGTATACAGAATGGTGTCGTCTGCGTAGAGGTGGATCAAAGAATCACCCGCAGCAAGAGCGAAATCATTGATATATATACAGAGAATTGAACCCTGTGGCACCTCCATAGAGACTGCCAGAGGTCCGGACAACAGGCCCTCCGATTTGACACACTGAATTCTGAGAAGTAGTTAGTAAACCAGGCGAGGCAGTCATTAGAGAAACCAAGGCTGTTGAGTCTGCCAATAAGAATACGGTGATTGAGTTTCGAAAGCCTTGGCCAGGTTGATGAAGACGGCTGCACAGTACTGTCTGTAGGCCGCACGAGGTAAAAGGTTTAAATTACTGCACGGTCTGTTCACTCCAGTATGGCAATTATTTAAATTAGGACCAGCTGAACATACCAAAACCAGTACACAGAAATTTCAAGAATTAAAATAATTTCCTGCATTTTAAAGGCCCAATGCAGCGGTTTATCTAAAAATCTAATAATTGATGCACTATGCAGAAATAGCTTTGGCCTTTTCCTGGTTGCTAAAATTCAAACAGGTCACCTAATTTCAGTTTGTGACAAGGTATAGTGTAGAGAACCATTGTTTCATCTAAACCTATCATGCCCTGGCCATAGAGAGCCCTCTGGGTGCTCTATGGTGTGTTAGGTCAGGGTTTTCTAGAGGTTGTTTTGGTTTGGTTCCCAATTAGAGGCAGCTGTTTGTTGCCTCTAATTGGGAATCCTATATAGGTGGGTTATTGAATGTGTTTCGTTGCATGTACACCGTATGTGACTTTTGTGAAGTTTCACTAATCTTTCAATTAAAAAGATGTGGAACGCAACACACGCTGCTACTTGGTCCTCTCCTTCCTTGGATCGTGACAATCGCAAATATATTTAACACAAAATATTGTATTTTCACTGTTTGAAGCTGGGTGTTCAAAACTGAACATCTGTCATTTCCTGGTTGCTAAATTGCAACACGTCGCTCAAGTTAAGTTGATGAAACAAGCACTGAATAGTGTAGGGAATCCTTGTCCCATCAATCACTGAATTATATTTTCATGAAGGTCTCAAGCAAGAGTGCCATGTTACAGGAAAACAGAATGCAGGAGAGATTTGTTTTAACACAGCCTAGTGTTGCAAGTCATCTAGCTTCCACATTATGTGTTTGAGAGTCAGAGCCTTCATTGAGGGTCATAATAGCGCCAACATTCAAAAGTTAGCGCTACAGGAAAAGAAAATGTTTCCCCATGTAGTCGATTAGTACCACAAAGAGCCTCACAAATAAATTTTTAAAAATGTTTATTTTGCTCATGTACAAAAAAGGTGTAAAAGCAGAAAATGAGGAATGTACACAGGTTACACCTGTAACATTCACTTGACTCAACATGCATACAGACAAAATAAAATCAATTCCCTAAATGTGCTTCTTTAAAACCCAAGCAGCAGGTTCATGCACCTTTCACAGATTTAGTTAAGCAGCACTGTAATCATGGACCTCTTCAGAACTTTCAAACGTTTTTAAAACTAAGGTCTAGTGTACTAGAACACTAGACCAGTGGGTAGCTGGCTGCCGTGGCGATGCCACAGTGGTTCTTCCTGTCTTTGGCAATGTGGATGTAGCCTTTGTCTCCCCACTTCTCGCTCCAGCTGAGGAAAAGACACATGTTAGTCCCACAGTTCTAGTTAGTAGGAAATTATACAATGAGATGGACTGCTGCTTTAGAGAAATGTATAACTTACACCATAGTGTCAGGACAACACCAACACTGTATTCAAATAAAGGCAATGGTAATGTAGAGGCATATTCCCTGATGAAGAAATTAACCATTCCCGTAGTGGTGACGTAACAAACATCCTATGTACTGTACCTGTTCTTGACAATCCAGAATTTCTTGCCATCTACATCCTCTCCTTCGAAACCGTATCCCACCACCAGAACTCCATGGTCAAGCTGCTCACTGCTGCACTCCTCCTCATAGTAGATCCCTACAGGGAGAGGACATAGTTAAATTAGTGGGCTAAGATGCTGGGTTTACCTCAGTATGTAAAACCACCTGATCAAAGCTAAAGGTAGCTATATAGAAGTATTGGTAACAATTTACTTGAAAGACAGTAGTTGAAAGACAAGACCATTTGTAAATCTTAGCAACAGTGTGAAAAGGACAGACCAGAACAGCTCACTGCTAATCAAAAATATGAGGTAAGGAATCCAATCCTTGCAAATATTGTTACATGTCATTTAAGTTGAATTGCTACTCACCAGACTGGTAGAACTGGAAGGAGTCGTGGCTGCCATCGATGGCGACAGAGACGGGGCCGACAGACGCCACAGCCTTCATCAGAGCGTGCTCCTTGCCACTGGGGATGTCCACGGCCGGTTTCATTGACAACACTGAACTCTGGTTGGTAGTGGCAAAGATCATCATCCTGAGTAACCAGAGAAGACCAACGGCCATGATTAGTAATAAACATAATACAATTATTCAAATAAGTCAATCATCCTTGGAGACAAATCCCACTGCAAAGTTCTAAGTCCTTCCAAAATTACAACCATAGGAGTTGATTCTACAGCAAAAGTGGACAATCTAGGACCAGGCTAAAAGAACAGGGCCTTACTTTCAATAAATGCATCTTCATACACTATTATATTTGAATTCAGACTAATAGAACACAGGGCCTTACCGTGCCCAGATAGGGGTAGGACGCCTCTGTGTCCAGGCCGGCGTTGTCCTTTACATACTGGAACGCCTGGTCCATGAAACCTCCATTACAGCCCTCGTTGCCCTGGGGTCTGGAGCAGTCCACCAGGTTCTGTTCACTCAGAGACACCAGATTGCCAGTCTTCCTGAAATGCTGGCCCTCTATGGCCCCGGTGGAACTGAACGACCAGCAAGACCCACATGAGCCCTGAGGGGGAAAGATGGTTAAACATCTTGTTAGTATTTCATGTCAGAACATACTGACATGTGGATATTAAGCCAGTGTAGGTAAGTAATAACTAGTTAATAAACCATCTGTATCTGTATACACAATTTGCCACCTTATCTTCTGTATACTGTAAATTACAATCATGGTAGCCAGCACGCAAAAGAGCCAGACAGTTCTCTGGGAGGTCTGCATTTATTTAGTGACACAGCAGTGTGTGTGGATATGAGTCATGACTCATGAGTGAGTCAGGTCTCACCTGGTCCTTGACGGGAGTGACGTAGCCCTTCTCTCTCCAGTCCACAGCTTCAGGGGCCTGCAGGTATTTGGGTTCCATGAACAGAGAGCCCTTGAACTTCCTCTCAGTCGTCTGCTTGTAGCCGTTCATGAGCTGCCGGAACTCTTCGTTGGTCTAGGGAGGAAGAAATCAGAACATGTTGAAACATAATGTCTTCCCTGGGCAGATGTGGTTTGTAATTTACCATCTGAATGGGAAAATAAGTCAAATTTTATTAGTCACATACAACAGGTGTAGACCTTAGAGTGAAATGCTTACTTACGAGACCCTAACCAACAATGCAGTTTAAAAAAAATACAGATAAGAATAAAAGTAACAAGTAATTAAAGAGCAGCAGTGAAATAACAGCGAGACTATATACAGGGGGGTACCGGTACAGAGTCACCGGTTATTTTAGGTAGTATGTACACGTAGGTAGAGTTATTACAGTGACTATGCATAGACGACAGAGAGAACCAGTGGTGTAAAGGGGGGTGGGGGCACTGCAAATAGTCAGAGTAGCCATTTGACTAGATTTTCAGGAGTCTTATGGCCTCTTGGACCTAGACTTGGCGCTCCGGTACCGCTTGCCGTGCGGTAGCAGAGAGAACCGTCTATGACTAGGTTGGCTGGAGTCTTTGACAATTGTAGGGCCTTCCTCTGACACCGCCTGGTATAGAGGTCCTGGATGGCAGGAAGCTTAGCCGCAGTGATGTACTGGGCCGTTCGTACTACCCTCTGTAGTGCCTTGCGGTCAGAGGCCAAGCAGTTGCCATACCAGGCAGTGATGCAACCAGTCAGGATGCTCTTGATGGTGCTTGTAGAACCTTTTGAGGATCTGAGGACCCATGCCAAATCTTTTCAGTTTCCTGGGGGATAGTTTTTGTCGTGCCCCCTTTACAACAGTCTTGGTGTGCTTGGATCATGTTAGTTTGTTGGGGATGTGGACACCAAGGAACTTGAAGCTCTCAACCTGCTCCACTGCAGCCCTGTCGATAAGAATGGGGTCGTGCTCGAAATGTAGGTTTTTTTAAAGTCTTATGACTGTTTAAAAAGTGTGCACTGAACCATGATTCTAGTGTGCATCTTTAAGACGGAGTAGGTTTCAATTCCCTTCCCAAGATAACTATTCCATTCCTGCTTGATAGTTCAACAAACCTAAACTGAGAGTCTGAATACATTCCAGCTTTCATTGTCATTGCTGATACCTGTGTGTTGTCAAAGTGCCTGTGAAATAGGTCATACTATATGTGCTTTAGCAAATCTACAGCATGAAAACAAAAACGTTCAGCTACAGCACACACAGTATGGGAAAGGGCTGCTGAAATGCATCTCCTGCTAAACAGTAAATTGTCTCAGCAACAGTGCTCGACTTGGACAGGAGCTCACTGGAACTGATACAGGCACAAACTTTCTACCGCTTGAGTTTCTGCACCTCATAGAATATTAGCTCAAAAGTACTGCAGAGTTCCTGCACAAATATATACAGTACTGGCCCCCAGAATGAGTACCGGCACCCATTTCATCCACATCAAGCACTGTTCAGCAAGGTGGTTCGTACCATGTCACCGAACTGGTTCATGCCCAGACGGTAGGAGTGTTTTCCCATAGAGTGGTCCAGGTTGTGCATCTCAATCTTCTTCAGGTTTTTCTCCCAAATCATCCTCCTCCAGCCCTCCTCTCTCTGTAACAATGAGTGAGAAACAATCAGAAAATATACACAATCATATACTGTCCCAGAACTATGGGCACAATCCATGCAATTAATGATATACTGCATTAGGTGTAATTTACAGCTACATGTATGCACCAATTGATCAATTTGAGCCTTGTTGAGAGCAGTAGAGGCTGGCGGGGAGCTATAGGAGGACAGGCTCATTGTATTGGCTGTAATAGAATTAATGGAACGGAGTGACGTGGTTGCCAAATGTTTGATACCATTCCAATAAGTCCATTCCAGCCTTTACACTGAGCCCGTCCTCCTATAGCTACTCCCACCAGCCTCCACTTGTTGGGAGCTACTGAGGGTTTCCTATGAGGATGTGTTCCCCTGCTTGTGCTTAAACACCCACCTCATGGTAGTTCTTGCTGTGCCAGTTCTTCCACAAGTGCCAGTGGCCCTCCAACTGAGAGTCAAACATAGGGGCCGCATACACAGCACTCATACAGAGCACCAACACTGCCAAGTACAGCGACATCATGGTCAAACAGCTGTGGAGAGAGAGCAGAGCACAGTCAGCCTTGTATTTTAAGTGTAAAGAAGCTATATAAGATGTTGAATTTGCACCTTTGAAACAATGGCAGATCTTCAATGTTATATACAACAACCAAAAGTCTGGGCAGCACCTCCTACTGGAGAGTTGATCTACAGCTATCCATTTGGTCTCCCATCCAGGGTTTTAGCTTTGACACGGACTACTGCTAATGTGCTATCGTGTGAATGATTGACTGCATCACTTTCTACAAGAAACATGGTGTTGAAAATCCCTTATTGTTTGCATAGTCAACTTACACACACTTATCCCATCAGACAGGCCACCAGGGGTCTAGTCATAGTCCCCAAATCCAGAACAAATTCAAGAAAACATACAATATTATATAGAGCCCTTACTACATGGAACTTCCATCTCATAATGCTCAAATAAACAGCAAACCTGGTTTCAAAAAAACATAAAGCAACACATCATGGCACAACCCCTCTCCGCTATTTGACCTAGATAGTGTGTGTATGCATTGATATGTAGGCTACATGTGCCTTTTTAAAAATGTATGTAGTTCTGTCCTTGTCTAATGATGTTCTGTATTATGTTTCATGTGTGGATCCCAGGAAGAGTAGCTGCTGCTTTTGCAACAGCTAATGGGGATCTTAAAAGAATAACAATCTAAAAAAATAAAAGTATCAAAGTCATTCCAAAGGGTAGCTTTAACAGAGAAAATGAAATGTAACCATCCTTTATCAGTCATATCAATGGTAATAGTTATGCCAATAAAGGACTTGTGAAGTCATCAGCAGCTACTGTTTTAATTCAACCTAGGGTTCACAAACACATCACCTTGCACTTTCACCATCCTGTGAAGTTTATTCACCATAATTGATTTAATCTGCAGCCTAATAAACTGCATGCTTTCCCAGCGAGTAGTAGTGTGAGGTCCACACTACGACTCCAAGTTCACTTCGATATGATGGTTATTATATCAATATTTGGTCATAAAAGCATTCTCACCAACAAACGTTGCAGTGACACAAAAATACCACCTTGTCTAGCATATCGTGTTGACATTTGGAAAGTTTATCGAAAAGTGATGTTTCCATCAGGCTTGACATTAAGTCACATTTATCCTACATGTACTTTACTCGCATAACACCGTTGGATGGAAGTGGTATGTGAGAAGAAAAAGATTCCAAGCCGCCTCTTTACTAGGCTACTACACTGCCGGTGTTCCAAATTATATAAAGTAAAGTTGATATTCGAGGGAATGTTTGGTAACAGCCGTCAGAAAAAGCAAGGCCCTAGTAAATGTCCATAACCCAAATTCCAAAACATAATCTAGAGCCATACTTACTTTTTCCCGTCAATTTGCAGTCGCAGTGTGATGATTTCTGCTGTTGTTGTGTAGCCAGTGTCTCCTAGACAGGACGCTTTATACAGCCAGCTATATGTCCTATAGTGAGGGGGGACGGGGGGCTGGCTTGTGATTGGCTGAAAGGGGACCGTATATCACACAACGGGGCCTGTGATTAGTTGAAAGATACCTTTAAAAATCTCAGGTCCCGCCCCGAGTAAATAGACCAGCATGTGATTCCTGCCCACTTGATCGTTTTCATCAACTCTCTAAAGATGAAACATCCAATTTGATTAAACATCTTTAGGGAGTTGATTAGATTACTGGGAAACAAAAGGGTAAAAAGATACATTATATTCCTTCATTTTCGGTTACTTTCTAACGGTTCTATCATCATGTGGCGGCGCCGAGGAGATGAGAGCATGGCACGCTGATGCTCACACAGCAATGACAAAGAAATTACCCCCCAAAACGCTAAACATGTTAATTGAACAATAATGACATGAATTTAGGAAGAAAGGTTACATGTAGTCTAGTACCTGTAACTGGCCAACAACAAACGCCACATATTGTCCTGCTCTGTGAAGCATACAGCAGCTTCAGTGTTTGTTCAACCATGTCCTAATATGATAGATTCAGATAATAGCCTGACGTTGAGAGAATGAACCAATTAACCTACATTTATCTAGCTAAAATTAATCAGATTATCTGCATTCTTTACATTCTGATTAATTCGTGTGTGATAACCTGCTGTGTCAAGTAAGTTCTGATGGGCTTGTAAATCATTTATTTGTGTAAATAATCGTTCCAATTACATTAGAAGGTGTCTTACAAGCCTTTCAGTGTTTTTCTCCCTCTTCTACACATTCTCTTTTGGTTTTCTTTTTAAACATTGATAATATTGTTTTGTATTTTTTTTATAGCTCATACAGAATAACTTACAACACATGTATGTAACTATTTTAATTATTAAACCCACTGAATCAAACCCCAAAGAAAACACACTAATCAATACATTGTTTCTAAACAAATATCTATTGTGTAATGTCACTTTTGCCTTGTCAGCTTTAGGAAATACTGCCTGTCAACCAAACACATTCACACAGGAAGAAGGGGAGGGATGGATTCTCTTCTTGGGCAGCTGCTGAATCTATGTGGTTACTGATAGGGCAGACACACACACACACACACACACACACACACACACACACACACACTGTAGATATGTGGTTAGTAATAGGACTCCTTGATTGGTATTGGTGTGTCTACAAAAACGGTACAGGGAAATCAATGAATGGATGGGTACTGAACTATTCATTCGTTTTTTTAAAGATAACTATTAGTTCCTAGTATTGATCGATCATACCAAGAATAATGTTTTGATAACAATGCAGTAATGTATACATGCAATACCATACTTTTGATTACATTCTAACAGAAACAGATGCACTTACTCCACCTGTCAGACATGAAGTATACTGCAGGCAATGTAACATGGTCATGACCATAGAGTTGAATAAATAGTTGAATACAAGGCATTTGGAAAGTGTTCAGACCCCTTGACTTTTTCCACATTTTGTTACGTTACAGCCTTATTCTAAAGTTTAAATGTATTTGGCTAAGGTGTATGTACACTTCTGATTTCAACTGTCGGAAGTTTACATACACCTTAGCCAAATACATTTAAATTCAGTTTTTCACAAATCCTGACATTTAATCCTAGTAAAAATGTCCTGTCTTGGGTCAGTTAGGATCATCACTTTATTTTAAGAATGTGAAATGTCAGAATAATAGTAGAGAGAATGATTTATTTCAGCTTTTGTTTCTTTCATCACATTCCCAGTGGGTCAGAAGTTTACATACACTCAATTAGTATTTGGTAGCATTGCCTTTAAATTGTTTAACTTGGGTCAACGGTTTCAGGTAGCCTTCGACAAGCTTCCCACAATAAGTTGGTTGAATTTTGACCCATTCCTCCTGACAGAGCTGGTGTAACTCAGTCAGGTTTGTAGGCCTCCTTGCTCGCACACACTTTTTCAGTTCTGCCCACAACTTTTGTATGGAATTGAGGTCAGGGCTTTGTGATGGCCATTCCAATACCTTGACTTTGTTCTCCTTAAGCCATTTTGCCACAACTTTGGAAGTATGCTTGGGGTCATTGTCCATTTGGAAGACCCATTTGCGACCAAGCTTTAACTTCCTGACTGATGTCTTGGGATGTTGTTTCAATATATCCACATAATTTTCCTCCCTCGTGATGCCATCTATTTTGAGAAGTGCACCGGTCCCTCCTGCAGCATAGCACTACCCACAACATGATGCTGCCACCTCCATGCTTCACGTTGGGATGGTGTTCTTCGGCTTGCAAGCCTCCCCCTTTTTCCTCCAAACATAACGATGGTCATTATGGCCAAACAGTTCTATTTTTGTTTCATCAGACCAGAGGACATTTCTCCAAAATGTACCATCTTTGTCCCCATGTAGTAGTCTGGCTTCTTCCTTGCTGAGCAGCCTTTCGGGTTATGTTGATATAGGACTCGTTTTACTGTGGATATAGATACTTTTGTACCTGTTTCCATCCAGCATCTTCACAAGGTCCTTTGCTGTTGTTCTGAGATTTGCACTTTTCTCCCCAAAACGTTCATCTGTAGGAAACAGAACGCGTCTCCTTCCTGAGCGGTATGACGGCAGCGTGGACCCATGGTGTTTATACTTGCGTACTATTGCTTGTACAGATGAACGTGGTACCTTCAGGCATTTGGAAATTTCTCCCAAGGATGAACCAGACTTGTGGATGTCTGTCATTTCTTTTCTGAGGTCTTGGCTGATTTCTTTTGATTTTCCCATGATGTCAAGCAAAGAGGCACTGAGTTTGAAGGTAGGCCTTGAAATATATCCACAGGTACACCTCCAAATTATGTTAATTAGCCTATCAGAAGCTTCTAAAGCCATGACATCATTACCTGGAATTTTCCAAGCTGTTTAAAGGCACACACAACTTAATGTAAGTAAACTTCTGACTCACTGGAATTGTGATACAGTGAATTATAAGTGAAATAATCTGTCTGTAAACAATTGTTTAGAAAAATGACTTGTGTCATGCACAAAGTAGATGTCCTGAACGACTTGCCAAAACTATAGTTTGTTAACAAGAAATTTGTGGAGTGGTTGAAAAACGAGATTTAATGACTCCAACCTAAGTGTACGTAAACTTCCGACTTCAACTGTATAAAACACAGGCAAATCCCATTTTGACTGCACTGGGCCTTTAAATTATTAAGACGCATCCTACGTGTCTTACAGTGAACCAAGATTAGTTTGGATCACTAAACTGAGGGACCAACCCCCTCATGGACCAAATATAACCCCAATGGAGGGTTGTTGTGTCATTTGCACTGGTTGACCTAAAGCATGTTTTGAATAAAACCCAACGTAAAAATCCCTCCAGTTGTTGTCCATGTTGTGTTGCTGACTCACCAGCATGAGTCTATATGGGTATGGGTATAACTAACCCAAGATATACAACAGCCTGTCATTTCCAATGGGAGCAAATTAATCAGAGTGGGCAGCACAAGCAAGGAGATGGGCAGAGCCAAGCACGAGCTAGCGAGAGCCTTTTGGCGCATTCTAGCATGTATTTGTATGTTTCCGTCAGGGAATGCCTACCCTGTGAAGTGCGTGTGCAATAACTCAATTCACCCTTGCACTCCTTCTAAACAACGCAATTTTATAAAACTTTGGCAAAGGATCGAGTCTACAAAACTTAGTCCACTCTGTTTGTAACATATTGTAGTTTTTCAAACTGAAAACTTTATTGAGAGCAAATGTTTTATCGATGAGAAAATTAGCAGAATGTTGGCCAAAATCTTTGTTGCGCCATCTTCTCCCACTGCCCGCCACTGGGCTTCTTCTCACCACCATATTGAGTGGAAAAGTCAACCAGATACTTCACATTTATATATCCGGTAAAATATCTGTCTAATATTTATATCTGTGGCTCAATACAGTCTGTCAAACCATGAGAAACTTTGGTTTCTGATATTAACAAGAGCAGGTGGTGAATTGGTAATTCTTTGCTCTTACTTCTCAATCCTTTATGATCCTTAAATACTAATTTGACATGGGTGCTAAAGAAAACACGAGGTACTTTTAGTAAAAATGTATAGTACTCTGGTAACCACCATGCCAAAGCTATGTACTGTATGCAGTGGTGACCTGTCATTCAGGGCAGGGGGGCTTGCCTGTTTTGCTTGTTATTTTGGCATTAATACGTGTCACATATCAGTTTGCAAACAATGTAAAAAAAAAAAATACGTTAATAAAGCCGTATACAAACATGGTCTTTTTTTTTATTTCTTGATTAAAGCAGCTCCAAAATGCAAGTGTTTCAGCCTAGCTCAGTGCTTTCTGTGGTGTGGGGCTAGCCAGCAGGCAATACAGAGCATTGTGCCTGATTGGCTCAGTTTTCTGTCATGATTGGCTCAGTTTTCTGTCACTCATGGGACAGTCGGTCACCCCCAATTCTAAGGTTAGAGCTCGAAAATGTTTACAGTTATATTAGAAGTGCCCATCCAAGAAGGCTCATTGGCCACAGATAGAATGACATCAAATCATGTTCTATCTACAGTAGCTTTGATTGGACTGATCATGTCAACATCATACCTTCAAAATCTTAGCTAGCAAGCTAGCAGTCATCACTGTGAATCAAGTCAACAATCAAATCCTTTTCAATCCTTGTCATATGAAGAGAAATTAGAGATAAAATGTCTCGGTGCTCATCGGCCATTGGACATAAACATTACACAACAAGTTGGAAATTGCAAATTCAACAATGAGTGGTTTGGGAAGGAATCAGTGGCTAACTGTGAATTCAAGACAACTGGGAACTCGGGAAAAACGAGCTACGACTGGGGAAATACGTTTTGAACGGTCATTCTAATCTGGATTGTAAATCCGGCATCTTTCTCTTTGATGACAAAATCTGCCCACGAAGAACCACCGCGCCACTGTCCTGTTCAAGCACATCACAACGTTTTGTTTTGTTTCGTTTCATTCATGTGACCGACCAATACTGGTTCATAACATGTGAAAGACCAATACCTCACAAGGCTTCTTCTCTCTAAGTGGAGACCTTGAAAATGAAATATTTTTGTTCTCAAAACAAGGTCCGGGCGTACTGCCAAATTGTAGATACTGATAAGTGAGGATTCGTTCAATCAGTCACTTGCATGAACACAGAAATTTGTTTTTTGAACAGCACATGAATAGAACACAAAAATGAGTTATAAGAAAACCACATTTATAAAATTTCCATCACATGTCACAATGCTTTTGAAAAGCCAGACCAGCAAAAAGGAGGCCTGTCTGGACAATGCCTCTAGTAGTCATCAGCATGTATCAAAAATGTGTGATGATGACAGTACTCAAATAGGGGCCCTGTTATCAATGTGTTGTTGTTGATCTTGTCATGCAAATTAGGTTTGAGTTACTTAGTTACTCTACTTGGTGATAAGATCACATCTTATCTTAATGATTTTACAGCATTGCAATGCATGTCTGTTCCAAATCAAACTTTATTTATAGCGCAAATTTCTTACAGGGGATGCATTTCAAAGTGCTTTACAAATAAAATAAACGTTGGGAAAATAAACACAATACATTTCTAAATGAGACAAATGAAAATAGTAAAATAATAATAAAATAACAGTGGACATGAGAGACTAATGCATTAAAATAAAAATAAATAATATATATATAGAATGGGATAAAATATATAAAACAGATAACATGACTAAAAGCACCCTAAGTAAAAGCACAGCTAAAATATATATCTTTCTTAAAAATGTCAAAGGTATCAGGGTCTGTGGATGGGGAACATAGTTTTGGGTATTGGGTAAGAACATTACAATCTAAATAGCATAGCAAAGCCTGCTTTTCCCCGTGAGTCATTTCGCTTTAGACAAGACATTATAAATTCTACAGATATCATGAAGAGCAACCAGAAAAGACCAGTTCAGACCAGTTCTGCCATTACAAACACACCCATAAAAACAGTATAGGGGTATTGATCAGGTGATGTCATAGTTATCAATATATCACAACTACTTAATGACATACATTGTCATACCACTTGAAATGGGCCTTAATATAATGTGTCTCTTGTTTCAACTGTGTGCTTCACCAATGATTCAAATACAGTGGATGGGAGACGTCAAATCATTCATGTGAATGGACTTGGTGTCCCATGGAGCCACATACTTCAGTGAATGGGAGACGTTGTGGGTGCATCTTGAATGGGGAGCTGTTTTAGTTAACAAAAGTTGATCTTAAGGGAGTAGTTGATGCTTTCTTTATACGTGTGAAGAGGTTAGCATAAGTATCAGCTTTCTCCTGTATAAGAAAACGGGTATATCAAACGGTTGTTGCTCTGCCCCTATTAGCTGTAATGAATGACTTTACTGGAAGTGGAACATCAAGCTAAACGAAACAAGTTGGACTATTCAAGTAAAGTGTTCATTTTTACTTGTTACACATTTGTGACTTTCTCAGCAGTGTGTGTGTGTCAGATAGAACAGATTGTCCTACAACTCCTCTCTCCATCGTGAGGCATAGAAGTCTCTACAACACTAGGCTGTTGTCTCCACATTACCATGCACTGCCTTTAATCAACACACAAACACTAGCTGCAGATATAAAGCAGTATAGAGGAAACAGACACAGCTGTACTTTTCTCTCTTCCTGGTGCTTTCCCTCCCTTTCAGGGACAAACTCAGTCACTCTCAGTGGCTCTGAGCTCCACACATAAGGCTCCAGTTAGAAATCGACTGTACCTCAGATTATTAGGTTAGAGCGTTAAATAGTCATATGTACAGGGTTGCAGATGTAATTACATTGTACAGTGAAATTCTTAAGCTCCGAGCTCCAACAATGCAGAAAGTGAAAAATAAATAAAAATAGATATAATAAAATAGATATTAATAATATATACATATTAACAACTGTGGAAATGATAAATGTCCATTTGGGGGAGCAGCGGCAGGTAGCTGACTAGGGTATATATATATATATATCCTGTGTCTATAACAGTGTTGTAAACACATAGACATACCAGCAGTAAGCATAAACTGACTTCTTATGTGCTAGTAAAGATTAAAATAAACTGAATGCTGAAGGACAAATGTCTCTTCACATACTGTTGTGTTAGCAAAGTAACAGAAACTCCTGGAGTACGTATGTAGGCCGTACAAGGTTTTAAATTACTGTAAGGTATTTAAATTAGGACCAGCTAGACATACCAAATACAGTACACAGAAACGTCACTAACAACAACAACAGTACATTTTGAAATGAATTTCCTGCATTTTAAAGGCCTAATGCAGCTGTTTTTATCTACAAATCTAGTCATTTCTGGGTAATAATTAAAGATGCAATATGCAGAAATAGCTCTGGCCATTTCCTGGTTGCTAAAATTCTAACAGTTTGCAACAAAACAAGTATAGCGTAAACATCGGTGAAATATATGTTCCATAACCAAAAATATTGATGACTAAAGTTAAGAACGGGAAGCATAGAAATAGCACACATAGAAAACAGAGCTACCACTTCTTAGACTTGCTTTCAATGAGAATGACCCACATTTCTATGTGAACAAGGTACGGTTGCCCCAAAAAGTTACATATTGCAGCCTTACTGTAATGGTTTTCCATTAAAGTGGTCATAGAGAATTTTGTATTTAGCAAAAACCTATTTGTCAAGCAAGAATGTCGCTAGGACTGTCTTGGAGTGGTCTGAGTGGGGAGGGGAAGGGCACCAAAGTGGTGCATTAACCACAGTGTGTCTCAATCCACCAGAGATGAAGGGCCTAATGGGGAGGGAAATGTAGCCTAACCTGAAAACGAGCTTCTATTGGAAGAGAAGTTTGGAACTGGTCTATTAACTGATACTGCAACTTCACTCATGCAAAACCTGCTGATTAAAACATCCTGTGTTGATGCTACCAAAACCTGCGGGCTCTCCTTCACCGCAGCCAACGTGAGTAAAAATTTTTATATGTTAAGCCTCGCAAGGCTGCTGGCCCAGATGGCATCCCTGGCCGCGTCCTCAGAGCATGCGCAGACCAGCTGGCTGGTGTGTTTACGGACATATTTAATCAAACCTTATCCCAGTCTGCTGTTCCCACATGCTTCAAGAGGGCCACCATTGTTCCTGTTCCCAAGAAAGCTAAGGTAACTGAGCTAAATGACTATCGCCACGTAGCACTCACTTCCGTCATCATGAAGTGCTTTGAGAGACTAGTCAAGGATCATATCACCTCCATCCTGCCAGACACCCTGGACCCACTCCAAATTGCTTACCATCCCAATAGGTCCACAGACGACGCAATCACACTGCCCTAACCCATCTGGACAAGAGGAATACATATGTAAGAATGCTGTTCACCGACTACAGCTCAGCATTTATCATAGTACCCTCCAAACTCACACCCACAAGGGTGCGTTCTCAGCCCTCTCCTGTACTCCCTGTTCACCCATGACTGCGTGGCCAAGCACGCCTCCAACTCAATCATCAAGTTTGCAGACGACACTACAGTGGTAGGCTTGATTACCAACAACGACGAGACGGCCTACAGGGAGGAGGTGAGGGCCCTCGGAGTGTGGTGTCAGGAAAACAACCTCCCACTCAACGTCAACAAAACAAAGGAGAGCCACTGCCTGTTCACCCCCGCTATCATCCAGAAGGCGAGGTCAGTACAGGTGCGTCAAAGCTGGGACCGAGAGACTGAAAAACAGCTTCTATCTCAAGACCATCAGACTGTTAAACAGCCATCACTAACACGGAGTGGCTGCTGCCAACATACGGACTCAAATCTCTAGCCACTTTAAACAATGCCACTTTATATGTTTACATATCCTACATTACTCATCTCACATGTATATACTGTACTGTATACCATCTACTGCATCTTGCCTATGCCGTTTGGCCATCGCTCATCCATATATGTACGCACTCGTATTCATTCCTTTACACTTGTGTGTACAAGGTAGTTGTGAAATTGTTAGATTACTTGTTAGATACTACTGCATGGTCGGAACTAGAAGCACAAGCATTTCACTACACTTGCATTAACATCTGCATATGACAATTTGATTTTGATTAGATTGTATTTTCAACCAGCAGCTATTGGGAAATAACAGCTGAAAGGATTTGATACAGAGTTTTGACTGCACATGGCCTTCAACTAGGTTTGCCATTACTCATGGCCTCTGGAAAGTTAGAAAACGAGGGTGTAACGGTCTTAAGGACAACATAGGAAATACAATGAGTGTGAAAATGTTTAATACAATCTGCCTCAAAGCATGATTGTTTAAATGTAAGAACCCATTTGGTTGGCTTGCCACTTTAATCTTTTGTATATAAAAACTTGTGTAGGCGAACATGACGACAATTGAAAGGTCAATAGTGTCAACGTGCGAGCAAATATCTTAGACCAATCTGTATAGGCTTTTATCCATAAGGCATAAAACAAGCCTTTGTACAGCTTGTCTGAGCCAGAACAGTCCATTAGGACAAGCCCATCTTGTCTCTAGAGTGAAGCAACTTGATGTACAAGTACACCCACTGATAGTCGTACGCCCCCCAAGCCATCTTAATGCCAAGCAGAGGTTTCAAGTATTCACAACTGGGCATCAAACCCCCCACAATCTTTAAAAGGTGCAACACAGGATCTGTTTAGAATTTTTGCAGTTTTTCCCTAAGACTGTCCATAATAATCTGCAGTAACAGTGGAATGAGTCAATTACTGACCTGCCAGTGTTGGTTAGTCTAATGATTTCTCCTGCCGCAATGGCATCGGTTGTCAAAATGGGAAAGCAGTTTTGGCTGTGTTATGTAGTGATATTGGGTCAAGTCACCCTGCGGTTTCCTGGTGGCTAAAATTCCTGTTCGCTCAATTTAATAAGAAATAAAAAGTAGGGAATCATTGTACAGACCAAAGAAAATCACTGAAATCTACAGTTTAAGTCTCAAGCAGGAGTGGTGTGTTACAGGGAAATGGGATGCAGTGGAGATTTGTTTTGAACACAGCCAAGTCCTGTTGCAATTCACCTAGCTTCCACATGACATGTTTGTGTTCGAGAGTCAGCGCCAACATTCAAAAGTTAACGCTACATAATAGGAAAATTTAGATGATTAGTACCACAAAGCAATTTTAAAAAAGGGTTTATTTTGTTCATATGTACAAAACAGGTGTAAAAGCAGAAAGGAATTTACACAGGTTACACCTGTAACATTCACTTGACTCAACATGCATACAGACAAAATAAAATCAATTCCCTAAATGTGCTTCTTTAAAACCCAAGCAGCAGGTTCATGCACCTTTCACAGATTTAGTTAAGCAGCACTGTAATCATGGACCTCTTCAGAACTTTCAAACGTTTTTAAAACTAAGGTCTAGTGTACTAGAACACTAGACCAGTGGGTAGCTGGCTGCCGTGGCGATGCCACAGTGGTTCTTCCTGTCTTTGGCAATGTGGATGTAGCCTTTGTCTCCCCACTTCTCGCTCCAGCTGAGGAAAAGACACATGTTAGTCCCACAGTTCTAGTTAGTAGGAAATTATACAATGAGATGGACTGCTGCTTTAGAGAAATGTATAACTTACACCATAGTGTCAGGACAACACCAACACTGTATTCAAATAAAGGCAATGGTAATGTAGAGGCATATTCCCTGATGAAGAAATTAACCATTCCCGTAGTGGTGACGTAACAAACATCCTATGTACTGTACCTGTTCTTGACAATCCAGAATTTCTTGCCATCTACATCCTCTCCTTCGAAACCGTATCCCACCACCAGAACTCCATGGTCAAGCTGCTCACTGCTGCACTCCTCCTCATAGTAGATCCCTACAGGGAGAGGACATAGTTAAATTAGTGGGCTAAGATGCTGGGTTTACCTCAGTATGTAAAACCACCTGATCAAAGCTAAAGGTAGCTATATAGAAGTATTGGTAACAATTTACTTGAAAGACAGTAGTTGAAAGACAAGACCATTTGTAAATCTTAGCAACAGTGTGAAAAGGACAGACCAGAACAGCTCACTGCTAATCAAAAATATGAGGTAAGGAATCCAATCCTTGCAAATATTGTTACATGTCATTTAAGTTGAATTGCTACTCACCAGACTGGTAGAACTGGAAGGAGTCGTGGCTGCCATCGATGGCGACAGAGACGGGGCCGACAGACGCCACAGCCTTCATCAGAGCGTGCTCCTTGCCACTGGGGATGTCCACGAAGCCGGTTTCATTGACAACACTGAACTCTGGTTGGTAGTGGCAAAGATCATCATCCTGAGTAACCAGAGAAGACCAACGGCCATGATTAGTAATAAACATAATACAATTATTCAAATAAGTCAATCATCCTTGGAGACAAATCCCACTGCAAAGTTCTAAGTCCTTCCAAAATTACAACCATAGGAGTTGATTCTACAGCAAAAAGTGGACAATCTAGGACCAGGCTAAAAGAACAGGGCCTTACTTTCAATAAATGCATCTTCATACACTATTATATTTGAATTCAGACTAATAGAACACAGGGCCTTACCGTGCCCAGATAGGGGTAGGACGCCTCTGTGTCCAGGCCGGGCGTTGTCCTTTACATACTGGAACGCCTGGTCCATGAAACCTCCATTACAGCCCTCGTTGCCCTGGGGTCTGGAGCAGTCCACCAGGTTCTGTTCACTCAGAGACACCAGATTGCCAGTCTTCCTGAAATGCTGGCCCTCTATGGCCCCGGTGGAACTGAACGACCAGCAAGACCCACATGAGCCCTGAGGGGGAAAGATGGTTAAACATCTTGTTAGTATTTCATGTCAGAACATACTGACATGTGGATATTAAGCCAGTGTAGGTAAGTAATAACTAGTTAATAAACCATCTGTATCTGTATACACAATTTGCCACCTTATCTTCTGTATACTGTAAATTACAATCATGGTAGCCAGCACGCAAAGAGCCAGACAGTTCTCTGGGAGGTCTGCATTTATTTAGTGACACAGCAGTGTGTGTGGATATGAGTCATGACTCATGAGTGAGTCAGGTCTCACCTGGTCCTTGACGGGAGTGACGTAGCCCTTCTCTCTCCAGTCCACAGCTTCAGGGGCCTGCAGGTATTTGGGTTCCATGAACAGAGAGCCCTTGAACTTCCTCTCAGTCGTCTGCTTGTAGCCGTTCATGAGCTGCCGGAACTCTTCGTTGGTCTAGGGAGGAAGAAATCAGAACATGTTGAAACATAATGTCTTCCCTGGGCAGATGTGGTTTGTAATTTACCATCTGAATGGGAAAATAAGTCAAATTTTATTAGTCACATACAACAGGTGTAGACCTTAGAGTGAAATGCTTACTTACGAGACCCTAACCAACAATGCAGTTTAAAAAAAATACAGATAAGAATAAAAGTAACAAGTAATTAAAGAGCAGCAGTGAAATAACAGCGAGACTATATACAGGGGGGTACCGGTACAGAGTCACCGGTTATTTTAGGTAGTATGTACACGTAGGTAGAGTTATTACAGTGACTATGCATAGACGACAGAGAGAACCAGTGGTGTAAAGGGGGTGGGGGCACTGCAAATAGTCAGAGTAGCCATTTGACTAGATTTTCAGGAGTCTTATGGCCTCTTGGACCTAGACTTGGCGCTCCGGTACCGCTTGCCGTGCGGTAGCAGAGAGAACCGTCTATGACTAGGTTGGCTGGAGTCTTTGACAATTGTAGGGCCTTCCTCTGACACCGCCTGGTATAGAGGTCCTGGATGGCAGGAAGCTTAGCCGCAGTGATGTACTGGGCCGTTCGTACTACCCTCTGTAGTGCCTTGCGGTCAGAGGCCAAGCAGTTGCCATACCAGGCAGTGATGCAACCAGTCAGGATGCTCTTGATGGTGCTTGTAGAACCTTTTGAGGATCTGAGGACCCATGCCAAATCTTTTCAGTTTCCTGGGGGGATAGTTTTGTCGTGCCCCTTTACAACAGTCTTGGTGTGCTTGGATCATGTTAGTTTGTTGGGGATGTGGACACCAAGGAACTTGAAGCTCTCAACCTGCTCCACTGCAGCCCTGTCGATAAGAATGGGGTCGTGCTCGAAATGTAGGTTTTTTTAAAGTCTTATGACTGTTTAAAAAGTGTGCACTGAACCATGATTCTAGTGTGCATCTTTAAGACGGAGTAGGTTTCAATTCCCTTCCCAAGATAACTATTCCATTCCTGCTTGATAGTTCAACAAACCTAAACTGAGAGTCTGAATACATTCCAGCTTTCATTGTCATTGCTGATACCTGTGTGTTGTCAAAGTGCCTGTGAAATAGGTCATACTATATGTGCTTTAGCAAATCTACAGCATGAAAACAAAACGTTCAGCTACAGCACACACAGTATGGGAAAGGGCTGCTGAAATGCATCTCCTGCTAAACAGTAAATTGTCTCAGCAACAGTGCTCGACTTGGACAGGAGCTCACTGGAACTGATACAGGCACAAACTTTCTACCGCTTGAGTTTCTGCACCTCATAGAATATTAGCTCAAAAGTACTGCAGAGTTCCTGCACAAATATATACAGTACTGGCCCCCAGAATGAGTACCGGCACCCATTTCATCCACATCAAGCACTGTTCAGCAAGGTGGTTCGTACCATGTCACCGAACTGGTTCATGCCCAGACGGTAGGAGTGTTTTCCCATAGAGTGGTCCAGGTTGTGCATCTCAATCTTCTTCAGGTTTTTCTCCCAAATCATCCTCCTCCAGCCCTCCTCTCTCTGTAACAATGAGTGAGAAACAATCAGAAAATATACACAATCATATACTGTCCCAGAACTATGGGCACAATCCATGCAATTAATGATATACTGCATTAGGTGTAATTTACAGCTACATGTATGCACCAATTGATCAATTTGAGCCCCTTGTTGAGAGCAGTAGAGGCTGGCGGGGGGGGAGCTATAGGAGGACAGGCTCATTGTATTGGCTGTAATAGAATTAATGGAACGGAGTGACGTGGTTGCCAAATGTTTGATACCATTCCAATAAGTCCATTCCAGCCTTTACACTGAGCCCGTCCTCCTATAGCTACTCCCACCAGCCTCCACTTGTTGGGAGCTACTGAGGGTTTCCTATGAGGATGTGTTCCCCCTGCTTGTGCTTAAACACCCACCTCATGGTAGTTCTTGCTGTGCCAGTTCTTCCACAAGTGCCAGTGGCCCTCCAACTGAGAGTCAAACATAGGGGCCGCATACACAGCACTCATACAGAGCACCAACACTGCCAAGTACAGCGACATCATGGTCAAACAGCTGTGGAGAGAGAGCAGAGCACAGTCAGCCTTGTATTTTAAGTGTAAAGAAGCTATATAAGATGTTGAATTTGCACCTTTGAAACAATGGCAGATCTTCAATGTTATATACAACAACCAAAAGTCTGGGCAGCACCTCCTACTGGAGAGTTGATCTACAGCTATCCATTTGGTCTCCCATCCAGGGTTTTAGCTTTGACACGGACTACTGCTAATGTGCTATCGTGTGAATGATTGACTGCATCACTTTCTACAAGAAACATGGTGTTGAAAATCCCTTATTGTTTGCATAGTCAACTTACACACACTTATCCCATCAGACAGGCCACCAGGGGTCTAGTCATAGTCCCCAAATCCAGAACAAATTCAAGAAAACATACAATATTATATAGAGCCCTTACTACATGGAACTTCCATCTCATAATGCTCAAATAAACAGCAAACCTGGTTTCAAAAAAACATAAAGCAACACATCATGGCACAACCCCTCTCCGCTATTTGACCTAGATAGTGTGTGTATGCATTGATATGTAGGCTACATGTGCCTTTTAAAAATGTATGTAGTTCTGTCCTTGTCTAATGATGTTCTGTATTATGTTTCATGTGTGGATCCCAGGAAGAGTAGCTGCTGCTTTTGCAACAGCTAATGGGGATCTTAAAAGAATAACAATCTAAAAAAATAAAAGTATCAAAGTCATTCCAAAGGGTAGCTTTAACAGAGAAAATGAAATGTAACCATCCTTTATCAGTCATATCAATGGTAATAGTTATGCCAATAAAGGACTTGTGAAGTCATCAGCAGCTACTGTTTTAATTCAACCTAGGGTTCACAAACACATCACCTTGCACTTTCACCATCCTGTGAAGTTTATTCACCATAATTGATTTAATCTGCAGCCTAATAAACTGCATGCTTTCCCAGCGAGTAGTAGTGTGAGGTCCACACTACGACTCCAAGTTCACTTCGATATGATGGTTATTATATCAATATTTGGTCATAAAAGCATTCTCACCAACAAACGTTGCAGTGACACAAAAATACCACCTTGTCTAGCATATCGTGTTGACATTTGGAAAGTTTATCGAAAAGTGATGTTTCCATCAGGCTTGACATTAAGTCACATTTATCCTACATGTACTTTACTCGCATAACACCGTTGGATGGAAGTGGTATGTGAGAAGAAAAAGATTCCAAGCCGCCTCTTTACTAGGCTACTACACTGCCGGTGTTCCAAATTATATAAAGTAAAGTTGATATTCGAGGGAATGTTTGGTAACAGCCGTCAGAAAAAGCAAGGCCCTAGTAAATGTCCATAACCCAAATTCCAAAACATAATCTAGAGCCATACTTACTTTTTCCCGTCAATTTGCAGTCGCAGTGTGATGATTTCTGCTGTTGTTGTGTAGCCAGTGTCTCCTAGACAGGACGCTTTATACAGCCAGCTATATGTCCTATAGTGAGGGGGGACGGGGGGCTGGCTTGTGATTGGCTGAAAGGGGACCGTATATCACACAACGGGGCCTGTGATTAGTTGAAAGATACCTTTAAAAATCTCAGGTCCCGCCCCGAGTAAATAGACCAGCATGTGATTCCTGCCCACTTGATCGTTTTCATCAACTCTCTAAAGATGAAACATCCAATTTGATTAAACATCTTTAGGGAGTTGATTAGATTACTGGGAAACAAAAGGGTAAAAAGATACATTATATTCCTTCATTTTCGGTTACTTTCTAACGGTTCTAACATCATGTGGCGGCGCCGAGGAGATGAGAGCATGGCACGCTGATGCTCACACAGCAATGACAAAGAAATTACCCCCCAAAACGCTAAACATGTTAATTGAACAATAATGACATGAATTTAGGAAGAAAGGTTACATGTAGTCTAGTACCTGAAACTGAGTGGCCAACAACAAACGCCACATATTGTCCTGCTCTGTGAAGCATACAGCAGCTTCAGTGTTTGTTCAACCATGTCCTAATATGATAGATTCAGATAATAGCCTGACGTTGAGAGAATGAACCAATTAACCTACATTTATCTAGCTAAAATTAATCAGATTATCTGCATTCTTTACATTCTGATTAATTCGTGTGTGATAACCTGCTGTGTCAAGTAAGTTCTGATGGGCTTGTAAATCATTTATTTGTGTAAATAATCGTTCCAATTACATTAGAAGGTGTCTTACAAGCCTTTCAGTGTTTTTCTCCCTCTTCTACACATTCTCTTTTGGTTTTCTTTTTAAACATTGATAATATTGTTTTGTATTTTTATAGCTCATACAGAATAACTTACAACACATGTATGTAACTATTTTAATTATTAAACCCACTGAATCAAACCCCAAAGAAAACACACTAATCAATACATTGTTTCTAAACAAATATCTATTGTGTAATGTCACTTTTGCCTTGTCAGCTTTAGGAAATACTGCCTGTCAACCAAACACATTCACACAGGAAGAAGGGGAGGGATGGATTCTCTTCTTGGGCAGCTGCTGAATCTATGTGGTTACTGATAGGGCAGACACACACACACACACACACACACACACACACACACTGTAGATATGTGGTTAGTAATAGGACTCCTTGATTGGTATTGGTGTGTCTACAAAAACGGTACAGGGAAATCAATGAATGGATGGGTACTGAACTATTCATTCGTTTTTTTAAAGATAACTATTAGTTCCTAGTATTGATCGATCATACCAAGAATAATGTTTTGATAACAATGCAGTAATGTATACATGCAATACCATACTTTTGATTACATTCTAACAGAAACAGATGCACTTACTCCACCTGTCAGACATGAAGTATACTGCAGGCAATGTAACATGGTCATGACCATAGAGTTGAATAAATAGTTGAATACAAGGCATTTGGAAAGTGTTCAGACCCCTTGACTTTTTCCACATTTTGTTACGTTACAGCCTTATTCTAAAGTTTAAATGTATTTGGCTAAGGTGTATGTACACTTCTGATTTCAACTGTCGGAAGTTTACATACACCTTAGCCAAATACATTTAAATTCAGTTTTTCACAAATCCTGACATTTAATCCTAGTAAAAATGTCCTGTCTTGGGTCAGTTAGGATCATCACTTTATTTTAAGAATGTGAAATGTCAGAATAATAGTAGAGAGAATGATTTATTTCAGCTTTTGTTTCTTTCATCACATTCCCAGTGGGTCAGAAGTTTACATACACTCAATTAGTATTTGGTAGCATTGCCTTTAAATTGTTTAACTTGGGTCAACGGTTTCAGGTAGCCTTCGACAAGCTTCCCACAATAAGTTGGTTGAATTTTGACCCATTCCTCCTGACAGAGCTGGTGTAACTCAGTCAGGTTTGTAGGCCTCCTTGCTCGCACACACTTTTTCAGTTCTGCCCACAACTTTTGTATGGAATTGAGGTCAGGGCTTTGTGATGGCCATTCCAATACCTTGACTTTGTTCTCCTTAAGCCATTTTGCCACAACTTTGGAAGTATGCTTGGGGTCATTGTCCATTTGGAAGACCCATTTGCGACCAAGCTTTAACTTCCTGACTGATGTCTTGGGATGTTGTTTCAATATATCCACATAATTTTCCTCCCTCGTGATGCCATCTATTTTGAGAAGTGCACCGGTCCCTCCTGCAGCATAGCACTACCCACAACATGATGCTGCCACCTCCATGCTTCACGTTGGGATGGTGTTCTTCGGCTTGCAAGCCTCCCCCTTTTTCCTCCAAACATAACGATGGTCATTATGGCCAAACAGTTCTATTTTTGTTTCATCAGACCAGAGGACATTTCTCCAAAATGTACCATCTTTGTCCCCATGTAGTAGTCTGGCTTCTTCCTTGCTGAGCAGCCTTTCGGGTTATGTTGATATAGGACTCGTTTTACTGTGGATATAGATACTTTTGTACCTGTTTCCATCCAGCATCTTCACAAGGTCCTTTGCTGTTGTTCTGAGATTTGCACTTTTCTCCCCAAAGTACGTTCATCTGTAGGAAACAGAACGCGTCTCCTTCCTGAGCGGTATGACGGCAGCGTGGACCCATGGTGTTTATACTTGCGTACTATTGCTTGTACAGATGAACGTGGTACCTTCAGGCATTTGGAAATTGCTCCCAAGGATGAACCAGACTTGTGGATGTCTGTCATTTCTTTTCTGAGGTCTTGGCTGATTTCTTTTGATTTTCCCATGATGTCAAGCAAAGAGGCACTGAGTTTGAAGGTAGGCCTTGAAATATATCCACAGGTACACCTCCAAATTATGTTAATTAGCCTATCAGAAGCTTCTAAAGCCATGACATCATTACCTGGAATTTTCCAAGCTGTTTAAAGGCACACACAACTTAATGTAAGTAAACTTCTGACTCACTGGAATTGTGATACAGTGAATTATAAGTGAAATAATCTGTCTGTAAACAATTGTTTAGAAAAATGACTTGTGTCATGCACAAAGTAGATGTCCTGAACGACTTGCCAAAACTATAGTTTGTTAACAAGAAATTTGTGGAGTGGTTGAAAAACGAGATTTAATGACTCCAACCTAAGTGTACGTAAACTTCCGACTTCAACTGTATAAAACACAGGCAAATCCCATTTTTGACTGCACTGGGCCTTTAAATTATTAAGACGCATCCTACGTGTCTTACAGTGAACCAAGATTAGTTTGGATCACTAAACTGAGGGACCAACCCCCTCATGGACCAAATATAACCCCAATGGAGGGTTGTTGTGTCATTTGCACTGGTTGACCTAAAGCATGTTTTGAATAAAACCCAACGTAAAAATCCCTCCAGTTGTTGTCCATGTTGTGTTGCTGACTCACCAGCATGAGTCTATATGGGTATGGGTATAACTAACCCAAGATATACAACAGCCTGTCATTTCCAATGGGAGCAAATTAATCAGAGTGGGCAGCACAAGCAAGGAGATGGGCAGAGCCAAGCACGAGCTAGCGAGAGCCTTTGGCGCATTCTAGCATGTATTTGTATGTTTCCGTCAGGAATGCCTACCCTGTGAAGTGCGTGTGCAATAACTCAATTCACCCTTGCACTCCTTCTAAACAACGCAATTTTATAAAACTTTGGCAAAGGATCGAGTCTACAAAACTTAGTCCACTCTGTTTGTAACATATTGTAGTTTTCAAACTGAAAACTTTATTGAGAGCAAATGTTTTATCGATGAGAAAATTAGCAGAATGTTGGCCAAAATCTTTGTTGCGCCATCTTCTCCCACTGCCCGCCACTGGGCTTCTTCTCACCACCATATTGAGTGGAAAAGTCAACCAGATACTTCACATTTATATATCCGGTAAAATATCTGTCTAATATTTATATCTGTGGCTCAATACAGTCTGTCAAACCATGAGAAACTTTGGTTTCTGATATTAACAAGAGCAGGTGGTGAATTGGTAATTCTTTGCTCTTACTTCTCAATCCTTTATGATCCTTAAATACTAATTTGACATGGGTGCTAAAGAAAACACGAGGTACTTTTAGTAAAAATGTATAGTACTCTGGTAACCACCATGCCAAAGCTATGTACTGTATGCAGTGGTGACCTGTCATTCAGGGCAGGGGGGCTTGCCTGTTTTGCTTGTTATTTTGGCATTAATACGTGTCACATATCAGTTTGCAAACAATGTAAAAAAAAAAAATACGTTAATAAAGCCGTATACAAACATGGTCTTTTTTATTTCTTGATTAAAGCAGCTCCAAAATGCAAGTGTTTCAGCCTAGCTCAGTGCTTTCTGTGGTGTGGGGCTAGCCAGCAGGCAATACAGAGCATTGTGCCTGATTGGCTCAGTTTTCTGTCATGATTGGCTCAGTTTTCTGTCACTCATGGGACAGTCGGTCACCCCCAATTCTAAGGTTAGAGCTCGAAAATGTTTACAGTTATATTAGAAGTGCCCATCCAAGAAGGCTCATTGGCCACAGATAGAATGACATCAAATCATGTTCTATCTACAGTAGCTTTGATTGGACTGATCATGTCAACATCATACCTTCAAAATCTTAGCTAGCAAGCTAGCAGTCATCACTGTGAATCAAGTCAACAATCAAATCCTTTTCAATCCTTGTCATATGAAGAGAAATTAGAGATAAAATGTCTCGGTGCTCATCGGCCATTGGACATAAACATTACACAACAAGTTGGAAATTGCAAATTCAACAATGAGTGGTTTGGGAAGGAATCAGTGGCTAACTGTGAATTCAAGACAACTGGGAACTCGGGAAAAACGAGCTACGACTGGGGAAATACGTTTTGAACGGTCATTCTAATCTGGATTGTAAATCCGGCATCTTTCTCTTTGATGACAAAATCTGCCCACGAAGAACCACCGCGCCACTGTCCTGTTCAAGCACATCACAACGTTTTGTTTTGTTTCGTTTCATTCATGTGACCGACCAATACTGGTTCATAACATGTGAAAGACCAATACCTCACAAGGCTTCTTCTCTCTAAGTGGAGACCTTGAAAATGAAATATTTTTGTTCTCAAAACAAGGTCCGGGCGTACTGCCAAATTGTAGATACTGATAAGTGAGGATTCGTTCAATCAGTCACTTGCATGAACACAGAAATTTGTTTTTTGAACAGCACATGAATAGAACACAAAAATGAGTTATAAGAAAACCACATTTATAAAATTTCCATCACATGTCACAATGCTTTTGAAAAGCCAGACCAGCAAAAAGGAGGCCTGTCTGGACAATGCCTCTAGTAGTCATCAGCATGTATCAAAAATGTGTGATGATGACAGTACTCAAATAGGGGCCCTGTTATCAATGTGTTGTTGTTGATCTTGTCATGCAAATTAGGTTTGAGTTACTTAGTTACTCTACTTGGTGATAAGATCACATCTTATCTTAATGATTTTACAGCATTGCAATGCATGTCTGTTCCAAATCAAACTTTATTTATAGCGCAAATTTCTTACAGGGGATGCATTTCAAAGTGCTTTACAAATAAAATAAACGTTGGGAAAATAAACACAATACATTTCTAAATGAGACAAATGAAAATAGTAAAATAATAATAAAATAACAGTGGACATGAGAGACTAATGCATTAAAATAAAAAATAAATAATATATATATAGAATGGGATAAAATATATAAAACAGATAACATGACTAAAAGCACCCTAAGTAAAAGCACAGCTAAAATATATATCTTTCTTAAAAATGTCAAAGGTATCAGGGTCTGTGGATGGGGAACATAGTTTTGGGTATTGGGTAAGAACATTACAATCTAAATAGCATAGCAAAGCCTGCTTTTCCCCGTGAGTCATTTCGCTTTAGACAAGACATTATAAATTCTACAGATATCATGAAGAGCAACCAGAAAAGACCAGTTCAGACCAGTTCTGCCATTACAAACACACCCATAAAAACAGTATAGGGGTATTGATCAGGTGATGTCATAGTTATCAATATATCACAACTACTTAATGACATACATTGTCATACCACTTGAAATGGGCCTTAATATAATGTGTCTCTTGTTTCAACTGTGTGCTTCACCAATGATTCAAATACAGTGGATGGGAGACGTCAAATCATTCATGTGAATGGACTTGGTGTCCCATGGAGCCACATACTTCAGTGAATGGGAGACGTTGTGGGTGCATCTTGAATGGGGAGCTGTTTTAGTTAACAAAAGTTGATCTTAAGGGAGTAGTTGATGCTTTCTTTATACGTGTGAAGAGGTTAGCATAAGTATCAGCTTTCTCCTGTATAAAAACGGGTATATCAAGCGGTTGTTGCTCTGCCCCTATTAGCTGTAATGAATGACTTTACTGGAAGTGGAACATCAAGCTAAACGAAACAAGTTGGACTATTCAAGTAAAGTGTTCATTTTTACTTGTTACACATTTGTGACTTTCTCAGCAGTGTGTGTGTGTCCAGATAGAACAGATTGTCCTACAACTCCTCTCTCCATCGTGAGGCATAGAAGTCTCTACAACACTAGGCTGTTGTCTCCACATTACCATGCACTGCCTTTAATCAACACACAAACACTAGCTGCAGATATAAAGCAGTATAGAGGAAACAGACACAGCTGTACTTTTCTCTCTTCCTGGTGCTTTCCCTCCCTTTCAGGGACAAACTCAGTCACTCTCAGTGGCTCTGAGCTCCACACATAAGGCTCCAGTTAGAAATCGACTGTACCTCAGATTATTAGGTTAGAGCGTTAAATAGTCATATGTACATGGTTGCAGATGTAATTACATTGTACAGTGAAATTCTTAAGCTCCGAGCTCCAACAATGCAGAAAGTGAAAAATAAATAAAAATAGATATAATAAAATAGATATTAATAATATATACATATTAACAACTGTGGAAATGATAAATGTCCATTTGGGGGAGCAGCGGCAGGTAGCTGACTAGGGTATATATATATATATATATATATCCTGTGTCTATAACAGTGTTGTAAACACATAGACATACCAGCAGTAAGCATAAACTGACTTCTTATGTGCTAGTAAAGATTAAAATAAACTGAATGCTGAGGGACAAATGTCTCTTCACATACTGTTGTGTTAGCAAAGTCACAGAAACTCCTGGAGTACGTATGTAGGCCGTACAAGGTTTTAAATTACTGTAAGGTATTTAAATTAGGACCAGCTAGACATACCAAATACAGTACACAGAAACGTCACTAACAACAACAACAGTACATTTTGAAATGAATTTCCTGCATTTTAAAGGCCTAATGCAGCTGTTTTTATCTACAAATCTAGTCATTTCTGGGTAATAATTAAAGATGCAATATGCAGAAATAGCTCTGGCCATTTCCTGGTTGCTAAAATTCTAACAGTTTGCAACAAAACAAGTATAGCGTAAACATCGGTGAAATATATGTTCCATAACCAAAAATATTGATGACTAAAGTTAAGAACGGGAAGCATAGAAATAGCACACATAGAAAACAGAGTTACCACTTCTTAGACTTGCTTTCAATGAGAATGACCCACATTTCTATGTGAACAAGGTACGGTTGCCCCAAAAAGTTACATATTGCAGCCTTACTGTAATGGTTTTCCATTAAAGTGGTCATAGAGAATTTTGTATTTAGCAAAAACCTATTTGTCAAGCAAGAATGTCGCTAGGACTGTCTTGGAGTGGTCTGAGTGGGGAGGGGAAGGGCACCAAAGTGGTGCATTAACCACAGTGTGTCTCAATCCACCAGAGATGAAGGGCCTAATGGGGAGGGAAATGTAGCCTAACCTGAAAACGAGCTGCTATTGGAAGAGAAGTTTGGAACTGGTCTATTAACTGATACTGCAACTTCACTCATGCAAAACCTGCTGATTAAAACATCCTGTGTTGATGCTACCAAAACCTGCGGGCTCTCCTTCACCGCAGCCAACGTGAGTAAAATATTTAAATATGTTAAGCCTCGCAAGGCTGCTGGCCCAGATGGCATCCCTGGCCGCGTCCTCAGAGCATGCGCAGACCAGCTGGCTGGTGTGTTAACGGACATATTCAATCAATCCTTATCCCAGTCTGCTGTTCCCACATGCTTCAAGAGGGCCACCATTGTTCCTGTTCCCAAGAAAGCTAAGGTAACTGAGCTAAATGACTATCGCCCCGTAGCACTCACTTCCGTCATCATGAAGTGCTTTGAGAGACTAGTCAAGGATCATATCACCTCCATCCTACCTGACACACTAGACTCACTCCAAATTGCTTACCGTCCCAATAGGTCCACAGACGACGCAATCACACTGCCCTAACCCATCTGGACAAGAGGAATACATATGTAAGAATGCTGTTCACCGACAACAGCTCAGCATTTAACATCATAGTACCCTCCAAACTCACACCCACAAGGGTGCGTTCTCAGCCCTCTCCTGTACTCCCTGTTCACCCATGACTGCGTGGCCAAGCACGCCTCCAACTCAATCATCAAGTTTGCAGACGACACTACAGTGGTAGGCTTGATTACCAACAACGATGAGACGGCCTACAGGGAGGAGGTGAGGGCCCTGTGGTGTCAGGAAAACAACCTCCCACTCAACGTCAGAGAACCACTGCCTGTTCACCCCGCTATCATCCAGAAGGCGAAGTCAGTACAGGTGCATCAAAGCTGGGACCGAGAGACTGAAAAACAGCTTCTATCTCAAGGCCATCAGACTGTTAAACAGCCATCACTAACACGGTTCGGCTGCTGCCAACATACTGACTCAAATCTCTAGCCACTTTAAACAATGCCACTTTATATGTTTACATATCCTACATTACTCATCTCACATGTATATACTGTACTGTATACCATCTACTGCATCTTGCTAATGCCGTTTGGCCATCGCTCATCCATAATATACGTACTCGTATTCATTCCTTTACACTTGTGTACAAGGTAGTTGTGAAATTGTTAGATTACTTGTTAGATACTACTGCATGGTCGGAACTAGAAGCACAAGCATTTCGCTACACTTGCATTAACATCTGCATATGACAATTTGATTTTGATTAGATTGTATTTTCAACCAGCAGCTATTGGGAAATAACAGCTGAAAGGATTTGATATGGAGTTTTGACTACACATGGCCTTCAACTAGGTTTGCCATTACTCATGGCCTCTGGAAAGTTAGAAAATGAGGGTGTAACGGTCTTAAGGACAACATAGGAAATACAATGGGTGTGAAAATGTTTATCAATACAATCTGCCTCAAAGCATGTTTGTTCAAATGTAAGAACCCATTTGGTTGGTTTGCCACTTTAATCTTTTGTATATAAAAACTTGTGTAGGCGCACATGAAGACAATTGAAAGGTCAATAGTCTCAACGTGCGAGCAAATATCTTAGACCAATCTGTATAGGCTTTTATCCATAAGGCATAAAAGCCTTTGTACAGCTTGTCTGAGCCAGAACAGCCCATTAGGGGCAAGAGCCCATCTTGTCTGTGTAGAGTGAAGCAGCTTGATGTACAAGTACACCCACTGATAGTCATACGCCCCCCAACCCATCTTAATGCCAAGCAGAGGTATCAGGTATTCACAACTGGGCAAACCCCCTTCCCCCAATCTTTAAAGGTGCAACACAGGATCTTTTTTAGAATTTGTAGTTTTTCCCCTAAGACTGTCCATAATCTGCAGTAACAGTGGAGTCACAAAATGACTGACCTGCCAGTGTTGGTTAGTCTAATGATTTCTCCTGCCGCAATGGCATCTTGTCAAAATGGGAAAGCAGTTTTGGCTGTGTTATGTAGTGGATATTGGGTCAAGTCACCCTGCGGTTTCCTGGTGGCTCAAATTCCTGTTCGCTCAATTTAATAAGAAAAAAAAAGTAGGGAATCATTGTACAGACCAAAGAAAATCACTGAAATCTACAGTTTAAGTCTCAAGCAGGAGTGGTGTGTTACAGGGAAATGGGATGCAGTGGAGATTTGTTTTGAACACAGCCAAGTCCTGTTGCAATTCACCTAGCTTCCACATGACATGTTTCTGTTCGAGAGTCAGCGCCAACATTCAAAAGTTAACGCTACATAATAGGAAAATTTAGATGATTAGTACCACAAAGCAATTTTAAAAAAGGGTTTATTTTGTTCATATGTACAAAACAGGTGTAAAAGCAGAAAATGAGGAATGTACACAGGTTACACCTGTAACATTCACTTGACTCAACATGCATACAGACAAAATAAAATCAATTCCCTAAATGTGCTTCTTTAAAACCCAAGCAGCAGGTTCATGCACCTTTCACAGATTTAGTTAAGCAGCACTGTAATCATGGACCTCTTCAGAACTTTCAAACGTTTTTAAAACTAAGGTCTAGTGTACTAGAACACTAGACCAGTGGGTAGCTGGCTGCCGTGGCGATGCCACAGTGGTTCTTCCTGTCTTTGGCAATGTGGATGTAGCCTTTGTCTCCCCACTTCTCGCTCCAGCTGAGGAAAAGACACATGTTAGTCCCACAGTTCTAGTTAGTAGGAAATTATACAATGAGATGGACTGCTGCTTTAGAGAAATGTATAACTTACACCATAGTGTCAGGACAACACCAACACTGTATTCAAACAAAGGCAATGGTAATGTAGAGGCATATTCCCTGATGAAGAAATTAACCATTCCCGTAGTGGTGACGTAACAAACATCCTATGTACTGTACCTGTTCTTGACAATCCAGAATTTCTTGCCATCTACATCCTCTCCTTCAAAACCGTATCCCACCACCAGAACTCCATGGTCGAGCTTCTCACTGCTGCACTCCTCCTCATAGTAGATCCCTACAGGGAGAGGACATAGTTAAATTAGTGGGCTAAGATGCTGGGTTTACCTCAGTATGTAAAACCACCTGATCACAAAGCTAAAAGGTAGTTAGGTAGCATGTAGCTATTCAAAAGTGCGCAAAACAATCTACTTGAAAGACAGCACCATTTGTAAATCCTAGCAACAGTGTGAAAAGGACAGACCAGAACAGCTCACTGCTAATCAAAAATATGAAGTAGGGAATCCAATCCTTGCAAATAATGTTACACATAATTTAAGTTGCACCGCTAATTGCTACTCACCAGACTGGTAGAACTGGAAGGAGTCGTGGCTGCCATCGATAGCGACAGAGACGGGGCCGACAGACGCCACAGCCTTCATCAGAGCGTGCTCCTTGCCACTGGGGATGTCCACGAAGCCGGTTTCATTGACAACACTGAACTCTGGTTGGTAGTGGCAAAGATCATCATCCTGAGTAACCAGAGAAGACCAACGGCTGTGATTAGTAATAAACATAATCCAATCATCCTTGGAGACATAAATCCTACTGTAATGAAGTGGAACACTACATTTTTCAGAGTTGTTAATCTGTCGTTCCAAAATAACAGCGATAGGAGTTGGTTGTACAGCAATCTGCATTATCTGGGACCAGGCTAAGAGAACAGGGCCTTACCTACAATAAATGAATCTTCATACGCTATTATATTTGAATTCAGATTAACAGAACACAAGGCCTTACCGTGCCCAGATAGGGGTAGGACGCCTCTGTGTCCAGGCCCGGCGTTGTCCTTTACATACTGGAACGCCTGGTCCATGAGACCTCCGTTACAGCCCTCGTTGCCCTGGGGTCTGGAGCAGTCCACCAGGTTCTGTTCACTCAGAGACACCAGATTGCCAGTCTTCCTGAAATGCTGGCCCTCTATGGCCCCCGGTGGCACTGAATGACCAGCAAGACCCACATGAGCCCTGAGGAGGGAAAGATGATTAAACATCTTATTAGTATTTCATGTCAGAACATACTAACATGTGGATATTAAGCTAGTGTAGGTAATTAGTAACTATGTAATAAACCATTAGTACACACAATTTGCCACCTCATGCTGTAAATTACAGGCATGTCATAGGTAAGCATGCAAACAACCCAGACAGTTCCCTGGATGTAAGACCTCTGGAAAGTCTGCATTTAGTGACACAGCAGTGTGTGGATATGAGTCATGACTCATGAGTGAGTCAGGTCTCACCTGGTCCTTGACGGGAGTGACGTAGCCCTTCTCTCTCCAGTCCACAGCTTCAGGGGCCTGCAGGTAGTTGGGTTCCATGAACAGAGAGCCCTTGAACTTCCTCTCAGTCGTCTGCTTGTAGCCATTCATGAGCTGCCCGAACTCTTCGTTGGTCTAGAGAGGAAAGAGTCAGAAAAACATGTTGAAATATGTCTCCCTGGCCAGATGTGTTTCATAAGTTACTATCTCAATGTAACATGTAGGTTTAATGTCTTGGAACGTACAACAAAAATGTTATGCACTGAACCAGAAAGATGGTGAGTCTTACATTTTAAATAGTATATTTCTGTTCCATTCTCAGGATCACTATTCTGTTCCTTCCGAACCTGATAGTGGAAGAAACCTAACCTGTGAGTGAATACATTCCTGCTTTAGTTGTCAACGCTGACACTTGTCGGTTTTCAAAGTGCCTTTGAAATATTTCATAATGTAGATGCTGTAGCTAATGCAGGGGCAACAGGTAGCCTAGTGGTTACAGTGTTAGGCCAGTAACCGAAAGGTTGCTAGAACAAATCCCCCGAGCTGAAAAAAAATAACTGTCCCTGAACAAGGCAGTCATTGTAAATAAGAACTTGTTCTTACTGACTTGCCTAGTTAAAGAAAAGCTAGAGAGAAAAAAAGAATGTCATGATAAAAGATTCAGCATGGGACAAAACTTCTGAAATGCATCTCCTGCTCCACTGTAAAATGTCTCAGCAACAGTGCTAGACTTTGCAGGAGCTCACCAGAAATGATATTGGCACCTCAAATTCAACTGCTTGAGTTCCTGCACCTCATAGAATATTAGCGCAAAAGTACTGCGCACTTCCTACACCTTAATAAACAGTACTGGCCCCCAGAATGAGTACAGGCACCCATTTCATCCAAACCAAGCACTGCTCAGCAAGGTGGTTTTTCATACCATGTCACCAAAGTGGTTCATGCCCAGACGGTAGGAGTGTTTTCCCATAGAGTGGTCCAGGTTGTGCATCTCAATCTTCTTCAGGTTTTTCTCCCAAATCATCCTCCTCCAGCCCTCCTCTCTCTGTAACAATGAGTGAGAAACAGTCAGAAAATATACACAATCATATACTGTCCCAAAACTATGGGCACAATCCATGCAATTAATGATATACTGCATTAGGTGTAATTTACAGCTACATGTATGCACCAATTGATCAAGTTGAGCCCCTTGTTGAGAGCAGTGGGGGCTGGCGAGGGGAGCTATAGGAGGACAGGCTCATTGTACTGGCTGTAATAGAATTAATGGAACGGAGTCACGTGGTTTCCAAATGTTTGATACCATTCCAATAAGTCCATTCCAGCCTTTACAATGAGCCAATCCTCCTATAGCTCCTCCCACCAGCCTCCACTTGTTGGGAGCTACTGAGGGTTTCCTATGAGGATGTGTTCCCCTGCTTGTGCTTAAACACCCACCTCATGGTAGTTCTTGCTGTGCCAGTTCTTCCACAAGTGCCAGTGGCCCTCCAACTGAGAGTCAAACATAGGGGCCGCATACACAGCACTCATACAGAGCACCAACACTGCCAAGTACAGCGACGTCATGGTCGAACAACTGAAGGGAGAGAGCAGAGCCATCAGTCAGCCTTGTATTCAGCGTAAATAAGCTATACATTATAAAATGTTGAAATTGTACCTTTGAAACAGCTTCAATGTTATAGCCACTACCCCAAAAAATAAAAAGGCTGGGCAGCCCCTCCTACTGAAGAGTTGCTCTACAGCAATCCATTTGGTCTCTCACCCAGGGTTAACCAAGCCCTGCTTAGCTTTGATAGGTCACTGACTACTACCAATGTGGTACAGTGAGAAATCTCTTAACTTCAGATTCACTGTTGCTAGAGGAGTCATTCCAAAGGATAGGTTTTACAGAAACAATGAAATGTAACCCTACATATCAATGACACTATTCAGGCATATATAGGATTTGTGAAGGCATCAGCAGCTATTGTTAAGTCAACCCAGGGGTCACCTAAAAAAAAAAAAAAAAAAAATACACCTAGAGTTTAAAGCTTTGGTTGATTTCAAAAGTAATCTAAATTAAGCCATCAGTTGGAGTCACAACAAATAGCTAAGTTCAAGAAAAGGACTAAATCAAACCTATTCTTTAACTTTTGGTTGAGATGGAGCTGTGAATCAAAATTCAATTATTAATATGTAGACAAGCTAAAATTAAAGCCAGACTAAATCTGTGGCACAAAATAAACAAATCCTTCAAATGTTGATAAGTGATTAGTTGTCAATGCAACCAGTTATATTATTTGTGCAATACAGTAAATAGCCCAATGTTAGGGCTCAAACTAATGTAACAGTATTTATTCAACTTTAAAATGAGTAAACACATCCAGTGCCACATTCAAGATGTTGTATTATATTCAACTGAAGGAAAAAATATAAACATGTTCGGTATTCCAAATATATCAAGCAATGTTATCCCAAATGATAAAGTTGTTGATATTCACCGAGATATTCAAGGGAATGTTTGGTAACAGCCGGCAGCAATAACATCAGAAACTGTATCTTAAAGCTGTTAGGCATCGTTGTATCAAACGAACAGCAAATGCCCCTGATAAACGTCCATAACCCAAGAAGACCGAACTAAAACTGTACAAACATAATAGACCAAGCGCAATACTTACTTTTCCGTCAATTTGCAGTAACAATGTGATGATGTATGCTGTTGTTGTGTAGACAATGCCTACTAAACACAACAATTTATACAGCCAGCTATATATCGTGAAAGTAATGGGGCTTGTGATTGGCTAAAAGGACATCGATATCACACAGCGTATCTTGGGATTGGCTGAAAGAAGAATTAAACATTTTCAGGTCCCGCCCCCGAGTAAATATCCCAGCATGTGATTCCTGCCCACGTGACCGTTTTCTCACTCAGCTGAACTTGATGAAACATATTTAGAAGTTGATTAGATTGCTGGAAACAAAGTGTAAATTATACATTGTAACGTCGAATCAGTTTCCCTTAACATTCTTTCATATGCGGTTACTTTGTAACAGTTCTCTCATCATGTGGCGGCGCCGAGGAGATGAGAGCATGGCACGCTGATGCTCATACAACAATGACAAAGAAATTGCCAGTAAAAAAAGGCAATACATGTTCACTGCTCAAGGATGACATGAATTTAGCTAGAAAGTGATAAATAACTTGCCATCATTCTTTGACTCAGCAGTAGGTTACTTACCTGATACGCATCTTCGTGTTAGTTTGGGGTTTTAGGCTTTGTTTCTGTATAAGCACTGTGGCAACTGCTAATGTAAAAAGGTATTTTATAAATACATTTGATTTGATTTAGGGCCCAGGGCATATATTTTTTTACACAAAAAAACTACATTAGGCCTGAAAATACAGGTATAAAATAAAATAATCAATAGGTTGATGTCCTTAGTTTATAAGTACAAAAATGGATGTAGCAACTGCAGATTGCCCCTTTAATGTTAAAATAAATGATATTGTCTGCATTCTTTATACTGATTAATTATTATTGTGCTGTGTCAAGACAGTTCTAATGGGCTGGTAAATAATCATTCCAATTTCATTTGGAAGGGGTAGGGGTTTTCAACCTCTTCTGCACATTCTCTTTTCATTTTCCTTTTAAACTTCAATCATATTGTTTTTGTATTTTTTGGAGCTCATACAGATTAAATGGCAAAGCATTTATGTACCTATTTCAATTATTAAACCCACAGAAACACACTAATCAACACATTGTTGCTGATCAATACCTATTGTGTAATGTTGCTTTTTCCTTGTCAGCGATAGGAAATACTGGCTGTCAACCAAACACAATCACACAGAAAGAAAGGGAGGGATGGATTCTCTTATTGGGCAGCTGCTGAATCTACATGTAGATATCTAGTTACTGATAGGACTACTTGATTGGTATTGGTGTGTCTACAGAAACACAGGGAAATCACACACATTCCTAAGGAGTTTCTCTCTTAATCAGTATAGATGTAATTATCCCAATTACAGTGCTTTGCAGTATAATGCAGTCGAGAAGTAGTGTTGATTGATTACATTGGAACTAATCTCATTCACAGACACTTCAAATCAAAATAAAATTTTATTTGTCACAGACACATGGTTAGCAGATGTTAATGCGAGTGTAGCGAAATGATTGTGCTTTTACTTCCGACCATGCAGTAGTATCTAATAAGTAATCTAACATTTTCACAACAACTACCTTATACACACAAGTGTAAAAGAATGAATAAGAGTATGTACATATAAATATATGGATGAGCGATGGCCGAACGGCATAGGCAAGATGCAGTAGATGGTTTAGAGTAAAGTATATACAGTGGGGCAAAAAAGTATTTAGTCAGCCACCAATTGTGCAAGTTCTCCAACTCTCCAGTTCTCCAAATACTTTTTTGCCCCACTGTACATATGAGATGAGTAATGTAGGATATGTAAACATTATATAAAGTGCCATTGTTTAAAGTGGCTAGTGATACATTTATTACATCACATTTTTAATTATTAAAGTGGCTAGAGATTTGAGTCGATGGTCGAACGGCATAGGCAAGATGCAGTATATGGCATAGAGTACAGTATATACATAGGAGATGAGTAATGTAGGATATGTAAACATTATATACAAAATTGTTTAAAGTGGCTAGTGATACATTTATTACATCCAAATTTTAATTATTAAAGTGGCTAGAGATTTGAGTCAGTATGTTGGCAGCAGCCACTCAATGTTAGTGATGGCTGTTTAACAGTCTGATGGCCTTGAGATAGAAGCTGTTTTTCAGTCTTTCGGTCCCAGCTTCGATGCACCTGTACTGACCTCGCCTTCTGGATGATAGTGGGGTGAACAGGCAGTGGCTAAGGTGGTTGTTGTCCTTGATGATCTTTTTGGCCTTCCTGTGACATCGGGTGGTGTTGGTGTCCTGGAGGGCAGGTAGTTTACCCCCGGTGATGCGTTGTGCGGACCTCACTACCTTCTGGAGAGCCTTACGGTTGTGGGCGGAGCAGTTGCCGTACCAGGCGGTGATACAACCCGACAGGATGCTCTCGATTGTGCATCTGTAAAGGTTTCTGAGTGTTTTTGGTGACAAGCCGAATTTCTTCAGCCTCCTGAGGTTGAAGTAGGCGCTGTTGCGCCTTCTTCACCACGCTGTCTGTGTGGGTGGACCATTTCAGTTTGTCCGTGATGTGTACGCCGAGGAACTTAAAACTTTCCACCTTCTCCACTACTGTCCCGTTGATGTGGATAGGGGGGTGCTCCCTCTGCTGTTCCCTCTGCTGTCACCTACTCGTGAATGCTGCCGTCAATCCACGATTTCTGGTTGGGGAAGGTTTTAATAGTCGCTGTGGGTACAACATCACCAATGCACTTGCTAATAAACTCGCTCACTGCATTAGCATATTCATCAATGTTATTGTCCGACGCTATGCAGAACATATCCCAGTCCACATGATTGAAGCAATCTTGAAGTGTGGAATCAGATTGGTCGGACCAGCGTTGAACAGACCTGAGCACGGATGTTTCCTGTTTTAGTTTCTGTCTATAGGCTGGGAGCAACAAAATGGAGTCGTGGTCAGATTTGCCAAAAGGGGGCCGGGGAATGGCCTTGTATGCGTTGCGAAAGTTAGAATAACAATGATCCAGGATTTTGCCACCCCGGGTCGCACATTCGATATGCTGATAAAATTTAGGGAGCCTTGTTTTCAGATTAGCCTTGTTAAAATCCCCAGCGCCCAAATGCGCAAAAAGTCTGGTGGACCAATGCCTCAAACTTGGCCTTTGTTAGCCAGTACAGAAACACTCGGCTAGACTGACCCATCATCACAACAACAAATTATCAATCAATCAATCAAATGTATTTATAAAGCCCTTCTTACATCAGCTGATGTCACAAAGTGCTGTACAGAAACCCAGCTTAAATACAGAAACAGCAAGCAATGCAGGTGTAGAAGCACGGTGGCTAGGAAAAACTCCCTAGAAAGGCCAGAACCTAGGAAGGAACCAGGCTATGAGGGGTGGCCAGTCCTCTTCTGGCTGTGCCGGGTGGAGATTATAACAGAACATGGTCAAGATGTTCAAATGTTCATAGATGACCAGCAGGGTCAAATAATAATAATCACAATGGTTGTAGAGGGTGCAACAGGTCAGCACCTCAGGAGTAAATGTCAGTTGGCTTTTCATAGCCGATCATTCAAAGTATCTCTACCGCTCCTGCTGTCTCTAGAGAGTTGAAAACAGCAGGTCTGGGACAGGTAGCATGTCCGGTGAACAGGTCTGGGTT
Source organism: Brachymystax lenok tsinlingensis (assembly GCA_030435695.1). Taxonomy (NCBI): domain Eukaryota; kingdom Metazoa; phylum Chordata; class Actinopteri; order Salmoniformes; family Salmonidae; genus Brachymystax; species Brachymystax lenok. The sequence continues at coordinate 6,412,081 of CM059815.1, read as the reverse complement.
CCATAGCCGCAGGTAGAACAGTTGAAACTGGAGCAGCAGCATGACCAGGTAGACTGGGGACAGCAAGGAGTCATCAGGCCAGGTAGTCCTGAGGCATGGTCCTACGGCTCAGGTCCTCAGAGAGCGAGAAAGAAAGAAAAAGAGCGAGAGAATTAGAGAGAGCATACTTAAATTCACACAGGACACCAGATAAGAAAGGAGAAATACTCCAGATATAACAGACTGACCCTAGCCCCCCAACACATAAACTATTGCAGCATAAATACTGGAGGCTGAGACAGGAGGGGTCGGGAGACATTGTGGCCCCGTCTGACGATACCCCACCCAATTTGCCAAAGCACAGCCCCCACACCACTAGAGGGATATCTCCAACCACCAACTTACCATCCTGAGACAAGGCCGAGTATAGCCCACGAAGATCTCCCCCACGGCACAACCCAATGGGGGGGGGCACCAACCCGGACAGGAAGATCCCGTCAGTAACTCAACCCACTCAAGTGACGCACCCCTCCTAGGGATGGCATGGAAGAGCACCAGTAAGTCAGTGACTCAGCCCCTGTAATAGGGTTTGAGGCAGAGAATCCCAGTGGAGAGAGGGGAACTGGCCAGGCAGAGACAGCAAGGGCGGTTCGTTGCTCCAGTGCCTTTCCGTTCACCTTTACATTCAATCATAGGCCCTACTGAAGAGATGAGTCTTCAATAAAGACTTAAAGGTTGAGACCGAGTCTGCGTCTCTCACATGGATAGGCAGACCATTCCATAAAAATGGAGCTCTAAAGAAAGCCCTGCCTCCAGCTGTTTGCTTATCACTCTGACAATTGTGGAATTACCTGTACTGGGATGTTCAAGTAAAGTTTCTCTCATCCACCAAGAAACCTCAGTAACTCTTTACATATTTCTATATTTACTCTGACAACTGACCTGTCAGATTGCAAGATGGCGCCGTGATGGCAAGATGGCACCGACAAGTCCAAAAATCTTGTTACATACAGCCAGGAAGAACTATTGGATATAAGAGCAACGCCAACTTACCAACATTACGACCAGGAATACAACATTCCCAACTCATGGTGTAATCATAACAACATATAGGAAGTCGTTCAAGATTGCTTCGGTCACGTGGACTGGGATATGTTCCGGGTAGCCTCAGACAATAACATCAATGTATACGCTAACTCGGTGAGTGAGTTTATTAGGAAGTGCAATGGAGATGTTGTACCCACTGTGACTATTTGAAACCTTCCCTAACCAGAAGCCATGGATTGATGGCAGCATTCGCTAAAAACTGAAAGCTCGAACCACCGCATTTAATCATGGCAAGGCGACTGGAAACAAACAGTGTAGTTATGCCCTCCGCAAGGCAATCAAACAAGCAAAGCGTCAGTGTCGAAACAAAGTAGAGTCGCAATTCAACGACTGAAACATGAGATGTACTGCCTATCATCCAGAAGGCGAGGTCAGTACAGGTGCATCAAAGCTGGGACCGAGAGACTGAAAAACAGCTTCTATCTTAAGGCCATCAGACTGTTAAACAGCCACCACTAACATTGAGTGGCTGCTGCCAACATACTGACTTAATCTCTAGCCACTTTAAATAATAGAAATTGGATGTAACAAATGTATCACTAGCCACTTTAAACAATTTTGTATATAATGTTTACATATCCGACATTACTCATATCAAATGTATACACTGTACTCTATACCATCTACTGAATCTTGCCTATGCTGTTCGGCCATCGACTCAAATCTAAAGCCACTTTAATAATTAAAAATTGGATGAAATAAATGTATCACTAGCCACTTTAAACGGTGCCACTTTATATAATGTTTACATATCCTACATTACTCATCTCATATGTATATACTGTACTCTATACCATCTACTGCATCTTGCCTACGCCGGTCAGCCATCGCCCATCCATATATTTATATGTACACACTCGTATTCATTCCTTTACTCTTGTGTGTATAAGGTAGTTGTTGTGAAAATGTTAGATTACTTGTTAGATACTACAGCATGGTCGGAACTAGAAGCACAAGCATTTCGCTACACTCGCATTAACATCTGCTAACCATGTGCATGTGACAAATAACATTTTATTTTATTTGACCCACTCCAATTTGCTTACAGCCCCAATAGGTCCACAGACGATGCAATCGCCATCACACTGCACACTGCCCTATCCCATCTGGACCAGAGGAATACCATAGTATTCAACACCATAGTACCATCCAAACTCATCATTAAGCTTGAGACCCTGGGTCTCGAGCCCGCCCTGTGCACCTGGGTCCAAGACTTTCTGACAGGCCGCCCCCAGGTGGTGAGGTTAGGAAACAACATCTCCACCTTGCTGATCCTCAACACTGGGGCTCCACAAGGGTGTGTTCCCAGCCTTCTCCTGTACTCCCTGTTCACCCATGACTGCGTGGCCATGCACGCCTCCAACTCAATCATCAAGTTTGCAGACGACACTACAGTGGTAGGCTTGATTACCAACAATGATGAGACAGCCTACAGAGAGGAGGTGAGGGCCCTCTGAGTTTGGTGTCAGGAAAACAACCTCTCACTCAACGTCAACAAAACAAAGGAGATGAGGAAACAGCAGAGGGAGCAGCCCCCTATCCACATCGACGGGAAAGTAGTGGAGAAGGTTGAAGGTTTTAAGTTCCTCGGCGTACACATCACGGACAAACTGAAATGGTCCACTCACACAGACAGCATGGTGAAGAAGGCGCAACAGCGCTTCTTCAACATCAAGAGGCTGAAGAGATTCGGCTTGTCACATAAAACACTCACAAACTTTTACAGATGCACAATCGCGAGCATCCTGTCGGGCTGTATCACCGCCTGGTATGGCAACTGCACCTCCCTCCATCGCAAGGCTCTCCAGAGGGTAGTGTGGTCTAGCACAACGCATCACCGGGGGCAAACTACCTGCCCTCCAGGACACCTACAGCACCCAATGTCACAGGAAGGCCAAAAAGATCATCAAGGTCATCAACCACCCGAGCCACTGCCTGTTCAGCCATCCAGAAGGCGAGGTCAGTACAGGTGCATCAAAGCTGGTACCGAGAGACTGAAAAACAGCTTCTATCTCAAGGCCATCAGACTGTTAAACAGCCATCACTGACATAGAGAGGCTGCTGCCTACATACAGACTCAAGTCACTGGCCACTTTAATAAATGGATTTAATGAAGGTGTCGCTAGTCACTTTAAATAATGCCACTTTAATAATGTTTACATATCCTACATAACTCATCTCGTATGTATATACTGTATTTTATACCATCTATTGCATTTTGCCTATTTTGCACAGCCATCGTATATCCATGTACTTGTATGTACATATTCTTATTCCATCCCCTTACATTGTGTGTATAAGGTAGTCGCTGTGGAATTTTTAGATTACTTGTTGGATATTACGTCACTGTCGGATCTAGAAGCACAAGCATTTCCCTACATTCGCATTAACATCTGCTAACCATGTGTATGTGACCAATAAAATTGTATTTGATTTAATTTGTAAAAGTCTGTGTTTCAGGTGGGGAGGCCTCCTCGTCTACATCAAGCAGTCATCAAGAAGCCGTTGACCTTGATCTACGTATTTAACATTGGAAAGAGGATACATCACATATTTATTTATATACTTGGCATAGCTAATTCTAATAGGCTATATCTACTGCTGTACATATCATTCTTAGTATATCTTGTGTAAGTTAATCTGGTGTATATACACCTGTAGATTGCATTTGGATTACTTTTACAGTGCTATTTGGGATGTTAATTGCATTTCTTGATTTCTTCTTATTTTTTTCTTGTTTTATTATTTGTGAAGTTTACTTGTTTCACACTGAACTGCACTGTTAGGAGCTACAGACTGGGCACACACTGACTCAATGTTGTTTCCATGTCATTTCAATGAAATTACGTTTCAACCAACGTGGAATAGACGTTGAGTACTGTCCAGTGGCTAGTAACATTAAGCATTTCGCTGCACCCGCTATGATTAAGCATTTATGCATCTATTTTTAAAGATGAAACTAGCAGGAACACACTGATCAATACATTGTTTCTGATCAACACCTATTGTGTCATGTCACTTTTGCCTTGTCAGCTTTAGGAAATACTGCCTGTGAACCTAATGAACTTGACAATAGTCTTCTGAACGAGACAAAACAAAAACAAATACTTTGTAATTTGGTGTTTGCAATTGCAGCAAAATATAGGCTGAAGGAATAATAATAAGAATACAGTAAATGACCGGTATTGGAAAGGTTACTTCATGAAAGAGAAACGGAGTGAAAGAGATCATTGTTATCAAAACGCTCTAATAGTTACAGTCGGGGCAGAAGAACATTTTATCTGAATTGATTAATTCAAAAGGCTTGTCTGTCTCTGACAATGGACACTACATTACAGTTGCCGATCTGACTGGGCAAACACAATCACACAGGAGAGAGATATATTCTCTTCTTGGGTAGCTGCTGAATCTACCTGTAGATATAGAATTCTTTATTTAACTGTTATTTAACTAGGCAAGTCAGTTAAAAAGAAATTCTTATTTACAATGACGGCCTACCCCGGGCAAACTAATTGTGCGCCGCCCTTTGGGACTCCCAATCACGGCAGGATGTGATACAGCCTGGATTCGAACCAGGGACTGTAGTGACGCCATAGACTGCTGCGCCACTCGGGAACCCAAAATATGTGGTAATAGGACTACTTGATTGGTATCTACAGAAACAGGGAAATCAATGAATGAATGGGTTTATTTATGATAAGCGTTAGTTACTAGTATTAAGAATGTTTTGATTACAATGCAGTACTGACCATTACCTCATCCATGCAACTGACACTGATTACGGTCGAACAGAAAAATATGCACTTACTCCACCTGTCAGCCGTGAAGTGTACTGCAGGCAATGTAACATGGTAATGACCATATTAAATCAAATCAAATTTTATTTGTCACAAGCGCCAAATACAACAGGAGTGAAATGCTTACTTACAAGCCTTTAATCAACAATGCAGTTCAAGAAACAGAGTTCCCATAGACTCACCAGGTGAATCCAGGTGAAATCTATGATTGAAGTGTTAAATCCACTTCAATCAGTCTAGATGAAGGGGAGGAGATGGGTTACAGAAGGATTTCTAAGCCTTGAGACATTGATTGTGTATGTGTGCCATTCAGAGGGTGAATTGCCAAGACAAAAGATTTAAGTGCCTTTGAACGGGGTATGGTAGTAGGTCCCAGGCGCACCGGTTTGAGTGTATCAAGAACTGCAACGCTGCTGGGTTTTTCACGCTCAACAGTTTCCCGTGTGTATCAGGAATGGTCCACCACCCAAAGGACATCCAACCAACTTGACACAACTGTGGGAAGCATTGGAGTAAACATGGGCCAGCATCCCTGTGGAATGCTTTTGACACCTTTTAGAGTCAATGCCCCGATGAAGTGAGGCTGTTCTGAGTGCAAAAGGGGGTGCAACTCAATATTGGGAAGGTGTTCCTAATGTTTTGTACACTCAGTGTAGAGGTCCTGGATAGCAGAGAGCTCGGCCACAATAATGTACTGGGCTGTCCACACCACCCTCTGTAGCACCAATGCGATTGAGGGTGGTGATATTGCCATACCAAGCAGTGATGCAGCCAGTCAAGATGCTCTCAATGGTACAGCTGTAGAATATTTTGAGGATTTGAGTGCCCATGCCAAACCTTTTCATCCTCCAGAGGGGGAAGAGGCGCTGTTGCGCCTTCACGACTATGCGTGTGTGTGGACCATTTTAAGTGGACACAGAGGAACTTGAAGCCTTCGACCCACACCACTGCAGTCCGTCGATGTGGATGGGGGCGTGCACTGGCACCACACTTCCAGGCTGTCTCATCATCGTGGGTGATCAGGCCTACCAGGAATGATGGTGGTTATCTTAAAACCTGTGGGGATTACAGACTGGGACAAGGGGGTGTTGAAAATTACCGTGAATATACCTGCCAGCTGTTCTGCGCATGCTCTGAGAACGCGCCCTGGAATACCGTCTGGCCCTGCGGCCCAGCTGGTGTTGACCTGATTAAAGACCTTACTCATGTCGGCCTTGGAGAGTGAGATCACCCAGTCCTCTGGGTCCGTGACAGCACTTACACCCAGCACAATGTTGTTATTGTCAAAGCATGCATAAAATGAATTGATTTTATCTGGTAGCGAGGCATTGTTGGGCAGATCACGACTGAGTCTTCCTTTGTAATCCGTAATATACAGTATCTAACCTATCATTGGCTTGTGTTTGCTTCTCTAAACAGGACCTAAAAATGATTATGTCAGAATGCAACATAAACATTTTAGGTGTTAGTTTTCCAATAATCTTAGCATTTCAGTATTTGATGCACTTATTTTTTAGCTCTCATCTTTCTTTTTTCATCTTCTCCTCTTCTTTCCCACTAGAGGGCGACCTCTAACAGTTAGTCAGCTCAGAAGTAGATCCCAGGCCGACCATGAACAGAAACACTCACACAATAGATGCAAGTTTAGCCTGACAAATGATAACTTGGCTTGCAACCTGGTCTCAGAGCATTTAGTATTATTCTGTATGTAAATCCAAGACACTCCATTTAGTATGATATGTTTTGTATGGTATGCATTTATTCGTGGATGTCCATCCTCCATTTTGTATGATATGTTACGAATTGCAATTCGTACAATATGTTACAAAATTGGCTAAACGTACAATATGTTACAAATTTGAAAAATGTATGATGTGTTCCGAATTCCAATTTGTTGTTGCTAAATTTAGCTAAGTGGCTAGGTGGCTGCTAATTAATGCTAACGTTAGCTATCGTTAGCTAAGCTAGATGTTAGGGTTAAGGTTAGGAGTTAGGTTAACGGCTTAGCTAAAATGGTTAAGGTTAGGGAAAGGGTTAGCTAACATTCTAAGTTGTTGCAATGTAGCTAATTATCTAAAATGCTAAAGTTGTCCGTGATGAGATTCAAACACGCAACCTTTGGGTTTCTAGACGTTCACGTTATACACCTACCCATCCATCCCGACCAACCATCCTCCTTTCGTTTCTGCCTTAAGTAACCTTTTGTCTTATGTAACCATACCAAACGTAACTTATCATACTAATTTCAGTGTTACGGATTTACTTTTACTATGTTACATCTAGTCTATGAGACCAGGCTGTGACTTAATTAAAGAAAACTAAAGAGAGGTAAACTTGTGCATGGTATAAAACCCTATGTTAACTTTACGCCTCTCTCTGTCAGTTTCAACGAAATAGACTCTACGTAAAAATAAAAACACAGGGATAATATTCCACTAATGAACTTTCACACAGTTCTCATACTGGGATTGACCTCAATGTTCCTGGGTGAGAGACATTATGAGGTTGTTTTGAAGAAGGTTTTACAGCTTCTCTCTGCCTGCCCAGTCTTCTCAAATGAACATGAGCTGAAACACACTGCCCCATGAACACACCCATGCACACACACACACACACACACAATTGGCAAATTGGATTTCTATTTTAATGACTTGCTACAGTGTACTCTTTATTCATTCTCTCCATTTAATGAATGAAGGGTTACTGTCTCGAGAGTGAGAAGTAGAGATAGAGAGAAGTAGAAAGTTTATAGGCAGCCAAAAGCTACCTGCTCATTTAATGTACAGCTAACACACTACTTACACTAACTCTTGGCTACTTTGTTTCTTCTGTGTTTAAAGTTCTAAATATGAAAGCAAAGATCAACTTGAATGGCCTTGCTCATAGTAGTAGCTTAATTTAACGTAGTGTCAGATGTGTTTGTTTTGGGTTTGTCCAAGGATCAGTGCTTCGATGGAACATCCTTCAGTTCGGACTGAGAGGTTATGCAGTCATGTGAAAGTGTCTGTTCATCTATTCTCTCCTGAATCAAAGGTTTTCACCCTTTCTCTCTCTCTCCCCTCTCTCTCCGCTGACACTCAGGCCCTTTGCCAGGTGTGGTGCTCTCTGCACTCCCCTGATTGCCTCTGGCACCGGGAGCACACCCTTACACACACACACACCCAGACACACACATTTCATACAGGTTCTGTGTAGCGGAGCCAGAAGTGTTTTAGCATCGCCACGGCGCTAATGGGCCATAAAGACTCACCCAGAAAGAAAAAATCCATTGCTAGCTCAACAGTCTCATTCAATGGCAGTGTACTTGGGAAAGCCGTCATTATAGTCCGCAGAACAACAGAGCTTTGAAGACAATGCTCCTATGTCTAAACTGTAGGGAGGGAAACAACTTAGGACGAACAGAGCAGAGAGCCCCAAAATCATCTAGATTCACAGCCTGATACGAGACTGCAGGGCTTGGGAGCATTAATGCAAATTTCCGGTGTGCGAGTGTGTGTTTTTCAAAGACGTACTTAGACACACACACAGAGAGCCACACATGCATGCACATGTAATTGCGATGATTAATGGCTGTTATTATGATGTCATGTATGAGTTCAGTTCAGTGGAAACTTGGCATTTCAGGATAAATGCTCCTCTGAGAACCTATTGGATTTATTGCTCCCTTTATTTTATTCCTGGCCATTGATAAAAGTCCCTTGATGTCAAATGTTGGTATGTGACTCATATGAAATGAAAAGGATAAGAATTCACAGCAGATGCCTATGTGTGTAGCAGGCCTTGAGCTCACAATAGCCATCTGTAGAAGCCCTTTGTGTCGAAAGACTAAAGGAAAGAAGAAATATTTCAACTGGACTTCAAATAGTCACGGATAAAGAAGCCATAGTGCTTTAATAATAATCCCAATTAATTAAATCTTAATTGTATGGCACACACACACGCGCACGCACGCACACACACACACACACACACACACACACACACACACACACACACACACACACACATGTTTATTGCTATTCTGTCCAGACTGTGTATGATTACAGGTTGCAGAGTCAATATTTAGATTTTGTGGAGAACAGCACAGCTCAGCCTGTTTATTTTCCTCTCGCTACTGTATGTGTTGACTCACAGAGCTGCGGCCAAAGTGGGATGTCAATGGTCTCACAAATCACACCCTGTAGTATAAACGGGTGTAGTTTCTTTTAGATTACCGTTATCATCCATATAGATTGCGAGGTTACTGTTAGCATCATTTCGCCATATGCTCTCTTGACGTGCAGTGCCTTCAGAAAGTATTCAGACCGCTTGACTTTTTCCACATTTGTTACGTTACAACCTTATTCTAAAATTGATTAAAACATTTTTTTCCCCTCATCAATCTAGACACAATACCTCATAATGACAAAGCAAAAACAGGTTTTTATACATTTTTGCAAAAGTATTAAAGATATCACATTCAAATAAGTATTCAGACCCTTTACTCAGTACTTTGTTGAAGCAATTTTGGCAGAGATTAAAGCCTAGAGTCTTCTTGGGTATGACGCTACAAGCTTGGCAGAAAATGTATTTGGGGAGTTTCTCCCATTCTTCTCTGCAAATCCTCTGGCTAGTTCACTCAAGGAAATTCAGAGACTTGTCCCTAAGCCACTCCTGCTTGGCTGTGTGCTTAGGGTCGTTGTCCTGTTGGATAGGTGAACCTTTGCCCCAGTCTGAGGTCCTGATCACTCTGGAGCAGTTTTTCATCCGGGATCTCTCTGTAGTTTTCTCTGTTCATCTTTCCCTCAGTTGTAATTGTCTCCACCCCCCTCCAGGTGTCACCCATCTTTCCCATTATCCCCTGTGTATTTATACTTGAGTTGTCAGGACCCGGTCGTGAACTCGGGTCTCCAGTGTGAGAGCCAGTCACTTAACGAACTGATTGAAAAAGAGAGACCATCGAGCTTGTCTGGAGTTCAGCCGCGTCGCCTGCTGGATAAACTCCAGATTTTAGTGATCCGTAAGCACTTGAAACGGTTGAGAAGCCCCCTCGAGCCAGTGTCTCCATTCCTCCAAGGCCATCTTAACCGCTAGGAGTTCACGATCCCCCACAATCGTAAGGTCTATGGGGTGGTAGTGTGGTGGCCCTCTGTTTGCTGAATACCGGCTTGAGGTCTTGAACTCGGGAAGATGCAAGTGGCTTGGCACGTAGGACCCCACTGCTTGATAGTGCCCACGGACCAGTCGATGTGAGGGTTATGGTTGTGCAGCCAGGGGTAGCCAAGGACAAGAGGAAACTCGGAACAGGGGATCAGATGAAAGTTTATTACTTCCTGGTGTTGGGAAACTGATAGTCGTAAGGGGGCAGTGATGCGGTTGACAAGTCCAGATCCCAGAGGACTTCCATCCAACGTAGTAACCCTCATGGGGTCAGTGAGAGGTTCAGAGGGAACGCCATTTTCCTTAGCCCAGATGCCGTCCATAAAGTTGCCTGCGGCTCCAGAGTCTATCAAGGCTTGAAGGGGTAGCTTGTGATTATCCCAGGAAAGGGTGACTGGAATGAGCAGACGGGAGTTGGATGGAGGGAAGGAGGTTATGTTTCCCGTTACAGTCCCCCCAGGTCTGCACGGGACCGTGCGTTTCCCTGGAGCCCGGGACACGCAGAGCGGAAATGGCCCGGTTTACCGCAATATAGACAGCATCGCTCGCTCATCCGGCGGTCTCTTTCAGCCTGGGAGATGCGTCCGGTCTGCATGAGTTCCGGTGGAACCAGCGGGGATAAAGGTGGAGACTCGGAGCTGGGACCGATAGGAGCTAGAGCGGGGGGGTCTACGGTTGAGTTCTCGCTCTCTCAGGCGCTGGTCTATACGCGAGGCCAACTTGATCAGGGACTCGAGATTGTCCGGTGGTTCCCGAGTAGCCAGTTCATCTTGGATAGCGTCGGAGAGACCCTTCAGAAAGCACACCGTGAGCGCCTCGTCGTTCCAGCCACTCGCTGCTGCCACTGTGCGGAACTGAATGGCATTGTCCGTCACGCTGCGCCGCCCTTGGCGGAGAGTCAGCAGCTGTTTGGCTGAATCAGGACCGCTGGTAGGATCTTGGAACACTCGCTTGAAGTAAAAGTGGAGTAACTGGCACAGCAGGAAGTCTGGGCATCCCACACAGCAGTGGCCCAGGCCAGGGCTTTTTCTGACAGCAGAGTGATGATGTATGCGACCTTGGACCGGTCGGTGGGAAATGACAAGGGTTGCAGCTCGAAGGAGAGAGAACACTGGGTTAAAAACCCCTTACAAGCACTCGGATCACCTGAGAATCATTGGGGAGGTGGAAGGCGAGGTTCAGCCAGGGGGTTAACTACTACAGGCACTGGAATCTGAGGTACTGGGACAGAAGCAGCTGTCAGAGGAAGTCGATCAGATATCTGCCTTATGGAAGACGGCATTTCTGACAGAGGTTGAGAATGTCTAACCATCAAGGCCTCTTGCTGAACCAGGGTGGCTTTATGGCATTGGACAGTCCCCTCATGGTGGGACAGTTTCTGTCAGGACCCGGTCACTTAACCCGGTCACTTAACGAACTGAGCCACGAGTAGTTGGCAGAACCCAGAAGATGAGGCAGACACAGCCGTAATAGAGATGGTGTTTTTAATAAAGACAAAAATGAAAGTACTTCAGGCAAAAAGTAATCCACAAAGACAAAAGGTAAATCCACAAGGAAAGAAGGAACAGCAAAAATGTTCTCAAAAGAATAATCCAAAAAATAAACGTTACTCAAAACAAAGTTCCACAAGAGAGTCCAAACTGGAGCAACCAAAATATTCACAGCTTAACTGAGGCAAGGTGCTAACATACAAACACAGAGCAAAGAACTAAGGAAAACTAAGGGTTTAAATACATACAAGGGAAACGAGGCACAGGTGCAAATAATAACTGGAAACAAGGGAAAGAGGAAAAAGGATCAGACAAAAAAGACACCATGGGAGCCTCTAGTGGTCAAAAACCGGAAAACACCCGGCCAAATGTTGACATGTGTTCTCTGTTTGTCTGTTGCCAGTTCGTTTTGTCAAGCCTATCAGTGGTTTCCCCTCTGTTTACCTTTTCTGCCTGTCCTGAGCCTGCCTGCCGTCCTGTACCTTTGCCCCACTTGTATCTTTGCCCCACCCTGCCTGCCCTTGACTGCCCCTGTTGGATTAATAAACTGTTGTTTCTTCGACGTTGCCTGCATCTGGGTCTTACCTGAAACATGATATGTTTGGTGGATTGCTGCAGAGATGGTTTGCCTTCTGGAAGGTTCTCCCATCTCCACAGAGGAACTCTGGAGGTCTGTCAGTGTGACCATCGCATTCTTGGTCCCCTCCCTGACCAAGGCCCTTCTCCGCTGATTTCTCAGTTTGGCTGGGCGGCCAGCTCTAGGAAGAGTCTTGGTTGTTCTAAACTTTTTCCATTTAAATATTATTGGGTGTGTGCCTTTCCAAATCATGTCCATTCAAATGAATTTACCACAGGTGGACTCCAATCAAGTTGTAGAAACATCTCAAGAATGATCAATGGAAACAGGATGCACGTGAGCTAAATTTAGAGTCTTTTTTAAATTATTTTTATATCACGTTTATTTAACCAGGTAGGCCAGTTGAGAACAAGTTCTCATTTACAACTGCAACCTGGCCACGATAAAGCAAAGCAGTGCGACAAAAACAACAACACAGAGTTACACATGGGATAAACAAATGTACAGTCAATAACACAATAGAAAAATCTGTATACAGTTTGCAAATGAAGTAAGGAGGTAAGGCAATAAATAGGCCAATAGTGGTAATTACAATTTAGCAATTTACACTGGAGTGATATATGTGCAGACGAGGATGTGCAAGTAGAAATACTGGTGTGCAAAAGAGCAGAAAAACTAAAACAAATATGGGGATGAGGTAGGTAGTTGGTTGGATGGGCTATTTACAGATGGGCTGTGTACAGCTGCACCGATCGGTAAGCTGCTCTGACAGCTGACGCTTAAAGTTAGTGTCTCCAACTTCAGTGATTTTTGCAATTCGTACCAGTCATTGGCAGCAGAGAACTGGAAGGAAAGGCGGCCAAAGCAGGTGTTGGCTTTGGGGATGACCAGTGAAATATACCTGCTTGAGCGCGTGCTACGGGTGGGTGTTGCTATGGTGGAGCTTTACCTAGCAAAGACGTATAGATGACCTGGAGCCAGTGGGTTTGGCGACGAATATGTAGCAAGGACCAGCCAACGAGAGCATACAGGTCGCAGTGGTGGGTAGTATATGAGGCTTTGGTGACAAAACGGATGGCACTGTGATAGACTGCATCCAATTTACTGAGTAGAGTGTTGGAAGCTATTTTATAAATGACATCGCCGAAGTCGAGGATAGGTAGGATAGCCAGTTTTACGAGGGCATGTTTGGCAGTATGAGTGAAGGAGTCTTTGTTGCGAAATAGGAAGCCGATTCTAGATTTAATTTTGGATTGGAGATGCTTAATGTGAGTCTGGAAGGAGAGTTTACAGTCTAGCCAGATACCTAGGTATTTATAGTTGTCCACATATTCTAAGTCAGAACCGTCCAGAGTAGTGATGCTAGTTGGGCGGGCAGGTGCGGGCAGCGATTGGTTGAAGAGCATGCATTTCATTTTACTAGCATTTAAGAGCAGTTGGAGGCCACGGAAGGAGTGTTGTATGGCGTTGAAGCTCGTTTGGAGGTTTGTTAACACAGTGTCCAAAGAAGGGCCAGATGTATACGGAATGGTGTCGTCTGCGTAGAGGTGGATCATATAGTCACCCACAACAAGAGCGACATCATTGATATAAACAGAGAAAAGAGTCGGCCCGAGAATTGAACCCTGTGGCACCCCCATGGAGACTGCCAGAGGTCCGGACAACAGGCCCTCCGATTTGACACACTGAACTCTATCTGAGAAGTAGTTGGTGAACCAGGCGAGGCAGTCATTAGCGAAACCAAGGCTGTTGAGTCTGCCGATAAGAATACGGTGATTGACAGAGTCTAAAGCCTTGGCCAGGTCGATGAAGACGGCTGCACAGCCCTGTCTTTTATCGATGGTGGTTATGATATCGTTTAGGACCTTGAGCGTGGTTGAGGTGCACCAGTGACCAGCTCGGAAACCAGATTGCATAGCGGAGAAGGTACGGTGGGATTCGAAATGGTCGGTGATCTGTTTGTTCACTTGGCTTTCGAAGACTTTAGAAAGGCAGGGCAGGATGGATATAGGTCTGTAACAGCAAAGGCTCTGAATACTTATGTAAATAATGTATTTCTAAAAACCTGTTTTCGCTTTGTCATTATGGGTTATTGTGCGTAGATCGTTATGATTTGATTTTATTTGATCCATTTTAGAATAACGCTGTAACGTAGCAAAATATGGAAAAAGTCAAGGGGTCTGAATACTTTCCGAAATGCACTTTATATTGTCTTGTATTTTTTATCATTAGTATGAGGTGGTCCTGTTGTTTCAACCACAAAGACACAGAGGGTTTAGGGTTTTAGTGTTAGTACTCAGAGGTGGGCTCGTGTCTAAGAATAAACAATTGAAACAGGCCAGTGTCTGACGTACTGCCTGCTGTAAACATACAGAGGGACGGAAGAGAAAAGGGGACACAGCCTCAGATTTACGTCTGTAGATAGTTTGAGTCATCCGCTAAAGACTGATTAGGATTCTTTAGCGCAATTGTTTTAAGCGTTTGTGAGAGGATTCCTTTGATTCAGATTCACCGAAAATCAGACGTTTAGTATTTGCTCCTGACAAGCTACAGCTACAGAAGTGGTAGAATGTGTCCTATATCTATGACCGTACCTTATCTCCTTGTGTTCTTGTATCCCTTGTATCCTTATACATCTGTGACCTGGTAGCTGAACCTCACATAAGGTCAGAGTCATGCCGCCAGGCTGAGTGCTGCTGCTGTGCATGTAATCTACCGTATGGTAACTACAGAATTCTAGACTGTTGGATAAATCTCTCTACTTGGTGAAGAAGTGAACCTGGCTTGGACCTGTTAAAGTCTGGCCCCATTTCACCCATGTTTACTTAGTCACAGGAGTTGTTGCCCTGCATGGCCTCTGTATGAAGAGCTATAGCTTTAAGGGTTACAGTTATGTTTTTCCAGTTGGCTGCCGTGCATGTCTTTGTCATTCATTTCAGAGTATCTAGATGGGCTCTGCCTCCATTTTCCCATAGCAGTGGGGATATATGTTACATCTCACTTGGATCACGTTGACTGGCGATTAAATTGAATTGTTTTGTATTCCAGTAAAAACAGCATAATGGCAGATTTAGGTTTAACCCCCAGGGGGATGAAACAATGGAAGTGGAGGAAGAGCATGGAAGGACTCTGGAAATGTTTGACTTTTCTCTCCATAATTTTCCACTGCAGCTCCAAGGAGCTGGTGAAGTCTCTGTAGGAATTCCCCGCCTATTATTAAGGTTTAACTGCTGTGGGGAATGTACACAAATGTGTACAATACATCTGCAAACTGTGCCACATAACATTAACAAAAAGCCAAAGGCCCAGCATGATAAAATGTATGAAACTTTGTGAACGTATCTAAAGTGAAGGAACTAAAGTATTCTTCGTTTTCAGCTCAACAGAGTAAACCTATTACCAGTTAGTATCACATTTGTTTTTTTATCTACACCCAAAGCCCTTGTAATTTTCATATCATGTAGCTGCCTACAATAGCTACCCGTGTCTACAGTACATGTGTTAGAGACATAGCCTTATACATTGGGGAAGGCATTTCCCCTTGATGACATCATTACAACCAGTTTGCAACCAGAACTGAGAACCTTAAGAACCTCCCTCAAGTCCATGATCTCGATTATGTTCTTTCTGGCACTGTTTACCTCTTGCTCCCTCCCCTTCAGAACTCCTGTTGTGGTGGTGTTGGTGGTAGTGGTTATGGGGCTCACTGAGTGAAACCGATCGCTACCCCCTTCCTATTCCCTCCCTGCACCCCTCCCTCGGTAGGGGGGACAATAGGTCATTCAGACATGGCTCAGCTTTGTCACTGGTGATTGGCAGGGAGGTGGCTAGGGCCCTGGCTGCGTGGGAACATTCCGGCACAAATGATTACCGGGTCCACAGAAGACAACGAGCCCCTCATTTATGCCTGTCCAGAAAAAAAAAGAGGGAGAGAGAGCAACAACAAAAAATGTTAACACAAACAAAACAGGCCAGTGATGGCCGTCGGCGCTGCTATCTGCTGGTAGAGAGATGAACACGTTGGTTCTCATGGAGTGACCCAGACCCATCTTTCTGTTACACAGCGTTACAGCATTAGGGTTGGTTCACCATGCTTTGTGTTCTGAGCCTGTGTTTTGTTCAATCACAGTGGAGATGCTGTGCTTTCTGCTCTGCTGGTCATTTGAGAATACAGTGAGGGAAAAAAGTATTTGATCGCCTGCTGATTTTGTATGTTTGCCCACTGACAAAGAAATGATCAGTCTATAATTTTAATGGTAGGTTTATTTGAACAGTAAGAGACAGAATAACAACAAAAAAATCCAGAAAAACACGTGAAAAAAGTTATAAAATGATTTGCATTTTAATGAGGGAAATAAGTATTTGACCCCTCTCAATCAGAAAGATTTCTGGCTCCCAGGTGTCTTTTATACAGGTAACGAGCTGAGATTAGGAGCACCCTCTTAAAGGGAGTGCTCCTAATCTCAGTTTGTTACCTGTATAAAAGACACCTGTCCACAGAAGCAATCAATCAATCAGATTCCAAACTCTCCACCATGGCCAAGACCAAAGAGCTCTCCAAGGATGTCAGGGACAAGATTGTAGACCTACACAAGGCTGGAATGGGCTACAAGACCATCGCCAAGCAGCTTGGTGAGAAGATGACAACAGTTGGTGCGATTATTCGCAAATGGAAGAAACACAAAAGAACTGTCAATCTCCCTCGGCCTGGGGCTCCATGCAAGTTCTCACCTCGTGGAGTTGCAACGATCATGAGAACGATGAGGAATCAGCCCAGAACTACACGGGAGGATCTTGTCAATGACCTCAAGGCAGCTGGGACCATAGTCACCAAGAAAACAATTGGTAACACACTACGCCGTGAAGGACTGAAATCCTGCAGCGCCCGCAAGGTCCCCCTGTTTAAGAAAGCACATATACATGCCCGTCTGAAGTTTGCCAATGAACATCTGAATGATTCAGAGGACAACTGGGTGAAAGTGTTGTGGTCAGATGAGACCAAAATGGAGCTCTTTGGCATCAACTCAACTCGCCGTGTTTGGAGGAGGAGGAATGCTGCATATGACCCAAAGAACACCATCCCCACCGCCAAACATGGAGGTGGAAACATTATGCTTTGGGGGTGTTTTTCTGCTAAGGGGACAGGACAATTTCACCGCATTAAAGGGACGATGGACGGGGCCATGTACCGTCAAATCTTGGGTGAGAACCTCCTTCCCTCAGCCAGGGCATTGAAAATGGGTCGTGGATGGGTATTCCAGCATGACAATGACCCAAAACACACGGCCAAGGCAACAAAGGAGTGGCTCAAGAAGAAGTACATTAAGGTCCTGGAGTGGCCTAGCCAGTCTCCAGACCTTAATCCCATAAAAAATCTGTGGAGGGAGCTGAAGGTTCGAGTTGCCAAACGTCAGCCTCGAAACCTTAATGACTTGGAGAAGATCTGCAAAGAGAAGTGGGACAAAATCCCTCCTGAGATGTGTGCAAACCTGGTGGCCAACTACAAGAAACGTCTGACCTCTGTGATTGCCAACAAGGGTTTTGCCACCAAGTACTAAGTCGTGTTTTGCAGAGGGGTCAAATACTTATTTCCCTCATTAAAATGCAAATCAATTTATAACATTTTTTTTTTAATAACATTCACATGCGTTTTTCTGGATTTTGTTGTTGTTATTCTGTCTCTCACTGTTCAAATAAACCTACCATTAAAATTATACACTGATCATTTCTTTTGTCAGTGGGGAAACGTACAAAATCAGCAGGGGATCAAATACTTTTTTCCCCTCACTGTAGTTACAGTAGGGTAGGCAGTCAGTTTAGCTTAACAATTCTACCAGAAGATACAATTATATTTACTATGTCTATGCACACTAGGTAAGACCTGGGTGGACCACCCCCTGTATTTTGGTTAGCGCGCCAGGTGGCGTTAAGGTTAGGTTAGTAGTGGGTAGGTAGGTAGGTAAGGTAGGAGAAGGGGCTCTAACTTTTACTTTCTTTGCTTAGGTTCCGTCCAGCCCCTTTTCCCCAAATTACCGTGTGAAGGAAATAAATTCCCTGTAAACGGTACTAATCTCTGCCTCTGTCATCCTTACCCGCACCTGCAGTCACATACCTCTCACTCCACAGGGGAGTTGAGTGCAGCAGGGTGTTGCGTTCCCTCCTCCAAGAGGCGTGCGTAACAGCTTCCAATACTGTACGTTCTCCATGACCAATGGAACTCGCGCACACTTCATCATTCCCCTCACCTTTCGTTCAGGCAAGAGTCTACAAAACATTAAAAACACCTTACTAATATTGAGTTGCAACCCCTCCTTTTGCCTTGAGAACAGCCTCAATTCGTCGGGGCATGGACTGTACAAGGTGTTGAAAGCGTACCACAGGGATGCTGACCCATGCCGACTCTAATGCGTCCCACGGTTGTGTCAAGTTGGCTGGATGTCTAAACTGTTGAGCATGGAAAACCCAGTAGTGTTGCAGTTGTTGACTCACAAACCAGTGTGCCTGACACCTACTACCATACCCCGTCTACAGGCACTTGTCTTTCCTATTCACCTTCTGAATGGCACAAATATACAATCCATGTCTCAATCGTCTCAAGGCTTAAAAACCCTTCTTTAACCTGTCTCTTTAACCTCATCTTCACTGATTTGAAGTGGATTTAACAAGTGGCATCAATAAGGGATCATAGCTTTCATCTGGATTCACCTGGTCAGTCTATGTCATGGAAATAGCCCAAAAAGTTCCTAATGTTTTGTACACTCAGTATCTACTTAAGCTCTTTCACCCACTATGTGAGGGCACTGGTCTGGCCAGTGATCTCATCTTTCCTGTAAATGGGTAAGGTGGCCTTTCTCCTCTCCTGTCCTCTCCTCTCCTACCAGTGACAGTAAACAGAGCAGGATGATCTGCAGAGGGGTAGGTAGTCATGTTTAAAAGAAACACACAACATAAACCAAGTGTCGTCACAGACCAGACCACCCTGACCGCCCAGAGCTAAATTCAGATTCTCTCTCTTTAACCCTCCAGGCTGCCTGCGTCCACCTCTGTAGCATGGAATGATGTAGTGTGCGACTCAAATTGCACCCTATTCCCTATAAAGTGCACTACTTTTGACCAGGGCCCATAGGGGTCTGGTCAAATGTAGTAAACTAGGTTGAGAATAGGGTGCAGTTTGGGACACAGACATAATATATGTATCTGGATATAGAGACCTACACGGGGCCCAACGGACACAGAAATACAGTTAACGCATACAAAGCCACACTGTGCAGTTGGTTCAATGTTCAACACAAAATGTACTTTATTCTCCCATACGGACAACCACTTCCTCCTTCAGGAAGTGACACAACACTATATTTAAGTGTAGTCACCTCTCCCTTTAATATTCAGCTTTGAGATTTTCACTAGTGCATCCCAAATCTCACCCTATCCCCTATATAGTGCACTGCTTTTGAAAATGGCCCATAGGGATCTGGTCAAAAGAAGTGCACTATATCGGGGAAAGGGTGCCATTTTGGACACCCTGCTTCTTAAATTCATACGGATGTCTCAACGCGCGACGCAAATTAGTCCCAGCATGCCATGCGCTTTAATAATGTTCCCTTAACGCTCCGGTTACCTTAATCAGGAAACTTTTTGGTTGCTCAGGGGAAACCGCTACCCTATAAATCAGTAGAGCTAGCTAAGGTCTAGAATCTGGAATGAAACAAATGTGCCCCGACCTGGCTTTTGGAGCCAATTTAAGTTGGATGGAGAAACTTTAGCTACAGTCCACTCGGCTGTTATAAGGGCATAGGGTATTTATTCATCCAGCTCCAGTAGAAAAACATTTGAAAGTACATTTTCTAGTGAAATGTTTTGTCCAAAGTTGTGCCGGTAGCTAGGCAACGCTAGCGGCAATTGCTCTCGGAACAACTCAGGTCTCCCTTCTCTCCTCCTGTCTACCTCTGATAGGAAGGATCCTTCTTCATGAGATATCCATCTGAATCTTTAATAAAACTTGCGTCCCAAATAACACCATATTCCCTACATGGTGCACAACCCTATAGGCCCTAATCAAAATTTGTGCACTTTATAGGGAATAACATGTAAATGTGTAATCTGTTCTGCTGAGGAAAATCTATGAACCGCTGTGGACCGTGCCTAGTTAATAGGCACTGTTGTTAAGCACACAGGAACAAAATCATAGCATTTTCTTTATTCTACATGGAAGTATCAGATTTGAATCATACATTGAAGGAGACAACAATACCTTTAGATTTCCAACAGAATCAGTCTGCTGCTAGCTCTATCATTGTTACATTTAAAAACTGCATTGACAGAACAAAAATATAATCTCATTTTCAAGCAAGTTCTTTGTAATCACATCACATGCAATACAAGGAGTGAGAGCATGTGTCTGTGCTTTCTGCAGGTCACATACAGGTCATAAAATACCAATCGGTGCCTCCCCTGACTGCTGCTTGCCTCCCGCTTCCAAAGTGCAGAGGGAGAGACAGAGAGGGAGAAGGAGAGAGAGAGAAAGACAGAGATAAAGAGGGGGAGAGAGCGAGAGAGGGAGGGAGAAAGAGACCCCTCCCTGAGTCGGACCACCCCTGACGATGTTCCCTCTGATCATCAAACACAGTCAGCTGCAGAGAGAGTTTGGAACAGCCCAGGGGAGAACAGGCTGGGCCAGGGAGAAGTAGTTTGAACTTGAGAGTTTTTAACCCCCCCTTGTTGCAAAAAGGTAGATTTTTCCTAGTGTTTATCTATGAATCGAAAGTGGGAGAAAATGTGTGTGTGTGCGTGATAGTGTGTCTGTGTGTGAAAACAGTGTGTGTATGTGTGTCTGCGGATGCCTACATGTCTGTGTGTGTGTGCGCTCGTGCACAAATGAGACATTTGGGTCTGTGTGGGCATTATTTAGACTTGAGATGGTGTCAGGATTGAGGACGGTTCCCTGGGACCACCACGGCTGCAGGGGCCTGGAGTAGGGGAGTGTGTTTAGAGTGAAAGTGTGTGGTTACTGTCTTGGGAGACAGACTCATCTGTATGACATCCACTAAAGTCACTGTAAGCCTCCAATCCCTCCATGTTTTTCTGCTAGCAGCATCGTGCATGGCTCATCACCAGGGTTTTTCAGTCACAAAAAGGCTTGGTTATTATTCGCTTTGCATCATCATACTGTATGGATGGACCCATATAAGTACAAACAAAACAAAGCAAGGTGATATAGTGTTTTTCGAAATACTACATATTACTATGCAAGGTACATGCACCATAATCAAATCAAACCAAATCAAATGGCATTAGTCACATGCACCGAATACAACAGGTGTAGACCTTACAGTGAAATGCTTACTTACTAGCCCCCCGAACTTACAATGCAGTTTAAATAAACATTAAAAAAATATATGAATAAGAAACAAAAGTAACAAGTAATTAAAGAGCAGCAGCAAAATAACAACAGAGAGACTATTTACAGGGGGGTACCGGTACAGAGTCAATGTGCGGGGGCACCGGTTAGTTGAGATAATTGAGGTAATATGTACATGTAGAGTTATTAAAGTGACTATGCATAGATGATAACAACAGAGAGTAGCAGCGGTGTAAAAGAGGAGGGGGCAATGTGAATAGTCTGCCTGTTTGGGGGTATCATCAGACAGGGCTACAGTGTCTCCCAACCCCTCTTGTCTCAGCATTTATGCTGCATTAGTTTATGTGTCGGGAAAGGAGGTACCTACTCAGTTGTACAACTGAATGCCTTCAACTGAAATGTGTCTTCCACATTTAACACAACCACTCTGAATCAGAGAGGTGCCTTAATCGACATCCACGTCTTCGGCGCCCAGGGAACAGTGGGTTAACTGCCGTGTTCAGGAGCAGAACGACAGATTTTTACCTTGTCAGCTCAGAGATTCAACCTTGCAACCTTCTGGATACAAGTCCAACACTCTAACCACTAGGCTACCTGCCTCCCTCTCTCTCCCCCTCTTTATCTCTGTCTTTCTCTCTTTCTCTCCTTCTAGGATCCGTCTGTTATATCTGGAGTATTTCTCCTCTCTTATCCGGTGTCCTGTGTGGATTTAAGTATGCTCTCTCTAATTTTCTCTCTCTCTCTCTCTCTCTCTCTCTCTCTCTCTCTCTCTCTCTCTCTCTCGGAGGACCTGAGCATTAGGACCATTCCTCAAGGCCTACCTGGCCTGATGACTCCTTGTTGTCCCCAGTCCACCTGGCCGTGCTGCTTCTCCAGTTTCAACTGTTCTGCCTGTTCTATGAACATTTTAAAATCTTGTCCATGTTCTGTTATAATCTGCAACCGGCACAGCCAGAAGAGGACTGGCCACAACTCACAGCCTGGTTCCTCTCTAGGTGTCTTCCTATGTTCTGGCCTTTCTAGGGAGTTTTTCCTAACCACCGTGCTTTTACACCTGCATTGCTTGCTGTTTGGGGTTTTTGGCTGGGTTTCTGTACAGCACTCTGTGACATCTGATTCGATTTTCAGGAGTCTTATGGCTTGGGGGTAGAATCTGTTTAGAAGCCTTTTGGACCTAGGCTTGGCGCTCCGGTACCGCTTGCCGTGCGGTAGCAGAGAGAACAGTCTATGACTAAGGTGGCACCGCCTGGTATAGAGGTCCTGGATGGCAGGAAGCTTTGCCCCAGTGATGTACAGTGTGGTACGCACTACCCTCTGTAGTGCCTTGTGGTCGAAGGCCAAGCAGTTGCCATACCAGGCAGTGATGCAACCAGTCAGGATGGTCTCGATGGTGCAGCTGTAAGACCTTATGAGGATCTGAGGACCCATGCCAAATATTTTCAGTCTCCTGAGGGGGAATAGGTTTTGTCATGCCCTCTTCACGACAGTCTTGGTGTGCTTGGACCATGTTAGTTTGTTGGGGATGTGGACACCAAGGAACTTGAAGCTCTCAACCTGCTCCACTGCAGCCCCATCGATGAGAATGGGGGCATGCTCGGTCCTCTTTTTTCTGTGGTCCACAATCATATCCTTTGTCTTGATCATGTTGAGGGAGAGGTTGTTGTCCTGCCACCACATAGCCAGGTCTCTGACCTCCTCCCTATAGGCTGTCTCATCGTTATCAGTGATCAGGCCTACCACTGTTGTGTCATCAGCAAACTTAATGAGGGTGCCGTGCCTGGCCGTGCAGTTATGAATGAACAGGGAGTACAGGAGGGGACTGAGCATGCACCCCTGAGGGCCCCCTGTGTTGAGGATCATTGTGGCGGATGTGTTGTTACCTACCCTTACCACCTGGGGGCGGCACGTCAGGAAGTCCAGGATCCAGTTGCAGAGGGAGGTGTTTAGTCCCCGGGTCCTTAGCTTATCGATGAGCTTTGAGGGTACTATGGTGTTGAACGCTGAGCTCTAGTCAATGAATAGCATTCTCACATAAGTGTTCCTTTTGTCCAGGTGGGAAAGGGCAGTGTGGAGTGCAATAGAGATTGCATCATCTGTGGATCTGTTGGGGCGGTATGCAAACTGGAGTGGGTCTAGGGTTTCCGGGATAATGGTGTTGATGTGAGCCATGACCAGCCTTTCAAAGCACTTCATGGCTACAGACATGAGTGCTACGGGTCAGTAGTCATTTAGGCAGGTTACCTTAGTGTTCTTGGGCACAGGGACTATGGTGGTCTGCTTGAAACATGTTGGTATTACAGACTCGGACAGGGAGAAGTTGAAAATGTCTGTGAAGACACTTGCCAGTTGGTCAGCGCATGCTTGGAGTACACGTCCTGGTAATCCGTCTGGCCCAGCGGCCTTGTGAATGTTGACCAGTTTAAAGGTCTTATTCACATCGGCTGCGAATAGCGTGATCACACAGTCTTCCGGAACAGCTGGTGCTCTCATGCATGTATTATTTGCCTTGAAGCAAGCATAGAAGTAGTTTAGGCTGTGCCTCCCTTTGTAGTCTGTAATGGTTTGCAAGCCCTGCCACATCCGTCGAGCGTCAGAGCGATTCGATCTTAGTCCTGTATTGACGCTTTGCCTGTTTGATGGTTCATCAGAGGGCATAGCGGGATTTCTTATAAGCTTCCGGGTTAGAGTCCCGCTCCTTGAAGCAGCATCTCTAGCCTTTAGCTCAGTGTGGATGTTGCTTGTAATCCATGGCTTCTGGTTGGGGTATGTATGTACGGTCACCATGGGGACGATGTCATCAATGCACTTATTGATGAAGCCAATGACTGATGTGATGTACTCCTCAATGCCATCGGAGGAATCCCGCAACATATTCCAGTCTGTGCTAGCATAACAGTCCTGTAGCTTAGCATCTGCTTCATCTGGCCACTTTTTTATTGATCGAGTCAATGTTTGCTTGTAAGCAGGAATCAGGAGGATAGAATTATGGTCAGATTTGCCAAATGGAGGGCGAGGGAGAGCTTTGTATGCGTGCCTGTGTGTGGAGTATAGGTGGTCCAGTGTTTTTTCCCTCTGGTTGCACATTTAACATGTTGATAGAAATGTGGTAATCTGCATTAAAGTCCCCAGCCACTAGGAGTGCCACCTTTGGGTGAGCGTTTTCATGTTTGCTTATGGCGGAATACAGCTCATTGAGTGTGTTCTTAGTGCCAGCCTCAGTCTGTGGTGGTATGTAGACAGCTACGAAAAATACAGATGAAAACTCTCTAGGTAGAGAGTGTGGTCTACAGCTTATCGTGAGATACTCTACCTCAGGCGAGCAAAACCTTGAGACTTCCTTAGATATCGTGCACCAGCTGTTATTTACAAAAATACATAGTCCGCCGCCCCTTTTCTTACCAGACGCTGCTGTTCTATCCTGCCGATTCAGCGTATAACCAGCCAGCTGTATGTTGATTATGTCGTCATTCAGCCACAGTTTTGAATGTCCTGTCGGTAGTTTAATCTTACGCGTAGGTCATCGATTTTATTTTCCAAAGATTGCACGTTTGCTAGCAGAATGGAAGTCAGTGGGGGTTTATTCGATTGCCTACGAATTCTCAGAAGGCAGCCCGCCCTCCGGGCCCTTTTTCTCCGCCTCCTCTTCAAGCAAATGACGGGGATCTGGGCCTGTTCCCGGGAAAGCAGTATGTCATTCACGTCAGGCTTGTCGGACACGTTAAAGGAAAAAAAAGATTCTGCCAGTCCGTGGTGAGTAATTGCAGTTCTGATGTCCAGAAGTTATTTAAGGTCATAAGAGACGGTAGCAGCAACATTATGTACAAAATAAGTAAAAATATATATAAATTACATACAATGCAAAGAAACGAACAAAAAACACAATTGGATAGGAACACGTAAAACGCCAGCCTTCTTCACCGGCGCCATCTTATCAATGGCCAAAACAATATTACATTGTTAAACAGGCTGCAACACATCACAACCCGGCCAGCAACGTTCCTTTTCCTCAGGCAGTGTTCGTAAAAGTCACAGCATCCAATAATTTACTGTTTTAGTGCTTTGCTTTGCTTTGTGCCTGCTCACCTACATGATAGACCGTTGTAGGGATAAAGTAGGGGCTTAGGGGCACACTGCTTGCACGACTGTATGTTGTCAGGACAGTACAGAAAGACAGTAGCTACCCATGACACTTGACTGACCTTCACACTTTTGACAACTGTGTGGCTGAACAAGCCAAGCATTATCCTACAGACAGTAGGGTATTTCCAGATAAGGGAAAGACGTAATTGAGCGTCCACAACATAACAGATCTTATGCTGAACATAAAGAGACTTGATTCCAAACATACTGAGACAGGGAGGACACCAAAACGGCATACTGTTGGGGCTGTGTCTGTCTGTCTATGCATGCATGCGTGCCCGCGGTTCGTGTGTGCCTGTATGTGTGTTCTGGGTTATAGCGGGGGCTGGCTGGCTTCCTGATGATGATGATATGGGAGGGAACAACGGTATGTCCTGTGTCTGTTATTCCAACAGCAGCAGTGCTTTCTCTCGGCACTCCGATTACTAAGGCGGATGTCAGGAAAGCCCTGGGTCACATCAAATTTTTCGCTGTGTGTTCTCTCTCTCGATCTCTCTCTCTTTCTTTCTTTCTTTCTTTCTTTCTCTCTCTTTCTCTCTTTCTCTCTCTTTTTCTTTCTCTCTCACTCTCTCTCCTCTCTCTCTCCCCTCTCTCTCTCTGAAACAATGGCTACGCCTTAAAGACATGGCTTAGCATGAGGCCCATACAAGGCTGGCGGATGGCCAAGCCCTCAGGACCTGCTCACTCCAGTGTGTGTAAGTGGGTGTGTGTACGTGTGTGTTTGTGTGTGTTTGTGTGAGCAGGGGGGATAGGGTTACACTACGCTATGCACCCTGGAATTGAGGTCCCAGATGCTAACGTTCTGCTCTCTACCCAACCCTGGGTACACTGAGCAATCAGGTGTGTGTGTGTGTGTCTGTCTGTGTGTGTGTTAGGGATGTGCGCATTGACTCATAACCCGCAGTCCCCACAGTTATATCTGCGGGGCGGGCAGGTTTAGGGTCATGAAATATTGTGTAGATGAAGAGCGGTTGGGCGGCGGGATGGTTGAAAAAAGAGAAAAACACTACCTTAAAAAATCCATCAATGTACACTACCGGTCAAAAGTTTTAGAACATACTCATTCAAGGATTTTTCTTTATTTTTACTATTTTCTACACTATGAAATAACACATGGAATCATGTAGTAACCAAAAAAGTGTAAACAAATCAAAATATATTTTAGATTTTAGATTCTTCAAATAGCCAACCTTTGCCTTGATGACAGCTTTGCGCACTCTTGGCATTCTCTCAACCAGCTTCATGAGGTAGTCACCTGGAATGCATTGCAATTAACAGGTATGCCTTGTTAAAAGTTAATATGTGGAATTTCTTTCCTTAATGCGTTTGAGCCAATCAGTTAAGTTGTGACAAGGTAGGGGTGTATACAGATAATAGCCCTACTTTGTAAAATGCCAAGTCCATATTATGGCAAGAACATCTCAAATAAGCAAAGAGAAACGACAGTCCATCATTACTTTAAGACATGGTCAGTCAAAATGGAAAATTTCATCAAGCGCTATGATGAAACTGGCTCTCATGAGGACCGCCACAGGAACGGAGGATCCAGAGTCACCTCTGCTGCAGAGGAGAAGTTCATTAGAGTTGCCAGCCTCAGAAATTGCTGCCCAAATAAATGCTTCACAGAGTTAAAGTAAGAGACATCTCAACATCAACTGTTCAGGGGAGACTGTGTGAATCAAGCCTTCATGGTCGAATTGCTGCAAAGAAACCACTACTAAAGGGCACCAATAAGGAGAAGAGACTTGCTTGGTCCAAGAAACACGAGCAATGAACATTAGACCGGTGGAAATTTGTCCTTTGGTCTGGAGTTCAAATTGGATTTTTGGTTCCAACCGCCGTGTCTTTGTGAGACGGGGTGTGGGTGAACGGATGGTCTCCGTATGTGTATTTCCCACCATAAAGCATGGAGGAGGTGGTGTTATGGTGTGGGGGTGCTTTGCTGGTGACACTGTCTGTGATTTATTTAGAATTCAAGGCACACTTAACCAGCATGGCTACCACTGCATTCTGCAGCGATACGCCATACGCCAAGTGCTCAGAATATGTGGGAACACCTTCAAGACTGTTGAAAAACCATTCCAGGTAAATCTGGTTGAGAGAATACCAAGAGTGTGCAAAGCTGTCATCAAGGCAAAGGGTGGCTATTTGAAGAATCTCAAATATAAGTTCTTGAAATTTTCCATATTGACTGACCATGTCTTAAAGTAATGATGGACTGTCGTTTCTCTTTGCTTATTTGAGCTGTTCTTGCCATAATATGGACTAGGTCTTTTACCAAATTGGGCTATCTTCGTATACCCCCCCTACCTTGTCACAACACAACTGACTGGCTGAAATGCATTAAGAAGGAAATAAATTCCACATATTAACTTTTAACAAGGGAAAGTGGTATACCTAGTCAGTTGTCCAACTGAATGTATTCAACTGAAATGTGTCTTCCGCATTTAACCCAACCCCTCTGAATCAGCACACCTGTTAATTGCAATGCATTCCAGGTGACCTTCTCATGAAGCTGGTTGAAAGAATGCCAAGAGTATGCAAAGCTGTCATCAAGGCAAAGGGTGGCGATTTGAAGAATCTCAAATATAAAATATATTTTGAATTGTTTAACACTTTTTTGGTTACTACATAATTCCTTATGTGTTATTTCATAGCTTTGATGTCTTCACTATTATTCTACAATGTATAAAATTGTAAAAATAAAGAAAAACCCTTGAATGAGTAGGTGTTCTAAAACTTTTGACCGGTATAGTGTATTATTCTTGTGCAATTTATATCTATAGTTTAATTCAATAAGAGAAAAGATGGATAGTTGACAATAAAGAGAAGGGAGGGCCAGAAAAGTAATGTTTGGGAAAGATTGTGGTACAAGAGGATGATAGCAGCTATATTATGTGTGATGATTGCGAGGCACTATACAAATTTGACAGTCACAAGATGGGGACTACAAGTAGGCCTGTGGCACGTCAAGGGAACTTTGGCCTACTATGCATCCAAGCCTAACTCTTTTTCTTTTCAACTCTTATTGAATGAAACTCCAACATGGTCCTTTTTTTGCCTCCGTGGACATTAACTTAGCGATTGGCATGTAGGCTATTTGGCGCGTGTACAGTTAGGCCCTAAAGCTTAAGCTTGTACACTAATGCCAGATAGCCTAAAATAAAGAAAACCCCCAATGCAGCTTATAGGTAGAAATTGCACAAGAATTATACATTTTTGTATTTTTTTAAGGTATTGTTTTCTCTTTACCCAACCCGCCCGCCACCCACCCGCCCGCCCACACAATATTTCATGACCCTAAACCCACCGCCCCACAGATATAACCTCGGGGACTGCGGGTTATGAGTCAACCCGCGCGCATCATTAATGTGTGTGTGTGTGTGTGTGTGTGGTGTTGTGTGTGCATGCATGTGTGTGTAGTGGATGTGAAACTCGCCCATATCATGTTGCCATGTGTGTGTGTGCAATGACCTCTCACAAACATAGCCAGATAGACAAATGGTCCCACCCTCAATACAGTCACACCCTGGCCTCCACTGCCAAGCCCTGACAGAATCTATCTTAACAAATAAGCAGGCTAAGAAAGTCTCTGTGGTCTTTCAGAATGACCAGAATTAAAGGAACTAAACCGATGTCAAATAACAGATTTAAACATTATTTTACACCCAAATACAGTTTCCAAGGACCTCTGTAGAGAAACAGATTCTCATTAACGGCTGCTAAAACAACTCCACCACTTTGATAGTGATTTACCTCCCATTTTAGTGTATGTGCTTCTCATGTGTCTGTCGTTTGTATGAACCAAGTATCCATAGGATGACTAGCTAGCTACTCAAACACATAGCGGGGTATGCGGTGCAGTGGTCTTTGACATCCAAACCCATATCCTCTGGCAGCATCCTCAGCGCTCCCTAAGTCTAAACTATGTGGTTAGCATAAACAGTCATTACACCCTCATCTGAAGGGCCAGTGTGCCACAGTGAAAAGGAGAGTGTGTGATCAGGAGGACTGACTGTATTTATGCTCGTTGAGAATACACTAGCACTGATCAAAGTTCTGTGCCATTACAAATGACTCCTGTGATGTTTGAGCATCTCAGATCTTTCTTTATAGGATCCCTTTTTGGCTGCTGACTTCTCCTCAGTCCACACAATGACCCTTACCAACCTTTTGGGATTTTAGACTGTCTCTTTATTGTCCTTGTTGACTGAGTGAGTCACGGTCATTTAATGTACAGTGTGAGTGTGACTCCTTCTTCTTCTCTGGCTCAGATTTGGTCAGTCGGGTACTGTTTGGCCCTGTGTCGTGCGCTGTGACTTTCCCCCTTTCGCGTTGCCCTCGATGGCCCTCACAGGAGGAACAATGGTCCCTCTGTGTCAGAATCCTGTCAGCCTATCTCATCCTGGACAGGTATTTCCTGACAGTGCGATACGAGATCTCTGACAAGGAGAGGGAGGGAAGGTCACATTTCCAAAAAACCTTGAGCCTCCCTTCTCTCTTCCTCACTCTTTCTCTCTCTCTCGTGTCTTTCTCTTAAGCCCCTCTCCCTTCCTCCCTCTCTCTCTCCCTCATTTCTTTCTCTTAAACCCCTCTCCCTCCCTCCCTCTTTCTCCCCCAAGTCTTTCACTTACGCCTTTCTCCCTTCCTCCTTTCCTCTCCTCCCCCCCATGTATTTTTCTCTTGAAATGGAGACCTTCCTGTGAATTAATACTCTAAGAACTAGGCCTAGCCTCCGGGGTATTCTGTCTGGTTGTTGTCCTTGTGTGTTGAAAAGGAAAGGCCTCTAGCCTCTAACAGGGCCTCACAGAGACAGAGAGTAGATATATGCAGTTACAGAGTACGTCTTAGTGGTTTACTTGCTTTTGATGCATTGTCAGACTGATATACAGTGGTATTATAGCTGACCTGGAGTACTTCATCAGGATGGCAGGTTATAGCCTGTCATAAGCATGTCATGTCCTCCCTGTCTCAGCTGAAACGCACAAAAATGTAAATGTAAATTGAGCTGACAGACAAACGCTTACTTTCTTTTCACAAGCAGGTGATTGTCATGTCATCCGAGTCTACCTCTGTGTTTTCAGTCTTGCTGTAGCCCTTTCCTGCAGTCAATGACCAAAAGCGCACCCTCTTTGGCCTAATGGGGGAATGCTATTAATGTTTTTCATAATTTCACTTTTTTTTTGTACAACAAAAATCAGGTGTTTATGTCAAACGGTTTTGTTATATTTCAGTCTTCTGTGATGTGTATATAAAGTGTAATATTGAGATGCAAACTCAAAATGTAATACGTACAGGTGTCTTCTTTTTTTAAGCCCATTACCATGTGTGTGAGGTGTATACTTTTGTTTCAAAGTAGATTTGTTTAAGACTACCAAGAATCACTCTGTGTGACCCTGATTTAGCCCACTGCAGTAAAAGGTTAAAACCACAATTCACAGCACATACCATAAGTCTCCAACCTTCAACCTCCCCCATCTCTCCCCGTCTCCCATCCCCTCCCCCGTCTCCTCCTGTCGAGGCGCTAGGTAATGGCTAAAGCAGGGCCTGGCTGTCTGGCTCTCTCTATACTGTATGTCTGGCTCTGGAGCTCAACTTTCCTCTCTCTCCAACCTGTTCCACAGCCCCCCTGGTTTCCTGCTGGGCAGGGTCCTTCCAGAATGATAATGTGATGATTGTCATAGTTATTGTTTTTCCAAAAGCCCTTCCATCTCCCTCTCAGTGCCTCTGTCTCCAGGGGTGCGTGCTGATCTCTTCTGGTTAATTCCTTTAGAGACAATGAGACCTTGGCCCATGTACGCTTTGTTTACAGGAAACCAAGATGAGTGGGGTTGAAAATAAATGACTAGTTGGGCTGAGGCAGTTTGTAATCTGTTTAGCTTCAGAACGCACCGTTAGAATAGAATTGAATAAAATGTGCTACTTTGGTGTTTCCGAACCAGGGGGGTATCCTTACATGGTGTACTCTGAGGCAAAACAGTTAACAAACGGTTGCTACCATAGTGACACTTCTCTGTAGAGGTTGTGGTGGTTCCACATGTTGATGCTCCTGGCTATAGAGCTGTTGTTGGCTCTGACCGGTGTGTGAACTTACAAAGCAGCTAACTCTGTTCTGTTGTGAGGTTCAAAGCCTGACTCACTCGCTCTCTCCCAGACCGGTGCTTCCTCTCCTCACTCGCCTGAGGGATCCACTCAGTGTGCAAACATGTGGTGCCGGCCTGGCCCGGAACAATCTCCTCAGCCCAACGATAAGAGCACGGAGCACATGCATGCTGCCGGAGGAGTCCGGGAGGGAACGGGAGTGCGGGTTGTGTGTGTGCGTGCACATGTGTGTGTATGTGTGTATGTGTGTGTGTGCGTGTGTGGAGAGAAGCCAAGAATACTGTCCCAGGACCCTGGTCCCTCCTGGGCCTGTGGAGAGAGGGGAGATATGACATCATACCTGGCCTGCACCTTGAGCCAGGAGAAGAGCTGTAACTCTCTCTGACTTAAAATGTCGGCTTACCGTCTCACACACAGTCCCTCTCTACCCTATACTCTACCTCTCTCTTTAACTGTGTCGTTTTCTCTCTCCCTCCTTATACCTTTCGCTATCCTCTCTCTTTCGCCCTCTCTGTCTCTGTTTCCCCCTCTCTGCCTCTGTTTCCCCCTCTCTGCCTCTGTTTCCCCCTCTCTGCCTCTGTTTCCCCCTCTCTCTCTCTCCCGCCCTATTTCTTGCTCTATCTGTCTCCCTGTTTACCTCCCTATTCCTCTCTCCTTCATTCTTTCTCCTTTTACCTCTCTCCCTCCCCATCTATTTCTCTCTTTCTTTCTGTCTCCCTCTCTTCTTCTCTCTCCCCCTAAAGTACAATCAAAGCCACATGTCTGAAAAAGAAATAATGTCATTGATTCATTTAAATGGTCTGATTTTACAAAGACACCCTTATACTAATGTCATCATTCTTAATGTTAATGACTACGCTTTTTTTAAAGGAGGAAATTGAAATCAGCAAGATCGAGATTTTTTTTATTGCAGTTTCCATTAGCAACGAAGGAGAGAGCTTAAATAAAAGCAGGGAAGAAAAACATTTGGCAACTTTTTAATATTGGCCCTCTTCCCCCTCTCCCTACCTTCCACTCGCTCTCTCTCTCCCTCCCCCTTCTCTCTCTCTCTCTCTCTCTCCCTCTCCCCCCTCTCTCTCCCTCACCCTCCTCTCTCTCTCCCTCTCTCTCCAGGGTTGGAAGAACTTGAATGCAGAGCTCAGTGAGGGATTCTGGCACGGCCGCCTGTATGTAATGACTTCTGACAGCAGTGGAGACACAGTGAAGAGCATGTCTGTCTTTGCATGAGTATTTCTGCATCTATTCTTGAGAACCACATTCCAATTCTGGAATCGTTATTATACACGAGTCGCCACGAGCAACCGCATGTACAGGACGCTGAACTTACCGGAGAAAAACTCCTTCCAAACAAATGTGGAAGAATAGGATAGTCAGTCAGTGAACTTTTAACAGTTGAAGGAGATAATGTTCAGAAGGGATACATATATTATCACACATTATCCTCAATCTCAAAGGTTTTTTCAAAGAAACGAGCAGAAAATATAGATTTTTACCTTTATTTAACTAGGCAAGTCAGTTAAGAACAAATTCTTATTTACAATAACAGCCTAGGAACAGTGGGTTAACTGCCTTGTTCAGGGGCAGAACAACTGTTTTTTTTTTACCTTGTCAGCTCAGGGATTCAATCTTGCAACCTTTAGGTTAGGGTTAGG
Organism: Brachymystax lenok tsinlingensis; assembly: GCA_030435695.1. Lineage (NCBI taxonomy): Eukaryota > Metazoa > Chordata > Actinopteri > Salmoniformes > Salmonidae > Brachymystax > Brachymystax lenok. The sequence goes on along the minus strand of CM059815.1, from coordinate 6,378,740 downwards.
GTTAGGTAACAGTTGAAGGAAGAAACCTGGGCTACATTATCTTGAAACGACATTATCCTCAATATCCTAGGTTTTCTCCCAATGAAACAGTCTGAAAAAAAGAGTAAGGTATAAGAGTAAAGAATGTCAGACAGTAACGTACTGGAGTTAGTAATTGAGGGGTCCATTAGAGGGGGGGAAAGCAGCTGCCTGCTCTATCACACACACACAGGCACACTGGCTTCAGTGAATCCGGGCCTTGTTCGTGCCTGGCCTCAGTCCAACGCTGATGGGATTTCTGCTATGTGTTATGCTCTCTTCCCGTAAAAGTGAAACACGGTCAGGAACACCGCGTGTGAAGACTTCTTACTTTAGTGTTTTTAGATCATTTCAAGGAAGATAGTGTATGTGTGCAATGGAATCTTTCAGTAATGTGGAAAATGTAGTCATTTGTTGGAGTGAATCATTATATATCACAAAGGCTGCGTTTGGCAAGGTGGTGTGAAACATGTATAACACTCATATTGAAGTGTGTATAAACATGTGTATTCTTTTGGACCCATCCATCTGTTTTGCTTGAACAGACCAGCTCATATTAAACTGCAGCATACAGTGGGGTCCCCCCAGCATGCTATAGCCTTGTGTCTTTGATCAGCAGGATGGGGGTAAGCCACACAAGAGCTCAAACAGCCAAAACAACACTTTCACACCAACTGGGTATATGTAGAGTATAACATGACTGCTGAGTTTTAAGGCATGCAGCTTTCGATTAGAGGACAGAATGATTGGTTTGAGAAAAAGGTTATATGGTATGTCGTTGTTAACTCTTTTCTAAAATAGAAAACAAATATAATCATCTCATTGGAGTGTACAAAACCTTACCTCTCATCCTCACTCCTACAAACAACAACAATACACTAACATGCAGTAAAATCGCTTTCTCCCCGGCTAAACTGTATGCCCATTAGGCCAAATTAATAAGCTTTAATTTATCTACAAGTAGACACTCAAGGCTAATATGGCATGACGTCACCCTCTTGGAGGGTATAGTGGACACCCTTGAGTGATTCGCCAGTTGGAGGATGTCACATTTTTCAGATGACCTCGTCTTTGATGTGACTGTAAGATGACTCTCCTGCAGGCCTGTTGCTCTGGTATGCCAGCTGGTGTGGCTGGGGCTGCTAGGGTGATATGGGGGTAATTTGTAGAAGATAAAGGGAAATAGAGACAGGGCGAGAGGGAGAAAGATACAGAGAGGGGAGAGGGAGAGAGAGGAGGAAGGAGAGAGAGAGTTGAGGGGTATGAGAGAGCGGGAGAGACTTGAGGAGTCAGGGGTGGGATTTCTTATTCTGCACTGCCTGTCCCCAGCTTGAATACTCTCTAATCTCAGTAATTGGGGTAGAGGGTCCTGGGGTCTCCAGACAGCTGCCAGATCTTTGTGGTCAGAGCGGATTGATTTGACAGGGGGTCAGAGGGGCAGGGGTATCACAGTGACTGAGTGGTTCCCTCTGGTTTCTGTCTGGTTCTGTCTGACTGCTGGCCTTCTGGCCTGGCCTCTGGTCTGGACGGAGGGACAGGGTCTTACAGGTCACAGGGGCACCGAGGCGGCTGGCAGCGGCTGAAGGGGACAGAGGAAACACAGACGGCCATACACACACTTTCTTTTTCTTCTGGGCCTTGTTCAAATGCTTCCATTTCAGACACGGCCTCCGTGATTTATGATGATTCGCTAACACCTATGGACGCATTCAGCCTATCACTCAATGATCACATTTCACTCGTACTCAGACACAGTGGCTCTGGGTTTGACCACTCACTCAGTCACTCACTGGCAGCATGTTTGTTTATGTGCTTTGATACTGTGCCCCCGTTGAGCATTTTCACTCTCCCTGGCCTGTACGGTCTTTTGATGCACCATCAACAACTAGGAAATAATGCTATCAAAAAAGAAGAACTGTCTTTAAGAGGTGAACAGCTGAGTATATATGCGCAAGATAATTGAGGTGTTTGTTTTATGAAGTGAAAGGTTACACTTCTCTTCTTCACTGCTCTGTTTACAGCTCTGGCTCTTCTCTTTTCTTCACCCTCCTGTCCTCCCTGGCTGTCATGTCTTTATTGGCATGTCCATGTGGTGCCTTGTGGAATTCACGCGTGTGCTGTAACATGGGAAGGCCCTTAAGGCTTGTGTAAATACTCACTTATGTTGGGTGGAGGGTGTAAGGGAAGGGGTGAAGAGGAGCAGCATCTGTTATAGCAGCTGTCCTCAGAGGTTGTGTCCCAATTGGCATCCTATGCTGTATGTAGTGCACTATTTCTGACCAGGGCCCATAGTGCCCTGGTCAGAAATAGTGTACTTCATAGAAAATAGGGTGCCATTTGGGATACATTCAGCCTCTCTCTACGGGGAGTTAGTCAACCACAGCGTTTCTAAAGACACCGTGCTTCTAAAGACACCGCTCATTGCTCGTCCATATATTTCTATGTATATATTCTTATTCCATCCCTTTACTTAGATGTGTGTGTATCAGGTAGTTGTTGTGGAATTCTTAGCTGACTTGTTAGATATTACTCCACTGTCGGAACTAGAAGCACTTCGCTACACTTCGCTACACTCGCATTAACATCTGCTAACCATGTGTATGTGACCAATAAAATTTGATTTGATTTGATTCACCACCTTTAGAAAGACTGGTCATTATTCTGTGTGATTAAAGGTCAATATTCACAGTTTTGTTTCACTGGTAGTTGAACTATAGGCTAGGCTACTTGCCTAATGTGATGGATGGCATACTCCTCTTAGACTAGCTCTAATGTCTTCTTTCAATACTTATCGGCCTATACAGTATCTTTATGTTTTTAATGTAATATATAAAGTTTGAATAATGTTTGGGAAATAATTGACAATAGCTAGAATTGGGAGATGAAATAAAGAAAACACTCAAGTTATAGCAGTTCAGTTCAGAAGTTATATCTATAGTATTAAAATGTATTATCCATTTTCCCCTCCTCATTCATTGGTCACGTTTCAACTTTCACGTCACTGCCCCTGAACCACGTAGAAAATCACAAAAACGAATTTGACCAATAGGGCACTTGTCAAGGGATGCGGAGGAACCAGTGGGGGGAACGCAAAAGACACTCAACAGTCGTAACTATTCTATGGGGCGTATCGTTTACATCGCATTCCTCATTCCTTTACATCATTTTAAAGCTGGAGAAGGCGCCGAATGCATGCTACATGAGTGGATACATCACAACACTTTACCTGGAACGGAGTTTGTATTTCTGAAAGGTAAAACGACGAAAACGTCTATTCTTTCTGCTTCATTTGTGAGTGCGGCAAAGCAATGGAACGCAGAAGTTGAAGAGTTCTCGTGAAGCCACTACTGTTGTGAAGATAAGTGGAGAGTTAATTTGTGCCTTTTAACTTTTATTGTGAGTGTATCAAGTGACAATCTAACAAATTGCAAGCGATGTGCGGTTTTCACACCTTGTGCGTATCACAGCAAATAATTTGCTGAACCTCGTTCATTCTCCAGTGGAGCGGCCTGAATGCGAGGGAATGGATTTGGATGCCTACTTTTTGACACATTTAATGTAGATACCGCTACACAAATCCATATGTTGAAGTCTTATTTGGATCAGTCTACATCGAAATGGCAAGTTTTGCCGGGTTTATAAAGTGGACTGGGAGATCAACGTTGTATTTATGCTGCGCGTTTGTCCTGTTCGGCTGTCTCTGCATCGCGTCCCCTACTCATGGTCGTCGGCTCATCTGTTGGCAAGCCATCATGAAGTGTCATGGAGAGTCTGAGTGCCACTACGCATATGACCAATACCTTTACGCCTGTGCGCCTGTTATCAACGGGGATAGGAAGAAGTGTCCCAGCCACTGCATCTCGTCCCTTATCCAGCTGAATCTAACCGAGACCGGCCCGTCTCTGGAGGACTGTGACTGCGCCTCGGACCCCGTCTGCCGGAGCACCAAACGCGCCATAGAGCCGTGCCTGCCTCGGACAAGCAACATGGGCTGCACCGAAGCCCGGCGGCAATGCGAGAGGGACTCCCAATGCAGCTCGGCAATGCGCGACTATTTGTTTCACTGCCGTAAACTTTTCGGAGGGGAGAGATGCTCGGACGACTGCAGGAGGGTGATTGCCAACATGCGCAATATACCCAAAGCACAACAACTTGATACTTGTGTTTGTGATGGCACAGAGAGGACCATATGCGAGTACGTCAAAGTTAGTATGAAAAACTTTTGCTTTGACTCTATGGACAGGTACGCGGGCAGCGGGTTTTCTGACTCAGAGGACGACTCTGAAGATGAGTACGACGATATGGAGGATTATATATACGTGGAAAACAAAAGTGGTTCATCGAGATCCGCCTGCCAGGGTGTTGTATGGACTGCTGCCGTGGCCACCATTTTGGTTCTAATGAATCTGATCTGATAGGGCAGCCTACCCCAGTTGATTCAGCTGTTGGGACAGTTGTTTGAGAAAGAGAGGCCTGTGAAATGTTGACACGGCCATAATAGCGAATGAAAGAGTTGTAACACCAGCACACCTGCTTTGGCATATGTGTTTTGTGTATGGAGGATTTTATGGCCTTCTCTCTGCTATCTATCTTCACGGGGCTTCTTCTCAACATTCCGTCTGGTCTCTGTCTCACTCCGTCTCTGTGCTGATATGCTATGGGTCAGTAATTTAGGTAAACACGTTTATATTTAAAATGTATCATTCTTTGGGGGTGAATCTAAAAGGTTAATTTCCAGACAGCTGTGCACCTCTAGGCTATGTAATATTTGAACCAACCCTTGAAGAATGTTATACACCTATTTCATCAGCTATTGCCTTACCTTGTGTATCATCACAAAATAGTCAAGAATGTATAGAAGTTTGACACCATTTTAAAAAAAAAATGTGGATAGACAAGTGACTTAGAAGAGTACGCTGCTATACCGCTGTTTCGAGACAATAATGAAAACAGCAGTATTTTAAACGGTTCTCTTCGTAGTCACTTCGTTGTAATGTGGAGAGACTAATCAAGTGTTCTTCTTTTCTTGTGAGCTAGACAATAGACATAGGCATACATGTAATTAAGATGTCATTTAAATTCTAGTCAGTGGATAATGCATGTGATGCAAGCACCTGACAATAGTTTGATTGGTTGGTTAGCCTACATTACTAGCCTTAATCATGTCACACACATTTCCTTAAGCTCAGTATCAATATCAAGTTTTCAAAAAGTTTTAAGGGAGATTATTTTTATATGTCAAAATCTGTAAAAGTTAAATTGTACAGTTTATTGTATGATATTGATTTTGTTTTCCAGAGATATGTGTTTATTACTGCTAAGAAGAGATTTGCACTGTATAGAAATGACGTGAAATGCTTCACTGTGACTATTGTATATTCTTTTGTGTCCACAGAGGTGAAAATATAAGTCTTCTTGCTTAACGTGCTATATGACTCTTGATTGTTTCACTCTTCATTCTGCCTTATGTGGCCGTATGGGCATTGGGCAGCAGGCTATTTCACTACTATAGGGAAATATAACAATATAAGTCTTGCTTTAATTCAGCAATCAGCAGTTGAGACAATAACAATGCGTACTCCTCACCTGTTATCGGTAAAAGCTGAGGGGGATGGGGCTGGAGAAATGTAAAGACTCTCAAATTCATAGACAGAGCTATGGACGCAAGGACTGACCATCCATGATATCAAAATAATAGTTGTAACCATGTTTTGCTACATCCATTTTTGGACTTGTAAATGGTGTTCTTAAAGAATATAACTTATAAATGCCTCATGAGCTTAGTTCCACCGTCAACACCCAAAATATAAGCTTGTTTTACTCCAATGTTTGTGAACAAAGTAAATGTAAAGAAACACTGTATAGCCTCAAAACATGGTTAAAACTATACATTTGATATCATGGACGATCACTCCTTGCATTCATAGCTCTGTCTGTGAATATGAGAGTGATTACATTTCTCCAGCCCCATTCCTTCAGCTTTTTACAGAAACAGTGGCAGGGAGTACACATTGTTATTGTTTCAACTGGGGATTGCCCCTTTTAAAGTGCTATATGACTCTTGATTGTTTCACTCTTCACTCTGCCTTAAGTGGCCATATGGGCACTGGGCAGCAGGCTATTTCAGTACCGTGTCTCTCAAGTCTTTTGACAGCTGTACCAATCCTTTCTACTATCACAAAATTCCCTCCTTACGAACGATCAGTTGATCTGAGCTACAGAATGTCGCCTAAATCCTAGAGCAAATAAAGCGGCAAGTAAAAGAAAAGCTCTTAGTCGGATCGATATACACTTGACCTTGTAAACATCAATGTTTGCTGAAGGTATAAACTGTTAATGCTGGAAGACTGTTTAAACATAAGGAATAAAGACCCCATCTCCTGGGGATTGCTGCTCAAATGGAGCCAAGAAGGGCCTTACCAGTTTATTTATCCTCTCCCCATGTGTTTGTTAGAAGTCTTCACACAGAGAGGAGAGGGGGAAAGGAAAGCTGTGTCCGGATGAATGGAGACTTAAGTAGCCATTACAAATGCACTCTGATTGGACTGCTGTTGCTGTGTGTGGTGTGTGTTAGCTACCGGCCGTTGCTATGTATGTGTAACAAAGTAGAAGTGTTTTTCTTTTTAAACACTTTCGCTTCAACTTTACTATTATTATTTAACATCCTGAACATAAGTTAAATGGCTGGTTATAGACCCAGGTCTACTTGTAGAAGTTGTAGCCTAACCCACCACCACTAAGGAAACAATTTAATTTGTGTGTCACATTTTTTTTCTCTTTTGGCACCACTGAGAGACAGAAAAAGAGAGAGGGGACATCATCCTCTCCTTCAACTCTTGTCACAAGAGGGACTTGAGAGCAATGATGGCAGCCATGTTGTTTCTCTCTGGAGGAGGACAAGGGCCCTCCGGCCCAGTGAATGGAGGAGAAGTCGAGTGGCACTACTGTCATGGAAATGTAAAACACACAATGGTGGAGCGGCACAATGTGCAGGCACTTCATTCACTCTCTTTCTCTCTGACAGCATCTCCTCGGAGAGAGGGGAGGATGGGGGAGCTTGGGGAGAGACGGAGACTGCTACTGCAGATGGGGGCTTCTTGGAAGGACTTGAGAAACTTCTGTCAAAGTTGTATCTCTCTTTCTCGCTGTGATGCCTCCAGTCTTAACGTTAGGTGACGCTCACTTGGCTTTATTTGAAGGTGTGCTTATAAACTGTTTATAAAGGTTATTATATAGTTTGTCAGCCAATAAACATAATACATTTATAAGGCCTGATGTTTATGATGTATATGAGTAAACGTCTTTATGATCAGACATGTATTAGGTACAACATACATGAGTGATTAAATATGCTATATAATTAGGTTAACAAACTATTTGATACTGGTTTAAAGGAGTCTGTGAACAGTTTTACAGCACATGATACATGTTGTATTATTAGCTCTTTATAAATGCAGTGTTAGGAAGAATACACTTGAGATAGTAGTTCACGATCAGAATTACAATTACGTGATATGATAGCCAACTACGGCTAACACATTTTTAATCTGCATAGCAGATACCTAGCTTCAAAAACATTTGCCACTGATGCTAACCTAAAACAATTCGCTGATCTATATAACCACTCAACACTTCGATTCACTTAACATTTTGATTGTTACTGGAGTGCACATTCAAATAGACTGCAGTCCTAAATAGAACCAATGATGTATTGTGCTTCAATAGCTATTGGTTTCCTTCCCACTGAATGTAAAAAAGAAAAATATGCAAACTGTGGAAACCCTGCAGCTCTGTCACGGTGATGTGGCGAATGCATTTATGGGCCTTTGTTAGCCGTCACAAAAGAGGGTACTGCCGCTTTAAGAGAGCAGGCCTGGGTTCCAACCATTAATAATTGTAATGCCTCTTTATTATTGCTGGGGATAATGAAGGAATGAGAGTCATATGGGGCCCCCCAAAACCATACTTTCCCCTGAAATGTTTTCAATTAACTTTTGGCACCAGAGGAAAATAAGCGAGTTGTTTTTTTCCCATCATGCTGAAACAGAGGAGAGGCTAGAGCCGGACGGGGGACGGCGCTGCGGGACACAGTACCTCATTAAAGTAGCCTCATCATAACTCAAAGTGCTGTTTTTGCAACCCCCCTACTCCTAGTAACCCCGCTACACAGACAAACACACACAATTGCTTGATACTCCTGCATACACACACATGGGCATGTACGCATATACACACACACACTCACACACATACACTCAGATGTTCATACACACACACTAAGCCCTCTCTTTCAGGGTTACTCTTCTGCAAAAGCAGACGAATAGTCTGACATTAGTGGACATTCCAATCTAGATGCAATTAAGGCGATGAGATGACTTATGGTTGAGATACTTCTTGGAACAATCATGACTAACATACCCCTGAGCATACTGGCCACATTTCCCCCTGTGAAGTCTTCTAGAACTTTCTCTCAGTTGACATAGCATTTGTAGGTGAGGCAAACATACTGTACATATACAAACGGTACATTTAATCTATGTAAACTGGAGTCAGGAAATAAGTATCAGATAAATAAGGTGCATTGTGTGTGTAGCAAAAAGGAGCATATTGTATGAGATATGTGTTATAAAGTTGTGATATGAGAATAACATTTGCGGCCCCTGAACTATTTTCCATGTTGTTTTCGTAGCATGTGTAGGCTACTCAATGAACTGCCCACAATGGTCAGTAATGAAATGACTCTCTTTCTCTTTTAAGCCTCTGTGAAACTCTTCCAAAAAGTTTTCAAAATTCCAAGCTGCCACATTGATTCTGTCACGTCAAGTCCTTTCTGAGTTCACCGGCCTTTGAAAAAAGGGAAACTGTCTCTAATCCAGTTAGACTTCCTTGTGCCTCATGTGAAGCGAGATGGAGAGAGAAAGAAAAAAGGGGGAAAGGTAAGATTTAAGTTGCTCTCAAAGAGAAGGTTGATTTCCTAGTCATGTGTAAACAGTCAGCCTATCTTAGAAACCATGTTGATTTGAAATTGAAGTATAAAGTATAAAGCAAGTGTGTAAGGTCTTCTAAATATACTGTACAAACATGCTACAGTACATTTATTTAAATGCAAGATCTTAGGGTTAACTTTTCCTCAGTGGTGTAAAAATACTTTAAAGTACTACTTAAGTCGTTGTTTTTGGTATCTGTACTTTTACTTCACTACAGTCCTGAAATAAAAAAATATATATTTTTACTCCATACATTTTCCCAAACACCCAAAAGGACAGGAAAATGGTCCAATTCACACACTTACCAAGAGAACATCCCTGGTCATCCCTATTGCCTCTGATCTGATGGATTCACTTAACCCAAATGCTTCATTTGTAAATTATGTCTGTGTTGGAGCGTGCCCTTGGCTATCCGTAAATAAAAAGAAAAAAAAGAAAATGCGCTGTCTGGTTTGCTTAATATAAGGAATTTTAAATGATTTATACTTTTACTTTTGATACTTAAGTATATTTTAGCAATTACATTTACTTTTGATACTTAAGTATATGTAAACCAAATATTTTTTTACTTTTAATCAAGTAGTATTTTACTGGGTCTTTCACTTTTACTTGAGTAATTTTCTATTAAGGTATCTTTACTTTTACTCAAGTATAACAATTGAGTATTTTTTCTACCACTGCTTTTCCTCTTTCATTGACACATATTTGCTTGTCATGACTGTATTAAACCACACCGCGTCTTGTGGACGGGGTGTCTGCCAATAGTCTTGACTACTTAAACCTCTCAGGACTGACCAGAGAATAAACAAACTCACCCACAGACAAACTGAGTACGTAAACCCCACCGCAGCGGCCAACTGAGGTCTGTGGAGGCTATAGGGGGGGTTAGGGAGGGCGCTGCCTGGTTCACCCTGAGCTTTAGGAGAGGTGAGAGGGGGGTTACAGTGGGGGATGGGCTGATTTATGGTTAAGTGTATGGGGGAAGGGTTGGGAGTTTGAGGAGTGACGGACTGGGGTCTGTAGAGGGAGAGGGGGGGGGTTCAGACCTCTCTGAATGATGATGCTGACACACAGGCTATGTCCCAAATGGCACCCTATTGCCTATGTACTGCACTACGTTCACTACATAGGGAATAGGATAGGGCTCTGGTCAAAAGTAGTGCACTAGATAGGGAACAGGGTGCCATTTTGGACACAGGTAAAGAAGGGGAATATTCACCCCGGCCAATCAGATAACTTCTCCTAACCCAGGGATCTCTGGAACTCTGGATGTTGGCGCTCAGCGGGGCGCCCTGACTGATTTCTCATTCCTGCCTCTCCCTCCTGCGTCCTGGGCCAGAGAAGACGAATTGAGGTACGCAATAGTTTTGAAAGGACCAAGGGGGTGGGGAGTGAAGCGTAGGTTTTGAGTTTGGGCTGGGGGTAGAGTAAGAGGAGGAGGAGGAAGGAACACAAAACGTTGCTGACACAGGGCATAACTTCATTTCCACGGTGCTGGGACAGCTGTGCGCAGTAATCTGCCATGGCGGCGCTCTAAAACATCAATGGCTTCACTGACCCCAGGGGGGGAGACTCCAACTGTGTCCAGCCGTTTAGAGGACAGGACCAGGGAGTGGAGCCCCTTTCACACCATTCAGGGGTTTGTCTTAAAGAAATATACCCCCCTTTACCTCTCTAAGAGGAGAACGTCTGATAATATGGGGGCCTGTGTGTTTAGGTCCAAGGAGATAACAATGGGTCATTTTTAAAGCAAACTTAGAATTCATGCCTTAGTTCTATAGCTGTTTGACCAATGAGCTGGGAAACAATCATACACATCCCTATACGCAAGAGTTTTGATCTTGGGAAAATATTTTTGGGAAAGTTCGATGACCTTTAATTATTTTACTTTTAGATATTGTCACCATTCTGTAAGTTGCAAATTGTTGTTTGAAAAATGTACAAATATTACACATGACTTTATACAGCCTATAAGGAACCACATCATTTCCCTCAAGCGGATACATAGGCACCTAAATAGGATTTGAGTGCATGATCATTTTTGGGATTATTGTCTATTTCGTTTTGAAGTAAATGACCATGTCCCTACCAATCGTTGAGATACAGACGTCTTGTCATTTGACCGGTTTTCACATTGTGCACTTGCTGTTGCTATACTTGTTTTTTTGTGTCGTTATTGAATCAAGAAACGTTTCGCAGTAAAGGTTTTTAACTTCTCCTTTCCTTCAAACTCATGTCATCACTAAACCAACCTCAAACTTTCAGATTGCCAATTATAACGGAACCAACATGTTTTAGCATAAAAACAGAATGTTATAAAAACAACTCCCACAACTATACTCTTCCTTCAAATAATGTTTCAAAGTGGTTTTCCCCCTTTTGCGTGCTCAACGATTAACCGATATAAAAAAACATGAGTAAACAGAGAACTGGGAGAGTCTATCGATGGCGAGAGGTTCATTATTTTGTGCTAACCATTTTGTTGTAGAGAGCGGCGAGAACAAAACATTTTAACCTAAGATAATGGCTCGAGGCTGGGGTGCTGTCGGCTGTGAATAGGGTCTCTCTTAGCTCAATGGGGGCTCAAAGCCTTACTCTATTATCCTGACATCCTGAGGGCCAGGGGCCACCACCCCTAGCTGCTGTCGACTAGGTATTCATCCATCACATTCCTCCCTCTCTCTCTCTCCCTCCTCTATGCTCTGTGTCTTTCTTTTTGCGATAAAGGGAGGGAGGATCGATGGTGTTATTTTTGAAAAACAAACTGTAGGTCAGACCCTTGAGAGGGGGAGAGATAGAGAGGAAGGGAGAGACACTGGATATGAGAGATAGATGGCATGGAATTATAAGAGGAAAGAACAATAGAGTTTGGGTGAGGAGAGAGAGAGAACAAGGTTGATGACTGAGGCCAAAAGTGTATGTGGCTTTTAAGAAGAGAGAGAGTCTATTGAAACAAGATAAGCAACTCAGAATATGAGGGTGATAAGACTGTCTCATGCATAACCATTACAGCAATGGAGAAGTAATCACATTGCAAAGCTCGCCTACAAGATCTCATGCCAGTGTTTTAAATGTGTTATAAACACACACTTTTAAGGTATGCTGCTGCACTGAAGTTCATTTGAGGTATTACTGTGCAACTGTGGCAGCCAGCACTCTCATTGCTTTTGTAAGCAGAATGACACTTCGACACCCCCACATTTCTCTCTCTCCCTCCCTCCTCCCCTTATTCCCCCTTCTCTCCGCTCTCCACCACTCCACCACTGTTTGTTTAACAAGCTTGGCTCAGGCGCAAGGATCTCCAGTCATGCCTGCAGTGTTGACGGTAAATGACTCAATTTAAATCCGAGAGCAAACAGGCAAATCAAAGCCAGCTGAGCTAGGCAAATATCACAGTTCATCTCAAGCCCCTTCTACCCATTGTGAGAGCCGGATCTAGGAACATTAGCCCAGTGCTAATAGCTTTGTTCACAGCTCTCCGATGGAAGCAGATACACAAAGTCACAAAATGGGGCAGGACATTTGTGGTTGATAGCAGAGGCTTTAACAAAGGCAAAATGGCCTTGACAGTGAAGTGCTATGTAGTAACAGGGTTATTACCATGTGGTTGTGACATGAACGTGCCTGTGCGTGTGTGTGTGTGTGTGTGTGTACCAAATGTGTGTGTAGGCCATACGCAGCATAAATCTGTGTATCAGTACTGTCATGACCAGAGGGTTAAAACAATGGGGAGATGCTATCGTTCTGCCTCCTCAACATCCACCTTCACTTTCAATCCTTTTGGTTGTGAAACCCCAGATATATCGCTATTCAGGTTATATCCAGCAGGACAGAGATCAACGGGAGAGGACCAGAGAGGATCAGGATCAGGAAAATATTTTTGACCTGGCCTGCCTGGTTCTAGTTTGCTCAATCTAGGAGCACTGCTGTTACCAGTTCAGACTTGTGCCAAATGATAAACATGCCTATGTGAGAGGTAATGCCCAAATATGTTCATATCGAAAGAAAGCTCTCTTTGTATGCATACTTAATGTTAGCCAAAGATCACTACATACTGCAAACTTAGTTTATAAGGTCTTGATATCTCTCTATTAGATATCTTCTTTACCCCCTGTCCATGTCAAGATAAACCATCTTTGAATCTCAAGCACCTTCATTCATCAGTCTCCATGTCCTGTCCAGATCTCAATTCTCGCCCACCCCGCTCTCTTTCTCTGAAGCTTCAGCTCCATCTGCTTCTCATTTCCATTGGCGTAGCTGCCTGGAATGTGGCCATGTTTTTAAAGATGAGTTATTACACCATTAATACATACTTTACCCAACACTATTTTGAAGTTGGCAAAAGTGGAAAGACACACAGCAGTACAGCGCTGTGTTTTAGATAAGGAACGAGGCTGTTTTGGATGACTTCGTTTAGTATAGTTTAATGGTTTCATGCATATATGGAAAGGATACATGAAAGATTCCTCGGTTTTGGAAAATTAGTTTGAAATTTTTTCTGTTTGTGATAAGATGTAATAGCATCTTTTTCTCTCTAAATGTACTGTGTACGGCCCTCTAGTGCCATTTGTTCAATTTCCTTAGTAGAAAAAGAGCATAACTTCTTTATGGAAACTCTAACAATAATATATTCAACTGCTTATATGTATTTTAATATGTGACTATTATGGTTCTAGATACGGTTTCGTTTCCTGAAGTTAGGATCATAATATTATGAGTGCCAAACCATAATGATAGGTTTTGGTTTATTAATTTGAATGGGATAAAACACATTAGCATTTCAAGATGTTATATGGTTGTCCCCGTCTCCATTTTTCCTACATTCCCAAGATTATGAGGTTTTGAAAGATATTCATTATGATCAGTGACATACTGTACCTAAGGTCTCTAAGGACCGTATGAATTGTATTAACCACTGTTAGCCACAAGACGGCCACATTTTTCTTGTTAGATGATCAGTCAAACTAGGCTACTCCAGTTCACAGTCCACCAGTGAACACATTGTTGAGATTAGGAAGAATGTATCATGTGTAATGTCATTGGATCATGTTTTGATGCACTTAAGAGGTCCAACTTTATTGGACAAGGTTTATTTGTAGAACACAACTAGGCCTACTTCAAGCGTGTTGATACAATTATTCCTATCACAAAATCAAATAGGCATTTCTGCGTGCGTGCAAACAAGTGTGAAAAATATGTATTTTAACTCCTTTCTGACTTTGTCAACATAGATAGGGGTGTCAAGTTTGTTGTGCTGTGTCATCAAAACGTGTGTGTTCAGCAGTAGTCTTCACTGACTGTGTTTCCCCTGCAGGTGGCGCCAGTGAAGCCCTGTGTGTTGCAGCTGAAGATCCTGGTACGTTTTCATTCACTGCTGCCCAACACGACCAGATCCCCTCCTGAGGAACACTCCACGGGGGTTTAAGTATTCTTATCTGAAGAAGAAAACAATGTTTAAAGTGTGTGTGTGCGTACGTGTGTTAATGGGGTGGCAGGTAGCCTAGTGTTTAGAGTGGCGGGCCAGTAACCGAAAGGTTGCTGGATCGAATCCCTGAGCTGACAAGGTAAAAAAACTGTCTTTCTGCCCCTGAGCAAGGCAGTTAACCCACTGTTCCCTGGGCACTGTGGATGTTGATTATGGCAGCCCCCAGCACCTCTTTGTTTCAGAGGGGTTGGGTTATTGCAGAAGACACATTTCAGTTGAATGTATTCAGTTGTACAACTGTGGCTGTGCCTGGCTTGCATTTGTGCACTTCCCATCCAGCAGGGCCAGGGTGCCCCCATTGTGGCAGGGCTTTAAGGGGTCTACGTACATTTGTGCGGCAATTCTTTTTTTTAGAGCGACGCAAACTGATCTCCTTCGGCTCCGTTTGCATAGACTGTGTAGAGCTCTTTACACTTGCACATATTGTACTCAGCCTCGTACTCCTGAGTGTCTCTCTGCACTTTAAGCCTGCTGGTGTTGGCATTGGGAATTCTCAGTGGGATCAGGGTCTGGATGGGCTCTGGCTGACCTTGGAGACAGATAGAAGGAGAGCAAACTGACTTCCTGTAACATTCGGTTCGGTTCAGTTCTATTCAATTTTGACTTTCCGCCCCGGACTGCAGTCATCACCGTATCCACCAGCGCCTTGCCCTCCTCACCTGCCGCCCCTCACCCACTTGCAACCTTTCGGTTACTAGTCCAACGCTCTAACCACTAGGCTACCCTGCCACCGTGGTTAGAGCGTTGGACTAGTAACCAAAAGGTTGCAAGTTCGGATCCCCGAGCTGACAAGGTACAAATCTGTCGTTCTGCCCCTGAACAAGGCAGTTAACCCACTGTTCCTAGGCTGTCATTGAAAATAAGAATTTGTTCTTAACTGACTTGCCTAGTTTAAATAAAGGTAAAATAAATAGATACATCTGGGGAGACAGAGCCATTGGAGTTAAGAGGGTGGGTGTTGAGTGTGTGTGCATGTTTTACTATACTTGTGAGTAACAGAAGTCCTTACAAGAAGAGTAAACCAACAAAAATTCTGACAAGTGCGGACATTTTGTCAGTCCTAACTTGTAAAAAGGCTATTTTAGACTTAGGGGTAGGGTTAGCGTTAGAATTAGCGTTCAAATTTGGGTTAGGGGTTAGGTTTAGGGTCAGGAGTTATCGTTAGGTTTAGGATTAGGGTTAAGGTTAGGGAAAATAGGATTTTTAACGGGAATCAATTGTTGGTCCCCAAAAAGTCCTCACAAGTATAGTAACATATAGTTGTGTGTGTGTGTGTGCTCGGGTGTTGGTCAGGATCAACATTGTAGTTGCCCATTAAATCTATTAGTGGCCTCTGGATGACCCCCTGAGGTTAAATGTCACCATAAATCAAGATTTAGCACCCTGAAAGACCTTCTCCTGAGGCTTAACTCAGCTAAAGGCCCGTCCAAATGATCAAATAATCTATGGTTCACTCTGACCCAGCTCTGACTGTTATGTTATGGGACTGGCACTGAGGGAACGAACAGATAAGGAATGAGCATATAACGAGACGTTTGTCCTTCACTCTGGAGTAGATTGTTGCAAGACTCTGAGGGTCGTGTCTGTCTCCAGTTGCACTTGTCTGTCTGTCTGCCTGTCTGTTTGTCTATTAAACCTTTTAAAGTATAGAATTTGTTGGCTTTATCCTTGTATCCAACATTTCCACACCTTGGGCAAATTCACAATTCCTTACTGTGTGAGTGTATTTAAACGTTTTTGCAAGTGGTGCAATGTGGTGCCAGGACAACAACCTCCTCCTCAAAATTAGCAAGACAAAGGCGGTGATCGTGGACTACAGGAAACAAGACGGCCAAGGACGCCCCCATCCACATCGACGGGGCTGTAGTGGAGCAGGTCAAGAAAGTTCCTCGGTGTCCACATCACTAAGGAATCATCATGGACCACACACACCAACACAGTCGTGAAGAAGGCACGACAATGCCTCTTCCCCCTCAGGAGGCTGAAAAGATTTGACATGGGCCATCAGATCCTCCAAAAGTTCTATAGTTGCACCATTGAGAGCATCTTGACTTGCTGCATCACCGCTTGGTATGGCAACTGCTCAGCATCTAACCGTAAGGCGCTACAAACGGTAATGAGTACGGCCCAGTAAATCACTGGGGCCAAGCTCCCTGCCATCCAGGACCTCTATACCAGGTGGTGTCAGAGGAAGGCCCTAAAAATGATCAACGACTCCAGTCACCTATAGACTGTTCTCTCTGCTACCGCACGGCAAGCGGTATCGATGCACCAAGTCTGGAACCAACAGGACCCTGAACAGTTTTTTTACCCCCAAGCCATAAGACTGCTAATAGTTAAATAGCTACCCGGACTATCTTCATTGACTCGTTTGACACATACGCTGCTGCTACTGTTTTATCCATCCTGTTGCCTAGTCACTTTATCCCTGCCTATATATGCATATCTACCTCAATGACCTTTACCCCTGCACATCGACTCGGTAGTGGTACCCCGTGTATATAGCCAAGTTATCATTACTCATTGTGTATTCATTTCTCATTATTAGTTTTCTATTATTTCTCTGCATTGTTGGGAAGGGCCCGTAAGTAAGCATTTCACTGTTAGTCTACACCTGTTGTTTATGAAGCATGCGACAAATAACATTTGATGTGAAGTATTAAAGTGAGACATGGCAGTGGGTGTGTAACGTGGGGGGAAAATACACACAAATTACTATTCCTTTAGCCATACTACACCTTTTTTATATACGTAAGGTGAGGTCCTCTGGACTAAGCTGCACATAACAGGTTTTTTACATCAAGGAGTGGAGCATGGGAATCAAGACAACAATATCAGGATGCAAAAACAATTGTTTTTCATTTTCTGTGTCACAAGACAGGCACCATCGCCGTAGGCCTACATTATTTCCATACATTATCTTCAGCTCCAGGAGCGCCGTACAACGGTTCTACAAGACAGACTTCAACAGATGGCAATATCAGATCTCACGAACAAATATCACTTGGTTTATACGTTTCATTCACATACTCAGACAATAAGAATGTGTAGTAATACTCACGGAGAGCGTGCCAAGGGAGGCATGCCCTTGGCATATATAACGTTATATATAGACAGTATGGACAGTGTATGAATAGAAAAGGTGTGTACAGCAGTAGTCATATAGGATGAGCCATGACTAGAATACAGTATATACATGTAAAGTGGGTAAAACAGTATGTAAACATGATTAAAGTGACCAGTGTTCAGTGACTACCGAGTGGTAGCCGGCAAGTAACAGTGACTAACGTTCAGGGCAGGGTACTTGGCAGAGGTTGGCTAGTAGTGACTGTTTAAAAGTCTCATTTACTGGAGATAGAAGCTGTTTATCAGTTTCTCAGTCCCAGCTTTGATGCACCTGTACTGTCTCCGCCTTCTAGATGGTAGCGGGGTGAAGAGGCTGTGGCTTGGGTGGCTGAGGTCTTTGATGATGTTCTTGGCCTTCTTGTGACACCGGGTGCTGCAGATGTCCTGGAGGGCAGACAGTGTACCCCCGGTGATGTATTGGGCTGACCGCACCACCCTCTGGAGAGCCCTGTGGTTGCGGGCGGTCCAGTTGCCGTACCAGGTGGTGATTTTGGCTCCCAAGTGGCACAGTGGCATCTCAGTGCTAGAGGCGTCACTACAGACCCTGGTTCGATCCCGGGCTGTATCACAACTGGGCGTGATCACGAGTCCCATAGGGCGGCGCACAATTGGCCCAGCGTTGACCGGGTTAGCGGAGGGTTTGGCCTGGATAGGCCGTCATTGTAAATAAGAATTTGTTCTTAACTGACTTCCCTATTTAGATAAAGGTTAAATAAAAAAATTATAATAATAAAACAGCCCGACAGAATACTCTCAATGGTGCATCTGTAAAGGTTTATGAGGGCCTTAAGTGCCATGCCCAATTTCTTCAGCCTGCTGAGGTTGAAGAGGCGCTCTTGCTCCTTCTTCACCATGCTATCGGTGTGGAGGGACCATTACAGGTCCTCAGTGATGTGCACGCTGAGGAACTTGGAAGATTTTGACCCTATCCACTGCGGCCCCGTCAATGTGGATGGGGGCGTGCTCTCTCTGCTGTCTCCTGTAGTCTACGATCAACTCCTTCATTTTGTTCATGTTGAGGGAGAGGTTATTTTCTTGGTACCACTCCGCCAGGGTTCTCACCTCCTCCCTGTAGGCTGTCTCGTCGTTGTTGGTAATCAGGCCAACCACTGTTGTGCATCAGCAAACTTGATGATTGAGTTGGACATGAGTGTGGCCAAGCAGTCATGGGTGAACTGGGAGTACAAGAGAAGGCTGAGCAAGCACCCCTGTGGGGCTTCTTTGTTGAGGATCAGCGTGGCGGAGGTGTTGTTACCTACCTTTACCACCTGGGGTTGGCCAGTCAGGAAATCGAGGACCCAGTTGTACAGGTTTGGGTTCAGACCCAGGGCCCTGAGCTTAATGATGAGCTTGGGTAAGGTGGAGGTGATATGTCCCTTGCCTAGAACCTCAAAGCACTTAGTTCAGTTACTATGGTGGACATATTGAAGCAAGTGGGGACAACAGTGAGATATAGAGAGATTGTCCATAAACACTCCAGCCAGCTGGACTGCACATGCTCTGAGGATGCGCTTTGGGATGCCATCTGGCCTGCAGCCTTGAGAGCTTAAATTACTTACTCACGACAGCCATGGAGAACGAGACCACACGCAATGTTGTTTTCCTTGAAGCGGGCGAAGAAGGTGTTTAGCTTGTTCGGGAGCCAGGCATGGGAGTCCGCTACATGGCTGGCTTTCACTTTATAATCTGTGATTGTATGGAGTCCCTGCCACATACGTCTCCTGTCTGGGCCGTCAAATTGTGACTCCACTTTGTCCCCTGTACTGTTGTTTTGCCTATTTGATTGCCTTATGAAGGTCATAGCTGGTCTGTTTGTACACGTCCATGTTCCCAGTCACCTTGCCGTGGCTAAATGCGGTGGTTCGCCCTTTCAGTGTTGCGTTTGTATTTTGATTTTACAGAAAAACCCAACCCAGAGTTAATCAGTGGACTGGTCTATCCCCTATTTCACATTTTATTACCATTTATTGCATATTAAGAATATATGGACAGGCTATTCTTGAAATACAATGTATGTACTGTATCTTCCATTAACACTATTACAATTAGCTACATCTAACATATGCAAAGTTAAGTTATTGTTGCAAGAGTGTTAGGGGAAATGGTATGCTGCCCCCCTGCCCATTGGAGTTTATGGGAATAGAAGGGCAAATATTTAAAGTAGTTCCTTTGTTTGTACATTCTGGCTACACTGTGGTGTTATTCGCTAAATGTCCATCCAATTAGCGACAGATTTTCATGCGAATATTCTAAAACCCTCATAAAAATCATTTGCGCATTTTCCCACGAGTGTTGTTTCCATCAAATTGACTTGTTGCAGATACAGTAAAAGTCTGTGCGTGACGACATAGTGCACATAAAAATACATTTAGCGGTTAAATTCCGATGTAGCTAATAAAAAAATAAACAGAATCTTCGCATTTCTCACAAAAAAACGTTGCGTTATATAGCGAATGTTCCCACTCTGGTAATGGCACATGCGCTCTAGCCAACAATTATATCTGCATGCTGTTGGCTACAGCGCATATATAGCCTACATGATAAGATTGTTATGGACAAAAGAGCAAGATTATTTGAATAATTACATCCACATTTTTTATGCGAGTAAAGTCATACCATATAAAACAAAATCGGACAGCTGTGATGGAAACAGGTAGTTTCGGTACAATTCGAATAATGCCAACATAATGTGTTCGTTTGACATGGTGGGATCTTTTTGTGTCAGTAAAATTAATTATGCAAGAAATTGAAGCGGGAATGTCTTAAATATTGATATAATAACCATCATATCGAAGTAAAGTAAAGTCACGCAATGATTAAATAAATTATGACGAACTTCACAGGGTGTTGAAAGGTGATTTTGATGCTGCTTTCCAATGAATATCAACGGTATTATGTTGGTGACATGTTGATTGATGCTTGACTACCATTTGACAAATAAAAATATTCTCGCTCTTATCCATAATTCTTCCATCATGTACACCCGCACTGTATCTGCCAGCTGCTGGCTAGTGCACACGTGTCAAGACCAGAGTAGACACTTTCTATTTAAAGCAACAGTTTTTGTGACAAAACTATCAGTAGTTGAAAATGTAATGGAAACACATTGAACTTCAGATTTTTTTTGGTAACTGGAAACTTAAGCAACAAAGTACATTTTTGTGTGTGCACTGTGTCATCGTCTATCACTGACTTTTATTCACAAATCCGTTTGTTGGAAACACCACTGGTGGGAAAATGTGCATATTTTCTTTGTGATATTTTTGAATATTCACATAAAGATCCAATTGGATGGAAACAGCTATTGACATGATAACAGTCCACCAAACAGTTTAGGCCAGTTTCCCAGACAGCATTCTGGGAAAGCATTCTCAAGGAAGATTCTCAATTAAACTCTTTTTAGTTCCGTACTAGGCTTAATTAATCTTTGTCTGGGAAACCAGCCCCAAATCTGTCTCCCACAGACATGGCCATGTGTGGGTTTGTAGTGCTTGTTGTTTCAATAAACGTCCACAAGATGGCAACACTAGACACATCTGAAAACTGAGGAGAGCATTTTGCCTCAATCCATCTGGAACTGTGAATGTGCATCCATTATGCATTAAAGTGGCTTTTGAAACATTAAAACAACCTGCAACAACATTACTCATTTTCTACCGGTTCTTTTTCTTCATCTTTTTGTGTCTTAGTTAAAAACATTGAAATCACTCGGAAAATAAAAACTGCACTCTTGTAATCATAGAACATCTGTGGGGAAACCACAGTAGTGCCTATTGTGCAACATGACAGAAGTACTATATGTACAGTATGTTAAAACATAGCCTTGAACAAAAAAAGTTAGCTTCTAAGAACATTTCAGAATATTCACAATGTTCTACGGAATGATCTAGCAGCAATCATGTGATTCCAACAGGAAGCAGGAGTTTGCTGTGTTTAGATAAATGAAGAGATCAAGAGATGTGGGGCAAGAGAGGGAAAAGCTCAGACAGTCAGCATGGTAGGCGAGTGGATGAAGCTCTTTAAAACTGAAGGGGTTTGTTTAAAGTCTAGTTTGATCACTCATCATTTGCTGCTGCTACTCTGTTCTTTATTTTACACTTATTATTATCTATCCTGATGCCTAGTCACTTTACCCTGCCTTCATGTTCATATCTACCTCGTACCTCTGCACATTGACATGGTACTGCTACTCCTTGTATATAGCTTCATTCTTGTGTATTTTATTCCTCGTGTTACTATTTTTCTTCTTTTTTAAACTCTGCACCATTGGGAAGGGCTCATAAGCAAGCATTTCACGGTAAAGCCTACACCAGTTGTATTCAGCGCAGGTGACAAAAGTTTTGATTTTTATTTTACCAATATTGATTTCAAGGTGGATTATTTAAAGAGTCACATGTTGAAGAAATGTTGGTCACATAGTTATTGTGAGTATTGCTATGTGTATAATCAACGTGTTGTATGTGCTGTACTCATGCTCTATATGTCTGTGGTACTGTGTACCTAGTGTTCCCAACCTAATTTCTACAGATCTGAGAAAGAGACAAAAAACTGAAATAAAAACAGAAAACTCCCAGCCCAAGCTGCCAGCAATTTATGCTGAGTTAGCAGTGAGTTGCGAGCAACTTTTTAAACAAAACATAAGTCAACCTTCTCCCTCCCCCAATCCAGTCAATCTGGGGCCTGCCCTCTCCCCTCTTCCTCTCTTCCCTGGGCCGTGATAAACGACTGGCAGAAAGAGAGGTAGTCCAGAGGGCATCTGGCCAGGTCGCTCGCTCATGTGTGTGTGTGTACGCCGTACTGGGACGTGCATGGGCACTGTGTGTGTGCGCATGAGTGCGTGCGTGCATGCTGTGAATGCATATGTGTGTGTGTGGTGTCTCAGGTCCTGCCTGAGAGGCACAAATATGTGCTGAAGTCACAGTTTTTCTCCCACTCTGCCCCTGCGGCCGGTTTCCTCCCAGCATTCTCAGGAAGCCAGAGGGGAGGCAAGGTGCTGCTTGGTCAATGTTTCTCTTCACTAGAAAGACTTCCTGTTTTTGAGGCGGGAAAGTTGGGGTCACTTTTTTGGGGAACAGAGTTTGAGCACGGATGTATGTATGTAGAAAAATCACTACTCAAAAGAAGTAAGAAAGTGAGAAAATAATAACTGGTTCAGAAAGAATAACAATAGACATAGTAAAACGTACTACTATGCCGTTTTACATTCTGTTTGTCTACCATAAGGACCAAGGGACCCATTCAGATAATAGACCAGTCCAGGAATCAAAGTAAACATTCAGGAGAAACTCGACTGGCACAGAACACTGAACGAAAAAAGGCCAAAGGAAGAAGACTCCCTTAATTATGGACTCGGAGAGGAGCTAATTGTCTCTTTTGGGTCCAGGCTGCGGTCGGATTGGTCTGATTGGTCCCCTTGGGTCCAGGCTGTTGTCTCATTGGTTCTTTTGGGTCCAAAATGTGGTCTGATTGGTTACTTTGGGTCCAGGCTGACGCTGTGGTCAGGTGGCCAGACGTGATGCCAGGATTCACTCCTCACATTGTTCCTCTCAGGGACTCAAGCATTCCTGTGGTATATATGAGTCAGCTGCTCTGCTGTGGACAGGGCAATTGGCTAGTTCCCAGGTACACTGCATGACCAAAAGTATGTGGACACCTGCTCATCAAACATCTCATTCCAAGATGGGTATTAACATGGAGTTGGCCCTCCCCTTTGCTGCTATAACAGCTTCTAATTTGCTGGGAAGGCTTTCCACTAGATGTTGGAACATTGCTGCGGGGCTTGCTTCCATTCAGCCACAAGAGCATTAGTGAGGTCGGGAACTGATGTTGGGCGATTAGGCCCGACTCGCAGTTGGCGTTCCAATTCATCCCAAAGCTGTTCGATGGGGTTGAGGTCAAGGCTCTGTGCAGGCCAGTCAAGTTCTTCCACACCGATCTCGAAAAACAATTTCTGTATGGACCTCACTTTGTGCACCATGGCATTGTCATGCTGAAACAGTCAGGGCCTTCCCCAAACTGTTGCCACAAAGTTGGAAACACAGAATTTTCTAGAATGTCATTGTATGATGTAGCGAAAAGATTTCCTTTCACTGGAACTAAGGGGCCTAGCCCGACTGCCAGATGGTGAAGCGTGATTCATCACTCCAGAGAATGCGTTTCCACATCTCCAGACCAATGGCGGCAGGATTTACACAACTCCAGTTGATGCTTGGCATTGCGTATGGTGATCTTAGGCTTGTGTGCGGCTGCTTGGCCATGGAAACCCATTTCATAAAGATTCCGACAAACAGTTTTTTTGCTGACGTTGCTTCCAGAGGCAGTTTGGAACTCGGTAGTGAGTGTTGCAACCGAGGACAGACAATTTTTAGGTGCTACGCGATTCAGCACTCGGCAGTCCCATTCTGTGAGCTTGTGCGGCCTACCCCTTGCAGCTGAGCCGTTGTTGCTCCTAGAACATTTCCACTTCAAAATAACAGCACTTACAGTTGACCGGGGAAGCTCTAGCAGGGCAGAAATTTGATGAACTGACTTGTTGGAAAGGTTGCATCCTATGACAGTGTCATGTTGAAAGTCACTGAGCTCTTCAGTAAGGCCATTCTACTGCCAATGTTTGTCTATGGAGATTGAATGCCTGTGTGCTTGATTTTATACACTTGTCAGCAACGAGTGTTGCTGAAATAGCCGAATCCACTAATTTGAAGGGGTGTCCACATACTTTTGTATATATAGTGTACCTTTGGTATAAAAAGATGAAATGGAAGTGTTACTCATCACATGATGTGGATTCCACTCTTTATCTCAGCAACTCTGTATATAGCTGTAATCTCTGTTGCATCCATGATGACCCTAGGGACTAGACAGGGAAGTTGGGACACTTCTCTGTGGTCAGAAGTGTCCCAATAGGCAAGTGTTCTTGTTATTGGGCGTTGCACTCAAGTAAATGGAAAGGAAGTGATTCATATTCAACTGAAACATGAAACAACCATTTTTCCTGACGGCTGTGTCATGGAAACAGGGCCATAGTGGAAGCAGAAGGATGACTTTGAAAAGGCCGATACATGTAACTTAATAAAGAGCATTGATGCCATCAAGAGCAGTGTGCGGGTTTCTTCTATTTTCAGTTAGCTCAGATGTGCGAATGCCTTTTGAATTTTGAGTCGTCAATGACTGACAAATGTCATGGGGCACTGTTTTGTGTTTACCATGAGTATGTGTATGTGTACACAAGCGTACACATGCATCCACATCTGTTTTATGAAGATTCTTTATCTATTGCTGAGGAGAAAATACTCCTACACGCCCAATCAGTCCTCCCAAACCTGTGTCGGTCCCGCTTTAAATGATTTATAAAGCCTTCATAATGCCTTCATAAGTACTAGTATAAATGTGTTACAAAGCATCTATAACCATATGTCATGCTTTATAAAGGGTTCATAAATGTGACATAACTGTGTGGCATAATCACCAATGTCAAATGTAACATAAGCCACTTATGTGGAATATGATATAAACATGTGCTTTATAAAGTGTGACACGTTGTGCTGAAGGGTGGCACACTCTCTAAAGTGAAGTCATGTTAGTCACCTAATCGCGTTCCCAGACACTTCCGCCCAAATGTGCGGAATGTCTGGTGGACCAACGTATCAAACTTGTCCTTCATTAGTTAGGGTTAGGTTTAAAATCACATTTTAAGAAGAGAAATTGTGGAAATGAGCAGCATTTTGCCATGATTATGACTTTGTGGCTGTCATCAGGACGTTAATAACCTATTTATTGGCACCTTATGTACTGTCCTGGAATACTTCATTTGAAGTGAGACACCTTCGGTCATTCATGACACATCAATAAAGACTGTATATCGCATGACACTGTACTTACTTTAAAGTCAGACCCCTTTGGTCATTTATAACACATACAGCACCAGCCAAAAGTTTGGCACACCTACTCATTGCTAGGGTTTTTCTATATTTTTACTGTTTTCTACATTGTAGAATAATAGTGAAGACATCAGAACTATGAAGTAAGACATATGGATTCATGTAGTAACCAAAAAAAGTCTTAAACAAATATATATTTTATATTTGAGATTCTTCAAATAGCCACCCTTTGCCTTGATGACAGCTTTGCACACTCTTGGCATTCTCTCAACCAGCTTCATGAGGTAGTCACCTGGAATGCATTTCAATTAACAGGTGTGCCTTGTTTAAAGTTAATCTGTGGAATTGCTTTCCTTGTTAATGTGTTTGAGCCTATCAGTTGTGCTGTGACAAGGTAGGGGTGGTATCAGTGGAGGCTGGTGACTTGAAAAATTGAGGAGGATGGGAGACCCACGGTATAGGCGCGTAATGCACGGAGACAACAAAGTGTGTTTCAAAAATTATAAAAAAGACTAATTATCTTAACCTAAAGCATTTAATGAAAACATTTATAGTACAATATTATGGGGAATTGTAATGAGAAGGCTACTTACAGTGTTGGAAAGTGATCACAGCAGTGATTGAATGAGGGTATGAGGCATGAGTTGAGGTGTTCAGAGGCTTGACCAGTGCAGAACAGGATTGGACTGGGAAGACAAAAAAACAATATCACAACACACTACACAGTTAGACAAAAGAGCTAAGAATGAGTTAGTCCAAGCAAAGAGTAAAATCATTGATGTGTAATAATGTGATTGTGAATGTGATTGACTCTACATACATTGAGGGAAAAAAAGTGTTTGATCCCCTGCTGATTTTGTACGTTTGCCCACTGACAAAGAAATGATCAGTCTATAATTTTAATGGTAGGTGTATTTGAACAGTGAGAGACAGAATAACAACAAAAAAATCCAGAAAAAGGCATGTGAAAAATGTTATAAATGGAATTGCATTTTAATGAGGGAAATAAGTATTTGACCCTCTGCAAAACATGACTTAGTACTTGGTGGCAAAACCCTTGTTGGCAATCACAGAGGTCAGACGTTTCGTGTAGTTGGCCACCAGGTTGGCACACATCTTAGGAGGGATTTTGTCGCACTCCTCTTTGCAGATCTTCTCCAAGTCATTAAGGTTTCGAGGCTGACGTTTGGCAACTCGAACCTTCAGCTCCCTCCACAGATTTTCTATGGGATTAAGGTCTGGAGACTGGCTAGGCCACTCCAGGACCTTCATGTGCTTCTTCTTGAGCCACTCCTTTGTTGCCTTGGCCGTGGGTTTTGGGTCATTGTCATGCTGGAATACCCATCCACGACCCATTTTAAATGCCCTGGCTGAGGGAAGGAAGTTCTCACCCAAGATTTGATGGTACATGGCCCCGTCCATCGTCCCTTTGATGCGGTGACGTTGTCCTGTCCCTTTAGCAGAAAAACACCCCCAAAGCATAATGTTTCCACCTCCATGTTTGACGGTGGGGATGGTGTTCTTTGGGTCATAGGCAGCATTCCTCCTCCTCCAAACACAGCGAGTTGAGTTGATGCCAAAGAGGTCCATTTTGGTCTCATCTGACCACAACACTTTCACCCAAATGTCCTCTGAATCATTCAGATGTTCATTGGCAAACTTCAGACGGGCATGTATATGTGCTTTCTTGAGCAGGGGGACCTTGCGGGCACTGCAGGATTTCAGTCCTTCATGGCGTAGTGTGTTACCAATTGTTTTCTTGATGACTATGGTCCCAGCTGCCTTGAGATCATTGACAAGATCCTCCCGTGTAGTTCTGGGCTGATTCCTCATGATCATTGCAACTCCACGAGGTGAGATCTTGCATGGAGCCCCAGGCCGAGGAAGCTTGACAGTTATTTTGTGATTCTTCCATTAATAATCGCACCAACTGTTGTCATCTTCTCACCAAGCTGCTTGGCGATGGTCTTGTAGCCAATTCCAGACTTGTGTAGGTCTACAATCTTGTCCCTGACATCCTTGGAGAGCTCTTTGGTCTTGGCCATGGTGGAGAGTTTGGAATCTGATTGATTGATTGCTTCTGTGGACAGGTGTCTTTTATACAGGTAACAAACTGAGATTAGGAGCACTCCCTTTAAGAGTGTGCTCCTAATCTCAGCTCGTTACCTGTATAAAAGACACCTGGGAGCCAGAAATCTTTCTGATTGAGAGGGGGTCAAATACTTATTTCCCTCATTAAAATGCAATTCCATTTATAACATTTTTCACATGCCTTTTTCTGGATGTTTTTGTTGTTATTCTGTCTCTCACTGTTCAAATAAACCTAACATTAAAATTATAGACTGATCATTTCCTTGTCAGTGGGCAAACGTACAAAATCAGCAGGGGATCAAATACTTTTTTCCCTCACTGTATAGTAATGACAGAAAATGTATAGGGGTACTCACAGTGCTTGGAGGGGAAACATTCATTGTGCCAGTGGATAAGTTGGGCATATGAGACGTGGCTTCAGTTCATGTCAGGAGAAAGTTGACAAAGTGGTGGAGTGGTCAAATAGCAGATACATTCCATTACAGCTGCGCCATCGTAGGTTTGGACAACGAGTTTCTCTATGAAGTTAAACTCAGACATCTCAAAATTCATAGTCAAACACTGACTGCGCATTTCGTCCACTTGACCCATCAAAGTAGCTAAAGAAGCGTTCCTGAATAAAGCCCTGATCATCCACATACCTGACCAGAGCGGTGGGGGGATTTTTACCCCTTTGGGGCTTGGAGGTTTTCCTTATATGTTAACCTAAATAGGAAAACTCTAGACCCTATAAATTATGACAGTGATTAATCAGTTGTAAAAAGGTTTTATATGGGCTATGATGGGACCAGTTTTTCCTAATCAAGTTTTTTTTTAAACTCCTGAAACAAACTCCTGGACCTGGGGGGATGAAAACCCTGTCAAACTGCAGCTATCTTAAATTTTTTCATATAAATTATATTTAGACTAGATTAGGAGGGGGATTTCCTCTACCCATACACATAGACAACAACTGATAGTCAATAGAACTCACAGGGCTGAGCTTGCTTTTTATGCATGTTTGCATCATGCAGGCCTATGCAACTTTAGGCCTTACAAAAGATTTGCTCACATCCGTCATCACTATTATGTTGATTCATTAATTCCAGTTAATCATTATGGATTAAAAACGTATAGGCATCCTAGCCTGCCCAATTTTGAATATAAACTAAATTTGATCACATTCACATTTTATCCTGACACACAAATGGCCAATAAATACATAACGTTACCAATTAGTTTACCCTGACCAGATGGACAGGGCGCATAGACTGTATGCAGCTGCTCTTATTAGTAGCCTATAGTTGATGAGACTGAAAAATTGTCTCGTTTTCATCCCATACAGCATGTCAGATTTCTAATGTTTAGGTGTAGCCTAGGCTGCTGCAACATTTATATCATTAGTTTTTGCTTGTGTCTGTCCGGAGTGATTATGCTAAATAAATACCGGAGGAAAGTGGAAAGCCAACTAGAGCGAACGCGAAAAAGTGCGCTGCGTCAAACTCTCTCATTAATATTTTAACGGATGATGCGATGGAAGCTATCACATCATTCGGAATTGTTTTCGACATCCCAGAAAAGACAGTCGAAAGTTCGATATGTTCAGCAAATAAAGCATCGTAACGTGCAATTACCGCTGCAAGCTCCTTGTTGTTGCCCTTGTCTGCGGAACTTTCCATCTCGTGGTGTCCTCTAAAAGCAAATTTTTGCATGCCCAAAAACGCAGACAAGGCCAGCAATACAGGCGGCTTGATGAAAAGCTCCCTGTTAACCAGCTATGCTTTTGACGCCAGGTGGTACTGAACGCCCTCACATTTTCCAACCTTCTTCATGAATCTGTTCTCAGGTAGAGGTCGAACCTTGCTTTTAATTCGCACCTTTCCCGTGTACCCCAGAAAATGAAAGGGGTTCTTCAACAAAAAGTTCACAACATTTTCGGCAGCGTTGGCCATTCTGGCGCAGAAAACTGCACACGCACGCTGATAGCTAGCTAGCTACTGAAGTTAGCAAGGCACATTTAAATAAATTTCACTAACTGGACAAAAAGATCAAGTTCTAAAACCAAGAATACAATTTATAATATACTTCATCCGTCTCCTGTAATTTCAAAAAACTCATTTGAATTGAATAATATAAAAAAATGCTCAACTATCACTTTTTACTCTTAATCTCCATCCAACAATGTCACCAATCTTCTCAACATAGAACCCCCACAATGCTCTGTGCCACAATCCCAATACAACTCAATAGGTTCATTCTCTGATCAAAGTTCTATGATTGGATGGACAACATGTCAGTTCATACTGCAAAAGCTTTGATTGGTTGGAGGACGTCCTCCGGAAGTGGTCATAATTACCATGAATGTCCATAGAAGGGGGTGAGGCCTACAAGCCTCCTAGGTTTAGTAGTCAAGTCAATGTAGCCAGAGGAGGACGGAAGCTAGCTGTCCTGCGGCTGCACCATGGTGCTACCCCAGACAGTGCTCTTGAAGTTACTGTTGACCTTAATTGCAAAAAAGTGTAGTTTAATCAATATTTGGTGACATATGAATATATTTAATATAGTTTATCTAAAACAAAACAAAGGAGATGATCGTGGACTTCAGGAAACAGCGGAGGGAGCACCCCCCTATCCACATCGATGGGACAGTAATGGAGAAGGTGGAAAGTTTTAAAATCCTCGGCGTACACATCACGGACAAACTGAAATTGTCCACCCACACTGACAGCGTGGTGAAGAAGGCGCAACAGAGGCTGAAGAAATTTGTCTTGTCACCTAAAACCCTCACAAACTTTTACAGATGCACAATCGAGAGCATCCTCTCAGGCTGTATCACCGCCTCGTACGGAAACTGGACCGCCCTCAACCACAAGGCTCTTCAGAGGGTAGTGTGGTCTGCACAACACATCACCGGGGGCAAACTACCTGCCCTACAGGACACCTACAGCACCCGATGTCACAGGAAGGCCAAAAAGATAATCAAGGACAACAACCACCGAGCCACTGCCTGTTCACCCCTGCTAACATCCAGAAGGCGAGATCAGTACAGGTGCAGCAAAGCTGGGACAGAGAGACTGAAAAACAGCTTCTATCTCAAGGCCATCAGACTGTTAAACAGCCATCACTAACGTAGAGAGGATGCTGCCAACATAGATTCAAATCACTGGCCAGTTTAATAAATGGATTTAATAAAGTTATCACTAGTCCCTTTAAATAATGGCACTTTAATAATGTTTACACATCCTACATTACTCATCTCATATGTATACTGTATTTTATACCATCTATTGCATCTTGCCTATAACTCACGGCCATCACGCATACATATATTTATATGTAGATAATTTTATTCCATCCCCGTACATTTGTGTGTATAAGGCAGCCGTTGTGAATTTGTTAGATTACATGTTAGATATTACTACACTGTCGGAACTAGAAGCACATGCATTTCAATACACTCACATTAACATCTGCTAACCATGTGTATGTGACCAATAAAATTTGATTTGATTTGAAAAAACATAACTTTTCTTATGTTTCACTATTTTTATTTTTATAAAATTTCACTGAAGAGGATGGTCCTCCACCTCCTCTGAGGAGGAGCCTCCACTGGGTGGTATACAGAAGATAGCCCTATTTGGTAAAAGACCAAGTCCATATTATGGCAAGAACAGATCAAATAAGCAAAGAGAATTGACAGTCCATCATTACTTGAAGAACATTAAGGTCAGTCAATTTCAAAAACTTTCAAAGTTTCTTCAAGTGCAGTCGCAAGATGGCACCGGAGAACAAAGAAGTTTTACGTATTTCTAACCAATTGTGTTTGTTTCTTTGCATTTGTAACTTATTTTTTTACTTATTTTGTACATAATGTTCCTGCTACCGTCTCTTATGACCGAAAATAACTTCTGGACATCAGGACTGCGATTACTCACCATGGACTGGCAGAATCCTTTTTTTCTCTTTAACGACTCCGACGAGCACGATGTGAATGATATGCTGCTTCCCCGGGAACAGGCCTAGATCCCCGTCATTTGCGCGAAGAGAAGGCGGAGAAAAAGTGGCCAGAGGGCGGGCTGCCTTCTGAGAATTCGTAGGTGATTGAATAAAACCTCATTGCCTTCCATTCTGCTTGCAAACGTGCAATCTTTGGAAAATAAAATCGCTGACCCACGCGGAAGATTAAAATGCCAACGGGACATTCAAAACTGTAATATCTTATGCTTCACGGAGTCGTGGCTGAACGACGACATTATCAACATACAGCTGGCTGGTATATAAGTTGAATCGGCAGGACAGAACAGCGTCGTCTGGTAAGAAAAGGGGCGGCGGACTATGTATTTTTGTAAATAACAGCTGGTGCACGATATCTAAGGAAGTCTCTTGGGTTTGCTCGCCTGATGTAGAGTATCTCACGATAAGCTGTAGACCACACTCTCTACCTAGAGAGTTTTCATCTGTATTTTTTGTAGCTGTCAACATACCACCACAGACTGAGGCTGGCACTAAGACCGCACTCAATGAGCTGTATTCCGCCATAAGTAAACAGGAAAATGCTCACCCAGAGGCGGCGCTCCTTGGGACTTTAATGCAGGGAAACTTAAATCTGTTTTACCAAATCTTTACCAAATGTTAAATGTGCAACCAGTGGGAAAAAAACTCTGGACCACCTTTACCCCACACACAGACACGCATACAAAGCTCTCCATTTGGCAAATCTGACCATAATTCTATCCTCCTGATTCCTGCTTACAAGCAAATATTAAAGCAGGAAGCACCAGTGACTCAATCAAAAAGTGGTCAGATGAAGCAGTTGCTAAGCTACAGGACTGTTTTGCTAGCATGGACTGGAATATGTTCCGGGATTCCTCCGATGGCATTGAGGAGTACACCACATCAGCTACCGGCTTCATCAATAAGTGCATCGATGACGTCGTCACCACAGTGACCGTACGTACATACCCCAGCCAAAAGCCATGGATTACATGCAACATCTGCACTGAGCTAAAGGCTAGAGTTGCCGCTTTCAAGGAGCGGGACTCTAACCTGGACGCTTATAAGAAATCCCGCTATGCCCTCCAACGAACCATCAAACAGGCAAAGCGTCGAATCGTACTACACTGGCTCTGACGCTCGTCGGATGTGGCAGGACTTGCAAACCATTACAGACCACAAAGGGAAGCACAGCCGAGAGAGGCTCAGTAACACAAGCCTACCAGACAAGCTAAACTTCTTCTATGCTCGCTTCGAGGCAAATAATACTGATGTGAATAAGACCTTTAGTGCCTTGTGTTCACAAGGCCGCAGGGCCAGCGTTCACAAGGCCGCAGGGCCAGACAGATTACCAGGACGTGTACTGCGAGCATGCGCTGACCAACTGGCAAGTGTCTTCACTGACATTTTCAACCTCTCCCTGTCTGTAATACCAACATGTTTTAAGCAGACCACCATAGTCCCTGTTCCCAAGAACATTAAGGTAACCTGCCTAAATGACTACCAACCCGTAGCACTCACGTGTGTAGCCATGAAGTGCTTTGAAAGGCTGGTCATAGCGCACATCAACACCATTATCCCAGAAACCCTAGACCCACTCCAATTTGCATACCGCCCCAACAGATCCACAGAAGATGCACTCCACATTGCTCATTCCCACCTGGACAAAAGGAACACCGATGTGAGAATGCTATTCATTGACTACAGCTCTGCGTTCAACATCATAGTTCCCTCAAAGCTCATCAAAAATCGAAGAAAAAAAAAATCTAAACACCTCCCTCTGCAACTGGATCCTGGACTTCCTGACTGGCCGCCCCCCGGGTGGTAAGGTTAGGTAACAATACATCCGCCACGCTGATCCTCAACACAGGGGCCCCTCAGGGGTGCATGCTCAGTCCCCTTCTGTACTCCCTGTCACTCATGACTGCACGGCCAGGCACGACTCCAACACCATCATTAAGTTTGCAGATGACACAACAGTGGTAGGCCTGATCACCGACAACGACGAGACAGCCTATAGGAAGGAGGTCAGAGACCTGGCCGTGTGGTGCCAGGACAACAACCTCTCCCTCAACGTGATCAAGACAAAGGAGATGATTGTGGACTACAGGAAAAAGAGGACAGAGCACGCCCCCATTCTCATCGACGGGGCTGTAGTGGAGCAGGTTGAGAGCTTCAGGTTCCTTGGTGTCCACATCACCAACAAACTAACATGGTCCAAGCACACCAAGACAGTCGTGTAGAGGGCACAACAAAACCTATTCCCCCTCTGGAGACTGAAAAGATTTGGCATGGGTCCTCAGATCCTCAAAAGGTTCTACAGCTGCACCATCGTGAGCATCCTGACTGGTTGCATCACTGCCTGGTATGTCGACTGCTCGGCCTCCGACCGCAAGGCACTACAGGGGGTAGTGCGTACGGCCCAGTACATCACTGGGGCCAAGCTTCCTGCCATCCAGGACGACTGCACCAGGTGGTGTCAGAGGAAGGCCCTAAAAATTGTCAAAGACTCCAGCCACCCTAGTCATAGACTGTTCTCTCTGCTACCGCACGGAAAGCGGTACCGGAGCGGTCCAAGAAGGTCCAAGCAGCTTCTAAACAGCTTCTACCCCAAGCCATAAGACTCCTGAACATCTAATCAAATGGCTACCCAGACTATTTGCATTGCCCCCCCCCCTCCTCTTTTACAACGCTGCTACTTTCTGTTGTTATCATCTATGCATAGTCACTTTAATAGCTCTACCTACATGTGCATATTATTAACTAACCGGTGCCTGCGCACATTGACTCTGTACCGGTACCCCCCTGTGTATAGTCTCGCTATTGTTATTTTACTGCTGCTATTTAATTATTTGTTACTTTATTTCTTATTCTTACTCGTATATATATATTTTTTTAACTCCATTGTTGGTTAGGGGATCATAATTAAGCATTTCACTGTAAGGTGTTGTACCTGTTGTATTCGGCGCATGTGACTAATACAATTTGATTTGATTTTGATTTGAAAAACTAAGATGAAACTGGATCTCATGAGGACTTTGACAGGAAATGACCCAGAGTTACCTCTGCTGCAGAGGATAAGTTCATTAGACTTACCCGCCTAAGGAATTGCAGCCCAAATAAATGCTTGACAGAGTTCAAGTAACAGACACATCTCAGCATCAACTGTTCAGAGAACACTGTGTGAATCAGGCCTTTATGGTCTAATTGCTGCAAAGAAACCACTACTAAAGGACACCAATAATTAGAAGAGACTTGCTTGGGCAAAGAAACACGAGCAATGGACCTTAGACTGGTGGAAATGTGTCCTTTGGTCTGATGAGTCCAAATTTGAGATTTTTGGTTCAAACCACCATGTCTTTGTGAGACGCAGAGTGGGTGAAAGGATGATCTCTGCATGTGTGGTTCCCACCGTGAAGCATGGAGGAGGAGGTGTGATGGTGCTTTGCTGGTGACACTGTTTGTGATTTATTTAGAATTCAAGGCACACTTAACCAGTATGGCTACCACTGCATTCTGCAGCGAAATGCCATCCCATCTGGTTTGAGCTTAGTGGGACTATCATTTGTTTTTCAACAGGACAATGACCCAACACACCTCCAAGCTGTGTAAGGGCTATTTGACCAAGAAGGAGAGTGATGGAGTGCTGCATCAGATGACCTGGCCTCCACAATCCCTAACCTCAACCAAAAATTTAGATGGTTTGGGATGAGTTGGACCACAGAGTGAAGGAAAAGCAGCCAACAAGTGCTCAGCTAATGTGGGAACTCCTTCAAGACTGTTGGAAAAGGGTGCAAAGCTGTCATCAAGGAAAAGGGTGGCTACTTTAAATAATCTAAAATATATTTTGATTTGTTTTAGACTTTTTTGGTTACTACATGATTACATATGTGTTATTTCATAGTTTATGTCTATTATTATACATTGTAGAAAATAGTAAAATTAAAGAAAAATCCTTAAATGAGTAGTATGTCCAAACTTTGGTCATTCATAACACATACATAAAGGCTTAATGATACAAACACAAATGTATTAACACTTATAGAATTATCACTATCAGCTAAAA
Organism: Brachymystax lenok tsinlingensis; assembly: GCA_030435695.1. Classification (NCBI taxonomy): domain Eukaryota; kingdom Metazoa; phylum Chordata; class Actinopteri; order Salmoniformes; family Salmonidae; genus Brachymystax; species Brachymystax lenok. The sequence goes on along the minus strand of CM059815.1, from coordinate 6,343,118 downwards.
ATAAATAAACATCAAAGACAAGTTTAAACCATACATTCCCATTTTTTCCTTTTTTTAACATTACAAATACATTAAAGTTAAAAAAGTTCATCAATGCAGTTACATTGAACATTACACAGGGCTGTTAATAGTGTAGCTCGTCTCTGAGCTGGCAGATGAATCGTTCTTGCCTCTCTTCCTCATGGAGGTACTGCATGTTGATTCCAACCTTAAAAGTAACAACAAAGAAAGTTAGCAGGTCTGTTAGGAAATGCCTTTTTGGGAAACTCCATTTGATTCATATTATTATATTCCTCTTTCATTTACAAATCTCATAACATTTTTATTTAGTGGAGCCTGAGAGTTAAATGTCATTAGCCAGCTAGCTAGTAATTGCTGTGAATTCACCAAAATTATTTGAAATAACAATTGCAGTAATTATGTAATCTAACAAATTAATATTACAAGAAATAAAAGTGGCCTTTTGATTTTGCGAACTCATCACATGTGCACTTTACTGTGTTACAGAAACACCACCAACTAAACAACAGTGCAGGGCATGCACACTACATTAAAGGGCAACTACAGTCGTGGCTAAAAGTTTTGAGAATGACACAAATATTAATTTTCACAAATTCTGCTGCCTCAGTTTGTATGATGGCAATTTGCATATACTCCAGAATGTCATAAAGAGTGATCAGATGAATTGCAATTAATTGCAAAGTCCCTCTTTGCCATGCAAATGAACTGAATCCCCAAAAACCATTTCCACTGCATTTCAGCCCTGCCACAAAAGGACCAGCTGACATCATGTCAGTGATTCTCTCGTTAACACAGGTGTGAGTGTTGACGAGGACAAGGCTAGAGATCACTCTGTCATGCTGATTAAGTTCGAATAACAGACTGGAAGCTTCAAAAGGAGGGTGGTGCTTGGAATCATTGTTCTTCCTCTGTCAATCATGGTTACCTGCAAGGAAACACGTGCTTGGCATCATTGCTTGGCACAAAAAGGGCTTCACAGGCAAGGATATTGCTACCAGTAAGATTGAACCTAAATCAAACATTTATCGGATCATCAAGAACTTCAAGGAGAGCGGTTCAATTCTATAGTGAAGAAGGCTTCAGGGCGCCCAAGAAAGTCCAGCAAGCGCCAGGACAGTCTCCTAAAGTTGATTCAGCTGCGGGATCGGGGAACCACCAGTACAGAGCTTGCTCAGGAATGGCAGCAGGCAGGTGTGAGTGCATATGCACGCACAGTGAGGCAAAGACTTTTGGAGACATTTTCTCTGATGAATCCCCTTTCCGATTGTTTGGGGCATCCGGAAAAAATCTTGTCCGGAGAAGACAAGGTGAGCGCTACCATCAGTCCTGTGTCATGCCAACAGTAAAGCATCCTGAGACCATTTATGTCTGGGGTTGCTTCTCAGCCAAGGGAGTGGGCTCACTCACAATTTTGCATAACAACACAGCCATGAATAAAGAATGGTACCAACACATCCTCGGAGAGCAACTTCTCCCAACCATCCAGGAACAGTTTTGTGACGAACAATGCCTTTTCCAGCATGATGGAGCACCTTGCCAGAACAACTTGAATTTGGGTTAAAAAAATATAAACTGATTTTAAAAGTCCCTACAAACGTCTTTTGTTGAGGTCAGGTCCAATATTGGCTATGCACCCAAGAGGGAAGAGGTCGGGCCATCCTAGAAATGTTTTAGAGTAATATCATATACACAATTTAGCAGACACTTATCCAAAGCAACTTAAAGTCATGTGTGCATAAATGTTTGCGTATGGGTGGTCCCGGGAATCGAACCCACTATCCTGGCATTGCAATGCTCTACCAAGATTCAGGACAAGGTTATAAATGCTTTGTGAACCCTCAATTTAATATGATTTATAAAGCCTTTATTAAGCGGTGCTTATGCCACGCTTTATAAAGCATAAGTTTATGCCACATTTTACATTAGTGGTTATGTCACACAGTTATGCTACATTTAGGAACCTTTATTACCTTTTATGATTTGTGATACATTTCTGTAGTATTTATGAAGCCTTTATAAGCGGCATATCATTTAAAGCAGGAACCCTGTATCATATGTGATGGGTTAACATAGCAGAAACGGGCTGATCCACTTCACTGAGCCTGATTGGCTGAGTCCAAAATGGCACCCTATTCCCTTTATAGTGCACAAATCTTGACCAGAACACTTTTGACCCGGGCCAACAGGACACTGGTCCAAAGTAGTGCACTATAGGGAATAGGGTGCTATTTGGGACGGAACGACTGGCTACACATTCCAGAGGTCACAGGAAAAAAGGAAAAGAGGTTCTTCCTTGGCTTGTCAATGATATAGTTCATACAGGCTCTTTTCCCTATCTCCTCCTAAATAACACCCTCTGTCAGCAGAACTACACAGGAAACCTAGCCAGGAAGGAAGGCTTTCCTCTGTCTTATTGTCTCCCCTGCTCTGCACAGCTCTGTCCCCTGAGGCTAATCTGGACATGCGCATCACAAGTTGACTCATATATCCGCAGAGATCAATAGTGTGCGCAGGAGGGTTGAATAAAGAAATAATAATACCGTAAAAATCCATAAATGTAACCTATCATAATTATATAATTATTGTGCAATTTATACCTGTAGGCTACATTGAGTTTTTTCTTTCATTATTTGAGGCTATCTGGCATTAGCGGGTAAGCCTAAAATGTGTAACTGTATGAGTGCCAAAAAGCCTACATGCCAATCGCCAAATGCTTTTTGGAACGTGCAAAAAAAGTTAACATAGATCCAAGGAGTGTCAAGACTTCCGCCGAAGTCGGCCCTCTCCTTGTTCGGGCAGTGTTCGGTGGTCGACATCACCAGTTTACTAGTCATCACTGCTCCTTTTTCGTTATCCATTAGTTTTGCCTTGATATTCTGTTACACCTGTTGCTCATTCCCCCTCATTAGTCTGTGTGTATTTATTCCTCTGTTTTCCTTCTTGTCCTTGTGAGTGATTATTTTTCGTTTGTTCAGTGTGTGTTATGTGTGAAGGCTATTTTTATTATCCTCCACTAACCTCTCACCCTTTCATGTGGTATTAGGGTACCAGCCGGTTCTGGCACCATGGCATCGGAGTCAGACCGAGGCTCCTGCGGTGGACGATTGGTTCAGGCGCGCGGAGGAGACCTGGGAGGCCGCCCATGGTCACCTCCAGCAAGCCGCGCTATGCCAAAAGAAAAGCGCAGACCGTCACCACAGTGGGTCTGGCTCTCGACCCGAAACCTGCCCCTCCGTCTGCCCTGTCGGGAAGCTGGGCCCGCGGTTTGTGGGGCCATTTAAAGTCCTGAGAGTGAACGAGGTATGTTACAGGTTACAGCTTCCCCCCGATTATAACATTAACCCCTTGTTCCATGTGTCTCTCCTCAGGCCGGTGGTGGCTGGTCTGCTCCAGTCTGTTCCATCCTGGATTCGAGACGTCGGGCGGGGGGGCCTTCAGTATCTCGTGGAGTGGGAGGGTTACGGTCCTGAGGAGAGGTGCTGGGTTCCGGTGGCGGATTTGTTGGACCCTGAACTGCTGCGGGAGTTCCATCTTCGTTGACCGGATCGCCCTGCGCCTCGCACTCCGGGTCGTCCCAGAGGCCGGTGTCGCCGCGGCGTCAAGGGGGTACTGTCACGACTTCCGCCGAAGTCAGCCCCTCTCCTTGTTCGGGCAGTGTTCGGTGGTCGACATCACTGGTTTACTAGTCATCACCGCTCCTTTTTCGTTATCCATTAGTTTTGCCTTGATTTTCTGTTACACCTGTTGCTCATTCTCCCTCATTAGTCTGCATGTATTTATTCCTCTGTTTTCCTTCTTGTCCTTGTGATTATTTTTCATTTGTTCAGTGTGTGTTGTGTGACGGCTATTTTTATTCAGGGCGTTTTGTTTATGCGCCCGAGGCTCTTTTGTACTTTTATGTACTATGGCTGATTAAATACGTTGGTTTCCAGGCATTTCAACTCTCCTGCGCCTGACTCCTTTTGTCTTCAGTACACAGCTTTACAAGGAGGCAAAAAGGTCAACGACAGAGTTTAATTAAATGAGATAAAAAGGAGGTCCAGAAAAGTCATGTTTGGAAAAGATTTGATTGCGAGTTCGAATCTCATCATGGACAACTTTAGCAGTTTAGCAACTTTCAACTACTTAGGAACAGGAGAGGAGAAATGTTTTATTTATTTTCGCTTGTAACGAGTGCGCTGAGAGTCGGGAAGCAAGTTCAGGGAGTGAGTGTTTTAATAAGTCAACACAACTAAATACAAAACAAGAAACACGAACAACACACAGACAATACACTGGAACAGAACCAATAACGCCTGGGGAAGGAACCAAAGGGAGTGACATATATAGGGAAGATAATCAGGGAGGTGATGGAGTCCAGGTGAGTCTAATGATGCGCAGGTGCGCGTAACGATGGTGACAGGTGTGCGCCATAACGAGCAGCCTAGTGACCTAGAGGCCGGAAAGGGAGCACACGTGACAATGCTAATGCACAGTTAGATAACATCTGTAGCCTAGAGGTGCTATCTTTATTAGTATCATAAATGCTGATAGTAGGCTATTTCAACCACATAAAATATGCATCCAAGCCCAACTGAAATCTTCTCAGAAACATGTTAGGTTGTTTTCACAGCATTCTATTTACTTACAAATGATCAAACTGATGACATTTTGAACAGAAAATCATTCCCGTTTCTTTTGAGTGATTGCATTTTCTCCCTGGTACCTAAATGTCTCTGCTCCAAGAAATAAGCAGAGATGACAGAGAACCACACAGAACAAAATTATAAAAGCAACATGTAAAGTGTTGGTCCCATGTTTCATGAGTTGAAATAAAAAATCCAAGAAATGTTCCATAAGCACAGAAAGCATATTACTCTCCCATTTAGTGAACATTTCTCCTTTGCCAAAATAATCCATCCACCTGAGACGTGTGGCATATCAAGAAGCTGATTAAGGTGCACCTCAAGATCATTACACAGGTGCACCTTGTGCTGGGGACAATAAAAGGCCACTCTAATGTGCAATTTTGTCACACACAATGCCACAGATATCTCAAGTTTTTAGGGAGCATGCAATTGGCATGCTGACTGCAGGAATGTCCACCAAAGCTGGTGCCAGAAAATGTAATGTTCATTTCTCTACCATAAGCCACCTCCAACATTGTTTTAGAGAATTTGGCAGTATGTCCAACCGGCCTCACAACCGCAGACCTAGGACCTCCACATCCGGCTTCTTCACTTGCAGGATCATCTGAGACCAGCCACCCGGACAGCTGGTGAAACTGTGGGTTTGCACAACCAAAGAATTTCTGCACAAACTGTCAAAACAAGTTTCAGGGAAGCTCAGCTTTCTTGACCTGACTGCAGTTCAACATCGTAACCGACTTCAGTGGGGAAATGCTCACCTCCGATGGCCACTGGGACACTGGAGAAGTGTGCTCTTCATGGATGAATCCCGGTTTCAAAGATACCGGGCAGATGGCAGCTGTCACGACAGCTAGGAGTGGTGGGTGTGGAGTCAGGCGCAGAGAGCAGGGTGTAGGAAAAAATATTCATTTTTTATTGCGGCGCGTAAATACAACGCCCCAAACACAACAGGCGCACACAAAACAAAGGCGGCCCAAACAGGACGAAAGAACATGCCAACATACACGTCAGCCGAACGTCGAAAGGAGGCGGGCTTGACCGGCTTAAATAGCCCTAGAAAATACAAACACAAAAACAGGTGCAAACAATAAGAAAAATCAATAGAAGGAAAAGGAGCATCGGTGGCAGCTAATAGGCCGGTGACGACGACCGCCGAACGCCGCCCGAACAGGCAGAGGAGCCACCGTCGGTGGAAGTCGTGACAGCAGCGTATATCGCGTCGTGTGGGCGAGCGGTTTGCTGATGTCAACATTGTGAACAGAGTGCCCATGGTGGGGGTGGGGTTATGGTATGGGCAGCATAAGCTACGGACATCGAACACAAATGCATTTTATCGATGGCAAATTCAATGCACAGAGATACTGTGACAAAATCCAGAGGCCCAATGTCGTGCCATTCATCCGCCACCATCAACTCATGTTTCAGCAAGATAATGCAATGTCACATGGATTTGTACACAATTCCTGGAAGCTGAAAATGTCCCAGTTCTTCCATGGCCTGCATACTCACCAGACATGTCACCCATTGAGCATGTTTAGGAGGCTCTGGATCAACGTGTACTACAGCATGTTCCAGTTCCCGCCAATATCCAGAAACTTCGCACAGCCATTGAAGAGGACTGGGACAACATTCCACAAGCCACAATCAACAGCCTGATCAACTCTATGTGAAGGAGATGTGTAACACGCTGTATGAGGTAAATGGTGGTCACACCAGATACTGACTGGTTTTCTGATCCACGCCCTTAAATTTTTTTTAAGGTACCTGTGACCAGCAGATGCATATCTGTATTCCCAGTCACTCAATAAAATCCAGGCTGTATCACAACCGGCCATGATTGGGAGTCCCATAAGGTGGCGCACAATTGGCCCAGCGTCGTCTGGGTTTGGTCGGGGTAAGCCGTCATTGTAAATAAGAATTTATTCTTAACTGACATGCCTAGTTAAATAAAGGTTAAATAAAATAAAAAAATATTTGAAATTGTTGCATGTTGTGTTAATCTTTTTGTTTAGTGTAGATTGAAGCATTCATTCTATTGAATTATGACATTCTGTTGAGCAAGGCTTTATTTAGTCTTCTAGGGCAACATATACTGACAGAAGAGAATCTGCATGTTTCTAAATATAGAAATGTAACTAGCAAAGAGCCTACAAACCATCGTAAATTATAAGTACAAACATATCTAAATCAGGCAACAACAAAACATCCTGCACAGGCACCCCGTCAAAAAATCGTCCCACCTTCTCTAACTAGCCAAAATGAAGCCGGAGGAGATGGCTGCCATTTTACGGGCTCCTAACTAATTTTGTGTGTTTTTTTACATTGTTTGCAACTTATTTTAAACATAATGTTTCTGCCACCGTCTCTTATGACCGAAAAGAGTTTCTGGATTTCAGAACAGGGATTACTGACCTCAAACTGGACGAAGATTTTTTCGGACGTGAAGGATTTACTGCAGATACCGGACCAGGCCAAAATCCCCATCATTCGCAGGAAGAAAAGACGCTGATACAGGGGACGCAGGTCCGGGTGCGTTGTGAGAATTTGTCGCTGAGTGGGTAACTCACCTCTATCATCCGTCTTATTGGCCAACGTACAATCATTGGAGAATAGACTGGATGACCTCTGTTCAAGACTATTCTACCAACGGGTCATTAAAAACTGTAAAATCGTATGTTTCACCGAGTTGTGGCTGAACGACAACATGGATAATATACAATTGGCTGGGTTTTCAGTGCATCGGCAAGACAGAACAGCTGCCTCCGGTAAGACAAGGGGTGGCGGTCTGTGTCTATCAAATCAAATCAAAGTTTATTTGTCACGTGCGCCGACTACAACAATAATGCAAAAAAAGGTATTAGGTGAACAATAGGTAAGTAAAGAAATAAAACAACAGTAAAAAGACAAGCGAGGCTATATACAGTAGCGAGGCTATAAAAATAGCGAGGCTACATACAGACACCGGTTAGTCAGGCTGATTGAGGTAGTATGTACATGTAGCTATGGTTAAAGTGACTATGCATATATGATGAACAGAGAGTAGCAGTAGCGTAAAAGAGGGGTTGGCGGGTGGTGGGTGGCGGGACACAATGCAGATAGATAGTGTAATAAATATTGCTATTACTAGATATAACTGTTGACACCTGAAATAGCTGCCTCTTGCACAAACACACCCCCGCATTTGCACACAGACATACTCTGTTCCCTCCTGATACTAGACACACACACACGCACCCAGAAACAGATAACTGACTGAAGCGTCCCACGCAGGCACACACTGTTAGTTCCGATAAGGCCACCTCGTGACTCCCAAACACACACACACACCCCACACTAGGTTGGGGCTCGAAGACAAAGAACAACCCTAGGGGTCAATGGGACCTCGACACCAGATCTGAACAGGACCGCCCTCATCCCACACCAACCAGTGAGGAGAACGACTGCCAGAATCTACCTACGTCATTATAATGTATATAATGCAATGCACAATATGTTTCGGGTCTCTTCTTCTGCTAGTTCCCTCTGAGCTAAATGAACGGGACCGTGCACGCTTTGTCAGATATCTTTACCTTAATAAACTGCCTTAATATCATACCTTATCCACCTGGTCCAGCGTCTCAACTTGGTCTCACTCTTCTAGTAACTGTATCATCAACAATAGCCCGGTTAGCCAATGTGTGGGAGCACTGGTTGGTCGGCCAAATTGAGGTAGTATGAATGTATAGATAAAGTGACTATGCATATATGATAAACAGAGAGTAGCAGCAGCATAAAAAGAGGGTTTGGGGGGGGGCACACAATGAAAATAGTCCAGGTTGCCATTTTATTACCTGTTCATGAGTCTTATGGCTTGGGGGTAAAAACTGTTGAGAAGCCTTTTTGTCCTAGACTTGGCACTCCGGTACAACTTGCCATTCGGTAGTAGACTGGGGTGGCTGGGGTCTTTGACAATTTTTAGGGCCTTCCTCTATTTGTCAATAACAGCTGGCACGCAAAATCTAATATAAGGAAGTCTCAAGGTTTTGCTCGCCTGAGGTAGAGTATCTCATGATAAGCGGTAGACCCCACTATTTACCAAGAGAATTTTCATTTATATTTTTAATAGCTGTCTATTAACCACCACAAACCGATGCTGTCACTAAGACTGCACTCAACGAGCTGTATAAGGCCATAAGCAAACAAGAAAAGTATCCTCCAGAGGCCGGGGACTTTAATGCAGGGAAACTTAAATCTGTTTTACATAATTTCTACCAGCATATTACATGTGCAACCAGAGGAAAAAAAACTCTAGACCACCTTTACTCCACACACAGAGACGCGTACAAAGCTCTCCCTCGCCCTCCATTTGGCAAATCTGACCATATTCTATCCTCCTGATTCCTGCTTACACGCAAAAACTAAAGCAGGAAATACCAGTGACTCGCTCAATATGGAAGTGGTCAGATGACGCAGATGCTAAGCTACAGGACTGTTATGCTAGTACAGACTGGAATATGTTCTGGGATTCATCCGATGGCATTGAGGAGTACACCACATCAGTTACCGGCTTCATCAATAAGTGATTTGATGATAGTGACCATACGTACATACCCACACCAGAAGCTGTAAATTACAGGCAACATCCGCACTGAACTAAAGAGTAGAACTTCTGCTTTCAAGGACCGGGACTTAAACCCGGACGCTTATAAGAAATCCAGCTATGCCCTCCGACGAACCATCAAACTTGCAAAGCGTCAATACGGGACTAAGATTGAATCCTACTACACCGGCTCCGACGCTTGTCGGATGTGGCAGGGCTTGCAAACTATTACGGACTACAAAGGGCGGCCAGACAGCAGGAGCGGTAAAGATACTCTGAATGATCAGCTATGCCCAGTGACACGAGCCTACCAGACGAGCTAAATGACTTCTATGTGCGCTTCGAGGCAAGCAACACTGAAGCATGCATGAGAGCACCAGCCGTTCCTGACGACTGCGTGAACACACTCGGCGTAGCCAATGTGAGTAAGACCTTTAAACTGGTCAACATTCACAAAGCCGCAGGGCCAGACGTATTACCAGGACGTGACGGAGATCTTTGTGGGCTATACTCTGCCTTGTCTCAGGATGGTAAGTTGGTGGTTGAAGATATCCCTCTAGTGGTGTGGGGGCTGTGCTTTGGCAGAGTGGGTGGGGTTATATCCTGCCTGTTTGGCCCTGTCCGGGGGTATCGTCGGATGGGGCCACAGTGTCTCCCGACCCCTCCTGTCTCAGCCTCCAGTATTTATGCTGCAGTAGTTTATGTGTCGGGGGCTAGGGTCAGTCTGTTATATCTGGAGTATTTCTCCTCTCTTTTCCGGTGTCCTGTGTGAATTTAAGTATTCTCTCTCTAATTCTCTCTCTTTCTCTCTTTCTTTCTTTCTCTCTCTCGGAGGACCTGAGCCCTAGGACCATTCCTCAGGGCTACCTGGCCTGATGACTCCTTGCTGTCCCCAGTTCACCTGGCCATGCTACCTGTCCCAGACCTGCTGTTTTCAACTCTCTAGAGACAGCAGGAACGGTAAAGATACTCTGAATGATCAGCTATGAAAAGCCAACTGACGTTTACTCCTGAGGTGCTGACCTGTTGCACCCTCGACAACCACTGTGATTATTATAAGTTGACCCTGCTGGTCATCTATGAACATTTTTAAATCTTGGCCATGTTCTGTTATAATCTCCACCTGGCACAGCCAGAAGAGGACTGGCTACCCCTCATAGCCTGGTTCCTCTCTAGGTTTCTTCCTAGGTTCTGGCCTTTCTAGGGAGTTTTTCCTAGCCACTGTGCTTCTACACCTGCATTGCTTGCACTCTGTGACATCATCTGATGCAAGAAGGGCTTTATAAATACATTTGATTGATTGATTGTACTCCGAGCAAGCGCTGACCAACTGGCAAGTGTCTTCATTGACATTTTCAATCTGCTCCTGGCCAAGTCTGTAATACCTGTATGTTTCAAACAGACGACCATAGTCCCTGTGCCCAAGAACACCAAGGTAACCTGCCTAAATGACTACCAACCCGTAGCACTCACGTCTGTAGCCATGAAGTGCTTTGAAAGGCTGGTCATGGCTCACATCAACACCATCATCCCAGAAACCCTAGACCTACTCCAATTTGTATACCGCCCCAACAGATCCACAGAGGACGCAATCATTATTGCTCTTCACACTGCCCTTTCCCACCTGGACAAATGGAACACCTACTTGAGAAGGCTGTTCATTGACAACAGCTCAGCGTTTAACACCATAGTGCCCTCAAAGCTTATCACTAAGCTAAGGACCCTGGGACTAAACACCTCCCTCTGGACTTCCTGATGGGCTGCCCTAGGTGGTAAGGGTAGACAACAACACATCTGATATGCTGATCCTCAACACGGGGGCCCCTCAGGGGAGCGTGCTCAGTCCCCTCCCGTACTCCCCGTTCACCCATGGCTGTGTGGCCAAGCACGACTCCAACACCATCATTAAGCTTGCAGACGACACAACAGTGGAAGGCCTGATCACCAACAACGATGAAACAGCCTATAGGGAGTAGGTCAGAGACCTGGCCGTGTGGTGTCAGGACAACAACCTCTCCCTCAACGTGATCAAGACAAAGAAGATGATTGTGGACTACAGGAAAAGGAGAGCCGAGCACGCCCCCATTCTCATCGACGGGGCTGTAATGGAGCAGGTTGAGAGCTTCAAGTTCCTTGGTGTCCACATCAACAACAAACTTCACGGTCGTGAAGAGGGCACGACAAAACCTATTCCACCTCAGGAGACTGAAAAGATTTTGCATGGGGTCCTTAGATCTTCAAAAGGTTCTACATCTACACCATCGAAAGCATCCTGACTGGTTGCATCCCCACCTGGTATGGCAACTGCTCAGCCTCCGACCGCAAGGGCTACAGAGGTTAGTGCGTACTGCCCAGTACATCACTAAGGCCAAGCTTCCTGCCACTATACCAGGCCTCTATACCAGGCGGTGTCAGAGGAAGGCCCTAAAAATTGCCAAAGAATCCAGCCACCCTAGTCATAAACTGTTCTCTCTGCTACCACACGGCTAGCAGTACCGGAGCGCCAAGTCTAGGTCTTAACTGCATTGTTGGTTAAGGGCTTGTAAGTAAGCATTTCGCGATAAGGTCTACACCTGCTGTATATGGGGTATGTAACAAATAACATTTGATTTAATCAACTTAATCAATCATCACATATAGTCGGGCGTTACAGATGGGTTTTTAGCAATTGCGGCCGGGTGCGGGTTAACAAACAGCTGACCACTAGCGCACGCACGCACACACACACACCAAACACACCACACACATGCATGCAAACACACATGTGGAAGCACAAATGCATAAAAGTATGCAAGCATGGACACATCCACTAACACATTCTACTGTCATCATGCCCATTGTGAACAATAGGTGTAAGGTTTAAAATGATATACTTTTGACATCCTCTTCTTTTTCCTCTGATGGAGGTTTTGACAAATGTTACTCTAAGCAGCATGTCTTACTGAAATATGTTCACTTACTGTAAATTGCATTTAAAATGTTTGTCTTTAGCCTACTATAACCCTACTAAATCTGGGTCAAACAAACCTGGGGTAGTGCAGTGGACAAAATATTTATCTTTTAATCTGCAAAGAACATCAGAAAATATCAGATCATGTTCTTATAGGCTTAGGCTACATAGACCCCATAGCTAAGTAATATGGCCCGCAGATTTTTATAAAATGGAAGGCAATACCACGTTGAAAGTATTTTTGATGTGAGGTGTAAGAGCATAGTAGTGCATGCAACTGCCCGACTAATATTGAATTTTTTATTTTAATTTTTTAATGTTATTTCACCTTTATTTAACCAGGTAGGCTAGTTGAGAGCAAGTTCTCATTTACAACTGCGACCTAGCCAAGATAAATCAAAGCAGTGGGACACAAACAACAACACAGAGTTACACATGGAATAAACAAGCGTGCAGTCAATAACACAATAGAAAAAAGAACGTCTATATACAGTGTGTGCAAATGGCGCGAGGAGGTAAGGCAATAAATAGTCCATAGTAGCGAGGTAATTACAATTTGGCAAATTAACACTGCGCTGTAGATGTAGGCTATAGTCAGAGACAGCAGCACGATTTTTTGACAGGGCGTGCAGCATACTTTTTTTTCAACTGATTTAGATATGTTTCTGCTTACACTTTCCAACATTTTGGTAGGCTATTTGTTAATCAACTCGTCTGTAATTAGATACATGCAGCTTCTCTTCTGTCATTATATGTTTCACTAGAATACTAAACAAACCCTTGCTTCAGCGGAGTTCAAATAGGTAAAGTTTTTTCTGTCATCTCTGCTTCTTTCGCGGAGCAAAGACATTTGGGGACCGGGGAGAAAATGCAATAGCTTAACAAAATAAAACGGGAAATATTTTCTTTGCAAAATGACATCAGTTTGACCGGTTGTAAGGACATAGACAGCTGTGAGAACGACCCAACATGTTTGAGATTTCAGTTGGTCTTTTATCCATATTTTATGTGGTTGTATTAATTTACTATCAACAAATGACGATTATAAAGATAACACCTCTACAGATGGCATCTAACTTTGCATTAGCATTCTCTCAAGATGCTGAAATAAATACATCCAATTTCTCTCCTCCTGTTCCAGAGTCAACATTTTGCCTACATTTGGTGTATCAATGTACTGAAAGAAATGCTTAATTGTGATGGACTTAATATTAAGGCTATGTTCGAGGTTATAGACTTACGGTCAGTGTCCAGATTTCAGTTCCCATTTAACTAATCTGCATAGTCGGCTACGGTTGAAGTGCCATAGGCACATATGAACCAAATCTTTCTCAAACATTACTTTTCTGGCCCTCTCTTCTCTTTATTTTAAACTCTCAATTTTTCAGCTTTTCTATTATTGAATTAAACTCTGACATTGTCGTTATTGCCTCCGTGGATCTACATTAACATTTTCTCCCCATTCCCAAAAGCATTTGGTGATTGGCATATTTGGCGTACATACAGTAAGGCCCTAAAGTTTAGGTTTATGCACTAATACCAGATAGGCTACATTTAGTTTTATTTAATTATTTTCAATATAAATTACACAAGAATGATACATGTATGGTACATTTATGGTTTTCTAATGTATTGTTTTATCTTTATTCAACCCGCCCACTACCAAACTGCCCTTCTTCCACACAATATTTCATGACCCTAAACCCGTCGGATTGCAGGTTATGATGGACGGAATAATGGTTACATGTCAATCATCCTATTGGTCTCATCATTGATTGGTGTAGTTGTGCGGCCCATACAGGCACAAGGTGCCTCCTGACGTTCTGGCGTGCGAGGGGTTAAATTGGGAGGTAGAAGGAGCCATCTGCGCGGTAGGGGAGTCGCCAATTCACCACATAGCGGCGCGTTCTGGGGCACATCTTAGCGGAAAACATCTGATTCCAACACGTCTCTGAAAAAGCGGTGATTGATTCAACGTTCATAGAGGATAGGAGACGTGTCGACTGGTCTAGATAGCGTTCGAATAACATTCAGAACGCTGGAAGACAAACCTCGAATATGAAGAATTCTGTCTGGAGCGCTTGTTAACGGTACGTGACATCCACATTCTTTCGCATCCACACATTCACAGGCAGGGAAAGCTATGTGTGTTTCGCTGTCACGGAATGCTTCACTTTAAAATAGAAAGTCATACATTTGGAATTACATTTTACATGCTGGATCAAACATCCAAGAAGCACCCGTGATTTTCCATTAGTTCCAGCTGTGTGCGCTATGCACACGTCGCTAAGGTAATGGTTAAGTGCTAGGTAATTGTGGGAGTTCGCTATTTTAGCTTTCTGAAAATATACTTCGGCTGAGTAACATCATATTTTTTTTTTGCCAACTTGTTGAATATTATATTTAAACTACGTTAAAATCATGTTTTGGGGACCTAAGATGTTTATCTGTTAAATAAGGCCGTCTTCATGGGCCTACTAAAAGGGGTTATCATTGTCTCTTTGCATTCCGCAACCATATTTATCCTTATACTTCTATTCATAACTGGATCTTTGCGTGTATATTAAATGCCATAGATCATTAGTCATTCTTCCAGCATTTGTTAGTATCCCTAGTAGACAGTTGTCTGGCAATGTCGGAATGTAGTCTTTGTAGCCTTGGCCACTGTCTGTATCCACAGTGGGTCTAGGCTGCAGTTGTGGTATTTCACCATCCTATTGAGTGTCTGATTCATGCCCTGATCTCCTCCAGATGTGCTGAATAGAACTTCACTTTTCCTTCTAAAGAAGCAACACAACGCCCAGGATTGAGACATCTCTCTCTGTTTTTGCAGCCACTCTGCTGACTTAGTGTAAATCTTTTCTTAAAAAAAAATAATTGTGTGTATGGCTTCAGCCTAACTAGTTGAAGATGCCTGAAGAATGCAAAAGATGGCAGATGTTCTTGATGTAGCTTTACCATCCAGTGTTTGGAAAGTCGGTCCCTGGGCAGGTTTAAAATACCTAATTACAAATAGCCATGCTGCTGGCTGGTCCTTCTCTCACCTTTTTTAAAGCTGTGGCATTGAGTATCCGCTCAGGAGATGCCAATGGTTTTTGTCTGTTCTTAGATAGGGGGCAGTCTCTTCCTGCAGTTACTGTTGACATTGTTGACAATGTCATGCTGACATTGAGAAGTTGTTTTTAATGAGCTTTTTCTGAAGTTGCTGACACAGCCTCTTATTAGGGCAAAGTCACTGGGACTGTCAGTCCATGGTAGTTACTGAACAGCTAGCATCATGTGCCTAACGTAATCACCACCTGAAAGGTAGTTCAGCCTTTTAACCCTGGCTGACAGTATCCCAATAACCCTCTTCTTGCCCATTACTTGGGATTTTGACTTGACACACACACTGTGGTGTGTTGTGATCCACAGATGACCCAATCAGTCACATGGTGCTATCTGGGATCTGATTGGTAATCTAGTCAGTAATTTGGTTTGGAAAGGAAACCCTTTCTGCTTCTTATCTGATAACTTATCGGCTATTTGGAACATAATTGTTTCCTCTGTGATAGAGGCCTGGTAAACACACATGTAACGCGTGAGAACATTTACACCCAGTGACCGATAGGCCCAAAGATTACGTGCGTCTTAAAGTGGGGGATGCAATCAAACCCTGTCACCGACTCAAACCCGGTCTCCAGCTATTATATGATGACCGGAAAACTCTTCTGGTCATTGCTGTAGACCTTGAATGCACTTTGGTGTATTCAAGGTCTATATAAAAAAAAAAAATCTGCTCTCATAGCAGAAACAGAAAGACATGAATGTTTTATTGTCTTAGTGATGTCGCTCTTGTGATGCAAGCCATATAATACAGAAGATTGCTGGCAATGCAAGATTTGGCTGTGGTTTTGAGTGTGCGTGCAATTATAAACTTGATTTGCAAAGCATGTCATCTGACTTCCACGTACTGAAATCCGTTTGGTTTAGAAGAGCTGCATACTTCTCTAGTGGTTTGTAAGTGTTGTTATATCACTGATTAGATGGTTAGAGGCGATATTGACACACACGCCTGATGCACTAAATGTCCCCAAGAGCTTATTTCCTATCTTACCATGGTCCTGCCGCTTCCCCTCTAGTGATGTAATAGAATATGGACTAGTCCAATCACTTGAGGACCACTGGGACTGAGGACAGTCATTAGATAATATTTTATCGAAGGCTTTTCACCCTACTGAGTCTAGCCAAAGCAACGTGTACTGGACTGGCCTGGTTATGCATTCACCGTAGGGGCTGGAACGGTGCTGAACAGGACAATGTGAAAATAATTATTCAAGCCAGTGCGGTTCAGGTTGGCACAGTAGTGTGAAAAATTGTACAAAAAGGAGCTGCCTTGACTATTGTTTAAACAGCTTCCAGTCTCACACTAGTTTTAATGTTAGTGTTTACCAGTCATCAGAGGGGCATTAGGAAGAGCTGGACTTTACCTGACGAGACAAGTTAATGTTAACTACTCTTCAGCAGTCACTGTGCACTGGTTTTACAAGAGCTTGTGGACTGTCAGCTTTGTACTTGTTTTCAGGAAATGGACTGTTTGTTTTTATGAGTAACCCACCCAGACTGACCCTGAGAGAGGACTACAAGAGGCCACTATGTAGAGTGGCGGGAATTCAACTTGAGCTGTGTCATACAGGAGGTTCTTGGCAATGTTCTCTCTAAGCTTTGCGGGCAAGTAGTAGCCCGAGACTGCCGCACAGAGGAAATATCAGCCCATGGAGAGAAGCACAAGATTCAACTTAACTTTCTAGAGTTTTCCCTGTTAACGCTATCAACGTTTCCCTTCACTGTGGCAATTGGGATCAAATCAATGCAACATACCAAAACTAACTATGCAAGAGAATTTGTTGTGGCAGAACACATCGGAGTAGGATACTATTGCATTGACACGCACAACTCGGCCCGTACTCTACACAGACCTGTGCGGCATAACATTTACATTGTAGTCATTTAGCAGACGCTCTTATCCAGAGTGACTTACTGGAGCAATTAGGGTGAAGTGCCTTGCTCAACCAATAAGAGCTGCAAAAAGCCTAAATGCAAATAAACCATTGCCATGATGCTTGTTTTGAGATCAAAGTGAGAGCTGCATGTAGCCACGTATGCGCATTTTGTTCATATCCTTTGTTAGTTGGTGAGTTATAGATCATTTGTAGTCAGAAATAGGGGAGTGATTGCTTCCTACAAGAGCACATTGTATTGATGGTGGGCCACTGGTAGGCCTACATTGTGATGCAATAGCCACAGTAGCCTAATTGGCAAAAGTTAGTTAACTTAAAACGGGTACAGTAAACGCGTGCTGGGAGTTTGCTCAGCAGACCTGAAATTTGCTCAGTGCTGAACATTTTAGGCAACATTTGGTTCTTGACCTTGTATGTCTCCCTATTCCTGAGTTACATTGACTGTTGTAGAAATAGAGTTTAGCAGGCCTATGTTCTCGATCCTGCCTCAGTCACATTCTTGGACATTACTATACATACATTGTCAGTCCTTTGCACTGTAGTCTGTTTCTCACCTCCTTAAGGTTTTATAGGGTAGCACTACAGTTGCTGAGGGTGGATTGCGCGCTGTGCTGTCGTGTTGTCCTTAGCTGTGTGTTATGGGTTTGCTGGAGCGTACGGCCAGTTTTAAACACAAACCAGGTAGCGTAAGATTAACTTCATTTAATAGCTCAACCTTTGTTCGCTCCCAACCTTTGCTCTCCTCTGCCATAGTCAGTCAAGGCTAATTTCCAGTAGCGAGGCGATCTATGCAGCATCTGCAAGTGCCCCTGAAGGTATGTGTCATCTGGAAAATAAATGCTTAGTGTTTGCCTGCTGAAATCAAACTGTGGTTGTTGTTATACTGTACTGTTGTAGTGTTTCTCTCGCTCAGAAAGAAGCCATTTTGTTCCCTAATCCAGCTGTGAGTGTTGATGGTTCCAGAGCTCTGTCTGTTGGCAGTCAAGTCTCCTCTTGCAGTTTACACTACTGGTCGGCCACTGACTTTCTATTTTACTGTAGGCTACTCTCTGTGCTCGTTTTCGGTCTTTGTTTGCCATGAAGGGCCTAGTTACAGCTGTGATAGCCACAGTTCATTATGACTAACACTATAGTTGTTAGTAGCAAATGTTGTCTCCTACCATAACCAGAGGACCAAGTTGCCCACAGATGGACAGTGGGGTGGTACCCAGCTGTCCTATAGCCTCAGGTAGGGTGACCCAAGCTGAGTGTGACATCCTAAGAAACTCACTACGTTCTCTAAACCAGAATGGCTGAGTGTTCCATCAACATAATATCTGGGTGTTCCATGGCTTGCTCTGCCTCTTACTCTGTCTTCACTTTACTGCGAGAGGAGCAATGTTAATCACAATGGATTATACTCAAGCATATTTTCGTGAAGTACAGTACCTTGCAAAAGTATTAATCCCCCTTGGCGTTTTTTCCTATTTTGTTGCATTACAACCTGTAATTTTAAATAGATTTTTATTTGGATTTCATGTAATGGACATACACAAAATAGTGCCAAGCTTATAGAGACATACCCCAAGAGACTTGCAGCTGTTATTGCTGAGAAAGGTAGCACTGCAAAGTATTGATTTTGGGGGGGGGGGGGTGAATAGTTATGCACGCTCAAGTTCTCTATTTTGTCTTATTTCATGTTTTTCACAAAATATTTTGCATCTTCAAAGTGGTAGGCATGCTGTGTAAATCAAATGATACAAACCCCCCCCAAAAAATATATTTTAATTCCAGGTTGTAAGGCAACAAAATAGGAAAAATGCCAAGGGGGGTGAATACTTTTGCAAGCCACTGTAGGTCACATGGAACAGATTTAATTTGAACACCCAGCCTCTCGCCCTAAGATCTTTATGACCGCCTAGAGTTGAACTGGACAGGGCCTCTGACTATGTGAATCACATGACTGACAGGACGCACTGTTCGAAAGAGGAAGTGTGTGTGCGCTGCCCTCCAGGTGTTCCCCTCTCGCACACATTCAGTCTTAATTAAAGACCCCACTGAGTTTAATCACCTCCCATCGCTACATGCATGGCTATCAATGGGTTACAGCAAGGCTACAATATGGGTCAAAAGGATGTGTGGTTAGTAGAAACAAGGTACTGGGGTCATGGCTCCTCATTGTGGATCCTTATAGGGATACGATGCTCACAACCTTTTAGAGGACAATTTCAGGTAGCGGAAGCCAGCAGAAGCTGTTAATCTTTAACATGTTTAGAGCTGTAATGTCGTGTTCTGTTCTTTTATCACCAAAAATGTTTTTGTAAAGATGTGAAAAATCTAATCTCATACTGAATATAGTAATTGTCCAGTGTTTCCTGATTTTCTATGAAATATGACCTATAATTAATAATATGAGTGAAATACTTTTTCTTAAAAAAAAATGGTAATTAAAAATGCACTACGCAGAAATCGCCCTTCCATTTCCCAGTTGCTCAAATTCTAGTTAGCCTTTTTTTCAGTTTGGGACAAAACAAGCAATTTATTGTGTAGAGGTTCATTGTACCATCTAAACCGCTGTGAAATATATTTTCCGTAACCGAAAACATAGTATTTGAAGCTGGTGTAAAAGATGCCAAAATTAAACTTTAGAACGGGAAGCATAGAAATAGCTCACATAGAACAGATCTACCACTTAGACACGCTTTCAATGAGTGACAGATCTATAACGCACTTCTATGTGAATATTGCCGCATTAAGTATGTTAAAGCAGCTTTTCTGTGTCGGAATGGTGTGGCCATATGCCGGTCATTAAAAATATGAATGCGTTTAGACACAATAAAAAATCTATTTTTCTTCATTTTTATGCTTTGACCACATGAGTCAACAACATTATTTGGGTACGAGTTAACAGAATAGTAACTTTTTAAAAGTGACATTTTCACTGGACAGTTTTAACATCTGAGTGTAGTTGCATTATATTTCTCTCACGCTCCATCTCCCTCTCCCTCCTACAGGCACATAACTGAGCATGTGTGAGTACTGAGCCTCTTTGCTGAGTCAACCCCCCTGGCCTGAACAAGGAGCTGCCGTCTGATTTGGTTTACCTGTCCCGACTCCAGTAAAGCTAGCCCCCTACCCCACCATGTCTACTGAAGTGGAGAGCGTTGCACCCGTGGTCCCGGCCGCCCCCTCCAGCACACCCGCCCCCACAACCAGCCCTCCCACCACACCCTCCACAGCACCAGCCAAGACCCCCCTTTAAGAAAGAGAAGAAGAAAGGTACAATATGCAAGGGGCCTGTCCCTCTTTCCCCATGTGAGGGATTTGGTGTTATGGGCTGAAAATACTTTTTGGGGTCGTCAAACTTGACCTTTGGTCTAGCTTTACATCTTGCTTTCCATGCATCTTGTGGTGTGATGGTTGAGGCTACGTCATGAATTAGATATAGACGAATTATAGATGGCATTCTCAACCAGACAAAGTGACAATCGATCCAATAAATCACTTTTCTCTCCTTCCCTTCGCCCAGCTCCGGAGAAGACTGATGAGTACCTGCTGGCAAGGTTCCAGGGTGATGGTGTGAGGTACAAGGCCAAACTGATTGGCATCGACTATGTCCCAGAGGCCCGAGGGGACAAGATGAGCCAGGACTCCATGATGAAACTCAAGGTACCACATACAGTTGAAGTCGGACGTTTGCATACACTTAGGTTGGAGTCATTAAAACTCGTTTTTCAACCACTCCACAAATTTCTTGTTAACAAACTATCGTTTTGGCAAGTCTGTTAGGACATCTAATTTTTCCAACAATTGTTTACAGACCAGATTATTTCACTTATAATTCACTATCACAATTCCAGTGGGTCAGAAGTTTACTGTGCCTTTTAAACAACTTGGAAAATTCCAGAAAATTGTCATGGCTTTAGAAGCTTCTGATAGGCTAATTTACATAATTTGAGTCAATTGGAGGTGTACCTGTGGATGTATTTCAAGGCCTACCTTCAAACTCGGTGCCTCTTTGCTTGACATCATGGGAAAATCAAAAGAAATCAGTCAAGATTATTATTGTAGACCTCCACAAGTCTGGTTCATCCTTGGGAGCAGTTTCCAAACGCCTGAATGTACCACGTTCATCTGTACAAACAATAGTATGCAAGTATAAACACCATGGGACCACGCCACCATCATACCGCTCAGGAAGGAGACCTGTTCTGTCTCCTAGAGTTGAACGTACTTTAGTGCAAAAAGTGCAAATCAATCCCAGAACAACAGCAAAGGACCTTGTGAAGATGCTGGACGGGAAACTGGTACAAAAGTATCTATATCCACAGTAAAACGAGGCCTATATCGACATAACCTGAAAGGCCGCTCAGCAAGGAAGAAGCCACTGCTCCAAAAATCATTCTCTCTACTTTTATTCTGACATTAGACGTTCTTAAAATAGTGTTGATCCTAACTGACCTAAAACAGGGAATTTCTACTAGGATTAAATGTCGAGTTGTGAAACTGAGTTTAAATGTATTTGGCGTATGTAAACCTCCGACTTCGACCTGTATTATGATGCAGACGCTACAGTACACTTTCTGCTACAGCTCTATATCCATGCAGTAGTGGTAGTAAAGAGCTAATTGAATGTGATATTTGTTAGTCTGTTTTCTATGGTGGTGGGCTGTGCGTGTTAGTATGTCATTGTGTTGTCTTTGCAGGGCATGGCAATAGCTTCTCGCTCCCAGGGCAAACACAAGCAAAGGATCTGGGTCAACATATCCATGTCAGGCATCAAGATCATTGATGAGAAAACAGGGGTGAGAACAACTGTTTGACTTTCTAATCCACAGTTCGTTCCCCTTTCTAGATCATGTCTCAGTGGCTGGGGAGTAGCAACCTTTACAAATACAATTCCTATAATAGAGAAATGTAGAGACATTTTCACAAGGTAAACACAGGACATGATCTCAGTCGAATAGATTCCATGTAGGCCTAAAAACAAGTGTTTTTATATTATTAGGTTATTGAAGACTGACTGTTTTAAAAGCAGTTTCTCTCCCTCTCAGGTGATAGAACACGAGCACATAGTGAATAAGATCTCGTTCATCGCCAGAGACGTAACGGATAACAGGGCCTTCGGCTACGTGTGTGGAGCCGAGGGACAGCACCAGTTCTTCGCCATAAAGACTGGCCAGCAGGTAAGACGCATGGGGACACGCGCAGATTGTTGCAAGAAGTTGATTGTCTATTGACTGTTTTTCCATTAATCTCCTCTCCATATAGGCAGAGCCCCTGGTCATTGACCTAAAGGATCTATTCCAGGTCATCTTCAACATGAAGAAGAAGTCCGAGGCCTCACAGAAGGTAAATAACTAGGGTGGGGTTTGATCAGTTGTTCAGTAGGGCATACCATAGAAAAACATTTTTCAACAGAAAAGTATAATTTGTATGTTCTGGTAGTAGAGCCCTGTTTCCAAAAATGTCCCTCCCTACTGAACATGATCCAGGTATTTAAAAAAATAAAAAATGTTTTTTTGTGGTTGCTGACTGGACAGGTCATGTGACTCAAGTTTGTGGTAAACACTGCCCCCTAGAGCTTCATTAGTCCTGCACCATGAACCATGCTTTCATTGCAATACCAATGAGATGACTCATCGCACACAAATGGCATCCAATAAGTAAATAGAGAACATATTACATTCCTCCAATGGGAATATTCACCTTGTTTTTCCTCTTTCTCTATCTTTTCAGGGTGGGAGTAATAATGCAGTAGTTGAGGTAAGTGCCTGTGTATGTTGGCTAATTATAAGCTTCATCTGCGACGTACTGCCTACTTGACCTCTTACCGCTGTGTTTTCATTTACAGAATGGCGGTGATGCCTTGCTCAGTATCGATGGCCAGGCAGGCACTGCCAAAGTAAGTGTTTTTAAGATATTGGAATCATATGTGCAAAGTGGATGCAGAAGAGGGTTCTCCAGGCACACGTGTCTACTAGTAGATGTTCTGTGGTGTTGTTGGGTCTCATTTTATGATGCATCCAGTATCTTTAAGAGACTTAAAATCGATATGTTTTTGTTCAGGAGGTGCAACAGCTGGATTTGTTTGGAGATATGTCCACCCCTCCAGACATCCACTCTCCTACAGTAAGTCAGCCTGCTGTGGGGTTCACTGGATGTGCACACATTCATAAAGGCGCTTCTTATTTTCTGGGAATATACTCATAATGATAAAAGGCTAGAGCTGGGGAAATGCTCATAACACACAGACTTTACAAATGAATAGGGCCAATGGTTGGAAATTGTTATGCCATGTTTATCTTCAAAGTAAACTTTTTGGACAGAACGGACGACAACAAATGACCTTGCTGGTATTTTATTTTAAAGATTGTAGGCTTTTTGCACCCTTCCTATTCCTAACAAGGATAATTCCCCCAATTTATAATCAGGTGGCTTTGACTACTCAAGCTCTGGTTAAGTTCCTCTCAGGTGCTAGCTAGCTCAGTCTTGCCCTTGGCTATAGATGTTTTGTTCTGCATTGTGGATGTATCCCAGTCTTTTGCCCCAAAACATAGCTTAACTGCATAACTTCACCCCTTCCACCAATCACACCATCTTATGTCATACAGGGCTCTCAAACTCAACTCTGTAAAGGTCTGTCTGTAATAAGTGTATGTTTATTAACTTGAGGTAGTTTTGATGGATTACAAAGGTCAAATCCTGGATATCTTAAATGTCAACACGTTCCAAATAATGCTTGTAATCCCTTAGACACGAAGGCGAGTGCCTTGACAAAGCACATTCCTACAGTTGAGTTTCTGAATCCTGTTTAAATGTTTGTTTAGCGATCACCACTGTTGCTTTATCAATCAAACGGTCTCATGTCATTTGTTATTCATTTAGCTGTGTTAACAGTTGCTTCTCTCTTTCAGCGCAACAGATTTTTATTTTTTCTCTCTCCCTCTCGTTCCCTCCCATGATAACCAGGAAACTAATGATATTCTATTGCTGGATCTGTCTGCTGAGGTTGACAGCAATCAGAACTGTATAAAGGGAAATCCCTTCACTTCCTGTACACCTAACCCTTGGGACACCCCCCAAACAGAGAACCCCTTCTCCTCCACGTTTGGCTTCTTTCCAACCCCAGACACTGACCCTTTCGGCAATGACCCCCTTGCCCAATCAGCACCCCCCCATGCTCTGATCTCAGCCCCATCCACCAATCACAACCAAGAAAGCTCTGTTCACTTCTTGGGTAGGCCAATCAGGAACGGCATTTGTCTTAACGAAGACTCTGACAACTTCGGTCAGCAGTTGAGTGGCTTGTCCAATAAGAACATGATCCTGGCTCTCAGTAATGGCCAGTGGCCACTAGGGGGAGTGATGACAGAAGAGAGCAGGGTCCCTGTTCCTGTCCAGAATGGTTTGGGACCTGTGCACTCACCACAGAACCCCTTTCTTGACATTTCTGGGAAAAGCCCACTCCTTTGTAATGGCGTGATGTTCGATCCACAACCCCCTGCCCCTGTGGGTCCTAGCAAGGACGGTTCGGTTGTGATAAGCCCCCCTCCACAGAACACTAAGGCTGGACGAGGTCGGAGGAGTGCCAAGGTGAAGCTCCATAGAGGTCCTATGATGTTGCTGCATGTCTGAGAATGAGTCTGTCTGCACACCACCTCCCCAAACCATAATTGGTCTTCTAACAACCCCCTTTCACAGCACTGGGATACCATACTGGCACACTCTATTCCTACAGGCCAACAGGTAGCATTGCACTGTGTTTTGTCTTTACCAACATGGTTTTGGTACAAGGATATTAGGGTTGGTGGTGTTTTTGTCGCTGGGGATACAACTGGAACTGGTATGGGGTTCTAACGTAACTGCATGTAGTGGTGCTCACATGGCTTCTCTAACCTGCTTGTCCCCTGGAGATTAACAACCTCTCTGCTTGACCGTAACCGCTATGTTTATCTCCTTGCTATCTATTTATATGTTCCTTGTCTTAACATTCATGCTTCAGTGAGGTGTGGAGGTAAGTGTTGGTGTTTGTCTTTTTATGTATTATTAGAGATGTATGTTTTTTTTCTTAAGGTTATCATATAAATGTGAATACAGTATATAAGTATGATAGTTTTTTCCAAAATGCATTATCATCCATATAAACCTTGTCATTAATTCAGTGCTCACTACAGTTTTCCCTTGTTTACTGGCCCTCAATGGATTGTTCAATACCCCTGTAAATTTGGTTGCCTTATTTGTGGTTTGACCACCAGTCTCCTCCTGCCAATGACCTGTTTGGGGCCGACCCATATGCTGCTCTCAGTCAGCCGGACTGCTCATCTGCCTCCGATGACCTCTTCAACAGTCCGACCACCACCTCTCCAATAGAAGCTCTGGGTAAGATTAGTGGTGCCATTGGCTCCAAATAGTGAGAACCCATGTTGTGTTAAAGCAAAACAATCGGCTAGTTTTAAATCGGCATTGGCGCAAATCATGCTTTAGCTATGCTGAGTTTGAGGCAATCTAGGTGGTGTTTTAAGTTCTTTTCAGTCTACCTACTACCCAAGCCTAAATGAAAAGGTCACCTTCTCATCACCCTCTTCTCTCTTCTGTTCTTCCTCTGTCCTCCAGGAGCATTGCAGTTGGGTCCCCCTTCAGTCACCATTCATGGGACAGCCACATCACAGTGGGGAGTCCCAGCACCAGGCCCTTCCATGTTCACCATGCCAGGAGGGGTGACACTCCACAACCCCCAGACCACCTTCCCCCAGCCATCTGCCTTCGGTGCCCTTCCCATACCCCCGGCCCCCTGGGGCCAGCAGGCTCCATCCCCGTATGGGGCCCAGCCGGTCACCCAGGCTTGGGGACAGCCTGCTCCTGCAGGGCCCATGGTTGCACCTGGCTGGGGCCAGCCTCCCATGGCTAACCCCTTCCAACCCGGCCCTTATGCCATGATGGGAGGCCCTCCACAGGGTATGCCACAAGGTCCACCTCGGCCCCCACCCCGGCCGCCAGTCAAGGAGGCTACAGCGACGGTAGAACCCAGTGCCTTCACGGCTCTGGACCCCCTGGGAGGGGAGAAGGAGAAGAAGAGTGGGAAGGACATGTTCAAGGACTTCCAGATTGCCAAGCCTCCAGCCATCCCGGCCAGGAAGGGGGAGCAGGCACCTGGGGCCGCCCCCAGCACTAATGGGGATGGAGCATTTGCCCAGTACTTCTCCAGCAAAGTGGGCATGCTCCAGGAGGTTGCGGATCACGACGACTTTGAAATTCAGAGTCAGATTTCAGCGGTTGCCAATGGTAATGGCGGTTATTTGGAATGTTAAAATCCTATAAAATCTATAGGAGATTACCGCAATACCTATTTATCATATCCCCAGCAAATATCAAGTCTAAGTTAAATAAAAATGTATTTGTCAAATGCGTCGAATACAACGGGTGTAGATCTTACCGTGTAACGCTTGCTTTCCAACTATGTCAAAGGTCTGGACACACCTACTCATTCAAGGGTTTTTTTCTTTTATTTTTACTATTTTCTACATTGTAGAATAATAGTAAGACAAACTATGAAACAACACATATGGAATCATGTAGTAAGCAAAAAAGTATTATACAAATATTTAAGATTCTTCAAAGTAGCCACCCTTAGCCTTGTTGACAGTTTTGCACACTCTTGGCATTCTCAACCAGCTTCACCTGGAATGCTTTTCCAACAGTCTTGAAGGAGTTCCCACATATGCTGAGCACTTATTGGCTGCTTTTCCTTCACTCTGCGGTCCAACTCATCGCAAACCATCCAAATTGGGGTGAGGTTGGGTGATTGTGGAGGCTAGGTCCTCTGATGCAGCACTCATCACTCTCCTCTTTAGTCAACTGGCCCTTACACAGCCATGGAGGTGTGTTGGGTCATTGTCCTGTTGAAAACAAATAATAGTCCCACTAAGCGCAAACCAGATGGGATGGCGTATTGCTGCTGAATAAATAAATCACCAGCAAAGCACCATCACAACTCCATGCTTCTTATTGGTGTCCTTTAGTAGTAGTTTCTTTGCAGCAATTCGACCATGAAGGCCTGATTCACAGTCTCCTCTGAACAGTTGATGTTGATGTGTCTGTTACTTGAACTCTTTAGCATTTATTTGGGCTGCAATTTCTGAGGCTGGTAACTATAATGAACTCATCCTCTGCAGCAGAGGTAACTCTGGGTCATCCTTTCCTGCGCTTGATGGCTTTTTGCGACTGCACTTGAAGAAACTTTGAAAGTTCTTGACATTTTCCATATTGACTGACCTTCAAGTAATGATTGTTGTTTCTCTTTGCTTATTTGATCTGTTCTTGCCATAATATGGAATTGGTCTTTTACCAAATGGGGCCATCTTCTGTTTACCACCCCTACCAACTGATTGGCTCAAATGCATTAAGAATGAAAGAAATTCCACAGATTAACTTTTAACAAGGCACACCTGTTAATTGAAATGCATTCCAGGTGACTACCTCATGAAGTTGGTTGAGAGAATGCCAAGCATGTGCAAAGCTGTCATCAAGGCAAAGGGTGGCTACTTTGAAGAATCTCAAATATATTTTGATTTTACACTTTTGGTTACTACATGATTCCAAATGTGTTATTTCATAGTTTTGGTGTCTTCACTATTATTCTACAATGTAGAAAATTGTAAAATATAAACCCTTGAATTATGTGTGTCCAAACTTTTGACTGGTACTGTATCTGTAAAATGTATTTATTTTAATCCACCTGATTCTTCTACTGTTTCATTCCCGTCTGTCTTTAGACTCACCCAAACCGGCCCCACGGCAAGCTGCTCCCATGTCTGCTGCAGCGGCCCCCCCGGTCCAGGGCTCCTGGATGCCTTTGCCCCAACTCCAGCCCCAGGCCTGGCTCCAGCAACAGGTCTCAACCAGAGTCTATTTGATGATGCGTTTGGCACTGCAACTCCTAATGCCTTTGGAGCACCACTTCTAGCAATGGTATGGAAACACTCGTATCGCAATGAATCCTATCAAACTCCACAATTAATTGATGATAACGTACTGCTTTGTATCACTGTTTTTTATGACAGAACACTCCTGTTGCCCAGACCACTGGCAGCTCGGATCCTTTCGGAGACCCCTTTGGAAACCCCTTTGCCTAAGTGACATCCTGCCCATCAGTTCCAGATAATAAGCAGCAAAGCTCTACGACCAAATAAGATCCTCCGAACCAGCTGCTACAACTACAACAAGCGCCAGACAATCTACATGATTCTGTCTTTTAGCCCCTGCTCCAATGAACACGTAGTAACTTCTCACCTGCCTTTTTTTTTATGTCAGTTACTTAGCGTCCCCCAACCCACCGTCACTTTAAAGACGCACTCCAGAAATGTTTAACTTTTCCTGATGAAAAACACTATCCCACATATAAATACAGTAATGTACACACTTAAGGGAAAAAAATGTTTTCAGCAAAATAGTTTTTTTTTTTTTTGTGACTAGTGCAAACTTCCTGGAGTAGGCCAATTTAAGGAGTTGGTCTGTGCCTTTAAGTAAATCAGGTGATGAATGAGCTGGAGGACTTTAATGTTTGTCTTGCCCAATCAGTAGTAGTGGTTTGTTTCTGTTCCCAACTGACTTAGCTTTTCGGTGCCGCTGAATGAAATGTATTGTAATGAAATGTATTCTCTTAAGGGATGAACATGGATGGATGGAAGGGAAGGCCCTGCAAATACTCGATACTGTCTATATTAAACACAAATTTCTTTCAGTGTGATCTTTTGGGTGTCTTTGTCTGTCGTGTTTTAGATATTATTCTTCTCTGGGAAATATTGTTAAGGGGATTATTACTGTATCCTAGACTACTCACCTTAGGATGCTAAAACAGAGTAACATTCATGTGTTTTAGTATAGGCCACTCAAACAAGTTTTCATAGAAATGTACTTGTGTTGGGTGCAATGTCTCATTCCACCTATGAAATAACATTTACCAACAGTTACTGAGTTTCATAAGTGGACTCGGCTCTTCAGAACCTAAAACTGAGAAAAGGCTGAATTCATTAATGTGCAATTTTGGTTCCTAATACATACTTGCCTTATCCAAATCAGCCTATAGATACTTTGCTGATGAGTCACCTAATGAGTGCAGACCGTAAAGCACCTGGTTAAATGTTAAGACCATCCTAGCCAGAATCACTGAAATTTAAACCATTAGATTTAATACATATTCATGTGTTAAAAATCATTGTACTTTTTGTGTTTTAGTTAAGTGCTCCTGAAATAAAAAATAAAGTAAAATTAAAGAGGGTGAATTTGACTGAAGTTCCTGCCTTATGTGATTTATGTTTTTAAAATACTTTACAATCATGTTCTAAATAAAGTACAGCTAGCTAGTATACGTTCAAATAATATTGTGGACCTGTCCCTTTCAATTTTGCAATGTAGAAATAACATGAATACATGAGCTGCTGTTCTAACCGAACTATTGGCCTTTCACTCAAACTACTATTCCCACAATTCCTTTCACGGATGAAATGTTGACGTAATCGACAACATGGTGGTCTAGTGTGTGTGCATGGTGCTAAACTTGGATTAAAACGTCGACCATATGGAATATATGTCGAAAAGCTGATCATTTAATCACGAGGTTTGTATTTTTATTGATTACGATACGTATTTGGAGAAGTGGAAGTTAGTATTACATTGCTACATTACTTTCCTAGGCGTCTAAAGAAAGCGTGACTGCTAGCTAATGTTAACTGTTAGCAAGTTTACAACTTTTAGCACGCTAATAATGCTAATTTGTCGTTACTACTATATAAAACATGCTAGCTAACAAAATACAGTGAGCTGAAATTTTAATTACTGTATCTCACTTCACGTTTTCTGGTGTATGTATTTCCCTAGCTAACTTACCCGTGGTAGTCAGCTATGGTATCCGACTGACACGTAGCTGACGTTAGTAACATTTGCCAGCTGAGCAGACTTCTTGCAGCTAACATTTAGTAGCTAACTAGCTTAGACACAAGCCATTGATGGTCATTTGCCATATGTGTAATAAAAGTAAGCTTGCTAGCAACCCTGAGCTCTGTGTTTCTTATAGCTAATGTCATCATCCGTATCACAGCCTCTCTGCAGTAGGACAGAATGCTTCGCAGATCCAGGATCAGTGTTCGTCCGAACGTCAGGCCAGCAGGCAGAGGGCCAGCCCCAGCCAACTCCCAAGACACTCCACCTTCCCAGGAGACTCCAGCTGCAGGCTCCCAGGCCTCCGAGGACCTTCACCAGGCAGGGGGCCAGTGTGTGAAGGACACCACCACAACTGCAGTGCTAGAAGCCTCCACAGAGTCCACCACACCCAGAGAGTGAGTGCCAATCGATCAAGGGGGAAAGGGGGATACCTAGTCAGTTGTACAACTGAATGCCTTCAACTGAAATGTGTCTTCAGCATTTAATTCAACCCCTCTGAATCAGAAAGGTGCAGAGAGCTGCCTTAATCAACATCCATAATTGAATCAAATGTATTATAGTCCCTTTTACAGCTAAATGTGTCAATGCAGAGGTGTGGCTGTCTGACTGTTCTGGAGGTTTATAATCTCTCATAGGATTTCAAATTTTGTTGTAGAATTGAGAACTACTCAAGGTAACATGGGTCGTACACATGGTTTAAACTAGTCTGATGAATTAGGCTGCAATACACAATTCATTTGTATATGCAGCCTGAAGCTAATGCCTGCAAAATCATGTGTAAATGTTCAATAAAAAATTAATGTAAACTTACTATACCGGTTGTCTGTGCGGTTTGTCCTTCATTTGCTAAAAATTTGAGACAAAATATCCACAGGAAAGTATTGTTTACCTGATTTTTGGTATATGGTTTGGCACAAAGGAAAAGTTTGTTTTATATTGGATCTTTTTTCTTTCTTTATTAGCTTTGAACTAAGCATGCCATGACAATGAAAATGTTGTATTCAGAATCAGGGGAGGATGGAGAACAATCCACACCTTAAATGATTTTGAAAATGTGGAAATCCGAAGAAAAAATAGAAATATATGTAAAGCCACACAAAAAAGATCTGGATTGTTTTCCATCCTCCACTGATTCAGAATATATAATTTATTGTCACAGTAAACAATACTTTCCTGTGGAGATTTGTCTCAAGTTTCAAGCAGCTTAAAGACAAACCGCACGGACAACCTGTAGAGTAAGTTTAAATGTATTATACATTCTGGCTCATAAGGAACATTTACACCATTTTGCAGGCATTGGCTTCAGGCTCTATACACATACTAATCAGACTAGGTTTAAACTTGGTTTTGCCCCAACAACCATCCTCTGACTGGGGTTCAGTGTTGCTCATGTATTAGGTGATTGTCTGCATTGTCTCTGACCCTTTTGTCTTTGGTATAGGGATGGAAAAGATCCAAATGGCGAGGCTTCCAGCAGCACCCCCTCTGCCGGTCTTCAAAGGAGGAAGCGGTTCTCTGTCATGCCAAACCTTGCCAAACCCCGGGTGGCCGCCACCCCAGCCCTCACCCGCTCCTCCCCCAGGACCCCCAAGTCCCCTGTGAGAGCGGGCACTGAGACCCCAGCTCCAACCCCTGAGGCTCCAGAGGCCCCCAGCCAGACAGATTCTGGACCCCCACAGGGCATGAGATCCCCAAGGCGGAGGCCCTCTGGAGGTAGTAGGCAGGCCAAAGGACAGCCCAAACCCAGGCCACTGTCCCCAGCTTCCCCAGGCCCTGAGACGACAACAACCTCTCTGGGGAATGCGGCAGCGGAGGACTCATCCTTGTCACAACAGACCCCGCAGGCAGCAGGCAAAGGCAGCATCCAATCAGATCTCCTGAAAAAAACACCAACCATTAAAGTTCCATCCACTCCGTTAGAGATGGTCCCATCATCCTCCCTTCCAGACAAAGAGGGTATCTCAGTATCAGAGAGAGCTAAGACTCTGGTCGCCAGGTCTGTGTCTGGTGGGCTCACCGGGCTGGCACCAGGGAAGTCCAGGCTTAGCAGGTTCCTGAATGACCCAACAGACCTACAGAGGTTGGCTAAGGCCCGGAAGCTCCGAGAGCTGCTGAGACAGGAGATGAGCAAGGAGAAGGTGAGATTGGTTTTAGTCTCACTGGTGATCTTTAGTTCAAAGAATAAATACAATCTAATTTATTTATAAAGCCCTTCTTACATCAGCTGATGTCACAGAGTGCTGTACAGAAACCCTGCCTAAAACCCCAAACAGCAAGCAATGCAGGTGTAAAAGCACGGTGGCTAGGAATAACTCCCCTAGAAAGGCCAAAACCTAGGAAGGAACCAGGCTGTGAGGGGTGGCCAGTCCTCCTCTGGCTGTGCCGGGTGCAGATTATAACAGAACATGAACAAGATTTTAAAATGTTCATAAAACAGGCAGAACAGTTGAAACTGGAGAAGCAACACGGCCAGGTGGACTGGAGACATCAAGGAGTCATCAGGCCAGGTAGGCCTTGAGGAATGGTCCTAATGCTCAGGTCCTCCGAGAGAGAGAGATAATTAGAGAGAGCATACTTAAATTCACACAGGACACCGGATAAGAGAGGAGAAATACTCCAGAATAACAGACGGACCCTACCCCCCTGACACAAACTACTGCAGCATAAATACTGGGGGCTGAGACAGGAGGGGGTCGGGAGACATAAATAAAGTGATGCTAGAAAGCTTTTGTATAATTTCAGCCACTCATTTTGAAAGTAGCGCTCACGAGCCAAAACGGGTCCCCAGTAATTGTGCACAACTCTATTCAACATCATCCATTTAGTCTGATATGTTACGTCCTGATTTTATTTTTAAAAAATGAATTCGTATGTTACAAATTCCAATTCGTACAATGTTATTAATTTGTATGTGCTTAAGATCCTGTTCAATCTATTTAATGCTGGATAATGTAATCTTGTGAAGCTAACAACATTATGCGTGTTTTATAACACACAATCTACACAGAATGTAGGATTATTATTGCAAATTGATATGTTAAACGCTTCTCTAGGCACTGTCGAAATGTTTGAAGATACCAAGAACTGCAACAAACCTGCATATCTCAAACACTCACACTGATTGTGTTTAGATAGCAGAGGTTCTTCAGTTCAACCAGTTGTTGCTGTCACCTAGAGAAGCTGCTAGATGACAGCAGAGCACAGTGTTTACTGTCATTGTTTAGATGCTTGTCATACCACTGAATTTTAACATTGTGATGTTTTGAATGTGCAGAAACGGAGCAAAGCCAAGGTGTGTGTGAGCGAATACACACTAGATCCCTCTAAAATGACCATGAGAGATCTCATCTACTACCTGCCTGATACCAACCCCATGACGTAAGCTTACACCTTCAGTGGGTGTGAGTCTGGGGGGGTGTATTTGTTCAGGAACAGTCAGTGTAAATCTATGTTCTATTTTAAAGGTATTTTCTGAGGCGTAACTTCCCTGTGTTGTGTCTTCCTTCCAGGTCTTATCTGGTAGAGGAACAGAGGGAGAACGAGACTGTCCTCCCACTCACCCCACCAAGAGAAGAGTAAAACCATATCATGTTCAAGCTTATTTTCCATTTCTAGAAAATATATATTAGGCAGGCAATAAAGTGTGTGAAAGATCATCTCACAATGTAACAACCAAGTGAGCTGTGCTATTTAACCCAATTTAAATGATCATCTTTGTCCTATACAGGTCACCTGAAAGACCCCCAACACCGGAGGCCCCAACTGAGACTGCCAGCCTGAGAGATGAAGATGAGGATGAGGATGACGATGGGGTGATGGTCCCGAGGGTGAAGGTGGCAGAAGACGGCTCTCTGATCATCGATGAGGAGAGGTCAGCGACGTCTCTGTTTCCTAATTGAAAAGCATTTTTTTATTTACTTCCTGATTTGACTGAATTGGACTTCACCCCAATCCTGTTATGTTTGGATGTTACTTAACTTTCTCCCCCTGTGTGTGTGTGTGTGTCCCAGTTTGACAGTGGAGGTCTTGAGGCAGAAAGGGCCCAACCCAGCTGATGATAGAGACCCCATCTTTGAGCGTGGCTCCACAACCACCTACTCGAGCTTCAGGAAGGGGACACACGTCAAGCCCTGGTCCAACAAAGGTCTGTCTGACAACCACTACTTGGGTCCAATAGATCTCTACTCTACCCAAAATATTTACTCAATCATCAGTTACACCTTAGCTTACCTGCGTTTGTGCATGTTGAAACCAATAGTCCTACTAAAACAAAGTCTTTGTGTTGTTTTGTCAGAGACGGACATGTTCTTCCTGGCCATCAGTATGGTGGGAACAGACTTCTCCATGATTGGACAGCTGTTCCCTCACCGCGGTCGAACCGAGATCAAGGTATCACTGATAGTCTCTAAATTACCTGTGTAAGCTATTATAGTATTATTACTGATTTTTGCCCATAAATAGGGCCCTGTGTTTTGGTTGTTCATGTCACATAACCTGGATTTTAAAGGCACAGGGCAGTAAACAAAAAATATATACACTACTGGACTATATGCAAACTGGAAACCATATATCCTGAGGCTGCATTTGTTGTAGCTGGGGATTTTAACAAAGCAAATTTGAGAACAAGGCTACCTAAATTCTACCAGCATATTGATTTGCACTACGCGCATGGGCAATACCCTCGACCACTGCCACTCTAACTTCCGCGATACATACAAACCCCTCCCCCTCCCTCTCTTCGGCAAATCCCACCACGATCTTACTCCTACCGTCTTATAGGGAAATAACGGACTTCAAAAAAGAAAATCAGCCATGTCACGGACACCGACGTCACGCTTGCAGACAAACTAAACACCTCTTTGCCTGCTTTGAGGATAATACAGTGCCACCGTCACGGCCGCTAACAAGGACTGCGCCCCCCCCTCCTCCTCCTCTGTGGCTGACGTGAGTAAAACATTTAAACGTGTTAACCCTCGCAAGGCTGCTGGCCCAGTGGCTAGAGATTTGAGTCAGTTTGTTGGCAGCAGCCACTCCGTGTTAGTGATGGCTGTTTAACAGTCTGATGGCCTTGAGATAGAAGCTGTTTTTCAGTCTCTCGGTCCCAGCTTTGATGCACCTGTACTGACCTCGCCTTCTGGATGATAGCGGGGTGAACAGGCAGTGGCTCTCCTTTGTTTTGTTGACGTTGAGTGAGAGGTTGTTTTCCTGACACCACACTCAGTGCCCTCACCACCTCCCTGTAGGCCGTCTCGTCGTTGTTGGTAATCAAGCCTACCACTGTAGTGTCGTCTGCAAACTTGATGATTGAGTTGGAGGCGTGCATGGCCACGCAGTCATGGGTGAACAGGGAGTACAGGAGAGGGCTGAGAACGCACCATTGTGGGACCCCAGTGTTGAGGTTCAGCGGGGTGGAGATGTTGTTTCCTACCGTCACCACCTGGGGGGCGGCCCGTCAGAAAGCCCAGGACCCAGTTGCACAGGGCGGGGCCGGAACTAGAAGCTCAAGCATTTCGCTACACTCGCATTAACATCTGATAACCATGTGTATGTTACAAATAAGATTTGATACCGTTCAAAAGTTTGGGGTCACTTAGAAATGTCCTTGTTTTCCATGAAAACATACATGAAATGAGTTGCAAAATGAATAGGAAATATAGTCAAGATGTTGACAATGTTATAAATATTTTTTTTTATTGGAATTATAATTGTGTCCTTCAAACTTTGCTTTCGTCAAAGAATCCTCAATTTGCAGTAATTACAGCCTTGCAGACCTTTGGCATTGTAGTTGTCATTTTGTTGAGGTAATCTGAAGAGATTTCACCCCATGCTTCCTGAAGCACCTCCCACAAGTTGGATTGGCTTGATGGGCACTTCTTACGTACCGTACGGTCAAGCTCCTCCCACAACAGCTCAATAGGGTTGAGATCCGGTGACTCTGCTGGCCACTCCATTATAGACAGAATACCAGCTGACTGCTTCTTCCCCTAAATAGTTCTTGCATAGTTTGGAGCTGTGCTTTGTGGCATTGGCCTGTTGTAGGAGGAAATTGGCTCCAATTAAGCACCGTCCACAGGGTATGGCATGGCGTTGCAAAATGGAGTGATAGCCTTCCTTCTTCAAGATCCCTTTTACCCTGTACAAATCTCTCACTTTACCACCACCAAAGCACCCCCAGACCATCACATTGCCTCCACCATGCTTGACAGATGGCGTCAAGCACTCCTCCAGCATCTTCACTGCGTCTCATGAATGTTCTTCTTTGTGATTCGAACGAAAGGTCTTTGTTTCTGGCCATTTTGAGCCTGTAATCGAACCCACAAATGCTGATGCTCCAGATACTCAACTAGTCTAAAGAAGGCCAGTTTTTATTGCTTCTTTAATTAGCACAACAGTTTTCAGCTGTGCTAACATAATTGCAAAAGGGTTTTCTAATGATCAATTAGCCTTTTAAAATGATAAACTTGGATTAGCTAACACAACGTGCCATTGGAATACAGGGGTGATGGTTGCTGATAATGGGATCCTGTACGCATATGTAGATATTCCATAAAAAAATCTGCCGTTTCCAGCAACAGAAATAATTTACAACATTAACAATGTCTACACTGTATTTATGATCAATTTGGTGTTATTTTAATGGACCAAAAATTTGCTTTTCTTTAAAAAACAAGGACATTTTTAAGTGATCCCAAAACTTTCGAACGGTAGTGTATATTTTTATATATATTTTCCCACTGAGGTTGGAATAATTGAAATTATGAAAATGCCCTTTTAGTGTAAGAGCTATTTGAAAAGACTGGCAGAAATTTAATCTTGTTTTGGCGGGAGGATGTTTTGGCCTTCCAAGATACCATGCTGTAAATTAGTTAATAGACCACCAATAAGAAAGAGTTCCAAACCTCCGCCAATAACAGCAAATGTTCAGTTTCCCCTCCCCACTCCCAGACAGTCCTAGCAAAATTATTGCTTGAGAAATTGCCCATTGACCATTTTAATTAAAAACAATCACAGTAAGATGCTTAATTTTTACCTAAGAAATTATTTTATATTGAGAGAAAAAAAATAGCTGCATTGGAACTTTAACCATTAAATAAAGGTTTTTCATCAAACTTTCCCCTTTTCTTTTTATGTCAGATGGTCCAGCACCATCCTTAGACAATTGCTTTCATTTTTGGTGTAATTCTCATTTCTGGAAAAGGCTTAAAATAAATCAAATCAAATAAAGATTGAAATCCAGATCATGATCAACCAAAACACCGGGCCCTACCCATAAGGTATAGGGGGTATTTGGAAATAGCCCCGGGATGGTTTTTCAATACCGTCAAAACTGTTGAAACTATTTCTTTGAAATTTTCAATTCATTTTAATATTTGTAGCTACTGTTTAAGTAAATACCTTCAGTCAACTTGTGCAATACGGTAGGAGATTAAGCAGATCGCATTCTTCATTTCACCTGTCACATTGTTACATTATGAAGCTTACCGTAGTTCCCCACAACCGTTGAGCCAGTCACATGTTTGTTTGTAAATAGTTTAACGGGAGAAAGCGGGAGCAGGTCCAGCTGTGTATTGACGGGTCGCATTTTATTGAAGTAGCGTTTAAAATAAATTAGTCAATAGAGTGATCAGGGATGTGCAACTATTGTTTTCCTTAACAGAAAATCCATTAATGCAACACATTCGGTAGAAAAAAGTTTCATTTTTATCAGCTGGCTAAATGAGATTACAGTGAAAAAGCAAGGTATTTTTTGCTAAAATGATGCATGGCATCATATTTTTATGTTTATCATAGAATGAATGTAGCCAGCTACATTTCGTTATGTTTTGCTTAAAGTTAGTCTTGCATTTTATTCTTAGAAAAGTAGGCTGGCTACACTGAGAAAAGTAGCTACACATCAGAAGCATTTTAGGTCTGCGTTTACAAAATGCAGAAAGATATTTATTTTTTTCCTGCGTGAAATTCTGCATTAACACGACCCCTAGGTTTAACTTGATAGTTATGAGTAAGTGGCTGAATAAATAAGGTAACAGGGCATCATATTGTGTTAGCTTTCTGCCTTGTTGAAGAAGTCAAAGCCCTTTCTTTGGTTGAGTTATTTGTACAGCTCTCTCTGATATCTTGATTTCTTCGTGTTTTTTCTCCTCTCCGTTCTTGGTCCATTTTCTATTCCCCCCTTCTTCTCTGAGCAGAGCAGGCAGGCTCGTTGCCCGAGCGACTTCAATGCGCTCGTTAGCATATTTAGCTAGCAGCCTCCATGGAAATTCGCTATTACTTGCACTAATTTTGTAAGCATTCTGGTAATGGAAGACCAATGGGCTTTTCTTTTGTGTTTTTGGCACCCCCTTGTGTACTAAGTTGCTAATACTGTAAATCCCAGGATGAGAAGGACGTCTGGGTACCGCCCAACCCTAAATACTGTAAATCGCGGCTGTAGCACTATACAACTGTACTAGGTTGTGTTACTGCAGGTTTGTAATTTTGTCTCCTGTTTTTTATCTTTCAGAACAAGTTCAAGAAAGAGGAGAGAGCAAACAGCTGGAGGATAGACAAGGCCTTCAGTAAGTTTGAAAATCTTTTATCAGAAGCAACTTACTATACGCAGCCATTATAGATGTGATTTGGGAATCCAATTCATCTTGGTCTTTTCTCTGTTCTAACTGCACTGTTGGAGCTAGGAACACAAGCATTTCGCTACACCCGCAATAACATCTGCTATATATGTGTATGTGACCAACAATTTTTATTTGATTTAGAGGAGAAACGCAGGCTGGATCTGGAGTTCTTCACAAGCCTCCTGGAGAAGATCTTGGCTGCAGAGGCAAAGAGGAACAAAAATAACAAGTCCCCCACAGAGAAGATAGGGATCAAGAAAAATATCAAACAGAAAGGTAACTAACATACATTTCCTTGTTTACTACCTATTGGTCATGTAGGGAGTTCCACCACAAAGTCAATGCCTGAATTTCTCAGTTTTCACAGTAGCCTTATACCAAAATGAAAATATACATAATCTAGTAACTAGTTTAACTAGTTTAACTGACAGCTATCTGCTGCATCTCGTATGGCATCTCTCACCCATGTAATCTGGTGAACTTGTTGTGATTTCTTGAACATTATTCAGAATTAAAAGGCAGTAATGTCTTGAGCCTACTCATTAGCCGTCCTTGCTCTCTGTATGAGTCTCAGCATCTCTGCTCTCACTGTCCATCCAGAAAAGAAAGCAGCAAAGCAGCTGAGTGACGTGGAGGAGGAGGGGTTAGACACGGAGATGGACACAGAGGAGGTGGAGGAGGGAGAGAAGGAGAACGAAAACGTCTCTAACGAAGGGTCCACACTTTCCTCCGCTCCCACCCCTAAGAGAAAACGCGAAAGTAGGGATGGAGGAGGAGAGTCCTCTCCTGAAAAAGCAAAGGATGGAAAGAAAAAGAAGAGCAACCTAATAACAAGTGATCAAGGTGCAGTAGAACCATGACTTCAGTGGTGCTTTTCACAGTAGCCTTATACCAAAATGAAAATATACATAATCTAGTAACTAATTATTTATCTTACCTACTGACATTATTTCCTCTGCTTCCTCAGAAGAGGCTGGTGTACCTGAAGATTCTGAGGCAGGGCCTCCAGAGAGGTAAACACTTGCAGTTTGTAAATGTCAACTATTTTGTTCTTTACATTAGGAGAAAAAGTGTTAAGTGCTGAAATAATTTTAGACTTCATATTCATCATCTCCAGCACCACCTCGACATCAACATACTTTTGTATATATAGTGTATGTGGACACCCTTTCAAATTAGTGGTTTCGGCTATTTCAGCCACACCCGTTGCTGACAGGTGTATAAAATGAAGCACCCAGCCGTGCAATCTCCATAGACAAACACTGGCAGTTGAATGGCCTTACTGAAGGGCTCAGTGACTTTCAACGTGGCACTGTCATAGGATGCCACCTTTCCAACAACTCAGTTTGTCAAATTTATGCCCTGCTAGAGCTGCCCCGGTCAACTGTAAGCGCTGTTATTGTGAAGTGGAAATTTAGAAGCAACAGTGGCTCAGCCGCAAAGTGGTAGGCCACAAGCTCACAGAACGGGACCCCTGAAGCGCGTAAAAATAGTCTGTCCTTGGTTGCAACACTCTACCGAGTTCCAAACTGCCTCTGGAAGCAATGTCAGCACAAGAATTGTTCGTCGGCAGCTTCATGAAATGGGTTTCCATAGCCGCACGCAAGCCTAAGATCACCATGCCCGGCTGGAGTGGTGTAAAGCTCGCCGCCGTTGGTCTCTGAAGCAGTGGAAACGCCTGCACAGAGCCCTGCACAGAGCCCTGACCTCAACCC
This sequence comes from Brachymystax lenok tsinlingensis, assembly GCA_030435695.1. NCBI lineage: Eukaryota > Metazoa > Chordata > Actinopteri > Salmoniformes > Salmonidae > Brachymystax > Brachymystax lenok. The sequence continues at coordinate 6,302,692 of CM059815.1, read as the reverse complement.
CATCGAACACCTTTGGGATGAATTGGAACGCTGACTGCGAGCCAGGCCTAATCGCCCAACATCAGTGTCCGACCTCACTAATGCTCTTGTGGATGAATGGAAGCAAGTCCCCACAGCAATGTTCAACATCTAGTGGAAAGCCTTCCCAGAAGAGTGGAGGCTGTTATAGCAGCAAAGGGGGGGACCAACTCCATATTAATGCCCATGATTTTGGAATGAGATGTTCGACAAACAGGTGTCCATATACTTTTGGTCATGTAGTGTATATGAAAATAGTGTTTCTATGTTTTGTGTGGAAAAAGATAGAGAAAGATAAGTGTTTCTAATGACGCTCAACCAATTAGTAGGCAATTAGTAGGCAATGGGTTAAAATATCATGATGCACACTGATGATGTCTGCCTCCTGAATTGCCATTTTCACATATGTTGGGGTGGTGCTGGAGATGTTGATTATGAAGTCAAACATTTTAGAAATGTGCCTTTAAAGGTGCAATATATCACTCTGACATTTCCATTTTGTTAAAAGTCTATTAGTTTGTCTAATTTCAGTTTTTGTAGAGAATCTCAACCCATGTGAAATATTTTTTAAATAACCAAATATATTCTATTTTCAGCTGTTTGAAGCTGGTGTACAAAACCGGAAGTAAAAGACGCAAAAAACAGAATTTAAGAACGGGAAGCATAGAAATAGTGTACATAGAACAGATCTACCGGTTCTTAGACTTGCTTTCAATGAGAATGACAGATTTCTATGTGAATTTGGTCAGGTCGCCAAAAAGATGACATTTTATAAGTTTAATAATTATGATGTCTTTTTTATTAGTTCAAAGCAGGCAGAAGGGCCTGTGGAAGCAGCCAAGGGACCTGTGGTGATCAAACCAGCCCAGTTGTCCCGTGGCCGATCCCAGAGACCTCTTCCTAACCTGGGTAGGAAGTGGGGCCAGAGGGGCCCCGAGCCCAAGACCAAGCCTAAGCCTAACGTTAAAGATGGGGCCACACCTGCAGAGGAGGAGAACACTGAGGAAGGGCTGTCTAAAGAACAGGTAGGTCTTTGACCTGTGAGGAAAACCCAATTTTAAGAGCGTAAATAGAGCTTATATTCACTCCAATATCATTGTGGACAAAAGAACTTCCCCTGGTCATATGACGTACACCAATCACAGAGAATTGTGACTTTCTTTTTCTTATTAATGTGGTCCAACCTCTACCTTAACTTACTTTCAGGTTGATAAAGATGCTTCTCCTTCAGTCAGTCAAATGGAGAAGAAGAAAGCTGGTAAACTCTCCTCATCTGAGGGAGAGGAGGAAGAAGCCAACGATAAACCCATCAAACCCACCAGGTACACACACGCACACTGATCCTAAATATTTGAAGAGGGTCACAGCCATAGATGGCAGTAAAACTAGCTGTGTTTATGTATTTCAGGTATGGCAGAATACCCAAAAAGACACAGCTCCTGAATTACCCTGCAAAGGAGGATGGGGACTCGCCCTCAGACTCTGCCCCCACTCCTGCCTCAGACGGATCCCCCTCCACTTCTTCCTCCGCCAAGCCCAAATCCAAACCAGCAACCAGGAGGGCCAAAATCAAACCTGGCCCAGCCCTGCCAGGTAGGAAGGGCCAATCAGCAGCTAGGAAATCCAAGCTGGTCACCCTCAGGGCGTCCCAGTCTGAAGATGAGGATGAAGATGAGGAAGAAGGAGCATGGAGAGAGGTGGCGCAGGCCGAGCAGGACACCCACAATCCCACAAGCCCAGATGAGGAGAACCAGGCACCTGGCGTTCATTCCCATGAGCCTTCGCTCGCCACAACCCGTCGCCATAGAGGTTGAGGAGACCATGGAGGAGGTGAGAATACACACTTAGCATTTTCACACTACTGAGCTTAGCTGTACTGTACTGGCCTGGTTACGCGTCCACCATAATTGCACCATAATTGCTGGAAGGGTCAATGTGGAAAGAAAATATCTGAGCCACTATGGAATGGGTTGGCTCAATGCTTTGAAAAAGGTTAGTCTACAGTTCCGGGGATCTAGATCGTACATAATGGATCTATTTGTATTTATTTTTAGGTTTATTTTATTATTTTGTCCAGTTACAGTTGCATCCCCGTTGGTTTACCCATTAATTCACTCTCCGACTTGCCATTCACAAAGCTGCGTTAGTTATCCTACACTGTGTAAACCCAGCACAACCTACCCTGTGTACGTCTTTTTATTCATTTATTCATCATGCATGGTTTTTCTATCCTGTAACCTCCCTCCCTTCCATCCTGTCATCCTCTCCCCCACTCACAGCTCGATATCTCCGTCAACGCGCCTGACGTCCTGGGTATTTCCCATGGTGGTGGTGAAATAGGCACAGTGCCCTGTGAACATCAGTTGGACCTGTTAGTAGTAAGTCATCATGTGCCCTGTCCTGTTTGTCTCGCGCGGCCAAAATGTATTTCCCTATACATCACAACCATCCCTCCTTCAGCCATGTTTTTAACCTTTGTTTTGTCATCGACAGCTAGGTTTCCGTCCAATTGGTGACAGATTTTCAATCTGTAACCACACTAGTCTTGTCACAAGCGCTCTAGCCAACAGCTCGCAGGTACAATGTGGGTCGCCTACCAACATGATGAGATTTATTAGGGATTCTTTTGTCAAAACGGCAGCCAAGCGTCGATCATCATGTCACCAGAATAAGTCCCTCTATATTTATTGGAAAGGAGCATCAATCTCATCACTGTGCACTTTCACCACCCTGTGAAGTTTATCCTAAGTTATTTCATCTGTAGCCTAATAAACTGCATGCTTGGTAGTGGGAGGACCACACATCGCGTGACTCAAGTTTACTACGGTCTGATGGTTATTATATTGTTATTTGCGCATTAAGGCGGTTCTCGCCGCCATTTCTCACGTAATACATTTTCCAGACACTAAAAGATCCCACCATGTCGAACGAACAAATTCTCACCATTTCTGAAATTGTACCAGTATTTACTGTTTCCATCAGTCCGTTTGTGACTTTTTTTTTCATGTGTCAGGTAATTCATCCGTATGAAATGGTTGGATCGAAATCTGGTTATAGTATCACATTTTAGATTCAGTACATAGCACTTTTCTCAAGTTCTCAGTGTTAAAATGAGATCACTGGGTCAAGCATCCAATTGGGTCAAGCACGGCTTCTATATTGCTCCAGATTGTGTCTGTTATGAGGACTAATGTTTTTGTTTTCTTCGTTCTAGGACGTGATAGACTTCCTGTCTCCAGATAACATGGAAGGTAGGTCGGTCATTTCAAGATCTATTGTGTCCTCTAAATAAAAATAAATACAAAAAAATAAACGCTCTCCCTCACACCACGAACTATAGAATGTTAAACTGTTTCTCTTCTCCTCTCCACTCTGTGTTCCAGTGTCTGAAGAGAGCTACAACGAGGCAGCTAGAACCCTTCTGGCCATCGGCAACCTCACCCACCTGTCTCAGGCTGCTGAGGCCTTCACCGCAGGAGCAGATGATTTCATCACGGAAGAATGTTCCAACGAGGACCAACTGTCCCAGATGACACCACAGCCCACTGACCAATCACAAACTAGCACCATTCCTTCTGAATCTCTGACACCTTACCTTAGGGTCACTGAGGCATCACGAATCACTGAGGATTCGGTACCTGTTGCCATGCCAACAACAGCCTCTGTCCCTGTCACCACGACAACAGCCTCTATCCCAGTCTCCAAAATAACAGCCTCTATCCCAGTCACCACGACAACAGCCTCTGCTCCAGTCACCTTGACAACAACGGCCTCAATCCTAGTCACCACATCAACGGCCTCTGTCCCAGTGCCTCAGAGCAGTGATACACCCACTCTAGAAACTCCACCCATAGAGGAGGGGCCTCTCAGACAGAGGGAGGGGACTGGTATTGGACACGCCTCTCAGGTGGAATCAGGTTCTGAAGTGTCAGAGGGCTCAGAGCAGCAGACAACCTCACAGACAAGGAGGAGCCACTTCCCTAAGGTCAAACCCAACCTGGGACGGGCTGCTAGGACCACCCAACCCAAACCCCAACAGACTACCACCACACTGTCAGAACCACCACAGACTACCACCACACTGTCAGAACCCCCACAGACTACCACCACACTGTCAGAACCCCCACAGACTACCACCACACTGTCAGAACCACCACAGGCTACCACCACACTGTCAGAACCACCACTAGAGCCTATGCTGAATATCACCACAACCTCAGAACCACAGCCTACCATGATTATCACAGCAGAGTCAGAAGCACAGCCCAAACAGAGAACTACCGCACACTCAAAATCACAACCCACCACCACACACTCCAAGCACCAGCCCACCACAAATATCATCCCACACTCAGAGCCACAGCCCATTCAGAAAACCAGAGTAGCACATTCAAAACCACAGCCTACATTGAGTACCACCACAAACACACTCTCAAAACAACAACCCACACAGAGTACCACCATACTCTCACAACCACAGCCCACCCCAAGCCTTGAGCAGCCAGGTCCAGTTACACTCAGACCCAGAGTCCCAGTCCCAGAGTCACCTCTGAGGTCATCAGAAGAGGAGGTGAAAGGTCACGAAGGCCGTGAGGAAAATACTTCCTCTTCCCTCAGTGCTGGAGGGTCCCAGTCAGGGACATCTGACTCAAACCAGCCCAAACAGACAGGCTCTCTAACCCGTAGGGCCCGTTTACCTAAACCCAAACCCAACTTGGGTCGCGCCACTACACACACTGCAGTCCAGGTACCAGAAAGCAGGCCAAACAGTGAAGTCCAGACACCAGATGTGGCTTTCAGACCCACATCTGAGGTCCAGAGTGTAGATGCTGGACCCTGCCCTGAAGTCCAGACACCAGAGGAAGCTGATGAGGTTCCCATGGAAATACAACAGGTCCACCAAGTCGTCCCCCTTTCTGACATCATCGATACTACCCAGGTAAGGCTATTATAAAGATCAGCTATTGGTTTAGCCATAAATGCTATTTATAATTGAATGTGTTCCAACAAAGATGTCTGATTGTGTTACAGTTGCATTACCACAGTGTGTTTTTAAAGGGTGTGTTTGTGTGTGATTTTATTCATAGGAGGAAATACTACAGATTCACCAAGTCATCCCTCATCCACCCATAGAGGAGGGGCCTCTCAGACAGAGGGAGGGGACTGGTATTGGACACGCCTCTCAGGTGGAATCAGGTTCTGAAGTGTCAGAGGGCTCAGAGCAGCAGACAACCTCACAGACCAGGAGGAGCCACTTCCCTAAGGTCAAACCCAACCTGGGACGGGCTGCTAGGACCACCCAACCGAAACCCCAACAGACTACCACCACACTGTCAGAACCACCACAGACTACCACCACACTGTCAGAACCCCCACAGACTACCACCACACTGTCAGAACCTCCACAGACTACCACCACACTGTCAGAACCCCCACAGACTACCGCCACACTGTCAGAACCACCACAGACTACCGCCACACTGTCAGAACCACCACAGACTACCACCACACTGTCAGAACCCCCACAGACTACCACCACACTGTCAGAACCCCCACAGACTACCGCCACACTGTCAGAACCCCCACAGACTACCGCCACACTGTCAGAACCACCACAGACTACCGCCACACTGTCAGAACCAACACAGGCTACCACCACACTGTCAGAACCCCCACTAGAGCCTATGCTGAATATCACCACAACCTCAGAACCACAGCCTACCATGATTATCACAGCAGAGCCACCACTGCCTACTGTGAGTATTAACACAGAGTCAGAAACACAGCCCAAACAGAGAACTACCGCACACTCAAAATCACAACCCACCAACACACACTCCAAGCACCAGCCCACCACAAATATCATCCCACACTCAGAACCACCGCCCATTCAGAAAACCAGAGTAGCACATTCAAAACCACAGCCTACATTGAGTACCACCACAAACACACTCTCAAAACAACAACCCACACAGAGTACCACCATACTCTCACAACCACAGCCCACCCCAAGCCTTGAGCAGCCAGGTCCAGTTACACTCAGACCCAGAGTCCCAGTCCCACCTCTGAGGTCATCAGAAGAGGAGGTGAAAGGTCACGGAGGCCGTGAGGAAAATACTTCCTTTTCCCTCAGTGCTGGACGGTCCCAGTCAGGGACATCTGACTCAAACCAGCCCAAACAGACAGGTCCCCCAACCCGGAGGGCCCGTTTACCTAAACCCAAACCCAATTTAGGTCGCACCGCCAATGCCGTGACACGCTCTGCAGTCCAGGTACCAGAAAGCAGGCAAAGCCCTGAAGTCCAGACACCAGATGTGGCTTTCAGACCCACATCTGAGGTCCAGAGTGTAGATGCTGGACCCTGCCCTGAAGTCCAGACACCAGAGGAAGCTGATGAGGTTCCCATGGAAATACAACAGGTCCACCAAGTCTTCCCCCTTTCTGACTTCATCGATACTACCCAGGTAAGGCTATTATAAAGATCAGCTATTGGTTTAGCCATAAATGCTATTTATAATTTAAAGTGTTCCAACAAAGATGTCTGATTGTGTTACAGTTGCATTACCACAGTGTGTTTTTAAAGGGTGTGTTTGTGTGTGATTTTATTCATAGGAGGAAATACTACAGATTCACCAAGTCATCCCTCATCCACCCATAGAGGAGGGGCCTCTCAGACAGAGGGAGGGGACTGATATTGGACACGCCTCTCAGGTGGAATCAGGTTCTGAAGTGTCAGAGGGCTCAGAGCAGCAGACAACCTCACAGACCAGGAGGAGCCACTTCCCTAAGGTCAAACCCAACCTGGGACGGGCTGCTAGGACCACCCAACCCAAACCCCAACAGACTACCACCACACTGTCAGAACCACCACAGACTACCACCACACTGTCAGAACCACCACAGACTACCACCACACTGTCAGAACCTCCACAGACTACCACCACACTGTCAGAACCACCACTAGAGCCTATGCTGAATATCACCACACTCTCAGAACCACAGCCCATTCAGAGAACCAGAGTAGCGCATTCAAAACCACAGCCTACATTGAATACCACCACACAGTCAGAACCACCCCAGCCCATACTAATTTCCACCACAAACACACTCTCAAAACAACAACCCACACAGAGTACCACCATACTCTCACAACCACAGCCCACCCCAAGCCTTGAGCAGCCAGGTCCAGTTACACTCAGACCCAGAGTCCCAGTCCCAGAGTCACCTCTGAGGTCATCAGCAGAGGTGAAAGTTCACGAAGGCCGTGAGGAAAATAGTTCCTTTTCCCTGAGTGCTGGAGGGTCCCAGCCAGGGACATCAGACTCGGACCGGCCCAAACAGACAGGTCCCCCAACCCGCAGGGCCCGTTTACCTAAAGCCAAACCCAACTTGGGTTGCACCGCCAGAGCCGCTACACGCTCTGCAGTCCAGGTACCAGAAAGCAGGCCAAGCCCTGAAGTCCAGACACCAGATGTGGCTGATGAGGTTCCCATGGAAATACAACCGGTCCGCCAAGTTGTCCCCCTTTCTGACATCATCGATACTACCCAGGTAAGGCTATTATAAAGGTCAGCTATTGGTTTAGCAGGTTGCATTACCACAGTGTGCTGTTAAAGTGTCTGATCTGTGTGTGTGGTGTTTGTATTCATAGGAGGAAATGCAACCGATTCACCAAGCCATCCGTCTTACTGACGTCATTGATACCACCCAGGTAATTCATTGTATTCCTACCGAAGACGTCTGGTTGCGTGTAGAAATGTGCTCCTAAGATGTGCGTCTGATGTTTATATTCACAGGGGGATATGTCTCTCTTTACGGAGGGAGGCTTTTTCTCGCAACAAAGTGATGCTGTCTTCATACAGCACTCAGAAACTTCTGTATCGACTGCTCCGTTGGACCAGGCCCAGTCAGACCCGGATGAGCCCATCTTCATCCTCTCCCTGACTGAAATCCCAGTATTCCCCACAGGGGAGGAGTATGGCTGTACATCCCAGACCCTCTCCGAGCCTTTCTCTTTTCTCCCAGACGCAGACGCAGGCTCTCAACTGCAGTGGAGGTTAGTGCTCGTCAGTCATCACTAACCCCTTTTCCACTCAGTTTTCCCCCGAAATGCAATTTATCTCCCGTATAAATGTAAATTTTTCTCCTCTCTCCTCCTCTTTCTCTCTTTCGTCCCTCTTTTGTGCTCTCTGTCTCTTCACCTTGCATATCCTTCTCCTCTCCTTCAGCAGTGATATTGTTGCCCCTGGAGGTGGTTTGGAGAAAGGGAATGCTGGTGTCCTCTGTGAAGTCCCTGAGCCTATGTCAGTGGATGAGGTCCTTCCTCAACCCTCATACACCAGCATCAAGGATGTGGAGTCTGGCTCCACAGCGGGTTCAGTAGGTGTGTGTGCCTCGGCCAAACCCTCAGAAGACTCCATGGCTGATGCAGAGACTAGTGAGGACACATATCCTCCTCCTAAGAAGAGGAAAGTGCCAGACAGAGCCAGGAGAGGTGGGCACAGAGTACACAGTAGTGCATCTAATACAATGTGTAAAACACTTGCTCTCCATTGTCTTTGTTCGTTCATTCATTTGATTCCGTTCATCCATCCATCCATCCATTTTATTGTGTAATATTCTCCTAATAAAATTCTGTCTCTGCTTGTGTGAAGTAGACAAACTGCAGGTGAGACCTAACACTGCAGTAAGGAAACAGACCAGTTGTTCGGCCCCTGCCAAGGAGGCTGTGTCACCCATTACCCCAGACCAGACCACCTCTTTGACCACTATCACCCTAGACACTGACCACCCCACTGCCTCCAGTCCCCCGGCCCAGCCAGGGCCCTCCGTCACGGGAACCGCATCGCGAGAGGTGGTGGCTGATGAGCCACAGCGGGGGACTGTGGGCTGTTTAGATCGTACAGAGACAGAGCGCACGCCGACTGGAGGGGAGGACAATAGTTCAGGGGCGGAGTCTCAGGCTGCCCGTCAAATTACACCGCTGGCTATGAGTGGCCCCTTGAGCAGGTTATTGTCTGAAATTCATTTGCTCTTATACCTGTCACTCTCTATCTATTAGTTATGAACTCCTCAATTAAAGATGAAGACGTAAGTAGCTAAAAAGGACCTGCTGTTGTATTATAGTTAATTGACAGGACACATTCGATTGTCTTCCATTGATTAGATTGATTAGGAGTGTTAATAATTCTTGATTTCAATCTTTGTATATTCCTTCCCCCTACAGGCCTGGTAGGAGACCCAGAGGATTCCTGTCTTTCATGTCCAATAAGAACACCTCCCCTGTAGATGCCCCCCCCCGAGGTTCCAGAGCAGCCGCTCGGAGGCCCCAGGTCAACACCACCCGCCCAGGGGGGAAACGGGCTGCTCCTGCACCTTCCACCACCACCAGAACCATGCCTTCACCTTCCACAACGCATAACACCACCACCCCCACTAGAGCCACCAGAACCACCACTAAGCCAGACTTTTCACCCAGGGTGACTCGGGAAAAACCCTCTGATGTCCCGGCCTTACACTCAGACCCAGAGCCCAGTACTTCCCTGTGTACTACAGCTACTGAGGTAAAGAGATGGACAACATCTGGTGATACAGTATTTTACCTATGAACTTTGCAAAAAAAACATCAACCTACTGTTGTGGGCATGATCTTGTATTTATTTTTTTACAAAACGATGAGAAACAGAACCCTCATTGTACTCCTGTCCTACTCTCTCTCGCTCGCTCTCTCTCCCTCCCCATCTCTCTCTATCTCCACCAGTCTTCTCAGGTGCCAGCCGCCCAGACCAGTACGTCTCCCTGTGTGGACAGCGGTTCAGCAGACGAGGAACCCATCAACGTGTCCCAGTACTTCTTCAGTGACATCTTCACCGAGGTCGAGGAGAATGAGGGATGAGAGACGGAGAGAAGGGAAAGGAGAACAAGAAGGCACTCTTTTGACTCTGTTTGAATCAAACTGGAGAACAGAATATTAAGTACTTAAGAAAACATGTTTTTGTATCTACCACTGAAATTACATCTCTGCTTGCTTGTGTTTATGCGAACAAGGTTTCATGCTTGCAGTGAACAGATTTGGTCACAAGATGGCAACAGTGAAACCAAACTAGGGAAAATTCCTCTTCAAATTGTTTTGGGGACCAATCTGGCGCGTCTTTAAGCTAATTTCCTATATTGAACGATTACATTTTTGGCTCTTACCCCAATCATATCATCTAGCCTATTGAGTAATCTATTCATTCTAATAGCATATTTATATTTATTTGGTTTTACATTTTTTCAAAACACCAAGCTAGACGTTCATGATAATTTTCCTCTATCTGCATGAAGGAGAATACTTGAAATCAGTGTCAACTCACTCTACTACAGGGACTTTCACATTCAGATTTGTGTTCTTATTCAAAATATTGTTTACATAGGTAACCATTGTCTTAACATGATCATTGTGGGTATATATGTTTATTATAATTTAGATCAGATATATTGGAGGGGTATGTACCCTTAGCGAGGGGTATGTACCCCCCATTTTCTTCTACAGTGACAAACTCACAGAAACAGTGCACAGATCATGAGTCCAGTTCTCAGTTATTGATTATGTTCTGCAGCCACTGTTGGTTCAAACTAACACCGCTGTTCTGTAGCTTATGTAAAATATGTGAATAAAGTTTTATACGTTAACGTCTACTTTGTTTCATGTGTTGTGATAACAGATGAGAAAATAACATTTGATAAGTAGGCCCTGGCCCAGTGCCGCCTTTTAAGGGCCCTAAGCTAGATTTTGACGCAACCCCACCTGGCAGGAAAAGGATTTTAGTGCCTCTCCACTTGGCCATTTTTATTGTAATTTTACAATGATGGCCTACCCCGGCCAAACCCACCCCTAACCGGGATGACGCTGGGCCAATTGTGTGGCGCCCTATGGGACTCCCGATCACAGCCGGTTGTGATACAGCCTGGGATTGAACCAGGGTCTGCAGTGCCTTAGACTGCTGCGCCACTCGGGAGCCCTTGATTTATGCCAAATTCATATGATATCTGTGTGAGACTGACTAACATCAATGGGGAGTTCAGGGCCCCTGAGCACATGTTCTGCGGTCCGGATGGTAATTTGGTTATGATTATCTAGCAATTTAAGAAATGGTAGCTGACATGGGCTAATTGAGTGACTGACAACACAAGTGGTAAACTGCTAATGTACTACAAAAAAAATGTCATTGCACCTTGTGTTTTCTAATTTTTGAACTCTCAACAGTACGTTAAGACCCTGACTGAGTTTCTGAGGTTTTTTGGTCTGGCGGCCAAGGGGCCCTACACGCAGGGCGTAGGGAGAGGTGGCTTTGCCTAGGCCTACTTCAAAGTGGAAATGTAGAGCTCTGTTTTGACATTGGTCTTCTGTCAGTTGACCAGCAGGAGGCAGTCTAGCTGCACACTTATGACTGCTTTTTGCAGATCGCCTATGCAGCAGAACCTTATGCCAACATAAGAAATCTGTAACAAAGTTTTTCAAAAAAACATTGTGCAGATAGTATGGATATCTTAGTTAGGCTCAATAGAAATCAAGAGAGCACATATCAAAAGCCTTGAAAGTGCAATGGAAATGTAGTTTTTTGCTGTGTGCTTGTGCATGTGTGAGTAGGGGGGAGGAATGTGCAGATGTTTAATTCCCAAGCAGCATAGGGAGGCAGGGAGATCGTAGGGGTTGCTAGGTGACCTCACTACATAAATATTCCACCCTCTCACAAGCAGTCCTAATGCAGTGCCCCTCTTCTGTTGGTCCATATTGAATACGGATAGGAATATTCACTTTTATAGACTCTATTGAATTAGTCAGGGGGTTTCCAACCGTTTCCATCCTGCCTAGATAAAAAACAAAAAAACAGTGCATCAGAAAAGGCTGGTGGGAGGAGATATAGGAGGACGGGCTCATTGTTATGGCTGGAATGGAATTAATGGAACGGAGTGAAATGTGTTGTTTCCATGTGTTTGGTACCATTCCATTGATTCCAATCCAGCCATTACAATGAGCTTGTCTTCTTATAGCTCCTCCCACCAGCCTCTTCTACTGTGCATCACTTGCAAATCAATGATTTAAGCCAGTATAAACTTATCACTGTCTGTCTCTGATTATGAACAAGCAAATGTAAAATGGCAAATTGTGTGCATTACACCTACCCAGGAGCCAATTAAGTCCAAATATAGGGAATATGGGAATAATGTATCCCATAGCAGCAGAAAGCTGAGGGTGAAAAATCGGAAGAAAAAAATATCAAAAATTGAAAGAAAAAGTTGTACTGTGGGCCTTTACTAGTATTACCGGAACAATATAGACGTCTGTAGCACGGGCAACAAAAAAAATCAAGAATGGTAGTTGTATAATTTAAGTACAGTATAAGAATGGTAGTTGTATAATTTAAGTACAGCATCTTGCAGGATTCAGTAGTTGGAATAGTAAGAGTTATTGCCCTGATTCTTTATCTGTGATTGTCATTCTAACGGAATCCAGAAAGTACAAAACCCTGTCCTCAAACATTTACATCAAAAGGTGCAAAGTTATGTGTAAAGGCACAAAACATCCACTGAATTTTTTCCTTTTTTTCTTGATTAAATAACATGAGAGAAAACACTGCAATATTAATTTACCATCCTTACAAACCACTTGATGTAAATGTACATTGCTGTATTGTACATAGGCTGGTCATCTAGGGTTGTACCTGTAGACTTTACATCACCATGAAGAAAAACAATGCCCAATACAGTAATTGAGTACGTTGAGACATCAAGTGGTTGGTAATGTGGCTCAGTTGGTAGTGCATTGCGCTTCCAATGCTAGGGTTGTGGGTTTGATTCCCACAGGGGACCAATACTATGAAAATGTATGCATTCCCTTATGTAAGATCCTCTGGATAACAGTGTCAACTAAAAATGAATGAATAGACTATTTAAGTTCACACAGAAATAAGTTGCATTTGCAATGTATTTCAAGAAACTGGAAAACATATCAAGCAAGTATTTTTAAATTCCACAAGTATTACCAGATTAACTTTTGTACAGATAATTATTAGATTGAAGTTACAAATGCTGGTAAACACTCAAATACATTTAGTTTGAATGTATTAGCAAAAGTAGTGCAATGGGCCTTTACTAGTCCTGTATTAGAAGACAAATATAGACTTCTTCAGTAGTTTGCACCCCCAAACTACTGCATTATCCTCCATATAAGAAGTAGTAGAGCTTCCCTTGATAGTGGATGTTTAAGGGGAAACAGATCAGTCGTATCTGCAGCCACCACCCATTGCATGCAGGTGTCATATGTGCTGCAAACTAGATCGAGTTGCACCCATTGAGGGAGCTCGATTAAACTGAACCGCGGTGCACCGAACTATGGCCTGTGACGGCCAAAAGCAGTGAGGGAGGGGCGACTCCTGTAGCGCCCTTCTCAAATCGAAGAGTAATCTGCGCCACTCGGTCATGTTGTCAACAAGGCAGCATGGTGCATTGTATTGTTCAGAAACATGCATCACTTTTCCATAAAATACCATGAACAAAAATATAAACCCAACATGTAAAGTGTTGGTCCCATGTTTCATGAGCTAAAATGAAATGATCCCAGAAAATGTCCATACACATAAAAACCATATTGTTCGTGTGCACACATCCCTGTTAGAGAGCATTTCTCCTTTGCCAAGATAATCCATCCACCTAACAGGTGTGACATATCAAGAAGCTGATTAAACAGCATGATCATTACACAGGTACACCTTGTGCTGGGGACAATAAAAGGCCACTTTAAAATGTGCAGTTTTGTCACACAAGACAATGCCACAGATGTCTCAAGTTTTAAGGGAGCGTGCAATTGGCATGCTGACTGCAGGAATGTCCACCAGAGCTGTTGCCAGAGAATTGAATGTTCCTTTCTCTACCATAAGCCGCCTGCAACGTTGTTTTATTGAGTTTGGCAGTACATCTAAATGTCCTTACAACCACAGACCACGGGTAACCACGGCTCAAGCCCGGGAGGAAGCCCAGTTCCATAACGAATGCAATCACTTTTCACCCAAACCAAACTCCTCCCACCGGAGTAACACGGGCCAAATAATTGAATCTCCTCAATGTTTAGAGGTTGGCTCCGCTGGCCTTCGCCCTGATTGGAGAAACTGGCTCCCAGACAGAGGGGGACCTTGAGTTACCGCGGACTGCCGAAGCACGGAGTAGTCTGTCTGTAATGGGGGGCCTGGCCCCGGGCCAACAACCGTCAGAATTAGCTAATTGTTATACAATATAGCTAGGTAGCTAGTTAAAGACGGTGGCAGTCTGATTAAGGCAGTCTTGTATGGGGTTCTCTCCCCGCAAGGTTGCATGCCATTTTATACCTACACGAATGCAACACTGTTGCAGTAAAATTGGAACTCCAGCAGCGCGAGCTAGCCCAGCCCCCGCTAGCTGGCTAGCGAACGACAATTTGCTAGTGGAACGGGGCTTCAGTCCGTAAGTAGCTACATAGAATTATAATGGTCTGTTCTATGTTAGCGAATCTAACTATGTGGGTTAACTAGCGGGTTGCCAAACTGGCATGGAATTTGTGTTGCACTGTCATACAGCGCGAGCCACCGCTATCAGTTTAAGCCGTAGACAGTGTGCTAAACTAGCAAGCTAACATTAGCTACACTATAGTAACCCCTGTGTTTTAGAAGATAGTAAGACCACAACAATTTGCTTGACGCAAACTCTATCCTTTAGACCAGGGGTATTTCACTCTTATCCTACGAGGTTCGGAGCCTGCTGGTTTTCTGTTTTATCTGATAATGAATTGCGCCCACCTGGTGGGGAAAGAGGGGAAAATTGAGAGAAATAAGCAATGAAACTGGCTTCGATGTCCAGAGTTCAATAGGAGAGCTTTAGACTATGCTTTCAGCCCAATACAAGACAGCATGTGGTACGTTTACGCAGCAGCATTGCTATTTTCATTTGGTAGCTAGGCAGCTGCTAATTCGGGGATTGCAGGGATCTATATTTAGACACAAAGACCAATGGAGTCATGCTTTGTCTGCTTGCTGCACAAATGCATTTGAAAAGCTCTGACTGCATGGCACATTACTGTGCATTGAGATGCGGCTTATTTTATGTACACTGACTGTCATTGAGTGCATGCATGCACACATGACACCTTTTTAATGATGTCTGCAGTGCATTGAGTAGCAGACTGGGACAAGATTTCGGCCCTGGCATTTTATCCACATCACTGTGCGCGCGCTGCCAACTCAAGCCCACTACACACCCTACTTAGACACAGACATTACTGCTGACACAACATTGGCACTACAGTGCTGCGTTTCTCAACCATTTCAGTACCGGTGACTGGCGAGACACGGTCCTCGTTTTCAACCAGTTCATGTTTAAAATAAATGTAAAGACACCACTAGAGATACAGCTCGGCGCTATAACTGTTCCTCTGTTCTAGCCATTTTGTTTGCCACCCTGGTGTGCTGTCTGTCTCATCACACACTGCTTTTTCTTGTTCTCTGTCTCAGGGTTTCGTTAGCTGGTAATAGGCGGGTTTTGGCAGATAAAATAAATAAATAGAAAAGCCGCTAAATAAAATTGGCACAGGCCAATTGTCCAGGAGAAGAAACAATTCCATAGCAAAATAATGCTTTTTAGCCTATTCATTGATGGAAATATATTTGACTGGTAATGCTTATCGGTCTATAGGTTAATTTGCATAATTTAGTGGAATTAAATGGTGTGTGTGTGTGTATACGGTATATTCATTATGTATCTTATTTATCACATGCGTTACAGAGCCTTTGAGCGAAAAATCTATCTGCAACAGCATCCCAAACAGCAAATGCATAGGCAACAAAAGGCAGGCTTTATCAGCACGTCACACACCACTTTGCAATGAGCTGGAGCCAGTATGCACTTTGAAAACATCTACTTAATCGTTTGAAACCTGAACGTTTAACTACATATTTTGAGGCATGTCTTACCTTGCTTCAAAGTAGCCTAGCCAAAATCAGACCAAAATCAGAGGCAATTATTTTATATAAACTTTCTTTCATTGTCCAGTAGCCAAAGGCACAATCCTAGTCATATAGCAACCCATGCTAGTTGTTGTATATTAGATCTCCCCACTTTCTAAATGTCTAACAGGTATTTTCATCTCTGTCACATAAAACCGCTCGCAAGTGCGTTTAACAAAGGTGTTTTCCTGCTAACATTTGCGCGTAGCCTACTGCCTGCCATATGTGCATTCCTGCGCATATAATGTGAAGAAATAAGAGTTCATCAACATTTTAAGCCAAAAGTTTTGATCTGTTGTATCACTCATTGCTTGTTATTTTTGTTATGTTTTTGTGTATATTGCCTAGGCCTACTGGTTGTATGATTTGGGGATATATCGTCCCACAGCAGCTGTCCCAAAGTCTAGTTCTTTCACGACAAGCTGACCAATAGAATAGGTAAACTTTTCTAATATGATGGAAAGTAGATTCATATAGGCTAGTGATTTTGCTGTTCGTTACTGTTCTTGTTGGCTGGGGAAAAGTAAATGTGGACAGTTATTCAAAAATCTTAAAAGTTCGCATCAGAATTTGGTAAGAAGTACCGCACATCGTTGCATCCTCGACTTGCATGTTCTGTTCATATGAATAACTAGAATCTAAATGTGATTTCTATCATTCTGAGCACAGTGGGTGGACACCCTAATCAGGTTACGCACCCAATACATTTCTCAAATGTCCGGTGAATTAAAATGCTGCAGGTCAAATGTCTGGCTCCATATTTAACTAACGGAAACCTTGCCTGCCTGTCTGCTTAAGCCTTATAACGTTATAAAAGCCAAGCTAATGACTTAGGCTATATTTAAGCAATAAAGCTCGAGGGGTGTGGTATATGGTCAATATACCGCGGCTGTTCTTAAGGGCAACGCAACGTGCCTGGACACAGCCCTTAGCAGTGGTATATTGGCCATATGCCACAACCCCCCGAGGTGCCTTATTGCTATTAAAAACTGGTTACCAGCGTAAATAAAGCAGTACATTTATACGGTATGATATACCACAGCTGTCAGCCAAACAGCATTCAGGGCTCCAACCATCCAGTTGATCATTTAGATTACATTTGGTTGCACCAGTCCATGATTTGGTCAGAACCAAATCATGAGTAATCATCATAGAAAGTAATTCATAGTGCTACTGAGACTAATGAGGTATTCAAGAAATACATTGTTTCATCTACCGTGTCCATGTAGGAATGCATGATTCAAGTTACCCTCAGGTGCAACCTGATCCAGTGATGGTCATGGATTTTATGCTATTGCACTGTCAAAATAGGACTGCAGAATTTCAGTATTTAAAACTATATATATGATTTATTTATTATTAGAGATTAATTATATACATATTTTATGTGCACTAGTTAATATCATAGGCTAATTAACTTGGGGACAATTTAAAGGGAATTAGCAAAAAAAAATCACCAGCACCTCCCCAACATCAACAAGGATAGAGGAAGATCAGTGTTTTCGATAACTTCAACCAAATACTAGACAATTTGTAGGCAATGCTTACTCCTCATTGGTTAAAATCACATGATGCACACTGATGTCGATGGGGAAACGTATCTTCCTCTCTCCTTTTTACTACAAAACATAGAGATGTTGGGAAGGTGCTGGAGATGATGAATATGAAGTAGGGAAATGTTGACATTTCTCAAATTAGATATCTAACTAAATATAATACCCACTGCTAGTAGCCATGTATCCATCCAACAGTGCATTTAATGTCCTAAAAAGAACGTTTCAGTTGTAGGCTAATACAAATGAGACCTATAACCCTATGTAGGGCTGGGCGACATGGCCTAAAAGTCTTATCTACATGTTTTTGGGGGCGATTAACTTTCTCTGTAAGCTTTGTTGTACAATTTAAAGGTCAATACACTGCATTTCAAACAGTCGGGAATAATCAAATTATAATTCAGGGCTTGTAAAATTACAGCTAGGTTAAATATAAGCCTTCAAACATAAAACCCACTAATAATTAATTAATTTATTTTAAAAAATGTTTAACCTGTTTTTTTTTTTTGCAATAATTACTGACCTGGCTTTCAAGTCTGTCTATGAAAATCTGCTTTTTGTTACATATGGAACCAGAACCATGCACATCCACTAATAATAACCAACTTCTTGTAGCAGGCATTATAGAAAATGTAGCACAAGTCTCATAAACAATCTTTCAAGCACAAGCCCACTGCTAGTGAGTGGCCAGCTAGTCTTTATATTTTAAGCCTAGCCAACTTGGATCTATTTGCTTGCTAACAAGCTAGAACAGTTGAACCGTTATGAATACACCCTCCTGTCTGGCCCCAACTGTATGAACAACGTAGCCTGTTCACTTTGTTTGGTGAGAGTCAGAGCAGGACTCTTAGCTGATGCCGCGTTTGACTTTGAATGTGAGTTTGCATGACCTCAACTCGAGCTAACAGAAAACCGGGTCGGCCCATCTTGGTAGGGGGGCTGGCTGTTGCCCACTGATCAGCTAAAGGCCCATTATAGATTAGTATAACAGAGAAATTGCGCTAAAATCTTAACACGCCCAAGGATCACCGGCCGTGCCATCTTTTTCAATATTTATTTTTTGGTCAATTTTCACCATCCCACCCAACTAAAGATCCGTCCGAGTTTATTTAAAATGATTTTTATTTTCTCTTAGAGTCCCACACTTGCCCAGCTGCCAGACTATGCATGCAGTAGCAAAGCTGATTTGGCAGATAATCAAGGTAAGATTTGATGCTGCCCTGCTTAATTACACATTCCAACCTCACTGATTTTTCATAATTAAAATCAGCATTTTGTCACACAGCTAATAGGATATTGCTTTGATGTATGTTGCAGGTTATGTAGCTATGTTTAATCATAATTTTCTCAATGTTATAATGTATCTGTGTCAAGTCTAAAGGGGAGGAGTATTGGTCATATGCATCTTAAACAATCCATGCCAAGTTTTGACGGTCACATAATTTCCTAATCTAACCAATTGTGGAAGGAACGTATAACCAAATCACAGCATCACACTAAACCAGCACCAATTAGATGCTGTGATGATACCAGTGTGCCTTCCCTTATCCAATCAGAGTGCGCAGCAGCAGTATACCGGTAGTTATATTCCAATCACAGCTTTAGCCGGTACAGTATCGTCACTGCTGCTCAGCATTGAACAGTGCTCTGGCTAATGTAAGTCCATGGCGCCGATGCAACACTGACCTTGCAAGGCTGCTCGCTAGGCTACCTCCCTCCCGACTGTGATGTAGAGCAGGACTGGAGCTGTTCCTGTCTGTACTTTGTAGAGGTGTGTCTCGAAGATCCTTCTAGGCTGCTTAGCTTGCTAAAATATCTGGCTAGGCTACCTCCCTTCTTCCCGACTGTTGTGCTAGTGGAGCAGGGCTGGGGTTATAGGTCAATGGGCTGGAGCTGGGTCTACAGACTCTGTAGGGCCGTGTCTCAAGCAGGATCCTGTCTGTATCCTGTAAGTGCTATGCTAGCTCAAGGCTGCCTGTAGGGGTCAGTGGGTTCGAGGCAGGCTCAGTACGGTGGACTGACACTGGGGGTAAATTTGACCTCGTTTGACTGGTGCGGCCTGGATGCGCTCCAAGCTGCAGTCAGGGAAGTGGAAAGGACAGTCTTTATGCTTTAAACAGGTGGCCTGGCCTACTTTCTGTACTGTAATACAGACTAAGTCCTGTTCATTCATCAAACAGTTGTATTTCATGCTTGTCTCTCTTGGTCTTAGGTATCAGCTTAACCCTCAAACTGAAATAAACACAGGCTATGATGAGTCCCCTGAGGTAAGAACTTTTGAGTCATAATTATGTCAGACAGCCAAGTCCCTTAATGAATGACAGTGCAGGGCTACTGTAGTATTTATTGGGCTGTAAAGATGTCATTGGCTAATAATAGCTGCTGATATACATGC
The DNA here is from genome assembly GCA_030435695.1 of Brachymystax lenok tsinlingensis. Taxonomy (NCBI): domain Eukaryota; kingdom Metazoa; phylum Chordata; class Actinopteri; order Salmoniformes; family Salmonidae; genus Brachymystax; species Brachymystax lenok. The sequence goes on along the minus strand of CM059815.1, from coordinate 6,282,710 downwards.
TGAGAAACCTGCTCGAGGCTAAATTATGGTTAAGGTTTCTTAGTTTTATGTTGTCCTACCCCAAGTCTCAACATACAGTATCCACATGTGCAGTCAATATATCATGTCTAAAACGTTGAATTAACATTTGCCTTTCTTAGGAAAGACTGCAGGTCACTGCCAGTCAGCCAAGGGGGAGCAGCAATGAAACAACTCACCATCCCTTCCCTTCCTTCCTGGGAGAAACACCACACTCTCACCGTAAAGAGCAAATGGAAAAATGAATTCTGTATATTTTAGTTTCATTTGTTTTGTAAACATGTCAAACTTATTTTTTTTTTTTTGGTATGTGGGGGTGTAGATGAGATCATGATGACTCTGAAGTTTCATACCTTCTCTGTCTTATCTGTGATTTATTAACCTGTAAGGGACTCTAAGCCTTGACGATATGTTTTGTATTTCGGGAATGAGAGGAAAAGACACAAAGAAATGTAATGACACAGATACCTGGCTGACTTGAGCAGAGTCTCCTACATCTGAGGCCTAGCCTGGTTCCTAGATCTGTTTGTGCTGTCTTCCATGACATTGGCAAGATGGCACAAACCGATCTGGAACCAGGCTAGCAGAGACCCAACGTCTGTGTTTTCAAACTCTACAGGTGGCCCCTTTTGGGCTGAGTACCGTAACTGACAGGCAGCAGCATGTCATCCACTCTTCCACAGAACACAGTACAAACAGCAGCTGGATCCTCTGCATGTTTTAACACTCACTCCGTTCTATCTGCACTGTTCACCTCACACACTCATCCACATTGATCTCTGCTTAATACAGTATGTAGTTAGGTCTAGACTTATATCATTGTCTGTACAAAAACACTTAAATCAAATCAAATGTTTATTTGTCACATGCTTCATAAACTACAGGTGTAGACTAACAGTGAAATTCTTACTTACGAGTCTTTTTCGAACAATGCAGAGTTTAAGATAAAGGTAAACTCTTGAAAGGGAGTGGTTCCACCTCGAAGCATAACCATTCAAACATTGGGTTCAGAATTTTACCTCTAATAGTTCTAATCCTTCAGCTCTTTAGGTGATTCACACCCTTTAGTTCTCAAATTCCTCTCTATGCTCATTCTCAAAACTCTATTTACATACTCTGAAGTATTTACTGAGGCTAAGAGTCCCCCCTTTTTCCATTATAGATTACTCAGTGCTTGGTAGTTCATTCTTTTTTTTGTTTTGAAATGTTATTTTTTTTTTTTTTTTAAATGTAGAATTCTTTTAAGTTTAGAATGTTTTACGTTGCTAGCTAGTATAAAACCATGTGTAGACACAGTCATGTACGCTGTGATGTATAGAAGTAGCTATAGTAGAAATGCATTGTTTCCTTGTGGTAAGTGAGTGAGATGCTGCCACGGAACTGAAACACTGATGATTGGTGCTATTTTGGACTTTTAATCTGCTCCTTGGAAAGGTAGCCAAGACGGGTTTAATTTTTACTTTCATCTTCTGATTAAGGAAGGGGTTGGTTCTTTGTCGTCTGGTTGTTGTAACTTGGTCTGGATTGGCTTTTGTTTTCCCCTGTCGTTTTCTGTGCGGCTTTCTCATTGGACTTAAGGAAAATATAACTTTTTTTTCATGGTAATGTTTTACTAAAGGGAAAAAAAAAGGATTTAGGTGAGAAGATATGAGGATACACCATGTTGATCGGAGCAATCACAAAACTGCAATCGTTAACACTAGTTACCCTTTAAAACTGAGATGTGCAATCAAAGGGTTACATTGTATCTAGTAGTACCCAGCACAAGTCACTTTTTAGAAAATGTTTACATTTATTGTTTATGTTCTGATTGACAGACAATCTTGAAACCAAGAGTGCATTTTTCCCCCTAACATGTTTGTGTTTAACAGATCTCCTAAGAGATTTTGCACACTTGTGAGTAATGAAATTGTCACATAGAAGACCCCACAGAATGTTAATGTCAGATATCCGCTTCAAGTTGCTTAGCATAAGTAAACACTGAAACGTAAAGGTTATTTTTAGAAAATGGCACTTGAGAGAACTTGATGGTTAAATTCTAAAATGAATGAACACACAAATGTGTGTTAAGGCCCAGCCTGTTAGGGTTTGGGTTCAGGGTTTCAACTTTTCTTCACCAGCTGGATATGACTTAGTGCTATAGTGAGTCGTGTGACATATAATGTTAATTAAAGTGAGACTGGAATCACATGATGCATATAATCTTGTTTTAGAAAACCATTTTCCAAACAGGGTGTATCATAAAGTGATCTCTGTATAAAAATATATATATTTTCATTGTCTTTGAATTATTTAGTAAATTAATTGTTGACTGAGAACCTTTTTATTAAACAAACTAAAACCCAAAAGCTTTTTAATTTTAGATTTACATTTTTTGACAACTAGGGTTAAGTGCCTTGCTCAAGGGCACATTGACAGATTTTTCACCTAGTTGGCTTGGGGATTTAAACCAGCAACCTTTCAGTTACTGGCCCAATGCTCTTAACCGCTAGGCTACCTGCCACCCTAGCTAGAGATTTAAAACATCAAAGTTATGTCAGTATTTGCAGTTTTGTCTTTGCGTCCCTTTTTTATATTGTTAAATATTCGGATTAATATGATAATAACCAACTTGAAAGCCCACGTTAGTTTTCTTTTGTCTTCCATTCTCCCTCGATATTGGGACCTATTGAACCAGCATGTTCTGGTCTTATTAATTGCGTGCTCTGTCATAGTGTTTTTTTGTAAAAAAAAATATATAAATATCTTCTTGCATTTCTTTCCTCATAGACTACTTAATATGAATGCTGTTTTGTACATAGCAAAGTGAATAGCATAGGCAGGATGTGTTGAGTGAGGTATTCAGTATTTACCACTGTAAGGTTGAAAAAAAAAATATATATACATACACAATATGCCAGCTTTGCAAAAATATTATAACGATGCACTTAACTTTACAGTATCCCATGTACTTTCCTTTGGCAATTTTAGAAGTAGTGCAATAAATATGCAAGCTCGTAATTGGTGTTTTATTTAAATCTGTTGATGTGTGTGGAGTCTTTTCTTTCCAGTACTGTAGGAAGCTTGTGCAATTGTGCTTTGTTAGAGAACTTAAGCCTAACTGGTCTTCGAATACAGTTTCAAAAAGTAATGTGATTTTCAAGCTGTGTTTTTTTTTTTTTTTTTTTGTAACAAATAACCACCATTTTTTTCCACCAGAACTTCTGGGGACCATATTTTCTTCACAATTTCTCACGACCCCATCCCAAATCTAATGATACAACCTCAAACTCTGTAAATTTTTACATAACCTTCAATTAATTGGTTTATTTAATAAATATATTGGTTTATTTAATAAATGTATTGGTTTATTTAAGAAAATAAAGCAATACATTTACTCAATAGAATATTATTTTTCAGATTATCTTTCTCAAAAATAATTTGTACTCTTAATTTTTGTTTTCAAAAACGTTTTTGGCGACCCCACTGCAGACCCCAGAAGGGGTCGCGATCCCAACTTTGAATACCGCTGGAATAGTTCACCTATTTATCTAGCTTGTTGTGAGTTCTGTGGGAGAGAACTATTCCCCTTGTGGAGCAAGTATGCCATGGGGAGGGAAACATGCATTATGACAAGCAGTTGTTTTGGCCTTTGTTAGAAAGCGGGGAATTCCAGCTTTCCACAACCTACTTTATTTATTTCTCAACTCCTAGATATGTGCTAACAGCACCATTTTAAACCCAGAGTTTTTAGCAGCAGCATGGTTAAGCACATTACACAATTCACCATGAGTGCATAGGGGAGAGTGGGGCAAAACAGGTAGGCCTACGTTATATTCACTGTTTATGCCATTTCTGGGGGATGTAAAATTAATCAATAGGAAAATCAATAGTTAAAAGATCACATTTGGATCTGACTAATGATTAGCCCAATAGGCAACCCCATGCTTCAGCCTATTTTTATTTGCACTTTGCTGCATCAGTTGGGCTACAAGTGATCATGTTTATTACTAGTAGCATACCTGGTAATCATTTTGGAGTATAATGTACTTAAGTCGCCAGAACTGAGCTTCTCAGTCCTACATAAAAATGATCTGACCCCCAAAACAAGGGGGTTGGGACCGCCATTTCCACTACTCCCCCGGTCTTCCGCCCCACTGCTACAGTACACATTTTTCCAGAGGAGAAACTGCATTGTTGGATTAACCTCTACTCCCACAAACCAGACTTTTCCACCAACACAGGCAAACACTAAGCTCTATGACATTTAAAGTGCAGTAACTGTCCTTAAACAGCAAACACGGCCAGAGATGATTACTATCATGGATAAATCAAAGAATATTGCAGATTTGTGCATGATGGCAAAGCAGTGTTTAATTTACCCACAGAAGAACACCACATCCCTCTTTAATTCAATACTGAGGTCAGTTTTACCCACTGAGATGCCATAGAAATGCCTTATTAGCCGTTCTCTGAGATTCAGGTTAATCTCTATGGAGTTTGATTCTGGGAAAGTTTTGGAGCATCATGTGGAAAATGCAGTCAAGGGGAATCTGAATCAAACTAACATTTGGTGAACGATGGCATTTTAACTAAAGAGGCATGTGATCTTAAGATTTTGAGAAACTTCCCTCAATACCTCTGTGTGTGTGTGTGTGTATTCTTGTGTTACTGGTGTGTGAATTTTGTGGGCGTAGAAACTGTCTTCCCACTGCAGGATTTAGGCTGTTGGGTTCATGCATGCAAAGCCCATTATTCCCTGACATCTGTGTGGCAGGAGGCTCTGGTCAGACAGAGCTGAGCCACTACTGAGTCCTGGCTCCCTGGTGCTGTCTGTCTTTGTTTCGGTGACCAGCTCATTCTAATCTCATCAGCAGCTCCACCTTCCAAAACGCCACTTTTCATTTAATTTTCGTTCCCTCTCACTTTCCCTCCACCTTATTCTCTCTCTCCATCTCTCCCCCTCTATCTCCCCCTCCTCTTTCTCTTTCTCTCTATGCCTCCCCCCTCTATCTATCCCGCTCTCTCTTTTCTCTCTCTCTGCCTCCCCCCTCTACTCCGTCTCATTCTTTCTCAAAACAATACCAAGGATTCCAAGTTTGCATGACATTTTTTCTATCAGACGATTGTGTATTAATAACATTCAATTTATAGTTGTATGTATTTGACCTCTTTTCTCTGTAATTACTGTAGTCTCAGTCTGTGTGGCGCCTTCCAAGCCGGTCTTTAAATCATACTCTGGCATTGGGGCGGTGAACGGGTGAAGGCTAAAGCACTGTGTTGTGTACTGTACTCCAAAGCTAAACAGCAGCATGGGAAATGATGGTCCACCCAGAACGTTTAAGCCTTCCTAAGGAAAAACATGCATTCCAGACACACACACACACTCACACACACTCAGACTCAGGGGGAAAAGGACATGTCAATTCTCTCTATGCCTCTATGCCTCCCCCCTCTATCTATCCCGCTCTCTCTTTTCTCTCTCTCTGCCTCCCCCCTCTACTCCGTCTCATTCTTTCTCAAAACAATACCAAGGATTCCAAGTTTGCATGACATTTTTTCTATCAGACGATTGTGTATTAATAACATTCAATTTATAGTTGTATGTATTTGACCTCTTTTCTCTGTAATTACTGTAGTCTCAGTCTGTGTGGCGCCTTCCAAGCCGGTCTTTAAATCATACTCTGGCATTGGGGCGGTGAACGGGTGAAGGCTAAAGCACTGTGTTGTGTACTGTACTCCAAAGCTAAACAGCAGCATGGGAAATGATGGTCCACCCAGAACGTTTAAGCCTTCCTAAGGAAAAACATGCATTCCAGACACACACACACACTCACACACACTCAGACTCAGGGGGAAAAGGACATGTCAATTTCCTAACCTACAGTATAACATCAATGATCCATGACCTTTCAGCTTTTAATGGAATTATAGGCTTCTGTTTCCTTTCTAATGGGTTTCAGTGCTATGCATCACAGTGCATGAGTGTCTATGGCAACACATGATCTCAGTCACTTACTGTTATTCAATACAAAAAGGACAGGATCAGGAAATACCTCAGAAGCAGTCTGTAGAACAGCCATGAAACCAAATATTATTTATCTTGTTAAATCCCTCTTTTCAAAGTTGAGATATGTTCAAAGACTTTGCTCAGGCGAGTGTGAAGTATTTGGCTAAAATGGTTGACAGTATTACACTTCAGGAGTGACACAAGATGACTTCAGAAGTTACCGATCTGTTAGGCTACTTGCTTCTGGCTGTCCATTAATGTCAATTACTGTATGTGTAGCGGACATGAATCGTTCATGGTCTTGTGATGGGTAAGTCTGTGTCGGCCCTCAGGCCAATAGGGAAATTCCTCTTGGTCTAATGGTCAAGACGTTGGTTTCGCCCATGGTAGACCCGGGTTCATATCCTGGTGGTTACATTTCCATTGGCTTGCAACTAACCTGTCTGTTAGTTGGACCTGTAGGATCTGTCGAGATAGGTGATGATGATCTGTGCACTGACTACACAACAACCTCTAGTGCTAAATGTTTATATGTGCCTGAAGATTTCCTCAAAGGGGACCCTGCCCTCTCATGATAAGCTCTGGATTTGTTTAGGCATCTGATATGGAAGAGGCCTTGAGAGGTTTTGGTTGGCTGTCAGTTAAATTTTATTTGTCACATGGATGTCAGGATGCTTGGCCCCAGTGATGTACTGGGCCGTACGCGCTACCCTCTGTAGTGCCTTGCGGTCAGATGCCGAGCTGTTGCCATACCAGGTGGTGATGCAACCAGTCAGGATGCTCTCGATGGTGCAGCTGTATAACTTTTTGAGGATCTTGGGACCCATGACAAATCTTTTCAGTCTCCTGAGGGGGAAAAGGTGTCGTGCCCTCTTCACAACTGTCTTGGTGTGTTTGGACCATGATAGTTTGTTGGTGATGTGGACACCAAGGAACTTGAAACTCTCTACCCTCTCCACTTCAGCCCCGTCGATGTTAATGGGGGCCTGTTCGGCCCTCCTTTTCCTATAGTCCATGATCAGCTCCTTTGTCTTGATCACGTTGAGGGAGAGGTTGGTTGTCCTGGCACCACACTGCCAGGTCTCTGACATCCTCCCTATAGGCTGTCTCATCATTGTTGGTGATCAGGCCTACCACTGTTGTGTCATCAGCTAACTTAATGTTGGTGTTGGAGGTGTGCTTAGCCACACAGTCGTGGGTGAACAGGGAGTACAGGAGGGGACTAAGCACGCACCCCTGAGGGGCCCCAGTGTTGAGGATCAGCGTGACAGACAGTGGCGACCCGCCATTCAGGGCAGGTGGGGCAGAGCCCACAGGGGCTTGCTTGTTTTGCATGTTATTTTGGCATTAATACGTGTCACATATCCATTTGCAAACAATGTAAAAAAATATATATAGATAATTAAGTTAATAAAGCCGCATACAAACATGGTCTCTTGTTTTCTTGAGTAAAGCAGCTCCAAAATGCAGGTGTTTCAGCCTAGCTCAATGCTTTCTGTGGTGGTGGGGCAAGCCAGCAGAAAATACGGAGCGTTGCGTCGTGATTGGCTCACTGTTCTGTCACTCATGGATAGGGTAAATTCTAGCCCCTTGGGTGCTGTAATAAAGTTACATTAGAAGTGCACATCCAAGAAGGCTCAAGGTCACTGGCCACAGATACAATGACTATGAAAATCACATATGTACAGTAGATTTGATTGGACTGATCATATCAACATATTTTCAAAATCTTAGCTAGAAGTCATCATCATGAATCAAGTCGACAATCTACTGGCAAATCCTTTTTAATCCTTGTCATATGAAGAGAAATATTGAAGAGAAATTATAGATAAAACGAATCGGTGCTCATCAGCCATTGGGCATAAACATTACACAAGTTGGAAATCGCAAATTCAACAATGAGTGGTTTGGAAGGAGTCAGTGTCAGTGACTAACTGCAAGCATTGCAAAGCAATCACTAGCCTGCTATTCAATTGAGTGACTGTGGTCCAAAAATCTGGGGTGAAGGGGCTCTTTTCCAAGTTTAAAATGATAAACATTCAACATTAGCCATGCTCTCAGTGAAGAATTATTTGTGCCGCGCTCCAAACAACTTAACCCGGAACTGCGAAAACTTGACTTCAGTGAGGTCAAGACAACTGGGAAGTCGGGAATAAACAAGCTCTGATTGGGGAAAATACATTTTGAACGGTCATCAAACTCTGAATTGTAAATCCGGTCTCTTTCTAGAGCTACGACCTGAAGATCAATGTTTTTTCCGAGTTCCCAGTTGTTTTGAAAACACCATAAATCCAGAGAATGCCAGACTTTGATGACAAAATTTGCCTTCGAAGGACTGCCGCACCACCTTCCTGTTCAAGTGAGCACAGCACAACAAGGTGAGTCCAAAAATGTATTGTATGCTGCTGCATAAATTATGTAATATGCCAGGGAGATATGTGTACTGTAGTTAAGAAAGTAATACTAAGTGTATGTTGTGTAGTAAAATGTTAGTAGCCAATGTGCCTCACCCTAATAATTTGGTCTACTTACCCCTCTTAATTTTGCCTACTAATCTGAGTTGGTGGAGCACATGTAGCCTATAACCTGTTTTAGAGAAATATAGTGATTGAATATTGTGAGAGCTTTCATTGTCTGCTTATATGCCCCCTTTATTTATCCTATGGTTCTGACTTGGTGTACTGCGAGAACACTGTAAGAACGGCCTATGTTCTGAATTCTGTCACTGTACATTTCAGTGCTAAACGAATTGTTATATTGACTACGTCCGTCCTAGCTCGCTCATTAATGTCTTAATTACGGATTGCCTCTTATCCGCTTGTCGTCCCCTTATGCCATAGTTTGTACATCTCAATTGTCAGTAGAAACCACATTTGTTTAAGCAAGTCAGCCACATCTGCTATGTTTTTTTAAAAGGCAGTAAAATAGGCTGAATGAACTGTTTCGCTTCCAGACAAGGCTCCGCTGATAGCAAGGTGTAGCAATCGTAAGATGTTGGGACTGCTGTTGGGACAGTTTTATGTAGACCTTAACAGTTTGTGGGCACTGTATGTCACCGTTATAGTGCAATTAATGTATTGTTTAGTGTTGTGTAGTGGCTTTGCAGGCATGCACCACCAAGATGTACATGCTAAAATCTCCACTGGTGGCAGATGTGTTGTTGCCTACCCTTAACACCTGGGGGCAGCCTGTCAGGAAGTCCAGGATCCAGTTGCAGAGGGAGGTGTTTAGTCCCAGTTGGTAGGGTGTCTACTCTTCAGTCATGTAACACTTTGCGTACACTGCTGCTTTTATTTATGTAATATAGAAATATCCCAGTAGCAATTACTGTTACTGTATTAGATCTCCCATCAAAATGTGGTATTTAAAATATAAAGGTGAAGTTGCATGTCCATTGAAGTTACATAAATTAGGCCTGACTAGGACTCCTGAGTGGCACTTCGGTCTAAGACACTGCATTACGGTGCTGAGGCATCACTACAGCCTCGGATTTGATCCCAGGCTGTGTCACAGCCGGCCGTGACCGGGAGAACCATGAGGCGGCGCACAATTGCCCCAGGGTCGTCCGGATTAGGGGAGGGTTTGGCCGGCCGGGATGTCCTTGTCTCATTGTGTTCTAGCAACACCTTGTGGCGGGCCGGGTGCCTGCAAGCTGACTTCGGTCGTCAGTTGGACAGTGTTTCCTCTGACACGTTGGTGCGACTGGCTTCCTGGTTAAGCGAGCAGTGGATCAAGAAGCAGTGCGGCTTGGCAGGGTCGTGTTTAGGAGGACGCATGGCTCTCGACCTTCGCCTCTCCCGAGTTCATAGGGGAGTTGCAGCAATGAGACAAGACTGTAACTACCAATTGGATATCATGAAATTCTGGAGAAAAAAGGCAAAAAAATATAAACTAGGCTTGACTCGCAGCTGTTGAGTATTTCTACTGTACTGTGTTTATTTTAAACTCTTACGGAAATGTACATTGAAATTGCATTGATACTGATACACGGGCAGAACTTTGGTTTTAGAAGTGGGGGGGACATAACTTGGTGGGGGGTGCAGCAGTAGTGTTTGGAGTGGAATTTCTTCAACCGCCTTTGGAAGTAGCAACGCTGTTGCGCCCTCTTGGCAAGAATGATGGTGGTGTTGGTCCATGTCAAGTCCTCGGTGATGTGGACACAGGGGAACTTAAAACTGCTCTGTCAATCAAACGTATTTACAAAGCCCTTTTTATATCAGCAGATGTCACAAAGTGCTTATACAGAAACCCAGCCTAAAACCCCAAACAGCAAGCAGTGCAGATGTAGACGAACGGTGGCTATAAAAAATGCCCCAGAAAGGCAGGAACCAGTCTCTGAGTCCTCTTCTGGCTGTAACAGGTGGAGATTATAAGAGTGCATGGCCATTAAGGCTAGATCGTTCTTCAAGATGTTCATAGATGACCAGCCGGGTCAAATAATAATCAGTGGTAGTAGAGGGTGCAACAGGTCAGCACCTCAGGAGTAAATGTCAGAGGATAAACCATCCACAGAGACAAACTGTTATCTTTCTGACAGACGAGATCTAAATCAGGCAAGAACTGTGTAGACCAATTAGGGTTTCCAATCTCTCCAAAAGAATGTGGTGATTTGATGGTGTCTAAAGCGGCGCTAAGGTCTAGGAGGACAGATGCAGAACCTTGGTCTGACGCCACTTAAAGGTCATTTTACCATTTTCACGAGTACAGTCTCTGTACTATGATGGGGTCTAAAACCAGACAGGAGCGTTTCGTATATAGGAAGGCAGTGAGTTGCTGAGAAACAGCTTTTTCGACATAGGCCGTTTTTTAAAGGTTTGTCTTTTTCAGGAGAGACTTTATTATTGCCACTTTTAAGGAGTTTGGTACACATGCGGAGTATAGGGAGCCTTTTATTATGTTCAACATAGGAGGGCCAAGCACAGGAAGTAGCTCTTTCAGTTGTTTAGTTGGAATAGGGTCCAGTAGGCTGCTGACTCTCTACTGCAGTCCCATTGATGTGGATCGGGGCATGTTCCCTCCTCTGCTTCCTGAAGTCAACAATCAACTCCTTTGTTTTGCTAATGTTGAGGGAGAGGATGTTGTCCTGGCAATACAATTCCAGTTCACTTAACTCCTCCCTATAGGCTGACTCATCGTTGTTGTTTATCAGGCCTACAAACGGGGTTTTGTTCACCAAACTTGACGATGGAGTTGGTGTCATGCAAAGCCACGCAAACGTGGGTTAACAGGGAGTACAGCAGAGGGCTGAGGACACATCTCCGGGGGGCCCCTGTTTTGTGTGTGAGTCAGTGAGGAGGAGGTGTTGTTGTCAATCTTCACAGCTTGTGTTCTGCCTGTAACGAAGTCCAGGATTTAGTTGTAGAGGGTGGTGTCCAGACCCAGGCCTCTGAGCTTGATGTCAAGCTTGGAGGGAACAATATTGTTGAATGCTGAGCTGCAGCCAATGAACAGCATTCTCATCTCAGTGAATAGCGATGGAAATGGCATCTTCTGTGGATCTGTTCAAGCAATAGGCAAATTAGATGGGGTCCAGTGTGCCTGGCATGACCAGCCTCTCGAAGCAGTTTCTTGGGCTCACGGACAATGGTGGTCTCCTTGAATCAGATGGGGACTACAGACGGGGACAGGTTGAAGTTGTCCGAGAAGACGCCCTTCAGCTGGTCAACATACACTCAGAGGACGTGGCCAGAGATGTCATCTGGGCAGGCGGCTTTGTGAGTATTCAGTCTTTTGAGAGTTTTCCTAATGGATGGATGAGTCAAGGGTGAATGAATCTTTGAACATATTCCAATCAGTATTCTCAAAACAATCCTGCAGCATTGAATCTGCATTGAAGAGAAGCGGGACGTTACCATTTCCTGTTTATAGCAAGTCGAGTGGTATTGCTACAGGCTGTTGTCCTCTGGGAACAAAGGATGTTTGCAGGGCATTAGACATGGATATAATTAAAGGGTAATTGGTTGGTTGGAGAATTTTAGTATGCTATGATGATGGAGGAAGAGGAAGAAGCAGACGAAGAAATGATTACAGAAATGATCTGTGTTCTCAAAACATAATGTGTACATTAGTGAAAAGGCTAAGCAAAAAAAGGTCTCTCAAACATAAGCCGTCTCTCCTAACCTATGACACATTCCAAAGTACAGTCACTCTCCTTTCATGCTTGGCTTAGTATAATCTTCTACTACCTGGTCCTGTTCATATCCTTTCCTTGAAAGAGGTGAATGAGTGCATTTGGTACGGCTTGCTGGTATGGTGACATAACACATTAAAATCGTGACTGGCTCCAGTGCAGATGTGAGGAGATAACATGAGTCAGAGGAATGGGGTGGCAGGGTATATCGGGTAAGTGGAAATGAATCTATGGAAGCTGTGAGAGAGAATCATATCATAGGCTACATCTCAGACCATAGAAGGGAAGGCAGGGAGGCTATATCAGATCAATGAAATCTATGGATGGAAGAATGCTGGCAGAATCATATCATGATTCCCAGAACAAAGTATGAGTCATTCAGTTGAGTTGAAGTCAGCATACAACCGGAGCTCAGATGCCTTGCCATTCATCATCCAGCTGTCAACACAAATCAAATCGCTGAGCAGTTTGCTTGCTGTAACAATTAGTAACTGTTGTTGCTGTTGGCCTATTTCACATGGGTGTGTATAGAATTATTGGCAGCATTCATTATTAACCTCTAGAAGTCTAAGCCTTTGAGGGGGTGCATACTTCCCTCAACTTCCATTAATTTGTACCTTCAGACTAGTCCCTTTCCACATTGGGGTCATATTTGTTTAAAGGCCAAACCGTTGGGACGCTACTGAGGTTTTCATGAGAAGACCAATTGTCTCATGGTCTGACAAACACCGCTATAGCTCGGTCACCTTCCGCCGCAGATGCGGATGGCCGATATACACTGTAGGCGGATGTGGTGGATTGAGACGCAGCCCATTCAAGATATCTAGCTTAAACTGATGGATTTTGAGATTATGTTACTTGCATGGGTGCATCAAGAGACTTAAGGATTAATTGGCCATCATAATAACACCGTTTTAAGTAGTTATCACTTTTACATTTCTCTTTTTCATAGACAAGCCTGTTTTCAAACTATTGACTCACTAAAAAGTTTAATACATGGTTTTAAATACAAGGACATAGATTAGATTAGGGACTGCTTCTACATCCAACATTAGTAGTGTGGTAGAAGGCGTCCCCATAGGAATATATTGTAGCACAGGGGTCGGCAGCAGGCAAGTCAATAATAATTGTGGGGGGGTGGGGGATTAGTTTTTAGGTAAAAAAAAAGATTTTAAAATCAACAGGAATTCACGGCTGAATCTAGCTATCTACCCCTGCTGTAGCAGCTGCTAAACTACTGGATCTAGCTGTCTACAACTGCTGTAGCAGCTGCTAAACTACTGGATCTAGCTGTCTACCCCTGCTGTAGCAGCTGCTAAACTACTGAATCTAGCTGCCTACCCCTGCTGTAGCAGCTGCTAAACTACTGGATCTAGCTGTCTACCCCTGCTGTAGCAGCTGCTAAACTACTGGATCTAGCTGTCTACCCCTGCTGTAGCAGCTGCTAAACTACTGAATCTAGCTGTCTACCCCCTGTAGCAGCTGCTAAACTACTGGATCTAGCTGTCTACCCCTGCTGTAGCAGCTGCTAAACTACTGAATCTAGCTGCCTACCCCTGCTGTAGCAGCTGCTAAACTACTGGATCTAGCTGTCTACCCCTGCTGTAGCAGCTGCTAAACTACTTCTTCACCTCTGCCTTTCTATCTTGTTGTCATTCCAGCCAGGCAAGAGTGAGTCATTCCAGCCAGGCAGAGTGAGTCATCCCAGACGCTATCACCACAGAGAACCAGGTTAGGAAGTAATGACTCAGCAATACTATGAGGAAGTTTGCAAGTATGCCCTTAAAAAAAAATAAAGATTAAAGAACCAAACGGCACACTATTGGGATAGGTCAAGAAAAATGTCTTTGTTCACCTATCAGGTCACACTAAGTGACCTTCTGAAAAGGGTAGATAGAAAAAGCAGATACAGATGCAATCCATTATCAATGTGTTATCATGTTACACCTGATCATCTTGGTCTCGAGTTTTACAGTCTTCAAGTAGTCTTACGACAGTCAACCATTACAGAGCAAATCCTGGTAATATAGCTCCCTCTGGCGGCGACAGGTTAACCATTGAAACAATACACAATCAAACCAAACCAGAGCCAGTGGAGGATGGTCCAAGTAGAACAGGTAGATTGGAGCTCATGGACCACCCCTCCAGAGCGTTTGACAATATCAGGAAACATAAAATGATATTTGAGACATATTGAACGTATTTATTGAAAAGGACTGAAATTCCAGTTTAACTACTGTACAGTGTAGCTACACAGTTCTAAGTGACTCTTTTTGAAACCTTAAAACAGAGAAATACAAAACAGTTATTCAGTACTCATGAGCAAAACAAAATGGGGTCCAGCAGCAAAGGTTCCTACAGTAGAGAATACTTACAGTAAACACACCTGACTTGACAATATAAGAACCCAGTCTGCATCTGAAATGGAACCCTATAGTACATCGTTGTTTTACCAGGGCCCATAGAGGTCTGGTCAAAAGTAGTGCACTATATATGGAATAGGGTGCCATTTCAGACGCACACTCAGTGTCCATATGGAGCTCAACACGTATGAGTGAAACACTGTTTTAATACTGTATTGTATAATAAAAATAACGCAAACCAAATCGGAGGCAAATGCATAGGAAAACATGATTGATCTCAGTCGGAACTCACTGTGCAGTGTTCGCTACCCAATTCATAGTCTCATCCCCAGCCTTCATGTGAGCATTGGACTGAAATCAATAAGCTAAAAAAATAATCAGAAAATATGTTTTATTGTATGACTCTTATCAGTGTTAAAATGACAGAAAGTGTTTTATTATTAAACACTTATCCGGGTTAAAATAACTGAAAAGGTTCTGACGCTTAATTATCAGCTGTTGTTGCTACGTGCATGAACAGGTGACAGAGAGTAGTTGTATGACTTGCTCTAGACATAGACCCACTCAGGAGTAGCCAGGTCTCAGATCTGTTTGTGCTGTATAGCCAACTCCACAACTACCATAGGCTATACAGCACAAACAGAGCTGAGACCAGGCTTACTCAACAGGGACTTAAGCCTGAAATGCGCTTGTATAAATGATGTGAAGATACCGTACAGGGTTTCCAGTGTGGTGTGGTCCAAAAGACAGCAGAACATACTGGCACATAGACCAGTGACGACATTTTTGTCCATGCATTATCTAACACACGTAACGTTACTGTACGTGCACACACAGGAGTATTTCAAGGTGGGGCTTGTCACAGGTGTACTGTACAGCCATTGTACTCTATACAGCTCCCTCCGTTGTATTTCACTAGTTCTTTTTTTTCTTTCAAGAAATCAGGGCGGTCTTGACGTTTTGTGTTGGCGGGAGATTGTGGCATTGTTTCTGCGCCGGTGGTTGTGTTTTGGCCAGGTCACGTCTCAACCTTGGTCCTGGTAGTGTGGACAGTCTTCACCACCTTAGCGCTGCTCTTCACATCCTGCTCTATGATCTCGGAGAGCAGGGTGTCTTTGGATCCGTGCTTCTTCTGGAAAACGCACAACAAACGCACCGATGTCAGTGCTGGGAGATGAGTAAACTGACTGGAGGATCTGGTAACAAAATCTGTACTTTAGACAGGTAGCACTGCCATTCAAAGGAAAGGAAGCGCTCGCCTATGCGCTTGTAAAAGTATAACTTTTATTCATTCCTAACGTGCCTGCCTCACAGCCTTTGTCAGAGGTAGTACGTGTGGCACTGACCACAGCAAAAGGTGTCTGACTGACCTGAGAGGGGGTGGAGCTGGAACCTGGGATGTCTGCTGTTCGTGTCACAGGTAATGGGGGCACAAGATCTGTCCGGGCGCTGTGGAGTGGGTAGGGATGTATTAGATCTTGGAAGACATAAACAGGATAAAACTTGAATCATATGATACAGTACATATTATTTATAAAGCGTACTGTCACTCCCACTATCATGTTTAAAGATGCTGAACAATACAGGAAAGAACCATCAGCATCAAGTGTCAGCACAATAAAGAAACTAAGGTCGTGGCCCGAGATTCAATTCGAGGCGTGTTGCAGCGTGCTAGACATTTTTAAAGGTCACTTCCAATTGGGCAGTCATTTGCAGCGTTTACCGTGAATGCGATCTCCGCGAACGTCGGTAATGGCCTTTTCCGCATTTGTACGCAGCCCTCTATAACGCGCTTCGGATTGAATCCCACCCGAGATACATTTCTAGTGAGACTCTGCACAGTGAAAAACCATACAATCTGGCCTGAGACCAGTTTAGACTCACTTGACCTCAGAGAGCACGGATCTCTCCCCTTCGGAGCACTGGGAGCGCCGGTACTGACGGAAGCTCCGGGGAGAATGAGAGTGCCGGATTTTTATTGGGTCTCCTTGGGTTCTGGATGGAAGGGATGAACATACACATGAACATAATCATGTGTAGACCAGTAGGCATACCTCTTATTTAGCCTAGGGATATAAGGCCTCTCTATACTGAATCCATCAACTTCAGAGGCGGTGAGACAGTGGTCTGTCTGGAGCACAATGCATCTCTACAGGATGGACGACTATGAAAATACGATTCAATAATTCACACATGAGCCTAGCTTTGAATCTCTTATTTTCTTATCCAGGTGCAGATGAAGACCCCCTACCCCAACGTATTGACTCAGCATGATCAATTCATAACTATCTGTGATTATCCTTTAGGCCATTTTTTCATCCTTATCGATCTAATCTTATGAGGCAGGGAGGAGCAGTTACTCACTCCACTTTCTTGTAGGGGATCTCCTTCAGCTGATCCTCTGTGAGGTCTGGAGCAGGGTCCACCAGCTCCTTCCTATAGGGATAAGACCACCAGGACATGCTATTTCTCTCTTCCCATAACCCTAGAGACAACGCTGTTTCAACAACCTTTGAAGGCTGTGCAAGTACACATTTTTCAATAGTATACACTTTATAAATAGTTTTTGAAGGCTTAGTCAAGTTATTGCAGTGTTACACATTTCACTTTCCATAACACATGATAAAAGGTCAATTTCTAGAAGACCACTGTTGAACTTCATAACTGGAGTCATGGGACTTACTGGATGTGCTTCCACAGTTGTTCCTTAGCCTGCACGTCTGGACTCCGCCTGGAAGACGTCCCAGAATTATAGGGGTTAATAGTTGAAGGGTTATTTATAAGAGGGGCCATCTGACAGGGAGGTTGTATTGAAATGAATGGACATTATTCTCTGTGTCTTGGAATTGAGGTGGTACCCAATAATGTTGTATCTAAGAGCTTAAATCATTTCCCCAGGTCGGGTCTGAGGTGGGGGTCTCTGGAGCAGGGAGGAGAGGGAAGGAGGGTTTGTGTGTGTACTTGACGTGTGTGAGTGTGTGGTGTAGTCTGTGTAACTCACGATCGAGAGCGGTGTCGTGAGCGGCGGTGGTTTGGGTCGTTCTGAGACCTCTCCTTCTGACGGCGGAGCACAGCTTCCCACTGAGGACCCGAGTCCACCATCTCATTCTCTTGACGAGACCTGGAAGATAAATTAGATTAGTTGTACGAGTTATTATCCAGTAGAACCGTGTTACACTGAAAATACAAAACGAGGCTATCTACACGATAGACCTGAAGAATGATGCACTACAACCTCATCCCATCTGCACAGACAAACACAGAGATGACAGTACGGTTGGAACTTGCAACTACTATGACACATGATCCATCTAACACTACCCCCGGTGACCTCGCCAACCCATACATTACATACATCACAATTTGCACTGTCACAACAGGTTTCCATGAAATATACTCTTTCATTTTCTTCCTAGTTCGTTTCGCTGTGTCATGCGCTGAGATATTTAGACGGTCTATAGTGCGTCGTATGAGCCGGCTAGGGGGCCATTGTGGGCATACAATATGATATAGCTGTTCAATAAGATATGGTATCATTCAGACAACAATAGCAGCCTGATAATATGCTTTATCTCTTCAAATTTACAACGTCCACTACAGACACTGGCTTAGGAAAATAGTTGTCTTGGGAGCAATTCCACCATGTACAACATATGAGGGTGAAGTAGAAGTAGTTTACTATAGAGCTTTGTATATGTAATATCCACTTGTAGGAAGCACAGTGACATCACTCACCGGTTCCTCTTTTTACGATGATCCCGGGTGGAGTTCTCAGACTCGCTGCCACTACTGGTGTTGCCACGGGAACGTGACCTGCAGGTGGGAAGCGGTGAATAAAACAGGGTTAAACGTTGACCAGGAGAAAGAGAAGGAGATGGAAGATTGTTTGTGTACAACCTTTTCGGGGAGAGAGAGGACAAAAGTGTGTGGGAGAGGGGCATGAGTGAGAAAGTTAACGCTTACTTTTACAGAAATGACTCCAGGACTAGTGTAACTACTGACAAACAGAACCACACAATGAGTCAATTGTTATCTGTGTACAATTGGGATGGTGGACATAAAAAATACAGCACATCAACGACCATGTGGGCTGGTCACTGGGTTTCCACTCGTCTAACTCATCAAGTCAATGTGTATGTAAAGATTTATTTAGTTGGAAACAGGACAGAGGTCGAGAATTTAAGAATGGACTATTTAGTTGTGTAAGTTAACTATACCTTCTCCTCTGCTGTTTGTTCTGCTGCTGGGGATCTGTTGGATCACTGGCCTGGCCTTTCCTGAGGGGCCAGATCACAGAAGTGTCACCATCATGTTTACTGTTATATTATTTTCACTGTGTCACTGTCATGTTGTTACTATTAGACATCAGAGGAGTGCCACTGTCATGCTACAACTACTATTAAAGGATGGTTTTACGAGTTTGACATGTTTTAACAATCATAAACATTCCTGACTCTGACATAAAAGTGAGAGCATCTATCCAACCATGCTTTATGCTAATCATCAATATCTATTTTTTTCAAAGAGACTACTCCATCGCACACTCCGGGCAATCTGATTCACCGTTTCTACCCAGAAACTCTGCATCTCTGCCGCACAACAGACAGACCAGACCAACCTTTATGAATCATCATATTACATTTTATTTGATTACTACAATGGCCTATACAAACATAGTACTATGCCCTTTTCAATAGCTTCAATACAGTATTGTCACATTTACATGGCAATTTAAACAATGTCTTCACAATCTTTTTTGTAATTAACTGCTTGTATAGGAACAATTTAACAGCTATTACAAGGTTAAAATGTTACGTTATACCCATACACACAATATTGTGCGTAACGCAATCGGACAGTTCCACATGACACCACTAGAAGGCAACATTATCTCATAGATGTAGCAAAGATTTTTATAACTAACCCAAGACAGACCACAGTCTGTCGTTTCCAATGGGAACAAATGAGTCATAGTGGGCAGAGTCAAGCACAAGCTAGCAAGATCCTATTGGCGCGTTCTAGCTAATATTTGCATGTTTCGGTTAGGTTCATGTTTCGGACTCTGTGCACTGCACGTGTGCAATACCTAAATTCGCCTTTGCACTCCTTCTAAACAACACAATTTTTTCAAACTTTACCCTATAGTTTTAAGAACAGAACTTTATTCAGATCAAATATTTAATTGATGAGAACATTTGCAGAATGTTCGGCCAAAATCCATCTCGTTGCATCTTCTCCCACTGCCAGCCACTGGGCTTCCTCTCACTACCATATTTGGTAGTGAGTGGAAACGCCAAACGGATGCTTCACATTTATCCGGTGGAATATCTGTCTGCATCTATGAATGTACTTTTCAACAGGGAAATGACTGAAGGAGCAACAGCAGCGGATGTATTCTTCGGTCCTGTCACTACCAGAGGGTCACTTTCTACCTGCAACAGGCACACCTACCTGGACACACCTGGTAAAGCTATGGATAGCCCATAAAGATGTCAGTTATTAAAAAAATCAAATCAAAATCAAATCAAATTTTATTTGTCACATACACATGGTTAGCAGATGTTAATGCGAGTGTAGGGAAATGCTTGTGCTTCTAGTTCCGACCATGCAGTAGTATCTAACAAGTAATCTAACAAATTCACAACAACTACCTTATACACACAAGAGTAAAGGAATGAATACGAGTATGTACATATAAATATATGGATGAGCGATGGCTGACCGGCGTAGGCAAGATGCAGTAGACAGTATAGTACAGTATATACATATGAGATGAGTAATGTAGGATATGTAAACATTATTTAAATGGCATCGTTTAAAATGGCTTTAAAATACATTTATTTCATCCAATTTTTAATTATTAAAGTGGCTAGAGATTTGAGTTGATGGCCGAACGGCATAGGCAAGATTCAGTAGATGGTATAGAGTACAGTGTATACATTTGATATGAGTAATGTCGAATATGTAAACATTATATACAAAAAAGTGACTAGTGATACATTTGTTACATCCAATTTCTATTATTTAAAGTGGCTAGAGATTTAAGTCAGTATGTTGGCAGCAGCCACTCAATGTTAGCGGTGGCTGTTTAACAGTCTGATGGCCTTGAGATAGAAGCTGTTTTTCAGTCTCTCGCTCCCAGCTTTGATGCACCTGTACTGACCTCGCCTTCTGGATGATAGCGGGGTGAACAGGCAGTGGCTCGGGTGGTTGTTGTCCTTGATGATCTTTTTGGCCTTCCTGTGACATCGGGTGGTGTAGGTGTCCTGGAGGGCAGGTAGTTTACCCCCGGTGATGCGTTGTGCAGTCCTCACTACCCTTTGGAGAGCCTTACGGTTGTGGGCGGAGCAGCTGCCGTACCAGGCGGTGATACAGCCCGACAGGATGCTCTCGATTGTGCATCTGTAGAAGTTTGTGAGTGTTTTTGGTGACAAGCCAAATTTCTTCAGCCTCCTGAGGTTGAAGAGGCGCTGTTGCGCCTTCTTCGCCACGCTGTCTGTGTGGGTGGACCATTTCAGTTTGTCCGTGATGTGTACGCCGAGGAACTTAACACTTTCCACCTTCTCCACTACTGTCCCGTCGATGTGGATATGGGGGTGCTCCCTCTGCTGTTTCCTGAAGTCTACGATCATCTCCTTAGTTTTGTTGACGTTGAGTGAGAGGTTGTTTTCCTGACACCACACTCCGAGGGCCCTCACCTCCTCCCTGTGCCGTCTCGTCGTTGTTGGTAATCAAGCCTACCACTGTAGTGCCGTCAGCAAACTTGATGATTGAGTTGGAGGCGTGCTTGGCCACGAAGTCATGGGTGAACAGGGAGTACAGGAGAGGGCTGAGAACGCACCCTTGTGGGGCCCCAGTGTTGAGGATCAGCGGGGTGGAGATGTTGTTTCCTACCCTCACCACCTGGGGCCGGCATGTCAGGAAGTCCAGGACCCAGTTGCACAGGGCTGGGTTGAGACCCAGGGTCTCAAGCTTAATGACGAGCTTGGAGGGTACTATGGTGTTTATATGCTGAGCTGTAGTCGATGAACAGCATTAGGTATTCCTCTTGTCCAGATGGGTTAGGGCAGTATGCAGTGTGATTGCAATTGCGTTGTCTGTGGACCTATTGGGACGGTAAGCAAATTGGAGTGGGTCCAGGGTGTCTGGCAGGATGGAGGTGATATGATCCTTGACTAGTCTCAAAGCACTTCATGATGACGGAAGTGAGTACTATGGGGCGATAGTCATTTAGCTCAGTTACCTTAGCTTTCTTGGGAACAGGAACAATGGTGGCCCTCTTGAAGCATGTGGGAACAGCAGACTGGGATAAGGATTGATTGAATATGTCCGTATACACCAGCCAGCTGGTCTGCGCATGCTCTGAGGACACGGCCAGGGATGCCATCTGGGCCGGCAGCCTTGCGAGGGTTAACACATTTAAATGTTTTACTCACGTTGACTGCGGTGAAGGTGAGCCCGCAGGTTTTGGTAGCGGGCCGTGTCGGTGGCACTGTATTGTCCTCAAAGCGAGCAAAGAAGTTGTTTAGTTTGTCTGGGAGCAGGACATTGTGGTCTGCGAAGGGGCAGGTTTTCTTTTTGTAGTCCGTGATTGACTGTAGACCCTGCCACATTCCTCTTGTGTCTGAGCGGTTGAATTGTGACTCTACTTTGTCTCTATATTGATGCTTAGCTTGTTTGATTGCCTTGTGGAGGGAATAGCTACACTGTTTGTATTCAGTCATGTTTCCGGTCGCCTTACCCTGGTTAAAAGCAGTGGTTTGCACTTTCAGTTTTGCTCGAATGCTGCCATCAATCCACGGTTTCTGTTTGGGGAAGGTTTAAATAGTTGGTATGGGTACAACATCACCGATGCACTTGCTAATAAATTCGCTCACCGAATCCGCGTATACATCAATGTTGTTGTCTGATGCTGTCCGGAACATATCCCAGTCCACGTGCTCGAGAAGCAGTCTTGCAGCGTGGAATCCGATTGGTCAGACCAACGTTGAACAGACCTGAGCACAGGCGTTTCATGTTTTAGTTTCTGTCTGTAGGCTGGTAGCAACAAAATGGAGGCATGGTCAGACTTGCCGAAAGGAGGGCGGAGAATAGCCTTGTATGCATCACGGAAATTAGAATAACAATGATCCAGGATTTTACCAGCCCGGTCGCACATATCTGATATGCTGATAACATTTAGGAGCCTTGTTTTCAGATTAGCCTTATTAAAATCCCCAGCCACAATAAATGCAGCCTCAGGATATGTGGTTTCCAGTTTACATAGAGTCCAATTAAGTTATTTCAGTGCCATCGATGTGTCAGCTTGAGGGGGGATATACACGGATGTGATTATAATCGAGGAGAATTCTCCTGGTAGATAATGCGGTCGGCATTTGATTGTAAGGAATTCTATGTCAGGTGAACAAAAGGACTTGAGTTCCTGTATGTTGTTATGATCACACCACGTCTTGTTAATCATAAGACACACACCCCGCCTCTTCTTCTTACCAGATAGATGTTTGTTTCTGTCGGCGCGATGCGTGGAGAAAACATGTGGCTGTACCGACTCAGATAACGTGTCCTGAGTGAGCCATGTTTCCGTGAAGCAAAGAACCTTGCAGTTGCCGATGTCTCTCTGGAAGGCAACTCTTGCTCGTATTTCGTGTACCTTGTTGTCCAGAGACTGGACATTGGCAAGTAGAATATGAGATGTGCCCGTCTACGGAGCCTGACCAGAAGACCTCCCCGTCTCCCCCTTCTCCTGCGCCGCCGTTGTTTTGAGTCGCCGGCTGGGATCCAGTCTATTGTCCTGGTTGGTGGACTAAACAGAGGATCCGCTTCGGGAAAGTCGTATTCCTGGTCGTAATGTTGGTAAGTTGACGTTGCTCTTATAGCCAATAGTTCCTCCCAGCTGTATGTAATAAAACATAAGATTTCCTGAGGTAACAATGCAAGAAATAATACATAAAAAAACTAAATACTGCATAGCTTCCTAAGAACGCGAAGCGAGGCGGCCATCTCTGTCGGCGCCAAACTATTATGGTTGACAGGTGAAATGTTATTGGCTAGGGCCTCAAAGTCTAAAGTACTAAGCTAACATATGGAATTGTTTTATGAAGGATCATTTAGCTTTTTGATTTCGAATTTTAGGACCCCTTTAGGTATAAAAATATATACACTACCGTTCAAAAGTTTGCGGTCACTTAGAAATGTCCTTGTTTTTTAAAGAAAAGCAAATTTTTTGTCCATTAATATCATTATTGATCAGAAATACAGTGTAGACATTTGTTAATGTTGTAAATTACTATTATAGCTGGAAACGGCAGATTCTTTTAATGAAATATCTACATAGGCGTACAGAGTCCCATTATCAGCAACCATCACTCCTGTGTTCCAATGGCACACTGTGTTAGCTAATCAAAGTTTATCATTTTAAAAGGATAATTGATCATTAGAAAACCCCTTTACAATTATGTTAGCACAGCTGAAAACTGATTAAAGAAGCAATAAAACTGTCCGCCTTTAGACCAGTTGAGTATCTGGAGCATCAGCATTTGTAGGTTCGATTACAGGCCTTAAAATGGCCAGAAACAAAGAACTTTCTTCTGAAACTCATCAGTCTATTCTTGTTCTGAGAAATGAAGGCTATTCCATGCGAGAAATTGCCAAGAAACTGAAGATCTCGTACAACGCTGTGTACTACTCCCTTCACAGAACACCGCAAACTGGCTCTAACCAGAATAGAAAGAAGAGTGGGAGGCCCCGGTGCACAACTGAGTAAGAGGACAACTACTTTAGAGTGTCTAGTTTGAGAAACAGACGCCTCACAAGTCGTCAACTAGCAGCTTCATTAAATAGTACCCGCAAAACACCAGTCTCAACGTCAACAGTGAAGAGGCGACTCCGGGATGCTGGCTTTTTAGGCAGAGTTGCAAAGAAAAAGCCATATCTCAGACTGGCAAATGAAAAGGAAAGATTATGATGGGCAAAGAACACAGACACTGGACAGAGGAAGATTGGAAAAAAGTGATATGGACAGACTAATCTAAGTTTGAGTAGTTCGAATCACAAAGAACATTCGTGAGATGCAGAAAAAATGAAAAGATGCTGGAGGAGTACTTGACAGCATCTGTCAAGCATGCTGGAGGCAATGTGATGGTCCGGGGGTGCTTTGGTGGTGGTATATTGGGGGATTTGTACAGAGTAAAAGGGTTCTTAAAGAAGGATGGCAACACCATTTTGCAACGCCATGCCATACCCTGTGGAACGGCACTTAATTCGAGCCAATTTCCTCTTACAACAGGACAATGACCCAAAGCACAGCTCCAAACTATGCAATAACTATTTAGGGAAGAAGCAGTCAGCTGGTATTCTGTCTATAATGGAGTGGCCAGCAGTCACCGGAATACGGTTTTGAAGGAAAGGGTTTTGTTAGAAGACCGACTTTCACGATGTCTCATGGTCTGAAGAACACTGCTGTAGCTTCCAAAGGCAGATGCGGAAGGACGCCATAGTCGGATGTGGTGGATTGAGATGCAGCCCATGCAAAGATATATCTCTAGCTTAAACTTAGATTGACGCACGGTTGCGTAAATAGGCGCTTAAGGATCAACCTGCGTTGGCCGTAGCAGATGTTTGAGGTGTAACTGAAGTATGAGCTGACAAATAGGTGAGCGGCTGCTCTTGTGTCAAACCATTCCCTTCCTTATTATCCCTGCCATGTCAGAAGTTTAAAGTGGCGCTAAAAAGTGTAGGCTAATGCATGCCTTCATGTTCATTTGGATGGGGTGACTTTATAGCCTGTATCAGTCTAATCGAGGTGTAGACAATAGACCACCACCTATTCGAGTGTTTGAACTTGTCACGCGGCTGCATGAACTTGTAACGCGGCTGCATGAACTTGTAGCGCGGCTGCGTGGGATTTGTCGGATTCGGGTGGTTTCGTTGCATCCAATGGCTTACAGAAGGAGCCGCTCGTGGATTTGACAGCTCTAATGCAGTTTCCCCTCCAACACTGCCAAAACAACATGATGAACATTTTACTGATAGAATCTAGCCCTAGGTGAAGGGGACACACCTCTACCAGCACAGGGTACACCTGGACAATTTATGGACAGTTCATACCAGTGTCAGCTAAGGTATTGGGAGGAGAGGTGAGATGGGTTGACAGGTGAAAAGGACAAATGTGAGGAGTACACACCTGCGTCTGTTCTGGGATGGCTCGTTCTCGCTGCCTCCGGACGGGGTGCGTCCACGCGCCGTGGGGAATTTAGGTGACTTTGTTCGCTCGTTGGCCGTGTTGTACAGTCCACTTGGGAGAAAAACAAGGCAGCTAGCTGTCGATTCTACTGAACATACATTGAGCTGTAGGATGAAACTAACTTGTGGTCTGTTGCACAAACAACGACCTACACAGTACAGTCTTTAGTGTGAATGAAGAAATCCTACCTATGCAGACAACAACAGCATTCCTGTCCACCTAGCCACATTGACACAGATATGCCAGGATGATGACATCATAGCCTCAGAGGATAAAGCTAAATGCCAAGGGTAGCAGGTCGCAACACTGGCTGCTCCTAAGTGACCCCAGGCTTCACACACACACATCCTGTCCGCATTCATTCGCTTCAGATAAGGCCCCTCTAAGGCCCCTCCGACACACAGTTACGCAAGCACGCACGCTGGAACGCACACACGCACACACAGACACACAAAACACACAGCCCGTACGAACAGAGCACAAATCAATATGTAGATTAAATCATGTTGAAACCAGCGTATTGAAATGCAAATGGCCCTAGATAATACTTCATTATAATAGCCTGGTCCCAGATCTGTATGTGCCGTCTTGCCAACTCCTATGGTCATTGTTTTGTTTGGCCCATGACAATGACTATAGTGTTTGGCAAGACAGCATGAATCGATCTGGGACCAGGTTATACTGTGAACTGGAGGAGACATATATAAACAAAAATGTGTCTTGTCACTGGGCTCTCACACACTGCTTCCAGTAGTGTACTTCATGAATCAGTTGGAGTGTGTACTATGTTTAGTCTCCTTCACTACTGGAGGGCCATGTTCTGTTCCTCCGTTGTTGTCAACGGAGGATGTGTGTGTGTATACATGCGTAATCCATTAAATAGAATTAATGTATGTAACACACATAACACAGACAGTATTAGGGATGATTAGTCTATAAGACAACAGTGTAAATTGAAACATATTAGACTAGACCGATCCATCCCAGAGCAGGGACTCCAATCAGACAGTACTGTACCTTTGTGGGGCGTTCTCATCCCATGGTGCATTGGGCTTCCCTCGCTGTTCCTCTGGGCCACCGTTCTCCACCTTGGTTACTTTGGATCTAAAGATAAACAAACAGGTAAACAAAGTATTTTGTCTGGGCTAAGCATTTTTCTGAAGAGCTGTCACTTTATACTGGTAAAGCATTCTCAATCCCCACTCAACTTCTCTTCTCTCTTTCCATCTCTGTTTATATCGCTTCCTCCATTTGGTCCAAACTTACTGCCTCTCTCGTTTGTACACTATTTTCTACATGTCTTGCCCATATCTGATACCTCTTCACAGGCGACAGTGCTATAGCCTTAGCCGTTCCTTCTTTTTCCGAATTCTCCGTCTTTGTGTTTGACCGATTCCCATTGTTCAGTCCTAGAAGGAAAAGAGATGTTCAGTAAGGTTGAATACTGAACCAATTTGCCTCTCTCTTCCCATTGTTTCAATACTAGAACAATCTCAGCTCGTAACTACGTGAGGCATGGTAGCCTTCCTATGAAGGGCTCAGATTTATTGAATTACACACAGCTTGGTCTATTTTTGAGCCCTGCAGTTGTAATTATAGAGAGTTCAATCACTGAATGTGTCCGAGAGATTACTCTCCCACTGCACACAGTGAAAACAACAATGCTAAATCGAGCACGTTATACCAGCATACTGTGCGCCTGTCTGTGTGAACTGCTGAAGTGAATATAATAGAATTAGCTAATTGAAGCCCTGTGTTGTTCCTGATGGGGGAACAGGAGGAGGAAGTGAATACTAAACTTACTGTGACTGAGACTCAACTAAGCTGCTTTACACCTGGCATAAGAGGAACTGTCATTAGGAACCTGAGAGGCTCTGTGTCAGTAGGGGAAGTGTATTGTGGCTATGTATGATGTGTGGCATTAGTTACCATTGATACGTAACCCTTGTCTTAGTGACATTGTGCTTGGTAGGTGTTGTGTCGTGTGTCTGTAGATGGTATGTATGCTTTAGGTATGCTGCATATCCAGCTGACCTGTGGTCTGCGGTGGTCTCTTGGGGTAGGTCTTGCTGCGGGTCCTGACCACCTGCAGGTCTGGCCGGGGCAGGCTGATAGACGGATCCCTGCCCATCTGCATAGCTGTCTTACCACTGTAGGGAAAGAGAGAGAGACACACATGCATACACACACACACACACACACACAGTTGTTTACTCATCTTGTCTTTTCAGGGTTTGAGGGGCAGATGTTCCTGGCCAGTCAAGTTCTTCTGTGAGACAGAGTTGATCTGGTCTTGACCTTTCATATGTCAAACTCTTTTGTCAGGCACACAGTGACAGTGATACACAGTCTGATTCAATAGAGGTGTTGAAGAGCAACATGAACATAGAAAACACAGCCACAGTTGTGACTGAAGTGACCTTAAACCTAGAAGAGGTCAGTAGTAGATCATGTATAAATATTGCAGAAAACTGAAACTGGTGAATAAAACAATCACTGGTGTACAGAGTGGCAGTCTTCTCTGAGCAGATACAGGAAGTGGACAACAGAATGAAGACAAAGGAGAGATGGGATGTTGTGTGATCTCTGAATTATTCAGGTCTTCCACTTGTCTGTGGTGTCTCACACACACACACACACACACACACACACCCACACCCACACAGTCTCTCTGTCTGTTGAACACTGTATCCCCCTTTAGCTCCTCTACTAAAACAGTCTCCATTATTCATGAGGTTGTGGATTCTAGAATGAATACATGCTGGGAGAAGTTCTCTAGGATTTACCTACACCCCGCTTTGCCAACCAAAATGATGGGCAGAGAAAAATGCTATAATATTTCTATGTATAATGTATACCTTTTGTGTGGACTTCCATCGTACAGATTATAGAAATGCATTATATTCTATACAGTTTCTACAATACTTTTCATACATAGCTAACTACATTTGAAGGGAATAAAGAATAGAGGTTCTCTCACCTGTATCGATGTTTAGATCCCAGGGAACCAAATTTGGATAGTTTTCTGGTCAGTGTGTTGGAATCATTTTCTGGCATTCTAGAAAAAGCAGTCAACAACAATGGAGAGCAGGCCTAGATGAAGAATTCAAAACGAATGTACTTCCACTAAAGTCTCATACGGTGTGCACATTTCTACAGTACATGATTCCACAGGAAATAATGCATTTTCTTTCTGAATTTAGAATGTGACTAACCCATGTTAAAGAGGATTAAATGCTCAGGCTGAAAGGAAAATGAAAAAATTGTGTCTTTCACGGTGACCGGCGATGCGTGCTTAAATTCTGAATTCACTTTGTACTTTTTATTAATTTTAAGAAAAAGAAGCGAACTCAATTGCTGCCATATATATATATATATAAAAGCAGTTCTCTTGTTCTGATCATTGCATTAATGGCTGCTTGAACACCACTAAGAGCTTTTGGGCTTCATTAAAATTCAAAACTCTGAGTCGGAGAGAGTGAGTGTGTCTGGTACTATTGGTACATTACTCCATTACCATACAGATGTAAAGCAAAAGACCATTATGAAAGTCTCTCACCCAGCCATGTGTTATTAACACAACCATCACCACTACAGCATTGAGCTAAGGCCTCTCTCAAAACCAACACCACTTTAATACACCACTACCACTATGGCCTCACTCACAGGGCTCAGTAACACTTCAGATAACTCAAGTCACTGTTGAAAAACGCTTAGATGGAAGGATAGATGGAGAAAAAGTACTGAAATAGGTATATGTAGTCAGCACACCCAACCAGAAGCTAAAATTAACCTGTTTTCCCTCTTCTCATTGTTTTTCTCACTCTTTCTTCAGGTGTCTATAAGGGCTTGTATAATATATCCACTCACATTAAAACTGCAGCATATACCTGCCTATTTTCATCTGATGGATTATGCCCACTTCTCCCACCGTCATTTCATAGTCCCATCACAGCATAACACATTCTCTCCCATTCTCTCATCCCCCCCCCCCCCAGGGGACTATAAGTCCCCTCCCCTCCTCTCTACCTGTCAGCTCCAGGTCTGTCAGTGGCACAGGGACCCAGCAGACTGCAGGGTTCACACGCGGATTAAACAGTGTAAAGCCAGAGCCTCAAGCGCCTTGCTGCCTCTCCTGCTCTTTAGGGCACAGTCAGTGTACGTCTGCTCTCATTAGGCCAACGCGCGCGCACACTCACAAGGGACCGCACTGAGCTGCGCTGCCAGACAGAGGCCTTGTTCACTTTGATTAAGGACTGAGGGACTCTGGGATCTTCATGTTAAGAGGTATGGGATAGTGTTGTTTCTACCTGAGGGGATAACAGAGAAGGGCTTTTTGTTGGAATTAGTGTGGGTGATCGTGTTGTAGATAAAAGGGACCATAGATAGTTTGGGGTTTTACCTGTGGAACGTGGTAGAGATTCTAACTGAAAAGTTACAATAGTGTTGGTACAGTAAACTGTAGTATTTGCCTACGACAGTATGTGTGTGTGTGTGTGTGAATGCGTGCGTCTGCCGTTTTTTTTACCTAAAGAAAGTGTGGTGTTCTACGCAGCACTTCCACAGATGTTTACAGGCCGTCTTATTGGGTGCCTCGAAGAAGAACGACGTCTCTGTACACTGCAAATAAACAACAACAATCTCTCATACAAATCAACAAACAAACAAATGACACAAATCACATTCATCAGCTAAACCAAGAAGATATATTTAGAAGTATATCATAACCGGAGCCATTTCATCATTAATTCTGAAAACAACATCATTGTGATGGCGTTTGGCGGTGGAGGAAAGGACACGTGTCTAAATGTACCATTAAATGTGTTCTCTCTAAGTGTTTATGTAAATTAACAGGTAGTGTGTAATCTCTCAACCTAGATTGGATGTCTGTGTTGGGTCATTAGGCAAATGGATATCACTGTAGAGAGAGGACAACTCACACTCTCTAGACTCCCCTACAGCTAGTCTCAGAGACGAGGTAGCTACTGTAAGCCCATAGGTCTCCTATATTCCAATGGAGCTCCGTTCTGAGCTGCTCTGATTTGATCAATAATGGGGTTATCATGGGTCTCTGCTCCAAGGCCTCTCTATTCACGGCTTAATGGTTGAATAAAGTACACCATATCAATCAGCAAGACTCACAGGTCTCAATGAGTCTAACTATCTCAACAGAGACAAGAGAAATATGGTTCTGCTTTAGTGATATATGAAGGTGTAGGCCACACTACTTCAGTTTTTCCATCACTTTGAAAATTATCAAAAACTCCTCCCAAAAATGTACTTAGAAAATTCCCCAAAGACCCGAAAAGTTCAGCATGAAGCTGGATTTGTTTCGAGGAAGTTAAGTTTGTGTGAATTGTCTATCTTTTCTCATTTGCACCTGTGAAGTGAGCATCAGTGAAGATGGGAGATTCAAGGCTGAACTGTCACATTTCTTTAATTCCTCTCCTTACATCCTCCTGATGTTTATGTCGAAACATCTCAAGATCAAACACACAGTGGATCTTTCAAGGTTTCACATGGGAGTACTGCAGATACTCCTGGGAACATTGTCAGTTTTATACCTCATAATAAGGTCTGATATGGGGAATATGAGGCTTTCCACACCTGTGATTTCCAAACAAATGGGTTTTGATTCATTCAGTAATTACGAGTTAGCTAGTGTGAATGATCTCACATTATTGAGTTTATGAAACATGCCAAAATTACTTGAAGAATCACAAACAAAGCCAAGGTAAAAATACAGTACATAACTTCACAAAACATTCCTTATGCAGATAATTACTGAAAGATAATAACTGGCGACTTACATCTTTTCCAACAACTCGAAGCTCAAATTGTGTTTCCTTAAAATGCACTTTAGTTATCCTTGGCCTGAAACGATAAATGTAAACAAACAGATGAGGTGCACTGTAAAAATGAAGGGTTTAACAAGGGTTCTTCTAAGATCCTCAAAGTTCTTTGAAGAACCTTAAGGTTCTTGGCACTGAAAATTGCCCCCAAAAGGTTCTTCCAAGAAGGAGGTGGGGTTCATCAAGGAACCTCCTCAGTTCGTGGGGGTTCTTGCAGGAACCAAACTGCCCAACTGAAACATTTTGATTTGAATTTGAAAGGACATCAGGTGCAGGCACTTGAATAAAAAAATGTAAAGGTCTCCTCAATTTAAGGGAAGGTTTGTCCCTAATATGATCTAAATAGAAATTGTTTTAGGATGAAACCATCTATCTTTTGATATTTGTGCACATCTTTCTAAAACAGAAAACGGATTCAATGGACATCAATCAACAAAGAGATAAGAATATGTAGGCTATAAGAATATGTTGAAGGCTAGCTGGATTGGTTGCAGATGACTGAACTGCTCAATTTTGTGTCTGTAGGTATACAGACGAAGAGGCATACAATCACATGTACCATCCTCCTCCCTTTAATGAAAATCCCATAGGCCTCTACATTATGGACAAGGTATGTATATGAAAACCATTATCAAAAGTAAAAAAAAAAATCATTCCCATTTACCACAAAAACCATGGTATGAATACTGTCGTGTGCATGTTTTCTTAATCATCTGTATAATTACTATTTTTGGATTCACAGACCTCCCTACACCTCTGATGAATATAACAGGAAACATGTTCGATCACCATGCACTGCAAAATCATTCTAGCTATTGATATGGAGAACGTCAACACGCCAGAGGATATACCCATTGGACTGCTGGGAGTTTACGTCATATTTAGATTTTATTCTCCTTTGTCACTAAAATCATTAACACTGACAACAAAAATATTGTGTTTTTGTTATGCGTATTATTATTCATAATATGGGGGTTTCAATTTGAAGAACCCCTAAAGGATACTCCAGGAACCTTTTCTTTTTAGTGTGTATTGTACTCAAGGTTATGATAGCAAATTAAAGTGGATGATTCTCATGAAATACTGCCACAAAACAATACCTACCAGAAATACTTCCCAACTTGTGTTTTGTTTTTGTAAACAACAACTCCAATAGGTGTCAGCCCCAGGAAGTATTCAGACTGATTCTCTCCCTGCAAAACACCACAATAACAGGTATTATACCAAACACTATTTACATAATAAGTGCCAACCAGAAATAACACACAGTAAGGATACTAAAGTACGTGTCTAAGGAAAAAAGTCCTCACAGCACCCAGAACCAAATGGTAAGGCTGCCATCAGAGAAATAGTAAGGAACATGATCAAGGCAAGGTGATTGTGATAAACCACAGAATACAGCTCTAACAAGCATCTCCGTCTTCTCCACAGTCAGCGAGTCCAGCTCCTACTTACGAACACAGGGTGAAGGTCGACTCCATACATATCCAGTGCTTTAGCGATTCCTAAATAATTGGCTTCCGCCTCGGAGGGAACCTGACCCCTGAAACACAGAGATGTTATCTTGTTAGCGAAGCATTAGGAAAGGCTTTACAGTCCATAGAAAAGCCCATAGAATGTAGTACTATCCAGTGTGTAGCTACAAGTATACATCGTGTAACATGATCTAGAACACATCTACAAGTACACATAGTGTAATATTATCTAGTGTACAATGACAAGTAGTGTACAATAGAGACTACATCATTGGTCTAGTTGCTTCTATCTATTCCAAAGCTACGGGTTTAGAAACAGCCAAGGTGAAAAATGTATAAAAAGTTAATATATATTGCATTGTAATTCACTCCTGGTGACACTAATACTGGATTGATTGATAGTTGTTTAACTGTCGGGAATCCCCCAGTCTAATAAACAGTAAAGCTATCAGGATGATCTGCTTGACCTTGGGCAACAACAGAGGTCATTATCGGGAGTGTTTTAGAGAACTGTGGTGTGATCGTCCTCATGGACAGGTACAAGACAATGAGTTCACTCTGAAGAGGTGAGAATCACAAAGAGACAGTGCATACTACAAACTACAATGGCCACGGTGCCCGTGAGGTCGCCTAGGCAGAGAGCTCCTGTACATTTAGTAAATATAAATGTGAACTTTTTTATATTTTTGATCAATCTCTGTTTTCATCACACAAATATGGTCTTCAATGTCAAAGTTACAGGACTTTGATGTTAAATCTGTTTGTTTGCCTTGGCTAGCTAGCAAGCTGGATGGCTAATGTTGCCATTTAAATAAGGTAGCAGCGGCAGATTTTTGTTTCACCTGCCGGTTGGAAGGTGGAGACTGTGGTGTCTGAGATGTCAGAGAGGAAGAGGGTCTGTTCCTGACCACTGCTGAGGTGTGGTTGATTTTCTGGTGCTTTACAGCAGCCAAAGCATCACCCATGTGGATGCTACACTCTCTGCAATGGAGGATCAGCTACCTACAGAGGAGCAGTTACTATGGAGGAACTGGGAACGTTGGACAAAGCGATGGGCCCTGATGAAGAGCTCCTGGCGTGTCTGACAGACTGACTTTCTCCCTGGCTGTACTGTACCATCTGCGCCCTCCACTCAAGCCATACTGACTTTTCCAAACTGCCTCAACTCCACTAGTTTTCCATCTTTACTTTGTTGTTCATTGATTATGTATTTTGTTAACAAGAGGACCAGAATGGAAATACGTTTCTAAACTTGTTTCTGTTATCCTAGTTTTTTTTGTTGTCAAATAAATCATATCATAATCACTGAGTGTACAAGACATTAGGAACACCTGATCTTTCCATGACATAGACTGTCCAGGTGAATCCAGGTGAAAGATACTGTATGATCCTTTATTGATGTCACTTGTTAAATCCATCAGTCTAGATGCATTTTCTATAGGATTGAGGTCAGGGCTTTGTGATGGCCACTCCAATACCTTCTTTGTTGTCCTTAAGCCATTTTGCCACAACTTTGGAAGTATGCTTTGGGTCATTGTCCATTTGGAAGACCCATTTGCGACCAAGCTTTAACTTCCTGACTGGTGTCTTGAGATGTTGCTTCAATATATCCACATAATTTTTCCTCCTCATGATACCATCTATTTTGTGAAGTGCACCTGTCCCTCCTGCAGCAAAGCACCCCCACAAAATGATGCTGCCACCCCCATGCTTCACGGTTGGATGGTGTTCTTCGGCTTGCAAGCCTCCCCTTTTTACTCCAAACATGACGGTGGTCATTACGGCCAAACAGTTCTATTTTTGTTTCATCAGACCAGAGGACATTTCTCCAAAAAGTACAATCTTTGTCCCCATGTGCAGTTGCAAACCGTAGTCTGGCTTTTTTATGGCAGTTTTGGAGCAGTGGCTTCTTCCTTGCTGAGAGGACTTTCAGGTTATGTCGATATAGGACTCGTTTTACTGTGGATATAGATAATTTTGTACCGGTTTCTGCATCTTCACAAGGTCCTTTGCAGTAACTGGGATTGATTTGCACTTTTGTTTGGTGCGAAAAGTTGAGAGAATGCCAAGAGTGTGCAGTAAAGAAACCCCTACTGAAGGACACCAATAAGAAGAAGACTTGCTTGGGCCAAGAAACCCGAGCAATGGATATTAGACCGGTGGAAATCTGTCCTTTGGTCTGATGAGTCCAAATTGGAGATTTTTGGTTCCAACTAACGTGTCTTTGAGAGACGTGGTGTTGGTGAACGGTTGATCTCCGCATGTGTATTTCCCACTGTAAAGCATGGCGGAGGAGGTGTGATGGTGTGGGGCTGCTTTGCTGGTGACACTGTCTATGATTTATTTAGAATTCAAGGCACACTTAACCAGCATGGCTACCACAGCATTCTGCAGTGATACGCCATCCCATCTGGTTTGGGCTTAGTGGGACTACCATTTGTTTTTCAACAGGACAATGACCCAACACACCTCCAGGCTTTGTAAGGGCTATTTGACCAAGAAGGAGAGTGATGGAGTGCTGCATCAGATGACCTGCCCTCCACAATCCCCCGACCTCAATCAAATTGAGATGGTTTGGGATGAGTCGGACCGCAGAGTGAAAGAAAAGCAGCCAACATCTGCTCAGCATATGTGGGAACTCCTTCAAGACTGTTGGAAAAGCATTCCAGGTGAAGCTAGTTGAGAAAATGCCAAGAGTGAGCAAAGCTGTCATCAAGGCAAAGGGTGGCTATTTGACGAACTTCAAATATAAAATATACTTTGATTTGTTTAACACTTTTTTGGTTACTACATGATTCCATATGTGCCATTTCATAGTTTTGATGTCTTCACTATTATTCAACAATCTAGAAAATAGTAAAATAAAGAAAAACCCTTGAATGAGTAGGTGTTCTAAAACTTTTGACCGGTAGTGTTTAGTACAAGTAATCTTACGTGCCAGACTTAATATTCAGTGACAGACTTGTCTGATCCCACGAGACGACAATAAAATAATCTCAAAGGAACTAAAAACGTAACATAACATACTTTCCCCCCTCCTCATCTAATCAGTAATGGTTTTTCTATGTTCCTGAAATTCCATGTGAGATAATATTCAACTAAGTTGTGGTCTGGGTTACGTAACTTCTATTACTGATTAACTACAATCTCATAGAGAAAGGGTCGTGTTTAAAAACCAAAAGCATGCAGTCAAGGAAACCACAGCTATGAAGCAACTCCCTGTGGTTTTACGGTATGTTTATCGAGGGTGAAACATGTCCCAACAGCCAACTAAGTCTACCAAATATCTATGAATGTGGATGAAGGGTGATGGAATACCCAGGTCAATAAGGTGTACGTGTATGTATCATGAAGCCAACAGTCTAACCTCTGGACTATAAGCAGTGTGTCTGCAGTGTAAACTCTGGACTATAAGCAGTGTGTCTGCAGTGTAAGCTCTGGACTATAAGCAGTGTGTCTGCAGTGTAAACTCTGGACTATAAGCAGTGTGTCTGCAGTGTAAACTGGACTATAAGCAGCGTGTCTGCAGTGTAAACTCTGGACTATAAGCAGTGTGTCTGCAGTGTAAACTGGACTATAAGCAGTGTATCTGCAGTGTAAACTCTGGACTATAAGCAGTGTGTCTGCAGTATAAACTCTGGACTATAAGCAGTGTGTCTGCAGCATAAACTGGACTATAAGCAGTGTCTGCAGTGTAAACTCTGGCGTTGGTCAACTCTACACAGTATCCTGTGCTCTACATCTCCCTTCTTATGTTATGTTTGGAGTGGTGCAACCCCTCCCTTTCCTCCTGTCCTCTCCCCTCTCTGCTCTCCCCTCTCTCCTCTCCCCTCTCTGCTCTCCCCTCTCTGCTCTCGAGCCGTATCATTGATCTTCTGATCACACACATTAGCAACACAAAGACTCAGACTCATTCAAGCGTGACCCCTAGAGCTCCTCACACCTCTCCTCCTCCCCCTCTACCTCTTCTCCTTCCCAACGCTGAAGACACAATGTCACCCCGGAATTCCTTACGAGTCCATTATGTATTCTGTTCACATGTTCTTTATAGGTGGCCAGGGCCGAGGACTGGGTAGAGATGATTGCAGGTATAAATACGGCGGGTGGCGAACGGCTTGGAACGGGGGAGTTATTTACGGACACTCTGGGGTGGGCGGGGGGAGACGGGCGGGGACGGGTCTGCCAGGCTGTGTGTGTGTGTGTGTGTGTGGTTAGCCCTTTGTCTCTCCGACCTGGCCTGCATGCTGCCTGTGGAACAAATGGGACCGGGACCGCCTGGTATGACGAGGCAGGAATAGGAAGTGGAAGAGTGTCAGAGAGCAGCAGATATATGACAGGGGGTGTGCTGCTGGGTGCTTGGTGCTGACTACATAGCAGATCACAGCGAGGATGACATCCACAGGCTCTGGAGAGAACTAGGGCAGATACTCAGCCCGCTACGTCTGTCTCTCTGCATCTACTTCTCCCTCACCCTCTCTCCCTCTCTCCCACTCTTTATCTGAGTCCTGCTCCCTCTGTCTCTCTCTCTCTTCCACCTTCTGCCTCCTCTCTCTCTCTATTTCTGTCTCTCTGCATATAACTCTCCGCCCTTTTCTCCTGCTCCTTCTGTCTCCCTTTTCCTCCCTCTGTTTCACCTCGGTCCCTCCTTGTTTTCATATTTCAGTGTCTCTATGTCCCTCTCTCTCCCACTGTCTCTCTCTCTTCCTGAGTGCCACTCCCTCTGTCTATCTATTTCTCTCTTCCTCCTCCCCTGCGACTCCTCTGTTCTCACAACCTCTCTCTATGTCTATCTGCATCTTCTCCCACCTCTTCTCTCTCTCCACCTCTCTTTTGTCCCACTGCGCCTCTCTTTCTCTGACCAGTCAGTCAGATAGCAGTGGGAGGAAAGGAGGATGCATAGATGAACCCTCTAGTGGCCGATCTCCAATTAGCCCAGCCTGCTCCGCTGTCCTCTCTCCATGGGACACTTAGCTCACTGCGTAAATAACGACCGAGGCCTGAGCCTCATCAGCAGGCCAGAGGGCTGAGGCTCCCTCCAGTATTACAGTCTGTCTGCTGTGACAGACAGACAGAGAGAGAGAGAGAGAGAGAGAGAGAGAGAGAGAGAGAGAGAGAGAGAGAGAGAGAGAGAGAGAGAGAGAGAGAGAGAGAGAGAGAGAGAGAGAGAGAGAGAGAGAGAGAGAGAGGGAGAGAGCTGCTAGAGGAGCTAAGAGCCCAATGATGCTCAGTCTCTTAATCATTGATAGCTGCCTGAACCCTTTTCACATCTTCCTGTCTTTTCAGCAGCATTAAGAGGATGTATGATCATTGACTAACACCCTTCAGGACTTGGGGAGATTGTGTTGGTGTAATGTAGTGGACATTAGTGAAGAGGAGCTGGCTGTTTCTCGTGTTTTCACACTGAGATTAAACCACATAATCACTTCACTCAGTTCACTGTCACAATACCATGGACCATGCCACTGTTTGGAATACACAAGCAACAACGGAGAATGGATGGATGGATAACTGTGGTGTGCTATGGCCACATTCCGCTGGAAAAATGGGTTTATTCTCCAATGTATATGAATTCCTTCTAGAAAGATGGCTTCACTGAACTGACCAGATTCATATCATTACATTTTAATATGTGACGATCAAAAGATATTTCCCTCTTTTCAATTCAGTCTGTCAAGGATCAAAACAGAGCTGTCTGTCTGTCTGTATGTGTCTGCCTGTCTGTATGTGTCTGTCTGTCTGTGTCTGTCTGATTTATATTACCATGTAAATCACGCTATTGCCTGCGCTCTCACAATGAGGAGCGTGCTTTTGAGGGCAGACCAGTCATCACAACTGTAATCCATAACGTCCTGGCAGCACTGTGCAATCTGACCTAATACTAATGGGGGGGGTCTCTCTAGCTCTTATCATCAGGCCTCTGTTTTTTTCTTCTCTGTCACAGCTATGTCTGTCATCCCTTTACCCTTCAAAATCAAATCAAATTGTATTCGTCACATGCGTCGAATACAACAGGTGTAGTAGACCTTACGGTGAAATGCTTACTTACAAGCCCCCAACAATGCAACAAAGTAACAAATAAAAGTAACAGATAATTCAAGAGCAGCATTAAAATAACAATAGCGAGGCTATATACAGGGGGTACCGGTACAGAGTCAATGTGCGGGGGCACCGGTTAGTTGAGGTAATTGAGGTAATATGTACATGTAGGTAGAGTTATTAAAGTGACTATGCATAGATAATAACAGAGAGTAGCAGCAGCATGGGGGTAGAAGCTGTTTAGAAGCCGCTTGGACCTAGACTTGGCGCTCGGTACCGCTTGCCGTGCGGTAGCAGAGAGAACAGTCTATGACTAGGGTGGCTGGAGTCTTTGACAATTTTTAGGGCCTTCCTCTGACACCGCCTGGTATAGAGGTCCTGGATGACAGGAAGCTTGGCCCCGGTGATGTACTGGGTCGTACGCACTACCCTGTAGTGCCTTGTGGTCGGAGGCCGAGCAGTTGCCATACCAGGCAGTATACTTGCGTACTATTGTTTGTACAGATGAACGTGGTACCTTCAGGCGTTTGGCAATTGCTCCCAAGGATGAACCAGACTTGTGGAGGTCGCCAATTTATTTTCTGAGGTCTTGACTGATTTCTTTTGATTTTCACATGATGTCAAGCAAAGAGGCACTGAGTTTGAAGGTAGGCCCTGAAATACATCCACAGGTACACATCCAATTGACTCAAATTATGTCAATTAGCCTATCAGAAGCTACTAAAGCCATGACATAATTTTCTGGAATTTTACAAGCTGTTTGAAGGCACAGTCAACCTAATGTATGTAAACTTCTGACCCACTGGAATTGTGATACAGTGAATTATAAGTGAAATAATCTGTCTGTAAACAATTGTTGGAAAAATTACTTGTGTCATGCACAAAGTAGATGTCCTAACCGACTTGCCAAAACTATAGTTTGTTAACAAGAAATTGTGGAGTGGTTGAAAAACAAGTTTTAATGACTCCAACCTAAGTGTATGTAAACTTCCGACTTCAACTGGTATTTCTAAAAACCTGTTTTAGCATTGTCATTATCGGGTATTGTGTATAGATTGATGAGGATTTTCCATTTATTGAATCCATTTTAGAATAAGGCTATAACTAAACAAAACGTGGAAAAAGTCAAGGGGTCTGAATACTTTCCAAAGGCACTGTATATAAACATAGATATCAGTATGTCTATGTCAACAGTCTTGTTTTGAGAGCCAACAAAATGCTTCAGAACAGATAACTAAAGGACTCAACTGGGCTTTAGTATTACAGTGCCAGTACTAGCAAACAGTTACAGATAAAGTAGTCTCTGTTATATCTCAGCGAGTTCTAAATGCTTTCTGAGAAATGATTAGATCAGATGCTGTAGATAGTCCAATCCCTTATGAGACAGAAATAATACACCACCAGAGACTGACTGCATACCCCAGCCACTGTAACAGTACAGTCACAGTAACAAACATTATATCTGACGCAAAGAACAGTGGAGAGAGAGGGTACCCTTTCACACGCATTGTGTATAATCTGTTATGAGGGGATCTGACTGGGATTAGGGATTGGGCTGGCTGTCAGAGCAGTGAGGAGAAGAGAGGGGAGAAGGAGGAGAGGGAGAGGAGGAGGAAAGGAGAAAAGAGGAGATGGGAGAAGGAGAGGGGGAGAGGAAGAGGAGATGAGAGGGCTTCCTTACGTTACGGTTTTGTGAATCGTCTCGATGGCGTCTTCCAGTTCCTCTTTCTGGTCCGGGACGAAACGGTACTCTGACACGTAGCCTGACACATGTTTGTACGGGTCGTAGTCGCCAAGTTCAGCTGGAGAGCAAAAGTGAAAGACATATGAGCGTACGCAAACACGAACACACACATTTTGACTGTGTGAGAGATCATATAATACTATGAACAGTGACATCACATAATGCAATTATTGAATCTCTTTTCATTCACAATTTACTCTCTGTATTTCTCTCTCTCTTTGTGGGTACTCACACTGTATGGCCAGGGCTGCCAGCTGTGCGTTGATATCGAGGGGACAGGGGATTCTGCCTTGTAGTACATCTTGCTTTACCTGCAGGAAGAACTGGTACCTACAGTACCAAGGCACAGACACTGGCCAAGTGAGACACACATCCTTAAATCCCACACATATAGCACATTAAATACAGCACATGCACACAACAACACAACCACCAAGCATTGAGAGTACCTGTGTACTGTGCAAGGTTATTATAGTTGTTTTTATATTTGTTTTTATTTATATACAGTACCTGTCAAAAGTTTGGACACACCTACTCATTCAAGGGTTTTTCTTTATTTTTTACTATTTTCCACATTGTAGAATAATAGTGAAGACATCAAAACTATGAAATAAAATTTATTGAATCATGTAGTAACCAAAAAAGTGTTAACCTGTTACGGATCCAATCCCGTGAACGGGTTCGATTTTGATAACATCCGGTGAAATGCAGAGCGCCAAATTCAAATTACAAAAATACTCATTTCAAACATTCATGAAAATACAAATGCTGCACACCCTTCAAACGCTTAGACTCTTGTTAATCTAACAGCATTGTCAGATTTCAAAAAGGCTTTCCGGCGAAAGCAGAACATTTGATTGTCTGAGGACAGCGCCCCACTCAAAAACTCAATTAGCATAATAACATAACCAGCAGAAGTGTAACAAAACTCAAAAATAGCATAAAATAAGGGATATCTTTATTACCTTTGATGATCTTCCTCTGATGACATATCAAAGCGACCAGGTTACACAATAAAATGTCCTTTTGTTCGATAAAGTTCCTCTTTACATCCATATAGCTCCGTTTGGTTGGCGCGTTTTGTTCAGTAATCCACCTGCCCAGAGGCTTTCATCCATGCAGACAAACGATATCCCAAAAGTACCCGTAAAGTTATTCGAAAAAAGTCAAACAGCATTTGTAATCAATACTCAGATACCCTAAAATGAATATACAATATAATATTTCAAACGGAATATAACCTGCTGAATAGAAGAGAAAAAGAGCTGAGCGCGCATACCCTGTTACGCGCAAAATCCAAAACAGGACACTTGACGTGAACTCAGGAACAAGTGGTCTTACTCCCTTGATTTTCATGATTGAAGCTTCCAACCTTTTTCTAAAGACTGTTGACATCTAGTGGAAGCCATAGGAACTGCAATCTGGGAGCTAAAATACCCTGCTTTGAATAGCATGCCAATTGAAAACAGTGTGACATGACTGATTCAGACATCCCGGATGGATTTTGCTCGGGTTTTTGCCTGCCATATCAGTTCTGTTATACTCACAGACATTAACAGTTTTAGAAACTTCAGAGTGTTTTCTATCCAAAGCTACTAACTATAT
This sequence comes from Brachymystax lenok tsinlingensis, assembly GCA_030435695.1. Classification (NCBI taxonomy): domain Eukaryota; kingdom Metazoa; phylum Chordata; class Actinopteri; order Salmoniformes; family Salmonidae; genus Brachymystax; species Brachymystax lenok. Next base: position 6,240,256 of record CM059815.1, on the reverse strand, counting down.
GCATATCCTAGCTTCTGGGCATGAGTAACAGGCAGTTTACTTTGGGCACGTTTTTCATCCGAACTTCAAAATACTGCCCCCTAGCCCTAAGAAGTTAAACAAATCAAAATGTATTTTACATTTTAGATTCTTCAAAGTAGCCACCCTTTGGCTTGATGACAGCTTTGCACACTCTTGGCATTCTCTCAACTAGCTTCACCTGGAATGCTTTTCCAGTCTTGAAGGAGTTCCCACATATGATGAGCACTTGTTGGCTGTTATTCCTTCACTCTGTGGTCCAACTCATCCCAAACCATCTCAATTTGTTTGAGGTCAGGTGATTGTGGAGGCCAGGTTATCTGATGCAGCACTCCATCACTCTCCTTGATCAAATAGCCCTTACACAGCCTGGAGGTGTGTTGGGTCATTGTCCTGTTGAAAAACAAATGATAGTCCCACTAAACGCAAACCAGATGGTATGGCGTATAACTGCAGAATGCTGTAGCCATGCTGGTTAAGTGTGCCTTGACTTCTAAATAAATCACTGACGGTGTCACCAGCAAAGCACCCCCACATCATCACACTTCCTCCTCCATGCTTCATAGTGGGAACCACACATGCAGAGATCATACGTTCACCTACTCTGCGTCTAACAAATACACGGCAGTTGGAACCAAAAATCTCAAATTTTGACTCATCAGACCAAAGAACAGATTTCCACAGGTCTAATGTCCATTGATTGTGTTTCTAGACTCTTATTATTATTGGTGTCCTTTAGTAGTGATTTCTTTGCAGCAATTCGACCATGAAGGCCTGATTCACACAGTCTCCTCTGAACAGTTGATGTTGAGATGTGTCTGTTACTTGAACTCTGTGAAGCATTTATTTGGGCTGCAATTTCTGAGGCTGGTAACTCTAATGAACTTATCCTCTGCAGCAGAGGTAACTCTGGGTCTTCCTTTCCTGTGGCGGTCCTCATGAGAGCCAGTTTCATCATAGCGCTTGATGGTTTTTACCAACCCTACCTTGTCACAGCACAACTGATTGGCTCAAACGCATTTAGGAAAGACATTCCACAAATTAACTTTTAACAAGGCACACCTGTTATTTAAATGCATTCCAGGTGACTACCTCATGAAGATGGTTGAGAGAATGCCAAGAGTGTGCAAAGCTGTAATCAAGGCAAAGGGTGGCAAGAATCTCAAATATAAAATATATTTTAATTTGTTTAACACTTTTTTGGTTACTAAATGATTCCATACATGTTATTTCATAGTGTTGATGTCTTCACTACTATTAATGTAGGAAATAGTAAAAATAAAGAAAAACCGTGCAATGAGTAGGTGTGTCCAAACTTTTGACTGGTACTGTATATATACAAAAATGTAATAAAAAGTTTCCGTTTTCAGAACTGATTTACTTATTTCATTTAAGTTTTACATAAAATAAACTGTAGTTTCCATATTATTTAGTTTCAGTTTTAGTTTCAGTGTTAGGGACAGAAAGTAGCCAATGCCGGGGAGGCTAGGAGCCTTTTATGTGTTGTATAGTTGTTGTGTTTTTGGGAATATCCCTTCTTTCCACTGTGGGGCAGTAATGTATACACTGATGGGTCAGAGCATAGGTTAAGTTAGGTTTAAAGGTCGACTCATTGAGATGACATAGATGTATAAAGTAAACAGTAGGAGTGGGTCAATTTCCGCATCAGTGCGAGGCTAAACTTCTCTGATCTTTTGGTCCCGTAGCTACCATGTTATAGCAGCTTGAAGCGCACCCGTGCACATGCGCAGATACTCTGTGTGACCGTGTGAGAGCAAAGTCTTGCATTACGCTCGTCTCATTGGGTGTGTTTGAGTAGTATGGCTAACGAAGCCTCCCTGTAGACAAAAGTCGACGAGTGAAGTCAGGGGAGGTGCATATGCGACAGCTTGAAGTCAGACACTGTAGTGCAGGAGTGTCAAACTCATTCCATGGAGGGCCTAGTGTCTGCTGGTGTTTGGTTTTTCCTTTCAATTAAGACCTAGACAACCAGGTGAAGGGAGTTCCTTACTCATTAGTGACCTTAATTCATCAATCAAGTACAAAGGAAGAGCGAAATCCTGCAGATAATTGGCACTCCATGGAATGAGTTTGACACGTGCTGTAGAGGTTTTCTAACACCAAGGCTCAGATCAACATGGCAGTGTCAACATAGCTGCTATTGTTAATAGAAGTTTCTTTATAAATGTTGACAGCTTTTCTAAACTCCCATATCACACACTCACAAACTAAAAACATTAATGAATTGATCAGAGAGGTCTCAAATATCACTTTAATGTGTATCCTCTGTTCTGCCTGTAGCTTTAAAATAGTGGCAAAGTTGGTTTCTGTTTCAGTCACGTATCTGGTCACGTTCGCATGGGTCAACCAAAGACACCTAATGATTGGTTGACAAATAGTGCCTCTCACTACCCAGGTGTTTGGCTGCATGTTGCAGTTGGTGAGAAGAAACTGCAGCGACTTGAAGCCAACTTCATCAAAAATTCAACATGTAGGCGCAAGTTGGACATTTTTTTCCCCATAATGCAACACACTTTGAAAGGTGGTCACCGACTAGACAAAATGTATCCGCTCTAAAGCGCCTAATATCTGCTGTACTGCTCGCATCATCTTGCTGTCTACCTTTAAATTATTTAAAGTCAATGTGCACGTTCGAGCTGATCACTTTTGTCAAGTCGATGGTCACCGCCTTTCAAAGTGTGTTGCATTATGGGGATGAACATTTTCCTGACTGCATTGAACTTTACAAAAAATCATGTGATCGAAGGTCATCCAAAATGGACCCCTAAGCCTTATGCACTTGTGGAGATCCCAAGAGAATTTAACAGGTGTAAGCAATATGGTAATACCTCCACCTTGTCTTCTGATAGGCCGTGTAGGGCAAGACGTTTTGTTTTATTTCTTGAATTTTTTGACCGCATTTCCAGAATTAGGAAATCCTCTTTAATTGACACAAGCTGTCTCCAATCAATCATTCAAGGTCTGGTTGTGCGCGAGTGTTTGGTAGGAGGGGGGAAAATCGCCTAAACCAGGGGAGGCGTAGCATCCGAATCTTAATTGCACAAAGCCTATTATGTGGCAGGGACTACTATTTGTAGGTCAGTGATTCTACACCTCACTTTGCTCAATCTGATCCTCTCCAACAGACTCAATCCCTGATCATCGGAGGTTATAAAAATGAGGCAATTAGGACAGTTAAAGGGGAGAGACTATGAATCCAACCAGAAAAATCACAATATCGCTTGAAAAAACAGTGTGCCAATACCCCGCTGGGACGCTCTTTGCAGACAACAATATATTCAGCAAAACCTGCAATTTAGCATTAGATTATAAACGTAAAGACAGGATAGACAGCCATCTAAAAAAATATATAAATAACATTACGCTGTTTCAGAAGAATGCTTCTACCTTAGAAGGTTGTGGAGGATATAGCGAAACAGTCTCATCCTTACAAAACAAGATAACATCAATCAACAAAATACTTCACATTCGTTGACAATCCCAAAATGAGCGCATCCATTAAGACACGTGTAAAGATCGGAGGCGCGGGCTGTTTAAAAAGAAAACAGACAGCATCTTCCTAACGACAAGACCAAACGTTTCTTCCCATTTTGTAGGAGAGCTGGGGTGAAGACGTAACAGTTGTTCTTGCTGATGCAGTGTTTTTATCATTTTCATATAATGTTGATAACAGACAATGAATAAGTTAAGTATTTATGTTGATAATGTCCTTAAGATAGGCTAATAATTTGGTGCATTAGGCTAAAGCATAGGTTGCTGATAAGAATAACTGTCAGCAAACATTTCATTTGAAGTCAATCCACATGGTTTGACATTTATTTTGGACTAATTGGATAATTCCGTTAGATGATCATGGTATGCACTTGTGACAGTTAATTCACACACAGTATAAGAAGGTGCTATGTCGGCCTCTTGACATACGGGGTAGAAAAAAAGGATCAAAATGCCTGGCCCTAGCTATATGGAAGTATCATGTTGCTTATACCATTCAAATCCTCTTAGATCTCCATCTCACTAATTGATTGTATAACGTACACTCATATCATTTCAGGTTTTGAGTGTATGATATGGGGGTTGGAAACATAGAGAGAAAGAAAAATGTTTATTATAAACAATAGCAACACTGCCATGTTGTTCTAAGCCTTGCTGCTGGAAACCCACATAGTGCCTGACTTTCGACTGGTGCACCTCCCCCGACCTCAACTTTAGTCTACAGTCGGTTGCTTTAGCCTTACCACTCAAACACGACCAATCTCAATGTGACCTGCCAAATTCAGAAGCTGGAAAACCCCATTCGAAAAAACGCTTGAAAACCCCATTTGATTTTTGACCAAAATTTAAATAAAGAAAACTAAAACTGAACATAATTCACAATGGTTTTTATTTTATTTTAGTTCGTTTTGGAGTCAAAGATAATTGTTTCAGTATACCTGTAGTTTTTCAAACAGTTTATTTTTATTTTTTTTATTTCAGTTTACTGAATAGTTTTTCATGATTCGTTTCGTTAATTGGTACTGTGAATGTATGTAGGCCGTGCTACATGTAGGCTATTTTTCATGTGTGGAGGTGCTAGCCAATTAAGTACACAAAATAGTGAGACATGAGAAGTCCTGACAATGCACACCTTGTTATTTCTTCTTTTAACTTGCAGGGATCCTCAGCATAAAACTTGACCCCAAAATAGAGTGTGTATGGAGGCCCCGCTGAGAGAAAGGGAGAGAGAGAGAAAGTCAGAGAGAGGGAGAGAGAGCCTTCTATTTCACTAACTGCAGCAACCTTCTGTTGTAAATCACTGTATCCAAACATCTGAGAGACATTCAACTCAATGCAGAGAGAAGAGGAGATACTCACTCGTTATTAAATCTTTGTGTTCTGAAAGGGTTTTTGAGGGGTCAAGCCAATACTGCAAACAAACAAAAAAACACAAACAGAAGACATTTAATTACATACAGAAAGTATTGCCATAATGATTATTTGTTTACATAAGTAGTACCATATGCAATATACAATATGTAACTAGTAGCCTATGTGTACGGTAACAATTACAGTATGTTCTGAGTATTCAGTAATTGGCTGGAAGAAAGAGATGCACTTTGTCAAATCGTGGCTGAGCGGTCTGTGCAGTGTGTGTGTGTGTGTGTGTGTGTGCGCGTGTGTGCGCAGCGTGCAGTCAGTGCATTGGACAGAATGCAGGCAGCTCCAGAGAGGGATGTTCTGTCATGCAAATTCTGGCGTAATACTGAAGCCCCATTAAAACCAACTTTTAGCCAAACTGTCTCGTTGAAAAGGAGCGTGACTGTGTGAGTCATTAAAATCTGCATCAATAAAACATGGAGTTAGAACAGGTCACAGCATGCTGGCTTTTATGAATTACTGACTGTACTGGCATTTTGGATTTGCAGATAGTCTTTGGTGGATATTTTTTATCTTGTTGGGCCTCTAGCTCTCACATCAATGAACATCTGATTTGGGTAACTTCCTGCAAGACTGCCTGGCTTTCTGTGCACAAAGTCCTTATGGGACGTTGATGATGCATAATGCTGTGGGACAGGAATGTGATGTGATATGTATAGGACTTTTATTGTGATCCACCCATACCTGTGTTCTAATTGGCTACTGTATTAAAGCAAAGGCTTCTGGGTAGAAGACCAGTCAGAGCTGCCATGATCTAGTGTGTGGAGGTGTCGCCATTCCCTCTCCCCATATCTTTTTATTTTATATCCCGTTATGAGTTATGCAGAGTCTCAGCATTAAAGTTTGCAGTCGAATGCACTGATGACACATTGTCAGCTTTGTCAACTACAAGACCTACAACCAACAGCCTTACAATGCTTCATAATGTGACATAAGTGCTTGAAATAAAATAAAAGCACAGTACCTCCTGCAAGACTGCACAATGTCCTTATGTCACACTGATTAGGGTATCATTACAAAATAGTCCCACGGTCCACCAGTTGAGGAACCCTGTTGTATAATGTGGCATAACATAAGTGGTTTAAAGAAAAGGGCAGAGTACACTGCTAAAATAAGGGTGCTTTTTGGTTCTATATAGAAACATTTCTTCTAGCAGAGTACAGTGACATCACTCCCAACAAACCTCAGCAGTGGGTTTACAATAGAACAGCCTGCTTTAAACAGCCTTTTCACTGGCTAATCGTTGAGCATGTTCAATGCCGCTCTGAACACATGTACAATTACCCTACGTGACAATGTGTAATATAAACACTGTGTAGGTCTCAAACAAGAATAACCTACAGTACACGAAGCTAACTAGACATGTTCCAACACCCACACTAGTATACGACTTTGAAGGAAAGGTATGCATTCAAAGTAGATGCTAGTGTGGATATTAGAACATGTCTTCATCTCAAACATAACAATCCACATCTACAACCTACAAGTGTCATATTCACTGGTTATACAGTATATTCACTGGGTGGCAGGTAGCCTAGTGGTTAGAGTGTTGGGCCAGTAACCAAAAGGTTCTGGTTCAAATACCTGACAAGGTGAAAAATCTGTTAATGTGCCCCTCTAATTTGCTCCAGGGGTGCCATACTAGTATGTCGTACCCTGTAAAACAACACATTTCACTGCATCTATCTGGTGTATGTCACAACATTATATATATATATCTTCTTCTCATAAAGACATACATATATTCATGTGTTTATCATTGGTTGTAGCAGCTACGGCACAGTGGTGTCTATCTGATGGGATGTTGTCGAGCTTCTTATGATCATGAATGCAAACTTCCATTATAAAATCATTATTTGCATTGTTGTCAAAGTGAGCCCATGCTTTGCTGTGATTTTGTGTCAGAGCTCATAATGTCACTGCAGCTCAGGCTTCTCTTGGGAACCATCGTAAGGAGGAAAACAGATTGACCACAATGTTTCTCTTCCTCTATTCTTTTAATAACTTAAAGTCCCAGTGCAGTCAAAATGTGATTTTCCTGTATTTGATCTATATTTCCACACTATGTGGTTGGAATAATACTGTGAAATCGGGAAAATTATGATAATGCGCAATTAGTGTAAGATCTGTTTGAAAGACTGTCTTAAATTTCAGCATATTTTGGTGGGATGGAGTTTTGGCCCGCCTGGCGACATCACTACGTGGTATAAATTAATAGACCAATAACAAAGAGTTTCAAACCTCTCAATAACAGCTAGTTCTCAGGTTACATATCCCTCCCATAGGTTCATCCATTTAGGCACCTCACTCAGACCACTCCCAGACAGTCCTAGCAAAAGTCTTGCTTGAGACTTATTGACCATTTTAATTGAAAACCGTCACAATAAAGTACTTCATTGTTACCCAGAAATGATTTGATAGAGATAAAAACGGCTGCATTGGACCTTAAGTCAGCAAACTTTTTCAAAACATAGTGATAACTTAGCAATGGGATTCAACTGTTTTAAAATGAGACTGCAATAAATAGTATTATCCACTCACTGTTTTATGCTTTAATATGACTGTAGAGCATGGAGCTAATAACGTTATAAACTGCTTACATTTCTGATATAAATTAATTGCACCGCACCCCTTGCATGAAGAAACAGCTTCAAGTCCTGTTTTATATGCATTCCATATATTTAATGTGAATTTCTGGAGATGTAGCTACTAGCCAAGCTGAAGATGGAAATTCAGGGGATGTTAGAGGAAAGGAGGCGTCTGTGAGCTCAATCTTTTGATTCTGGGGCATTTTTGGGGCATGGAGATGAATACATGTTCGTGTAATGAGGTAGGTTCGCCTTGAATAACCTATTTCAGACTTAAATATGCCACTGACAGATGGTGTGCATGGTGCACCATCCCCATTTCCTTCCCCCTAAAACCTTACCACACCACACTACAGATGGGCCCCAGGGTCATATTCATTAGGGCACATCATAGCCAAATATAGCAAAATGTGAAAATAAATGTTTCTTATTGGACATGTTCAGGAAAGGTAGTCCCTCTCGGTTTCACTACATTTTCTTCCGTTTGGTGTCTAATGAACGACCCAGAACACAACGGAACAGATGTTGGTGACCAGGGGAACGTGATTAGAGCTGTGTCTGTGACTGAATTAGAATAAGTTAATTGAATTGGTTAATCTTATCTAATTTACAATAATCACATCACTGCAGCTGGTGTGTTCCAGTGCATGCTAATTAATGCAAATGAGAGGTGTAGAGCAGCAGCTGACAGTGACAGGGCGGTATCGCTATGGACAACCAGACAAAGACAGAGGAGTTCCACTTAGAAAGACAAGCCCGAGCAACAATCTACTACTTATTAACCTTTTGTGATACTTTATAGCCTGCAGGTATAATGCAGTACGATGCTGTTACAATATTCTTTTTTACTGAATATTATTTTGTTATACAGAAGAATCTAATCATGGTGTGCACATGAAGGAATATGCTAGCCTGAGTTATCTAGTAACCTTATCTATTAAAGCAGGTAGTGTATGTGTGTAGTACAGCCAGTTAATGGGCTATATCTATCAGAATTCATGGCACCTGCACAAAGCTCCACTAGATCTATGTATTTGTTTATATCTGTTCAAATGCACCTCAAAGATTTTTTAAACACGGGATTAGAGCTTGTTCTGTCTGAGAATTATGAGAGAGTTATGTCTCTCTTCTATTCAGCACTGCTCAGTCCCCCAGTGATTGGAACTGATTAATAATAGATAGATAATAAATAAATAAAAGTGTTCTGTCATCCTGAGGCCAGCTTTTGGAGGGGATAGTAGGTCTAGTTGGACAAGGCTATCTTAATGTGAACATGATGGTAGTTAAAGGTAAATATGAATTATTTCCTAAAAACAAATGGTGACTTAGTGACTATGATGACTGACTAAAACTAGCCTAAAGTTTTCCAGGGTTTTAGTTAACTGATATTAACTCAAACTAAAAAGGATGAAATTATAAGAATGTAAATGTGACTAAGACTAAGAAGGTATTTTAGTCAAAAAAACACATCTAAAATAGTTACCAAAATTAACACTGTTATGGCCCCAGGCAGTCCCATATAAATTACAGAGATGTCTATTTTAATTGATAGGTTTTTATTATAGGCGTGCTGCAGGTTGGGATTTATTGTCATAAATCTTGCCCTGGAGGCAGCTCTGCAGAGTGGTCACTAGCTGGCACAACCACAAAGTCATAAAATCCAATTTTAAATCTAACCCTGAATTAAAGAGTGACTTCCCCTAAAAAAACAACTAATCCCTTTGAAAATGGCCTACATGGCATCAATATGAGTCAGAAACATTTACTCTCGTGTCAAAATGTACTACAAAGTGTAAACAGGATAATTGGAGTTTGGAACCTCACTGTGTCACAAGTAAATGAAGGTTGAGTTTGGATTACAGTTATGTCAACAAATCATGCCCCTCTTTTGCCAAGCTCCACATTCATATGCCCCCTCCACTTCCCTTAATTGAATGGGGCTCCGTTTTTTTCATCGCACCCAACCAACACGTTCAAAAGATCACGGCCATTTGAGACTGAAAAGCCCTATACGGATTAACCATGTAATGCATGCTTCCAGCAAGATGCACAGCCAAAATCTATGGTTTGCATGCCCTGCCTATTCCGCATGACCGTATCATGCGGAATAGGTGGTTGGAGTTCATTGGTCCCCAGTGGTGATGAGTATACCGGTAGCTAGACCATAGACTGCTGGTTATGTATATTTTCATAATTATTATCACTATCATCTAGATTCGAATGTACGTTTTAGCACGATGTTCCAAATGCCTGCATCTCAATAATCAAGGTTTTTACTTGTTTCTGTTTTTATGAGTGTTTGTCTTTTTGGTTTCGTCTCCTTTTCTCCTTCTGTGCTGTATACACTGCACACCTTCCCATTCCCACACAGACACCAAGCGCCGCCCGTGCCACTCACAACAAAGACGAAAGATAATCTTCTTCCTCTATGACAAGCAGTTTCAACTCGCTATTTCCATTTTAGGTTTAGTCCAACATAAATTGGTCATATGGACACCAAAAAACATTGAGACATTATTTTACTGTAATAGAGGAGAACGTAGCCTTTGTAATGATACCCTTTTTATGTCTCAACTCCCAAAAGTTTGAACCGAGCAGACCCTACTAAGACGGGAGTATCAAATAATGTTCAGTTTCTATCGTGCGCAGCATTGCAGTATCAAGTACGACTAGCAGAATTTTTGCCAAGCTGTCTAGTCTGTGTTTTATAAATGTGCAATGAGCATAAAAAGATGCATTTACATTTATACAAGGAATTGGCAACTCATTCTCATTCTGAGAAGTAAGCATTCGGACGTGATCACATAAATAAAGAAAATATAATAATCTTCTTATCCAAGTAGCCCACTTGATTTCAAGTGAACAGGCTATTGTAGCGACATTAACAACACCTTGTGACCTTGTCGAGGTTCAGACCTCTTGGTGTAAAAGTGTTAGCTTGATAGCCATTGGACCTGGGTTCGAGTCTCGGTTGGGGCTACACCTCCCGAATTCACTACATACACTATGTTGTTCAAACAGTTAGAGACAGACAGAATGGTGTATTCATAACAGTTCAACTGTTCTTCTACCTTCTTAGCAAGCAAATAGATCCAAGTTGGCTAGGCTTAAAATATAAAGACTAGCTGGCCACTCACTAGCAGTTATGCTTGAGAGATTGCTTATGACACCTGTGTACATTTTCTATATTGCCTGCGACCAGAATTTAGATGCAAAAGGGCTCTCTAATGACCAATTAGCCTTTTAAAATTATAAACTTGGATTAGCTAACACAATGTGCCATTGGAACACAGGAGTGATGGTTGCTGATAATAGGCCTCTGTATACTTATGTAGATATTCCGTTAAAAAAACAAAATCAGCTGTTTCCAGTAACAATAGTCATTTACAACATTAACAATGTCTACACTGTATTTCTGATCAATTTGATGTTATTTTAATGGACAAAAAATGTGATTTTCTTTCAAAAACAAGGACATTTCTAAGTGACCCCAAACTTTGAACGTTTTTAAAAAACAATTATTTCACCTTTATTTAACCAGGTAGGCCAGTTGAGAACAAGTTCTCATTTACAAATGCGACCTGGCCAAGATAAAGCAAAGCAGTGCGACAAAACAACAACACAGAGTTACACAAACAAACGTACAGTCAATAACACAATAGAAATATCTATGTACAGTGTGTGCAAATGTAGAAGAGTAGGGAGGTAAGGCAATAAAAAGGCCATAGAGGCGAAATAATTACAATTTAGCATTATTACTGGAGTGATAGATGTGAAGATGATGATGTGCAAGTAGAGATACTGGGGTGCAAAAGAGCAAGAAGATAAATATCAATATGGGGATGAGGTAGTTTGGTGTGCTATTTACAGATTGGCTGTGTACAGGTACAGTGATCGGTAAGCTGCTCTGACAGCTGACGCTTAAAGTTAGAGAGGGAGATATAAGACTCCAGCTTCAGTGATTTTTGCAATTCGTTCCAGTCATTGGCAGCAGAGAACTGGAAGGAAAGGCAGCCAAAGGAAGTGTTGGCTTTGGGGATGACCAGTGCAATATACCTGCTGGAGCGCGTGCTATGGGTGGGTGTTGCTATGGTGACCAGTGAGCTGAGATAAGGTGGGGCTTTACCTAGCAAAGATTTATAGATGACCAGGAGCCAGTGGGTTTGGCGACGAATATGTAGTGTGGGCCAGCCAACGGGAGAGATTTATTTCCAGTTGGCAGCCTCAGTTGTTTGATGGGACACCATAATTTGGTAGGTTTTATCTGACCCGTTCAAACTTCAACATAGTACAGATGTAGGATCTTCATTTGATAGCTCTTTTGTTGCTGAGAATTTTATTAGAGGTTTAAAAAAGCGTTTAAAGTATGTAATTTCTACTTAGAAGTGTCAGATTTGATTTGCCCTAACAAAAAATGTATTAACCCCCTACAACAAATGTCCATTAATTATAATACATTTAATAATTCAATTGTCCTATTGCAGCAGGATTATTGCTGTAGCAAACTAGCTCAAATTAAGGTCCTACATCTGTACCCGTTTGTGTGTCAGATATTACCTATTCTAACTGCCATTGATATTAGAACAGTGACTGTATTCACAGAAACATGTATGAACCCAGCAAATGGAGACCTGTAGACGGGCTTGATACTGATGTCTCTGAATGGAGAGAGACCTGGCACTGGGCATAAACATTTTACTAGACACAACTTTTACTTGTATTGTCTTTTTAAATTATTGAATAGAATGGTATCAGTCAATATGGGGAGGGAACTCGTGTTGTATACGGGACACCATACAGGAAGGTATGACCACTCTGACATGTTTACCACCCGACAAAATGCCGATAGGCACAGTATCTGTATCGGCTGGGAATGAAAGGTACACATTGTTATATTAGCAGGACACTGTTTCTATGGTATTATGTAAAAGGTTGTTTAATCTACATGGACCTGTTACTACATTTGAAAGTTATCAGAACTCTCAAAAAAAAAAGCTGATGTGTTTTTACAGTCTTTTATGTCCGCGGGCCGCCATTTGGGGAACCCTGGTTTAGAATATCTACATAAATTCTATACTACTCTGTAGGCTACTGACCTATTCAAAGCTTCCTCTGGCATCTCACCATGTATCTGCCTGTAGTTATTGAACTCAACCAGGATGTTTGTTTTGATTGAGCAGGGGGGCTGCGGGGCAAGGTTCTGACAGATGGATGTGTCTTGGTGGTGGCAAGGACACACCCAAGAAACACCCACATCAAACCACACACCCAAGCCAACTCATGTTTGGCGCCAGCATTTCTTGAGGAGCAAGCCCAAAAAATGTTGCGGGTGCATTTCCCCATTGACCCTAACCTTAACCACACTGCTAAACCCAAAATCCTAACCATAACCTTAAATTAAGACCAAACATTTTTTTTCATTAATTTTTACGATATAGCCAATTTTGACTTTGCAGCTGGCCCATCTAGAGGAAATCTGCCTCCAGGGCAAGATTCATGACAATAAACGTCAACCCTGCTACAGTATCTATGTTGGTATGTCCTTTACGACTCCAGCGAGTAGGAATGATGTGAATGTGCATGCTGATGCAAACACGCCCTTGGGCCAAATATTACCCAAGCACAGGGAGGATAACCTGCCATAAACAATAGATGTGTATACATTGGTAAAATAAATGTTCTATAAAACAGACTGTAAAAGGCCTGTATCTATCCAATAAGACTATTTTACAAGGTTGGCTAGAATTCTAAATCAGATCCCCTGGTCAAACATAGTTGAACATCAAATCAGCGTTACAGAGATTTATCATCTCTAATTATCTCAACAGGATACTGGTTGTCAGACAAACTCAATCTGGAGATAAACTGGAAAAACAACACTGAGGAAAACAAGGGTGAAGGTGGAAAATGAGAGAGAGAGAGAGAGAGAGAGAGAGAGAGAGAGAGAGAGAGAGAGAGAGAGAGAGAGAGAGAGAGAGAGAGAGAGACGGGGTAGATAGAGGGGTGAGGCATAGAGAGAAAGAGAGAGAGAGAGGAGGGGAAGACAGAGAGAGAGGGTTAGAGATGGAAAGAGAGATGAGAGAGAAAGAAGAGGAAAACAAACTGAGCTATGTGGGTTAAAAGTAGACTCCGCAATATGACGTAGATGCAGAAATTAAACAGCATAGTGGGTCAATTTCCACAACAACTAAGAGCGTTGAAGTGTGAGGCTCAACTTCTCTGCTGTTTATGTGCCCTGGCTACCACGCTGTGAACAGCGTAAAGCGCACACCTGCACTTGCACTGTGTGTGACTGTGTGAGAGCATCTTGTATCTTTCTCATCTCAATATCTGCGGTTCTGCTTGTGGCAACTTCATTTGTCTACCTTTAAGCAGGGGCATTAGCAGTAAAACAACGTAAAAATCCTCTCTTGTACTGGGTGTGTGCTTCTAGTGCATAGTGCATGCATGTCAGGCCATACATTCGATAAGTCAAACAGACAGTGATGCTGGTGTTCCAACATTTTCAGTCTCCCCTTACTGGGTTTTCTTTCACTTAAACATAGCTTTTGAGTCTTGACACATGTACAGAGACATGCTTTCATCCTGCGCAGGTCTGGCGATAAATCAGGGCTTGGCCGACAGCCCCCAGAAGGCATTGCACAGGATACCGCCCATCCATGTGAGCGAGAGAGCGGGGGGACGTTGGGAGATTATGTCCCAAACGGCACACTATGGTGCACTACTTTTGACCAGAGCCATGTGGGCCCTGGTCAAAAGCAGTGCACTACATGGGGAATGGGGTGCCATTTGGGACGCAGCCAGCCTATCATTGTGTTCTTTTATGGCTCTCTTGTACTCTGAGTGTGTGGAGCCCTGGGGCCCTGAATGAGTATTTACTACTCCTTTCCACCCCTACTCTACCCTGTCATGGCCTGGCCTGGACCTGCGTGCGACGTACTGTGATGGCACCTTCTGCCAATAATCACAGAACTGTTGTTGTCTTGTCTTTAGAGCATACTAATGCATACTATTTTCACTTTGACTGGGGCAAGCTGAAGCTACCCTTTTCAGATATCTATCCCAGACATCTTCCTCAGAGGAAAATAACCTTTCTAATCTCACCAGCCACTTCAAGTAGTGTATATGAAGGAAGGAAATATCCTCTCCAGTGCACTATTCATAATGTAATGTCAAAAGCTTGCCAAATGCATAATGCCTTCCCTGGTCTACTGTGAGAGTATACTATACACCTGTATAAATGTATATATTATATGTTTAAATATGTTTATATAAATAATTGGTGACTGACCGTCTGGTGGCTGCGGTCACAGTAGCGCAGTCCGAAGTAGTCTGTCTCTGCCAGGTTCACATGGTTGAACACAAAGTCCAGCACCACCGACCCCTTAGTGGACTTCTGTGTAACACAAGAGGTTAGGAATTAGTGTCTCAGTCACATTCAAATGTGTTGCCAAGCAAATCCATTCTCAAGTAAATGTCAGTGTTTTTATGTACAGAATATGAGTGACAGTCATATTATACTGTAGCTATTAATGCATTCTGAAGCAACATGTAAAGTATTCTGAAATACCATGGTGGACTTCTGTACGGACAGTCATTTTTGGAAGAATAAAGAGTTTCAACAATATATGGCATACAGCCGTGGTCACCAACCGGTCGATCACGTTCGACTGGTCCATCTCCAAGGCATTCCTAGTCGATCACCAAACATTTCTGTACAAACCCCAACGATAAAGCCTTGCAATCCAATTTTTTTGTATTTGTTTCTCGCTGTTGGTGGTAGGTGCACTTGATTCAGCAGCCCTAGTGCCGGGAAGGCAAAATGTTCCCATATATGACCATTTAACGTGTCTGAAGGTAGAACTCTGCTTACCCGGCAGGCCCAGCGAGAAAATCAAGTGCACCTATAGGCCTACCGTTGGCTAATCCGATCACAGTGTCTGCACAGTTTCCTCGAGCTATAGACTGTAAAAAGAAGCCTTGAACATACAACGTTCACACTGTAATATTTAAAAACTTCTAAAACCATGACTATAGAGAGACTCAACAAATACAGCAAAAGTCTGCTGTTTTTATGTGTGGAAAACTCTTTGTTTCTATGCTGTCAGCTGAAGTATACAGTACCTTTGTCTTCTTAGTATGGAATCAAGCATGTTTAAGTTGTTATTCAGCACTGTCAACACTTTGTTCAACACCTTCATAAGCCACAAAATGTGGGTTCTCCCTACTTCCACATGCTACAACCAGCACTGCAGCTGCAATGAGTGGGTTTAGCAAAGCGTTCCGAATAGCTTGAGTTGTAATTATTAGCGGCTTGTGTCTTTTTTAATATCGAGGAATATTTCACTTTCTCCGGTCATAGGAGTAACAACATGAATTGGTGCATGAGGCAGAAATAATGCAGTTTGACTTGAGTTTTGCCATCAGCTGGAAGACTGTGTCCCCTTTTCTCAGCGGAGGGAAGGAGGGCGGAGTAACGAGTGAGGCAGCCTCAGCGCTGCTCCCTCCCCTCAGACAGACGCAGGCCATCAGTCCAGTAATTAAAAAAAATAAAAATAAGCAAATTATCATGCTCACTTAGCTGTGCCTCACAAGTAATACAACAAATGATCTATTACCAGTGTGATCATATACCTACATTTTTTCAATATAATTTCAAAATGGTCTGAGAATAACAACATTGGCAGGGCAATTCAAGCATAGCCAACATGCAGTGATAATGTATTGGGCCTATAGCCTCCTGCACAAACCTCATTGCTACAGAACTGTTTCTAATTGGTTAATGTTGCATAGGCTTACGTTTTTTAAGTCATGTTTTAAAAAGATCTGAGCGGTAGATCTCGGTTTGCATTTTGACTCAAAGTGATCTTGACTCAGCAAAGGTTGGGGACCACTGGCATACAGTATAGCGCATATTTTATTCACTTCAGGATGAGGACATATAGTCGCTCTTTTAGCTTGCGGTGTCTGGATTTAGAAATAACATGAAGAGACTCTATAAGAGAGCAGACATATGTCTCCAGGGAAATACGAAGAGAGATAAATTATTACTTTGCTATGCAGTGAAAACAGCCTTACACTGCAATTTACGCACCTCACCTCTGATTACCATTTTTCAGAGGCTTGCGAAATTATTCTGCTAAAAGAAACAAACTTAGAACTCTGATTTTAGTATGAACCAGACAAACCCTTGTTACAGTAGCATTTCCATAACACCTATACCACTGTTACAAGATATTTGCCATAAATCTATATCTCCTTCGTAGGATGAAGACACATCTTTAGCTCAGTCAGCACTTTTGCTTTCCCTTGTAGATACAGCGTCAATCCAAATGTATCCACTGAGGATATAGTGTAAGTATATATTGCGATAGATAACCAATCATTATCAAACAAACCAATCCCAACTGGCCAGGCCTCAGCGAGGAGCAAAACCCAGCCAAACCCTCCTCTCTCTCTTCAGTTACACTTACATTTGGGGCTCCCGAGTGGCGCGGCACTCTAAGGCACTGCATCTCAGTGCAAGAGGTGTCACTACAGTACCTGGTTTGAATCCAGGCTGCATCACATCCGTCCGTGATTATCTGGGTTTGGTCGGGATAGGCCGTCATTGATAATAAGAATTTGTTCTTAACTGACTTGCCTAGTTAAATTAAAAATAAAAAAGTTACCTTGAGGGAAATTTCACTACATCCCAAGAGAGGAAATGGATTTCTACTATGGAGGCATTGATGCATATCCTATGCCAGTAATGAGAGATGGGGGTTTACTCACAGTAAACATAACCTCAAGGTGAGTGAGATGCTCAAACACACTAACATTCCAACCCAACCAAGGGTTTTCTACCCTCCTCTCTTTCATGCACACACACACTCAGTTCCCTGGGGTATGATTGAGAGATCATATCGGGTGGATCATTCACAGACCAGCGGTGTGTTTGCTTTGGGTTTGTGTGTGATTTGTTCTTTAGCAGGACACCAACATCCATCTTGGCTGGAGGACATCGCTCTCTCTTTACCTAATTTTCTCTGTTTGCTCTTGACACAGAGAGGAGGAAACGGTGTGTGTGTGAGTGAGTGTGCATCAGAGTGTGTGTGTGTGTGTGTTTCTCTGTGAGATACAGTGGAGAGGACTGCTCTTCTTAACCACAAAGCACATGTTTGATGAATCATGTGGTGTACACTGACAAACAGTCAGTATGATTTATGCCCACAGAGGCATGAGCACACAGACCATGCTCGGCTGGTTAGAGACCAAACGTGACTGCTTAGAGCAGACCGTGCCATTTTCAGCAGTAGGTTTACAATCAGCAGTGTGGGAAAACCTAGTGAATCTATATGGGTTTTTAGAAGTCACGGCTTATACTCCTATTAAGAATTCAAGAAGTTGAGAGCAGGTTGAGAGCTTCAAGTTCCTTGGTGTCCACATCACCAACAAACTAACAAGCACACCATGACAGTCGTGAAGAGGGTAGTGTGAATGGCCCAGTACATCACTGGGGCCAAGCTTCCTGCCATCCAGGACCTCTATACCAGGCTGTGTCAGAGGAAGGCCCTAAAAATTGTCAAAGACTCCAGTCACCCTAGTCATAGACTATTCTCCCTGCTACCACACGGCAAGCTGTACCAGAGCGCCAAGTCTAGGTCCAAGAGGCTTCTAAACAGCTTCTACCCCCAAGCCATAAGACTCCTGAACATCTAGTCAAATGTCTACCCAGACTATTTGCATTGCCCCCCCTTGCCCCTCTCCACACCACTGCCACTCTCTGTTGTCATCTATGCATAGTCACTTTAATAACTCTACCTACATGCACATACTACCTCAACTAACCGGTGCACCCGCACATTGACTCTGTACCGGCACACCCCTGTATATATTGTTATTTTTTACTGCTGCTCTTTAATTACTTGTTACTTTTATCTCTTATTCTTATCCGTATTTTTTGAAACTGCACTGTCGGTTAGGGGCTCGTAAGTAATCATTTCACTGTAAGGTCTACACCTGTTGTATTCAGAGCATGTGACTAATAAAATTGTATTTGATGTCCAAGAAGACTAAACGACCACATAGTATGTGATGAGTAGGTCCAAGTTCATTCCTAAGGCATCTAAAGTAGAGCACTTCCTCATGTTAACAGTTAATTACTTCCTCTGTGATTCAAGACTCATCTGCATATTTTCATTATCTACTCAATCTGCAGGTGCACTCCCAGTGAATCACAAGTGGGCTGCCTGTGTCTGACACAGGAGACAGGTTCTCTCTCTTGCTCTGTCTCTCTCCTTCTCTCTCTCCCTCTCCCCCCCCTTTTCTCTCTCCCTCTCCCCCCTTTCTCTCTCTCCTACCCTACTATATCTGTGTCTCTCCTTCTCTCCTTCCACCTCTCCCTCTTTCAGAGATGCAAACTGGTGAGGGCCCAAAAAGGTGCAATATTTTTGGGGTGGAAAACTTAATTTTATTTTTACACATCTACCAATCGGTGCCCTTCTTTGCGAGGCATTGAAAAACCTCCCCTGGTCTTTGTGGTTGAATCTGTGTTTGAAATGCACTTCTTGATTGAGGGACCTTACAGATCATTGTGTGTGTTGTTCAGAGTTGGGGTAGTTATTCAAAAATCATGTTAATCACTATTATTGAACACGGAATGAGTCCATGCAAATTACTTGCTAAGCACATTTCTACTCCTGAACTTATTTAGGCTTACATAACATACAGTACTCAAGACATTTCAGCTTTCATTTGTTTCATTAATTTCAAAAAATGTCCACAAACAAAATTCCACTTTGCCATTATGGGGTATTGTGTGTAGATCAGTGACACAACATCTCTAAAGCTCTAACACAACAAATGTGGAAAAAGTAAAGGGGAGTGAATGCTTTCTGAAGGCACCGTAACTAGGGTCTCAAAGAAAGGCCTTATGATATACTGTATGTAATTGTTTTCATAAATAATTACATTTTAAAGGCTAATAGGGCTGGTGGAACCATTCATAGATATTTCTCGGAAGAACCCTCCAAAGATAAAATGTTTCTTGGTAGAACCCTTCATAGAGGGTTCTAGCAAGAACCCTTCATATAGGGTTCTGGGTAGATCCATATACAGGGGGTTCTATGAATAACCCTACATAGAGGGTTCTAGGTAGAATCCTTTGCAAAGGGTTCTACCTGGCACCAAAAAGGGTTAACACACACACCCTATTCTCCCTAGTAAGTGGTTCCTTCCAAGGTGCACAGCAGAGCAAAGATATGCAAGGCAGGACACTAGATACTCTAGTGCATGCAGACAGTATCGTCAGTGGAGGAGGAGAGAGAGTGTAGAGTGCCGGTCATGGGCAGGACTTGCAGGAGGTATGTTTGTAAATAAATGTGATCAAGCTACGTAGCCTATTGATTCCTTCTTGATGAA
The DNA here is from genome assembly GCA_030435695.1 of Brachymystax lenok tsinlingensis. Taxonomy (NCBI): domain Eukaryota; kingdom Metazoa; phylum Chordata; class Actinopteri; order Salmoniformes; family Salmonidae; genus Brachymystax; species Brachymystax lenok. The sequence goes on along the minus strand of CM059815.1, from coordinate 6,220,313 downwards.
TAAATAAACCAAACATGTTTTGTTGTTTCTCTATAATACTAGCCACCTAGCAATTTTATGAAGTTGGCTTTAGCTAGCCAGCTAGATAGGTCCCCAATCTACCCAACCTCATAACTAGCCACCAAGCCATTTCAGGCTATCAATCAAGTTAGAGTAGTTTAACTATCTTAGCTGGCATACCTGATGCCAAGATTGCTAGACTTTACAAAAGCAAGCATTTACTAAATGTAAAAATGGTTTCCATTCCTGTCAATCTTTTACCCAGTTTTTTTGCGAAGATGCTGAGAAGCATATTTAGGTTATATAAATAAAAAGAACCACCAGTCAGGAGGATACAGACAGGACAGGATATGCAGAAAAATACTTGGTTTAAATGTAATATCATGATACACTACATGACCAAAAGTATGTGGATAACTGCTCATCGAACATCTCATTCCAAAATCATGGGCATTAATATGGAGTTGGTCCCTCTTTGCTGCTATAACAGCCTCCACTCTTCTGGGAAGGCTTTCCACTAGATGTTGGAACATTGCTGCGGGGACTTGCTGCGCGCTTCAGCACTCTGCAGTCCCGTTCTGTGAAGTTGTGTAGCCTACAACAAGCATTCCGCTACACCCACAATAACATCTACTAAGTATGTGTATGACCAATCAAATTGGATTTGATTTGTGTGGCCTACCACTTCACGGCTGAGCCGTTGTTGCTCCTAGACGGTTCCACTTTACAATAGCAGCACTTACAGTTGACCGGGGCAGCTCTAGCAGGGCAGACATTTGACGAACTGACTTGTTGGAAAGGTGGCATCCTATGACGGTGCCATGTTGAAAGTCACTGAGCTCTTCAGTAAGGCCCTTTTACTGTCAATGGTTGTCAATGGAGATTGCATAGCTGTGTGCTCAATTTTATACACCTGTAAGCAACGGGTGTGGCTGAAATAGCCGAATCCACAAATTTGAAGGGGTGTCCACATACCTTTGTATATATAGTGTATTAATTATGATGCCATGATATGCCCGTATTGATGGTGTGTTATTATCCCATCTACTGTGTAACGTGGATGTAATATCCTGTGCATGTAAGTGCAGTATATTGATGTGTGATTTACAACAGTCAGAATGACACCGTCATTAAAATCACAATTGAACAAGTATGCTAAGATAACCTATCCTTATTTATTTAACTAGGAAAGTCAGTTAAGAACTCTTATTTTCAACGACGGCCTAGGAACAGTGGGTTAACTGCCTTGTTCAGGGGCAGAAAGACAGATTTTTACCTTGTCAGCTCAGGGATTCAATCTTGCAACCTTTCGGTTACTAGTCCAACGCTCTAACCACTAGGCTACCTGCCACGATTATGGCTGTAGGAAAAAGCTGTTTTAGGTGTTCTCCAACTCCACCCCCCACTCCATCCTCACGTACTTCGTGCCCCCTCTAAAATAATTGTTACCCAGAAATGATTTAATACTGAGATAAAAGAGCTGCATTGGACTTAAGGAACACCAGAAAAATAACGACATTGATTAGGCTAATGCATCTTACCTTGGAAGCACATCTCTTTAAGTAGACTAAAGCCTTTTCCGATCTTCCTGTGCCATATAAATATGTGCATTGCCTATTGGTCAAGTTACCAGGTTATTAGCTAGCTGGGTAACATGACTAAACAAAGGTAATTTGTTATCAAACCAAAAATGTGCGGCCTGCAACACCATTTATGAAATTACCTAACATGCGCACAAATTGGCACGGAAGGGTAGCTCCAGTAGGCCATTTAATCCCTGGCATTTAAGCCACAAAAGCCCCCATCACCGTGCACTCCCTGCACACAACCCCAAAGTGATCCTCTTTTTTCAACCAGCTCTTTCTAACCAGCTCATGTTTAAGACAAATACAACACATAAAAGACCACCAGAGATACAACTTACCACTATAACTGTGCCTCTCTTGCCTCCCTGCTGTGCAGTATGTCGCTGCATTTTCGTCTGTCTGTCCGTCTGTCTGTCTGTCACTCTGTCTGTCTCTGATTCGCCTTGTGCTCCTCTGCTGTCACTGTCTGTCATTCCTAAGTGGTATTTGCTATTACATACAGTATAGAGCCAACATATTAAGGAGCTGGCAGTACATCTGTGTCTCTGTCACCTTCCTGCCTCAAATTCACCTACCTATGAGCTGTCAGGGGTCCACACTACCTGTGCTGGGCCCAGCAACATCCTAGAGTAACACTTTATTTTAAGGGTCCATAATAAAACATTTATAAGCCATTTACAAACTGTTTGCTCACCATATATTAAATCCTGCTCCCATATTTTGTAAATGTTAGTAAGATAGCTAATCACACCACTGGTGAGTCAAATGCCCAATACAGACAATTATGACAACAGCCGTATCCATAAAATATACAGTACCAGTCCAAAGTTTGGACACACCTACTCATTAAAGGGTTTTTCTTTATTTTTACTATTTTAGAATAATAGTGAAGACATCAAAACTATGAAATAACACATATGGAATCATGTAGTAACCAAAAAAGTGTAAACAAATCAAAATACATTTTATATTTGATATTCTTTAAAGTAGTCACCTTTTGCCTTGATGACAGCTTTGCACTCACTTGGCATTCTCTCAACCAGCTTCATGAGGTAGTCACCTGGAATGCATTTAAATTAACAGGTGTGCCTTGTTAAAAGTTGATTTGTAGAATTTCTTTCCTTAATGCGTTTGAGCCAATCAGTTGTGTTGTGACAAGGAAGGGTTATTATACAGGAGATAGCTCTATTTGGTAAAATACCCAAGTCCATATTATGGCAAGAACAACTCAAATAAGCAAAGAGAAATGACAGTCCATCATTACTTTAAGACATGAAGGTAAGTCAATCAAGAAAGTTTCAAGAACTTTGAAAGTTTCTTCAAGTGCAGTCGCAAAAACCATCAAGCGCTATGATGAAACTGGGTCTCATGAGGACCGCCACAGGAAAGGAAGACCCAGAGTTACCTCTGCAGCAGAGGATAAGTTCATTAGAGTTACCAGCCTCAGAAATTGCAGCCCAAATAAATGCTTTACAGATTTTAAATAACAGACATCTCAACATTAACTGTTCAGGGGAGATTACGTGAATCAGGCCTTCATGGTCAAATTGCTGTAAAGAAACTAGAGGTCGACCGATTATGTTTTTTCAAAGCCGATAACGATTATTGGAGGACCAAAAAAAGCCGATACCGATTAATTGGACGATTTTCATATATATATTTATATATATATTTGTAATAATGACAATTACAACAATACTGAATGAACAATGAACATTTAGGTAACATGACTAAACAAAGGTAATTTGTTATCAAACCAAAATGTGCGGCCTGCAACACCATTTATGAAATTACCTAACATGCGCACAAATTGGCACGGAAGGGTAGCTCCAGTAGGCCATTTAATCCCTGGCATTTAAGCCACAAAAGCCCCCATCACCGTTCACTCCCTGCACACAACCCCAAAGTGATCCTCTTTTTTCAACCAGCTCTTTCTAACCAGCTCATGTTTAAGACAAATACAACACATAAAAGACCACCAGAGATACAACTTACCACTATAACTGTGCCTCTCTTGCCTCCCTGCTGTGCAGTATGTCGCTGCATTTTCGTCTGTCTGTCCGTCTGTCTGTCTGTCACTCTGTCTGTCTCTGATTCGCCTTGTGCTCCTCTGCTGTCACTGTCTGTCATTCCTAAGTGGTATTTGCTATTACATACAGTATAGAGCCAACATATTAAGGAGCTGGCAGTACATCTGTGTCTCTGTCACCTTCCTGCCTCAAATTCACCTACCTATGAGCTGTCAGGGGTCCACACTACCTGTGCTGGGCCCAGCAACATCCTAGAGTAACACTTTATTTTAAGGGTCCATAATAAAACATTTATAAGCCATTTACAAACTGTTTGCTCACCATATATTAAATCATAACTCCCATATTTTGTAAATGTTAGTAAGATAGCTAATCACACACCACTGGTGAGTCAAATGCCCAATACAGACAATTATGACAACAGCCGTATCCATAAAATATACAGTACCAGTCCAAAGTTTGGACACACCTACTCATTAAAGGGTTTTTCTTTATTTTTACTATTTTAGAATAATAGTGAAGACATCAAAACTATGAAATAACACATATGGAATCATGTAGTAACCAAAAAAGTGTAAACAAATCAAAATACATTTTATATTTGATATTCTTTAAAGTAGCCACCTTTTGCCTTGATGACAGCTTTGCACTCACTTGGCATTCTCTCAACCAGCTTCATGAGGTAGTCACCTGGAATGCATTTAAATTAACAGGTGTGCCTTGTTAAAAGTTGATTTGTAGAATTTCTTTCCTTAATGCGTTTGAGCCAATCAGTTGTGTTGTGACAAGGAAGGGTTATTATACAGGAGATAGCTCTATTTGGTAAAATACCCAAGTCCATATTATGGCAAGAACAACTCAAATAAGCAAAGAGAAATGACAGTCCATCATTACTTTAAGACATGAAGGTAAGTCAATCAAGAAAGTTTCAAGAACTTTGAAAGTTTCTTCAAGTGCAATCGCAAAAAACCATCAAAGCGCTATGAGTGAAACTGGGTCTCATGAGGACCGCCACAGGAAAGGAAGACCCAGAGTTACCTCTGCAGCAGAGGATAAGTTCATTAGAGTTACCAGCCTCAGAAATTGCAGCCCAAATAAATGCTTTACAGATTTTAAATAACAGACATCTCAACATTAACTGTTCAGGGGAGATTACGTGAATCAGGCCTTCATGGTCAAATTGCTGTAAAGAAACTAGAGGTCGACCGATTATGTTTTTTCAAAGCCGATAACGATTATTGGAGGACCAAAAAAAGCGATTATACTGATTAATTGTATACAGATTAATTGGACGATTTTCATATATATATTTATATATATATTTGTAATAATGACAATTACAACAATACTGAATGAACAATGAACATTTATTTTAACTTAATACATAAATAAAATCTATTTAGTCTCAAGTAAATAATGAAACATGTTCAATTTGGTTTAAATAATGCAAAAACACAATGTTGGAGAAGAAAGTAGAAGTGCAATATGTGCCATGTAAAAAAGCTAACGATTAAGTTCCTTGCTCAGAACATATGAAAGCTGGTGGTTCAATATTCCCAGTTCTTCAATATTCCCAGTTAAGTTGTAGGTTGTAGTTATTATAGGAATTATGACGCGTCGGCTATTTCTCTCTATACCATTTGTATTTCTTATACCTTTGACTATTGGATGTTCTTATAGGCACTTTAGTATTGCCAGCCTAATCTCAGGAGTTGATAGGCTTGAAGTCATAAACAGCACTGTGAATCAAGCATTGCTAAGAGCTGCTGGCAAACGCAGTAAAGTTTGAATGAATGCATACGAGCCTGCTGCTGCTGCCTACCACCGCTGTCAGACTGCTCTATCAAATATCAAATCATAGACTTAATTATAATATAATAAACACAGAAATACGAGCCTTTGGTCATTAATATGGTCAAATCCGGAAACTATCATTTCGAAAACAAAACGTTTATTCTTTCAGTAAAATACGGAACCGTTCCGTATTTTATCGAACGGGTGGCAACCCTAAGTCTAAATATTGCTGTTACATTGCACAACCTTCAATGTTATGTCATAATTATGTAAAATTCTGGCAACAGGTGTTCAGCCTGCCACGCAGTTTCCTCATGGAATGCAATGTAATCAGCCATAATCAGCGTCCAAAAATGCAGATTACCGATTGTTATGAAAACTTGAAATCGGCCCTAATTAAACGGCCATGCCGATTAATCGGTCGACCTCTAAAAGAAACCACTACTAAAGGACACCAATAATAAGAAGACACTTGCTTGGGCCAAGAAACACGAGCAATGGACATGGTGGAAATATGTTTTTTTGGTATGATGAGTCAAAATTTGAGAGATTTTTGGTTCCAACCGCCATGTCTTTGTGAGATGCAGAGTAGGTGAACGGATTATCTCTGTATGTGTGGTTCCCACCGTGAAGCATGGAGGAGGAGGAGGTTTGATGGTTTGGGGGTGATTTGCTGGTTACACTGTCTGGGATTTATTTAGAATTCAAGGCAAACTTAACCAGCATGGCTACCACAGCATCCTGCAGCTACACACCATCCCATCTGGTTTGCGCTTAGTGGGACTATCATTTCTTTTTCAACAGGACAATTACCCAAAACACCTCCAGCCTGTGTAAGGGCTATTTGACTTAGAAGGATAGTGATAGAGTGCTGCATCAGATGACCTGGCCTCCACAATCACCAGACCTCAACCCAATTGAGATGGTTTCGGATTAATTGGACCACAGAGTGAAGGAAAAGCAGTCAACAAGTGCTCAGCATATGTGGGAACTCTTTCAAGACTGTTGGAAAAGCATTCCAGGTAAAGCTGGTCGAGAGAATGTCAAGAGTGTGCAAATCATTTTCTCATCAATGAGTAGGTGTGTCCAAACTTTTGACTGGTACTGTAGGTTTTGATTTGATTTGATTTGATTAGGTTTGTTTTTTTATTCGATTTTTTTTTTGACTAGCCCACCCTAATAAAAGATGGTCCGGCCCTTCTGGCATTCTCCAGAATTGCCAGCAGCCAATCCACCCATGAGCTAAATAAAGAAAATGTAACTGATGGAGATGCGGACGAAGAAGCAGCTAGGTAGGCTAATTGCTGGTTAGGGGATGCGGATGGCTGATCACAGCTGTCACACACGATATTGGACAAAGCACTCATTCTGGTATGACATATCTGACATAACACTTTGAACTCTGTGCTTGACTTGGTCTGCAGCTCTCCGGAGCGCCCTAGCCTACTGGCACCTCCAATTTTGGTGGAAGGTACCATCTCCTTTATACACACACAGCGGCAAAAAAAGGTTGATCAAAGTGGAATGGAGGCAGAATCTGCAATGAATAGCAATGGAGAGTGGGCATTCATATCCCGATTCCCTTTGTTCAAGTTTTTTTGACACTAGTCTGGGAATTCTGTGTATGTGTGCCAGTAAACTGTTAAGAGTCTGAGAATGCCCAGATTGAGAATAAGCCAGACTGAATGTGCAGGACGCACTACTTCACGTTGTCAATGAGGGTTTTTACAGTCAGCAAAATCCTGGAAAAGTCCTGGAATTTTAATATTGTGTTTTCCTTTTTAAATATATTATCAATCACTTAAAAAAAATCGACATATCAGCCATGATCAGAATTAGGCCTACCCTTCAGCGCGTCTGTGTATGCTGTGCATCATATGCGTGTGTGCCAGTGCCAGTGGGCCATTGATGACAGAACTATGTGAGTTTGTATTTTACATTTTGTGGTCGCAAATTAGGTTGTGGTTGCAAGTACAATTCGCAAATGTGTAATTTAATTTCACAAGCTTGTATCATGACGTGCGAAAGATTTAACAACGGTCGCAAACTTATAACGTGACATTTGAATACATTCAATAAGATTTGCAAGCATAATTTATTTTCAGTCCATTTACGACTATGAATATTCTGCTGTGAATCAAAAATACTCCAGACCAGCCATTGCATTGACAGCCACTGTTGTGTTAGCTATCTGGCCTCTGACATTCATCCTAGCTTTACCACAATTAATATATTTGCTAGTTAACCATCTGATTGATTGTCTATATAAATGCCATTAACGTTTGCTAGATAGCTACCTAAATTGAAACTGCAGTGGAGCTAATGTTAGCTAGGTTTCTAGAAAATAAAAACTATAGCTATATTTTAAAGACAAACTATTTAATTCCACTACCTGTTAATTTATTAATTGGTGACTGAAAAAGTTGGCAAGAAAAATTTCCCTCTCAATTTCACTGCAAATAGACTAGCTAAGTGTGGAGATGTTGTTTCCTACCTTCACCACCTGGGGGGGTGGCCCGTCAGGAAGACCAGACCCTCTCAATTACACTGCAAATAGACTAGCTAGCTAAAAATAAAATGGTGACAACTTGATCAAGATATGAATATGTAAAACTGTAAAATTATGGCACATTTAAGGCAGTTGGCAACTTGAACCAGCACTGAAATTTGAGCAGTGAGGTACATTTTTTCCCCCTCTCTTTTCCTCAGGTGGGCTCCCAAATGGAGCAGCGGTCTAAGGCACTGCATCTCAGTGCTAGAGGTGGTGTCACTACAGACACCCTGGTTTGAATCCAGGCTGTATCACAACTGGCCATGATTGGGAGTCACATAGGGCGGCGCACAATTGGCCCAGCGTCGTCCGGGTTTGGACGGTGTAGGCCGTCATTGTAAATATTAATTTGTTTTTAACTGACTTGCCTAGTTAAGTAAAAGGATAAATATGTATTTTTTTTATAAAATAAGCACATCCCTAACACCCAGACAGATGTAAAGAACTTGGGAACCTCCCAACCACAAGGTTAGATAGAAGTAGATCCACACATGTTATTCTCTATCATGCAGAACTGTAGCTGAGCTTGTAACTTGGGAAGCTCATTCAATAATACAGATGTGGATGATTTCTGTCCCACGGAACTGAACTGTGCAAGTTTTTGTTCAATTAAGACCACAATTAGTTGAATGGGGTGTTCGTGAAGTACTGGAACAAAAACGTACATTCCTGTGTAAATAACCTATGGCTGTCATGACTTCAAATGACTAAATACAGTTACCATTTAATTTTGTTAATCTGTGCAGGTTTGTCAGGATTTCCAGGTGCCTGGTGGAGATGGATACAACAATACTCCAAGGCAGGACATTTCCCTGCATCCAGGTGGAGGCCTACTACAAGCAGGAACATGGAACACTCCATGTCTGTAAGTCATGCATATCTAAACAAATATATCATAAAAAAAAATACAAGATATATATAGCTAATACTCCACTCATATGAGGAGTGGAGAAGCCCTATACCCCATAAACCTGTCTACTCCTGGAGTAACTCCCTGTCAGAGATACTGTGATTGAAGGGTTTTGCAGGAGGCCCTGGGCCAATGGGAGGTCAGGGGTGAGGGCTTAGGTGTCAGGGGGAGTGAGAGTGAAGTTACAGAGTAAAGCTACCTTCAAACCAGAATGCATGAAACGCATGTCCAACGAGGCTGTCCACACACGCATGTTCAACCAGGCTGTCCACACACGCATGTCCAACGAGGCTGTCCACACACGCATGTCCAACGAGGCTGTCCACACACACACACACGCATGTCCAACGAGGCTGTCCACACACGCATGTCCAACGAGGCTGTCCACACACGCATGTCCAACGAGGCTGTCCACACACACACACACGCATGTCCAACGAGGCTGTCCACACACACACACACGCATGTCCAACGAGGCTGTCCACACACGCATGTCCAACGAGGCTGTCCACACACGCATGTCCAACGAGGCTGTCCACACACGCATGTCCAACGAGGCTGTCCACACACACACACACGCATGTCCAACGAGGCTGTCCACACACACACACACGCATGTCCAACGAGGCTGTCCACACATGCATGTCCAACGAGGCTGTCCACACACGCATGTCCAACGAGGCTGTCCACACACGCATGTCCAACGAGGCATGTCCACACACACACACAATTTGTCTGATTTGACCCTTATAGTCCTCAATCAACAACGTAAATGTTAACTCTTGCTTTTTCTTTCAAGAGCATTCAGTATGTTTATAACAGAGACAGAATATTCCAAGGACCTCCAGCGCCTTCATTCCAACTACATGTAATCTCTCCAAAGCGCAGAGAAGTAAGCTCTGCTGGTGGCAATATACTTTATGCAAACCTCCTTCACTACAGCGGTGTGATTATAAACCGGGTGGTTCGAGCCCTGAATGCTAGTTGGCTGACAGCCGTGGTATATCAGACCATATACCACGGGTATGACAAAACATTTATTTTTACTGCTCTAATTATGTTGGTAACCAGTTTATAATAGCAATATGGCACCTCGGGTTTGTGGTATATGGCCAATATACCACGGTTAAGGACTGTATCCAGGCTCTCTGTGTTGGGTTATGCATAAGAACAGCCCTTAGTCTCCCAGATTTTTATTAAAACTAATGTGTCATCCCCCTATTCCCAGGTGAGTCGACTGGGCCATGGAACTCTAGAGCAGCACATCAAAAACCTGTCACCCTGTTGTCAGCAAACAGTTTCCTGAGGAAGGATGCCACTCTCAAGGCTTTAATTGGTCAAATTTGGAGGATGACCACCAAATGAAATAAAGTTAGGTATAAACAACTTATTTTCATTTTTTGGTTTATTTCTACTAACTACTCTGGTAACTTAAACATATGACAACATGCAGATTTTATCCATCAAGACAACACTTAGAGCTTATGATTAAAAAAGATTTAAAATCAATTAAAGTCTCATATAAAGGGTGAAAACATTTTCATTCATGTATATAAAGACATCACACAGGTGTGCGAACTAAAATATACATCCCAGGCAAGACTAAAGAATAGGATAAATAGGGTGCGTTTAGACAGGCAGCCCAAGTCTGATCTTTTTTCACTAATTGGTCTTTTGACCAATTAGATCAGCTCTGAAAAATATCTGATGTTAAAAAAATATATGTGATTGGTCAAAAGACCAATTAGTGAAAAAAAGACCATAACAGGGCTGCCAGTCTAAACACAGGCAGGGCCAAGTGAACATAAGTCTGTTCTTGTGTTCGTAGTAAATTGTATGAATTTGAGTTGTTACATAAATCAAATTATATTGGTTACATACACATGGTTAGCAGATGTTATTGCGAGTGTAGCAAAATGCTTGTGCTTCTAGTTCCGACAGTGCAGCAATATCTAACAAGTAATCAAAAAATTCCACAACAACTACCTAATACAATCTAAGAAAAGGAATGGAATAAGAATATATACATATAAATATATGGATGAGCATTGACCGAGCGGCATAGCCAAGATGCAATAGATGGTATAAAATACAGTATATACATATGAGATGAGTAATGCAAGATATGTAAACATTATTAAAGTGGCATTATTAAAGTGACTAGTGATCCATTTATTGAAGTTGCAAACAATTTCAAGCCTGTACGTAGGCAGAAGCCTCACTGTGTTAGTGATGGCTGTTTAACATTTGGATGGCCTTGAGATAGAAGCAAGTTTTTCGGTCTCTCGGTCCCAGCTTTGATGCACCTGTACTGACCTCGCCTTCTGGATGGTAGCGGGGTGAACAGGCAGTGGCTTGGGTGGTTGTTGTCCTTGATGATCTTTTTGGTCTTCCTGTGACATAGGGTACTGTAGGTGTCCTGGAGGGCAGGTAGTTTTCCCCCGTTGATGTGTTGTGCGCTGTTGCGCCTTCTTCACCACGCTGTCTGTGTGGGTGGACCATTTCAGTTTGTCTGTGATGTGTACACCGAGGAACTTAAAAATGTCCACCTTCTCCACTGCTGTCCCGTTGATGTGGATAGGGGGGTGCTCCCTCTGCTGTTTCCTGAAGTCCACGATCATCTCCTTTGTCTTGTTGACGTTGAGTGAGAGGTTGTTTTCCTGACACCACACTCTGAGCCTCCTCCCTGTAGGCTGTCTCGTCATTGTCGGTGATCAGGCCTACCACTGTTGTGTTGTCTGCAAACTTAATGATGGTGTTGGAGTCGCGCCTGGCCACTCTTTATGACTCTGTGTGATGGATGTGTGTGTTCAAGACATGCTTCATAACTTTGGCAACTAGTAAGTATTTTTTAAACCTTTGTGCTAGATGTGTCAATGTGTAGCTCACACACGCATAATCTATGACCAGAAATACTGTCTTACCTCAATAAGCCACGAAGTCCCTAGTTTGAAAGCGACTGTTTTCCCCCACGTGGGCCAGCACCCTAGCAATTCAAGTTTCATCCAATGAGCTTTAGCCCCTCACCATTTGAGTGACAGCTAGCCAGATGCACACACAGCAGAGCAAGCGAGAGAGAGCAATGACGTGGTGCACTTATCTGCATATACTATATGTGACATAATACACAATTTTCGGGGACCACTTTTGGCTCGTGAGCACTCCTTTCAGAACTACTGACAAAAAAATCTACAAAAGTACCAGAAAATCTCTTTAACATCCTCTACACTTCCTCCCGTTGATACAGTCTCACATAACAGACAAACCTTTGACAACGACAAATACACAGGTGGTGAAATTAAAAACAGCATATATTGTAAACTCCTGTGTAGTAAATCAACACCTGTGGAGGCCTATTGTGTCTTTGCAGTTATTCCCAGTTCTGCCGAGACTAAGTAGAGAGACTGTATTAGTGCAGTTCTGTCAATTATTCTCAAAGCATGAATCCAACATCGTCTCCTCCTACTCTCTCTCCTCCCTCCGTCCTTCCTCCTCAACCAACCGACACCACAAACACAACAACCAACAACCAAGTCTTTTGATGTCACATAATTGCCGTGCTCAACTTGTTTTCATTTCAAAGACTCCACATGTCGACTTCACTTGTCTCTCTGCACCTCATTTATCATAAGACATTAGGAATACGACTGCTGTGATTCGACGTGACATGAGTTCTGTGATTATTATTTGACAACCGCTTATCGTTTGTCTACGCTACGCTGAATAAAACCTACGCTTATCAAGTCTACTATAATAATACAGTATACTGAGTCTGATTGCTTTGGATGAGAGAACTTCTCAATGTCTATGTGAGCACAGAATCTCTATTCTACCCCATGTTGCTTACAGAGTGTGCAGGATCATGGCATGATCACAGCCACAAATGTGTAGTGCTTATGTTCATTCCTGACTCCCAGGTATACCGCAACCCACGTTAACATCATTGTTGCACTCAGTTACCATTGCGTGATTAGCTGTGGAGAAGAAAGCATCTAACTCATTTTCAGACTGGCCAGGCAAACAGGGAATAATTGTGATCACTGCTGCTTTCTCTGTACCCAAAGGGGAAAACCCACTGAGCTACAAATTGATCATCCATTTGAGTTCATTCTTACTGCAAAGTTTTACCCTTGTTTGACACTCTACTTCTTGCTTGTTGACTTGACCTCTCTCTGACTGGTTTGGGAATCGCAGTGAAACGCGCAACTATGTTTTCTGTGTTAGGCTAGGCAGACCCCAGCCGTCAAGCAGTAAGGATTCCAACTAACTCCAGAATCACAATTTCTGTTTTAAGACCAATGGCTATAATAAGGAAGCATCTTTCCCTCACTAGTACAGTACATATGGTCTCAGTGAATGTATGTAGAGTACATACTATGGAGGCCTCCATACTTAAGTACATGGTCTCAGTACAGTATGCATGGTTGGTCTCGGTTTGGTCTCAGCACTTTTAGGGAGGCCAAGTCATAGACTGTTCTCTCTGCTACCGCAAGGCAAGCGATACCGATGCACCAAGTCTGGAACCAGCAGGACCCTGAACTCTTCTACCCCCAAGCCATAATACTGCTAAATGGTTAGTTAAATAGTTAACCAAATAGCTACCTAGACTATCTGCATTGACCCTTGTTGCACTAAGTCTTTTGACTCATCACATAGGCTGCTGTAACTGTTTGTTATCTATCCTGTTGCCTAGTCACTTTATTCCTAGTTATACGTACATATCTACCTCAATTACCTCGTACCCCTGCATATTGACTCGGTACTGATACCCCGTGTATATAGCCAAGTTATCGTTACTCATTTCGTATTTACTATTACTTTTATTATTACGTGTTATTACTTTTCTATACTATTATTTTCTTTCACACTGCATTGTTGAGAAGGGCCCGTAGTACGCATTGCACTGTTTGTCTAAACTTGTTGTTTACGAAGCATGTGACGAATACAATTTGATTATGATTTAATTTGTCACAGTGTCTCCCAGGGCAGAGCAACAGCTATTGTTATAGGGCTCCTCCTCACTACAGTAACCGAGTTACTGAAAACCCTGACCACCGGCAGGAAAGAACTGGGGTGTGACTGACTGTACTGTATGACATCATCCAGATGCCGACCAGACCAACACCCTCAGGGTCTGCAGTGGATCCAGGGCCAAGCAGCAGCTAGCACTGTCACGGAACAGACACTGACATGTTTTCCCATAGTGGCCCCTACCGATCAACCCTCTTTCCCTCCCATACACACTCCCCTCCTTCCCCGCCTTACTAACCTTCCCATGCACACTCCATACCCTTCTTCCCAACACTTCCATAATTGCTCACTAGTCTCCCTCCCATACGCTGTTCCTCCCTGCATTACTCCTATCTCCACCACTGATAAGGTAGCTCTGGTGGTCAGGGTGGGATTGTTAAAATAACACTGACTAGGAAAAAGAGGAATGGAGAGAAAATATACAGGTAACTGCCAAAATAAAGGAAACGCTTGAGTAAATGAGGGATACAAAGTGTTGCTCTCCACTTTCTGGAGGACCGAGTTTTGAAATCAGTGGAATTAGAGTATGATAGCTAAGGAGATGGAGACAATTCTGGAGTTTGATTGCAAATATGCAGACGGATTCAAAAAGAGAACACACAGAAGGCTGTTGTATAAAACACCTGTCTCCGGATTACATCTTCAAACTAAGGGCAACCATGGCATCTGTGACAGAGGGAGAAGCGTCCATCCATGTATACGGGTAAGATAGTCTAGCTATCTACATTTTCAGATATTACGCGTTTCTAATTAGGTCAGAAAGTCATTTTCATTTCAAGTGTACTAGCTAGCTAGCTAACATTAGCTGGCTGGCTCGCTAGCTAACTTTACGTGTATGATCTGTGTAGTTATATTATTCGTATCTCAGAGCCATTTGCATTGTTAGTTATAGCCTAATGTTAGCTAGCTAACATTGAACCTGGTTGGTTAGCTACCTGCAGATTCATGCAGTAGCAACGTCATGAGTTGGGATTATGGTGCATTGTTTAGCTAGCTAGCTACATGTCTAAACAAAAGACTCCACTAATGCAAGTAACCATTTCAATAGAATGTTCATGATGTCATGGCGACAACTCTCGATAGACGTAGCTGGTAAATTCGCTCTGGCTATCTACTCCGATTTCAGATGACCTCGTCTGAGTGTGACAGAACGCAGAATAAT
This sequence comes from Brachymystax lenok tsinlingensis, assembly GCA_030435695.1. NCBI lineage: Eukaryota > Metazoa > Chordata > Actinopteri > Salmoniformes > Salmonidae > Brachymystax > Brachymystax lenok. Next base: position 6,205,249 of record CM059815.1, on the reverse strand, counting down.
TGACAAATTTATGAACGCTCAACACCTGTTGAATATGGCCGGTGTCAGTAAACATTGGCAAAAAATCATAATGAAATTGTTGCTAGCAGCACAGCTGCAATCACCAACGCTCTGGATAACATAAAAACAGCCTAACCAGCTCTTCTAGGGCAAGTAAAATGGTCAGAGTGAGCTGTTCTCTCATTTAGCCAACGTTAGTCAGTTAGCTTGTTGTTAGGTCAGAACGCTCGGATCAACCCTACTCCTTGGCCAGAGCGTCCAGTGTGCGCTCTGAACGACAATCTGACAACGCTCAGAGTTTACAAACGCCCAGAGCGCACTCTGAGCACACTCTGACACTCCGGATAAAATTTACGGACACATCCGTAGTATAAACCAGCCTTTAGTCTTGAAATCTTTGGTCTCACATGTGAATCCTTAAAGAGATGGGTGGGGCTAAGGCTTTAGAGAGTGTGAATGACGCTGAATGGGTGTAGACAAAGAAGAGCTCTCCAGTAGGTGTACCAAAACATTTAAGGGACATTTTCTCAAAAGTGAGGTTACAAGTTTATCAACTTTCAAAGCAGAATTACTTTTTAATTTCGCTACATATGACCGAATCGAGCCGGTCGGTCACATTTCTCTTCCTCATCTCACAACACTAATTATAACTGTATCACGCACATAAGACATAGATGTAGAGAGATTCACTTCCAGGTCGGAGAGGTCATGTATTAGAGATCAGAGTTTACAGAGTTCACAGCCAATTAAAGTGTGTGGAAATGAGCCCAGCATGAGTCATTATGCAGATGTGATGTGAATGTCCTCTAGAGGTGAGACTAAGAAATAAAGAGGTGTCAGACTCTTTGTGACCTGACCTGTCTCTACTCTCTAACGCCAGACCACTAGGTTGATCATGAGAGAAACTATATCACTGATCAGCCTTATGAACACAAACACATCCTCATGCACAATAATGAGGGAAACATATAGATTGAAAAGGACAGCACTGTAAACGGATAATATTCTATAATTCATGAATTGCCCTAATAACAATGATCCGGCACCCAACTGTTTTTGAAGTGTGACCTGTGAGTGGAGCACATTGGCTATTATTTCAGAATGAGAGAAATGCCATCACCGGCCAGCCAACACACCCTTATGAAAACACATCATAGACCTATCAATCAACACTGTAATTCCAGGTATGTATAGGGAGGACACGAGCAATTACCAGTGTAATTTAAAGATCCAGATCTCATCAGCTGTAGTGACAGACGCACACACACAGTGTGTCTAAATAAAGGTTACATCCTAGGGAGAGAGAGAGAAAGAGAGATTGAGAGGTGAAGGCTAAATGTTGTTGATGCTGGAGGCGGTGTTTGGATTTGGGCCATCAATTGAACACAGAATGATGGCTTAGTCTCATTATGTCCTTATATGGCAGCACCTAGACAGACCATACTAATCAATACACCTGTCATATTCAGCTGGCATCTATTTAGACAGTAGACAGGGGTATGATATGACAAGTGACAGGCATGTTGATGGCCTTCAGAGGAGGAGGAAGTATTATATTAACAGGTTGAGAATTTTGGGAGTGTGTGTGTGTGTGTGTGTGTAACATACAGTATATGCAGTATGTGTCTAGTAAGGGTGTTACTCTCCTCTGGCTTGTGCCCCCTATCCCCATGGTAACAGGGTCATCACATGATCATGGTGCGGTCGGTCGGTCTGGCCATCTGCTGCTCTGCTCTGGGTATTTCTGGCTGTTGGGACGTGGTGCTGCTGCTGGTTAAGGCAGTGTGTATGTATGTGTGTGTGTGTGTGTGTGTGTGTGTGTGGTGGGGGGGCGTGTTGCTGCTAAGCTCTACTGTTTAGGGCAGTGGAGATGAGGCGGGGGGTTGAGGAGCGAAGGGGACAGTTTTGGGTTGTAGTGCAGAGGACGGAGGTTTGGATGAGGGCCACTGACTCCTCTCAGACCAGGCACATCAACTCCGTGGGGGGATAAGAGGTATGGGGGAGAGGGGAGGAGGGAGGTCGTGAGCAGATGTTCCCTTTTCCCACTGGGACCTCCACAGAGCCTTTGTAGAACCACTTTCCCTCTCAACTCTCTGTAAATGAGCGCAGCGTGCTCACTGCTCCGTGACGAGGGAGAGAGAGTGAGATAGAAAGAGAGAGAGGCAGGAAAAAGGAGAGAGGGAGGACATATGGAGCTGTTACAGCACAACATGCTGCCTAGCTGGCAGGGTGTCTCTGTCTCTACCCCAGGGACTTGGATCTGAGTTGGACAGCCTGCATTTGAGAAACAGACTACTTAGTTACTCCTCCTTCTTCCTTTTTACAACAGTTCCATGTAAACATGTTTCATTGGAAGGGTGTCTCCTCTCCAGCTATAGCTCTGGGACTGGAACTGTGGGCTACTGCCTGTAACTGCCTCCTTAGTTACTCATCCTCCTCCTCCTGCTTAGTTCCTATTTTTACCCGTCTTGTTGCCACTGAAAACCGTCCATATGCCTGCGCCATCCCATCCATCCAGGGCCGGCCCGCCCATTAGGCGGGTTTAGGCGAGGGCGGCATTTTCCCAGCTAAACTTACCAAGAAGCACCTCCAACAACACATAAAACCTCACATAATTATACCAAAAAAAGAATGACAATTTCTCTCACCCAGTTGCATATGGGCTATTTAGGTGAGCACTGACGCAATATATTTTGCTTGTCCATGCCGAGCACACCTCTCCAGGGTGCTGTTGGAGAGATGCACCAACGGTCCATCAAAAAAATCTTCTAACATAAATCATGTAGCCTACACCCTATTGTAGAAAGACTGTGGCCTTTTCTATAGCCTACAGGCTGGAGATCAAATTCATGACAATGTTATGATACAGATACTTTTTACGTTATGCACGTTTCTATTCAAATAGCCAAACCTAAATGGCGCCCAATCAAACAAGTGCTTCGATGTGAATATGACATATCCTCAAAACAGGACAGGTCAAAGTAAAATGGACAATATGGAATGAAAAATCAGGCTACTCACAACTTCCAGGAGTTTCACCCCGTGGGCTAAATTGTCATGATTATCAGTGGTTTCAAGTTTGTATCTGTCAACTTTTGAAGAGATGATTATAGTGAAAAATTCAATACTTCTGCATTTCCCGCTGTGTAAACACATCGATTCTCATTGCAAATAGGCTCAGGATAACTCCTGATGAAGTTGGGTAGCTGATATGCAGTGCTTACATAGACAAAATGATTGGTCACAGTAATAAAGACAAAAACATTCAATGCAACTACTTGTTTTACAAACGGTAGGCCGACCACATGGATGGAATTCCACTGCAGGCCAACGCTGCCGGCTACACCCCAGTAAGCACGGACCGACACCGAAGTCTTTTGGACTTATTATTTTGGTCCTGTCCTGACAATACTTCTTTTCAGGGTCTTTTTTTGCTGCGGTCCGGACCCAATCTGAATCAATCATAGACGTCAAGTTTTATTTGTCACATGTACAAGTACAGTGAAATGCTTAACTTTTTATTATAAGTACTAAAAAAATATTATAATAATAAAACAAAAATAAGAAATAAGTGAGGAAACTATATAGAGGGTCAAGACCAAATTTACAATGTGCAGGGATACTGGATTATTGAGGTAGATATGTACATGTAGGCAGGGATTAGGAGGAAGTGACTGGTAGCAAGATAAATAATGAATAATAATAATAATAAACAGTATGGCAGCAGCACAAGTGATGGGTGGGTGTGTTAATGTGAGTGTGTGAGTCTGTGTGTGTGCAAGAGTGTCAGTGTAGGCGTGATAGGGCTGTAAACAGGACTCAAAAGTGACTGGTAGCAGGAATATATAAATACTTCTGGTAATATACTAATGGTAATTTATACAACGGGTGGGTCTAACCCTGAATGCTGATTGGTTAAAACTGCATTCCAGCCGGTGTCTATTCCACAAGTTACCACCGGCTAAATCTATGACGTTAAACTGCCTATTTACTCTGTTCCATCTGACTGCGCAATCCACTGTCTCATCAGCCCAGCCAGGTAATTTATAAACTTGATCTCCACTATAAAAAGCATCTAGACATCATGTCACATTTCATTTAGACTAACATTTCGTTTTCAACAGTGGAGATTTGTATAAACCTTGCTGTCTGTCTCTCCAATATTTTCAACCTTGTTTCAATATTAAAATTCGATCTCCAGCTGTCCCATAGTATTGCACGTGTTGGAAGTCAGGATGAGGCAGACAGACAGGCAGGCAGCGTTTCTCAGCCAGTCGAAATCATGAATCAGCTGGCATCATTTTTATGGATATATACAAAGATATGTCAATTGAAAAAAGGTAAAAATGAAACAAAGTGCAGCTAATATGCAGTCTTTCCAGCTTCAGTTTGAAGTGATTGTGTTAGCTGTGTTGCCTAACAACACCCATGCATATATCCTCCAAATAAATAATAAATACAATCAATAATAATTTTAGCTGCAGGGTAGGGGAGCGGCCCAAACATAGATGTATATGTTTGGTTTCAGATTTGGTAGGGTCCGGACTGGCTTTGAGTTCAACGTCCACAGACATCAGGTCTGGACCGGCCTATATTTGGCCTGAACATAGACATCTCTAATTGGTTCAGATTTGGTCCGGACCGGCCTTGAATTTGGCCCAAACATTTAAACCAAATCTGAACCAATCATAGACATTTATGTTTCACAAGGTTGAACAGCACAGTACAGCACAGTATATTACAGTACAGTAGATCACAGTAGAGTACAGTAAAGTAAAGTATAGTTCAGTACAGTAGAGTACAACTGTACAGCACAGAAGAGTATAGTACACTATAATTTACCCTACTCAAGATGTATTTTCAACTTTCATTCAGAACCGAAAATGAACCTGATTTCAACGTCTGAAAAATACGTATTTTCAAAGTCCAAAAAATATGTATTTTCACATTTCATTCAGAACCTAAAATGAACCTAACTTTATACATCTTTTAACGTCATTTTTACTTACTGGGACTATTCTAGTTTCGGAGGACAAAATAAACATCTCACCTAGGGCGGCAGAACAACAAGGACGGCAAAATCAGCTTCCAAAATGTTTGTTTGTGACGCAAATCGGCGCGACAGTCAGTCAGATTCGGTAGGCAGTCAGATCTGGCACTGCCACCGGGCCTGCATTCATCAGGTGCCAGAGCAGACCCCTCTCCATTGCCATGGTTACCCTGCTGTTTATAACAGTTGGCCTCTGCCACAGATTAAACCAGTTTATAGGTTAGGTATGTTCTGTGAGGCCCAGACGGTTAAAGATGTTACCAAATTTGCTTAAACACACAATTTAAAACACCATTTAAACCATCTTGATTTATGGGTCTAGAGAAAGATGGGACCCACTGGTGTAGGGTATTCATCTACCAGACTAAGAACACAGACTGAAAAATGGGAGCCCATGCCTGAGGGTTCTAATTCAAACTGAATAATACAAAGGATGAAATAAGGGAAGGATAAACTGAGAGATCAGAGAATAGGTATTCAAGAGGGCCGAAGGATAGTCATTTATATACAAACAAACCCACTAGACCAAGGGTGTCAAATTTATTTTGCAGCGGGGGCCACATTTGGACTTCAGGTCTGGAGGTCCGCAAAATTTGCAGAAAATAGTCCACTATCCCATAGTTTAAATTTTTTTCGATGCTCCCTGACTGTCCAGTGATTACTGGCGAGCTGGACAGTCAAGAAACTGTATGAATATAGGTCTATTATCATTTCTACACAGGTTTATTTTTTATTCAGTGCCACAAAAAGAACAACCCAGAGTTACACTTAACTGAGTTACACAGACTGTTACGCAAAGAGACACCGTCTAGCCTAAATAATAACGGAACACCCACTGGCCATAAGAACCTTGGACCCAAACACACAGAATGCACAAAGCTATACACATTCGCTAAAAACACAAAAACAAGCTCTGCAGAGGTTTGTAAAGCACAAGCCAAATACATACACCAAAGCGAGAGAACTAAAATAGCTGAATGCTGACTGCAGGGTGAAAAGACATTCACATATTCTGTTTAATAAGGAGTAACCTCGGCTTGCAGAGATTTCAGCTGCTCGTGTATGTGATTTATGTATGTGATCACACATACACACACACGCACACACACACACACAGAAACAGACAGACACACACACACAAATAAATCCACAAGTGAATTGTCCTCACACCACTGAATAGATCACAACAGAACATAATTAAACTGTCTGGAACAGAATGAATAGAAAGTGACAAGTGTACTGTGGTCACATTTTGTGGTGTCCTGAATGCTGAGTCCTGCCTAGCGGTCACCAAGGAGATTAAGGTCAAAGATAAGATTAGAGCTTTAGAGCAGAGGAAAACCCCACATAATGGACTTTTCATGACGATTATGATGATAATGACTACCCTAATCAGCAGGCAAGATAGTAAAGCACAATACATGATAACAACTGTGACATTACAATTGTATGATCTGGGGAATTGGTGTGTGCAAAGTAGTTAAGTTGACAGGGGGGTATATCATTGAGATGTTTTATAAGCTATTACAGTGTTACATATACCCACTATATGGTACAGTAGCACAGATATGGCGTGTGTGTTCATCTCCAACGACATCTCAGACCTGATGTAAGTGATTATTCTGATCTGAAGCACTAAACTTGTTTTTGAAAATGAGGCCTCACAGCCAGATAAAGTAAAAAGTTAAAGTTGATCTGTAAATCCCTTTTGGCAGAGAGAGAGAGAGAGAGAGAGAGAGAGAGAGAGAGAGAGAGAGAGAGAGAGAGAGAGAGAGAGAGAGAGAGAGAGAGAGAGAGAGAGAGAGAGAGAGATTGGGTGGTTAAAAGCTTGCTGGTTGTTTTAATATCCCGTTCTGAAAATTTCAATCAGGTGAAAAATGGAAGCAACCATTTGTAATACAGAGTATTTTATCATCTCTGACGAAGGAGAAAGAAACCACTTGCAGCATGTGGCCAGTGTTGATGACATCAGCAGAGATGGGTTAGAGCATCATTTTTCATGTTAGTTCTGAAATACCTATTAGATCATGCTCCATAGAGGGAAAGATACGTCTTTCTTAGGCCAGGAATAGCATACAGATTGGATCCTTTTGTGTGTGTGGTTGTGTGTGTGTGTGCGTGGGTGTGTTTGTTAGGAGGAGTGTTTGAATGATATTTGCTGATCCATGCCTAATATGAGGACAGGTGGTGCAGAAAACAACTTTAACAAGCATCAACAACGTCCTCCTCCTGTCTTGTCATATTTTACCCATTCACGAATAACACATTAAACACTCCCAAGGTTATGGCTAAATCGGCATGGAATTCCATTGTAAACCTTGGTGAAAACCCTGCAATGTGTAGGTGTTTAAATAAGGTATGTGTATAACAACACAATAATCTGAGTTAATCCTGCCCTGTCAGAGAAGATATTACGCTGCTCAGGGTGACTAAAGACAGGCAGCCATGAAGAGATTATTAAACTGTTCTTCTCCCATCCCCCTGAAATCCCACTATATCTCCTCTCACACTGTCTCCCTCTCTCCCTTTCTCTCCAAAGCTCACGCCCTCCTGCCTGGCTGCTTGGCTGACTGAGCAAGGACGTGCTCACTCACACCTAGGGTTGCAAACCAGAATTTTATATAATCTATCACAAGACATCTAGTGTCCCTTCTGAGTACTTCAGATTATCACAGGTGTCTGTAATTATCTCTGGCCCTCTGTGTGGCCTTCACATGCAAAATTTATGAAATATTTAAATATGATTTTAATATAAAAAATATAATGACAAAGTTTAAAACATTATCCTAAATATAAACCATCAATTTAGTGTTTAATATGAGGGTTTCAGCATGAAATATTTTTGTATACTTTTATTTTGTCAATATGTATTTGTTGTCAATGTTTTGGTGTCAAACTGGTGGCAGTCAATAGTTGGATGAGTTGCAGAGGTAACTGAAAATAATGCCATTGTTAATTAGATAATTTTTTCATTAATTAGGCCATTTTCTCTTGAACCATATGGTCTATCTACTAGAAACTCATGGACAATACGGACACATACAGTGGGGGAAAAAAGTATTTAGTCAGCCACCAATTGTGCAAGTTCTCTCACTTAAAAAGATGAGAGAGGCCTGTAATTTTCATCATAGGTACACTTCAACTATGACAGACAAAATGAGGAAAAAAAATCCAGAAAATCACATTGTAGGATTTTTAATGAATTTATTTGCAAATTATGGTGGAAAATAAGTATTAGGTCAATAACAAAGTTTATCTCAATACTTTGTTATATACCCTTTGTTGGCAATGACAGAGGTCAAACGTTTTCTGTAAGTCTTCACAAGGTTTTCACACACTGTTGCTGGTATTTTGGCCCATTCCTCCATGCAGATCTCCTCTAGAGCAGTGATGTTTTGAGGCTGTCGCTGGGCAACACGGACTTTCAACTCCCTCCAAAGATTTTCTATGGGGTTGCTTGGCCACTCCAGGACCTTGAAATGCTTCTTACGAAGCCACTCCTTCGTTGCCCGGGCGGTGTGTTTGGGATCATTGTCATGCTGAAAGACCCAGCCACGTTTCATCTTCAATGCCCTTGCTGATGGAAGGAGGTTTTCACTCAAAATCTCACGATACATGGCCCCATTCATTCTTTCCTTTACACGGATCAGTCGTTCCAAAAAATAAGTATTTGGTCACATACAAACAAGCAAGATTTCTGGCTCTCACAGACCTGTAACTTCTTCTTTAAGAGGCTCCTCTGTCCTCCACTCGTTACCTGTATTAATGGCACCTGTTTGAGCTTGTTATCAGTATAAAAGACACCTGTCCACAACCTCAAACAGTCACACTCCAAACTCCACTATGGCCAAGACCAAAGAGCTGTCAAAGGACACTAGAAACAAAATGGTAGACCTGCACCAGGTTGGGAAGACTGAATCTGCAATAGGTAAGCAGCTTGGTTTGAAGAAATCAACTGTGGAAGCAATTATTAGGAAATGGAAGACATACAAGACCACTGATAATCTTCCTCGGTCTGGGGCTCCACGCAAGATCTCACCCCGTGGGGTCAAAATGATCACAAGAACGGTGAGCAAAAATCCCAGAACCACACGGGGGGACCTAGTGAATGACCTGCAGAGAGCTGGGACCAAAGTAACAAAGCCTACCATCAGTAACACACTACGCCGCCAGGGACTCAAATCCTGCAGTGCCAGACGTGTCCCCCTGCTTAAGCCAGTACATGTTCAGGCCCGTCTGAAGTTTGCTAGAGAGCATTTGGATGATCCAGATGAGGATTGGGAGAATGTCATATGGTCAGATGAAACCAAAATAGAACTTTTTGGTAAAAACTCAACTTGTCGTGTTTGGAGGACAAAGAATGCTGAGTTGCATCCAAAGAACACCATACCTACTGTGAAGCATGGGGGTGGAAACATCATGCTTTGGGGCTGTTTTTCTGCAAAGGGACCAGGACGACTGATCCGTGTAAAGGAAAGAATGAATGGGGCCATGTATCGTGAGATTTTGAGTGAAAACCTCCTTCCATCAGCAAGGGCATTGAAGATGAAACGTGGCTGGGTCTTTCAGCATGACAATGATCCCAAACACACCGCCCGGGCAACGAAGGAGTGGCTTCGTAAGAAGCATTTCAAGGTCCTGGAGTGGCCAAGCAACCCCATAGAAAATCTTTGGAGGGAGTTGAAAGTCCGTGTTGCCCAGCGACAGCCCCAAAACATCACTGCTCTAGAGGAGATCTGCATGGAGGAATGGGCCAAAATACCAGCAACAGTGTGTGAAAACCTTGTGAAGACTTACAGAAAACGTTTGACCTCTGTCATTGCCAACAAAGGGTATATAACAAAGTATTGAGATAAACTTTTGTTATTGACCGAATACTTATTTTCCACCATAATTTGCAAATAAATTCATTAAAAATCCTACAATGTGATTTTCTGGATTTTTTTTTCCTCATTTTGTCTGTCATAGTTGAAGTGTACCTATGATGAAAATTACAGGCCTCTCTCATCTTTTTAAGTGAGAGAACTTGCACAATTGGTGGCTGACTAAATACTTTTTTCCCCCACTGTATATAACAAATTAATACTATATACCAATACATTTGTTTCAAGTTATTCAAGTATAAATTACTAAAGTTACGATAGATTGCCATAGGTTTTCTGTTCATTACCAAAATAGCTGAAGATGACGGTAACTTTAATAAATGATAAGTCGTTTTGAAACCCTACTCACACCTCAGTACCTCTGGTTCTCCCTACTACCGCTCCCCTCCCCCCCCTGCCCTGTCGATATCTGTTGCTTACACTTGTTTAACAAATCTCAGATAGGCTTAAAACGTATCAGGGTAAGAGATCAGATCAGACTATCTGCAGGTATCTGCTAATAATAAAAGTGATCATTTATGATTCGATTTTTATTAGGATCCCCATAAGCGACAGCTATTCTTTCTGGGGTCTGACTCATAACAGCAATTGTAATCACACACAGTGTGCTGTTTATTCTCCTGTTATAATGAAAGAAAAATTGTGTGTGATTGTGACAAGCAAGTCTAGCAACGGGCAATTAGTTTCATTTTGTATAGCTCCTTTCAAAAAATATATGTCAGAGGGCTTGTGATAATTAAACTGAAGATGCAAGCGAAGGTGTGTGTGTGTTTGTGTGTGCGTGCAAGCATGCTCTATTCCTCCAGGGCCGAGAGTCTACTATCGTTCATTATCACTTACAACCAGCAGTGGTGAGTGGACCAGTGTCACTGCCAGTGTCTAATAAGTTATAATATCTATTTGATTAGTGATGTGCTGACTCACAGTATCACAGCCGTACACTGTGAACCTCAAATGTTGGTTTTCACTCCAAATCACTTAACATTGTTAAAACAGATTTTTGGATAGACTGATCATGTAAGCATGGTTTTTCATCAGGCCTATTGCCTACAATGGGTTGATTTAAATCTGAGAGGGCAACAGTGAGAGTATCCTACTAAATCAATAAACAGACCGATTCCATTTATTGGATCCACACTTACATGCCAGTCCCAGAGTTGAAAATCAGAGCATCCCAAAATGATGTTCGCTGCCCCATTAGCAGTACTGTGTTAGTAAATAATTCACACCTGAGCCTGTGTGTGTTATTGTGTGTGCGAGTTTGCGTGTGTTTTTCACCAGTCTTAGGTGGTAATAGGTGGATCACTACTCAGTCCTAATTACATAATGAGCTGCTAACTGGCCCTGGCTGCTCTGTCCAACAGGTAGGTATTGTATGTGGCAAGACAGGTTCCTTAAGAGCATTCAGGCTAATATACTGTATACTAATATACAATACTGTTGTGAATGTGGACGATGTTCTCTCCTAAGAATTATTTTGCCTCGTAACAAACATTACACTCCTAAACCCACCTCAAAAATACTTCCATCATGTAATGGAAATGTGTGTGTGTGTGTGTTTTCATAGACCACAGATGTGGGGTGTTTGTGTGTTACTCCCCCCTTTGATCCAGATGGTGTAAGTGTTTGTTTCCCCAGTGCTCTACCCTACTTTGAGGGCAAGACCGGGGGACGTCTGTGCTTGTCTCCAACGGGAGAAAGAGAGAGAGAGAGAAGAGGGGGGGAGATATAGAGTGTGTGTGTGAGAGAGAGAGAGAGAGAGAGAGAGAGAGAGAGAGAGAGAGAGAAGGTGATTAAAAGCAAAGGTACCAATACAAACCCTTTTAGCAGTTTTCCCATACACTAGTGCCTCCCAGAGTCATATATTTCTTAAAGTTTGAATCCTTAATTAATACAATAACAAAGTGGACACCCCAGCTCTGTTTTGGTAAAAAGCTGAGAGATGGGCCTGGAGAAATTGAACCACTCTCAAATTCATAGACCGAGCTATGGATGCAAGGACTGACCATCCATGATATCAAAATGACATTTTGAGGCAATACAGAGTTTGTTTACATTTACTTTGTTTACAAAAACATTGGATTAAAACAAGCTTATATTTTGGGTTCTGATGGGGTACGACAGTTGATCTAAATTCATGAGGCATTTATAAGTTATATTATTTAAGAATCAATGGGTACATAATTCACCTAGCTAAAGACATACTAATTGTCTCAAGGGAAAAAACAAACACCAATTTCACACAGTCATACACAGTCTGGGCTAGAATTCTTCACAGTTTCCAAGAGGGACATGTGAATGTTGCATCCTCACACAAAACAGCCTGAGCTGAGTTAAAGTGGAGAGATAAGAAAGAAAGCCAATACTGATTGAATAGCCAGGCGTTAGTTTAATTTTCTCTCTCTCTCTATTGACTCTTCAGTAGCAGATACCAGAGGATCCATTAGTAGCCACCAGGTTCATTAGAAAGTAATATGTTTCCATGGCAACCAGCTTTTGACTTTCACTTTCAGGAATTCACTGATTTTACATATCAATTTACTTTCTGAGGATATAAAGCTGAGGAATTTGCTATCAGTCGACACTGTCAAAAATATGTTATGTCTAAAATAGGCTAATGTGATCTAATGTGTACCGAGCTCTAAAAACACAATGGAATTGACACATTCCGCACACGCAGGAATTTTTATGTATTTCTAATTTCACAATGGAAAAACTTTGCCTTGAGCCAAGCATATCAAGCAAATCAACATGTCACAGAGCTGCAGTGTTACCCTGATGTACCCAAACCCTCTCTCCTGGAATGAATCAGGAGAAACTTTATAGGTACACTGACATGAAATGCTGCCTATTCTTTGTGACAACCTTAGGGGATGACCTGTTGTACAAAAAAACACCATGTTCATTGTATTTAGTGGAAGTTGGAGAACAAAGACATTCTGAATGACGACAAGGAAGGAAGCAGCTGCGGCTAACTGTTCCCAAATAGCTGCCCTGTTTTCGATAATTACTATCCAGAAAGCTAAAAGGTCGGAGCATCTCTCTCTAGCCGTGGCCAGAGAAAACAGATGTGGCCTTTAGGGTCAGCGGCCGCTGTCTTTGGGACTGCTCTACTTTGTTGTGGTAGCAGTTCTGTACCTCACACTAAATCCAACACAGCCTCCGGGCCAAACTCAATGAAGCCTTTGTGTAAGAGGCTCAGTGCTGTTTAATACAGCATATAGCAAAGACTGGATCGGGCTTACAGGAGCCAAATGCATCTCAGCCCACCTAGCCCCGCTTTTCAGACACAAAAGTGCTTCCAGCAGCCAAGCATAAAAACTTTAACAAACGTGAGAAATAATACATATTATCAAAATAGAATTGCAGGTGCAGCAGGAAGGCCCCTTAATGTAGGCTAGGTAACTTCTGTTCACATTTTGAACCCTTTCAAGTCTCTTTTTTCTTATTTATTTACAGCTGAGAGCAGCATAAAATAAACAGCCTAGAAGGGAGATCTTGAGGTGGGTGACAACACACCAGAGTGACAGCTGGAGTGGTGTTGTGCAACACCTTGGGGACACTGGTGTGGAGGTCAACTAACCAGCATTTCCTTTTGCAGCTCTCTTGGGCTCTTTTTCTGAAGGGAAAAAACTAAAACTAAAAAATCTGACTGACTGACAGACAAAGTGCCTCCCTCCATGAGCGTCCCTCTGGAAAAAGGTGTCAACCAAATGCACACTTTGTTCTGCCCCGCATTCCATCTCTTTCTTTCGGACCAAAACCTTTCAACTCAAACTCTTTCATTGTCTTTGACTGGTCTCTCACTCATGTGGTTTTCAGTCCCAGTCGTGTCAGGGGCCAGGGAAATGCAGGTGTATGTCAGGCCACACTGCTGAACGTAAAGCTAAACTTCAACAGTAACAGAGAGCAGCATGAATAGGATTAGCGCCAGCTTCACTTCCAGAGTCCCTCTGCACTTTGTTTAGTACACATATCTTTGTATAATTGAGAACCAACTACAACACTCGACTTTTGTTACAAATTGTTATGCTGGGATCAGATCAATAAATGATATAATAATATTCATAGAACCAACCCAGAGCTAAGCTCCACTGCGGTAGAGCTGGTGTTTTTAATCTGACCACCGACAATACCAGGATTATAATCCTACTCTGCTGGATCAGTACAGTCAGAAGCCATTCATTCAAAACCTCACCACAGCAGCTTTACTAACTTACACTAGAGCCATAAAGGAGAAAATACATATTACACACATTACTGTATACAAAATGACAATAATGCATAATACACAGCTAATACTGCACTATTCACCATGCATGGCTTCCAGAGAACCCACCTGGACAGCCTCTCACATTAACAATTAAAAGAGGATGAGCAACCTGATCTCTCCAATGGACTAGTCACTAGTGGAGTACAGACAGGGAGAATAAAGCCAAGCCAAGAGGGATAGGGCGCCGGGTTTCATGTGGGGCAATCTTGAGGAGAGAGAGGAGAGAGAGGGGGGTTTGCAGAGAGTGGGTCTGAGTGGTGGGTGGTGGCATGGCAACTAAAAATCAGTTAGAGGGTCTCTCTATTTCCAAATGCACAATTTTAGGAGTCGCTTTCCACAAATAACCAGCAAAACACACCTACTACAGTAACAGGTGCCCAGCGGTTAGGCCTTCTCTCCTATTTAAATAAATGGCTTATCAAGATAGACCAAAAGCTATGGACTATGAAGGGTTTATATGCTATTAAGGGTTGATATTCGAAACATTATAATAGGGAAATAAAGGTATGAGCGACAAAGGGCAAGGTGAGGCCAAGCTACCAGATGCTATTTAGCCCCAGTAGTCATCAGAACATAATTCTCCGCCTCAGGCCCTTTGACACACAGACAGACCTGAGTTTCGTCTTCAGAGATTATATCCAGCCCATAAACTAAACCCATATTCACTCCCAGTCTGACCTGCTCTGAGTTGGAATTATTTTATGAAGCTAGTCAAGAGAAAATGGTACATAATACCAATATCATCATCACAGTCATTGAATAGCAGTGGTTCGCTTTAGCGATATTATGGTTATGTTCCATGACAATAAATAGTCGCCCCCCTCCACCCCCTGTAGAATGACAGACAGTGAGCTCTCCTAACAGACTTTCCTGAAACTGAAGTTGCATCGCAGTATTGTATCTCTCATCATGAAGTATTGGTTTACACTGTGCCCCAAGGTGAAGAAAGCAGAGAAGATACTTACAACTGATATTGATACATTCAAGTCTTTGTTTTCCACTTGGACAAAAAATGTAAGGCATGCTCTGGGTGTTTTCTTGTTGCATTTTTTTGACTGTGTGTTGTGGTGGACTTGTAGATTTAACATACCATGTGTTATAAAAACATTATGAAGATCCAAATGAGCGTCACTGAGAGAATGTGGCCTAGTAGGCTGATATAAGTCAAATACTGTACAGACATGTAACAAAGTTAAACTAGAAAACTGGCACTGGTTGGTTGTCATCAAGTTTCAGGATTTCAGTTATGTCATTCTCATGCTTTTGTTTGGATGGAAATCCCCTAAAGCATCATTTCAGATTTAATTCACGACCAGAAATAAGTCATTGAGACTATCAAAGGCACTTACATAGCTAAGATACTCACCATGTTTCTTTACAGCCCTTGGGGCCTGTATTTTGTTTCACAGAGAGTTCACAGCAAATTACAGTAGAAGCCTGGGCTACCTTTTGGGCTCCTGGTCAGCTACCAATAGCCAAATGTATCCTCAAGAGACACCTTCATGGTCGGGCAACCTGTAGCTTTGGGCTTTCTGTTAATAAACGACACATTGTACTTGTTGATACATTTAGAAATGAGTCAAACACACAGATACCAGATTCCAACAACTGCATACTTCAGTCAAAGTAGAAGCACAGATTCTTGACAAGCCTCACCGCGCGCGATGTGATGACAGACCGCTTATTAAAGGATGGCTACCTGTCAACTGCCTAACCTGACAGACAGAGGAGCGCGTGTAAAGGGATCTTCTCTTACCTTTATTCCTTGTTGTTGAGTGGTTAACGTCAATTTGGTTTCATCCAACAGTAAAACTTCACAATAAAACTCCTCCTGAGGAGCACAGAAGCAACTCATGTCTTTTTTTTTGCGGAGGGGGATAAAGCAACACTGCACAGATTTAGCGGATTTCTGTCAATTCAATTATAAAATGATGGACTAATGCTGGGACTAAATAAAAGTCCAAATCATCATGGGTTTTTCTTCAATAAAACACTCCTTAGCCAGTCCTTGTATTGTCTATGATCTGCAAAAAAAGACAGAACCATTAAAATTATAGAATTATCAGAATACACTACATTGAAACGAACCTTTCAAAATAAGGATTAAAGCAGCCTTTAGGCCAATAAACTTGTCACAATACTGTAAAAAATGATTATAATAAAATATATTGTAGTTTCACAAGGTTCCCAATGGGCTACACACCTTTGTGCTCTATCCAAAATAATTGCGAAACCTTTTGTTTTGGCTTGCAGCTTGTTCTTTGAACAAATCAGCCTCCATTAAATTTTGAGCTTTGGGTACAGTATGTGAAGCATATTTCTTTATAAACCGTAGTTTATAGTTATTTAATTTTCATTAAAACTGGATAACTCCCGGACCGCAAGGTTCCTTCCTTTTATTGTGTTCAATAAACACGAGTTATGCGCTCTTCAGTGCCCTCCAGCTCCAATATTCATAGATATGCAAGAAAAATAGGAATTCCTTTCAGTGTGATCCGCTTTTTGATCTCCAAGTCTTTAATTTGTATTTGTCTTATATCTGGCAATCCTACTAAAAGTGAAGACAGAGGTTTAGACTGCACCTGTCCCGTAGGCTTAGAAAAATGAGGCAAAATCTCGCTACTCTTCAGCATTGCAGACAGCCCGTTGCTAAGGAGCGGTGCCCATCTCTCACGACAAAGCTTCCCGACACAAAATGACTCCGCCCATCTGGACTTTCCACCAATTGAAGCCATACGGACAATATGCATTCATGGATGATACAATCACGCCACCTATTGGAGATTTGCAAACTGGTCTCTGTCTCTGTCTCTCTCTTTCAAATCAAATGTTATTTGTCACATGCGCGAATACAACAGGTGTATACCTAACCGTGAAATGCTCATTTACAAGCCCTTAACCAACAATGCAGTTGTAAGAAAATAGAGTTAAGAAAATACTTACTAAATAAACTGAAGTATAAATAAATAAAGTAACACAATAAAATAACAATAATGAGGTCATTTTCAGGGGTTACCGGTACAGAGTCAATGTGCAGGGCCTTTCTCTGACGCCTAGTATATAGGTCCTGGATGGCAGGAAGCTTTGCCCCATGATGTACTGGGCCGTACACACTACCCTCTGCAGCGCCTTACAGTCGGATGTCGAGCAGTTGCCATACCAGGCGGTG
Source organism: Brachymystax lenok tsinlingensis (assembly GCA_030435695.1). Lineage (NCBI taxonomy): Eukaryota > Metazoa > Chordata > Actinopteri > Salmoniformes > Salmonidae > Brachymystax > Brachymystax lenok. The sequence goes on along the minus strand of CM059815.1, from coordinate 6,187,874 downwards.
ATGCAACCGGTCAGGATGCTCTTCATGGTGCAGCTGTATAACTTTTTTAGGATCTGGGGACCCATGCCAAATCTTTTCAGTCTCCTGAGGGGGAAAAGGTGTTGTCATGCCCTCTTCACAACTGTCTTGGTGTGTTTGGACCATGATAGTTTGTTGGTGATGTGGACACCAAGGAACTTGAAACTCTCAACCCGCTCCACTACAGCCCCGTCGATGTGAATGGGGGCGTTTTTGGCCCTCCTTTTCCTGTAGTCCACGATCATCTCCTTTGTCTCACTCACGTTGAGGGAGGTTGTTGTCCTGGCACCACTCTGCCAGGTCTCCTCCTCCTTATAGGCTGTCTCATCGTTGTCGGTGATCAGGCCTACCACTGTTGTGTCATCACGTCAGTAAACTTAATGATGGTGTTGGAGTCGTGCTTGGCCACGCAGTCGTGGGTGAACAGGGAGTACAGGAGGGGACTAAACACTCACCCCTGAGGTTCCCCCGTGTTGAGGATCAGCGTGGCAGATGTGTTGTAGCCTACCCTTATCGCCTGGGGGTGGCCCGTCAGGAAGTCCAGGATCCAGTTGCAGAGGGAGGTGTTTTGTCCCAGGGTCCTTAGCTTAGTGATGAACTTTGTGGGCACTATGGTGTTGAACGCTGAGCTGTAGTCAATGAACAGCATTCTCACATAAGTGTTCCTTTTGTCTTGATGCGTTCATTTGTGGATCTGTTGGGGCGGTAAGCGAATTGGAGTGGGTCTAGGGTTTCCAGGAAAATGGTGTTGATGTGAGCCATGACCAGCCTTTCAAAGCACTTCATGGCTACCAAAGTGAGTGCCACGGCCGGTAGTAATTTAGGCAGGTTACCTTCGATTTCTTGGTTACAGGTACTATGGTGGTCTGCTTGAAACATGTAGGTATACAGACTCGGTCAGGGAGAGGTTGAAAATGTCAGTGAAGTGACTTTACAGTTGGTGTGCGCATGCTCTGAGTACACGTCCTGGTAATCTGTCTGACCCCACGGCCTTGTGAATGTTGACCTGTTAAAAAGGTCTTGCTCACATAGGCTACAGAGCGTGATCACACAGTCGTCTGGAACAGCTGATGCTCTCATGCATGCTTCAGTGTTGCTTGCCTCGAAGCGAGCATATAATGCATTTAGCCTGTCTGGTAGGCTCGCGTCACTGGGCAGCTCGCGGCTGGGTTTCTCTTTGCAAGCCTTGCCACATCCAACGAGCGTCAGAGCCGGTGTAGTAGGATTCAATCTAAGTTCTGTATTGAAGCTTTGCCTGTTGATGGTTCGTCTGAGGGCAAAGCTGGATTTCTTATAAGTGTCTAGATTAGTGTCCCGCTCCTTGAAAGCGGCAGCCTTTAGCTCAGTGTGGATGTTGCCTGTAATCCATGGCTTCTGGTTGGGATATGTACATATGGTCACTGTGAGGACGACGTCGTCGATGCACTTATTGATGAAGCCGGTGACTGAGGTGATATACTCCTCAATGCCATTGGATGAATCCCAGAACATATTCCAGTCTGTGCTAGCAAAACAGTCTTGTAGCATAGCATTCATGTTCTGACCACTTCCGTATTGAGCGAGTCACTGGTAGTTCCTGCTTTAGTTTTTGCACAGCAGGAATCAGTAGGATAGAATTATGGTCAGATTTTCCTAATGGACGGTGAGGGAGAGCTTTGTACGCATTTCTGTATGTGGAGTAAAGGTGGGCTAGAGTTTTTTTTCCTCTGGCTTCACATGTGACACACTGGTAGAAATGAGGTAAAGGGGATTTAAGTTGCATGCATTAAAGTCTCCGGGCCACTAGGAGTGCCGCTTCTGGATGAGCATTTTCTTGTTTGCTTAAGGCCTTATACAGCTTGTTGAGTGCGGTCTTAGTGCCAGCGTCGGTCTGTGGTGGTAAATAGACGGCAACGAAAAATATATATGAAAAGTCTTGGTATATTGTGTGGTCTACAGTTTTTTATGAGGTACTCTACCTTAGGCGAGCAATACCTCGAGACTAACTTAGTATTAGACATTGCCCACCAGCTGTTATTCACAAATAGACATACAGTGCCTTGCAAAAGTATTCACCCCCTTGGCGTTTTTTTTATTTTGTTGCATTACAACCCGTAATTTAAATTGATTTTTATTTGGATTTCATGTAATGGACATACACAAAATAGTCCAAATTGGTGAAGTGAAATAAAAAAATAACTTGATTAAAGCCCCTAAATAATATCTAAAGTCCACCTGTGTGCAATCTGTGTCACATGATCTGTCACATGATCTCAGTATATATACACCTGTTCTGAAAGGCCCCAGAGTCTGCAACACCACTAAACAAGGGGCACCACCAAGCAAGTGGCACCATGAAGACCAAGGAGCTCTCCAAACAGGTCAGGGACAAAGTTGTGGAGAAGTACAGATCAGGGTTGCGTTATAAAAAAAGATCTGAAACTTTGAACATCCCACGGAGCACCATTAAATCCATTATTAAAAAATTGAAATAATATAGCACCACAACAAACCTGCCAAGAGAAGGCCACCCACCAAAAATCACAGACCAGGCAAGGAGGGCATTAATCAGAGAGGCAACAAAGAGACCACCAAAGATAACCCTGAAGGAGCAGCAAAGTTCCACAGCGGAGATTGGAGTATCTGTCCATAGGACCACTTTAAGCCGTACACTCCACAGAGCTGGGCTTTACAGAAGAGAGGCCAGAAAAAAGCAATTTCTTAAAGAAAAAAATAAGCAAACACGTTTGGGGTTTGCCAAACGGCATGTGGAAGACTTTTCAAACATATGGAAGAAGGTACTCTGGTCAGATGATACTAGAATTGAGCTTTTTGGCCATCAAGGAAAACACTATGTCTGGTGCAAACCCAAAACCTCTCATCACCCCGAGAACACCATCCCCACAGTGAAGCATGGTGGTGGCAGCATCATGCTGTGGGGATATTTTTCATCGGCAGGGACTGGGAAACTGGTCAGAATTTAAGGAATGATGGATGGAGCTAATTACAAGGAAATTCTTGAGGGAAACCTGTTTCAGTCTTCCAGAGATTTGAGACTGGGATGGAGGTTCACCTTCCAGCAGGCCAATAACCCTAAGCATACTGCTAAAGCAACACTCGAGTGGTTTAAGGGTAAACATTTAAATGTCTTGGAATGGCCTAGTCAAAGTCCAGACCTCGAACCAATTGTGAATCTGTGGTATGACTTAAAGATTGCTGTACACCAGCGGAACCCATCCAACTTGATGGAGCTGGAGCAGTTTTACCTTGAAGAATGGGCAAAAATCCCAGTGGCTAGATGTGCCAAGCTTATAGAGACATACCACAGGAGACTTGCAGCTGTAATTGCTGCAAAAGTTGGCTCTACAAAGTATTGACTTTGGGGGGGTGAATAGTTATGCACACTCAAGTTTTCAATTTTTATGTATTTTTTTCTTGTTTGTTTCACAATAAAAATATTTAGCATCTTCAAAGTGGTAGGCTTTGTTGTGTAAATCAAATGATTCCACCCCCCCAAAAAAGTATTTTAATTCCAGGTTGTAAGGCAACAAAATAGGAAGAACTCCAAGAGGGGTGAATACTTTCGCAAGCCACTGTACTTGAGAGAAACCTGTTTCAGTCTTCCAGAGATTTGAGACTGGGACGAAGGTTCACCTTCCAGCAGGACAATGACCTCTTGTCTTACCGGACGTAGCTGTTCTGTCCTGCTGATCCACGGAAAACCCAGCCAAACTGTATATGATCCGGGGTGTCGTTCAGCCACGATTTGGTGAAACATAAGATATTACAGTTTTTAATGTAATATCTTAATGTAATATCTTCCGTTGGAAGGATAGTCTCAAACGGAGCTCATCCAGTTTATTCTCCAGTGATTGCACATTGGCCAATAGAACGGATGGTAGAGGCGGGTTACCCAGTCGCCAACGAAATCTCACAAGGCACCCTGATCTTCGCCCCCTGTATTTCTTTCAGTTTTTCATGCAAACATTATATCCTTAACGGAAGACTTCTTCTTTGAGGTGAGTAATCGCTGTTCTGATATCCAGAAGCTCTTTTTGGTCATAAGAGACAGTAGCATCAACATTATGTACAAAATAAGTTACAAACAATGCGAAAAAACACACAAAATAGCACAATTGGTTGGGAGCCTGTAAAACAGCAGCCATCCCCTCCGGCGCCATTCTTTCTCTCTGTGTTTGTGTGTGGCCATTGGCAGGCTATATATAATTTTAAATGTCAAGCCACCACTGTAGGCTACAGTAAATTGCAGTGAGATAATATTGCAGCTTTATTTTGAGTTTCAGTAGCCTTGCCATAGGCCTAAACTACATGCAAGCAATAAATTGTTGATTGCAGTTTTGCAAAATTTCAAGAAATATGCATTGGCCTTATGTAAGAGTAGGCTATTACTCAATTGTCATTAAGTAGTTCTATTCACTGGGCTTATTATCAATACGTTATCCTTCTCATCCATTCATGAATCTATTTCAATATACTGTATGGTCAGTGTGGTATGCACAAACATGCAGGGATTAAGCTTTTCTTATTTTTCAGATAAGGGTATAGATGTGTAATATGTGTCAAAGATGGACTAATGTATGTCAAGTACTTCTGTGTGTAGTTGTTATAGCCAAATATGAATTGGCCTTCTGTATTCATACTATAACAACACAGAAGTCCTTGACATGCAGAATAAACAATTGAATAAAAGGTCATTGTTGCCACTTGCCAGTAAAATGTATTAGGCAGACCTACTTGCTTTCAATGACTTTCGCTGAAAGTGGGTCAGTAGGCCTAGTGCCATATTTAAATCAAGTAAACTGGTAGGCCTAGGCTTCCCATTCTTTTCTGACCACACAGATATCAGATAGGCAAGAAAAATGTAAACGCTGTTATCTGTAAACAAAGTCAATCTCAGATGTTGTTGTCTTTCTCACCGCCTGAGGGCGGGTACCCTTTGCGCGTCATCATCAAGCATGCGCGCATGCTGACAGTACAGACAACATGGCATAACGAAGGAAGCAAGCAAGCGTACGAAGAAAAAAAAAAGCGGAGGAAGACACAAAAGAAAAAGTTTACTTAAGAGTCTGAAGAGTGTGTAGCAACGTTTGTAATGGACCCTCGTTTAAAGTTAGTTTCGCGGTTTTGATAGGGACTTTTCACCCTGGACTGCGTCTCTATAAACGTATTGGTGCAGAGAGGAGCGAATGTTGATACAGGTAAGAGAACGTACCTAAGCTAATCTCCATAGCGAGCTAGCTAGCTATTTTAGTTTATTAGTTAGCGAGCAATCTGCTAACATTACTCATTAGCTCGGAGGCAGCCTGTTGTTTTGCCTGGAACAAAACTGTACATTAATCTGGCAACACAAGTACCTCCGGTACGCCTTTTCAACCGAGTAGGACTCGGAACACCTCATGTAAACTATTTTGAGCATGGCTATGAAAATGAGCTGGCATAAAAGTTCTCAGTTTAGTTTGCGTGCTAGCTTCTGATGCACAGTAGCCTACATTTAGCCCAGGCTACTGCTAACGTTAGTTGTCAGGAATGCAGCAAAGAGGACTGCACTTTGTTTGGCAAGCTGCCCACACTTTGAAGCGCATTACATTGATTTTAAATAACCGAGCAGCGTTCAGTGCAATACATTATTTGAAAGTTTCCAATTGAGTGTCACGAGTCTGTTACAACGTGTGTCTATGTTCGAACAACTTGCTACAATGTAATGTTGCAATTTGCCACGGTTACTTTACGTTCCACACACTTTGTCTGGCTTTCTACTTTGTATCCAGGAGGCAGGGAAACCCGTTTAGGTGATCAGCTGGAAGTGTTTGCCATTGTCTGTTGTTCGGCTAGGCTCGGCCATATTGTGCAAGTGTTTGTCACATGTTAGTTGCATCAATATTGAATTTAAAGTTGGGTAAAAACTACCTGTTGATATTTGTAAATGTTTGTGCAGCAGAAAGACAACCGCACAGATAACTGTTATGAAACTACCACTATTCAAAAACCACATGGAAACTGGAGATATTTTTACATCTTAGGGGACAACCTGCAGAAATGTTGCATTTTTAGAGTGGTCACAAAAAAAGGTTGCATGTCCAGTTTTAAAATGAACACAGCTCAGAAACCACACGGAATCTAGGAATAATTTGTACATCACTGGTTAGAGGACAATTTATAGAAGACCGCTAGCTACATTTTGAAGTGTTGCATTTTGATTCAAGCGTGTCCAGGGTTCTACACTAACTTTTGACACTTTTCAGTTTCAGTTGATGGCACCAGCACATTTGGTCTCACCAGTTTTTGTGTATATTTAAAAATAATAATTGATGTTAACCTGGCCTGTGTCCCATAACGTGCATGGATTTCATACTAAACCAGGCTAATAATGACTAGCCATCTTTTAAATTGGCATGCCATTGTGTTCTTACATTGATTTGGATTAGGGTTGGGCGGTATTCAGATTTTCACATTGTCAAACCGTTGTTCTCACACCCCGGGATTTACTGTATGACTGGCTTAGTACACAAGGGGGCACTAAATAATGAAAACGTCAGATAAAATGTACATGGCAAAAATAAATAATTTGCGGAGACAGGCAATCCAGCTCATCCAATACATGTATACGCTGAATGAAAATGTTTCATGAGTTGAAATAAAAGATACTAGAAATGTTTCATATGCGCAAAAAGCTTGTTTCTCTCAAATTTTGAGCAGAAATTTGTTTGCATCCCTGTTTTTATCCTTTGCCAAGATCAAGCATTTCACAGGCCACTCTAATATGTGCAATGCCACAGATGTATCAAGTTTTGGGGGACTGTGCAATTGGTATGCTCACTGCAGGTATGTCCACCAGAGCTGTTGCCAAAAATGCAATGTTAATTTCTCAACCATAAGCCTCCAAGTCTTTTAGAGAATTTGGCAGTACGTCCAACTGGCCTCACAACCGCAGACCACTTGTATTGTGTGAGCAAGCAGGTTTGCTGATGTCAACGTTAGGAACAGAGTACCCCGCGGTGGGGTTATGGTATGATCAGGCATAAGCTACAGATAATGAACACAATTGCATTTTATCGATGGCAATTCTAATGCACAGAGATACTGTGACAATCCTGAGGCCTATTGTCGTGCCATTAATCCGCCACCATCCCCTCATATTTCAGCATGATAATGCACAAAATTCCTGGAAGCTGAAAATGTCCAAGTTCTCCCATGGCCTGCCTACTCACCAGACATGTCACCCTTTGAGCATGTTTGGGATGCTCTGGATGAATCGTTTATGGCGGCGTGTTCCAGTTCCAGACAATATCCACCAACTTCGCACAGCCATTGAGGAGTGGGACAACATTCCACAGGTTGCATGTTGAGTTTATATTTTTGTTCGGTGTAGGTAGGAGCTACAGAATGTCATGTCATTTTTGGTGAGTTTGGACATTTTACGGACATGAACGAGAGGCATTGTCAACTTCATTTGCACATGTCTGAAGGAAGAGCATTACTGGCTCTCCAGCAGCATGTCTACACGCTGTGTCTGTGTGGAGTCTGAAGTCGCTAGGGCAACGGACCTGCCTGCTTTGCTCAGAGAAGATAGGGGAGGATCATACGAGCCGAGAGCGGAGAGAGGAAAAAAAACACAAGGAAGTCAAGTCAGTGGCAGCTGTACAAATAACTCATCCAAAGTGCTTTGACTTCACAAACACGTCAGAAATTGAACACTATATGATGCCCCCGTCACCTTACTCATTCAGCCACTGAGTTACTTAGCAAGTTAAACGGTGTTAATGCAGAGTTCTGTGGGGGTAGAACACATAAATAGCTTGCTGTGTTTTGTAAATGCAGATATAAAATGCTTCTTGTTGTAATTTCTGCTCGGTATCAAACAAATGTTGTCCTTCAGTTGCGCTTCTAAACTCAGAATTCACAAATGGGCATTCTATCAGCAGACAACGCTCTGACTGATGTGTAGCCGCTTTTCGCTTGAACTTTTCTGTGTAGCCAGCCTATTTTACTCCAGTAAAATGCAAGAAACTTTAAGAAAAACATTAACACATGTAGCTGGCTACATTCTTTCTATGATAGGCCTAAACATTAGAAATATGATGGCCATGCATCGTTTTTGCATTAAATACATTTGTCATTGTAAGTTCATTTACTCTGGCTGCTAGCCAAATAGCTTTGAGGTTCTGTTATCTGATATAACCAATGCTATTTTCGGCCAAATGTGATACTCAAATGTATTTTCTGTGAAGGAAAACTATAGTTGCACATCCCTGGTCACTCTATTGAAGCAAACAAACGCTGACTTTCAAAATAAACTGAGACCCCTGTCAATACACAGCTGGACTCGCTGGACTCGCTGGACCCGCTTTCTCTCATTGTGCTATTTACAAACACGCGACTGGCTCAACTGATCAAGGGAACAACTTAAGCTTCATAATGTAACATAACAGTTGAAATGAAGAATGCAATCTGCTTCATCTCCTAACCCATTGCACAAGTTGACTGCAGGTATTTGCTTAATTAATAGCTACAAAATTTCAGAAATACTGTAGTTTCAATGGTATTGGAAAAAACATCCTGTGGCTACTTCTAAATCCTTGGTATACTACCCAAACCTAATTTGGATAGATTTACTGTAACCTCATCCTGTCAGTAGAGGATGCCGGGTCATTCTTTAAACGTGCCTTCCTCACCATCTTAAATAAGCATGCCCCTTTAAAAAAAAATTGAACCAGGAACAGATAGCCATTGGTTTTCTCCAGACCTGACTGCCCTTGACTAGCACAAAAACATCCTATGGCGTTCTGCATTAGCATCTAATAGCCCCCACGATATGCAACTTTTCAGGGGAAGTTAGGAACCAATATACGCAGGCAGTTAGGAAAGCTAAGGCTAGCTTTTTCAAGCAGAAATTTGCATCCTGTAGCACAAACTCAAAGTTCTGGGACACTGTAAAGTCCATGGAGAATAAGAGCACCTCCTCCCAGCTGCCCACTGCACTGAGGCTAGGAAATACTGTCACCACTGACAAATCCACTGTAATTGAGAACTTCAATAAGCATTTTTCTACGGCTGGACATGCTTTCCACCTGGCTACCCTAACCCGGTCAACAGCCCTGCACTCCCCACAGCAACTCGCCTTACCCATTTCTCCTTTACCCAAATCCAGATAGCTGATGTTCTGAAAGAACTGCAAAATCTGGACCCCTACAAATCAGCTGGGCTAAACAATCTGGACCATCTCTTACTAAAATGATCTGCCTAAATTGTTGCAACCCCCAGTACTAGCCTGTTCAACCTCTCTTTCGTATCGTCTGAGATTCCCAAAGATTGGAAAGCTGCGGCGGTCATCCCCCTCTTCAAAGGGGGAGACACTCTAGACCCAAACTGCTACAGACCTATATCTATCCTACCCTGCCTTTCTAAGGTCTTCGAAAGCCAAGTTAACAGATTACTGACCATTTCGAATCCCACCGTACCTTCTCCGCTATGCAATCTGGTTTCAGAGCTGGTCATGGGTGCACCTCAGCCACGCTCAAGGACCTATACGATATCATAACTGCCATCGATAAGATACATTACTGTGCAGCTGTCTTCATCGACCTGGCCAAGGCTTTCGACTCTGTCAATCACCACATTCTTATTGGCAGACTCAACAGCCTTGGTTTCTCAAATGATTTCCTCGCCTGGTTCACCAACTACTTCTCTGATGGAGTTCAGTGTGTCAAATCGGAGGGCCTGTTGTCCGGACCTCTGGCAGTCTCTATGGGGGTGCCACAGGGTTCAATTCTCGGGCCGACTCTCTTCTCTGTATACATCAATGATGGTGATTCTCTGATCCACCTCTACGCAGACAACACCATTCTGTATACTTCTGGCCGTTCTTTGGACACTGTGTTAACTTCTTAGGGAGCAGCGCACGAGGTGACTGTTTTGGAGAGCCTGGCGTGCCCAAAGTAAAATGCCTCCCATTCAGGCCCAGAAAATAGAATATGCACATATTTAGTACCATTGGATAGGAAACACTCTGAATTTTCTAAAAGTGTTAACATTTTGTCTGTGAGTATAACCGAACGGATATGGCAGGCGAAAACCCGAGGAATTTCTGTCCTGGAACCCCTCCCTTATGAAAATGCCCATTTAAGGGCATATGAATGCAGTACCTATCGCTTCCTCTGGATGTCAAAATTCTCGAGACAGTGTTCTGAATCTTTATAGATGCTTTTAGAGCAGAGAAGAAGACGAATAAGGAAGTGTCCACGCAGATGTCAATAGAAGTAAATGCGCGCACCTGGCTGGCATGTTCTTTGTTTTTTTCCTTTCTTATCACCCAGTTTATATTCCGGTTGAAATATTATACTATTTATACATAGTGTTCCTAAGGATACATTTAAAATTATGTTTGATTGTTCTTGGACAAGTTTATAGGTATAAGTTGAACGAGTTCTCTTCACGTTTCAATGGACGATTGGAGGCTCTATTTTCTCAACGCGCCAACCAAACTGAGATTTATGGATATAATACATTACTTTTTCTAACAAAAGAACCATGGATTGTCTTCGTTGGACACTTGGGAAGCCCTCAGCATAAGTTCTTCAAAAGGTAATTGATTTGTTTTTGCTGTGAAATGTGTTTTCTGTGAACCGTGAAGGCTTATGAATTCATGCTAATGGAAAAATATGTGGGGTGCTATCTTCAAACAATCAAATGTGGTGCTTTCGCCGTAAAGCCTTTTTGAAATCTGACAACGCTGTGATATTGCCAAGAAGCAGAGCTTTTGATGACTATGAAACACTTGAATATTGATGCATGTTTAATAATTCAACTTTTGGATTTTGAATTTTGGAGCCTTGCATTTCACCGGGTAGTGTCGGGAGTGGGGTGCTAGCGCCCCAGCGCACCTTGCTGCTCCTTAAGAAGTTAACTAACCTCCAGACGAGCTTCAATGCCATACAACTCTCCTTCCGTGGCCTCCAACTGCTCTTAAATGCAAGTAAAACTAAATGCATGCTCTTCAACCGATCACTGACCGCCCGTCTAGCATCACTACTCTGGACGGTTCTGACTTAGAATATGTGGACAACTACAAATACCTAGGTGTCTGGTTAGACTGTAAACTCTCCTTCCAGACTCACATTAAGCATCTTCAATCCAAAATTAAATCTAGACTCGGCTTCCTATTTCGCAACAAAGCATCCTTCACGCATGCTGCCAAACATACCCTCGTAAAACTGACCATCCTACCGATCCTCGACTTTGGCGATGTCATTTATTAAATAGCCTCCAACACTACTCAACAAATTGGATGCAGTCTATCACAGTGCCATCTGTTTTGTCACCAAAGACCCATATACTTCCAACCACTACGACCTGTACGCTCTCGTTGGCTGGCCCTCGCTTCATACTCGTCGCCAAACCCACTGGCTCCAGGTCATCTACAAGTCTTTGCTATGTAAAGCCCCACCTTATCTCAGCTCACTGGTCACCATAGCAGCACCCACCTGTAGCACATGCTCCAGCAGGTATATCTCACTGGTCACCCCCAAAGCCTATTCCTCCTTTGGCTGCCTTTCCTTCCAGTTCTCTGCTGCCAATGACTGGAACGAACTACAAAAATCAGCTGGAGACTCATATTTCCCTCACTAGCTTTAAGCACCAGCTGTCAGTGCAGCTCACAGATCACTGCACCTGCACATGGCCCATCTGTAAACAGCCCATCCTACTACCTCATCCCCATACTGTATTTATTTATCTTGCTCCTTTGCACCCCAGTATCTCTACTTGCACATTCAACTTCTGCACATCTACCATTTCAGTGTTTTAATTGCCATATTGTAATTACCTCTCCACCATGGCCTATTTATTGCCCTACCTCCCTTATCTTACCTCCATTTGCACTCACTGTATATAGACTTATTTTTTTCTTTCTACTGTATAATTGACTGTTTGTTTATTCCATGTGTAACTTGTTGTTTGTGTCTAATTGCTGTGCTTTGTCTTGGCCAGGTCGCAGTTGTGAATGAGAACTTCTCAACTAGCCTATCTGGTTAAATAAAGGTGAAATAAAATAACTGCGGGCAACAAACGAAAGCGCCTACATCTCTCATCAACTGATGAGAAATGAAATTGCTGAATATTTATATTAGAGCAGTAGAACTTCTAAATCGGCAATAATGACTTCAATTACTTTTCTAGGACCTTGATAACTGAACTGCGCATTCCAAATATTCAACCTTTTTAGATACCTGGTTTGCATACCTATTCCTGCTTAGCATTTACTGGTAGATATCATAATTTGGAACATCTTTCCTACCCCTACCGGTGATTGGTCTTCGGCAAGCTGCTCCACGCAACAACCAGCTGTTCTAGAGCTGCAAGCTTTCTCTGCCTGACAGATTATCTATAGCCCCCCTACTCAACTGGCGGACCGGATCCGGACACAGAATGGGGTCAATACGGGCCGCGACTATTAAAAAATGAAATGCTAAACTTCTTTGGGTTTGTGGCGGGAACGAAGTCGGGCTTCGACCCCTGGTATCATAAATCCACAAATCAAATTTGTGGAATTGCAGGAAATGTTCTTTAAAACGGCAAAATTAATTTATGCCCCATTCAAAATGTGTAGAATTGCGTGGAAATTAACTTTTAAAACTGCAAAAAAAAATCTGCCAACGAGGGGTGTGAACCGTTTGGGTTGCATGGGTTGCGAGGTGGGGGTTTGTTACTAAGCCAATAAATGACTATATCCATCCGGATGCCACCTAGGACATTTTTGTGACCGGACCTTCTGAAATAGTACTTGAGTACCCCTGATCTATAGGTTATGTCCGCGTGTGATAATCAACATAAAGAACAGCTTTGATAAACCATCTTTTTAAAAATAGATTATAATGCCTAGATTAAAAATAGCGTTATTACAACACTTTTTCAAATGGTCGCAAATGCGACTGTTTTGGTCACTGTATCTGACTACATTCTTTTGATGATAAACATTGGAATTGGCCATGCATAGTTTTTGCAAAAAATACCTTGCTTTTTCATTGTATGCTCATTTACTTGTGCAGTTGCTAGTCCAATAGCGTTGCACTTCTGATGAAAATGAAGCTTTTTTTCTACCTATTAAATATATATATTTAATGTGTGTTAGTTAGCCAAGTTTTATTTATATATATACACAGGGTAGGAAGCTTACATACACCTTAGCCAAATAGATTTAAACTGTTTTTCACAATTCCTGACATTTAATCTTGGTAAAAATCCCCTGTCTTAGGTCAGTTAGGATCACCACTTTATTTTAAGAATGTCAGAATAATAGAGAATTATTTATTTCCGCTTTTATTTCTTTCATCACATTCCCAGTGGGTCAGAAGTTTACATACATTCAATTAGTATTTGGTAGCTTTGCCTTTTAAATTGTTTAACTTGGGTCAAACGTTTCAGGTAGCCTTCCACAAGTTTCCCACAATAAGTTGGGTGAATTTTGGCCCATTCCTCCTGACCGAGCTGGTGTAACTGAGTCAGGTTTGTAGGCCTCCTTGCTTGAACATGCTTTTTCAGTTCTGCCCACACATTTTCTATAGGATTGAGGTCAGGGCTTTGTGATGGCCACTCCAATACCTTGACTTTGTTGTCCTTAAGCCATTTTGCCACAACCTTTGAAGTATGCTGGGATCGTTGTCCATTTGGAAGACCCATTTGCGACCAAGCTTTAACTTCCTGGCTGATGTCTTTAGATGTTACTTCAATATATCCACATAATTTTCTTCCTCATGATGCCATCTATTTTGTGAAGTGCACCAGTTCCTCCTGCAGCAAAGCACCCCCACAACATGATGCTGCCACCCCCGTGCTTCACGTTTGGGATGGTGTTCTTCGGCTTTTTCCTCAACAGAACGATGGTCATTATGGCCAAACAGTTCTATTTTTGTTTCATCAGACCAGAGGACTTTTCTCCAAAAAGTACGATCTTCGTCCCCATGTGCAGTTGCAAACCATAGTCTGGCTTTTTTATTCCGATTTTGGAGTAGTGGCTTCTTCCTTGCTGAGCGGCCTTTCAGGATTGATTGGGATTGATTTGCACTTTTCACACCAAAGTACGTTCATCTCTAGGAGACAGAACACGTCTCCTTCCTGAGCGGTATGACAGCTGCGTGGTCCCATGGTGTTTATACATGCGTACTATTGTTTGTACAGATGAACGTGGTACCGTCAGGCGTTTGGAAACTGCTCCCAAGGATGAACCAGACTTGTGGAGGTCTCCAATTTTGGCTGATTTATTTAGATTTTCCCCATGATGTCAAGCAAAGAGGCACTGAATGTGAAGGTAGGCCTTGAAATACATCCACAGGTACACCTACAACTGACTCCGGCTAATTGACATTTATCAGAACCTTCTAAAGCCATGACATAATTTTCTGGAACTTTCCAAGCTGTTTAAAGGCACAGTCACTTAGTGTATGAAAACTTCTGACCCACTGGAATTGTGATATAGTGAAATGATCTGTGTAAACAATTGTTGGAAAAATTACTTGTGACATGCAAAAAGTAGATGTCCTAACCAACTTGCCGTGCCGGTCTTTTGGTCAAGCTACGTCGACGGGCGCATCGTGCACCTCTCCCGAGTATTTAAATCGCCAATGTACAGTCTCTTGACAACAAAGTAGACGAAATCCGATCGAGGGTTGCCTTTCAGAGAGACATCCGAGACTGCAACGTTCTTTGCTTCACGGAAACATGGCTCACTCAGGACACGTTATCTGAGTCGGTACAGCCACCTGGTTTCTCCACGCATCGCGCCGACAGAAACAAACATCTCTCTGGTAAGAAGAAGGGCGGTGTGTGTCTTATGATTAACGAGACGTGGTGTGATCATAACAACATACAGGAACTCAAGTCCTTTTGTTCACCTGACATAGAATTCCTTACAATCAAATGCAGACCGCATTATCTACCAAGAGAATTCTCTTCGATTATAATCACAGCCGTGTACATCCCCCCTCAAGCTGATACATCGACGGCACTGAAAGAAATTCATCGGACTCTATGTAAACTGGAAACCACATATCCTGAGGCTGCATTTATTGTGGCTGGGGATTTTAATAAGGCTAATTTAAGAACAAGGCTCCCGAAATTTTACCAGCATATTGAATGTGCCACCCGGGCTGGTAAAATCCTGGACCACTGTTATTCCAACTTCCGTGATGCATACAAGGCTATTCTCCGCCCTCCTTTCGCAAGTCTGACCATGACTCCATTTTGTTGCTCCCAGCCTACAAACAGAAACTAAAACAGGAAACGCCCGTTCTCAGGTCTGTTCAACGCTGGTCCGAACAATCTGATTCCATGCTTCAAGATTGCTTGAGCACGTGGACTGGGATATGTTCCGGATAGCATCTGACAACAACATTGATGTATACGCTGATTCGGTGAGCGAGTTTATTAGCAAATGCATTGGTGATGTTGTACCCATAGCAAATATCAAAACCTTCCCAACCAGAAACCATGGATTGATGGCAGCATTCGCAAAACTGAAAGCACGAACCACTGCTTTTAACCAGGTAAAGGCTACCGGAAACATGACTGAATACAAACAGTGCAGCTACTCCCTCCGCAAGGCAATCAAACAAGCTAAGCGTCAATATAGAGACAAAGTAGAGTCACAATTCAATGGCTCAGACACAAGAGGAATGTGGCA
Organism: Brachymystax lenok tsinlingensis; assembly: GCA_030435695.1. NCBI lineage: Eukaryota > Metazoa > Chordata > Actinopteri > Salmoniformes > Salmonidae > Brachymystax > Brachymystax lenok. Next base: position 6,172,183 of record CM059815.1, on the reverse strand, counting down.
GGGTCTACAGTCAATCACGGACTACAAAAAGAAAACCAGCCCCGTCGCGGACCATGACGCCCTGCTCCCAGACAAACTAAATAACTTCTTTGCTCGCTTTGAGGACAATACAGTGCCACCGACACGCCCGCTACCAAAACCTGCGGGCTCACCTTCACCGCAGCCAATGTGAGAAAAACATTTAAATGTGTTAACCCTTGCAAGGCTGCCGCCCAGATGGCATCCCTGGTCCGTGTCCTCAGAGCATGCAGACCAGCTGGCTGGTGTGTTTACGGACATATTCAATCAGTCCCTATCCCAGTCTGCTGTTCCCACATGCTTCAAGAGGGCCACCATTGTTCCTGTTCCCAAGAAAGCTAAGGTGACTGAGCTAAATGACTATCGCCCCGTAGCACTCACTTCCGTCATCATGAAGTGCTTTGAGAGATTAGTCAAGGATCATATCACCTCCATCCTGCCAGACACCCTGGACCCACTCCAATTTGCTTACCGTCCCAATAGGTCCACAGACGACGCAATCGCAATCACAATCACACTGCATACTGCCCTAACCCATCTGGACAAGAGGAATACTTATGTAAGAATGCTGTTCATCGACTACAGCTCAGCATTTAACACCATAGTTCCCTCCAAGCTCGTCATTAAGCTCGAGACCCTGGGTCTCGACCCAGCCCTGTGCAACTGGGTCCTGGACTTCCTGACGGGCCGGTCCCAGGTGGTGAGGGTAGGAAACAACATCTCCACCCCGCTGATCCTCAACACTGGGGCCCCACAAGTGCGTTCTCAGCCCTCTCCTGTACTCCCTGTTTACCCATGACTGCGTGGCCAAGCACGCATCCAACTCAATCATCAAGTTTGCTGACGACACTACAGTGGTAGGCTTGATTACCAACAACGACGAGACGGCCTACAGAGAGGAGGTGAGGGCCCTCGGAGTGTGGTGTCACGAAAATAACCTCTCACTCAATGTCAACAAAACAAAGGAGATGATCGTGGACTTCAGGAAACAGGAGAGGGAGCACCCCCCTATCCACATCGAGGGGACAGTAGTGGAGAAGGTGGAAAGTTTTAAGTTCCTCGGCGTACACATCACGGACAAACTGAATTGGTCCACCCACACAGACAGCGTGGTGAAGAAGGCGCAACAGCGCCTCTTCAACCGCAGGAGGCTGAAGAAATTTGGCTTGTCACCAAAATCACTCACAAACTTTTACAGATGCACAATCGAGAGCATCCTGTCGGGCTGTATCACCGCCTGGTACGGCAACTGCTCCGCCCACAACCGTAAGGCTCTCCAGAGGGTAGTGAGGACTGCACAACGCATCACCGGGTTAAACTACCTGCCCTCCAGGACACCTACACCACCCGATGTCACAGAAAGGCCAAAAAGATCATCAAGGACAACAACCACCCGAGCCACTGCCTGTTCACCCCGCTATCATCCAGAAGGCGAGGTCAGTACAGGTGCATCAAAGCTGGGACCGAGAGACTGAAAAACAGCTTCTACCTCAAGGCCATCAGACTGTTAAACAGCCATCACTAACATTGAGTGGCTGCTGCCAACATACTGACTTAAATCTCTAGCCACTTTATACATAGGAATTGGATGTAACAAATGTATCACTAGCCACTTTAAACAATTTTGTATATAATGTTTACGTATCCGACATACTCATATCAAATGTATACACTGTACTCTAAACCATCTACTGTATCTTGCCTATGCCGTTCGGTCATCGACCCAAATCTCTAGCTACTTTAATAATTATAATTGGATGAAATAATGTATCACTAGCCACTTTAAACAATGCCATTTATATAATGTTTACATATCCTACATTACTCATCTCATATGTGTGTGTGTGTGTGTGTGTGTGTGTGTGTGTGTGTGTGTGTGTGTGTGTGTATATGTGTGTGTGTGTGTGTGTGTGTGTGTATATACTGTACTCCATACCATCTACTGCATCTTGCCTATGCCGGTCAGCCATCGCTCATCCATATATTTATATGTACATACTCGTATTCATTCCTTTACTCTTGTGTGTATAAGGTAGTTGTTGTGAATTTGTTAGATTACTTGTTAGATACTACTGCATGGTCGGAACTAGAAGCACAAGCATTTCGCTACACTCGCATTAACATCTGCTAACCATGTGTATGTGACAAATAAAATTTGATTTAAGATGGCCTACTATTCAGAGTGTTATGATTGGATAGTTGTAATTTAGGAGAATAATATAACTCAATCACGGTTTGCAGCGCGTAGTGGCTTAGAGTAGGCTATATCAGCCTGCGTTACTACTTTCTTTGCAGAGTATTATTTTTATTTTTTTTAATAAACACTGTGATTCTACTACACTTTATATGACTGGAGACGTTTGCAGAATCTTTTTTAAAACAACAGAGATTACTCTGCTTACACTGACAAATAGATTAGTATAAACGACGCCAGATCCATATATTAGACCTACGAAAAGGGGAGAGACAAATACAAGATGACGTCTATCTAACCTGGAGGAGGACATTTTTGTCCAAAACAAACGTGACACTGATCCAATGATAGACTTGTGAATATGCACACTCAGTGGGGATATGGCAGATTTTTTTCTTTTCTTCTCTCTGCTTGAACTTTTTGCTGAATTAAGTTGAAAATGTTGATAACTTAAAGACAGATTGGAGGCTTTTCATTGCCTTCTCTTTACAGCAATATCAATTTTTTTCCCAAACTGTTTTTCCACGATTTGTATTTTTAAATATTGTGATATGCCTGGCCGGATCTCTCTGATTTTCACTGACAGTCGCAACTCAACTCTCATCTATTTAGTATTAGTAGCCCCTTCTGACTAGGTTACACAATTTAAAAACAATCCACTGCAAACATTTAAATTAATGATCCTCTGTGGCCAAAGCGTGCTTTCTGGTGTAGTAGCCTATTTTGAATAATTTGTATTTCTTTATAGACAGGAGTAAGTTAATTAGGCTATCATTTTGGCAATTTAATTTACTTTAGGGAAAGCTTAGCTTCCCCTAGCCTTATTAACGCACCGCCTATGTATTCTAACATCTTAAAATTACTCATCGGAATTTGGTACGAATGATTCAAGCCGTTGCATGTTCTCTTAAGATGAATTATCATAAACTAAATGTGATTTCTGTTCGTCTGAAAACAGTGGGTGTACGCCCTAATCCGGTTACACAACCAGTGAATATGGGTCTGGTAAATTTCTTAAATGTCCGGTAAATAAAATTGCTGCTGGTCAAATGTCCAGTGCCACGTTTTTCTAACGGAAACCATGCTACAGTGGCATAGTAGGAAAATAATAGATTATGTGAACAAAGGAAGGAATGATGGAGTAAGATTTGAATACATTAGTATTTGTTTGCTCAAATTTGGCAGCTGACCCTTGTGGTTGTAAACATCTTGGGGTTAGTACATTGAGGGCATTGCACTTCTAGGGTCAATATATGTTAAGTGTTGTTTTTCTGCTCAGTTGCCTCGCTCACTGTTCAACATCAAGCACTTCTTGTGTTGTGTAGCCCGTTGTTTCCCAACAGAGTTCTTCGAAAACTCCTATTATTACTATTATGCACTTTGGTACCCCACAATTGAGCTGACTGGGTGGGAGGACTTTCAGGGTTTTGTCTGAGATATCTTTAGCTTGTTGTCTGGAATTGAACATCGTCAATGAAACATTTTTCCCACACACTTGGGAGGATGGATGTGTGAACATTTTTAGTAAAGGCAACAACACCACCAGTGAGAGGGGGGGGGGGGACCAGGCCAGCCAACAAGGGTTCTCTGGCAGCAAACGTCTGGCTTTCCTTGGCTCTTTCACAAACATTCTTCATTTGCATGAAAAAACCTGCATTCAGAAACACTTTTTCCTTTTCCCCGCTTTCTCTTTCTGGTGATACAGGGCATCCTATTCAGATCTAGAGAGGAGCGAGAGGGAGGTAGAAAGAACAGCAGAGTGAGCAGTAGCTATGATTTAACACTGACAAGATACTCACTCACTCACTCACTCACTCACTCATTCAGATGGTTTAATTTCTTGGCTGTTTTTAATTGAGATTGTTAAGAAATCTCTTCTAGAATGGTACTGTGGTGATGTGTATCTAAGATGGAGGAGACGGGGAAGAATCTCAGCTGACTTTCAGGAAGGAAGCATTTAATATGCCACACTAAAATAGCTCATGTCCTTTGGTGTAGTAGAATACTAGTACTATTTTCTGCTTGGTTGTAATATGAGCTCCTCCTGACACGAACAGACTCCTGAAACCAATTCCTGCTGTGAAGGCTGGGACGTCCAGTGTTCTCTCTGTGCTCCTCCACTCACATGATGGGGATCTATTGAGTGGAGCATCGGGCTACTATTGTTATGTAAGTTAGGTCTCATAGGGAAATGGGTTTGACTTCCAGGCTAGCGACTTCCTTCCAAGCAGTCAGCCGAGACATTCCCTCTCACTCACCCTAGATCTTTGGGTATGGTACTATGTGAAGTATTTAGAAAAAAGTGTTATAATTTATACCATGGTATTTTTGATGAAGGTCTACTGAACCCTGTTGTCTTACATCAGATAGTGTGACGATTCCGCCAGCACTGTCGGTTGAGGGATGAGCGTCGCATGGGAGTGACGCCACCTGTCGGAAGACCATGACTGAACCCATTTCAGTGCTTACAGAGGACTCCCTAGAGTAGAATTGACCCTTCAAATGAAAATGGTTTTATCTAAAATTGACTCTTCCCTAAACCCCGCCCCCTTGGTTACTGTTGCAACCTCAGACATTTGCCCGGGGAGCCCCAGTCCCCATTCAAACTAGTGGAGAAGACCCCCACAATGATCTCAAATTATGTTTTTAATACACAATAAAATGAAACAGACTATCCTTTGCTAATCAGGTGACTCTTGGGTATGTTGTGGTGGACTGTCAATAATTTCTTCACAGGATAATTATATTTTTAGTGTGGCTAGCCACTGGATGGATCTGAATGCACTGTCAGCGTGCAGTCAGAGCTACTAACAGTCTTGTTCACATTGGCATTTTTAAAGTGACTCAAATCAACAACAAAAAACTGCATATCCAATTAGTATCTGATCTTTTTCCTGCAGTCTGAACATCCAGAAAGCACATCGAATCTGACATTTCAAGCCACATTTTTTTTTAAATCAGATACAAATCTGATTCCCGGCATTGTGACTGGTTTGAACCGTCAAATCTGTTTTATTTGCCCTCAAGTGGTTTTTAGACTTATTTGGCGTTGCTTTCTAGCTACTCTGACAGTTTCACAAATACATGTGGTAGCTAACTAGCTTAAGTTACAAACAAATTGGTGAATGTGCTAGCAAGCGAAACGGCTACCTATTTAGCTAGTTGACTGCTGTGGCAATGTTTACATATCCTACATTACTCATCTCATATGTATATACTGTACTCTATACCGTCTACTGCATCTTGCCTATGCCGAGTTAACATCTGCTAACCATGTGTCTGTGACAAATAAAATTTGATTTGATTTGGCTAGCCAAAAAGGAGTGGTTTTTAGTTGGATCATCTTCTCCTTTGAGGCTTTAATGAAAGTGTTCTTACACTATGATTTCAAACATTCAAAGCAACTGGGAGACTTCCATTGCAAGCATTGTCAGTCATCTTAGCTTACTAGACAACTTTTGAGTGCAAGGAAGCACGATTGGCACTTGAACCATACACTTGGTACAGAATGGCACTTGAACAAGGCAGATCTTTTGAGTTCAATATCATTACATTTGACATTTTTTGAATGTATGCATTAATGAATCAATTGTACAATCATACAATCAATTTGACTTTGGTAAAACTTCTCTAACTACATAGCATAATGATTAATTTATTTTAATGGTAAATCTCTATTGACTAAACTGGGTAAATCATGATGTAGCCTAGGCCTATTCACAATACAGGGGAATGCATATTCAATAGGAGTGTGTGCATGCATTGGGTTATTGAGCTTGTTTTGGTTGATTTCATGAGGCTACAGATGAGTAAGTCCCTTCCAGGTGGGACTTATTCCATTGTTACTGTTCAACATCATTTGCATAGAAGAAGCAATCCCTTATTTTATAAACTTGCATGTTGTCTCTTGAAGACCCGTGACATCATTCACAGTAAGTTCGAGGCTTGAGCAATGATGATCTTGACTGGGAGAGACGTGAGGCGGGGGGAGATGAAGTGAATGAATAATGCTTTTGGTGACCTTCAGCTTTGTAATCAGAAATATTTAATGTGAATTTATGTTGGCTTCAACTGTAAGCTGGTAAGGGAAGTTAGCCTACAAATCTGGAAGCTTCTTGCGTTTGTAAAGTTTTCTTGCCTTTACTGGACAGTGTTTTGGGAACAGTAATTAAGTTTAAAATGTTATTCAAGTGTGTTAGCTTCTGTCCAGCATACGTGGTGATGCCACCCATACTTCAGTGGTTCCTCAGGACAGGCTAGAGCTAGCACTGAGTAAGTGGAGCAGGCACGGTGCTCTCGCGCTGTAAGGTCACATCGGCTGCGCTGATAGACCGATTTGATCCTCGCTCAATCAGTAAACGACGTGAGACACGTTTGACAGAAGTACAGAAAGTGAAACAAATTCTAGTACTCAAAACACATTTTTGCTAAGAGCAGCTGCTTAAACAAAGGTTAGCAATGTGTTGGAAAAAAGGAATGTCCAAGTAAAGTGAACTTACCAGCCACACTTGCAGCACTGGTAGCCTGTTTGCGGGTGCTTATGTTTTCTAAGATACCCCAGTGAGTGTAATTTGTTCCTACGAATGTAATTTGCTTAATATTATAAGTACATTTTTATTATTAAATAAAAAATATATTTAAAAAAAATTACAGAACCCTGGTTTAATAACCCTGGCCTACACCACTGTGCAAACAGACCCATTGTTACCATTACAAATAGCGTAGCCATGTCAGCAGTCTGAAAGCACATCTGATTTGGCCACTTATAACTTGATGTTTGGACAGTCAGTATTCCAAAACGGCAGTGTGAACAAAGCTCTAGTGCTCTCAAATCGTATCCTGATGTTGAGAGCAGATTAGTTATATTCATATATGTATATATCTACAGTTGAAGTTTACATACACTTAGGTTGGAGTCATTAGCTCTTTTTTTTTTAACCACTCCGCAAATTTCTTGTTAGCAAACTATAGTTTTGTCAAGTCTGTTAGGACATCTACTTTGTGCATGACACAAGTAATTTTTCCAACAATTGTTTACAGACAGATTATTTCACTTATAATTCACTGTATCACAATTCCAGTGGGTCAGAAGTGTACATACATTAAATTGACTGTGCTTTCAAACAGCTTGTAAAATTCCATAAAATGTCATGGCTTTAGAAGCTTTTGATAGGCTAATTGGCATCATTTGAGTCAATTTGAGGTGTACCTGTGGATGTATTTCAAGGCCTACCTTCAAACTCAGTGCCTCTTTGCTTGACATCATGGGAAAATCAAAAGAAATCAGCCAAGACCTCAATCTGGTTTATCCTTGGAAGCAATTTCCAAATGCCTGAAGGTACCACATTCATCTGTACCAACAATAGTACTCAAGTATAAACACCATGGGACCACGCAGCCGTCATACTGCTCAGGAAGGAGACGCGTTCTGTCTCCTATAGATGAACGTACTTTGGTGCGGAAAAGTGCAACTCAATCCCAGAACAACAGCAAAGGACCTTGTGAAGATGCTGGAGGAAACAGGTACAAAAGTATCTATATCCACAGTAAAATGAGTCCAATAATGACATAACCTGAAAGGCCGCTCAGCAAGGAAGAAGCCACTACTCCAAAACCGCCATAAAATAGCCAGACTACGGTTTGAAACTGCACATGGGGACAAAGATCGTACTTTTATGGAGGAATGTCCTCTGGTCTGATGAAACAAAAATAGAACTGTTTGGCCGTAATATCCACCGTCATGTTTGGAGGAGAAAGGGGAAGCTTGCAAGCTGAAGAACACCATCCCAACCATGAAGCACTGGGTGGCAGCATCATGTTGTGGGGGTGCTTTGCTGAGGAAGAAAATTACGTGGACATATTGAAGCAACATCTCAAGACATCAGTCAGGAAGGCAACAAAAAAAATCTGGGGAACACTAGGCTGATTTGTTCAAACAAGATTGTTTTCATGTTCATTAGATCCTTTCTGTCTTTAAGTTAACAGGATAATGTATAAACTAATAGTCCATCTTCTATTTGCTTACAGAGCTTAACCCAATTGTGCAGGTTGTTAAATCATTGTTTGATTTTGGTCCTGTGTGTGTGTGTGTGTGTGTGTGTGTGTGTGTGTGTGTGTGTGCCTCGTATTTGTCATTATTGATTTTCTGGGGGTTGGTTTTGTGCTGCTGTCATTGTGCGTTGGTTCCCCCTGCTCCTCTCCTAACCTCCGCCCCGGTCGGTGGTGTGACCTTCAGGGCTCTCTGACCTGCCATTCCAACCCCCCTCATCACACCCCGTCACCCTGCTCCCTCCCTGGTCTGCTGTCCTGTGCCTGGGGCTCCCACCAGCACCCCTCACAAAAAGAGCCCTAATTGAGTCGGCCAGGAGAAGCAGCTGTGCCACAGAGCTGGAAGCCAGCCAGCCAGCATCGGTCACTGCAGAACCAACCACGGAAACAGCAAAACAGGGCTGGCCCTGGTCTCGCTGCCAGGTGATTGGCTGTACTGGGTGATCATGTGACCGGGTGCTTGCTGGATGTGCTTTCAACGCCTGACACAGTTGAGGGAGATGGGATGGAGAATGTCACTGCTACCGAAATGGGGTAAGGTTTTCCTTTCTGTGTTTTTTTTAAAAGACCCCCCTCTTCCTTTCTATGACGGACAAAAAATGGAGAGGTTTTTTTATTCTGTTTGTTAATGGGGATTAGGGGCAGGCAGGGAGCTCCTAGTGTGAAAAGTGAGGCATAGCCACTAAGCCTTTTGTTTTGATGGTTGGTTGGTGAGAGCGAGAGAGGCAGCGAGAGAGGCAGCGAGAGGACAGGGAGGGTGTGGGGGATGTGCATTCATTGCATGTATCTTCTCTACTCTCACTTTATCATCGCTGCAAGGGCTGTGTAAAAAAAAAAAAAAAAAAAAGGCCTGCATTGTGCTTGAGGAGGAGGAAAGGAAAACAAGAAAAGGATTGGGAAAATGCAGTGAAGGAAAACCTGCTCATGGCCAAATGCCCAAAATATCAGTGCTGCTGGTGTGTGTGGTGTACTAAGATGGTGGAGGAGAAGAGTGGGCTGGTCCTTAGGATTCTGCTTGTTCGCCTAGCTACCGGTTATGCTCAAACAATGCAGACCTGTTGTTGTGGCTGTGTGATACGGTCTTCCTCTGGATGCTGTAGGGTTGCTATGGGGTTGGTTTGTCGGTGGTTGTCTTCTTAGTCTGTGTTGACATTGCTATTCTTTAATCCCTGGTTGTATTGTGCTGTGTAGCGCCGGGTTAGTTGGGCCAAGTGTAGGCTAACGCCACTAAGTGGCTGCCTACTGTTTCTTTGTGGTGTCGAGGGAAGGGCATTTGACGCTCTGCAGCTGACTGCAGGGTTTTTCTGGTCTAGCTATTAGGGGGTATCCACCATACAGTGTCACACACACACGCAGAAAACCTTATCCATCCAGTGTAGTGCTACATTTCCTGCCAGTGTCAGGCGAAAGGGAAATGTGAGCCCTTGCCTGGTTGTTTTATCGTGTCAAGATGGAATCCTCATTTGGAGAGCGGAAGGCGTTTACACGGTGGGTAGGATGCAGAGAGAATTGGTTCTGAATTGGAAACCATTATTGATGGACCAACACAAGGTGGATCTTTTTCATTATTAATTTTAATGCACCAGCAAGCATCAACTGGTAAAATTGATCATTTAGAATTTGCTCAATTTAAGCAGGGGATGCATTTTGAGAACATTGATGCAATATTCATGAGGTAGAGGCAGTCCTCTTCTTCCTCAGCCCCCTCTGTTCTTTCATTCGTTCTTTCCCCCCTTTGCTTCTTCTTGCTTGCACCCCCCTTAAACCCTTTGTGGGCAAAATTTGACAGGTTTATATGGTAGTGCTATTAGCGGTTTTCTTTGTTCAATGTTGCTTTGTTTTCTCTATCTAGAGATATTACTGACTGGTTTTTAGTGGGCTGAATTCTGTGGGGGCATAGCTAAGTATGCAGTGGGAGTGGACATGGTAAGATTCGAGATTATTATTTTTTTTACTTACAAGCTTTGTGTGTATTGTGCAGATGGGCATTAGTCTACATTGTATTGGTCGGTTGGATTATTCGTTTTCATCCATGGACTAGCCTACTTAATGCACACTAGTGTTTCACCTAGAAGGGGATCAATGTAGCCTACTAGCCTAATTAAAATCTCGGTGCATTAGCCTATATCTGCAGGAAATAAATTACTTAATCTTGAGAGGCTATAACAGTGTGTACATTATGGGGATGTATGGAGTATTAGGCTAAAATGGAAATAGTGCGATGATGCAGATTGGCCTAATTGATCATTCGATTAGAAACTGATTTGGATGTTGACGTAATTGCTAATGCAATTATGGAAATGAAAAGGAGAACTAAAGGCAATATCTAGATTTCAGTTGAATGCATTCAGTTGTGCAACTGACTAGCTATCTTCCCCATTAAGGCTTGTCATTTTTATTACAATTTGTGTAACTAATTGTCAGGAAGGTAGGCTATCTATAACACAAACAGCTGTGTTCACTATAATACACTAGCTTTAATGTTGATACAACACTGGGGCACAGTGAAACGATCATCCCAGCATTGCAACCTCATGATCCCAGCCCCCTTCAGAGTCAGCAGTATACTGGCTGTTAAATTATGGTGATGATAAGCGCTCTCTTTTTTATGGCGGAGGCTGGACTTGAATCTCCAAAATGGCCGCCAATTGAACTACCTCAGTCTGCATCTGCCAACAGGGGCAAGCATTGTCTCACCTTCTGCAGTTCTTCCCTGTATTGTAAATGCATGAAGTGGCTGTGTATCAATAAAAGAAGAGAAAAATTGCCCTCCCCCGATCCAATTTTGGTGATGGTAGTGTTTTAGAAATGTGTTTTCGTTACCCTTGTGCATCAGCCAGTGCATTGACAGAAATTCACTGGGTGGTTCTGGAATGTTGAATTTTAGGCTTAGGGGGTTCTGGAATGCTCCTGAGTTCTTTTCTGCCCATCCTGTGTATAGGATCCATCTTAGTGAGGGCAATATTGACATTTACAGACTCATTGCCCAATCAACCCAGTCTAATTGACTCACTGAATTAAGTTGGATCAGCATCGGAATTGCTTGTCTTGTCTAGAACTTTGACAAACAAATAATTTTAGCTTTGGGAACCAGAACAATGTTGCAACCAAGGTCATGGTTCAGAATGTCTAATAGGGCACTGAAGTTGATTTGATTAGTCATTGTCGACCAGTGGGTAATATAGGCCACTGTGTAGGCTAGTTAGGTCTACGCTGTATGCTCGCAGATGAAGCCTTCTGCCACACACACCTGGCAAAGGAAGAGATCCCAAAGGCTTACATATAGGCCTGCATGCCAAGGCCATTGCTGATATCTAACATGTCACTGATAATTTAGTAACAACAGAGTGATACATTTTTCCACCGCAATGATCTAGTTACTACTCGCCCGCTTGCTGCTTCCCTCCATAATGGATGATCTAAAAATACGAACTTTTTCTCAGCGAGACGAGTGAGTCCTCCTCTGTCATGTTGAGTTGTCTTCACATGGCAGTATGGGGCTGTGTGGTGCGTGAGTAATGGTGTTCCCTTAGCTGCCGACCCCATCTTCTGTCTTCTAGAACTCCTCTTCTCAGCTGATTTCCGTAAGAGCGAGGTTAACACATTAATAAGCCTGCCTTAAACGTGGCCTAGTTGGAATGCGCTGTGTGGTATGTGGTCTTTAGATTTTGACGTCAGTGGATGGATATCAATATCGTGTTGTAGAATGTGTTTCATCTGCTTATCGTTATGATATACGTTTTCTATTTAATTAGGTAGTACCGCTTATGGCCATGTCCTTTTGAAAATGGAGTGGATGTCATGTCCATGGTAGTTGGCAATTAACCACTTGACAGGTGGGATGGCACTGTTCTGCTCTGGCTACTGCTGCCCTTCTCATCAGTGTCTGCCTGTGGATTGGGCTTCCTTTGCAGTGAAGATTAACAGTTGAAATAATTTGACCTTCCATTTTATCGTCTTTTTGTTGTATGCTCTCTTTATTCTTGTGTCTACGCAATATTGTTTCAGAAGACATTTATCTAAAAGGTAGCCTAATAACAAACCCACTACTGTACAATTATGGTGAAAGCCAGAATTAGGCAATCACTTCCATCAAGTTTCATTTGTTAAAAATCCTAGAAGGGGAAAAAATGCAGTAAAGCAAAATCTGCCCGGGCGTGAATTATTCACAAGTCTAGTGTTTTCCAATCTGTGTGCATGTGAGAATTGCTCTTATCCCAAAGCCGTATCAGGCATTCTGATTGTCTAGATCTGACCCTACTTTCTCAGCAATGTTTAATTGAATCTTGCGTGATGCCTTTTATTTTTAATACGATCCACTGCTCTCTTACTCTGAGCGACGTGCTTTGGCCCTCGAGCGACTGGCCCTGTCAAGGCTAGCCTAAGTCCTGCCTGTGTAGCAGAAAAAGCTTTAAATTATCACCTAGGCTAACCATTGCTGAACATGTATTTACCATGGAACTTTCAATGTAATGGTGATAGGTTATTAAATCCTTGATAAATTCACTATTTTGTCTTATGAGTTGGATATTAATTGACATTACTTGTCATGATCACTCACCTCTGACTGTAATGTAATTTTACCCATCAATTAAAATGTAGGCCTATGGATTAATGACGATTAGGCAACGTCTGTTTTATGGGCAATTTGATAGGCGGAGCTGAAAAAACCTTAATGGTCGTAATGTGTCCTCGTCCTCTTAGGTCAAGAGGTAGTCCAAGATGGCTGCAGCGTCTTATGATCAGCTGCTGAAGCAAGTGGAGATACTGAAGATGGAGAACTCCAACCTTCGACAAGAGCTTGAGGACAACTCAAACCACTTGACCAAACTGGAGACCGAAGCCTCCAATATGAAGGTAAAAGGCAGAAAATATATTTTCAATTATTTACTAAGAACCCATGTTTGTTCATTATGGCACACTGTAGCAAAACATTTTGCAATTTAAAATACAAACAGGTTTTATTGGATAAGTACAGATGATAGGCTCTCCCTGTTCCACTCGTTTTTCTAAGCTTTTCCTTCCGTTTCATGCCTAATGAACACAACCCAGCCTTTCCTCTTACCTAGGACCCTATAAAATCCGCTGTGCGGAAAATGCAGACGGAATCCAGACATTAAAATGGAATTCAACACTATTCAAAAATGTATTGAACTTAGGAAATCAACGGGAAATCAACGAAGTCTATTGATCATATTAGAAAATACATTAATTTGGCCAAGTGAATCTTAAGACATGAATGAACAAAATCCATCAGTGATTTGTATTTTCATGCAACTTTCTGAAACAATACAGGAATACCCTTTTCTCTCTGTGTGTGTGCCTACACTTTGTGTAGCCGTTAGTGACGATGCTAATGATAACCGTCTACTTTACCAGACTTTACCAAAAACCTAAATTAAATGTTAACTACAAAGTAGCCTATGCCTACCTGGCAGAAAGATTGTTTTGCAAACTGCAATCACATGAGTGCAGCAGCAACACTGGCCTCTTCCTGGTGCTCATTTGCATTAAAGGTTAACTTCACCCAAAAATTTACATATAAAACAACAACAAAATCCCAGAACTCAAAAATGCCTTTTCTGCACTAACCACTGATCTGGCTTTCACGTCTATGACAATGCCCTTTTGTTTACAAATTTAGACACAACCATGCATAATGCACATTAGGGCTGGGCGATATGGCAAAAAAATTATCACGATATCTACATATTTTTTTATTCGATAACGATAATTATCACGATAGAAACATTATTTGATTAATAAGGTGCATATCTGCTTCAAACTCAAGAATGCCTGAACAAACCGTGGTTAGAGCGTTGGGCCAGTAACCGAAAGGTTGCTAGATGGAATCCCCCGAGCTGACAAGGTAAAAATCTGTCATCCTACCCCTGAAAAAAGCAGTTAACCCACTGTTCCCCGATAGGCTGTCATTGTAAATAAGAAGTTGTTCTTAACTGACTTGCCTAGTTAAATAAAGTTAACAAATGTGTGAGCTACACCAAATTATACTTGAAGGAAAACTGTTCCATGTTTGCGGCCAGGGAGCACGTACCTGGGGTCAATTAAATTGATAAGCTTCTTGAAACCTTCCTTTTAATTGGTAGCATGTCCTTAGCAATGCAATGCATAATAGCATTTGTGATGTCTTTTCGATGTTTGCTTGTAGGGCATAAACGCTGTCAGTGTTGACTGCTTTGGGCAAACATCCCTAGATTGGCTGGTGCTTGAGGGGCGTTTATCAATACCGTGGCGCAAACTCAAACTTCCTGCATGTTCCAAAGAGTGATTTTGCTTCAGATGTTGAAAAAGGTTTGTCGTATTACCAGACTTCATAGCCACCTGTCTACCCCACAATTTGCACCGAACATTGCTCTGCTCTTTGTCGGACTTCAAAAAGCCAAACCACTTCCAAATTACTGAAACAGTTTAACCCTTTTTTTATCAATAATTTCTTCGTTGGAAGCTGCTCCTTCTCCATGGTTATCACTGCCACTGTTTTGCCTACATCACTCATTTTTCGTGGTTAATAGTGGCTACTCCATCACTCCAGGTGCTAAATGGTTTTTAGTGGGCGTATACCTCCAAGTGCATATTGTCACTTCTCTGCACATTCCTGCTGCGTCACAGAGGTGAAATGGACTGCTGTACCTAATTATTCTACATCGACATTATCGAAAATGAATCTAAACGTTTTTATATAGTTATTGAGGGACGTAATTACCTCTAATTATTGGTTTATCGCCCAGCCCTAATGCACATTCACTAATAATGACTAACTTCTAATAGCAGGCATTATAGAAAATTAACACAGCTCTCATAAACAATCTCAAGCACAAGCCCACGTGCTAGTGAGTAGCCAGCTGATCTTTATATTTCAAGTCTAGCCAACTTGGATCTATTTTCTTGCAAACAAGGTAGAACAGTTTTAATTGTAATGAACACACCCTTCTGTCAGTCTCCAACTGTTTGAACAGCGTGCTAGCCTGTCCACTTTGTTCAGATGTTGAAATCAAGTGGCCTACCTTATTTTTCAGAATGAGAACGAGTTGCCAATTCCTTTTATATAATAGTTTTTTTTTTTAATGCTCATTGCACTTTTATAAAACGGACTAGACAGCTAGTATAAATGCTGCTAGCGGTAGGTGGTAATGCAATGCCGTGCGCAACAAAAACTGAGCATTCATTTTCCAGAATCAATGTTCATTGATGCTCCCGTTTTAGTAGGGTCCGCTCTTTGTGCAATTTGAGGAGTTGAAACATAAAAGGATATTGTTTGGAAAAGGTTAACCTCTCCTCTATTACAGTAAAATGTCTCAATGCGTTTCAGTGTCCATATGATGAATTATGTTGGACCAAACCGCAAATACCTAGTTGAAACTGCTTGTTGTCAGAGAGGAAGATGTGATCTTTCATCTGTGTTGTTGTGAGTGGCAGGGGCTTGGTGTCTGTGTGAGTGGGAAGGCGCACAGAAGGAGACGAGACCAAAAAGACACAAGAACAAGCGGACATAAAAGCTCAAAACAAATAAATGAAGAACTTTTGGAACATTGTGCAAAAGCATACATTCTAATTAATTGAATTTAATATAATGCCCAACCCTATTTACTTGTTATCAGATCCTTGTTTTCTCCGTCCCTGTTTTAATAATACATTCCTCTGAAAGCTCATTGGCGGTCCAAGGGATCTCCTTTGATCCTCTCCTCCATTGCACTTTGAGAGGTTTTGACGAAAAATTTGGTTACTGACACTTTCAGACATAGCCTAAGTCTGTGTTCATGAGAGGAGCTGCCATCCTGAGCTCGGCTGCTGAATGTCTCTCACACACACACACACAGAGTGGTTGGATGTGCCAGCCTGCTTGGTTGCGTAACTGGATGATGTGACCTGGCAGGCTGAGGATACAAGAGGTGATTTAACTCCCAGGGCTTTTCTCTTCTCACAGGAACATTTTGGTTCTCAACAGTCTTTGCCAATGTCTTCTACCCCACAATGCACCCCTGGGTAGTCAGTGGTGCCACCTCACATTAGGGAGCGCTACTCTCTTACGTGTAGCAGTAAATGTAGTCGGGAAACGCACTCCAATATACTCATCTCCTGATAATGCATTTGTAAGAAAGAGGGACAGTCCAATGAAAACAAGAGAGAGGAAAGTGGATGTGGTAATGGTTTAGTTGCCCAGATTGTACCAAGGCCCTTTTTTGTTTCTCAGGTAAAAACTCAAAGCTTACTGACCCTGTTTTTCCACACAAGAATATTGAGCCTATTATAGGGCAGCTGCATGATAAGAATGGGGGATATTCTCCCCCTGGTCATGTGTGTGGCCTGAAACGCTTATCTCAATGTATTATATGAAGATACAATACTGTTCTGTGTATAGACCTACTAGTTTAGACATTGTCTGGGCTTTATTTAAATGTTGTCTAATGTAACAGTAACCCAATATGACCGCCCATTCACTACTGCCATATTTTCTATGGATGCAAACAGGCGGCAGTAAAAGATTACTCCATGCATTATTCATCCAAGCCAATTTACACGCTAGTAGCCTGGCAGCCTATATAATGAATCTAGCCACCCAGCCCCTTTAGCAGGGAGGAGAGGGAGCTTATGAGGACCTTAACAGTCTTTATCTTCCAACTTCCCCCACCCATTTTCTTTTCTTAGAATGCGTCCCAAATGGCACCCTATATGGTGCACTACTATGGGCCCTGGTCAAATGTAGTGCACTACGGTGCCTTCTGAAAAGTATTCACACCCCTTGACGTATTCCACATTCTGTTACAGCCTGAATTTAAAATTGATTACCTTGAGATTTTGTGTCACTGGCCTGCACACAATACCCCATAATGTCAAAGTGGAATTATCTATGTTTTTAGACATTTTTACAATTAATAAAACATGTAAAGCTGAAGTGTCTTGAGTCAATAAGTATTCAACCCCTTTGTTATGGCAAGCCTAAATAAGTTCAGGAGTAAACATTTGCTTAAGTCCCATAATAAGTTGAATGGACTTTGAATATCCCTTTGAGCGTTCTGAAGTTATTGATCCACCATCCAAAGTGTAATTAATACACCCAGTCACTGCAAAGATACAGGCGTCCTTCCTAACTCCGTTACCAGAGAGGAAGGAAACTGCTCAGGGATTTCACCATGAGGCCAATGGTGACTTTAAAACAGAGTTGAATGGCTGTGATGGGGGAACTGAAGATGGATCTGCAACATTGTAGGTACTCCACAATACTAACCTAATTGACAGAGTGAAAAGGAAGCCTGTACAGAATAAACGTTTTCCAAAACCCGCATCACGTTTGCAATAAAGCACTAAAGTAAAACTGCAAAAAAAGTAAAGAAATGTGTCTGAATACAAAGTGTTATGTTTGGGGCAAATCTAACACATTACTGAGTGCCGCTCATATTTTCAAGCATGGTGGTGGCTGAATGTTATTTTGGTATTTTATTAGGAACCCCATTAGCTGGCGCAAAAGCAGCGGCTACTCTTCGTGGGGTCCACATGAAACATGACATAATCCAGAATATTTATAGACAACAGCTCAAGGACAGAACTACATGAAGAAAGAAACCGTAGCTTACATATTAATAGATACACAAACTATCTAGGTCAAATAGTGGAGAGGTGTTGTGAGGTTTTGCTTGATCTGTTTCTTGAAACTAGGTTTGCTGTTTACTTGAGCAATATAAGATGGAACAGAGTTCCATGCAATAATGGCTCTATATAATACTGTACACTTTCTTGAATTTGTTCTTGATTTGGGGACTGTGAAAAGACCCCTGGTGGCATGTTATGGGTATGCTTGTCATTGGCAAGGACTAAGGAGTTTTTTGGGATAAAAAAACAGAGTAGAGCTAAGCACAGGCAAAATCCTAGAGGAAAACCTGGGGGTCTGCTTTCCAATAGACACTGGGAGACTAATTCACCTTTCAGCAGGACAATACCCTAAAACACAAATCTATGGCAAGACTTGAAAATGGCTGTCTAGCAATGATCAACAACCAATTTGACAGTTTGAAGAATAAAAAAAATATGCAAATATTTTACAAGCCAGGTGTGCAAAGCTCTTAGACTTGCTCAGAAATACTCACAGCTGTAATCTCTGCCGAAGGTGATTCTAACACTCCATGGATGGAAGGCCTATCAAGTTTGTGTTCACGGCCAACATGTCCCTAGTGTCCTACATGCCAAAGAAAGGGGTGTGAATACTTCCGTAAATTACATTTCTGTATTTCTAAAAACATGCTTACACTTTGTTGTTATGGGGCATTGTGTGTAGATCCATCCCCAAAAAGTATATTTAATTCATTTTCATGCTGTAATACAACAATGTGGAAGAAGTCAAGGGGTATGAATACTTTCTGAAGGCACTGTACATAGGGAATAGGGTGCCATTTGGGACGTAGCCTCAATGTGAATGAAAGAGAATTCGGCTGTGCAGAGATACCAAATAACCAACCAGCCAGTATGCCAGTGCCTCCCTGGAGGACGGATGGTGCTATACCATGCATGCTAATGAGGAGATTGCTGGCTATGGGGGCTCCCTACTCCCTAGCCATTAAGTAGACTCTTAAATAAGACATCTGTTTTATCCCCCTTCCCCAACAGAAAAATTAAAATAAACCTTGCACTTGTCTTTTCCTGCTAGTACTGACTTTGCCGGTAGTCTTTATGGTACTTACTGTGATTGTCTCACCTAGCTATTAAGATGAATGTACTAACTGTAAGTTGCTCTGGATAAGAGCGTCTGCTCAATGACTCAAATGTAAGTAAGGACAAGATCCTTTCCTAAATCCCAAATCAACCCCTAGCCCCCTACCCTTTTGTGTTGATCTGACAGGATGGGAGTAGGCTGGTAGCTCCTATCTTGCCCTCTGATAGACTGTGGAATTGTTGCCATATTGCTCACACCAATCTAATCCTCTTTGATCTAATCAAATGCCTAGACCATGCGGGCTAAGGGTTGATTTGTTGTTCAGTCTGAGAGCTTACTGCTTTTGTAGAGCGCTTTTGCCATGTAGCCTTTCCATTTCCTGGTAACAATACCGTGTACGGACTCTCAGCATGTAGGGACTTGCTTAGGTATATTTTTGGTACAAGCTTAGTCAGTCATTAGCTATTAGTCATTGCTGGGGAGAGTCTTGCAGTATGTGTCATCAGTCTTACTCACAATATCTGAAATGGTCTACACACTTTCCAGTAGCTTTGGAGCTGGTTGGGGTTTGCCTCTCTTTGGGCATTTGAGTGAGGGGCTCCGTGCTGCCCTTAGCTGGGGAGAGTCTTCCTCTGTTAGTCATCCAACACTGATCAAACATCCTTTATCCCAGTAGGTTTGTAGCTGAGTTTGGGGTTTGCCTCACTCACTTTTGGGTGTGTGAGGCAGGGGGTCTGCCGGCTCTACTGTTAGTGGCACATTCAGCACTTGGCTATCTATTAACAATTCACTGGATCAGCTCTGCGTAGTCTGTCTGCTCTGGCGCAAATAGAAAATCCTGCTAACTCAGTGAATTTAGTAAGCCTAGGGCTATGCTACCTGCTACTCTGCAACCAGATATTTCACACTAGGGGGGGAAGTGTCTGGCGCACCCTTTTTGTGTAGCTGCAGATACAGAATTAGCCTGGGTTTGGCTTAGGTATTTTGAGGAAACATCAAATAAGAAAACGTGTTAAACAGAAATGGTAATGTTCAAGTTTTAATAATTGTCACAGTTGAGCTACGCTGTCCGTTCCATGATCTAACCAGACATTGATACTGTTGAATGAGTCACATTTATTCATTGTATAATGTGGATAGCAATGTCCTCATCAACTGTAAAAGAGAAGAAATGTTATTTTATGGTCGCATGCCGACAGTTGGTTTAAGTGCGCAAAACCTTTTATTTTGTTAGACCTCTATTGTTTGTTCCTGTTGCAACTTCCAACTTTTATTGTCCCCCACAATGAAATCAGGGAGGGGACTGTGCATCTGTCTCCATCCGCTAGTATGTTCGTTCGTCACACGCAATATCTCAGACAACATTGGCCCGATTTTGATTTTGGTAAACGATGCTTCTTACCGTAGAGATCCGTCATTTACAAAATTAAGGGGGTATCTGCATAATTCGTGGGAGATAGGTTTACTGCTGCGTTGTTTTCTTTTGTAAATACTTGTACAGTTTTTGCTGGCTTATTCTTCACTTGATAATAAAAATCCTCACTCTGGCAAGAAGAAAACACACCATCTTATGCGTCCTCACTGTAAAATCGAACCACTGGGCCAACTTCACAATAATCTTTGCACTTGGTGCCACAGCAGCATTCATTGTTGACCTGTATTGTTCTTATTTCCTTCCTGGACTATATAGCGTGGTATTGTGTGCGCCTTAGAGAGAGCAGGCTATTGCATCCTCCTTACTAAATAGGGTTTAGCCTAATACTTGGCCTAGGCTGTAGTAAATTAAGTGTTTTGTTGGTTAGCCGTAGCCTAAGTAGTAAAATTGCAAAGATTCTGCATATCCTAAATAGGGGGAAGGGTTGTAATTTGCAACCAAGTTAAGTATTAGACCCTTCTTGTAGTAATATCACCTCCATAGTGTTCCTTACTGGGGAGAACCCCTGTTGAGATCATAACTAATTAGGTAATTCAAGGGGTGGATATTGTTTATGAGTAATGGATGAGATTACAGTCTGCCTTTTCCCCTGTGGTAATCCAGTCTCATATTCATCAGAAACAGTATCTTCCCCCCCTGGCATATTTAGAGCATGCTTTTACACACACAGACACTGCTGCTTCTGAGACGCTCCCTCCCTTCCATCTGCACCTCAAAGAAGGCAGGATGTCTTAAAAAAAAAAAAAATGTCTCTCCCTTCCACACATTGTATCTAATGAATGTGCCTCTCATTTCCTGTCCTCCAACCATTTCCTCTCTCCTCAGGGCTCAGAGGCTCCAAAATGCACCCTATTCCCTTTAGATTGCACTACTTTTGACCAGGGCCAATAGGGTTCTGGTCAAAAGTAGTGCACTATGTTACGGAATAAGGTGCCATTTGGAAAGTAGTGCACTATATAGGGACTAAGGTGCCATTTGGGATGCAACCAGGCTCTCACAGCTGCAGTGAGACGAGAGTACAAACACCACACTCTTCATCAATGAGCACAGAGCAGGCTTCCTATCTTTCCTACCCACCAAGCCAATTACACACAGCACAACGAGCTCCATTTTAGTTAGGTAACTATGGTTACAAACGCTCACACAATTTGAACTAATATCTTATGCAGCCTACTTAACATAAACCCTAAAGCTTTAGATAATTACTACACCTCTAAAAATCTTCCTTCGTGTTATCCTGTATGTGGAAAGGAATTCTATCAAGTGAAATGTTGCGTGTGCTATATTTTAAGTTCCTGGCAGAAAGTTTTTGAAGAAGTTGGCTGACTTGAAAATCCTTGTGACAACTAGTGGCTCATTCCCAGTGGCAACTGTCAAGCCAGGTCTGCATCCCAAATAGCACCCTAATCCCTATGTAGTGCGCTACTTTTTACCAGAACCATATGGACCCTGGTCAAAAGTAGTGCACTATATAGGGAATAGGGTGCTCTGTGGGACACAGCCCATGTTCAGGCAGCTCTGGGATCCAGATGGGGGAAGGAATAATTTCAGTTAGAAGTGACAGTGTCCTGTCATGGCGTATCAGAGTGTGGCTTTGATTCTCTTCATGTCATATTATATCAAAGGAACAGTCATAAGATGACTCAGCAATATGACATCATCATAGGTGTGTGTGTGTGTGTGTCTTCTAGGGCTGACCCCAATTAGTCGACTGGTCGATTGTTTGTTTGTTAGGCTGTTGGTTCGACCGAGATTATTTTAGTCGCAGTAACACACACACACACAGTGAACTAATCCATTGCGTAGGCCTAGACTAAAAGCCAATTTATGCTTGTTTTGAAAATGTGGTCGGAGACTCCATCTGGAGGGTGTGATGCAATTGCGGAGCCTCTAGAGGCATGCAGAGGTCAAATCAAGCTCTGTCCTGCATCGCCATGTGCCTCCCAAATATTTGAACAATGCAGAGGGCTCTGTATAGCTCCGCATTGAAATGATTTGACGACGGTAGGTGGGGGCAGTACATCCTTGATAAACACAAACCACTTCCTTGATAACAGTATGAATGCCCTGACTTCTGCTGAGGCCTTATCACCATAAATGCTGCATGGCCAATGCAGACATCGGATAGACCATGCACCCAGATGCACAATGCGCTCTCTCCCGCCAATTTGTGCACATTCATTGTTTCATAACTTTGTATGAATTGTTTGCGTTTTGATTGTTGGTGTATATAAATATCACCAGTGGTACATTTACCGTTAATGCCTACAATTTCCAATCTGCAAGGTTTGTTACTTTAATTTATTTTAATGCATTCAATATTATTATTCCAGTCTTTCAGTTCTCATTGTCGGAGTGGACACATTGTCTGCAGAGCGCACAACCTATGCTACACTAGTGAGAAAGAAGTTTGTTTTATTTCTTCCAATTTACGAGTTTTGTCAATTTAGTCATTTTCTTTTGTTTGGAGAACTCCTGGCAATGTTGCGTAAGGACACACTCCGAAGTAAGCTTTATAGGCTACCTGACCTGCGTGCAAATGTAGGCATATAAATGTACCCGTTTGGGGATCTGATGGTATTTCTGATTGGCTTAACACTAATGACCTGTGGAGCTTCTCATAGTTTTGTTTTCTTCACCTCAAACCGCAAGCAAAGTTTTTATATCAATTGAGAATGACAATAGTTCCTCAATGCATTTGGAAAATCTTTCCAGCGCTTTCCCTTTCGATAACCACTATGCGTGAAAGGGAAAAATGGCATGCTCTGATCCAATGGAAACGTCATAAAATTGGCCTACCTGATTACTACTTATAAGTGCTTGACTTGGACTGAAATAGGTTCCGGTACTCATTTTGGGTGCTGGTACGTTTTTATATTTAGGTGCAGGAATTCCACAATACTTTTTAGCTAAACAGGAGCTCAAGTAGTTGAACATTTTGAGGTTCCGGTATTTGGCTCTGGTGAGCTCCTGCCCAAGTCAAGCACTGCTTCTTATCCCTTGCGCAAATAGCCTACAGCTGTGCCTGTCCTGAGCTCACTGGCGCAGGAAACTGAGGGCCCAGAATATTTTATACAATGATGCAAGTTCGCAGCAGGAGCGGGAGGAGCGGGAAGAGAATAGTTGGGGCGCAGGTAGCTTAGTGGTTAGAGCGTTGGGCCAGTAACCGAAAGTTTGCTAGATCGAATCCCCGAGCTGACAAGGTAAAAATCTGTCATTCTGCCCTTGATCAAGGCAGTTAACCCAGTGTTCCTAGGCCATCATTGTAAATAAGAATTTGTTCTTAACTGACATGCCTAGTTAAATAAAGGTCAAATAAAAAATTAAGTAGTTGGGTCAGATTACATTTTTTTTTCTTCTCGTTATCTAGATCTCTGGCGCCCTCTTGAGGCGTTTGTCTTATTTAATCAAACCGTAAGTTTATAGCATCAGACAAGCTCAATGCATATAGTTGATTTTATTAACACAGGGTATGTTTTTATATATGTAAAAATACAAGTTTCAAATTTTCAACCAAACAATTGGTCAAAAGAACGGACTACTTTTGGACGCCCAACTTTTTTTTGTGGGGGGCAGCCATAGTGTCTTCACAACATAGTTTAATAGCGCCACTGGGTGGGTTGAAACCGTCTTAGACATAGTTCCCAAAACAGACAGGTTTTTATGATTCAAGCCGCCGCCTTAAACACATCTTGGAACCTAAAATAGTTCTGAAAAGTTCTGACTTGGCCAGTTACACAAGTGTAAAATCCTTGGGGCCCAGATTCTTTTGAGAGTTCTTTGGAATCCTATGGAAATTCAGTGTTTTTAGTCAAGATTCGGATGTGAAAATAAAGGGTTTCCAACCAGCTTTTTAACAAAACAGATCTCTCCATTTTCTTTATTTAGCCAAGCCATTTTGTCTATTAAGTGATAAAATTGTTTTTATTCAAGTCTCATTTCTGGTCTACCATAATCCTATAATTACACTAGGAGGTGTGGTATATGGCCAATATACTACGGCTAAGGGCTGTTCTTATGCACAACACAGAGTACCCGGACACAGCCCTTAGCCGTGGTATATTGGCCATATACCACAAACCCCAAAGTGCTTTATTGCTATCGTAAGCTGGTTACCAACGTAATTAGAGTAGTAAAAATAAATGTTTTGTCGTACCCATGGTATATGGTCTGATATGCCACAATTGTCAGCCAATCAGCACTTGGGGCTCAAAACTCCCAGTTTGTAATTGTTTTTATAGATTGATCTGCACTATAAAACTACCTATCTGGATTATCTTCTTGGCCTTTCATGTACGGTCAGCTAGTAGTCAGCTGTATTATATTCACATGTTAGCAACAAAATGTTTGTCACCCCTGATGGTCTGGATAGAGTGATTCTGCTAGGAACTGGTGTGACTCAGAATAGAATGAAGGGCTCTTTATCATATGATCCCAGCCTGATAATGCATTCATTGTTTGATGCGTCTGAACATCTCACACTCTCCAGAGAGGGAGTGAGAGCGGACGCATAACACAGCCCGGTGTGTGTTTTTAGTTTTCTGCCATCGTTGTGCTCCAAACAAGCCCAGCCCTCTTGTCAGATCCTCTTTCAGCCTGCTCCTCTACGCATGAGCTTGGGTCAGAGGTCAAGGGGTAGAGGTCAGGGGACACTGACCCATCGGGTCATCCGTTGGGAGTAAACTTCAATGTAATGCAGCTGGATGGATGTAGCCTCTTGGTGGCCTCTCTCTGCTCTCTGGCTAGAGACAACCAGGGTGGACGGAAAGCCCTGTTTCCTGAGGGGGAGACGGGTTGTCACCCGACATGTTGTCCGCCATAGCTCCACTGCTCTGACACTTCGCTCTCCACTCACTCACCGCAGGTCAAGAGACCACTCTTTCTCTTCCCCTTAAAAAATGGCATATCCAAACTATAAAGAATCATTCAACCTGGAAAGAAATGTGTAGTAACCTTTGAATGACCTGCAACACAAAATTGCTGTTACTACAAGGTCCAAACTGTAGTATGGACATGATCGTACCCAGCCTCGTGTTCGTTATGCTGTATGATTATAGGCCTAATAGTTTTAACGCTGGACTTGTTATTCTCCTCTAGAAGTATGCCCTTTCACCGCTTTTTGGTTCATTGTGGTAAGTCCTCCTGTAGCAAGGAAGTCTTCTACAGTAATGCCAACTGATTATGGACAGGACACGTACTCTAACAAACCCTGTCATAGAGCGTTGTAGATCTGTAGATCTTTATAAACAATCAATCAAGTTTATTTATAAAGCCCTTCTTACTTCAGCTGAAGTCACAAAGTGCTGGACAGAAACCCAGCCTAAAACCCCAAACGGCAAGC
This sequence comes from Brachymystax lenok tsinlingensis, assembly GCA_030435695.1. Taxonomy (NCBI): domain Eukaryota; kingdom Metazoa; phylum Chordata; class Actinopteri; order Salmoniformes; family Salmonidae; genus Brachymystax; species Brachymystax lenok. Next base: position 6,146,481 of record CM059815.1, on the reverse strand, counting down.
AATGCAGGTGTAGAAGCACGGTGGCTATGAAAAACTCCCTAGAAAGGCCAGAACCTAGGAAGAAACCTAGAGAGGAACCAGGCTATGAGGGGTGGCCAGTCCTCTTCTGGCTGTACCGGGTGGAGATTATAACAGAACATGGCCAAGATGTTCATAGATGACCAGCAGGATCAAATAATAATAATCACAGTGGTTGTAGAGGGTGCAACAGGTCAGCACCTCAGCAGTAAATGTCAGTTGGCTTTTCATAGCCGATCATTCAGAGTATCTCTACCGCTCCTGCTGTCTCTAGAGAGTTGAAAACAGCAGGTCTGAGAAAGGTAGCACGTCCGGTGAACAGGTCATAATGAGGTGTAGGCTACATTAGGTTGTTGGTTCATAGTTCTATTTTAAAATTCGTCATTAGCCTTTACTGGATCGTTGTCCCTATACCGGGGACGGTTGACGCTGACGTGCGTTACTGTGACTAGAATGACGTAAGTAACAGCAAACTTTCCAGGACGTAGACGTCTTATATGGGCAGAAATCTTAAATTCTTATCTAACTGCGCTTTCCAGTTTACAGTAGCTATTACAGTGAAAAAATCTTTAGAATCTTTAGTTCTTTAGAAAGAAAGCTTTTTTATTTGTGGATATAGGCCTACAGCAAACAATACATTTCTTGTCGGCTACTGTATGTTTGTTGGCCTATAATGTAATAAGACTAGAGACTGAGACGCACTACCATGCAGGGACTGTATCTGAAATGAAGGGAGACTATGTCCATAGGGGAAAAAAACTGCTCAGTGACCTACAGGATGGCAGAAAAAGTTGACTGTGGAGTACACTGAGACATATCAGTGGAAAGAGAAGCATCCTCCCTTCAGGTCAACGCCACTATGGCATCAACAGCTTATTTCTTAGAAATCCATTAGTGGCATGCTTTTTAGGAGTAGAGACGGAGGGTCCGATTTACAATGTGGTACTACCATCTGTGATTCATTAAAAATGCTATGAGAAATTCACCTGACCAGTTCATTAGACCTTATCCAAGAAGAGTCCTTTTGTTTCTGAATAGCGACCACTTTGCTATGAAGTACCCCGCTCGTTGATGCTACTTTTGTTCTTCTAAAGAGGAAAGCTCTCCCTCAAAGCCTTGACGTTATTAGATGTGTCGCTCTGTGAGCTTGATCGTGATGTTGGCTACCAAAGGTCCATTCGTGTTCAGCTGGGCAACATCTAATGACGCACTGGCTGGAGAAGAGTGACTTCTAACAGTGCGATCAATGGCTGTTCACCTCACTCCACAGCTTGGGTGAGATGAAAAAGGCTTAGATTAAAAAATCTAACTGGAACCAGTCTGTAGGACTTCAGAGCTGTTTTAGTGGGGGGGAGGGAGGGAGGGAGGAAATGAGGGATAGAGGAGGGGGCTTATTTGATGGCACTTCAAAGCTAGCAAATGGACATTTTTCTCCTCTCTTCCACCCTGTCCTTCAGGCAGGATCACAAACCACCGGCTCCTTATCTCTGGAATGAGATGGTGGGGGGTTGAGCCCAAAATAATATTGTCAGGTTGTGGTTTTGCCTGATGTTTTTCAGGTGTGAAATAACTTTGATTTTGTTTTTGAGTCAGATGTTGACTATCCGCCGCAAGCAAATGTGTGTTCCTGAAGTCAAAGAACATTGATGTTCTTTGCTGCTTTGGAAAGATGTGTGTACATATCACCTAGATAGCGGTCATATAAGCCTAGAAGATGTTGTTCATTGACAAAGTCAGTCACCATTATTAGTCAATTGTACAACCGAATGCCTTCAACTGAAATGTGTCTTCCGCATTTAACCCAACCCCTCTGAATCAGAGAGGTGCGGGGGGGGCTGCCTTAATCGACATCCACGTCTTCGGCGCCCGGGGAACGGTGGGTTAACTGTCGTGTTCAGGGGCAGAACGACAGATTTTTACCTTGTCAGCTCGGGGGATTCGAACTTGCAACCCTCCGGTTACAAGTCCAACGCTCTAACCACCCCCGCTCTTTGTGATTGTGTGTTTACAAACAATACATTTAAAACCCATTTGTTTTTTTCTTTGTTTCAGGAGGTGCTGAAACATCTACAGGGAAGCATTGAAGAAGAGACTACCGATTCATCCGAACAAATCAATCTCCTAGAAAGACTGAAAGGTAAGCTTTTCAGCCAGAGCCAGACCAATTGTAGGCCTATGTAGGACTATTGTTGCACACATGAGGTGGCAGAGTTATAGCTCACTGAAACACAAAGCTTCCATTAAATAACCTACATTTTATGTTCCTTCCTCCTGTAGAAATGAGCCTGGATCCTAACAGTTACCCAGGGGTGAAGCTAAGACCTAAGCCGCCCTCCATGCAGGGCTCTGGGCGGTCAGGGGACAGCAGCCCCAGTCCTAGCCCCATGGGCTCCTTCCCCAGGAGAGGGGTGTCCAATGGGGGCCGAGACAGTGCTGGCTACCTGGAAGAGCTGGAGAAGGAGAGGTAAGCTTGTATTATAACAAATTTCTATATTTGTTTATATACTGATTTTACTGGAACAGTGATATATTCACAGAATGTCTCGATCAGGTTCTAACTGATGGCTTCCGCTTGCGTATGATGTATAAATAAATGTGAAAATACGTGTTGAGTAATGCATTCTTGGCTATATACTGTGATTTACTGCAACAATATTCATTGGTGAGTGGTTTACCCCTCTCCCAGCCAAATCACATTACAATGGTGCAGCCTGAGGGCTGCAACATTGTTAGGTTGGATAGTGTATTCCCGGCATTAGTCACAGACAGGATGCATTTTTACTTTACTGTTATTCAGGACACCCTCCCTGTTTTATTGGTATTTCTGGTATTTCAATGCTGTAAATGCATCTTTGAATTAGGTCTTTAATTTGGTGTTTAAATGTGGTCTGATTTCTGTCAGTGTTTTGTATCTTGGGTGTCAATAGGTGTGCTTGTCTATGTCCTGTCAGGTCTTCACTGATAGCGGAGCTGGAGAAAGAGGAGAAGGAGAAAGACTGGTATTACGCACAGCTGCAGAACCTCACCAAGAGGATCGACAGCCTACCACTGACTGAGAATGTAAGTGTTTATTTGTTGTCCAGCATTATTAGTGTGTTGGGGTACAATTGTATGTATAATCTGATGAAGATGAGGCGATGGTCAATTGGTCTCCTCTCTGCATTAGATATTAGAAATCACTCCATTTCATCACGTGACTGATGGTTGTTTTGTTGTTCCTGTTTGCTGTTGCAGCAATTCTCCCTGCAGACTGATATGACCCGTAGGCAGCTGGAGTATGAGGCGAGGCAAATCAGAGCCGCCATGGAGGAACAGCTGGGAACCTGCCAGGATATGGAGAAGAGGGCACAGGTGAGGAGAGAGGGATGAGATTAATGGATACAGCTACAGGAAGGGCAGAATATGGGTTGAGTCAGTGCGTGCACACAGGAAAAACAGACTGGTCAGACAGGATACTGACTACTGTAAGTGGAATAAGATGATGTAGATGGGTGGGGGCTGGACATTAGTAAATGGACTTAATGCAAGAGCATTTGTCTCTGCCTCTACGTATGCTTTTATTCAGTCAGTGTTGCGTCATTGAAATATTTCATCCTCTCTGAGTGATCGCTTCCTGTAAATGTCAAATCAAATCAAATTTTCTTTCAAATCAAATTGTATTTGTCACATACACATGGTTAGCAGATGTTAATGCGAGTGTAGCGAAATGCTTGTGCTTCTAGTTCCGACCATGCAGTAGTGTCTAACAAGTAATCTAACAAATTCACAACAAATAACTTATACACAAGAGTAACGGAATGAATACGAGTATGTACATATAAATATATGGATGAGTGAGGCAGGATGCAGTAGATGGTATGGAGTACAGTGTGTGTGTGTGTATGTATATATATATATATATATATATATATAGATGGATGGATGGATGGATGGATATATATATAGATATATAGATATATAGATATATTTAGATGAGTAATGTAGGATATGTAAACATTATATAACTGCCATTGTTTAAAGTGGCTAGTGATACATTATTTCATCCAATTATAATTATTAAAGTGGCAAATTATTAAATTTGTCCTGTTGTACTTCAGGTGAGGGTGGCTCGCATTCAGCAGATTGAGAAGGACATGCTGAAGCTCCGACAGCACTTACAGTCCCAGTCTGCAGAACCAGAGGTACGTCATATACCAGCCTCAGACCTAATATACTAGAATGACAAGAACATGCGTGGAGGGCATGTTCTACAACCAGAGAAGGTGTCGCCAGAAACGAGAGGACATAATATCTCAGTAATTACATTTAGGGCCAGATTCTTGGACCCAGATTAGGCTTAGTCCTGGGAAAAAAAATCTTTGAAAGGATGTTTTACTCAAGGACATGCATAATCTGGGTTTGGTAAACCCAGCCCTAAATCTATTTACCATGAGATATTCTGTCCCCTGTTGTTTCTGGCAGCACTTTCTCTGTATTCTGGCTACTGCCTGGCCTGTGTGGACATCTCCTTCTGTGGTTACAGTTTGTTGGCTTTTAGTCATGTAAAGAACCAAAAGCTGCTTACATCTGAGTGTCATATCATATCGGAGTCAGCCATCCCATTTGCTGATATCATTTTAATCCTCCATGTTGTACTGGTGGTAGCGACCCGCTTCCCTATGCAATGAGATGTGTAGCGTTTAGCCTATGGCCTACATCCCTGCATTACAGAGAAACAACTCATGGACATGGACTAGTGTACAATAATGCTTCGTTACTGATCCGATGTGTCGGTTAATCTATATTGAACACACTGTCCTCTCATCCAATCATTTTGCAGTGTTCCGCTCATCTCTTAAACAAGAACAGCATTTATTTAATGTGGCTCCTAAGAACATTAGAATGCTGGAAGCTACTTCAGAATGCAGAGTTCCATCCAGAATTCCACTTTATCTCACTTCTGACCCTGATTCTGGGGGGTGAAATCAACCATAGGCTTTCTCTTGTTCTCTCTCCCCATGTTAAATATGAAAAAGAGAGCTATTTTCCATCCAATTTCAATCGAAGTCTGCAGCACTGGACACATTAGCTGACCTAGTGACTGAGCATGTGTGCAGTCAGTCAACCAGTGACCTACCTTCTGCTCATGTTGGATGCACAGCCAAGAAGGCAAGCCATAAAGTCTTGGTGTGTGTCAGTGTGCATGAATACCATATTCAAGCCAGTGCCCTCATGCCAGCATGTGTTTTTTTGGTGGCCCATACAGTGTGTGCGTTTATGTCTGTTGGTAATTGTTTGTGTTGTTGGTGTGTGTATACTTGTCCCTCAGCCTGCATGTGTGCTGGCTCTCATGTGTTCCCTCTCTTCACGAGTGGATTAATCTCATTGGACACATTTAATTTCACTCCCCCTCTGACTGTAATCCTGCAGACCGAGCGACAGTTTTGTAGGTCAGGGATGAGGAAGCCTGATGCCTCCTGCAGCTGCTCTAGCTAGCTTAGTGACTGAATGCTCTATCCATCTCTCCATCGTTCTCGCCCTCCCTCTCTCTCGCTCTCACCCACTCTCAATCTTTCTCGCTCTCTCTCTGTCTTGCTCTCTCGATCTCCTTCCGTCTTCCTCCTCCTCTCACTCCCCCTCCTACTGTCTTGCACGCTCTCTCACTCCCGTTCCTTCCTTTCCCTCTTCGCTTGCCTTACGGTGACTGATTTCTATTTCCTCTTTGTGAACTGATTCTGCCTCTTCTTCCCTCCTTCCAGGTGACTGATTCTGTATCATCTCTCTGTTGACTAGTTCCCCTCATCCCTCATTTAGCCTGCTAAATTAATGGTTTGCTCTTCTCCTCTGGAGGTCTGACCCTTCTATCTTTATTTTCCACACACAGAGCAAGCATGACCAGGCTGGCCAGAGTGAAGGACCCCAGGCTTCAGGGGACAGTGGTGGGCCAAGTGCTGGGTGTTCTCAGGTAAGACAGTCTTATCTTCCATTCATACCTGATTTGAAAACAATCAGCATTTTTTTAAGGAACCATTATCATAATGAGTAGTAATTTGGGATACTAGGAGATTTGTAGACTGATCCGGTACAGTCCAACTAATGTAGTCAATCTCAAACAGTGCTTGCAAGCCCCAGAGATTTGTAGTTAACGTTTGATGGATTCATTTGATTCCTTTACTCCTATTATGCTCCTGAAAATCTCTTCAGCTGAGCAATCGTGCACTGCCTTTTTGGCTGTGCTTAGAGCCTCGACTTTCCTGTTATTGCTAATGATTTGTGTCTTACTTCAGAGTAGGTTTTGTCCCTGAGGCTTGAGGTTAAAGCATTAATACAGGGGTTCCCAAACCTTTTTTGCCCACGACCCCATTTTGATATCTGAAAATTCTTGTGACCCCAAGCATTTTTTAAATGTAATTAACAGCCAATGTTTGTTTTTCTTTGGGGCAATGGCAGTCAATTGTAAAACATTCTAACACTATTTCTGATTGTGTTCTCAACTAATTAGGGCTGACCCCAGTTAGTCAACTGGTCGATTGTTTGGTCTATAAGCTGTTGGTCGACCAAGATTGTTTTTAGTTGCGCTGTAGCAAAAAATGCCCATCTCAGTGAACTAATCCATTGCGGAGGCCTAGACTAAAAGGCAATTTATGCTTGATCCGATTATGTGGTGGGGGCTCCATATTTAAAAAAATGATTTAACCTTTATTTAACTGGGGCAAGTCAGTTAAGAACAAATTCTTATTTACAATGACGGCCTACCAAAAGGCAAAAGGCCTCCTGCGGGATGGGGCTGGGATTAAAAATAAATAGGACAAAACACACATGACAAGAGAAAACACAACACTACATAGAGACCTAAGACAACAACTTAGCATGGCAGCAACACATGACAACACAGCATGGCAGCAACACAACATGATAACAACATGGTAGCAACACAACATGGCAGCAGCACAAAACAGGGTACAAACATTGTTGGGCACAGGCAACAGCACAAATGGCAAGAAGGTAGAGACAACAATACATCACGCAAAGCAGCCACAACTGTCAATAAGTGTCCATGATTGAGGGGGTGACACAATTGCGAAGCCTCAGGAGGCATGCAGAGGCCAAATCGAGCTCCATGCGCCTCCCAAATGTTATAACAATGCGGAGGACTCTGTATAGCTCCTCATTGACATGATTGGTTGACGGTAGATGGGGCCGGGACGATCTGTATAATCACAAACTCACATCCTTGACAACTTCCTTCACAACAGCGTGGCACAGTGCAAGAAGTATGCATGCCCTGACTTCTGCAGAGACCGTATCACCGTTAAGGCTGCACGGCCAATGCAGACGTCTGATAGACCATGCAGTGCCCAGATGCACAATGCACTTCTCTCTCCAGGAATGTGCTCTCCCTGCCAATTTGTGCATTGTTTCATAACTTCATTGTGTGAATTGTTTGATTTGGATTGTTAGTGTAGGCTAAATCACTTCCCCATCTACGTATACTGTATCACTAGTAGTACATTTACCATTAATTTCGAATCTACAATGTTTGTTTGGTTATGCTAATTTCTGTTAATGCATTCAATGTATTATAATTCCAGTCTTACCGTTCTTGTCTGATAATTTTGATTAACCACATGACAATGATTTTGCGACATGAAGACATTATTATAAATGAAATGAAAAAGTGCATTTGAAAACCATAACTGGCACACAGATTGGTATAAATGGTAAGATAAATTGGCATTCCACAAGGTTGCTGACTCTTCGTGTAACCTATTACCGGCAACTTCAGGAGAGTAACGGCAGAATCTGCGAAAGCCAGCGGGAGGAGAATGGTTAGGTCAAGGTTTTTTTTCTTCCTCTAGATCTCTGGCTCACTTTTGAGTCATTTGTTTTATTTCATCAAACAGTAAGCTTAAAGCATCAGACAAGCTCAATGCATATAGTTGATTTTATTAAAAATCAACTATATACATTGGTCAACATTGTTTTATTTTTTTCAATCGATTGGTTGACATAAGACTACGATCAGTCGACCTATATATATATAATATATATATTTGTTTTTGTCGGGGACAGCTCTACAACTCGATAGTCAATTGCAAATTAGACTGGTGTAATTTCTCTTATTTCACCACATCTAATGAGATGGGTGTGTTTGGTGCATGTTGTGTCGGGGTCGACAGTGCACACCTCATCTCTTCTATCACATCCAACCTGGATTTATATATTTTTTTTATGCAGACGAGCACTGAATCAGTGCACCGTGAGGGAGACTGCACAGTATTCCGTTTGAGTCGGGAACCAAAACTCCTCCACAGTGAGGAGGGTTGAATATTTTCCCGGTATTTTACAAATGTTCCATCCCGAGAATAAATCACTTTCCTCCCAGGTAACCCGGTATTTCCCGCCAAAACCGTAAGTGAAATTATAAAGCATATAAATAGGCCTATGTCTGGATTTGATTAGAGATTTCATTGAAAATTCAAGCCTGACGCCACCTGAGCCTGATTGAATACATTTTATGAGCCCCACGTTAAAAACATTTAATGAGCCCAAGCCCAAATTATTGTGCCGTTATCCAATACATAGGCTATATGATATATAGGCTACAGCACATTACGCACGACAGAAAAACATAAAAGCACGTGGATGTAGCTATGCTCTATTGGGTAAATAAATAAAACCAGCTCCAGTAGGCTCATCTTTTTGAGTGTGAACTGTTACTGTATTGTGTTGTACTGTTATACGGACTGGAATTACGCACCTCGTTCAAACCATGATAATGCAGCATATGCGGCCTACAAAGTTACTAGTATAGGCTAGTGAATTTGATTGCAATTCTTCATAATTTTCCCTTTAATGTTATTAGCTTCCCACCTCTTTCTCTCTCTAGTGCTGCTTCAGTCCTCGCCTTCAACTGTTAGATAAGGACAACTAGTCATATTAATTATATCTGCAGTGTAGCTGTTAGCTAGGTTTCTAGAAAAAATATATATTTGCTAGCTATATTTTAAATACTTGTCACTGACCTTTGTACACTTGTCAAACTACTTCATCCCAGTGCCTGTTTATTGATTAACTGATGACTGAAAAAGTTGGCAAGAAAAATGCCCCTCTGGGATTTTTTATTTCAGCTCATGAAACATGGAACCAACACTTTACATGTTTATATTTTTGTTCAGTTTTGTTGTCCTTATCTTCATCATTCTAATGACTTGTTTGAATAATATAAGACTAGAATGAGAAGGCTTTCACTTCTCTTCATGAGGATTGAATGGTTATGGGTCTGAAAAAATACCTGCTATAGCCTACCGCCATTGTGTGTTCGCTCTTCTTTCAAACTACCCGTGAGTTCTATTGGCTGCTGTATTGACCATTTAGAAAACAAGAGCTTGCGTACCTCTTATAATAGTCTACTGGTATAAGAAATGCAAAAATAAAATGTCCAGCAAGCTATTATAGTCTAGATTTTCCTTCATGGGACTCCAAGTGCTAAGGAGACTTTTTTTTACAGAGAGAGGCCAGTGGAGCACAGGTGCGTGCGTATTGCTAGGCTATAAGTTAGAAGCTTAGTATGCATAATCATCATTCATTAGCTAAATATTTTTTTTTATTTTAACTACGCAAGTCTGTTAAGAACAAGTTCTTATTTACAATGACTGCCTACCCTAGTCAAACCCGGACGACACTGGGCCAATTGTGCGCCGCTCTATGGGACTCCCAATCACGGCCGGATGTGATACAGCCTGGATAGATAAATATAAGGCTAATACTGCATTGAATTTATTACCTGAAAGAGGTAGGCTAGGATAAATACGCACACGCATAATACATACGTACGTACGTACGTACATACAATGTAGAAAATAGTAAAAAAATAAAGAAAAACCCTTGAGAATGAGTAGGTGTGTCCAAACTTTTGACTGGTACCGCGCTTCGTGTGTGTGATATATTATACACACTGCTCAAAAAAATAAAGGGAACACTAAAATAACACATCCTAGATCTGAATGAATGAAATAATCTTATTCAATACTTTTTTCTTTACATAGTTGAATGTGCTGACAACAAAATTACACAAAAATTATCAATGGAAATCAAATGTATCAACCCATGGAGGTCTGGATTTGGAGTCACACTCAAAATGAAAGTGGAAAACCACACTACAGGCTGATCCAACTTTGATGTAATGTCCTTAAAACAAGTCAAAATGAGGCTCAGTAGTGTGTGTGGCCTCCACGTGGATGTATGACCTCCCTACAACGCCTAGGCATGCTCCTGATGAGGTGGCGGATGGTCTCCTGAGGGATCTCCTCCCAGACCTGGACTAAAGCATCCGCCAACTCCTGGACAGTCTGTGGTGCAACGTGGCGTTGGTGGATGGAGCGAGACATGATGTCCCAGATGTGCTCAATTGGATTCAGGTCTGGGGAACGGGCGGGCCAGTCCATAGCATCAATGCCTTCCTCTTGCAGGAACTGCTGACACACTCCAGCCACATGAGGTCTAGCATTGTCTTGCATTAGGAGGAACCCAGTCTGTTTCTGACCGTTTGAGCAGACACATGCACATTTGTGGCCTGCTGGAGGTCATTTTGCAGGGCTCTGGCAGTGCTCCTCCTGCTCCTCCTTGCACAAAGGCGGAGGTAGCGGTCCTGCTGCTGGGTTGTTGCCCTCCTACGGCCTCCTCCACGTCTCCTGATGTACTGGCCTGTCTCCTGGTAGCGCCTCCATGCTCTGGACACTACGCTGACAGACACAGCAAACCTTCTTGCCACAGCTCGCATTGATGTGCCATCCTGGATGAGCTGCACTACCTGAGCCACTTGTGTGGGTTGTGGACGTCTCATGCTACCACTAGAGTGAAAGCACCGCCAGCATTCAAAAGTGACCAAAACATCAGCCAGGAAGCATAGGAACTGAGAAGTGGTCTGTGGTCACCACCTGCAGAACCACTCCTTTATTGGGGGTGTCTTGCTAATTGCCTATAATTTCCACCTGTTGTCTATTCCATTTGCACAACAGCATGTGAAATTTATTGTCAGTGTTGCTTCCTAAGTGGACTGTTTGATTTCACAGAAGTGTGATTGACTTGGAGTTACATTGTGTTGTTTAAGTGTTCCCTTTATTTTTTTGAGCAGTGTATATAGTTAGATAATATCACACACAAGCGCAGTAAAAACTATGAAATAACACATATGGTATCATCACTAAATCATTCCATGTGTTATTTTGATGTCTTCGCTATTATTCTACAATGTAGAAAATAGTAAAATAAAGAAAAACCCTTGAATGAGTAGGTGTCCATATACATTGCATTTGGAAAGTATTCAGACCCCTTCCCTTTTTCCACATTTTGTTACGTTACAGCCTTATACACAATACCCCATATTGACAAAGTTTTGATGCTGCCACTACCATGCTTCACCTTAGGGATGGTGCCAGGTTTCCTCCAGATGTGACGCTTGGCATTCAGCCCAAAGAGTTCAATCTTGGTTTCATCAGGCCAGAGGATCTCGCTTCTCATGGTCTGAGAGTCCTTTAGGTGCCTTTTGGCAAACTCCAAGTGGGCTGTCATGTGATTTTTACTGAGGAGTAGCTTCCATACGGCCACTTTACCATAAACGCCTGATTGTTGGAGTGCTGCAGAGAGGGTTGACCTTCTGAAAGGTTCTCCCATCTCCACAGAGGAGCTCTGTCAGAGTGACAATTGGGTTCTTGGTCACCTCCCTGACCAAGGCCCTTCTCCCGATTGCTCAGTTTGGACACAATCCTGTCTCCAAGCTCAACGGACATTTCTTTTGACCTCATGGCTTGGTTTTTGCTCTGACATGCACTGTCCGCTGTGGGACCTTCTATAGACAGGTGTGTACCTTTCCACAATACAAAAAAGTTACCATGATGAGATGATGGGTCTACATACTGAAATGGGCTGTCGGTCCCCACCCTGTGCCTTGATTCATTGTACTGTGACCAGAGTGAAGGCCATAGAATCCATATTTAGGCATCGCATATAATTTAACAGTTCCATTTCACGTCATGCTGTGTATATAAATAATGTATTATAATTTACTGGTTTCTCACATTTATTTATCCCTGGAAAAGGGAGTGGTTTTGGGCAATAAATCTCGGTAACCGGGTTCCCGCCAATAAACCCTAATAGTGAACCATGAATGCGTTGTCTGCAGCATTCGGTCACATAACAGCTCGATCAGCTGTTGGATTTCACTTACCGGCATGTCAACTGAGCTAGGATCACAGTCGACTGGATTTCGTTGATTCGGTCACTCATCTGTTGAATTGTTTTGAATTTCCCCTGCATGCTTGCTTTCAGTTTGTTCAGTTTCCCAAATATGTCTGTTACATAGGTAAGGAGACACTTTTTTTTTTTCTTTTCAATATACAGGAGTTTAACAAAGCCAGTTTTTTTTTTTTTTTCCCATCCATTGCGAATGACAACCGTTCCTCACAATTAAAAAAATCTTTCAATCACTCCCCCTCTAACCACCAAGCCTCTGTGTGAAATAGAACATTGACTTGCTCTGATCTCATATCTCCACGTAGTTTTGCGAACAGGCTTGCGTGATGTAGTTTACAATCAAAGTTACCTGCTGCGTTTCTGAGTTCTGCGCTTTTGTCAGCCAGTTGCTCTCTGTGTATCCATTATAGCTCAGTGGGTGTATCATACAATGCGTCTCTAATGCAGAGGGAGGCACATTCATAACGAGAGTGAGGAGCCCCATCTGTGCAAAAGTCGATCATTCGATCCCATGGAGTCTGTTTTTTGTCAATATAGCCACGCAGCACACTGAACACACTGAGCCGTTTCATGCTTGGGAATCGTGAGACAGAACAATATGTCCTCGTGAATAGCATCCCCTGACTAGTAGGGAACAGAAGTCAATGCATGGGCATCTCAGCCCTCAGGCACGTTGTGCATGAGGCACGTTGTGCATGAACGGAGGTGTGAGGATTGGATGAGTGAGTTTTGTACGAGTTGTTTACATATTGATCTGAAGTAAAGAAGTTCAGTTTAATTGCTCAACAAGCCTCCTTGCATTTGTAACATTTACAAACAAAGCATTTGAGTTTAGTGAGTCCTCCAGATCAGAGGCAGAAGGGATGACCAGGGATGTTCTCTTGATAAAATGTTTTTTTTTTTTTTTTTTTTTTTTTTAGGGTTCAAGCAGTCGCCTGGATCACGATTCTGCCAGTGAAATAAGTTTGGGTGTGGGTAGTTACTCTGTGCCCCGCCGACTGACCAGTCACCTGGGCACCAAGGTAACCAGAGATTCTAATACACGTCAGGTTGATATAGTTCTACTGTTACTATGAAACAACCCCCGTTAACAATTAACCACATGAGATCTGCCTGCATGTCCAAACCGGAAATGTGAAATGTTATCTATTCTGAACAAAAATATAAACGGAACATGCAACAATTTCATTGATTTTACATGAAGAAATCTGTCAATTGAAATAAATTCATTAGGCCCTAATCTATGGGTATCACATGACTTGGAATACAAATATGCATCTGTTGGTCACTGATACCTTAAATGGGTCTCGCAATGGGCCTCAGGATCTCATCACGGTATTTTTGTGCATTGAAATTGCCATTGATAAATTGCAATTGTGTTCGCTGTCTGTAGCTTATGCCTGCCCATACCATAACCCTACCGTCACCATGGGGCACTCTGTTCACAACATCCACAATTCACAAAATTGCTCACCCACACAACGCGTGGTCTGCGGTTGTGAGGCTAGTTGGACGTACTCCCAAATTCTCTAAAACGATTTTGGAGATGGATTATGGTAGAGAAATTAACATTTAAATTAATGGGCAACGGCTCTGGTGGACATTCCATAAGGCAGCATGCCAATGGTACGCTCCCTCAACTTGACATCTGAAAGCGTTGTGTGACAAAACTACACATTTTAGTGGCCTTTTATTGTCCCCAGCACAAGGTGCACCTGTGTAATGAGCAGGCTGTTTAATCAGCTTCTTGATATGCCACACCTGTCAGCTGGCTGGATTATTTTGGCAAAGGATAAATGCTCTCTAACAGGGATGTAAACAAATGTGTGCACAAAATTTGAGCGAAATACGCTTTTTGTGCATATGGAATATTTCATTTTTTTTTTTTTTTTTCAGCTCATAAAACATGGGACTAACACTTTACATGTTCCGTTTATATTTTTGTTCAATGTAGTTTAGCAATTTTATAAAAATTATACATTTATTTTAACAGAAGTAGCCCACATAAATTAGATTGCATCACAAGTGGGTATAATGTTATCAATTTCGATATGAATAACTTGTTTCGACCTATAAATGATCAGTGTGTCTTCTACAATATAGTTGTTCTCACTGTCGGCCTTCTTGCCCTACAGGTGGAGATGGTATATTCCCTTCTTTCAATGCTGGGGACCCACGATAAAGATGACATGTCTCGCACTCTGCTCGCCATGTCCAGCTCTCAGGACAGCTGCATTGCCATGCGTCAGTCTGGCTGCCTTCCCTTACTCATCCAGCTCCTCCACGGCAACGACAAGGTTTGAAATGTTACATTTTTTGGGGTAACTCTTTACATATTATTTGTTTTATCAAAGATCACTTTGGAAATATGTGTTTTAATTATGCTTTCAAGTGAAATCCTCTGGGATCAAATTTCTTGTCGATGTATGTATTATAATTTCTTTACCCCAAATGAAATTTGATTCAATTCAAGGACTCTGTGCTGCTGGGGAACTCACGGGGAAGCAAGGAGGCCCGGGCGAGAGCCAGCGCCGCCCTCCACAACATTATCCACTCCCAGCCTGATGATAAGAGGGGTCGCAGGGAGATCAGAGTGCTGCACCTCCTGGAGCAGATCAGGGTCTACTGTGAGACCTGCTGGGAGTGGCAGGAAAGCCACGAGAGAGGAGTGGACCAGGACAAAAACCCCAGTGAGGCTTACTCTTTGTTTACTGTATTGTGTTGTATTGATTTTGTGTATCTAGTCTTGATGTGCTGATGTATGTATTGCTGACCTCTTAAAAATAATTTCTATGAAATTTAATATTGTGTCGTGTAGATGAACTGTGTTGATTTGGTTAGTGAATGGACATTTGAATGGGTAATGGATTTTTGTTACCTAATGGTGTGTTTGTGTGAACCCCAGTGCCCTCTCCCGTGGAGCATCAGATCTGCCCAGCGGTGTGTGTTCTTATGAAGCTGTCTTTTGACGAAGAGCACAGGCACGCTATGAATGAGCTCGGTAAGCATTCACCAAATGCGCTTTATTTTTACTTAGACTAATTAACCAGGGTAATTGGCTCCACTGCTTTCCAGGCAGTTATCTTTGAAAGATAACACATTTGATGGATTTTATATTTCATACAATTATCATCACCAAGCAATCATAACCGAACAGAGCTACTTAAAGGCATCATGTTAGAGAAATAATTGATGTATTCATCACTGTAATGATGTAGTATCTTCTGCAATGTCCTCAATTATGTGCGTTGCATAGTACATTATATAGTAGAACATTCATGTGGCAGACTTATTCAGTTATTGATTGGCATTTCTCCTGCTGCGCTGTGTGTTCCCAGGGGGCCTGCAGGCTATAGGGGAGCTGCTCCAAGTGGACTGTGAAATTTATGGCCTCACCAGTGACCACTACAGCGTCACTCTGAGGAGATACGCTGGCATGGCCCTCACCAACCTCACCTTTGGGGATGTTGCCAATAAGGTGAGCTTCTTCAGACTATGATTATGTGTGGAATTGTGACAGAACATTTTGGGATGTCTACCTTGTGGCTGGTTCCCCAGGCCTAGATTAAGCCTATTCCTAGAGTAAAAAAAAAAAAAACTTTGAATCTCCGTTGAGCATGCTTTTTAGTCTAGAAGTCGGATCAATCGGAGTCTGGGGAAAACTTCCCACGTGTGCTTACACCTGAGAGTAAGAGTGTATTCAAGGATAATCTTGTTTCGAAAAGTATGGCTTCAACTTAATAATAAGCATCTTTCTGTGTCTTCAATCCTCAGGCAACACTGTGTTCCATGAAGGGATGCATGAGGGCCATGGTGGCTCAGCTAAAGTCTGAGAGTGAGGATCTACAGCAGGTGATTGCCAGTGTGTTGAGGAACCTGTCCTGGCGTGCGGATGTGAACAGTAAGAAGACCCTCCGCGAGGTGGGCAGCGTCAGGGCTTTGATGGAGTGCGCATTGGAGGTACAGAAGGTGAGACTCATCATGAATACACTTTAAATTACAGGTCACCTTGGTTACGTTGATACAAATATATAATTAGGAGCACATAATGTATAAATATTTGAATGAAATGTCCAATAGGAATTTGATCAAGATATTTGCCTAAAGATGTATTCACTGGCTAATAGTTGGTCCTCTTTCCCTTTTTATAGGAGTCTACTCTGAAGAGTGTCCTCAGTGCCCTGTGGAACCTGTCAGCTCACTGCACTGAAAACAAAGCTGATATCTGTGCTGTTGAGGGGGCTTTGGCCTTCCTGGTTAGCACTCTTACGTACCGAAGCCAAACCAACACCCTCGCTATCATTGAAAGTGGAGGAGGCATCTTGCGCAACGTGTCTAGTCTCATTGCTACAAATGAAGATCACAGGTGTGTTTTCTAAAATCAAAAGTGATTAACTATAGTATTAGGCTGTTAAATATTATAATTATTTGATATTTTACTGTATCCCCCTGTAGTAATTCTTACACTTGAAAGCTTACAAGACCATATGTTTCTGTCTGTAGGCAAATCCTGAGAGAGAACAACTGTCTTCAGACTCTACTGCAGCACCTGAAGTCTCACAGCCTGACTATTGTGAGCAACGCGTGCGGCACTCTGTGGAACCTCTCTGCCCGCAACGCAAAGGACCAGGAGGCCTTGTGGGACATGGGTGCTGTGAGCATGCTGAAGAACCTCATCCACTCCAAGCACAAGATGATCGCCATGGGCAGTGCTGCAGCACTGAGGAACCTCATGGCCAACAGGCCCGCCAAATACAAGGACGCCAACATCATGTCGCCTGGATCCAGCCTGCCCTCTCTTCACGTCAGGAAACAGAAAGCCTTGATCGAGGAACTGGACTCTCAGCACCTCTCTGAGACATTTGACAACATTGACAATTTAAGCCCCAAGGCGTCCCACAGGGGTAAACCAAGCAGGCACAAGCAGAATGTCTACAGTGATTACGATGGTGTTTCCAGATCGGACGGGTTTAGCCCCAACAGTGTGCCTGTGCGCCCCCCTTATGTGAACACACCAGTTCTGTCAAGCCCATCACCCAGAGAGAACCCAAGGGGGAACATAGACAGTGTTAGGGCTGAGAGGGATCGAAGCCAGGACAGAGACAGACCGAGGGGTGCACCCGGGGGTTTCCACCCAGATCATGACTCTAAGAGAATGCAGATGCCTGCCACAACAGCTGCTCAGATCGCCATGGTGATGGAGGAGGTGAAAAGCATTCACTTACTGACTGGTCTGGATGACCGGTCACCAGAGAGCCCTAATCAAGACCCTCACCGTACCACTGCAGCACATGGTCATTCAAATGTATACCCCTACACTAAGCCCGATCACTCGGGCAGACCTTGTCCAATGCCCAAGTTAGAATACAGGGCGTCCAACGACAGTCTCAACAGTGTCAACAGCACTGACGGCTATGGCAAAAGAGGCCAGATGAAGCCATCTGTGGACTCTTACTCTGAGGATGATGAGGGGAAGTGTTGCGTCTATAGAAAATATCCTGCAGACCTTGCTCATAAGATCCACAATGCAAACCACATGGAAGATGATGACGGAGAAGTTGACACACCCATCAATTACAGCCTGAAGTATTCTGACGAGCAGCTGAACTCTGGTCGGCAAAGTCCAAGCCAAAATGAAAGGTGGGCAAGGCCTAAGCACCTGGAGGAGGAGATGAAACGGACAGATCAGAGGTCTATGCGATCTCAAAGCCCAGGCTACCCCATGTACACGGAGGGCAACAGTGAGGGTGAGGAAAAACTGAAGTACAAGCCCAGGTTCGCGCAAACAGAAATGCCACAGGGATTCAGATCAAGGAACACCAATCAACATCAACAAGATCAAAGCAATGCTGGCCCCACTCAAGGAATTAACAAAAAGATGAACAACCAGACTATGTGCCAGTCTGTGGATGATTACGGTGATGACAAACCAACCAATTATAGTGAGCGATACTCAGAGGAAGAACAACAAGATGAGCAGCCGACCAATTACAGCATGAAGTACAACGAGGAACATCATGCAGAACAACCCATTGATTACAGTCTGAAATACTCCGACTCCTCCTCCCAAAAATCCATGTTTAGTCATTCAAAGTCATCCTCCACTCAGAGCTCAGTGAAAGACAATCTGAGCCAAGATGGTTCCACATCATCCGTGTCATCCATAAAGAATGTAGGAAGACAAATGCAGCTACATCCCTCCTCGGCTCAAATGAGATCAGGGCCAACTCGGCCAGGCCTGAAGAACACAATATGCAAACCCCCTACTGTCAATCAAGAGACCCTACAGACGTACTGTGTTGAGGACACACCCATCTGTTTCTCAAGGGGTAGCTCTCTGTCATCCTTGTCCTCAGACGAGGACGAAATGGAAGGCTGCAAGAGGAATGTAAATGCTGCTAGTAACTACCCAACTCTTCCCATCTCTGAGAAAGAGTCCACTGGTGGTCACACACAAGAACAACGTACGACCGAGAGCCAGTCATCTGTGCAGTATGTCCGAATGAAGCCTCAAAGGAATAGTCAAGTTCATGGAGATGGATCCAGACATCACAAAGCTGTTGAGTTTTCATCTGGAGCCAAATCCCCATCCAAAAGTGGTGCCCAGACCCCCAAAAGCCCCCCAGAACAGTATGTGCAGGAGACACCCCTCATGTTCAGCAGATGCACATCTGTAAGCTCTCTCGACAGCTTTGAGAGCCATTCAATCGCTAGCTCTATACAGAGTGAATTGTGTAGCGGTATGCCCAGTGGAATCATCAGTCCAAGCGATCTGCCCGACAGCCCTGGTCAGACCATGCCTCCGAGTCGAAGCAAAACACCACCACCCCCACAACATCAACATCCACCCCCAATGAAACACAAAAAGGTGCCTCCTCCGCCGCCTCCGAGGGCGGATATGGCTCCAAGACATGCTGCTGTACACGCTGCTGTCCAGAAAGTCCAGGTGCTTCCGGATAATGACGCCCTCCTACATTTTGCGACAGAGAGTACCCCAGAAGGATTCTCTTGCGCATCCAGCCTCAGTGCTTTAAGCTTAGATGAACCTTACATTCAGAAAGATGAGCTCAAGATCATGCCTCCTGTTCATGAAGACGACCAGGGAATTGAGGCTGAGCATGAGAATGATAACACTACAGAACCCCCAAGCCAAGGGAAGCGTGAGACCGAAAAAGACATTTTGGATGATTCAGATGATGACGATATAGAAATACTTGAGGCTTGCATAAACTCAGCCATGCCAACAAAGTCATCAAGAAAAATCAAAAAGCAATCACCTTCCAACACTACTTCTAGAATACCACCACCTACTGCCCGTAAACCAAGCCAACTTCCTGTGTACAAATTACACCCTTCACAAACCCGAGGACAACAGAAGACCGTGAACTTTGCCCATGGAGAGGACATGCCTAGGATTTACTGTGTAGAGGGAACCCCTATCAATTTCTCAACAGCCACATCTCTCAGCGACCTAACCATTGATTCACCCCCTAATGAGCTGGCCAATGGTGAAAGCCGAGCTCCTCCTCATGCAGAAGTATCATCCAGTCAAAGAAGAGACACTATTCCAGAAGGTAAAAGTACAGAGGAAAAAGATGCAGGTGTTGCTTCCTCCTCCACACAAGCTGCTGCGACAGAAAATGAAGGGGATGATATTTTAGCAGAGTGTATCAGTTCAGCCATGCCAAAAGGTAAGATCCAGAAATCCTTTAGAGTACAGAAAATGTACGATCAACCACTGCACCCGTCAGCTTCTCCTGTTAGCCTAGTCCAGCAGGAGATTGAAAAGAAGCCCACTTCCCCTGTTAAACCAATGCCACAGAGTAGTGAGTACAGAGCTAGGATGATTAAGAAACCCCAGCCTCCATTCAACTTTTCTTCATACCCTGATAAAAACAAAGAAACCAAAATGCAACAGACAAAAATGGCATCCAGAGATTTCACAGAAAAGCCACCAAATGCAGAGAGGCCACGGCCAGGGTTTGCTTTTGACTCGCCACAGCATTACACACCAATAGAGGGTACACCCTATTGCTTCTCACGCAATGATTCACTGAGTTCATTGGACTTTGAGGATGAGGAACCTGACCTCGCCAAGGAAAAGGCAGAACTCAGAAAAGACAAAGACCAGAGAAAAGCTTCAACAAAAATCTGTGGAAAGCCATCCTTAAGGGCAAACAGGGTACATCTACCACAGACTGCTCCAACAAAACCTCAGCAACAGAAGCAGGCAGTATTTCCACAAACATCCAAAGAAAACATGGGGCCAGTGCCAGATGAGAAGCAGAAATTTTCCATTGAAGACACACCAATGTGTTTCTCTAGAAACTCATCTCTCAGCTCTTTAAGTGACATTGACCAAGAGAACAACAACAAAGACCTCCAGCCAAAAGAAGAAGAAGAGGAGGATGTAACTCAGGTGGAAGCTCCTACAAGACCCCAAGCCTCTGGTTACGCACCAAAAGCCTTTCATGTTGAAGATACCCCTGTGTGTTTTTCAAGAAACAGTTCACTCAGCTCACTAAGCATTGACTCAGAAGATGACCTTCTACAAGAGTGCATCAGTTCAGCCATGCCAAAAAAGAAAAAACAGACAGCGAGAAATAAAGGGGGGAATGACCAAGGAGATGCCACTGAGAAAAGTATGGATGGCATTTTAGCTGAGGAGCCAGAACTCATATTAGATCTCACTGATACACATAGTCCAGTTTCTGAACAAGCCTTATCGCCAGACTCTGAGTCCTTTGATTGGAAGGCCATCCAAGAGGGTGCCAATTCCATCGTCAGCAGTTTGCACCAGGCAGCTGCTAGCCTCTCTAGACAAGGCTCATCTGACTCTGACTCAATCCTCTCTCTCAAATCTGGAATATCCCTTGGGTCTCCCTTTCATTTACCCTTAAATTCAGAGGATAATAAATCTGCATCTGACAAAGGAGGTCGCCCACGGATATTAAAACCTGGTGAAAAGAGCACTTTAGAAGCAAAAAAGAAAGAAAAGGAAGAGGAGGCAGCAAAAGCTCTTAAAGGGGGCAAGAAAGTCTACAAAAGTCTCATAACAGGAAAACCACGTGCTATCACTGAGACCCCAGCCTCATTACAGCAGAGGCAGACGGCCCCTATTGTTCCAATCTCTCGTGGGAGGACAATGATCCATGTCCCTGGTGTTAGAAGCAGTTCTCCAAGCACTAGCCCAGTCCAAAAGAAGCCTCCAGCCCGCGGTCCAGCCTCGGTCTCAAAAATTCCGCCAACCCAAGGGCAGAGCTCCAGTAATTCAAACAGAAGCATTAAACCACCTGCTAAATCTGACCCTAGTCCCGCCAGGGATCAGCCTGGCTCTCAATCAGGATCAAGTAAAGCTTCATCACGATCTGGATCCAGAGACTCCACACCATCCAGGCCAGCTCAGCAGTCCTTGACCACCAGACCCATGCAGTCACCTGGTCACACCTCTGTGTCACCTGGAAGAAATGGTATGGGCTCCTCAAACAAATTATCCCAACTGCCTCGCACTGCTTCTCCAAGCACATCGTCTACCAAGTCTTCTGGTTCTGGCAGGATGTCCTACACCTCCCCTGGAAGACAGATGGGTCAGCAAACGCCACCCAAGCAGACTGGCTTGACTAGAAGCACTAGCGGAATCCCTAGGAGTGAATCTGCCTCAAGGAGTCTGAATCAGTGTGGAGTTACTGGCACATCTAAGAAGCAAGATTTGTCCAGGATGTCATCTGCAAAGTCAAGTGGAAGTGAGTCAGACCGGTCGGAGAAACCTGCCCTAGTTCGCCAGTCAACGTTCATCAAAGAGGCCCCTAGTCCAACACTGAAGAGGAAATTGGAAGAGTCTGCCTCGTTTGAGTCTCTGTCCCCCTCCTCTACCAGCCAGTCTCAAACGCCTGTGTCAAGCCCGTCTTTGCCAGATATGTCGTTGACTCTGCCCTATCAAGGAAGTCAGGGAAGCAACTGGAAAAAGTCCCCTCAGAGTCAAAACTCTTCAGAAAATGAGGATGGGAAACCTCAAAGGGGAGGGAAACACGACATCTCCAGATCCCATTCAGAAAGCCCCTCCAGACTCCCTAATCTTAACAGGACAGGGACATGGAAGAGGGAGAAAAGCAAACACTCCTCCTCTCTTCCAAGGGTTGGCACCTGGAAGAGAACTGGCAGCTCCTCTTCCATCCTCTCTGCCTCCTCTGAGTCAAGTGAAAAGGGCAAAAGTGAGGATGAACGACAGCCACTGAGTCCAGCCCAAAGGTCCCCACACGGCAAAGATGGAAACCCTTTAAAAGGAACGTGGAGGAAGATGAAGGACAGTGAAATCTCTCAGTCAGAAGGCCATGATTCTTCCTCCATAGACTCTAACACCATGGCCATGGGGCACCAAATGAGCCCTGCAGTGTCCAAGACTGAGGATGTGTGGGTGAGGATTGAGGACTGTCCCATTAACAGCCCGAGGTCTGTAAAATCTCCAACAGCAAACACACCTCCAGTAATCGACAGTGTTCTAGTCAAAACGCCCTCTGTTGATCTCTTGTCAAGTGAAACCCATCCCAAACAGTTGAAAAATGAAAGTGTAAATGCTCGTAGGCTAGGTCCAGAGACTAATTTAAACTTGTTTAGGAGCAGTGAGAGTCTTGAAAAGAAAGGGCCAGACCTCAAGCCTGCTCAGAGCATCATACCAGAGGCCCATGAACTGCCTGTTGCTGAACGCACCCCTTTTAGCTCCTCCAACTCTAGCAAACACAGCTCACCTAGTGGTGCTGTGGCTGCCAGGGTTAGCCCTTTCAATTACACTCCTAGCCCCAGGAAGAGCAGTGCTGACAGTGCCACACCACCACGACCCTCACAGATACCCACACCTGTCAGCGTCACAAACAGTACAAAAAAGAGAGAATCTAAAGGAGAAAGTGCCGGAGAAAGTGGGTCCTACATTGTAACCTCAGTTTAAGTCCCTTGAGGCTAGACTACGCAGACACACAACCATGATCTAGGGGAAATGTCTTGAGCATACCTAGTGACCTCTGTTGTAAAGAATTATTCAAACACCAAGCAAAGATCATGGATTCATCAAATTTTGGTGTAAAAAACGAACATGTAAATAATAGTGAGATACTAGAGGGTTATTGTAGTTGATGCCTAGCCTAATTGCTGGGCTCATGTTTCTTTGCTGGTAGGACTGTGGCTGGGACACTTGGTTATCAGAGAACGAGAGAGAGGGAGACCTCTGAAGGATAATGTATGTGAATTTGTACTGTACAGATTTTAATTATGTATGTATTTAATTTAAACCCCTGTAAAGATCCTGAATCTTGTCTGACTTGACAGATAATCACTTAAAGTTGCTTATTTGGGTTGTTAAAACACTTAGGCTTTAACACTTTAATGCTACTACATTTATTTTTGATTAAATCTAAATTTCAGTCAAAGAAAATTAATTCCAATTTTTACTACTGCAAATGTATTATAAACTTCCCTTCCTTGCATGACCTGATGGTTTGTTTCCTGAAGTAAAGATGAACATGTATGTGGTCACGTGTTGGTAGCTGTAGTGTAACATTTTACACTATTTATGTGTTCTCTGAAAGTAAAGGAATTAACTGCAAGTTACCCGTGGCAACTTTTCGAATTAGAAAATATTTACATTGGAAAATAGATTATATAAGAGAGTAGATAGATACATTGCTCTGCTGTTTGTTTAATTGTTATCAGGTGAGTTGGATGCATTTTAACTATCTCAGAAGGACTGAATGAACACTTTGAACAAAATAAATTATTACTGTAGGTTTTTGGTGTTGGTATATAATTTAAAGCTAATTTTACTTCCCCTGTAATCACTGTTAATGCTAAAGCACATAATCAGAGGGGATGATGTACAATTTTGTTTTGCCAAAAAAATTACACTGTGTGAATGACTGTTCATGTTTAATTTTCTCATGCAATAAAGTCGTATTTGGATATTCAAAGGAAAAAGGTACATTTACAAATTGTAAATCAAAATAATAAACGTTAACATTTTTGGTGCAAATCTAGTGTCCAGTGTTACTGAACAGTGGAAGGGTTGTGTGTATCAAGCTTTAATAATTTAGTCTCCATCTTGAAGATATTTTGGTAGGGAATGGAATTTAAGATCTGCTTCCAGTGAATGATTACGAACACAAGTGTTCCTATTGCAGCTATGGTTTGATATACAAGCAAAGGGGATGTGACTATAGCCATTTATTCGTAACACCAATACATAAACATTTCTTGATAGTTGTATGTGTGTTACAATAACCTTAATCCGATCATAACCATCAGTGTCAAACTGTTTTATACCCCATATCACACACTAACAAACTGAAAACGTGTACAATGAATTGGTGAGAAGTCTCTTCACTTTTCATTTGTAACCCTTGTAGCTTTAGAATCGCGGCAAAGTTGGTTCCTGTTTCTATTCAGTCGCGTTCGCGTAGGTCAACCAAAAACACCCTAATGATTAGTTGACATAATACAGGTGATGGCTGCATGGTGCAGTTGGTAAGAAATACTGCAGCGATTTAAAGCAGAGGAAGAGGATTTCCAAATCCGAGGGAAATCTGTGTCCCTCCAGCAGGTGGCATTTTTCGTTTCTCCCACCAAGCAAGGAGTTTTTGTATGGTCAGTGTCGAATTTGGTCAACAAAAATGAATGGCCTAATTTGCTACGTGAGGTTTATTTGATCAAATAGACGTTTCGTAATGCTTAAGTTGAGTATACTGATATAAGTAGGATAAGTGACATCCAGGCAACTTTGCAAAAAAACACTATACCGGAGTCGTCTGCATAATCATATGAGTCTAGCAACGTGTCATCTCTCTCCATTGAATACGGGCGGCTGACGTCAACTCATCGAATATTCAAAACTAAATTACAATAATGAGATATATACACCAATCCACAGAACAGACAGGCGGGGGCTAGACAGCCAGTCGTGCCGCGTTGTTGACAACGACTTGTTAGGGTGGATACGTGTATCTTGTCGGTATATCCATAATCTTTCCCTAAAGTTAACTCCCATCAAAAACTGCATGCCCTTTGATCACTTTTTTTAAGTTAAAGCGAAATTGTCAACGTTTCCTGTCTGTGGAGTTTCCACTATTTACCACAGCCACAAAGATAAAATATCGTAAAAATGAAAGAAAATAATTAGCTTTTTGGTCTTAAATTAAGGTTAGGCATGATATTAACAGTGTGGTTAAGGATAGGGTTGCGGTTAAGGTTTAACATCAGATTTAAAGAAGATAAATGGAAGAAGTGCGGGGTTTATGAATGTGTGGCTGTGGTAACTAGTGTTGACCCTGGTAACTTTGATACAGCTATCACATACTATACTGTCTTTGCAGTTATCTTCAACCTAGCTTCATTTCCCGCTGAAAACCGGATGTGGGAACTTAAGGTTTAGCCACAATAGTGGATTTTGCGGATCACCTTCAAAATAAATGCAACCCATTGAAATGTTTTATTTATTTAACCTTTATTTAACTAGGCAAGTCAGTTAGGAACAAATTCTTATTTTCAATGACGCCCTAGGAACTGCATTGTTCAGGGGCAGAACAACAGATTTTTACCTTTACCTTTCGGTTACTAGTCCAGCGCTCTAACCACTAGGCTACCTACCGCCCCAAATTGTGGAATCATGCCCTATTTGGACTAGATAATCATAAACAAGGTCGAAATGTTGTTATATAAATTAAACAAAAGACAATTAGTTAATTTGACACAAAAAAACATCAAATCACACTGTGGATGTATTACACTTTAGAATTGCATGGAGGGCAGCATAACCTATGAATGTTGCACCAATGAAATTAGGTATCAGCTTACTTACTCAGTGACACTCACAGAACACAACTGTGTAGAGTACACACACATATTAGCGTGTTAGCTCTTATTGCAAGACTTTGACTGTGGGAATTCACCTTTCAAGTCAATCTATTGTGTGTATTGCACTGTGGAGCCTAACCTATGGATGTTGTACCCATGAAATGGGCCACGCATGCCTCCAACTCCATCATCAAGTTTGCAGTAGTAGGCCTGATTACCAACAATGATGAGGCAGCCTACAGGGAGGAGATGAGGGCCCTGGCGGAGTGCCAGGAAAATAACCTCTCCCTCGATGTCAACAAAATGAAGGAGCTGATCGTGGACTTCAGGAAACAGCAGAGGGAGCACCCCCCTATCCACATCACGGGACCGCAGTGGAGAAGGTGGAAAGCTTCAGGTTCCTTGGCATACACATCACTGACAATCTGAAATGGTCCACCCACAGACAGTGTGGTGAAGGCGCAACAGCGCCACTTCAACCTCAGGAGGCTGAGTAAATTAGGCTTGGCCCCTAAGACCCTCACAAACTTTTACAGATGCACAATTGAGAGCACCCTGTCGGGCTGTATCACTGCCTGGTACGGCAACTGCACCACCCTCAACCGCAGGACTCCAGAGGGTGGTGCGGTCTGCCCAATGCATCACCGGGGGCACACTGCCTGCCTTCCAGTACACCTACAGCACCCAATGTTACAGGAAGGCCAAAAAGATCATCAAGGACATCAACCACCGGAGCCACGGCTTGTTCACCCTGTAATCATCCAGATGGCAAGGTGAGTACAGGTGCATCAAAGCTGGGACCGAGAGACTGAAAAACAGCTTCTATTGCAAGGCCATCAGACTGTTAAATAGCCATCACTAGCCGGCTACCAACCGGTTACTCAACCCTGCACCTTAGAGGCTGCTGCCCTATATACAGTACATAACATGGAATCACTGGCCACTTTAATAATGTTTACATACTGCTTTACTGATCTCATATGTATATACTTTATTCTATTCTACTGTATTTTAGTCAATGCCACTCTGATCTTGCTCATCATAATATTTATATATTTCTTAATTACATTCTTTTACTTTTAGATTTGTGTGAATTGTTAGATACTACTCCAGTTGGAGTTTGCTATATGTTGTTATTTAAATTCAACAAAAGACAATACTTCGACGTAAAAAAAGTAGAAATCTGTTGAAATCACACTGAGGATGTATTACACTAGAATTGCATTGGGGCATAGTCCACAGGAGGATGGTGGCACCTTAATTGGGAAGAACGGTCTCATGGTAATGGCTGGAGTGGAATTAGTGGAATGGTATCAAACACATGGTTTCCATTTGTTTGATGCCATTCCATTAACTCTGTTCCGGCCATTATTATGAGCCATTCTCCCCAAGTAAGGTGCCACCATCCTCCGGTGTGGACTATGCCCCAATGCAATTCTAAAGTGTAATACATCCACAGAGCGATTTCTATTTTTTTGTGTCAAATTAACAAAGTATTGTCTTTTGTTGAATTTATATAACAACGTTCCGATCTTATTTATCATTATCTAGTCCAAATATGGCATGATTCCACTATTTGTATCCGTTTGAATCGCTTTCAATTAGGACCTTTTATTTTGAAGGCGAACCGCACATTCCACTATTGTGGATAAACCTTATTGTGGCTAGCTTTATACAGGTCCCAGCTAGCAAGCTAACGCGAAGCCTGTGCTAGTGTGTTCTGAGAAAATGTCTCCACTAAGTGATAATCCAGCTGAAAAGGAAAGGTGGGTAATATTAGATTAACATCTCTTGTTGTCCCATGAAACGTTTGTGAGTTGAAGTCCTACCTGTGAACAGAAAAACAAGCGAAGACAGCCATATGTGTTAGCTAAGTTAGTTAGCTAAAACTAGCCAGCGTGCCAACATTGAAGTCAGTTGGCTAGCCATTTTCTTCGTCGTTTCAAATGAAAATACGTTTTAACTTGTATCATTGTATTGTCGGATGCAGTTGAGACGGCAGCAGCGCTTGCTAGCTAACATGTTCTAGCCAACAAGTTATGAATAGCTAGTTAGCTAACATGTTCTTTCTGATTTCTCTTGCAGGTTTATCTGCATATACCCTTCCTATGTAAACAGTAAGAAGACCCTAGCAGAGGGGAGACGGATACCTGCTGAAAAGGTAAACCACATCTGTAGCATTCTTCAGATTTATTTGGTTCAAATACATGGTGGACGACTTATTGCCGATCTATCTTGGTAAATGGACACACACACTGCTATGGTCTACCTATTACCACACGTATACACTTCTTAATACTGATTCATTATAGCCTATGTCCTCAAGGGTGTGTTGAGGGATATGGCTGACATCTTGGTTTTCCTCCGTACTCAACCAGGCCGTGGAGAATCCTACATGTGCTGAAATCCGTGATGTGTTGACAGCAGCTGGGGCAAATGTTCTTGTGGAGGTAATGAGACATTACATCAATAATGAGTTGCATAGCTACATATGGTTCTTTACAGGCACTCAAACTGGTTTACATCGGAGGGGGAACTCCTCATTCATTATCATTGTGTAGCTCCCACCTAAGTGATTCCACGACAGCCATTTTCCATCATCAAACACGTCACCATAGGTTAGGGGTATGGCATTGCCTGATTATAAGTCTCTAATTGTTGTTCAATTGACCAACCACAGAACAAGATGTACTCCAGAGAGTGGAACAGAGACGTGACATTCAGAGGAAGAGTACGTGTTCAGTTGAAGCAGGAGGATGGAACTCTCTGCTCAGACAAGTTTGCATCACGTGAGTGTTTGTGAAGGAGAGGGGCAATGTCCTATGGCTCAAATAAGCCAAACTGGAAGAAATGCAGTCTGTTTTCACCATCAACTGTTCTCACAATGCACAGTTGTGTGTGTGTGTGATTCTGTTTAAAAAAAATATGAATTGTTTGCTTTCCTTCTGATTGTCCCTAAAGGTAAAGATGTGATGATCTACTGTGCTGAGATGATCCCCAAACTGAAGACCAGGACCCAGAAGGGTGCAGGGGCAGACTCAGGCTCCCAGCAAGGGGAGGGCAGCAAGAAAAGCAAGAAGAAGAGGAAGTAGAGGCCCTGCCCAGTCACACAAAGGTCCCCATCTTACTGTAAGAATCTAACCAAGGAAGGAAGTCTGTCACGGAACTGGCAAGTGTCAAACAGAAAGAGTGAGAAAAAGCTAATTTATGTGAGGTTATTATTTGGTATTGGCCCATATGTATGATACTATGGGATATGCCATATGTGATTATGCCAGTCACATGTAAACATTCATATTTTGTGAATTATGTATACATCAAAGTATTCTGTTTCAATTGCTGAAGGGAAATAAAAGTAATATAGACAATGATTGCTTCCACTTTGTTCTGACAGTGAGAATCAATTGTATTATTTTTGTCAAGATATTATGAAACTGTCTTAACTTTTACCCATCCCTTATTTGCATTTTTTTGACAGATATTTCTTTCCTCGTCTGTCTATATACATGATCACACATACAAAGCAAGTCAAATGTTTTCATTTGTTTCAATTTATTTAGGCAGGTTTCATGCTTAGTTTTACTATACTAAACAAAAATATCACTTTTAATGAGTTACAGTTCATAATGAGGAAATCGGTCAATTCAAATCGAATTAGTTAGGCGCTAATCTAGGGATTTCACATGACTGGGAATACAGATATGTATCTGTTGGTCATAAAAAAATAGGCCTCACAATGGGCCTTGGGATCTCGTCACTGTATTTTTGTGCATTCAAATTACCATGGATAAAATGCAATTGTGTTTGTTGTCCGTAGCTTATGCCTGCCCATACCATAACCCCACTGCCATCATTAGGCACTCTATTCACAACACTCGCCCACATGACGCCATACACGTGGTCTGAAGTTTTGAGGCCGGTTGAATGTACTGCCAAATTCTCTCAAGCGACGATGGAGGCGGCTTATGGTAGAGAGAAATGAACATTGCATTCTCTGACAACAGCTCTGGTGGACATTCCTGCAGTCAGCATGCCAATTGCACACTTCCTTAAAACTTGAGTCATCTGTGACATTGTGTTGTGACAAAACAGCACATTTTATAGTGGCCTTTTATTGTCCCCAGCACAAGGTGTACCTGTGTAATGATCTTGATGTTTAGTCAGCTTCTTGATATGCCAGACCTGTCAGGTGGATGGATTATCTTGGCAAAGGAGAAATGCTCACTAACCGGGATGTAAACAAATTTGTGCACAGAATTGAAGAGAAATACGTTTTTTGTTCGTGTGGAACATTTCTGGGATCTTTTATTTCAGCTCATGAAATATGGGACGAACCCTTTACATGTTGCATTTATATTATTGTTTAGTGTATAACGTTTTGTTCAGTTAAAACCATAGACCTACGTCTATGCAGTGTTTCTGCTTTTATTTGATGACACAGCAGTGCTTATTCTAAGTTTGTGCAGAGTTTGTCTCTATGTGGTTAGATTTGGGGGAATTTTTTTATTTTTATCATTTGCTTAGTGGTTGTTGGGTAGCTGGTGTCATTAGTAGCTCATGTAGTTTCCTGTGGATTTGGCTCAGGTTTCTGTTGTGGGTTAAACGTGCTAGCGTTTAGAAGGCGAGCTCAACGATAATGTAAGTTTGCAAGTTTTCAGTATCATTGTTGATGAATTCTTGCGTTGCACCTGTTAAGTTATTAACTTGAGTGGAAAATACTGAGATATTGTGATAACATTTTAAGACAGTTGTTTTGCATATAAAATGTAAAGGCCTTATAAGCCACAGGTTCTTCTAAATTCTATTGCACTGTGACAAGGAATGTATGCTCTATTTTATGATTATACAAACTAACAAACAACATTCTGAATGTATTGTAGATTGAACTGTTTGAATTCTAATTCAGTTAATTTAGTCTTGCATGGTATATAGACAGTATGACTGTGGACATCAATCATGAATGATTATTAGTCACTGAAAATCCTTAGTACAATTTTTTTGTGAAATTAAAAACATGAAATTAGAAAATAGATTTTCTCTGTTTTAATGTATTATGTATGTACAGTACCAGTCAAACCTTTGGACACACCTACTCATTCAAGGGTTTTCTTTATTTTACTATTTTCTACATTGTAGAATAATAGTGAAGACATCAAAACTATGTAATAACACATATGGAATCATGTAGTAACCAAAAAAGTGTTAAACAAGTCAAAATACATTTTGGCATTCTCTCAACCAGCTTCATGAGGTAGTCACCTGGAATGCATTTCAATTAACAGGTGTGCCTTGTTAATTTGTGGAATTTATTTTCTTCTTAATGCGTTTGAGCCAATCAGTTGTGTTGTGACAAGGTAGGGTTGGTATACAGAAGATAGCCCTATTTGGTAAAAGACCAAGTCTATATTATGGCATGAACAGCTCAAATAAGCAAAGAGAAATGACAGCCCATCATTACTTTCAGACATGAAGGTCAGTCAAGAACTTTAAAAGTTTCTTCAAGTGCAGTCGCAAAAACCATCAAGTGCTATGATGAAACTGGCTCTCATGAGGACCGCCACAGGACAAAAAGACCCAGAGTTACCTCTGCTGCAGAGGATAAGTTCATTAGAGTTAACTGCACCTCAGATTGCAGCCCAAATAAATGCTTCACAGAGTTCAAGTAACAGACACACCTCAACATCAACCGTTCAGAGGAGACGGCGTGAATCAGGCCTTAGAGATGTGATGGTGTGGGGTGCTTTGCTGGTGACACTCAGTGATTTATTTCGAATTCAAGGCACACTTTTAACCAGCATGGCTACTACACCATTCTGCAGCGATACGCCAGCCCATCTGGTTTGCGCTTAGTGGGACTATCATTTGTTTTTCAACAGGACAATGACCCAAAACACCTCCAGGCTGTGTAAGGGCTATTTTACTAAGAAGGAGAGTGATAGAGTGCTGCATTAGATGACCTGGCCTCCACAATCACCTGACCTCAACCCAATTGAGATGGTTTGGGATGAGTTGGACTGCAGAGTTAAGGAAAAGCATCCAACAAGTGCTCAGCAAATGTGGGATCTCTTTCAAGACTGTTGGAAAAGCATTCCTCATGAAGCTGGTTGAGAGAATGCCAAGAGTGTGCAAAGCCGTCATCAAGGCAAAGGGTGGTTACTTTGAAGAATCTAAAATATATTTTGATTTGTTTAACACTTTTTGGTTATTACATGATTCCATGTGTGTTATTTCATAGTTTTGATGTCTTCACTATTATTCTACATTGTAGAAAATAGTGAAAAATAAAGGAAAACCCTTGAATGAGTAGGTGTGTCCAAACTTTTGGCTGGTACTGTATGCCTTTAGTCAGAATATGACTGACATTCTGCATCAACCAACTCCTCCCTAGTGACAAAATGCATTTCTCAGAGGGTTATGGTCATTTCTCAGAGGAATATGGGGATTAACAATGGGACTTTCACAGAAGAGTATGGGGATTACAATGGGACTTTCACAGAAGAGTATGGGGACTTTGACATGTATTATGACCCATTCAATTAAACATTTCTCAGAACAAGGACATCCATCCATACGGGTGGTGTCTATGGTCCTATATAGCATTAGCTGTGTCCTCTGTATTCCAGGTAACACCTTTGTCATTTGGATAGCTAGAGTCAAGATGAAGAGGACAGTCAACACCATCTGGTTTGTTTACCTGGATGTGGCTGACCTGATCTGCTGTGTCTCCATCCCTTTCTCTATTACTAAAATCATACTGAACCACCACTGGCAATATGGAGAGGCTATGTGCAAGGTGTCTTCACTCTGGTCCTTATCAGTTTGGACCACTTTGCCCTGGTCATCCTGCCTTTCTGGGCCCAGAACCACCGCAGCTGTGGTCTGGCCTTTGTCCTGGCCCTGCTCCTCAGCCTCCCTCTATGATCTACAGAGGAATAGTAGTCCTTGATGATATGAACACGTCACTGTGCACCTATCACATCCTACTAGACGAAACTGAGGGCAACCAGTCGGCCATCACAGCTATCAAAGCCACCCACATCACCAGGCTAGTGCTCGGCTTCCTCGTCCCCCTGTTGGTCATCGCTGTCTGCTACCTGCTCAAATCCCAGATGGCCTTCTGGATCATGTTGGGTGTTGTGGCTGTGTTCTTTATGTGCTGTCTGCCATATCACATCATAGGGCTGGTGATGCAGTATGGAGGGGAGGCCTCGGAAGACATGGCCCAGGCTCTGTACCCCCTGGTCATGAGTCAGGACTTAAAGGAGAGGGTCAGGGTATCTCTTAGGAAAATATAAAAAAAATGTATTCAGCGAGGATGTGACTATATGTTCCTCTGTGTACTCTAAAGGACAGTCACAGCTGTCACGGTTCACAAACTCATCTGAGGCTCAGGTCTGAGTCAGAAAAAATTAAATCTCTCCTATGTCATAGATACTCATTATGTAGATGAAAAAAACACGTGTTGGTGTTTTCTGACTGGTTGAGGTACTGAATGTGCATGATCTGATATGCAAAACATTTTACAAGTAATTAAGAAATTAGACTTTGACCAAAACAAAAGATGGTTTGAAGTTCAGTCCATGCCTGATTGGAATGTTGCATGTTTTCAGCTGTTGTGGCCTAAAACCCTTACCTCTGTTACACTTACAGTGCCTTCAGAAAGTATTCACACCTCTTGACTTTTTCCATATTTTGTTGTGTTACAGCCTGAATTAAAAATTGATAAGATTTATATTTTTTGTCACTGGCCTACACACAATAACTCATAATGGTAAAGTGGAATTATATTTATTGAAACTTTTACAAATGAAAGAACTAAAACAAGAACTGAAATGTCTTGCCAATAAGTATTAAACCCCTACGTTATGGAAAGCCTAAGGAGTAAAAATGTGCTTAAAAGTCACATAATAAGTCGCATGGACTCACTCTGTGTGCAATAATAGTGTTTAACATGACTTTTGAATGACTACCGCATCTCTGTACACCACCATCTGTAAGGTCCCTCAGTCGAGCATTGAATTTCAAACACAGATTCAACCACAAAGACCAGGGAGTTTTTCCAATGCCTCGCAAAGAAGGGCACCTATTGGGAGAAAATCAGACATTGAATATCCCTTTGAGCATGGTGAAGTTATTAGTTACACGTCGAATGGTGTATCAATACACCCAGTCACTACAAAGTTACAGGCGTCCTTCCTAACTCAGTTACCGGCGAGGAAGAAAACCGCTCAGGGAATTTTACCATGAGGCCAATGGTGACTTTAAACGTTTAATGGCTGTGATAGGAGAAAACTGAAGAAGGATCAGCAACATTGTTGCTACTCCACAATACTAACCTACATGACAGTGAAAAAAAGGAAGCCTTTACAGAATAAAAATATTGCAAAACATGAATTCCGAGAAGAATAATCGCCACAATCCAGGTGTGGAAAACTCTTAGAGACTTACCCAGAAAAACTCACAGCTGTAATCGCTGCCAAAGGTGCTTCTACAAAGTATTGACTCGGGGGTGTGAATACTTATGTAAATGAGATATTTCTGTATTCCATTTACAATAGATGTGCTAAAATGTCTAAAAGCATGCGTTCACTTTGTCAATATGGGATATTGTGTGTAGATGGGTGTGAGAGAGAGAGAGAGAGAGAAATTAATTTAATCAATTTTGAATTCTGGCAGTAACACAACAAAATGTGGAATAAGTCAAGGGGTATGAATGCTTTCTCAAGGCCCTGTAGATGACCATCAGGGTCAAATAATAACCACTGTCGTTATAGAGGTTGCAACAGGTCAACAGGTAAATGACTCTGTAATGTCATACTCCGCAATGTTGTTCTGTACCATCTCCCAATCTTGTACATTTTGTCAAATCATTTCTATTTGGATCAGAAGCTGTCTCCTTGGCCATTGATAATGTAGGATTGTACACTTCTCAATCATAATCACGTGATGCGGTAGGATGGTTGTTAGACATCCGTCAATTTCTTTCATCACGTCAAACTGAAAAGAAGATACAGTGAACAGCACTCCCTTTTATAGCTTGTCTTAGCATCAAGACATAAGTAGACACCCTTAACACATTGATATAGTGTCAATTCAAAGCACAATTCACATTTTTGTTAAACCGATGACTGAAAGACTAACTTCTCCTCTCAGATAAAGGAACTACGCCTACAGTATAACTAGCCCTGAACACATCTCTCAGAAACCTCTGAAACTGTCCACATGCATTTTTATTTACTCAGATTAGTTCTTTGGAGTTGAATTCTACACAGAATAATACAATAATCATGCGAATAAATTATGTTAAACTTTATGAAATTCTATTTATATTCAAACCCGGAAATTGGGACTTTGACACATTTCTATGGTTTCTCTATACTTTCCATACTTTTCTTTCTTGAAAAAACCCCACCATATTCTGTCAATCTTCATCATGTTTCCTCCAGATCACGTTGTATATTCCTCCGACACGCCGAACAAAGTAAAAAAATAAAATAATTACCGCACCTGTCACCACGTCTGTCACTCTGACGTACAGTCAAGTCTTCACATACTCCCCTGTACTTATTTTACTTCACAACAGAAACCTCAAAAGTACGACATGAGTGTTAATGACAAAGTCTGTACAGCATGGCTCTGCAACTAATCATTCGGAGTCTTACATCCGTTTGACATACCATCTCCCTCACAAGAAGTAAAATTCACTTCAGTTACAGTATTTCACTTCATGTCATCATCTGAAATGGAGAAGTTAGTCCTAGTTAGCCCTACATCATTAGTCTGAGTACCAGTCTTTTTTAGCTAATATTCCACTCCTTGTCACTCCTGTCATTTGCCAAAGATTGTCTTTGGAAAATGACAGGAGGTGTAATGAGTGGAATGTAGTATCTGAACAGAGATGGCACCCAGGCTAATCTACGTGAATGATGTAGATTCTAGAGTGTAGATTGAAATATCATTGACTGGGTATCTTGAAGGCCTGTTGGGACATCTTGGTCCTCCCGATGTGTTTCTCTTCGAAACGCTCCAGCTGCTGGTCCCGAAGCGTCAGCCTCCTGAGCCACTCGTCCCGCAGCCTGTTGGAAGGATGATGAACATGACCATTTTTAGTTAATGGAGAATCAATCTGATAAAAAAGAATTGACAGTGTGATACATGGTGGACTTGTAATTACAGCATAAACATGTCTGTAGAATACAACACCAAAACCTATCATGGCTCTATGAAGTGCATATTCTTATCACCGTGTCTAATATTTACACATCTCTTTTGGAGTAAAATATGTTTTCCTCAGCCTTTTCAATGTCCTGCAGCAGTGGTCCTTTAACACAAAGATGACTTTAATAACTAACGCATTGATTTACTAATTAACGTAGTGTCACCTCCACTGCCCTCCCTGTCACTCACATCAACAAGATGCTACTCTGACACATGATCCTATTCAAACCTACAACGTGTCCGTCAACAACCACCAAGGGGAATGTTAATAACAAGGACTCCTGGTATTTCAGGCCTCCCGGCTGGCCACATGACACAGATGCCACATTTCACAATCATCAAAAACAATGCTGATCATATCTCTAGTGATGTGACAGGGGTTCAAATACTATTTGAAATCATCTCAAGTACTTAATGGACCACCTATAGAGCCATTTTCTGTTTACCATCAAATGTCATGGGACCTTGACAATGGACCCTCACAGTGAGTGAGCGATGATCAAGAAAACATGCAAGATTGTCGGCTATAACTATGTTCAACAAGTATATTAACCTTCTGGCTTTATTGAACTCTGTTTGAGATATTTTACCTTGCCTCTCTGCCTTGCTGGCTGCGATCTGCGATGTTGTAGACGATAACCATCTGATTACGTGTTTGTTATTGCACAAGCTGCATTTGAAGTTGCGTGTGGTCGTATCCACTGCTGGGTAAATAAAGAGGTTTCTGATGACAAACTGTGCGTGCAACTTCTCATGGCGTGGCTGGGAAATGGGTCTATAGAACGGTCCCAAAACGACAAACTTCGCACACCTGGCACACTGAGAGATTTCAAATAGTAGTTGAACCCAGGTCTGAACACAATACACCAGCGACTCAGCATTAGGCCTAATGCTGGCAGTGGAGTAATGAGACACAGTATTTCCTAACCTCTCTCCCTCCCCCCATCCATCTCTCCCTGGCAGCAATTACCTTTGCAGTCAGTTATTTCATTTTGTAACGAAGGAGATTTGTGGATCACACAGATACACATATTAATACAGGGAGGATCAGCCTTTAAGGCCCATTGTGTTATTCTGTGTGTGAACAATCTATATATTCATTACAGGCGGTGGAGGGTTAGGGCTGCTTTAGAGAGCTCCTCCCAGCTGTTCCAAAGGAAACACATTCTGCTCACATTGATTAGTCACAGGACCAAAGAGGAAGGATTGGGGTGCATTTCTAACACTACGTTCTAATCCCTACTGACCTTACTGCAGCGGCAGAGCACAGCATACTGCCTGACTGCCTGTCTCCCTGCCTGCCTACCGGACTGACTGCCTGCACATCTTCCCGGTTGTCTCCCTGCCTGTTTGCCTGTCTGTAGCTAGGCTCTGTGGTCTACCCGCCACAGCCTGAAATCGATTAGAACTCATTTGCATGTAATTTATGCTTCAAGGGCGCAAGGCGTGTTGTCTTGGTTACTGTCGGTTAAGTTCTGAGCAGCATCTCAAGAACAGATGCTCATTATGAGGAGATTGGTTCCGATATTAGACTAGTTACTGTCCTGTGCAGAATTTTGATATAGTCTACCAAACCAACAGGCTGTGTTGCAGTAAAGAAACACTAAAAAAGACAGAACATTTGTATTGTATCCTCTGGAGAGGATACAATTACTCAATGAGCCCTAGTGTAAGTATCTTATGGTTGTGCATGGACAGTATTCCATTGGTAATTACTGTCTGTAAAGTAGACTGCAATAAGACAAGAAAATGCATTTTCCTTTTCCTGAGGTTTGAAAGATCCACTTTTCTACAGCACTATTCTTCATAACAGTGATGGTCTATAGTTGATATTGACAGAGATACTTACTTTGATAAAGCACTGCTCTTCATTCTGGATTCCTCACTCCCCATCATATCGCTGTGACTTTCGATTTTCTCCTCCCAGTACTTCTTTAGCTTGTGTTTATCATGGATCCGAGCCAAGCTCAATTTTCTGAAAGAAAGTGAGGAAGGAAGATGTCATTTCAATTCAGGAGAACATTTTAGACTCATAGCCCATATTATACTAACTCAGGCAAATTGTTGTTGTTACAATTTTAATATCAGTATTGATATCTGTGTTAATACAGGGAGTGTGTTCAAAATATTACCACTGTGCACTACCTGGTCTCTATTGATTTTATTACTATTTAATGGTGTCCCTGCTCCCTCACGGTGAGTGTAGGAACATGCTCACCAAATAGATCATGAGGTACAAACAAACACAAACATCGCTGGGAGTTGAGAAACACTTGATGGAGAAATACTTCACAGCTCATAAACACAGAAAGACAGAAAGACAGGGGAGACTTACTGCCAAGATTGGATCAGTGTCCTCTCCCTGTGTCTGTCTGATGATGAGGGTCTGGGGTGCTGCTATGAGTCTGAAACAGTAGTCGTCCAGAAGTGTGCTGTCTGTCCAAAAATGCACCTCAGTGGCAGGTTGTATGTTGGCCACTCAATCACTCATACACACTCCATCTCTCTCTCTCTCTCTCTCTCTCTCTCTCTCTCTCTCTCCCATCCTTCTCCCTCTCCTCCCATGGCTGTCTGTGTATTTCTGAAACAATGACACTGGTCAGCCCCCCTGTCCCATTCCGTTCCACTCTGCCAGCGTCGGGACACATTGCTAACAGAGGCAAAAAGGAATTCCACAATTCCCACTCAGACAGTGGGCATTATGCTCCACACACTCACGGTATGGTCCATCCGATGACACTGGGCTTAATACAAACCCACCCCAGCGCCATAGGGCAAGCAGGTGCTTAACCAGGGCTTAGCCAGCCTCCACACCAAGGACAGAGGGACAGCTAATACCCCGGACTGCTGAGGCATGATTAGACATTTTAACTACGAAAATAGGAAATGCACACATCCAGAAACACCTGATTAACTGGCTCTCTCACCACCACCTCAAGTGTTATAGTACAGGCTACCTATTCACAGGGATGGGGCCACACAAAGGTGGGTTCTAAAATGTCAGTTTGGTGACTGTGCCTGCTCGAAGGGAAAGAAATTGAAAAGGCATGGCAATCTGCAGTTTTTATGGTGTCTAACACTTCCCATGCAGATGTAGTTGAAACGGTCAATCACTACTTTCTCTGTGACACTGCAATGCCTGACTGAATATGAAGTGACAGAATAACCCATGAACACAATATTAATGAAGAGGACCTTGCACTTCTGCAGAGTCAAGATTTGGCATTTTGTTACCCGTTAATTTAGCTAAAAAGTGACTTCCACAGATTGCGAGCTGCATTACTGTTGTTGGGTGAATTTGTCAGTTGTTATGGTTCTTCGAGAAAGGAGTGAGGGAAATACAGTATATGCATGTTGTTGATGCCTCAGCTTCTGTTTTAACCAAAGATAACCAACCCAGTATTCCCTCGTAATATCTGTAATTCAGATTATGTGTAAATCGCAAACATAGTTCTAAATGTAACCAGGGCTTATGAACAGTGTCCCTCCGCTTCTATCTTTTTTTTACTAGATAAGTCAGTTAAGAACAAATTCTTATTTTCAACGACAGCCTAGGAACAGTGGGTTAACTGCCTGTTCAGGGGCAGAACGATTTGTACCTTGTCAGCTCGGGGATTTGAACTTTCGGTTACTAGTCCAACGCTCTAACCACTAGGCTACCCTGCCGTTCCAAAGGACAGATTAACACTGTCAGCATTTGATTGAGTCTACCTGGAGTGCCAGAAGGGCGGAGGTTTTCACTTTTGGAACTATTCCATTGGTTCCCTAGAACCAAACAAACTCAATCAAGCACACTTTAATGATGACAGTAGCCGTTGCGCTGCTTGAGTGGGAACAGGTGAAGAAAACATCTAGAATGTGCTCTTTGGAAGGGTTCGTAATATGAAGATTTACTGTAAGCACGGCTTACAAATGGAATCCGCAGTACGGGGAAACAGCGCCCCACCACAGTTGTTATTGTTTTTGTTGCATAGCTGAGGAGCTTCGTGCAGCAAGGTAAAAACTTCTGCAGTACATATTGTGCTCTTCTATCGCTTGCGCAATGATGTTCAAGGAGGCAAAAACAAGTGTTCGTTGTTTGCAGTAACTTATTTGTTGTTGTAATATCGCAAACGGACGTGGCAGTTTCACCATTAAGGATTCCAGCTTTAAGTGTTTGAAATATTTCTTGAACCCACCCAACCCAGGTCTGGTAGCAAATCCCCATCTCAACTACTCAGCCGTAAACCCTTCAATCCAAGTCTACAACCATACAATTTAACTCTTTCCCAGGCTCGATTGCTACTACATATAGCGAGCCGGCTGGTGGACAAGATTACCATACGACCACCATCACATACCTTACTTGGGGAGGACGGACTCGCGATAATGGCTGGAGCGGAATCAGTGTAATGGTATCACACACATGGTTTCTATGTATTTTATGCCTGTCCAATTGCTCCGTTCCAGACATTATTATGAGCCGTTCTCCTCTCAGCATCCTCCACTGACCACCATGTAACAGTAGCACAGGGTGTTTAGGATCTGGGTGTGCCACCACCACAGACTCCTCTCTTTTCTCATGTTACGGTGTTTAGGTTAACAATGAGTGTTATCTGAGCCTGGCGGCCAGGACAGGGAAGTCAGCCATAAGGCATGACAAAACTGTGGTCTGTGGTTTGATGTGCCTGTGTTTTGGCTGGGCAGCTGCTCGCCTGGATTTGGCCAAAAGTTGATGGGGTGTGAGACACTGCGATGTGCGTGGGAGAGGCTGTCTGGTGTGTGTGTGATTAGTTGTTGTGTTTGTGTGTGTGAGGTCAAACGAGTGATTTACACCTGGTCTTTATATTCTTATTATCATTACTAATCAATGCTAAGGTCTACGGGAAAGGGTGGAGAGGTAGAATGGGGGATGCGTTGTGGTGGAGTAGGGTGCAGAGTGTGACTGAGAAAGTACTGCGTTAGAGTGTTAGCAGTAGAGTTAAATAAAGCAGAGCTTTACAACACGTTTCAAAATGTTTCAGGTGCAGTAAAGGACTGTTTCAGCGTGATGAAAGTTTCATAATGTAAGTGATTTTGTGATTGGACCCAGAGCCCTAAAAGCTTGAACAACCATCTGGTATTCTCACAAGCTTACAATCAGTTTAGTAATTACGAGGCTAAGAGCCCTGAGCTCAAGACAACAAACCAACAACTACAAGCAATATGGGCATAACCCCGAAAACCCTTTTGCAATTATGTTAGCACAGCTGAAAACATATTAAAGAAGTAATAAAACTGGCCTTCTTCAGACTAGTTGAGTATCTGGAGCATTTGTGGGTTCGAAAGGCTCAAAATGGGCAGAAACAAAGAACTTTCTTCTGAAACTCGTCAGTCTATTCTTGTTCTGAGAAATGAAGGCTATTCCATGCGAGAAATTACCAAGAAACTGAAGATCCCGTACAACGCTGTGTACTACTTCCTTCACAGAACAGCGCAAACTGGCTCTAACCAGAATAGAAAGAGGAGTGGGAGGCCCCGGTGCACAATTGAGCAAGAGGACAAGTACATTAGAGTGTCTAGTTTGAGAAACAGATGCCTCACAAGTGCTCAACTAGCAGCTTCATTAAATAGTTCCTGCAAACACCAGTCTCAACATCAACAGTGAAGAAGCAACTCCGGGATGCTGGCCTTCTAGGCAGAGTTCCTCTGTCCAGTGTCTGTGTTCTTTTGCCCATCTTAATCTCTTATTTTTATTGGCCAGTCTGAGATATGGCTTTTTCTTTGCAACTCTGCCTAGAAGGCCAGCATCCCGGTGTCGCCTCTTCACTGTTGACGTTGAGACTGGTGACTGGATGACATTGGACATTGCCCCGCCCTAATGAAGGGGGATGACAGCTCCCCAGGGATTTAACAGTCAGTCTTGTTAAGGGGATATTTTCATCCATGTTCATGTGGAGGTCTGAGGGTTCTCTAAGCCAGGCAGTGACTCTAAAAGGGGTCGGAGGAGGGAAGGAAATTCCATATTAGTTGTTTTTTGTGTATAAACAACATTTAATACAGACACTTACACACGCACATGTGCAAGCATGCACGCACACACACTCCACACACAAATACAAACACCAAATCCATTAGCCTTCCTGTGATGACTTACCTAGTTAAATAAAGGTTAAATAAAACATTTGCCATAGAGGTGAAAGTGGGGTCGTATGTCACTCCGCAACAGGAAATAAACGGTGGATGACTTCATGGAAATTCCCATGGTGCAGTAGTGAAAGAATAGATATATATTAACCCCGCGATGGGCTGTCTGCTGGGCCGACAGGGCCAATGAGACAGGCTGATTATCAAAGGGCTGGAGGTCATCACCCTCGTTATTCCCTTTCACTGCTACTGTTTGTCAAATACTAACATACAGAGACCACACACACAGACAAAGCCCTGTCTGGGCCCAAAGCTGAACAGAGATCACACCACACCACACCACACTAACCGACAGAGAAAAGGCTTGCATAGAGGTTACTAGAAGAGGTTCCCAGCAAACAACAAACATTTAGAGAATGTTCCCTTAAGAGTCTCATTAGGTCATTACCTAACTGTTTTCACAGGAATGTTCCAGTGACGTGCAAGGACTGTTTCCAAGAGACCATTCCCTTAACCCTCAGAAAACTGGACATAGGAATGTTCTTGCAAAGTTCCCATGAAACGTGCCAAGAACATTAATATCTTATATTCTGAGAACATGGCAACCATTTTCTGTATATTTTTGATGGGACGTTGATGGAATATTGTCCTTACCCTCAGAAAACTGGACACAGGACTGTTCTTTCAACATTCCAATGAAACATGTCTTGAACATTAATTTATGATATTCTGAGAACATGGCAACCACGTTCTGGGTAAGTTTTGTTTGACATTTTTTTCTCCTAACCTAAATAGGTTCTCAGGAGGTTTTTGCTAACATACATAGAACGTTTCCCTTACTAACAGAAAACTGGACACTCAAACATCTGGGGAACATTACAGGTAACATTACAAAAACATAATTTTTCCCTAGAATTGTTAGCTGGGTTGATGTAGAGAAAAAGAGGTGTGGGAAGTATTGAGAGATTGCAAATTAGGGTCGGCAGCAGTAGAGAGAGAGAGAGAGAGAGAGAGAGAGAGAGAGAGAGAGAGAGAGAGAGAGAGAGAGAGAGATAGGGAGAGGGAGAGAAGGACAGGGAAAGAGGGAGGACAGTGTGTGTGTGTGTGTGTGTGTGTGTGTGTGTGTGTGTGTGTGTGTGTGTGTGTGTGTGTGTGTGTGTGTGTGTGTGTGTGTGTGTGTGTGTGTGTGTGTGTGTGTGTGTGTGTGTGTGTGTGTGTGTGTGTGTGTGTGTGTGTGGGTGTGTGTGTGCGTGTGTGTGCGTGCGTGCGTGTGTGTCTGTATGTCTGTGTGTCTGCTGGGTGAAAGTGCCCTTGAGGTGAAAGTCAACACTGATGACAGGGCAGGATGCCTGGAGGCTACGGACTGATAATAGTTAGAATAAGACTGCCCTGATGGCTCCCTGTTTGGGCCAAGAGGGATTCATTCTGGATTTAATATCACACACACACACACACACACACACACACACACACACACGCACACGCACGCACACACGCACGCACGCACACACACACACACTGAAGAGTAACAGTTAATCAGAGAGAATGCTGTGAGATGTCATTACATTAACATCATT
The DNA here is from genome assembly GCA_030435695.1 of Brachymystax lenok tsinlingensis. Lineage (NCBI taxonomy): Eukaryota > Metazoa > Chordata > Actinopteri > Salmoniformes > Salmonidae > Brachymystax > Brachymystax lenok. The sequence continues at coordinate 6,102,493 of CM059815.1, read as the reverse complement.
AAAGTCAACTAAGTTGTTTGAATGGAATTTAAATAAAAATGGATTATCATAATATTGTCTGGGAAATTGCTAATTACCAAAACCATTACTGCTAATCTGTGGAATTCTAACAATATAATTTCTCTGAATATCTGCAGTTGTCCATAATGGTCACTCTTCCCAGGCCTGTTAGACCCAGGGATGCAGTCCCAAAGGAACCTCTCCGAGCAGGTAAAGACCCTATACTGTTCTCTCACCACAGGGGGGGCAATGTTGAGCTGTTAACGCTTCTTCCCTAAACAGCCTGTTTCCTGCCTCCTGTTTTAAAACTTGTGCTATAACCATAGAGAATGGTAGAGACCTATAGTGGCCAAAAAGGTCGCTTTAGCATGGGCAGCGCCATTGACAACTACCACCATGCTTCTGCCATTTTAAAGTAGTCAAATTAGTCAACTGGGTGGGGATTCCTATGGGTTGTAGCCTCAATGGCGCTGCCCATCCTGTCAAAGACACTGTAATGGCGCAGATGTAAAAATGACTCCTATATCTATCTCTATGGTTATAACTTGCATGTTGGTCAGGAGTTGTGATTAGGTCAACCATGACCAAAACCACCCACCACCTGAAGAGCTTCTTCCCTCGCGCCACCTGGTCCACAGTGATCTGATTCTGATTGTGTGTTCCACTTGGATTTTGATCGATTTGTGATGATCAGGTGGAGTTAGGTGCATGGAAGAACTATGATATGTGCTTGAAATACAAGGTTAAATTTAACCAAAATAAACAGTTTGTTCCATTTTCATATAATCATATTTGAATTGACAGTGAATCTATTTCTAATTTTTATGAAGTTTTACCACCATATATCAGATTTAACTACATGCTAATGTCATAATCTCCTCATCCCAAGTCTCCCTTCCTTCCTTAACCTTGACTCTGGGGGCACGTTCAGGAGGACGCAATGTTTTGTTACATTCAGATAGAAATATGCTATGTAGAACAAACATGCCTCTCTGACATGTAGAATAAAGAATCATCTCTATTTGTTCCACACTGCGTCAGCAATTGTTAGCCACAACAAATTGGAATTCATAGCATTTCTATCTGCAACGTTTCAAAACTCATTTGTACTGAACATGGCCCTGGTGTTCTTTATGCATTTTCTACTGTTATTTCTGCTATGCCAGTGGTAAAAGCGCTGTGCTTTGATGATCTATAAAGTTATCCACTTTAAAGAGCTGCCACTTTCTCTCCCGTCTCATTTCAAAACCAAGCGTGTTAAGCACAGCTCTCTCTCACATCCATCTGAAAGGAAGCAGAGCTCTGTGAGGAGAAGGGGAAATATAATGTTTGGCTATAAGTGCCACCGCACGTTATAGACATGTTCATCATTTAACCATCAACCCACTTGGATAGAAGATCCTAAAAGAGCTCAGGCTATGCAGTATTTCAGCTCATTGAATAAAAACATTCAAAGCATTTTACTGTTAATAGTGCATTGCTCTCTCTCTCTCTCTCTCTCTCTCTCTCTCTCTCTCTCTCTCTCTCTCTCTCTCTCTCTCTCTCTCTCTCTGTGTGTGTGTTTCAAGTTCTAATGTAACATGCACAAGTACAATGAAATGCCAACAATGCTGTAATCAGTAACAATGTAATACTAAAAATAAGATAAGGTAGAACAAAAACACTTGAAAATAAAAATAAGAAATAAGAACACGAGAAAGTACAGGAAGTAAGCACATTCTATACAGGATCAGTCAGTTACAGTACCATATTTACAATGTGCAATGATACTGGAGTGATAGAGGTAGATATGCATATGGGTAAGGCAACAGGATATATGATAAACAGAGTAGCAGCAGCAGCATATACAGTGGGGCAAAAATGTATTTAGTCAGCCACCAATTGTGCAAGTTCTCCAACTTAAAAAGATGAGAGAGGCCTGTAATTTTCATCATAGGTACACTTCAACTATGACAGACGAAATGAGAAAAAGAAATCCAGAAAATCACATTGTAGGATTTTTTATTTATTTATTTGCAAATTATGGTGGAAAATAAGTATTTGGTCAATAACAAAAGTTTATCTCAATACTTTGTTATATACCCTTTGTTGGCAATGACAGAGGTCAAACGTTTTCTGTAAGTCTTCAAAGGTTTTCACACACTGTTGCTGGTATTTTGGCCCATTCCTCCATGCAGATCTCCTCTAGAGCAGTGATGTTTTGGGGCTGTCGCTGGGCAACACGGACTTTCAACTCCCTCCAAAGACTTTCTATGGGGTTGAGATCTGGAGACTGGCTAGGCCACTCCAGGACCTTGAAATGCTTCTTACGAAGCCACTCCTTCGTTGCCAGGCGGTGTGTTTGGGATCATTGTCATGCTGAAAGACCCAGCCACGTTTCATCTTCAATGCCCTTGCTGATGGAAGGAGGTTTTCACTCAAAATCTCACGATACATGGCCCCATTCATTCTTTCCTTTACGCGGATCAGTCGTCCTGGTCCCTTTGCAGAAAAACAGCCCCAAAGCATGATGTTTCCACCCCCATGCTTCACAGTAGGTATGGTGTTCTTTGGATGCAACTCAGCATTCTTTGTCCTCCAAACACGACGAGTTGAGTTTTTACCAAAAAGTTTTATTTTGGTTTCATCTGACCATATGACATTCTCCCAATCCTCATCTGGATCATCCAAATGGTCTCTAGCAAACTTCAGACGGGCCTGAACATGTACTGGCTTAAGCAGGGGGACACGTCTGGCACTGCAGGATTTGAGTCCTTGGCGGCGTAGTGTGTTACTGATGGTAGGCTTTGTTACTTTGGGCCCAGCTCTCTGCAGGTCATTCACTAGGTCCCCCCGTGTGGTTCTGGGATTTTTGCTCACCGTTCATGTGATCATTTTGACCCCACGGGGTGAGATCTTGCGTGGAGCCCCAGATCAAGGAAGATTATCAGTGGTCTTGTATGTCTTCCATTTCCTAATAATTGCTCCCACAGTTGATTTCTTCAAACCAAGCTGCTTACCTATTGCAGATTCAGTCTTCCCAACCTGGTGCAGGTCTACAATTTTGTTTCTGGTGTCCTTTGACAGCTCTTTGGTCTTGGCCATAGTGGAGTTTGGAGTGTGACTGTTATACTGATAACAAGTTCAAACAGGTGCCATTAATACAGGTAACGAGTGGAGGACAGAGGAGCCTCTTAAAGAAGAAGTTACAGGTCTGTGAGAGGCAGAAATCTTGCTTGTTTGTATGTGACCAAATACTTATTTTCCACCATAATTTGCAAATAAATTCATTAAAAATCCTACAATGTGATTTTCTGGAATTTTTTTCCTCATTTTGTCTGTCATAGTTGAAGTGTACCTATGATGAAAATTACAATCTCTCATCTTTTTAAGTGAGAGAACTTGCACAATTGGTGGCTGACTAAATACTTTTTTGCCCCACTGTATGATGATTGCATGTGAGTGGGTGGATGTAGAGTCAGTATAAAAGCATGTGCATATTACAGTATGTGTGTGTGTGTTGGAGTGTCAGCGTGCGTGAGTGTGTAGGGCCCTGAGAGGGTGCATACAGTCAACTCAAGGGTCAACTCAGATAGTCAGTGTAGCTATTTTGTTAGCTATTTAGTTAGCTATTTAGCAATCATATGGCTTGGGGATCGAAGCTGTTTACGAGCCTGTTGTCAGACTTGATGCACCAGTACCGCTTGGCGCACGAGTGTGTGTGCGCGCGTGTGTTTCATGTGTATGGCTCAGGAGGCATGCGTTCAAAGTCCCATTGCAGCAAAACATGATATATGCCTACTTGACCACTATTAGTAAGAGCTGTGCCAGACTTGACAGGTATTGTCTGCTAGGTGGCAGTATAACGTCTGCACAGGTGACTGGGTTTGTTCAGCCAAGCCACTGACTATCACGTAGGAATCATACATCAACTGCAAGTCTGAGTCTGTCTGCACCTTCATCTCTCATAGACATGACCGATTATAGACCATTTTTAGACAAACACTTGGCATGATAAAGTGATATAGCTTGGTCAGAATATAATGTGCATTTTCATATCCTTTTTGATAGTGTGCCCTTTTCCTCTTAGACCATACTGTATGGAACTCTAGCAATGCTTTTTAGAATGTGAGTTAAGCCAATTGGTATTGTGACAAATGGCTTCACCTCAATGTGTTACTGGCAGTGTATGATGAATGTTGGGGTCCAGAAGTGGAAGCTGGAAATGAAATACAGTAATAGTCTACCTACCTGAATGTCCAGCCTGGTCTCATAGACTAAACGTAACATAGCCAAATTCATATGATATGTTATGTTTGGTATGGTTACATAAGACAGAAGGTTACTTATGGCAAAAATGAAAGGAGGGTGATTGGTCAGAGTGGATGGGTGGCCTTATAATGGAAACATCTAGCAACTCAAAGGGTGTGTTTGAATCTCATCACGGACAACTAAAGGCTAATTAGTAACTGCAACTACGTATTACTTTTAAAATACTTTCCAACTACTTAGCATGTTAGCTAACCCTATCTCCAACTTCAACCCTTTAACCTAACTCCTAACTCTAACCTTAACATTAACCCTCAATTTAACCCTAACCCCTAGCCTAGCTAACATTTGCCACCTAGCTAACATTAGTGTTAGCCACCTAGCTAATGTTAGCCACAACAAATTGGAATTCGTAACATACTGTATCATACTTTGAAATTTGTTGCGCGTAACATATCATACAAATTGTAATTTGTAACATACTGTATCATACAAAATGGATGATGGACATCCACAAATAAAAACATATCATATCGAACATAACATATCGTACTAATTTGAGTGTCCCGGATTTTCGTTTATATATTACGTCTACCCCTGAGTCCAGGTTGGAATGTCCAGAAGACAAGAAGAGCTTTATGCAACTAACTTGAGAGGACTTCACTGTGAGGTTTGTTCCACACTGCGTCCGCAATTGTAGGCAATGTCACTGTGCCATGGAACCTTACGCATGTTGCCAGAGCTAGAATCTAATATTTTACACCAGCGTCATTTCTATGACTCTGTTTTACATCGCTTTACACACATGAGCAGTAGGGTAATAGGCTAAGTAACTGAGTGAGACTATACTGTTGTTGATGAGTCTAGAGACCCCTAACCTGAGCCATTAATAGAGTTTGATATTCCATTCTGATGGGTAATTTCCTATTTAACAGCCATGAAGGATGAAGGCTGAGCTGCAGGTTAGAAGAGAGGGGGAGTGTAATAATTGTGTTGCGGAGAATATCACAAGGAGATGGGAGTACAGGTTAGTGTGTCATTTAGTAAAATATCTTGTGGAATACAACTTACAGTAGGACCATAGTGAGCATGTACGCTGTATCTGCTGTCCTGCGCCTGACTCCAATACACCAGCATCACACAGACGCATTACAGCTAGATCACAGATACTACAGGAAGGAGGGTGAGGGTGAAGTGTTTGGGAAAGAGGAGTGTGTGTGTATGTGTGTGTCTGCGGGTGTGTCTGTCTGTTTGCGTGTGTGCGAACTGGAGGGGATTGGGATGCAGTGATCCATGGGCTTTGAGATTGAGTGTATTAATGATAACTGAACTATATTGACTCTCTGGTGGACAGGGGAGCATGTGTGCCAATGTGTGTGTGCCTGTTTGTGTGTGTCTAAGGGGGCTTATTGACTACTTGGTTTGCAGTGTAGATGGATTTTGGAGAAAGAGAGAGAGTGGGTGGGGAAGAGAGAGAGAGAGAGAGAGAGCAGACTGAGAAAAGATTTCCTTTCATAGAGAGTGGGGATTGATAAGGTTTCTATCGCTGTGTGTATCTTTCCATTACTGGAAGTTTATCCAAGGTTTTGCAGAGTGAGCTCAATTCCCTATTGGCCGAGAAAGGATTTCGCAAGGCTCTTTAGCTCTGTCTGACTCTGAACAGAGCTGTTTGTCCAATAGGTATAGCAGTGTTCTCACAAAACGAACCAGTCAAATTGTCAGATTTGATTCTGGAGGTCAATAGCTTTTGATCATTTTTTTTAAACTGCAGCTTGTAGTTTTTTTGTTGCTTTTGAAGTTCTTTGTGAATGAGACCCAAGCTAAGCAAGCTATTTCTGCTCCAGATATGAAAACTGCTTAACCCCCTTAACCCTTTAGGATAAAAAATGACCCGCCACTATGTTTAACAGCAGAGAAAACCCCCTAAATGATATTCTTTCAACTTGATTACTTTTCCTAGAGTGACCCCAACATTAGAAAAAGTGAAACATCGCCTTTGTTCATATTTCCATGAAAGCTGTACACCACCAGGGTACAAAGATTGTCTTACACACCACAAAAACCACAAAGACACACACACACACACACACACACACACACACACACACACACACACACACACACACACACACACACACACACACACACACACACACAATGAGATATTGAGATTATGTGTGCTACTGATTGAACTCAGCTAGCAGCTCCTGAAGAGGGAGATCACCATGGTTGGCACAGTTAGAAAGAACAAGCCTGAACTCCCCTCTGCACTCCTCGCAATAAGGGGGAGAGAAGCCTTCTCATCAAAGTTTGCCTTCACCCCCACCACCACTCTAGTTTCTTACCTCCCAAAGAGGAACAAGAATGTGGTCCTCCTGAGCACACTGACAAAATAAAATAAAATAAAATCAAAGTTGATTTGTCACGTGCGCCGAATACAAGGTGTAGACCTTACAGTGAAATGCTTACTTACAGGCTCTAACCAACAGTGCAATTTTTAAGTAAAAAACAAAAGGTATTAGGTGAACAATAGATAAGTAAAGAAATAAAAAGAACAGTAAAAAAGACAGTGAAAAATAACAGTAGTGAGGCTATATGGAGTAGCAAGGCTATATACAGTAAGTAGCGAGGCTATTAAAGTAGCGAGGCTATATACAGGCACCGGTTAGTCGGGCTGATTGAGGTAGTATGTACATGTAGATATGGTTAAAGTGACTATGCATATATGATAAACAGAGTAGGAGTTTAGGAGTCTTATGGCTTGGGGGTAAAAACTGTTGAGAAGCCTTTTGGTCCTAGACTTGGCGCTCCGGTACCACTTGCCATGCGGTAGTAGAGAGAACAGTCTATGACTGGGGTGTCTAGGGTCTTTGACAATTCTTCCTCTGACACCGCCTGGTGTAAAGGTCCTGGATGGCAGGCAGCTTAGCCCCAGTGATGTACTGGGCCGTACGCACTACCCTCTGAAGTGCCTTGCGGTCAGAGGCCGAGCAGTTGCCGTACGAGGTAGTGATGCAACCAATCAGGATGCTCTTGATGTTGCAGCTGCAGAACCTTTTGAGGATCTGAGGACCCATGCCAAATTTTTTGTTTCCTGAGGGGGAATAGGCTTTGTCGTGCCCTCTTCACGACTGTCTTGGTGTGTTTGGACCATTCTAGTTTGTTGGTGATGTGGACACCAAGGTACTTGAAGTGCTCAACCTGCTCCACTACAGCCTCGTCGATGAGAATGGGGGCGTGCTCAGTCCTCCTTTTCCTGCAGTCCACAATCATCTCCTTAGTCTTGGTTACGTTGAGGGATAGGTTGTTATTCTGGCACCACCCGGCCATGTCTCTGACCTCCTCCCTATAGGCTGTCTCGTCGTTGTCGGTGATCAGGCTTACCACTGTTGTGTCGTCTGCAAAGTTAATGATGGTGTTGGAGTCGTGCATGGCCATGCAGTCATGGGTGAACAGGGAGTACAAAAGGGGACTGAGCACGCACCCCTGAGGGGCTCCAGTGTTGAGGACCAGTGTGTGGCAGATGTGTTGTTACCTACCCTCACCACCTGGGAGCGGCCCGTCAGGAAGTCCAGGATCCAGTTGCAGAGGGAGGTGTTTAGTCCCAGGATCCTTAGCTTAGTGATGAGCTTTGAGGGTACTATGGTGTTGAGCGCTGAGCTGTAGTCTCACGTAGGTGTTCCTTTTGTCCAGCTGGGAAAGGACAGTGTGAAGTGCAATAGAGATTGCATCATCTGTCGATCTGTTTGGGCGGTATGCAAATTGTAGTGGGTCTAGGGTTTCTTGGATAATGGTGTTGATGTGAGGAAAACGTCTGAGATCAGTGATCGTGAGGACAGGAAGCCAGCCATCATCCTGGACTGCAACCACAACAAAGGAGGCGTGGACAACCTGGACAAGGTGATTGGAATTTACAGCTGCAGGAGGATGACTGCCCCTGGTCATCTTCTATAACATCATTGATGTGTACTCATACAATGCCTTCGTGATATGGAACAAGATCAACCCTACCTGGATGCCTGATAAGCGGAACAAGAGGAGTGTGTACCTGGAGCAGCTGGGAAAGGCACTAGTAACCCCACACATTCAAAGAAGGCAGCGCCTTCCCCGCACAGCAGCCTCTGCGGCACTTGTGAAAGCTGTTCAGGGGGCTGAATCTTGTCCTGATCCACCTGAGGCTGCAGCTGGGGCAGGCAAGAGGAGGAGATGCCAATTCTTCCCCCCAAAGAAGGACTGTAAAACAAATACTATGTGCTGCACATGTGAGAAATACATCTGCAAAGTCCATGCACACACACTTGCATACTGTGTTGATTAATTTATTTTCTTAACGTTTTTGTTTTATATACATTATCTTATTTTATTCCTATTTATTGTTGTTGTTTATACACCTTGTGGGTGTGGCAATGGTTAAAAAAAAATGGGAGTTGACTAGTATTTTGTAATTGAATTCCTCATTGTACAGTATATAAGAATATATCACTATGTTGCCAAAAAAGCTGTGCTCAGGCTTATTGGTTCCCTTCAATAAAATGCATTCAAAACTACTTTCTGCACATTTCTGCTACGGTCTTAGGCTATACAAGTGCTATCTCTTGCAAAAAAAAACATGTTTACACCTACGCAGTACCTAGCAATAATAATAATAATAAACCTCTGCTTTAGTAAAGAAAACAATTATGACAGGTGTGTTGTAATAAAAACGAGTGGTGTCCACTGATTAAATGCAGTCTTTCTGCATTATGAGGAGGGAAAACCCAGATATTCACAAAGTTTGTGATGAATGACAGGTTGCTTCTTCATGCGAAATAGATTTGGGGTTTAAAATTCAATTAAGCTGCTTTATTTTAGGGGTTTAGTGAAGGCGGGTCATTTTTACCCTTAGAACAAGGGGAGTATACAGAATGTTAAGACTACACAAGGGTTGAATCAGATAAGGTTAAAGCTAATGTAACATCATTTACTGTATGATCCTGTGCTTCATGGTTCCTATCGAGAGCATAAGATTTCTCAATTCAAGCACCTCGTTTTGGACCCAGCTAAGAGAAACAAGTTCATCTTTATTAAATATTAATTTCTAAACGCAACTACCCTGAAATACAGTGTAGTATTAATCCTTAGAAAGCTGTTGCAGTCATGGGTCCTCTAGTGTCTGGGTTAGATTAGATACTGCGTGGTACTTACTGAGAGAGGAGTGTGTGTGCTCAGCCCTTTCTATCCTGCTGGCTTCTCTGTAAAATCCCTTATCAATGGCTCTCAGGTTTTGGGAAGAAAAATGAAACTCTCCGTCCTGAATAAGCAACTCACACTGCTGTGTGTGGATGTGTGTCTGTGCGTGTGTGTGTGGGCATGGTGCGGGTGGAGTGTGTGCGTGCGTGCATGTGTGTCGGTGCTGCTGTGTGTGCGCGTGTGTCTGTGGAGGGGTACAGTGAGAGAGAGAGAGAGAGAGAGAGAGAGAGCAGGAATTTCAAGACAGACTTCAGGTGATGTTCTTGTATGTTGTAAGAAGTTGGTTCTCCACGGCAAACAGAACCGAGGCATCCATGTGACAGCCATAGAGCTATAGCTCGACCAAAAGAGTTCAATGACACAGTCACACCTCTTGGTGGCATTGTGGAGTTACTCTCCTCTTGTACACTGCTCCTTTATTCCTGGGGGTGACACTATATGCTGCGGTCACTGGTTGCGGTGTAGCAGCCTGGCAAACTTGACCAGAAGTCTCCAGTTAGAACAACCCACGAACATCCTGTTAATAGGTGTTGCTTAGTCATCAAAAGCTCTGCTTCTTGGCAATATCACAGCGTTGTCAGATTTCAAAAAGGCTTCACGGCGAAAGCACAACATTTGATTGTTTGAGGATAGCACCTCATATATTTTCCACATTAGCATAAATTCATATCCAGCGCGGGTCACACAAAACCCATATAAGAGCTAAAAAAATATCACTTACCTTTCGAAGAACTTCTGCTGAGGGCTTCCCAAGTGTCCAACGAAGACATCCAATGGTTTTTTTGTTATAAAAAGTAATTTATTATATCCATAAATCTCCATTTGGTTGGCGCTTTATGATCAGAAAATCCACCGTTGAGTCGCCCATTGAATCAAATTATACCTATATACTTTCTACAAACACATCAAACATCATTTTTTTATGTATCCTTAGGTATCCTTTTATGTATATTTACTGTAATATTTCAACCGGACGATAACGTGAACAATAGGAAAGGAAAATAAAGTGGGGCGCGCTCACAATCTCGCGCCCGTCAAACGTTGTTGACAAATGTTGTCCCTTCACTACTTCCTCTTCCTATCTGTTCTGCTTAGTGCTAGAGCCTCCAGACACTGTATAAAGACTGTTGACATCTAGTGAAAGCCATAGGTACTGCAGTCTCAGTCCTAGATAACATAGAAATCAATAGGCAGCCTGGACAAAAAGGTCATGTACAAAAAAAACTGCAAATCCGGATGGATTTTCCTCTGGTTTTCGCCTGCTATATCAGTTCTGTTATACTCACATACATTATTTTAACACTCTTAGAAACTTCAGAGTGTTTCCTAACCAATAGTACTAATTATGTGCATATCCTATTTTCTGGGCCTGAGTGGCAGGGATTTTACTTTGGGCACGCCAGACTCTCCAAAACCGTCACCTCTGCTGCCGCTCCCTAAGAAGTTAAATGTCTGTCCTAAACGACACGTATGGAGACACTGGCTTTTTGGGGCTGTGAAAAAAAACAACTACAACAACCTGTCACCTGACCTGAGCAAATATCAACAACGTGCCCCCAGGCAGGGCAGCCAGGTCACCCGTGATACAAGTCAGTATTCGATGTCCATCCATGTCTGAAGATGTCTGAAGATGACCGGCCACTAGGGGCAACAGTGAGCGCTGTTACCTTCAAGTAGGTTTCGGTTTTGCTAGGGCGTTGTGGACTGGCATAAGCATCTGCCTCTAATTCCAAAGGTTGCAAGTTTCTTCGATTTTTGTTTTAAACCTATCCCAAACCTTAACCCCTTACCGTAACCATCCGGAGTTAATGCCTAACCTTAAGAATTTAGAGTTAATGCCTGAACTTAACCTTAAACACTTTGAAATTTGACATTTGGAACAACTTTGAAATTTGATGTTTGAGAAACATGGATGAACGTTTAATTCTGACATGAGAGCTGGTAGGGCAGGGACCCTGTGTGTGTGTGTGTGTGTGTGTGTGTGTGTGTGTGTGTGTGTGTGTGTGTGTGTGTGTGTGTGTGTGTGTGTGTGTGTGTGTGTGTGCGTGTGTGTGTGTGCGCCTACGTGCCTGTGTGTGTGTCTGTGTCTAAATATTAACATCCCCCCAGCCAGCCAGTCTGCAGTGGGTTCACAGAGAGAGGTCTGATTGATTCACCCCTGCCAAGCATTGAAATATTATATAATCATGATTGGCATTCACGCTCAATTAGTTTTATGGTGGTGTTGCCAGTTAGTTTGATTACTGTGATGACCTTATGTAAATTGTTCCTTCGCAGGCTGCATTGCTACTGGTTGGTAAAACCTAAGTGGCCTAGCGGTCTGGAACACTCATCCTCATCAATCAACTTGATTATGACAATACTGCATTCATATTTGTGTGTCTTATGTACTGTTTATGTATCAATCTGCATGAATGTAATTTGTTATGGGGGCGGGGGGATAAAGTTACCCCATTTATATTGTAATGTAAATGAGCCTCATATGTATATTAAAAAAGAAATAGGTCACTTCATGCTCTGACTGTTCCTCTCCTATTGGAATGTAATGTCTTGAGGTGCTCCTAATTTATCTGTTGTTATTCTTATCCTCAAGGGACATGACTTGTTATGACATCACACACCTTTACACGGCATGACTCCTGCTCTCTATCAAAGTTGTGTACATTTCTCTGCCCACCTCCTCCATGTTAATGGGAAGAGTGTTGTATGTGTGCGTGTGTTTGTGAGAGTGTGCGTGCATGTGTGTGGGGGGTGTGCATGTTTGTGCTTGCATGTGTGTGTATATTGTGCCTGTAACTCTGTGTGCATGCCTGCGTGCACGAGTTGGTGGTCTTGTGAGCATATGTGTGTACGCCCGCGTGTGTGTGTATCTTGGCGTTTGTGTGTGTGTCTCGGGGGAATGGATTAAAGCGTGGTGCATGAATATATTTTTATGCATCAAAGTGTCTGCCGGGTGTCTCCACTCCAGAGGTCAGATCAATTTGTTACCGTGGTAACTGCAGAGAGGGTCTTGCTTTCAACCCAGCGCCTTGAGCAGGCTCAGTAGTCGCACGCCGCCCCGCGCCATGGAGTGCCGGTATTCTTTGCTTTGATGGTGCAATTAGCGTGGCTGGGTGACTCTTGTGTGGGGTAAACCAAATGGCACCGGCAGCTTAGTGAAGGATGATCAGGGCATAGGATCTATCAGGGCATCAACAGACAGTCAAGCTGTGAAGTCTGCATGGGATATAGACATCACTATGGAGTCAAGCCCTATCTGTCTCAGGGGAGATGGATGGAGATGCTGCCACACTGTGATTGTTCGTACCTGAGCTGCATGTGAGCAGTTAGTTAGAGCATCTGTGATCTATTGCTGGAACTCATAAAGTCACACTGATCTTATGTGATCTGTGGAGGCAAACATTATAGGTTGAGGATTGAAATACTGCATTTTCTTTACCACTGGATTGTTCACAGGGACGACAGCGGTGGCATTTGAAATACTTAGAGCTTGTATAGTATCAGCGTGCTGTTTGCTGTGCTATCAACTGTCAGCAGTATACCCGTACATTCCTGTCATTTCCTTCATAAAAGCAAGATAAAAGTGGCTAACAGTCACAGGGTTATTCTTTCCTTGCTTTTCTTAACTGTCACTGTCGGAGCTCAATTTGACTAGACGACAGAGTGAATGGTCTAGAATGAGACCTATTGTGTCTAGATTAAGTCTGTCCATCTTACAGCATTCACAGGTGAGAGTATACCGCTTCTTAGTCTTGGTTTCAATGAGAATGACAGATCTATAACTCACAGTTCTATGTGAATTTTTTCGGGGTCGCCCAAAAAGTGGTATATTGCAGCTTTAAGCTTTGAGACAATTAAGACATGAATTGTGCATGTCAAAATAAAATAAAATAAAATCTAAATTGTATTTGTCACAAGTGCCGAATACAACAGGTGTATACCTTATCGTGAAATGCTTACTTACAAGCCCTAAACCAACAATGCAGTTTTAAGAAAATAGAGTTAAGAAAATATTTACTAAATAAACTAAAGTAAAAAATACAAAATACAAAAAAATGGGGTACCGGTACTAAGTCAATGTGCGGGGGTACAGGTTAGCCGAGGTAGTTTGTACATGTAGGTAGGGGTAAAGTGACTATGCATAGATAATAAACAGAGAGTAGCAGCAATGTAAAAACAAAGGGGTGGGGTGGGTCAATGCAAATAGTGGCCATTTGACAAATTGTTCAGAAGTCTTATAGGATTGGGGGTAGAAGCTGTTAAGGAGCCTTTTGGACCTAGACTTGGCGCTTCGGTACCACTTGCTGTGCAGTGTCAGAGAGAACAGTTTATTTTGTATTTATTTTTCACCTTTAACCAGGTAGGCAAGTTGAGAACAAGTTCTCATTTACAACTGCGACCTGGCCAAGATAAAGCAAAGCAGTTCGACACATACAACAACACAAAGTTACACATTGGAGTAAACAAACATACAGTCAATAATACAGTAGAAAAAAAAAAGATCTATATACAATGTGTATACAGAGGATTGAAATACTGCAATTGGGTGACTGAAGTATTTTACAATTTTTTGGGCCTTCCTCTGACACTGCCTAGTATAGGTCCTGGATGGCAGGAAGCTTGGCCCCAGTGATGTACTGGGCCGTACGCACAACCCTGTAGCGCCTTATGGTCGGATGCCGAGCAGTTGCCATACCAGGCGGTGATGCAACCAGTCAGGATGCTCTCGATGGTCCCGCTGTAGAACTTTTTGAAGATCTGGGGACCCATGCCAAATCTTTTCAGTTTCCTGAGGGGGAAAATGCATTGTCGTGCCCTCTTCACGACTGTGTTGGTATATTTGGACCATGGTAGTTTTTTGGTGATGTGGACACCAAGGAACTCTTGACCCGCTCCACTGCAGCCCTGTCGATGTGAATGGGGGCGTATTTGGCCCTCCTTTTCCTGTAGTCCACGATCATCTCCTTTGTCTTGCTCAAGTTGAGGGAGAGGTTGTTGTCCTGGCACCACACTGCCAGGTCTCTGAACTCCTCCCTATAGGCTGTCTCATTGTTATCGGCAATCAGTCCGCCCACCGTTGTGTCGTCAGCAAACTTAATGAATGTGTTGGAGTCGTGCTTGGCCACACAGTTGTGGGTGGACAGGGAGTACAGGAGGGGACTAAACACGCACCCCTGAGGTGCCACCGTGTTGAGGATCAGTGTGGCAGAGGTGTTGTTGCTTACCCTTACCACCTGGGGGTTGGCCCGCCAGGAAGTCCAGGATCCAGTGGCGAGGTGTTTGGTCCAAGGGAGGTGTTTGGTCCAAGGGTCCTTAGCTTAGTGATGAGCTTTGTGGGCACTATGGTGTTGAACGCTGTAGTTAATGAGCAGCATTCTCACATAGGTGTTCCATTGTGCAACTAAATATTGGGAATGTGTTCCAGATGTTTGGTATACTCAGTGTATATAGCCTATCAATCCATGTCATGCAAACGAGAGCCATTGACATTGAGGCAGAAATGGATGTTCTGTTGCACATTTTGATCCTATAATGAGATGTTCCCTCTGGAACCCTAGCTGTGCCATGGGTATTTCCTAAATTGCACCCTATTCCCTATATGCTCCCTATCGGCCCAGGTCAAAAGCAGTGCACTACATAGGGAAGAGGTTTCCATTTGGGACGCATATTTCCTCCCAGTGGTATCTTGTGGTATCTTGACACTTCTCTGCCAGCTAATTGCCAGCTAATTTAAGCTGCTTTGACATATGGATATGGATTGGAAGCTTTCACATGTTCATATCTGCTACTCTCTCTCTCTCTCTCTCTCTCTCTCTCTCTCTCTCTCTCTCTCTCTCTCTCTCTCTCTCTCTCTCTCTCTCTCACTGTTTTTCTCTCATTCTCTCTTGGTCTTGACCCCCCCACCACCTCTCTCTCTCTCTCTCTCTCTCTCGCGCTTTTTAGAGCAAATAGTTATGCAGAAAGTTGTGAGTCATTTATTATTAAAAGCTTTTAAATCCCCAGCACATCACTCTCATTAATATCAGCAGGTAGACTGGCCAGGAATATTTTACTATCATTGTCATCATTAGAACATCTCCATCACTCTATTCTATTGTTCTGCTTTCTCACTCACTCACTCACTCACTCACTCACTCACTCACTCACTCACTCACTCACTCACTCACTCACTCACTCACTCTTTAACTTTAATAATGGGACTACAAAGGATTAATAAACTGAACACTAAGAAGGCACTCCATAAGAGTGCAATTATTTGCCAAAGATCTGAGCTTTCCTCTGAGTGTTTTATGTTTGTGGTAAAGAGTGATTCAGGGCCGACCTTTGTCTCCTAGCGGAGATGAGGCAGAGTGTCTTGGGTAAGAGGTGACCTTTGCAGAACAAATTGTAGCGTCTCAGCAGTGTGAGCTGAAAGCATTCTTGGGTGTCTGATGCCTTCCTCGGCTGAGGTGTGTGAGTGTGTGTCTGACGCTTGTGTGTGAGTGTTTGTGTGTGTGTGTCTGTGTGTGTATGTGTGTATGCGTCCGTCGGTGTGTGTTTGTCTGAGGAGTGTTTGTGTATGTGTGTGTCCTCAGATCCTCAAAAAGGTCTACAGCTGCACCATTGAGAGAATCTTGACTGGCTGCATCACCGCTTAGTATGGCAACTGCTTGGCATCCGACTAAGGTACCACAAAGGGTAGTGCGTATGGCCCAGTACATCACTGGGCCCGAGCTCTATGCCATCCAGTCTCTCTATACCAGGCGGGGTGTCAGAGGAAGGCCCTAAAAATTGTCAAAGACTCCAGCCATTCAATTCATAGACTGTTCTCTCTGCTACCGCATGGCAAGCGGTACCAATGCAAGTCTGGAACCAACAGGACCCTGAACAGCTTCCACCCCCAAGACATAAAACTGCTAAATAGTTAACCAAATAGCTATCCGGACTATCTGCATTGACCCATTTTGCACTAACTCTTTTGACTCATCACGTACGTTGCTCCTACTGTTTATTATCTATCCTGTTACCTAGTTACGCCCTCTCTCAGTCTTCTCTGTCTCTCTGTATGTCCGTCTTTCTCTCTCTCTCTCCTTCCCTTCCTCTCTCTCACTTGAAGTTTACTTGGGGGTCCATATTGTAAAAAAAAAAAGAAGTTGATTCAACGTACAATTGTAACACAACCAGATGCAATAGGATTGTGAGTTTGTTCAACTGGTTGCTTTACAGTTGTATGTTGAATCAAGTGTTGTTTTTTTACTACAGTGTGTCCGGTCCAGTGATGGGTACTGGTTGTATATGGGATTTTATGTGGCTGCAGGATGGGTAACATTTTCCTGTGAGTCACAGACAGTGCTAGGCTAGCATGGTGGGCTGGATGCGACACAAGGCTGCCTCCAATGCGGTACTGGGTCTAATGGGTAGTGTGGCGGCATGGTGTGGACTCATAGAGGGGCCTGAGACATGTCTCTAATTGCTCTCTGTGGAAAAACATCCTCCTCAGCCACACTAATGAGAGTCTAGGGAGTCAGATGCCTCTTGATGTCGGATGCCTCCCGAAGCACAAAGAACAAATATTCTAATGTCTCCAAAAAGAACCAGAAAACACACTTAAAGTGAGAGGGGTCCATTCCTGGGACCCATTACGGGAGCTCTTACTGTGTCGATAATTGGAAGTTTGGTGTCTGGGGCTGCTTTTCGTCAGATCATGTAATCAGTCAAGTATGCATAGTCACTTTGGGGGGTACTACTCTACTCTTAACCGCTTGATTTCTATTTGCTGTTATCCAGGAACTTCTTTGAAGATTTGGCTTTTCACTTTTCATATTGTTTAGCCAAAGCAAACAGACAGACAGACACGCTTGTTGTTAGAACACAGATGCTGAGGAGTTTCTTAGCGAGGAGGTACAGTATTCAATGTTTCAGATGCAGCAAACTCAAACTTCATGCCCTAATTATTATATTTGTTAGCAGAGAGACTTCAGATGTTTTTTTCTTTCTTGTCTCATTTGAATTTTTGTCTGAATAGCGACGGCTTGACAGTGTTAATTGTGATTGAAGATACCAATTCTGTTCAAGGCTGATGTCAGACCGATGTCAGAAAGCAGACAGTAAGATGAAGCTTTAAACTCCCGACATAAAACAGAACTTTCACTTGTCATATAATAAAATCACATTCTATTTGAATCTCTTTTGCAAAGCCCTATTTCTTGTACACTTCACAAAGGAACCAGGTCTGAAATCCTTAAAGCAAACAAAGGACTAGAGAGGACAGGCAGCACCCTTTGAGGATAAACTCTGTTTGATATTTGTATGCTTTTAATGGTCAGACGATCAGTTGTCCATTCAGGGACGGTCTGCACTTTTGTCAGCTGATGGAAATGTAGTGTTTGGAAGGTTCCAATGGCACCTGTAGTGCTTTTCAGAGTTGAACTAAGGAGAGATTTAAAACCATGACAGTGTTTGAGGTGAATAGGGAGGACATCGAAGAGGATGGGGCATTGTGTCATGTCTACAGTTCTAGACGGCAGAGGGTACTTTAGTCTGGCTTGTTGCCCTCTAGACCGCTGAGGCTAAAATCGTACATGTGTATTCTATTCTACTCATTCAGAGTATTCCATTTGAACATTCCAAAGTCCATTCTTTTGGGAGGATCCTATTCTGACTGCTCTGATGCTGTCCATTTTATTAATATATTCAGCTCTAAGTGTGCTGTCCATTCCAGTCAGGGTATTATGTCCTAACAGAGCTGTCTAATCTCATTGTAGTTCTGAAGCTACAGACCTGGACTGCAGCCCAGACAGAGAGCTGGCTGGTTGGCGGTCGGACAAACAGTCTTTCTCTCCAGCCAGGAGACTTCATCCATACGCATCGTCTCTGTGCTCAACCTTTCTCTCTCCTCTCCTGATCAGTCAGCAACTTATCCGCCCCACACCTGCCCAGCCTGCCTTCACTGTCCTTACAGGCCGAATAACCCCTCATACTTCACTGAAGGACGGCAAGTTTAGAAACACAGGCAAGAGTCTTTATGAGTCAGTAAAGTCAAAACTTCCTCCTGAACAGATGCCATTGCTAGCTTATCTGGGGAGGGAAACGTTGTGTTGTGATGCAGTAGCCAATGTGATTGTGAGGAAGCTTCTTTATATAAAATAACTCCATCCAGATCTCTGGAGACCAGTGTTAATAATACACACCCAGGTAGATTTGTACAGTCAAGGACCAAAATAAGTTCTTTAGATAACCATGCAAATCATATTCAGGTAGAAGAAGAGCCATCACCACCATAAGACAGTTTCAAAACACTTACTTCTTGTGCATATTTCCCTCTCTTTACTACACACACAGTGTCTTCGGAAAGAATTCAGACCCCTTGACTTTTTCCACATTTTGTTACATTACAGCCTTATTCTAAAATGGATTAAATAGTTATTTTTCCTCATCAATCTACACACAATACCCCATAATGAAAAAACATATCACATTTACATAAGTATTCAGACCCTTTACTCAGTACTTTGTTGAAGCAACTATGGCAGCGATTGTCCACCCAGTCAAAGGACCAGAGAATGAATCTAGAAGTGAAAGCATAAGCTGAAGCTAGCTAGCACTGCAGTGCATAAAATGTGGTGAGTAGTTGACTCAAAGATTGAGAGACAATAGTGGAACAGTTTTGGGAGAGAGCGAGAAAGTGAGAGCGAGAGCGAGAGCTAAACTCTGCAAAAAAAGAAACATCCTCTCACTGTCAACTGCGTTTATTTTCAGCAAACTTAACATGTGTAAATATTTGTATGAACGTAACAAGATTCAACAACTGAGACATAAACCGAACAAGTTCCACAGACATGTGACTAACAGAAATGTGTCCCTGAACAAAGGGGGGGTCAAAATCAAAAGTAACAGTCAGTATCTGGTGTGGCCATCAGCTGCATTAAGTACTGCAGTGCATCTCCTCCTCATGGACTGCACCAGATTTGCCGAACACTGACATTCCTGTCTTGCAGTAAATCACGCACAGACCAAGCAGTATGGCTTATGGTATTGTCATGCTGGAGGGTCATGTCAGTATGAGCGTGCAGGAAGGATACCACATGAGGGAGGAGGATGTCTTCCCTGTAAGTACAGCGTTGAGATTGCCTGCAATGACAACAAGCTCAGTCTGATGATGCTGTAACACACCGCCCCAGACCATGACGGACCCTCCACCTCCAAATTGATCCCGCTCCAAAGTACAAGCCTCGGTGAAACGCTCATTCCTTCGACGATATACGCGAATCCGACTATCACCCCTGGTGAGACAAAACCGCGACTCGTCAGTGAAGAGCACTTTTTGCCAGTCCTGTCTGGTCCAGCAACGGTGGGTTTGTGCCCATAGGCGACGTTGTTGCCGGTGATGTCTGGTGAGGACCTGCCTTACAGCAGGCTTACAAGCCCTCAGTCCAGCCTCTCTCAGCCTATTGCAGACAGTCTGAGCACTGATGGAGGGATTGTGCGTTCCTGGTGTAACTCGGGCAGTTGTTGTTGCCATCCTGTACCTGTCCCGCAGGTGTGATGTACCAATCCTGTGCATGTGTTGTTACACGTGGTCTGCCACTGCAAGGATGATCAGCTGTCCGTCCTGTCTCCCTGTAGTGCTGTCTTAGGTGTCTCACAGTATGGACATTGCAATTTATTTCCCTGGCCACATCTGCAGTCCTCATGCCTCCTTGCAGCATGCTTAAGGCATGTTCACGCAGATGAGCAGAGACCCTGGGCGTCTTTCTTTCGTTGTTTTTCAGAGTCAGTAGAAAGGCCTCTTTAGTGTCCTAAGTTTTCATAGCTGTGACCTTAATTGCCTACCGTCTGTAAGCTGTTAGTGTCTTAACGACCGTTCCACAAGTGCATGTTCATTAATTGTTTATGGTTCATTGAACAAGCATGGGAAACTGTGTTTAAAGCCTTCACATTGAAGATCTGAGAAGTTATTTGGATTTTTACAAATTATCTTTGATAGACAGGGTCTTTGCTGAGTTTAGCTATACTTCATTGTATTTTCTTTCACTTACTTAGCTAGTGAATTCAGCTAGCTACTTTAGCCTATTCAAGCACCCTGCTCAAACAGAGAGGGATGCTATGTTAGCTAGCTGGCTATAGCTATCCAACACTGGAACTCTTCCAAGTCAAGGTAAGCTTTTGGTTTTATTAATTTATTGCCACTGGGGCCCGCCGGTGTAACTGCTAACTGCTTGCTGACTGTACACTGTACTGCATGATTGTAATGGGTTTACTAACGCATTAGTTTTAGTAGCTCTGTTGAATCTGATGTTACCTATTATGGTAAAAAACGATGTAGGCTGTGTGTAGTTGTTAGAGGTTATGATATTAAGGTTTGGATTAGAACGTTTTTTTCGCCTTGTCACAGATTGCTGATGTGTTGTAAACTAAAATCCACAAGCGAAGGGAAAAGGTGAGAGGAGAGCACGTAAATGCTAGAAGGAATTATACAACGATCAAAGTAATCAAGCTGTTTGTATGTGGCTGCTATGAAAGTCAACTGTGTTTTCGTGTAATCAGGGGTGTATTCCTTCCACTTATTCTGTTGAAAAACGTTTCTTAGATGGAAGCATACGGAATGAAACAGGGATAAACATTCCCAAATGTGTCCAATAGAAGCTCTCGTTTGCAACTGTTGGACAAATGATTACACCCTAGACCAGCTAGATGCAGGCAAGACTGTGCAATGCAGTATTGAATCTGTCACCTTGATAACTCAAATTTCTCTCAACCTGTGCACCTAAGTTGTAAACTTAAATTCATAGACTAGGTTGTAGCAACCTCATGATGGGTATAGGGAAAATGTTTGTATCAAACTTATTGATGTTACGTTGAGCTGGGTGAATGGAATATGAATGACAGTCTTCCAATATGCTGTAATAGAAATAAGGCCATGCTCATAAAATATTATTGTCCTCCCTAATCTTAAATGGCACCGACAGCAACTGGTACAAAATGCATATAGGTGGTGTCTTGACAACCCCTCCAGAATAACAGTGGTTTTATTTTAATTGTATTTAACCTTTATTTAACTAGGCAAGTCAATTAAGAACAAATTGGTTAGTTCATGCATGCATGAATCTCATTGGGAAGCTTTTGATTAATATTGGTGTCCACAACCATAGTTTATCAGTATTTTAGGGGTAATTTCTTATCTTGTAGGACTCTACACTGAATCACAAGGGCGTATCGAGGAGAACTGGACTCTCTGTGGCACTTCCATAACTCACAACCAGCCACCAGATTAGTTACCAGACCTCAGAAATCTGAAAAATATAAACATGCTGTTATTTTTTATGTACATTTACTCCAAGATGTGCTAAAAACAGTAGTCTATATCCTTTGTACATGTAGTTTTAATTTTATTGAGGAAGCTACACTTCTTGTTGTTTAGTGTAAACTTTACAATAATATTTTTATGTTGTAGGCAGGTTTGTGACAAGTGCTGATATAAAAGGCGCTTTATAAAATATATTTGATTGATGGATTGATTATACACAATCAGAAGTGATAAGACATGTTAATCATAGAAAATGTCTCTGACCTCAGCATTGACACAATAAACAACGTGTGGAGGTAATATTATG
The DNA here is from genome assembly GCA_030435695.1 of Brachymystax lenok tsinlingensis. Taxonomy (NCBI): domain Eukaryota; kingdom Metazoa; phylum Chordata; class Actinopteri; order Salmoniformes; family Salmonidae; genus Brachymystax; species Brachymystax lenok. Next base: position 6,080,423 of record CM059815.1, on the reverse strand, counting down.
GTGTTTTATTATGGTGTGTATAGAGTTAATATTATCATATGTGAGGGAGTTATCTTTTTCCATCATGGGGTCATTGAAGTCACGATGAATGAGCATTTGATAGGGACCTTTAAACTGAATGTCAGACAGATGTGCTTCTGTTTGCTTTTCATTATTGGACAATCAAATTGACAGGCTTTGAGATTCGACTGGCAAGTAAATGTCATTAATTTAATTGCCGCCTGTATTCAATCTAGAACGAGATAAACATCAGCCCTCCTCTATCTATAAGTGTCAGTGTGCTTACATATGTACTTTTATCTTGGTTGTATCAGTGATAGGACAAGAACAAACATTAATGTCCGAATCCGAAATCTGTCTTGCCTACTACTTACTTCAACTGCATACTGTGTACTAATCATACTACATACTATTTAGAATGGTCTGTTTAGTAAAAACGAATGTAGTAAGCAACAAATATCAACATATTAGGCTCATCAATATTTAGAATGCGTCATCTAAATTTCACATAGTATAAAACATTCTATTTTCGCATTCCCAAAATGCCTATTATTTAGAACGCAATTACGGGTATTCGGACATGGCCATTATACAGGTAAACTACCTGATAGTTTCAGTGTGCTTGGCTGTATTATCGATGGACAAGAAAGAAACTTTTGGCAATTCAACTGTATCAGGATAGATTAGAGTTAGATCTCTGCTCATTCTTTTCTCTCTTCTCTCTCCCCTTTTCTCTTTCCACCCCCTCCCCACCCCACTACACCCCTCCCCACCATTACATACACATACCATGGCCTTTTTATGGTTTCAGAGAAGGTGTAAATGAGACTGCAGTGCATGGGATTTTTTCTTCTCTAACTGTCTTCTCTAAACAGTGGAGGCTCCTCAGAGGAATCTGTGTTTGAAATTCACTACTGAGGGGCCTTACATATAATTGTACGTGTTGGGTACAGAGATGAGGTAGTTATAAAAAATCTTGTTAAACTCTATTCTTGCGCAAGGAGTGAGTCCATGCAACTTATTATGTGAATTTGTCACATTCAGGCCTGATTTTGACAGGCTGGCGTGTTTAGTTTTGTTTTGGTGTAGGTGTTTTTTCTGTTCTAGGTGTTGTATTTCTATGTTGGGGTAATGGTTCCCAATTAGAGGCAGCTGTGTGTCGTTACCTCTAATTGGGAACCCTATATATGTTTGTAGTTTTTTTAGAGGGGTTTTGTGGGTTATTGTTTGAGCATAGCTTCGTTGTCGTTTGTTATTGTTATGATCTTCGTTCCAGTTACGTGTATTAAATAAAGCATGTATACTGGATACCTCGCTGCGCCTTGGTCTGTCCCTCACGGAGATCGTGACGGAATAACCCACCATAAGAAGACCATGCAGCGAGAGACCCGGGAGTTCTGGACTTGGGAGGAGGAATTGTTTAGAGCGGGACCCTGGGCTCAGCCTGGAGAGTATCGCCGTCCAAGAGAGGAGCTGGAAGCAGTGGCGGCAGAGTGGCGCAGGTGTGAGGAATTATACGGAGCATGGAATCCAGAGAGAGAAAAGTTTGTTGGAACTCGCCTGGCTAGGAAGCCCGAAAGGCAGCCCCAAAAAACTTTTTTTGGGGGGGCACACGGGGAGTTTGGCCGGTTCAGGATGGACTCCTAATCCAACTCCTTGTGCTCTCTGGAGGGAGCGTTGGAGGGAGCGTCGCACTGGTAAGACGACCGTGCTATGCCGTTTTGTGCACGGTGTCTCCAGTGCGCATTCATAGGCCGGTGCGCGAGATTCCAGCTCCACTCATCTGTCAGGGGAGGGTGAGTGTGCAGCCTGGAGGAGTGGTGCCGGCTCTGAGCGCTAGGTCTCCAGTACACCTTCTGGGACCGAGATATCCTGCACCGGTTCTGCGTGTGGAGTCTCCGGTTCGCATCCACAGCCCAGTGCGTGACATTCCAGCTCCCATCATCCGTGAGGCAAGGGTGAGTGAACAGCCGGGGAGAGAAGTACCGGCTCCACACACCAGGTCCCCTGTGCGCTTAGATAGCCCAGTACGTCCTGTTCCGGCTCCGCGCACCAGGCCCCTGTGCGCTTAGAGAGTCCAGCACGTCCTGTTCCGGCTCCGCGCACCAGCCCCCCTGTGCGCTTAGAGTCCAGCACGTCCTGTCCCTGTTCCACGCTCCAGGATCCCGGTGCCCGTCATGGACCCAGCACGTCCTGTCCCTGCTCCACGCTCCAGGATTCCTGTGCCCGTCGTGGATCCAGCACGTCCTGTCCCTGTTCCACGCTCCAGGATTCCTGTGCCCGTCGTGGATCCTGCATGTCCTGTCCCTGTTCCATGCTCCAGGATTCCTGTGCCCATCGTGGATCCAGCACGGCCCGTTCCTGCTCCCCGCACCAGAGTCCCAGTGCGCGTCGACAGTCCGGAGCCTCCAGAGAAGGTCCCCAGTCCGGAGCCTCCAGAGAAGGTCCCCAGTCCTAAACTAACTGTTCCGGCAAATAGCCCAGGGCCTCCGGTGTGGGACCCGAGCCAGCACGGCCGGCACCGGAGCCGCCACCTGGGACAGGAAGGCCCACCTGAAGACCCCCAATGGACTTTTTATGGGGGTACTGTCACGTTCAGGCCTGATTTCGACAGGCTGGCGTGTTTAGTTTTGTTTTGGTGTAGGGTATTTTCTGTTCTAGGTGTTGTATTTCTATGTTGGGGTAATGGTTCCCAATTAGAGGCTGCTGTGTGTCGTTACCTCTAATTGGGAACCATATATTTGTTTGTAGTTTTCAGAGGGGTTTTGTGGGTTATTGTTTGAGCATAGCTTCGTTGTCGTTTGTTATGTTATTGTTACGATCTTCGTTTTTGTTCATTTTGTTGTTTTGTCCCAGTTACGTGTATTAAATAAAGCATGTATACTGGATACCTCGCTGCGCCTTGGTCTGTCCCTCATGGAGATCGTGACAGATTTGTTAAGCACATTTTTTATATTGCCATAACAAAGTTGTTGAATACTTATAGACTCAAGGCTTTTCATTTTTTTTTGTTAATTTGTAAACATTTATAAAAACATAATTCCACTTTGACATTATTGTGTGTAGGCCAGTGACAAAACATCTACATTTAATCAATATTACATTTAGGCTGTAACACAACAAAACATGGAAAAGGTAAGGGGTGTGAATACTTTCTGAAGGCACTGTATATACATTTTTAATTTTCCATCAAAACAAATTGGAATAAGCAAACGCTTTGATGTCTGGTCAAACAGATGGAAAAGGTATATTAGAAAACATCTACCAGAAAATTTCTTAAAAGGTATTAGAAATACATCAAAACATAATAATGTTGAAGTAAAGACAGCTGGCAACTAATATCAACACATATTTAGTTTTGGAGAAATTGTTCTGTCTTCTGTAAGTTTAAGAAACATTGCCTTGTGCCTTCAAAATTCCATTACCAAAAATCCACAATATGTTTTCTTATTTCTCTCCAAATGAAAGTTCACAGAAGTAAGAAGTACAGGTACTGTAGACCTATCAGTTAGTTATAGTGTTTTTACTGATATAAATTTTATTTACGAATTAGGTGATTAAAACTCGAAATACCGTTACCAAATCATAGTAGTCACAAACCACAGTTGAGTTCACAAGTTTGGACAACACAGTACAGTAAAGTACAGTACAGTAAAGAAAAGTACAGTACAGTAGAATTGAGCACACTATAGTGTACTGTATTGTACTGTACTGTAATCTACTGTACTGTACTGAACTCTACTGTAATGTTTTTGCCATTTTTTGTTTAATTCAACATGATTGTGTTTTGATGTATTTCTAATACCTTTTAAGACTTTCTGGTAGATGTTTTCTAAGAATCCTTTTCCATATGTTTGACCAGAAATCAAAGCCTTTGCTTATTATGTATTAACAGTGTCTTCACAAAGTATCCACAACCCTTGACTTTTTCCACGTTTTGTAGTATTACAGCCTGAATTTAAAATTTATTAAACTGAGATTTTACACTGGCCTACACACAATACCCCATAATGTCAAAGTGGAATCAAAACTGATGTCAACTAATTAAAATGTCTTAAGTCAACTACTCAACCCCTTTGTCATGGCAAGATAAGTTCAGGAGTACAAATGTGCTTAACAAGTCACATAATACGTTGCATGGACTCACTCTGTGTGCAATAATAGTGTTAAATTAAATTGTTGGGAGAGTATATATGTAAGTGTGGAACTTTCTTTATTTTGATAGTCAATAATAGTGTTTAACATGATTTTTGATTGACTACCTCATCTCTGTACCCCACACATATAATTATCTGTAAGGTCCTTCAGTCGAGCAGTGAATTTCAAACAGAGATTCAACCACAAAGACCAGAAAGGTTTTCCAATGCCTCCGCAAACAAGAGCACCTATTAGTAGATGGGTGAAAAAAGAACCAGACATTGAATATCCCCTTGAGTATGGTGAAATTATTAATTACACTTTAGATTATATAGTAATGAACTCAGTCACTACAAATATGCAGGAGTCCTTCCTAACTCAGTTTCCCGAAAGAAGGAAACCGCTCAGGGATTTCATAAAGAATACACTTTTTGTTTTGAATACAAAGCGTTATGTTTGGGTCAAATTCAAAACAACACATCACTGAGTACCACTCTTTATATTTTCAAGCACGGTGGTGGCAGCATCATGTTATGGGTATGCTTGTCATTGGCAAGGACTAGGGAGTTTCTTAAGATATAAAGAAAGGGAATACAGCTATAAGCACAGGCAAAATCCTAGAGGAAAACCTGGTTCAGTCTGCTTTCCAACAGACATTGGGAGACAAATTCACCTTTCAGCAGGATATAACCTAAAACACAAGGCCAAATACACACTGGAGTTGCTTACCAAGACGACATTGAATGCTCCTGAGTGGCCTACTTACAGTTTTTACTTAAATCGGCTCTAAAATCTATGGCAAGACTTGAAAATGTCTGTCTAGCAATGATCAACAATAAACTTATTTAAAGAACTTGAAGAAATAAAAAAATTATAATGGGTAAGTATTGTACAATCCAGGTGTGCAAAGCTCTTAAAGACTGTCATGGAAATGCTAATTAAAAGGAAGAGAGACTGCAGATTCTTCAAAATAAGAACTTTTATTATAAGATTTGCAAATCTGGAGCTGGTTAACAACCCACGCAACAGTGCATTGTTAAGAGCCCCCCGAACCAGAGTTGGTATGTCTACGTGGCAGTCTAGCAGGTGTGTGAGAGCATGGTGGGAACAAGTGATAACGCCAGTTTTGTTACTCCTTTCTATCTGATACCTAGGTGCTGCTGCTCAAGCCAGCCTCTGTTCTCCTCATATCTTCACACAGCTGTGCCCTTGAAAGACATCAAGAAGTAACAGGATTGACCAAACTGTGGTCACCCTCAAACAGCCCTTTGTCTTTGTCCGTGTGACTAAGTTGAACAGAGGCAAAGTGGGGAAACACCAGCTTCTTCTTATAAGACCTTCAAACAAACAGTGGAAATGTACATGTTTAAGCTTCATATAGCGCATGTGCATAACAGAGTTTGTAATTTTCCACCATAAGACTTACCCAAAAAGATTCACAGCTGTAATCGCCGCCAAAGGTGCTTCTACAAAGTATTGACTCAGGGGTGTGAATACTTTTGTGAATTCGATATATCTATATTTCATTTTTAATAAATGGACAAACATTTATAAAAACACATTTTAAAAACAAATCAAATCAAATGTTATATGTGACATGCGCCTAATACAACAGGTGTATCATGCTTACTTACAAGCCCTTAACCAACAATGCAGTTTTAAGAAAAATAAGTGTTAAGAACGTATTTGCTAAAATAAAGTGAAGTAAAAAAATTAATATATACAAAAATAAAGGCTAAATACAGGGGGTACCGGTACAGAGTCAATGTTCGGGGGAACAGGTTCGTCGAGGTAATTGAGCTAAATTGTACATGTAGGTAGAGGTAAAGTGACTATGCATAGATAATAATAGACTTTGTCATTATGGGGTATTGTGTGTAGATGGGTGAGAATAAATAAATATCTATTTAATCAATTTTGAATTCAGGCTGTAACACAACAAAATCTGGAATAAGTCAAGGGATATGAACACTTTCTGAAGGCACTGTATGCACTGGTACATAAATAAAATAAAGATTATGTTTACATTTCGTAATTCAGTCATTTTTTGTTGTTGTCCCACTTTACCAACCATAGTAGTAGCTAGCTAAAGTAAGACAGCATGGAACAGCTATAGTGGGACACCATTTTGTTTCCGAAGCATGTGACAAATACAATTTGATTTGACACATACACACACATACATATTATGAAGCAGTTTCTACTGAAGTAACACCCAAGCAGTGAGGATAGCATAGTAAGATATTCTACTCTGCAACCTCAGTGTGGATGATCCAAAACCACGGGAAGCATTTTACGCTTGGCTGAACCTGAGGTGAAACATCAACCTTCATTTCGCCACATGCCTTGTTCTGTAGGCTAATGTAGCAGCCCCTTGCTATACAGCTGCTATCATTGAGTGAAGTTGAATGTCCTATAACGTACTGCACAGTGCATTTTAACCCTTGTGTGGTTACTAAAATAAAAATGATACAATTCATAATTTTTTCAACCTAAGACTCATTGGCCTTGGCTCATTTTCTGCGAAGAACATGTAAAATAACACATTTTCATTGAGTGCACACTGTGCACCCCCCACATCTATTTTACATATGTGGTATTCGGGTCCATGGGACCCAAGGGTAATAAAAGTGTGGAAAATGTTGTGTGTAGGTGAAAACAAGTAAAAATGAAACATAAAGGTTTGCTGTGTGCCCTTCACTCTTTGTCTTCCTCCTCACTGGGCCTGCTGTTTCAACATAGCACCAAGAACCTGTCTGTCTCCCTGTCTCCCGCTTTTCACGCACACTTTACTCTTCGTAGTGTGTGAAATTACACCATGTCTTGCAGGAATCTGCACAATGTTATTACAATACATTATTTCGATACATTGTAAAAAAATCTGTATTTTCCCACACTCTACCCCAACCAGTTGCAAATTGGGGGAGGGACACTACAAATAAATAGCTTTGCATGTATGGCTCCTTACCACAAACAATCAGTATGGCAAAAATAATCTTTTCTCAGAGGGCCTTAGAAAATTATTTTGCAGAGAGAGAAGCTAGTGTGGAATGACCGTCTTCCACTTTGGAAGATGAAGAATTTTCCGAATATGAGGATCATGTCTCTGTCAATTCCGAGTCTGACAGTGAGTTGGAAGAAGAGGATGAGATTGACCCTCAGCCAGCCCCAGGACAGCAAGCAGCTCATCAGCAGCCTGCAGGAGGAGAAATATACATTTCCAAGGAATGAGCCACCCCACATGGCTGCTAATGTGATAAGGATGCAACCAGGGCCGACGAGAATGGCAGTTACTCATGTGCAGGACATAAAGTCTTCTTTTGAACTGTTCATCCCAGACACCATCCACAAAATCATTCTGGACTGCATTAATTTGGATGGAAGGTGTGTTTTTGGAGAGAGATGGAAGGAGATGGACCAAACTCGTTTACATGCATACTTTGGGGTTCTTATCCTTGCTGAGGTTTTCAGATCCAATGGGGAATCCACAGATTCCCTGTGGGATGCAGAAACTGGCAGAGAACTTTTTCGTGCAACAATGTCTCTCAAAAAATGCCACATTATTTCAAGGATTATCCGCTACGATAACCGAGACACCAGACCAGCTCGGCGGCAGAGAGACAAGCCAGCTGCAATCAAGTCAGTGTGGGACAAGTGGGTGGACCGCCTTCCCCTGTTTTACAACCCTGGGCCCAACGTTACTGTTGATGACCAGCTTATGCCATTTAGGGGCTGCTGCCCCTTCAAGCAGTACATAGCGTCTATACCCGCAAAATATGGAATCAAGATCTTGGCTGCCTGTGATGCTGCTTCATCATATTCGTGGAACTTGCAAGTATATACAGGGAAGCCAGATGGAGGAGCCCCTGAGAAGAATCAAGGGATGCAGGTTGTCCTGGACGTGGCACAGGGACTCTGTCCCCAAAACATCACATACATAAAATTTTTTACTTCACACAAGCTGGGACAGGAGCTCCTCAAGAGGAAGCTGACGATGGCAGGAAGAGTACAAAAAAACAAGCCAGAGCTCCCACCTCAGATGTTGAATACACGCAACAGGCTTATCAAGTTTGTGTTCACGGGCTGACATGTCCCTAGTGTCCTACGTGCCAAAGAAATACAAACGTGATATTCATGAGTACACTGCATAGGGACGGGAGAATCTGTGGCCAGGAACATAAAAAAACTGAAATCATAATGGATTACAATGCCACAAAAGGAGGGGTGGACAATTTAAACAAGCTGGTGACTGGCTACAGCTGCAAAATAAGAACCCTACGCTGGACACCTGTTTTATTCTTCAACATCTTGGACATCTCGGCGTACAACCCATTTGTCATCTGGATGGTGTTGAACTCCAGAGGAGATGGCTCTTTCTCGAGGAGCTGAGCAAGGCATTGGTAAGACCTCAAATCCAGAGGAGGCAACATATCCCAAGGACCCCAGCTTCTGCAGCCATCGTGAGGAGGATTCAGGAGGAGGATTGTCACTGGTGTAGAGAGGAGTAGGCAGGAGGCAGTCGCAGGTTTAGAACTACTGAATTCAAAACCTGTGCTCAAAATATATCTTCATAAACAAAAGGCACAGGGTGAACCCAAAGTGCAAAATATAACATATTCAGGAAATAGTAGAGATTCCTCTCAGGAAAACAAGTAACATTTGCAATAACCGACAAAGACAAATGGCAGAGGGAGTATATATACAGTGATAGAGTGGGGATTGGAACCAGGTGTGTGTAATGATGACAAGACAAATCCGGGGTTGATGAGTGGACATCCCGCACCGGGAACCCAGCAGCGCTCTTTGGGACTGTTCCCCTCCCAGTCGACCAGGTAATGGAGAAGCCCCCCACAATGTGGTGAGTCCACCAAACGGAGTACCCCCGGGGACCCCTCGACATCCAAGGGAGGGGAGGTGCGTTGTGGGGTCCAGCACTAGCCAAGGGACCAGCTGACACCGGCCTGAGGAGAGATACATGAAATGAGGGTGAGATACGGTAATTGACGGGGAGCTGTAATCTGTACGTCACCTCATTGACTCTCCTCTGGACTTTGAATGGCCCCACAAATCGTGGGCTCAGCTTCCCGCAGGGCATGCGGAGGGGCATGTCCTTCGTAGAAAGCCAGACCCTGTCACCAGAGGTGAAAGACCAGGGCCACACTGCGTTGAGGATCGGCCTGCGCCTTCTGCTGGAGGGCGACGCGCTGGAGACGGGTGTGCGCAGAGTTCCATACCTTCCATACCAATCGTCCACCGAAGGAGCCTCGATCTGACTCCAGTGCAAGCCCACTCCCCCGGCCGGTCCTGACAGTAACTACGAAGGTACCTACCCAGTTCCTGATTTACCCTTTCCACCTGCCCATTAAATTGGGGACGGTACCCAGAGTTGAGGCTGACTGTGACCCCCAGTCGTTCCATGAAGGCCTTCCAGACACGGGAGGTGAACTGAGGACCACGGTCAGACACGATGTCCTCCGGGATCCCGTAGTGCCGGAAGACGTGAGAGATGAGAGCCTCTGCGTTCTGCAGGGCTATAGAGAGACCAGGAATCAAACGACAGGCTTTGGAAAACCGGTCCACAACAACCAGGATGGTGGTGTGCCCCTCCGAGGGGGAAGGTCTGTGACAAAGTCCACGGAGAGATGGGACCAGGGTCATTGTGTAACCGGTGGAGTTTGCCATAGGGGAGGTGTCTAGGTGTCTTGCTCTGTGCGCAGGTGGAGCAGGAAGAGACATAAACCCGGATGTCACGGGCTAAGGTGGGACACCAGTACTTGGCGGAGAGACAGTCGATAATACGGGCTATACCCGGGTGCCCCGACACAGGTGCTGTGTGTGCCTAGGCGAGGAGTCGGTCCCGCACATCAGAGGGCACATAGATACGCCCCTCTGGACAGTGGGCAGGTGAGGGCTCCTGTGGCAGGGCTCGACGGATTTCCGTGTCCACATTCTACTCAACAGGAGCCACAATGCGGGACAGGGGAATAATGGGTGTCACTTCCTCCCTCCGATCCTCTGTGTCATGCACCAGAGACAATGCATTGGCCTTAACGTTATTTGATCCCAGCCGGTAGGAGAGGGTAAAGTCAAACCTGATGAAGAACAGGGCCCACCTGGCCTGACGCGGGTTCAGCCTCTTCGCTGTTCGAATGTACTCCAAGTTCCTGTGGTCCGTCCAGACAGGGAGTGGGTGTTTAGCACCCCCCAGCCAGTGCCGCCATGCTTTCAGCGCCTTCTTGACAGCCAACAACTCACAATCCCCAACATCGTAATTTTGCTCTGCGGGAGACAGCTTCCGTCAGTAGAAGGCGCATGGACAGAATTTAGGCAGCGATCCAGTGCTTTGGGAGAGAACAGCACCTACTCCAACCTCGGAGGCATCCACCTAAACGATGAAGGGCAGAGACGGGTCAGGGTGAGCAGGAAACGGGTGCGTTAGTAAAATGTTCCTTGAGTGCACGAAAGGCTTTGTTTGTCTCCTCAATCCAGCGCAGCTGTTGAGGACCTCCCTTCACTCCTAGAATTCCTTACAATCAAATGCCGTCCTCATTATCTACCAAGAGAATTCTCTTTGATTATAATCACAGTCGCGTATATCCCCCCCTCAAGCTGACACATCGACGGCCCTAAAATAACTTCATTGGACTCTATGTAAACTGGAAACCACATATCCTGAGGCTACATTTATTGTTGCTGGAGATTTTAACAAAGCGAATCTGAAAACAAGGCTCACCCCCTTTATCAGCATATCGAATGAGGGACCCGGGCCGGGAAAATCCTGGATCATTGTTATTCTAACTTCCGCGATGCAAACAAAGCCATTCCCCGCCCCCCTTTCGGCAAATCTGACCACAACTCTATTTTGTTGCTCCCAGCCTATAGACAGAAACTAAAAAAAGGAAACGCCCGTGCTCAGGTCTGTTCAACGCTGGTCCGACCAATCTGATTCCATGCTTAAGATTGCTTCAATCACGTGGACTTGGATATGTTCCGCATAGCGTCTGACAATAACATTGATGAATATGCTGATCTGGTGAGCGGTTTACCCACAGCGACTATTAAAACCTTCCCCAACCAGAAACCGTGAATTGATGGCAGCATTCACGCAAAACTGAAAGCACGAACCACTGCTTTTAATCAGGGTAAGGCGACTGGAAACATGACTGAATACAAACAGTGTAGCTATACCCTCGCAAGGCTGCCGGCCCAGATGGCATCCCTGGCCGCGTCCTCAGAGCATGCGCAGACCAGCTGGCTGGTGTGTTTACGGACATATTCAATCAATCCGTATCCCAGTCTGCTGTTCCCACATGCTTAAAGAGGGCCACCATTGTTCCTGTTCCCAAGAAAGCTAAGGTAACTGAGCTAAATGACTATCGCCCCGTAGAACTCACTTCCATCTTCATGAAGTGCTTTGAGAGACTAGTCAAGGATCATATCACCTCCATCCTACCTGACACCCTAGACCCACTCCAATTTGCTTACCGTCCCAATAGGTCCACAGACGACGCAATCGCAATCACACTGCACACTGCCCTAACCTATCTGGACAAGAGGAAAACCTATGTGAGAATGCTGTTCATCAACTACAGCTCAACATTTAACACCATAGTACCCTCCAAACTGGTCATTAAGCTTGAGACCCTAGGTCTCCACCCCGCCCTGTGCAACTTGGTCCTGGACTTCCTGACAGGCCGCCCCCAGGTGGTGAGGGTAGGAAACAACATCTCCACCCCACCTATCCTCAACACTGGGCACAAGGGTGCGTTCTCGCCCTCTCCTGTACTCCCTGTTCACCCATGACTGCGTTGCCAAGCACTCCTTCAACTCAATCATCAAGTTTGCTGACAACACTACAGTGGTAGGCTTGATTACCAACAACAACGAGATGGCCTACAGGGAGGAGGTGAGGGCCCTCGGAGTGTGATGTCAGGAAAATAACCTCTCACTCAACGTCAACAAAACTAAGGAGATGATCGTAGACTTCAGGAAACAGCAGAGGGAGCACCCCCCTATCCACATCGACGGGACAGTAGTGGAGAAGGTGGAAAGTTTTAAGTTCCTCGGCGTACACATCACAGACAAACTGAAATGGTCCACCCACACAGACAGCGTGGTGAAGAAGGTGCACCAGCGCCTCTTCAACCTCAGGAGCCTGAATAAATTTGGCTTGTCACCAAAAACACTCACAAACTTCTACAGATGCACAATCGAGAGCATCCTGTTGGGCTGCATCACCGCCTGGTACAGCAACTGCTCCACCCACAACCGTAAGGCTCTCCAGAGGGTAGTGAGGTCCGCACGACGCATCACCGGGGGTAAACTACCTGCCCTCCAGGACACATACACCACCCGATGTCACAGGAAGGCCAAAAAGATCATCAAGGACAACAACCACCCGAGCCACTGCCTGTTCACCCCGCTATCCTCCAGAAGGCGAAGTCAGTATAGGTGCATCAAAGCTTGGACCGAGAGACTGAAAAACAGCTTCTATCTCAAGGCCATCAGACTGTTAAACAGCCATCACTAACACTGAGTGGCTGCTGCCAACATACTGACTCAAATCTCTTGCCACTTTAAATAATAGAAAATTGGATGTATTAAATATATCACTAGCCACTTTAAACAATGCCACTTTATATAATGCTTACATATCCTACATTACTCATCTCATATGTATATACTGTACTCTATACCATCTACTGCATCTTGCCTATGCCGTTCGGCCATCGCTCATCCATATATTTATATGTACATACTCGTATTCATTCCTTTACACTTGTGTGTATAAGGTAGTTGTGAAATTGTTAGATTACTTGTTAGATACTACTGCATGGTCGGAACTAGAAGCACAAGCATTTCGCTACACTCGCATTAATGTGATTTGATTTGAGGAGGGAGGTGAGAGGGGCTACCACTGTGCTGAAACCCCTAATGAAGCATGTGAAATAGTTTGCAAAGCCAAGGAAGCGCTGCACCGCCTTGATCTTGGATGGAACAGGCCACGACTGTACTGCACTGACCCTTTTCTCTTCCATCTCCACCCTCGCGGTGGATATCCGATAGCCCAGGAAGGAGACCGCCTGCTGAAAGAAAAGGTACTTCTCTGCCTTGGCGTACAGGTGATGTCCTATCAGCCCCTCCAAAACGGACCTGACATGAGAGACATGTTGCTCGCGTGTAGTGGAGTACACCAAGATGTCATCTATCTACACCACTACACAGCGACCCAACATGTCTCCAAACACCTTGTTAATGAATGATTGAAACACCGAAGGTGAATTTGTCAGGCCGTAGGGCATTACCCTGTATTCGTAGTGCCCGGTGCTGGTTCTGAAGGTGGTCTTCCATTCATCCCCCTCTCTGACGTACACCAGGTTGTAGGCACTGCGTAAATCCAATTTAGGAAAGTACTTAGCACCGTGCATCTTTTCGATTACAGTGGGTATGAGAGGCAGGGGGAAAATGTAACAGTAGCCGTATTCAAATAGCAGTGGCTATTGGAAGAATCTCAAATATAAAATATATTTTGATTTGTTTAACACTTTTTTGGTTACTTCATGATTCCATATGTGTTATTTCATAGTTTTGATGTCTTCACTATTATTCTACAATGTAGAAAACAGTAAAAATAAAGAAAAACCCTTGTAGTTTTTTTATTAAAAAAAACGAATAGAGCTTTTATTGATAAATGTGAACATGCAGAGGTAAATGGCAAATATTAACCACGTAAGCTGCTTGTAATTGATATGTCGACAACTAAGTATTAAGTATTAAGTATTTTTACGTAAATTGATAATGCTGTATTTTTTTTTTAAACTCAATGTTTTGGGTCCATCAGACCCACAAACATTGGGTGAATAACAAAAACATGAACACCACACACGGATTAAGCACATTTCTTTGTATAACAAAGGCTTGTCATACAGCAACAGTACTCATTATGTTTCTTTGCAATAAACCGAGATTTATAGCTGGCCATGTTGCAAACCTCTCTAGCTGTTCAATGGATTTCAAATAATGTCCATTTGTTTGGAGGTTCTGCACCAAAGTGCCACGCCACTGAAGGACAAACATACTGTACATTCAGCACATTTATGGAATTTACATCCAAATAAATGTATTAAAGGTTTTAGGAACTTTGGAAATGCGCTTGAGAGAGATGGTCATCTTCTAATACTGTATCGATGGATAGCTAGCTAGCTTCTTAATTAAGCTTTTAATTAAAATACTGGCTTGATATCATATGATGTGGAACGGCAAGAATATTAAGCTCTGTTCAAGTATAAATCCATGGAATCAAACAATTATTATTCTCTCCCCGAGGAGAGAAAATAATTATCAGCTAGAATGTTTTTCACTCAGACTACCAATTCCGTGTAATTGCAAGCAAAATCAATGTGTATATATATATATTTCCTAGAGTGACCCCAACATTAGAAAAAGTGAAACATCGCCTATGTTCATATTTCCATGAAAGCTGTACACCACCAGGGTACAAAGATTGTCTTATAAAATCATTTTCACACCACAATAACCACAAACACACACGCACACACACACACACTAATGGGGAATGCAGTCAGAGGCTATAAAGGTGCTGCAGATGACAATTCCCCCCAGTTCTCTCTTTGCTGAAGCCTTGAGTGTACGTTTCAGTGCCCAACAGGTCGTAGATCAGATTTTTTCAGATGTCCAGGAGGAACAAGAAAACAATGATTTAGAAGAGGAGGAGGTATCTGAAGATGGGGAAGAATACAACCCAGAGCACGATGCATCATCTTCAGATGCAGAAGAAATCCCCAAGCTGAAAGAGAGACATTTTTGTCAAAGAACAGCAAAATAATATGGTCCTTGTCACCATATGACAACCAGGGCAGGATGGCAGCACAAAATGTTATTAGGATGACCCCAGGGCCCACAAGACATGCAACTGCCCATGCACAGGACATCGCCTCAACATTCTACATGTTCATCACACCAGCAAACGAAAAATCATCCTGGAGATGACAAATTTGGAGGGTTTCCGTAAATGCCCATGGTTTTGGAATGATATCTTTGACGAGCAGGTGTCCACATACTTTTGGTCATGTAGATTTACTCAGGTGACTAGAAAGGGAAAAATGAAATGTAGCACTTGAGAGTGGCTATTGTTTTCATAATACTTGTTTTTGTGTAATTGTGTAGATAGGAATGAAGGTCATTCACTTTTTATTTGTTTCTGGCACGGTCGTGTGGACAGAGAACCAGAGCTCTGAGCAGGACCAGTGGGTTGTGAGAGCAGTTCCCACATAGGTAGATTGCTACATGGGCAACATATAGTAAGGCAGAGGGGCGCTGTTTCACTTGCTAGTTTCAGCAGAGAGGAAGAGGCTAAGCGAGAGGACTCCCTCTCGCCAAAATCTGTCCTGAATAAGCCCAATGCGTTTCTATGGGCATAATATGCAGACCTAAGCTTGTCACACAGATAGAACAATGAGAGAGATATTTCACTGGATGTATAAATATGAAGCATCCACTTGGCGTTTCCACTCACTACCAAATATGGTAGCGAGAGGAAGCCCACTGGCGTGCAATGGGAGAAGATGCACTGACGAATTGAGTTATGGCACTCGCGAACGTCACAGAGTAGTCGTTCCCTAACGGACATATGCAGATGCATGCTAGAACACGCCAATAGGATATCGCTAGCGCGTGCTTGGCTCTGCCAACCTCCTTGCTTCTTCTGCCCACCATGACTCATTTGTTCCCATTGGAAACGACAGGCCATGGTTTATCCTGGTTTAGTTATAAATCTTTGCTTGTCACCCGCATTCCCACCTTTGGGACAATGACTAACATTGTTAGGGCGGAGACATGAGCATCTCCTCATATGGATCTCTGGTTTCAGCCACTTGTGAATTTGAAAGGAAAGTTGGCGGGTGCACAGAGCACTGTTCGGATACTGGCTTCCCCTAAAGTAAATGGATTAAAAAAATTATATAATCACTCCTGACTAAATAAAATCATAAAAAATATTTTACCAGAGAGCTTGCCACAGAGGGTCGTAAGCTTTTTTTAAACAGATAGCTGTGGATTGTTTGAAAATCACGTGTGCATATATGCTTATTTGGGAAGCAAGCAATTTGGGCAGCGAGTGTGGAAATAGGCCTAGCGGATTATTGAGTGGTGGCTGTCAGTGAAAAGCATCTCAAATGTGTGAAAACGATGGGAGTATAATTTCAAATGTTGAGACAAGAAGAAGGGGAGGGGTGTGTGGTGAAGATATGGGCGTCTCTCTCCAGAATGCATGCACTCAACTATCCAGCTCCGCTAATTCGTTCACATTCATTGTTTCATTGTGTGAATTGTTTTCCCTTTGATTGTTTATTTTTGATCAGTTCCCCATTACATATGTAACCAGTAGGCCTAGTAAATGTACAGTTAATCCCCGTCATTTGGTTACATTTATTTCTCTTAATGCATGTATTACAGTCCTTTACCGTTCTCATTGGAAACATTGTTTGCAGAGTTCAAAACCTGCTACACTTGTGAGAAACAAGTGTTGGTTCACTTCATAACCATCATTTAGGATGATGTGTTCCATGTGAGCATTGAGCATGTGTGTGGTTTCTCTGCGCTCACGCCAACCTGGTGAGTTGATACAATGTTGAGCTTCACTAGCGATAGCTCAAGACAGATGAAAAGGGTGGCAGACTGGCGGAGTAGAGAGATTAATATGCTTAAAAGAACCTGCATTTTCATCAGGATATTTTCTACTGTTTTTATTTGCCTGCTTTAGGCATATGTATTTTACTTAGTTGACGGCAGAAGTTATAGGCCTACTGATGCATTGCCCTATAGCCTTAGGCCAGGGTTTCCCAAACTTGGTCCTTGGAACCCCAAGGCTGCACATTTTGGTTTTTGCCCTAGGATTACACAGCGGATTCAAATAATCAACTAATCATCAAACTTTGATCATTTGAATCAGCTATGTAGTGTTAGGGCAAAAAACAAATGTGCACCCCTTGGGGTCCCGAGAAACGTGTTTGGGAAACGCTGGTCTAGGCTATCTCATGCACTAATTTATTTTACCGCCAATGGATCACGGTGTGTTAATGTGTCCATATGGCAAAGGCTGGTGCTCTTGAATTCGTTTAATTTTACATTTTATATTTTCATCATTTATATTTCTATGATTAACCATGTGACAATACATTTGAGAAACAAAAAAGTTATTATTGAAATGAAACTACACATATAAAATAATCACAACTAGCACACAGGCAGAAATGGTAGGACAAATTATAAGCTTCCCCAAATTGAAACTCACGAGCTGCCTATGGTCTTTATTATAACACCCATTAATATGATTCTTGCACATGCAAGCGTGTGCACACAAGAGGTCCTGTGAAAGAAACGGGCCGGCCTATAGAAATCAAATACACGTCTAACTGATTTGTTTTGGCGCCGGCCCGGTCTCTTACACGTCCACTACTGGGACTGATCTTGCAACCTCTGTCTCCCAAACACATAATGACTGATAATGACTTTGGCCAGCTTCGCCACTGAAAACCCATCGGTTACACGTGTTATGCCTTACATTATACCATCCAAACAGCGTGTTCGTAGGTCAAAGTAATTATTTTAGGTGAGTCATTGATAGGGATGCTTTCTAAAGGCTATACATGGGGTTTTGGCTGGGGTTGTGAGACCTCTCTCTCTCTCAGCTGAAAAGTCCCCACAGAGCAGGGCTATACCTCGGCCTCCTCAGTGACCTTATCAACTCACTCATATTATTCTTTCTTATGAGTTTAGCTGTCATCAGCCCCAAAACACTCTTTCTCTCCAACAGAACAGAGACTATCAGGAATGAAGAGATACATGGCAGGGAGTGGGGACTGTCTGCACAGGAGCAGTGCAGAGAGGGAGAGAGGAAGATCGAGGGACTACAGCCATGTCTGAGATATACAGCAGCATTTTGAATGATTTCTCAGCCAACTATTTTGACACTGCATCCTGAATGTGAAATGGTTTATGAATTATGCATTCGTTCTTACAACTCCATTAGGCTTTATATATTCAACTTTAAGCAAGACACCATGAAATTATGCAGTTTAATGTAGCTTTAAAGGAGCATTTATCATGTTCAGATCATGGTGCTATGGGCTTTTTATTTCCAGGTAGGGATTTTTAGCAGTGAGAAAACACTCTAGGGACTCAGAAATGGATTCGAGCTAAATGGATCCACAAAAGGTCACAGAATTTAAAGTTGTCACAATAATCCTTTTGAAGATGGTAATTGTGGGGTGCGAGTGTTATCAGTTTTGTACGATTATACACTCTTTGACATGCGGCAGAAAATAAAAATGTAGACACACACAGACACAACAGCTCAGGTGCCATTATATATTTGAGTCATACCAGCATAGAAAGATGTATCTTGTTGTGGCATCTTTGGCATCTTTCTGTCCTGCAGAAGTCAGCACTTTCTTTTTTAAAGACGAATAAATGGTATAGCCTCGTACATTTTCACTGCTATTATAGTTTATCAAATTGTCAATTTTAGAGGTAATTTACAACTGATTAAGAAAAGGATATGCTGTATACTGTATATTCATTGATATGAGAAATGATGCATCCATTTCGTAGACAAACATTCATCTCTAAACTTCGGCTATTCACAGTCAGTATTCAATAGCAAACCCATCCACAAACCCACACTAGCGGTATTTCCCCAGGTCTCCCTGGAAAACAGGACAATTGTTACTGAGTGGACTATCCTGGCTAAACAAATGAAATAAATTGATCGCTATATGATATAATGATATATGATTTAATCAGTTCATGGTGCTCTTATTGATTTTATGATAAGCTGAGTGGAGTCAAAAACCACAATGACAAACCGCTAATAACTCTGGGTAATTAGAGACAATTAGGCGCCCCCATGCAGCTCCTGATCCTGTTGGACAGTGATACATTAATCACCATTAGTCTTCACACACACACACACACACACACACACACACACACACACACACACACACACACACACACACACACACACACACACACACACACACACACACACACACACACACACACACACACACACACACACACACACACACACACACACACACACACACACACACACACACAGACACAAACACACCTTCCCTAGCCTCTGTGGCCCCGCGCCTGTATCAATCCCTCACCTCTCATATAACTATGTAATAGCACGCAACACTGGAGCGTCATGAAGAATATCATATCACGCAGAGCGTTATACAGTGTCAGAGCTTCCGAATGTTACCAAGTAGGCCATAGACTGCCAAAAACTAGCTGTCATAAACTCAAAGAATGATCCCGCTAGTTACAAAAGCCTGAAGGTTGGTTGCGTCTAAAAATATGTGCTTTATGATGACTTATTTTTAGAAGCATAAATATGTGTGAAAAATTGCACAATTCATTAACCAATTTTTAAACCTAATCCCACTTGCACTCTGTGAGGCTGAAGAAGTGGTTTTATAGTTTAATGGACTGTTTTTCTAGTTTGTCTTATTTATCTAACGCCCATGTTTCTATCCCAGATGATATACCTTGGTATATCTTATTATAGTACTATTTTTCTCTATACATAGCCCCATGACTCAACTATCCTGCTGAGCCTGTATTGGGGGCAACAGAATCAGAAAAGACTGCAGCCTTGCGCCTCGTACACACTCAGGTTGTACAACTGATATACAACACATTTGACACAAACAAACAGATATTTTTGTGATACAACAGAGAGTTTGTCTGCAGAAAAATGGTTACGCACCCATTGCGCGGTGTCTCGATCAACCATTATGTAAAAACATTTGTGCAGACATACTCTCTGCTGTACTGAAACAGTTGTCAAATGTGTTGTACTTTAGTTGTACAAACTGAGTGTGTGTGTGTGTGGGGGTGAGATGCGCACAACAAGCAGGAAAGAGGTGGCAAGGTATAAGTAAAGCAGCAAACAAAGGAACTCAGACAGTCTTCTTGTCACACTAGCCCTCTCAAGTGATCGTTGGCAGTTGGCAATAACGCAAGTAGTGGAGAAAAATCTATTTGCTTGTGTTGCAGAAATTCTCAACTCTCTCCAAGCAGCAATTCAAGACTGAGGAGGGGAAATACAAAAGATGAGACCAACAATGCAAGGCTGCTATAGATTAAACCATCTATCCCGTCTTTTGGTCATTTCTTGTAGTTAAATGGATATATTTCTCGAGGGATATACGAGAGATCACCATGATATTACAACAGCAAGCAAATGTTGTTCCGGGTGGGGAAAGTTGCATTCTGTGCATGGTTCTCCGCATTGTTTTGCTCTGTATTTACAAATCAGTAATCGCATAATGCAGTTGACAGTACGTTAACAGGGATTTTAAACAGTGGTGGAAAAAGTATCCAATTGTGATACTTGAGTAACTTTCTATTTTAAGGTATCTATACTTTTAATTAAGTAAAAGTAAAAGTCACCCAGTAAAATATTACTTGAGCAAAAGTCAAAGTATTTAGTTCTAAATATACTTAAGTATCAAAAGTAAATGTAATTGCTAAAATATACTTAAGTATCAAAAGTAAAAGTTTCAATATTCCTTATATTAAGCAAAGCAGACGGCACCATTTTCTTGTTTTTAAAATGTACGGATAGCCAAGGGCACACTCCAACACTCAGACATCATTTACAAACAATGCATGTGTCTAGTGAGTCGGCCAGATCAGAGGCAGTAGGGACGACAACGTGTTCTCTTGGTAAGTGCATGAATTGGACCATTTTCCTGTCCTGCTAAGCATTCAAAATGTAACGACTACTTTTGGGTGTCAGGGAAAATGTCTGGAGTAAAAAGTACATTATTTTCTTTAGGAATGTAGTGAAGTAAAAGTAAAAGTTAAGTACTGATACCCCAAAAAACTACTTAAGTAGAACTTTACTTAAGTACTTTAAACCACTGCTTTTACACTAGGAAGCGGCATCAAACGATGAAACATAAGAAGCCATTCACTTTCAATGGAAGGAAAGCGAGAGAAGCGGAGTGGGCGGGGGACCATTGAGAGATGTAAGCATGGGTGAAGGAGCTGAACAGGGAGGGACTAAAGTTGGGGTAAGCTGAACTTTATTAAAATATAGCGATGCGAGTGACCAATTGAAGATCACCACTGGATTGGTTGACAATGGCTGTTGATAAGTAGTACTACCTACATTGCTTGAAGCACTACCTCCATTACCTGGCTATGTGAGGTTGTTTATTGTGTCCAAAACTGTTTGTTCGCAATAAAAAAATAAAAAAATATTTTAAACAGAGGTTGTTATTTTATGTGTATAACATTAGCAAGCAGGCAACTTGTTCAAACCTGGTAGCTAGATGGCTAGCAGAGGAAAAAAACCTCTCAAATTGCAATGATTACATGTCGACATTTAGGCTATGGTTTATGCCAGCCAGGTAGCTAGCTAAACTAGCCAGTATACTTTATGATAACCTTGCTCAGCTCAGCAACTCATGTTTGGAACCAGCATTGGGTAAAGAAATATTTGTGTGTTGATGTAGCGACCAAACCAGCTTATTCATTGAAAATGAGTGTTGTCTTTGCTTGCTAACGTTACATGACTGACATCTGCATTCATCCATGTGTACTGGCAAGACAGCCAATGCAATGGCTGAGACATCGATATCCACAGTAACTAGCTATCTACCACCCACTGGCTGGAAGCTTGTGGTCATTCTGTGGTCAAACGAGATAGCTGAAAAATAACAAGAATATAACTGGAACTCTAGCTTGCTAACCAGCTAGTTAGATAGATAGGTAGTTGGGGGCTACAGATGGGCTAGCTAACATTAACTAGCTAGCTACTGTTTTTTCAAACATGCATGCTGCACAGTGCCGGTGAGTGAAGTTGAAAGTGAAAATACGGTGAGATAATTGTCGCTATTTTCATACATGGAACAAATGAGCTATATATCCAACACTGCAATTCGAGCTAGCTGTCTGACTATATATTTAGAAAAAAATGCTAACAAATACATGGCTCTGGCTAGCATAGAGCCAGCCCCACAGTGGATGCTCTGTAATAGCCATAAAAAAACACCATCTTTTTTTTCAGAACCACTTCAAACAAGGTCTGTGTTTCATACAGGCTTTCCTTGGTGTGATATTTTGATAACTGTAAATCTTTATTGGACAAAGTGACTTTTATCAATATGCCCGGCTATATTTACTCTCAGATTCGAAAAAGCTTATTGGCATCAAAGTCGACATCATGCAAGACTACAAATCCCTGCAAACTTCTGCACATCATCTCTAGCTGACACCTTTGCTGTCAGATAGCTAGCAACTAGATAAGTTGAACATTTTCATTTACTGTTCCATACTTTAACTAATGTTTGTTGTTATGCATTTGGTCTTGCATCTTGTACAGAATACTATCCTAGTAGCAGTCAGATATTGACAATGTTCCATGAATATTAGGCAAGTTTTTTACAAAGAAGCAAATTAGCTACCAACCTACCCATCTACCTACCTAGATAACATTAGCAACATACCCTTATTATACCAGATCCTTTTCTCTTTCAGCTGGTGGACGTCTTAATTTCATCTCTTATCATTTCTGCCATCTAAATGAACGAGGTGAAATCTATTTCAGTTCATGGTGTCAGAATGCACTGCTCCACTAAAACAATTTAGAACTAACTTGTTGACATGTTCTGTTGGAGATTGAAAGCCAGATTAACTCATTGCAGAATGTATCCATAATCATGAATGAATAAGCATATTTGTTTGACAAGAATGCGCCTTGTCACCCATCAATCACATAAAAAATAGTAAACAATGCATACAGTTAGGGAAAAAAGTATTTGATCCCTGCTGATTTTGCACGTTTGCCCACTGAAAAAGAAATGATCAGTCTATAATTTTAATGGTAGGTTTATTTGAACAGTGAGAGACAGAATAACAACAAAAAAATCCAGAAAAACGCACGTGAAAAATGTTATAAATGGAATTGCATTTTAATGAGGGAAATAAGTGTTTGACCCCTCTGCAAAACATGACTTAGTACTTGGTGGCAAAACCCTTGTTGGCAATCACAGAGGTCAGACATTTCTTGTAGTTGGCCACCAGGTTTGCACACATCTCAGGAGGGATTTTGTCCCACTCCTCTTTGCAGACCTTCTCCAAGTCATTAAGGTTTCGAGGCTGACGTTTGGCAACTCGAACTTTCAGCTCCCTCCACAGATTTTCTATGGGATTAAGGTCTGGAGACTGGCTAGGCCACTCCAGGACCTTAATGTGCTTCTTATTGAGCCACTCCTTTGTTGCCTTGGGCGTGTGTTTTGGGTCATTGTCATGCTGGAATACCCATCCACGACCCATTTTCAATGCCCTGGCTGAGGGAAGGAGGTTCTCACCCAAGATTTGTCCCCTTAGCAGAAAAACACCCCCAAAGCATAATGTTTCCACCTCCATGTTTGACGGTGGGGATGGTGTTCTTGGGATCATAGGCAGCATTCCTCCTCCTCCAAACACGGCGAGTTGTTGATGCCAAAGAGCTCCATTTTGTTCTCATCTGACCACAACACTTTCACCCAGTTGTCCTCTGAATCATTCAGATGTTCATTGGCAAACTTCAGACGGGCATGTATATGTGCTTTCTTGAGCAGGGGGACCTTGCGGGCGCTACAGGATTTCAGTCCTTCACGGCATAGTGTGTTACCAATTGTTTTCTTGGTGACTATGGTCCCAGCTGCCTTGAGATCATTGACAAGATCCTCCCGTGTAGTTCTGGGCTGATTCCTCACCATTCTCATGATCATTGAAACTCCACGAGGTGAGATCTTGCATGGAGCCCCAGGCCAAGGGAGATTGACAGTTCTTTTGTGTTTCTTCCATTTGCGAATAATCGCACCAACTGTTGTCACCTTCTCACCAAGCTGCTTGGCGATGGTCTTGTTGCCCATTCCAGCCTTGTGTAGGTCTACAATCTTGTCCCTGACATCCTTGGAGAGCTCTTTGGTCTTGGCCATGGTGGAGAGTTTGGAATCTGATTGATTGATTGCTTCTGTGGACAGGTGTCTTTTATACAGGTAACAAGCTGAGATTAGGAGCAAACGTACAAAATCAGCAGGGGATCAAATACTTTTTTCCCTCACTGTACATATACCTTTTATACATAACATAACACATCTGACTTAAAGTAAAGATGAAATGATTTAATTATCAATTCCACAAACCTGGGATATTGAAGAGCAACGTATTAACTATTTTTATTAACCAAGACCACACAGATTCTTCTGCTTTTCCATTTTAGGAATTTGACCAGCACAAATAACACAATGTAAAACAACATATTGGGATATTTGGTGGGTGAGTTAGAAATGGAGAAACAACTGGATGCGATGGGTAGGTTTAATATAAAATACTATGTAAACTACAGCAGAATGAGAAACACACTTAATAGAATCAAAACAAGGAAGCCATGCCTAAACGCAATATATCAATACCCTTCTTGTCAATTTAACAGGTCCATGTTGCTGCTGTCAATTGTGAGCAGCACATTTACCACTGCATTCAGACAGAACCCCAGAATAAGTTGGAGGAAATTATTACACAGGTGAAAACAGTACATAACAGTAGCAAAAACAGTACACAACAACACTTTTAACTTGTTATTGAGTCTAAATGTTATCAAATCATAAGAACAAGTGAAGGAAGCAGCATAGGGAAAATGGGTGACGGTAGGGTGGGTTTATTATAGTTCCAAAGTGTCTGTGGTTGAGGGACCATAGGGCATGACAGGCATAGTGTGGAATAAGGGGTAGCTAGATGGATGGTTGGCCATGGAATAAAAATAAAATGGGGTGCTTCTGCACCTTTTTTAGATCGTTGTCACAAATATGTGCCCTATGTCCAGTCATACATGAGGTCTCAGCGTGTGTCCCTCAACGTCATTCCTGCTTGCTCTCAAAGTACTGCTTGAATGTCTTGAATGGATCTGCACTTATAAAGGTCAAGTACAAAATGGAGGAAGTTAACTATTTGTGGCTTAGATTGAATTCAAAGTTGACAAAAATAACTAAGCAATGCCATGCAACAAAATACTACACGTATGAAAGACTGTACCACACAGGCCAGGGCCCGGATTCATCGTCAGAACCTTCATAGGAGCATTGTTAAATCTTTGAGCTGTTTCCCAAAACCATCATTACTAAAGATTCACTTGAAAAGGCTTGTTTTTTTGCCTCAGACCACTCGTAGAACAGCTAAGTGTGTCGTTAGATGCTTTTTTTGCCCTTCCGTGTCACTTTATACTCGGAAGATCTCCGCTAAACACAAAATCAAGATGTTTTCATGTCTTTCTATGGCCGCCGATAACTGTCGTACGAAAATATGAATATACAAATACGAAGTTGACAAAGTCTTTGCAATTGTTACAAACAACCGAAGGATATAAGATGCTTCAAATTAAAACAGAGATGACTGCCCTAAAATATAAATACAGTATAGGCTACATATACAGTTGAAGTCGGATGTTTACATACACCTTAGCCAAATACATTTAAACTCAGTTTTTCACAATTTCTGACACGTAATCCTAGTAAAAATTCCTTGTCTTAGGTCAGTTAGGATCACCACTATATTTTAAGAATGTGAAATGTCAGAATAGGAGTAGAGAGAATGATTTATTTCAGCTTATTTTTTTTTATCACATTCCCAGTGGGTCAGAAGTTTACATACACCCAATTAGTATTTGGTAGCATTGCCTTTAAATTGTTTAACTTGGGTCAAATGTTTTGGGTAGCCATCCACAAGCTTCGCACAATAAGTTGGGTGAATTTTGGCCCATTCCTCCTGACAGAGCTGGTGTAACTGAGTCAGGTTTGTAGGTCTCCTTGCTCGCACACACTTTTTCAGTTCTGCCCACATATTTTATATGGGATTGAGGTCAGGGCTTTGTGATGGCCACTCCAATACCTTGACTTTGTTGGCCTTAAGCCATTTTGCCACAATTTTGGAAGTCTGCTTGGGGTCATTGTCCATTTGGAAGACCCATTTGCGACCAATCTTTAACTTCCTGACTGATGTCTTGAGATGTTGCTTCAATAAATCCACATAATTTTCCATCCTCATGATGCCATCTATTTTGTGAAGTGCACCAGTCCCTCCTGCAACAAAGCACCCCGACAACATGATGCTGCCACCCCCGTGCTTCACGGTTGGGATGGTGTTCTTTGGCTTGCAAGCCTCCCCCTTTTTCCTCCAAACATAACGATCGTCATTATGGCCAAACAGTTCTATTTTTGTTTCATCAGACCAGAGGACATTTCTACAAAAAGTACGATTTTTGTCCCCATGTGCAGTTGAAACCGCAGTCTGGCTTTTTCATGGCTGTTTTGAAGCAGTGGCTTCTTCCTTGCTGAGCGGCATTTCAGGTTATGTTGATATAGGATTCGTTTTACTGTGGATATAGATACTTTTGTACCTGTTTCCTCCAGCATCTTCACAAGGTCCTTTGCTGTTGTTCTGGGATTGATTTGCACTTTTCGCGCCAAAGTACGTTCATCTCTAGGAGACAGATCGTGTCTCCTTACTGAGCGGTGTGATGGCTGCATGGTCCCATGGTGTTTATACTTGCGTACTATTGTTTGTACAGATAAACGTGGTACCTTCAGGCGTTTGGAAATTGCTCCCAAGGATGAACCAGACTTGTGGAGATCTACAATTTTTTTTCTGTGGTCTTTGTTGATTTCTTTAGATTTTTCCATGATGTCAAGCTAAGAGGCACTGAGTTTGAAGGTAGTCCTTGAAATACATCCACAGGTACACCTCCAATTGACTCAAATTATGTCAATTAGCCTAACAGAAGCTTCTAAAGCCATGACATCATTTTCTGGAATTTTCCAAGCTGTTTAAAGGCACAGTCAACTTAGTGTATGTAAACGTCTGACCCACTGGAATTGTGAAACAGTGAATTATAAGTGAAATAATCTGTCTGTAAACAAATGTTGGAAAAATTACTTGTGTCATGCACAAAGTAGATGTCCTAACCGACTTGCCAAAACCATAGTTTGTTAACAAGACATTTGTGGAGTGGTTAAAAAACGAGTTTTAATGACTCCAACCTAGGTGTATGTAAACTTCCGACTTCAACTGTACCTATAGCTTTCAATGATATTGAAATGAATTTCTTCTTCATTCAATTGAGCTATTTGGTCTATACTGTCTGTAATTTTTGTCTAAATATAATCTATGTATTTATGTTTTTATGTATTTATGTGTAGCCTACATGTGTGCAACGATGTGTCAAATCTTGATTTAGTGCATTACTATAGGGTAACCATTATAATAAGCGGCCTCAATATGTGTAGCCATAGGTGACAATATTTCATAGGAGCTGATCCGTCATCAGTATTGTGTAATAATTCTGTTAATGGAAGATTTGAAAGGGAGAACTCTGATCCGAGAGCAGCGTTGTCTTTCTTTCGATCCTATCAGTATCGACCGCGTCGAAGTAACAACGTTTATTAAAGCAACAGGGGCAAAGGAACAGGACGGCAGGCTCAGGGTCAGCTCAGGCAGAGGTCGGTAATCCAGTGGTACAGGACAGCAGGCAGGCTCAGGGTCAGGGGCAGGAAGAGTGGTCAGGCAGGTGGGTACAGGGTCAGGACAGGCAAGGGTCAAAAAACAGGAGGACAAGAAAAGAGAGACTAGGGAAAAGCAGGAGCTGACACAAAAAACGCTGGTTGGCTTGACAAACAAGACGAACTGGCAACAGACAAACAGAGAACACAGGTATAAATACACAGGGGATAATGGGGAAGATGGGCGACACCTGGAGGGGGTGAAGACAATCACAAAGACAGGTGAAAAAGATCAGCGGGTGACAGTACCCCCTCTTCTAGGGGCACCACCTGGCGCCCCACTTGGGCGCATACCTGACGCATACCTCTTCTCCGGGCCATAACCCTCCAGTCAACCAGGTACTGGAAACTCCTGCCTCATGGTCGAACCCTCAGGAGATGTCTCACCATGTCTGCCGGATGGCCATTGATGACATGGGGAGGAGGGATGGGCCTAGAAGACAAAGGGCTGTGAGACATGGGCTTAATTCTAGACACAAGGAATGTAGGATGAATACAAAGGGTACAGGGCAACAGAAGGTGGACAACAAAGGGGCTAATGATATTGGAGATGGGGAAAGGGACGATAAACCGGGTGGACAGTTTGTGAGACTCCACCTGGAGAGGCAGATCCCGGGTGGACAGCCATACCTTCTGCCCGAGACGATACTGGGGAGCCGGGGTCCGATGGCGATCCGCTTGTCGTCAATACCTGGAGGTGGTCTTGTGAAGGACCGACCAGGCTCTCCTCCAGGTACGATGACAGCGGTGGACAAACATCTGGGCAGAAGGTGTGTCGACCTCCTCTTCCTGCTCAGAGAAGAGCAGAGGCTGATACCCCAGGGAGCACTCAAAGGGAGATAGGCCCGTGGCAAAGGAGGGAAGGGTGTTGCAGGCATTTTCCCACACAAGCTGCTGGCTCCAGGTGGTGGGGTTGGCAGAGACCAGGCAGCGCAGGGTAGTTTAGAGGTCCTTGTTGGCTCGCTCTGACTTTCCTTTGGACTGGGGGTGGAACCTGGAGTACAGGCTGGCCGATAACCCAATGAGAGTGCAGAACGCCTTCCAGACCTGGGACGAGAACTGAGGGCCTCGGTCGGAGACCATGTCCACGGGCAGCCCATGGATCCGGAAGACGTGCTGCACCATGAGCTGGGCCATCTCTTTGGCAGAGGGTAGTTTGGGGAGAGGAATGAAGTGGGCAGCTTTTGAAAACCGATCCACCACGGTCAGGATGGCAGTGTTTCCATCAGACAGGGGAAGACCCGTGACAAAGTCCAGGGAGATGTGAGACCAGGGACGGTGGGGGACAGGCAGAGGTTGGAGGAGACCAGCCGGAGCTTGCCGAGGAGTCTTGTTCTGTGCACACACCATGCAAGCGGTGACGAATGAGGACATATCACATAGCAGCTTATCAAGCGCTTGCTCTGAACCAATTAGGCACTGAATTAAGTGTCTAAATAACAGGTCTTCCTTCTGCTGCATACATACCACGCTAAGCCTTAGTGAGATGTTAATTTAAGAGGACAAATAAGGACACGTAATCAGAACTGTTTTATAATGTGGTTGTTATCACTCTGTTAAAGTAATTAGAAAAATATTATACAAGATAATACAGTAAGGGTCCGTGCATTGCACTCAGACAAAGCTGTACCAGACAGGTGTGTGTGATTAATTAATGGTTACGTTTTGTGTGACTCAAATAAAATCTAATTAAATTATGTTTGTCACATGCACCGATTACAACAGGTGTAGACCTTACCGTGAAATGCTTACTGACGAGCCCTTAACCACCCATGCAGAGTAAAAAAAAGTAAGTAAGAAAAATGTGCTAAATAAACGAAAGAAAAAATAGTAACACCATTAACGAGGCTACAGTATATACAGTACAAAGTAGGGGTTCTGGAGGTCAGCTGTTTGTTCACCCGTGCCCACAATTGCTAATAATCCATCCTCAACCTCCGACTATATGTGATAAAGTCAAAATCTGATGCCCGCAAATATCGAAAATGCACTAAGGCTACAGTCAAAGACGACAGATTTTGATATGTTTCTGCTTATAATTTCGAACATTCTGGTAGGATATTTGTTAAGTCAACTTGTCTATAATTAGATTCATGCAGCTTCTCTTGCATATGTTGACCTAGAAGACTGAATAAACCCTTGCTCAACAAAGTAATGTAATGGATAGATAGAATGAGTCCTTCAATCTAGTTGACATCAGTAAAGCTGTCTCTGTCATCTCCTTTCACGGAGCAAAGATGTTTAGGGATTGGGGAGAAAATGCAACAAGGCCAATAAAACAGGAAATATTTTCTGTGCAAAATGACATCAGTTTGACTGGTTGTAAGGAAATAGAAAGCTGTGAAAATGACCAAAGATTTCAGTTCGGTTTCGATATATATTTTATGTGGTTGAGATACTGTCAGCTTGTATGATGCTGACAGCATCTCAAGATGCAGATGCAGAGACAAAGAAATAATTTTCTCCACTCCTGCTCCCAAGTCCACATTTGGTATATAATTTTACTGCAACAAATGCTTAATTCTGCAGGAATTATTATTAAGGCTAAGTGAGAGGTTATAGACCTACAGTCAGTGTCCAGATTTCAGTTTTTATTTAACAGGGGCGGCAGGTAACCTAGTGGTTAGAGCGTTTGACTTGTAACCGTAAAGGTTGCAAAATCGAATTCCCAAGTTGACAAAGTAAAAATCTGTCATTCTGTCCCTGAACAAGGCAGTTAACCCACCGTTCCCCAGTAGGCTGTCATTGTAAATAAGAATTTGTTCTTAACTGACTTGCCTAGTTAAATAAAGGTAAAAAATGAAAACATCTCAACAGAAGGCTACAGTTCCCTTGACGTGCCGTAGGCCTATTTGAAGTCCCTTCTTGTGCCTGTGGAATTTGATTTGCGCCTCACAATCATCACACATAACATAGCCGGCACTGCTATCATCCTCTTTTACCAATTCACTTTCCCAAACATTACTTTTCTGGCCTTCCATTCTCTTTTTCAACTCTCCTTTCCAGCTTTTGTCTTATTGAACTAAACTTCGATAATTTTTTGCCTCCATGGATTGACGTTAACTTCTTCTGCCTGTTCCCAAAAGCATTATTTAATGATTGGCGTGTAGGCTATTTGGTGCACATACAGTTAAGCCCTAAAGTTTAAGCTTACACACTAATGCCATATAGCCTAAAATAATGAGAAAAAAAAACTAAATGTAACTTATAGATATACACTACCGGTCAAAAGTTTAAGAACACCTAATCATTCAAGGGTTTTTCTTTATTTTTACTATTTTCTACATTGTAGAATTATAGTGAAGTCATCAAAACGATGAAATAACACATATGGAATCATGTAGTAACCAAAAAAGTGTTAAACAAATCAAAGTATATTTTATATTTGAGATTCTTCAAATAGCCACCATTTGCCTTGATGACAGCTTTGCACACTCTTGGCATTCTCTCAACCAGCTTCATGAGGTAGTCACCTGGAATGCATTTCAATTAACAGGTGTGCCTTCTTAAAAGTTAATTTGTGGAATTTCTTTCCTTCTTTTTTTGAGACGATCAGTTGTGTTGTGACAAGGTAGGGGGGTATACAGAAGAGAGCCCTATTTGGTAAAAAAACAAGTCCTTATTATGGCAAGAACAGCTCAAATGAGCAAAGAGAAACGATAGTCCATCATTACTTTATGGTCAGTCAATACGGAACATTTAAGAACTTTGAACGTTTCTTCAAGTGCAGTCGCAAAAACCATCAAGCACTATGATGAAACTGGCTCTCATGAGGACCACCACAGGAATGGAAGACCCAGAGTTACTTCTGCTGCAGAGGATAAGTTCATTAGAGTTACCAGCCTCAGAAATTGCAACCCAAATAAATGCTTCACAGAGTTCAAGTAACAGACACATCTCAACATCAACTGTTCAGAGGAGACTGTGTGAATCAGACCTTCACGGTTGAATTGCTGCAAAGAAACCACTACTAAAGCACACCAACGTGAAGAAGAGACTTGCTTGGGCCAAGAAACACCAGAAGTGGACATTAGACCGGTGGAAATTTGTTCTTTGGTCTGGAGTCCAAATTTGAGATTTTTTGTTCCAAACCGCCGTGTCTTTGTGAGACACGGTGTGGGTGAACGAATGATCTCCGTATGTGTTTTTCCCAACATAAAGCATGGAGGAGGAAGTGTTATGGTGTGGGAGTGCTTTGCTGGTGACACCGTCAGTGATTTATTTAGAATTCAAGGCACACTTAACCAGCATGGCTACCACAGCATTCTGCAGTGATACGCCATCCCATCTGGTTTGGGCTTAGTGGGAGTACCATTTGTTTTTCAACAGGACAATGACCCAACACACCTCCAGGCTGTGTAAGGGCTATTTTACCAAGAAGGAGAGTGATAGAGTGCTGCATCAGATGACCTGGCCTCAACCAATCCCCCGACCTCAACCCCCAAAAAATGTGGGACTTCCTCTGACACCACCTGGTATAGAGGTCTTGGATGGCAGGGAGCTCGGCCACAGTGATGTACTGGGCCGTGTGCACTACCCTCTGTAGCGCCTTGTGGTCGAATGCCGAGCAGTTGCCATACCAAGCAGTGATGCAACCAGTCAGGGTGCTCTCAATAGTGCAGCTGTAGAACTGAGGACCCATGCCAAATATTTTCAGCCTCTCGAGGGGGACTAGGCATTGCCGTGCCCTCCTCACGGGTGTGTTGGTGTGTTTGGGCCATGATAGTTCCTTAGTGATGTGGACATCAAGGAACTTGAAGCTCTAGACCTTCTCTACTACAGCACAATGTGAATGGGGATGTGCTCGGCCTTCCTTTTCCTGTAGTCCACTATTAGTACCTTTGTCTTGCTCACATTGAGGGAGAAGCTGTTGTCCTGGCACCACACTGGCAGGTCTCTGACCTCCTCCCTACAGGCTGTCTCATCATTGTCTGTGATCAGGCCTACCACCGTCGTCTCGTCTGCAAACTTTATGATGGCGGTGGAGTTGTGCTTGGTCACGTAGTCGTGGGTGAACAACCTATGTAATTGGATGTGTATAATTGGAAGTAGCTTAGTCGATAAAACATCATTTAAATTCCCTATCACATTAACAGCCCTTAAAAAGTTTGAAAATTGCCTCCAATTTGAACCCCTGGATGATATATAAAAACTGCCTTGTTAAACAGGTAGGGGCTGTTTACCTCTTTTCTCCCAGATACTGGGAAAATGAGAGGCAGTCATTTGAATGATGTGTAAAGGTTCCTAAGGCTACATGATGATACTGTTTAAATTGGTCTGCAGCAGACTGTAACAGGAATTTAAATCAGAGGTGATTGAAGGCTTCAATAGCCCCGGTAAGTAATTTGGGGGTGGGGGTGCTGCAATTTCTTTTGCCCACAGGAGGAGGGAGGCCGGGGGGTGAGTGCATACATTTTCATACTATTTTTGTACTAGTCCCCTGTGGGAATTGAACCCACAACCCTAGCATTGCAAGCACCATGCTCTATCAACTGAGCCACACCATATCAAACAAACCACTTGATGCCTCAATGTACTCAATTAC
Organism: Brachymystax lenok tsinlingensis; assembly: GCA_030435695.1. Taxonomy (NCBI): domain Eukaryota; kingdom Metazoa; phylum Chordata; class Actinopteri; order Salmoniformes; family Salmonidae; genus Brachymystax; species Brachymystax lenok. The sequence continues at coordinate 6,047,096 of CM059815.1, read as the reverse complement.
TGTATTGTGCATTGTTTTTCTTCACGGTGATGGAAAATCTGCAGGTACAAACCTAGAGTGGCGACCCATCATTCAGGGTACCTGTTTTGAGCCTTTCTAGCTAAAGGTGCCTGTTTTTTTTTTTTTGCATTCATATTTGTCATATATCAGTTTGCAAACCATGAATATAGATATTTTTATTGTTATTGAAGCCACATACAAACTTGGTCTCTTTTTTGCTTTCTTGAGTAAGGCAGCTCCCAAATGCAGGTGTTTCAGCCTAGCTCAGTGTTTTCTGTGGTGGTGGGACAGCCAGTGGAAAATATGGAGTGTAGGGGTTGGTAATGTTAGTTGTGCCGTGATTGGCTCAGTGTTCTGCCATTCATGGGGACACTACGTCACCACCAAATCTAAGGGTGGAGCTCAAACATTCAAGCCCCTTGGGTGCTGCCATAGAGTGACATTAGAAGTGCCCATCCAAGAAGGCTCAAGGTCATTGGCCACAGATAAAATTATGTCAAATCACATTAAATCTACAGCAGCTTTGATTGGACTGATCATGTCAACATCATACTTTTAAAATCTTAGCTAGCAAGCTAGCAGTCATCATCATGAATAAAGTCGACAATCTACTGGCAAATCCTTTTTAATCCTTGTCATATGAAGAGAAATAATATATATTATAGACAAAACGTATCGGTGCACATCGGCCATTGGACATAAACTTTACAAGTTGGAAATCGCAAATTCAACAATGAGTGGTTTGAAAGTAATGGCTAACTGCAAGAATTGCAAAGAAATCACTAGCCTGCTATTCAGTGGAGTGGGTGTGTTCTCAAGTCTGGATTTAAGGGTCTATTTCCAAGCTTAAAAGGATAAACATTCAACATTGGCCATGGTGTCAATCCAGCATGACTTCTGCAGCGCTCAAAACAACTGGAAACTCAGAACTGGGAAATCTGATTTCAGTTCAAGACAACTGGGAACTCGGAAATAAACGAGCTCGAATTGTGAAATTACGTTTTGAACGGTCATCCAACTCGAAATTGAAAGTCGGGGACTCTGGCCTCTTTCTAGAGCTCTGACCTGAACATCACTGACATCATCATGATTCAACCTTGTTTTTTTCTAGTTCCCAGTTGTCTTGAAAGCACCACAAATCCAGAGAATGCCAGACTTTGATGACAAAGTTTGATGACAAAATTTGCCCATAAAGGACCGCTGCGCCACCTTCCTGTTCAAGTGAGCACAGCACAACAAGGTGAGTCCAAAAATGTATTGTATGCTGCATAAATGATGTAATGTGCCAGAGGGACATGAATACTGTAGATAAGAAAGTAATACTAAGTTGAGTGGTAAGCTGTTAGTAGCCCATGTGCCTCACCCTAATAATTTGGTCCTGTTTCCCCTCCTAATTTCGCCTACTTTTCTGACTTGGTGGTGCACATGTAGCCTATAGCCTGTTTTAGAGAAATGTCATAATTGAATATTGTAAGAGCTTTCATTGTCTGCTCATATGCACCCTTCATTTATCCTACTGTTCTGACTTGGTTTACATGGAGAATACTTTAAGAACGGCCCATGTTCTGAATTCTGTCGCTGTACATTTCAGAAGTTCTGAAGAAATAGTTATATTGACAACGTTTGTCCTAGCTCGCTCATTAATGTCTTCATCGAAATTACAGATTGCCTCTTATCCGCTCGTCGTCCACTTATGCCATAGTTAGTACATCTCAATTATCAGTAAAAAACACATTTGTTTAAGAAAGTCAGCCATATAAGCAATGTTTTTTTAAAGGCAGTAAATAAGGCTGAATGAACTGTTTCACTACCAGACAAGGCCTCTGATAGCGGAGCAGTGATAAATGTGTAGCAGTGATAAAGTGTTGGGACTGCTGTTGGGACTCTGCTTTTGTGACAGCTTTATGTAGACCCTAACAGTTTGTGGGCACCGTTTGTCACCGTTATAGTGCAATTAATGTATTGTTTAGTGTTGTGTTGTGTAGTGTGTTTGCTGGCTGGCATCTAAAAAAATATATTTTTAGTTTGCCCCACCAAGATTTACACGCTAAAATCGCCACTGAAAACCTAGATGACCAGCCTGTACTATACAGTAATGTACATTTACGTTAAGTGTTTTGTAAGGATGATAAATGAATACTGCAAAAAGTGGTTGTTTTCCATGTTATTTGATCGTGGATGTTTTGTGTCTTTGCCCATAACTTTGCACCTTTTGATGTAAATGTTCGAGGACAGAGTTCTGTTCTTTCTGGATTCCATTAGAATGACAATTGCAGAGAGGAAAGGGCAACAACTCTTACAATTCCAATTATTGAGTCCTGCAAGACACTGTTCTGAATTATGCAACTCTAATTTTTTTTTGCCAAATGAACAGATGCTGAAACTGTTGGCCTGTGCTACAGACATCTATATCGGGCTGCTAATCCTAGAAAGGCCCAGTGCACTACTTTTGTGAAAAAATATTTATAAAAAAAAATTATATACACAGTTGAAGTCGGAGGTTTACATACACTTAGGTTGGAGTCATTAAAACTTGTTTTTTATCCACTCCACACATTTCTTGTTAACAAACTATAGTTTTGGCAAGTCGGTTAGAACATCTACTTTGTGCATGACACAAGTCATTTTTTATGTTTACAGACAGGTTATTTCACTTATAATTCACTGTATCACAATTAGAAGTTTACATACACTAAGTTGACTGTGCCTTTAAACAGCTTGGAAAATTCCAGAAAATTATGTCATGGCTTTAGAAGCTTCTGATAGGCTAAATTACATAATTTGAGTCAATCGGAGGTGTACCTGTGGATGTATTTCAAGGCCTACCTTCAAACTCAGTGCCTCTTTGCTTGACATCATGGGAAAATCAAAAGAAATCAGCCAAGACCTCAGAAAAAAATGTAGACCAACACAAGTCTGGTTCATCCTTGGGAGCAATTTCCAAATGCCTGAAGGTACCACGTTCATCTGTACAAACAATAGTACGCAAGGATAAACACCATGGGCACACGCAGCCGTCATACCCCTCAGGAAGGAGACGCGTTCTGTCTCCTTGTCTCCTAGAGATGAACGTACTTTGGTGAGAAAAGTGCAAATCAATCCCAGAACAACAGCAAAGCACCTTGTGAAGATGCTGGAGTAAACAGGTACAAAAGTATCTATATCCACAGTAAAACGAGTCCTATATCGACATAACCTGAAATGCCGCTCAGCAAGGAAGAAACCACTGCTCCAAAACCTCCATTAAAAAAGCCAGACTACGGTTTGCAACTGCACATGGGGACAAAGATCGTACTTTTTGGAGAAATGTCCTCTGGTCTGATGAAACAAAAATATAACTGTTTGGCCATAATGACCATCATATGTTTGGAGTAAAAAGGGGGAGGCTTGCCAGCCAAAGAACACCATCCCTACCGTGAAGCACGGGGTGGCAGCATCATGTTGTGGGGGTGCTTTGTTGCAGGAGGTGCACTTCACAAAATAGATGGCGTCATGAGGATGGAAAATTATGTGGATTTATTGAAGCAACAAGACATCAGTCAGGAAGTTAAAGCTTGGTCGCAAATGGGTCTTCCAAATGGACAATGACCCCAAGCATACTTCCAAAGTTGTGGCAAAATGGCTTAAGGCCAACAAAGTCAAGGTATTGGAGTGGCCATCACAAAGCCCTGACCTCAATCCCATAGAAAATTTGTGCGCAGAACTGAAAAAGCATGTGCGAGCAACGAGGCCGACAAACCTGACTCAGTTACACCAGCTCTGTCAGGAGGAATGGGCCAAAATTCACCCAACTTATTGTGGGAAGCCTGTGGAAGGCTACCTGAAATGTTTGACCCAAGTTAAACAATTTAAAGGCAATGCTACCAAATACTAATTGAGTGTATGTAAACTTCTGACCCACTGGGAATGTGATGAAATAAATAAAAACTGACATTTTACATTCTTAAAATAAAGTGGTGATCCTAACTGACCTAAGACAGAATTTTTTTACTAGGATTAAATGTCATCGATTCTGAAAAACTGAGTTTAAATGTATTTGGCTAAGGTGTATGTTATCTTCCGACTACAACTGTATATACTCCTTTATATATATTTTTTTTTTGACTTTGACTTTTCAGGGGATGCTGCAGCACTCTCAGCAGCCCTACTTCCAGCGGCTATGAAAGCTCCTCATTTTTCAAATTTTGTCTAGTAGCAGCCAGTGTTCAATGAAAATGAAAACATGATTCAAAGTGCTAATTTCAGGCAGTGCTGATAGGGATAATTAAGACCAACCAAAAGCCGGTTTTAGCGGCAACGCAGTTGGTTATGGCAATAATTTGGAACAAGTGTAGCCTCATGTGCTTTTGCTGCCTATGTCCTTTGTATTTAGAAACATAAAAAACTAATGTTTTTTCCCATTTCGTTTTATTTGGTTAAAAACCAAGCATAGCCTGTCCTCCTCTCAATGAAGGCTTTTTTTGTCCTGCCCAATGCAATCGTGAGGTAGACAAGACTGTCGATAAAGGGTTTGGCTCCTGAGACCACTTATAAGTATATATTAATCACCAAATTTTTATTCAAATAAAAAGTTAGAGAGGAGTCAAACAGTGAGCTGATATTCCCTTTTTATCTATGCATTGTAGCCAGATCCACATTATTTTAGCCACGTCCCGTTTTGGACGTGCGTAAACTCCTCTCCATGATGTAGGCTACTTGTCCATGCCCATCATGAAACGAGAGACGACAACGTCGGTGAATACCGGTGAACCTCATATATAGAAGTGATCTGTAACCTAAACCAATTGCTTGTTTTCTGTTTCATATGTTCCAAACCCACACCCTCCCTTAGGCCTTCTATAACGAAGGCTGGTTCATCGGCAATGTGTGCCTTTTATATCCTGGCGAATTTATGATATCATTACATTTTACATGTATTTATTGTTGTTGTTTTTTTATTTTATTACAACCAATCTTAGTAGAATGATTCACCTTCCTCGTTTTATGGTTACAATGTCCATGGCGTGCATGCAGTGCAACTTCTGGAGATGTGTGAATGCGATCTGATCTGTAAGAAGATCATAAAACATAGGCCTGTTTGGGAGCAGTATAACGGTGAGTGGACATTCTCCCTTTCTCTTTATATTGGGTCTTTGTCCAGTTACTGTGCAAAGTTTGGATGTGCCATAAAACCCTCCATAGTCTGCGTTGTTTTAATATTATATGCCCACGGGAGAAATGATGGTGCTGTAAGTGTAAAATAGCTTGTTTAAAACAAGTTATTTCATTTTTGGGGATTTGATTAGAATGATTAGTTGTCTTTTTAGGCCTTATCAATAATGATTTTAATCTTGCTTATGTTGGGCATGTCCATGCTGAGCCATAATGCAATTTACAGTAGGCCTACTGTAGCCCCTATATCAGTGTGAATGCTATTGAAGCCATGCTTCAAATGGGTCGTCTCACGCAAAACTTCGCATGTGCAGGCTATAAAATCAAAGGCACTCCTGCAATATAAAGTTGTTTTGATGAAAATGAAAACGTGTCAGTTTGTCACTTTCCTAAGGTTGGAGTATTAACAGGTTTAGCTACATAAGGCATTGGTTCAAATCTACGTTCTGCCTTTAGAATTGTTCACTTCTCCCATTGACTTCCCAAACTCCAAACCACTGTCTGGTCTGTTGAGTCTGCTTCGCAAAGCGTTCCTGGAGGTATGGCTATGTTGGGCTTCTGGGTTTGAAAACTCTGTGATATCACAATCCTCTCATCTCTTGCTGCACCTGGCTTTCCATGCTTACTTTGCCTCCTGTTTTTTCCCCTGCATTTTGCTTTCTGCTTTCCCTGCACATTTACAACATTATACTGGCATCACAGTTGCCAGCTTAATACTGTAATTTTACTTTACAGCAGAGATGCTGTTGTATATTTTACTGTACTGTTTTCCTTACTGTACAAATATATTACAGCATCTATGCTGTAAAACTAAATTACAGTATTAAACTGGCAACTCTGATGCCAGTATAATGTGTGCTCCCACTCCGGCCTCTAGGTCACCAGGCTGCTCGTTATGGCGCAACCCTGTTACCATCGTTAAGCGCGTCTGTGCATAATGACACTCACCTGGACTCCATCACCTCCTTGATTAACTGCCCTTTATATGTCACTCCCTTTGGTTCCTTCCCCAGGCATCATTGTTTCTGTTTCTGTTTCATGTCAAATCAAATTCAATTTTATTACATGCGCTGAATACAACAGGTGTAGACCTTACGGTGAAATGCTTGTTGGTTGACCTTCTTATAGGCTGTCTCGTTGTTGTCGGTGATCAGGCCTACCACTGTTGTGTCATCGGCAAATGTAACGATGTGCGTCGTCTGTGCGTTGTTTGTGTTTCTAGTTTTGTATTATGTTTCATTTATTGATTCAATTATTCACTCCCTGAACTTGCTTCCCGACTACCAGCGCACACGTTACAGTACCTGTCAATTATTATCTGGGCTATGTTTTTATAGGTTTCACTGCAATATATTTACGAGCAATTTAGAGCAGACCAAAATGGCTTGTGTCAACTAGTTAGCTAGCTAGCTAGGTTAGCTAAGAAAACATGTGGTAATTCAACGTTGGCTAGCAATAAAGATACTTATAAACAATTTAAGGTACCTACCCAGCAGCTGCTGAAAATATTCTTCCACTTCACAGCCGCTTCAAGAAGATATTTACTAAAATAGTCTGAGCTTCATGTTTCTCACCCAACAGCATGAGGTTGGCGCCTGAAACTGATCATTTTAATCTACAGTAGGCATAAGCTATTACTGTGAAGGAATACAATATGTTACAGGAGGCTTCCAATTACAGTTAATAAAAGTATTTTTCAGCATGAATGCTGTAAAACACATTTACGGTATTTTACTGTGCATTCTACAGTGTTTTACTGTTGAAATTACAGAAGTCTTACATTGTAACCCACAGCATCCATCACCGGGGGAAAAACAGATGAGCCTCCTCTCTGCATCAGGATGCACAGATATCATTACCTTCTATAGCCCAGGAAATCAGCCTGCAGAGAGAGAGAGAGAGCGAGAGATCTGAAAGCCATGGTACGGTACTGGTTCAGCATAATCCGAAGTAAAATGTAGGCATATGGTAGAACGGCCCGCCATATCAAGACTCTGGGTGGCCCACTGCTTCTGAGGTTGTGTACGTGCATATATGTGTCTGTGTGTGTGTGTGTGTGCGACCATGTGTTTGAGGGTATAGTTTTTATATCACAGGTCTCCAGGCATTTCATTTTTAGGATTAATAGTATATTGTATGGTGGCAGACAGACTATGCAAAACCCAAGTACAGTAGATAGGTATTTTTATTTCCTCTATCCCTTAGAGTAATGCCAGAAATGCAAACCCATGGCATTCTTTGTTGACAAGTGACTTCGAGGACCTCGTAACACATCACTAGTTCCTAGTATCTCTTTATGTATAAGTACAATTCCATGACCTTGTCCATCATTTCTCATCTGTATTGGTAACCAAAGTATAGGTGCCTGGATAGCTTGCCAATGTTGTTTCTCATATTTCATACCTACTATATCTAAACAGATGTCACTCTCGTGTGCATTACTCCTCACAAAATGCCTAATACCAGTAATACAATCCACTATTTCTCTGAACAGTAATTGATTGACTTCAATACATTGAACCCTGACCTTCTGTGTAACACGTTTTCATTATAATGCCCATCCCCTGAGCAGTGAGAGAGGAGAGTTTACTGTACTCTGGTGATATGTAATAGGGTAGACATGCATTACATATCTACACTACATTAAACACAAAAGTAAATGAATGAACGCCATATGATCCCCACTCCCCCGATACAGTGTGAAGACTGACAGGTTGATAGCTGAGAGATGATTACTTTAAAATTATTCAGCACGTGACTCCTCAGCTACAGTAATCAGGTTCAATGTGTTGCTCATTGACAGCACTTGCCTTTCCTTTTCTGCATTACACTTTTATTAATTTTGTTTTTTAGCAACCTTAGCCCTTGTTATTCAAAATGTAGACTACAGATCAGTGTTCCATTAGTAAAATACAGTATTGTGCAGGAGACATACCAAGAAGCAATTTAACAGTTGCGTGATCAATTCTATCTAACACCCTAAAATTACATGTTACACACTGTGTGCATGCTTTGTTTTGCATTCTCACTCATTGTCAACTGATGGGTTCTGACTTCTAAACTTTAAATAGCCATAATCAAGTCACTAACGGATATAGGGGAATGAATGGACAGATGTCCTCGATAGCTGTGAAAAATTATCTACCCTTGAACTATAACACCATGCCGCTACCCCTGATTATATTCAGCCTGGTCTCATAGACTAGACGTAACATAATAAAAATATATCCGGGACACTCAAATTAATATGATATGTTATGTTTGGTATGGTTACACAAGACAGAAGGTTACTTAAGGTATAAACTCAAGTAAGGTGGTTGGTTGGGGTGGATAGGTGTTCGTATAAAGCTAACGTATAGCAACCCAAAGGTTCTGTGTTTGAATCTCATCTCGGACAACTTTAGTATTTTATGTAATTAACAACTTTGCAACTCCTTACTTCCTTTGAGCTACCGTGCAACTACTAAGCTTGTTAGCCAACACTTCCACTTTAACCTAAATTCTAACCTTAAACCTAACCTTAACCCTGTTGTGTAATCAAACTTGTCTGTACGTGAGTAAAACAACTACTAACGGTGTATCTTTATGAAGGCACCTTTATTGCTAACTTGACGTTGCTTCACATTGCGAGCCACGTGAGAGAGCGATGCTTTCCACATTAACCCCTACATTCCTACAGACCCTCATTAACATATGGCCAATCAGGATGCAATATGCAAATAACACCACATCTCCCCTTTTCAGAGAACAAAGGGTAGACTGCCGTTGTCTCAAGGGATTATTCTGCCCTTATGTCGGTAGGTCTATTCCTGCCTAGTTCTTCTGGAACATTTCAACATAGTCATGAATGTAAAACATTTTCTGCAAAATTTAACCCAATGCATCTCTCATTTATTTTAACACAAATCTACCCAACAGGTAAGTTAGAACTGTAACAACTTGACAGGTGTGTTTTTGTCTTATTTTTGTTTTAATTGGAGCTCAGGCTTTTGTTCTTGTTGCTCTGATTTATAAATCCAGTCTTTGAGGTTTAACTATTGTTCTGGGTGTAGCAGGTACATCCAGGATAACCTTGGGTGTTGGTGGTTCTGGCAGTGCATTGTGTCGGAGTGGTGAAGACACTTGAATCTTCTCCTGCGTAGCGTTGTTGTTCTCAGGTCCATCCACAGGGATGAGGTGATGTCTGTTCCTGCGGACCTACCCGTGGGGAACTTCTACCATGTAGGATCGTGGTGCTGCATATTCCCTCAGAACTGTTCCTGGGACTTTTGAGTCAGGTACCCCATGGATGGACTTCAGATGAACTACGACGTCCGCAGACTTTGTTAGTGACAGGTTTGCGATTTCCACATACCTTGAGAAGTAGTCCACTACTAGCAGGTAGGTGGTGCTTTTCAGACTGAACAAGTCCGCTCCCAGTCTTTGCCAGGGTCTCTCAGGAAGTTGTGATGGTATGAGTGGTTCAGTATAGTTTGTGCACTCTTTGATGCATGTCGTTAAGCACAAGTTTCGTTCAGTTGATGGCTGAGTCCAGGCCACCACACTGCCTGTTGTGCACATTCTCTGCACTTGACCACACCTTGATGACCCCCGTGCAGCTTAGTTAGGACATAATTTCGTAAGGCTGATGGAATGACAAGTATTTTTCCTTTCAACAGAAGACCTTCGTGCTCTGTGAGAAAAGCGCATTCTGCCCAGTACAGTTGTAGCGGTTCTTTACATCCGCTGAACTCAAACTATCCTTCCTGACACATTTTCATTACTTTTGAGCACACACTGTCGGCTTTGAGTTGTTCCCTCAGATTGTCCATGTAGGAAACATTCGCTGGAAGCTGTTCTATGATGGCATCCACATATATATTTGTGCTGTCCATGAGCTCCTTTTCTGCAGCAGTAGCTATGGCTTTGACTGGTGCACATGACAGCGTGTCTGCAGTCCACAGGCTCTTTCCAGGGACATGAGCAATCATGTAGGAGTTTCTCATAAGTCTCTCAAGCGTTGGATTTGTGGGGGAAGGGTGTCCAAGGGTTGGTTCCCCAGAAGGCTCAGGAGCGGTTTGTGATCAGTTTCCAGCTGAAAGTGTTGACCAAAGAGAAAGTCTCTAAATCTTCCACATGCCCATGTCAGCCTGAGAGCTCCTTTTTCCACTTGAGCATATCTCTACTCTGTCGGTGTGAGAGACCGTGAAGCGTAGGCAACGGGTCTCCAATCCTCACCTTTATTCTGCAGCAGCACACCTCATCCATAGGAAGAAGCATCAGCTGACACCTTGAGCTCTTTGTTTGGGTCATACAGGGCTAGCACGGGTGTGGATGTCAGCTCCTCCTTCAGCTCTTTGAAGGCTCTGACTATTAGCCTTGTTAGAATGAGAAGGGACAATTTTAGTTTAATTGTTCAAATCAAATCAAATAATATTTGTCACATGTTCCGAATACAATAGGTGTAGACCTTACAGTGAAATGCTTACTTACAAGCACTTACAACCAACAATGCAGTTTTAAGAAAAATAATTGTTAAGTAAGTATTTGCTAAAATGAACAGAAGCAAAACATAAAAAAAGTACTAATAATTAAAGAGCAACAATAAAATATCAGTAGCGGGGGAACATGTTTGTCGAGGTAATTGAGGTAATATGTACATGTAGGTAGAGGTAAAATGACTATGCATAGATAATAAACAGAGAGTAGTAGCAGCGTAAAACCGGGGGGTTAATGTAAATAGTCCGGGTAGACATTTGGTTAGCTGTACATGAGTCTCATGGCTTGGGGGTAGAAGCTGTTAAGAAGCTTTTTGGATCTAGACTTGGCGCTCCAGTACCGCTTGCCTGAGGACCCATGCCAAATCTTTTCAATCTCCTGAGGGGGAATTGGTGTTGTCGTGCCCTCTTCAAGACTGCCTTGGTGTGTTTGGACCACGATAGTGTGTTGGTGATGTGGACATGGGAGCGTTCTTGGTCCTCCTTTTCCTGTAGTCCACAATCATCTCATTTGTCTTGATAACATTGAGGGAGAGGTTGTTATCCTGACACCCCACTATCACACCCCTATACGCTGTCTTATCATTGTCGGTGATCAGGCCTACCACTGTTGTGTCGTCAGCAAACTATGATGTTGGATGCTGAGCTGTAGTCAATGAATAGCATTCTCAGATAGGTGCTACTTTTGTCCAGGTGGGAAAGGGCAGTGTGGAGTGCAATAGAGATTGCATCATCTGTGGATCTGTTTGGGCGGGATGCAAATTGGAGTGGGTCTAGAGTTTCTGGGATAATGGTGTTGATGCGAGCCATGACCAGCTTTTCAGAGTACTTCATGGCTAAAGGTTTGAGTGCCATGGGTCAGTAGGCATTTAGGCAGGTTACCTTAGTGTTCTTGGATACAGGGACTATGGTGGTCTACTTGAAACATGTTGGTATTACAGACTCGGTCAGGGACAGGTTGAAATAGTCAGTGAAGACACTTGCCAGTTGGTCAGCGCATGCTCGGAGTACACGCCCTGGTAATCCGTCTGGTCCTGCGGCCTTGTGAATGTTGACCTATTTAAAGGTCTTACTCACATCGGCTACGGAGAACATGATCACACAGTAGTCTGGATCAGCTAATGCTCTCATGCATGCTTCAGTGTTGCATGCCTCAAAGCGAGCATAGAAGTAATTTAGCTCGTCTGATAGGCTCGTGTCACTGGGCAGCTCGCGGTTGTTGCCTGTAATCCATGGCTCTGGTTGGGGTATGTACGTACAGTCACTATGGGGACGACATCATCAATGCACTTATTGATGAAGCCATTGACTGATGTGGTGTACTCTTCAATTCCATTCGGAAAAATCCCGGAACGTATTTCAGTCTGTGCCAGCAAAACAGTCCTGAAGCTTAGCATCTAGGCTCCTGAGTGGCACAGCGCCGCAGAGGTCTAAGGCACTGCATCTCAGTGCTTGAGGCGTCACTACAGACACCCTGGTTTGATTCCCTGGCTGTATCACAACCGGCCGTGATTGGGAGTCCCATGGGGCGGCGCACAATTGACCCAGCGTAGTTTGGGTTTGGCCATCATTGTAAAAAAAAAATGTTCTTACTGACTTGCCTAGTTAAATAAAGGTTAAATAAAATATAGATATATATATCGACATCTGCGTCATCTGACCACTTTGGTATTGCGTGAGTCACTTAGTTTTTGCTTGTAAGCAGGAATCAGGAGGATATAGTTATGGTCAGACTTGCCAAATGGAGGGTGAGGGACAGCTTTGTACGTGTCTCTGTGTGTGGAGTAAAGGTGGTCTTGAGTTTCTTTCCCTCTGGTTGCACATGTAACATGCTGGTAGAAAATAGGTAAAACGGATTTAACTTCTTAGGGAGCGGCTGCATAGGTGACGGTTTTGGAGAGTCTGGCGTGCCAAAAGTAAAATGCCTGCCACTCAGGCCCAGAAAATAGGATATGCACATAATTAGTACTATTGGATAGGAAATACTCTGAAGTTTCTAAGAGTGTTAAAATGTATGTGAGTATAACAGAATTGATATTGCAGGCGAAAAGCCGAGGAAAATCCATCCGGATTTGCAGTTTGCAGTTTGTAAATGCCCATCTTCTCCACTGTGCCTATTGCATACAATCTTATGTGTAACTTCTTATGTGTAACTTCCGGCGCCGACAGAGATGGCAGCCTCGCTTCACGTTCTCAGGAAACTATGCAGTATTTTGTTTTTTTTATGTATTACTTCTTACATTGTTACCCCGGGAAATATTAAGTTTTATTACATACAACCGGGAGGACCTATTGGATATAAGAGCAACATCAACTTACCAACATTACAACCAGGAATACGACTTTCCCAAAGAGGATTCTCTGTTTGTTACCCCAGCCAGGACAATAGACTGGATCGTACCCGGCGACTCAAAACAACGGCGGCGCCGGAGAAGAGGGAAACGCGGTCTTTTGGTCAAGCTACGCCGACAGGCGCGATCGTGCACCTCTCCCGAGTATTTTAATCGCCAATGTACAGTCTCTTGACAACAAAGTAGACGAAATCCGATCGAGGGTTGCCTTTCAGAGAGACATCCGAGACTGCAACGTTCTTTGCTTCACGGAAACATGGCTCACTCAGGACACGTTATCTGAGTCGGTACAGCCACCTGGTTTCTCCACGCATCGCTACGACAGAAACAAACATCTCTCTGATAAGAAGAAGGGCGGGTGTATGCCTTATGATTAACGAGTCGTGGTGTGATCATAACAACATACAGGAACTCAAGTCCTTTTTCACCTGACATAGAATTCCTTACAATCAAATGCAGACCGCAATATCTACCAAGAGAATTCTCCTCGATTATAATCACAGTCGTGTACATCCCCCCTCAAGCTGATACATCGACGGCACTGAAAGAAATTCATTTCACTCTAGGTAAATTGGAAACCACATATCCTGAGGCTGCATTTATTGTGGCTGGGAATTTTAATAAGGCTAATTTGAAAACAAAGCTTCCGAAATTTTACCAGCATATCAAATGTGCCACCCGGGCTGGTAAAATCATTGTTATTCCAACTTCCGTGATGCATACAAGGCTATTCTCCGCCCTCCTTTCGGCAAGTCTGACCATGACTCCATTTTGTTGCTCCCAGCCTACAAACAGAAACTAAAACAGGACAGCATCTGACAACAACATTGATGTAAATGCTGATTCGGTGAGCGAGTTTATTAGCAAGTGCATTGGTGATGTTGTACCCATAGCAAATATTAAAACCTTCCCCAACCAGAAACCGTGGATTGATGGCAGCATTCGCGCAAAACTGAAAGCGCGAACCACTGCTTTTAACCAGGGTAAGGCTACCGGAAACATGACTGAATACAAACAGTGTAGCTATTCCCTCCGCAAGGCAATCAAACAAGCTAAGCGCCAATATAGAGACAAAGTAGAGTCACAATTCAACGGCTCAGACACAAGAGGAATGTGGCAGGGTCTACAGTCAATCACGGACTACAAAAGAAAACCAGCCCCGCTATGGACCATGATGTCCTGCTCCCAGACAAACTAAACAACTTCTTTGCTCGCTTTGAGGACAATACAGTGCCACCGAAACGGCCAGCTACCAAAACCTGCAGGCTCTTCTTCACCGCAGCCAATGTGAGAAAAAACATTTAAATGTGTTAACCCTCGCAAGGCTGCCGGCCCAGATGGCATCCCTGGCCGTGTCCTCAGAGCATGCGCAGACCAGCTGGCTGGTGTGTTTACGGACATATTCAATCAGTCCCTATCCCAGGCTGCTGTTCCCACATGCTTCAAGAGGGCCACCATTGTTCCTGTTCCCAAGAAAGCTAAGGTAACTGAGCTAAATGACTGGGAGCACTCACTTCCGTCATCATGAAGTGCTTTGAGAGATTAGTCAAGGATCATATCACCTCCATCCTGCCAGACACCCTGGACCCACTCCAATTTGCTTACCGCCCAAATAGGTCCACAGACGACGCAATCGCAATCACACTGCATACTGCCCTAACCCACCTGGACAAGAGGAATACTTATGTAAGAATGCTGTTCATCAACTACAGCTCAGCATTTAACACCATAGTTCCCTCCAAGCTCGTCATTAAGCTCGAGACCCTGGGTCTCGACCCAGCCCTGTGCAACTGGGTCCTGGACTTCCTGACGGGACGGCCCCAGGTGGTGAGGGTAGGAAACAACATCTCCACCCCGCTGATCCTCAACACTGGGGCCCCACAAGGGTGCGTTCTCAGCCCTCTCCTGTACTCCCTGTTTACCCATGACTGCGTGGCCAAGCACGCATCCAACTCAATCATCAAGTTTGCTGACGACACTACAGTGGTAGGCTTGATTACCAACAACGACGAGACGGCCTACAGGGAGGAGGTGAGGGCCCTCGGAGTGTGGTGTCAGGAAAATAACCTCTCACTCAATGTCAACAAAACAAAGGAGATGATCGTGGACTTCAGGAAACAGGAGAGGGAGCACCCCCTATCCACATCGAGGGGACAGTAGTGGAGAAGGTGGAAAGTTTTAAGTTCCTTGGCGTACACATCACGGAGAAACTGAATTGGTCCACCCACACAGACAGCGTGGTGAAGAAGGCGCAACAGAGCCTCTTCAACCTCAGGAGGCTGAAGAAATTCAGCTTGTCACCAAAATCACTCACAAACTTCTACAGATGCACAATCGAGAGCATCCTGTCGGGCTGTATCACCGCCTGGTACGGCAACTGCTCCGCCCACAACCGTAAGGCTCTCCAGAGGGTAGTGAGGACTGCACAACGCATCACCGGGTAAACTACCTGACCTTCAGGACACCTACACCACCCGATGTCACAGGAAGGCCAAAGATCATCAAGGACAACAACCACCCGAGCCACTGCCTGTTCACCCCGCTATCATCCAGAAGGCGAGGTCAGTACAGGTGCATCAAAGCTGGGACCGAGAGACTGAAAAACAGCTTCTACCTCAAGGCCATCAGACTGTTAAACAGCCATCACTAACATTGAGTGGCTGCTGCCAACATACTGACTTAAATCTCTAGCCACTTTAAACATAGGAATTGGATGTAACAATGTATCACTAGCCACTTTAAACAATTTTGTATATAATGTTTACTTATACGACATACTTATATCAAATGTATACACTGTACTCTAAACCATCTACTGAATCTTGTTTATGCTGCTCGGCCATCGACCCAAATCTCTAGCCACTTTAATAATTATAATTGGATGAAATAATGTATCACTAGCCACTTTAAACAATGCCATTTATATAATGTTTACACATCCTACATTACTCATCTCACATATATATATATGTATGTATATACTGTACTCCATACCATCTACTGCATCCTGCCTCACTCATCCATATATTTGTATGTACATACTCGTATTCATTCCGTTACTCTTGTGTGTATAAGGTATTTGTTGTGAATTTGTTAGATTACTTGTTAGATACTACTGCATGGTCGGAACTAGAAGCACAAGCATTTCGCTACACTCGCATTAACATCTGCTAACCATGTGTATGTGACAAATAAAATTTGATTTGATTTGATTTATGTAGGACTGATACTGCAGTACCTATGGCTTCCACTAGATGTCAACAGTCAAAGACTGGGAATTCTAGGAGTAACCAGAACGGATAGGAACAGGAAGAAGTCAGAGGACCACTTTTGTAAACAAGGTTTGACGCGCGCGAGATTGTGAACGCGCACCACTTTATCGTTCACGTTATCGTCTGGTTTAAATATTACAGCAAAAATACACAAAATGATACCTAAGGATACATTAAAAATGATGTTTGATTTGTTTGTAGAAAGTGTATAGGTATAATTTGAACGTGTTCTCTTCACGGTTCAATGGGCGACTCAACGGTAGATTTTATGATCATAACGCGCCAACCAAACAGAGATTTATGGATATAATAAATTACTTTTTCTAACAAAAGAACCATTGGATGTCTTCGTTGGACACTTGGGAAGCCCTCAGCAGAAGTTCTTTGGTAGGTAAGGGATTTTTAAATTAGCGATTTTATGCATTTGAGACCCGTGTTGGTTATGGATTTATGCTAATGCATAAAATATGAGAGCGGCTATCCTCAAACAATCAAATGTTGTGCTTTCGCCGTAAAGCCTTTTTGAAATCTGACAATGCTGTTATATTGCCAAGAATTAGAGCTTTTGATGACTATGCAACACTTGTATATTGATGAATGTTTAATAATTCAACTTTTGGATTTTGAATTTGGCGCCTCACATTTCACCGGGTAGCGCCCCACTGGTCCCTAAGTAGTTTTAAGCATATCCCAGTTTAGGGCACCTAACAGTTTCGAACTCTGAAAATAGATGTGGGGCAATCAATTCACATATGGTGTCCAGGGCACAACTGGGGCCTGAAGGGAGTCTATAACAAGCGGCAACAAGCGGTAACGGTGAGAGACTTGTTTCTGGAAAGGTGGAGGCACTTGTGGGACACTTACGGATGCTGTTTTCTGTTATTTTCTTTTCATTACACAGAAAGTCAACCAAGTCAGTTTTTTTACATCAATTTTGAATAACAACAGTTCCTCTCTCAATGCAAAACATCTTTCCAACACTCCCCCTCGATAACCACTAAGCCTTGGTGTAAAATGAAACCTTGTCATGCTCTTATCCCATATCTCCACATAGTTTTGCGAACAGGCGTGTGCGCAGTGGATGTGGTTTGTTGTAGTACAATCGAAGTTACCTGCTGCAGTAGATCTATGAATTCTGTGCTCAGCTCTTTTGCAGCCAATTGCTCTCAGGGTATCATACAATGCGTCCATATGGCAGAGGGAGACACATTCATAACTAGAGTGTAGAGGCCTGCCCGCTGTCCTGTGATACATGGAGGCCCATCTGTGCAAAAGCCTACCATTCAATCCCATATGGAATCAGTTTTTTGTCAATATAGCCACGCAGCACACTGAACGGGAATCGTAAGACAGAGCAATATGTTACCGACCGCCTCGATTCGGTCTTATGTAGCAACATTTTGAAATTGTGTTTTTTTACATTGGCTGAAGGTCGAGACTCAGAACTAGAAAATGGTATATCATACACTGCAGTTGAGGAACGTTGGGAAAGTAATTCTGCTTTGAGAAATTGGCCCTTGAATGTTTTGTTACACCTACTGGAGAGCTCTTCTTTGTCTACACCCATTCAGAATCGTTCACACCCTCTTTATTAAGCATTAGCACCACCCATCTCTTTTTTAGTATTCACATGTGAGGCCATGTGGTAAACACACCCTATGTCAAGTTTATTTGTCTCATGCACAGGATACAGAAGGTGTAAAATATTTTCTAAACATTTAGTCATTTATTAGATGACATTTACCCGACACACTTGTCTAAATTGATGGGTCATGTGAAGGAAATGCAATAACCACCCCCAAGCCACATCTAGCTAAGTGGATGTGTCACTATTGTCTAGACATGTACACAAGTTCATGAAATACATTAGATGGCCGTAATCACCCCCAGACACACCTGGCTAATTTGATGGGTCATGTAATAATCTGGCCAAAGTGTTTTGTTTAGACATGTAGCTAGCTAAACAATGAGCCGGCATAACCCCAACTCACACTACTACCAATACAAACATTGGCATGGCTGAAGTATGAATCTGCAGGTAGCTAAAGCCAACAAACTAAGTTCAATGTTAGCTAGCTAACAATAAGCTATAACTAGCAATGCAAATTGATTTCTGATTTGAATAATATTACTACACAGATCATACACGTAATGTTAGCCAGCAAGCTAACGTTTGCTTGCTAACTAACAGTAGGCTTTTACTTGCAATAAAAACGACTTTCTGACAAAATTAGAAACTTATATCTGAAAATGTACCTAGACTCTTAATCGTATTAATGGATGAAAGCTTCACGGCAGTCTGGAACCATTTGTTTGTAGCTACATCTTGTTTGGCTAGCATTGTGTTAAGTCACTCCCGTTCACACTGACCATGACGTGTGCAGAAAGTAGCCTATCATTTTTTCCAACTGATCTGTCGATTGCGCCTGCTAAAGTCAGGGCATCAATGTTGTTGAGAAAAGTAGCAAATCTTTTGTAGTTCTCGATGGCTAACGCTATATCTTTAAAAAACAGCGCAGTAGAAAGCACTGTAAACACATATTGAAACAGCTCACGTTATAGACAGGAGCATGCTACATTGCAGACCAATCAAAAAGTGTATTATTAAGGCGCATGAAACTTCACATCTTCTGCCAAAAAACACATTTTGATTAAAAAAAAATGCTAACGTTCAAATGCCACTCCTGTGAAGTAGTGACGTGCGACATACACCTAGTTTCCTGAAATGAGTCACATATGTCATCGTGTATAGCATCCCCTGACATGTATAGCGAGCAAAAGTCAATGCATGGGCATCTCGGCCCTCACAGCTAACGTCCATTTGGAGAACACAAGCTGGAGAATTTTTGAGTCGTTCAGTCAGTGTTTCCTCTTGATTGCTGGCAATAGCATCATTTCTTTGTTTAACAGTGTTATCTGACAAAGGTATTAATATTAGTTTCTGTGCCTCTGCCTCCCGATAACATCAAATACAATTTTATTTCTCACATACACATGGTTAGCAGATGTTAATGCGAGTGTAGCGAAATGCTTGTGCTTCTAGTTCCGACCATGCAGTAGTATCTAACAAGTAATCTAACAATTTCACAACAACTACCTTATACACACAAGTGTAAAGGGTTGAATACGAGTACGTACATATAAATATATGGATGAGTGATGGCTGACCAGCATAGGCAAGATGCAGTAGATGGTATATAGTACAGTATATACATGTGAGATGAGTAGTGTAGGATATGTAAACATTACATAAATGGCATCGTTTAAAGTGGCTAGTGATACATTTATTAATCCACTTTTTAAATATTAAAGTGGCTAGAGATTTGAGTCGATGGCCGAATGGCATAGGCAAGATTCAGTAGATGGTATAGAGTACAGTGTATACATTTGATATGAGTTATGTCGGATATGTAAACATTATATACAAAATTGTTTAAAGTGGCTAGTGATACATTTGTTACATCCAATTTTCTATTATTTAAAGTGGCTAGAGATTTAAGTCAGTATGTTGGCAGCAGCCACTCAATGTTAGTGGTGGCTGTTTAATACTTAGGGAGTGGGGGGGCGCTAGCGCTCCCAACACTACCCGGTGAAATGCAAGGCGCCAAATTCAAAATCCAAAAGTTGAATTATTAAACATTCATCAATATACAAGTGTTGCATAGTCATCAAAAGCTCTGCTTCTTGGCAATATCACAGCGTTGTCAGATTTCAAAAAGGCTTTATGGCGAAAGCACTACATTTGATTGTTTAAGGGTAGCACCTCCAATAATTTTGCCATTAGCATCAATTCATAGACCATCGCGGTTCACACAAAACACATTTCACAGCGAAAACAAATCCCTTACCTTTTGAAGAACTTCTGCTGTCCAACAAAGACAATCCATGGTTCTTTTGTTAGAAAAAGTTATTTATTATATCCATAAATCTCCGTTTGGTTGGTGCGTTATGATCATAAAATACAGCGTCCACTCGCCCATTGAACCGTGAAGAGAACTCGTTCAACCTATACCTATACACTTGTCCAAGAACAATCAAACATCATTGATAATGTATCCTTAGGAACACTTTTATGTATATTTAGTATAATATTTCAACCGGATTATAAACTGGGCGATAGGAAAGGAAAAACCACAGCACGCGCAAGCCCGTGAACGCGCATCCTCTTCTGTTTACATCTGGTGACCACTTCCCAATTCTTCTTCTATTACCATCCAGAGAAACTAAACATAATCAAAACACTGTCTAGAGACTGTTGACATCCAGTGGAAGCAATAGGTACTGAAATCTTACTCCCTTATATGGTAATTTTCAACTAGGGAGGGGTTCAAAATGAGGAAATGTGTCAAATACACCTTTTCCAGGACAGAAATTCCTCGGGTTATCCCCTGCTATATCCGTTCTGTTATACTCACAGACAATATTTTAAGACTCTTAGAAACTTCAGAGGGTTTTCTATCCAATAGTACTAATTATGTGCATATCCTATTTTCTGGGCCTGAGTGGGAGGTATTTTACTTTGGGCACGCCAGACTCTCCAAAACCGTCACCTCGGGAGCTGCTCCCTAAGAAGTTAACAGTCTGATGGGCTTGAGATAGAAGCTGTTTTTCAGTCTCTCGGTCCCAGCTTTGATGCACCTGTACTGACCTCGCCTTCTGGATGATAGTGGGGTGAGTGGCTCGGGTGGTTGTTGTCCTTGATGATCTTTTTGGCCTTCCTGTGACATCAGGTGGTGTAGGTGTCCTGGAGGGTAAGTAGTTTACCCCCGGTGATGCGTTGTGGAGTCCTCACTACCCTCTGGAGAGCCTTATGGTTATGGACAGAGCAGTTGCCGTACCAGGCGGTGATACAGCCCGACAGGATGCTCTCGATGCTGTATCCCTCTTGTGCATCTGTAGAAGTTTGCGAGTGTTTTTGGTGACAAGCCAAATTTCTTCAGCCTCCTGAGGTTGAAAAGGCGCTGTTGCGCCTTCTTCACCACACTGTCTGTGTGGGTGGACCATTTCAGTTTGTTCGTGATGTGTACGCCGAGGAACTTAAAACTTTCCACCTTCTCCACTACTGTCCTGTTGATGTGGATAGGGAGGTGCTCCCTCTGCTGTTTCCTGAAGTCCACGATCATCTCCTTAGTTTTGTTGACGTTGAGTGAGAGGTTATTGTCCTGACACCATACTCCGAGGGCCTTCACCTCCTCCCTGTAGGCCGTCTCGTCGTTGTTGGTAATCAAGCCTACCACTGTAGTGTCATCAGGAAACTTGATGATTGAGTTGGAGGCGTGCTTGGCCAGGGAGTACAGGAGAGGGCTGAGAACGCACCCTTGTGGGGCCCCAGTGTTGAGGATCAGCGGGGTGGAGGTGTTGTTTCCTACACTCACCACCTGGGGCCGTCCCGTCAGGAAGTCCAGGACCCAGTTACACAGGGCTGGGTCGTGACCTAGGGTCTCGAGCTTAATGATGAGTTTGGAGGGTACTATGGTGTTAAATGCTGAGCTGTAGTCGATGAACAACATTCTTACATAGGTATTCCTCTTGTCCAAATGGGTTAGGGCAGTGTGCAGTGTGATTGCGATTGCGTCGTCTGTGGACAAGCAAATTGGAGTGGGTCTAGGGTGTCTGGCAGGATGGAGGTGATATGATCCTTGACTAATCTCTCAAAGCACTTCATGGGGCGATAGTCATTTAGCTCAGTTACCTTAGCTTTCTTGGGAACAGGAACAATGGTGGCCCTCTTGAAGCATGTGGGAACAGCAGACTGGGATATTGATTAAATATGTCCGTAAACACACCATCCAGCTGGTCTGCACATGCTCTGAGGACACGGCCAGGGATGCCATCTGGGCCGGCAGCCTTGCGAGGGTTAACACGCTTAAATGTTTTACTCATGTTGGATGCGGTGAAGGTGAGCCCCCAGGTTTTGGTAGCACCGTATTGTCCTCAAAGCGAGCAAAGAAGTTGTTTAGTTTGTCTGGGAGCAGGACATCGTGGTCCGCGACGGGGCTGGTTTTCTTTCTGTGATTGACTGTAGACCCTGCCACATTCCTCTTGTGTCTGAACCGTTGAATTGTGACTCTACTTTGTCTCTATACTGACGCTTAGCTTGTTTGATTGCCTTGCGGAGGGAATTGCTACACTGTTTGTATTCAGTCATGTTTCCGGTCGCCTTGCCCTGATTAACTTCTTAGGGAGCAGCGCATGAGGTGACCGTTTTGGAGACCCTGGCGTGCCCAAAGTAAAATGCCTCCCATTCAGGCCCAGAAAATAGGATATGCACATATTTAGTACCACTGGATAGGAAACACTCTGAATTTTCTAAAAGTGTTAACATCTTGTCTGTGAGTAAAACAGAACGGATATGGCAGGCGAAACCCTGAGGAATTTCTGTCCTGGAAAAAGTGGTTTTGACACATTGCCTCATTTGGAACCCCTCCCTTATGAAAATGCCCTCATAAGGGCATATGCATGCAGTACCTATCGCTTCCTCTGGATGTCAACAGTCTCGAAGCCCTCAGCAGAAGTTCTTCAAAAGGTAATTGATTTGTTTTCGCTGTGAAATGTGTTTTCTGTGAACCGTGGAGGCTTATGAAATTATGGTAATGGAAAAAATATGTTAGGTGCTTCCCTCAAACAATCAAATGTGGTGCTTTCGCCGTAAAGCCTTTTTGAAATCTGACAACGCTATGATATTGCCAAGAAGCAGAGCTTTTGATGACTATGAAACACTTGTATATTGATGCATGTTTAATAATTCAACTTTTGGATTTTGAATTTGGCGCCTTGCATTTCACCTGGTAGTGTCGGGAGTGGGGCGCTAGCGCCCCAGCGCACCTTGCTGATCCTTAAGAAGTTAAAAGCAGTGGTTCGTTTCAGTTTTGTGCGAATGCTGCCATCAATCCACAGTTTCTGGTTGGGGAAGGTTTTAATAGTTGCTATGGGTACAACATCACCGATGCACTTGCTAATAAACTCGCTCACCGAATCAGCGTATACTTCAATGTTGTTGTCTGATGCTATCCAGAACATTTCCCAGTCCACGTGCTCTAAGCAATCTTGAAGCGTGGAATCAGATCGGACCAGCGTTGAACAGACCTGAGCACAGGCGTTTCCTGTTTTAGTTTCTGTCTGTAGGCTGGGAGCAACAAAATGGAGTCATGGTCAGACTTGCCGAAAGGAGGGCAGAGAATGGCCTTGTATGCACCACTGAAGTTAGAATAACAATGCAAGGATTCAAGGATTTACCAGTCCGGGTCACACATTCGATATGATGATCAAATTTAGAGAGCCTTGTTTTCAGATTAGCCTTGTTAAAATCCCCAGCCACAATAAATGCAACCTCAGGATATGTGGTTTCCAGTTTACATAGAGTCCAATGAATTTCTTTCAGTGCCGTCGATGTGTCAGTTTGAGGGGGGATATATGCGACTGTGATTATAATCGAGGAGAATTCTCTTGGTAGATAATGTGGTCGGCATTTGATTGTAAGGACTTCTATGTCAGGTGAACAAAAGGACTTGAGTTCCTGTATGTTGTTATGATCACTCCACGACTCGTTAATCATAAGACACACACCCCCGCCCTTCTTCTATACCAGATAGATGTTTGTTTCTGTTGGCGCGAAGCGTGGAGAAACCATGTGGCTGTGCCGACTCTGATAACATGTTCTGAGTGAGCCATGTTTCTGTGAAGCAAAGAACGTTGCAGACTCCGATGTCTCTCTGGAAGGCAATCCTTGCTCGGATTTCATCTACTTTGTTGTCCAGAGACTGGACATTGGCAAGTAGTATACTCAGGAGCTGTGCACGATGTGCCCGTCTACGGAGCCTGACCAGAACACCGCCCCGTTTACCCCTTC
Organism: Brachymystax lenok tsinlingensis; assembly: GCA_030435695.1. NCBI lineage: Eukaryota > Metazoa > Chordata > Actinopteri > Salmoniformes > Salmonidae > Brachymystax > Brachymystax lenok. The sequence continues at coordinate 6,022,996 of CM059815.1, read as the reverse complement.
TCCTCCGCCGCCGTTGTTTTGGGTCGCCGGCTGGGATCCAGTCTATTGTCCTAGTTGGTGGACCAAACAGAGGATCTGCTTCGGGAAAGTCGTATACCTGGTCGTAATGTTGGTAAGTTGACGTTGCTCTTATATCCAATAATTCCTCCCGGCTGTATGTCATAAAACTTAAGATTTCCCGGGTTAACAATGTAAGAAGTAATCCATAAAAAAAAGAATACTGCATAGCTTCCTGAGAACGTGAAGCGAGGCTGCCATCTCTGTTGGTTTTCACCATATCAATTGTGGCCGGTAATATCAAAGTCTCTGCAATAGGTGTACTTTCGTGGCATAGCAGGCCTAGCCATTTACCGTGGGAATGATTCAAGTGCAACAGTAAAGTGTGGCCTTTTCCCATGATCTAGGAGCACTCTCTGGTTGACTTTTATATTTCTTATTTTAATCATTTTAATTTGATTTTTAAGGTTAAGATCGGTGTCCCCCCAGCGGGACGGTTATGCATCAATAAATGAATTAGGCACATTTGGCCAGAAATTATACAACATTTGAACAGAAATGCAATGGATCATTGAATCAGTCTAAAGCTTTGCACATACACTGCTGCCACAGGACTGTTTTGCTAGCACAGACTGGAATACTAAACTAAGGACCCTGGGACTAAACACCTCCCTCTGCAACTGGATCCTAGACTTCCTGACGGGCCGCCCCCAGGTGGTAAGGGTAGGTAACAACACATTCCCCACGCTGATCCTCAACACTGGGGCCCCTCAGGGGTGTGTGCTCAGTCCCCTCCTGTACTCCATGTTCACTCATGACTGCATGGCCAAACACGACTCCAACACAATCATTAAGTTTGCTGACAACACAACAGTGGTAGGCCTGATCACCGACAACGATGAGACAGCCTATAGGGGTGTGGTAGTGGGGTGCCAGGATAACAACCTCTCCCTCAACGTGATCAAGACAAATGAGATGAATGTGGACTACAGGAAAACAAGGACCGAGCACGCCCCCATTCTCATCGAGGGGGCTGTAGTGGAGCAGGTTGAGAGTTTCAAGTTCCTTGGCGTCCACATCACCAACAACCGAACATAGTCCAAGCACACCAAGACAGTCGTGAAGAGGGCACAACAAAATCTATTCCCCCTCAGGAGACTGAAAAGATGTGGCATGGGTCCTCAGATCCTAAAAGGTTTTATAGCTGCACCATCGAAAGCATCCTGACGGGTTGCATCACTGCCTGGTATGGCAACTGCTCGGCCTCCGACCGCAAGGCACTACAGAGGGTAGTGCGTACGGCCCAGTACATCACCGGGGCCAAGCTTCCTGCCATCCAGGACCTCTATAGCAGGCGGTGTCAGAGGAAGGCCCTACAAATTGTGTCAGACTCCAGCCACCCTAGTCATAGACTGTTCTCTCTTCTACCGCATGGCAAGCGTTACCTGAGCACCATGTCCAGGTACCCCCATGCCATGAGTCCCTGAACAGCTAATCAAATGGCTACCCAGACTATTTGTATTGCCCCCCGCCTCACGCTGCTGCTACTGTCTGTTATTATCTTTAACTTTAATAACCCAACCTGCATGTACATAATTACCACAATTACCTCGACACCGGTGCACCCGCAAATTGACACATTGACCCCTGTATGTAGCCCCGCTATTGTTATTTACTGCTGCTCTTTAATTACTTGTTTTTCTTATCTCTTACTTTTTAAAAGTTTTTTTCTTAACTGCATTGTTGGTTAAATCAAATCAAATCAAGTTTAATTTGTCACAGATGTTAATGTGAGTGTAGCGAAATGCTTGTGATTCTAGTTCCGACCATGCAGTAGTATCTAACAAGTAATCTAACAATTTCACAACTACCTTATACACACAAGAGTAAAGGAATGAATACGAGTATGTACATACACTGCTCAAAAAAATAAAGGGAACACTTAAACAACACAATGTAACTCCAAGTCAATCACACTTCTGTGAAATCAAACTGTCCACTTAGGAAGCAACACTGATTGACAATAAATTTCACATGCTGTTGTGCAAATGGAATAGACAACAGGTGGAAATTATAGGCAATTAGCAAGACACCCCCAATAAAGGAGTGGTTCTGCAGGTGGTGACCACAGACCACTTCTCAGTTCCTATGCTTCCTGGCTGATGTTTTGGTCACTTTTGAATGCTGGCGGTGCTTTCACTCTAGTGGTAGCATGAGACGAAGTCTACAACCCACACAAGTGGCTCAGGTAGTGCAGCTCATCCAGGATGGCACATCAATGCGAGCTGTGGCAAGAAAGTTTGCTGTGTCTGTCAGCGTAGTGTCCAGAGCATGGAGGCGCTACCAGGAGACAGGCCACTACATCAGGAGACGTGGAGGAGGCCGTAGGAGGGCAACAACCCAGCAGCAGGACCGCTACCTCTGCCTTTGTGCAAGGAGGAGCAGGAGGAGCACTGCCAGAGCCCTGCAAAATGACCTCCAGCAGGCCACAAATGTGCATGTGTCTGCTCAAATGGTCAGAAACAGACTCCATGAGGGTGGTATGAGGGCCCGACGTCCACAGGTGGGGGTTGTGCTTACAGCCCAACACCGTGCAGGACGTTTGGCATTTGCCAGAGAACACCAAGATTGGTAAATTCGCCATTGGCGCCCTGTGCTCTTCACAGATGAAAGCAGGTTCACACTGAGCACATGTGACAGAGTCTGGAGACGCCGTGGAGAACGTTCTGCTGCCTGCAACATCCTCCAGCATGACCGGTTTGGCGGTGGGTCAGTCATGGTGTGGGGTGGCATTTCTTTGGGGGCCGCACAGCCCTCCATGTGCTCGCCAGAGGTAGCCTGACTGCCATTAGGTACCGAGATGAGATCCTCAGACCCCTTGTGAGACCATATGCTGGTGCGGTTGGCCCTGGGTTCCTCCTAATGCAAGACAATGCTAGACCTCATGTGGCTGGAGTGTGTCAGCAGTTCCTGCAAGAGGAAGGCATTGATGCTATGGACTGGCCCGCCCGTTCCCCAGACCTGAATCCAATTGAGCACATCTGGGACATCATGTCTCGCTCCATCCACCAACGCCACGTTGCACCACAGACTGTCCAGGAGTTGGCGGATGCTTTAGTCCAGGTCTGGGAGGAGATCCCTCAGGAGACCATCCGCCACCTCATCAGAAGCATGCCCAGGCGTTGTAGGGAGGTCATACAGGCACGTGGAGGCCACACACACTACTGAGCCATTACATTACATCAAAGTTGGATCAGCCTGTAGTGTGGTTTTCCACTTTAATTTTGAGTGTGACTCCAAATCCAGACCTCCATGGGTTGATACATTTGATTTCCATTGATAATTTTTGTGTAATTTTGTTGTCAGCACATTCAACTATGTAAAGAAAAAAGTATTGAATAAGATTATTTCATTCATTCAGATCTAGGATGTGTTATTTTAGTGTTCCCTTTATTTTTTTGAGCAGTGTATAAATATATGGATGAGCGATGGCTGACCGGCGAAGGCAAGATGCAGTAGATGGTATGGAGTACAGTATAAACATATGAGATGAGTAATGTAGGGTATGTAAACATTATATAAATGGCATCGTTTAAAGTGGCTAGTGATACATTTATTTCATCCAATTATAATTATTAAAGTGGCTAGAGATTTGAGTCGATGGCTGAACGGCATAGGCAAGATTCAGTAGATGGTTTAGTGTACAGTGTATACATTTGATATGAGTAATGTCGGATATGTAAACATTATATACAAAATTGTTTAAAGTGGCTAGTGATACATTTGTTACATCCAATTCCTATTTTTAAAGTGGTTAAGTGTTTGTAAGTAAGCATTTCACTGTAAGGTCAACACCTGTTGTATTCGACGCATGTGACAGATAACATTTGATTTGATTTGATCTAGTGTCCAAAATCTAAATTGTGCCTAGAGTCGTAAGTCATATAATGGCCTTTCTCTTGCATTTCAAAGATGATGGGAAAAAGAAAATGCATGCTTTTGTCTGCTTTTGTATTATCTTTTACCAGATCTAATGTGTTATATTCTCCTACATTAATTTCACATTTCCACAAACTTCAAAGTGTTTCCTTTCAAATGTTATCAAGAATATGCATATCCTTGCTTCAGGTCCTGAGCTACAGGCAGTTCGATTTGGGTATGTCATTTTAGGAGAAAATTAAAAAAAGGGTCTGATCCTTAAGCGGATTACAATGATTTTGAGATACAAAGATGATATTATAATATATATATATTGTTTCCCCTAAGATTTTGTAAATTCTCCCGTGATCTCATTTTCATATCAGGCGACCCGACCTAGTTTGGCAGCTGGTGTACATTGTCTCAGACCGGTCTCTAAACCTGTTGCGCCCACATGGGACTTGGCGCTGCTATTGGAGGCACTGTGTGCAGCCCCCTTTGAGCCTCTGAAGTCGGTGGATCTGAAGATCCTCTCCTACAAAACCTCCCTGCACATGGCTTTGGCCAAAGCTCCACATGTTATCCGTACACACTTCCTGTACTCAGTTTGCCCCGGTGGCTCTAAGGTGACATTGCGTCCAAAAGCTTTTTCCTTTTTTTGGCTCCTCCTTTTGCTTCTGAAGAGCAACAGAGGTTACATGCCCTGTGTCCAGAGCGAGCTTTACTGCACCCGGGATATCCGGTTATGTGACCAACTTTTTTTCTGTTTTGCTAATCCAGTTTATGGCAGGGCACTCTCTAAGCAGCATTTCTCCCACTGGATTGTGGAGGCATATTGCAACAAGGTGCAAGGGCTACTTAGCCGTGTACAAGCCCACTCCACCAGGGGTCTAGCAACATTGTTGTTTAAAGGGTTGACTATAGGAGATATTTGTGCTGTGGCGAGTTGGGTATCACCACACACTTTTGTGAGGTTTTATCGCTTGGATGTCACTGCTTCCAGTGTAGCACACAGTGTGCTTATGGCTGGGACAGGGGAAAGATACTAGGCTGTGCGCCGTGTGCGCAATACCTAGACTGACGGATCTGGTGGGGTCAGGTGTGGGTGGTCCGCAATGGGCCTTTTAATTCCCCCATAGTATGTTGTACCTCGTTTCCTTCCTTCAGGGAACTGTAGTTATAGTCATAACGTTACATTTTGTTGTTATGATTGATGTTCCTTTATAGGAGAGGGAGTGGATAGAACCTGGCAAAAGAAATAGTGGGTGCATGCCATACCGGTAAAACATGAGCCTATCACAATAATGAAAACAAAATGCACGGACAGCAGTGGAGGCATTCTGACCTATAATGACAATCGACAAATGTTATTACACTTTGTGGTGTTTTGTGTAACAGATGTCTCTTTCCATTCACTACTGTTCGGAGGATGGACATATGTTGTGAGTGGATGAACCTGCACGGGTAGCCTAGTAAAGGAGCCCTTTAAAGTGATTGTTTGACAATAAGATGAAAACATAATGACTGGTTGTGTTTATGCCACAATAAAAGGTCATTCATTTTCAAAGTTAAATGACAAATCTGACTAGGCCCACAGAGATGCTATTAAATTAATAGGGATTCTAAATATAATTCTATGATTAGTCCCCACGGACAGCCCGCCCATTAAGCAGGATTAGGCAGCTGCCTAGGTCGGCATTTTCTGAGCTAAACTGACCAAGACGCACCTCCAACACCACATAACACCTCATGTTATTCTACCCTAAAACAATGATAACTTCTCTCACCCAGTGGCATGAGCGCTAATGCCACCCCATGATAAGCAGTGCCCACTTTGCCAAAGGCAAAATGCTAAATGTTTAGCTTGTCCGTACCCTGTGCACCTTTACAGGTTGCTGTTGGAGAGACGTAGCACTGCGGTTCTCCATCAATGCTCCATCAAATAAATGTAACATAAATAATGTAGCCTACGGTAGAAAGAGTAGCAGCCTGTGTTTTTTCTGTAGCCCATACACTGAAGACCATGTATTACCATGTCATGAGAGAGACACTTTTAAATCATTAACTTATTAGTAAGGTTGATGTCTGCGCACCCGTGGAAATCGAATTAGCATAATGAAAACATTCCCATACAAATTGGTCAGTTTAAGCTAGAGATATCTTTTTTTGCATTGGATGCATCTCAATCTACCGCATCCACCTATGTAGCGTTTGCGGTGAAAAGTGACAGCGCTAGAGAGGTGTTTGTCAGACCATAAGACATCCCGAAAATTGGTCACAAAATCATCTGTAGCATCCTAATGGTTTGGCCTACAAATTCTTCACAAGCGTCTTGGGACTCATCTGAAGTCGATACAGCCGATCTGCCAACTTCTGTCTGTAGTATCCGAACAGTTTGGGCTACACACTACGACCCCTTCTGCGTAAAGGTGAGACTCTCACGAACATGTACAAAAATAACACATTTTTCCTGATCTTTCTTATATCGCACCGGTTTAGACAGGCCTTAGACTCTTATGGGCTAATGAGGAGAGAGAGTGCAGACGAAAGTCAACTAAAAATGCAAGCGGGCAGACCAGCTTTAGAGCAGCTGCGGCATAATCAAAGAGGTGGACTACTTACAAATGGTGCTGAAAGTGGTGCTGAAAGTAATTCATTTTAACAAAGTCTTCGTTTTAATTCGACTTCACTAACAGGAACCTATTCCTTCCAAAAAAATAAATAAGAGGTAGGCCTACCTGTTTGACACACACAATTATGCTATCCATAGAATTGTCGGTATAGCCAAAACCTCCAATACTGTCACCATGTACTCCTTAAATACCTCCGTGTCTGGGAGGGTCTGGTGTGTTCGGTTAGAACCAGGGCTCTAATTGAGTGAGGGTATGCCATACCCTTTGTTAAAGAAACGGGCAAAAATGATACCTATTGTTAGCTTCATATTTTGAAATATATTTTTAAAAGGCATCCAGAAAATATAAAATGTTCTATAACAATGCTAAACTCTGTGATGGCTTATGCAAGAAACAAGATTTAAAATCCTGAGGATATATATGGCGATATATTGATTCGTCTCTATGACATTCTGAAGCTGAGCTGCGGTCTTCAATATTGGAGGAGACAAAACATGGACTTTGCTATTCTGTCCCACTTTCTGCAAAGAGAAGATGTTTAAACCCAGGCCGCTTTTATGGAAGCACTTCTATTGTTGGGTTAAGCAACGGACGAGTAGCCAGCAATTGAAGCTTACATTTTTATGAGTGGGTAGAGCCTCTGTCTGGGTGGAAAGGTTTTGAAAGTGCCATGCTTAGATTCATAAGGATGTCTAATATTTAATTAGTTGCAAACAAGACACCGGTATAACACTGGAGAATAGGATAAGAAGGCCTATTTCTCTGTCCATTCTTCCCGAAACATATTTTTTCATTTACCAACTTTCTTTTGCTACTTTTTCAGAGTGACATTTTATCTTGATTACAAGCTGTTTCCCCCCGATCAACACACAAATAAATATTAAAAATGAATTTAATAGAGACATTGGTGATTTTATCAGTGTAACCAGATTGAACATTTCAGGATATGTTATTGACATTTAACTGATTATATAGACTACTTTAACCAGTGTTAAAAATTGTTTTATTTTAAGCACAGGCCTATGAATTGGACTGCTATTATGTTCTGTTCTACCGACAATTGGCCCATGGAAATTGTATGGTGGTGCAGAAGTTGTCATACTTAGAATGTTTTGAAAATAGTTTAAATAAATGTGTTTTTGTGGCTGTGAGCTTGAAATCAGTGATCCTGTGAGTGTTGGATTATTCATGAGGTAAAGTGTTACAGCTTTAGGCTACTGACTATGTCCCTTCTGCTGGAGGGAATCTGTGTCATTAGAGAGGAGTCGACACACACACACACACACACACACACACACACACACACACACACACACACACACACACACACACACACACACACACACACACACACACACACACACACACACACACACACCTGGTTTGATCACTGCCAGTCTGCCTGTGATCCCCTCAGCGGCAGTCTGGGACTATCACTAACCATCCCTCTTACTTCAGTGGCGTGCTAAGTGCTGGGCACGCTAGGCTAAGACCTGGGGGTGGGTTTATGATTGTGTATTGATATAGTGGGGATTCGATGGTGGACCCTGAGGGTCACAGCCAGGTAGTGTTATCAGTCTGTATGTGCTTGATGACTGATGGAAACCCAGGGGACTCAAGACAGAGAGCCAGAGGCTGGGAGGGGTGAGGGTCTAAGGGTTGGTGCCCAGGGCACTGTCTATCACCCCAGTCATGTCTGCATCTACACTGCTCAACCACAAACACACTCAGCCAACCTCAGGCTGCATCCCAATCCCTATCCCCTGTATAGTACCCTATGGGCCCCGATCAAACGGAGTGGACTATATAGGGAATTGGATGCCATTTTGGACGCAGCCTCAGCTTCATAGACCAGTGATAGATATAGTTCATCACTCAAACACTGGACTGAGAGTGAGTCCAACAAACTTCACTGACACACAAACAGGCTATACTTTAGGCTATTTTCAAAGCTAATAGTTTACTTATTTATACTTCATCAATATTTCATCAGCATTTCAGTAACTATGAAGCCATGTTGCTTCAATACTTTTTCTTATCAGTTCCGCAAACAGGTAGTAAATTCTGATTTGTAATTCAGCTTTATAAGTATGTTTATTGATGCCTCTTTCTGTGGTAAAGTTTGTAGTAATCTAAAATGAATGCAGAATTCACAACTCAAAATATGATACTATGTAATGCTAATCCCGTACCCTTTGACCCACTGCATGATCTGATACAGTAACCCTATGTAAGTGGTTCCCTTGTATTACATTAGGTATATACTGTATGTGTTTTCTCTGGCTGTGATGGTACTGTACAGTACAGTACAGTAAAGGGTTTTGCTTAGGGTTGACGCTAGGGACAGGGTTGAACCAGGATAAGTACATGAAGCTAGGGTTAGCGATGGTATATAGGCTCAACTTAATGGTACAGTACAGTACACTACATAGGGTGAATACAATGCATCCAGAGCTCCGTGGAAGTATAATGGCTTCCAAACAGAGCCATCACAGGGATAACAATTAAATGGCAGCTAACTGGCCAGCCCAGTTAATTGGACATACTACTACGGCCCTGTGCTTCTGGACAAAGTAATAAGGCAGGAATACTTTATTTTCAAAATCTAAATTATGATAAGTTGTGGCCCAGTGCCATCTAATTTTCTAGGCCCTGGAGTCTTGGAACAATGAGTCAATACGGTAAAGCAGTTGGCTTATCTAAATTCATGTTCATAATGTTAGCCGCCTCAATCCCTCTTGTAATTTTAGGTAAAGTTCACTTCTTTTTTGTGGTGAACTGAATATTCTACTGGTTGGAGCGTGAGGGTGAATAGAGTAGACAGACCTTGCTGCTTCTGCTACTACTGCTTCTGTTTGGCTCATGTTAAATCCTGGCACACGCACAAGCACACACAAACACACACACATACACACACACATCCACAAACTGGACCTTGTCAACTTTTTGGGAAATAGTTTACCTGACATGGGGCTCAGGCTCACAATTAATATTCCTGATATAATAACAACAATTTACCATGGAAACATTTTAAGTAACTGTCTAAATATTGTTGTGATTAATGTGCCTTTGTAAGAGAGGGAGTGGAAACAGTGTCATTATTGGTGGAAGTAAGTGGAAGTAACAAGTAACAGTGATTCTGGTACAAGGAGGTTTTAATGATAACTGGCTGAAGCAACAATAAAATAAGAGGAAATTATAGCCTGGTCCCAGATCTGTTTGTGCTCTCATCCACTCCATTGTCAAGCTAAACATGTTTGGCATGACAATGAATGACAGGGAGTTGGCATGATAGCACAAAGTAAGCACTCGGGTTCAGGAAATTGTATGGTGGTGCAGAAGTTGTCATACTTGGAATGTTTTGAAAGTAGTTTAATTAAATGTGTTTTTGTGGCTGTGAGCTTGAAATCAGTGATCCTGTGAGTGTTGGATTATTCATGAGGTAAAGTGTTACAGCTTTAGGCTACTGACTATGTCCCTTCTGCTGGAGGGAATCTGTGTCATTAGAGAGGAGTCAACACTCTCTCTCTCTCTCTCTCTCTCTCTCTCTCTCTCTCTCTCTCTCTCTGGTTTGATCACTGCCAGTTATCTGTGATCCCCTCAGCATCAGTTAGGGACTATCACTAACCATCACTCTTACTTTAGTGGCGTGCTAAGTGCTGGGCACGCTAGGCTAAGACCTGGGGGTTTATGATTGTGTATTGATATAGTGGGGATTCGATGGTGGCCCCTGAGGGTCACAGCCAGGTAGTGTTATCAGCCTGTATATGCTTGATGACTGATGGAAACCCAGGGGACTCAAGGCAGAGAGCCAGAGGCTGGAAGGGGTGCCTGGAGGGCTAAGTGTTGGTGCCCAGGGCACTGTCTATCACCCCAGCCATGTCTGCATCTACACTGCTCAAACACAAACACACCAAGCCAACTTCTGGCTGCATCCCAAATCTCTATCCCCTACATAGTGCCCTGGTCAAAGTAGTGGACTATATAGGGAATAGGATGACATTTTGGACGCAGCCTCAGCTTTATGGACCAGTGATAGATATACAGTTGAAGTCGGAAGTTTACATACACCTAGGTTGGAGTCATTGAAACTCGTTTTTCAACCACTCCACAAATGTCTTGTTATCAAACTATAGTTGGAAAGTCGGTTAGGACATCTACTTTGTGCATGACACAAGTAATTTTTCCAACAATTGTTTACAGACAGGTTATTTCACTTATAATTCACTGTATCACAATTCCAGTGGGTCAGAAGCTTACATACACTAAGTTGACTGTGCCTTTAAACAGCTTGAAAAATTCCAGAAAATGATGTCATGGCTTTAGAAGCTTCTGATAAGCTAATTGACATCATTTGAGTCAATTGGAGGTGTACCTGTGGATGTATTTCAAGGCCTACTTTCAAACTCAGTGCCTCTTTGCTTGAGGCAAAGATCCACAAGTCTGGTTCATCCTTGGGAGCAATTTCCAAACACTTGAAGGCGCCACGTTCATCTGTACAAACAATAGTACGCAAGTATAAACACCATGGGACCACGCAGCCGTCATACCGCTCATACCGCTGTCTTCTAGAGATGAACGTACTTTGGTGCGAAAAGTGCAAATCAATCCCAGAACAACAGCAAAGGACCTTGTGAAGATGCTGGAGGAAACAGGTACAAAAATATCTATATCCACAGTAAACCGAGTCCTATATCAACAGAACCTGAAAGGCCGCTCAGCAAGGAAGAAGCCACTGCTCCAAAACCGCCTGTCATATTGAGGTATCTAGCTATAAGTTAAACCTGATTGATCAAATGGATAGGTATAAGCGATTATGGTAATTCCAAATGTCCTTAACTAGGTTTCTTTGCTAGACAGACACAGACATAGAGAGCGACGAGAGAGGAAAAAAGTGAGAAAGAAAGGATGAATGTGAGAGAGAGAGAGAGAGAGTGAGGTGGGAAGAGAGTGGAAGACAGAGAGAGTGAAACAGAGAGAGAAAAACAGCAAATTCACTTAGACCTGAGTATTTCAACAACTCGTCTCTTCCAACTTGTTAGGCAATCACTTGTACCTACAGGGGAAGGATGGAGGGTGATTTTTACTAAGGAGAAGAAGGAGGCCTTGCTGAATGAGATGCATGCTGGCCATTTTGGAGTGAAGGGCATGATTGCAAAAATCAACCTATGCGTCTTCTGACATGGAATTGTGGACTTCTGACGTGGAAGGAGGTGGACAGCTGGGAAAGGTAAATAACTTTCTGTTTATCAATCATATTCTATTATATCTGAAATTATTATGATTTCAAGAAATGTAATATCAGAGAGGACACAGGCGGCCCATCATTACGCACACTTGTCACCATCATTATCGCATCTGAGCAATATTGGACTCACCTGGATTCCATTACTTTGTTCATTGCCCCTCTATATCTCTGCTCCACAGTTTGTTCCCTGTCAGCATTGATGTTGTTATGTTTTCCCCTGTCCAGATGCTGTCCTTGTTTGATTCTTGTCTGTTATCCATTAAATGTTCACTCCCTGTACTTGCTTCTCGTCTCCATACAGAATGCTGACACCACAATTTGAAGCATCAGGGAGTTTTTTAGTTTTTAGTTTTTGTTTGTGACATTGGGTCCGGGTACCGCTGCCAGAGGAACCAAGGGTGCCTCAGCTGGCTCGTCGGGCTTCCACGCCTTAGCTGGCTCGAGAGGTTTCCTTGCCTCGGTTGGATCGGCAGGCTTCCATTCCACGTCATGCCTCCGCCAGATCGTCGGGCTCTCACGCCTCAACCGGCTCATCATGCTCCCATCCCATGTCATGCCTCAGCCGGATCGTCAGGCTCCAAGCCTCAGTCGACTCGTCGGGCTCCCACGCCTCAGCCGGCTCATCAGGCTTCCACGCTTCAGCCGATTCGTCCGGATCCCACGCCTCTGCCGGCCAGTCAGGCTCGCCCAGGTGGGACGTCAGGTGGCGCCCCTAGGGGGGAATACTATCACACCTACTCCAACTCCCCTTGAGCACCAGGCGGCCCATCATTACGCACACTTGTCACCATCATTACGCGCATCTGCACGATATTGGACTCACCTGGACTCCATTGCTTTGTTATATCTGTCTGCTCCTCAGTTTGTTTCCCGTGTCATCATTGATGTCACTATGTTTTCCCCTGTCCAGACGCTGTCCTTATTTGTTTCTTGTTTGTTATCCATTAAATGTTCACTCCCTGTACTTGCTTCTCGTCTCCTAGCGTCTGTCCTTACAAGTACTCTCAAACTCTAGCCTGCCAGAAGTTTGAGAGGGTGAAGACATGATCGTTATCTGTCCCAATTCAAAATTGTTTTGTAATGGTTGCTTTATTTGGCCACGGCAGAATTCAGTATTATAGAATCTGTGTGTGTGTGTGTGTGTGTGTCAGTATCCTTACAAATATGAACATCTGCATACTGTATGACACATATATGGGTAATAATAAAGTAATTTTCTCTCTAACACTTTAAATCTTAGGGGTGGACCTAACAGGAATGGCAACAGCTGGTGTCTGACAGCGACCGATTACTTTACCAAGTGGGTAGAGGCAATACCCATTAATATCAGTAAAGGAAGAGAACATGCTTAACTCTAAATTTCCTACTTTAACCCAATTAAAAGGGTGCTTGGAACTAGTCATTTATTTTAGTTTTGTATGATACCCATCAAGGACACCTCCAAAGCGATGACGAACATCTTCAACACCCACGGTTCTCCTGAGGTCATCTTGAGTGACCGAGGTCATTAACGCTGGAAGAAGATACAGAAGTCATAGGTTATATTCTGTCACAAATGGTTTGTTTTATTTATTTTTTACAATTTGTTTTTGTTTTCCATGGTACATAGTCAGACATATTTCAAAATCTCTAGACCTTACCGTGAAATGCTTACTTACAAGCCCTTAACCAACAGTGCAGTTAAAGAAGAGTTAAGAAAATATTTACTAAATAAACTAAAGTAAAAAACATAGCACAATAATATAACAATAACGAGGCTATATACAGGGGGTACCGGTACCGAGTCAGGGTGCGGGGGTACAGGTTAGTTGAGGTAATTTGTACATGTACAGTTGAAGTCGGAAGTTTACATATACCTTAGCCAAATACATTTAAACTCCTGACATTTAATCCTAGTACAAATTCCCTGTCTTAAGTCAGTTAGGATCACCACTTTATTTTAAGAATGTGAAATGCCAGAATAATAGTAGAGAGAATGATTTATTTCAGCTTTTATTTCTTTCATCACATTCCCAGTGGGTCAGAAGTTTACATGCATTCAATTAGTTTAACTTGGGTCAAACATTTCGGGTAGCCTTCCACAAGCTTCCCACATAAGTTGGGTGAATTTTGTCTCATTCCTCCTGACAGAGCTGGTGTAACTAAGTCAGGTTTGTAGGTCTCCTTGCTCGCACACACATTTTCAGTTCTGCCCACAAATGTTCTATAGGATTTAGGTCAGGGCTTTGTGATGGCCACTCCAATACCTTGACTTTGTTGTCCTTAACCCATTTTGCCACAACTTTGGAAGTATGCTTGGGGTCATTGTCCATTTGTAAGACCAATTTGTGACCAAGCTTTAACTTCCTGTTACGGTCGTCTTTAAGAATGGACCAAGGCACAGCGTGCATGGAGTTCCACATAATTTTAATTTAAAGTGAAACGTCAAAACAATAAAGAAACAACTGATCATAACATATGAGAAGCGCACACAGGCACTAACAAATAACACAATATCACAAAATGCAGGTGGGAAAATGAACACCCTAAGTATGATCCCCAACATAGAAATGAAATACTAGAAACCCCCCTAGTCACGTCCTGACCTAAATCACCATAGAGAACATAGAGGGCTCTCTATGGCCAGGACGTGACACTTCCTGACTGATGTCTTGAGATGTTGATTCAATATATCCACATAATTTTCCTGCCTCATGATGCCATCTATTTTGTGAAGTGCACCAGTCCCTCTTGCAGCAAAGCACCCCCACAACATGATGCTGCCACCCCGGTGCTTCACGTTTGGGATGATGTTTTTCGGCTTGCAAGCCTCCCCCTTTTTCCTCCAAACGTAACGATGGTCATTATGGCCAAACAGTTATATTTTTGTTTCATCAGACCTGGCTTTTGTATGGCGGTTTTGGAGCAGTGGCTTCTTCCTTGCTGAGCGGCCTTTCAGGTTATGTCAATATAGGACTTGTTTTACTGTGGATATAGATATTTTTGTACCTGTTTCCTCCAGCATCTTCACAAGGTCGTTTGCTGTTGTTCTGAGATTGATTTGCACTTTTCACACCAAAATACGTTCATCTCTAGGAGACAGAATGCGTCTCCTTCCTGAGCGGTATGACGGCTGCGTGCTTCCATGGTGCTTATACTTCCGTACTATTGTTTGTACAAATGAACATGGTACCTTCAGGCATTTGGAAATTGCTCCCAAGGATGAACCAGACTCGTGGAGGTCTACAATTTTTTTCTGAGATCAAGGGCTGATTTCTTTAGATTTGCCAATGATGTCAAACAAAGAGGCACTGAGTTTGAAGGTAGGCCTTGAAATGCATGCACAGGTACACCTCCAATTGACTTAAATGATGTAAATTAGCCTATCAGAAGCTTCTAAAGCAATTGTATAATTTTCAGGAATTTCCCAAGCTGTTTAAAGGCACAGTCAACTTAGTGTATGTAAACTTCTGACCCACTGGAAATGTGATACAGTGAATTATATGTGAAATGATCTGTCTGTAAACAATTGTTGGAAAAATCACTTGGGTCGTGCACAAAGTAGATGTCCTAACCGACTTGCCAAAACTGTAGTTTGTTAACAAGACATTTGTGGAGTGGTTGAAAAATGAGTTTCAATGACTCCAACCTAAGTGTATGTAAACTTCCGACTTCAACTGTACATATATGGATGGGCCATGACCGACCGGCATAGACAAGATGTAATAGATGGTATAAAATACAGTACATACATCTGGGATGAGTAGTGCAAGATATGTAAACATAATTATTGAAGTGGCATTAATAAAGTGACTAGTGATCAATTTGTAAGAGTGGCCAATGATTTCAAGTCTGTATGTAGGCAGCAGCCTCTCTGTGTTAGTGATGGCTGTTTAAATCTAGTTAGGGAGCGGCAGCATTTTTCTGAGTTTTGGACAGTCTGGCCTGCCCAAAGTAAAATGCCTGCCACTCAGGCCCAGAAACTAGGATATGTATATAATTAGTACTATTGGATAGAAAACACTCTAACGTTTCTAAAACTGTTAAAATAATGTCTGTGAGTATAACAGAACTGATATGGCAGGCAAAAACCAGAGCAAAATACATCCGTAAATTTGACCATGGGCTGGTATAGGGCATGCTGGATTCCAGGACCCAGGTTGCAGTACCTATGGCTTCCACTAGATGTGAACTGTCTTTAGAAAAAGGTTCCAAGAGTTTGTCTTGAAAAACAGCCCAATATAGGAAGTTTTTCCAAGTGGAGTGACGAAGTGATTTCTGTCTGGGGCGCAAGGGACACAAGAGCGCGCACCTCGGTTTTTTACTTTACTATCGTTCAAGATATTATCCTTGTGAAATATAATAGTGTAGCTAAGGATCGATTATAAACTATGTTTGATTTGTTTGGAAAAAGTTTATGGGTATATTTGTTGTCTTGTACAATGGGACGAGTGGACGGTGGATTTTCTGAACAGAACGCGCCAACCAAACTGAGTTTTATGGATATAAATAGGGACCTTTTCTAACAAAAGGAACATTGGATGTCTTGCTTGGACACTTCGGATTGCCATCAGCAGAAGATCATCAAAGGTAAGCGACTTATTTTAGCTCTTTTTATGTGTTTTGTGACACCCGCACTGGTTTTATTATTATGCTAATATGGGAAGTACATGGGGTGCTGTCCTCAGACAATCAAATGTTCTGCTTTCGCCATAAAGCCTTCTTGAAATCTGACAACGCTGTGAGATTGCCAAGAGTCTAAGCTTGTATTTTTATGAATGTTTTATAATACTACATTTGCATTTTGAATTTGGCGCTCTACATTTTTCCGGATGTTGTCAAGGGCGCTAGCGCCCCACTGCTCCTTATTTATCCCCAAGAGCATAACAGTCTGATGGCCTTGAGATAGAAGCTGTTTTTCAGTCTCTCGGTCCCAGCTTTGATGCACCTGTACTGACCTCGATAGTAGCGGGGTGAACAGGTAGTGGCTCGGGTTGTTGTTGTCCTTAATGATGTTTTTGGCCGTCCTGTGACATCGGGTGCTGTAGGTGTCCTGGAGGGCAGGTAGTTTGCCACCGGTGATGCATTGTGTAGACCGCACCATCCTCTGAAGAGCCCTGCGGTTATGGGCGGTGCAGTTGCCGTACCAGGCAGTGATGCAGCCCGACAGGATGCTCTCAATTGTGCATCTGTAGAAGTTTGTGAGGGTTTTAGGTCACAAGCCACATTTCTTAAGCCTCCTGAGGTTGAAGAGGCGCTGTTGCGGATTCTTCACTACACTGTCTGTGTGGGTGGACCATTTCAGTTTGTCCGTGATGTGTACGCCGAGGAATTTAAAACTTTCCACCTGCTCCACTGCTGTCCCGTCGATGTGGATAGGGGGGTGCTCCCTCTTGTTTCCTGAAGTCCACAATCATCTCCTTAGTTTTGTTGATGTTGAGTGTGAGGATATTTTCCTGACACCACACTGAGTGCCCTCACTTCTTCCCTATAGGCTGTCTCGTCTTTGTTGATGATCAAGCCTACTAATGTTGTGTCGTCTGCAAACTTGATGATCGAGTTGGAGGCATGCATGGCCACGCAGTCATGGGTGAACAGGGAGTACAGGAGTAGGCTGAGCACGCACCCTTGTGGGGCCCCAGTGTTGAGGATCAGCAAAGTGGAGATGTTATTTTCAACCTTCACCACCTGGGGGCTGCTCGTCAGGAAGTCCAGGACCCAATTGCACAGGGCGTGGTTGAGACCCAGGGCCTCAAGTTTGTTTGCATAGCAGGGATGAAAAATAGCATCATTTAGGCTGTAATGATTTCCAAAATTCTAATCATTGGGTCATCACAACATTGACGCTAATAGTTTATCGAATCCCATTGTGACACAGGAGGGGGGACAATTTTTGGCTCGGGGACATTATTTGGCATTACAGGCAGGTGGAAAATACATTCCATTACAGCTGCACCATCATAGGTTTGGACAACGAGTTTCTCTATGAAGTTAAACTCAGACATCTCAAAATTCATGAAGTCAAACAAACTGCACATCTTGCCCACTTCACACATCAAAGTAGCTCAAGAAACGTTCCTGAATAAAGCCCTGATCATCCACTTCACTGATGATAACTGACAACTACAAGCAGACTGGTGGCATCATAGGTCCCAGAGTGGTGGCACCATACATAACGTTACCAATTAGTTTACCCTGACCAGATGGACAGGGCGCATATGCTGTATGCAGCTGCTCTTATTAGTAGCCTACAGTTGATCAGACTGAAAGTCTCGTTTTCATCCCATACAGCATGTCATATTTCTAATGTTTAGGTGTAGCCTAGGCTGCTGCAACATTTATGTCATGAGATTTTGCTTGTGTCTGCCCAGAGTGATTGTATTATCATCGTTGCTAAATAAATACTGAAGGAAAGGGGAAAGCCTACCGGAGTGCATGCGAAAAATACGCTGCGTCAACCTCTCTCTTTAATCTAAATTTTAACGGATGATGCAATGGAAGCTATCAAATTATTCAAAATAGTTTTTGACATCCCAGAAAAGACAGTCGAAAGTTTGATATGTTCAGCAAGTAAAGCGTCGTAACGTGCAATTACTTCTGCAAGCTCCTTGTATTTGCCCTTGTTGGAGGAACTTTCCCTCTCGTCAGGTCATATATCGATGCAACTTTTTCCCAGAAGCTTGAATCTGATGTGGGCATTTATATGCTCCCTGCTTTTGTTTTGCCATTTAGTTGAACGATCAATGTTCTTCATGTCACTGTACCCACCTTTCGACCAAGGCTCAGACTTTCCAAAATCTGGCAAGGCCAGCAATACAGGCTCCCTGTTAACCAGCTATACTTTTGATACCAGTTGGTATTGAACGCCCTCATCTTTTCATCCTTCTTCATTAAACTGATCTCAGGCAGCTGTCAACCCTCGCTTTTAATTCGCACCTTTTCAGTGTACCGCAGAGAATCGAAGGGGTTCTTCAACAAAAAGTCCACAACATTTCCGGCAGCGTTGGTCATTCTACCATTCTGGCGGAGAAAACCACACACTTGTGCTGGTAGCTATAGTAGCTAGCTACTGAAGTTAGCCTGGCTAACTTTTACATTTTTTAAATAAATTGCACCAACTGGACACAAAAATAAAATTCTAAAACCAAGAAAACTATTTGTAATGTACCTCATACTGTAATTTGAAAAAACGAATTTGAATTGAATAATTCCCCAAAATGCGCAACTACAGTATCACTCTTCACTCTAATCTCTATCCAACAATGTCACCAAGCTTCTCAACACATAGAACCCCCATGTTCTGTGGCACAATCCCAATACAACACACTAGGTTGATTCTCTGATCCTATTTCTATGATTGGATGGACAACATGTCAATTAGTACTGCAAAAGCTATGATTGGTTGGAGGACGTCCTCATTACAGTTGTCATCATTACAATGTATACTACCGTTCAAAAGTTTGCGGTCACTTAGACATTTCCTTGTATTTAAAAGAAAAGCTAAAAGAAAAAATTCATGAAACTGCCAGTCTTGGCCCAAGCAAGTATATCAAAAGTAAATGTAATTGCTAAAATATACTTAAGTATCAAAAAGAAAAGTATGTATAATTTCAAATTCATTCAATTAAGCAAAGCAGGCGGCACCATATTTTTGTTAATTTCTTTTTTGATAGTCAGGGGCACACTTCAACACTCAGACATCATTTACAGACGCATTTGTGTTTAGTGAGTCCACCAGATCAGAGGCACAAGGGATGACCATGTGTTGTCTTGATAAGTGCGTGAATTGGACCATTTTCATGTCCTGCTAAGCATTCAAAATGTAACAGGTACTTTTGGGTGTCAGGTAAAAAGTACATTATTTTCTTTAGGAATGTAGTGAAGTAAAAGTTGTAAAAAATATAAAGAGTAAAGTACAGATACCCCCAAAAATGTAAAAAAGGTTCTTAAGTACTTTACACCACTGTTCCAGCTGACTATCTCATAAAGCTGGTTGAGAGAATGCCAAGAGTGTGCAAAACTGTCATCAAGGCAAAGGGTGGCTACTTTGAAGAAACTAAAATATGAAATGTATTTTGATTTGTAGGCGTCCCACTAGCGGTACACCAGTCGACAACATCTGGTGAAATTGGAAGGCGCGCAATTCAAAGAAATAATCGGAAAATTAAACATTCAGGAACATACAAGTATCTTATATCATTTAAAAGCTTAAATTCTGTCACGTCCAGGCCAGAGTTTAGGCTGGCGTGTTTTTTGTTTCATTTTGGCGTAGGGTTATTTTGGTTCTAGTTTGTCTATTTCTATGTTGGGGTAATGGTTCCCAATTAGAGGCAGCTGTGTGTCGTTGTCTCTAATTGGGAACCATATACAGTGGGGCAAAAAAGTATTTAGTCAGCCACCAATTGTGCAAGTTCTCTCACTTAAAAATATGAGAGAGGCCTGCAATTTTCATCATAGGTACACTTCAACTATGACAGACAAAATGAGGAAAAAAAATCCAGAAAATCACATTGTAGGATTTTTAATGAATTTATTTGCAGATTATGGTGGAAAATAAGTATTTGGTCACATACAAACAAGCAAGATTTCTGGCTCTCACAGACCTGTAACTTCTTCTTTAAGAGGCTCCTCTGTCCTCCACTCGTTACCTGTATTAATGGCACCTGTTTGAACTTGTTATCAGTATAAAAGACACCTGTCCACAACCTCAAACAGTCACACTCCAAACTCCACTATGGCCAAGACCAAAGAGCTGTCAAAGGACACCAGAAACAAAATTGTAGACCTGCACCAGGTTGGGAAGACTGAATCTGCAATAGGTAAGCAGCTTGGTTTGAAGAAATCAACTGTGGGAGCAATTATTAGGAAATGGAAGACATACAAGACCACTGATAATCTTCCTCGATCTGGGGCTCCACGCAAGATCTCACCCCGTGGGGTCAAAATGATCACAAGAACGGTGAGCAAAAATCCCAGAACCACACGGGGACCTAGTGAATGACCTGCAGAGAGCTGGGACCAAAGTAACAAAGCCTACCATCAGTAACACACTACGCCGCCAGGGACTCAAATCCTGCAGTGCCAGACGTGTCCCCCTGCTTAAGCCAGTACATGTTCAGGCCCATCTGAAGTTTGCTAGAGAGCATTTGGATGATCCAGATGAGGATTGGGAGAATGTCATATGGTCAGATGAAACCAAAATAGAACTTTTTGGTAAAAACTCAACTCGTCGTGTTTGGAGGACAAAGAATGCTGAGTTGCATCCAAAGAACACCATACCTACTGTGAAGCATGGGGTGGAAACATCATGCTTTGGGGCTGTTTTTCTGCAAAGGGACCAGGACGACTGATCCGTGTAAAGGAAAGAATGAATGGGGCCATGTATCGTGAGATTTTGAGTGAAAACCTCCTTCCATCAGCAAGGGCATTGAAGATGAAACGTGGCTGGGTCTTTCAGCATGACAATGATCCCAAACACACCGCCCGGCAACGAAGGAATGGCTTCAGAAGAAGCATTTCAAGGTCCTGGAGTGGCCTAGCCAGTCTCCAGATCTCAACCCCATAGAAAATCTTTGAAAGTCCGTGTTGCCCAGCGACAGCCCCAAAACATCACTGCTCTAGAGGAGATCTGCATGGAGGAATGGGCCAAAATACCAGCAACAGTGTGTGAAAACCTTGTGAAGACTTACAGAAAACGTTTGACCTCTGTCATTGCCAACAAAGGGTATATAACAAAGTATTGAGATAAACTTTTGTTATTGACCAAATACTTATTTTCCACCATAATTTGCAAATAAATTCATAAAAAATCCTACAATGTGATTTTCTGGATTTTTTTTCCTCATTTTGTCTGTCATAGTTGAAGTGTACCTATGATGAAAATTACAGGCCTCTCTCATCTTTTTAAGTGAGAGAACTTGCACAATTGGTGGCTGACTAAATACTTTTTTTCCCCACTGTACATGGTTGTGGTCTTAAAAAAGAAGAAAACAGCATTACCATGTCAGATACATAGTTCAAATGTATTAAATGTTGAGTTTGCATCCCAATATTAGACTTCATATACATCACAGAAGACATCACAGAAATATAACAAAACCGCTTAAAATGGAAACACTGGATTTTCAGCATTTAAAAAAAAGAGTTTATTAATGATATTCAACCCATATGTGGGTGGATGACATATGTAACTGTTATGGTATGATGGTTATTGAGTATTTCATTTAATGTTGTGAAATGTACCAGATCCTGTTCCCACACTCCGAAGATATCATCCAGGTATCGTCTATAAAACATGGGACACAATGGGCATTTAGCCAAGGCTGTCAACTCCCAGTCTGCCATATAAATATTAGTATAGGCCGGGGCAAATTCTTTACCCATCGGCGTCCCATGAATCTTTAAGTAGTGTTTATTATTAAATGGTAAATCATTGCTTCTTAAGCCAAGTTCTGGAAGCTGTAGGAGGTGTGAGTGGTCTATTTAGATCTGGATATTGCAGATTCCACTGCTACTAAACGTGACATATCTACAGTGAATGTCACAGGTGAGGTTTCCTCCCTTGAGTGTACTACCTGAGGTTACCACTAGAGAGCACCTTTGGGTTACTTCTAGTATCCAGGTGACCCTGATTGGGCTTATTGGGATCACCTGCTGGATGACTATTTAGGTTCCCCTGTGGACTAGGCCAGTTGCTCAGGTCTCATGTTTTGTTCAGTGTTCTCGTGTGCCCTTGCGTTGTTGTTTTGCTATGAAGACCTTAAGTACATATTCTGGATTTACCCTTACCTCTGCCTGCTGTTTCTCTGCGCCTGGGTCCGAGTTCGTACCAGCACCATTGTTACAGTGAATAGGTATGCATGTGCTGGGACTGGAATGTTGTGAAGTGTGTCTAGGGTGCCTTTTTGAGATGGGATTGAGGAAGTAGTCAATGAATTTGGCTACTGGCGAAGACTATTGTCCCTCTAATCACTCTGACATCAATGCAAATGTAATCAAAAATCAAATCAAACACTTCATGAGAGCACATGAGCTGATGTTGCGTAACATTTCTATAGGCTATGCAATTGCGTGAGAAAACAGTGATGGCCTCTATTAAAATTATATATTATCTCTTGTGAATGATGCCCAGCGTAAGGCAAGAAACAATGCCTTTTTTTTTGTGACTTTTTCTAATCATAGTCCCACACCTCATGTAGGCCACACCATAGGCCTATTGGTTTTGATAAGGTTTGTATCACAACTAAAGTGGCCAAATAACGTCTTCAAATTAAGCACATTAATCTGCTTTACAAGGGGTGTAGAGCCTAACTGGCATACATAAGCAGCGTGTGAGTTTTAAGTTTGGGGAAGGTAATTTTCACCATAAAAAAGCACCTTTATAATCACATTTGCGGTCACTTTTGATAATTATGTTTTCCCGCTAATGGAACATTTGCACTTATAGCCTACTGCAGTGTGCATTTTGCCGTGCTTATAATGTGAAGAAATCACCTAATAGTTTATTAACATTTAAAGCTAAACGTTCTGATCTGATGGCTGAAGAAAAGTAAATATGGACAGTTCTTCCAATATCTTCAATATGCACCTCGTAATTGGATTAGGACGCTCGCAGTTGCGTCCCTGATGTGTCTGTCTTCACTTGTAGCCTGTGAGAAAGACCCAATCACATGATGGAGAGCCATGTGAGTGAGAGGTGCTTCGGAGCACGCAGCACTCAGGGAGAAGGGAATTATAATTGTTATATTTAGCCCAAGGGCACAACGGCCACTAGCCACAAAAGGCATGGATTTTTTTAGGGTGCATTATGGCCACACGAAGGGGATGCTGCTGGGAAATTTGAGCCATTATCAAGTGCTTGTCAAATTGTGAAGGATAGACTGTGCAAGAAAATAGAGCATGTCTTTCATCAATAGTCACATCCTGCATCCATCCTTACAATGTATTAAAAAACAAAACATTTAGCCCAACATTTGTATAACAACTAAAGTTACATGAGTAACTCTAAATTAAGCATATAGGAGTACCTATTTATTTGTTAACCACTCAACACATAATAGCCACGTGTGCACTCCCTCAAATTTTGTGGAGAAAATGTGATTCTTCATACTATAAAATAATGGCACAGAATTCTAAGAAAAAATGGTCTGCTAAGTGAAATAGTGTAGCTCACAGCCATATGGCATAGCCAGATCAGTACCTAACATCAGGACAACTCAGAGTATGCTATTCTGTTACATTTTGTTACATTGTAAGTACAAACCAAATCAAATCAAATGCTATTAGTCACGTGTGCCAAATACAACAGGTGTAGACCTTACAGTGAAACGCTTACTTGCAAGCCCTTAACCAACAATGCAGTTTTAAGAAAAAATCCCCAAAAATAAGAAGTAAAAGTAACAATAATTAAAGAGCAACAGTAAAATAACAATAGCGAGGCTATATACAGGGTATAACGGTACAGAGTCAATGTGCGGGGGCACCGGTTAGTCGAGGTAATTGAGTAGTATATAGATGTGGGTAGAGTTATTAAAGTGACTTATGCATAGATAACTGAGAGCAGCATCAGAGCAAAAGGAGGGAGGGGGGGGCAATGCAAATAAGTCTGGGTAGCCATTTGATTTGATGTTCAGTAGTCTTATTAATTGTATTTTTAATTTTTTTATTTAACCTTTAGTCAGTTAAAAACAAATTGTTATTTACAATGACGGCCTACCACAGCCAAACCCGGATGATACTGGGCCAATTGTGTGCCCCTTATGGCTTGGGGGTAGAAGCTGTTTAGAAGCCTCTTGGACCTAGACTTGGCGTTCCGGTACTGCTTGCCGTGCGGTAGCAGAGAGAACAGTCTATGACTAGGGTGGCTGGAGTCTTTGACAATGTTTAGGGTCTTCCTCTGACACTGCCTGGTATAGAGGTCCTGGATGGCAGGAAGCTTGGCCCCAGTGATGTACTGGGCCGTACGCACTTTCCTCTGTAGTGCCTTGCGGTCGGAGGCCGAGCAGTTGCCATTCCAGGCAGTGATGCAACCAGTCAGGATGCTCTCGATGGTGCAGCTGTAGAACCTTTTCAGTCTCTCGAGGGGGAATCGGTGTTGTGTGCCCTCTTCATGACTGTCTTGGTGTGCTTGGACCATGTTAGTTTGTTGGTGATGTGGACACCAAGGAACTTGAAGCTCTCAACCTGCTCCACTACAGCCCCGTCGATGAGAATGGGTGCGTGCTCGATACTCCTTTTCCTGTAGTCTACAGTCATCTCATAGTAATTAAACATGTTATACCCTTCTGGGTTTCACTTTACAATAAGTTACTTTCTGCTGGGTAGGTACCTGATAATTACAAGTATATCCTATGTAACTACATTGCACTTTATTTGGTATAGGCCTACCCTTTAAGCCATGTAATAAGACATAAATTAACATATTGAAAATATCCAGTAGTTAATTACAGGGTGTGCATTGTTACACTTGTTGTTACCAGGTCCATAGCCTATTTACATCATTAGATCAAGATGGTATCAATCCTGGTATTATCTGTGGATTTGATGGTAGTGGCACCATGTTAAATGTGACAACGTATTTTTTGGGGTTGAGTTAATGAACATGGTAATTCACAGGTGACTTTCAAACATGTAATTACAACACATTAGTTACAACAAGAAAGACACACACACACACGCTTTGTCTTTCCACATTCTCCCCAAACACTCCAGAGGGTAACATAATTGAATAAAATTGTCAGGGCTATATTTATCAATCTATAATGTTGCCAATGATGGTTTGCTGACAGAAAGTGGCATGGGGAGTCTTCACCTGGGCTTCACCCTGGGAGCGGGTGCCATATTACTGTAAAGTGTTCTCCAATTTCAGTGTACTATGGGATCCTCTTACTGCTCAGAGGTAATGAGTGAGAATCAGTGAGCTGGTGAAGCTTGAAGGACCAGACCCTGAGGATGCAGCTGACTGGCCTCTGTCCAGAGTTAGACACATGCAGCTAGCCCATCACACACACACACCCATGCAAACACACACCTGGCTAACCCATCACTGCCTCTCTATCCAGGCATTCTAGCCCATCACTGCATTGAAACCTGTTAAATTGCTGAAAGTCAGCTCAGACCTGGACCAAAGTTCTCACCTCCACAAACAACAACTACAACAAAAACAGTATAAAAACAAGCGTTTACTTTGGACTTTGTCAACAAAGGCCAGAGACTGAAGATACAGGATAGGGAACAATAAGTGTGTATGTCAAATTTAATTTGTCCTTGGCCAGGGGAAACTGAACCACTTTAGGAGTTGTTTTTATTCTCATTATAATGTTCGCTAGTTACACACATTCCTGTTTGTGAATGTGGACTGGTTCATTGTGACATTAATTGACTGGTTTTCCACCATTTAGATGTCCCTGACAACTATCACATGGAAATTAACTACAGAGTATTTTACAGACTTGCCAAAATGGTGACATGGAGCCCATGAAAGTGGCCCCAGTGTATCAGACAGTAGTTTATTTTGCGTTGTTAATTGCAGCATTGGTTTTACTTTGCTCTTTGTGTATGAAAATGGGGTTTAGTGGTCTCGTGTGAGTCATCATTGCAAGTCTGCTTTTTGCATGCTTCTGTTTCTAATGCAAATGTGAAGTTGAATGAATTGCATAGCGCAGTGTTGGGTGCCAACACTGCAGGGAAGTGAATCACAGGACCCATCAATAATTCCCTCTCCCCCTTCTGTTATTGTTTGAAAACCATTCATTAGAACCAACATCTCCATGTACTGGGAAATGGGAAATTCTAATTATGAGGGAGAGAAAGAGAATGACTTCATTTTAGTCAATATCTTTCTTTTTCTATCCTTACCAACTTGACAGACAGACGGCGAGGCTGGCAGGTGTACTTGTTAAAAAGGATATAGATGCGAGTCCACACAGTAGCCAGCTTTACAGATAAAGGGGGATTGGAAGTGATTCAAAAAGCCAGGGAAAATAAGAAATGATATATGCTGAAATACTCTGTGGCATGATAACAGGTTCATCGTTAGGGCATTTTAAGCCTTTTTTTGTCAACGGTGATGGACAGGTGTGTCGATTCACCTGAGGGGACTTTGTTTCTTCGAGGACAGTCTATCTCCCCCTCCTAATCCACAGGCCAGGGGAATGAAATCACTTTTTATGTTATGGGGGAGCAGGAACTGAAGCAGGCTATTCTATAGCTATACCATCGCTTGCCTCGGTGTCTGTGAGGGGTAATATTTTGTAAGATTACAGATTTGGTCTGTGTGATTGCATTGCACCGTCACCAAGGGAAATGAAGAGTGGGGGAAAAAAATGGTCATCCAAAGACAAAGAGGGGAGACACAAACACACAAATGCACAGACACAAACACACACACACACACGGTGCGCAGACACACACATACACATACATCACGGTTAGGGCAATAAAGGTCTCACATCACGTGTATGCATGTAAGAAACAAAGAATAGATAAATTATGGGGATAGAGGCAGGTGGAAAGCTTGTGAATCCTTCCATGGCTAGGAGATGGTAGCTGGATCAGAGAGCCACTTAGTGAGCAAGCTACATGGACCCACTGCCTCCTGAAACCCTAGAAGCCTCAGGAGAACAAAGGAACTAGAAAATAAATAATCTCCATCATTTCACCTTGAATGCGTTTCTTCAGGCTTTTTATCTCTCTCCCTCTCTCTCTTCATCTCGCTCCCTCTATGTGAGCAGCGCTGGCTGCCTGTCACTGGGCGACAATGTGGGCTGTCACAGCTTGAGTGGTGCCCACTGGAGCCTGACTGTCTGATTGTCAAAGCCTGTAGAAAAACAAGGCCTTCACTCTGGAAAAACATGGCCCTTCCTCAGCACCATCCAGCCCCATCCAGACAGCCTGTCAGACATGCACTGTATGGAGCATCTACACAGTATAACACAGGGAACATTGTGGGGACAGAGTAATGACAAACCAACTGATCAAACAAGGACATGGAACACCATGGTAGGACAGGAAGACATTTCAACCAATGAAAGGAGTGTAGAAGGGATAGTGGGATGGTAATTTGTGGAACACCAAAGGAGACAGAGTGCAGTGCTGATGATTTGACCAATCAATCTGCTGTATGGAACATGATTTGAGACAGATTGAAGAAAACTCGACCAATCATACTCATGCCAGAGGATAGCAGTGGAGGGTGTCACGATCTTCTGAATGGACGGACCAAGACGCAGCGATGCTTCCAGTATACATATTTATTTAATAACGTAACTGGGGGGGACGACAATAAACGAACCGACGAAGATCGTAGAACTTAGAAATACACTTAAGCTATGAACAAACAATAACCCACAAAACCCTAGTGAAAACTACAAACATATATATGGTTCCCAATTAGAGGTAACGACACTCAGCTGCCTCTAATTGGGAACCATTTACCCAACATAGAAATAGTACACCTACAACAGAAAAAACCCTACACCAAAAACTAAACTAAACACGCCAGCCTGTAAACTCAGGCCTGGACGTGACAGAGGGAGAATGGCAATAATATATGTAAGTGAATTTTAACATAGTAAGTAGACCAACAGCTTGGTATAGCTACTAAAAACTCCTCCATAAACAAATTAATCTATCTACCCATTCTGTATCTTAAAGTGAGATACTTCAGAAACACACACATTTGTCTGTGTGTGTACGTATGTGCTGGGGGAATACCCAAAAGTCCCCACAAGGAAAATGATTCTTCGTGGGTACATTTCGCAGGTCCCCACAAGGACAAAGGTTATTTTAGACTTAGGGGTTAGGTTAAGGTTTAGGGTTACAATTAGAGTTAGGGTTAGGGGGTAGGAAAAATGTAAGGTCCCCACAAGAATAGTAAACCATATGTGTGTGTGTGTTTGTGTGTGTGGTGTGTGTATGTGTGGTAAAAGGAGACATAAGACTGGCTAATGAGCATACAAATAGCTTAAGGGCATTGTCTGGAAAGCACAAACCCATGGCAACCAAAACTACTGTTTTAGTTCGACTTATGGATTAACAGAAGCTGAACATAAACAAGTTGATACAGCACAGCTAGCTCTGCTGTGAAAATTCATCTTGGAATTAATTATGCATTCAACTTATAATCTATCCACAAGAAAAATATCTTACTCATGGCAAATGGGACGCTTTTACCTTGTAAATGTGTCTCACGGCAGTTGAGACAGAAAGCCAAAACCACAGAGAAAAGGATGGGACACTACAAACAAGGAAACAGACATTGACAAGAGACAAGTAAACAGAAACAAAACAGAAAGGGATGAGGAGATGGGATTTCATATCTTTACAAAAAGAGAAGGGAGAAGGATCCATCCATCCATTCTTCTCTTCCTGTCTCGAGATGAAGCGGTTCTCTTTCTGCATCCCAAATGGCACCCTATTCACTGGCCTATATAGTGCACTAATTTCAACCAGAGCCCTATGGAAGATGTCTATATATTAATGTTTCCTATGGGGGTCGCATCTTGAGCTCTGTTATAGCTGCATCTTGTCTCATAGTTCATTATGCAGATTAGCCTGTGTTAGAGGAGTCTCCATCTTGGAATTTAATTCCACCATCCTTCCCCACCACACTTAATCTTGAGCAAATCCATCAGAGGTTTTCTAAAGAGCGATGGTATCAGTGCAATCAAGCTATCGCTAAATCTTTGGTTGCTCACTCAGTCATTTGTCATGCCGCAGTGCCATATCCACTTGAAAGCTCTTCTCCCTTCACCAACCTCATATTGGATTAGCAGCTTTTAAGTAGGATTAAAAGTTTCATAGAGGATTCAGGAGTATTCATCAGCCAGGTAATCAACGAGCGTCAATATTGTCCCATAGTACAGTGCAAATGAAGACATAATGTCATCATAAATTCCTCTGTTGTACTTTGTGCACCACACGGTATGTTGAGGTTGGACCCACACATTTCTCCTTAACTGAAGATAGGTTAAAACAAAATCTAATTTAGCAGACTTGCTATCCTCTGATGAAGCAGTAACATATCCAATTGCTGTACTCCTGTAGGTTTTTCAGGTGTACTGCATATTAGGCTGCGAGGAATTGAGAGCTTCAAATGAGGTGTAGTGTTAGCAGAGATTTGACGACAGAGAGAAAGAGAGAGAGGGCCAAGCGCTTGATGAATTACTATTTTCTAGGATTACGGAATACATGAGACAGTGACAGATTTTGTGTTTCAAAAATCAAGGGACCTTTTCACTGAAATAATGTCGGACACTTTCGAATGCCCTGTGAAAAATGGCCTCTACGTTTCTTTGAGCCATAACCTCTCATCAACCTTTGAGATAAGTGTACTGTTGTATCTTCCATGGAATGTAAATTATTTTAACATGATATGGAGATACCTATATGTTGTCCACAGAGCAGAACGGCGGGCTGTCATGCTCCCGTCTATTCCTTTCTTTGTATTGGTGGAAACATCTTGTTATTTCAATACTGTTTGGAATATTCTATGAGAGGTGATGACTTCAACTGCCTGTATTCGATGCCTAGAGATGCTATGCTAGCCTCATGAATGTGCATAGACCGTCTCAAGTTGCCGGGATGTCACATGTCCTACTTATACCAGTACACTCTGTAGCAGGTTCAAGGGTGTGGGGTTTCCACGTCACCAAGTTCAATAACCAAACACAAACAAGGAGCACAACTAGAATGCAAATGGGGAGTTTATTAGGGAGTTTTGTACACTGTGGGAAAGGGGGGAATTCATCAACCATTTCACAGTCCACAATCCATTCTCATTGTCCGTTCCGTTCTGCAGGGCTAATCCTAAAACTCAGGTCCTCAGCCAAACCGGTTCGGTACTTAAAAATATATATATTTAACCAAGTAGGCAAGTTGAGAACAAGTTCTAATTTACAACTGCGACCTGGCCAAGATAAAGCAAAGCAGTTCGACACATACAACAACACAGAGTTACACAGTGGGGGTAATCAGACAATCCAGGCCACAACGGGTAATCACACAGATATTTCGCTCTCTTCTCACACTCTCCATAACACACACTTCACTCTCCATAACACACACTTCACTCTCCATAACACACACTTCACTCTCCATAACACACACTTCACTCTCCATTCTCTGCCCCTTTGTGCAGGCTGCTTCCTCTTTTATCCCCAAGCCCTCCCTGGCTTAATGAGCCACAGGCTCGCCGCGTTGGGGCAGGAAGTCGATATAAGGGGGTGGAGCCAAGATATCTCCCTTCAATCACCACCTCCCTCACCTCTCCCTGCCGTGATCCACAACTCGTAACAACCTAAGCATCACAACATTTTAATTAGATCAAATAAGCTTCACTGGGCAAATAAGCCATTACATTTTTTGTTGACCAAATTCATAAAAAAAAAAGAGAACGATTTTGGAGAAAGATTTTGGGCCAAGTTACCCCTCGCGATTCGCCTCTTCCTCTCTGGTGTTAGGAAATTAATAAATATTTTAACACAGTAGCAAAATAATATATTGTGTTAAAGAATTAGATACCTGAATGTGAAATTGATGAACAAAAAGTGCCTAATGATGAATATTCAAACAAGTGAGCATAATTTGCGATTCATATAAAAATACATGTTTTACCAATAAGCAGATTCAAATGTGGTTGCACACTTGTTACAGTAGGTACACACTCCCATCAGTGACAGGCTGAATTATGGGATTTTTTATTCATTATTGCACATTAGCATGTATTTCCATATATTAGTATTGAGTGCAGCGGTGAAGGGAGGTGAAGGAGGACTAGTGGAACAACAGCCAATGCAGACCTGAAGTCGAAACGTTGCACAATAAAAAAACAAGCGCATTCATCAGTGTGTGGTATATATTCTCTATTTCATGGGTAACAAGAGGAACCAATAAAGTTCAATGAAAATTGTGACAGTGACAGAACTTTAAGAGCAATTCTGGTTATAACAAAGAAACCAAGATAACTATGAAACAAAGATAAATGACACAAAGAATGATAGTAAAAAGATTTGGAACACCTTAAATTACATTTTCATTGAATCATTCATCACAAAACCGACTGATATTGCCAACTACTTTATAACTAGTTAGGGAGCGGCAGCAGTGTTCGGAGCTTTGGAGAGTCTGGCGTGCCCAAAGTAAAATGCCTGGTACTCAGGCCCAGAAGCTAGGATATGCACATAATTAGTAGTATTGGATAGAAAACACTCTGAGTTTCTAAACATTTCTGTGAATATAAACAGAACTTATATGCCAGGCGAAAACCAGAGGAAAATCCATCCGAGAAAATGTGATTCTGTGAGCTGGCTCATTTTCCATTGAGTTGCTATTGGAAATGCTTAAATCCAGCTCCCAGGTTGCAGTACCTATGGCTTCCACTAGATGTCAACAGTCTTTAGACAAGGTTTCATGCGTTTACCTTGAAAAATAGGGGAGTAGAAGAAGATTATCCAAGGACAGTGAGGAAGTACTTCTGTCGTTTTTCCATGTGAAATATAATCGTTAATATACATAATATTGTACCTAAGGATCAATTAGAAACGTTGTTTGATTTGTTTGGGCATAGTTTATAGGTATATTTTTTGTCTTGTATAGTGGACGGTGGATTTTCTGAACAGAACGCGCCAACCAAACTGAGCTTTATGGATATATAGAGGGACTTTTTCGAACAAAAGGAACATTGATTGTCTTGCTTGGACACTTCAGGTTGCCATCAGCAGAAGATCTTCAAAGGTAAGCGATTTATTTTAGCTCTTTTTTATGTGTTTTGTGACAACCGCGCTGGTTTAATTATTATACTAATGGAGGAAGCACACGGGGCGCTGTCCTCAGACAATCAAATGTTATGCTTTCGCCGTTAAGCCTTTCTGAAAACTGGCAACGCTGTGAGATTGCGAAGATTCTAAGCTTTTGAAGAGGGTGCAACACTTGTATTTTCATGAATGTTTTATATTACTATATTTGTAATTTGAATTTGGCGCTCTACATTTTTCCGGATGTTGTCAAGGCGCTAGCGCCCCGCTGCTCCTTAATTATCCCCAAGAGGTTAATGATTTTTTCGTTGGCTAGATTAGCTAATTTAGGCATGACATGCCAGCAACAAATGCTGACACTACACATCCAAGTATATTTGAACAAATTATGAAAGACAAGCATTGTAATTTTGAATTCTGTAAAGTGAGTGTGGAAGAAGTGAAAAAATGATTGTTGTCTATCAACAATGACAAGCCACCGGGGGTCTGACAACTTGGATGGAAAGTTACTGAGGATAATAGCAGACGATTTTGCCACTCCTATTTGCCATATTTTCAATTTAAGAATAGTAAAGCCCCCTTTACTGGCTCAAATATCCGACCAATCAGCCTGTTACCAAAAAATGGTGTTTGACAGTAAACAAATTGACAACAGACATTCAGCACGATTATTTTTGTAATTTTTATTTAACCTTTATTTAACTTAGCAAGTCAGTTTACAATAACGGCCTACCCCGGCCAAACCATAACCTCCTGGACAAGTTTGACGCGATTTCATCCAAATTCCATGGCTTCCTACTCCAGTGCTCCCTTTATTTCGTCATCAGACTGGAGCCCCCACCACTGAGAAGTCCAAGGTTGCCGCGGTCATTTCCCTGCTGATTGGACGGGCATTGGAGTGGGCTACGGCCATCTGGGAGAGAGGAGAGGAGAACCTGGGTTCCTACGAGAGGTTCACATTTCTGTTCAGGGTGGTCTTCGAACATCCACCGGAGGGTAGAGAGGGAGGTGAGCGACTACTCCAACTCTGGCAGGGTGCCCAGACCACTGCAGAGTACACCCTCACCTTCCGGACCATGGCAGCCTCCAGTGGATGGAATGAGCTGGCGCTCCGCTTCCTATACCGCAAGGAAGTCCAGATGGAGTTGGCGTGTCCCGGGACGAAAAACCTTTCCTTGGACGCGATCATCGCAATGGCCATCCTTCTGGACAACCTTCTTTGGGAACGCCGGCAATCCCCACACCTCTCGCCCTCATCCTTAGGCCGTCAAGAGGCAGAGCCTGAACCCATGGAGGTAGGGGCCACACACCTCTCCACGGCAGAGTGACATTGCCAGAGACAGCTGGGGCTCTGTCCCTATTAAGGCCAGGAGGGGAACCAGCTTCAGCAGTGTCCGGTGCGTCCAAAACTGGGGTCCACGGGAGCAGAGGGGCGGCCCCATGATTATCCCTCTCCCGAGGTGGGCGTGAGGATTCCACTACCATCGCTTTCCACCAAATTGTTCCTGGTTTCTATTTCACTGTCTGGATGTCCCTCGTGTTGTCTCTACAGCTCTAGTGGACTCCAGTGCCGCAGGGAACTTTATCGACTACGTTCTCCCTGAATATAACCTCATACCTGCTCCCTTTCGGCTCCAATCCCTGGATAGTCGTCCATTGGAATCCGGCACAATCACACACATCACATCACCACTCACCAACACCATGGGACCCATGCACCGAGAAGGCCTTCCCTTCCTCGTCATCACCACACCCATACACAAAGTCATTCTAGTTCTCCCATGGCACCAACGGCATGAGCCCACCATCTCCTGATCGAGAAAGAAAATCACTGCCTGGGCAGATGCCAGAGGAACTGCTTTTCTTTACTCTTTGGTTCGGTTGAGAGTCCTATTCGGTGTTCCAGGCATTCGTGAATGATGTGTACCGGAACATGCTCGGGCGCCAGGTGGTCGTGTATATTGACGACATCCTGGTCTACTCGACTACCTTGGAGGAACACATCGCCCACGTCTGAGTAGTCCTGGGATGCCTCCTGGAGAACCGCCTGTATATAAAAGCAGAGAAGTGCCAGTTCCATCAGGTCAATGCATCTTTCTTGAGATTCCGGATCAGCCCGCAGTGAGAGCAAGGTCAAAGCAGTCAGGTCATGGCCAGTCCCAACCACCGTAAAGGGGCTACAACTCCTACCACCGCTTCATTAAAAACTTCAGCTCCATCGCCTCTCATCTCTCTTCTCAAGGGTGGTCACCATAGGTTGGTGTGGAGTCCTGCAGCCGATGAGGCCTTCCGCCTATCGAAGGGGAGTTTCACTTCCACTCCATTGCTGAAACACCCAGATCCTCAGCTGCCCTTCGTGGTGGAGGTGGACGCTTCAGAAGTGGGCTCAGAAGTGGGCGTGGGGGCCATCCTGTCCCAACGGCAGGGTAATTCACGAGGAATGTTATCCATGGGCATACTACTCAAATAAACTGCCACTTGCAGAGAGGAACTATCACGTCGGAGACCGGGAGCTACTGGCGGTGAGGTTGACATTAGAGGTGTGGAGACACTGGCTGGAAGGTGCCAAGGACACATTTCTCATCCTCACCGACCATCGGAACCTGGAGTACATACGGACAGCGAGGCGCCTGAATCCAAGCCAAGCAAGGCTCAAGCGCGCCATCCGCCGCCAGAAGGAGCAGGGGGATAGCCACCGCAGTGAGGCTCCCGCGTCTGGCTCTCCACCAGGAACTTCCTGATCGTCATAACATGAGGCACGACAAAGAGTTACCTTGTTGTACATTTATACATGATATTATCCAAGAATAGAATCAATGGTTCAATAATTGAAATGGCCAATATTACCAGATCCCAGACTGCAGCTTGAAGCTTAAGCTTCTTTCCTGTAGCTACTGCAGGTCGACCGATCAATTCAAGATGGAACTTTGTATCATTCAATGCTATTGCTAATATACTGCAAAATATACCTGAGCTCTGTGGACTGGCCTTCACTGGCCTTCCCTTCTAACCCTGCTGGGACCCCTGTCACCACCTGCTAAAACAAGATGAGTGGGACCTGCATGTCCTGACAGAGATCACTGCAGCGGAGTCAGCAGTTTTCATGCTGCGGGCGGGAGCGGGCAATAACACAGACGACTTTGGGATTCAATATTTTTGTTGTCCCACAGATAATTTGGAAACTGTCCTCTTTTTGATTTTTATGTGTTAGCCTTCCTATTGTATTAAAAGTGCATATTTCTCGCATTATTCACACACTCAGAATTCACTGATTCAACTTCAGTAGCCTACCTCTCCTAGTTGGACGTAAGAGTTCAAGTGCCCCTAGTTTTATGTGTGGTCTCATTGAAGTAGAGTAATCAAATCAAATCAAATTTTATTTGTCACATACACATGGTTAGCAGATGTTAATGCGAGTGTACCGAAATGCTTGTGCTTCTAGTTCCGACCATGCAGTAGTATCTAACAAGTAATCTAACAATTACACAAAAACTACCTTATACACACAAGAGTAATGGAATGAATACGAGTATGTACATATAAATATATGGATGAGCGATGGCTGACCGGCATAGGCAAGATGCAGTAGATGGTATAGAGTACAGTATTTACATATGAGATGAGTAATGTAGGATATGTAAACATTATATACAAAATTGTTTAAAGTGGCTAGTGATACATTTATTTCATCCAATGTTTAATTATTAAAGTGGCTAGAGATTTGGGTCGATGGCCGAACGGCATAGGCAAGATTCAGTAGATGGTTTAGAGTACAGTGTATACATTTGATATGAGTATGTCGGATACGTAAACATTATATACAAAATTGTTTAAAGTGGCTAGTGATACATTGTTACATCCAATTCCTATGTTTAAAGTGGCTAGAGATTTAAGTCATGATGGCAGCAGTATGATGGCAGCAGCCACTCAATGTTATTGATGGCTGTTTAACAGTCTGATGGCCTTGAGGTAGAAGCTGTTTTTCAGTCTCTCGGTCCCAGCTTTGATGCACCTGTACTGACCTCGCCTTCTGGATGATAGCGGGGTGAACAGGCAGTGGCTCGGGTGGTTGTTGTCCTTGATGATCTTTTTGGCCTTCCTGTGACATCGGGTGGTGTAGGTGTCCTGAAGGGCAGGTAGTTTACCCTCGGTGATGCGTTGTGCAGTCCTCACTACCCTCTGGAGAGCCTTACGGTTGTGGGCGGAGCAGTTGCCGTACCAGGCGGTGATACAGCCCAACAGGATGCTCTCGATCGCGCATCTGTAGAAGTTTGTGAGTGATTTTGGTGACAAGCCGAATTTCTTCAGCCTCCTGAGGTTGAAGAGCCGCTGTTGCGCCTTCTTCACCACGCTGTCTGTGTGGGTGGACCAATTCAGTTTGTCCGTGATGTGTACGCCGAGGAACTTAAAACTTTCCACCTTCTCCACTACTGTCCCTTCGATGTGGATAGGGGGGTGCTCCCTCTCCTGTTTCCTGAAGTCCACGATCATCTCCTTTGTTTTGTTGACATTGAGTGAAAGGTTATTTTCCTGACACCACACTCCGAGGGCCCTCACCTCCTCCCTGTAGGCCGTCTCGTCGTTGTTGGTAATCAAGCCTACCACTGATGATTGAGTTGGATGCGTGCTTGGCCACGCAGTCATGGGTAAACAGGGAGTACAGGAGAGGGCTGAGAACGCACTCTTGTGGGGCCCCAGTGTTGAGGATCAGCAGGGTGGAGATGTTGTTTCCTACCCTTACCACCTGGGGCCGGCCCGTCAGGAAGTCCAGGACCCAGTTGCACAGGGCTGAGTCGAGACCCAGGGTCTCGAGCTTAATGACGAGCTTGGAGGGAACTATGGTGTTAACTTCTTGGGGATTGCTGGTGCGCTAGCGCCACACTCCCGACACTACCAGGTGAAATGCAAGGCGCCAAATTCAAAATCCAAAAGTTGAATTATTAAACATCCACTAATATACAAGTGTCCCATACTCATAAAAAGCTCTGTTTCTTGGCAATATAACAGCGTTGTCAGATTTCAAAAAGACTTCACGTCGAAAGCAGCACATTTGATTGTTTGAGGGTAGCACCTCACATATTTTTCCCATAGCCATGAATCCATTAGCCATCACTGCACACACATAACACATTTCACAGCGAAAACAAATCAATTACCTGTTGAAGAACTTTTGCTGAGGTCTTCCTAAGTGTCCAACGAAGACAATCCATGGTTCTTTTGTTAGAAAAAGTAATGTATTTTATCCATAAATCTCCATTTGGTTCGCGTGTTATAATCAGAAACGACAGCTTCCAC
The DNA here is from genome assembly GCA_030435695.1 of Brachymystax lenok tsinlingensis. NCBI lineage: Eukaryota > Metazoa > Chordata > Actinopteri > Salmoniformes > Salmonidae > Brachymystax > Brachymystax lenok. The sequence goes on along the minus strand of CM059815.1, from coordinate 5,985,173 downwards.
TACTCCATTGAAACGTGACGAGAACTCGTTCATCTTATACCTATAAACTTGTCCAAGAACAATCAAACATAGTTTTAAATGTATCCTTAGGAACACTTTTACGTATATTTACTATTATAAATCAACCGGAATATAAACTGATCGATAAAGACGGAAAAAACACACAGCGCGCTTTGTCGGGAGCGCGCGCTACCTACTGTTGACATAAATGAGACACTTCCTGGTTTCATCTTATTCTCTGATCTTATGCACCCAAAACGAAAATGAACACTGTCTCGAGACTGTTGACATCCAGAGGAAGCGATGGGTACTGCATTCATATGCCCTTATATGGGCATTTTCATAAGGGAGGGGTTCCAAATGAGGCACTCTGTGAAAACCACTTTTTCCTCGGGGTTTCGCCTGCCATATCCGTTCTGTTTTACTCACAGACAAATGGTTAACAGTCTTAGAAAATTCAGAGTGTTTCCTATCCAATGGTACCAAATATGTGCATATCCTATTTTCTGGGCCTGAATGGGAGGCATTTTACTTTGGGCACACCAGGCTCTCCAAAACGGTCACCTCATGCGCCCATCCCCAAGAAGTTAAATGCTGAGCTGTAGTCGATGAACAGCATTCTTACATAAGTATTCCTCTTGTCCAGATGGGTTAGGGCAGTATGCAGTGTGATTGCGATTAGGCTGCCTGTGGACCTATTGGGACGGTAAGCAAGTTGGAGTGGGTCCAGGGTGTCTGGCAGGATGGAGGTGATATGATCCTTGACTAATCTCTCAAAGCACTTCATGATGACGGAAGTGAGTGCTACGGGGCGATAGTCATTTAGCTCAGTTACCTTAGCTTTCTTGGGAACAGGAACAATGGTGGCCCTCTTGAAGCATGTGGGAACAGCAGACTGGGATAGGGACTGATTGAATATGTCCGTAAACACACCAGCCAGCTGGTCTGCGCATGCTCTGAGGACACGGCCAGGGATGCCATCTGGGCCGGCAGCCTTGCGAGGGTTAACACATTTAAATGTTTTTCTCACATTGGCTGCGGTGAAGGAGAGCCCGCAGGTTTTGGTAGCAGGCCGTGTCAGTGGCACTGTATTGTCCTCAAAGCGAGCAAAGAAGTTGTTTATTTTGTCTGGGAGCAGGACGTTACGGTCCGCAACGGGGCTGGTTTTCTTTTTGTAGTCCGTGATTGACTGTAGACCCTGCCACATTTCTCTTGTGTCTGAGCCGCTGAATTGTGACTCTACTTTGTCTCTATATTGACGCTTAGCTTGTTTGATTGCCTTGCGGAGGGAATAGCTACACTGTTTGTATTCAGTCATGTTTCCGGTAGCCTTACCCTGGTTAAAAGCAGTGGTTCAGTTTCTGTTTGTAGGCTGGGAGCAACAAAATGGAGTCATGGTCAGACTTGCCGAAAGGAGGGCGGAGAATAGCCTTGTATGCATCAGGGAAGTCGGAATAACAATGATCCAGGATTTTACCAGCCCGGGTGGCACATTCGATATGCTGGTAAAATTTCGGGAGCCTTGTTTTCAAATTAGCCTTATTAAAATCCCCAGCCACAATAAATGCAGCCTCAGGATATGTGGTTTCCAATTTACCTAGAGTGAAATGAATTTCGTTCAGTGCCGTCGATGTGTCAGCTTGAGGGGGGATGTACACGGCTGTGATTATAATCAAGGAGAATTCTCTTGGTAGATAATGCGGTCTGCATTTGATTGTAAGGAATTCTATGTCAGGTGAACAAAAGGACTTGAGTTCCTGTATGTTGTTATGATCACACCACGTCTCGTTAATCATAAGACACACACCCCCACCCTTCTTCTTACCAGATAGATGTTTGTTTCTGTCGGCGCGATGCGTGGAGAAACCAGGTGGCTGTACCGACTCTGATAACGTGTCCTGAGTGAGCCATGTTTCCGTAAAGCAAAGAACGTTGCAGTCTCGGATGTCTCTCTGAAAGGCAACCCTTGATCTGATTTCGTCTAATTTGTTGTCTAGAGACTGTACATTGGCGATTAAAATACTCGGGAGAGGTGCACGATGCGCCCGTCAACGTAGCTTGACCAAAAGACTGGCGCGTTTCCCTCTTCTCCGGCGCCGCCGTTGTTTTGAGTCGCCGGGTGCTATCCAGTCTATTGTCTTAGTTGTGGTAACAAACAGAGAATCCTCTTCGGGAAAGTCGTATTCCTGGTCGTAATGTTGGTAAGTTGACGTTGCTCTTATATCCAATAGTTCCTCCCGGTTGTATGTAATAAAACTTAATATTTCCCGGGGTAACAATGTAAGAAGTAATACATAAAAAAACAAAATACTGCATGGTTTCCTGAGAACGTGAAGCGAGGCTGCCATCTCTGTCGGCGCTGGAAGTTACATTAGGCTGTCTACATAGGTGGAAAATCACGTGGCAGTTAACTTAAATAAATAGATAATCAATACTTATTGAAAATGAAAAGACGCAATGCTCGCTCACCGTAGTGGCCTAACCTATGTGCGCATTGTGCCTTTTCCTTTTCAATTATGATTTTATAGAACTTTATAGAACTTCGACTCGTGTTGGTCTAGTGCCCTCCACTTTCTATTATCAATATTTATTTACAGACAATGTAGTAAAATCATTTTCAAGTTAATTTCATATTTGTATCTGCCTGCAAATTGTCCTCCTAAAAGGTAGGCTATATCCAATAGGACTATGCAAAATGTAGCAAGTGTTGCTGTCATCATTCTGGCTGCTTCCAGTTCACTAGTGAGCCCTGCTAGATCAGGTGCGCATGTGGTCTCAATTGGATAGAGTAGGCTAAAGCCTATGCTTTGGCGAAGAAGCATGGGGCAATTATCTTTCCAAGGAAATTTACTTCCTAAATATGGCCTATTATTAGGCTATAGTTTACTACATTACCTAGAAATAGGCCTAAATATTGATCACCCATTATTTCACCATCTGAAAATCTTCCCACTCCTAAAAGGTAGGCTGTAAAATAGCTCAAGAGAAAGTGCAAGTCTCTCCAACTCTGCTCTCTTCAAACTACATCTAGCATAGTGGCTGACACAACCCAAGTAATACAATATAGGACCATGTGAGAATCTCAGGTAATTTAACCTATTTCTTAAGTTATTTTTGCGCATTTGATATTGCATATAGGCTGGAAAATTGCTGGGACCATACGCCTAAAATAGCATTGCGGGACTATGGTTGGATTTGGGACCAGTTCTTGCTGTAGCGGGTGGGAGTCGGAAAAGAAAGCCAGCAGGTGATGGCAAGAGCGGGATGAAGAAATCTGTCTGCCACAGACCTTTACTGTGCACCATGACAGTGAAGCCTGTAATGTTAGAGCTGTTTATTACTGTGTAAGTGTGAAAAGTAGGGAATTAGCCAGGGAAACTAACAGATAAATTACGTTACACTGCCATACTGACTAGTAAAACTCACATGGCAGACCATTGGCAGAATCAAAATATCAATCTTCAATCGTTTGGCTGATGGTTTCATCATTTGATTCAGGTCTAGTTTGATTGAGACAAAAATAATAGCTAATGTTAGCCAACTTTTGGCCAACTTTCTGTTTCACGGTACATCAACCGGCGAAAACTTGCCAAGTTCATTTACTTCTGAAACAAGACAAAACAAAGGCTACAAAACATTTCCATACAAACAACATATGTTATATAGTAATAATAGTCACCTCATGTCGCTATCTGACAGATAACTAAAGGCTAGGGCTGACCTGGCTGTGGTAGCTACTCGCTAGTTTAGCATATTCATTATAGACATCAGGACTGCGATTACTCACCACGGACAAGCAGAATTATTTTTCTCTTTCACGACTCTGATGAGCCCGAGGTGGAGGATATACAGCTCCCTCAGGAACAGGCCCCGACCCCCGTGATCTCAGTGAAGAGGAGGCAGAGAAAGAGAGGTTGGAGAGCGGGCTGCCTTCTGAGAATTCGGAGGTGATCGAGAGTGGACAAAACATTATCTACCGTTACATGTCAGTTACAGTACTAGCTCAGCACTGCGAATAAACACAAGTACATTTGTTTCCTGTTAAGTTAAACAGCAGTTACCTTGCCAGCTACATCAGTCAACTAAAGAGCAGCCCGTTTCTGCTCTGCTTCTTTTTACAACTCCGTGAAGGAGTGCAACACGTACACACTGAGCTATGCTCAACTCTCCCGTGCTGGTCCAGCCAGCCTTCCAGAAGCGTTGCCTTCACACAGCCTGTCAGCCTGCTCTGTGGTGTCTGCGTGGTCCGAAATCCAGCTGGCTAAACACGCCAAACAGCCCACCCGACAGCTCGAAGGCGTCCGAATGGTCCTAAAGTCCCAACAACATCACTTCTCAGAGGCTCAACGACTGAGGAAGTAGGCACCAACAAAGGTGCAGTGACATCCAGTTGGTAAAGACCTCACAAAGGTATGAGGGGTGGCCCAACATGCCATAACGCAAATCTCCCGTAAGGAAATGCCTTAAAACAGTGCCGAAGAGGTAGCTATACTACTGGTGGAAAGAGCCCTTCCAGGCCGTAACCCTTGCTATTATATATAAAGATAGTATAATTCAAAACAAATTGTATTAGTCACATGCGGCGAATACAACAGTGACATGCTTACTTACGAGCCCCTAACAGACAGTGCAGATTCAAAAGAATATGGATAAGAATAAGAGATAAAAGTAACAAGTAATTAAAGAGCAACAGTAAAAAATGACTATATATACAAGGGGGGTCGGTACAGAGTCAGTGTGTGGGGGCACCGGTTAGTTGAGTTAGTATGTACATGCAGGTAGCGTTATTAAAGTGACTATGCATAGATGACAACAGAGATTGGCAGTTGTGTGTGTGTGTGGGGGGGCAATGCAAATAGTCTGGGTATTTTTATTGAAGTTTCCCTGCATTAGAGTCCCTGGCTACTAGGAGCGCCACCTCTGGGTGAGCGTTTTCTTGTTTGCTTACAGCTCATCCAATGCTATCTTAGTGCCAACCTCTGACTGAGGTGGTATGTAAACAGCTACGAAGAATACAGATGAGAACTCTCTCGGTACTCTCTCATGATATACACAACCTCAGGCGAGCAATAGCTCGAGACTTCCTTAGATATAGTTCACCAGCTGTTATTTACAAAAATACATAGCCCCTTGTCTTACCAGACGCCGCTGTTCTATCCTCCCGGTACATCGTATAACCAGTCAGCTGTATGTTGATATTGTTGTCTTTCAGCCACGACTCCGTGAAGCATAAAATGTTACAGTTTTTAATGTCCCATTGGTAGTTTAATCTTCCCCGTAACTCGTCAATTTTATTGTCCAAAGATTGCATGTTTGCTAGCAGAATTGAGGGAAGTGGGGGTTTATTGGATCGCCTCCGAATTCTCAGAAGGCAGCCCACTCTCCGGCCTCTCTTTCTCTGCCTCCTCTTCACGCAGATCACGGGGGTCGGGCCTGTTCCCAAGGGAGCTGTATATCCTCTGCCTCAGGCTCATCAGAGTCGTGAAAGAGAAAAAGGATTCTGCTTGTCTGTGGTGAGGAATCGCAGTCCTGATGTCTATAAATTATTTTCGGTCATAAGAGACGGTAGCGGCAACATTATGTACAAAATTAGAAAAAAAAAATTGTTACAAACAACGCAGAAAAACAATAAAAAAAACTATCGGTTGGGGGCACGTAAAACGTTGGCAATTCTGCTCCAGCACCATCTTAGTATACAGAAATAGCTGACAATTTGTCAGTTGATCCTTTCCTGAAATTGTACTGTGGCCATTTGAATGTCTTGATGATGCTTCATCGTATAGAGTCTGCATGGTGGTTTAGCTATATCCATTATGCCTATTCCAATAACATCTTCGATCTATAAAATACACAGCAAAGATACATTGATCTTTGTTCACACAAAGACAAGTACTGTACTTTGTAATAAACTGCAGACGAGACTATACACATGTGGTTGAAGAGAGAACGAAAGAACATGGCCCATCCAACCTCACACTCATAAAACCTGTGTCCCTTTTTTACAACTACTTACTTGATTTTTAACAGATTTAGTTTAAATTGACTTTCATGCACTAATTCAAAACTTCTACGTTAAACAATTATCATTAATTGGATCACAGACCCATAAAAGAATGCATTTATAATAAGAAGAGAGTAGAACTAGTAAGATAATCACTTTTAAACTTGTCACAATGCTGGAAGCATATGTATTCATGTTATCAAGAATAGGTTGTGAGTGTAAAATTCTGATAGAAATGCCCAATTTAATAGATGTATAATGGAAAGTATTCTGTATTGTTGTGACCCACCATTTCCAGAGCACTAGCTGCAGTACGAAAAAGGAATATTGTCAAGAAAAAAGGACAAAAGATGTTTGTCACTCTCGGGAGGAATGTCTTGGAATTGAAAAAAAGAATTCTTCAGTTATCAACAGCCAGATATAAAAGTGCTCATCATCAAAGTGCTTAAAGACAAAACTAGACAGAGATATTGATACGCTTCAATAGGGCCACCTGCATTCATAATCTCTCTATAGGATTGTAGGTACAAGTAATTTGATAGGCCAATGTGCTTCATACAACTACATAGTGACAAAAACAGAGCAGTGACCTATTTTATTTCCCAACCATTTCTAAGCCGACTTCTGCAGTGAATGAGAAATACAAAATTAGTCATTTTACCCAAATCGAATTAATGTATTGATGAAAGAGTCACAAATCCAAAACGGAGAGAGAGACAGAAGTAAACAGCCACATTATGTTAAAATGAATATGTATCAGATATCTAATGACTACAGGTGCCATCTTTCAGTGAAGCGTGAATTTATTTTTGCTAATTGGGCAACTGGTAGAGTGCCTACATTTTTTTTAAGTAGGTGTTACACATTTAATCAAGACATAGAAAGGGGTTTACTGTCAACCTGTTCTGCTTGCTGTTGTAGCCATTCATGGAATGTAGGAATCAGGCTCTGCGTCCTGCTCTAACTGTCTCTTTGGGTCTTTCCCTCTACCGCCACACCAAGCCAGAGGCAGAAATTGACATAAGTAGGAAAAATCATCCATCAATCCTCATCCCCATTGACCGCCAGTCTATGGTACTTTTGTTTGTATCTCTACAACCTGCCTGACCACATAGGGTGATTAGAGTGCAGCTGGTACAATCACTGGGTTCATTTTCAGTCCAAAATAATACCTGTGTGTCCACGGAATGTGCTAGGGGAACTAGACTCCAGTGAGGGAGAAGTCTTTGGAAAACATACAGCACCAGGCAAAAGTTGTGAAACACCTATTCATTCAAGGGTTTTTCTTTATTTTGACTATTTTCTACATTGTAGAATAACTATGAAATAACACATATGGAATCATGTAGTATCCAAAAAAGTGTTAAACACATCAAATTATGTTTCATATTTGAGATTCTTCAAAGTAGCCATTTGCCTTGATGACAGCTTCACACACTCTTGGCATTCTCTCAACCAGCTTCACCTGGAATGCTTTTCCAACAGTCTTGAAGGAGTTCCCACATATGCTGAGCACTTGTTGGCTGCTTTTCCTTCACTCTGCGGTCCAACTCATCCCAAACCATCTTAATTGGTTTGAGGTCGGTTGATTGTGGATGCCAGGTCATCTGATGCAGCACGCCATCACTCTCCTTCTTGGTCAAATAGCCCTTACACAGCCTGGAAGTGTGTTGGGACATTCTCCTGTTGAAAAAAACCGAATGGATGGTGTATTGCTGCAGAATGCTGTAGTAGCCATATTGGTTGTGTGCCTTGAATTGTAAATAAATTACTGACAGTGTCACCAGTAAAGCACCCCCACACCATCACACCTCCTCCTCCATGCTTCACGGTGGAAACCACGCATGTGGAGATCATCCGTTCACCTACTCTGCGTCTCACAAGGACACGGCGGTTGGAACCCATTAGACTGGTGGACAGATTTCCACCAGTCTAATGCCCATTGCTGCTGTTTATTGGACGAAAAAAGTATTTTCTTCTCATTGGTGTCCTATAGTAGTAGTTTCTTTGCAGCAATTTGATCAATAAGGCCTGATTCACGCAGTCTCCTCTGAACAGTTGATGTTGAGATGTGTCTGTTACATGAACTCTGTTGAAGCACTATTTAGGTCTGCAATTTCTGAGGCTGGTAACTCTAAAGAACTTATCCTCTGCAGCAGAGATAACTCTGGGTCTTACTTTCGTGTGACGGTCCTCATGAGAGCCAGTTTCATCATAGCGCTTGATGGTTTTTGCGACTGCACTTGAAGAAACTTTCAAAGTTCTTGAAATGTTTCGTATTGACTGACCTTCATGTCTTAAAGTAATGATGGACTGTCGTTTCTCTTTGCTTATTTGAGCTGTTCTTACCATATTATGGACTTAGTCTTTTACCAAACAGGGCTATCTTCTGTATACCAACCCTACCTTGTCACAACACAACTGATTGGCTCAAACACATTAAGAAGGAAAGAAATTCCACAAATACATTTTGAACAAGGCACACCTGTTATTTGAAATGCATTCCAGGTGGTTTAGATAATGCCAAGAGTGTGCACAGCTGTCATCAAGTCAACTGGTGGCTGTGTTGAAGTATCTCAAATCTAAAATATATTTTGATTTGTTTTGATTTGATTTGTTTTGATGTCTTCACTATTATTCTACAATGTAGAAAATAGTCAAAATAAAGAAAAACCCTTGAATGAGTAAGTCCAAAATGAGTAAGTCCAAACTTTTGACTGGTACTGTTGATTGCTGCTCCGTGCTGGAATTTCACATATCTTACAGAGACACTGAGTCAGAGAGAATTCCCACCGGTGCCACAGTGGCCTTGGCCGAACTGTGTTGAGGTAAGTACCAGTGAAACTCCTTGTAAATAAGTAAAGTAAGTCAGGCCTAAATCTGTAGCAGGCCTAGAGGAATGTTAAAATACAGTACTATCTGTTATGCAGCAGAGGTGTCGGTTTTGGAGAGTCTGGCGTGCCCAAAGTAAAATGCCTGCCACTCAGGATATGCACATAATTAGTACTATTGGATAGGAAACACTCTGAAGTTTCTAACACTGTTAAAATAATGTCTGTGAGTATAACTGAACTGATATAGCAGGCAAAAACCAGAGGAATTTCTGTCCAGAATCTTTGTTTTGTGACATTCCCTCACTTTCAATGTCTCCCTATGGGATTTTCAGTAAAATAGCTCCCAGATTGCAGTACCTATGGCTTCCACTAGATGTCAACAGTCTTTAGACAGTGTTTCATGCGGTTATCATGGAACAGAGCCTTATAGAAGAAGAATTGGTAAGAGAACCCAGGAAGCCAGTTCAGTTTTCAGTGCGCGAGACTGTGTGCACGTTCCACTTCATTTTCCTTTTATATCATTTAGGATACTATCCGTGTGAAATATAATCGTTAATATACATAAAAGTATACCTAAGGATACATTATAAATGATGTTTGATTTGTTTGGGCAAAGTTGATAGGTATAATTTGGACGCTTTCTCTTCACTGTACAACGGGCGACTCGACGGTGGATTTTCTGAACGTAACGCACCAACCAAACTGAGATTTATGGATATAAACAATGACTTTTTCTAACAAAAGAAACGTGAATTGTCTTGCTTGGACACTTCGGCTTGCCCACAGCAGAAGATCATCAAAAGGTAAGCGATTTAATTTAGCTCTTATTTGTGTTTTGTGAGACCCGCGCTGGTTATGGAATTATGCTAATGCATAAATATGAGAGGTGCTATCCTCAAACAATCAAATGTTGTGCTTTCGGCGTAAAGCCTTTTTGAAATCTGACAACGCTGTGATATTGCCAAGACTCTGAGCTTTTGATGACTATGTAACACTTGTATATTGATGAATGTTTTAAAATTCAACTTTTGGATTTTGAATTTGGCGCTTCCCCGGGTAGTGTCGGGAATGGGGCGCTAGCGCCCCAATGATCCCTAAGTAGATTTATAAGGATGACAACACTTAAATATCAGCCATGGAAAACAAATGCGCATTCATTGCATATGCCAATATTGAAATCGTAGGCATTTGCCAAGATATAAATAAGCAACACTGTATTCATTTATTTATCTTGCTCCTTTGCACCCCAGTATTTTTACTTTGCACATTCATCTACTGCACATGTACCATTCCAATGTTAAATCTCTATACTGTAATTACTTCGCCACCATGGTCTATTTATTGCCTTACATTCTTTATCTTACCTCATTTGCACACATTGTATATAGATTTGGTTTTTTTCCTACTGTATTATTGACTGTATGTTTGTTTACTCCAATGTGTAACTATGTGTTGTATGTGTTGAACTGCTTTGCTTTATCTTGGCCAGGTCGCAGTTGTAAATGAGAACTTGTTCTCAACTTGCCTACCTGGTTAAATAAAGGTGAAATAAAATAAAAATAAATACAAATATTACCATCTGAATAACCTATAGTCCCTGAGCAAAATGGTACAGCTCATGCTCCTCACGAGCGGAGGCATCTTTTAATACGGCTTTCTCCTTCAAAACCATATGATTAATTATAATCTCAGGGTTTCACATACATTTGATAATTAACGTAAAAATTAACACCATGACAAAACTATAATTATATTATCAACACCATGGCTGTGTAATGTTTTATTTTGGAAATAACAGAAGGTAAGAATTATGAAAATGAAATTTAAATGTCTTTAACTTTTACATTTCCGTATAAAAATAATGAGGCAATAACAAAATGTAGTTGTTATAACTTGGGGTAAATGAGAAAATGGTTTCTAAATCAGTTGGGTCACTTGCAATTAACTTGAGGTCGTCATTTTTCCTGTCGTTATGTCTTAAAACAATCTTCAGCTGTAGATTGGGTGTATATGGAGAGGTATTAAAACTCATGTATACCTTATATAGACGGGTTAGCTGGCAACGTCATGAAAACGATGCACACACTTCAATGTGTTATTGTGTTTTGGGATGGCCAGTTGGGTAGCAGCAATAACAAAAAGCTGCCAATTGGGGGAAATTTAGGTGGCTAATTTCATCTAATTTTATCTTGTTCTTGACACCATGTCTTGTTTAGAGGTGGTTTGACTGATCTCACGTCTATGTTAATCAGTGGTGGAAAAAGTTCCCAATTGTCATACTTGAGTAAAAGTAAAGATACCTTAATAGAAAATGACTAAAGTAAAAGTGAAAGTCACCCAGTAAAATACTACTTGAGTAAAAGTCTAAAAGTATTTGGTTTTAAATATACTTAAGTATCAAAAGTTAATGTAATTACTAAAATGTACTTAAGCATCAAATGTTAGAGTTAAAGTATGAATAATTTCTAATGACTTACATTAAGCAAACAAGAAGGCACAATTTTCAGTTTTTTTTTATTTGTATGGATTGCCAGGGGCACACTCCAACATTCAGACAGAATTTACAAACAAAGCATTTGTGTTTTGTGAGTCCAGATCAGAGGCAGTAGGGATGACCAGGGATGACCTCTTGATAAGTGTGTGAATTTGACCATTTTCTGTCCTGCTAAGCATTCAAAATGTAACTAGTACTTTTGGGTGTCAGGGAAAATGTATGGAGTAAAAAGTACATAATTTTCTTTAGGAATTATTTAGTGAAGTACAATTAAAAGTTGTCAAAAATATTAATAGTAAAGTAAAGTACAGATACCCCAAAAAACGACTTAGGTAATACTTAAAGTATTTTTTACTTTACCTTACACCAACTGATGCTATTTCAGTAGCTAGCTAACCAACAACTGTAATGATGTATTTTCAGAGACAACAAGTGCTCATTGTCCAAATGGATTTACATTTTAAATAAACATTGTTTATAAAATGTAAACTATCTAAACCAACCCGATTTGTTTTGCACATACACTACCATTCAAAAGTTTGGTGTCACTTAGAAATGTCCTTGTTTTTGAAAGAAAAGCAATATTTTTGTCCATTAAAATAACATAAAATTGATCAGAAATACAGTGTAGACATTGTTAATGTTGTAAATGACTATTGTAGCTGGAAATGGCAGATTTTTTATGGAATATCTACATAGGCGTATAGAGGCCCATTATCAGTAACCATCACTCCTGTGTTCCAATGGCACGTTGTGTTAGCTAATCCAGGCTAATTGATGATTAGAAAACCCTTTTGCAATTATGTTAGCACAGCTGAAAACTGTTGTTCTGATTAAAGAAGCAATAAAACTGTCCTTTAGACTAGTTGGGTATCTGGAGCATCAGCATTTATTGGTTCGATTACAGGCTCAAAAGGGCCAGAAACAAAGACCTTTCTTCTGAAACTCGTCAGTCTATTCTTGTTCTGAGAAATGAAGGCTATTCCATGCGAGAGAAATTGCCAAAAAACTGAAGATCTCGTACAACGCTGTATACTACTCCCTTCACAGAACAGCGCAAACTGGCCCTAACCAGAATAGAAAGAGAAGTGGTAGACCCTGGTGCACAACTGAGCTACGAGGACAAGTACATTAGAGTATCTGGTTTGAGAAACAGACAAGTCCTCAACTGGCAGCTTCATTAAATAGTACCCACAAAATACCAGTCTCAACGTCAACAGTGAAGAGGCGACTCCGGAATGCTGGCCTTTTAGGCAGAGTTCCTCTGTCCAGTGTCTGTGTTCTTTTGCCCATCTTAATCTCTTATTTTTATTGGCCAGTCTGAGATATGGCTTTTTCTTTGCAACTCTGTCTAGAAGGCCAGCATCCCGGAGGCGTCGGGTTCCTTTCAAATCCGTGATTGTCTGAAGTTCCTGCCACTTACGAGCCATTGAATTACGACTTCACTTTGTCCCTGTAATGTCTTGTTGCCTCTTTGATTGACTTACGGAGATTGCAGCTGGTCTGTTTGTACTTATACATGTTCCCAGTCACCTTCCCCTGGTTAAATACGGTGGTTTTGCGTGAATGCTGCCATACATATTTGGTTTGGATATGTTCAATGTACTTCCTGATGAACCCAGTGACATAGTCAGTGTAGTCATCAATGTTATTCAGACCCGGAACATGTGCAAGTCTACGTGATAGAACCAGTCTTGTAGCATGGATTCAGATTTGTCAGATCAACGTTGAACAAATCTGATTTGGCAAAGGGCGGGCAGGAGAAGGCCTTGTAGCCATCCCGGAAGGGAGAATAACAGTGGTCAAGCATCTTCTCTTAGTGTGTGGCACAGGCGATGTGTTAGTGAAATTTGGGAATACGTTCCAATTTCCTTTATTAGCGTACCCAGCTACAACAAATGCGGCCTCTGGATGTGTGATTTACAGTCCCGTATAAACTCAGCAATAAAAGAAACGTCCATTTTTCAGGACCTTGTCTTTCAAAGATAATTTGTAAAAATTCTAATAACTTCACAGACCTTCATTGTAAAGGGTTTAAACATTGTTTCCATGCTTGTTCAATGAACCATAAACAATTAATGAACATGCACCTGTGGAACGGAGCCCAGGGTCCCTGCTCATCTGCGTAAACGTGCCTTAGACATGCTGCAAGGAGGCATGAGGACTGCAGATGTGGCCAGGGCAATAAATTGCAATGTCCGTACTGTGAGACGCATAAGACAGCGCTACAGGGAGACAGGATGGACAGCTGATCGTCCTCGCAGTGGCAGACCGCGTGTAACAACACCTGCACAGGATCGGTATATCCGAACATCACACCTGCGGGACAGGTACAGGATGGCAACAACAACAACTGCCCGAGGTACACCAGAAACGCACAATCCCCCCATCAGTGCTCAGACTGTCCGCAATAGGCTAGACAATACAGGACTGGAAAAAAGTGCTCTTCACTGATGAGTCGCAGTTTTGTCTCACCATGGGTGATGGTCGGATTTGCGTTTATCGTCGAAAGATTGAGCGTTACACCGAGGCCTGTACTCTGGAGCGGTATCGATTTGGAGGTGGAGGGTCCGTCATGGTCTGAGGCAGTGTGTCACAGCATCATCGGACTGAGCTTTTTGTCATTGCAGGCAATCTGAACGCTGTGCGTTACAGGGAAGACATCCTCCTCCCTCATGTGTTACCCTTCCTGCAGGCTCATCCTGACTAGACCCTCCAGCATGACAATGCAACCAGCCATACTGCTCATTCTGTGCGTGATTTCCTGCAAGACAGGAATGTCAGTGTTCTGCCATGGCCAGTGAAGAGCCCGGATCTCAATCCCATTGAGCACGTCTGGGACCTGTTGGATCGGAAGGTGAGGGCTAGGGCCATTCCCCCCAGAAATGTCAGGGAACTTGCAGGTGCGTAAGTGGAAGAGTGGGATAACATCTCACAGCAAGAACTGGCAAATGTGGTGCAGTCCTGAACTTGTTCAGTTTATTTCTCAGTTGTTGGATCTTGTTATGTTCATACAAATATTTATACATGTTAAGTTTTCTGAAAATAAATGCAGTTGACAGTGAGAGTAGGTTTATTTTTTTCCTTTGTTTAGTTCCTTGAGTGCCACCGTGGTTGTACCTAGCTCTGTGTTTGTTACAGTGAGGAATTATTCCGAACGACAGCAAGAGGTTTAAAGTGCTATTGGGACGTCTTACCCTGAGGAGAAATTAGGTTTTCCATCTCAGATTGATGCCCTTGAGAGTAGAGTTAAAATAACTTCTCAGAATCTGAGAAATAACAGATAGAGATGGTGGGTGTTGATTTAACAAGCTAAGATCCTTGTAGGTGGGTTTGTGGTGAACCATGACTGAATGGATGCCCCACAGCAAAACATTTTGTTGTTTTTCACTGAAGGTGAATCCCGAGAGATTACTGTCTTTTTGAATGTATGTAGTCTAAGAGAACAAAGTTGGTGTGACTGGTTTACTGTTCTCTCACTCACTCATTCACTCACGTCCAGAAGAAGAAAGAAACGCACGCACACACACGTCTAACTGGAATACCGTCATCCGTGCTCTTTGTACCGTTCAAAATAAACTTCTTTCCTACCATGAAACAATCATCCAGTGAACTCTTCATCTCCGGCATGCTGTGCCACTGTCTTGTGCCTCCTGATAACAGCCGGTAATTAAGAGATGAGAATGGCTTATTCTGCACACAAGGCATGGAGAAACTCTGACTCATTCATTACTGTAATCAGTGCATAAGGACACTCACTATATTAAATGTAGAACTAGTTACTAATTCGAATGGATGCCATTTGGGCTTGACAATGCCCCTAGAAGTACTTAATGCTGTTACAGACATAACCTATAGAGATGTTAATAAGCAGATGTGATGTATGACATTTTTTGTTTAATCACTTTGAATGGTTAGTTTCCTACTGAAGCACACCCACTTGTTGCTACCTCTTTTTAGCTTTCCTTTGTCAGTGCTTCATCATTCTGTGTAGTGATGCATTATTAGCAAATTGTAATGAGTTGAATCTGGCCATACTGTATCTCCGTATCACGCTAAAATAATGAACAGTACAAAGGTTGATGAGAGGTTATGGCTCAAAGAAACGCTGAGGCCATTTTTCACTGGGCATTCGAAAGTGTCCGACAGCATTCCAGTGAAAAGGTCCCTTTCCTGATTTTTGAAACACTAAATCTGTCACTGTCTCATGTATTCCGAAACCCTAGAAAATACTAATCCATCAAGCGCTTGGCCGTCTTTTTTTCTCTCTCTCTCGATCTCTTGCACTCTCTCTCTCTAACCTGCTCTCTCACTCTCACTTTCTCTCACTCTCTCTGTTCCTCTTTCCCCCCCATCTCTCTCTCTCTCATTCTCTCTCCACTAAGCAGTGACCTTGGGCCAGTAAACAGTGTTAGTGATGTATTACAAGAGCAGAGGGTGAATAATTATTCCGAAGAGCAGTGGCCACTCAACACAGTGGTGCTGAGCTGTAAATATGGATGGGATATATAAAATATGGATTCCATCTATCTGAATAAAGGTGTGATTTGAATATGGATATTATTATAAATGTGATTTTATGGTTTAACATGGGGATCATGTACATATGTGATATGGTAAAAGTGTTTAATTTAAGAAATCATCGTCATTGGTTCGGTGTGTTTCACGGTAGATGACTGGGATAATTATAAAATTGAGATCTTAGGTCCCTGCTAATGCCTAATTTGGGGGTGGAACGATAAGGACAGAATCTGCCTGGCATAGAAATGTAAACGTATCAAACCCACCCAGTCCTACAGCTGTGTGTACATGTTGCTTTTGAAATTAATGGAGTAAATTTGGCAGGAAATGAAAAGTTTCTATTTGAAATTATTTGACTATGAGGTTAAAGTGCAACCTGTCAGCTGTAATTTGAGGGTATTTTCAATATCAAGCGAACCATTTAGAAATTACAGCACCTTTTGTACATAGTCCCCACTTTTATTGTAAATAAGAATATAATTTGTTTTGAAACTCTTCTGCATGAATGTGGATGCTACCATGACTATGGATAGTCCTGATTGAATCATGAATAATGATTAGTAAGAAAGTTACAGATGCACAAATATTATAGCTGCATCCCAATATGGCGTCCGGAGCTCACTACCTTTCCTTGACCATATGCATAATTCATTGAAACAATACATAGAATTTCCTCCTCCCTATTCATTGATTACAATGTCCTTTACATAGGTTTTATAATCTTGGGTTACCACTGCAATTGTGAGTATAACCAAAAATGTACTCCTTACTTCGTCACCAGGTTTTCCACTTAGGTTTCCTTCCTGTGTGGACATTTCCAGGATGTCCTAAATGTAATTAAAAAAAAAACGATAACTAATTGTTCAAAACAATCTGTTTGTATATTGTAGTTCTGCAAAAATGTAATCAATGACAACTGTATGAAATACGTTGTATTTGTATGATTTATGAGTATCAAATACTTTTTCAAAGACTGTTATAAATGTAACCAAATAAATTGCTTCAATCAACCAGGATGGTAGAGCCTGGCCTCAATTGATGATTCTCGATAGAGATCTCAATTTAAGTCAGAAGACGGTGATTGCTACTGTAGCAACCGAAAACAAACTCACAAAATCAGTCAAAGATGTCAAGACAGAAAAACTGGAAAGATGGATGTACATTTCAATCAAACTTGAGACTGGGTGGATTACAGCAAAATCTACAGACCCATTTAGAGAATGTCTTCAATCAGCAGATTGAGATTCCTTGTTGAAACTTTTGTATTCTGAACACGTCTACAAGCTCAAAAGCAAGCTGCATTAAAGGACATACAGTATGTTCAAGTAAATCCAATCTATTGAAAATGAAAATGCAGCTGCCATATTCAAACACGTTTAAGTCTCTGCTTTAATTAATTGACTATTCCCAGGTTAGACTGTAATCAAAGGCAATCTTATCTTTCATAATGGTTCAGACAGAAGGGGGGAAATTTAACAATGTCCACCATTATGGCTACAATGATTGCAATTTCAGTTTTTCGCCTGGCAGGTCCCATTTCAATCTTATGAATTCATCAAGCATAGAGAAAAAATTAAAAAGATTTAAGTCCAGATGGATAAAAGATACTGAATGTGACAAGTGAAGTCACGACAGGCAAAATACCAAAAACGAGATAACAACACATATCTAAATTCTCATTCCAATTGCCAGGTTGCAATCTGGGTTGTGACACGAGGTAAATTAGAGGTTTTAACAGCAAGAGCCAGGTAAGCTCCAATGCAACAGGACAGCTTAGTGGTAACCTGTTGCTCCCTTTTGATGAATGGTGAGCAATCTGTACCCCGCTGAAATAATGTGTGTAGTTGAAAACATGGCTCTTGGATGAGTTTTATCTCCAACACTGAAGCACACTGAGCTGTGATAGTGAGAGAGTGTGCATATGCTCTGTGTTGCTCCTGTAATATTCACAGGTATTATGATGATCGTTATTAATAATATAGGCTATAGAGATCTAGATCAAGAAGCCATCTTGTCTCCCATGTGGTACCCAGGCAGGTGGAAATAGATCCTTTAACGCTCATAGATTACAGGCACATTAACAAAGCTTTGAGGAGCAGATGGTTCCTGAGATGAAGTTTGCCTTATAATTTCTAGCCTGGTCATTGCTAGACGGAGTTTGATAGCTTTTAAAGCAAAATGTATCTCTCATTCTCAATTCACAAAAACATTTTTGGGTGTAAAAGGTAACTGGATTGTTTTTACACTTTCAAGCTGAAACATTTTATGATTCATTATAGATGTTAAATATACAGTCGGCGTGCATCATTCTACAAGGAAGTGTGGGGTTGAAGTTGCCTACAGACAGTGGTGACCAGTCATTCAGAGCCCCACCTGTTTTGAGCCCCACCTGTTCGGCTATAATAAAACATGCATTTTTTTAAATTCATTTTTGTGTTCCCTGTTTTGCATGTTATTTTGGCATTAACTTCTTAGGGAGCGGCAGCAGAGGTGACGGTTTTGGAGAGTCTGGCGTGCCCAAAGTAAAATGCCTCCCACTCAGGCACAGAAAATAGGATATGCACATAATTAGTACTATTGGATAGGAAACACTCTGAAGTTTCTAAAAGTGTTAAAATAATGTATATGAGTATAACAGAACTGATATAGCAGGCGAAACCCTAGAAATGTCTGTCCGGATTTTTTTTTTGTGACCTTTGCTCTGTTTGATACAGTCCCTATTGATTTTAATGGAATCCAGCTCCTAGACTGCAGTACCTATGGCTTCCACTAGAGTTTGGAAGCTGTAGCCCTGAGCAGAACGGATAGGAACAGGAAATAGTCGAGGTAGCTCAGATGTCAACAAGATTTTACGGGCGCGAGACCGTGTGCGCGCCCCACTGTATTTTCCTTTTATAACGTTTAGGTTACCATCCGAGTGAAATATTGTCGCTAATATTCATAAAAGGATAGCTAAGGTTGCATTATAAATTATCTATGATTTGTTTAGGAAAAGTTGATAGGTATATTTGAACGCGTTCTCTTCACGGTTCAATGGGGGATTCGACGTTGGATTTTCTGAACAGAGATTTATGGATATAATAAATGACTTTTTCTAACAAAAGAACCATTGGATAACTTCGTTGGACACTTGGGACGCCCTCAGCAGAAGTTCTTCGAAAGGTAAGAGATTTATTTGAGCTCTTATATGGGTTTTGTGTGACCCACGCTGGATATGAATTTATGCTAATGTGGAAAATATGTGAGGTGCTATCCTCAAACAATCAAATGTTGTGCCTTTTTGAAATCTGACAACGCTGTGATATTGCCACGAATCAGAGCTTTTGATGACTATGCAACACTTGTATATTGATGAATGTTTAATAATTCAACTTTTGGATTTTGTGCCCCACCACTCCCTAAGTAGTTAATAAAGCCGCATACAAACAGACTACGGTTTGCAACTGCACATGGGGACAAAGATGGTCCGATGAAACAAAAGTAGAACTGTTTGACCAAAATGACCAATGATATATATTTCAAGGAAAAAGGGGGATGCTTGCAAGCCGAAGAACACCATCCCAACCGTGAAGCACGGGGGTGGAAACATCATGTTGTGGGAGTGCTTTGCTGCAGGAGGGACTGGCGCACTTCACAAAATAGATGGCATCATGAGGAAGGAAAATTATGTGGACATATTGAAGCAACATCTCAAGACATCAGTCAGGAAGTTCAAGCTTGGTCGCAAATGGTTCTTCCAAATGGACAATGACCCCAAGCATACTTACAAAGTTGTGGAAAAATGGCTTAAGGACAACAAAGTCGAGGTATTGGAATGGCCATCACAAAGCCCTGACCTCAATCCTTTAGAACATTTTTGGGCAGAACTGAAAAAAGCGCGTGCGAGGAAAGAGGCCTACAAACTGGACTCAGTTACACCAGCTCTGTCAGGAGGAATGGGCCAAAATTCACCCAACTTATTGTGGGAAGCTTGTGGAAGGCTACCCAAAACGTTTGACCCAAGTTAAACAATTTAAAGGCAATGCAACCAAATACTAATTGAGTTTATGTAAGCGTTTGACCCATTGGGAATGTGATGAAAGAAACAAAAGCTGAAATAAATAATTTTCTCTACTATTATTCTGACATTTCACATTCTTAAAATAAAGTGATCCTGACTGACCTAAGACAGAGAATTTTGTAATAGGATTAAATGTCAGTAATTGTGAAAAAACTGAGCTTAAATGTATTTGGCTAAGGTGTATGTAAACTTCCAACTTCAACTGTATATATATATATATATATATACATTTACATACATACATACACATATAAATACATACACATACACATACATACATATACATACATATACAGTGAGGGAAAAAAGTATTTGATCCCCTGCTGATTTTGTACGTTTGCCCACTGACAAAGAAATGATCAGTCTATAATTTTAATGGTATGTTTATTTGAACAGTGAGAGACAGAATAACAACAAAAAAAATCCAGAAAAGCGCATGTGAAAAATGTTAGAAATTGATTTGCATTTTAATGAGGGAAATTATTTAAATTTTAATTTTATGTAACCATACTAAGCGTGCTAATTTTAGTGTCTCAGATTTATGTATACTTTGTTACGTCTAGTCTATGAGACCAGGCTGAACCCACTGACATGGACAGAAGAATGTAGTCAAGGTCTTGTGGATGGAGCTGGGCATCAATAAAACATGAGGTGGAGGAACCTTGAGTCTTTAAAAACCCTGTTATTTATAAATGTAGTCCACTTTGACATACTCTAAGATGTAATCTTGGGTGTACAAAAGCCCATGATCTATGCCATTACAGTTATCTGATCTCACAGGGCTTAAGTCAGTGAGGTGGGAGAAGGGGGGAGCCACTCGCAGTGTAGTTAATTAATTGCCCAGCTGTGTGGGTACTACAACCGTTACCTATACCCTCAGCCAAGCCAGTGCTACTTCACAGAGTTATCTACCATCTTGATAAAGAAGGGTGAAGTGATATTGAAAATGTTTGCAAGAAATCACTTTAATATACAATTGCCAGGTCTCAAGGTGGAAAATGTATATGTATTGGGAATACTAAATCCCCTTTGTAAAGTCAAACAGAGAGAGAGGGAGGTCTGGTCTGGCAACTTTTGAAAGGGATGAAGTAGGCAACATTTTTTGTTTAAGTATCAAAAGTAAAAGTAGAAATCATTTCAAATTGCTTATATTATATTACGCAAACCAGACTGCACAATTTTCTAGTTTTTTAAAGTTTATTTATGGATAGCCAGGGGCACACTCCAACACACAGACAATTTATTAACAAAGCATGTGTGTTTAGTGAGTCTGCCAGATCAGAGGCAGTAGGGATACGTGTGTGAATTTAACTCTTTTCCTGTCATGTTAAGCATTCAAAAAGTACTTTTGGGGGTCAGGGACAATGTATGGAGTAAAAAGTACATCATTTTCTTTAGGAATGTAGTGAAGTAAAAGTACAAGTTGTCAAAAATATACTTTTAAGTATACTTTTAAATAATCTAAGATGGCGTAGCATTTTTTGTATATATTTAAATATATTTTAATCTATTTTAACCTTCAGACAACCCGACCCAATGTGATACGGATCTGCTATTTTTAGATCTTATTGCCAGAACCTCCATCAGAAGCTAGCCACCAGAAGCTAACCAGCTAATTAGCTACTAGCTATTTAGTCATTGTTAGCCACTGCTTCACTAACACGACTAGAATCCACTACATCACCGGATTCTTGCCGTAAGCTCTGGACCTTTGCATTGGATCATCGCAGCTAGCTAGTTGCTACCATGTTCGCTATAGTGGCTAACGCTCTTTTCCCGAAGCTAGCACCAGTAAGCCTCGAGCCAGGCGCATCTCCCGGCTAGCAAACTAAATTACTCCAGCTACAATACATCTTTTGCCAACTGGCCTGGACCCTTTGTCGACACGGAGCCCGGCCGATCCTGTCGACGTAATTCCATCCGTTGTGCCCTCAACCGGCCATTGCCGGACGTCGGTGAAGACGCTTCTACTAGCCCCGGCCTGCTAACTTTTTTTGAATGCAGTGTCTCCCGCTTGCTAGCGTAGTAATGACTACCTAGCGGCTTCCCTGTTTCATCTATTGCTGTTCACTGGACCTTATGATCACTTGGCTACATAGCTGATGACTGCTGGACTGCTCATTAATCATGGTACTCCATTTTGTTTATTTTGTTTATCTGTCGGCCCCAGCCTTGAACTCAGGCCCTGTGTGTAGTTAACTGACCCTCTCTGCCCATTCATCGCCATTTTACCTGTTTTTAGCTGTTGTCTTAGCTGATTAGCTGTTGTCTTACCCGTTGTTGTCTTAGCTAACTCTCCCAGTCAACACCTGTGATTGCTTTATGCCACGCTTTATGTCTCTCTCTAATGTCAATATGCTTTGTATACTGTTGTTTAGGATAGTTATCACTGTTTTAGTTTACTGCGGAGCCCCTAGTCCCACTCAACATGCCTCAGATACCTCTTTTGTCCCACCTCCCACACATGCTGTAAAGATCATCCGTGATGCCGTTAAGGCAGAGTCAGGCGCAGGACAACAGGTATATCAATACGAGTGTAAAACAAACACTCGAAACACGGAATCAAAAAACAAAACATGGGGGGAAACAGACGGTTAAATAAGGAACATGTAATCATGGGAATGTAAACCAGGTGTGTGAAAAAGGAAGACAAAACCAACAGAAAATGAATAATGGATCGGTGGCGGCTAGAAGACCGGTGATGTCGATCGCCGAAGCCGCCCGAACAAGGAGACGGACCAATTTCGGTTGAAGTCATGACAGTACGAGCCGCGCGCCGACACCGGCCTCTGGGACGACCTGGAGGACGAGGCGCATGGCAATCCGGGTGGAGACGGTGAAACTCCAGCAGCAACGAAGGGTCTAGGATGTCTCTCACCGGCACCCAGCATCTCTCTTCCGAACCGTACCCCTCCCACTCCACGATGTACTGGAGGCCCCCTGCCCGACGCCTTGAGTTCATGATGGCTCGCACAGTATACGCCGGGGCCCCCTTGATGTCCAGAGGAGGCGGAGGAACCTCCCGCACCTCAGACTCCTGGAGTGGACCAGCCACCATCGGCCTGAGGAGAGACACATGGAACGAGGGGTTAATACGATAATCTGGGGGAAGCTGTAGCTTATAACATACCAAGTTCAATCTCCTCAGGACTTTAAAGGGCACCACATACCGCGGACCCAGCTTCCTGCAGGGCAGGCGGAGCGGCAGGTTTTGGGTCGAGAGCCAGACCCTGTCCCCCGGTGCGAACACCAGGGCCTCACTGCGGTGGCGGTCAGTGCTCGCCTTCTGCCGCCTCACGGCTCGTTGCAGTTGCGCATGGGTGGCCTCCCAGGTCTCCTCCGAACGACTAAACCATTCATCCACCGCAGGAGCCTCGATCTGGCTCTGATAACACGGTGCCAGAACCGGCTGGTACCCCAGTACCCACTGGAGGGGGAGATGCCAGTGGCGGAGTGAATTTTGGGCCATCTCTGCCCAGGGGATGAAAGCCACCCACTCCCCCGACCGGTCCTGGCAATAGGACCGCAGAAACCTACCCACATCCTGGTTGACTCTTTCCACCTGCCCGTTACTCTCAACGGTGAAAACCTGAGGTAAGGCTGACCGAGACCCCCAGACGTTCCATGAACGCCCTCCAAACCCTGGACGTGAATTGGGGACCCCGATCAGAAACAATTTCCTCAGGCACCCTGTAATGCCAGAAGACGTGGGTGAACAGGGCCTCCGCAGTCTGTAGGGCCTTAGAAAACTGATCCACAACGACCAGGATCGTGGTGTTACCCTGTGACGGCAGAAAATCCATCAAGAAGTCCACCGACAGGTGTGACCAAGGTCGCTGTGGAATGGGTAGGGGTTGTAACTTCCCTCTAGGCAGGTGCCTAGGCACCTTGCACTGGGCGCACATCGAGCAAGAGGAAACATAAACCCTCACATCCTTAGCTAAGGTGGACCCCTCAAGCCAATGTCTCCACACCTTCAGAGCCCTGACGACAGCCAACAGCTCCCGGTCCCCCACATCATAGTTATGCTCCGCCGAGCTGAGCTTCTTTGAAAAGAAGGCACAGGGGCGGAGTTTAGGTGGCGTACCCGAGCACTGAGACAGCACAGCTCCTATCCCAGCCTTGGAAGCGTCCAACTCCACTATAAATGCCAAAGAGGGATCCGGATGAGCCAGCACGGGAGCCGAGGCAAACAGAGCCTTTAGGTGACCAAAAGCCCTGTTCGCCTCAGCTGACCACTGCAGTCGCACCAGTCCCCCCTTCAGCAGTGAGGTAATGGGAGCCGCTACCTGACCAAAGCCCCGGATAAACCTCCGGTAGTAGTTGGCAAACCCTAAGAACCGCTGCACTTCCTTTACCGTGGTGGAAGTCGGCCAATTATGCACGGCTGAAATGCAGTTACTCTCCATCTCCACCCCTGACGTGGAAATGCGGTACCCTAGGAAAGAGATGGACTGTTGGAAGAACAGACATTTCTCAGCCTTGACGTACAGGTCATGCTCCAACAGTCGACCAAGCACCTTGCGCACCAGGGACACATGCTCGGCGCGTGTAGCGGAGTAAATCAGAATGTCATCGATATACACCACTACACCCTGCCCGAGCAAGTCCCGGAAAATCTTGTCTACAAATGCCTGGAAAACTGATGGAGCATTCATTAACCCGTACGGCATGACGAGGTACTCATAGTGCCCTGAGGTGGTACTAAATGCCGTCTTCCACTCCTCCCCCTCCCGGATACGCACCAGATTGTATGCGCTCCTGAGATCCAATTTCGTGAAGAAGCGCGCCCCATGCATTGACTCAATTGCACTGGCTATGAGAGGCAGCGGGTAGCTGTACCTCAAAGTGATCTGATTGATACCTCGATAGTCAATACACGGGCGCAGACCTCGATCCTTTTTGGAGCGGTAGCCTCCCTAATCAGCCCTGACCCTAATGGTCGACTATCTAAGGCATGCAAAGGGAAGGGCATATCAACAGGAACAATGGGGATCCCTAAACTATGAGCAAATGAACGATCAATAAAGTTCCCAGCTGCGCCTGAATCGACTAGCGCCTTATGTGGGGAATGCGGGGAAAAATCTGGAAAATAAACAAACAAAAACGTGAGCAACAGGGAGCTCTGGGTGAGTCTGGTGCCTACTCACCTGGGGTGACACAATAGTGCCCTGCCTGCCGCCTCGACTCCCTGAGGAACCCCCCCTGCACCGACCAGCAGTGTGCCCTCTGCGGCCACAGAGGGTACAGGGAATGGCCCCTCCTCCGGCCCCCCTAAGCGCAGTACCTCCCAGCTCCATAGGCATTGGCGCAGAGGTGTTGGAGGATGTGTTGGAGGATGGAACAAAATGAGTGTTCATGAAGTCTACTCAAATATATCAATACGAGTGTAAAACAAACACTCGAAACACGGAATCAAAAAACAAACAAACAATCACACACAAAACATGGGGGGAAACACAGGGTTAAATAAGGAACATGTAATCATGGGAATGTAAACCAGGTGTGAGACAAAACCAACAGAAAATGAATAATGGATCGGTGGCGGCTAGAAGAACGGAGACGTCGACCGCCGAAGCCGCCCGAACAAGGAGACGGACCAACTTTGTCTGAAGTCGTGACACATGCGGTGACCTCACCCAGCATAACTAGTGTGTCCAGAGATGCAACCTCTCTTATCGTCACTCTATGCCTAGGTTTACCTCCACTGTACCCGCACCCTACCATACCCCTGTCTGTACATTATGCCCTGAATCTATCCTACCACACCCAGAAATCTGCTCCTTTTATTCTCTGTCCCCAATGCACTAGACAACCAGTTTTGATAGCCTTTAGCCGTACCCTCATCCTACTCCTCTGTTCCTCGAGTTATGTAGGGGTGTCCCCAGGCGCTCTCATTTGTTGACTTCTGTAACCGTAAAAGCCTTAGTTTCATGCATGTTAACATCAGAAGCCACCTCCCTGAGTTTGTCTTACTCACTGCTTTAGCACACTCTACCAACCCTGATGTCCTTGCTGTGTCTGAATCCTGGCTTAGGAAGGCCACCAAAAATTCTGAGATTTCCATTCCCAACTACAACATTTTCCGTCAAGATAGAACTGCCAATGGGGGAGGAGTTGCAATCTACTGCAAAGTTCGGTCATACTCTCCAGGTCTATGCCAAAACAGTTCGAGCTTCTAATTTTAAAAATGAATCTCTCCAGAAATAAGTCTCTCACTGTTTCCGCCTGTTATACACCTCCCTCAGCTCCCAGCTGTGCCATGGACACCATATGTGAATTGATTTCCCCCCATCTATCTTAAACTGGGATATGCTTTACACCCCGGCAGTCCTACAATCTAAGCTAGATGCCCTCAATCTCACACAAACGATCAAGGAACCCACCAGGTACAACCCTAAATCCGTAAAAACATGGGCACCCTCATAGATATTATCCTGACCAACCTGCCCTCCAAATACACCTCTGCTGTTTTCAAAAAGGATCTCAGCGATTACTGCCTCATTGCCAGCATCCGCTATGGGTCCGCGGTCAAACGACCACCCCTCATCACTGTCAAACGCTCCCTGAAACACTTCTGCTAGCAGGCCTTTCTAATCGACCTGGCCCGGGTATCCTGGAAGGATATTGACCTCATCCTGTCAGTAGAGGATGCCTGATTATTCTTTAAAAGTAATTTCATCACCATCTTAAATAAGCATGCCCCTTTAAAAAAATGTAGAAATAAGAACAGATATAGCCCAGATATAGCCCTTGGTTCACTCCAGACCTGACTGCCCACTACCAGCACAAAAATATCCTGTGGCGGACTGCACTAGCCCGCGATATGCAACCTTTCAGGGAAGTCAGGAACCAATACACGCAGTCAGTTAGGCAAAGGCTAGCTTTTTCAGACAGAAATTTGCTCCCTGTAGCTCTAACTCCAAAAAGTTTTGGGACACTGTAAAGTCCATGGAGAATAAGAGCACCTCCTCCCAGCTGCCCACTGCACTGAGGCTAGGAAACACTGTCACCACCAATAAATCCACGATAATCGAGAATTTCAATAAGCATTTCTCTACAGCTGGCCATGCTTTCCTCCTGGCTATCCAAACTCCGGCCAACAGCTCCGCACCCCCCGCAGCTACTTGCCCAAGCCTCCCCGGCTTCTCCTTCACCCAAATCCAGATAGCAGATGTTCTGAAAGAGCTGCAAAACCTGGACCCATACAAATCAGCTGGGCTAGACAATCTGGACCCTCTCTTTCTAAAATTATCCGCCGCCATTGTTGCAACCCCTATTACCAAGTCTGTTCAACCTCTCTTTCTTATCGTCCGAGATTCCTAAAGATTGGAAAGTTGCCACGGTCATCCCTCTCTTCGATGGGGGTGACACTATAGACCCAAACTGTTACAGACCTATATCCATCCTTCCCTGCCTTTCTAAAGTCTTCGAAAGCCAAGTTAACAAACAGATCACTGACCATTTCGAATCCCACCGTACCTTCTCTGCTGTGCAATCCGGTATCCGAGCTGGTCACGGGTGCACCTCAGCCATGCTCAAGGTACTAAACGATATCATAACCGCCATCGTTAAAAGACAGTACTATGCAGCCGTCTTCATCGACCTGGCCAAGGCTTTCGACTCTGTCAATCACCATATTCTTATCGGCAGACCATATTCTTATCGGCAGAGTTCAGTGTGTCAAATCGGAGGGCCTGTTGTCCGGACCTCTGGCAGTCTCTATGGGGGTACCACAGGGTTCAATTCTCGGGCCGACTCTTTTCTCTGTATATATCAACGATGTCGCTCTTGCTGCGGGTGATTCCTTGATCCACCTCTTCGCAGACAACACCATTCTGTATACATCTGGCTCTTCTTTGGACACTTTGTTAACTTCGCAGGGATCACTGGGGCGCTAGCGGGCTGCTCCCGACACTACCAGGTAAAATGTAAGGTGCCAAATTCAAAATCCAAAAGTTGAATTATTAAACATCCACCAATGTACAAGTGTTCCATACTCATCAAAAGCTCTGTTTCTTGGCAATATCACATCGTTGTCAGATTTCAAAAAGGCTTTACGGCGAAAGCAGCACATTTGATTGTTTGAGGGTAGCACCTCACATATTTTTCCCATAGCCATGAATCGATTAGCCATCATGGCACACACATAACACATTTCACAGCGAAAACAAATCAATTACCTGTTGAAGAACTTCTGCTGAGGTCATCCTAAGTGTCCAACGAAGACAATCCATGGTTCTTTTGTTAGAAAAAGTAATGTATTTTATCCATAAATCCTCCATTTGGTTCGTGCGTTATAATCAGAAACGACAGCCTCCACTCCTCCATTGAAACGTGACGCGAACTCGTTCATCTTATACCTATAAACTTGTCCAAGAACAATCAAACATAGTTTTAAATGTATCCTTAGGAACACTTTTACGTATATTTACTATTATAAATCAACCGGAATATAAACTGATCGATAACGACGGTAAAAAAGACACAGCGCGCCTTCTCGGGAACGCGCAATGGGTACTGTTGACATAAGAGTCACTTCCTGGTTTGCTCTTCTTCTCTGGTCTAATTCATCCAAAATGAAAACTTACACTGTCTCGAGACTGTTGACATCTAAAGGAAGCGATGGGTACTGCATTCATATGCCCTTATATGGTCATTTTCATGAGGGAGTCGTGCCCAAATGAGCAATGTGTCAAAATCACTTTTTCCAGGACAGAAATTCCTCGGGGTTTCGGCTGCTATATGCGTTCTGTTTTACTCACAGACAAATGGTTAACAGTTTTGGACAATCCAGAGTGTTTCCTATCCAATGGTACCAAATATGTGCATATCCTATCTTCTAGGCCTGAATGGGAGGCATTTTACTTTGGGCATGCCAGGCTCTCCAAAACCGACCCCCTCAGCTGCCACTCCCTAACAAGTTAACAAACCTCCAAACAAGTTTCAATGCCATACAACACTCCTTCCGTGGCCTCCAACTGCTCTTAAACGCTAGTAAAATTAAACGCATGCTCTTCAGTCGATCGCTGCCCGCACCCGCCCGCCCGACTAGCATCACTACTCTGGACGGTTCTGACGTAGAATATGCGGACAACTACAAATACCTAGGTGCCTGGCTAGATAGTAAACTCTCCTTCCAGACTCATATTAAACATCTCCAATCCAAAAATAAATCTAGAATCGGCTTCCTATTTCGCAACAAAGCCTCCTTCACTCATGCTGCCAAACATACCCTTGTAAAACTGACTATCCTACCGATCCTCGACTTCGGCGATGCCATTTACAAAATAGCCTCACTCTACTCAGCAAACTGGATGCAGTCTATCACAGTGCCATCTGTTTTGTCACCAAAGCCCCATATACTACCCACCACTGCGACCTGTATGCTCTCGTCGGCTGGCCCTCGCTACATATTCATCGCCAGACCCACTGGCTCCAGGTCATCTATAAGTCTTTGCTAGGTAAAGCTCCGCCTTATTTCAGCTCACTGGTCACCATAACAACACCCACACGTAGCACGTGCTCCAGCAGGTATATCTCACTGGTCATCCCCAAAAACACCTTTTTGGCCACCTTTCCTTCTAGTTCTCTGCTGCCAATGACTGGAACGAATTGCAAAAATTGCTGAAGTTGGAGACTTATATCTCCCTCACTTTAACTTTAAGCATCAGCTATCTGAGCAGCTTACTGATCGCTGCAGCTGTACACAGCCCATCTATATAGAGCCCATCCAACTACCTACAGTTGAAGTCAGAAGTTTACATACACCTTAGCCAAATACATTTAAACTCAGTTTTTCACAATTTCTTACATTTATTCCAAGTAAAAATTCCCTGTCTTATGTCAGTTAGTAAAATGCCTGCCACTCAGGCCCAGAAAATAGGATATACACATAATTAGTACTATTGGATAGGAAACACTCTGAAGTTTCTAAAACCGTTAAGATAATGTCTGTTAGTATAGCAGAACTGATATAGAAGGCAAAAACCAGAGGAAAATCCATACGGATTTGCCGTTTTTTTTGTAGATGACCTTTTTCTCCAAGGTGCCTATTGCATTCAATGTTATGTTGGACTGAGACTGCATTACCTATGGCTTCCACTAGATGTCAACAGTCTTTATACAGTGTCTGGAAGCTCTAGCACTAAGCAGAACGGATAGGAAGAGGAAGTAGTGAAGGGACCACTTGTCAACAACGTTTGATGGGCGCGAGATTGTGAGCACGCCCCACCTTATTTTCCTTTCCTATTGTTCACGTTATTGTCCGGTTGAAATATTACAGTAAATATGCATAAAAGGATACCTAAGGATACATTAAAAATTATGTTTGATTTGTTTGTAGAAAGTTTATAGGTATAATTTGAATGTGTTCAATGGGCGACTGGATTTTCTGATCATGATGCACCAACCAAACGGAGATTTATGGATATAACAAATGACTTTTTCTAACAAAAGAACCATTGGATGCCTTCGATAGGGGGGTGCTCCCTCTCCTGTTTCCTGAAGTCCACGATCATCTCCTTTGTTTTGTTGACGTTGTTGACGTTGTTGACGTTGAGTGAGAGGTTATTTTCCTGACACCACACTTCGAGAGCCCTCACCACCACACTCCGAGGGCCCTTAGACTCTTGGCAATATCACAGCGTTGTCAGATTTCAAAAAGGCTTTACGGCGAAAGCACAACATTTGATTGTTTTAGGATAGCACCTCTCATATTTTATGCATTAGCATAAATCCATAACCAGCTCGGGTCTCACACAACACATATAAGAGCTAAAATAAATTGCTTACCTTTGATGATCTTCTGCTGAGGGCATCCCGAAGTGTCCAAGCAAGACAATCCATGTTTCTTTTGTTAGAAAAAGCAATTTTTTATATCCATAAATCTCAGTTTGGTTGGTGCGTTCTGTTCAGAGAATCCATGCCCACTCGTCCCATTATACAAGACATATAGAGTGTTTAAATTATACCTATAAACTTTTTCCCAAAAAATCAAACATAGTTTATAATCGATCCTAAGCTACACTTTTATGTATATTAACAATTATATTTCACACGGATAATATCTTGAACGATAGTAAAGTAAAAAACCAAGGAGCTCGCTCTCGTGTCTCTCGCGCCCCAGACAGAAATCCCTTTGTCACTCCTCGGATATAAACATCCTGTATGAGGCTCTTGTTCAAGACAAACTCTTGGAACACTGTCTAAAGACGGTTGACATCTAGTGGAAGCCATAGGTACTGCAACCTGGGTCCTAGAATCCACCATCAGTTCTGTTATACTCACAGACATTATTTTAACAGTTTTAGAAACTTCAGACTGCTTTCTATCCAATAGTACTAATTATGTGCATATCCTGTGCATATCCTAGTTTCTTGGCCACGTAGTGTTCACGTGGTGTTCACGTTGCGTTACGTGGCACTGACACGTCACATGTCAGTTTGCGTGTAAGTTTATTATGAACAATCTTACCATGAATGCCTTAAAAACGTCTACTTGTGTTATGCGTCACGTGCTAGTTTAAGTGTCTGTTTAGTTTATTATTAAAGATCTCACCATGAATGGCTTACAAACGTCTACATGTACATGATTTTGTAAAAAAACGAAATCATTGCCAGAGTAATCTAATCAATTTCATTTGTTGATTTAGCTAAAATAGGGCTATCACCTCAATACAAAAATTATTAGGCTAGTTGATGTCGCAGCCAGCCACAATTACTGTGTAGATATGCCTATTTCTCACATTAATACAGACACAAGGGCTTCTTTGTTGGAGCTATCCCTATTCAGAAACAAGAGGTAGCCTAGGTCTCTAGGCTACCTCTTGGAGAACAGGAGCAGAGTAAAGGGAAAAGGGTAGGAGACAGACGTAAACAAGAAAACACACATGTTAAAGGATTATCACCTTAACGAATGGTGACCCCAGCTAGGAGCGAAAGAGCACCAAGCTTTCCTGGGTCTTGCCTTTCTTTCGTCCTTCTTCCAAGCCAAGTCAATCGCCCGGATTGTCGAACCACTTGGTCCCAATGATTCTCCTCCAGTGGCTCTCCTTTTTATTTTAAGAATGTGAAATGTCAGAATAAAAGTAGAGAGAATGATTCATTTCAGCTTTTATTTCTTTCATCACATTCCCAGTGGGTCAGAAGTTCACATACATTCAATTAGTATTTGGTATCATTGCCTTTAAATTGTTTAACTTGGGTCAAACGTTTCGGGTAGACTTCCACAAGCTTCCCACAATAAGTTGGGTGAATTTTGGCCCATTCCTCCTGACATAGCTTTTTTTGTGAAGTGCACCAGTCCCTCCTGCAGCAAAGCATCCCCACAACATGATGCTGTCTCCCCCGTGCTTCAAGGTTGGGATGGTGTTCTTCGGCTTGCAAGACTCCCCCTTTTCCTCCAAACATATCAATGGTCATTATGGCCAAACAGTTATATTTTTGTTTCATCAGACCAGAGGATATTTCTCCAAAAAGTACGATCTTTGTCCCCATGTGCAGTTGCAAACCGTATTCTTGCTGTTTTATGGCAGTTTTGGAGCAGTGGCTTCTTCCTTGCTGAGCAGCCTTTCAGGTTATGACAATATAGGACTCGTTTTACTATGGATATAGATACGTTTGTACCTGTTTCCTCCAGCATCTTCACAAGGTTCTTTGCTGTTGTTCTGGAATTGATTTTCACTTTTCACACCAAAATACATTCAAAATACGTTCAATACCTTCCTGAGGGTTATGACGGCTGCGTGGTCCCATGGTGTTATTACTTGTGTACTATTGTTTGTACAGATGAACATGGTACCTTCAGGCCTGATGAACCAGACTTGTGGAGGTCTACAGATTTTTTTCTGAGGTCTTATATTTTTGGATTTTCCCATGATGTCAAGCAAAGATGCACTGAGTTTGAAGGTAGGCCTTGAAATGCATCCACAGGTAAACCTCCAATTGATGTCAATTAGCCTGTCAGAAGCTTCTAAAGCCATGACATAATTTTCTGGAATTTTCCAAGCTGTTTAAAGGCACAGTCAACTTAGTGTATGTAAACGTCTGACCCACTGGAATTGTGATACAGTGAATTATAATTCAAATTATCTGTCTGTAAACAATTGTTGGAAAAAATGACTTGTGTCTTGCACAAAGTAGATGTCTTAACCAACTTGCCAAAACTATAGTTTGTTATCATGAAATTTGTGGAGTGGTTGAAAAACGAGTTTTAATGACTCCAACCTAAGTGTATGTAAACTTCCGACTTCAACTGTACATTTGTGGCTTTTTGTCTTTTTTTATTTTCAATCAAAAATAATTGTTCTGAAAGCATCTTTTTTTCTGATACAAAGGAAGTCATATAGCGGACACCTACGAAGAAGGACTGTGTGATGATGGCATCTCAGGTAAGCAGCACTGGGGGTTCTTCCGTCCAACTTTTACATAGCTAGTAGTTAGCTCCTACGATTCAGTATCGGTTCATAACATTCTACTATATTACATACATACATTCCGTAGAATGATAAATCATGCAATTATTATTCTCAAGCTAACCAAAAGCATTTAGCTACGAACGCCTGTTCTCGCTATTTTCAGTTGAATTAACTTTCTTTCATGGCAGCTCATAAGCAGACCATGTCATATCTCTTTCGTAGTCGATATATAGTCATATTTCATGACATTGTAACGGTTAGCTTTTTTTTACAGAAGGATGAAAGAACACAATATGTCTGTCACAAAGAGTTAGGGAGTCTTTGCAGCGTGTAGATGGTGCAGGTATCATTGCATATTTCCCATCACCTAATGAACAACCACAATACCATTCTGGTGTTAAGCTTTCTGTGCTGTATTGACGTATTCTGAAAATGACATCTGCCGCTTTAGATTGAACGGTCATATCTCAGTTATTGTTTTCATATCTACAAAAAAGAAGCTACTTTCTTTACTTTCAGAGAGCGAGCTGATCAATGTGTTGAAAATGTAAATATTGCCAGATGTTCACTGTCCGAGGAACAGGCCGTGGAAGCTTTCTTTTCTGTGTTCTTTTTCTCTCTTCATCTCTGCCTGTCTTGTTGTACATGGAACCTGTCTCACATACATTCATTTAAAAAACCAGCTGTCAGCTGCTAATTTTCTGATTTTACACCACATAAACACAGCCATTTTCACTGGACTATCTGTTGCTATCTGTTGTTGCCAAGTCAGGATTTCCTTGGGGGTTAGCCTTGCAATAACCATGTGGTGAGACACATAGCCCTCTATATTTAAATGTTTCAGGTACACTCCGATAGGTGTCTGCGTCACATACAGTATCTTCTATTGACATTATCTTCTATTGTTTGTCCTCATGTGTTTGTTTTTCAGCATAAAGTACTCTGTAGCCACTTAGTGTGGACACCAGGTGAGACCACACAATAACAGTCTCTCTTCTTCACTTCATCCCTCTCCCCCTTCTCCCTAAATCCTCTAGGTTATATCAGCTGTTTTGGTGAACACCTCCCGCATCTGAACTGGCTGACACAGAGGGCACAGCATGATCATAGGTGAGAGGTCACCTGGTCGGGTCAACAGGAAGTATTATTAAAGAGATGCTTTGCATTGAAATACAGACAGAGATGTAGTTGTCCCAGAGTTAATGATCCAAGGTCAGTTTTGCAAAACAAGGCTTAATCATGCTCTCTCTCTATCCATCTGTCTCTCGTCTGCAGGTATGTTTTGATGTGAGAGAGGAAGCCGCCACCTCACCCGCTCTTAAGATAACCTTTGGGCCAACTGGGGGCCCAAGGCTGGTTAGGAGACACTGCAATTGTGATGAACTGAGAGAATATTAGGGTAGCACTGTAATTCATTAATCATAGGCTGTCTGCCGCTGTTCTTACCTCTTTCCCTTTCTGTCTTCTACACCTCGTCTTTCTTCCTCGTTTTATAATGCACACCATATGTGCATTGAGTACAGATTGAACTTGTATTTATAATATAATATTACAACTATCATAATTATAATGCATTTATAACACTGGTTGAAATTAATTATCTCATTGAAATACTATCCTGTGTCCTCAGATTAATGCAGAAGAAGGAAGTTAGATATGCATATTTTTTTTTCAGTATACATTAATTACAAATCAGCCTTTACTTAAATCACGTGTCTAGTCTATTGCATAGTTACAATGTGTAGTCACTGATCCAAGGAGCAGGAGTGGTAAACACTGTTTAAGTGTATAATTGTAATACATACATGCAGACACAGCATCATTCAAATAATGAAGTTTGATATGACTGAAAAATAATGTCTCAGAGATTCATACCTGAACCGTACATGATCAGTGAATATATTCAATGTACAGGCTACAATGTGGGAATCTCATGCGTGGTAGTAACTACAGTACATGTATATAGGACTTGCATCCTTGGCACAATAAAGTTATTATATTCTACTCTATCCATAGGGTTCATTAATGCCATTCAGACTTGAAGCTGATGCAACAATTACAGAGAGGGAAAAAAGTATTTGATCCCCTGCTGATTTTGTACGTTTGCCCACTGACAAAGAAATGATCAGTCTATAATTTTAATGGTAGGTTTATTTGAACAGTGAGAGACAGAATAACAACAAAAGAATCCAGGAAAACGCATGTGAAGAATGTTAGAAATTGATTTGCATTTTAATGAGGGAAATAAGTATTTGACCCCTTCTCAATCAGAAAGATTTCTGGCTCCCAGGTGTCTTTAATACAGGTAACGAGCTGAGATTAGGAGCACACTCTTAAAGGGAGTGCTCCTAATCTCAGTTTGTTACCTGTATAAAAGACACCTGTCCACAGAAGCAATCAATCAATCAGATTCCAAACTCTCCACCATGGCCAAGACCAAAGAGCTCTCCAAGGATGTCAGGGACAAGATTGTAGACCTACACAAGGCTGGAATGGGCTACAAGACCATCTCCAAGCAGCTTGGTGA
This sequence comes from Brachymystax lenok tsinlingensis, assembly GCA_030435695.1. Taxonomy (NCBI): domain Eukaryota; kingdom Metazoa; phylum Chordata; class Actinopteri; order Salmoniformes; family Salmonidae; genus Brachymystax; species Brachymystax lenok. Next base: position 5,949,319 of record CM059815.1, on the reverse strand, counting down.
GAAGGTGACAACAGTTGGTGCGATTATTCGCAAATGGAAGAAACACAAAAGAACTGTCAATCTCCCTCGGCCTGGGGCTCCATACAAGATCTCACCTCGTGGAGTTGCAATGATCATGAGAACGGTGAGAATCAGCCCAGAACTACACAGGAGGATCTTGTCAATGATCTCAAGGCAGCTGGGACCATAGTCACCAAGAAAACAATTGGTAACCCACTACGCCTTGAAGGACTGAAATCCTGCAGCACCCGCAAGGTCCCCCTGCTCAAGAAAGCACATATACATGCCCGTCTGAAGTTTGCCAATGAACATCTGAATGATTCAGAGGACAACTGGGTGAAAGTGTTGTGGTCAGATGAGGCCAAAATGGAGCTCTTTGGCATCAACTCAACTCGCCGTGTTTGGAGGAGGAGGAATGTTGCCTATGACCACAAGAACACCATCCCCACCGTCAAACATGGAGGTGGAAACATTATGCTTTGGCGGTGTTTTTCTGCTAAGGGGACAGGACAACTTCACCGCATCAAAGGGACGATGGACGGGACCATGTACCGTCAAATCTTGGGTGAGAACCTCCTTCCCTCAGACAGGGCATTGAAAATGGGTCATGGACGGGTATTACAGCATGACAATGACCCAAAACACATGGCCAAGGCAACAAAGGAGTGGCTCAAGAAGAAGCACATTAAGGTCCTGGAGTGGCCTAGCCAGTCTCCAGACCTTAGTCCCATAGAAAATCTGTGGAGGGAGCTGAAGGTTTGAGTTGCCAAACGTCAGCCTCGAAACCTTAATGACTTGGAGAAGATCTGCAAAGAGGAGTGGGACAAAATCCCTCCTGAGATGTGTGCAAACCTGGTGGCCAACTACAAGAAACGTCTGATCTCTGTAATTGCCAACAAGGGTTTTGCCACCAAGTACTAAGTCATGTTTTGCAGAGGGGTCAAATACTTATTTCCCTCATTAAAATGCAAATCAATTCATAACATTTTTCACATGCGTTTTTCTGGATTGTTTTGTTGTCATTCTGTCTCTAACTGTTCAAATAAACCTACCATTAAAATTATAGACTGATCATTTCTTTGTCAGTGGGCAAATGTACAAAATCAGCAGGGGATCAAATACTTTTTCCCCTCACTGTATGATAGCTGAGGTTCATAGATTGGTATGAATATTTGTTCAGAACCTAACGTTTTAGGGTCCATACACAGATCAGCTACATACTGTAGCTAGCTACACATCCATAGGCATACAGTTATTTCTATCCTCCACTACACAATAAGCAAGTAAATAGTTAGCTAGCTATGTTACTTCAGCTGCATTGCAAGGCAAGCTTACACAATTGTACATTCAATTTGCAGTAAATGCTTTAGCTAGCTATATTCTTTACATCCACTGTTTCAAAAGACAACAGCCTAGTTTGCTGGGTTTCTCAGGAGTCCCTAAAACATTAAACAACACAAACTATAAATTCATTCTCCTGTCATAACACTAGCTAGCTAACGTTAGCTGGCTAATGTTAGCTCATCAGCTAACTTGCAAAATAGCGATTTTCATAAATTAACTTTATGACAAATAAATATGCACAAACGTTTGTCTCTCTATTTGTCTTAACTAACATATTCCTCTCAATTGTAATTTTTTTGCTTGACTTGTTATGACGTTATAACTACTTACATTTGGTTCCACCGTAATGTTTTGTCAGCCATCTTCACCCAGGGACGGGTGGCTCGCGTCAAATTCTTCATTGGAACCCCTCGATATAATTGTTCATAGAAAAACCTTGGGACCCAAATGCATAATGAGTGCTCTAACTCCCCCTTGTGGTGGTCTGGAGCAATGAATATGTGACGCTGGGTACCTCTAAGTCCCACGGTGCAAGCTTGCAACTTTTAAAGGAGGAACCACTGTAGCTGTGCCACGGTCTAAGGCACTGATCAGTGCTAGAGGCGTCACTACAGATCCGGGTTCGATCCCGGGCTCTGTCGCAACCGGCCGCGACCGGGAGACCCATGGGGTGGTGCACAATTGGCCCAGCGTCGTCCGGGTTAGGGGAGGGTTTGGCCGGCAGGGATGTCCCATCGCGCACTAGCGACTCCTGTGGCGGGCCGGGCGCAGTGCACGCTGACACGGTCGCCAGGTGTACGGTGTTTCTTCCAACACATTGGTGCGGCTGGCTTCCGGGTTAAGTGGGCATTGTGTCAAGAAGCAGTGCGGCTTGTTGGTTTGTGTTTCAGAGGACGAACGGCTCTTGACCTTCGCCTCTCCCGAGTCCATACAGGAATTGCAGCGATGAGACAAGACTGTAACTACCAATTGGATACCACGAAATTAGAGAGAAAATAGGTAGCATTTTTTAAATATATTAAAAAAATATGAAACGTATGGAAACAGGTGAATTAACACTACTCAGTTAGCAGGCTCAAGCAAACTAAAACCCACATGGTAGAAAATACTAACTTGCAGAAATTGTTAACAAGTTAGAAATTATTTAAACACACTTTGCTGTAGGCTACTATTTACTAGTTAACAAAAAATCATTTATGTCATAAAATATATTCACCTCACCCAGGATTGTAATCAAAACTTACCAGAAAGCATGTAGTCCTTGGCTCAGACAGTGTAGACTGTGGGGGCTCCATAGCATCTCATTAGTGTGCAAGATCTTGAGAATCAGCTGTAAATGTGATGGAAGAGTGCACTGCGCATGTCATGGAAGAATGCACTGTGCATGCAGAGGGTTGCAATTCCATTGAATTGGGGATAGTTTAACCGAAATATTCACACAAGACCTAGAATTGCTCTGTGTATTACACAAAAAAAACACTGTTATAAGCTCACTTTTTCGATGAATTTAAGTAAATTCCAGAGCGTAACTTCCCAAGGAAGATTTCCGGAAAGATTCTGGAAATTTACTGGAAAGTTTCCGACCCTTTTCAACCCTACATGTGAGCATGTATTTTTTGTTGGTCCTGTCAATGTTGAGTGATCACACATGCCTCAGCACACATAGAAGTTTACTTTGCCTGCTTTCAAATGTGTGCTAAAAGTGGGGATGTTTCATAGTATTTCTGATTGTCTAAACTCTACAATATAGGCCTACACTCAGATAAAAAGGTGCTATTTACAAACTAACATGATTCTTCCGCTGTCCACATAGGATAACCCTTTTTGGTTCCCTTCTATGTCTAGGTAGAATCCTTTTGGGCTCCATTCCACAGAGGGTTCTACATAGAACAAAAAAGACTTCTACCTGGAACCGAAAAGTGTTCTCCTTTGGTGACAGCCAAAGAACCCTGTTGGAACCCCTTTCTCAGTGTACTCAACATGTTTAGCCGGTTAAGTTTACACCATTTCATTCTCCACTCAAACATCTGCCTGGTATTTAAGATAACCCGCAACATAGCACCACCACCTTTTAAGGTTTTCGTCAACCTCTGCACAGACTTAAATTGCAGTGTTCCAAGAATCTCTACCAGAGGTGACTGTAGTATCCTCAAACAGATAAACATGAGACACAAGAGGCACCTCACACTCATTTTAGATCCCAAGGGGTATGCTCTCACCACTATCTCCTTTGCCATCTTCTCATGTCTTTACTTGGAACTCCATCCATACACACACACACAACTATAGCATCTTGCTTACATTTCTCACGTTTTAGGCATCCAGCTGAGGCCTTGGATGGATCATGTTGCACTGAGATGGGCACAGGGGTATATGTACAGTCATTTTTAGTGTGGTGGCAAAGTAGTTGAACAGGAGCAGAGGATGCGGTTACTTGTGGAGGGAGAACAGTGAGGGTGGTGGGTTGAGCAGCTGCAGAGAAGCTGATTGGCTGCTCTGGCTTGTCACATCTTGACTAAAAGAAAGAGATTTAGAAATGAGTTCCACATCGCCATAGTTAAACAGCTGAAAAGCCGTCATTAACATACTCCCCAAGATAGCAATACATTCAGTATTCACTGAATGAAGTAGCCTACCCATCCCCATTTACAATTGAATTGATCAATTAGGTGAATAATACTAGTACATAGTTACATTGTTGTAGAATTGGCTACTACTGTATCCACACTATATTAGGATACCGTTGTGATTTTGTCAGGCATGATTTTAGGTCTTCGATCGAAGTTGCACGTTGTACCTCGTTTCCCTTCTTCAGTGAAAAGTAGTTCTGCATCCCCCATTCAATTCAGTTAGAGTGTGAATGTGTGGGCCTAGTGACAGTGGAAAAATAAACCCATAGCTCCAGCACACAATGGCATGTAGGGGTAGTGTATTACAATGTAAAATATCTATATATCCTATAGTACAGTGGCTTGTGGGGGTAGTGTATTACAATGTCAAATTTATACACTATCGTTCAAAAGTTTGGGGTCACTTAGAAATGTCCTTGTTTTTTAAAGAAAATCAATTTTTTTGTCCATTAAAATAACATAAACTGATCAGAAATACAGTGTAGATATTGTTAATATTGTAAATGACTATTGTAGCTGGAAACGGCTGATTTATTATGGAATATCTACATAGGTGTAGAGGCCCATTATCAGCAACCATCACACCTGTGTTCCAATGCCACGTTGTGTGGCTAATCCAAGTTTATCATTTTAAAAGGCTAGTTGATCATTAGAAAACCCTTTTGCAATCATGTTAGCACAGCTGAAAACTGTTGTTCTGATTAATTAAAAAAGCAATAAAACTGGCCTTCTTTAGATTAGTTGCGTATCTAGAGCATCAGCATTTATGGGTTTGATTACAGGCTCCAAATGTCCAGAAACAAAGACCTTTCTTCTGAAACTCGTCAAGTCTATTCTTGTTCTGAGAAATGAAGGCTATTCCATGTGAGAAATTGCAGAGAAACTGAAGATCCAGGAAGGCCAGGCGAGTCAACTTGTCTTTGAAAAGTTAAGATTGATTGTAAACTCATATTAATTTTATCACCGACTAATTTTTAAGATTACTCAATTATCTATTGCCTGTTTACAATTTTTTTGACTTACAGTTGACGTCGGAAGTTTACATAAACTTACTTTGGAGTCATTAAAACTCGTTTTTCAACCACTCCACAAATTTCTTGTTAACAAACTACAGTTTTGGCAAGTCGGTTAGGACATGTACTTTGTGCATGACCCAATACATTTTTCCAAGTGTTAGTTTTACCATGTGTGATAAAGGGTGTCATATTATTAGTGTCACGACTTCCACTGAAGAGGGTCTCTCTCCTAATTCGGGTGGCTACTGGCGGTCGACATCACCGGAGTTCTAGCCACCACCGATCCATTTCTCATTTTCTGTTTGTCTTATCTCATCCACACCTGGTTCCCATTTCCCAAATTGCATGTGTCCTTATTTAATCCATCTGTTCCCCCCTGGGTTTTGTCCATGATTATTTATCTGTTTCGTTGTGGCTCCGTTGTTTAGTGAGCAGTGTATACACTACTGGATGTGTAGTAGTGCGTTACCTTCTAGTAAAGAAGTTTTTGTCAAATCTCTGTGTCCTGCGCTTGATTCCGCAAAGACCTGCCTCACAAGAGCGCTCACAATTAGTAAAAAACTCTGTTTCCTACTATAGGCAGCATAGTGATTGCAACATTGTAACTCTGATGCAGGGGTTAAAGTAAAATGCATTTTTTTCCACGGGTAAGGGACCACCTATATGTGCATGCGAGCACCAACATGTTTTATGGCCCTAATCATACAATTACATATAGAATTGGGGCCTATTTCTTCCTATTCAAAAACGTGGTACGCCTACCTGTTAGACAAACACAATTATGCTATCCATAGATGTCGGTAGAAACAAATCCTCCAATACTGTCGCATGCACTCCTTAAATAGCTCTGTGTCTGGGAAGGGCTTGGTGTGTTTGGGCTCTAATTGAGTGAGGGTATCCATACCCTTTGATAAAGATAAGGGCAAAAAGGATACCTACAGTGTTGTTAGAAGGGTCGTGGACAGGCAAAAGGTCAAAAGAAGAGTCCCGGAGGTACAGAGTGGCAGACAGGCTTGTAGTCAAGGCAGGCAGAATGGTCAGGCAGGCGGGTACAGAGTCCAGAAACAGGCAAGGGTCAAAACTGGGAGGACTAGCAAAAAGAGAAAAGAGAAGGCAGGAGCACGGGGGGGAAAAAACGCTGATTGACTTGGACAGACAAGACGAACTGGCACAGAGAGACAGGAAACACAGAGATAAATACACTGGGGAAAACAACGACACCTGGAGGGGGTGGAGACAATAACAATAACAGGTTAAACTGATCAGGGTGTGACAGTACCCCCCCCAGGAACGCCACCTGGCATCCTACCTGGGTGCATACCTGTTTGACCGGGGTGTTGGCGGTGGAAGTCGGTAATGAGGGCTGGATCTAGCGGGAACCCAGCACCTCTCCTCTGGGCCGTACCCCTCCCAGTCAACCAGGTACTGGAAAACCCTGCCCCATGGTCGAACACCCAGGAGACGTTTTACCGTGTAGGCCGGATGGCCATCAATGACACGGGAAGGGGGGTTGGGCCTGGGGACAGAAGACAAAGAACAGTGAGATACAGGCTTAATCTTAGACACATGGAAGGTAGGGTGAATACGGAGGGTACGGGATAACACAAGACGGACAGCAGTGGAACTCAGGGCTCTGGAGATTGGAAACGGACCAATGAAATGAGGGGACAGTTTGCGGGACTCTACCCGAAGGGGCAGGTCCCGTGTGGACAACCATACCCTCTGCGGTAGCGGGGAGCTGGAGTCCGGCGGCGGTCCACTTGTCAACGATACCTCTGGGCCGAGGGTACGTTGACTTCCGGTTCCTGTTCTGGGAAGAGTGGACCAGTTGTTGGCTCCTAGTAGTGGGGTTGGTTGAGACCATGCATCTTAGGGTGGTCTCCAGGTCTTGGTTAGCTCTCTACGACTGGCCGTTCGACTGTGGATGAAAGCCGGAGGGTAGGCTGGCCGTCGCCCCAATAATAGTGCAGAACGCCTTCCAGAACTGAGATGCAAACCCCGGTCGGAAACCACATCCACCGGGAGTCCATGGATCTTGAAGATGTGCTGCACCATGAGCTGGGCCATCTCCTTGGCAGAGGGAAGTTTGGGGTGAGGGATGAAATGAGCAGTCTTTGAGAATCGATCCACCACTGAAAGAATGACGGTGTTGCCATCAGACGGGGGAAGCCCAGTGACAAACTGGAGTCTTGTTCTGGGCGCAGAGACGTCAGGAACCATTGTGGGCCACCAGAAACATTGTCGAAGGAAGGCTTGATTACGTCGGGAACCAGGATGACAGGTTAGCCTGGAGGAATGAGTCCTTTCCAGGACCCGGGACTGGACTGAGTTGGGGACAAACAGACGGTTATCTGGGCCCCCTTCAGGTCCAGGCTGGGAGTGTTGTGCCTTGCGAACCTGGTTCGCAATACCCCAATCCGCTGTGGCTGCTAGGCATGAGGTAGGGAGAATGGTTTTGGAGACCAAGGGTGTGGCAGAGGAACTGTAGAGGCGGGAGAGAGCGTCAGGCTTCACATTTTTGAACCCTGGGCGGTAGGAAATGGTGAAGTTGAATCTGATAAACAGAGCCCACCGGGCCTGCCTGGAGTTAAGGTGCTTGGCTGTATGGAGATATTCCAGATTTTTATTGTCGGTCCAGACCAAGAATAGCTTTTCTGCTCCTTCCAGCCAGTGCCTCCACACTTCCAACGCCATCTTGACCGCCAGGAGTTCTCGGTTGCCTACGTCATAGTTCCTCACTGCAGAATTGAGACGATGGGACAGGAAGGCACAGGGATGAAGCTTTTGGTCCCGGGCAGATTGCTGGAACAGGATGGCCCCCACTCCAACATCAGATGCATCCACCTCAACCACAAATTGACGTGACGGGTCCGGATGGATGAGGATGGGTGCTGTTGTGAACCGATGCTTCAGGTCCACAAAGGCTTTGTTGACAGCAGGAGACCATTTGAACGGTACTTTGGGAGAAGTGAGTGCTGATAGGGGCACTGCCAGGGTGCTGTAACCCTGAATGAAACGGTGGTAGATGTTTGCAAATCCTAGGAAACATTGCAACTGCACCCTGGACGTAGATTGAGGCCAATCCACCACTGCTTTCACCTTATCAGGATCCATCTGGACATTACCCTCAGCAATGACATATCCCAGAAAAGTGATTGTAGAGCGGTGAACTCCCACTTCTCGGCTTTCACAAACAGTTGGTTCTCCAGGACTTGCCTGACGTGAAGAACATGTTCTTGGGCAGGCCCGGGAAAAAAACAGTATGTTGTCAAGGTAGTTGAGCATGTCCAGGAGCACATCGTTTACCAAAGCCTGAAAGACAGTTGGTGAGTCCAAATGGCATGACCTGTTACTCATAATGCCCGCTGGCTGTGTTGAAGGCTGTCTTCCACTCATCCCCTTCGCGTATCCGAACCAGGTGGTAGGCATTCTGAAGGTCCAACTTGGAAAAAATGGTGGCCCCCAGAGAGGTTCAAAAGCCAAGGAGAGGAGTGGTAATGGGTAACGATTTTTTACAGTAATGTTATTCATTCCCCCGGTAGTCAATGCATGGACGCAGGGTCTTGTCCTTCTTCTCCACAAAGAAAAACCCTGCGTCGGCAGGAGATGCTGACAGATGGACAGCCCCAGCAGCCAGAGACTCCTCTATGTACTCCTCCATAGCCTTGGTCTCCGGCCCGGATAGAGAATATAGCCGACTCCTTCTGGGAGAAGATCAATCATAAGGACGGTGCGGGGTGGTAGGGAAGTAGCACATGCCTTACTGAAAACTTCAAGTAGGTCGTGGTACTCAGTGGGAATGACAGAAACATCCAAAGCCTTGCTGACGTCCTGAGGAAGACGTCTGGGGGAAGGTTGTGCTGCTTGAAGACAGTAGGAATGGCAAAATGGGCTCCAACCCATGATGGAGTTTGGAGTCCAGTCAATAACAGGATTATGTTTTTGGAGCCAAGAAACCCCCAAAACAGGAACATGGGGAGATGCAATGAGGAGGAACTGTATGGTCTCACTGTGGTTACTGGAAATCCGTATTTGAATGAGCACCGTACAATGGGTGACTTCACCAATTGAGCGGCCGTCCAGAGCCCTAGCATCCATGGGAAGGTTGAATGGGAATACCTAGTTCAGAAGCAATAGTAGCATCCATAAAACTTTAATCCGCCCCAGAGTCAATAAGCAGTGCCGGCCCTGGTCTTGACTCGGTCTCAGACAGTGAGGACTTATTTATTCTCAAGCGGTACCGGAGCGCCAAGTCTAGGTCCAAGAAACAGCTACTACCCCCAAGCCATAAGACTCCTGAACATCTAATCAAATGGCTACCCAGACTATTTTCATTGCCCCCCACCCACTTCTACACTGCTGCTACTCTCTGTTATAATCTATGCATAGTCACTTTAACTCTACCTACATGTACTACAAAAACTAGTAATCAGCTTCCATTCAGTCAGCGCATAAAAGGCTTCATTAGGCCAAATATATACACTCCTTTCTTGAGACATAAATACCTTATCGCCTACTGAAACTATTTCCATTAATAAGGGGAGAACGGGGGGAATTGTCTTTTGTGACTCACCATCTGGATTTGGTCTTATGTAGCAAAATTTGAAATTGTGTTTTTTACATTAGATAGAAGTAGAGACTCAGAGCTACAAAATGGTATATCATACACTGCATTTGAGGAATAATGGGAAAGTAATTATACTTTGAAAGTTGATCAACAACTCACTTTTGAGAAAATGCTTTGGTATTTAGTGAAGAGCTTGTCTCTGTCTACACCCATTCAGCATCATTCACACCCCCTTAAGCTTTAGCCCCACCCATCTTGTTTTTCTCTTGGAGCGCACATTTGACCCTCTGGCCAAGGATTTTTTTTACCTATGGATAACATGAAAACAGCCTAACCATCTCTGTTGGCAACAATTTCTTTACGCTTTTTTGCAGACATTTACTGACACCGGCCATATTCAACGGGTGTTTTACACACGTCATGTAACGTTAGCTAATGAGCCAGCCAGCTAGTTAAACAACAATGAACACAGTGCCAACAATGCTACAGTGCTGGGAGCTAACCAACCAGGTTCAATTAGTCTCTAACTAGAAAAGCAAATGGCTCTGGGATACGAATAATAACGTCAGCTAGGGAGCCAGCCGCTAACTTTAGCTAGCTAGCTAGCTAATGGTACACTTTATCTTAAGACGTGTAGCTAGCTAGCTAGGTAAATAATGAACCTAGCTAGGTAAACAACGTTTAAGATCATACACGTCACCTAACATTAGCTAACGAGACAGCCAGCTAACGTTAGCTAGTTAAACAACAATGAACACAGTGCCAAATCATATCGTTACTACCCTGCATGAATACGGTTCTGGGATACAAATGATAATGTCAGCTAGTGTTAACCCTTTCCTTTCTAACAAAAACTGAAGAGATTAAATCAGAACATCATTGAAAACAATAATATAATAATTATAATTTTTGTTATTGTATAAATCCTTAGCCTTTCTTTGAAAGTGTAGAAGGCCATCGTTGTTCCCCACTGTGTTTGGGTTAGTACAACTTTGTAGAGTGGCTCTAAAGAATCCATATGTTTTCTGAAATAGGAATACAAAAATACTGGACATTTTGAACTCTTATTAGGACTCAATTTTTTCTCGTCTTGGTCTTGACTCGGTCTCGGACCTCTCTTCCCCCTCCCGGTCTTGGGCTTGCCTCGGACTTGATTTGCTCCAGTTTTGGTCTTGAATCGGGCTTGCTTGAAGGTGGTCTCTAACACAACACTGATTGAAATTACAAAATTGAAAACTCAGACAGATGGGATGTTTTTATTTTTCTAATTTGACTTCTGATGGGCGCAGACATCGAAGTTGTCCCTCAGAAAATATTTTTCACTCTTACAGATTACAGATTAAGGGCTCAATTCAATCAACCCTGCATTGCAGTTTTTACGCAGTAGCTCTTTTTCCAAAATTAACTGTATAAAAGCTATTACCAGCTATTACCATTTCATTGTGAAACTGGTGATTTGTGTGGTGCCAGTGAAGCAACTGTGTGTAGAATTGTTCACAAAGTCTGCAGGGCCATTTGTGAACTGAGGACTCTTTACATCAAGTTTCCTGATGCTGCTGGCCAAGCGAACTATAAAGTGCAACTTCCCAGAAGTGATTGGCTGTACAGATGGATGTCATGTTCCCATCAAGTGTCCATCAACTCCTGATGCTGAGCTGTACAGGAACCGTAAGAACTGGTTTTCCATCAATGTTCAGGATGTATGCACTCCTAATTTAGAGTTTTCAAACATTGTTGCCCATTGGAAAGGTGCAACTGACGATTCAAGGATTTTTCTCAGCTCTTCATTGTGTGCTCAGTTTCAGAGAGGACACATAGTGGACTACTACTTGGTGACAATTGATATGGTCAGAGTAAGTTTTTATTCACTCAATACATAAATCCCACAACAGCTGAGCAGCAAAGATTACAACAGAGCTCATATCCGCACGAGAGGGATGGGGTCGAGCGTATATTTGAAGTATGGAAAAATTGTTTCCAGTGTTTACCTAATACACTTCGTTTCAAGCCAAGAGGATGCTGCAAGGTGATCATTGCTACAGCTGTGCTGCACAACTACCTGAAGCATTGCTGTCCTGATCCTCCAATAGAAGATCAGGATCAAGCAGATGGCTGAGGCAGGCAATGACCAACGAGGACTTGCACACAGAGTTGCTTCACATTGCAGCACTTCAACTAGATGAGATGCATTTAAATATGGAATGTATTCATTATGGCTCATTTTTTATTTGATAATGTTTGTTCTATACAAAATTCAAATAGTCTGCAGCAAAATTAAATGAGTGACTAAACCAAGGCTGGTTTAAAATGTAGTTTGTGGTGATTAAAATACTCTCACTTGTGAATATCCAAATGACAAAGCATAATTTTTTCCATATTGTTCACCATGGCTGGTAATCACAATTGTCTCATTACTGTATCTTTTTTGGATCATACCTCTCTCTTACAACAATTCTCATTTTAATGTCATGTTCTTCCTTCAGATATTTCATTTTATGCTCATGAAATTCTCTGGCTAACTTTTCATGCATGGTCATCTTTTTTGTTCTCTGCTGAAAGGTGGTGGCAGCATCTTCTCTCAGGGATGCTATAGCAGATTCCTTTCCTCTGGAAAAAAAGAACACCGATAGAAGCACAAATAAACTCATATGGTTCTTAGAATAAAAGAAGAATAAAGATTGACACAGACAGTGGAATATATTTACCAAAGGAAGTAACCAATTTTCTTTCTTTGGTATATGTACCATTTGTAACCAATTTACTTTATTTGGTATATGTACCATTTGTGCTCAGTAACTTCATCTGAACAGTCCAAATGGTAATTGTCTGGTATACCATCCAGAGGTTGCTGGTGCTCTATTAATCCAGACAGCAAGTCACTCAATTCATCAGTCGCCTTTTTTCGGTGGTCCACCACCAGTAGTAAATCGTTCTCTTCTGATCTCTGCATTCGCTCAAATTTAAGCCACATTCATGAAAGCTACTTAAACGTCCTAGTTTAACAAGTACACTTTAAGGCCTACTCCTGGCTTAATCTAAGCCCTGTCTGTGAAACCGGCCCCTAAAGCTAAGAGCACGCACAGTACTTAAACTTAAGCCAAGGCCCAGACAAGAGACCAAGACTATTCCATCCTGTAAGCATTCATAGCTGATACTGATCCTCTAAAACATCTCTTTCTGGTTTCCCTTTATATGTTTCAAGTCTATTCCCATGGCAATCAAGAATGAGAAACATCCTCTTCTAAGTGCCTGCTTTGTCAACTGAAGTCTGTTTTGACTATACTAGGTGAGAAAACCTTCTTACAGCATAATGTATCCTCCACACTTCCCTTCAGGAAGTTATTTATGAACAAGACCTTTGGCTGTGTTTTAACAGTTTATCGGCATGCTACTTAGAGCAGTTTAATAAAGTATGTGTGAGCTGCCTGACTACAAATAAGCTTAACAGTACCAAATACAACATTCCCATATTACAGCTCTATTAACTTGGAATTCCAATACTACTGTTTCTTAGATCCTGCAGCACAAGATGAGTCACTCCCTCCCATAGTGAAGCCGCTCAGCACCAGTAGGAAGTAGTACAAGTCATTAAGTAAACTCTGTTGGAGTTACTGTTCAGGGCCTCTCCCCGTTTCCCAAAGCATCTTCAGGCTAAGTTCATTAGAACTTTTGTAGGAGTATTGTTAAATCTCAGAGCTGTTTCCCACAACCATTGCTATTAATGTTGCGCTTGGAAACACTCGTAATCTAATGCCTGCCTCAGACCATTCGTAGAACAGCGAAGTGCGTCGTTAAATGCTTTTTTGCCCTCCCACGTCACTTTATACACAGAAAATCTCAGCTAACCAAAGAATCACATGTTTTATCTGTATCTCTGTGCCGATAACTTCTGAACAAAGTTGACTACAAATACAAAGTTGCCAAAGTCTTTGCAATTGACAGAAACAAGCAACGTATAAAAATATGTTTAAAATGAAAACCGAGATGACTGCATTAAAATATAAACAGCTATAGGTCTATTTCAATCATATTTAAATACATTTTATGTTCAATCAATTTAGTTATATTTTGCTACTTTATGCTCCAACGACGCACTTAGCGATGACCTCTGCGTGGTGTTTTGGGAAACGCCTGTTACATCTTTGACCGTTGTAGGAAAGACGCATCATTGAAACATTCCTACGCCTAAATTCCATTGCTACTGTGAAACCGGGCCCAGTTTGAACGTCTTGACTCAAAACACCTTACCCCGGCCCACTGATCCCTGACAAACCTTTTCCCCGTTCTGTCACTGCATCCAGCTTCTCTTTGTACCAACTGGCAAACCAACTGACACTGAGGAGGGGCTAAAAGCTCAACAGAGAGGCGACGCCAGGGCCGGCAGAGTCGTGCTATTCAGAATCTTTTGCATTAATAAACGTCACATTGATCGTCCCGGCACATTGCACAGGGGGATTATGATGGATACAAACTGACAATGGAGGTCTGTGGTGTCATTTGTAATTGGTCGGTTGGTGGAGATGTTTTCACTGTACCATTGTGTCTCATGAGATGGCTAATCAGATAGCGGACCAGCAGTAATTATGTCTGCCCACCTTTGGTATATAGAGAAACATGGCATTGAAGAATCAGCCCGCTCACTCTCTCTCTCATCTTGTTTCCTCTTACCTGAGAGGAGGGAAGACGCTGCTGTAATCAACTAACCTCATTCACATGTGGCTCCATTTATTCTGGGGCATTTTGGTTGACAATTGCCTTGACTGTGCTGCATATTAAATTCAATTACCATTCAACAGTTGGCTACTGTGAAATCTAAGCTTGAGGAATATATCAATATTGTCACACCTTGATCTGTTTCACCTGTCTGTGTGCTTGTCTCTACCCCTCTCCAGGTGTCGCCCATCTTCCCCATTATCCCCTGTGTTCTTTGTTTGTCTGTTGCCAGTTTGTTTGTTTCGTCAAGCCTACCAGCGTTTTCCCCATGCTCCTGTCTTTCTCTAGTTCCAGTTTTCTATCTTTCCCAGTTTTGACAATTCTGGCTGCCCTGACCCTGAGCCTGCCTGCCGTTCTGTACCTTGTCGTAATTCAGGGCAAGTGGGGCAGAGCCGCACCTGTTTTGAATCCCACCTGTTTAGCATTTTGGCATTAATACGTGTCGTATATCAGTTTGCAAACAATGTAAAAATCATCATTGAGTTAATAAAGCCGCATACAAATTTGGTCTCTTTTTTGCTTTCTTGAGTAAGGCAGCTCCAAAATGCAGGTGTTTCAGCCTAGTTCAGTGCTTTCTGTGGTGGTGGGGCAACCATTGGAAAATACGGAGAGTAGGGGTTGGTAATGTTCTCTAGTTGCGCCGAGATTGGCTCAGCATTCTGTCACTCATGTGGCCACTAAGTCATCCCAAAATCTACGGGGAGTGCTCGAAAATTCAAGCCCATTGGGTGCGGTCATAGAATTACATTAGAAGTGCCCATACAAGAAGGCTCAAAATCATTGGCCACAGATAAAATGATGTCAAATTAAGTTCTCTACCGTAGCTTTGATTGGACTGATCAGGTCAACATCATACTTTCAAAATCTTAGCTAGCAAGCTAGACAAGCAGTCGTCATCATGTATCACGTCGACAATCTACTGGCAAATCCATTTCAATCCTTGTCATATGAAGATAAATTATAGCTAAAACGTATCGGTGCTCATCGGCCATTGGACAAACATTACACAACAAGTTGGAAATTGCAAATTCAACAATTGATGGTTTGGAACGAATCAGTGGCTAACTGCAAGCTCTGCAAAGCAATCACTAGCCTGCTTTTCAGTGGAGTGGGTGTGTGGAGTTTAAGGGTCTCTTTTCCAAGCTTAAAATTATAAACATTCACATGCCATGGACCATAAAATCCCATGGGCCTCTTTCTAGAGCTCCGACCTGAAGATAACTGACGTCATGATTTGACCTTGTTTGATTCTGAGTTCCCAGTTGTCTTAAAAGCACCATAAATCCCAAGAATGCCAGACTTTGATGACAAAGTTTGATGACAAAATTTGCCCACAAGAAGGACCGCCACACCACTTTTCTGTTCAAGTTAGCACAGCACAACAAGGTGAGTCCGAAAATGTATTGTATGCTGCTGCAAAAATGATGTAATATGCCAGTGAGATATGTATACTGTAGCTAAGAAAGTAATATTAAGTGTGTGTTCTGTGGTAAGCTGTTAGTAGTCGATGTGCCTCACCCTAATCATTTGGTACCTTTCCCCCTCATAACTTAGCCTACTGTTCTGACTTGGTGGTGCATATTTATTGTAGCCTATAGCCAGTTTTAGAGAAATGTAATTGAATATTATAAGAGCTTTCATTGTCTGCTTTTATGCCCCCTTTATTTATCCTACGGTTCTGACTTGGTGTACAGGGAAAATACTGTAAGAACGGCCCATGTTCGGAATTCTGTCGCTGTACATTTCAAAAGTGCTGAACAAATAGTTATATTGACTAGGTCCGTCTTAGCTTGCTCATTAATGTCTTAATCGGAATTATGGATTGCCTCTTATCCGCTCGTTGTCCCCTTATGCCATAGTTTGTACATCTCAATTGTCAGTTGAAACCACATTTGTTTAAGCGAGTCAGTCATATCAGCTGTTAGCCAGGTGTAAGTAGTGGTAAGGATTCACTCCATGGTGCTGAAAAGAAAGCTCTGCTGTTGGGACAGCTTTATGTAGGCACTAACAGTTTGTGGGCAGTATTTGTCACCATTATAGTGCAATTAATGTATTGTTTAGTGTTGTGTTGAGTCTTTGCTGGCATGCTAAAATCGCCACTGGTGTAAGCAATAGTGTGTCATTTGAGACACACCCATGGGATCCACAGGGTGTGAACAGCAAAAATATGTTTAAAATAATATCCGACATTATGTAAATGTATTCTGCTTGACTATTAATGTTAGCTTGGAGAGAGTTATCACAAAGCTGCAGTATATCACGTGAGGGGAATAGGGAGAAAGAGAGAATGGTAGAGAGAGAGAATGATAGAGAGAGAATGATAGAGAGAGCTATAGAAATTGAGAATGGTAGAGAATTATAGAAAGAGGAGAAACACAGACGCTCCACAGTGAATAGACTACTTCCCCAGAGTTCCCCAGTCACTGGGGGGCTTCAGCGAACTACCTCATGGGTATTTGTAGAAGTGGGGACTGCTGAGGGGAATTGAGAGGGTACAAACCTCCAGATAGGCGACCAGTTTAAAATTGTGCCTCTTACGTGGTGTGGTAAAGTACAATACTTACACTTAGCATCCTCCTAGTCCATTAGAGGCATGGACAAGGCAGGGAAGAGATCAGCTAGGTCTTACTAGGATCAGTCTCATTGGTCGCCTGGCTTACTTACACGTCATTGTGATTGATGGGCCTTGCCTGCTAATGCTACAGGCTCAGGCTGCCATTACAAGGACTTACACAAGACTAAAGACCCTACCTTGCTGCACTACACACTTGCATATGCACAGCAGGTTGCAGGGACGGTGCAGGGATGGGAATAGGCTGCCTATACAGGGACTTACAGTACACAAAACTAAAGACCCTTCCTTACTGCACTACACACTTACAGTGCCTTCAGAAAGTATTCACACCCCTTGAATGTTTCCACGTTTTGTGTCACTGGCCAATAAACAATACCCCATAATGTCAAAGTGGAATTATGTTTTTAGAATTTTGTACAAATTAATTAAAAATGAAAAGCTGAAATGTCTTGAGTCAATAAGTATTCAACCCCTTTGTTATGGCAAGCCTAAATAAGATCAGGAGTACAAATGTGCTTTAACAAGTCACATAATTATTTGCATGGACTCACGCTGTGTGCAATAAAGTGTTTAACATGATTTTTAATGACTACCTCATCTCTGTACCCCACACATACAATTACCTGTAAGGCCCCTCAGTCGAGAACTGAATTTGAAACAAAGATTCAACCACAGACCAGGGAGTTTTTCCAATGCTTCGCAAAGAAAGGCAACTATTGGTAGATGGGTAAATACATTTAAACCAAACATTGCATATCCCTTTGAGCGTGGTTAAGTTATTAATTACACTTTGGATGGTGCATCAAGGAGAAAACTGAGGATGGATAAACAACATTGTAATTACTCCACAATACTAACCAAAATGACAGAGTGAAAAGAAGTAAGCCAGTGCAGAATAAAAAGTCTTCCAACATGCATCCTGTTTGCAATAAGGAATTAAAGGTAAACTACAAAAAATGTGGTTAAGAAAATAACTTTATGTCCTGAATACAAAGCGTTATGTTTGGGGCAAATCCAATACAACACATCACTGAGTACCACTCTTCATATTTTCGAGCATGCTGGCTACATCATGTTTTGGGTAGGCTTGTCATCGGCAAGGACTAGGGAGTTTTGGGGGCTAAAAATAAACAGAATAGAGCTAAGCACAGGCAAAGTCCTAGAGGAAAACCTGGTTCAGTCTGCTTTCCACCAAGGCAATGGGAGACAAATGCACCTTTCAGCAGGACAATATCCTAAAACACAAGGCCACATTTACACTGGAGTTGAATACCAAGATGACATTGAATATTCCTGGATTGATTAAGTTACAGATTTGACTTAAATCTGCTTGAAATCCATGGCATGACTTGAAAATGGCTGTCTAGCTATGATCAACAACCAACTTGACAGACCTTGAAGAATTAAAAAAACTATAATAATGTGCAAATATTGTACAATCCAGGTGTGCAACGCTCTTAGAGACTTACCCAGAAAGACTCACAGCTGTAATCGATGCCAAAGGTGATTCTAACATGTATTGACTCAGTGGTATGAATACTTATGTAAATGATATATTTCTGTATTTAATTTTATATACATTTTGTCTTTATGTGGTATTGTGTGTAGATGGATGAGATATATATATTTTTTAATTCAGGCTGTAACACAATAAAATGTGGAAGAAGTCAAGGGGTACTAATTACTGATAGTAATCTCTTTTGTCAAAAGGTCACTGTCCTTTCCGGCAGTATATGCCCAACAAGCCAGCAAAGAATGACATAAAGATGTGGGTGGCCTGTGACGCACAATTCAGCTACGCTTGGAAGATGCAAGTCTACACAGGGAAGCCGACCAGTGGAGGCCCGGAGAAGAACCAGGGGATGCGGGTTGTGCTTGATGCGACAGTTTGACTCGGAGCACAATGTCACGTGCAACAATTTCTTCACCTCTTGTGAACTCAGCCAGCAGCTCCTGAAGAAGATCACCATGGTTGGCACAGATAGAAAAAACAAGCCTGAGCATTGCAGTCCTCGCAATAAGGGGGAGAGAGGCCTCCTCATCAAAGTTTGCCTTCACCCCCACCACCACTCTAGTTTCTTACCTCCCAAAGAGGAACAAGAATGTGATCCTCCTGAGCACACTGCACAAAACGGCTGAGATCAGTGATCGTGAGGACAGGAAGCCAGCCATCATCCTGGACTACAAACACAACAAAGGAGGCATGGACAACCTGGACAAGGTGATTGGAACTTACAGCTGCAGGAGGATGACTGCCCGCTGGCCCCTGGTGATCTTCCATAACATCATTGATGTGTCCTCAATGCCTTCGTGATATGGAACAAGATCAACACTACCTGGATGCCTGATTAGCGGAACAAGAGGAAGGTGTTCCTGGAGCAGCTGGGAAAGGCACTTTTAACCCCACACATTCAAAGAAGGCAGCGACCTCCCCCGCACAGCAGCCTCTGCAGTGCTTGTGAAAGCTGTTCAGGGGGCTGAATCTTGTCCTGATCCACCTGAGGCTGCAGCTGGGGCAGGCAAGAGGAGGAGATGCCAATTCTTCCCCCCAAAGGACTGTAAAACAAATACTATGTGCTGCACATGTGAGAAATACATCTGCAAAGTCCATGCAGACACACTTGCATGTTTTCTCAACGGTAAATTGAATGAACATCAATTTGCATCTGTGTTATTGTTTTATTCCTGCAACTTTTAGTCTCTATCAGAGAATTCTCCATACAAAGAATTACATTTTTGATAATCATTTAACATGCGCCAGTCTGTCATGCCATGGTAAAGTAAGTGTCATGCTGTGAAGCAGAGTTCTCTGTGCCACAGGGACTCTAGACTTGAGATGGTTGACTAGCTCCCTTTGAAGACAGAAGTCACCATCTCATTCAGTTTAAAAGCAAAATGCGAACGATTACACAGCAATATACTGCATGAAATATTCTCCTTCTATGCTGAAATCAGTAGTGAAGTGGGGTCTAAGACGTGACCGGACAACGACAATGCGGAAATGAAACCCCTTCTGTGAGAGGACTATATTCTACATTAATTGACACGGAAAGTGTATTGATTTGAATAAAAACGTATTTGAACCAATGTGAATTGTCAAAACACCCTTGCTAATTGGTGTAGCTGATGTGCTTTGTGCTGCTAAAACATTTTAAAGTTAGACCTTCCTTCCTCAGAAAATGTCTGTATCTTTTATGATAACTTAACCTGTGACCTACAGTGTCAAGTTCTTTAAAAATAAACTAAACTACAGTCACACACTCAGCCCAGAAAAGACTGCCCTTGCATGTGCTGTAAAAGTTGGAACAAGCTACTCCAAGCTTCTGCAAGCAAGACATTATTAACGAGCACAGACATACTCTAGTTGAACATCGTTAACTAACTTTTGCAAGTTATTATTTATTACATTATTTTTTGCACTGTCTGGCAGAATGCATTCCCTTCACATTCTCTTGCCTATAAATAATGTATAACAATTTAATGTTGAGTAATGTCTTACATCAGCCATAGATTAAGATTAAATCAGAACTGCTTTAGCTGACATCTGTATAGCGTTTGTTTTGGTGATGTCGGAGGTGGAACTACATTAGAGCTGTCAAATCCACGGACAACCCCTAGCGTTATACCTAAAGCGGACATTACCATTGGCTGCACGGAGTCACAATAAGATTAATCTCATGCAGCCTTGTTTACAAGTTCAAACACTGGAAGAGCAGCTGCTCACCGATTTGACGACTCTGACACAATTCCACCTCCAACAGCCACAACATCCGCTATGCGACTGTCTGCTATTGCCAGTTAACGCTTGATCTGATTGAATCTAGTCCTAAGCTTTTTTTAGCTGAGGTTAGTGACGGAGGAGAGGTTGACCTAAGACTGAAAGACTTGAATGTCATTTTAAAATGTAATTTACAATATTAATATAATTAAAATAATAATCAAGATTGTCAATGGGACAATCAGTAACAACAGGAATCAAGGGTAAAAATAACCATACAATGGACAATAACAATGGCATAGAGGACACTGTACCTCATTTTACGGTATGGCAGTATGTTAGTAGAACAGGTTTGTGAATTCAGCTCCAGGACTAGCTGGATGAGGGGACTCTTTTCTTTGCTCAGCTCTTGGCATTGCAGGGGACCATTTTAATTTAGACGATTCTAAAACTTAATTGCTCTGAGTTTTTTTTATCAGTGGATATTGGCCTAGTTCTACCCTGCATGCATTGTTTGTAGTTTTCCTCTGGACATGTTGGAGAATCTTACAGAACTCTGTATGCAGGGTTTAGATAGGGTGTTTGTCCCATTGAGTGAAATCTTGCAAGTGGACCCCACACCTCGCTACCATAAAGTGCAATTGGTTCAATGACACATTCAATTGGTTTTAGCCTAATTTCAATTTGTATGTGTTTTTTAATGGCGTAGAATGCCCTACGTGCTTTCTCTCTAAGTTAATTCACTGCCTCGTTTAGGTGTCCAGTTGAGTAATTTTTTTTAACCTCAATAATTATAGTGTCTGCAGTGCTCTATATATGTTGCAACAACTGAGAAGTTTGGTCTAATTCTTTGAGATCTGGATCTTCTCTCGAAAATCATTATTTTTGTATTTTTGGGGTTTACTGGTCCAGGCTTTGATGTAGGTCATGTTGACAGCAGGCACAGGTCATCTGCGAAGAGCAGGCATTTAACCTCTGAATTGCGGAGACTTACACCAGGGGCTGAGGGCATTTTTAGAATAGTGGACAATTCGTTCATGTAAATATTGAAGAACGGGACACAGATTGCAACCCTGGAGAAGGCCCCGCCCCTGGTTAAAGAGTTATGTTATTTTCTTGCCAATTTTGATGCTGCACATATTGCCAGTATACAATGGTTTACTTATGTCATATGCTTTCCCCCTTACACCAGTTTCAATAACTTTGTAGAACAATCCAGTATGCCAAATATATTCAAATGCATTTTTGGTATTATTTTGTTGGACATGTTTATCTATCAGGGTGTGTAGGGTGTAAATATGATCGGTCGTGCAATGTTTTGGTGTAAATCCAATTAGGCTTTTACTCAAGACATTGTGCTTATTAATGAAGTTTAGAACTCTTACATTTATAATACTTAAAAAAACCTTCCCCAGGTTACTGTTCACACAAATGCCTCTAATTGTTTGTGTTACATTTTTCTCAGTTCTTAAAGATTGGGGTTCTGAGTCCTTGATTCCAGATGTCAGGGAAACAACCTACACTCAGGATCAAATTAAATAGTTTTAATATAGCCAATTGAAATGTTGTACTTGAGAATTTTAGCATTTCATTTAGGATGCCATAATGTCCGCATGCTTTTTTAAATATGAGGGCCTGAAGTTTCTTATAGAGCTCCTGGTCAGTAAATAGGGAGTCCGGTGGATTTTGATTGTCCTTTATAGCTTTTTCTAATCCATTCAACTTCTAATGAATTTGACATTGTTCTGCGTTTGCATCAATTTGAAAGGTGTTGTAGAGTGTTGTAAAATGGGTTGTCCATGTGTCACCATTTGTTTTGCTAATTCCTCTTGTTTTTTTCTCCCAATTTTTCCAGAGGTTGTTTGTGTTTATGGACTCCTCAATAAGTGTCAGTTGCTTGCTGTTGTACTGTGCTTTTTTTGGTTCTGAGTGTATGTTTATAGAGTTTTTTAAGTCCACAGTAATGAAGGTGTAATCCACCATTATTTGGGTCGCTGTACTTTTGGTTTTGCAAGGGGGGGAAGTGGCCTAATTAAGTGATAATGCCCAAGAAGCCTGTGTTTGTTGGATATATTTGCACAGGTGTTGTTAGGCCCAAGACAAAGTCTTCCTTGGGTCCAGATGATTCTTTGTGGCCTCTCTTTATATGCGAGAGTGGCGTATCTGAGAGAGAATGCGTTCTTATAATATTGTTTTCCAGTAGCCGAATTACGAGTGCAACTTAGAAAAAACACAAACAGGCTATGAACAACATACCTTAGACCGTTCTCATCTGTTTTTACGAGGAATTCGTTTTCTAAAGAGTGGCCTTTTCCACTTCGATGTAACTGGAGGTCAAACCACACTTTCTGGACCAGATCCCTTGGTGTTCCTGGGATTCAGAGCCTGGGAATTTTGGAGCTGGTCCATGTCCTTACCGGTGATGGGAGGGTGGCTGTTGTGATATCTTTTCCTTGCCTTCTTAGCTGTTTGATGTTGCCAAGAAATACTTGATTTGAGGTGGTAAATTCAGAGTCCTTCATAAGGCACCAGCTGCGACCGATGGGTGGGTCATTTAGAAACCGTCTGAGCCCACTACGGAGTGCCAGTTAGCTACTTATGATGTACTTTCCCCCTTCCCATTTCGTACATTTCCATAAAATTGTTGGAGAAGGATGTTAAACTCTTCCTTAGTGACAGTTTTGAAGTCAACAACTTTTTTCTTCTCTGCTAGCCAGCCCTCGAAGCAACGCACAGCCCAGTTTTTATTCTTAACTGTGTTTTTTTTGTTGTGGCTTTTCTCTAGGTCATTTAATGCAGTGACCTCCAAATCTCCATGCCTGTGTATCATTGTTAATATCTCTTTTTCCCATTCATCCATAGTCATGCCGCCGAAAATATCAAAATAAATGTAACAAGGTATAGATTTAGTTGTGTATGTTGCTATGACAACCAGCTCAATTTGCTGTCAGTGTTGTTCGGACACATTCACTTCAAATGGGACGGTGGAGATCGCAATTCAATATTTAAACAATATTGAAAAGGTCAGAGAGAGAGACAGCAAGGTTTATTCAAATCTCTCCTGTTGAAAACCAATTGCTAGTCTAAAGAAATGGGAGATAATGTCTAGACGCTTTTTATAATGGAGATCAAGTTTATACATTTCCTGACAGGGTTGATGAGACAGTGGATTGCACAGTGAGATGGAACAGAATAAATAGGCATTTCAACGTCATAGATTTAGCCGGTGGTGACTTGTGAAATAGACACTGTCTGGAATGCGGTTTAGTCTTCCTCATTTAACTTTGAATTTGTTTCCGTCTTGTAGTACTTTTGTTCACATGTTGTAGATATTTATCTCCTTGTCCATCTCAAATACTTTGTTGGACAAATACCTTCTCCATCTCAAATACAATTATTCCCTGGCCTCCTTCAGCCATTGTTTATCATTTCATTTCATGCTGAGTATTACTCTGCTTGTGATTGCACATTACATTACTTGCTTTGTTGTTGTCTTGTATGAGCCAGGCGTGTGAAAACAGCTCTGCAATTCAGATGCCAGAGTCTACAGACAAAACACTTTGATACATAGTAAATCAAAATTGCCAACAAGATGTTGGCCATGGCTACATTGTCTAGTGACAGGTTATCAGAAAAATGGAGACGCTACAGTATTGAGACACATATATGCCTTAATTAGGTATTTTCAGTGACAATTGCATGTTATGTAAGGTTATTTCCCTGCAGTATGTCAAACAGGATAAAATGCAACACGGGTTACCAAATGTGGTCTAGTCAAGAGTAGCCTACATTGCAGTTGGAGCTATCTACTGTGCAGTATACAGTAGGGTTGGGGTTAATTTCGCAAATTTAATTATATTCCCTTTCCCTGTAAATGCCATTTAAATACACGCAAATTCCAGATCAGTCTTTGAATTCAGAGATAATTAAATTCCTATCAATTCCAATGATAGGTAAATTACAAGAATTCAGTATCATCCCCAACATTTCCACAAATTGAATTCCCTCAGGCTTTTAGGGGGATCTTGTCACTGTTCAGACAGCCTAGATACAGTGCCTTCAAAAAGTATTCAAACCCCTTGACTTATTCCACATTTTGTTAAATTACAGCCTGAATTTAAAAATTTAAATAGATTGTTTTCTCTCACCCATCTACACACAATACCTCATAATGACAAAGTGAAATAAACAAATATCTAATTTACATAAGTATTCACACCCCTGAGTCAATTCTTTGTAGAAGCACCTTTGTCGGCGATTACAGCTTTCAGTCATATTGGGTATACCTGTATCAGCTTTGCACATTTGGATTTGAGGATTTTCTACCATTCCTACATGCAGATTTTCTCAAGCTCTGTTAAATTAGATGGAGAGTGACAGTGAACATCAATCTTCTAGTCTTTCCACAGATTGTCAAAGGTATTCAAGTCTGGGCTTTGGCTTGGCCACTCAAGGACTTTCACATTCTTGCTATGAAGTCATTGCAGGTGTGCTTTGGCTGTATGCCTTGGGTCATTGTCATGTTGGAACATAAATCTTTGCCCCATTCTAAGGTAATTTGCAATTGGAAGGAGGTTCTCATCAAGGATTTGCCTGTATTTGGCTCCATTCATTGTTCCCTCTATCCTTACCAGTCTCCCAGTCTCTGCCACTGAAAAGCATGATGCTGCCACCACCATGCTTCATGGTAGGCATGTGTTAGATGGGTTATGAGCTGTGCCTGGTTTTCTCCGGACATTAAACGGTGTATTCAGGCCAAAGAGTTAGATTTTTGTTTCATCAGCCGACAGAATCTTTTGCATTACGCTCTCAGAGTCTTCACATGCATTTTTTGCAAACTCCAGACATGCTGTCATGTGCCTTTATCTCAAGAGTGGCTTCCGTCTGGCCACTCTCCCATAAATCCCAGATTGGTGAAATGCTGTAGAGACTGTTTTCCTTCTGGCAGGTTCTCCCATCTCAGCCAAGTTTGGTCGGACAGCCAGCTCTAGGCAGTTTGGGTAGTTCCATATTTTTTCAATTTAACTTCTTGGGGATCGGCGCACGAGGTGACGGTTTTGGAGAGCCTGGCGTGCCCAAAGTAAAATGCCTCCCATTCAGGCCCAGAAAATAGGATCTGCACATATTTAGTACCATTGGATAGGAAACACTCTGAATTTTCCAAAAGTAACCATTTGTCTGTGAGTAAAACAGAACGCATATGGCAGGCGAAACCCCGAGGAATTTCGGTCCTGGAAAAAATGGTTTTGACACATTGCTCATTTGGAACCCCTCCCTCATGAAAATGCCCTTATAAGGGCATATGAATGCAGTACCCATCGTTTCCTCTGGATGTCAACAGTCTCGAGACAATATGGATTTTCATTTTGGATGAGTTAGACCAGAGAAGAAGAGCAAACCAGGAAGTGTCCTTTTTATGTCAACACAAGGCAACGCTACGCGCTCCCGACAAGGCGCTGCTGTGTGTTTTATACCGTCTTTATCGATCAGTTTATATTCCGGTTGATTTATAATAGTAAATATACGTAAAAGTGTTCCTAAGGATACATTTAAAACTATGTTTGATTGTTCTTGGACAAGTTTATAGGTATAAGATGAACGAGTTTGCGTCATGTTTCAATGGAGGAGTGGAAGCTGTCGTTTCTGATTATAACGCATACGAACCAAATGGAGATTTATGGATAAAATACATTACTTTTTCTAACAAAAGAACCATGGATTGTCTTCGTTGGACACTTAGGAAGACCTCAGCAAAAGTTCTTCAACAGGTAATTGATTTGTTTTCGCTGTGAAATGTGTTATGTGTGTGCCGTGATGGATTATGAAATTATGGTAATGGGAAAATATGTGAGGTGCTACCCTCAAACAATCAAATGTGCTGCTTTCGCCGTAAAGCCTTTTTGAAATCTGACAACGCTGTGATATTGCCAAGAAAGAGAGCTTTTGATGAGTATGGAACACTTGTATATTGGTGGATGTTTAATAATTCAACTTTTGGATTTTGAATTTGGCGCCTTGCATTTCACCTGGTAGTGTCGGGATTGGGGCGCTAGCGCCCCAGCAATCCCCAAGAAGTTTTAACAATGATGAAGACCACTGTACTCTTGGAAACTTTCAACATTCCTAGAAATGGTTTAATATCCTTCCCAGATAAATGCCTAATCACAATTACATTATTTCTCAGAGATCTTTGGACAGTTCCTTGGACTTCAGGGTATAGCTTCTGCTCTGACTTGCATGGTCAACTGTGGGACCTTATATAGACAGGTGTGTATACTTACAGTACCAGTCAAATGTTTGGACACACTTACTCATTCCAGGATTTTTGTTTATTTTTACTATTTTCTACATTGTAGAATAATAGGAATGACATCAAAACTATGAAATAACATATATGGAATCATGTAGTAACCAAGAGAGTGTTAAGAAAAATCTACCCCGCCAAGCCGCACTGCTTCTTGACACACTGCTCACTTAACCCGGAAGCCAGCCGCACCAATGTGTCGGAGGAAACACCGTGCAGCTGGCGACCGAAGCCAGCGTTCAAGCGCCCCGGCCACCACAAGGAGTCGCTAGAGTGCGATGGAACAAGGACATCCCAGCCGGTCAAACTCTCTCCTATCCCTGACGACGCTGGGCCAATTGTGCACTGCCTCATGGGTCTCCCGGTGGCGGCTGGCTGCGGCACAGCCTGGGATCGAACCCGGATCTGTAGTGACGCCTCTAGCACTGATCAATGCCTTAGACCGCTGCTCGGCATCAGACTGTAAGGTGCTACAGAGGGTGGTGCGTACAGCCCAGTACATCACTGGGGCCAAGCTTCCTGCCATCCAGGACCTATATACTAGGCAGTGTCAGAAGAAGGCCCAACAAATTGTCAGAGACTCCAGTCACCCAAGTCATAGACTGTTCTCTGCTACCACACGGCAAGCAGTACCGGAGAGCCATGTCAGGTCCAATTGACTCCTTAACAGCTTCTACCCCCAAGCCATAAGACTGCTGAACAATTAATCAAATGGCCACCTGGGACTATTTACATTGATTTTACACTGCTGCTACTCGCTGTTTATTGTCTATGCATAGTCACTTTACCCCTACCTACAAGTACAAATTACCTCGACTAACCTGTAGCCCCGCACATTGACTCAGTACCGGTACACCCTTTATATACCCTCGTTATTGTTATTTTATTGTATTTTTTACTTTATTTAGTAAATATTTTCTTAACTCTATTTCTTGAACTGCATTGTTGGTTAAGCATTTCATGGTAAGGTCTACCTACACCTGTTGTATTCAGCACGTGTGACAAATACAATTTTATTTTATTTGAAGGTGTGGTGGAGAGAAGCTGTCTGTTTTCCTCCCCCTCCTTCATCCGTGGTTCGTGTTCAACATAGCATTAGAAGTCCTGTGAACATCAAGTCATTAAAATGTAATTCTGAACAGCAAGCACCATATCTTCTACATATTGGCATAATATATTAAATCTGATGGGCAACAGCATCACCCCCATAACCTCCATAAAGTATATAGACATGTTGTTTCAATATGTTTCAGTCAAGCATGTTGCCATGATGTGTAGAAGCTGTTAATGACAAAAGGGAATATGAATCATAAATGCATGTTGAGTATGCTGATTGAGGAGGAGTGCTCATTAGAAAAGTGGTGGTGGTGGATTGATTGCATGTGGTGGTAGTCATGGATAATGATGGATGTAAGTCATTGTAGAGAATAGTTCAAATGTAGTCCAGATCAGCAAAAAATTCACATT
This sequence comes from Brachymystax lenok tsinlingensis, assembly GCA_030435695.1. Taxonomy (NCBI): domain Eukaryota; kingdom Metazoa; phylum Chordata; class Actinopteri; order Salmoniformes; family Salmonidae; genus Brachymystax; species Brachymystax lenok. The sequence goes on along the minus strand of CM059815.1, from coordinate 5,920,985 downwards.
TCCAAAATAAAGATATACAGCCCCAACACCATACTCACTGTTCTTGTTACAAATGCATGAATATTGTTATGGTTTCATGATGACGCTTGAATCAACACATGGTGGTAGGTACTCACACTTAAATAACCGCCTGGCAAGATCTGAGCAGCTTATACAGGTCCATGGTGTACAGAGAAAAGCTCCTGGGCCACCCACCAAGCTGCAACAACAGAGGGAAGTGGAACCAGGACAGGTACACGTGGCACATAGGCCTACAAACACTGTGTGCATGTTTTGCGAACTTGTTTGAGACAATGAGTGGTTTCATTATTAATCACATTTATTTTTATAGAGCTTCTTTTTTTTTTACATCAGCAGGTGTCACAAAGTGCTTTACAGATACCCAGCCTAAAACTCCAAAGAGCAAGCAATGCTGAGGCAGAACCACAGTGACTACCTGGCTGAGCTCGATCAGCAGGGGTTCGGGACAAGCACGCCCGGTGAAATCAGGCCAGGGGTCCACAACTGCAGTCGAGCCAGAAGCACGGGATCAGCAGCACGACCAGGGGCTCGGGGGAGACACACAGATAAGAAAACTTATGATAGAGACATGAGCTTTGGATTTATGGGATTATCTGACAATTAACATATTCTTTTACCAATTCGTCATCCTAAAGTCGTCTTCTTCATGCTGATGATCTGTAGATGAGACAGATAACAATACAGTACAAATAAATTAAAACATAATATGGAATAAAATACAGATACAGATTATGTGGTGGTTTCAAATAATAATGTTACTACTACTACTAGGTTGCTCTCTCCTTGCTTTTCCTTAAAATGTCTATCTGATATAACTAGCTAGATTTTATTGTTCTATAGACTTTCCTCCTCGCTGGTCTGTAGATGCATGACTACTTGATCATGATGTTGTGGCTGTAACATTTAATTGACATTGCATTAAAACGACAACAACTAGCTAGCTTCATCAGATAGGCATTTTCAGGAAAAGCTGTGTAATTAGCAAGCCAACAAAATGTCTACCGTTGCATTGGTTTAGCATTGAAATCTAGCTAATCAAGATATCATCTGAGAAATTGCACCTTTTTATCTCTGACTGCAGCAGTTTGCTCTCACCTCGTATGAGCATTGCAAAAGCCAGATGGAAGCAGCTGCACTTCTGATCTTCTTCCCCATCCCCTCTTGTCTAGATTCTACAGGGAGCTAGCCTGTTCTCCTCAAAACATTATTAGCAAGCTAGCTAGCTAGCCAACTTAAGCAAAGATATCTCAGCTTGCTAACTAGCAAAGCCAACCAACTACACATCAAATATACACAGAGCAAACAACCAGCCATGTTGTTTCAATGAAAAATAATCAGCTTTGTGGCAGTAATGCTATGGGGAAACACTTGTTTTACATTTTTCTCACCAAGGCCTTGCTGTAGCTTTCAAATTCTGTCAATGTCATTTAGTAATTTGGACAAATTTGTATCCATTTTTAGCGACATCTCCTTCATCCCTGAGTTATCAAAGCATCACGACAGGCCAGAAGTCAAACCGAAGTCAAACGGAAATGAAACCCAATAAGAAGTGGAATGGAATGTGGGAGGTGCAAGAATGTATTGACACTATTTAGTTGGAATTTTAAGTTCAATTGGAATTAACCCCAACCCTGTATGTCAGCATGTTTGGTTGTGCTGTAAGTTTATACAGAATGCCCTATGTTCATACTCTATTCATAAACTTGACTGATGTCCTATATCATGAGCAGGTAAGGACCAGCAATGAGCTAGCTGTCACATCCTGATCTGTTTCACCTGTCTTGTGATTGTCTCCAACCCCCACCAGGTGTCTCCCATTACCTCGTGTATTTATACCTGCGTTTTCTGTTTGTCTGTTGCCAGTTAGTCTTGTCCCGCCATGTCCTACCAGCGTGTTCCCTTATTTCCTATGCGCTAGTTTTTGCTTTTCTTAGTCTTCCCAGTTCTGACCTTTATGCCTGTCCTGACCCTGCCTGCCATCCTGTACCTGCCTGACTCTGATTTGGATTGTGACTCTTTGCCTGCCTTGACCTACCGATTGCCTGCCCCTTGTACTGAAATAATCTCTGAGACTCGTACTATCTGCCTCCTGTGTCTGCATCTGGGTCTTCGCCTGAGCCGTGATATTAGCACTGTCTTCTCTCTGCTATGTCTGTCTGCTGTCCTCCAGATTAACAAACAGGTGCTGACACCCTTCCAGGTCAGACACACTTGACATTATATTTCAGACAGCTCATTCACCCACCCACACATACTGCATGTCCAGTCTGGTCACATTTAGTAATTTATTTATCCTTTATTCAGGGGTGTGCAGCCGATGCACTTCTCAGAATGGTGCTCGTTTAATAAAGTTTAAATTCAAGTTGAATCAATATTTCTTGCAAGATCACTTAATGATTCATTACTATTCTACATAACAAACTGATTGTAATAGCATAGTATAACTTTAGACTCGATAACTTTAGGCTCTCTACTGCTCTACCAAAAACACCACGAAATGACAGTAGGCTACATATTATATTTTTTTTCTCTTTCGACCAGAACTTAATAGTGCGGGCCACTAGGCTAACGTGTGCTTTGATTTAAACAAAATACAGGTGGAGGTGTAGCGTCTTAACTCCCTTTGTTCTAAAATTCAACTAAACAGTATTTAGGCTACTTACATCATTAAGATCGAAATGCATATTCCCATGAAACTGATTGGGATCAATTGTTGGCATGCAGATGCAGCATGGATATTTCAGCCGTAAAATGTGAAGAATATCATTCACGATTGACAGTGATGATGGCCTAATTTATATACAGGAAGGCCTTATTTGGTGTTTTAGGATTTAAAAAATATAACATTTTCTTTGAGCCCCTATGTGTAGGAAAAATTTGAGTATACCCACTTCTCCAGGCACCAGTACACCACTAGAAGATAGTCACAACACCTGATAAAGAGCTGGAACTCACACCTGCAAGCTGTGCTCATCAAAACAGTCTGCAAAGAAAACAAAACATCCACCGCACTTGCTATTAAACAATGTCCCTTCTCCAAACAGAACTCTGAACAAACCTCTTAAGATATTGATCAAAATGAATAATCTATTTTCTTGCTACGAGTTGTTTATCCACACTAAATACTAAATGAATCGTAAACATTCTCACCCAGTGTATCTATAGCTACAGCATCACTCATGGCAAAGTAATTATGGCACCCTTTTCCCTATTTAGTGCACTACTTTTGATAGGGCTCTGGTCAAAAGTAGTGCACTAAATAGGGAATAGGGTGAAATTTGGGACACAACCCTGATGAAGGGATTTGAATGTGTGACCAGGTAGAAATCGGAGGCATGTATACAACCCTAATCAATGATTGGTTACTGTGTACTCTAACAGAAAATTGACGTCTTGGAATGGGGAATCTAGCAGGTTTATCTCGCCCCTGGCTCAAGGTCATAATTTAGTCTGTGCTTAATTGCTGAAAAACTTGATTATGCTCCAAATATTAGGAAGCCTAAGCAACCTGCAGTGAGGTGCATCTTAAGCAGTATCGTGTTTACGCATACAGATAGAGGCTGGTTCTCAAATGACACTCTGCATAGACCCTGGTCAAAAGTTGTGCACTACATAGGGAATAGGGTGCCATTTACTGTCCTGCTCTGAGCATTCCAGGCTATCTCTGCTGCCAAAGCCGATATACAGTCGGTAGTGAAACTCTACAAACCCCTGGCACAGTCTTCACATTTTACTGCCTTTTGCTTAAAATTAAATCTCAAAAGGGAATAAATATATTTATTTTCCTACTGATCGGCAGCAGAGGTGACGGTTTTGGAGAGTCTGGCGTGCCCGAAGTAAAATGCCTGCCACTCAGGCCCAGAAAATAGGATATGCACATAATTAGTACTAATGGATGGGAAACACCCTGAAGTTTCTAAAAGTGTTAAAATAATGTATGTGAGTATAACATAACTGATTTAGCAGGTAAAAACCAGAGGAAAATCCATCCGGATTTGCAGTTTTTTTTGTACATGACCTTTTTCTCCAGGCTGCCTATTGATTTCTATGTTATCTAGGACTGAGACTGCAGTACCTATGGCTTCCATTAGATGTAAACAGTCTTTATACAGTGTCTGGAGGCTCTAGCACTAAGCAGAACAAATAGGAAGAGGAAACAGTCAGGGGACCACATTTGTCAATAATGTTTCACGGGCGCGAGATTGTGAGCGTGCCCCACTTTATTTTCCTTTCCTATCGTTCACATAATCGTCCGGTTGAAGTATTACAGTAAATATACATCAAAGGATACCTAAGGATACATTAAAAATGATGTTTGATTTGTTTGGAGAAAGTGTATAGGTATAATTTGAACATGTTCTCTTCACGGTTCAATGGGCAACTCGACGGTGGATTTTCTGATCATAACGCGCCAACCAAATGGAGATATATGGATATAATAAATGACTTTTTCTAACAAAAGAACCATTGGATGTCTTCGTTGGACACTTGGGAAGCCCTCAGCAGAAGTTCTTTGAAAGGTAAGTGATATTTTGTAGCTCTGATATGGGTTTTGTGTGACCCGCGCTGGATGTGAATTTATGCTAATGTTGAAAATAGGATAGGTGCTATCCTCAAACAATCAAATGTTGTGCTTCAAAAGCCTTTTTGAAATCCGACAACGCTGTGATATTGCCAAGAATCAGAGCTTTTGATGACTATGCAACACTTGTATATTGATGAATGTTTGATAATTCAACTTTTGGATTTTGAATTTGGCGCCTTACATTTCACCGGGTAGTGTAGGGAGCGACCCGCTAGCGCGCTGTTTCTCCCTAAGTAGTTAAAAGGAGTCTCAGTTTGTTACCTGTATAAAAGACACCTGTCCACAGAAGCAATCAATCAATCAGATTCCAAACTCTCCACCATGGCCAAGACCAAAGAGCTCTCCAAGGATGTCAGGGACAATATTGTAGACCTACACAAGGCTGGAATGGGCTACAAGACCATCGCCAAGCAGCTTGGTGAGAATGTGACAACAGTTGGTGCGATTATTCGCAAATGGAAGAACCAAAAAATAACTGTCAATCTCCCTCGGCCTGGGGCTCCATGCAAGATCTCACCTCGTGGAGTTGCAATGATCATGAGAACGGTGAGGAATCAGCCCAGAACTACACGGGAGGATATTGTCAATGATATCAAGGCAGCTGGGACCATAGTCACCAAGAAAACAATTGGTAACACACCGTGAAGGACTGAAATCCTGCAGCGCTGCAAGGTCCCCCTGCTCAAGAAAGCACATATACATGCCCGTCTGAAGTTTGCCAATAAACATCTGAATGATTCAGAGGACATCTGGGTGAAAGTGTTGTGGTCAGATGAGACCAAAATGTAGCTCTTTGGCATCAACTCAACTCGCCGTGTTTGGAGGAGGAGGAATGCTGCCTATGACCCCAAGAACACCATGCCCACCGTCAAACATGGAGGTGGAAACATGCTTGGGGGTGTTTTTCTGATAAGGGGACAGGACAAATTCACCGCATCAAAGGGACGATGGACGGGGCCATGTACCGTCAAATCTTGGGTGAGAAACTCCTTCCCTCAGCCAGGGCATTGAAAATGGGTCGTGGATGGGTATTCCAGCATGATAATGACCCAAAACACACGGCCAAGGCAACAAAAGAGTGGCTGAAGAAGAAGCAAATTAAGGTCCTGGAGTGGCCTAGCCAGTCTCCAGACCTTAATCCCATAGAAAATCTGTGGAGGGAGCTGAGGTTTCGAGTTGCCAAACGTCAGCCTCGAAACCTTAATGACTTGGAGAAGATCTGCAAAGAGGAGTGGGACAAAATCCCTCCTGAGCTAACCTGGTGGCCAACTGCAAGAAACGTCTGACCTCTGTGATTGTCAACAAGGGTTTTGCCACCAAGTACTAAGTCATGTTTTGCAGAGGGGTCAAATACTTATTTCCCTCATTAAAATGCAATTCCATTCATACAATTTTTCACATGCGTTTTTCTGGATTTTTTTGTTGTTATTCTGTCTCTCACTGTTCAAATAAACCTACCATTAAAATTATAGCCTGATCATTTCTTTGTCAGTGGGCAAACGTACAAAATCAGCAGGGGATCAAATACTTTTTTCCCTCACTGTACATATCGTGCATTCGGCAGTACATTTCTTCAATGTTTTTATCAATTAGCTGCTTCCTTTGGGACACAGTTGCTTATCAATAAAAAGCAGAGATTTCTGTGCTGGTATAGATCTTAGATGTACATGAGGAACATATGCCAGCGCCAGTCTTAACATAACTCTGTTATCCTCTGAACAGACCCCTCTGAGTGTCCGTCAGTTTGTTTCTTGAGTCTGGCTCTCAGCATGTGGACTTGGTGACAGTCAAGCATTTAGCCATCTGTTCTGGGTTATTGTCTGCCGTGGCAGGCCAATAACCCAGCATTCATCAGGTTCAGAGTGTTTAATAGTCTCATGTACAAGGTGTGACTGCAGGGTACATTGAACATTTTTGACTCCGAGCTCCAACATACAGGATTAAGTGAAATAAAACAATGAAAATGGTCATAAAAGCAATAATAATACAAATATAAAAAATAATATACTGTACATATTAAACTTCTCAAGGACCAGTGGGTCACTAGCGGGCTCATCCCGACACTACCAGCGACAATGTAAAGCGCCAAATTCAAAATCCAAAAGTTGAATTATTAAACATCCACCAATATACAAGTGTTCCATACTCATCAAAAGCTCTCTTTCTTGGCAATATCACAGCGTTGTCAGATTTCAAAAAGGCTTTACGGCGAAAGCAGCACATTCATTTGTTTGAGGCTAGCACCTCACATATTTTCCAATAGCCATGTATCGATTAGCCATCATGGCACACACATAACACATTTCACAGCGAAAACAAATCAATTACCTGTTGAAGAACTTCTGCTGAGGTCATCCTAAGTGTCCAACGAAGACAATCCATGGTTCTTTTGTTAGAAAAAGTAACGTCTTTTATCCATAAATCCTCCATTTGTTTCTCGCTTTATAATCAGAAACTACAGCTTCCACTACTCCATTGAAACGCGGCGCCAACTCGTTCAAATTATACCTATAAACTTGTCCAAAAACAATCAAACATAGTTTTAAATGTATCCTTAGGAACACTTTTACGTATATTTACTATTATAAATCAGCCGGAATATAAACTGAACGCTAAAGACGATAAATAAGACACGGCGTGACTTCTCGTGCACGCGCAATCAGAGCGAGGGGTCCTCATGGTATGCTGTTTTTCAATGGTCTAAATTCATCCAAAATGGAGGAAAACACCGTCTCGTGGTTGATGACATCATAAGGAAGCGACGTGTACTGCATTCATATGCCTATATATGGTCATTTTCAATAGGGAGGGGTTCCAAAATCCCTTTTTCCAGGACAGAGATTCCTCAGGGTTTTGCCTGCTATATGCGTTCTGATTGACTCACAGACAAATGGTTAACAGTTTTGGAAAATTCAGAGTGTTTCCTATCCAATGGTACAAAAAACAAACAAACAATCACACACAAAACATGGGGGGAAACACAGGGTTAAATAAGGAACATGTAATCATGGGAATGTAAACCAGGTGTGAGACAAAACCAACAGAAAATGAATAATGGATCGGTGGCGGCTAGAAGAACGGAGACGTCGACCGCCGAAGCCGCCCGAACAAGGAGACGGACCAACTTTGTCTGAAGTCGTGACACATGCGGTGACCTCACCCAGCATAACTAGTATGTCCAGAGATGCAACCTCTCTTATCGTCACTCTATGCCTAGGTTTACCTCCACTGTACCCGCACCCCACCATACCCCTGTCTGTACATTATGCCCTGAATCTATCCTACCACACCCAGAAATCTGCTCCTTTTATTCTCTGTCCCCAATGCACTAGACAACCAGTTTTGATAGCCTTTAGCCGTACCCTCATCCTACTCCTCTGTTCCTCGAGTTATGTAGGGGTGTCCCCAGGCGCTCTCATTTGTTGACTTCTGTAACCGTAAAAGCCTTAGTTTCATGCATGTTAACAACTGCAACAGTGATGAATGTCATTGGGATGGGGGCAGAGTAAAAGTCCGTTGAGGGGGAGAAAATGTCCATAAGAGGAGCAGCAGGTAAGGTAGGTGACCAATGAGGGGTGGGGGGATGTCCATAGGGGTAGTTGCAGGGGAGGGGGAGCAGGACGCTGACTCGTGGTGGCTATAAAGCAGCATGATGGTCTGGGGGTAGAAACTATTGGTCAGTCTTTCAGTTTTCTCCATGATGCTCCTGAACTGCCCGCGTCTGAGTTATGGAAGGGGAGAACAGGGAATGGTTCAGATGGATAATGTTCTTCTTGGCCTTCCTGCTACACCTGGTGTTGTAGGTGTCCTGGAGGGCAGGCAGTGTGCATCCAATGGTGCATTCGGCAGTGTGTATCACCCTCTGAAGTGCCTTGCGGTCCGCGGCAGTGGAGTTGCCGTACCAAGCTGTGATCTAGCCTCACAGTATGTTCCATCATTCTTAAATGGAAGAATTTTGGAACCACCAAGACTCTTCCTAGAGCTGGCCGCCCGGTCAAACTGAGCAATTGGGGAGAAGGGCCTTGGTCAGGGAGGTGACCAAGAACCCGATGGTCACTCTGATAGAGCTCCAGAGTTCCTCTGTGGAGATGGGAGAACCTTCCAGAAGGACAACCATCTTTGCAGCACTCCATCAATCAGGTCTTTATGGTAGAGTGGTCAGACGGAAGCCACTCCCCAGTAAAAGGCACATGACAGCCTGCTTGGAGTTTGCCAAAAGGCATCTAAAGGACTCTCACACCATGAGAAACAAGATTATCTGGTCTGAATAAACCAATATTGAACTCTTTGGCCTGAACCCCAAGTGTCACACCTGGAGGAAACTTGGCACCATCCCTATGGTGAAGCTTGGTGATGGCAGCATCATGCTGTGGGGATGTTTTTCAGCGGCAGGGACTGGATGACTAGTCAGGATCGAGAGAAAGATGAATGGAGCAAAATACAGAGAGATCCTTGATGAGTACCTGCTCGGGTCCTCAGACTGGGGTGAATGTTCAACTTCCAACAGGACAACGACCCTAAAGCATACAGCCAAGACAACGCAGGAGTGGCCTCTGGACAACTCTGAATGTCCTTGAGTGGCCCAGCCAGAGCCCGGACTTAATCTGATCGAACATCTCTGGAGAGACCTGAAAATAGCTGTGCAGTAACACTCCCCATCCTACCTGACAGAGCTTGACAGGATCTGCAGAGAAGAATGGAGAAACACCCCAACTACAGGTGTGCCAAGCTTGTAGTGTCATAACCAAGAAGACTCAAGGATGTAATCACTGCCAATGGTGTGTCAACAAAGTACTGAGTAGAGGGTCTGAATACTTATGTAAATGTGACATTTCATTATAATTTTTTTTATTTGCAAAAAATTCTAGAAACCGGTTTCTACTTCGTGATTATGGGGTATTGTGTGTAGATTGATGAGGGGAAAAAAAACAATTTAATCAATTTTAGAATATGGCTGTAACGTAACAAAATGTGGAAAAAGTCAAGGGGTCTCAATACTTTCCGAATGCTATGTTTGTACAAAAGGTGATGCAATTTCTAAACGGTTCACTCGATATGGATGGAAATACCCTAACATTAAAACTGACAGTCTGCACTTTAACCTCATAGACATTGTATTGTTTCTAATCCATAGTGCTGGAGTACAAAGCCAAAACAACAAAAAATGCTTCACTGTCCCAATACTTTTGGACCTGTATTATGGTGTATCAATACTTGATTTTGTCTATAGTGCGTTAAAAACACTTCAAGTTCCACTTTAAAAACGTAAAACAATTATTTCAATATTACATTTTATTGAACAGGATATACCTTACTTTTTAATCAAAACAAGCTGAATACAATTGACCCTAGAAATTGTTGGGAGATCTGGAGAGACCTGGTCAGTCAATTATTAATACTCTTAGTAAAAGTATTTCTCTTCAATTCGCAATCTGTGGATTCTATTCGATTAGATATTGTGATATTGTAGAAATTGTGAAGAGGGTGGCCAGCAGAGATACGTGGGATGGGCTGAAGGAAACTGAGGGTTGAGATGTGGAACTGAAGACTAGTGGGAGTGGAGTTGCTGGGAGGGGGATAGAATGACGGTCAAAGATAAAAGTAACAAAAAATGTCAAAATAAACACAAAACTGTTTGAATGACACTGAGGGGAAACGTTGTTACATCCAATGCCTGTTTGCCTGAGGCTGATGCCGTGCAGGTGCTTGTATGAGTGTACACATGCATATACACACACTCGCATTCAAATGCCCATGTGCACACACACGGTCAGACATACACATGCACACATGTAAATAGTGCCACACATGCACTCAAATGTATACAGTTGGCCTTGCTGTTTAGATTTTTGATGCCCTTGATGTCTTTTGTTTCTGCATCGTTGTTTTATGTTGTTGTTTTCCTTTATTTATTTTCTCTTTTGTTAATTTTGTTGGTTGTTGGTGCATTGGGGGACGGTGGTTTGGAGGGGGGGTTGAATGGAGGGATAGGTTTTTTATTTGGGTCTGGGTCTCGGATGGTTGAAGGGCAGCTCTAGGGGAACTGTGGGGGGATCTTGGATGGTTGGTGGCCTGGCAGTTGGGAGCTTGGACCGGCGGCTGATAGGTCGCTGATTTGGTTCCCCATTTTTGACTTGGTGGGAGATCTGTCGATGTGCTCTTGGGAGAGGGCACTTGACCCTAGTTTCTGCTGTGGGTCGCTCTGGATGGGAGTCTGTTAGATGACTGATTGTAATGTAAATGTTGAGCATCTTCACTGCAGTTAAATTGTATGTTTTAATATTATTTTTTTAATTTTTTTAAACCTGAATAGAATGACATCTCACTGACAAACTGTTAATCACCAATAAGCATAATTACATTATAGTTACTTTGAGCAGTGTTCAGTTCAATCCCAATCAGTTTTAAACTAAGCAAAGAAAAACAAGTAAAAATGTAATACCCCTCAAACTTCAGATACTGTATATTTGTTTCTTGAACAGTATACACAGCTAGTCCAATGAATAAAAACAGATGCCTCCACTCCTCCGCTTTAATCTATTCACAGGCATATTGCAGTAAGAAGTTCAAAGTGACACACTGTCTCTTTGCTTTTCTGCTAAAATACCTCAAGGATGGTATTTTTTTTTTACTGATTAGGCAAATACTCAATATGCTGTTTCTGTACATAGGTATTTTAGGGCTCTTTTCAATCCACATTGTGGAAGTTCAGCTTTACAGCTTGATTGAAGTATAAAGGCAATGTTCCCACGTTAGCAGAGACTGCATTCATGGTATATGTCGGCTCAATCAGAAATTACCTTTACATTTCGATCATGGAATCTATAACCCTTCAGCTTTACAGATTGAATAGAGCCTTTCGATTGCCCTCTATGTGGTCCTATAGTCATTGAAATGGGGTAACATCCTGCCCTAACATACCAATGGGAGCGTGAGGGTCTTTATACTGAATAAAGCGATACTAGGCAGAGACTCAATATTAGCTGTTCATCTGTCCTGTTCATAGGTATTTTAGAATCCACTCTCTGTGGACATTTGTTTCCTAAATGGCACCATATTTCCTATATAGTGTATTACTTTTGACCATAGCCCTATAGGCCCTGGTCAAAAGTAATGCACTCCAAAGAGAATAGGGTGCCATTTGGGACTCAGAGTGGTATTGTGTAACACTCTGCCCTAATACATAACGCAGTGGAGATCTTTTATAATTGGACTTGACCATTTGGCGATAGAAAGAAGTGTTCTGGCAGCAGCATGAGTGCAACTGTGAGTGCAGTAGAACAGACGCCTAATGGACACCTCTCTTCAACCATCATCTCTTTTAGATATTAATGACCATTCCTACAATGTTAAAAACTCTGGAAAATCTTACTTGACCGAAAGAAAGAAGCAATGTGGAGAAAAATAACATTGAAGATTTCACAAGTCCTCCAATTAAAAAAACTATGTGCTCCAGGAGTTCAGAGTAGCACTTTAGTTTACAGTGTTGAAATACCTTGGTAAAGTCTGGAAAGTAATAGGAAACAATAGGGAAATAAGACCCCAACAACCAGGTAAGAATGCGGTAATAACCCCCTAAATAGTTATTATGTAGCTACTAAATACTTGTATGAAGTGATATTAATTTTCCTGGTTGCTATGTAGAAACAATTATTAATTACTGAAGAACTATCAATAATAGAGGCTAATAAGCAGAAGTTATGTAGTAAGAATTTAAGGCCATTTCACCTTTTCTCTATACTTACTAAGAACTTATACTGTATGTGGGTCAACCTCAAAACGTACCTTTTGGGTCTTTGCTTGTAGCTGGGTAGTTACCTTGTCGTCGCTGTCTTGTTTCCATCTTGTTCCGCTGTTGTTTCCTAATACTTTCCAGGCGGCACCCAGTTATTTCAACACTGTACTTAAGTAATTATGTAACTTACTGGTCATTTCTTTATAGTTTAACCATAGTTTTAGTCAGAGTGCAAATTACACCATGATGTTTGGGGTGGGGGGTCTCTGTATTGAGTGCACATGCGCTTGCACAACATTTTTTATGGGCTTAATAATAAAGACGGCATTTAAACTTTTAAAATGAATTCCCTTTTAATGTGGCATGAACACAACCAGTTGTGATATTTGCATCTGATTGTCAAACAAATCACTTAAAAAAGTAGGCTACTTGTGCATGTTTGTCAACTCAAAAATAATTCCAGCATTCAAACTGCATCTATACTCACACCATTTGATGAATGGAAATAGACATCTGTTACAAAACACCAAAAAGTATGCCTACTGACTTGCAGTGATTGCCATTGATTAGGCCTGCATTATGTCTTGCTGACAAATGTACCTTTTTTGTAGCCTGGACACCTGAAATGGGGCTGAAACTGTTCCAGAAAAGACGGATGGTCACCCCAACACACATGGTTAATATAGGCTCTCAATGAAAGGCCTGATGATATACAGTGTGTAATGTATTTTTTCATAAATAATAACATTTTAAAGCCTAATAAGGGTGGTGGAACCATTCATAGAGGGTTCTAGGAAGAACCCTCCAAAGATAGAAGGGTTCTTAGTAGATCTCTTCATAGAGTTTTATAGGCAGAACCCTTCGTAGAGGGATCTAGGTAGGACCATATACAGGGGGTTCTTTGAAGAACCCTACATAGAGGGTTCTCTGCAAAGGGTTCTACCCAGCTCCAATTAGGGTTCCCCCATGGGGACAAACCAAAAAACCCTCTACGGTTCTACTCAGCACCTTTAGTCGTAAAGATTTGTCATTGAAAATGTATGACTTTTTATTGTGGCATAAACACAATCAGTCATTATGTTTTCAGCTGATTGCCAATCACTTTAAAGGGCTCCTTTTCTAGGCTACCCATGCAGGTTCATCCACTCACAACACATTTCCATCCTCCAAACAGTGGTGAATGGAAAGAGACACCTGTTACACAAAACACCACAAAGTGTAATGACATTTGGCGATTGTCATTAGGCCAGAATTTATGCATCCATTGCTGTCTGTGCGTGTCTCGGTGTGGGCCATTCATCTCTGCCTTGGCAAAATGTCAGTGTTCTCGTTTAACCACATGGTATTTTGGAGGGTGGGCTATAGCACCCGTTTTCAAATCCATTCGCTCATTTTTCAAGCCTCTGACATACAGTAGCCTAATGATAAATAATAGTGCAATAGCCTACAGTTTTCTTAATAGTTTCACCATAGTTTCTGTGTACCTCACTGTCTTTATTCATAACTTTACTTTAGGTATATCAGACTTCATTTCATGCAATTTCTCCCCAGACAGATTGACACAGTCACAGGTAATTAAGCTACTATGTTCATAAATGGAACTTAATTTATTGTTAGTGTAACTGGTCTGGGCCTACAGTATGTTTGAATACACTGCCTACTGCGCTCTGGCTTCGGTTCTGCGTTGTGTTGTGGTGCATGTAGACTGACTGGACACAGGACACACTGCTAGTGGTTCTGGTCTTTTATTACTGGATGAGATGAAATACCTGCAGTGAATAAACGCAGTGCAAAGCAATTACATTAAATGGCAAGCCTTTCCATGCTGCACAAACCTCTCCTCAGCAAGCATCGAAGCAGACTCATTTAATAGATTTGTTAGAAAACAGTAAAAGTATTTCATTAAATCAAGTACTATTATTCAAAAGTAATCAACAGTAATATGTTTGATAGCTACTAGTGTAGCTAGTAGATAGCTAGCTAGTTACTAACTATCTATCTACTAGCTAAGTAGCTAGCTACGCTCTGGACCAGAGCTAGTTCGGACCAGAGCTAGGTAGCTACGCCCTGGACCAGAGCTAATTAGTGCGGACCAGAGCTAGCTAACTACTAGCTACATTTTGGATGAGCGCTGGACCAAAGCTAGCTAGCTATTAGATACACCCTGGACCAGAGCTACTGCAGACGAGCGCTCTTAAGCTACAAGAAACACTCTGGACCAGAGCTAATTAGTGGATCAGAGCTATCTAGCTAAGCTACAAGCTATGCCCTAGACCAGAGCTAGCGCGGACCAGAGTTGCTAGCTATGCCCTGGACCAGAGCTAGTGTGGACCAGAGCTAGCTACTAGTAACAGTAATATTCTTAGTCTGAATAAAACAGTTCTGAATTACAAAAAAAATACAAGTAAAGATGTTTTTATTGTCACATACATTGGATAGGTGCAGTGACATGTGATGTTTTACAGGGTCAGCCATAGAAGTACAGCACCCCTGGAGCAAATTAGGGTTCAGTGCCTTGCTCAAGGGCACATAAACAGATTTTTCACCTTGTCATTGCAATACTTACTACATCACTTCTGCTTAGTAGCCTCTATTATTGATACTTCTTCAGTAATTAATAATTGTTTCATAACAACAAGGAAATTCACATCACTTTACATCAGTATTTAGCAGCTACATACTAACTACTAACAGATTATTAACATGTTCTTACCTGGTCATTGCAGTCTTATTCCCTTGTTGTTTCCTATTGCCGTCCAGACGTTACCCTGTTATTTCAGCACTGTAAACTGAAGTGTTACCGAGTCCAGCTAACACGGAGAGCAGAACAGAAAAAAAAAGTGTTTGTGTGATTAACATCCTCTCCTCTTTACCTCCTTGCTTTACTCTGTGCCATTGTTCGAGCCTGAGCCAAATGAAGACACACTAGTGTTATATCTCGACAGTTCGGCTTTCATCAGATGTCTTCTCTTTTTCTCTGTCAGTGTCTCACAGATTACTTTCCTCTGACTATCCCCTTGTTACCTGTGAATCACTATGCCACCCGACTTGTCTGTCTGTCAGGCAAACCAAACCATGTATTTTCATAAAGATTAGCATTTAAAAAAATATGAAATACTTATCCTGCAACATCATTAAAAGGAAGGTAACAATCAGACAGAACATTTTAGAGCGAGCCTTGTGTTTTGAGTTCTGGTCAAAGCTTTTCTGAGAACTCGATCTCTTAAAGGGGACTACCTGCGGGTGGTAAGGAAGCAGTGTTTAAATGGTAATGCTTTATTTTTGTCCAGGATAATGCAGAGAAAGCACATAATATTACAGGTAATGCTTGCAAAGGAACTGTCTGAAGTACAGAAAAGTCTCCCCCCACCCAAAAGTAAAATCATACATACTGTATGGAACATAACTGTATTAACAGACAAGTTTTGTCAGTGGAATTTTCATTATTTTCATTTGTTCAATGTTCATTGCTATGCAGGGTGCAAATTGTAGGGGGAATGGGGGGATTTCCCCCCCTCTCCTTGAGTCATACCCATTTCTAAAGGGTTATATGTATTTTTATTTTGGTAGATTGGTTTGATGTGATGCTTTTACTGTAAGTACCAGAGAAACGTGCTGTGCCATATTGTAAATATGTAAATACACAGTACTTTATGTGGAGTGTACTTTAGAGGGGATTCTGCATGGCTCAGACTTCTTAACACTACATGAAGCAAACATTCATCAATATAATAGCAAAATATTTTCAACTCAATAGTCCAAACATTTATTTTCATCTTCATAACCATACTGCAGGTACATATAAATCCCTCTAGTGTATGTTATTATCATCTTATAGGTATTGTATCACCGGAGAAGAATATTAGACAGAGATTGTTATAAAGACATTAATTAATTAAACATTTACATTTTTTAAGAATATTTACAGTCCCATGAATGACAGTATCAACACCTTTCAATGTCTATATAATTAACACCTCTGTGTCATATTACCAGTACCTATACTGAACAAAAATATAAACACAACATGCAACAATTTCATTGATTTTACTGAGTTACAGTTCATATAAGAAATTCAGTCAATTTAAATAAATGAATTCGGCCCTAATCTATGGATTTCACATGACCGGGAATACAGATATGCAACTTTTGGTCACAGATACCTTAAAAAAAAATGGGCCTCATAATGGACCTCAGGATCTCTTCACGGTATTCTGTTGCATTCAAATTGCCATTTGATAAAATACAATTGTGTTCATTGTCCGTAGTTTATGCCAGCCTATGTCATAATCCCTCCATCACCATGGAGAACTCTGTTCACAACGTTGACATCAGCAAAACGCTTGCACACACGACGCCATACACATGGTCTGCGATTGTGAGGCTGGTTGGACGTACTGTCATTTCTCAAAAATGATTTTGGAGGCAACATATTGTTGAGAAATTAACATTCAATGCCAATTGCACACTCCCTCAAAACGTGAGACATCTGTGGCATTGTGTTGTGTGACAAAACTGCACATTTTAGAGTGGCCTTTTATTGTCCTCAGCACAAAGTGCACCTGTGTAATGATCATGCGGGTTTATTTAGCTTCTTGATATGCAACACCTGTCAGGTGGATGGATTATCTTGGCAAAGGAGAAATGCTCATTAAAAGGGAAGTAAACAGATTTGCGCACAACATTTCAGAGAAATAAGCTTTTTGTGGGCATGGAACATTTATGGGATCTTATTTCAGCTCATGAAACATGGGACCAACACTTTACACGTTGTGTTTATATTTTTGTTCAGTGTAGTATATAAAAAAACAACACCCAGTAAAACAAGAAAAAAACAATACATGGACGAATTGATAGAATATTTTTTTATCTCCTCCACATTTTGGTCAGCCATCTTGTTTTGACAGTTGCTGAGGGTCTTTTACTGCATGTGTGTGTAATGCGCTGTGAATGTAATTAATGTCTCTAGGGCTTGGAAGGCATTTCTGTACTTCCTTAATCAGATTCACTGGATAAGTCCAACATTGAGAAGGTCCGGGGGTGGACAGACGGACCTATATGAAATACTCCTTTTGGTTTTCACTTAGTACGTTCTGTGAGGTGGGCTCGCTGTGGAAAGGGTACTCAGGACTGTCTGCCTCAGGTTTGATGCTTTTGGGTTCTTGGCTGTGGAATGTCTCTTTCCGTCGATACAGGAACCTTACCATTATTGCCAATGCAGACAGAATAACAAATATCACGACAGCAATCACACCTGCAGAGGAGTACAAAACATTGAGTTAGGAAACAACAAAAGGGCACTTATTTCGAAACAAAATTAATTCACATTCACTATTCCTCATGTTGTTACAGAAAAAATGCACTTCGACAAGAGAAGAGGGTTTTTTGGAGAACAATAAAGAATGCTAACTAGCAACCAATTATGATAATTTCACATTCTGTAACTGTGACATCTGCATGGGTTTCAGAAGCAAAGACAGAGAAAGCACAGTGGCTTTGAGAACACATTAATGCCTTTCTCAACTCCAAGTTCTGTTCTGTGAAATCTGTCTATGGCATGGGAGCCTTAACAGAAATAATATGCCAATTTATCCTTTCAGTATTTCATTGCTATTACCCAGCCTGTCTGATTTCTGTTGCTAATCTAAACTCTAAAAGGCATTACACAAGCTTCTGAAAGCCGTAGTTCATCTCTGTGCAAGGCACGGCACAAAGAAATCCAGTTCAATTCTCGCAAATGTCGCAGGCATTCATTTCATAAACCTTAGCTACAGTCCTTGTACACTGCTATGCTATGCATGGTGCATTTCATTATCAAGAGAAAATTATATATCTTATTAGGAAGCCAGAAAATGGCCAGACCCAATTTAATGGTATATTACAGTGGTTTTAAAACGACAAAGTATTTGAAGATAGCTGTAAAAAGTTCCTTAATCAGCAAATAATTTATTTAAACGTTTAATTAGTTTTGGCGTCCTTTGTGCATTTGGCACTGAGTCAGCCTGCATAAGGACAACTTTTAACTACTTTCTACATTCCAGCAATTGCAACGGACGGGAATTAATCAACCTTGACTTTGAATCTGTGGCGATAGTCGCTTAAAAGTTTTGTGATGTGATGCTGCAAATATGCCATATCAATTGCTGAAATATTTTATTTATTTAATTAAAATTGTAATTATACAGTGTTGTCTCTGAGAAAAACGAATAGTGTCCTCTGTAATTATTGGGACAGTGAAGAATTTTTTCTTACTTTGGCTCTATACTCCAAACATGATTTGTGCAGACTGTCAGCTTTAATTTGAGGGTATTTTCATCCATTTCGGGAATAGAAATTACAGCACCTTTTGTGCATAGTGCCCCCATTTTAGGGGGGCAAAAGTATTGGGACAAGATTAAGTATTTGCTCCGATACTCATAGCACCCAATGACTACATCAAGCTTGTCACTCTACACATTTGTTGGATGCATTTGCTCTTTGTTTTGGTTGTGTTTAAGATTATTTTGTGCCCAATAATGAATGATAAATAATGTATTGTGTCATTTTGGAGTCACTTTTATTGTAAATAACAATAGAATGTGTTTCTAAACACTTCTACATTAATGTGGATGCTATCATGATTACAGATAATCCTGAATGAATCGTGAATACTGATGAGTGAGAAAGTTAGACGCACAAATACCATACCCCCGAGACATGCGAACCTCGCACCATTATAATAACAGTGCAGGTTAGCATTTTTTGAGGGGCATGATATTTGTATATATATATAACTTTCTCCCTCATTATGTAATTTCTAAACATTTCACCAAATATGGATGAAAATACCCTAAAATTAAAGCTGACAGTCTGCACTAACCTCATAGTCCTTGTTTGATTTCACTTTTGAAGTATACAGTCAAAAGAAGAAAAAATGCTTCAGTGTCCCAAGAACGACAGATGGCACTGTATTTTTCAAGTGAGCCTTGCATCTTCAACATTCTCTATTTTGAGCAGGATAATTTAATACCTGCCATGATGTCGTTTCACTAAATACAACTAGGGTTTATTATGACATGAGAAACATGTTTCTGTTACCTCCAATCAATGCAGAGTCACTCTTGATTGCATTAACTATAGGCTCACCAGTACCTACTGTACCTGAATGATCTACAGCAGAGAGAGATACGCAGAAATAGAGACAAGAGAAATAGAGAGCGAGAGACAGCAGAAAAAGAAATGGAGATGGAGGAGAAAAGAAAGGATGAGAAAGACAAGAGAGAGAGAGAGAGAGAGAGAGAGAGGGAATCAGTAACAGAAGGCATCATCAGCGTGCAGGGTTCATTTAATACTATGCCCTCAGTCATAAACTGCATGAGGATGACCACGAAAGAAAGATTATGCAAATGAGAAACAAATCAATTAACTCGTCTGCCACAGTGTAATCAGTTTCATTCTCAGTTAATTAACAAGGAAGATGGTGTACGTATTAAATGGGCCCTTGATAAAGTTTGAAAAGCAGTTCAGAAAAGAAGTGGAGATTCTCAAGTGGAGTTAAAGCAAAACAAAAGGCACTCAAACAGAAAGAGAGAGTCCCGCCCTTCACCAAAGACTCCACCCACCAGAATAGCTATGGAGAACTTGAATCCTCCCCTCTTACCTGAAAGGGGGTGTGTGGTTTCGGCTGGGTAGGGATTGGCTGGAGATGAGGAACCACAGGTGGACTCAGATAGGGGTCCTGTCACTATGACTGGGCTGGTGTTTGGGTAGAGTAGCGCTGCCTTCAGTGGAGTGATGGAGTTAAACTGGACCACCGACAGACAGCCACTGAAACCCAGGGAGTTCAGCCTGGCAATCTCTGGATCTAGCTCACCAGACTCTAAACACACAAACGCATACGCACGCACACACACAAAAATGCAGAAACAGTCAGTGAGATCCAGTATAGTGATTAGTCTAGGGTAAAAGTAGTAGGATTCACTGCTCTCTGTGTGATATTGATTGATTTGGCAGATAGTCTAATTCTTAACAATAGCTGCTACTCCCCCTATGGACATTTCCCCCCCACACCCCCCCAACTGTCACTTACCTTACATGCTGCTCCTCCTAGGGACATCCTCCCCCGCCCCCCCAACTGACTTTTTCTCTGCCCCCACCCCAACAATATTCATCACTGTTGCAGCTGTTATGTATATTATAGATGTTTTTTTTTTCAGTTGGTGAATGAATTTAATTATGAGAATTTGCATGGTTATAAGTCCTCTTAAAATGAATGGGATGGAAGGCAGTGAGCTGATGGCATTGTACAGCATCACATTGTATCACACTGCTACTGTATGCTGAAGGTATCCGTCTTTCTTACAACAGCCAGATAGCTATTTCTCCTCAGTCAGACCTCATCCATATACTTTCATCTTTCTCTCTCCTTCTTTCTATGGCTCTCTCCTACTCACTCTCTCTCTCCCTTTATCCCCTCTCTCGCTCTCTTACTCTCTGAGTGACTCTCTCTTTATCTCTCCCTCTCTCTCTCCCTTTCCCCTGCCCCTCTCTCTCATAGTCTTCCTGTGACTCTCCTTGTCTCTCTCCTACTCCTCTCTCTCTCTACCTTTCCCCCTCTCCTACTCCTCTCACCCTCCCCTCTGCATTCATTACAGGTCAATTTGTTAGTGTGATTGATGACAGGTGTTGATGGGAAGGACACTGAAACCACTTTCCTGCCAGCTCTTTGATCCTGAGATGACACACAGACTGCAGCAGGGTGGAGGGGTTAGAGAAGAGCGAGGACCTGGTCACGTGTTAACATGGTTTAGGTCATCTGAGATACACTACACTCCCACAGAGCTCTGTCTCTCTTTGTGTGTGCGCTGAATACAACAGTTGTAGACCTTACCGTGAAATTCTTATCCCTTATTAACCAACAATGCAGTTTTAAGAAAAATAAGAGTTAAGAAAATATTTACTAAATAAACTAAAGTAAAAAAAAAGTAACACAATAAAATAACAATAACAAGGCTATATACAGGGGGGTACCAGTACCGAGTCAATGTGCAAGGGTACAGGTAATATGTACAGTAACAGTCAAAAGTTTGGACACACATACATTCCAGGGGTTTTCTTGATTTTTACTATTTTCTACATTGTAGAATAATCATGAAGACATCAAAACTATGAAATAACACATATGGAATCACATATTAACCAAAAAGGTGTAAACAAATGTTTTATATTTGAGATTCTTCAAAGTAGCCACCCTTTGCCTTGATGACAGCTTTGCACCCTCTTGGCATTCTCTCAACCAGCTTCATGAAGTAGTCAATTGGAATGCATTTCAATTACAGGTGTGCCTTGTTAAAGTTAAATTGTGGAATTAATTTATTTGTTAATGCGTTTGAGCCAAACAGCTGTGTTGTGACAAGGTAGGGGTGGAATACAGAAGATAGCCCTATTTGGTAAAAGACCAAGTCCATATTATGGCAAGAACAGCTCAAATAAGTAAAGAGAAACAACAGTCAATCATTAGACATGAAGGTCAGTCAATCTGGAAACTTTTAAAGTTTCTTCAAGTGCAGTCATCAAGCAATATGATGAAACTGGCTCTCATGAGGACCGCCACAGGAAAGGAAGACCCAGAGTTACCTCTGCAGCAGAGGATACGTTCCTTAGAGTTACCAGCCTCAGAAAATGCTTCACAGAGTTTAAGTAACAGACACATCTCAACATCAACTGTTCAGAGGGGACTGCTTAAATCAGACCTTCATGGTCGAATTGCTGCAAAGAAACCACTACTAAAGGACACTAATAATAATAAGAGACTTGCTTGGGCCAAGAAACACGAACAATGGACATTAAACCGATGTTTAAAATGTTAAATTTTTGGTTCCAACCGCTGTGTCTTTGTGAGATGCAGAGTGAGTGAATGGATGATCTCCGCATGTATGGTTCCCACCGTGAAGCATGGAGGAGGAGATATGATTGGGTGCTTTGCTGGTGACACTGTTAGTGATTAATTTAGTATTCAGGGCACACGTAACCAGCATGGCTACCACAGCATTCTGCAGTGATACACCATCTCATCTGGTTTGCGCTTAGTGGGACTATCATTTGTTTTTCAACAGGACAATGACCCAAATCACACTTCCATGCTGTGTAAGGGCTATTTGACCAAGAGGGAAAGTGATGGAGCGCTGCATCAGATGACCTGGCCTCCACAATTACCCGACCTCAACCCAATTGAGATGGGATGAGTTGGACCGCAGAGTGAAGGATAAGAAGCCAACAAGTGTTCAGCATATGTGGGAACTCCTTCAAGACTGTTGGAAAAGCATTACAGGTGAAGCTGGTTGAGAGAATGCCAAGTGTGCAAAGTTGTCATTAAGACAAAGGGTGGCTACTTTGAAGAATATAAAATGTAAAATATATTTTGATTTGTTTAACACTTTTTTGGTTACTACATGATTCCATATGTGTTATTTCATAGTTTTGATGTCTTCACTATTATGCTACAATGTAGAAAGTAGTAAAATAAAGAAAAACCCTTAAATGAGTAGGTGTGTCCAAACTTTTGACTGGTACTGTAGGTAGGAGTAAAGTGACTATTCATAGATGATAAACAGCAAGTAGCAGCAGCTAACGCTGGCGTTAATGCAAATATTCCAGGTAGCCATCTGATTAACTGTTCAACAGTCTTATGGCTTGGGTGTACAGTAGAAGCTGTAAGGAGCATTTTGGACCTAGACTTGGCGCTCCGGTACCGCTTTCCGCGAGGTAGCAGAGAGAACAGTCTATGATTTGGGTGACTGGAGTCTTTGACCATTTTTGGGCCTTCCTCTGTCACCCCCTTGGTATAGAGGTCCTGGATGGCAGGAAGCTTGGCCGTACGCACTACCCTCTGTAGCGCCTTGTGGTCAGATGCCGAGCAGTTGCAATACTAGGCGGTGATGCAACCAGTCAGGATGCTCTTGATGGTGCAGCTGTATAACATTTTGAGGATCTAAGGACCCATGCCAAATATTTCAGTCTCCTGATTGGGAATAGGCATTGTCGTGCCCGCTTCACGACTGTATTGGTGTCCTTGGGCCATGATAGCTTGTTGTTGATTTGGACACCAAGGAATTTGAAGCTCTCGACCTGCTCCACTACAGCCGCGTTGATGTGAATGGGGGAGTGCTCGGCCCTCCTTTTCCTGTAGTCTATGATCATCTCCTTTGTCTTGACCACGTTGAGGGAGAGGTTTTTGTTGTGGAACTACACTGTCAGGTCTCTGACCTCCTCCCTATAGTCGGTCTCATCGTTGTCGGTGATCAGGCCTACCACCATTGTGTCGTCTGCAAACTTAATGATGCTGTTGGAGTCGTGCTTGAAGTCCAGGATCCAGTTGTGGAGTGAGGTATTTAGTTCCAGGGTCCTTAGCTTAGTGATGAGCTTTGTGGGCACTATGGTGTTAAACGCTGAGCTGTGTGTGTGTGCGTGTGGTGTGTGTGTGTCCCACATGACCAGAGAGCAGACCCCTTAGCCCCACATGTCATTATAGCCCAGAGCTATACTGGATTATTCAGATTTTAGACTAATGGAGCTTCTTGAAAGGTCATAAAGAAGTCAATAACAATGTCACAGTAGCTACTGTATGACTTTGTTATTGTGACATTCTTGACATTGTCACAGATTAATTGAAATGGTTTGCATCTGACATATACTGTAGGTTGGCCTAGTATGAGAGCATTATTTAACTTGTTTAGTTTGTTATAGTGAATCAGAATGCACTAGACTATAACTGCTGTATGTTATGCATCTGTTCCTTTCAACCATTCCTCATTACTATTGAAAACAGACATCCTATTTTAAAGGAAATACATTGGCATTAGACCTGCATAAAGTGCGCTATTTCTGAAGCGTGGGATAGATAATAACAATGCATAAAGCCGATATTATTCAGACTTTAAGTAAACAGATATGCACTGATGATAACATGTCATGTCGAATTTTGATTGCCTGACTGAACAAACAATACAGTAATACATGTGCATTTGCCCCAGCAGTTTATCATCCTCCTATATAGCACTAAAATGCACATAATACATACATAATGATTCCATCCATATTTTTTTGTATATAAAAGCTTCAGGTGAGTGGGATTGTAACCAGCTCTTCAGTTCTGTGTTCGAGAGACACGGCCAAACACCTTTCAGCATTACTTATTGAATGGCTTTCTCCTTCATCATTTTAACTTCTTTGGGAGCAATGCACGAGGTGACGGTTTTGGCGTGCCCAAAGTAAAATGCCTCCCATTTAGGCCCAGAAAATAGGATATGCACATATTTAGTACCATTGGATAGGAAACACTCTTAAGTTTCTAAAAGTGTTAACATTTTGTCTGTGAGTATAACAGAACGGATATGGCAGGCGAAAATCCGAGGAATTTCTGTCCTGAAAAAAAGTGATTTTGACACATTGCCTCATTTGGAACCCCTCCCTTATGAAAATGCCCATATAAGGGCATATGAATGCAGTACCTATTGCTTCCTCTGGATGTCAACAGTCTCGAGAAAGTGTTTTGATTCTGTTTAGATGCTTTATATGGCAGAAGAAGAAGAATTAGGAAGTGGTCACACAGAATGTCAATAGAGGAAAAGGCGCGTTCCCGGCTGGCGCGCTCTGTGTTTTTTTCCTTTCTTATCGCCCAGTTTATATTCCCGGTTGAAATATTATACTATTTATACATACAGTGGGGAAAAAAAGTATTTAGTCAGCCACCAATTGTGCAAGTTCTCTCACTTAAAAAGATGAGAGAGGCCTGTAATTTTCATCATAGGTACACTTCAACTATGACAGACAAAATGAGGAAGAAAAATCCAGAAAATCACATTGTAGGATTTCTTATGAATTTATTTGCAAATTATGGTGGAAAATAAGTATTTGGTCAATAACAAAAGTTTATCTCAATACTTTGTTATATACACTTTGTTGGCAATGACAGAGGTCAAATGTTTTCTGTAAGTCTTCACAAGGTTTTCACACACTGTTGCTGGTATTTTGGCCCATTCTTCCATGCAGATCTCCTCTAGAGCAGTGATGTTTTGGGGCTGTCGCTGGGCAACACGGACTTTCAACTCCCTCCAAAGATTTTCTATGGGGTTGAGATCTGGAGACTGGCTAGGCCACTCCAGGACCTTGAAATGCTTCTTTTGAAGCCACTCCTTCGTTGCCGGGCGGTGTGTTTGGGATCATTGTCATGCTGAAAGACCCAGCCACGTTTCATCTTCAATGCCCTTGCTGATGGAAGGAGGTTTTCACTCAAAATCTCACGATACATGGCCCCATTCATTCTTTCCTTTACACGGATCAGTCAGTCCTGGTCCTTTGCAGAAAAACAGCCCCAAAGCATGATGTTTCCACCCCCATGCTTCACAGTAGGTATGGTGTTCTTTGGATGCAACTCAGCATTCTTTGTCCTCCAAACACGACGAGTTGAGTTTTACCAAAAGTTCTATTTTGGTTTCATCTGACCATATGACATTCTCCCAATCCTCATCTGGATCATCCAAATGCTCTCTAGCAAACTTCAGACGGGCCTGAACATGTACTGGCTTAAGCAGGGGACACGTCTGGCACTGCAGGATTTGAGTCCCTGGCGGCGTAGTGTGTTACTGATGGTAGGCTTTGTTACTTTGGTCCCAGCTCTCTGCAGGTCATTCACTAGGTCCCCGTGTGGTTCTGGGATTTTTGCTCACCGTTCTTGTGATCATTTTGACCCCACGGGTGAGATCTTGCGTGGAGCCCCAGATCGAGGAAGATTATCAGTGGTCTTGTATGTCTTCCATTTCCTAATAATTGCTCCCACAGTTGATTTCTTCAAACCAAGCTGCTTACCTATTGCAGATTCAGTCTTCCCAACCTGGTGCAGGTCTACAATTTGGTTTCTGGTGTCCTTTGACAGCTCTTTGGTCTTGGCCATAGTGGAGTTTGGAGTGTGACTGTTTGAGGTTGTGGACAGGTGTCTTTATACTGATAACAAGTTCAAACAGGTGCCATTAATACAGGTAATGAGTGGAGGACAGAGGAGCCTCTTAAAGAAGAAGTTACAGGTCTGTGAGAGCCAGAAATCTTGCTTGTTTGTATGTGACCAAATACTTATTTTCCACCATAATTTGCAAATAAATTCATAAAAAATCCTACAATCTGATTTTCTGGATTTTTTTTCCTCATTTTGTCTGTCATAGTTGAAGTGTACCTATGATGAAAATTACAGGCCTCTCTCATCTTTTTAAGTGAGAGAACTTGCACAATTGGTGGCTGACTAAATACTTTTTTTCCCCACTGTAAGTGTTCCTAAGGATACATTATCAATTATGTTTGATTGTTCTTGGACATGTTTATAGGTATAAGTTGTGTCACGATCTCCGTGAAGGACAGACCAAGGCGCAGCGAGGCATCCAGTATACATATTTATTTAGAACGTAACTGGGACAAAAAACAACAAAACAAACGAAGATCGTAACTCTGAACATAACAATACACACAAACAAAGCTATGACCAAACAATAACCCACAAAACCTAATAGAAAACCCCAAACATATATATGGTTCCCAATTAGAGACAACGCCCTAATTGGGAACCATTACCCAACATAGAAATATATCACCTAGAACATAAACCCTACACCAAAAACAAACTAAACACACCAGCCTGTCTTCCTCAGGTTTGACGTGACTCCACCCGAAGACCCCCCCAAAGGCGCCGGACTCCGACCGCCACACAAGTCCATGGGGGTCTTCGGTGGGTCTTTAGTCCCAGGTGGCGGCTTCGGTGCTGGCCGTGCTGACTCGAGGTCACGCATCGGAGGCCCTGGGCAATTAGCCGCAGCTGGGGGACCCTTCTGGCGGTCCCGGACTGGGGACCCTCTCTGGCGGTCCCGGACTGGGGACCCTCTGGCGGTCCCGGACTGGGGACCCTCTCTGGCGGTCCCGACTGGGGACCCTCTCTGGCGGTTCCGGACTGGGACCCTCTCAGGAGGTCCCGGACAGGGGACCCTCTCTGGAGGTCCCGGACAGTGGACCCTCTCTGGAGGTCACGGACAGGGGACCCTCTCTGGAGGTCCCGGACAGGGACGCGACTGGCCCTCTGGTGCGGGAGCAGGAACGAACCGCATGGGCTCACTAAACGCACGGGCCCTCTGGTGCGGGGAGCAGGCACGGGCCGTGATGGGCTCTCTAGGATCCTGGAGCGTGAACAGGGACAGGACGTGCTGAGTCCACGGCGGGCACAGGGATCCTGGAGCGTGGAACAGGGACAGACGTGCTGGGTCCACGATGGGCACAGGATCCTGGAGCGTGGAACAGGGACTGGTCGTGCTGGATCCACAACACTAACAGGAATCTTGGAGCGTAGAACAGGGATCCTGGGAACGTGGAACAGGGGCAGGATACACTGGGCCATGAAGACGCTCTGGAGGTCCTTTAACGCACAGTCTGCACAACCCGCCCTGGCTGAATGGATACTCGCCCTGCCACTGCGGGGCGCTGGCACAGACGCACTGGGCTGTGGAGACGAACTGGAGACACAGTGCGTAGAGCTGGCACAGGATATCCTGGTCCAAGGAGGTGCACCGGAGACCAGGAACGCTGAGCCGTCACCACTCTTCCAGGCTGCACACTCACCCTCCCCTGACTGATGAGTGACGCTGGAATCTCTCGCACCGGGCTATGCACGCGCACTGGATATGCAAAACTGCATAGCACGGTGTCTTA
Organism: Brachymystax lenok tsinlingensis; assembly: GCA_030435695.1. Classification (NCBI taxonomy): domain Eukaryota; kingdom Metazoa; phylum Chordata; class Actinopteri; order Salmoniformes; family Salmonidae; genus Brachymystax; species Brachymystax lenok. The sequence goes on along the minus strand of CM059815.1, from coordinate 5,892,921 downwards.
CCAGTGCGACGCTCCCTCCAGAGAGCATGAGGAGTTGGCTCAGGAGTCCAACCTGAATCGGCCAAACTCCCCGTGTGCCCCCCCAAAAAAAGTTTTGGGGGCTGCCTTTCGGGCTTCCTAGCCAGGTGAGGTCTAACAAACTCTCCTCTTTCCGGATCCCATGCTCCATATAGATCCTCGTACCTGCGCCGCCCGCCGCTGCTTCCAGTTCCTGTCAGGACGGCGATACTCTCCAGGCTGGGTCCAAGCACCTCCATTAAATAGTTCCTCCTCCCAAAACCTAAGCTCCCGGGTCTCTCGCTGCTTGGTCTTTTTATGGTGGGTTATTCTGTCACGATCTCCGTGAAGGACAGACCAAGGCGCAGCTAGGCATCCAGTATACATATTTATTTAGAACGTAACTGGGACAAAAAACAACAAAACAAACGAAGATCAACTCTGAACATAACTATACACACAAACAAAGCTATGACCAAACAATAACCTACAAAACCTAATAGAAAACCCCAAACATATAAGGTTCCCAATTAGAGACAACGACACACAGCTGCCTCTAATTGGGAACCATTACCCCAAGATAGAAATATATCACCTAGAACATAAAAACCCCTACACCAAAAACTAAACTAAACACACCAGCCTGTCTTCTCAGGCCTGACGTGACAAGTTGAACGAAGTTCTCTTCACTTTTCAATGGACGAGTGGAGGCTGTATTTTCTCATTATAACGCGCCAACCAAACTGAGATTTATGGATATAATACATTACTTTTTCTAACAAAAGAACCATGGATTGTCTCGTTGGACACTTGGGAAGCCCTCAGCAGAAGTTCTTCAAAAGGTAATTGATTTGTTTTCGCTGTGAAATGTGTTATGTGTGAACCGTGATGGCTTATGAATTTATGGTAATGGGAAAATATGTGAGGTGCTATCTCAAACAATCAAATGTGGTGCTTTCGCCGTAAAGCCTTTTTGAAATCTGACAACGCTGTGATATTGCCAAGAAGCAGAGCTTTTGATGACTATGCAACACTTGTATATTGATGCATGTTCAATAATTCAACTTTTGGATTTTGAATTTGGCGCCTTGCATTTCACCAGGTAGTGTTGGTAGTGTTCACCAGGTAGTGTTGGCTAGCGCCCCTGTAGTCTGACTGTAGTCTTTGACCATTTTTGGGCCTTCCTCTGTCACCCCCTTGGTATAGAGGTCCTGGATGGCAGGAAGCTTGGCCGTACGCACTACCCTCTGTAGCGCCTTGTGGTCAGATGCCGAGCAGTTGCAATACTAGGCGGTGATGCAACCAGTCAGGATGCTCTTGATGGTGCAGCTGTATAACATTTTGAGGATCTGAGGACCCATGCCAAATATTTCAGTCTCCTGATTGGGAATAGGCATTGTCGTGCCCGCTTCACGACTGTATTGGTGTCCTTGGGCCATGATAGCTTGTTGTTGATTTGGACACCAAGGAATTTGAAGCTCTCAACCTGCTCCACTACAGCCGCGTTGATGTGAATGGGGGAGTGCTTGGCCCTCCTTTTCCTGTAGTCTATGATCATCTCCTTTGTCTTGACCACGTTGAGGGAGAGGTTGTTGTTGTGGAACTACACTGTCAGGTCTCTGACCTCCTCCCTATAGTCGGTTTCATCGTTGTCAGTGATCAGGCCTACCACCATTGTGTCGTCTGCAAACTTAATGATGCTGTTGAGTCGTGGTTTTTGGAAGTCCAGGATCCAGTTGTGGAGTGAGGTATTTAGGTTCCAGGGTCCTTAGCTTAGTGATGAGCTTTGTGGGCACTATGGTGTTAAATGCTGAGCTGTGTGTGTGTGCGTGTGGTGTGTGTGTGTCCCACATGACCAGAGAGCAGACCCTTAGCCCCACATGTCATTATAGCCCAGAGCTATACTGGATTATTCAGATTTTAGACTAATGGAGCTTCTTGAAAGGTCATAAAGAAGTCAATAACAATGTCACAGTAGCTACTGTATGACTTTGTTATTGTGACATTCTTGACATTGTCACAGATTAATTGAAATGGTTTGCATCTGACATATACTGTAGGTTGGGCCTAGTATGAGAGCATTATTTAACTTGTTTAGTTTGTTATAGTGAATCAGAATGCACTAGACTATAACTGCTGTATGTTATGCATCTGTTCCTTTCAACCATTCCTCATTACTATTGAAAACAGACATCCTATTTTAAAGGAAATACATTGGCATTAGACCTGCATAAAGTGCGCTATTTCTGAAGCGTGGATAGATAATAACAATGCATAAAGTCGATATTATTCAGACTTTAAGTAAACAGATATGCACCGATGATAACATGTCATGTCGAATTTTGATTGCCTGACTGAACAAACAATACAGTAATACATGTGCATTTGCCCCAGCAGTTTATCATCCTCCTATATAGCACTAAAATGCACATAATACATACATAATGATTCCATCCATATTGTTTTGTATATAAAAGCTTCAGGTGAGTGGGATTGTAACCAGCTCTTCAGTTCTGTGTTCGAGAGACACGGCTAAACACCTTTCAGCATTATTTATTGAATGGCTTTCTCCTTCATCATTTTAACTTCTTTGGGAGCAATGCACGAGGTGACGGTTTTGGCGTGCCCAAAGTAAAATGCCTCCCATTTAGGCCCAGAAAATAGGATATGCACATATTTAGTACCATTGGATAGGAAACACTCTTAAGTTTCTAAAAGTGTTAACATTTTGTCTGTGAGTATAACAGAACGGATATGGCAGGCGAAAACTGAGGAATTTCTGTCCTGAAAAAAGTGATTTTGACACATTGCCTCATTTGGAACCCTCCCTTTATGAAAATGCCCATATAAGGGCATATGAATGCAGTACCTATTGCTTCCTCTGGATGTCAACAGTCTCGAGAAAGTGTTTTGATTCTGTTTAGATGCTTTATATGGCAGAAGAAGAAGAATTAGGAAGTGGTCACACAGAATGTCAATAGAGGAAAAGGCATCGCTCGCTGGCGCTTCTGTGGTTTTTTCCTTTCTTATCGCCCAGTTTATATTCAAGAAATATTATACTATTTATACATAAGTGTTCCTAAGGATACATTATCAATTATGTTTGATTGTTCTTGGACATGTTTATAGGTATAAGTTGTGTCACGATCTCCGTGAAGGACAGACCAAGGCGCAGCGAGGCATCCAGTATACATATTTATTTAGAACGTAACTGGGACAAAAAACAACAAAACAAACAAAGATCGTAACTCTGAACATAACAATACACACAAACAAAGCTATGACCAAACAATAACCCACAAAACCTAATAGAAAACCCCAAACATATATATGGTTCCCAATTAGAGACAACGACACACAGCTGCCTCTAATTGGGAACCATTACCCCAAGATAGAAATATATCACCTAGAACATAAAAACCCCTACACCAAAAAACTAAACTAAACACACCAGCCTGTCTTCTCAGGCCTGGACGTGACAAGTTGAACGAGTTCTCTTCACGTTTCAATGGACGAGTGGAGGCTGTATTTTCTCATTATAACGCGCCAACCAAACTGAGATTTATGGATATAATACATTACTTTTTCTAACAAAAGAACCATGGATTGTCTTCGTTGGACACTTGGGAAGCCCTCAGCAGAAGTTCTTCAAAAGGTAATTGATTTGTTTTCGCTGTGAAATGTGTTATGTGTGAACCGTGATGGCTTATGAATTTATGGTAATGGGAAAAATATGTGAGGTGCTATCCTCAAACAATCAAATGTGGTGCTTTAGCGTAAAGCCTTTTGAAATCTGACAACGCTGTGATATTGCCAAGAAGCAGGGCTTTTGATGACTATGCAACACTTGTATATTGATGCATGTTCAATAATTCAACTTTTGGATTTTGAATTTGGCGCCTCGCATTTCACCAGGTAGTGTTGGTAGTGTTCACCAGGTAGTGTTGGCTAGCGCCCCACCGCTCCCTAAGAAGCTAATAATCCTGTTTTACAGATGTAGGATCTTAATTTGAGCCAGTTTTCTACAGCATAACAATAATCGTGCAGCAACAGGAAATGTGAATTATTATGTAGATTATAATTAATGGACATTTTTTGTAGGGGTTGATACATTTTTCATCAAGTCTGACATTTTAAAGTGGAAATTACAAACATTTGAAGACTTTTTAAACTTTGAATACACTAGAAGTTTGCATTTCCTGCTGTGCAGGAAAATTCTCAGCAACAAAAGAGTGATCAAATGAGGATCCTACGTCTGTATATTTCTCACCTTGCACTTTCCCCAGGACAACTGACTTGATAGCGTTGAATTCTGTATCAGAAGTGAGATTGAAGTCTTCCCTTCTGTGCTGGTCAATCTAAAAAAATATATACAAAATAGGACCTGTAAACACTTTGTTGAATAGTCAAATTGGGGATTAAAAAAATACAACTTACACGTTCATGTTTCAGATGATGGAGAATGTACTCTTCCATTTAGAGTGTTTTAATTAAACCCTGCTCTTCAAAGTACTTTAAACACATCATCGCTTGGCTGTTCAGTCTCTGCCATTCAATTAAAAAAGGAAAGTAGTGCTAGAGCTTGGACAGATTTTCGAGTTGAACTTACATTATTGAAAATGTGATTACTACTCAAAGCTAGTAATCACATTGATGCAGTTTAGCTGAGAACGCCAAACAGTAGCTTAACAAAATATTTTTTTTGTTGACTAGTCAGACTCGAACATGTCTAGTGCATTGCAATATATCCACATATTGGACTCGCACTTCTTTCATCACGAGGTGTATGAATGGGGTGTATAAATATGCGTGTTTGTATGGTCTTGCCGTTACCGTTGGATTTCTGTACTGTAGTTCAAATCCTCAAAGAAGGGTTGATCCCTGGTTAAAAACACTTTACCTGTATTGTTTCAGCAAATACCCAGCAAGCCATGATCTTGTAATGAAGAGTGCTAAGTTTAGAACATTCCACTGTAATTAAAAAGAGCTCAGGGTGCTGCAGTGGGGTTAATATCATGTTAACTAGAGTGGCAGGTTCCGATCACATCAGGGCAATGCTGAACAGAAATTTGGAATGATCTAATTAATCATGTTTAATCATGTTTAATCATGTCCAAGTGTGTCTTTTGAATAATGGCTGAGAAGAATGACGACCAACTTTGTTGTTTCAACTCATGAAATGTAAAAACATCTTCTGCCAGTCTCCTCACAGATTTCAACCCCTTAGGAAGACTACTGTACGTTTAAACTTCTGTTGATGTCTCTATACTCTTCTCTATCCTATACCTTTTCTCCTCCCTTTCTTCTTCAGAGTCATTCACGTTGCCTGAAATGTCTAAATTGTGAATGAGTGTGCCCGCTTAATGGCTGAGAGTTGGAATGTGTCTGTGCATTCTGAATAAGTACAGCTCTGCAGCACAGCCTAGGGTTGTCACTTACTGTCATGTTGGCAAAGGACTTGGACTTCATGATAGTTGCAGCCTTAAGAAGCAGAACTGCTGTATGCAAAACCTGCATCACTCTTCATCCACTATACTCAAGTTGTATCACATCTCACTATATATCTAAATCTATTGGGAGTGATGTTATTTTTATTTCTTAATTACTTTTACTGACCACGACACAGATCCCACATTGCTAACATGTATACACATTTACAGCTCAGCAGTTTAGATATAATGAATATAGACCTACTTGTCTATACTTGCCTCTTGCTGACGTTCAAAAAGAAAGTGGTTCTGAATCTTTTTAGGTTATGCTACAGTCAATTGCATTTTGCTCTGCTTGGATTACCTCCTCATGTGCAACCAATCATCAAGACTATGTTCTTATGAATCTTCCCAAGTACCCCAAGTATCTTCCCAAGTACCCCCAAGTACCCCTAGTACTCCAGGTACCCCAAGGAGTACTAGCACCCTATGAGAGAACCACTGCGCTAAGGTACAGTGCATTCAGACCCTATCCCTTTATCCACATTTTGTTACGTTACAGCCTTATTCTCAAATGAATCAAATATATTTTATCTCTCATCAATATACACACAATATCCCATAATGACAAAGTGAAAACAGGTTCTTAGACATTTTTGCAAATGTATTACAAATAAAAAAATGACCTTTTTTGTACATTAAAATAACATCAAATTGATCAGCAATACAGTGCAGACATTGTTAATGTTGTAAATGAAATATGGAATATGGAATATTATGGAATATCTACATAGGTGTACAGAGGCCCATTATCAGCAACCATCATTCCTGTGTTCCAATGGCACGTTGTGTTAGTTAATCCAAGTTTATCATTTTAAAAGGCTAATTGATCATTTGAAAACCCTTTTGCAAGTATGTTAGCACATCTGAAAACTGTTCTCCTGATTAAAGAAGCAATAAAACTGGCCTTCTTTAGACTAGTTGAGTATCTGGAGCATCAGCATTTGTGGGTTCGATTACAGGCTCAAAATGGCCAGAAACAAATAACTTTCTTCTGAAACTCGTCAGTCTATTCTTGTTCTGAGAAATGAAGGCTATTCCATGCAAGAAATTGCCAAGAAACTGAAGATCTCATACAACGCTGTGTAATACTCCCTTCACACAACAGCGCAAACTGGATCGAACCAGAATAGAAAGAGGAGTGGGATGCCCCGGTGCACAACTGAGAAAGATTAACAGTGACAAAATAAGTTACCTGAACACTGACAGTCTCTGATATCCTCCTGATGGAGACTCTGTGAAGTTGTCCATTGGCCAAGTTCCTAATGCTGGTCCTGAATACCTCAGCATCTCTACTGTTCTGCAGCTTGTATTTAACATCCAGGTAACCTTCAGGAGATATAGAGACAAAACTTGAATATACAGTAACTTCTATTTAATGTCCAGGTAACCTTCAGGAGATATATGAAAACATCTTTAATATTACTTCTACATAACATCCAGGTACCTTTCAAGATAAACTCAGCAAAAAAACTGTCAACTGCATTTATTTTCAGCAAACTTAACATGTGTAAATATTTGTATGAACATAACAAGATTCAACAACTAAGACATAAACTGAACAAGTTCCACAGACATGTGACTTACAGAAATTGAATAATGTGTCCCTGAACAAAGTGGGGGTCAAAATCAAAAGTAACAGTCAGTATTTGGTGTAGCCACCAGCTGCATTAAGTACTGCAGTGCATCTCCTCCTCATGGACTGCACCAGATTTGCCAGTTCTTGCTGTGAGATCTTACCCCACTCTTCCAACAAGGCACTTGCAAGTTCCCGGAAATTTGGGGGGGAATGGCCCTAGCCCTCACCCTCCGATCCAACAGGTCCCAGATGTGCTCAATGGGATTGAGATCCGGGCTCTTCGCTGGCCATGGCAGAACACTGACATTCCTGTCTTGCAGGAAATAATGCACAGAACGAGCAGTATGGCTGATGGCATTGTCATGCTGGAGGGTCATGTCAGGATGAGCCTGCAGGAAGGGTACCACATGAGGGAGGAGGATGTCTTCCCTGTAACTCACAGCGTTGAGATTGAGCTTGTTGTCATTTCAGGCAGTCTGATGATGCTGTGACACACCGCCCCAGACCATGACGGACCCTCCAACTCCAAATCGATCCCGCTCTAGAGTACAGGCCTCGGTGTAACGCTCATTCCTTCAACGATAAACGCGAATCCGACTCGACTCGTCAGTGAAGAGCACTTTTTGCCAGTCCTGTCTGGTCCAGCGACGGTGGGTTTGTGCCCGTAGGCGACGTTGTTGCCGGTGATGTCTGGTGAGGACATGCCTTACAACAGGCCTACAAGGCCTCATTCCAGCCTCTCTCAGCCAATTGCAGACAGTCTAAGCACCGATGGAGGGATTGTGCGTTCCTGGTGTAACTCGGGCAGTTGTTGTTGCCATCCTGTACCTGTCCCGCAGGTGTGATGTTCGGATGTACAGATCCTGTGCAGGTGTTGTTACACATGGTCTGCCACTGCGAGGACGATCAGCTGTCCATCTTGTCTCCCTGTAGCGCTGTCTTAAGCGTCTCACTGTACAGACATTGCAATGTATTGCCCTGGCCACATCTGCAGTCCTCATGCCTCCTTGCAGTATGCTTAAGGCACATTCACGCAGATGAGCAGGGACCCTGGGCATCTTTCTTTTGGTATTTTTCAGAGTCAGTAGAAAGGCCTTAGTGTCCTAAGTTTTCATAACTGTGACCTTAATTGCCTACCGTCTATAAGCTGTTAGTGTCTTAACGACTGTTCCACAGGTGCATGTTCATTAATTGTTTATGGGTCATTGAACAAGCATGGGAAACAGTGTTTAAACCCTTTACAATGAAGATCTTTGAAGTTATTTGGATTTTTACAAATTATCTTTGAAAGACAAGGTCCTGAAAAAGCGACGTTTCTTTTTTTGCTGAGTTTATAACTTTAACGTCACTTATGTATAACATCCAGGTAACCTTAGAGAGATATCAAAATTCATAACTTTAATATCAAGTCTATAAAACATCCAGGTAGGTAACCTTCGAGTGATACAGTCGCTAGTGAAAGTCAACACACCCCTAAACGTCTTCTCATTTTGCTTCCATCTTAGCAACAATTTGAGTGTTCCTGAGTGGTTTAGTCTTAACATTTCCTTTAAAATCAGAGACAACATTTGAATATTGCTGTCCATCAATGATTCCCCACCAAATGTACAGCTTGAACAATTTTTGAGCATACGTATGGTACTAGGTGCCAGGCACACTGGTTTGAGTGTGTCAAGAACTGCAACGCTGCTGGGTTTTTTTTACGCTCAAGAGTTTCCCGTGTGTATCAGGAATGGTCCACCACCCAAAAGACATCCAGCCGACTTGACACAACTGTGGGTAGCATTGAAGTAAACTTGGGCCAGCATCCCGGTGGAACACCTTCGACACCTTGTAGAGTCCATGCCCCGACAAATTAAAGCTGTTCTGAGGGCAAAAGGGAGTGCAACTCAATATTAGGTAGGTGTTCCTAATGTTTTGTACACTCAGTGTAGAGTTAATATCACTTCAATTTAACATCCAGGTAACCTTCAGAATTACATAGAGATATAACTTGTATACCGTAACAATCAAAACCATGTAGCCCTTTCCTGCTGTCTAATGACTTAGTGGCCATCATGAGTGGAATGTTATTCATATTTTTCAAAATGTCATAATTAATAGACATTATCTCCAAAACCTGCTGAAAATTTGGTGTTTCTATGTCAAGCGGTTTTTGTATATTAGTCTTCTGTGATGTATATAAAGTGTAATATCGGGATGCAAACTCAAAATTGAGTACATTTCAACTCTATATCTGACATGGTACAGGTGTCTTCTTTTTTTAAGGCCATTACCATGTATGTGAGGTGTATACTTTTGTTTCAAAGGAGATTTGTTTAAGACTACTAAGAAACAATCTATGTGACCCTGTTTCAGCCCACTGCAGTAAAAGGTTAAATGCAGACAGTGACAGACATGTACCAATATCACTGTCATTAAAATGCAGACAGCCACTGAACAATATCGCTACCATGTGTGGAGCATTCACAATGTACCCAGCAAATTGTTGTTTATACCGTAGCATTTCAAGGAACATTCCTCAATGTTCAAGGCTACAGTGACTGATTTCATAACATAAGCCTACAAAGCATTCAGCTACTAAGAGGATTCATCTCTAATTCCCTATCAATAACAGAGATATTAAATCAAATTTATTTTTGCAATTTGGAAGGAATTAAGTATCCGAGGGGCTCTGAGTAATGCACGGTTGTGTTGGTGTCGTCAGTCATCACACGTTCAAATGAATGGGGAGATTGGAACTGAATTGCATCTTTTAAGAAAACACACCCTCATTGATGCTGCTGCACACGAATGATCACTTCATACAAAGGTGGAATTTTACACTTTAAGCAGACAATGTATTTGTTATTTTTACACACAACTGCTGATTTCCCCTTTAAAAAACATATATTTTTGCACCATCCTCTCACTGCTCCTGAGAGGTCTTGCTTGTGCTCTCCCAGAAAGACAGACAACGCCTTAACAATTTACTGTGCATGAATTGAGAGGCAATAGTGTCTGACAGGCCTGGTGTCTACGAGGACTTGGAGACTCAAATTAATCCAAATGAATTCTGCTAAAGGTGCTAGTGGAAGGAAAGGAGCAGCCAGATTAGGACCTGCTTTCTAACGATGAGCTCTCTCTCTCTCTTACAGTTGCTGTATAATAACCTTTCTAGATGTAGTAATATTTAGTTCCTAAATGACAATAGATATACACCTTGACGTTTCTTGATATGTACGTTATTTTTCAGATGTTTATAGACCCTACAAGCTGATACAGAGCTTTGTATTCACTTTGTAAAGTTAATGCTAAATAGAGGTGTGTTACTTTGAATCATTGACATTTTTTAAAACGGCAGAAAATATATCTATATTTTTTTTTATCTCTCTGCCTCTTACCATTCCTGTTGAGCAGCACAGCCAGGTACTCTCGGTAGTAGGAGCAGATGTAGAGCAGTAACGCAGGGCTCTGTGTGGTTCTAAAGCTAAACGAGACATTCTCTCCTCGTAGCGTCAGGTCAGAGTAGATGGAGGAGGACTGGGACTGAGTGCTGGTGTTTCTAGTCAGCTCGTACGGCTCCTTGAATGTGTACTGGACTGATGTCCCAGGTTTGAAGTAAGCAGAGACCTCTGGAGGTTTTGAAAGCAGAATAGAGGAGTTGGTGGTTATTTTTGGGGTTGAATTGAAGAGTTCCACATTGTGATAGAACAGTTTTTTACTTTGTTATACATCTGTTAACATTCTGTCCTTGAGTAAACAATCTACGCCTTTGTTCATATTTGCAATTTCTTTCTAACAGACGTACTGTAAATATAACCATACAATCAGCATGTTACTTACAGAACAATACTCTATTTAATGCTCAACAGTCTACCACTGTGGCATTGTGTCAATCAGCACCATGGCGACTGCCCGCTGATGTTCTAACCAGGAAGTGGTCCAAGTCATTCTGATTAATTATTGAAAATGTACAAATCGGCCTGCCTGCACCACACAGGTGACCTGCTGATGGCGACGACTCAGAGGCATCAAAGGACGTACAGAAAAGACTCCTATATCAAGCTCTTGATGTAGCTTACGCACACAGCTGGTAAGAACTTGTAATGTAACGCTTGAACTCGAGCTCACTATGAGGGTCCTCTAAAATAATATAAATTCTTGACCTTTTGATGGTTCTCATTTACTACTGTATGCACCACGTTCTAAATGGCTGTTCTGGAAGGTATTTCCACTCCTTGGTAGGAAGTGACAGTAGCAGAACCAGTAGCAGAACCATCAACATATAGCTTAGAATCTAACAACAGTTCTAACATTAGTCTTATACTGTAATACAGTATGTCCTCTGTGTTTTTGTTGAGTGCACAAATATGAGCTCCTCCAGCGGGTCCCAAATCATTCCTATCCTCCCCCTAGCCCTTGTTAGATCTATGTAGCTAGATCTAAAGGGTCAGAGACAGGTACTGTACATGCAATAAAGTGGTGAAGCTTCCTCCACATTGCTTCCACCTTATCTGCAAAAATCGAAGGCTGGGGCCAAAGAGGAGGATTATGGAGTGAATTGGGACAGACTTACATCCTCTCACATGGCTGATCGCCCAGAGGCAAGTGAGTTGATCAGAAGAACCTCAGAGCTCAGAGGCTGAGGTCGAGGTGATGCTCATAGTGTATTTACCTCTCTGGCAGAAGGGGCCTGCGTAGGCGGAGAGGCCACAGTCGCAGGAGAAGCCATTGTACCTCTCCACACACGTCGCCTGGTTCTGGCACAGATTCCCGTAGCTGCTGCAGTGTCCCGGGCAGCCCGGACTCACTCCAGGCGTAATCTTAGCCCTCTCCTCCAGGTCCAGGGTCCTCCCGTTTAGCTGCAGCGAGCGGATACACCCCAGGAAACCTTTCATTCTGGAAGCAGTGCCACCTGCCAAGAAACAACACAAAATTCATTGTTCCTGTTTTTTAATCTGTTCTTTTATCTTCCTCTGTGTGATGGGGCACGCAGGGCTACAGTACCAGAGTTATTTGACATGTCACCCGCCCGTCGCTCCCGGGAGCATAACTTTGTCAACACTTTTTAAAGAACAAAAGTCATTTAAACGACGACAGGGTGATGAAAACAAAGTTGAGAGTGGAAAACGCATTCAGGGAGTTGAATTTGATCAGCTGTCTGTCTGCTGCCACTGCTCTGGCTGCTAACCTCCCTCTCCTTCTCTTCTCTCTCTCTTCTTTCTGGCATCCTCCCATCCTTCAGAGCTGGCAGCTCAAATTGTTCTTGGAGTTCATGCAAGGCTTTTCACAACAAAGAATCAATGAGCCTTTCCCCCTGCAAGGCAAGGCACTCTGGCTCTCTGTCTGCGAGTACAATTGGCATTCTGATTCAAACTGAAAACCTGATTATAATGTTTTTTAAAGCAGCACTACAATGTTAAAAACTTTTTTAGGTGGGCTGTGTCAACCCTTTGGTCAAATATAATTGAAACCTTTTTTGAAGCAAATCAGCACTACAATCCATTTCTTAGGTGCTGTATGTCAAGTTCTTGGTCAAATGGAATGTAAAAAAGATTTCCTTCTATAAACTGTTGAATAAAATGTCACTTGGTCATTGTAGACGGAACATTAACTGATGCTGAAACTGAAAACGTGGATTTTTTTAAGCAAACTTACACTACAACGTTAAAACGTTTCTAAGGTAGGTGTCAAATCAAATGTTATTGAACACTCTTAAGCTAGTTGAGTTGGAATAAACTGTAATTTGGTCATCGCAGAGCAGACTTTGGGTAACTGTCCAGTGGGATTTAATCATGTTTGGGTAATTGTGCTTCAGAATGAGCTCATGATTCCGGGAAAGTGTAACAGCGAGCCGAGACAAATCCCTGAGGAGAGGAGAAGCCGTTGCGTTTGGGCCACTGGAGCAGGAAAAGGAGAGGAATGCTGTCACAGATAGAGAAAGAGAGAGATTTGATTTGAGAGAGAGAGAGAGAGAGTACGAGTGAGAGAAAGAGAGAGAGAGAGCGAGCAAGGGGGGATGAGTGAGAGAGAAAGAAAGAGAGAGCGAGAGAGCGAGAGAGAGAGAGAGAGAGAGAGAGAGAGAGAGAGAGAGAGAGAGCGAGAGAAACTGGCAGAGAAAGAGACAGAGAGAGAGTGTAAGTGTAAGTGTGGAGAGAAAAGCTGTCAGAGAATAAAAACACTTAAAAGGACTTAGGAACCTCAGGTGAAAGTCAGTGTGTTTAAAAGGTAGGCTAATACATTTTCACAGTTAAATTAGGCTACATGTCATTACTATAAAACCCACAATAGAATCACTAAGGTAGTCATTTGGACTGCTCATGAATTTAAATTGTTTATTACTATGCCATTTCTTAAGTCCATCTTTGACTTTTCCTAAACAAATCTATAATGTGCAGTACCAGTCAAACATTTGGACACCTACTTATTCAAGGGTTTTACTTAATTTTTTTACTATTTTCTACATTGTAGAATAATAGTGAAGACATCAAAACGATTAAATAACACAGATGGAATCATGTATTAACCAAAAAGGTGTTAAACAAATGAGATTATTCAAAGCCACACTTTGCCTTGATGACAGCTTTGCACACTCTTGGCATTCTCTCAACCAGCTTCACTGCATAATTGTCCTTTTGAAACACAAACGATAGCCCCACTAAACGCAAACCAGATGGGATGGCGTATCGCTGCAGAATGTTGTGGTAGCCATGCTGGTTAAGTGTGCCTTGAATTCTAAATAAATCATTGACAGTGTCACCAGCAAATCACCCCCACACCATCACACCTCCTCCTCAATGCATCACGGTGGGAACCACACATGTGGAGATCATCCGTTCACCTACTCTGTGTCACACAGACATGGTGGTTGGAACCAAAAATCTCAAATGGACTAATCAGACCAAAGGACAGATTTCCACCGGTCTAATGTCCAATGCTCGTGTTTCTTGGCAAAAGCAAGTCTCTTCTTTCTTATTGGTGTCCTTTAGTAATGTTTTCTATTCAGCAATTCAAACAGGAAGGCCTGATTCACGCAGCCTCCTCTGAACAATTGATGTTGAGATGTGTCTGTTACTTGAACTCCGTAAAGCATTTATTTGGGCAGCAATTTCTGAGGTGCAGTTATTCTAATTAACTTATCCTTTGTAGCAGAGGTAACTCTGGGTCTTCCTTTCCTGTGGCGGTCCTCATGAGAGACAGTTTCATCATAGCACTTGATGGTTTTTGCGAATGCACTTGTAGAAACTTTCAAAGTTCTTGAAATTTCCCGAACTGACTGACCTTCATGTCTTAAAGTAATGACGGACTGTTGTTTATCTTTGTTTATATGAGCTGTTCTTGTCATAATATGGACTTTACCAAATAGGGCTATCTTCTGTATACCACCCCTACCTTGTCACAACACAACTTGGCTGAAACGCATTAAAGAAGTAAAGAAATTACAAGTAAAGAAAGGCACACATGTTAATTGAAATGCATTCCAGATGACTAAGAGCCAAGAGTTTGCAAAGCTGTCATCAAGGCAAAGGGTGGCTACTTTGAAGAATCTCAAATAAAAAATATATGTTGATTTGTTTAACACTTTTTTGGTTACAACATGATTCCATATGTGTTATTTCATAGTTTTGATGTCTTCACTATTATTCTACAATGTAGAAAATAGTAGAAATAAAGAAAAACCCTGGAGAAGGTGTCCAAACTTTTGACTGGTATGTAAATTCTGTCATTGTTAGAATCTTAATATCACAAACAGAAATGGTGTTATCAACAGTTTTAGGAGGGCATGTCACTGTTTACATGGTTTTCCCCATTGTACCTCTGTCTCTCGAAAGTCGGGCCTGCTCCCCTCCTTCTCCCGATAGTTAAAGACGTCCTGCCCAGTTGAAAATCACTCCGATAATTGCCTCGAAAGTGAACCGAAAGTGACTAGTTTCAGACATAGGCCTATAATAAGAGATAAAATAAATGAAGTATTCTAAAGTATGATGAGGAGAATGGATGAGTTGATGAGCGAGTGGAAGCGAACGATTCATAATTACATGTATGTAATCACCAATTGTGAATGAAGAACTGGGTGGGCCATTCTATTGTATTCATCTATTCTAATCAGTCTACTCTGGCTTAATTGGAGTACACAGTGAGAGCGTGCGTAATTTACAATGGTAAGAAGACCAAAACAAATGGATGCACTCGTTAGCGTTGCTACAAAATCTGAATGAAAACGACTCTGAAGGTTGGGGAAGAAATAAATCACGATGACATCTCTGGTGAGTATTCTGATTCTGAGCCTCAACCGGAACCTACACCTCCGAGGCCTAACTGCAAAAACGACATAACTGTGCGCACTGGGAAGGTGCCCAGGCCACCACCAAATGAAATCGTGAGACAGGAGCGAGGAAGGCACCGTTTGGGAATAGAACAAGCCGGTGAGAATTCTATGGGCTATTATCAGCACCAAATGTCATCACAGATAAGCAGTCCCTACATCTCAAGCAAGAAATAAAATCAGCAACGCACTCAACAGCTTTCGTTGTTCAGGAAATGTGACATGGACATGCGCCATCTTATAATTTACTTTTTGACTATCATATCAACACATATTCATAATGCCATTATTTATATTGTGATAATGTTCACATTATCAAGCACACTTGGCGCTTGTAATGATATTTAGGCTACTGATGTTAGTTGTACCAGGCACTCCACCAATACAATTTATTATATTATTTGTATATTTATATAGCCTATAGGAGGTACCTTACGGGGCTGCAGGTACCTAGTGGTTGCTTGATCGAATCCCTTAAGCTGACAAGGTAAAAATCTGTCGTTCTGCCCTTGAACAAGGCAGTTAACCCACTGTTCCCCAGTAGGCCGTCATTGTAAATAGGAATTTGTTCTTAACTAACATGCCTACTTAAATAAAGGTTAAAAAAATAAATAATAATAAGTATGGAAATCAAACGTCTGTCCAACGGATTTGTTCTAGCGCCGGCCCTGGTCAAAAATATGCAAACATTTAGAAAATCTGAAATGGGGCAAGTACCTTTTCAATACACAGACTGTTATTATGTATGATTTCATTTCATAACATCCTATTGCCTTCTGACAGGCTCGGATAAACCCTTACTATTGAGCCTATCCGTGTCATTGTGCTGGTCTTCAGTCTGTTTTCGCCCGAGGCCATATTCTAATGATTAAAGAAAGGAAACACAAGGAAAACCAGGCTGCAGTAGAATACTTTATCACCAAGCAAATATGTTTTATTTTTTCTTGTCATATCTGCAAACACCCACTTTGGAGGAAGAACAAACAGTGGCTTCGGGGAAGAGACAGAGACCGGGTATTGGAATGAATATTGATGTGAGGAATGTCTTTAGCCAGTAATCCTAGAGAATGGTTACCAGTGGGTGACCATATCCAGATGCCCTATGGGGAAGAAAACCTCCTGGGGTTCCTAGGAAGTAAAAAAACTCTTAAATGTAAAGTCCCCATATTAAATAAAAAATCAGCATGGTATGAGAACGGTAGCCCCTATCTGTAAAAGCAGGGCGTTTCCGAAACGCTGTAAAACATCCCCACAGCATGATGCTGCCACCACCATGCTTCACCGTAATGATGGTGCCAGGTTTCCTTAAGACGTGACACTTGGCAAAGAGTTCAAGCTTGGTTTCATCAGACCAGTATCTTTTCTCATTGTCAGAGTCCTTTAGGTACCTTTTTGTAAACTCCAAGCAGGCTATCATGTGCCTTTTACTGAGGAGTGGCTTCCGTCTGGTCACTCTACCATAAAGGCCTGCTGATTGGTGGAGTGCTGCAGAGATGGTTGTCCTTCTGGAAAGGTTCTCCAATCTCCACAGAGAATCTCTGGAGCTCTATCAGAGTGACCATCAGGTTCTTGGTCACCTCCCTGACCAAGGCCCTTCTCTTGCTCAGTTTGACCCGGCGGCCAGCTCTAGGAAGAGTCTTGGTGGTTCCAAACTTCTTCCATTTAAGAATGGTGGAAGCCACTGTGTTCTTGGGGACCTTCAATGCTGCACAAATGTTTTGGTACCCTTCCCCAAATCTGTACCTTGACAAAATCCTGTCTTGGAGCTCTACGGACAATTCCTTCGACGTCATGGCTTGGTTTCTGCTCTGACTTGCACTGTTAACTGTGGGACCTTATATAGACTGGTATGTGCCTTTCAAAATCATGTACAATTCAATTAAAAAAAATATAATGGAAAAGGGTTGCGACTACTTGTTTAAATGAGATATTACTGTATTTCAGTTTCAATAAATCTTCCAAAATTCTAATAGCATGTTGTCACATTATGGGGGTATTGTGTGTAGATGGGTGAGAGAAGAAACATCTATTCAATCCATTTTGAATTCAGGCTGAAATGTGGAATAAGTGAAGGGGTATGAATACTTTCTAATGGCACTGTATATCCAAACATTTCCGTGAGATGAAATCATTATTTTAAACAAATTAGAGGTCAGTTCATAACTGGCAGCACCAGCAAGATCCCAGTCTCTTAATGTGGTATGAACACAACCAGTGTTAGGTTCTACATATCAGAGTAAGACATTTACAGACATTATAAAAGCTCCAACCAAGTTTATTCACCCAAAGGATCGAACAGCTGAACAGACAAAGACATATTCCACCAGTGGTAGTATATAAACTCAGCAAAAAAAGAACTGTCAACTGCGTTTATTTTCAGCAAACTTAACATGTGTAAATATTTGTATGAACATAACAAGATTCAACAACTGAGACATAAACTGAACAGGTTCCACAGACATGTGACTAACAGATGTTGAATAATGTGTCCCTGAACAAAGGGGGGGGGTCAAAATCAAAAGTAACAGTCGGTATTTGGTGTGGCCACCAGCTGCATTAAGTACTGCAGTGCATCTCCTCCTCTTGGACTGCACCAGATTTGCCAGTTCTTGCTGTGAGATGTTACCCCACTCTTCCACCAAGGCACCTGCAAGTTCCCTGACATTTCTGGGGGGAATGGCCCTAGCCCTCACCCTCCGATCCAACAGAACCCAGACGTCCTCAATGGGATTGAGATCCGGGCTCTTCGCTGGCCATGGCAGAACACTGACATTCCTGTCTTGCAGGAAATCATGCACAGAATGAGCAGTATGGCTGGTGGCATTGTCATGCTGGAGGGTCATGTCAGGATGAGCCTGCAGGAAGGGTACCACATGAGGGAGGAGGATGTCTTCCCTGTAACACACAGCGTTGAGATTGCCTGCAATGACAACAAGCTCAATCCGATGATGCTGTGACACACCGCCCCAGACCATGACTGACCCTCCACCTCCAAATCGATCCCGCTCCAGAATACAGGCCTCGGTGTAACGCTCATTCCTTCGACGATAAACGCAAATCTGACCATCACCCCTGGTGAGACAAAACCGCGACTCGTCAGTGAAGAGCCCTTTTGCCAGTCCTGTCTGGCCCAGCGACGGTGGGTTTGTGCCCATAGGCGATATTGTTGCCGGTGATGTCTGGTGAGGACCTGCCTTATACAACAGGCCTACAAGCCTCTCTTAGCCTATTGCGGACAGTCTGAGCACTGATGGAGGGATTGTGTGTTCCTGGTGTAACTCGGGCAGTTATTTTTGCAATCCTGTACCTGTCCCGCAGGTGTGATGTTCGGATGTACCAATCCTGTGCAGGTGTTGTTACACGTGGTCTGCCACTACGAGGACGATCAGCTGTCCGTCCTGTCTCTCTGTAGTGCTGTCTTAGGTGTCTCACAGTACAGACATTGCAATTCATTGCCCTGGCCACATCTGCAGTCCTCATGCCTCCTTGCAGCATGCTTAAGGCACATTCACACAGATGAGCAGAGACCCTGAGCATCTTTCTTTTGGTGTTTTTCAGAGTCAGTAGAAAGGCCTCTTTAGTGTCCTAAGTTTTTATAACTGTGACCTTAATTACCTACCGTCTGTAAGCTGTTAGTGTCTGTTCCACAGGTGCATGTTCATTAATTGTTAATGTTTAATTGAACAAGCATGGGAAACTGTGTTTAAACCCTTTACAATGAAGATCTGTGAAGTTGTTTGGATTTTTACGAATTATCTTTGAAAGACAGGGTCCTGAAAAAGGGACGTTTCTTTTTTTTTGCTGAGTTTATATACCCTAATTTGGGTGGAATCTCCTCCTCTCTAAACATATTTATTGCTAGGCAGGAAGTTAAGTGATACGGGCAATAAACTGTTCCTTCTCCCTTAATGTGGCCTGACCTGACCTCGGCCCCCCTTCCTCACTAAACCACTTTTCTCCACCCTTATCAGTGCCTGCCACATGTGATTGCCCTTCCTTTACTCAATACATTCCAAGCTTAATTGCCTCCACCATATACATTCCTCCTACAGATAACAATTTACTTCTGGTGTAGACCCTAGACTATAGCACTCAATATTTCAATAGGATGCCTGATAATTAACAATATTCCAAGTTTAGTCAGAACTCATCAGCAGTCATGATGTTTTCATATGATTGTAAGACAAATCACTTCAAAAAGTAGGTTACCTTCGCAAGTTAGTGCAAAATAGCATTCGGTCGACTGATATAGCGCCCTTCTGAGAATGCCAAGAGTGTGCATGTCACACCCTGATCTGTTCCACCTGTCTTTGTGCTTGTCTCTACCCCCTCTCCAGGTGTCGCCCATATTCCCCATTATCCCCTGTGTATTTATACTTGTGTTCTCTGTTTGTCTGTTGCCAGTTCGTTTCGTTTGTGAAACCTACCAGCGTTTGTTCCCCTGCCTGTTTCTTGCTCCTGTTTTCTAATCCATCCCGGTTTTGACCGTTCTGCCTGCCCTGACCCTGCCTGCCATTCTATACCTTGCCCCACATCACTGGATTATAGACCCCTGCCTGCCCTGACCCTGAGACTGCCTGCTGTTCTGGACCCTTTGCACCCTCTCTGGATTATTGACCCATGCCTGCCTTTGACCTGTTGTTTGCCTGCCCCTGTATTAGAAATAAACTTTTGTTTCTTCGACACTGTCTGCATCTGGGTCATCCATGAAACGTGATAGTGCAAAGCTGTCATCAAGGCAAAGGGTGGCTTACTTTGAAGAATCTCACATATATTTTGATTTGTTTAACACCTTTTTTGTGGTTACTACATGATTCCATATGTGTTATTTTATAGTTTTGATGTCTTCACTATTATTCTGTAGAAAATAGTAAAATAAAGAAGAACCCTTGAATGAGTAGATGTGTCCAAACTTTTGGTGTGTGTGTGTGTGTGTGTGTGTGTGTGTGTGTGTGTGTGTGTGTGTGTGTGTGTGTGTGTGTGTGTGTGTGTGTGTGTGTGTGTTGGAGAGTCAGTGTAGTATGTGTGAGTGTGTGGGTAGAGTCCAGTGAGTGTGCAGAGCCTATGCAACAACAAAAAAATTGGTCAATGAAAATAGTCCAGCTAGCCGTTTGACAGTCTTCGAAAGGGTTATTCAGGAGCATTTGGGGAAAATAGAGCATTGTTGTTTCTAGTTGAGGTTAGTTACAAGTCAAGTGTCCTTTTGCCAAGAACAGTCTATGACTTGGGTGGCTGAAGTCTTTGACAATTCTTTGTACCTTTCCCTGGCACCGCCAACTACAGGAAGCATTTGGTTGTAGTCATTACAGCTAAAGATGGCACAACCAGTTATCGAGTGTAACGGGGGCACCTTTTTACACAGGGGCATTGTATAACTTTGTTAATTAAATAAATGAAATAAGTACCACATTTGTGTTATTTGTTCATTCAGGTTCCCTTTATCTAATATAAGGGTTTTGGTTGAAGATCTAATGTTTAGTGTATAAAAATATGCAAAAATAATTGGAGGGCTTGCACACGTACACACACACACACACACACACACACACACACACACACACACACACACACACACACACACACACACACACACACACACACACACACACACACACACACACACACACACACACTCCTACTGTAGAACAGCATGATCCAAAGGCAATCAGCAGCGTGATTCATGGTTATTTATTGAATGTGATTATTGTTCAGGAAACAGTCGGCTCAGCACCTGCACATCGAATAGGAAACAACAGAGGAATGGCATTTAGCCAATAATGTGATGGAGGCTGCTCGATAGGTGGCAGGTAGCCTAGTGGTTAGAGCATTGGGCCAGTAACCAAAAGATTTCTAGTTCAAATCCCCGAGCTGACAAGGTAAAGATCTGTTGTTCTGCCCCTGAACAAGGCAGTTAACCCACTGTTCCTAGGCCATCATTGTAAATAAGAATTTATACTTACCTAGTTAAATAAAGGTTAAAAAAAAATCCACTGCATTTTACTATTAGAAGCTCGGCCTTCTTCTCCTAAGTACTTACTTCACATATGAACTATGCTGTACAGAAATTACACAATATTTCACAGACCTATTTCATCTGGAATTACCGGTACTTATATTTGGAAGCTATGGATTCAGTCTCTGTTCACCACTGACAGAGCAAACAGAATCTAATGGTGCCCCAACTCAAAGTGTGTGTCCCAAATGACACCCTATTCCCTATGTAGTGCACTTATTTTGACCAAGGCCAATGGGTGCACTCTAGGGAATAGGTTGCCATTTGGGAGACTGCTAAAGTAGACGTTAATCCATCGGCTTACAAATGACAGACGTCCCCCTCCCTCTGATTCTAAGTGTGGGTAAGTCTGGTGGATGTGGAAAGGCTAGTAGCTCTGACTGAGGCATTTACACTGAGTGTACAAAACATTATGAACACTCCATTACATAGACTGACCAGGTGAATCCAGGTGAAAGCTATGATCCCTTATTGATGTCTGTTGTTAAATACACTTCAATCAGTGTAGATGAAGGGGAGGAGAGGAGACAATTTAACCTTGAGACAACTGAGACATGGATTGTGTATGTGTGCCATTCAGAGGGTGAATGGGCAAGACAAAATATTTAAGTGCCTTTGAATAGGGTATGGTGCCAGGCACACCGGTTTGTGTCAAGAACTGCAACACTGCTGGGTTTCTCATGCACAATAGTTTCCCGTGTGTATCAAGAATGGTCCACCACCCATAGGACATCCAGCCAACTGTGGGAAGCATTGGAGTAAACATGGGCCAGCATCTCTGTGGAATGCTTTCAACACCTTGTAGAGTCCATGCCCCGACAAACTCAATATTAGGAAGGTGTTATCTTTCTCTGGTAGAACCAGGATTCAAATTATATTTGAAATAATTTCAAATACTTTTATACAGTGCATTCGGAAAGTATTCAGACCCCTTGACTTTTTTCCACATTTTGATACGTTACAGCCTTACTCCACAATTGATTAAATAATCCCCCCCCCCATCAATCTACACAAAATACTCCATAATGACAAGCAAAAACAAGTTCAGAAAAGCTAGCTAATTTATTAAAAATAAAAACAGAAATACCTTGTTTACATAAATATTCAGACCCTTGGCTATGAGACTCAAAATACAGCTCAGGTGAATCCTGTTTCCATTGATCATCCTTGAAATGTTTCTACAAGTTGATTGGTCCACCTGTGGTAAATTCAATTGATTGGACAATCTTTTGGAAAGGCACACACCTGTCTACAGTCGTGGCCAAAAGTTTTGAGAATGACACAAATATTAATTTTCACAAAGTCTGCTGCCTCAGTTTGTATGATGGCAATTTGCATATACTCCAGAATGTCATGAAGAGTGATCAGATGAATTCCAATTAACTGCAAAGTCCCTCTTTGCCATGCAAATTAACTAAATCCCCCAAAATCATTTCCACTGCATTTCAGCCCTGTCACAAAAGGACCAGCTGACATCATGTCAGTGATTTTCTTGTTAACACAGGTGTGAGTGGTGACGAGGACAAGGCTGGAGATCACTCTGTCATGCTGATTGAGTTCGAATAACAGACTGGAAGCTTCAAAAGGAGGGTGGTGCTTGGAATCATTGTTCTTCCTCTGTCAAACATGGTTACCTGCAAGGAAACACGTGCCGTCATCATTGCTTTGCACAAAAAGGGCTTCACAGGCAAGGATATTGCTGCCAGTAAGATTGCAACTAAATCAACCATTAATCGATTCATCAAAAACTTCAAGGAGTTTTTGTGAAGAAGGCTTCAGGGCGCCCAAGAAAGTCCAGCAAGCGCCAGGACCGTCTCCTAAAGTTGATTCAGCTGCGGGATCGGGGCACCACCAGTACAGAGCTTGCTCAGGAATGGCAACAGGCAGGTGTGAGTGCATCTGCACGCACAGTGAGGCGAAGACTTTTGGAGGATGGCCTGGTGTCAAGAAGGGCAGCAAAGAAGCCACTTCTCTCCAGGAAAAACATCAGGGACAGACTGATATTCTGCAAAAGGTACAGGGATTGGACTGCTGAGGACTGAGGTAAAGTCATTTTCTCTGATGAATCCCCTTTCAGATTGTTTGGGGCATCCGGGAAAAAATCTTGTCCGGAGAAGACAAGGTGAGCGCTACCATCAGTCCTGTGTCATGCCAACAGTTAAGCATCCTGAGACCATTCATGTGTGGGTTTGCTTCTCAGCCAAGTTGCCTAAGAAGACAGCCATGAATAATGAATGGTACCAACACATCCTCCGAGAGCAACTTCTCCCAACCATCCAGGAACAGTTTGGTGACGAACAATGCCTTTTCCAGCATGATGGAGCACCTTGCCATAAGGCAAAAGTGATAACTAAGTGGCTCAAGGAACAAAACATCGACATTTTGGGTCCATGGCCAGGAAACTCCCCATACCTAAATCCCATTGAGAACTTGTGGGCAATCCTCAAGAGGAGGGTGGACAAACAAAAACCCACAAATTCTGACAAACTCCAAGCATTGATTATGCAAGAATGGGCTGCCATCAGTCAGCATGTGGCCCAGAAGTTAATTGACAGCATGCCAGGGCGGATTGCAGAGGTCTTGAAAAATAACGGTCAACACTGCAAATATTGACTCTTTGCATCAACTTCATGTAATTGTCAATAAAATCCCTTGACACTTAAGAAATGCTTGTAATTATACTTCAGTATTCCATAGTAACATCTGACAAAAATATCTAAAGACACTGAAGCAGCAAACTTTGTTGAAATTAATATTTGTGTCATTCTCAAAACTTTTGGCCACGACTGTATATAAGGTCCCACTGTTGTCAGTGCATGTCAGCGCAAAACCTATGAGGTGGAAGGAATTGTCCGTACAGCTCCGAGAGAGGATTGTGTTGAGGCAGGGTACCAAAAAATGTCTGAAGCATTGAAGGTCCCCAAGAACTGTGGCGTATATTATTCTTAAATGGAAGAAGTTTGGAACCACCAAGACAGGGCTCCAGAGTTCCTCTGTGGAGATGGGAGAACCTTCCAGAAGGAAAACCATCTCTGCAGCACTCCACCAATCAGGCCTTTATGGTAGAGTGGCCAGACGGAAGCCACTCCTCAGTAAAAAGCACATGATAGTCTGCTTGGAGTTTGCCAAAAGGCACCTAAAGGACTCTCAGACCATGAGAAACAAGATTCTCTGGTCTGATGAAAACAAGATTGAACACCTTGGCCTGAATGCCAAGCGTCATGTCTGGAGTAAACCTGGCACCATTCATACAGTGAAGCATGGTGGTGGCAGCATCATGCTGTGGGGATGTTTTTCAGCGGCAGGGACTGGGAGACTAGTCAGGATCGAGGAAAAGATGAATGGAGACAAGGACAGAGAGATCCTTGAGCGTTCAGGAGAGGATCTGCAGGGAAGAATGGGAGAAACTCCCCAAATACAGGTGTGCCAAGCTTGTAGCGTCATACCCAAGAAGACTCAAGGCTGTAAAGGGTCCACATTATTTTTATAAATTTAGCAAAAATAAAAAATAAACTGTTTTTGCTTTGTGTGTAGATTGATGAGGGGAAAAAACTGTTTCATTTTTGAATAAGGCTGTAACAAAATGTGGAAAAAGTGAAGGAGTCTGAATACTTTCCGAATGCACTGTATGTGCTAGATTTAGCTTGCCTGGTTTAATGGACCAATAGAATAGCCTCAAAACTGTAAACCCCACCTGTGTGGCAATCCCAGGGCAGGCTAGAGATAATCTCCGTTAAATTCTGGATCCATACATGTTAAGAGAAGAGAGAGAGAACAAGGATCTGAACCGGGACGAAGAGCTCCACCCTCTCTATTTTAAATGTCCCTTCCCCTCCTGGAATTCAAAGATACTAACATCTATGAAATCGTGATTTGTCCAAAGCACTGGAACTAACGCTGCTCGTTATCTCACGCATTCCATCGTATCATGACAGATCTACAGTACCATTTATGTTTACGTAGTCTGTCCACGAGAGATTAGGCAAGAGCAAACACTCAAAGTATTTGAACATTTTTGAATAGCATTTGAACCCAGGTCTGATGTTTTTCCATTCCTCTAATGAGGGAGAAGTAGCAGTCTGAAGCAGCTGGGTTTTCCTACCTACAAATAATTGGCTGTTGAGTTGCAGATGGATGTGACCGTCGGCGGGGGCCTTCTGTGTGGCGCCCGGGAAAGCATCCACACACAGCGAAGCCTCTTTCACGTTCCGCTCCGCTCGAACGCGGTGCCACCTGTCGTCGTTTAGCGCCATGCCGCCCGTCTCCACACGCACCTCAAAGGGGCCATTGCCCACGTCAAACGAGAAGACGACGTCCATCGGAGCTGTGGGAGGGAGGGAGAGAGGAGGAAGGGGGAGAGAAGGAGAGATGGTCAGACACACCAGATGAGTAGCATTTGGATGGGTGGTTAAATATCCCACTAGCAGAGAGTAGCAGCAGAGCTTTTTACTGCCAATCAAATGACACAAAAAATTAAACCCCCTAGACATCTAGGTATTTTGCCTGACATTTTATTTTCGATGTCTATAAAAATCAGAACACCCTCAATTCATCGGGGCACGAACTACAAGGTGTCAAAAGCATTCCACAGGGATGATGACCCATGTTGACTCCAATAATTCCCACAGTTGTCTCAAGTTGGTTGGATGTCCTTTGGGTAGTGGACCATTCTTGATACATACCGAAAACTATTGAGCGTAAAATACCCAGCAGCGTTGCAGTTCTTGACACACTTAAACCGATGCGTCTGGCACCTACTACCATACCCCGTTCAAAAGCACTTAAATATTTTATTTTGTCCATTAAACCTCAATGGCAAATGATAATGCACAATCCATGTGTCAATTGTCTCAAAGGTTAAAAATAATTATTTAACCTGTCTCCTCCCCTTCATCTACACTGATTGAAGTGGATTTCACGTGACATCAATAAGGGATCATAGCTTTCACCTGGATTCACCTGGTCAGTCATGGAAAGAGCAGGTGTTGCTAATGTTGTGTACAACACGCACATCCAAATCATCATTTACAACAAAAACATCCATTGCTGACCTGGCAGTTGGCTCCACTATACAGTAGCTATCTTTCTTTTTCCCCCTTGAAAACATTTGTCAGGCATTTTTCTCATTCATTCAGCGCATATGTTCATACAGGGCTGTGTAATTGATGCTCCTCCTGCCTGCCCATCTGTAGGATGATGGGATGTTATCCGAATGGATCATGTTAATGAATAGGATTTTGGAAGAGCTCAGGGCAGCACACAAACGCGCATGCACACACACACACACACACACACACACACACACACACACACACACACACACACACACACACACGCGCGCGCACGCACACACCGCTGTGCATAGGAAGCTGAGGGCAGGGCCAGAGTTTGTCATCAAACACTTCTCTGGTCTGCATGGCGGCGACAAAAACTCTGAAAAAGCGAATCATCTATTCTGATCTCTTTAGCATTCACCGCACAGCTAGCTTCCCCTTCTGCCTCTTAAGAACACACACACACATACACACCGACGCCAACGCACCCACAAGCACACACCTTGTCTGAGGGAATGTGACGGCAACGGTGAGGTTAAAAATAGCATCCATATTCACAGTTCAATAAATTAGGGGGTGAATGTGTGTGTATATATATATATATACACACACATTCATATATATATATATATATAGTTCTATTTCCATAGGACATACTTTGATTAAGCCTGAATAGTCAGCTGTGCAACCTTTACTAGTCTACATGGATGCTCAATCGATAAAATGGTATGGCTGTGACCTCACAACAATAGACACGTCTCTCTGTACAATAGGTACATGTTATGCCGTGTCCCCAGTAATTCAGTATAGTGGGGTTTTAATCAAGCTCTGTGAAGTCAGTGATGTGTACAAATGTAGGATCGGAATTTGATCACCCTGTCGCAGGAAAACAATCATGCAATGCAGGAAATGTAAAACTTGTAGTGTATTTGAGGTTTAAAAATGCTTCTGAAGTTTAATTCCCATATTGAAATTTCAGGCTTGATTTTCACTTATGAAAATGTATCAACCCCTACAAAAAAGGCCAGTCATTATAATCCACATAATAATTCACATTGTCTGTTGCTGAAGGATAATTATTCTGCTGTAGAAAACTGGCTCAAATTAAGATCCTACATCTGTAGAATGGGTCATTACAGCAGGAACATACTCCTATACCCTGGAAGGTCTCTCTATGCAGGCCTCCCATCCATCACCCCTGGCTATTGTCTCTATAGAC
The DNA here is from genome assembly GCA_030435695.1 of Brachymystax lenok tsinlingensis. Taxonomy (NCBI): domain Eukaryota; kingdom Metazoa; phylum Chordata; class Actinopteri; order Salmoniformes; family Salmonidae; genus Brachymystax; species Brachymystax lenok. The sequence goes on along the minus strand of CM059815.1, from coordinate 5,865,262 downwards.
AATAACATCTAGCACCTCGACAACAATGTTAACACTCCGCTACAGATGTCCTAAAAAATGAGCCCTGACAATACAGAATAGAAAAGGCTTCTTCCCTCTTAAGTCGGCATCCTCCAATCGCACAGGCTCATGGGGATTCTACCAGAGTGTGGATTAGTTGCCATGGGACCAGGAGAAGGCATATGAAACAATAACAGTCACAGCGCCAGACCATAATTTAGAGACAAAACTTCTAACTCCGGGCCCATAATAATGCATTTCTATCTAAACAAGAGTCAACATAAAATAAGTATATCAGCGCCAAAGTCTGTGCTTCGCTTTAACAATGGCAGTCCCACAATTTCCCCAAGGAGAGTATGCTCGTGATGTCTGTGTAGCGCCGCAGACTCCCTCTATCATATGTCGTCTCAGAAAAGGAGTTTCACGCTTTACCGCTGCTTTACAAATAGACCAATATTTTATCTTTAGAAATCACCGTTCAGAGTATTAGAGCTTTACAATCTCTGCAACTGCAATATCTCTGACAATGAGCTGACCTAATAAGCCAAATCATGTTCAATGCCATGGAGAAAGATGATGTGGTGCATTCAAGCCAAATAATATTGTAAGAATATTCGGAGATGTGTATTGCATTCAAGCTTAATCATTTTCTAACATCGTGGTCGAAGAGGATGTGCATTGCATTCAAGCTAAATCAAGCTAACACCATTCAAAGATCTTAAGGCCTATTGCATTCAAGCTAAATTGTGCCAAACACCTTTGGAAGATGTGTATTGCATTCAAGCAATTGCAAGCCAAATTCAGGACCTATTACATTCAAGATGAACGCCATGGTCAGGTCTCTCCACAGAAGTTCAGTGAATTTTTTGTGAGTGCAGCTTTTCCTTTCCCAGTCTATATGCCTTTTGAAACCTGCACCGACATACTTTTGATCATGAACCATAGAGTCAAGCATTCTCTCCGCAGTGGTATCATCCACTTTACTTACAGCTGAGTTCAACCCGTATGAAGTCTTTAATGCCCAGGTTTTCCAGGAAGACCCCTGAAGAGGCTGTGGTTTTGAACAGGAAGGAGATGTCTGCACTGAGCTCTCCGTGGAACGTGGGGAAGTGCAGGTACGACGTCTCTTTGTTGAAGAACGCTGCGTTCCAGAAGTTCTCTAAAATAAAATGAGGAAAATAATACATAATTACAATTTATACTGTTTATACATTTATACAGTTCGTTTTTTTTGTCTTCTATGCTGTTGTACATCTTGTATGTACCAATCCTTGAGCATTAGGCTGCTAATTGTAAACAAGGGTCTAAATAGAATGAGAATGAAATAAGAGTATACTGTCCCCAACTCAGTCCATTATAATGATCCATTGAGACTGTCAGGCACATAAACAAGCCAACCGTTTCTGCTAATTAGTCTTAATAATATTCCACCATCGTTTTCCACATTTATGTCTAATTTACTAAGAGTAATATTTGTAGGTAACCAAGGCTGCAATTAGGAATAATAAAGAGATGGGGGTTATTTCATTATTGTGTGATTAACAACAACGACTACCTACTGCCATCAGCATAACAACATAAAAGAGAGAACATTATTGTTTTTGTTACAATTCTGCTAATGTGGTATTTCCCTACACATAATTAGGTTACGTGCATAATGAGAGTGCGAGAGGAAGAGAGTGTTGCATTACCATCAAACAGGTGTGGAACGAATGACTGAGCTGAGAAGTCAGAGTAGAGCAGCTGGTAGTCTATTGCTGTGTGCAGGTCGTTTATCTGCATTTGTTTGAGTCACAGCCTGTGTGTTCTGCACATACCCATTTCCATATAGGACACAATGGACAGATAGTTGAACTGATAAACTGACATATCAAAAGCAAGCATACAGTATTCAGTATGAACCAGTCAATGTATCTGGGGAGGGTCAGTAATGGAGTAAGTAATAGACTGATACAGTTAAATGACTGATTGACATTATACTTACTATTGAACCCAGAGGAAGGCACTGTGTGCCAAAATGTTGGTGCTACCCAATAAATCATTGGGAGTATAGATAGTCACACACTCTTTCTTTATTATTTCATCACTTGATACTTACTGTCGCCATGACACCTAAGTGGGCTGACTCTATAGGCTGCCTCTGATTCAGGTCTCTGTATATCCCCCACCACCACCCATCTGACTGGTAGATTCTCCTTATGGATGAGCAGGCCAGAGTCAGCAGCCCTGTTGGAAATCAGAGCAGGTTAGCGTTTTTTGTCATGAATGTCGTTCTGCAGGAAGAGTGGTCACTAGCTGGCACAACCACAAAGTCATAAAATCTGATTTTAAACCTAACCGTAACCTTAACCAGACTGCTAACCCTAATGCCTAATATAGGCAATTTTGACTTTGCAGCTGGTGTATCTAAGGGAAAAATCGCTTAGTTCACCCTCCAGCACAATAAACGTAAACTTACGAAATAAGAGAGGAGGGATGCGTTACAACAACAGAGTAACAACGTACAACAGTTTAGTCCATCAGACCTGTGTTCAAATAGTACTTTTAAATACATTGAACAAAAATATAAACACAACATGCAACAATTTCAAAGATTTTACAGTTCATATAAAAAAATCTGTCAATTGAAATAAATAAATTAGGCCCTAATCTATGGATTTCACATGACTGGGAATACAGATGTGCATCTGTTGGTCACAGATACCTTAAAAAAAGTATGGGCGTGGATCAGAATACCAGTCAAAATCTGGTGTGACCACGATTTGCCTCATGCAGTGCGACACATCTTCTTTGCATAGAGTTGATCAAGCTGTTGATTGTTCCTTTTGGAATGTTGTCCCACTCTTCTTCAATGGCTGTGCGAAGTTGCTGGATATTGGCTGGAACTGGAACACGCTATCGTATATGTCGATTCAGAGCATCCCAAACATGCTCAATGGGTGATGTCTGGTGATCATGCAGGCCATGGAAGAACTGGGAAATTTTCCTTGCGACATAGGGCTGTGCATTATCATTCTGAAACATGAGGTGATGGCGGCGGATGAATGGCACAACAATGGTCCTCAGGATCTTGTCACGGTATCTCTGACAAATTGCCATCGATAAAATGCAGTTGTGTTCATTGTCCGTAGCTTATGCCTGCCCATACCATAACCCCGCCGCCACCATGGGGCACTCTGTTCACAATGTTGACATCAGCAAACGGCTCGCCCAGACAATGCCATACTTGTTGTCTGCCATCTGCCCGGTACAGTTGAAACCAGGATTCAGCCATGAACAGCACACTTCTCCAGTCTGCCAGTGGCCAACGAAGTTGAGCATTTGTCTACTGAAATCGGTTACGACGCCGAACTGCAGTCAGGTCAAGACCCTGGTGAGGATGACAAGATGAGCTTCCCTGACAGTTTGTGCAGAAATTCTTTGGATGTGCAAACCCACAGTTTAATCAGCTGTCCGGGGGGCTTGTCTCAGACCATCCTGCCGGTGAAGAAGCCGGATATGGAGGTCCCGGGCTGGCTTGGTTACACTGACAAATTCTCTAAAACGACGTTAGAGGCGGCTTATGGTAGAGAGATGAACATTCAATTATTGGGCAACAGCTCTGGTGAATATTCCTGTAGTCAGCATGCCAATTGCATGCTCCCTCAAAACTTCAGACACATGTGGCATTGTGTTGTGTGACAAAACTTCACATTTTAGAGTGGCCTTTTATTGTCCCCAGCACAAGGTGCACCTGTGTAATGATCATGCTATTTAATCAGCTTCTTGATAAGCCACACCTAGCAAATATGCACAATATCTGAGAGAAAGAAGCTTTTTGTGTGTATGGAACATTTCTGGAATATTTTATTTGAATACTTTAATACTGTTGCATTTATATTTTTGGTTAGTATACTTTAGCTGCAACTGATTGACCTGGTTTATTGGAACCAATGAAATAGTCCCAAAAGTGCAAACCTTGCACATCTGGTACCACCAGGCAGGCTCAATCAAGCACTCAAAGTATTTGAAAGAAAAGGAGGACGGGCTCGTGGTAATGGCTGGAGCGGAAAGAGTGAAATGGTATCAAATACATCAAACACATGGTTTCCATGTGTTTGATGCCATTCCATTTGCTTCATTCCTGCCATTATTATGAGCCGTCCTCCCCTCATCAGCCTCCACTGATTTGAACCCATGTCTGCAGTTCATAACAACTTTAGAAAATGAAATAGAAAAGGAAATTGTGCAAATACTAACAACCATCATCCAGATTATGTTAATTTTTACTTTCAGATGCTGTTTAAGGGCTATAAAAATGATATCTAAAAATATAAATGCCGGTGAGAGAACAAGGCCCTTTCTGAATAAGATTAAATATTGAAAGGCGAATCTCAGTCAGTAGAGTTCATATAGAGTATAACTGCATGTTATACTACAGCCTGTTTGGGCAGGGAACCAAACAGTATATAGGAAAGAGGGTAAGGGAGGAAAAGACATAGGAAAGGATGGGGTAAAGGAGCTGAAGAATAGTGGTGATTGCCATTTAGAAGAGGAGGAAGAAATAAGCAAAGTGAGCGAGAGAGAAGAAGAGAGAGAAAGAATGAGGAAAAAAGAGAGAGCGAAGGAACAAGGGAAAAATATAGAGAATGAGAGTTGTATTGGTGATGGTATTGTACCATTCTTTGCGGTCAGCGTCACAATTGCAGTAGTGGTCTGAGTCGATGCAGTTCCCCTGAAGACCGCAGCCACACTGCTGGCTCCCTGGTACTGCCCCGCCCCAGTACGTCTGGGGCTCGTCTGTACGTCCCACCCACCAAGTGAACGGAGATCCATCTGAGACACACACACACACGTATTCAAATACCCTACAGACTCCAAAACTCTATGGGCTCTAACGTAAATACATTAAGCTCAAGGTATTGCAAATGTGTCCTAAACAGATCGGAGCCCAATTAGTGCTATTTGCAATGAACACTGATGATATACAGTGAGGGAAAAAAGTATTTGATCGACTGCTGATTTTGTACGTTTGCCCACTGACAAAGAAATGATCAGTGTATAATTTTAATGGCAGGTTTATTTGAACAGTGAGAGACAGAATAACAACAAAAAAATCCAGAAAAACACATGTGAAAAATTGTATAGATTGATTTGCATTTTAATGTGGGAAATAAGTATTTGACCCCCTCTCAATCAGAAAGATTTCTGGCTCCCAGGTGTCTTTTATACAGGTAACGAGCTGAGATTAGGAGCACACTCTTAAAGGCAGTGCTCCTAATCTCAGTTTGTTATCTGTATAAAAGACACCTGTCCACAGAAGCAATCAATCAATCAGATTCCAAACTCTCCACCATGGCCAAGACCAAAGAGCTCTCCAAGATTGTAGACCTACACAAGGCTGGAATGCGCTACAAGACCATCGCCAAGCAGCTTGGTGAGAAGGTGACAACAGTTGGTGAGATTATTCGCAAATGGAAGAAACACAAAAGAACTGTCCCTCGGCCTGGGGCTCCATGCAAGATCTCACCTCGTGGAGTTGCAATGATCATGAGAACGGTGAGGAATCAGCCCAGAACTACACGGGAGGATCTTGTCAATGATCTCAAGGCAGCTGGGACCATAGTCACCAAGAATACAATTGGTAACACACTACGCCGTGAAGGACTGAAATCCTGCAGCGCCTGCAAGGTCCCCCTGCTCAAGAAAGCACATATACATGCCCGTCTGAAGTTTGCCAATGAACATCTGAATGATTCAGAGGACAACTGGGTGAAAGTGTTGTGGTCAGATGAGACCAAAATGTAGCTCTTTGGCATCAACTGAACTCGCCGTGTTTGGAGGAGGAGGAATGCTGCCTATGACCCCAAGAACACCATCCCCACCGTCAAACATGGAGGTGAAAACATTATGCTTTGGGGGTGTTAAGGGGACAGGACAACTTCACCGCATCAAAGGGACGATGGACGGGGCCATGTACCGTCAAATCTTGGGTGAGAACCTCCTTCCCCAGCCAGGGCATTGAAGGCAACAAAGGAGTGGCTCAAGAAGAAGCACATTAAGGTCCTGGAGTGGCCTAGCCAGTCTCCAGAACTTAATCCCATAGAAAATCTGTGGAGGGAGCTGAAGGTTTGAGTTGCCAAACGTCAGCCTCGAAACCTTAATGACTTGGAGGTGATCTGCAAAGAGGAGTGGGATAAAATCCCTCCTGAGATGTGTGAAAACCTGGTGGCCAACTACAAGAAACGTCTGACCTCTGATTGCCAACAAGGGTTTTGCCACCAAGTACTAAGTCATGTTTTGCAGAGGGGTCAAATACCTATTTTCCTCATTAAAATGCAAATCAATTTATAACATTTTTCACGTGTTTTTCTGTATTTTTTTGTTGTTATTCTGTCTCTCACTGTTCAAATAAACCTACCATTAAAATTATACACTGATCATTTCTTAGTCAGTGGGCAAACGTACAAAATCAGCAGGGGATCAAATACTTTTTTCCCTCACTGTATAACAGATACACTTTCCACAAAAAGACTGGAACAAGAGAAGAGCGAGAGTGTTTTATAGAGAATGGTTAAGTCACCACTTTCGGACCTCCACAAAAAAAGCAGGATAGACTCCAAAGTGCTTCCAACACTTGTCTGATCACGCTCCCCTCATTACTCCTTATTTGACATTCTCCAGCATTATTTATTTAGCTTTGACATTGTTTTCCTCTTCTCTCAGTCAGCCTCTACAGTAACGAGACCGCTAATGGACAGCAATTACTCTGTGAAGCTGTGCGTTGCCTTCTTTCATGTTCATTTGCAGGTCTAAAATAGTAATTACAAGGTTGACAAAACTACAAATGAATACCACATGGCAAACACCAACGACACACCAAAAAAACTAAACAAATCACCTAAAAGCTAGCTCACTCAGTGCATGAACATGCAACACATCCAGAAATTATGAATATTCTATTACAACACAATGGCGTTAGGCCTACATACATCCCCTCCAAACCTAAATTAGTTTGCAACAAAGAGCATAATAATCTAATTGTGACGTCTGCTTAAGCTCTGCGTGTGGCGTGCAGCACTCCCTCTCACAGAGTGTCTCCCAAATGGCACCCTATTTCCTATATAGTGCAGTACTTTTGGCCAGAGCCCTATGGGCCCTGATAGGGAAATAAGGAATAGGGAGCCATTTGGCACGCATGCACTGACTCACAGCCGACCGAGTGAGCAGCTTTTTAATCATCCTGACCTTTATGGCTGGCTGGGATCAATACTGTTAATAAAAGGGCTTACCTGGTGTGTTTAAGAGGCGTGACTTTCTACAGTGGTAGAAGACTTCCTGCTCGCAGTGCTCTGCCTGGGTAATTATGGCCCCGAGCTGTTCCGCGTCGGCCGAATAGTTAAAATAGGCTAAATGCTGATTTATCCCAGAGGAGGCCTTTAATTTGGTTAGCTCCGTGTTATTGTGTTGGATCACCATCCATGTTTGATCTGGAGGAGAATAGAGAGAGAGAGAAAGAAAGAGAGAGAGAGAGAGAGAGAAATGGAGGGAACCCCTAAGATCGTTTTACATCATTATGTAAAGGTTAATGATAACAAAGACACTCTGAAAATGGGGATGGGGTGGGTGGGAAGATGAGATGATAGCTGCTGGTGCCAGCCCTGAAGGATTGGAACCCTGTCAGATGATCTGGGATCCAACCCAGAGATTCAGATTCAGTTTCAGAGTGTATAGTCACATGTAAGTGGTTGCAGGTGTGATTGCAGGGTACAACATGCAGGACTAAGTGAAATAAAATAATGAAAATGGTAATAAAAAAACAACAATATAAATCGAAATAGACCTATATACTTACATCATAACAACTGTAGCAGTGATTAATAAATAAATGTCCATTGGGGTGGAGGCAGATTAAAAGACTGTTGAGGGGGTGTGGGGGAATTACCATAGGGGGAGCAGCATGACCATTGATGGGGTGTGGGGACCAAGTGAAATAAAAACAATAACAAATAACAAAAACTATACATATTGACAACTGCATCAGTGATTAATGTTGTTGGGGTGGGGGCAGAGTAAAAGTCTGTTGGGGGGGTGGGTGAAGGATGTCCCTAGGAGGAGCAGAAGGTAATGTAAGTCAGGGGTTCCCAAACGTTTTCACTTGGGGGAGTAGCGTGGCTATTCAGCAGCCTGATGGTCTGAGGGTAGAAACTATTGGCCAGTCTTCAAGTTTTTGCCATGATGCTCCTGTACTACCCACGTCTCAGTGACTGAAACGGGGAGAACAGAGCATGGGTTGGGTGACTGGGGTCCCTGATGTTCTTTTTGGCTTTCCTGCAACACCTGGTGTAGGTGTCCTGTAGGGAAGGCAGGCACGCATCACCCTCTGAAGCGACTGATGTTGGCCGATTAGGCCTGTCTAGCAGTTGGCGTTCCAACCATCCCAAAGGTGTTCGATGGGGTTGAGGTCAGGGCTCTGTGCAGGCAAGTCAAGTTCTTCTCTTCAGTAAGGCTATTCTACTGCCAACGTTTGTCTATGGAGATTGTGTGGCTGTGTGCTCCAATTCATACACCTGTCAGCAATGGGTGTGGCTGAAATAGCCAAATGCACTAATTTGAAGGAGTGTCCACATACTTTTGTATATATAGTGTATTTAAGGTTTAAAAATGTTTCAGAATTTTGTAATTTCCACTTTGAAATTTCAGACTTGATTTCCCTTACAAAAAATGTATCAACCCCTACAATTTTTTTAAATTAACTATAATCCACAGAATAATTCAAATTTACTGTTGCTGCAGGATTATTTTCCTGCTAGCAAACTGGCTCAAATTAAGATCCAACATCTGTATACATTAGGCAATGGTAGAAACTAAAAGATCAGGCACAGTGCTGCCAGTGGTTAAGTATGCAATGTACTAATGTATGCAGGAAAACCCTAACTAGTCATTTAGTGGTCATAATGTATACATGGATACCCTACTGTAGCTCGTCATCCAGTGGTTTAATTAGCTCTGAGGTTTGTGTGTACAGTGACACTACCCGGTGAAATGCAAGGCGCCAAATTCAAAATACAAAAGTTGAATTATTAAACATTCATCAATATACAAGTGTTGCATAGTCATCAAAAGCTCTGCTTCTTGGCAATATCACAGCGTTGTCAGATTTCAAAAAGGCTTTACGGCGAAAGCATAACATTTGATTGTTTGAGGGTAGCACCTCCAATATTCTTACCATTGGCATAAATTCATAAACCATCGTGGTTCACACAAAACCCATTTCACAGCGAAAACAAATCCCTTACCTTTTGAAGAACTTCTGCTGAGGGCTTCTCAAGTGTCCAACGTAGACATCCAATGGTTCTTATGTTAGAAAAAGTAATTTATTATATCCATAAATCTCCGTTTGGTTGGCGCATTATGTTCATAAAATACAGCGTCCACTCGCCCATTGAACCGTGAAGAGAACACGTTCAACCTATACCTATACACCTGTCCAAGAACAATCAAACATCATTGATAATGTATCCTTAGGAACACTTTTATGTATATTTACTATAATATTTCAACCGGATTATAAACTGGACGATAGGAAAGGAAAAAACCCCAGCGCGCTCGAGCCCGTGAACGCGCTTCCTCTTCTGTTTACATCCGATGACCAGTTCAAAATGCTTCTTCTATTACCATCCAGAGCAACTATAACATCACCAACCACTGTCTAGAGACTGTTGACATCCAGTGGAAGCAATAGGTACTGCAATCTTACTCCCAGAAAAGGGGTCCCTGCTCATCTGCGTGAATGTGTCTTAGGCAGGCTGCAAGGATGCATGAGGACTGCAGATGTGGCCAGGGCAATAAATTGCAATGTCCGTACAGTGAGACGCCTAAGACAGCGCTACAGGGAGACAGGACGGACAGCTGATCATCCTCGCAGTGGCAGACCATGTGTAACAACACCTGCACAGGATCGGTACATCCGAACATCACACCTGCGGGACAGGTACAGGATGGCAACAACAACTGCCCGAGGTACACCAGAAACGCACAATCCCTCCATCAGTGCTCAGACTGTCCGCAATAGGCTGGACCAGCCAGGACTGGCAAAAAGTGCTCTTCAATGATGAGTCGCGGTTTGTCTCACCAGGTGTGATGGTCAGATTCGCATTTATTGTCGAAGGAATGAGCGTTACACCGAGGCCTGTATTCTGGAGCGGGATCGATTTGGAGGTGGAGGGTCCGTCATGGTCTGGGGCGGTGTGTCACAGCATCATCGGACTGAGCTTGTTGTCATTGCAAGCAATCTCAATGCTGTGCGTTACAGGGAAGACATCCTCCTCCCTCATGTGGTACCCCTCTTGCAAGGCTCATCCTGACATGACCCTCTAGCATGACAATGCCACAAGGCATACTGCTTGTTCTGTGCGTGATTTCCTGCAAGACAGGAAAGTCAGTGTTCTACCATGGCCAGCGAATCCCATTGAGCACGTTTTGGACCTGTTGGATCGGAGGGTGAGGGCTAGGGCCATTCCTCCCAGAAATGTCAGGGAACTTGCAGGTGCCTTGGTGGAAGAGTGGGGTAACATCTCACAGCAAGAACTGGCAAATCTGGTGCAGTCCATGAGGAGGAGATGCACTGCAGTACTTAATGCAGCTGGTGGCTACACCAAATACTGACTGTTACTTTTGATTTTGACCCCCCCTTTGTTCAGGGACACATTATTCCATTTCGGTTAGCCACATGTCTGTGGAACTTGTTCAGTTTGTCTCAGTTGTTGAATCTTGTTATGTTCATACAAATATTTACACATGTTAAGTTCGCTTTTTTTTTGTTGCTGAGTTTATATAGCCTGTGGGCCCCCACGCCTTGTGGGTGTGTGTGGTGTGTGTGTGTGTGTCTGTGAGTGTGCGTGTGGCTTACCTGTCATGTTGCAATAAATCAGCTGTGGCTTGATCGGGCCGCTTCCATCCACGTCTATGTAATACAGCCCTGTTGTGTTGCCCTTGTGTTTGTACACTTCACACGACTGCTCATAGACGGCTGAGGAGGAGAAATCAAATACTCCGGTTACTTACTGCTAAATCCTAACTGAACTGAGTACTGACTGAAATTATTGACAACAATGTGTACACACACACTCTACCCACAGCAAGCATACAAGGCTCTCCCTTGTCCACTATTCAGCAAATCAGATCATGACTTGGTACTCCTGCTTACTGTATACAAGCAGAAGCTCAAACAGAAAATACCTGTGACTCCGAGATTATGCTACAGGACTGCTTTGCTAGCGCTGATTGGAATATGTTCCGAGACCCCGCTGATAACGTCATCGGGCTAACCACATCTGTCACCGGCTTCATAAGGAAATGCATCAGCGACGTTGTCCCCACAGTGAAAGTTTGCTGCTTCCCCAATCAAAAGCCCTGGATTAACAGAGGTTGGCGCTAAACTGAAAGGACAGGGCTACCGCGCACAGGGTTATTGCAGACAACCCTGAGGCTACAACAATAAGTCCCACTATGACCTACACAGGCTCTGACACCCGCCACGTGTTGCAGAGGCTACAGTCAATTACGGTATACAAAGGAAGACCCAGCCACAATCAGCCCAGCGATGCCTCTCTTCCAGACAAACTCAATGCATTTTATGCACACTCCGACAATACAACACCGTTACCGACCCAGAGGACTGGTGATACCCCCAGGGCAGCAGGGCTGGATGGTATTCCAGGGCGCGTTCTCAGTGCATGTGCAAATCAGCTGGAAGGCATTTTCACTGTTATTTTCACCCTCTCCTTGTCCCAGTCTTTAATCCCCACGTTTTAAGATGAATACCATTATTCCTGTTTCCAAGACTACTGCCCTGTAGCACTCACATCTGTAATGATTAAGTGCTTTGAAAGGCTGGTTATGGCACACATCAACTCTATCATCCCAGACACTCTAGACCCACTCCATTTTGCATACCGCCCCAACAGATCCATAGACAACGCAATCTCAAATGCACTCCACACTGCCCTCACCCACCTAGATAAGAGGAATACCTACAGTTGAAGTCGGAAGTTTACATACACCTTAGCCAAATACATTTAAACCCACTTCATTTTAAGAATGTGAAATGTCAGAATAATAGTAGAGAGAATGATTTATTTCAGCTTTTCTTTCTTTCATCACATTCCCAGTGGGTCAGACGTTTACATACACTCAATTAGAATTTGGTAGCATTGCCTTTAAATTGTTTGACTTGGGTCAAACCTTTCGGGTAGCCTTCCACAAGCTTCCCACAATAAATTGGGGGAATTTGGGCCCATTCCTCCTGACAGAGCTTGTGTAACTGAGTCAGGTTTGTAGGCCTCCTTGCTCGCACACACTTTTTCAGTTCTGCCCACAAATTCTCTATGGGATTGAGGTCAGGGCTTTGTGATGGCCTCTCCAATACCTTGACTTTGTTGTCCTTAAGCCATTTTGCCACAACTTTGTAAGTATGCTTGGGGTCACGAGTTAGACCAAGCTTTAACTAGTCTTGAGATGTTGCTTCAATATATCCACTTAATTTTCCTCCTCATGATGCCATCTATTTTGTGAAGTGCACCAGTCCCTCCTGCAGCAAAGCACCCCCACAACATGATGCTGCCACCCAAGTGCTTCATGGTTCGGATGGTGTTCTTCGGCTTGCAAGCCTCCCCCTTTTTCCTCCAAACATAACGAGGGTCATTATGGCCAAACAGTTATATTTTTGTTTCATCAGACCAGAGGACATTTCTCCAAAAAGTATGATCTTTGTCCCCATGTGCAGTTGCAAACAGTAGTCTGGCTTTTTTATGGCAGTTTTGGAGCAGTGGCTTCTTCCTTGCTGAGCGGCCTTTCAGGTTATGTCGATATAGGACTCGTTTTACTGTGGATATAGATACTTTTGTACCTGTTTCCTCCAGCATCTTCACAAGGTCCTTTGCTGTTGTTCTGTGATTGATTTGCACTTTTCGCACCAAAGTACGTTAATCTCTAGGAGACAGAATGCGTCTCCTTCCTGAGCGGTATGACGGCTGCATGGTCCCATGGTGTTTATACGTGGTACCTTCAGGCATTTGGAAATTGCTCCCAAGGATGAACCAGACTTGTGGAGGTCAACAACAAAAAAATTCTTAGGTCTTGGCTGATTTCTTTTGATTTTCCCATGATGTCAAGCAAAGAGGTACTGAGTTTGAAGGTAGACCTTGAAATACATCCACAGGTACACGTGCAATTGACTCAAATTAAGTCAATTAGCCTATCAGAAGCTTCTAAAGCCATGGCATCATTTTCTGGAATTTTCCGAGCTGTTTAAAGGCACAGTCGACTTAGTGTATGTAAACTTCTGACCCACTGGAATTGTGATACAGTGAAGTGAAGTGAAATAATCTGTCTGTAAACAATTGTTGGAAAAATTACTTGTGTCACGCACAAAGTAGATGTCCTAACAGACTTGCCAAAACTATAGTTTGGAAATTTGTGGAGTGGTTGAAAAACGAGTTTTAATAACTCCAACCTAAGTGTATGTAAACTTCCGACTTCAGCTGTATATGAGAACGCTGTCCAAATCATTTTCAATTAACTTAATTGAGTTACACAGTCATTTTGTTCTACTTCAGGATGATTTGTACATGATATGGCATGAAAAGGAAAAGAGGGACCTTTCCTCAAAAATCTAAACCTCAACAAAGATTTCAGCTGAGGAACATACTTCAGGCTTTTGGGTGGCATGGACTGTCCGATGATAGTCCATAACGCATTCACATTTGTGAATGAATAACTAAATCACAGAATACATAACATGCACATATAGTACACAAATCCTTATTATAATTTATTTTCTTCATATTCTAATCTAAAGACACCTAGGCATGTTGGGCGGGCCAACAACACACTTATACACAAAGACAAACAAAACAAACTTTTATATTCCAAGACACTACTGTACTGAGGCATGTTGGTGTTTGCCAAACAGCAATGCTGCCAATGACACAGAACCGCAAAAGGCGCTCTTTATCTTGGGCCATCTTTCTTTCCACTCTGCTTTACCCTCTACAGTAGCTTTGTGTGCCAACTGTCTGTTCTGTTGTTGTGGATGTTGTTACATTATTGATGTGCTCACCGTCATTATTTGAAAGGAAACGCACAGAAAACCATTGTATGCCAGAATAAAGGGTGCTAGCTGGTGTCCCTAAAGAACGCAGGCCCCATCACTGCAGATGTTGCTGTTTCTCTGACTGCGTCCATAATGGCACCCTATTTCCTGTATAGTGCACTATTTTTGACCAGAGCCCTATGGGTACTGCTCAAAAGAAGTGCACTATATAGGGAATAGGATGCCATTTCAGACACACCCACTGTGTATCCCAGTCCATACTATTCTGAATAGCTCCTGGTTAATGGCTAGTGGGCCTGGCTGACTGATAAATAATGAATACAAGGCTATAATAATAACAATGTTAACAGGAGGATGCATCCAGGTGAGTGTTTTTCTTCACTAAAGAATGTTCTATTCCCCCCTCTTTTACTGTTCTACTAACCAGCTGGGTTCCTTAGTTGATCCTTTGTTCTTGCCCAGCACACACACTTACAGCTAATCACGTGCGTGATAATTCGTTGAATCAACAAATCCAGGGGATTTGTTGAACAAGATTTGTTAGTTCTGGACAGGAACAACATGTGCACCCTGCGGTGGGTCGCCATGAACAGCACTATGAAACCCTTCTGTACTGTAACTAAAACACATTGACCTGGCATAGTACAGACCCTCATGAAATAAAGCATAGATACCCGTACACCACAGGATGCTGCTGAGGGGAGGACGGCTCATAATAATGTCCGGAACGGAGTGAACGGAATGGTATCAAACACCATGTGCTTGATGTATTTGATACCATTCCACCTATTCCGCTCCAACCATAATCACGAGCACGTCCTCCCCAATGAGTGCCACCACCAAACTCCTGTGCCGCACACCGATGAATGCTCCCGTTGTTTTGTTGCGCAACCTTTTTGACTCCAAGGTCTCCGTCAGGCATTTCCTTGTACCCTGCAAGTCATTCGATGTTTGTGTACACGTTTGAAACAATACAAACCCTCCCCTCTAGACAGAACAGAATAAGTAACATCCTTTAGCAGTTTAGTCACACATGACATCTCCAATCTCGTAAAATGTCTTATTTCCTCCTCACCTGAAACACGTCCTGTGATTGATCTGGGTCTCGCCTCAAATCTAATTATGCATAGAGGCAATCGCTGCTATTCCTTTCTTTGGCTCCACCACCACTACCACCTCACTTCCTGCGCAACTCTAGTGTGAACGTGTTAAATGGTGAGGTGATTACGTTTGAGTGACAAATGGCTTCATTTCAAGTTTTATTCTTCTTCCACGCAATTTATGATGACCCGGGTTGCAGCGAGAGACAGAAGCATCATTAAAGGCTCCGTCCTATTCCTTATCTATGGTGTGGCTTTGTCAAGAGGTTCTGGCGTTGCTGCAGGCTATTGCTGCATCACAGATAAGGCATTTGACCTTGAATTCAACGGACTGTTTCTCTGTGCATGTATACGGAACAAACACAATATCCTCTTGACAGTATTTCTGCTTAGTCCCGTTTAGTCACACAGCCACATACAGGCATGCACTGTATATATTATTTAGATACAAAAACCAACACAGAAGATACAGAAAAGGCCTCTTACAGCTGTGACATGTTGCTCCACTGTAGCCTGTGTTAGAGCAGTTGCAATGGAAGGTACTCCAAGACTGAGTGCATCTCCCCCCATGCTCACAATGGCTTGGAGAGCATCTGAAAAGAGAAGAGAGTTATTTATTCACCACAGATTTCCAAAAGGTCAAAAATCTGCATGTATATTTTTCAAGGATTCAAGTACCCTTTCAAGAGTAAAAGCCAATTTATGCTTGCTATGGAGGGCGTGGATGCAATTGCGGAGCCTCTGGAGGCCCATGTGCCTCCCAAATGTTGTAACAATGAGGAGGGCTCCGTATAGCTCCGAAATGACATTGGTTGACGGTAGATGGGGGCGGGATGTCCTGTATAAACACAAACTCACTTCCTTGACAACTTCCTTGACAACTTCCTTCACAACAGCGCTGCACTGCTCTGCAAAGTGCAAGAAGTATGAGTGCCCTGACTTCTGCAGAGACCGTATCACCGTTAAGGCTGCACGGTCACTGCAAACAATTTCCTCAGAAAGACATATCTGACTAAATACAACCATTGTTTGAGATGCTGTGAATGTCCTGTGAATGTCTAGGAATAAATATGTCTTTATAACACTGTCCTTAAGATAAGTGCATCAGCTTTTGGTTCAAAGTTCTTGTACTTGGGCTATTCTACACCTGTCTAAAGTATCCTCAAGAACTGTTCAGCACAGGTGGACATTATTAGAATGTCCATTCATGACATGGAGAGAATGTTCTCCTTTGAAATGGTCAGTTCTGAAAATGAATAATGGGCATCATTACATTCTAATAATCTGAAAACATCTTATCAATAAAAAGCCACGTGTGAGGAGATGTACGTGTTTCATGATGCATACCTTTTCGTAGCCTATGTTACCATATACACTACCGTTCAAAAGTTTGGGGCCATTTCCTTGTTTTTGAAAGAAAAGCATTTTTTTTGTCCATTAAAATAACATCAAATTGATAGGAAATACAGTGTAGACATGTTGTAAATTACTATTGTAGCTAGAAACGGCTGATTTTTTTAATGGAAAACTGATGTGCTAATTAAAGAAGCAATAAAACTGGCTTTCTTTAGACCAGTTGAGTATCTGGAGCATCAGCATTTGTGGGTTCGATTACAGGCTCAAAATGGCCGGAAACAAAGTATTTTCTCCTGAAACTCGTCAGTCTATTCTTGTTATGAGAAATGAAGGCTATTCCATGCAATAAATTGCTAAGAAACTGAAGATCTCATACAACGATGTGTACTACTCCCTTCACAGAACAGTGCAAACTGGCTCTAACCAGTTTGCGCTAACCAGTTTTGCCCCGGTGCACAACTGAGCAAGAAGAGAAGAACTTTAGAGTGTCTAGTTTGAGAAACAGACGCCTCAACTGTCCTCAACTGGCAGCCTCATTAAATAGTACCCGCAGAACACCAGTCTCAACGTCAACAGTGAAGAGGTGAATCCGGGATGCTAGCCTTCTAAGCAGAGTTGCAAAGAAAAGCCATATCTCAGACTGGCCAATAAAAATAAAAGATTAAGATGGGCAAAAGAACACAGACACTGGACAGAGGAAGATTAGAAAAAAGTGTTATGGACAGACAAATCTAAGTTTGAGGTGTTCGGATCACAAAGAAGAACATTCGTGAGAAGCAGAAAAAATGAAAGGATGCTGGAGGAGTGCTTGGCGCCATCTGTCAAGCATGGTGGAGGCAATGTGACGGTCTGTGGGTGCCTTGGTGGTGGTAAAGTGGGAGATTTGTACAGGGTAAAAGGGATTTTGAAGAAGGAAGGCTATCACTCCATTTTGCAACGCCATGCCATACCCTGTGGATGGCACTTAATTGGAGCCAATTTCCTCCTACAACAGGACAATGACCCAAAGCACAGCTCCAAACTATGCAAAAACTATTTAGGGGAGAAGCAGTCAGCTGGTATTCTGTCTTTAAGGAGTGGCCATCACAGTCACCGGATCTCAACCCTTTTGAGCTGTTGTGGGAGCAGCTTGACCGTATGGTACGTAAGAAGTGCCCATCAAGCCAATCCAACTTGTGGGAGGTGCTTCAGGAAGCTTGGGGTGAAATCTCTTCAGATAACCTCAACAAATTGACAACTAGATTGCCATAGGTCTGCAAGGCTGTAATTACTGCAAATGGAGGATTCTTTGACGAAAGCAAAGTTTGAAGGACTCAATTATTATTTCAATAAAAAAATAATTATTTATAACCTTGTCAACATCTTGACTATATTTCCTATTCATTTTGCAACTCATTTTCATGGAAAACAAGGACATTTCTAAGCAACCCCAAACTTTCGAACGGTAGTGTACGTGTGTGCATTTTGTAGCTGTAGGCTCTAAACGCAGCATGGGTACGGATTTTGAGCCTTTCCTGACAAGAACGGAAGAAGAGAACATATTTCAGGCTGAGAATGAAACGCTTGCCTTCTAACACTGTTCTCTCTCAGATAAAGAATTAAAATGGCATGTGAAGGACGGAGGACATCCTGCCAGCCGTCCCCATCATCCTCAACACAGCAGCCCAGCCTGAGACACATTCGTCTGCCTGGCCTGACTGGAATTGATTCCAGGACAGCCACTGAGCTGAATCACAAGATTTCACAGGCTGCCTCACGCTCTCACTGCTGCCTGCTGCCTCATACACACATTATCTCGCTCTCTCTCGAACACACACACACACTATATCTCTCACCGCAGCCTGCTGTTCACATGGCACGCTTTCTTCTCAGGCACACAAGTAAATGCCTGCAGGCAGGTAACATTCTCTTGTTAATAACAGTCTCTTTATGACGTTGTGGGTTCAGGTGGTCAACTGCTCGGAGCGCTGAGGCTTGGGGACAGTCAGACACACTGACATGCGCACACCTGTCTGTCCTCCTGAGGGAGCAACCAACCATCACGGACTGAACGATAGCTGTGTCAAGTCAGAATCACATGAAGGAATGGTGTCACAACACAGGGCTGACAATGCCCAGTTCACAAACAAATCAAACTCAAATCAAAGTCTACACAGACTTACACATACACCAATTTGCAGATGCTTATTCTCCAGCAGTGCAGTAATATCTAAAAATAACAACCTTCTAGATGGTAGCGGGGTGAACAGGCCGTTGCTCAGGGGGCCAAGTCACATTTCTTCAGCCACCTGAGGTTGAAGAGGCGCTGTTGCGTTGTTAAATGTTGCAATTAAACGTGTATGGAATGTGAAGAGTGATGGGTGATGGGTACAGCAGATAAAACACCGTACGATAGAATGGTACCAGGGGTTGAGGAGATTGTTGAAATGTATTTGGAAAGTGGGAATGAGGTTAGGGATGTCTGTCTTCATCTGCAAGACAAGAGCAGGGTCTGATGCTGAAAGAATGGGGTCTGGCTGGCTTATCCAATACAAAAGAGACACTTGGCTGGCGTGTATCATTGCACTGTATATCATCACGCGGTGTGTCCATCCAACTGTACTCAACATGACTCCAAGTCATTACAGTTCACAGCCATGTCACTAAACCCCCCGGGTAAAGAACCTTAAAGAGAAAAGCTTGCTAGAATGTCCCACAAAGGACTTCAACGAGCTACAAAGTAAATAACCTCATTCCCCTGAACAGTGTGAATGGACCGAGAAAGTATATATTTGTATCCCCTTCTGGGGAGAGGGAGAAAGGGAGACAGGGAGAGAGAGAGAGAACCTGCTCCAGGACAGTATGCCACAGTAGCTCACAGACAGGGTGACAGGAGGTTGGCACAGCTAGGCACCCTCTGCTACTTATAACCCCCTCTCTCCCTGGCCCTGATGCCACCTCCAGCCCAGCCCAGCCCTCGGCAGGCTAAGCCTCTTGCATCGTGACCCCAATCACAGAGAGGTCACAAATATAGCCGTGTCACAGGGCGGAGACAGGCACAGCAGGCCGGGAGAAACAACAGTGTAGGCTACAGTGTTGTTTTCTTAGTCATCATTCACTGGTGTCTGAACTGTAGTTTGTCTTCAAGAGGCGGCTGAGCCTGACAAGAGCCCTGCAGGAGACAGGTAGAGTGACCACATGTCCAGGATTATGCGGGACAGTCCCTCAATTGGCCCTTTGTCCCAATCAAACAATCATGTCCAGCACTTTATCACCACATTCAAACACCACTAAATAAGACAAAAAGGTAAATTTACTTTGCCCAGTGTTAAAGTACAACATTTCGACTTGTATTTTGCGCTAATGAATGTGACAGCCTAGCTTGCTGGTGATGTCAAACACTTCTCCAATTGTTGTTGAGATCTGATATTCTGCGCAGCGCAAGACGAGACGTAGGCCAATGTCATAGGCCAGGGATGGGCAACTTTGATAGCGGTGGGGGCCAAAAAATTAATCAGAACTCATCATGAGGGGCCGCAGTTGCTTGCGGGTCTGCATACCCACCCAAATATTCCAAGATTTTCATAAAAAAGCCACAGACGTATGTGGTCTCTCGTTTCTGCATCACCAAATTTTGCATGAGGCAAAAGAGTAGGCTAGGTGTGCTTCAATTGCTCATTCAGGGCAGCAGACTGCAGGTGTGTAGTGCTGCCTGAGCGCATCGGAGCTTCGCTCTGCCACTTCTCACAATGGTGCTTGTTTAGTAAAGTTAGCTGAATCAATGTCTTGGAAGATCACATAATGATGAATTAGCATTCTACATCACATAACCAAATATACAGTGCTTTCGGAAAGTATTCAGACCCGTTGACTTTTTTCCACATTTTGTACTGTTACAGCCTTATTCTAAAATGGATTAAACTGTTTTTTTCCATGTATCAATCTACACACAATAAATACCCATATTGACAGGAGCGATTACAGCCTCAAGTCTTCTTGGGTATGACACTACAATCTTGGCACACATGTATTTCTTCTCTGCAGATCCTCTCAAGCTCTCTCAGGTTGGATGAGGAGCGTCATTGCACAGCTATTTTCAGGTCTCTCCAGAGATGTTCGATCTGGTTCAAGTCCGGGCTCTGGCTGGGCCACTCAAGGACATTCAGAGACTTGTCCAGAAGCCACTCTTGCGTTGTCTTGGCGGTGTGCTTAGTGTCATTGTCCTGTTGGAAGGTGAACCTTCACCCCAGTCTGAGGTCCTGAGCTCTCTGGAGCAGGTTTTCATCAAGGATCTCTCTGTACTTTGCTCCGTTCATCTTTCTATAGACCCTGACTAGTCTCCCAGTCCCTGCCACGGAAAAACATCCCCACAGCATGATGCTGCCACCACCATGCTTCACCGTCGGGATGGTGCCAGGTTTCCTCCAGACGTGACACTTGGCAAACCTGTTTTTGCTTTGTCATTATGGGGTATTGTGTGTAGATTGATGAGGGAAAAAAAAGACTTAATCCATTTAGTCAAGGGGTCTAAATACTTTCCGAATGCACTGTAATAGGATAGCATAACGTTACTGTTACACCAAAAACTTTTTTAAATTAGATTTAAGGATGGTTAGCTGAAAAGTAAACAAATATTTGTATATAACGCATTCAAAACTCAACAGCGTGCACCACAAGGCAGAATGTGCTTTGATTGAAACAAAATACAGGACGTCTATATAGTTTGTTAGCACCATCTGCTCTAATTTGCTAATTCAAGAAAATCTAAATGCATATTAAGGGTGAGATAGTGGTGTATCCTGGGGGTTCGGGTGGGGGTGTGATCTCTGCAAGCTGACAGAGGCCAAACTCACTGGTCCAACACTCCTCGATGCAGCAAAATACAGCCAGACCTAGGTTCAAATTAGGGTGACGGTAATTGGCCAGCCAAATGACTGCGGTCTCCGTAATGAAATACATCTATGTTTAGACAAATATTTGTTCCTTTCTTTCGCTCCTGACTGCATGTGCTGCCATAGAAATAGAATGAATAGAACAGGCGTCCCTATTCAAGTCAATGATGGCAAAATGGGTGGACTTGCGGCCATTGTGAGTGTTAGGTCCAAAGGACCAAACAGGAAGTAAAAGCAGGAAGTGTACCCATCAATCTGTTTTTTCATGTGATTCTTTCATGTATTTTTGTTGTAATGGCAGTGGTGTAAAGTACTTAAGTAAACATACTTAAGTCGTTTTTTGGGGTATCTGTACTTTATTTACATTTATGACAACTTTTACTTCACTACATTCCTAAAGAAAATGATGTACTTTTTACTCCATATATTTTCCCTGACACCCAAAAGTACTCGTTACATTTCGAATACTTAGCAGTACATGAAAATTGTCAAATTCACGCACTTCTGAAGAGAACATCCCTGGTCATCCCTAATGCCTCTGATCTGATGGACTGACTAAACACAAATGCTTCGCTTGTAAATTATGTCTGAGTGTTGGAGTGTGCCCCTGGCTAGCCTTAAATTATATATATTTTTTAATTATCCCATCTGGTTTGCTTTTACTTTTACTTTTGATATTGAAGTATACATGAGCAATTACATTTACTTTTGATACTTAAGTATATTTAAAACCAAATACTTTTAGACTTTTATTCAATAAATATTTCACTGGGTGACTTTCACTTTTACTTGACTAATTTTCTATTAAGTTATCTTTACTTTTACTCAAGTATGAAAATTGGGAACCTTTTTCACCACTGTGTAAGGGCTTGTCTGGATACAGCAAATGTGATCCAAAACTCACTGCAGCCATAGATAACCTGGCTATACAATACAGTTGCCTCTGCTGCAGAGCCAATGGGAAAACAAAAGAAAAGCAGCACTGCAGGGGGTGAATTAATATACATGAATGGCAATACGAGCGAATGCTATGGGAAATTATAGGCAATTAGCTAGTAATCAGTAAGGGTGGAATAACCATACAATAGAGTGGAAGTAAGTTTTACTACATAAGAAACACAATTAAGTGTGACAATTATGGGGTGGAAATCTTGAAAATTGACCAGAATGGTAATCATTATGGTGATTAAGATCTTAAGATAAATATCCTGCATGTGTGCAGTGTATATTAGTGACATCAACACATCTCCGATTCTTACTGTATAAGGTGAGGTGGCTATGGACCTGATCGAGCCTGTTCTCTGTTCCAGAGCAACTTGGTCTTTTTATAGCTTTAGATAGCTTGCAAACCTAGAGAGAGCAGACTAAAATCACTGCATTATAAATTATTCAATTCCCCTATCCACTCATCAGGCTTAGCTACCAGCTTTGTGCTACTGCCTTATTCCCTTTGTCATGCACACACACGCACGCACACACACGTGCGCACATACACACACACACTCACACACGCACGCTCTGTGTCTTAAAGTAATGGTGTGTGCAGCATGCCTGCCTGACATGTCAACATTGGCGTCACTATTTCAGTATATACTCTATGCACTGTTTATGCCTGTTAATTTATCGAAGGAGCACTTTCAACACGCCTCCTGCCTGATGCCAAGGTGTCACACAGACCAAAGGGACATGGAGTCAACTAAAAGCAGCGCTCCCCCTCTAGCTTCCACATGCACACACAAAGGCAGGCACACTCTCACACATACACACAAACATATGCACAAGCCTCACAAATGAACTCCCTCTCCCTTCCCCCTCTCACACACACACACTAACTCTACTCCCCTAGGGTGAGGCTTTTCTCGTATTAATTTCTTCATCCTTCCTTACAAGCAGCAGAGCAACAGCATCACACAGACATTCATATTTACAATGTGGAGAGACTGAAGTTACGTAACAGCGGTAGGGGGTAGAGCAGGAGTGTCATATTCATTTTGCCCCGGGGGCAGCATTTGGTCTTCTGTAAGGTCCGGAGGGACGAACTGACAATTGCTTATATTTCCTTGCAGTCAAGGAATCTACAATAATTTGCCCAAAAATTTCCTCTACTCCTTGTTTTCGGAATTTTCTATGCTCCCTGACTGTCCAGTGATTATTAGCGAACTGGACAGTCAAATATAGTAGGTCTCTCCAGATATATTACAGCATATTGGATGGCTGTCATTCAAATTCCAATTACCCAGGTCAATGTAACATTGATAGGTTTAGGCTACTACATGATACACAACATTTCCCTATACCCATCATAGGGTTGCGTTAACCTACAAATGAAAGTTAACAATGTAGGGGCACAGGTCGCTAGATTGTTTTTGTAATCAAGGTGACAGACAGTGACATATTCAAAACCTCAATGCACACTCTAGGCCTGCATCTAGCTGATCTAGGGTGTAATCATTAGTCCAACAGTTGCAAGTGAGAGTTTCTATTGGACAAATTCAAGTATGTTTATCCCTGTTTTGTTCCGTTTAAGAAACATTTTTCAACAGAATCGGCAGAATGAATACACCCCCTGATCACACGCAAACACAGTTAACTTTCATAGCAGCCACATACAAACAGCATGGTCCTTTTGATCATTGTATAATTCCTTCTCGCGTCTACACGCTCTTCTCCTCTCACCTTTCCTGTCACTTTGCTTATGGACTTCAGTGCACAACACATCAGCTGTCTGTGACCAGGCGGAAAAACCTTTCCAAGCCAAACCTTCATATCATAACTGCTACATCCTTGTCACCATAATAGCTGACTTCAAGCAAACATAGGTATTAGATGTAACGCGTTAGTAAACCCTCTACAATCATGCAGTAATGTGTGGCAATAAATTAATAAAACCAAAAATGTACCTTCAGTTGGTAGAGTTCCACTGTTGGATAGCCATAGCCAGCTAGGTAAGATAGCATTCCTCTCTGTTTGAGCCAGGTGTTTGAGTAGGCTAAACTAGCTAGCTGCAGTTGCTAGCTAAGTAAGTAAAATATATATATATATATATATATATATATATATATATATATATATATATATATACAGTATATATAGATAGCTCTCTCTCTGTCTTGCTTCTCCTTCATTTTTTAAAATGTTTATTTGTTCAAAACTGTTCAGTTCAACTATTGTCTTTCTCTCTCTTTGAGTCAACTACTCACCACATTTTACGCAATGCAGTGCTATCTAGCTGTAGCTCATGCTTTCCATACTAGATTCATTCTCTGATCCTTTGATTGGGACGACAACATGTCATTTCATAATGCAAGAGGTTGGAGGACGTCCTCCGGGAGTTGTCATAACTACTGTGTAAGTCTATGGTAGTGGGTGAGAACCATGAGCCTCCTAGGTTTTGTATTTAATTTAATGTACCCAGAGGAGGATGGAAACTAAGCTGACATATGGAATTGTTTTACGATGGTCATACTATGGATTATTTAGCTATTTGATTTTGAATTTTAGGACCCCTTTAGGTATCACATGCTTTTAATATTATTTTTTTTGGATAAATACTGGATTTGAAATATAAAATATCAGAATAATAGTAGAGAGAATTATATATTTCAGGTTTCATTTATTTCATCACATTCCCAGTGGGTCAGAAGTTTACATACTCTCAATTAGTATTTGGTAGCATTGCCTTTAAATTGTTTAACTTGGGTCAAACATTTTGGGTAGCCTTCCATAAGCTTGGGTTATTCCTCCTTATTCCTCCAATTACCGTCACCCTCCTGAATTTTGGCCCATTCCTCCTGACAGAGCTGGTGTAACTGAGTCAGGTTCGTAGGCCTCCTTGCACGCACACGCTTTATCAGTTCTGCCCACAAGTCTTCTATGGGATTGAGGTCAGGGCTTTGTGATGGTCACTCCAATACTTTGACTTTGTTGTCCTTAAGCAATTTTGCCACAACTTTGGAAGTATGCTTGGGGTCAATGTCCATTGGGAAGACCCATTTGCGACGAAGCTTTAACTTCCTGACTGATGTCTTGAGATGTTGCTTCAATATATCCACATAATTTTCCTCCTCATGATGCCATCTATTTTGTGAAGTGCACCAGCCCCTCCTGCAGCAAAGCACCCCCACAACATGATGCTGCCACCCCCGTGCTTCATGGTTGGGATGGTGTTCTTCGGCTTGCAAGCCTCCCCCCTTTTTCCTCCAAACATAACGATGGTCATTATGACCAAACAATTATATTTTTGTTTCATCAGACCAGAGGACATTTCTCCAAAAAGTCTGATTTTTGTCCCCATGTGCAGCTGCAAACCGTAGTCTGGCTTTTTTATGGCGGTTTTGGAGCAGTGGCTTCTTCGTGGCTGAGCGGCCTTTCAGGTTATGTCGATATAGGGCTTGTTTTACTGTGGATATAGATACTTTTGTACCTGTTTCCTCCAGCATCATCACAAGGTCCTTTGCTGTTGTTCTGGGATTGATTTGTACTTTTCGCACCAAAGTACATTCATCTCTAGGAGACAGAACACGTCTCCTTCCTGAGTGGTATGACGGCTGCATGGTCCCATGGTGTTTATACTTGCGTACTATTATTTGTACAGATGAACGTGGTACCTTCAGGCGTTTGGAAATTGCTCCCAAGGATGAACCAGACTTGTGGAGGTCTAAAATAAAATCTGAGGTCTTGGCTGATTTCTTTTGACTTTCCCATGATGTCAAGCAAAGAGGCAGTGAGCTTGAAAGTAGTCCTTGAAATACATCCACAGGTACATGTGCAATTGACTCAAATTATGTCAATTAGCCTATCAGAAGCTTCTAAAGCCATGACATCATTTTCTGGAATTTTCCAAGCTGTTTCAAGGCACAGTCAACTTAGTGTATGTAAACTTCTGACCCACTGGAATTCTGAAACAGTGAATTATAAGTTAAATAATCTGTCTGTAAACAATTTTAGGAAAAATTACTTGTGTCATGCACAAGGTAGATGTCCTAACCAACTTGCCAAAACTATAGTTTGTTAAAAAGAAATTTGTGGAGTGGTTGAAAAACTAGTTTTAGTGACTCCAACCTAAGTGTATGTAAACTTCCGACTTCAACTGTATATCTACATTACCAGTGAAAAGTTTGGACACACCTACTCATTCAAGGGTTTTTCTTTATTTTTACTATTTCTCTACATTGTACAATAATAGTGAAGACATCAAAACTATGAAATAACAAACATGGAATCATGTAGTAACCCAAAAAGTAAAAAATATTTGAAATTCTTCAAAGAAGCCACCCTTTGCCATGATGACAGCTTTGCAGACTCTTGGCATTCCCTCAACCAGCTTCATAAGGTAGTCACCTGGAATGCATTTCAATTAGCAGGGGTGCCTTGTTAAAATTTCATTAGTGGAATTTATTTCCTTCTTAATGCGTTTGAGACAATCAGTTTTGTTGTGACAAGCTAGGGGTGATATACAGAAGATAGCCCAATTTGGTAAAAGATCAATACCATATTATGGCAAGAACAGCTCAAATAAGCAAAGAGAAATGACAGTCAATCCGGAGTTTCTTCAAGTGCAGTCGCAAAAATGAAGCGCTATGGCGAAACTGGCTCTTATGAGGACCGCCACAGGAAAGGAAGACCCAGAGTTACCTCTGCAGCAGAGGATAAATTCATTAGGGTTAACTGCCCCCCAGATTGCAGCCCAGTGTTCAAGTAACAGACACATCTCAACATCAACTGTTCAGATGAGACTACATGAATCAGGCCTTCATTGTCAAATTGCTGAATAGAGATCACTAGTAAAGGACATCAATAATGAGAAGAGACTTGCTTGGGCCAAGAAACACGAGCATTGGACATTAGACCGGTGGAAGTCTGTCCTTTGGTCTGATGAGTCCAAATGTGAGTCTTTGTGAGACGCAGAGTAGGTGAACGAATGATTTCCACATGGTTCCCACTGTGAAGCATGGAGGAGGTGTGATGGTGTGGGGGTGCTTTGTTGGTGACTCTGTCAGTTATTTATTTAGAATTCAAGGCACACTTAACCAGCATGGCTACCACACCATTCTGCTACGATACGCCATCCTATCTGGTTTGCGTTTAGTGGGACTATCATTTGTTTTTCAACAGGAAAAGGACCCAAAACACACCTGTAGGTGTGTATCAAATCAAATTAAATTAAACCTCGCCTTCTGGATGACAGCGGGTTGAACAGGCAGTGGCTCGGGTGGTTGTTGTCCTTGATAATCTTTTTGGCCTTCCTGTGATATTGGGTGGTGTACGTGTCCTGGAGGGCAGGTAGTTTACCCCCGGTGATGCGTTGTGCGGACCTCACTACCCTCTGGAAAGCCTTACGGTTGTTGGCGGAGCAGTTGCCGTACCAGGCGGTGATACAGCCCAACAGGATGCTCTTGATTGTGCATCTGTAGAAGTTTGTGAGTGTTTTTGGTGACAAGCCAAATTTCTTCAACCTCCTGAGGTTGAAGAGGCGCTGTTGTGCCTTCTTCACCACGTTGTCTGTGTGGGTGGACCATTTCAGTTTGTCCGTGATGTGTATGCTGAGGAACTTTCCACCTTCTCCATTACTGTCCCGTCGATGTGGATAGGGGGGTGCTCCCTCTGCTGTTTCCTGAAGTCCACGATCATCTCCTTAGTTTTGTTGACGTTGAGTGAGAGGTTATTTTCCTGACACCACACTCCGAGGGCCCTCACCTCCTCCATGTAGGCCGTCTCGTTGTTGTTGGTAATCAGGCCTACCACTGTAGTGTCATCTGCAAACTTGATGATTGAGTTGGAGGCGTGCTTGGCCACACAGTCATGGGTGAACAGGGAGTACAGGAGAGCGCTGAGAACGCACCATTGTGGGGCCCCAGTGTTGAGGATTAGCGGGGTGGAGATGTTGTTTCCTACCCTCACCACCTGGGGGCGGCCCGTCAGGAAGTCCAGCACCCAGTTGCACAGGGCGGGGTCGAGACCTAGGGTGTCGAGCTTAATGACGAGTTTGGAGGGTACTATGGTGTTAAATGCTGAGCTGTAGTCGATGAACAGCATTCTTACATAGGTATTCCTCTTGTCCAGATGGGTTAGGGCAGTGTGCAGTGTGACTGCGATTGCGTCGTCTGTGGACCTGTTGGGATGGTAAGCAAATTGGAGTGGGTCTAGGGTGTCAGGTAGGATGGAGGTGATATGATGGGAACAGGAACAATGGTGGTCCTCTTGAAGCATGTGGGAACAGCAGACTGGGATAAGGATTGATTGAATATGTCCGTAAACACACCAGCCAGCTGGTCTGCACATGCTCTGAGGACGCGGCCAGGGATGCCATCTGTGCCGGCAGCCTTGCGAGGGGTAACACATTTAAATATTGGCTGCGGTGAAAGAGAGCCCACAGGTTTTGGTAGAGGGCCGTGTAGGTGGCACTGTACTGTCCTCAAAGCGAGCAAAGAAGTTGTTTAGTTTGTCTAGGAGCAGGACATCGTGGTCCGCGAAAGAGCTGGTTTTCTTTTTGTAGTCCGTGATTGACTCTAGACCCTGCCACATGCCTCTCGTGTCTGAGCCGTTGAATTGCGTCTCTACTTTGTCTCTATACTGACGCTTAGCTTGTCTGATTGCCTTGTGGAGGGAATAGCTACACTGTTTGTATTCAGTCATGTTTCTGGTCACCTTATCCTGATTAAAAGCAGTGGTTCGCGCTTTCAGTTTTGTGCGAATGCTGCCATCAATCCACGGTTTCCGGTTGGGGAAGGTTTTAATAGTCGCTGTGGGTACAACATCACCGATGCACTTGCTAATAAACTCGTATCTCAGTCCACGTGATTGAAGCAATCTTGAAGCGTGGAAGCAGATTGGTTGGACCAGCATTGAACAAACCTTAGCACGGGCGTTTCCTGTTTTAGTTTCTGTCTATAGGCTGGGAGCAACAAAATTGGGTCATGGTCAGATTTGCCGAAAGGGGGCCGGGGAATGGCTTTGTATGCGTTGCGGAAGTTATAATAACAATGATCCAGGATTTTGCCGGCCCGGGTTGCACATTCAATATGCTGATAAAATTTAGGGAGCCTTATTTTCAGATTAGCCTTGTTAACATCCCCAGCTACAATAAATGCAGCCTCAGGATATGTGGTTTCCAGTTTACATAGAGTCCAATGAAGTTCTTTCAGGACCGTCGAGGTGTCAGCTTGAGGGGGGATATATGCGACTGTGATTATAATCGAAGAGAATTCTCTTGGTAGATAAAGCGGTCGGCATTTGATTGTAAGGAATTCTAGGTCAGGTGAACAAAATTACTTGAGTTCCTGTATGTTGTTATGATCACACCACATCTCATTAATCATAAGGCATACACCCCCTTCTTCTTCTTACCAGACAGATGTTTGTTTCTGTCGGCGCGATGCATGAAGAAACCAGGTGGCTGTACCGACTCTGATAACGTATCCCGAGTGAGCCATGTTTCCGTGAAGCAAAGAACTTTGCAACCTCTGTCTCTCTGGAAGGCAACGCTTGCTCGGATTTCGTCTACCTTGCTGTCAAGAGACTGGACATTGGCAAGAAATATACTCGGGAGCGGTGCGCGATGTGCCCATCTACGGAGCCTGACCAGAAGACCGCCCCGTCTGCCTCTTCTCCTGCGCCGCCGTTGTTTTGGGTCGCCGGCTGGGATCTGGTCTATTGTCCTGGTTGGTGGACCAAACAGAGGATCCGCTTCGGAAAAGTCGTATTCCTGGTCGTAATGTTGGTAAGTTGATGTTTCTCTTATATCCAATAGTTCCTCCCGGCTGTATGTAATAAAACTTAAGACTTCCTGGGGTAACAACGTAAGAAATAATACATAAAAAACGAAATACTGCATAGCTTCCTAAGAACGCGAAGCGACGCAGCCATCTCTGTCGACGCCAGAAGTCTCCAGCCCTGTAATAGCCCTGTAAGGGCTATTTGACCAAGGAGAGTGATGCCCTCCACAATCACCCAAACTCAAACCAATTGAAATGGTTTGGGATGAGTTGGACCGCAGAGTGAATGAAAAGCAGCCAACAAGTGCTCAGCATATGTTGGAACTCCTTCAAGACCGTTGGAAAAGCATTCCTCATGAAGCTGGTTGAGAGATGCCAAGAGTGTGCAAAGCTGTCATCAAGGCAAAGGGTGGCAACTTTGAAGAATCTCAAATATAAAATATATTTTGGTTACTACATGATTCCATATGTGTTATTTCATTGTTTTGATGTCTTCACTATTCTTCTACAATGTAGAAAATAATAAAAATAAAAACCCTTGAATGAGTAGGTGTCCAAACTGGTCCAGACTGGTACTGTATATGTTTTTTTTTACACATATTTACCCCTTTTGGGGTAGGCACAAAACTACCTTTATACTTCCATTCATTTTTTAAAACCGGTACTGATTAGTCCCGTCTGTGGGCGTCATAGAGCAAAACTGACAACATCGTCTTCGTGAGAATCTCCCCTTTTCACAGTGGGGTCACATTAACTTGTATCCCAAACAGTTTGTGCGCTATAAAACAGTACCGACTTCAGATGAGTCCTCTGACACTTGTGGGGGGTTGTAGAGCAAAATGGAGACCACCATCATGTTCGTGAGAGTCTCCTCTTTCCATAGAGTGGGCATAAGTTTGTAGGTCAAACCGCTTGGACAGTACAGAAATTTTCGTTTGAAGACCGATTTTCGGGATGTCTCATGTTCTGACAAACACCGCTCTAGCTCTGTCACCGCAGATGCGGAAGTGCGACATCGGCGGATGCGATGGATGGAGACATATCCAATGCAGATATCTCTATCTTAAATTTATGAATTTTGATGGGGATTATCAATCAATTATTTGGCGACGTGAATATATTTAGTATAGTTGTATGTAAAAAGGCTAACTTTTTTATTGTTTCACAATTTTTATTTTTATGAAATTCACTGAGGAGGATGGTCCTCCCCTTCCTCCTCTGAGGCTCCTCCACTGGTCTATTATAATTTCTATACATTTTCGATTTGTTTTTAGTAATTTTAAAGCATATTGAGTTTGTCAGGTTTTCAGGCCAGGTTTCTGAACCCAGATTAAGTGCTGGATTCAATCAGATTGACATCTGCACATCGTTGTTTTGGCAGTATCTGAGGTGGAACTACGTTAGTGCTGCCAAATCCACAATCGTCTACTTGTGATGCCTTACCACAGACGCTGCCACAGGATGCAGCGAAACCACACCCGAGTATAATCTGACAAATCCCATGCAGCCATGTTAGACATTCAAACACTCAAATTAGACTAATATGCATAAATCCCCCGATCCAAATGAACATGAATTATGTTTTGACATTTGAGAGTCATTAGGCTATTTCTAACATCGATAGTCCCGTTTTGAACTTTAACGCAGTAGGGATAATAAGTAAAGGGAGTGGTTTGTGACACACAAGAGCAGCCGCTCACTGATATGTTGGTTTATACAGCAGTTGCACCTCCAACACCGCCAAACATGTCGGCCAACGCTGGTTAATGCTCGATCTGATTAAATCCAGGCCTTAGCTTTCTCCTGGACTGATAGGCATGCTCAGCTGAGAAGGTCCATTGAAAGTGCTTTTAAGGCAACACTATAAGTGTAATCTGTGTCTGGGAAAGTGGCCCTTGGTGTTTGAATCTAACACGTTTACTAATGTTTAATGTATAGTATTGAAATGTGTGGCACTCATCAGATATGGTTGAACATAATTTGATTGATATGCACAGTACCGGTGCATTTTGTCATTTTTCTACCTATCTGTTAGACTGTTTGTTTCTCTACAACTGACACACAAACACGCACACATTCACCCGTGCAAACACACACACACACACACACACACACACACACACACACACACACACACACACACACACACACACACACACACGCCTGCAGACATAAGAAGTTCCACTGTAATGAGAAGAAAGCTGGGGATATCAGTAAATTATTTCACCCCCCCTAACATTACACCACAGTAATGTCTGTTAAATGGAGTTAAAAGATGACAACTTTATTTCTGCTGGCTGTAAACGTTTTTGCTATGTGATTCTGTCCAGTGAAAAAAGAAAATCCCAAATCCTCTCTGACTGCCTGTTTACTAACACATAAGGGACGGTTTGAAATTTACAGAACGTAGACGCTAATTAGAGGTCTAATTAATTTGAACAGTGTTCATTATAATTATGCTTTACTAACAACACGAGGACTTTGTGTTGGAGCCGATTTCTTCCTATTTAAGAAATAAGAGGTAGGCCTACCCGTTTGACAGACAAAATTATAGGCTGCTATCCATAGATTTGTCAGCCAATTCCTCCACCCACCATGGACTCTTTAAATACCTCTGTGTCAGCGAAGGACTTGGTGTGTTAAGTTAAAACCAGGGCTCAAATTGAAGGGGTTATGTGAGGGTACGTCATTTCTTTTGTGAAATAAAATGGCTTTTTGTAAGTATAACATTTTTAAGAAATAAAAAAAAGGAGCAGATTATACAAAGCAATCTATAACAGCGCTTTAGTCCGCAATGCTTTTCGCTAGAAACAAAGTACCCGAGAAAGACGTGACTGATGCGTATGGGGATATATTTGGGCCATCTCTATGACATTCAGAGGTTGAGCTACAACCTTTTATAGTCAAGGAAATATATAACGCGTTTATAAAAGGACCCACAAATGCAATGATAGATTCATGTAACGTTTTTTTCAAGGAGATATTTTCACCCCTACCCTTGTCCATGGTGGTCTGCAAACCCACAACCTTCTGGCCAGCAGCTCTAAGCGCTATACAAATTGCTACTTTGCCATGTAATGTTTACACGTGGTCATGTAATTATTTTTACGGCATATCCATGGCTCTGGTCTGTGAGGGTGAGGGTTAATGGTAGGCATGTTCTCTGCTATCCACTTTATGTTTTAATTATTATTTTGGGTATAGGTGATGGTCACTTGTTTTTTTCTCAAGTGTTCAGGGACAGTCGGATAAAATATATTTTATCCGACTGACATCCATTTTAGTGAGTTCCGATTTTCTCCAAGCACACCTTACTATAAATATCATACAGGTATTTCACTGAGTGGTATATGAAAATACACAGTCATTCAAGTATGTTGTGCATGGTTGCCATTGTATGTGAACACCTGCTCGTCAAACATCTCATTCTAAAATCATGGGCATTAATATGGAGTTGGTCCCCCCTTTGCTGCTATAACAGCCTCCACTCTTCTGAGAAGGCTTTCCACTAAATGTAAGAACATTTACTTACTTGCATTCAACCACAAGAGCATAAGTGAAGCCGGGCACTGATGTTGGGCGATTAGGCCTGGCTCGCAGTTGGCATTCCAATTCATCCCAAAAGTGTTCGATGGGGTTGAGGTCAGGGCTCTATGCAGGCCAGTCAAGTACACCAAACCTGAAAAACCATTTCTGTATGGACCTCGCTTTGTAAACGGGGGCATTGTCATGCTGAAACAGGAAAGGGCCTTTCCTATGCATTGGGGCAGGTAGCGCTCTCCTGATATCCGCAAACCCAGATTTGTCCGTCGGGTTGCCAGATGGTGAAGCGTGATCCATCACTCCAGAGAACGCTTTTCCACTGCTCCAGATTACAATGGTGGTGAGCTTTACACCACTCAGTGGTAGCGTTCTGTGAGCTTGTGTGGCCTACCACTTTGCAGCTGAGCTGTTGTTGCTCCTAGACATTTCCACTTCACAATAACAGCACTTACAGTTGACCGGGGCAACTCTTGCAGGGCAGAAATTTTACGAACTGACTTGTTGGAAAGGTGGCATCCTATGACGGTGTCACATTGAAAGTCACTGAGCTCTTCAGTATTGGCCATTCTACTGCCCTTGTCTGTCTGTGGAGATTGCAAGGCTGTGTGCTCGATTTTATACACCTGTCAGCAACGGGTGTGCCTGAAATAGCCGAATCCAATAATTTGAAGGGCTATCCACGTACTTTTAGTGTATTTCACTGAGAGGTACAGCGCATTCCGAAAGTATTCAAACCCCTTCACTTTTTCCACATTTTCTTACGTTACAGCGTTAAATGTTTTTCCATATCAATCTACACACACCACCACATAATGACAAAGAATAAGAATAAAAAAATTAAAAAAACAGATATATTACATTGACATAAGTATTCAGACCCTTTGCTATGAGACTCGAAATTGAGCTCAGGTGCATCCTGTATCCATTGATCATCCTTGAGATGTTTCTACAAATTCAACTGTTTGGACATGATTTGGAAAGGCACACACCTGTCTATATAAGGTCCCACAGTTTACAGTGCATATCAGAGGAAAAACTAATCCATGAGGTCGAAGGAATTGTCTGTAGAGCTCCGAGACAGGATTGTGTTGAGGCACAGATCTGGGGAAGGGTACCAAAAGATTTCTGCTGCATTTAAGGTCTCCAAGAACACAGTGGCCTCCATCATTCTTAAATGGAAGAAGTTTGGAACCACCAAGACTCTTCCTAGAGCTGGCCACCCGGCCACACGGAGAAGGGCCTTAGTCAGGGACATGACCAAGAACCCGATGGTCACTGTGAAAGAGCTCCAAAGTTCGTCTGTGGAGATGAGAGAACCTTCCAGAAGGACAACCATCTCTGCAGCACTCCACCAATCAGGCCTTTATGGTAGAGTGTCCAGACGGAAGCCGCTTGGAGTTTGCCAAAAGGCACTTAAAGGATTCTCAGACCATGACAAATAAGATTATCTGGTCGGATGAAACCAAGATTGAGCTCTTTGGCCTGAATGCCAAGCGTCATGTCTGGAGGAAACCTGGCACCAGCCAAGACTTCGCAGGAGTGGCTTCGGGACAAGTCTCTGATTGTCCTTGAGTGGCCCAGACAGAGCCCGGACTTGAACCCGATCTAACATCTCTGGAGAGACCTGAAAATAGCTGTGCAGCAACGCTCCCAATCCAATCTGACAAAGCTTGAGAGGATCTGCAGAGAAGAATGGGAGAAACTCCCCAAATACAGGTGTGCCAAGCTGTACCCAAGAAGACTCGAGGCTGTAATCGCTGACAAAGGTGCTTCAACAAAGTACTGAGTAAAGGGTCTGATTACCTATGTAAATGTGATATTTGTTATACATTTGCTAACATTTCTAAAAACCTGTTATTGCTTTGTCATTATGGGGTATTGTGTGTAGATTGATG
Organism: Brachymystax lenok tsinlingensis; assembly: GCA_030435695.1. Lineage (NCBI taxonomy): Eukaryota > Metazoa > Chordata > Actinopteri > Salmoniformes > Salmonidae > Brachymystax > Brachymystax lenok. Next base: position 5,829,688 of record CM059815.1, on the reverse strand, counting down.
AGGGAAAACAACTGTTGAATCCATTTTAGAATAAGGTAGTAACATAACAAAATGTGGAAAAAGTTAAGGGGTCTGAATACTTTCTGAAAACACTGTATATTTGGTTATGTGATCTTCCAAGACATTGATTCAGCTTTGATCTAACTTTAGTAAACAAGCACCATTGTGAGAAGTGGCAGAGTGAAGCTCCGGTACGTTCAGGTAGCACTACACGCCTGCAGTCTGCTGCCCTGAATGAGCAATTGAAGCACACTTAGCCTACTCTTTTGCCTTGCGCAAAATATTGTGGTGCAGAAATGAGAGATCACATACATAAAGGCTGTTTTATGAAAATCTTGGAATATTTGGTTGGGTATGCAGTATGCGAGCAAATGCTGCCCCTCATGATGAGTTGTGATTTTTTTGTGGCCCCCACAAAGTTGCCCATCCCTGGCCTATGACATTGGCCTACATCTCGTCTTGTGCTGCGCAGAATATCAGATCTCTACAACAATTGTTGAGAACTGTTTAACATCTCCAGTAGGCTAGGCTACCACATCCTTATAATATAGTGTATATCGTTTCATAAGCGAGTATTGTGTCTAGGCAACTGAAATAATCTTCATTTGCTAATTTTTTTATTCAGGCTGTAACACAACAAAACGTTGAAAAAATTCAAGGGGTGTGAATACTTTCTGAATGCACCGTAAATTCCTTAAAAAGTGCCCCCCCCCACACACCTTGGGCCAATCAGAGTAATTTTGTAAATGCCAGATCTCTATGGCAAGATGCATCATTCACCAAAGTTATCGTGGAGATAGGTCCACAGTCCCCTCCCTGATTTCATTGTGGGGGACAATGAAATAATAGGATACATTTACAAACGTGCAGATTTTCAATTAAAATCAGTGAAGCAGGAGATATTTCTCTCTTTCTCTGATGACTATGTACAAGCAGTACAGACAGACTTAGATAAAACTGTGTGCGGTGAGTGTGTGTTTGTGTGTGAGTGTTTGTATGGCCACAAGGAGAGTAGATAATTGTCCCATTAATTGTTTTCCTATTTGGGCGTGGAGGAAGCCGACAGTGATCCATTAGCTATGCTCTTTGGTGGCTTTGACTCGCTGTCTCTTTCATATCAAATGCAATCTGGAATTGATGGTGGATAACGGGAAGAACTACAGCGAAGATGAAGATAACAACGTCTGCATCCCAAATGGCACCCACCCTATTCCCTATATGGTGGCCAGGCCAGGGCCTATGGTCAAAAGTAGTGCACTATAAAGGGAAAAGGGTGCCATTTGGGATGCACACAATAACAATACTGATAGATGGTGATAGTGGAGGGGTGATTGCAGTGATGGTGATGACTAGTATGACGGTGGTGATGATAAGAATGATAATGGGGTATAAAAATGATGATGACTTTGATGAAGATGACTTTGATGATAATGGCCGTAACAGCAATGACAATATAAGAGGAAGGCGATGGGAGATACTGACCAAACGGATAGCAATGTAAAGCCAAGGAAAGACAAGAGAAGAGACGGGAATAAGAAACAAACCAATCGCTCTAAACTAAACTACAGCATAAAGTTGACAGGGCAGCCGAAGCAATGACATAATTGTAACAAATCGTATTCTGCAGGAAACGTAACAGTGCTTATTTCCATACTATGGCCTCCACTGAACAATAAGTCTATATTTCCATATTTCATATGGGACCCATCTTGTAACTTCTGCTGATTCCTCATCTGTGTGACACGACATGGAGGTGTAATCTCTCCCTTTCACTTTCCACTGTTGTATTGTAAATAAATTGTATTGTCAAAATAGCACATCTCATCTCAAAAAAGGTTCCACTTCATATAAAGTTAGGTGAGAAAACAATCAAGAGAAGCAGAGGAGTAGATCTTAGGATTTAATAAGTAAGCGTTCGAGTGACAAGCAAACAATGCACAGAGTTCTCTGTCTAGAAAAACCAAACCTGTAACCTAATCACTTTACTGAAGAAAAACAATCTTTAGATCAACACAGAACTACATCTATCAAATACAGTATCTACAAAATGTACACACTCACAAAGTTGGATCAGAAGCTTTCATAATAGGATAAGTTAATCCAATACTCCACACACTCAGTTTGTCAGTGTACCTTGTATGAGTTGTATCAGGCTTTGGGTGTATGTGTGTGAACCCAGGAAGATAAAGCATTGGTAAAAGTATTTTTAAGGTTGCAAAATGCCGATACCTTTCCCAAAATGCCTAGGTTTTCCAGAATCCCGGTTAGAAGATTCCTGCAATCAGGAGCGAATAAACCGGAAATCCGGGAATCCTTCAACCAGAATTTCAGGAAAACCTGGACATTTTGGGAAAGTTTTGAAACCCTAGTAACAATTCAATCAGGGAGTGGTTTATTGTTCTGACCTGTCGATGATTCCACACATGTCAATCTGCAGGTCGCTGTAGTTTCCTATCAGCATCTGTTGCACCTTGATCAGGTCCACAGCATTATTATCCACATGGATGTGTCTCATACAGCCTTGGAACACGTTGAAAGGGTTTCTGCACTCCTGGTTATTCTTGCTATCCGGGCAACCTGTGTTAGACCAAACGATAGCCATGAATCAATAGCCATTCCCTAGTAGGACTTACAGAAGACAAGTGGCAATTAAGGTCATTACCCCATGATAAAGAATTGCGTAGATATGTTGTATCTTATATGAAAGTACATTGTTCATACAGTAGTGAAGCAGAGTATATTCATGAGTGTCTAGAAAAAACACAATATAGTGCAACTCAAGCTCAAGGCCAAGTGTTGAACACAGGAGATTTTCTAAGCATAAGTGTTATTCTGCCTGGTTTCGAGTGTGTTTAGACCGTGGACACCGAGCTGGTGCTGCCTGCCTGCCTGGCTCTCTGGTTACACTGCTGGCTAAAGGTAATTAAATGGCATGACAAGCCTGCTGAAGAGCCTTTGCTGAGAGGAGGCGAGGAGAGGGACAGAAAGACCAGCTCAGAAGCAGAACCGATGGAGAAATTAAGGGCGCTAAAGAGATGGAAGAGGAGGATTAGGAGGAGGAGAGGAGAGAGGAGAGGGGGACAGAGAGAGCAGCTCAGAAGCCAAACAGAGAAACACTGAACACTCAAGCTAAATTGGAGGAGGACAGATCCTGCAGTCTGGTTAAGAAGTTATATGCTTCTTTGCACTAAGCCCTGAGATCAAACGCTACTGGTCCAATTCAAATCTTGATACATGTATGCACCAACAGTAGTCAAAGTTACACTTGCCTATCTAACTACAATTAGGATTAGTCCCTGGAAATCCAAGTAGTATTTACAATTAGGGCCCAGAGATTTTCCTGGTCATATGACACAGTCAGGAAAAACTTGGGGTCCAATGTCTGATGTAAGTGTGTTTCTCTCTCTTACCTCCAAAGAAGAGGTTGTTTCCTGATACCACAGGGAAAGATGGGCTGGCATGAGCCGTGGAGCTTTCCTCTTCATCCACAGTGATGGTCAGACGACCTCGTCTCGCAGTCAGGTCTACTGAATGCCACTGGCCGTTGTTCAGACCAAACCCTGTAGACAGAACAGACACAACAACAATGTGTCAGAGTCTTTCACAACAGTAAGCTGCTCTCAGATAACTTGATATTCCGCAAAACAAAGTCTTAGGGCGCAACAAGGTTGTTTTTACTTTTCCAGTGATTAGCTAACTAGGGTAATAAGACTATGTTTTTCTCTGAAATAAAAACAGCACATGGAAAACAAAAATAAAACAACAACCAGATGTTACTATTGATCTGACCTGTGGCAATGTCCAGTAGGATCCTGCCAGCCTTGTGTATCTGCAGCCTGACTCTGGTCTCGCTCAGGTAGAGCCACAGGCTCCCCACCTGCTGCTGGAGGTCAAAGGTTAACAGAAGGCCCGCTCTGTTCCACGTCCGGAACTGCAGGCTGATCGCCACACCAACCGCCACCAAGGCAACCCCGCCGCCACCGGCGTCTCTCTGCTGTAGAGCTGCACCCGGCAACTGGAGGAAACTCTGGGCGCCAGCGAACGTCACAGGGACGGAGACTGGCTCAGCACAAGTAAAGGTCACATTGCCCTGAAGAAATAAAAAAAATCTATAATAACATCGAAATATGAAAAACATTAATATTAATTAGACCTCAGCGAGAAGGTGAAATAAAGCTAAGGGACATCTGACCTGAGTATATCGGGAATAGCAATAGAAGAGATCTGGCTAATTAGCTACATTTCCTGAAGGAGGACATTCAGAATACATATTATCATAATGAGAGTCCTCAAACTTATAGTGACATGGTCTCAGGACATTAGCAGAGCAAGCAAAGAGGACTGGTGTCAAAAGCTAACCTAGCTAAACCATACTGAACGCTGCGCTCAACCACTGTTTTGCTTCAGTTAAAACAACGGTGAGCACAACGGTTCAGTTTGATTTAACCAGGTTAGTTAAATGCAGATTTCTGAAGTAATGACTGCAGGCTGTCTGTGTGTCTGAGAGTACAGTTTGGACATCTAGTATGTTGGCCATTGTTGTTGGATACTGGTGGAAATGAAGGTTTCATGGTCCCTTGCTGAGGCAGCAAAAGTGATGTATTACAGTACTGTCTACCCCAAAGGGATATCAGGGAGGTATCTTTATAGCAGTTTGGCTTTGCTGTTCAGTAACTGCAAAGGGAAACAGTAGCAGTCAAAGTGATATACAGTAAACCATGTAGTGTAGAGTGCTTACAGTGTGCTACTGTAGTGAACAGAAACTTCAGGCCCAGAAAAATAACAAAGAAAATATTATGTCCTTAAAGTATAACCCTATAACCCTTTGGCTGGCTGTCTTTCTTTAGTTTTTTATGAAATCATTACCCTCATTAACGTCCTTATTACAAGTGGTAATACCTCATCTCTGGCTATTGATATTCTCTTTGTTAGATTGTGGGTGTTTATTAATTTCAGTGCAAAACCTAAAAAGCTTTTACACATGGATTATTTCTCATTCCTCCCTACTTCATTTTGGAGTGGTTAAGGTAATCATTTACAAGATGGAAAATGTCTTCAGGAGAGAGCTAAATACCATCTAGAGGGATTTAGCTCCACAAAAGACTCTCTGCTCCCTATACCCTTCTCATGATGGATTTGTTGAATTAATTAATGGACCAATCAATATGAAAATAACCCATTTTTGTATTGAGTAGGGCTGTGACGGTCATGGAATTTTAGATGACGGTATTTGGTCAGCAAATGAACACGGCCACCATAATAACTGTTTGAATAGCATTTTTTTTTTATTTACTTTATGTCATTTTTACAGTAAATGTTTTAGACCAGGCCATGGCACTATCTCTGCTGCATCCCTAGTTACAAATGATGTTGTTAACTGTATGGATAAAAGGCAACATTTTGCCCTATTCATTTACCTGTCAAAGGCTTTCGATACTGTTGATCACTCACTGCTAATTCAGAGGCTTTCCTCAATTGGCCTAGACCAGGTTGCACATAACTGGTTTAAAAATGACTTGACAGATAGAACTCAGTGTATATTTCCTGAAGGTGTTAAATTAGGGTTCCTGGATATTACGAAAGGTGTCCCGCAGGGATCGATTCTGGGTCCTGTAGTTTTTAATGTTTGCATTAACAATATCGACTTGTCTCTAAAAGATTGTAACCTGCATTGTATGCCGATGATACTGTTTTGTATGGTATTGCCCCCACGGTTGACTAGGCTCTATCTGAACTACAGTCTGCCTTCATTGTATTACGGAAAAACTTTATTGACCTGAAATTAGTACTGAATGCCGGTAAAACTAAGTATATGTTATTCTCTAGAGCACATAAAAATAAGTCAGATGATTTAAGCATATTGCATTGTGGGGGAAACCAAAGACTTGTTTGTTTGTTTCAGAAAGGAGTAACAAAGTTTCTTCACGTTGTTAAGAGTCCATGTTATGGCAGAAATAGACAACCGCAAAAATGCCTGACTGTCCCGTCTTCAGTCAGCTGTTAGTTTTTTTGGGGGGTGCCAGCCCTAGTATTGACTACAACAGCTGTCCAGTTTATACACAATTCTTTGCACCATCCAAACCTCCTAAATAGTTGAGGATGTTGTTATTTTCCAATTTCCAACAGCTCAATATACACATCACCACAGAAAAACTGACCTGGGCTCAAATATCTGTTCTTTTTTAAATACATTTGCACTTTTGGACTATTCCACCTGTTCCCTTGTCACAGCCAGTCAAGCTCAATCAAGGTCAACTACTGTATTTGAAAGAAAACAAATACTACTTGAAACCAGGTCAGAAGATACGCACATTACACACCGTCCAAAGTTCCCCAGGGTCGTATTCTCTACACACCAAACAGAGGAAAACTGCCTGAACTAGTGCACACCTGAAAACTTTTCCGGATGTGCACTATAGCAGAACAGCACATATTTTTGTTGTAGCCCCAGACAAACTCACCTGATAAAGCACAATGAGAGCTTGATTATTAGTTGACAAATTGAATCAGGTGTGCTTGTCCGGGGCTATAACAAAAATGTGTGCTGTTGGGGGTACTGGAGGACTGGGAAACACTGCACTATACGACCAAGGCTGAGGTAACATACCGTGATGGAGACCTTCTGGTGCTGCTTGGCCAGATCATTCACATTCACCTCATTCCAAAGAAGGTTCTCAAGACAACCACGGAAGTTCCTCCTGGACAGAACCATCTGTGTTCCATGGCACTGGACGCCACCAAAGCTTATCTTGTAAAAGAACATCCAGCCAATGTTAATATTCTAAAATGTTTTTACCTACATTATCATGACAAACGACTATGATATAGTAACATGTTGAACTAGTGGTGATACAAGAGGATTGGAAGTGGTTCATCAATGACCTATATTTAGGAAGTAATAAAAGGCCAAGTAAAGTAAGTCACTATCACATTAAAGTAAACTAAGTAATTATTACATTAAAGTAAAGTGAAGTAATTATCACATTTTGTGTATTCAGGTAGGGACAACAATGGCACTGTACACATAACTGTCTCAGTAGGTCTTACGTAGACTATGACCAGAAGTGAATTGTGTTTCAATTTCAATAGAAAATGATTTCCAACGCCCATTTATTAAAAACAGAAATATTGTATGGAGGTCGGGTTAACCTTTTACTGAAATGGGCTAAATCAGGGGCACGCAGTGTTTCTTTGTAGTCTTAAACAAATGTACTTTGAAACAAAAATATACACCTCACATGGGCTTAAAGAAAGAAGATACCTGCACCATGTCAGATAGAGTTGAAATGTATTCAACTTTGAGTTTGAATCCCAATATTACACTTTATATACATCACAGAAGACAAATATAACAAAGCCGTTTGACATAGAAACACTGGATTTTGGGCGTAAAGATAAAATAAAAATGTATTAATGAAATTATGAAAAATGTTAACATTCCTCCCATGAGGCCACTTGAGGGCAATTTGGTCATTTGACTGCAGGGCTACTGTTATTCATTAGAATATGGATGAATCACTCTTGTAGGGAATTCAGTGGCTATTAGACATCTGTTATAGAAAGCTATAGCTCTTTTACTAAAACATATAGGTTTTGTTGTTTGTGTGTGTCTCGTGTGTGTCTCCTGTGTATGTACGTTGTACAGTATCTGTGAACACATCTGTTAGAGACAAATCAAATCAAATCAAATCAAATCAAATTTTATTTGTCACATACACATGGTTAGCAGATGTTAATGCGAGTGTAGCGAAATGCTTGTGCTTCTAGTTCCGACCATGCAGTAGTATCTAACAAGTAATCTAACAAATTCACAACAACTACCTTATACACACAAGAGTAAAGGAATGAATACGAGTATGTACATATAAATATATGGATGAGCGATGGCTGACCGCATAGGCAAGATGCAGTAGATGGTATGGAGTACAGTATATACACATATATATGAGATGAGTAATGTAGGATATGTAAACATTATATAAATGGCATTGTTTAAAGTGGCTAGTGATACATTATTTCATCCAATTATAATTATTAAAGTGGCTAGAGATTTGGGTCGATGACCGAACGGCATAGGCAAGATACAGTAGATGGTTTAGAGTACAGTGTATACATGTGATATGAGTATGTCGGATACGTAAACATTATATACAAAATTGTTTAAAGTGGCTAGTGATACATTTGTTACATCCAATTCCTATGTATAAAGTGGCTAGAGATTTAAGTCAGTATGTTGGCAGCAGCCACTCAATGTTAGTGATGGCTGTTTAACAGTCTGATGGCCTTGAGGTAGCATGCTATTTGGGAGAGCATGGGAGAGCATGGGAGGTAGCATGCTATTTGGGAGAGCATGGAGCATGCTATTTGGGAGAGCATGGGAGAATGCAGGAATGGTTGTGTTTGTGTGTGTGGTGTGCGTGCGTGCGTACAGGTGTTTGTGAATGTATGTGTGCCTATGTGTGTGTGGAATGATTTGAGGAACAGGTCACATACAACACACCTCGTTTATCTCAAAAGGACTGAGTTCTGCAGGGACCTGGATCTGCTGAGTGCTTTTATCCACAGTGAAGTTGACATGGCCGCTAACGCGCTCGATGGCTACATGGTGCCAGTGCAGGTCATCTAGAAGACTACCCAGTGACACGACCATGTGGCTCTCAGGACCAGGATAGGCACTTTTACCTAGAATACAACAGAGAGTCTGGTAGAAGTGAAAATGTTTTCCTTTCTAGGACAAGCAATGCTAGAAGAAGGAATGTTTCCAGCAGTGGAGGCTGGTGAGGGGAGGGTGGTTCATAGTTATGACTGGAATGGAACAAACAGAATGGTATCTTACACATGGAAACCATGTTTTTGATGTGTTTGATACCATTCCATCCCAGCTATTTACCTGGGAGCACGTCCTCCCAGGTAAAGTGCCACGAGCAACAACTGGTTTTCAGTGTTTAGGTCACCACATACTGAAATATTCAAGAGATACAAATAGCAGTAAGAGAGGCGCCAGTCAACTACTAAATCTATCAAGCAACATGACTTCCAAGCAGTCAACCGAAGTGACTCAGGGAAAAACAGTTGAATAGTGCAAAGATCTTGAGGGTTCAGTGTTTCAATGTTTTAAACTACAATAGATAGTTAATTGAACCTCAGACAGGAGATTTGGATGCATCCCAAATGGCACCCTAGTCCCTACATAGTGCACACATTTTTACCATAGCCCAATGGGCCCTGGTCAAAACAAGTGCACTACATAGGGAATAGGGTGCCATTTGAGAATCAAACAGTGGCAACAACATCATTAACAGAGATTGCTTGCTGCACGGACCTCTGGAAATTACAAATGCGTGTCACTTTAACACATTAATTATGTAGAGGTTATTTGTATGATGTCAGATTAGTTGAGACGAGCGATGGGGATGGGGCACGATTAAGAGGTTTTGAGGGCGAGCCTCACAAACAAATAAATATCAGTTTATTGGTATTGATTAACTGAGCTGCGAGCTTATTCCGTCACCAGGGCAGTTTGGCCTATTCCACGGGTGCCTCCCAAATAGCCCTATTCACTATTTAGTGCATTACTTTTGACCAGGGCCAATAGAGCTCTGGTCAAAAGTAGTGCACTACTGTATATAGGGAATAGGGTGCTCTAAGGCCCATAACTAATCCCCATGGGCAGATGTGAGGGAGGAGTCTCGTGGCAGAGTTAGGGTCTTAAAAACACATTATTTTGCTCTGGTGTCAAACTTTAATAACTCTCCTCGTGATCAATCTTTCAGAGGGTAAGATTGGACGAGGTTGTCGCTATCTCAAAGTGCCAAGATTTAAGCCCGGAAAACTTTGTAATTAAGAGCACTGTTGTTATAAACAGGACTTCCAAAACACAGGATACGTCCCAAATGGTACTCTATATCTACAGTTGAAGTCGGAAGTTTACCTGCACCAAATACATTTCAACTCAGTTTTTCACAATTTTCTTAGGTTAGTTAGGATCACCACTTTATTGTAAGAATGTGAAATGTCAGAATAATAGTAGAGAGAATGATTTATTTCAGCTTTTATTTCTTTCATCAAATTCCCAGTGGGTCAGAAGTTAACATACACTCAATTACTATTTGGTAGCATTGCCTTTAAATTGTTTGACTTGGGTCAAACGTTACGGCTAGCCGTCCACAAGCTTCCCACAATAAGTTAGGGGAATTTTGGCCCATTCGTCCTGACAGAGCTGGTGTAACTGAGTCAGGTTTGTAGGCCTCCTTGCTCGCACATGCTTTTTCATTTCTGCCCACAAATTTCTCTATAGAATTGAGGTCAGGGCTTTGTGATGGCCTCTCCAATACCTTGACTTTGTTGTCCTTAAGCCATTTTGCCACAACTTTGGAAGTATGCTTGGGGTCATTGTCCATTTGGAAGACCCATTACGACCAAGCTTTAACTTCCTGACTGATGTCGTGAGATGTTGCTTCAATATATCCACATAATTTTCCTCCTCATGATGAAATCTACTTTGTGCAGTGCACCAGTCCCTCCTGCAGGAAAGCACCCCCACAACATAATGAAACCACCACCGTGCTTCATGGTTGGGATGGTGTTCTTTGGCTTGCAAGCCTCCCCCTTTTTCCGTCAAACATAACGATGGTCATTATGGCCAAACAGTTCTATTTTCGTTTCATCAGACCAGAGGACATTTCTCTAATGTGTCCCCATGTGCAGTTGCAAACCGTAGTCTGGCTTTTTTATGGCGGTTTTGCAGCCCACATTTTTTTCTGAGGTCTTGGCTGATTTCTTTTGATTTGCCCATGATGTCAGAGTTTGAAGGTAAGCCTTGAAATACATCCACAGGTACACCTCCAATTGACTCAAATTATGTCAATTAACCTATCAGAAGCTTCTAAATCCATGACATCATTTTCTGGAATTTTCCAAGCTGTATGTAAACTTCTGACCCACTGGAATTGTGATACAGTGAATTATAAGTTAAATATTCTGTCTGTAAACAATTGTTGGAAAAATGACTTGTGCCATGCACAATGTCCTAACCGACTTGCCAAAAGTATAGTTTGTTAAGAAGAAATGTGTGGAGTGGTTGAAAAACGAGTTTTAATGACTCCAACCTAAGTGTACGTAAACTTCCTACGTCAACTGTATATAGCGCACTACTTTTGACAAAGACCCATTTGAGACACAACATTTAAGTAAACCATGCTGGTGAAATTCTGCTTGGGTACAGTGATGTTAAAGAAGACATTTTGGAAATAGAAATAGAAAAATAGATGACAATGAACACACAGCAAGGTATAGCATCTCTATACATATTAGATATTCTACACAAAGTAATTTGTCGAGACGGCCATCTGAAAACTTCCTTTTTATGTTCAGGTAAGTGCCAAAATAAGGGAAACGTCAACATAAAGTGTCTTAATAGGGTGTTGGGCCCCCACAAGCCAGAAAAGCTTAAATGTACCTTGGCATAGATTCTAAATGCGGAAGACACATTTCGTCTGGGGCGGCAGGTAGCCTAGTGGTTAGAGTGTTGGACTTGTAACCGGAGGGTTGCAAGTTTGAATCCCCAAGCTGACAAGGAAAAAAATCTGTCGTTCTGCCCCTGAACAAGGCAGTTAACCCACTGTGTCGATTAAGGCAGCCCCCCGCACCTCTCTGATTCAGAGGGGTTGGGTTAAATGCGGAAGACACATTTCGGTTGAAGGCATTTGGTTGTACAACTGACTAATAATGGTGACTTTGACTACAAGTGTCTGGAACTCTATTGGGGGTTGCAAATCCATTATTCTAAGAGAAATTGCAGAATTAATTTTGTTGATGGGAAAACGCTGTCTCGGGCACTGCTCCAGAATGTCCCGTAAGTATTACATAGTTTTATTGGTTAACATCGTTTCCCTGCTCATCAAATCATTCGGGTACCACTCGTGTCCTGTGGATGGGGGCATTGTCATCCTATGGGGGCATAGACAAAATAATGGTCAAAATAATAACCATAAGCATGATGGGATGTTAATTGCTTAATTAACTCAGGAACCACACCTGTGTGGAAGCACCTGCTTTCAATATACTTTGTATCCCTCATTTACTCAAGTGTTTCCATTATTTTATCAGTTACCTGTATATGTCTACTGTTGACCAAGGAAATGCAGAGGTCTTATATAAAGAGGCAAACGTTACGGCTACTCTATCTCCGTTGATAGAGTAGCGAATGCTTTGTGTCTGAAAGATCTGGTTCATATAATGTCATTATAATTGCTGGAGAATAAACTGGAATACTCAGGGGGACAGCCTGAAAAGAGCATAATTGAATTGTATTTATGCAATTATGTTATGGTCATTTGCTGCAACCTTAAATCAGATTACCAATTGTGGCAATAAAATAATCATATCTACAGATGTAGGATCTTAATTTGATCTTTTGTTGCTGAGAATGTTCCTGCCTAGCAGGAAATGCAAACTTGTAGTGTATTTGTGTTTTAAAAAGGCTTCTAATATCCACTTAGAAATGTCATAATTGATTTGCCTTAATGAAAAATGTATCAACACCTTCACAAATGTCCATTAATTGTAATCCACATAATAATTCAAATTTCCTGTTGCTGCAGGATTATTTTCCTGCTATAGCAAATTGGCTCAAATTCAGACGTAGAATCTTAATTTGAGACAGTTTGCTACAGCAGGAAAATAATCCTGCAGCTCTACATCAGAGGCTGGTGGAAGGCGCTATAGGAGGATGGGCTCCTCCCACCAGCCTCCTCTGGTCTACATGTATCATTGACAGAAAGGTTCAAGTCATTAAGAATAATAATAAAAAGCACTATGTTCTTTGCCTCAGGCTGCACAGCTGTTCTCTCATCAAGGGAACATATTTTCATCCTTCAGACTATTCTCAATGTAATATTGTCTTTAGTAATATGTAAAATGAGTTTCAATTTAGAAAGTCCCATTATCAAATGGGCAGGAACAGAGGCAGGGGAAAAAATACATGGCATCTGTATGCACTCAAATAGGGAATGGATGCCACACACTTTCCCGGTCCGTTTTTCAATGATGCCAGGTAGGCTACTTCGGTTTTATAGCGGAGCATGTGCTTATTATGAGCAGCTGAGAAATAAATATAAGAAAACTTACTTCACTCCATGCATCAACCACTGTTTGAGGAGCATGCTCTCGCTAAGCGACAGGTGATATTCCGCTCAAACTCTACATGCCATGGGCTCTCCAACCCTGTTCCTGCTGCTACCCAGTGCTTAATTTGGGATACCTGAAATCTGTTCGGGAACATTGATAGTTTTTGCTACAAAACATATTTCACTAAACTGTTGACAGCCCCTCTGCATGCTTGAGAAAGGAATAAAGAAAAGAGAGGAGAAGATGGAAATGCATGGTGGTGAGAAATTCTGTAGCTAAAGCTAATATGTCACCCAAATAATTATGAAAATATAAAAACTGCACAATTACTAGGCGATTCAATTTCACTATAATTGTAGGCTAACTGTAAGCCGCCCTGCACAATCAATAAACCAACAGCATTGCCTAGGGCAGGGGTGTCAAACTCATTCCACGGAGGGCTGAGTGTCTGCAGGTTTTTGCTTTTTCCATTCAATTAAACCCTAGACAACCAGGCGAGGGGAGTTCCTTACTAATTAGTGACCTTAATTAATCAATCAAGTACAAGGGTGGAGCAAAAACATGCCGACACTCGGCCCTCAGTGGAATGAGTTTGGCACGTGACCTAGAGCTGTACGTTCTGTCCCAGACTGGTGGATAGACATTTTTTAACTAACGTAAGGTAACCAATCCATCCAGTATGCATAATAAGACAGTCCACAATCAAAGGGGATTACTCAATTTTTGTTAATTTTGGAGTATAGGCTAGACCAATTATGTACCAAAGACTCCTTAAATTGGCCAGAGCAAAACACTTTTAGATTTTAGTTTACAAAACAACCCTTAATATACCTCTACGCATTTACAGTATGTACCCTTACAATATTTACGGCTGACATATTCTTAACTCTGTTGGATACAATTACCACCCCACATCCAGAATGCACTGGAGCAGGTCACAATGACCCTAGCATATTTGCATCCAATAAATATTACAGTTGACAGTTAAGATTTGGGATGAAATATGAGCCAGTGGGGCACAATATAAACCAACATTTTGATGAATGTAAACTACAGAGGAAATGGAATGATTTTGGATACTGGACATAAATCTTGGCAAGCCCATTTATTTCATTCATTTTCACACATGGGCTGCGAAGTTGCTGCAAACAGCTTGTGACTGTCTGTTCCTTGGTAGTGGAACTGCCTATGGTTTTTCAATGTGAGCACTGCAGCCTTGGTTCATATTGGTTGCACAGTGTTGACTCATGAAAAGCCTTGGACCAGAGCTGTGTTGACACTGTGTGTATGTGTGCGCTCATACATGGGTACTGTATTTGAGTGTTTTGATGTCTGTATGGGCATGATGTACAGTGAGGGAAAAAAGTATTTGATCCCCTGCTGATTTTGTACGTTTGCCCACTGACAAAGAAATGATCAGTCTATAATTTTAATGGTAGGTTTATTTGAACAGTGAGAGACAGAATAACAACAAAAAAATCCCGAAAAACGCATGTGAAAAATGTTATAAATGGAATTGCATTTTAATGAGGGAAATAAGTATTTGACCCCTCTGCAAAACATTACTTAGTACTTGGTGGCAAAACCCAGACGTTTCCTGCAGTTGGCCACCAGGTTAGCAAACATCTCAGGAGGGATTTTGTCCGACTCCTCTTTGCAGATCTTCTCCAAGTCATTAATGTTTTGAGGCTGACGTTTGGCAACTCGAACCTTCAGCTCCCTCCACAGATTTTCTATGGGATTAAGGTCTGGAGACTGACTAGGCCACTCCAGGACCTTAATGTGCTTCTTCTTGAGCCACTCCTTTTTTACCTTGGCCGTGTGTTTTGGGTCATTGTCATGCTGGAATACCCATCCACGACCCATTTTCAATGCCCTGGCTGAGGGAAGGAGGTTCTCACCCAAGATTTGACGGTACATGGCCCTGTCCATCTTCCCTTTGATGCGGTGAAGTTGTCCTGTCCCCTTAGTAGAAAAACACACCCAAAGCATAATGTTTCCACCTCCATGTTTGACGGTGGGCAAGGTGTTCTTGGGGTCGTAGGCAGCATTCCTCCTCCTCCAAACATGGAGAGTTGAGTTGATGCCAAAGAGCTCCATTTTGGTCTCATCTGACCACAACACTTTCACCCAGATGTCCTCTGAATCATTCAGATGTTCATTGGCAAACTTCAGACGGGCATGTATATGTGCTTTCTTGAGCAGGGGGACCTTGCGGGCGCTGCAGGATTTCAGTCCTTCACGGCGTAGTGTGTTATCAATTGTTTTCTTGGTGACTATGGTCCCAGCTGCCTTGAGATCATTGACAAGATCCTCCCGTGTAGTTCTGGGCTGATTCCTCATCGTTCTCATGATCATTGCAACTCCACGAGGTGAGATCTTGCATGGAGCCCCAGGCCGCGGGAGATTGACAGTTATTTTGTGTTTCTTCCATTTGCGAATAATCACACCAGCTGTTGTCACCTTCTCACCAAGCTGCTTGGCAATGGTCTTGTAGCCCATTCCAGCCTTGTGTAGGTCTACAATCTTGTCCCTGACATCCTTGGAGCGCTCTTTGGTCTTGGCCATGGTGGAGAGTTTGGAATCTGATTGATTGATTGCTTCTGTGGACAGGTGTCTTTTATACAGGTAACAAACTGAGATTAGGAGCACTCCCTTTAAGAGTGTGCTCCTAATCTCAGCTTGTTATCTGTATAAAAGACATATGGGAGCCAGAAATCTTTCTGATTGAGAGGGGGTTAAATACTTATTTCCCTCATTAAACTTCCCTCATTCCATTTATAACATTTTTCACATGCGTTTTTCTGGATTTCTTTGTTGTTATTCTGTCTCTCACTGTTCAAATAAACCTACCATTAAAATTATAGACTGATCATTTCTTTGTCAGTGGGCAAACGTACAAATCAGCAGGGGATCAAATACTTTTTTCCCTCACTGTATGTGCTAGATTGGTTTTGTGGTTTTCCTCAACAATAGGTATGTAGGGGTTTATGGAATTTCACAATGAAGCTGTACAGTATGAACATGTACGTATGTGTTTGTTTGAGTGTGCGTTTGAATGTAACTCACAGAGCTGATGTGAGCACATGTTTTCTACAAGTTCTCTATGCGGGTTTCTGACAGAGCCAGTTTAGTAACAGCTTTAAAGTGCAGTGTGCCCCTAAAGCACTGTAAATCTCTCCTTTCCCAATCCACTGAGGAGTGGATGGAGGAAGAACAGCCTGCCATCCCTCCTCACACTACCTCACACAGCCATGACAAGGCCCTTTGTGGTGAAAACTACTCTGACAAACGGCACTCACTGATTACCTCAAAGAGAATGAACAGGACTGCGTCTCAAATGGCACCCTATTCCCTATATAGAGCACTACTTTTGAACAGAGCCCTTTGGGCAGTGTGCACTATAGGGAATAGGGTGCCATTTGGGGTACACCCCAAGAAGACTAGCGTTTCACTTCAAGCTAGCCATCACGATAACAGAAACTGTGCAGAGAAAGCTTCTTGACAGGGGAATGACACCAGTTATAATAGTAGAGAGAGGAGAGGACAATCCCCCAGATAACCATCTCTGTCTCCTCTACATTGTTATTATAATATTGTGACATACATCAACGTTGTGGGTACGAGAGGTACAGTATGCTCCAGTTACTAATGGCATATTGGATGTCTGATGATTTCAAAGCACTTTTACTATCCTGTATAGAAGACCCAATCTCAATGCTTTCCTGTATAGGGACTGTGTCTTTTCAGGATTTAACTTGAGTAAAATGGTTGTTTGAACCATAGCTTCAGGGCTAATACACAGTCAGGGGTACTGACCTAAATTACACAGTCTACAAACTCCAAGGCCCAGAGAGAGATGGTTGGGGGGGGAACAGGCAGATAGGCAGATAGACAGACAGATACAGACAGAGAAAAGAGGAGAGCACCTGTGTCAAAATGAAATCATGCTGTATTTCAAGAGATCATGCCAATTTGATCCAGCATTGATATCAAACTGAGGAAGAAGCACACTGATGAAATAGACACAACATTACATTCGTGTCAGGGATGGGGTGGCTTGGAGAGAAAGAGTGAGAGAGACAGACAGAGAGGATACAACTGCAAATTGCAAATTACTGCATGAGAAGCAAATTGAAAAGAGAGGGGGAGGGAGAGAGGGGTGAGGATTGGGATAAAAATTTGAAAAAGCCTGATAAATAACAAGAGGGAAAGAAGAAAACAGTGAAGTGATGTCAAATACGGAGAGAGGGAGAGTGTTCAGACAAGCACTTTGATTGAGTTGGAGACAAATTTCTTTTGTCAGCGCCGGTCCATATCAGGATAAGCAGAATAACATGTAATCTCTCGTCCGTCATAACGACGGATGGTTTTAATTTTCTCCCTCTGAGCTTCCCTTTCAAATGACAGAGCTGAACTGCGGTTTACTGTCAGCACATTGACAATCAGCTCGATTCAATCACATTGTGGAGTGGAAAACAGCTATTGCAGGGGAAATGAAACTGCTGTTGAGGGAATTCAGTTTGAATTCAGTTTGTTGGAGAGGTGTAAGGGGCGAGCAGGTGGCAGATAGAACAGAAAAGTCAGTACGCAGACTCTAGGCTCTAGAGCAGGCCTGGGCAATTATTTTCCATGGAGGGCCACATTAGAATATATTTTTGCCACCGCGGGCCAGAATCATATTACAGGAGTATACATCATGTGTATGACTGTGTTGACAGATATATCTACTGGAGATCACATCCAGATAGGCTACTTATTTTACTTTTTTAACATGCAAACCACATCTGTGTTCTCCTTTTGGTAGGTATTTTCATTATTAAACATGCAATGAACTACACAGGGGGAAAAGTACACTGCATTCAGCACCACGGACACAACTCTTGTTAACGGGTATGCACAAAAACACAAGACAGAGTGCTCAACATTACATTTAAACTACTCAATCAGTGTGAGGAGTTAAGTCTCTGATGGGCATTGACTAGAGCAGTGAAGTCAGGTATAGTTTCTGACGTCGCTATGCGCAGGATTGCTGAGAGTCAGTAAGAGATGATCTGTGCCTTGACTTATATTATATTTCATAGCTGAAAATGTCTGTTCACATACATAGGTTGACCCAAACAGTACAAACATCTTCTGAGCATGACTCCTAATCTTAGGAAAGTTTTGTTCATCGAGAGATGCATAGAACCTCGTCAGTGACATTGTTTTGAATAGTTCTCCAATCACAGTATCAGACTGAAGATCGATAAGCACAAGAAGCAGGTAATTTTCCCGTGAAGGCTTTGACAAGGCAGTACATCTGATGTGCAAAAAGGCCCTTCACTTCTAGTTTGGAATTCTGTTCATTCATGAGGGCCAAGATGTCCACGGAGAAGGCAAAATAAGCCAACCATACTTTATCTTGCAGTTGATGGAAATCCACATATTTTCCTTTCATTTGCAAAAACTCAGCAATCTCCGACTTCAGGTCCCACACCCTTTTAAGCACCTTCCACAAACTCAGCCATCTCACATTTGTGTGGTAGGGGAGACCTGCATGAACCGACTCTGTCTCTTCCAACAGTGAGACAAACTGCCTGTGGTTTAAAGATTTTGCGCTTATGAAGTTTATCACTTTAGTGACTGTATCCACAACATGGCTTATTTTCAGAACACATTTACAGAGCACCTCCTAATGAATAATGCATGGCAGGAAAATTCTTTTCTGTTCTGGGTTCAGCTCAGCTACTTGATCTTGAATCCTTTTCAAAAGGCTAACGTTTTTTCCTGTCAAGTTTAGGCACCCATCAGTGGTCACACTGGATAATGTTTCAAAACTCAGCTCCAGCTTTGCCACACACTTATTAACCTCCTCCTTCTTTCCCTGTGGTTGTGCTCTTCATTGACTGCACTGAAGCAAGCTCCTCTGTAATTTCAAAGTCTGGGGTTATGCCTCATAATAATATCAACAACTGCGCCGTGTCATGTGCATCACTGCTCTCATCCAGGGCCAAGGAGAAAGAATTGAAATCCTTTATCTTGACTTTCAACTGTTGTTCCATATTCTCTGCAATGTCCTAAACATGCCGTGTCACTGTTCGTCTTGACAGGGAAACATTTTCAAACAGCTCTTTCTTGTCGGGGCAAAGTATTGCTGCAGAGTCAATTAAACATTCTTTAATAAATTCGCCCTCAGCGAATGGCTTGGTATGTTTAGCAATTTTGTGGTACATAGCTAGCTCTCGCAATTCCGTTGTTTGCTGATTGCAGTTTTGTGAAAAGTCCTTGCTGCTTTTGCAATTGAGAAAGCAACTCTTTCGATGCACTTGCCCTGTGCTCAGAAGACATATTCCTATATTTCTCTGCATGCTTCGTCTGGAAGTGTTGGGACAAGTTGTAGTCTTTCAAGACAGCGATGCTCTCTTTGCACACTAAGCACACAGCTTTCCCTGATACCTCAATAAATAAATATTTAGATGTCCACTCTTGCTGGAACACCCTACATTCATTGTCTACTTTCCTTTCTTTGAAATCCTTGGCACAAATTCTAGCTAGCTACTATATGTAACTGTTACGTGCGCATCATCCTGTCAGTCACTGTCTGTCCTCGTGCAGATGTTATTTATACGGGCCTTCAAAATAAATGTCCCACAAGCGGTGGGAGTTAAAACATTACACAAAGGCAAGTTTTCATTGGGCTTTTAATTTGAATAGCAAATACGTTTTTTCAAAACTTTATTATCGCAAATTATTTTTGTGATCTGAGCATGATTCCGCGGGCCATATTGAATCAGGTCGCCGCATACGGCCCCTGGGCCAGCCTTTGCCCAGGCCTTTTCCCAGGCCTGCTCTAGAGAGTGAACCTAACCTAGAACTGCCTAGAGGGAGTGCCTATAAGCTATTGTTGGAAGAGATATATGAATGAGGTATTTTGACCTCAATGGGAAAACCTGGTAAAATAAACGTTAAATCACAAATTGGTATAAACTCTCACAAACAGACTGTTGAAATATACACACTATGCTCAGACACGGGTGCCTGCCTATCCAGGTGTATAAGTATCTACTTCCACCAAAAATGAAATGCTCAAACATCTTTGTCACTCAAATAGATTTTGGTCTCACAACCCTCTTCAGTTAGGCCTCAGTCATCATGCACTGTAAAATGGAATTTGAAAAAGATAAATCACGATGATAGGTACTGTAGCCTATGGCCATTTTGATTGATTTAGTCCAGCAGACAATTTGATCCTCTCAACGAGTTTGATGTACGATGATTGGTTTTTATTCTGTTTTTGGCACAGATCCAGTCACTTGCTTTCTCTTTTCCCCATCCTTCTATTTTGAAAATCATGTTATTCCAGAAACAGATTACCCAGTTTAATTTTAGGTCTACCACTACTAATGAATAACAGAGCATAATTGTAAAGACCCTTTATTGGGTTTTGGGATTAGATATCCTAACCAACTACAGTATACAGCAAACTACAATATCCAGCAACAAGGTATCCTGCCCTAAATAATTCAGTAGGTATATTGTTATGCCCCTAAATTATCTTAACTGTCTCAATAATCCTGTGTAGGCCAACGGAGTATTAGACATGCTTAGTGTGCAGTACATCTGCACTACTGTACTATTGGTGTGCTCTGTGTGCTCCATATGCTCTGTGTGTGCATGCGTGTGTGTGTGTCTTGTACGCGCCGTAAAATTATAGTAAAGTAGATCTGCACTAAGCACTAACCTCCCTGTGGAGACAGAGAGAGAGATGTCTCTCCTGCCCTCCTCCTATCCTAGTGGAGCGCTAAGCCGAGCAGGGCTGGGAGGAGGGCCAGGAGGAGGGCTAGCTGGGAGGTGTGGTACGCAATAGACAGATGGTCCTGCTAAGAGGTGTAGCATATGTCGATGCTTTCGACAAGCTGGCTCCCAGACAACACAGCACCCACTTGAAGTTTAGCCCCACTTCAAACTTTCTTTCCGGCTCTGCTGTGCTGTACGTAGTAAGTAGTCAATGTATCATTTTTACTACATTACGCTAATCTCCTGAATTGCTGAGTCAGCACTAAACACATGACTAACTGTGAAAACCATACATCACAGAAAAGTAGAGTATACACTGTAGGAGATTATGGGATGTTACTGTAATTAGTACTGTACCTTTTCTGAGGTGGAGGAAAAGTTTTCCTTTGTGTAACTCCAGCGTGAGGCTGCGATCATGTTGTCCCTCTGTGTGTATCAGTGTCCCAGAGTTCTGCAGGGTTTTGAACTTCAGAGAGATAGTGTCTTTGGCTGTTAGAATTGGTGTTGTGTTGGGGCCGAACCTGTAGAGCAAGCAGCCGCTGCCGTCAAAACTTGCCACATCAGACTCTGCAAAAAACATATTCATAAGTAAAGATTCTACAGTAGGATGTAGTAGTACAATCAGACTCTGCAAATAGATTACATTACAGTACGATTCTGCACTAGGAGAGTAGAAATGCATATCACAACCCTCATATTTAGCATAAAGACAAATGCATACATTATTTTCAGTTCTAGTTGTAAACCAGCTGGAATAACTGAATTTAAACCACATTTGGCCACTTGGCTACTTAAGAGAATAGTAGAGGCATGAGGAGATGATTCAGTCTCAAAGTGGTGGTCATTCAGAGTGTTCTGTATTTTCATTAGCTATTAGCTATACATTATAGACTCCAGTGTGTGCTGGTTGAGTGAGATTCAGATAAGAAGCTAATTTCTCCATACTTAACTGCTTCTAATGAAGCGGGGTAGCCTTTGTTCCTCACACATCAAACCACTTCAATGATTGAAGACCTGTGATTAAGTACACTTTAATGAGGGTACTGACACATTTGATCATTTATCTTATATTTGATCTTATTTATATTGTTGGTCATGTACAGTGGCGCATATACCATTAGGCAAAAGAGGCCTCACATCATCAATGGGCCTCATGAGCTGGGCATATTTATTAATATATATATTTTTGTATTTTAATAATTTCTCCGCTTGAGGACCCTCATGCTCCGCTCGAGGCATAATAACATAAAATAAAATCTCAATCGAAATCCGTCTGTTTAAGCTAGAGATATCCGTTTTTGTATAGATTGCGTCTAAATCCAACGCATACGCCAATGTCGGCCTTCCATATCTGCGATGGAAGGTGGCTGAGCTACAGCGGTTTTTGTCAGACAAGAACACATCCAGAAAATCATCCAGAACACATCCAGAAAATCTTTCACAAAAACGTCTGTAGCATAAGAGCGGTTTGGGCTACACACTAATATGACCCTCCATGGAAAGGTGAGACTTTTATGAACACCACGGTGTTCTCTATATTGCTCTACAACCCCCATATGTGTCACGGGACTCGGCGGAAGGTAAGTCGGTCCCGAGATGAAAGATGTATGATGAGTAGGGCACGTTTCCACGTCAAGAGGTAATTCCACAATAAATAACTTTTTACATTTCTTATTATCAAAACATACTTCATTTTGATTTAATTTTTGACTATTTTTTCATGTTTGAATCTGTTATTCAATGTGTTTCTATGGGCTAATACAATTAAGGTCAAGTTCAATGTTTAATCAGATGTACACTACCGTTCAAAAGTTTGGGATCACTTAGAAATGTCCTTGTTTTTGGAAAAAAAAGCACATTTTTGTCCATTCAAATAACATCAAATTGATCAGAAATACAGTGTAGACATTGTTAATGTTGTAAATGCCTATTGTAGCTGGAAACGTAGGCGTACAGAGGCCCATTATCAGCAACCATCGCTCCTGTGTCCAATGGCACGTTGTGTTAGCTAATCCAAGTTTTTCATTTTAAAAAGGCTAATTGATCATTAGAAAACACTTCTGCAATTATGTTAGCACAGCTGAAAACTGTTGTCCTGATTAAAGAAGTAATAAATAAGCTATGTTTCACGGAATTGTGGCTGAATGATGACATGGATATTCAGCTAGCGGGATATACGCTGCACCGGCAAGACAGAACAGCACACTCCGGTAAGACGAGGGGGGGCGGTCTGTGCATATTTGAAAACAACAGCTGGTGCATGAAATCTAAGGAAGTCTCTAGATTTTGCTTGCCTGAAGTAGAGTATCTTGTGATAAATTGCAGACCACACTACTTGCCTAGAGAGTTTTCAGCTATACTTTTCGTGGCTGTTTATTTACCACCACAGACAGATGCTGGCACTAAGACCGAAATCAGTCAGCTGTATAAGGAAATAAGCAAGCAGGAAACCACTCACCCAGAGGCGGCGCTCCTAGTGGCCGGAGACTTCAATGCAGGGAAACTTAAATCAGTTCTACCTAATTTCTATCAACATGTTAAATGTGCAACCAGAGGGAAAAGAATTCAATATCACCTGAACTCCACACACAGAGACACGTACAAAGCTCTCCCTCGCCCTCCATTTGGTAAATCTGACTACAACTCTATCCTCCGGTCTCCTGCTTACAAGCAAAAATTAAAGCAGGAAGCACCAGTGACTCAAAAAAAGTGGTCAGATGAAGCAAAATCAAAAAACTACAGGACTGTTTTGCTATCACAGACTAGAACATGTTCCGGGATTCTTCCAATAGCATTGAGGTGTACACCACATCAGTCACTGAGTTTATCAATAAGTGCATCGAGGGCGTCGTCCCCACAGTGACTGTACGTACATACCCCAACCAGAAGCCATGGATTACAGGCAACATTCGCACTGAGCTGAAGGGTAGAGCTACCGCTTTCAAGGTGCGGGTCTCTAACCCGGAAGCTTATAAGAAATCCTGCTATGCCCTGCAACGAACCATCAAACAGGCAATACAGGGCTAAGATTGAATCGTACTACAGGGCTTGCAAACTATTACAGGGCTTGCAAACTATTACAGACTACAAAGGGAAGCACAGCCGCGAGCTGCCCAGTCACACAAGCCTTTCAGACAAGCTAAATCACTTCCATGCTCGCTTCGAGACAAGCAACACTGATCACGCTCTCAGAAGCCGACGTGAGTAAGACCTTTAAACAGGTCAACATTCACAAGGCTGCGGGGACAGACGGATTACCAGGACGTGTGCTCCAGGCATGTGCTGACCAACTGGCAGGTGTCTTCACTGACATTTTCAACATGTCCCTGATTGAGTCTGTAATACCAACATGTTTCAAGCAGACCACCATAGTCCCTGTGCCCAAGAACACGAAGGCAATGTGCCTAAATGACTTCAGACCCGTAGCACTCATGTCCGTAGCCATGAAGTGCTTTGAAAGGCAGGTAATGGCTCACATCAACACCATTATCCCAGAAACACTACAATTTGCATACCGCCCAAACAGATCGACAGATGATCTCTATTGCTCTCCACACTGCCCTTTCACACTTGGACAAAAAAAACACCAATGTGAGAATGCTATTCATTGACTACAGCTCAGCGCTCAACACCATAGTACCCTCAAAGCTCATCACTAAGCTAAGGACCCTGGGACTAAACACCTCCCTCTGCAACTGGATCCTGGACTTCCTGACGGGCCGCCCCCAGGTGGTGAGGGTAGGTAGCAACACATCTGCCACGCTGATCCTCAACACTGGAGCCCCCAAGGGGTGCGTGCTCAGTCCCCTCCTGTACTCACTGTTCACCCACGACTGCATGGCCAGGCACGACTTCAACACCATCATTAAGTTTGCAGACGACACAACAGTGGTAGGCCTGATCACCTACAACGACAAGACAGCCTATAGGGAGGAGGTCAGAGACCTGGCCGGGTGGTGCCAGAATAACAGCCTCTCCCTCAACGTAACCAAGACTAAGGAGATGATTGTGGACTACAGGAAAAGGAGGACCGAGCACGCCCCCATTCTCATCGACAGGGCTGTGGTGGAGCAGGTTGAGAATTTCAAGTTCCTTGGTGTCCACATCACCAACAAACTAGAATGGTCCAAACACACCAAGACAGTCATGAAGAGGGCACGACAAAGCCTATTCCCACCTCAGGAAACTAAAAAGACTTGGCATGGGTCCTGAGATCCTCACAAGGTTCTACAGCTGCAACATCGAGAGCATCCTGACTTGTTGCATCACTGCCTGGTACGGCAATTGCTCAGCCTTCGACCGCAAGGCACTACAGAGGGTAGTGAGGCACAGTACATCACTGGGGCTAAGCTGCCTGCCATCCAGGAACTCTACACCAGGCGATGTCAGAAAAAGGCCCTAAAAATTGTCAAAGACCCGAGCCACTCCAGTCATAGACTGTTCTCTTTACTACCGCATGGCAAGCGGTACCGGAGTGCCAAGTCTAGGACAAAAAGGCTTCTCAACAGTTTTTACCCCGAGACTATGGAACAGGTAATCAAATGGTTACCCGGACTATTTGCATTGTGTGGCGCCCCCAACCTCTCTTTTTACGCTGCTGTTACTCTCTGTTTATCATATATGCATAGCCACTTTAACTATACATTCATGTACATACTACCTCAATCAGACCGACTAACTGGTGCCTGTAAGTAGTTTCGCTACTGTTATTTTTCACTGTCTTTTTACTGTTGTTTTTATTTCTTTACTTACCTATTGTTCACCTAATACCTTTTTTGCACTGTTGGTTAGAGCCTTTAAGTAAGCATTTCACTGTAAGGTCTACACCTGTTGTATTCCGCGCACGTGGCGTTCTTAGACTAGTTTAGTATCTGGAGCATCCGCATTTGTGGGTTCGATTACAGGCTCAACATGGCCAGAAACAAATAACTTTCTTCTGAAACTCGTCAGTCTATTCTTGTTCTGAGAAATTAAGGCTATTCCATGCGAGAAATTGTCAAGAAACTGAATATCTCATACAACGCTGAGTACTCCTCCCTTCACAGAACAGAACAAACTGTCTCTAACCAGAATAGAAAGAGGAGTGGGATGCCCCGGTGCACAACTGAGCAAGAGGACAAGTACAGTGGGGCAAAAAGGTATTTAGTCAGCCACCAATTGTGCAAGTTCTCTCACTTAAAAAGATGAGAGAGGCCTGTAATTTTCATCATAGGTACACTTCAACTATGACAGACAAAATGAGGAAAAACAATCCAGAAAATCACATTGTAGGATTTTTTATGAATTTATTTGCAAATTATGGTGGAAAATAAGTATTTGGTCACATACAAACAAGCAAGATTTCTGGCTCTCACAGACCTGTAACTTCTTCTTTAAGAGGCTCCTCTGTCCTCCACTCGTTACCTGTATTAATGGCACCTGTTTGAACTTGTTATCAGTATAAAAGACACCTGTCCACAACCTCAAACAGTCACACTCCAAACTCCACTATGGCCAAGACCAAAGAGCTGTCAAATTAAACAAAACACCAGAAACAAAATTGTAGACCTGCACCAGGTTGGGAAGACTGAATCTGCAATAGGTAAGCAGCTTGGTTTGAAGAAATCAACTGTGGGAGCAATTATTAGGAAATTGAAGACATACAAGACCACTGATAATCTTCCTTGATCTGGGGCTCCACGCAAGATCTCACCCCGTGGGGTCAAAATGATCACAAGAACGGTGAGCAAAAATCCCAGAACCACACAGGGGGACCTAGTGAATGACCTGCAAAGAGCTGGGACCAAAGTGACAAAGCCTACCATCAGTAACACACTACGCCGCCAGGGACTCAAATCCTGCAGTGCCAGACGTGTCCCCCTGCTTAAGCCAGTACATGTTCAGGCCCGTCTGAAGTTTGCTAGAGAGCATTTGGATGATCCAGATGAGGATTGGGAGAATGTCATATGGTCAGATGAAACCAAAATAGAACTTTTTGGTAAAAACTCAACTCGTCGTGTTTGGAGGACAAAGAATGCTGAGTTGCATCCAAAGAACACCATACCTACTGTGAAGCATGGGGGTGGAAACATCATGCTTTGGGGCTGTTTTCTGCAAAGGGACCAGGACGACTGATCCGTGTAAAGGAAAGAATGAATGGGGCCATGTATCGTGAGATTTTGAGTGAAAACCTCCTTCCATCAGCAAGGGCATTGAAGATGAAACGTGGCTGGGTCTTTCAGCATGACAATGATCCCAAACACACCGCCCGGGCAACGAAGGAGTGGCTTCGTAAGAAGCATTTCAAGGTCCTGGAGTGGCCTAGCCAGTCTCCAGATCTCAACCCCATAGAAAATCTTTGGAGGGAGTTGAAAGTCCGTGTTGCCCAGCGACAGCCCCAAAAAATCACTGCTCTAGAGGAGATCTGCATGGAGGAATGGGCCAAAATACCAGCAACAGTGTGTGAAAACCTTGTGAAGACTTACAGAAAACGTTTGACCTCTGTCATTGCCAACAAAGGGTATATAACAAAGTATTGAGATAAACTTTTGTTATTGACCAAATACTTATTTTCCACCATAATTTGCAAATAAATAAATTAAAAATCCTACAATGTGATTTTCTGGATTTCTTTTTCTCATAGTTGAAGTGTACCTATGATGAAAATTACAGGCCTCTCTCATCTTTTTAAGTTGGAGAACTTGCACAATTGGTGGCTGACTAAATACTTTTTTTCCCCACTGTACATTAGAGTATCTAGTTTGAGAAACAGTCATCTCACAAGTTCTCAACTGGCAGCTTCATTAAATAGTACCCACAAAACACCAGTCTCAACGTCAACGTCAACAGAGAAGCGGCGACTCCGGCATGTATATATACAGTTGAAGTCGGAAGTTTACATACACCTTAGCCAAATGCATTTAAACTCAGTTTTTCACAATTCCTGACATTTAATCCTATTAAAAATTCCCTGTCTTAGATCAGTTAGGATCACCACTTTAATTTAAGAATGGGAAATGTCAGAATAATAGTAGAGAGAATGATTTATTTCAGCTTTTCTTTCTTTCATCACATTCCCAGTGGGTCAGAAGTTTACATACACTCAATTAGTATTTGGTAGCATTGCCTTTAAATTGTTTCACTTGGGTCAAACGTTTCAGGAAGCCTTCCACAAGCTTCCCACAACAAGTTGGGTGAATTTCGGCCAATTCCTCCTGACAGAGCTGGTGTAACTGAGTCAGGTTTGTAGGCCTCCTTGCTTGCACATGCTATTTCAGTTCTGCCCACAAATGTTCTAAAGGATTGAGGTCAGGGCTTTGTTATGGCCATTCCAATACCTTGACTTTGTTGTCCTTAAGCCATTTTGCCACAACTTTGGAAGTATGCTTGGGGTCATTGTCCATTTGGAAGACCCATTTGCGACCAAGCTTTAATAACCTCTAAACTTCTTAGGGATTGGTGGCGTCCCACCTACGACAACATCCGGTGAAATGCTGAGCGCCTAATTCAAATGACAAAAATAGTAATATTAAACATTCATGAAAATACAAGTGTTGTACAACACTCAAAAGCTTAGAATCTTGGTAATCGAACCGCGTTGTCGGATTTACAATAGGCTTTACGGCGAAAGCAGAACATTCGATTGTCTGAGGACAGCGCCCCACTTCCACCATATTATTCAAACCAGCCAAGGCATTACAAAATCAAAAATAGCGAAAAAATAAATCCCTTACCTTTGAAGATCTTCCTCTGTTTGCAATCCCAAAGGTCCCAGGAACACAAAGAATGGTCATTTTGTTCGATAAAGTCCTTCTTTATATCCCAAAAAGTCTGTTTAGTTGGCGCCACGGAGTTCTGTAATCCAGTCGTTCAACATACAGACAAATAAATCCCAAAAGTACAGGTAAAGTTAGTCCAAACAAGTCAAACGATTTTTCTAAATAATCCTCAGGTTGTCAAATATCTAAATAAAAAATAATATTTCAGACGGAGAATAGTCTGTTCAAATAGGAGGAGAAATAACGAAGAGCGCGCACCCCATTTATGCGCACAAAAACAGTAGTGTCCGTTTCAACAGCCACTTGTAAGAACTTCTATTTCTTGTTCGTTTTTCAAAAAACAAGCCTGAAACCATGTCTAAAGACTGTTGACATCAAGTGGAAGCCATAGGAACTGCAATGTGGAGCTAATTCCCTCTAAAGACAATAGCAAGTCAATGGAAAAACTGTGACATCAAAACAAAACTTTTTCCGGATGGATTGGCCATATCAGTTCTGTTATACTCACAGACAGTATTTTAACAGTTTTAGAAACTTCAGAGTGTTTTCTATCCAATACTACCATTGTATGCATATCCTAGTTTCTGGGCCAGAGTAATAGGCAGTTTACTTTGGGCACGTCAGACTCTCCTTACTTCCGAACACCGCCCCCTAGCCCGTAGAGGTTAGCAAACTATAGTTTTGGCAAGTCGGTTAGGGTATCTGCTTTGTGCATGACACAAGTCATTTTTCCTACAATTGTTTACAGAGAGAATATTTCACTTATAATTCACTGTCTCAGAATTCCAGTGGGTCAGAAGTTTACATACACTAAATTGACTGTGCCTTTAAACAGCTTGGAAAATTCCAGAAAATTATTTCATGGCATTAGAAGCTTCTGATAGGCTAATTGACATCATTTTAGTCAATTGGAGGTGTACCCGTGGATGTATTCCAAGGCCTACCATCAAACTCAGTGCCTCTTTGCTTGACATCATGGGAAAATCAAAAGAAATCAGCCAAGACCTCAGAGAAAAATCGTAGACCTCCACAAGTCTGGTTCATCCTCGGGAGGAATTTTCAAATGCCTGAAGGTACCACGTTCATCTGTACAAACAATAGTACGCAAGTATAAACACCATGGGACCACGCAGCCATCATACCGGTCAGGATGGAGACGCGTTCTGTCTCCTAGAGATGAACGTATTTTGGTGCGAAAAGTGCAAATCAATCCTTGTGAAGA
This sequence comes from Brachymystax lenok tsinlingensis, assembly GCA_030435695.1. Taxonomy (NCBI): domain Eukaryota; kingdom Metazoa; phylum Chordata; class Actinopteri; order Salmoniformes; family Salmonidae; genus Brachymystax; species Brachymystax lenok. The sequence continues at coordinate 5,799,802 of CM059815.1, read as the reverse complement.
TGCTGGAGGAAACAGGTACAAAAGTATCTATATAGACAGTAAAACGAGTCCTATAACGACATAACCTGAAAGGCTGCTCAGCAAGGAAGAAGCCACTGCTACAAAACCGCCATAAGAAAGCCAGACTACGGTTTGCAACTGCACATGGGGGCAAAGATCGTGGGGACATGGGGACAAAGAACGCTATCGGTCCACCTAGCCCAAACAGGTTAACAATTTGTGGAGTGTTTGAAAAACTCAAACCTAAGTGTATGTAAACTTCCGATTTCAACTGTATTTATGGCATTCTCTCAACCAGCTTCATGAGGAATACTCTTCCAACAGTCTTGAAGGAATTCCCATATATGCTGAGCACTTGTTGGCTACATTTCCTTCACTCTGCGGTCCAACTCATCCCAAACCATATAAATTGGGTTGAGATCGGGTGATTGTGGAGGCCAGGTCATCGGATGCAGCATCCAGCACTCTCCTTGGTCAAATAGCCCTTACATAGAAAAGCACCCACACCTCCTTGTCCATGCTTCACGGTGGGAACCACACACGTGGAGATCATCCGCTCACCTACTCTGCGTCTCACAAAGACACAGCGGTTGGAACTAAAAATATCTAATTTGGGCTCATCAGATCAAAGGACAGATTTCCACCTGTCTAATGTCCATCGCTTGCGTTTCTTGGTCCAAGCAAGTATCTTCTTCTTATTGGTGTCCTTTAGTAGTGGTTTCTTTGCAGCAATTCAACCACGAAGGCCTGATTCATGCAGTCTCCTCTGAACAGTTGATGTTGAGATGTGTCTTGAGCTTTATGAAGCATTTATTTGGTCTGCAATTTCTGAGGCTGGTAACTCTGAGGAACTTATCCTCTGTAGCAGAGATAACTCTGGGTCTTCCTTTCCTGTAGCAGTCCTCATGAGAGCCAGTTTCATCATAGCGCTCGATGGTTTTTGCGACTGCACTTGAAGAAACGTTCAAAGTTCTTAAAATGTTCTGAATTGACTGACCTTCATGTCTTGACTGCTTAGGGAGTACCGGCGCGCTCCCGACACTACCTGGTGAAATGTAAGGCGCCAAATTCAAAATCCAAAAGTTGAATTATTAAAAATTCATCAATATACAAGTGTTGCATAGTCATCAAAAGCTCTGATTCTTGGCAATATCACAGCGTTGTCAGATTTCAAAAAGGCTTTACGGCAAAAGCACAACATTTGATTGTTTGAGGACAGCACCTTTCCTATTTTCCACATTAGCATAAATTCATATCCAGCTCGGGTCACACAAAACCCATATAAGAGCTAAAATAAATTACTTACCTTTCGAATAACTTCTGCTGAGGGCTTCCCAAGTGTCCAACAAAGACATCCAATGGTTCTTTAGTTAGAAAAAGTTATTTATTATATCCATCAATCTCCGTTTGGTTGGCGCGTTATGATCATAAAATCCACCGTCGAGTCGCCCATTGAACCGTGAAGAGAACACGTTCAAATTATACCTATACACTTTCTCCAAACAAATCAAACATCATTTTTAATGTATCCTTAGGTATCCTTTTATGTATATTTACTGTAATATTTCAACCGGACGATAACGTGAACAATATGAAAGGAAAATAAAGTGGGGCGCGCTCACAATCTCTCGCATGTGAAACGTTGTTGACAAATGTGGTCCCTTCACTACTTCCTCTTCCTTTCTGTTCTGCTTAGTGCTAGAGCCTCCAGACTCTGTATAAAGACTGTTGACATCTAGTGGAAACCATAGGTACTGCAGGCTCAGTCCTAGATAACATAGAAATCAATAGGCAGCCTGGAGAAGAAGGTCATGTACAAAATAAACTGCAAATCCGGATGGATTTTCCTCGGGTTTTCGCCTGCTATATCAGTTCTGTTATACTCACATACATTATTTTAACACCTTTAGAAACTCCCTAATTGACAAACAAACAAACCAAAACATAGACTTCTCATACTTTGTTTATTTCAAAAAAGCTTTCAACTCAATTTGGCATGAGGGTCTGCTATACACATTGATGGAAAATGTTGTTGGGGGAAAAACACACGACATTATAGAATCCATGTACACAAACAACAAGTGTGCAGTTAAAATTGGCAAAAAACACACATTTATTTCCACAGGGCCGGGGGGTGACACAGGGATGCAGCTTAAGCCCCACCTTCTTCAACATATATAATCAAAGAATTGGCGAGGGCACTAGAACAGTCTGCAGCACCCGGCCTCACCCTACTAGAATCTAAAGTCAAATGTCTTCTGTTTGCTGATGATCTGTTGCTTCTGTCCCCAACCAAAGAGGGCCTACAGCAGCACCTAGATCTTCTGCACAGATTCTGTCAGACCTGGGCCCTGACAGTAAATCTCATTAAGACGAAAATAATGGTGTTCCAAAAAAGGACCAGTTGCCAGGACCACAAATACAAATTCCATCTAGACACCGTTGCCCTAGAGCACACAAAAACTGTACCTGTCTTGGCCTAAACATCAGCGCCACAGGTAACTACCACAAAGCTGTGAACGATCTGAGAGACAAGGCAGAATGGCCTTCTATACCATCAAAAGTTTGACATACCAATTAGGATTCTGGCAAAAAATACTTGAATCAGTTACATAACCCATTGCCCATTATGGTTGTGAGGTCTGGGACCCGCTCACCAACCAAGAATTCACAAAATGAGACAAACACCAAATTGAGACTCTGCATGCAGAATTCTGCCAAAATATCTCCAGTGTACAATGTAAAACACCAAATAATGCATGCAGAGTAGAATTAGGCCGATACCTGCTAATTATCAAAATCCAGAAAAGAGACATCATAATTCTACAAGCAGCTAAAAGGAAGCGATTCCCAAACCTTCCATAACAAAAGCCATCACCATCACCTAAAATGCATTTTTTGGCAGAAATGCCTTCTCGAACATGTGAACTTTCAAATGCATTAATAACAAACCTGTATGCCATCTGTAAATAAAATTTAAATTGTTAAATTACGAGCCTAGTTGGTTTAACCACAGAAAAAGATAGAAACCTTCCCGCTAGCCATGATTGGCTGAGATAATGAGTGGGCTGGACATGACGAGAGATGAGTTTGTATTGGTCGCTGCTGGGTTTTTCCTGCTCAACAGTTTCCCGTGTGTATCAAGAATGGTCCACCATCAAAAGGACATCCAACCAACTTGACAACTGTCAACATGGGCCAGCATCCCTGTGGAACACTATCAACACCTTGTCGAGTCCATTCCCCGACAAATTGAGGATCATCTGAGGGCAAAAGTGGGGGTTGCAACTCAATAGGAAGGTGTTCCTAATGTTTGGTAAACTCAGTGTATAATAAATTGTAATTTGGGTAACACTGTTTTACAAGGCTACTTCCCTGGCATTTACTTCACATGGTTACCGATTACATGGTCATTACAGAAAAATGACCAAATACAACTATTTATTTGAATTGGTCTGTTAAACAATTATAGCACTGCTAGCATTCACTGAGTGTTTAAAACAAAAACTTCCAGATTGTAATTCCATACCCAAAAGTCAGATAAGATCGCTATAAATAAGTATAAACAAACCCCGGACACTAATTGTTTTGAGAGTGAAACCGTCTGTTCACACGTATAATCATTCAAAACACAATATAAAATATCAAAACACATCCACTCTGTCCTTTCTCATTTGTCTCATAATACATTTCCTCCCACTAGTGCCATCTACCAAAAAAACTATTCATATATTTATGTAATACAACTCATAAATCATCGCTCTACATGGTGGACTGATTAAAAACAATCCAGGGATAGGTTGTTGGACTGAGGGAGAAACAGAGGCCTAGCTGCCACAGTATGAGAAAGAACATACAGTATATGTCTGTGTGAGACAGAAATGACAACAGTGAAAATGAAATAAATTCAGCTTTTGCATATTGTTTTTTGGCTCATCTTAAGCAAAAAGCAGTTAGTACATGTACACCTACAGTAGTTGCTTTCCTGGAAAAAATACCCAGGGGGCAAAACTGGTTGCAATGACACCAATAAAACCAGATTAGAGTAATCTCATTGCAATAAGGAAAATGTCCTGTCCAACCCCCCTGGCTGTACTTACTGTAAGGGCATCCATAGGCCTCCAACCTCAGGCCTATTCTCCCGTTAGGGTTCCAGTCCAAAGGAAGTAACCGCAGGAACCTGGCAAAGACTGGCTGCTGCAGTTTGAACTGCACCACACTGTCTGCATTGCTGTTCCCAGTGAACGCCTGGAGAGACACACAGAGGGCACAAACATACAGAGCGGGTTATGGTTAATGAATAGTTCATTGAAATGTTGTTGACCATTAGTTGAACATCTACAAACCGTCTATTTGGGACTATCCAAATGAAGAGTTACCATATGCACTACCTGATTTACCACTGTATGATGTAATTGTTTATCTTCTTTGGATCAGAGGAGGCTGGTAAAAGAGATATAGGCGGACGAGCAACTTGTAATGGCTGGAATGGAATTCATGGAACTGAGTCAAACATGTGGTTTCCATATGTTTGATGTGTTCGATCCCATTCCATTCCAGACATTACAATAAGCCTGTCCTCCTATAGCTCCTCCCACCAGCCTCCACTGCTTTGGCAAACCCACGTTTTATTCATGAAATAAAAATAGATACTCCCACACTGATGAATTCTCCCAATAGCTATGCCTCCACCTATTGAGAAGAGAATGTGGCAACATTGATAAAGTGGGTTCTGAAGAGTAGTTTGTTACTGATCAGATTAATAAGAAATGTAATACTGATGCTCTTTCGGTCTCATGTTTGCTGGCAAATACTTAGGTGTTCTCTTTGAGTAATGAGTGTCGTTAACCTCTCTGATCCTAACTTATGTTTCTAATAAGACATGCACATATTACATAGCAGTATTGTGTTCTATTATTTGTCCTCTCATCCTGTTCCCTGCCTGTGTCCCAAATGGCATGCTATTACCTATTTATGGTACAACTTTTGACTAGTGCTGTGTATGGGCCCTGGTCAAAAGTAGTGCACTAAATACGGAACATGGTACCATTTGGGACACAGCCCCTGTCTCTAATTAAGATGGATAAATAATGGGTTCATCCCCTAGGAGTTTCCATCCTACCTTTGAAGTTGACACTCCAGTTAATTGGTGGTTCACACGCTAAAATAAGGGTGAAATACCCAATTAACACTGTTAACGTCCTAACTATTATTGTGAGATAGATAAGAGCCAGGCCAGTAGCTCCCTTTCATGTTGGCTAGGGGAGACCATAAAGTGCATTCGGAAAGTATTCAGACCCCTTGACTTTTTCCACATTTTGTTACGTTACAGCCTTATTCTAAAATGTATTAAATAGTTTTTTTTCCTCATCAATCTACACACAACACCCCATAATGACAAAGCAAAAACTGGTTTTTAGAAAACTGAAATATCACATTTACATAAGTATTCAGACCCTTTACTCAGTACTTTGTTGAAGCACCTTTGGCAGCGATTACAGACTCAAGTGTTCCTGGGTATGACGCTACAAGCTTGTCACACCTGTATTTGGCGTGACAAGTTTCTCCCATTCTTCTCTGCAGATCTTCTCAAGCTCTGTCAGGTTGTATGGGGAGCGTCGCTGCACATCTATTTTCAGGTCTTTCCAGAGTTGTTAGATCTCGGGTTCAAGTCCGGGCTCTGGCTGGGCCACTCCAGGACATTCGGAGAGTTGTTCCGAAGCCACTCCTTGGCTGTGTGCTTAGTGTCGTTGTCCTGTTGGAAGTTTAACCTTTGCGCAGTCTGAGGTCCTGAGAACTCTGGAGAATGTTTTCATCTCTCTATACTTTGCTCTGTTCATCTTTCCCTCGATCCTAACGAGTCTCCCAGTCGTTGATGCAGAAAAACATCTCCACAATTTGATGCTGCCACCACCGTGCTTCACTGTATGGATGGTGCCAGGTTTCCTCCAGACGTGACACTTGGCATTCAGGCCAAAGAGTTCCATCTTGGTTTTGTGTCATAAATCTGCGTTTATAATATAACATTTGATGTTTGTCCCAGACTGACTTTCTTAGTGTTGTTGCATAATTTGGAGGGCTGAGAAGCATCCTCATCATCTTTGAAGAGAGAGGATGAGCCGTGCGTCTGGTGAAGCGAAGTGTTAAGCCCAACAAATTCCACTGTTTTCTGCTAAGGAAGCTCAGTAAGCTGCATCTCATTTGTGTGTGTGTGTGTGTGTGTTCCCATACGTGTGTGTGTATGACGAAGCTCAGGAAGCTGCATCTCATTTGATCCGGGAGGGAGGTGTCCCTTTGAAATATGCCAGAGTCAAGGTGCAAATCCCTCCAACGCCTGCCCCCTGTCTGACAAGCCTTCGCTAACGGAAGAGAAAGAGAGAGAGAACAACACTCATCCCTTAAACTCAAACTTATTAAGCCCGATCTGAGGAAACAAAAATCACATACCAGTACTTGTGACTGGTACTGATAGTAGACTCCTGCTGTCAACGGGAGTTTAAAAAGCCTCTAAGAGGTTCTTAGGATTGATGAGAATATGTGCAGAAATTTGATGCTAAGTACTTAAAAATATGCGTAGTCAAACTGTGAGTAGAGAAGAGGACTGTATGCACATATGTTGTGAAATCAGATTTTTTTTTTGACAATCTTTCTAATTCTCTCTTCCTCGTGTCAGCTAAAAATTAACAGAATGCTATTTAGTACCAAAAGCAAGTAACAAGGATGGCAACACACTAAAATGCAGTTAAATCCAATAATTCTCTCAGCCAACAGTATAGAGCTAAGCTGGGCTTTTCCTGCCTTCCAGTGATTCATCTATTATTCATTGATAGTGAAAGGACGCTTATGAGGCTATTTGAGAGTTTGGGTACATAGTGTACTTGGCTGCGTCTGAAATGGCACCCTACTCCTATATAGTGCACTACTTTTAACCACAACGTGAGCGAAGCCTAGGAGCAGAGGCTAGCCCTGGTCAAATGTAGCACAAGGGTGTAACAGGGTGCAATTTCAGATGCAGCCATATGGTCTTTGCTCAGTGACTCACCCCAATGCTGTCTTGAAGGTTGAAATGACTACAACTAGTCAATGTTGCCCACTGACCCTGAGCACTGTCTTCCAGGTATGATTACCTACAATGTACACTAGTCAAGGTTGCCCACTGAAACTTACCCCGATGCTGTCCTCCTGGCGGTACTGTTTCCAGTTGCGTCCCGTGTCGCTGAACATGAGGAGGAAGGAGGAGACCCAGTCTGAACTGCCGTAGCGACCCTGCGTGGCCACAGCCGTGATCTCTGTCCGCTCCCCCAGGTCCACCTCCAACCACTGGTACTTATTAGACTCTACAGGAGCCCAGCCTCCGGCACCTGAAGGAGAAACACACAGGGATCCCACATATTGTAACTCTTTACATTATAAACTAACTCTATGAGAAGAGGAACAGACACACACAGACACAAAGGGGCAGTTTCCCGGACAAAGATTAAGCCTAAGCTTGGACATTAGAAGCATTTCGAATGGTGATTCTCCATTGAGAATGGTTTTCAGTCCAGGACTATGCTTAATCTTTGTCTGGGAAACCGGCCTAACGAACACGCACAGACACACAATATCCAACATTATGTAACTTATTATTAATGATAGTCTATTGATAGTTTGTTGAGCATAGGGGGCATCTCAAAATAAAGTGTTATCACAAACCCTATAAGTACAGGCACAAACTTTTAGGAGGATAGTGTGATAACGTGTATTTGTTTATGAGTGACGCTGTATAACGTATTACACAACTCAATGGTTCTCAACCTTTTTTGGTTATTTTACCCCAACCACATTTTGCTCTGCATGAAGCACCCCCTCATGTGCAACTGATCCTCAGGCCTATATTCTTATGAGTCTTCCCAAGGACCCCCTGTGAATAGGCCAGGTACCCCGCTGATGGTACCCATCATTATATTGTAAACGCTATGAGAGGAGAAATAAACTTTTGAGGGGAACGTTTGGGAAAGTGTGTTTTTAACATATGGGTGACCTTATAGTTCAGGGGAGGGAATTTCATTTTTAAAAAGAAACAACTGGGCTTTAGATAAACAAACCTGTCAACACAAACAGCATACGATAACTTTGTGCATACTCTAGTTTGGTAGCAGTCTAGCATCCTATAGTATTGTAGCACATATGACATACATTGAATATACCAAACATTAGGAACACCTTCCTAATATTAAACTGCACCCGTGAGCCTGGCACCTACTACCATACCCTGTTTAAAGGCACTTAAACCTTTTGTCTTTCCCATTCACCCTCTGAATGGCACACATACACAATCCATTGTCTCAATGGTCTCAAGGCTTAAAAATCCATTCTTCTTTAATAACCTTTTACTGCAGTGGGCTAAATTAGGGTCATAGGGTGTTTCTTGGTAGTCTTAAACAAATCTTCTTTAAAACAAAAGTATATACCTAACACACATGGTTATGTGCAACAACAAAAATAGAAGACAGTTGTACCATGTCAGATATAGAGTTGAAATGTATTCCCAACATCACAGAAGACTGACATATAACAAAATCCTTTGACAATTTTCCAATTAACATTCCATCCATGAGGCCACTAGAGAGCGATTTGGTAATTTGACTGCAGGAAATGGTCCTCCCCTTCATCTACACTGATTGAAGTGGATTTAACAAGTGACTTGATAAGGGATCATAGCTATAAGGGATCAATAAGGGATCATAGCTTTCACCGGGATTCACCTGGTCGGTCTATGTCAATGAATGTTTTGTATACTCACTATACATAATCAATTAACAGATTCTGTACAGTGCACTGTATATCATCTCTGGGAATATAGCAGCCTTGCACAACGAAATTGAACCTACACACAATAACATCCATTACAGAGCTAGTAGCAAAATTAGGAAGAATGATCCAACATCAGGTAATGTGCACACACAGCCTCATGTTTCTTTCAATACATACAAACACATGGGATACATTCTTCTCAGGTATCATTGGTATTCAAGGGTCATATATGAGCAAGCAGTCACTCTCCATTTGCCAGTAGCAAACACATGATACAATTATATTCATATGACAAAGCAAAGCAGCTCCAATAATGCAGCAGACTGGTTTAAATGTGCAAAAAAGTCCTCCATGACATTTCAAGTCACTCATCGGATTCAAAATAAAGTAACCACTCAAACTGGAGCTCTGGATATGACTGCAGTAGTGTTTAGAGTCAATTCCCTTTGATGCAATGACAATCCCCTTACCTTACCTAACTTAGTTGAATGCACATGCCGGATAAGAGCATCTGCTGAATGGCCAAATGTAAATGTAGATAGAAAAAATAGAGCAATCGAATCAGCAAAGTGTCCTGTTCCATGAAACAACACAACAGGTTGTGGAACAGGAACAGGTCTTTGGCTTCTGCGGGAGCCAGGAGGAGGGAGAGAGAGGGGGTAGCCAAAGAGAGACATGAGGAGGAGAAGAAGTGATGAAATAGCACTGTAGAATGGAGAAACCATCGTGAGAAAGAAGGGACCACAGGATGAGAGGTGTGCTAATGTCTGTGACACAGGGGAAGTAGAAAGTGCTGAGTCGGGCCAAAGCACCACCTCAGGGCCCCGGACACCAGATGGACGGAGTGGGAGCAGAGAGGAGTCTAGAGGAGGTACCCAGGCTTCCAGCAGGGCCGGCCTAAAGACACAACACAAGACAGCTAGAGGACCGAAACTAGTTACGCCGCAGCTGGGGATAGAACTGTCCAAATAAGCTGCAGTGGGCCTTACTCTATACAGAGTTACACACAGAGCCTTTTAAGTAACCAACACAAAAACACAGAGGTTAAAGGCCACTTAACATTTGCAAAGATGTCATCTAACTAAGCTGATGCAAGAACTCTCCAGGAACTGGTAGGAATCCCACAGAGACTTAGAAACCAGATTCTCCTGATTCTCCACACTTCTCCCAAAGTGTGCACTAGCACAATACCCATACTATGTACACTACATGTAAGGTTCTATTGAATTACATCCTTCAGCACGTCACACCTGCACCAAACTAAATAAGAAAGATAAAGATAACCTAGGACATGCTACATACACACAACATACAGATGTAAATGTTTAGATGTTACATACTAAGCTATGTTTCATACCTTATCTGGATTCAAAGTGAATGAGTTGGTAGTTATTTATATTCATTATCCTACTTTATTGTTAATATAACCGCCTATTGGTTCCACTCATACTGTCTGGTCTATTCAGGGGCAAGACAACATGCTGCCCGTATGTGTTGGCATTTAGGACAAGAGGCAGCGAAAGGCCAGGTTGAAAAAGTACTTAACTTTAGCAGCAGACAGATGCTGCCATTGACACAGCGATGAGAGGCAGAGAGCAAACACATTGACCTTTGCTCAATACTGGCGATGGAATAGACAACATGCAGGGGGAACAAAGAGTAGAAGAGTACACAATACCAGGAAGGAATCCACCAACAAAGACCGAAGACAAAGACAAAATATTCATCCCAAATGGGCCCTGGCCCAGGTCAAAAGTATTGTACTGGGTACCAACAGTAGAGCACTCTATAGGGGACAGAGTGCATTTTGGGATGCATCCAAATACAGAAAATGGGTTGCATGAAGCAGGTTTATCGGCTTTTATCTCTCATTCTCACAAGCAATTAACACATTCATGTGTTTTATTCTGTCTTAAAAATTTGCCATTTTTAACAGGAGGGCTCGTAGGCCTATTCATGGCTGCTGGGGAGCAGAACTGGGATAACTATAGTTTTAATCGTACTTTGTGAAAACAAATTTGCAGGGGAACAAATAGTTACTTTGGAGGTGACGACAAATAATTAAGTACAGATCCCCAAAAATGACTACTTTTTAAACTACTGGAATACAGATCTCAGAAAGCAAATACAAATAAAAAATATTTGAATACATCTCTCAGGATGTGATTACTTCTCTGATACTATTGGACTGGCTTCCTTCAATTAATGGCATGGCTGTATCTGGAATGTCATGTTGAAGATAGAAATATAATTAATAGAGCACACACAATCTCCTATACTTTTCCAATCTATCTGACAATCATATTTGTGCTACACAATACATTTCTATTTGAACATTTTGTAAATTCTCCTTAAACAACCTCTACAGGATCAGTGTCCCACCACGGGACAGTTAAGCTAATGTAGGCTAATGTGATTAGCATGAGGTTGTAAGTAACATGAACATTTCCTAGGACATTTCCTAGGACATAGACATGATACGGGCAGAAAGCTTAAATGCTTGCAATTCTAAGAAAAACATATTTTAAAAAACGCATTTACCAGATCTAATGTGTTATATTATCCTACATTCATTTCACATTTCCACAAACTTCAAAGTGTTTCCTTTCAAATGGTATCAAGAAAATGCATATACTTGTTTCAGGTCCTGAGCTACAGGCAGTTATGTATTGGTATGTCATTTTAGGCAAAAATTGAAAAATGGGATGGATCCTTAAGAGATTTTAATGTCCATTGCCCCAGGTGTACATAATTAAGTCAAACTAATTAGCCAATGATATTTTGTAAAGATAAGTATACTGAACTAAAATAGAAACTCAACATGAAACAATTTCAAAGAATTTACTGAGTTACAGTTCATAGAAGTAAATCAGTCAATTGAAATAAATTCATTAGGGCCTAATCTATGTACAGTGGGGCAAAAAAGTATTTAGTCAGCCACCAATTGTGCAAGTTCTCTCACTTAAAAAGATGAGAGAGGCCTGTAATTTTCATCATAGGTACACTTCAACTATGACAGACGAAATGAGGGAAAAAAATCCAGAAAATCACATTTTAGGATTTTTTATGAATTTATTTGCAAATTATGATGGAAAATAAGTATTTGGTCAATAACAAAAGTTTATCTCAATACTTTGTTATATACCCTTTGTTGGCAATGACAGAGGTCAAACGTTTTCTGTAAGTCTTCGCAAGGTTTTCACACACTGTTGCTGGTATTTTGGCCCATTCCTCCATGCAGATCTCCTCTAGAGCAGTGATGTTTTGGGGCTGTCGCTGGGCAACACGGACTTTCAACTCCCTCCAAAGATTTTCTATGGGGTTGAGATCTGGAGACTGGCTAGGCCACTCCAGGACCTTGAAATGCTTCTTACGAAGCCACTCCTTCGTTGCCCGGGCAGTGTGTTTGGGATCATTGTCATGCTGAAAGACCCAGCCACGTTTCATCTTCAATGCCCTTGCTGATGGAAGGAGGTTTTCACTCAAAATCTCACGATACATGGCCCCATTCATTCTATCCTTTACATGGATCAGTCGTCCTGGTCCCTTTGCAGAAAAACAGCCCCAAAGCATGATGTTTCCACCCCCATGCTTCACAGTAGGTATGGTGTTCTTTGGATGCAACTCAGCATTCTTTGTCCTCCAAACACGACGAGTTGAGTTTTTACCAAAAAGTTCTATTTTGGTTTCATCTGACCATATGACATTCTCCCAATCCTCATCTGGATCATCCAAATGCTCTTCAGACGGGCCTGAACATGTACTGGCTTAAGCAGGGGGACACATCTGGCACTGCAGGATTTGAGTCCCTGGCGGCGTAGTGTGTTACTGATGGTAGGCTTTGTTACTTTGGTCCCAGCTCTCTGCAGGTCATTCACTAGGTCCCCCCGTGTGGTTCTGGGATTTTTGATCACCGTTCTTGTGATCATTTTAACCCCACGGGGTGAGATCTTGCATGGAGCCCCAGATCAAGGAAGATTATCAGTGGTCTTGTATGTCTTCCATTTCCTAATAATTGCTCCCACAGTTGATTTCTTCAAACCAAGCTGCTTACCTATTGCAGATTCAGTCTTCCCAACCTGGTGCAGGTCTACAATTTTGTTTCTGGTGTCCTTTGACATCTCTTTGGTCTTGGCCATAGTGGAGTTTGGAGTGTGACTGTTTGAGGTTGTGGACAGGTGTCTTTTATACTGATAACAAGTTCAAACAGGTGCCATTAATACAGGTAACGAGTGGAGGACAGAGGAGCCTCTTAAAGAAGAAGTTACAGGTCTGTGAGAGCCAGAAATCTTGCTTGTTTGTATGTGACCAAATACTTATTTTCCACCATAATTTGCAAATAAATTCATTAAAAATCCTACAATGTGATTTTCTGGATTTTTGTTCCTCATTTTGTCTGTCATAGTTGAACTGTACCTATGATGAAAATTACAGGCCTCTCTCATCTTTTTAAGTGAGAGAACTTGCACAATTGGTGGCTGACTAAATACTTTTTTGCCCCACTGTATTTCACATGACTGGGCAGGGCGCAGCCATGGGTGGGTCTGGGAGGGCATAGGCCCACCCACTGGAGAGCCAGGCCCAGCCAATCAGAATATGTTTTTTTCCCACAAAAGGGCTTTAGTACAGTCAGAAATAATCCTCAGCACGCCCCCTCTTCAGACGATCCCGCAGGTGAAAAAGCCAGATATGGAGGTCCTGGTTACACGTGGTCTGTGGCTGTAAGGACATTTCGAACTACTGCCAAATGCTCTAAAACAACGTTGTAGGTGGCTTATGGTAGAGAAATTAACATAAAATTATCTTGCAACAGCTCTGTTGGACATTCCTGCAGTCAGCATGCCAATTGCACGCTACCTCAAAACTTGAGACATCTGTGGCATTGTGTTGTGTAACAAAACTGCACATTTTAAGTGGCCTTTTATTGTCCCCAGCATAAGGGGCAACTGTGTAATGATCATGCTGTTTAATCAGCTTCTTGATTTGCCACACATGTCAGGTGGATGGATTATCTTGGCAAATGAGAAAATCTCACTAATAGGGATGTTAATAAGGATGTTAACAAATTTCTGAACAAAATTTTAGATCAATTATATTTTTGTGCATATGGAACATTTCTGAGATCTTTTATTTCAGCTCATGAAAAATGGGACCAACACTTTACATGTTGCATTTATATTTTAGTTGAGTATATACAGTTGAAGTCAGAAGTTTACATACACCTTAGCCAAGTACATTTAAACTCAGTTTTTCACAATTCCTGACATTTAATCCTAGTAAAAATCCCCTGTCTTGGGTCAGTTAGGATCACCACTTTATTGTAAGACTGTGAACAGGCAGAATAGTTGAGAGAATTATTTATTTCAGCTTTTATTTCTTTCATCACATTCCCAGTGGGTCAGAAGTTTACATACTCTCAATTAGTATTTGGTAGCATAGCCTTTAAATTGTTTAACTTGAGTGAAACGTTTTGGGTAGCCTTCCACAAGCTTCCCACAATAAGTTGGGTGAATTTTGGCCCATTCCTCCTGACAGAGCTGGTGTAACTGAGTCAGGTTTGTAGGCCTCCTTGCACGCACACACTTTTTCAGTTCTCCCCACAAATTTTCTATGGGATTGAGGTCAGGGCTATCTGATGACCACTCCAATACCTTGACTTTGTTGTCCTTAAACCATCCCCCGTGCCTCACGGTTGGGATGGTGTTCTTCAGCTTGAAAGCCTCCCCCTTTTTCCTCCAAACATAACGATGGTCATTATGGCCAAACAGTTACATTTTTGTTTCATCAGACCAGAGGACATTTCTCCAAAAAGTACGATCTTGCCCCCATGTGCAGTTGCAAACTGTAGTTTGGCTTTTTTTATGGCGGTTTGGAGCAGTGGCTTCTTCCTTGCTGAGGGGCTTTTCAGGTTATGTCGATATAGGACTCGTTTTACTGTGGATATAGATACTTTTGTACCTGTTTCCCCCAGCATCTTCACAAGGTCCTTTGCTGTTGTTCTGGGAATGATTTGCACTTTTTGCACCAAAGTACGTTAATCTCTAGGATAGAGAATGCATCTCCTTCCTGAGCGGTATGATGGCTGCGTGGTCCCATGGTGTTTATACTTGCATACTATTGTTTGTACAGATGAACGTGGTACTTTCAGGCATTTGGAAATTGCTCCCAAGGATGAACCAGAATTGTGGAGGTCTACTATTTTTTTTCTGAGGCCTTGGCTGATTTCTTTTGATTTTCCCATGATGTCAAGCAAAGAGGCACTGAGTTTGAAGGTAGGCCTTGGAATAAATCCACAGGTACTAAAATGATGTCAATTAGCCTATCAGCCTATCAGAAGCTTCTAAAGCCATGACATCATTTTCTGGAATTTTCCAAGCTGTTTAAAAGGCACAGTCAACTTCATGTATGTAAACTTCTGACCCATTGGAATTGTGATTCAGTGAATTATAAGTGAAATAATCTGTATGTAAACAATTGTTGTAAAAATTACTTGTGTCATGCACAAAGAAGATGTCTTAACCGACTTGCCAAAACTATAGTTTGTTTACAAGAAATGTGTGGAGTGGTTGAAAAACTAGTTTTAATGACTCCAAACTAAGTGTATGTAAACTTCCGACTTCAACTGTAAATACGTTTTGATGCTCAACTACTGTATGACTCTTACAACATGCCATTGAAAAGGTCAAAAGCTGCATTACATTTTACAATACCTGAACATACTGCAGAGTAATTCAAAACCATTTGCTAACATTACAAACAGCAAGTTGGATGCTTAGAAAAACAACTTTGAACATCTTGTCCATCTGAGGGTAAGTGCTCTTGTTTCAAACACACACTACACCGTCTTTAAAGGGATTGTTTACTCAGAATACAAAACGAACATGATTTTCCACCTACATTGGCTATAGTAGATTCAAGAAGGCAGTTGTGGGATATTTAGTTTCCTTTCGACACTTAATAACCATATTTTGTAACTGTTAGTATTCTCAGTAACACTTTACATTACACTTTTGTTGTGCCTGTGTAATAAAACTGGAATTACTTTTGTAGAAAAAGGTTATTAGCATGTTGTTACATGATACTTTGGTAATTGCATTTTAATTGCAAAGCAATGAGCTGATAGTGACTGTTCCTTATTCCACTTATGTAATTACTCCATTATTATGCAATTATAAAGCAATTTCCAAAGTCCTATGTGACAACAATGTTGCTATTGTCATAATCTACGTTACTACACATGTATAGGAACGTGATGTCAAGTGTTACTGTATTACCTTATGTCTCACTCATTATGAAAATATATATATTTTTTGTCATTCTGAAACTGCAAAAGTGGTCTACTCTAATGTTGAGGTGATTCCATGTCCCCCATGTATTTAATTCTAGGCTATAGGCTATATTAAGATTAATATCTAAAAGCCCTCCAAACCATGTTCTTATGATCATATATTTAGACTAATTCAACTAACCGTTGTAGTTTTTGGTTCTTCATCAAAAATGTGTCAGCCATCAAAAAAACATGTCCTGTTTTCAAATAACTTGCATATAATCAAATACCTTTAAATATTATTTGGTTTTCTGAGAGGTATTCAAAATACTTTGAAATATTATTTGTTTTTCTAAGACCTACCTCGAGTATTTGAAAAGTTGGTACTTTAAAATAAATTACAAAATACAACATTTTCTGCCAAGGTCTGCTGGGAATGCCTGTATGAATGCTTTATGGGTAAAAATAAATGTTACCTGGGGTTGCGTCCAAAATGGCATCCTATACCATATATAGTGCACACCATATGCTCTAGTCAAAAGTAGTGCACTATACAGAGAATTGGATGTCATTTGGGACATAAACCTGGATTATGATTGTGTCCTCTCTCGCTCAGTCTTCAGTGATATCTGTTAAAATCAAGGAAATCTCCCCTGTTTTTCTCTGCATCCCTGACTAAAACGTTCTGGGTTGCTGCTTCTCCCACTGTGTATCAGTGGAGGCTCCTCAGAAGAGGAAGGGTAGGACCATCCTCCTCAGGGAATTTCATAAAAATAAAAATCGTGAAACATAAATATAGTTATTATTTTTAGATAAGACTTTACTAAATACATTCACACACTGTTTTGCAATGAAAATCTACAGTAGCCTCAACAGCACTCTGTAGGGTAGCACCATGGTGTAGACGGAGGATAGCTAGTTGCCGTCCTCCTCTAGGTACATTGACTACAATACAAAATCTAGGAGGCGCGTGCTTCTCACCCCCTTCCATAGATTTACAAAGTAATTATGACTACTTCCGGAGGACATCCTCCAACTTATCAGCCTGAACTGACATGTTGTCCACAGGACATGTTCTCCATCTGATTAAAACCTCTTAAGCATTCTCAATTACCAGTGGGTCGCTAGCGGGCTCATCCCGACACTACCAGCGAAAATCTAAAGCGCCAAATTTAAATTCCGAAAGTTGAATCATTAAAAGCTCTGTTTCTTGGCAATATCACAGCGTTGTCAGATTTCAAAAAGGCTTTACGGCGAAAGCAGCACATTCATTTGTTTGAGGCTAGCACCTCACATATTTTCCAATAGCCATGTATCGATTAGCCATCATGGCACACACATAACACATTTCACAGCGAAAACAAATCAATTACCTGTTGAAGAACTTCTGCTGAGGTCATCCTAAGTGTCCAACGAAGACAATCCATGGTTCTTTTGTTAGAAAAAGTAACGTCTTTTATCCATAAATCCCCTATTTGGTTCAGCGTTATAATCAGAAACGACAGCCTCCACTCCTCTTTTGAAGCTTAGGCGCCAACTCGTTCAAATTATACCTATAAACTTGTCCAAAAACAATCAAACATAGTTTTAAATGTATCCTTAGGAACATATTTACGTATATTTACTATTATAAATCAGCCGGAATATAAACTGAATGCTAAAGACGATAAATAAGGCACAGTGCGCCTTCTCGTGCGCGCGCAATCTGAAGAGTTTTCAGAACGTGGTCTCCCATTGCCATGCTGTTTATCAATGGTCGAAATTCATCCAAGATGGAGTAAAACACCGTCTCGTGGTTGATGACATCATAAGGAAGCGACGTGCACTGCGTTCATATGCCTATATATGGTCATTTTCGATAGGGAGGGGTTCCAAAATGAGCAATGTGTCAAAATGACTTTTTCCAGGACAGAGATTCCTCAGGGTTTTGCCTGCTATATGCGTTCTGATTGACCCACAGACAAATGGTTAACAGTTTTGGAAAGTTCAGAGTGTTCAGAGTGTCCTATCCAATGGTACTAAATATATGCATATCCCATTTTCTGGGCCTAAATGGGAGGCATTTTACTTTGGGCACGCCAGGCTCTCCAAAACAGTCACCTCTGCTGCTGGAGCTTGTGTTATAGAAGCAATAAAAAAACTGGCCTTTTTAGACTAGTTGAGTATCTGGAGCATCAGCATTTGAAGGTTCAATTACAGGGTCAAAATGGCCAGAAACGAAGACCTTTCTTCTGAAACCCGTCAGTCTATTCTTGTTCTGAGAAATTGCAGAGAAACTGAAGATCTTGTACAACGCTGTGTACTACTCCCTCTAACCAGAATATAAAGAGGAGTGGGAGGCCCAACTGAGGTGCACAACTGAGCAAGAGGAAAAGTACATTAGAGTGTCTAGTTTGAGAAACAGATGCCTCACAAGTACTCAAGTGGCAGCTTCATTAAATAGTACCCGCAAAACACCAGTCTCAACGTCAACAGTGAAGAGACGACTCCGGGATGCTGGCCTTCTAGGCAGAGTTGCAAAGAAAAAGCCATATCTCAGACTGGCCAATAAAAAGAAAAAATTAAGATGGGCAAAAGAACACAGACACTGGACAGAGGAACTCTACTAGGAGGCCAGCATCCAGGAGTCGCCTCTTCACTGTTGACATTGAGACTGCTGTTTTGCGGGTTTTCGACTGGTCACAGACAGCTGATGTGTTCTGCACTGAAATCCACAAGCAAAGGGAAAAGGTGAGAGGAGGAGAGCGCGTAGATGTGATATGGAATTATCCAGCGATTAAAGGGCTCATGTTGTTTGTATATTTGGCTGCTATGAAAGTGAACTGTGTTTGCATGTGAACAAGGGTGTATTCATTCCGCTGATTCTGTTGAAAAACATTTCTTAAGTGGAAGCAAACAGAATGAAACGGGGATAAACAGACCTGAATTTGTCCAATAGAACTCTCGTTTGCAACTGTTGGACTAATGATTACACCATAGATCAGCTAGATGCAGGCAAGATTGTGCAAGGCGGTATTGAATATGTCAATGTCTGTCACCTTCATTCATAGGCTAGGTTGTAGCAATCTTATGATGGGTATAGGGGAAATTTGAGTATCATGTAGCAGCCTAAACCTATCGATGTTACATTGAGCTGGGTGAATGGAATATGAATGACAGTCATCCAATATGCTGTAATAGAAATAAGGCCATGCTCATATAAAATGTTATTGCCCTCCCTCATCTTAAACGGCACTGGCCACCACTGCTGTGCATGTTATTAGGGTTAATGACGTGTCATGGACGTGGGCATTAAACCACCGCTGTGCTGCTGCCCATTCACATCAACACATTATATTCCGGTTAATAGTAACAATATCAGTAGGAAATCATATTTTGTCCAAAATCAACACTTAAATTAACCATAACAGTTTTTCGTGAGCAAAAGTCTGAAAAAAGTCATCAGTGACAAGTGTAATATTTTACCCTTGTATGAAATCAACACTTGCTGTAACCAAACAGTATAACATTTCTCTAATGCCATATCTCAAATCAAAAATAAAATATTACTAGTCACATGCACCTAATACAACAGGTGTAGACCTTACAGTGAAATGCTTACTTACGAGCATTTCACTGTACGGACAAGAATAAGAGATAAAAGTAACAAGTAAGTAAAGAGCAGCAGTAAAACAACAATAGCGAGACTACATACAGGGGGGTACCGGTACAGAGTCAATGTGCGGGGGCACTGGTTAGTCTGTGGTAGTACGTACATGTAGGTAGAGTTATTGAAGTGACTACGCATAGAGTACATCAACAGAGAGTAGCAGCGGTGTAAAGAGGGGAGGGGGGCAATGCAAATAGTCTGGGTGGCCATTTGATTAGATGTTCAGGAGTGTTATGGCTTGGGTGTAGACGTTTTTGGTGACCTTTGCTCTGTTTGACACTCTCCCCATTGACGGCTTCCACTAGATGTAAACAGTCTATATACAAAGACTGGGAGTGTTTGGAGTAAAAGGAACGGATAGGAACAGGAAATGTTAAAGGGACCTGAAATGTCAACAAGTTTTCTCGGGCGCGAGTCTGGGTGCGCGCCCCACTTTATTTTACTTATATAACGTTTAGGTGACCATCCGAGTGAAATATTATCGCTAATATTCATAAAAGGATAGCTAAGGATGCATTATATCTGGTATTTGATTTGTTTAGGAAAAGTTTATAGGTATATTTGAACACGTTCTCTTCACGTTTCAATGGGCGATTTCCCACTGCTCCCTTTTAAGGCCTTTCCTCTGACACCTCCTGGTATAGAGGTCCTGGATGGCATGAAGCTTGGCCCCAGTGATGTACTGGGCTGTACGCACAACCCTCTGTAGTGCCTTGCGGTCGGAGGCTGAGCATTTGCCATACCAGGCAGTGATGGAACCAGTCAGGATGCTCTTGATGGTGCAGCTGGATCTGAGGACCCATGCCAAATCTTTTCAGTCTCCTGAGGGGGAATAGGTTTTGTCGTGGCCTCTTCACGACTGACTTGGTGTGCTTGGACCATGCTAGTTTGTTGGTGATGTGGACACCAAGGAACTTGAAGCTCTCAACCTGCTCCACTGCAGCCCCGTTGATGATAATGGGGGTGTGCTCAGTTCTCTTTTTCCTGTAGTCCACAATCATCTCCTTTGTCTTGATCATGTTGAGGGAGAGGCTGTTGTCCTGGCACCACAAGGCCAGGTCTCTGACCTCCTCCCTATAGGCTGTCTCATCGTTGTCGGTGATCAGGCCTACCACTGTCATCTGCATATTTAATGATAGTGTTGGAGTCGTGTCTGGCTGTGCAGTCATGAGTGAACAGGAATACAGGAGGGGACGGACAACGCACCCCTAAGGGGCCCCTGTGTTGAGGATCAGCGTGGCGGATGTGTTGTTACCTACCCTTACCACCTGGGGGCGGCCCGTCAGGAGGTCCAGGATCCAGATGCAGAGGGAGGTGTTCAGTCCCAGTCCTTAGCTTATTGATGAGCTTTGAATAGCAAGTGTTCCTTTTGTCCAGGTGTAAAAGGGCAGTGTGGAGTGCAATAGAGATTGCATCCTCTGTGGATCTTTTGGGGCGGTACGCAAATTGGAGTGGGTCTAGGGTTTCTGGGATAATGGTGTTGATGTGAGAATTATGGTCAGACTTGTCAAATGGAGGGCAAGGGAGAGCTTTGTATGCGTCTCTGTGTGTGGAGTAGTTTTTTTTTCCTCTGGTTGCACATTTAACATGTTGATAGAAATTTAGCTAAATAGAATTAAGTTTCCCTGCATTTCCTGCCCGTCTACTTTTTTGTTTTAATTAAAAAATATATATTTTACCGTTATTTTACCAGGTAAGTTGACTGAGAACACGTTCTCATTTAAAGCAACGACCTGGGGAATAGTTACAGGGGAGAGGAGGAGGATGAATGAGCCAATTGTAAGCTGGGGATGATTAGGTGACCATGATGGTATGAGGGACAGCTTGGTAATTTAACCTGGACACCGGGGTTAACACCCCTACTCTTACGATAAGTGCCATGGGATCTTTAATGACCTCAGGACACCTGTTTAACGTCCCATCCGAAAGACAGCACCCTACACAGGGAAATGTCCCCAATCACTGCCCTGGGGCATTGGGTATTTTTTTTTAGACCTGAGGAAAGAGTGCCTCCTACTGGCCCTCCAACACCACTTCCAGCAGCACCTGGTCTCCCATCCAGGGACTGACCAGGACCAACCCTGCTTAGCTCAGAAGCAAGCCAGCAGTGGGATGCAGGGTGGTATGCTGCTGGCTCTACTTGGAGCTCTGCCTCGGAGTGAGCGTTTTCTTGTTTGCTTATGGCGGAATACAGCTCGTTCAATGCTGTCTTAGTGCCAGCCTCTCACTGTGGTGGAATGTTAACGTCTACAAAAAATACTGATGAAAACTCTCTAGGTAGATAGTGTGGTCTACAGCTTATCATGAGATACTCTACCTCAGGCGAGCAATAACTTAGCGTGTAACCAGCCAGCTGTGAAGCATAATGTTACAGTTTTTAATGTCCCGTTGGTAGTTTAATCTTCCACCTAGATCGTCGATTTTATTCTCTTAAGATTGCACGTTTGCTAGAAGAACGGAGGGAAGTGGGGGTTTATTCGATCGCCTACGAATTCTCAGATGGCAGCCCGTCCTTTGGCCCCTTTTTCTCCGCCTCCTCCTCACGCAAATCGCGGGGATCTGGGCCTGTTCCCGAGAAAGCAGTATATCCTTCACGTCGGGGTCGTCAAAGTCGTGAAAGGAAAAAAAGTATTCTGCTAGTCCATGGTGAGAAATCGCAGTCCTGATGTCTAGAAGTTATTTTCGGTCATAAGAGACGGTAGTGGCAACATTATGTACAAAATAAGTAAAACAATCAACTACCCAGTGTGTTAATTTTTGTTGTTGTTGACATTACATCATTACAAACATATTACAACCTTGTAAACTGGCTGATATTGTTTTATGATTTCAACAAGCGTTGCCTTGTGGGTAGATAACAACACACTGAGTATAATTACATAGTATGGGAGAGTGGGGTAATTTGAGCCATTTTTACATTCAGCAATTCTCCGTCATGTGAAATATGAGACTTGTTTCAGGAAACTAGGCGTACCTAGTAACTACTTCACAGGAGAGGGAAAAAAATGTCTTATGGAACATGTGAACTTTCAAATCAAATCAAATTTTATTGGTCACATACACATGGTAAGCAGATGTTATTGCGAGTGTAGCAAAATGCTTGTGCTTCTAGTTCCGACAGTGCTACAATATCTAACATGTACTCTAACAGCTCCACAACAACTACCTAATACACACAAATCTAAGTAAAGGAATGGAATAAGAATATATATATATATATCGATATAGATGAGCAATGACAGAGGCAAGATGCAATAGATGGTATAAAATACAGTATATACTTATGAGATGAGTAATGCAAGATATGTAAACATTATTAAAGTGGCATTATTAAAGTGACTAGTGATCCATTTATTAAAGTGGCCAATGATTTCAAGTCTGTATGTAGGCAGCAGCCTCTCTGTGTTAGGGATGGCTGTTTAACCTCTCCGGGCTAGGGGGCAGTGTTCGGAAAGTCTGTCGTGCCCAAAGTAAAATGCCTGTTACTCAGGCCCAGAAGCTAGGACATGCATATATTAGTTGTATTTGATAGAAAAGACTTTGAAGTTTCTAAAACCGTTAAAATAATATTTGTGAGTATAACAGAACTGATATGGCAGGCGAAAATCCATCCGGAATAATTGCTTTTTTGAGCTCCCATGCAATTGGTATGGTTTCCTATTCCACAAGGAAAAGAATAGCTCCCATATTGCAGTACCTATGGCTTCCACTGGATGTCAACAGTCTTTAGACAAGGTTTCAGGCATGTTCTTTGAAAAATGAACAAGTACCTGTAGTTTATCATTGTATTCCTCCTTGGGTCTGTAGTTCTGTGGCGCGCGTGACTGAGGGGTGCTCTTTGTTATTTATGTCCGGTATTGAACATACTACATTCCGTCTTAAATTTGATCATTTATTTACATATTAGGGTACCTGAGGATTGATTAGGAATGTTGTTTTATGAACATTTTAAAATCTTGTCCATGTTCTGTTATAATCTGCACCCGGCACAGCCAGAAGAGGACTGGCCACCCCTCACAGCCTGGTTCCTCTCTAGGTTTCTTCCTAGGTTTTGGCCTTCTAGGGAGTTTTTCTTAGACACCGTGCTTTTACACCTGCATTGCTTGCTGTTTGGGGTTTTAGGCTGGGTTTCTGTACAGCACTCTGTGACATCAGCTGATGTAAGGGGGGCTTTATAAATACATTTGATTTGATTAGATTTGACTTGTTTGGATGAAGTTTATCGGTAACGTTTTGGATTATTTTGGGATTATTTTGTCTGTATGTTGAACGAGTTGAACGGGTGGATTACTGAACAAAACCTTTGGGATATAAAGAGGGACTTTATCGAACAAAACAACAATTTATTGTGTAGCTGGGATCCTTGGGATTGCAAACAGAGGAAGATCTTCAAAAGTAAGTGATTTATTTTATTGCTATTTTAGATTTTTGTGACACTTGTGCTGGTTTTAAATATATTTATATGCAGGAAGTATGTGGGGCGCTGTCCTCAGATAATGAAATGCTATGCTTTCGCCGTAAAGCCTATTGTAAATCAGACAAAGCGGTTAGATTACCAAGATTCTAAGCTAAAGAATGGTGTATGACACTTGTATTTTCATGAATGTTTAATATTACGATTTTTGTATTTTGAATTTCGCGCTCTGCAATTTCACCCGGATGTTGTCGAGGTGGCACGCTAGCGGGACACAGTTCCGTAAGAAGTTAACAGTCTGATGACCTTGAGATAAAAGCTGTTTCTCAGTCTCTCAGTCCCAGCTTTGATGCACCTGTACTGACCTCACCTTCTGGATGGTAGCGGGGTGAATAGGCAGTGGCTCGGGTGGTTGTTGTCCTTGATGATCTTTTTGGCCTACCTGTGGGGCGCTACGTCTCTGTAGTGGGAGAAAGCCAAGCTAAATTCTGGGACAGCGAGAACCCTGGAGTGGTGAGGGTCAGTGGAGCGCAGGGGCACCTGGAAGAGGCCACAGTCAATGATGCTGGGCAAGGCCAGTGTGAGAGAAGCACTGAGGACAGCAGCAAGATTAAGGACCATTTTCTCAAAAGTGGGGTTACACATTTATCAACTTTCAAAGCAGAATTACTTTCCCATTGTTCCTTATGATGCACAACTTTCAAGCTCTGAGTCTCTACTTTTATCTAATCTAATTTTGCTGCATAGGACTGAATCCAGGTGGTGGATCACAAATGATCTACTTTGGTTTCGATACAAGGATCATGAAATCTCTAACACCCCCCAAAAAACTTTTTCCATTTGGTTTCTTCCTTAACATAAATTATGACATAATCCTAAATATTTGGTCAAATAATTTATGTTGTGTATGGTTTCCTAGAAACAAGGGTGGCTCAATTTACACCTTTGGCTCAAGTTACCCCACTGTCCCCTACTGAAAACACTATATCCTCTAAGGTTCCAGAAAATACTATTTTCCTTCAGAGATCAATTCCACTATGACTGACCAATGTATCTGTAGGGTTTCTAAATTGAATCACGCCTTTCCTCTCTGTTGCAATGCATCTCTTTCTCCTCTTCAATGGCGGTTGGCATCCAATATGTGTTATTACCGCCCCCAACTGAACTATAGTATAGATCCATTACCCTTTGTGATACAAAATGAAAAAGGGGAACTGGGAGAAGAAAAAAAATGATATACATATATTTTTATTACCCTACTAACTAACCCTATACTCATTAAATCCCAACACCTTATTCCACTACTTTAAGCATATCTGATCCTATCCCAGGCCAATGTCCTGAGAGGACGAGACACACGCTGCAACTCTTCTCAAGGAAAATCTCATACCCCCAAGTACTTCTCTGCAGCTGCCACCACAACATATATTTTCTGTGATTTACATTCCCTTTCTGCAGCACATATGATAACCATTGCCATGAACGCTAAGAAGCCAACCTTAAGCATATATCACTCATTGGACTATCCTTCTTTGCTGGCACAGATCTACTATTCACAGGGATCCTCTCAGAATCTCTCACCCTTGACCCATCCTTCTCAACTTTTTTCACTGTCTCAGCATACAACACCTTCTGCACTACTCTGACTCTATACACATCCACCTGCCTCTCTTGCACCAGCCACAACTGTATCCCCCAAAACGACATAATCCTCTATCCCATGCTCTCCTGCACACTTTCCAGATCTTGGAATCTCCCTCCTACACACTGCTGCGACGAACCCATAAATGTTGCACCTAAAACAATGCAGTGGATTCGCCACAAAAGCTCTAACAACAGGATAATGATATATCCGAACATTACTTTGTCGGGTAAAGACTGACTCAAAACTCAAAAGGACTGATAGTGACTCCTATGTTTCACCACCGGGCCTGCGTCGCACCAAATGGCAGGCGTCACAAACACCAGGAGTCTTCAACTTAAATTGCCCCACCTCCACACTTAACGCTAACCCAGACATCACTCCTTTCAATGGTGCAGTGTTCCTAAAAGCAGAGCAAGAAACAGATTTTGACCCAAGCCACGTGACACTGAGCGCTTGCTCCCTCTGGTCAGAAGAAACACAAACAAATATCACAAGTCCACTACAGGTGCACCCAACTCCTTTCCCACGCACCCTGAAACCACAAATGGATCTACCAAAAGGCAAGGATCCACTTCTCCAAAAAGGACACTGCTACTGGACCAAACGTATCTTTATCATAACCATGTCCATCAATGCAAGGCTCGAGCTCCTCACAACACCTTCTACCCTTTCTATTTCACCTCCAAAACTCTAAATGTCGACCAGCTAACTTTGTTTGAACATTGTTATTGCTAGCTTCAACAGATTCAAACCCATCCGCTACCTCCCTCAGTCTTTTCAACCGCCTCTCTCTGTCCCTCCAATCCTCCTCCCTTAACCAATTACCCAACTCCTTCTGAAAACATTCAACTTTTCCAAACCAAAATCTATTTTTAGCCTCTTTGAAAGACATGCTAAGCCCTGTACTCCCTCCACTTCATACTTTTCTCTTTAGATTTGGTCATGTTGTGTATGACAGGCCTTCCAACCAGGAAGTTCAAATCATTCTCTTCCTGTTACGGGAGGATTCCAAAAATGATGATTCTTCTTCTGTGATCTTTAAATAGCGGTTTGCAACCAAAAAGGTGCATTACCGCCACCAACTGGACTGGAGTGTAAATCCTTTACACTTTGTGATACAAAAACGGGAAAAAATGAAAATTAAGAAAATTACCCTGCCAACTAACACTACACTCATTAAAAACCCACCACCCCTTTCCACTACTTTGACCTTAACCTCTCAGGGATTGCTAGGGCGCTAGCGCCCCAATCCCGACACTACCAGGTGAAATGCAAGGCGCCAAATTCAAAATCCAAAAGTTGAATTATTAAACATCCACCAATATACAAGTGTTCCATACTCATCAAAAGCTCTCTTTCTTGGCAATATCACAGCGTTGTCAGATTTCAAAAAGGCTTTACGGCGAAAGCAGCACATTTGATTGTTTGAGGGTAGCACCTCACATATTTTTCCCATAGCCATGAATCCATTAGCCATCATGGCACACACATAACACATTTCACAGCGAAAACAAATCAATTACCTGTTGAAGAACTTCTGCTGAGGTCATCCTAAGTGTCCAACGAAGACAATCCATGGTTCTTTTGTTAGAAAAAGTAATGTATTTTATCCATAAATCTCCATTTGGTTCGTAGCGTTATAATCAGAAACGACAGCTTCCACTCCTCCATTGAAACGTGACGAGAACTCGTTCATCTTATACCTATAAACTTGTCCAAGAACAATCAAACATAGTTTTAAATGTATCCTTAGGAACACTTTTACGTATATTTACTATTATAAATCAACCGGAATATAAACTGATCGATAAAGACGGTAAAAAAGCCTTGAGCCTTGCATTGATGGACATGGTTAGTATAAAGATACGTTTGGTCCAGTAGCAGTGTCCTTTTTGGAGAAGTGGATCCTTGCCTTGTTGGGAGCGCGCGCTGGGTACTGTTGACATAAAAAGTACACTTCCTGGTTTGCTCTTATTCTCTGGTCTAAAGCATCCAAAATGAAAATTTACACTGTCTCGAGACTATTGACATCTAAAGGAAGCGATGGGTACTGCATTCATATGCCCTTATATGGTCATTTTCATGAGGGAGGGATTCCAAATGAGCAATGTGTCAAAATCACTTTTTCCAGGACAGAAATTCCTCTGGGTTTTGCCTGCCATATGCGTTCTGTTTTACTCACAGACGACTGGTTAACACTTTTGGAAAATTCAGAGTGTTTCCTATCCAATGGTACTAAATATGTGCATATCCTATTTTCTGGGCCTGAATGGGAGGCATTTTACTTTGGGCACGCCAGGCTCTCCAAAACCGTCACCTCTGGAGCCATTCCCTAAGAAGTTAACTGATCCTACACCAGGTCAAAGGCCTGGGAGGACAGGACACTACCATTCAACCTGTAACTCGTCTGCAGTAAAATCTCGTAAACCAAAGTACTTCTCTGCAGCTGCCATCACAACACATTTTCTGTGATTTATGTTCCATTTCTGCGGTACAGTTGGTAACCATGACATTGAATGCTAAAAATCCAATCTTACTGAAGCACATTTCATTCGTAGGCCTATCACTTTGTACTGGCAAAAGGCTTTTACTACTCACCGGGAACCTCTTAGGATCCCTTACCCTTGACCCATCCTCCTGTACTTTCTTCACTGCCTAAGCATACAACACCTTCTGTACAACTCTGGTAACCTCAACCTGCCTCTCTCGCACCGGACACTTCGGATCCCCAGCAACATGGGTAGCACCCTATTCCCTACATAGTGCACTTCTTTTGACCAGAGCCCTATGATGAACTGTATAGGGAGTAGGATACCATTTGGTATGCACACAGCTCTGAAGTTAAGAACCTATTTCAGGCCTGGTCTGTGCTGCTCTCTCTCTTTTAGAGAAGAGATGGGGAAATCATGGCCGACATGACTTTGGCAAGTTGTACCAGCTTTTTAGCGAAGAACAGATGCGTGTCTAATGAAGGGGCGACTCTCTCATCAATAATGTACTGTTTTTCCACCTGCTAGCAAATTAATGAGAAATAGAGAGCCGTTTAGGGCGCGGGGTCTTGGGTGACATAAACCCTCCAATAATGGCCATATGAATAGCATGGCAGATCGTCAGAGGAAAAACACCGGGCGGAATTAGGTAGGTTTAATTGCAACATAATTAGGCCAATGCAACGCTGATATGACTTTCCAAGCTAGCATCTGGCTGAGCTGCCAGTTAAGGTAAATGTTCACCAGACCAAATACATGGAGAGACCAATCAGACCATGAAACAGGAGCGGGAAATAGTTAATTTCAATGAATGGATTTCAATGAATGGATTTGAATTTCACTTTAAAATCTAATTTGATCATTTTAGAAGGTGATTACCTGGCGAGGGGATATTTGGCGAGGGCATGAACTGAAGATGTCTGAATTTCTTCTACACTGTATATCTCCATTAATATATTATTAACGTCTACATTTCCGGCAGAAATGGGACATCTACATTTCCTGCTTGTAAGCAAACTGCAATATCCAGAATTCATAGTGATTTCAGGACGTTGTACCGCCCCTGTCGAGACGGTTCCTGTGGAGAATGAGAGTCAACAAGTAGCTAATGTTACTTAATGAACCAGCCACTAGTTCATAGACCATCAGCTTGCGAAGAACTATTTAACAACTGTAAAGTTAATTCATGGTATGTTGTTCGGTACCTGGATGTACAAACTCCAATATCTCCATTGCTTGAAGTTTGTACATCCAGGTACCGAACACCATACCATGAATAAACTCACCCTCTCTGGCGCTCGAGAGCATTACGCACACCTGTCACCATTGTTACACGTATCAGTGCATCATTGGACTCACCTGGACTCCCTCACTTATTGATTTCCTCCCCTATATCTGTCTATTCCTCAGTTTCATCCCCATGTCAGCATGAATGTCATTTTTGTTCACACTGTCCAGACGCTGTCTTTGTTTGTTTCATGACGGTTATTTATTAAATATTCACTCCCTGTACTTGCTTCTCATCTCCCAGTGTCTGTCCTTACAGCAGCATAGTATAGAATGCACAGTATGCTCACAACTGCATTGTGGTATAGATATTGATAGCTCTTGTACATATGTATATCATGGAGTTTGAAAAATTATATAATATTTTTTTGTGTATTGACAAGTGACTAAATGATTCCAGCTGCATCAGAAACCAATAAAGTGTTGACTGGAAGTAACTAGCTATCTTACTCACCGAGGTAAGCTTACACAGCAGTATGAAGGAACAGTTGTCAATGTTTGACATATGTACAGTAGATTAAAAAATATACTGCTAATGCCTATAATAAATTATCTTGTTAGGGAGTGGCAGCTGAGGGGTCGGTTTTGGACAGCCTGGCGTGCCCAAAGTAAAATGCCTCCCATTCAGGCCCAGAAAATAGGATATGCACATATTTGGTACCATTGGATAGGAAAGACTCTGAATTTTCCAAAACTGTTAACCATTTGTCTGTGAGTAAAACAGAACGCATATAGCAGGCGAAACCCCGAGGAATTTCTGTCCTGGAAAAAGTGATTTTGACACATTGCTCATTTGGGAACCCCTCCCTCATGAAAATGACCATATAAGGGCATATGAATGCAGTACCCATCGCTTCCTTTAGATGTCAACAGTCTCGAGACAGTGTAAAATTTAATTTTGGATGAATTAGACCAGAGAATAAGAGCAAACCAGGAAGTGACCTTTTTATGTAAACAGTACCCAGTGCGCACGCCTTACAAGGCGCGCAGTGTCTTTTTTACCGTCTTTATCGATCAGTTTATATCCCGGTTGATTTATAATAGTAAATATACGTAAAAGTGTTCCTAAGGATACATTTAAAACTATGTTTGATTGTTCTTGGACAAGTTTATAGGTATAAGATGAACGAGTTTGCGTTACGTTTCAATGGAGTAGTGGAGGCTGTCGTTTCTGATTATAACGCGCGAACCAAATGGAGGATTTATGGATAAAATACATTACTTTTTCTAACAAAAGAACCATGGATTGTCTTCGTTGGACACTTAGGATGACCTCAGAAGAAGTTCTTCAACAGGTAATTGATTTGTTTTTCGCTGTGAAATGTGTTATGTGTGTGCCGTGATGGCTAATCGATTCATGGCTATGGGAAAAATATGTGAGGTGCTACCCTCAAACATTCAAATGTGCTGCTTTCACCGTAAAGCCTTTTTGAAATCTGACAACGCTGTGATATTGCCAAGAAAGAGAGCTTTTGATGAGTATGGAACACTTGTATATTGGTGGATGTTTAATAATTCAACTTTTGGATTTTGAATTTGGCGCCTTACATTTCACCTGGTAGTGTCGGGAGCAGCCCCGCTAGTGCCCCAGCAATCCCTGAGAGGTTATACAAAGGGAATACTTGCATATGGTGTGTTTGGTGGGTGCAGTGAGGTGAGATGTATTTACTTTGATACAAGGGGAGATTGGTTTGGTATGGAACCTTTCACATCTCCTCGAGTCAAATTGCTTGAATGGCCCCAACAACACACAGGTATTGATACTCAAATACTAATATCCCACTGGGCACAGACTTCAATTCAACATCTATTCCACGTAATTTAATAGATTATGTGAAAACAACATTGATTCAACCAGTTTGTGCCCAGTGGGATGAGTCATAATCCCAAAGTCATTCCTTTGTCACCATCATCAAAAGAGTTCTTCAGTTTTACTCGTAATGAGATGCACTGAGGCTAGCTATCTATAACTTTAGGCTACAGTACATAACTTCAGGCTACAGTACATTTTGGGTATAGCAAACAAAGCTAGCTAGCTTGGCCTTTAGTGGTACTAGCTAGCCCCGTTATGGCCGAATCACAAAATGATACTGTATTGAACAACACTGCCTTGTGTAAAAAGATAGCTTATAATTCTAGCTAGCTACCGCCAGCAAAATAGCTTACTCATTTGTCATTTGCCCTCCTGGTCCAGCTGGTCTATGCTGCAGCTGACAGTTGTCTTGGAGGTTCTGAAGAACGTTTCCAGCAACCCTCTAACCTTTTTTGCGTCAAAACTTTGATGGTCTGTCTCACACACACATGATCCATGGGGTCTGCACTGACCCTCTCCAGTAAGAACTGTTTGTGATTGAATTCATTGCAGCATAGACATTTCTCATCTGTCGGCATGGCTGGACAGCAGCCACATAGGCAACACTATTCGGAGTCTGACCATGGCTCCCCATCGCTGCTTGCTGGTCTCGCTAGTCTTGTTCTCGCTGTCTCAAGTCCTCTTCAGTGTATTCCGGGATCAAATGAATAGGGCTGTATGTCCCTATACGGTTTCGTCGTCCAACTCTTCTTGGAAAGTGGAATCATCAGCAGCCATTGTAATTATTTAGCAATCTCGGATAGACAGTGCACGGTAACATAGCACCCGTGAACCTGTAGAAACTAATACCGACCCCGTTTCGATAAGCCTGCCTTCGAGGGTGGGAACACAATTGGACAAGGAAGTAGGACTCCTGTCAGACTGTAGTCTTTACAAGGCCAGGGAAAATGAGTCAACCTAGATACCCTGCAATGTCGTGGCAGATAGCATTGGCTCTATTGTTCAATGGCGCTATTGAACAAGGACAACCATATCTACTCGCTTCTAGCGTGATCGTGCAATCTGTGAAACACAAAGGCCACAATAATTGCTACAAAACATGACTCCATTCATTTTTTGATCAGACAGCAGGCTCAATCAACCAATGACGTCATGTACATGTGTATATAACGGAGTTTGAAAAATTATATAATATTTTTTAGTGTATTGACAAGTGACTAAATGATTCCAGCTGCATCAGAAACCAATAACGTGTTGACTGGAAGTAACTAGCTATCTTACTCACTTACACAGCAGTATGAAGGAACAGTTATGTTATAATAATACCTCTATGGTACATAATTATGTCTGAAACACCTCTCGTCACTCATTATTATGTAGGGAGAAACACCCCAAATAATGTCTAGTGGTTAAGTTTCCCTTTAAACTGGAGACAGAGTAACTCATATATAGAATTTAACACACAGTATCTGTATTCAATGGGACAGGGCAGTGATGATGAGAGGGCGGGAATGAGAAAGGGAAAGGGAGAGAGAGAAGTTATTAGAAAGAGAGAAGGGAGGAAAGGGAGAGAGAGCAGAATAGGTATGAAAGAGAGAAGAGGAGGGAGGGAATGGAAAGGTAATGAGATAAAGGGGAGAGGGAGGGAGGGATAGATAGAGAGAGAAGGAAAGAGCGAGAGAGATAGAGAGAGGGGGAGGAGAACGAGAGAGAAACCGGGTTGAACTAAGTAAACTAATTATGTTTTATTGGAGGAGTGAACGAGAGCGTGACAGAGAGAAAATAAAAGACAGAGGGAGATCAAAACCTGGCCTGCCATAATGCGTTCTTGTCCCCCTAGGGAGGTGGTTTAACCAGATCTGATCCTGACTGGATCTCAATAGGTTTTTCATGTTTCTACACCACCTTGGATTGCATGGACATGGCCACATATCTGATCACAGCATGTGTAGAATAGTTGGTGGGTTGGTGTGTGTAGTAGAACGTGCAGAAGGGTGAGCCTGAATAGCATTCTAATTCTAATTTGTAGTTCAGATGGTAGAGCATGAGGTTTGTAACGCCAGGGTAGTGCGTTGGATTCCTGGACTACCCATATGTAAAATGTGGGCACGCATGACAGGAAGTCGTTTTGAATACAAGCGTCTGCTCAATTAAATGTTTTTTTTAAGTTATATTATTGACTAGAGAGGGGAACCAACCGATTCTGAGGACAAACAATATAATTTGCATGGATCAGACAATAGACCATTTTGATGTGTTCTTACACAATGACCTTACAGACTATACACTGTATGCAATCCTATCACCACTGTTCTCATGTTGCTGTTCTCTGATTATAATTAGTGAATGGAAGTATTTCATTCACTATTTCAATCAACTCAGTTGTCAGATCACAAAAGACCATTCTTGATAATAAACGAGCCTGGTGAGAAGATATTATACCAGTAGAACTGAACAGAGGGCAATATTATGAAGCTTTTGACAGTTACCACTGTTCATTTAGTCAGTAAATTGAATCAGTAATGTGAATATCTTCTGAGAAACGCTAGAGGATGCTGAGTGTTACATTTTTCAGGCAGAGATGTAAATTAGATGAATCCATTAATTGATTCATTGATTTCTTCTAAAACAGCTGGGATATTGGCATCTAGTGCATTTTGTAATTAACATCACTGTTTCAATCCTTTGTGATGCCATGTTAGATCCTCCTCCAGTCACATAAAGAACAGTGACTGGAGTGGTCAAAGGTCAAATAGAAGAGTGGTTGTTGAGAGGCAACCGAGTAATCAACAATGTAACCTCTGCCATATAAACAACCGATTACATACTCCATCATTATATGAAAAGGAGAAATGTTCACCCTGTCACGCGCTGATCTGTTTCACCTGTCCTTGTGCTTGTCTCCACCCCCTTCCAGGTGTTGCCCATCTTCCCCACTCATACCCTGGGTATTTATACCTGTGTTTTCTGTCTGTCTGTGCCAGTTTGTCTTGTTTGTTCAAGCCTACCAGCCGTTTGTGTCTCAGAGCCTGCGGTTTCCAGTCTCTCTTTTCTCGCCCTCCTGGTTTTGACCCCTGCCTGTCCTGACTCAGAGCCCGCCTGCCTGACCACTCTGGCTGCCATCCTGTACCTTTGCCCCTACTCTGGATTGCTGACCTCTGCCTGACCTAACCCTGGGCCTGCCTGCCATCCTGTACCTTGGCCCACTACACTGGATTATTGATCCCTGCCTGCCTTGACCTGTCGTTTGCCTGCCCCAGTTGTTACAATCCACATTGTTACTTCTACACTTGGGTCTTACCTGAAACCTGATACAACCAGAAAGTTATTTGTAGAACCTTTGAGACTGTGAAAGGTTCTTTATAGAACCATTATCCATTAAGGTTCTATAAAGAGCCATTAAAAAGGGTTCTATACAGCACCAATATGGGTTGTAACCATAGCAGAACCATTTTTGGTGATATGCAGAACCTTTTTTTAATACCTCTTAAAACCTCTACATGAAACCCC
This sequence comes from Brachymystax lenok tsinlingensis, assembly GCA_030435695.1. Taxonomy (NCBI): domain Eukaryota; kingdom Metazoa; phylum Chordata; class Actinopteri; order Salmoniformes; family Salmonidae; genus Brachymystax; species Brachymystax lenok. The sequence goes on along the minus strand of CM059815.1, from coordinate 5,764,932 downwards.
CCCAACCCACGGGATGGTTAAGCTAATGTGATTAGCCTGAGGTTGTAAGTAATATGAACATTTCCCAGGACATAGACATCTCTGATATGGGCGCAAAGCTTAAATTCTTGTTAATCTAACTGCACGGTCCAATTTACAGTAGCTATTACAGTGAAAGAATACTATGCTATTGTTTGAGGAGAGTGCAAAATTATGAACTTAAAAATGTATTAATAAACCAATTAGGCAATCCTCGGATTTTGTGTTAAATGTCTACAACAAAGCCTTCTTAGTGTCCAACAAGCTTCTCTACCCTTAACCTTGTACTGAACACCTCCAAAACAAATGTCATGTGGTTTGGTAAGAAGAATGCCCCTCTCCCCACAGGTGTGATTACTACCTCCTGAGGGTTTAGAGCTTAAGGTAGTCACCTCATACAAGTACTTATGTATGGCTAGACGGTACACTGTCCTTCTCTCAGCACATATCAAAGCTGCAGGCTAAAGATAAATCTAGATTTGGTTTCTCTATCGTAATCGCTCCTCTTTCACCCCAGCTGCCAAACTAACCCTGATTCAGATGACCATCCTACCCATGCTAGATTACGAAGACATAATTTATAGATCGCAGGTAAGGGTGCTCACGAGCGGCTAGATGTTATTTACTATTCGGCCATCAGATTTGCCACAAATGCTCCTTATAGGACACATCACTGCACTCTATACTCTTCTGTAAACTGGTCATCTCTGTATACCTGTCGCAAGACCCACTGGTTGATGCTTATTTATAAAACCCTCTTAGGCCTCACTCCCCCCCCCTATCTGAGATATTTACTGCAGCCCTCATCCTCCACATACAACATCCATTCTGACAGTCACATTCTGTTAAAGGTCCCCAAAGCACACACATCCCTGGGTCGCTCATCATTTCAGTTCGCTGCAGCTAGTGACTGGAACGAGCTGCAACAAACACTCAAACTGGACAGTTTTATCTCAATCTCTTCATTCAAAGACTCAATCATGGACACTCTTACTGACAGTTGTGGCTGCTTTGTGTGATGTATTGTTGTCTCTACCTTCTTGCCCTTTGTGCTGTTGTCTGCGCCCAATAATGTTTGTACCATGTTTTGTGCTGCTATCATGTTGTGTTGCTACCATGTTGTTATCATGTTGTGTTGCTACCATGTTGTTGTCATGTTGTGTTGCTACCATGCTGTGTTGTCATGTGTTGCTGCCTTGCTATGTTGTTATCTTAGGTCTCTCTTTATGTAGTGTTGTGCTGTCTCTCTTGTTAATCCCAGGCCCTGCCCCCGCAGGAGGCCTTTTGCCTTTTGGTAGGCCGTCATTGTAAATAAGAGTTTGTTCTTAACTGATTTAACTAGACAAATAAAGGTTAAATAAAAAAATACATATAAAAAAGGCACATTTGTGCAGTATTTTGCCCAAATGTGTCTTTTGAAAAAATATGCAATTGTTCATTGGATCAGTCTAAAAGTTAACACATATACTGCTGCCATCTAGTGGCCAAAATCTAAATGGTGCCTGGGCTAGAATAATACATTATGGCCTTTCTCTTGCATTTCAAAGATGGTAGAAAATAATTACAAAAGAACGCATGTATTTTTCATTGTATTATCTTTGACCAGATCTAATGTGTTATATTCTCCTAAATCAATTTCACATTTCCACAAACTTCAAAGTGTTTCCTTTCAAATGGTATCAAGAATATGCATTTTCTTGCTTCAGGTCCTGAGCTACATGCAGTTAGATTTGGGTATGTCATTTTAGGGGAAAATTAAATGGGTCGGATCCCTAAGGGGAATAGGAAAGGGTTCTTTATAGCACCATAAAGGTTCCATTTAAAACCGTATGATAGAACCTTATTTGGCACAGAACCACCTGTTTTATTGTGTCGCAACATACAGTAATTTAAACCAGCTTTGCTCTGGTGCATATATTATCTGATATAAAAAAAACTGTTAACCTGACTGATACAACTTCATCATGGTCAAACACAGAGAAATACAGTATACCAAACTGATAATACCATAGACAGTTTTAGACACCTATTGATCCACTTCACTCAGATCAACTCAGATGGGAATAGTGAAAAACCAACAGTGTGCTTACTGCAACAGCCATCAAAGACAGCTTGGAAGAAGCATCCAACAAGCTCAGATTGCTTTGGTCTCACAGTCGAAGAAAATCATGTGCACAGATCCTGTTATGTGGCTGCTAAAAATCACTCCTATTCCCATCTGAATTTCTGCTTTCAAGGTTGGATAAACCACAAAATAGATCAACCCTACCCGTTTTAAAACATTCATACAAAGAACCACCGTGATAGCATTTTTCCCTCTAAGTAATGCAAGGATACCCTTCTATCAGCATTCAGCATCCATACCAACCAATAAACCAACCAATCCCCTTTTGATTTTTTTTTCTGGATGAATTCAGATGCATTGCGAAGGTAAAGAAGGGCGACCTTGCACTGGGGCTTGTAATGTAGTATTCCAATTTCTACCTACTGTAGGCAACCAGCTGGGGATGAGGTAACAGCAGCTCTGTCTCTTTCTCTCCTTCCTTTCTCAAACTTAAGTCATCAGCAAGAGAATTCAGTAAAAAACCAAAAAAAAGGATCTGGTTCCTGCGCTACTGCTGCTGCTGAAACGAAACCTGCCTTTGATGTTCTCTATGCACAGTCCTGTGGGGAATCCAACCCTCTCTCTCCCTCTCCGCAATGAGCATGTGAGCACCACAACACAGCAGTCCACTGTGTACGGACAGAATACAGGCTCGAAATAACAGTGGAGATACTAAGGAATCCTACAATCAATACAGTGTCCATATCAGGCAAATGTGTCAAAAGTCCAGTACTCACCATCTCTCCTGTTGACTTTGGCAAAGCCGGGTCCATGACTGTTGGATAACTGTGATGAGCTTCTGAAATAGGACTGGGGCAGGCTGGACACCAGTGGGCCATCACAGCTGTCTGTCAAGCATACAGGAAAACACAAAGGACAGGGTTAGGCTTTACAATCCCAGGTGATCTCTGAACTATTAGTACCGTTATTATTAGTACAGTATTTCCAAATTATTCAGAGATGTAGTCTTAAACATCATCAGGGAGGAACCATGTTTAAAGCAATTTCAGAGACACTATTTTCCATTGATCAATGTGGAAATGTGGGTAATATTTGTTGGAGATGTTGATCAATGAGATTTCAACCTTTATTCACCCGCTCAAAAAGACAGCCAGCAGTTTGTTGAATTCTCAATGTGTTATCACTATGCTTTCAACGATCTAAAAGCCCAACCAAATTCCAAATTCTGATTTGGGGTTTAGGGCTCGATTCGCCAAAATTCTGCGCTATAGCGTGCTTGAAATGTAAAGGTAATTTCCCATTGAGCTGACATATGTAGTGTTTACCATGAATGCGGTCTCCACGAATGTGGGAACGTTGCCTTTAAATTTCAATCACGCTATAGCGCTGAACTTTGTTGATACGGATTGAATCGAGCCCTTTGTTTTCATATAAATGTACTCTCACTGCACTTTCAACCATTTAAAAGCACAAGTTCAAAAGGGAATACAATGCCAGATATGTTGGATTTATACAACTTAATGTGTTATCATTGTGCTTCATCTAATAGCACAACAAAAAACCTGGATTGGAGTTGAGATGACATTAAAAGTACATAGTGCAAGTGATCAATGTTGTTCGAAATTCTGTACAGATTATTATAGCAATTGTAAAGACCTCCACAGACCTGCGAACTTTGCATGCTATCTCGAACATGCACACTTTCTATGATCACATAAGAAGACATTTACAGTATACTTAAAGTAACCTCAAAATGTGGCCATGGATGTGTTTCTCATGTTCAGGTTGAATAAATACTTTTACATTTGTTTGAAAGATAGCCTTAACTTTAGGCTATTTACTGTATTAGATAAGTAATATTAAAATTGTGTTTGGTTAACAACCAGATATCAGTATTTAATGGAGATTTATCTAATGCTTGTATAGTTTAATCTGAGCCGCTGGCTTAACCTGGAGTTGTGCATAAAGGGTGTGACATTTGAGTTAAACTCCTGGGTATAACATTGGATGGTCAATTATCATGGTCAAGTCATATTGACAAAGTTGTTGTTAAGATGGGGAGGGTTATGTCTGTTATAAAAAGATGTTCTGTGTTTTTGACAACTGTACTAATTGTTCAGGCTCTGTCTCTGTTCTTGTCCCAGCTTGATTACTGTCCGGTAATATGGTCATGTGCAGCAAAGAAAGACATAGCAAAGAAGCAGCTGCTTCAAAACAGAGCAGCACGCCTTGCCCTTTACAGCACATACAGAACTAACATCAGCAACATGAACGCCAGTTTTTCCTGGTTGAGGGTGGACGAGAGATTAACTGCTTCTCTTCTAGTCTTTATGAGAAATATTACTGTGATAAAAATTCCAGTTTCTGTATAATCAAATAACATTCAGCTCAGACACTCATACATACCCCACAAGACATGCCACCCGGGGTCTCTTCACAGTCCCCAAATCCAAAACGAATTCACAGCAACGCACAGTATTGTACAGAGCCATGATCACATGGAACTCCCTTCCCTCTCCAATTACTCAAGCAAACAGCAAAATTACCTTTAAAAACAAATTAAACAACATCTCATGGAACGGCAGGGACTGTGAAGGGACAGAGACACAAACATTCTTTTTTAGTTCTATTATTTGTATTATTTTTCGTTTGCATATCGTTGTATTTTACATTTGTGTGACTGTCCTTGTCTATCAGTCTATCAATGTTTTGTTACTTGTCATGTTTTGTGTTTTTTGTGTACCCCAGGAAGAGCAGGCGCTGCTTCTGCTAAAGCTAATGGGGATCCAAATAAACAAATAAACCCTATTGTTTCATTTCTATATTTTGGTTTAGTTGGGGACCTGAATCCAACATATCATTTGTTAACTTGTTGACAAGTTAAAAGGTTATTTGCTATATTGCAAAAGTTATATTGAATTGTGTTTGATTGTCAAAGCCACCAAATATCAATTTTGTTATTAGTCTGGTTTAAATTCCATTTTATTCTACAAATTAATGATTTATATGTTGAATTCGTGTCTACGTTAAAGACTAGGACAAAATCAATTCAAACTTTATTTAAAGTGCATTTAAAGTATGATTTTGATTTCACTCCGATTTTTGTTTGAGAAGGAGACGTGAATCCAAGATATTAATTATTAACTTTCAACCTTCGGAATCAGAGGCAGAGGCTTATGCACATCCACCATCCCCGTCCACAATGCCATAGAAAAAACGAAACCTACTTGAAAGTAACATCGCTCACTGTTTCCCCTAGTGGCTGTTTTCCATGTCATCTCACGTCATCCTCAGACATGGATGGACGTCGAATACTGACTTGAATTATGGGTGAACTGACTGGCACATGCAAACGCACATACACATGTGAATACACCAGAGGAGGCTGGTAGGAGGAGCTCTAGGAGGAAGGACTCATTGTGGAATGGAATCAATGGAATCAATGAGTCAAATCAAAACAAATTGTATTTGTCACTTGCGCCGAATACAACAGGTGTAGACCTTACAGTGAAATGCTTACTTACAAACCGTTATTAACCAGCAACGCAGTTATCGGAAAAATACCTAAAAAAATAAAATATAAAAGTAACAAATAATTAAAGAGCACCTGTAAAATATCAATAGCGAGGCTATATTCAGGGGGTACTGGTACAGAGTCAATGTGCGGGGGCACCGGTTAGTCGAGGTAATTGAGGTAATATGTACATGTAGGAAGAGTTATTAATTTGATTAAATGTTCAGGAGTCGCATGGCTTGGGGTTAGAAGCTGTTTATAAGCTTCTTGGACCTACACTTGATGCTCCGGTACAGTTTGCCGTGCGGTTGCAGAGAGAACAGTCTATGACTAGGGTGTCTGGAGTCTTTGACAATTTTTAGGGCCTTCCTCTGACATCGCCTGATATAGAGGTCCTGGATGGCAGGAAGCTTGGCACCAGTGATGTACTGGGCCGTACGCACTACCCTCTGAGGCCGAGCAGTTGCTATACCAGGCAGTGATGCAATCCGCCAGGTTGCTCTCGATGGTGCAGCTGTAGAACCTTTGAGGATCTGAGGACCCATGCCAAATCTTTTCAGTCTCCTGAGGGGGAATAGGTTTTGTCGTGCCTTCTTGGACTTAACGTTAGCTAGCTAACAAGCTAGAAACAAACCAAAACAATGTTTAGAAAGATGCTTTTAGTTGCCTGGTTTTCTAGACTGACATAAAGTAAATACATGTTTAAATGGTGTATTGGTGTTCAAATACACCAGTTATGCCATTTTGGACCGTCAGGCTGCTGATGTCATGCAATCTGTTGTTTTTGTGTTAATACTTTTTCATAACGACAATGATGTCACTGCAACAACTCTATACAGATGATAGACGTAGTATGAATCAATCTTTAGTCTTGAAACGGTTTGTTTAGTGCACTACCGTACTCACTCTGTTTAGCGCATGGCCTCACATGTGAATCCTTAAAGAGATGGGTGGGGCTAAGGCTTAAGAGGGTGTGAACAATTCTGAATGGGTGTAGACAAAGAAGAGCTCTCCAGTGGGTGTACCAAAATATTCAATAGCCATTTTCTGAAAAGTTGGTTTACAAGTTTATCAACTTTCAAAGCAGAATTACTTTCCCATTGTTCCTCAACTGTAGTGTATGATAGACCATTTTCTAGCTTTGGGTCTCTACTTTTATCCAATGTAAAAAACACAATTTCAAATGTTGTTATATAAGACAGATTCGAGCCGGTCGGTCACAAATGTGTAGAATTGCAGGAAATTAGCTATAAAACTGCAACAAAAAATGTATGTACAGCAAAAGTATTTGTTTACCTTAAAGTACGTACGTATTAAATTATAGTTTTCAAACCCAATGCTGAGTTAATGTGAGTTAATGTGTAGCAGCTAATTGTACAGCTAATAGTCTATGTTTTTGTAGATTGATTGAGGTGAGTGAAGCTACAGCAACCAATGTGATAATGGCTGAGGTAAGTTTTGCTTGTTTTTGCTGTTCTCCAAATAGCATTTTAGATGATGACATTTCAACTAGATAATGCTATAAAAACCAGCTTGCCGAACCTCTTATCAGTAGTGCACGTATACTCTCCTCATGACCAAACTACATTCTCTGTCTCTCAATGACTGTAGATTAGGGTTGTTTGTTGAGTATTCAGTGTGAAAAGCTTTTCAATTATAGTGTTTTACAGTGGGAAATGGGAAAGTGCACTCCAAAAACAGAGCAGAGGAGTAAAAGCTAAGTTGATAATCAGTAATGAGAGTACTCATTGAAAACTACTTGACAGAAAGAGCAGAGCGTTTGAAAACACAAGAGCCATTTATCGGCGTTCAGAGTTTGGCGTTTCAGTGCCGTTACCCACGTCTCTGACTGACTCTGTGATCAGTCGTGCACAGACGTCCGTTGTGCGGAGGCGGAAATTGGAGGTAAATGCTGAATACCTACATCCACTGAACCTTGATGGAAAACTCACCTTCCCTTGTGCTAGAGCCTCCTTTGCAAAAATAGGCCTTTACTGTAGCTACTGTACCTCATTCCTCCAGCTAGCTCTAGCCCAAAACAACAACACTTAAATACCAAGGTAATGTTTTGTTTCGTCTTAGAAATCTAATTTATGTAATAATTACCCGGATTCTCTATAACGCTTCGCTACATAGTACTACTACCTTAGATATTGGGTGCGTCCCAATATGGCAGCCTATTCCCTATATAGTGCACTATGGGCCCTGGTCAAAAGTCGTATAGGGAATAGAGCCCCAGTTAGGATGCAGTCATTACCTAATTCAAAGGAGTACTCAGGGAGTGTCAGTGGCCTCAGAACCCACCAGAAGTGTTTAATCAGTATCGATAAAGGACTGATCCTTGGCAGGAGCTCCAGCCGATAGAGTGAGACAGGCTACTGTCCATCTACTGTGTCCCATTTCAGATTTTGCTGAAATAATAATCTGCCCACAATCCAGATGATGGAAGTGGAGAGTGAATACTGATGAAGCTGATGCATCACCTTCACATACAACATCACCTTCACATACAACAAATATAAATACAGTACGGATAAGAAACCATACCCTGGGCAAGGCACTGGACTGAACTCCACGACTCCCAGAGTTAAAATAATTCAGACAATGCTGCATTCAGCAGACATATACCCTAATGAGGGCCAATAAAATGCTGGTTTGTGGAATGGAACTATGTCATGGAACGCTAACAATTCAAACTAAACCGCAGTACTCTGTTCTTCTGTTCTATTCTTTACAATTTGGTTCCACTCTATCTTGACCCATGGGGCCTATAGTCTCTCAGTCTCCAGACAGATTGAAGAGCAGAATGGTAACTACACACCCAACCTAATGTACTATCTCAGGGGTATTCAACCTGGGAGTCTGCTGACCCCTACTGCAGGGGGTCGGCGATTAACATTTGTATTTTTCTTAATGTGCATTTTTCCAAATGTTTTTATAAATATCGCTAGCAACAACAGAAAATGAATTTTGAATTACACTGACCAAAAATATAAAACGCAACACGTAAAGTGTTTGTCCCATGCTTCATGAGCTGAAATAAAAGATCCCAGAGATTTTCCAAACACACAAAAATATTATTTTTTTTTCCAATTTTGTGCACTTTTACATCCCTGTTAGTGAGCATTTATCCTTTGCCAAGATAATCCATCCACCTTACAGGTGTGGCATACAAAGATGCCAATTAAACAGCATGATTATTACACAGGTGCACCTTGTGCTGGGAACAATAAAAGGCCACTCTAAAATGTGCAGTTTTGTCACACAACACAATGACACAGATGTTTCAAGTTTTGAGGGAGGGTGAAATTGGTATGCTGAATGTAGGAATGTCCACCAGAGCTGTTGCCAGATCATTTTCTGTTCATTCCTTTACCATAAGTCGCCTCCAACGTTGTTTTAGAGAATATGCTCAACCGGCCTCAAGACAGCAGACCAGGTGTATGTCGTTGTGTGAGCAAGCAGTTTGCTGATGTCAACGTTGTGAACAGAGTGCCCCATGGTGGTGGGGTTTATGGTATGGGCAGGCATAAGCTACGGACAACAAACACAATTGCATTTTATTGATGGCAATTTGAATTCACAGACATACCGTGATGAGATCCTGAGGCCCATTGTTGTGCCATTCATCCGCCCGCCTTTATGGCCCCATCTCGCAAGGCTCTGTAGACAAATTCCTGGAAGCTGAAAATGTCCCAGTTCTTCCATGGCCTGCATTATCACCAGACATGTCACCCATTGAGAATGTTTGGGATACTCTGGATCGACGTGTACGACAGTGTACGACAGTGCCAACATATGCACATCTGTATTCCCAGTCTTGTGAAATCCATAGATTATGGCCTAATAAATGTATTTCAATTGATTGATTATCTTATATGAACCTTAAGTTCATATTTTTTTTCAGTATACACACCTACAGTAGACGGGGGAGAATATCTCCTTTCTAATGATGTCAGTTTAATTTTTCAACTCCTACCATTGAGCAAATTACTCTAATTTGAGCTAAATACACTCACTGGAGTACCTGACATAGGCTTTGAAAAAGCACCCGTGAGTACCAATCACTGCAAGTGCTGCTGGCTGCTCTTAAGCTTTCTTGACTTGGATATACATTTTCCCAACACATGGCTAACTATCAGAACTCAAGGCGAGACCCAGATGTAGACACAGGAGGCAGATGGTTGGAATCTTAGATGTTTAATAATCCAAAAAGGAGTAGGCAACGGAATGGTAGTGGACAGGCAAAAGGTCAAAACCAGATCAGAGTCCAGGAGGTACAGAGTGGCAGGCAGGCTCGAGGTCAAGGCAGGCAGAATGGTGAGGCAGGCGGGTACAGAGCCCAGAAACAGGCAAGGGTCAAAACCGAGAGGACTAGAAAAAGGAGAAATAGCAAAAGCAGGAGAACGGGAAATACCACTGGTTGACTTGGACATGCAAGACGAACTGGCACCGAGAGACAGGAAACACAGGGATAAATACACTAGGGAAAACAAGCGACACCTGGACGGGTTGGAGACAATAACAAGGACAGGTGAAACAGATCAGGGTGTGACAGCTAACGTCGGTTTATCCAGCTAAACAGCGGTTATTAACAAAAATGTGTTAGGAGTTTCATTTCTAGCTAATAGGCTATGTTAGAGTTAACACTTCCTCTTCCAATTATTATGTAGGGAGGTAAAAATTATGAAAAACGATCTACCAAATGTTGATTAATTCTCCTTGCCATTATCATTCACCTGGTGACAAGATGTCTTGTACTTAAAAAATTAATACAGGGTCGCTGGTTTACCTGGGAGGGGTTCCCTGGGCAAACAAAGTTTGAAGACCCCTTTGTTAACTGAATGTAGTGACTTTTCAGGGGTGCTTCAGTAAATTAGCTTGTTCCTCTGGCAGGAATGAATTGGCCAGATTGAGAGAGAGGGAGAGAGGGAGAGACAGATTGTGCTTGTGGCCAGCTAGCACAATGTGGTTAGCTGTATTTGCATCTCAAATGGTACCCTATTCCCTATAGGCTCTAGTCAAAAGTAGTGCACTATATAGGGAAGAGGGTTCCATTCGGGACACATCCTACAACATTTGCACTGACTGCCACAGGAAGTAGAGCAGCTAGAATCTTGTGAAGTGAAATACATGCATAACCAACCTCCACAAGGGAAGGAAATGTCCCCAATAATAAAATGTACTTAGTAGACCTTGTTTTTCATATTTCATATTGGCCCCAAAAGAAACTCTGCACATCTACTGGTGTATCTACAATAATACAAAATTCCAGAAGTTAATTTCTAACAAAATATGCCTGAATATGGAACCGATGGAGGAAGTTTGTGCTTTCCAAAGGGCAAAAGTTCACAAAAGTCAAAAACATGGATAATCAACTTTAGTCCCGTCTATGGCTTTTGAAGACGATTTATGTGCCAGTATTTTGAAGAAGAAAAAACCGAGTGACCAGTACCTTTCTTTGCAGCATGTGAGTGTGACCAGTGTGAAATGGCTAGCTAGTTAGCGGTGCGCGCTAGTAGCGTTTAAAATCGGTGACATCACTCACTGAGACCTTGAAGTACTGTGGTTGTTTCCCTTGCTCTGCAAAGACCGTGGCTTTTTGTGCAGTGATAAGTAACAATGCTTATAGGGTGACTGTTGTCAATGTGTGCAGAGGGTCCCTGTTTCAAGCCCAGGTTGGGGCGAGGACAGGGACAGAAGTAATACTGTTACATGAGCACAGGATGGCTCTGCAGAAATAGTGGTGGGTGAGCATTAAATAATGTACTAATGGGCCTGCAAACTGCCTTGTAGTGTGATCTGTGAACTGTCATTGACTGCTATTACACAAATGCAAGCTCTGGCTCTCCAGAGCAAGACTATCCAATCATTGAGAGGTTATGATAGCTGCAGCCTGTAATGGGGCATTATCAAGCCCCAATTCTCCAATCTGTAGTGGAACCCTGCTATGTTTCAGAGGTCATTTGCTTTGCAGCAGTCACAAGTACGCACGCACACACACACACACACAGACACAGGAGGATAGCTGCACTAGACTACAGAAGCATAATCAGAGTGTCTGTAACTGTGAGCAAGCAAACAGGTCTCTCTCTCTCTCTCTCTCTGATGTTGTTGTTACTGGCACTAATAGACAGGAATGTTCGCTAGCTCTCCTCTAACTTCTCATTTACTGCTGCTCAGTCAGATACCTCTCCCAGCAGTCTCTCGGTCTCCCTCTCTCCCTTTCCTCTCTGGAAGCCGTCAAATGGCAAGCTGAAGCTCTGCTACTGCGCTAAGAAACTGTGTGTGTGTGCGTGTGCATGTGTGTGTGTGTACTGATGTGCTAACACACACAAAGAGAGAGGTGTTTGATCCTCATCGCTGTATCCTTTAGCAAACACACCTGGCATCCTTGTGATGCCTCCTCCAGCTTCCGCCAAAATGATCCTGTTAAACAATGCAGCAAGACAATAGTTAACAATAGCTATCCACATCCATGGATAAATCATGCTCAGCTCACCAAACAAACTATCTTCATCTTTGAAATGATATGAAAACAATTATTTGTACTTTACAATAACAGCATACCGTAGCACCAAGGTTGACCACAGCCAAGATAAATGTAATCAGAGAAGGCTACGATCAAAGGGAGAATGATTAAAAAAACGATTTATCCTGAATCTGTCAGTCTGCCAGTCTTAACTCTCTTTACAATACCACGTAGACAGAGTTGAGACAAGCAGACAGCAGCTGCAAGGCTGTCACTCACATGATTGGGTTCAAACACGTTTATTATTAGAGGACAGCCATACTAAGGAACAGTCACTGACTGCAATACTTTGCCTTGCTATACTGCTAATGAAGATTATAGCAAAAATCCTTCAGGTAACTTCGCTTATGCTAATAGTCAGTTGCCGTGTGTGGGTAAAATCAAAAATCATTGGGGAAGCCAAGCCCCCCCTTGTTAATACATAACCTGTTAATTCATATGCCTTGCAGCCGAGACAATAAGAATAAATTCAATCACATCTTTGTTTTATCACAAAACCGGATAGCAACCTCTGTCCAGTGAAGTCCACAAAGCATATTGCATGTAACAGACAGTTGCATGACCTACAGCGTGGTCAAGCAAGGTAATGTTTCCGACATTTTTGGACAACTAAACAACTATTGATTTAGAACCACAGAGAGTTACCGCAAGTCACAAAGAAATCAGGAGCAGCCTCCACTATTCCAGCACCATTTCAACTTCAACATTTCAACAGCATCAAATCACCTCTGCTTAGTCTAATACAGTGACAACTAAAAGATACCTAAAACAATTGAGTCCAATCAATGTAAGCTAAATATGATGTGGCTGTCCATGGTTCTGATTTCTGTGTGTGTGCGTGCAAGTAGAAAAAGATGTTGACTCACCCTACTTGTAGAGAAATGCCAATGCCATCCTCCTCTCTTTCATGTTAACGAAACGGTCTATCACTCTGTCATACGGTACACTTTTATTTTTTGTTGTCCAAGGCTACTTGGCTAAAATGCTTGCTCGCTAGCCTAACTTCGATTCATGTGCAAAGTTAGCTAGTTAACATTAGCCTTCTACATCTAGCTACATATTGAACTTCCATCCTCTCAGGCCAGGGGCACAACAATGTATGGTTGGATCAGAATCCGTTATAATCATTAGCCAGTACGGATAATTAAGTAAAACCACAAGTCCAAATCTCTATCTCCATCCATGGCTAATTTCGGAAAGGGACAATTTTATCTACCTAGCTAGCTAGACACCGGAGGACAACAACACAACGACACTCAACAATTCAACAAAGCAAGCTGGCTTGACACTTCCTTTGGTGCGCCTGGACCATTCCCAGTTGAGATCGCTCAAATCAGCTCATTTTGTATACTTTTTTTTTTATCAAGGGAGGCCAAATGTTCGCTACAGGAAGCAACAATGTCATATTCGTTTAGACCAGACAGCATCAGATAGATGGCCTACACATAGAGAGACAGAGGGGCGCTATTTCACTCGCTCGGATGCTTTCTCCTGTGAGATACATTAAGCCTCTTGTGATTTCAAGGAAAATTATGAAACATTAAGAGATTAAATATCACATTTTTTGGGGGCCAATATTTTGCGGAAGCCTGCCTTCCCTTGTCATCAATGAATACACACCACTGCTAATAGCTACCAAGAATGGGTAATCAAAAAGAAACTAAGATGCTCTATAACCAAGCACCAAGACTAAGGATTTGGCCCAGATGACACCCTTTTTCCTTTAGTGCACTAGGCCCGGGTCAAAAGTAGTGCACTATTAAGAGAATAGGGCGCCATTTTGGACACAACCTAAGATGTTTTCAACCATTACTGCAGCCAGCTGGGTCCTGCCCTCCCTTCACCTCTACTCCTCTGTGATGGGCCTGGCTTGGACATGAAGAGGACATGAAGATGCACCTGTCTTGTGATGTAATCATTCTCCCACTACAGCGCTGAGGCTTACATTTTACATAAGCCTCCAATGTCCCTCCCCAGCACTGTGGTCTGGTGTGTGTACTTTCTCCAGAGTGAGCATAAAAGAGTGACAGCTTTATAGCCACCCAGCCCTGGTCCAGGCGATAGGTATAGGTCTATTCCTCAGGACACACTAATCCAGTGGTCACCAACCGGTCGATCCAAGGCATTCCTAGTTGATCACCAAACATTTCTGTAAAAAAAACAACGATAAAGCCTTGCATTTATCTTTATTTACTTGAACGCACAGCAAAGTTGATATTGTGAGATTTCAAAACTTTTAAAATTATGATAAGTGAGAGACTCAACAAATACAGCAAAGACCTGCTGTTTTTATGAGTACGTTCATGTTTTAGTTGTTATTCAGCACTGTCAACACTGTTCAACACTTGTATATGCCATAAAATGCACGTTCTCCATACTTCCACTCATACTTCAATGACTGAGTATAGCAGTGTTCCATGAGGCAGAAATAATGGAGGGATATTGACCTCATGCCGTCAGTAGAGGATGCTTGGTTATTATTTAAAAGTGCTTTCCTCACCATCTTAAATAAGCATGCCCCATTCAAAAAATGTAGAACTAAGAACAGATATAGCCCTTGGTTCACTCTAGACTTGACTGCCCTTGACCAACACAAAAACATCCTGTACCGCATTAGCATCGAATATCCCACGCGATATGCAATTTTTCAGGGAAGTTAGGAACCAATATACACAGTCAGTTAGGAAAGCAAAGGCTAGCTTTTTCAAACAGAAATTTGCATCATCCTGTATCACAAATTCCCAAAAGTTTTGGGACACTGTAAAGTCCATGGAGAATAAGAGCACCTCCTCCCAGCTTTCAATAAGCATTTTTCTACAGCTGGCCCCTACCCCGGCCAACAGCTCTGCACCCCCCGCAGCAACTTGCCCAAGACACTCTAGACCCAAACTGTTATAGATCTATATTCATCCTGCCCTGCCTTTCTAAAGTCTTCGAAAGCCAAGTTAATATACAGATCACCGACCATTTTGAATCCCACCGTACCTTCTACGCTATGCAATCTGGTTTCCGAGCTGGTCATGGGTGCACCTCAGCCACGCTCAAGGTCCTAAACTAAATCATAACCGCCATCGATAAAAGACAGTACTATGCAGCAGTCTTCATCGACCTGGCCAAGGCTTTCGACTCTGTCAATCACCGCATTCTTATCGGCAGACTCAACAGCCTTGGTTTCTCAAATGACTGCCTCGCCTGGTTCACCAACTACTTCTAAGATAGAGTTCAGTGTGTCAAATTGGAGGGCCTGTTGTCCGGACCTCTGGCAGTCTCTATGGGGGTGCCACAGGGTTCAATTCTCGGGCCGACTCTTTTCTCTGTATATATCAATGATGTCGCTCTTGCTGCTGGTGATTCTCTGATCCACCTCTACATAGACGACACCATTCTGTATTCATCTGGCCCTTCTTTGGACACTGTGTTAACAAACCTCCAGACGAGCTTCAGTGCCATACAACACTCCTTCCGTGGCCTCCAACTGCTCTTAAATGCCAGTAAAACTAAATGCATGCTTTTCAACCGATCGCTGCCCGCACCAGCCCGCCCGACTAGCATCACTACTCTGGACGGTTCTGACTTAGAATATGTGGACAACTACAAATACCTAGGTGTCTGGTTAGACTGTAAACTCTCCTTCCAGACTCACATTAAGCATCTCCAATCCAAAATTATATCTAGAATCGTCTTCCTATGTTTTTAATTGGTTAACGTTGCATAGGCTTACGTTTTTTAAGTCATGTTTAAAAAAGATCTGAGTGGTAGATCTCAGCTTGCATTTTGACTCAGAAAAGATCTTGACAAAAGGTTGGTTACCACTGCACTAAACTACTACTGCTTTAAAAAGTTCTAAGATCATTTCTCCCCCGCGACTGTGACACCGCAATCCTTCTGCAGGGCTGGAGCACTGGGATAGCAACTAAACAAAACACAATGAGCAGACCTGCATGGATTTAAATACTATTTAAAATACCTCGAATACTTTAACTGTGCTTTTTTGAGCTCGCTTCCCGCTACAATGGAACCAATAGAAAAGTTTGAAAACTGCAAACCCCGACCACCTGACACTCCAGGCAGGCTTAAGCAAATTCTCAGTACTATTTGAAAGATTTCAAATAGTGTTTGAACCCAGGTCTAGCACTGATTGGGTCTTTCAGCAGTGAAGCCTCAGAGGGATAAATTACAACCGTATACCATCACACAAAACAGTCAATGCATTCCATATCGGATGTGTAACATTCAGTACAGTAAAGGGGACAATGCCATTACTCTCCACCAATATTTGGCATGTTTTTTCTCCTCAAAGATGTCACATTTACCTCTACCTGCACTTTCTCATATTTTTTTTATCTAAGTGCATGTTTTATCTAACGCATTTTATAGTAATCCATCTTGCTTTATGTGTTGTACCTTTGCCATGTAAGTGTGTTTTTTCAGTGTTGAGATATGCCAGTTTACCAACAACTGATAATCACCAGAGGCAAATAGACTATGGTTGGGATGTATCCGGATTTACATATCATCATACCGGTTCTGTAATGGGGTATATGGTACTACCGGAAGTGCACAAAAAAGGCACTATAAATCATTTAATAACTATTTAGGCAATAGGGATCTTGATCCTGTCACACCCTGATCTGCTTCACTTGTCTTTGTGCTCGTCTCCATCCCCATCCATGTGTCGCCCATTATCCCCAGTCTATTTATACCTGTGTTCTCTGTTCGTCTGTTGCCAGATTGTCTTGTCAAGTCAACCAGCGTGTTTTTCCTAGTCTCTGTTTTTCTAGTCTTTTGGTTATGACCTTTTG
This sequence comes from Brachymystax lenok tsinlingensis, assembly GCA_030435695.1. NCBI lineage: Eukaryota > Metazoa > Chordata > Actinopteri > Salmoniformes > Salmonidae > Brachymystax > Brachymystax lenok. The sequence goes on along the minus strand of CM059815.1, from coordinate 5,748,001 downwards.
CCTTGCCCTGACACTGAGCCTGCCTGACCATTCAGCCTGCCCTGACCTCGAGCATGCCTGCAGCCTTGTATCTTTTGAACACTGACCTGGTTAATGAACTCCTGCCTGTCCTCGACCTGCCTGGAACCTCCCGGGTGTTTCTTTCCCAGTGCTCCCTCATCATTGAGCTGCAGCCCTCTTCGTTCCCTTAGGACCATTCGAGAATAGTGTATCTTATAACGCTCTCCTGGGCTACAGCGGTTTGGGAGCAACAATTTGCCATTTGCCTTAGTTTGGAGGATTTCATAGCGGAGTTGAGGAAGGTATTCGATTCTCCGGTTTCCGGGAGAGAGGCGGCCCGAAAGATACTCAGATTACGCCAAGAACCCCTTAGTGTGGCAGACCACGCAGTAGACTTTGGCACCATGGCTGCCGAGAGTGCCTGGAACCCGAATTCTCTGTTCAATACATACTTCATGGACTATCCGAGGAGATTAAAGATTATCTCGCAGCTCGGGAGTTACCCCTGCACCTCAACACCCTCATAGCCTTAACAATAAGGATCGATGGACGCCTACAGGAGCGCAGGAGGGAGAGGACGTCTGTTGTTCGGCTCCACTCGTTCGTCTACGACTGCTTGCTCGCCCCCGAAGAATCCTGGAAGTCCCCGACGCCTGCAATTCCGAGAGGATCCAAAGGCACCCGAGCCCATCGGCAATCTACAGGAATGAGCGACTCTTTTACTATGGTGCCTGCGCAACAGGGTAGAACTAGGTTGTCACCTCAGGAACAACTACATAAGCTTAACTTCTTTGGGCTAGGGGGCAGTATTTTGAAGTTTGGATGAAAAACGTGCCCAAAGTAAACTGCCTGTTACTCAGGCCCAGAAGCTAGGATATGCATGTAATTAGTAGCCTTGGATAGAAAACACTCTGAAGGTTTTAAAACTGTTACAATAATTTCTGTGAGTATAACAGAACTGATATGGCAGGCAAAAACCCGAGCAAAATCCATTCGGGATTTTCAGTCATGAATCAGTCATGTATCAGTCATGTCACACTGTTTTCAATTGGCATGCTATTCAATGCTGGGTATTTTAGCTCCCAGATTGCAGTTCCTATGGCTTCCACTAGATGTCAACAGTCTTTAGAAAAAGGTTGGAAGGTTCAATCATGAAAATCAAGGGAGTAAGACCACTAGTTCCTGAGTTCACGTCAAGTGTCCTGTTTTGGATTCTGGCGCATAACAGGGAATGCGCGCTCAGTTCTTTTTCTCTTCTATTCAGCAGGCTATATTCCGTCTGAAATATTATAGTGTATATTCATTTTAGGGTATCTGAGTATTGATTACAAATGCTGTTTGACCTTTTTCGGCGAACTTTATGGGTACTCTTGGGATATCGTTTGTCTGCATGGATGAAAGCCTTTGGGCAGGTGGATTACTGAACAAAACGCGCCAACCAAACGAAGCTATATGGATATAAAGAGGAACTTTATCAAACAAAAGGACCTTTTATTGTGTAACCTGGACGCTTTGATATGCCATCAGAGGAAGATCATCAAAGGTAAGCGATTTATTTTATGCTATTTTTGATTTTTTTTTGACACCTCTGCTGGTTATGTTATTATGCTAATTGAGTTTTGAGTGGGGGTGCTGTCCTCAGACAATCAAATGTTCTGCTTTCGCCGTAAAGCCTTTTTGAAATCTGACAATGCTGTTAGATTAACAAGAATCTAAGCTTTTGAAGGGTGTACAGCGTTTGTATTTTCATGAATGTTTGAAATTAGTATTTTTGTAATTTTAATTTGGCGCTCTGCATTTCACCGGATGTGGTTAAAATCGATCTCGTTCACGGGATTGGATCCATAACAGGTTATCTCCAACAGTTGCCTGAAATGTGGTGCTACAGGGCATTACAAATTTGCCTGTACAGTAAAAGACCAGACTCATTAGCTAGGTAAGAGTACTATTGTGGGTCATACAGAGAATGTTCTAACTCCCATTACTCATACTCCCTTTCATGTTATCCTGCTGTGGGGTGACCGGGTCTAAATCCCTTCGGGTGCTCATTGACTCTTGGGCTGATGAGAGTTTTATGGACGCCATTCTGGTATCTGAGCTAGGTATCTCCACCCAACTCCTCTCCGTGCCCATGGACGCCAGAGCACTGGACAGACGCTCCATTGGCAGAGTCACACAAAGCAGAGTTCCCATTAAACTGCAGGTATCAGGCAATCACAGTGAGTCCATACAGTTTCTCCTCATTGAATCTCCCTACGTCCCTGTTGTTTTGGGTTTTTCATGGCTCCAGAGGTATCTTTCCTGGGTTGGAGCCCGTGCTGTCACTCACATTGCCTTAAGGTGGCAAAGCCTCCCCCGGGAGGTCCTCCTACAGGTTTAGCTAAAGCCTCGGATGTCTCTGCCATTCCCGCAGAGTACCAGGTCCTTCTGGAGGTTTTCAGCAAGGCTCATGCTACCTCCCTTCCTCCGCATCATCCCTACGATTGCTTTATTGACCGGGCACCACACCACCACGAGGCCAGCTATATTCCGTCTGGTCCTTAAACTAAGGAGAACATTGAGGACTCTCTGGCTGCTGGGAGCATTCGTCCTTCTGCCTCCTCTGCCGGTGGGGGGTTATTCTTAGTGGAAAAGAAGTACAAGACCCTGCATCCATGTATTGACTACCGGGGCCTCAATGACAATAATCATTACCCCCTCCCACTCCTCTCCTCGGCTTTCGAACCTCTCCAGGGGGCAACCACCTTTTCCAAGTTGGACCTTCAGAATGCCTACCACCTTGTTCGGATACGTGAAGGAGACGAGTGGAAGACAGCCTTCAACATGGCCTGTGGACACTATGAGTACCTGGTCATGCCGTTTGGGCTCCCCGCTGTTATCCAGGCCCTGGTCAACGATGTGCTCTGTGACATGTTGAATCGTTTTGTGTTTGTCTACCTCGACTACATCCTTGTTTTCTCCCGTTCTGCCCAAGAACACGTAATTCATGTCCGACAAGTCTTTCAGCAGCTACTGGAGAACCAGTTGTTTGTGAAAACAGGAGAAGTGCGAGTTTCACCTCTCTACTATCTCCTTTCTGGGATACATCATCGCTGAAGGGAACGTTCAGGTGGATCCTGAAAAGGTGAGAGTGGTGGTGGATTGGCCCCAACCCACATCCAGGGTGCAGCTGCAACGTTTCCTGGGGCTTGCTCATTTCTACCGCCGTTTCATTCGGGACTACAGCACCCTGGCGGCTCCCCTCTCTGCACTCACTTCTCCCAAGGTACCTTTCACATGGTCCCCAGCTGTTGACAGGGCGTTTGTAGACCTTAAGCATCGGTTCACTACAGCCCTCATTCACCCGGACCCGTCCCGTCAGTTTGTGTTTGAGGTCGACGCTTCTGACATTGGAGTGGGGCCGTCCTGTCCCAGCGGTCTGCCCAGGACCAAAAGCTTAATCCTTCTGTCCCATTGTCTCAACTCCGCGGAGAAAAACTATGACGTAGGGAACCGGGAACTTCTGGCGGTCAAGATGGCGCTAGAAGAGTGGAGGCACTGGCTGGAAGGGGCACATCCATTTTTGGTGTGGACTGACCATAACAATGTAGAATATCTCCACACAGCCAAATGCCTTAACTCTAGGCAGGCCTGTGGGGAGGGAACTGTCACACCCTGATCTGTACCTGTGTTCTCTGTCTGTCTGTTGCCAGTTTGTCTTGTATTGTCAACAAGCATGTTTTTTCCGTGCCCCTGCTTTTTCTTAGCCTCTGTCTTTCTAGTCATTCCGGTTCTGACCTTTATTTAGATTTTTTTAACATTTTTTTGGTGACTATATGATTCCACATGTGTTATTTCACAGTTTTGATGTCTTCCCTATTATTTTACAATGTAGAAAATAGTAAAAATAAAGAAAAACCCTTGAATGAGCAGGTGTTATATATATATATATATATACACTGCTCAAAAAAATAAAGGGAACACTTAAACAACACAATGTAACTCCAAGTCAATCACACTTCTGTGAAATCAAACTGTCCACTTAGGAAGCAACACTGATTGACAATAAATTTCACATGCTGTTGTGCAAATGGAATAGACAACAGGTGGAAATTATAGGCAATTAGCAAGACACCCCCAATAAAGGAGTGGTTCTGCAGGTGGTGACCACAGACCACTTCTCAGTTCCTATGCTTCCTGGCTGATGTTTTGGTCACTTTTGAATGCTGGCGGTGCTTTCACTCTAGTGGTAGCATGAGACGGAGTCTACAACCCACACAAGTGGCTCAGGTAGTGCAGCTCATCCAGGATGGCACATCAATGCAAGCTGTGGCAAGAAGGTTTGCTGTGTCTGTCAGCGTAGTGTCCAGAGCATGGAGGCGCTACCAGGAGACAGGCCAGTACATCAGGAGACGTGGAGGAGGCCGTAGGAGGGCAACAACCCAGCAGCAGGACCGCTACCTCCGCCTTTGTGCAAGGAGGAGCAGGAGGAGCACTGCCAGAGCCCTGCAAAATGACCTCCAGCAGGCCACAAATGTGCATGTGTCTGCTCAAACGGTCAGAAACAGACTCCATGAGGGTGGTATGAGGGCCCGACGTCCACAGGTGGGGGTTGTGCTTACAGCCCAACACCGTGCAGGACGTTTGGCATTTGCCAGAGAACACCAAGATTGGCAAATTCGCCATTGGCGCCCTGTGCTCTTCACAGATGAAAGCAGGTTCACACTGAGCACATGTGACAGACGTGACAGAATCTGGAGACGCCGTGGAGAACGTTCTGCTGCCTGCAACATCCTCCAGCATGACCGGTTTGGCGGTGGGTCAGTCATGGTGTGGGGTGGCATATCTTTGGGGGGCCGCACAGCCCTCCATGTGCTCGCCAGAGGTAGCCTGACTGCCATTAGGTACCGAGATGAGATTTACAACTATGTAAAGAAAAAAGTATTGAATAAGATTATTTCATTAATTCAGATCTAGGATGTGTTATTTTAGGGTTCCCTTTATTTTTTTGAGCAGTGTATATATATATACAGTTGAAGTCGGAAGTTTACATAGCCCTTAGCCAAATACTTTTAAACTCAGTTTTTCACAATTCCTAACATTTAATCCAAGTAAAACTTCCCTGTTTTAGGTCAGTTAGGATTACCACTTTATTTTAAGAATGTGAAATGTCAGAATAATAGCAGAGAGAATGAATTATTTCAGCTTATTTCATCACATTCCCAGTGGGTCAGAAACTTACATACACTCAATTAGTATTTGGTAGCATTGCCTTTTAATTGTTGACTTGGGTCAAACATTTCGGGTAGCCTTCCACAAGACCCATTTGTGACCAAGCTTTAACTTCCTGACTGATGTCTTGATATGTTGCTTCAATATATTCACATAATTTTCCTACCTCATGATGCCATCTATTTTGTGAAGTGCACCAGTCCTGCAGCAAAGCACCCCCACAACATGATGCTGCCACCCCCGGGCTTCACGGTTGGGATTGTGCTCTTCGGCTTGCAAGCCTCCCCCTTTTTCCTCTAAACATAACGATGGTCATTATGGCCAAATAGTTCTATTTTTGTTTCATCAGACCAGAGGACATTTCTCCAAAAAGTACGATCTTTGTCCACATGTGCAGTTGCAAACCGTAGTCTGGCTTTTTAAATGGTGGTTTTGGAGCAGTGGCTTCTTCCTTGCTGAGTGGCTTTTCAGGTTATGTCGATATAGGACTCATTTTACTGTGGAAATAGATACTTTTGTACCTGTTTCCTCCAGCATCTTCACAAGGTCCTTTGCTGTTGTTCTGGGATTGATTTGTGCTTTTCGCACCAAAGTATGTTCATCTCTAAGAGACAGAACGCATCTCCTTCCTGAGCTGTATGACGGCTGCATGGTCCCATGGTGTTTATACTTGCATACTATTGTTTGAACAGATGAACGTGGTACCTTCAGGCATTTGAAAATTGCTCCCAAGAAAGAAACCACTTATTGAGGTCTACCATTTCTTTCTGAGGTCTTTTTTGATTTTCTCAAAAAATGTCAAGCAAAGGCACTGATTTTGAAGGTAGGCCTTGAAATACATCCACAGGTACACCTTCAATTGACTCAAATGGTGTCAATTAGCCTATCAGAAGCTTCTAAAGCCATGCCATAATTTTCTGGAATTTTCCAAGCTGTTTAAAGGCACAGTCAACTTAGTGTATGTAAACTTCTGACCCACTGGATTTGTGAAACAGTGAATTATAAGTGAAATAATCTGTCTGTAAACAATTGCAGGGAAAATTACTTGTGTCATGCACAAAGTAGATGTCCTAACCGACTTGCCAAAACTATAGTTTGTTATTATCATTACATTTGTGAGTGGTTGAAAATGAGTGTTAATGACTCCAACCTAAGTGTATGTAAACTTCCAACTTCAACTGTATATACACACATATATATATATATATATATATAATGTTTTAATGGTTGGAGGCACCTCCGCCTTGTGCGTGCTAAGCCACTGCTTGTAACTAACGATAATATTAAATGGTATTGAAAATCATACCATCTATATTTCTAAATACCCCCGGTACACGGTATAAACAACATATTGCTCAAGCCTGAAACAGAAACAGACGCTGCTACACTTCCAGAAGACCCACCGTACACATAATGGTTTCCTATCTACACTAGAATTAGTTAGTGCAGAACTCAGCCGCAGCATATAAATTCACACACATGTTGTAAATAAATCGCTTAGATCCCTACTTATGGGACCCTGTCAAAAGTAGTGCACTATAGGTACTATATTATTCTACTGCTAAGAAGGAGCCACTTGGGACAGTAAAATGGAGTGAGTAATTAGGCCCATACGCTTCAGGTGATTATTATTACTTATTTGCCAATCCAGAACTAGCCTTTCATTAAAACAAAAGGTCCCCTGGATGTGCTATTCCACTCCACTGTACTGTACTGATGTACTAGCACAAAGCTAATGAGGAATGGAGAGTGCATGTGTTGAAGGGGTTTGGGGGTGGAGTGAATACAGGGAGTAATGCCCTGTATTCAATCAATTATTCTGAGACCAATTCTAGGTCAATCACTTGGTTATATGGGGCAATTCTAGACTACACTCAAATAAACACACATGAATTCACGGGTGCACAGACACACAGACTGTGGCTGACTATCAGTCAATGGGTGATAGTTCTCACTGAACCCTTTGGTACAGTACTGTACGCCCTCTTCTCCTTACCTTCGGTTAGTTTGTATTCAGGGGATCGAGAAGGTACCGGTTCACAGAGTCTTTGTTGAACCATAACCCTGCTTCTATCTGTAGCCATGATCACTGCTTAGCTTTGAGCCTATGACAATGCTGATCGGAAATCTCATCAGAAGGTCAGACTAACTCACCGCCCAGTCATGTTTACAAATGAAGTCTTTTGGGGAGCCTTAGGTAACTCATAAAAGATTTAGGTGCCTGCCCTCCACATGGAGCAGTGGTACACCCGGGTTTGGAATGTTCAGGTACTGTTTATAGAATGCTCAGAATTGAGCAGATGAGAGTAGGGGAGGGAGAGTGAGAGGATATTTGAATCTCTCTTTAATGAGCCAACCGCCTTTGTACTAAACCACATTACCAACCACCAACCTCTCACCCAGACGGTCCAACAAAGACAGTAAAGGTATCACATCAGCGAAGACAGAGAATACATGCTGAACAGTTTCAGGCAATGAGCAGAATCAACAGCCCTCACCTACCCACAAGTCAACCCTTGCTAACCAACTGTTGGTAGCCAGGGCCCCATGTATCTGGAAGTCCCCTGACCTTTTTGGCTCCAGGAGCTTATAGAGCACTCAGAGAAGAGAAGAGAAGAGAAGAGAAAAGAAATGAAGAGAACAGAGCTGGAAGAAGAGGGTTCCTTTTTTGTGATCAGACAGCCTTTCTGCCTGGCCTTCCCGAGGGAACCACTGGAGAGTGAAATCGGGGTACGAGCTCAGAATGTGTCAGTGAAGGGCTGGGAGCTGGAGGGTGACCACCAGGCAAGGCAAGATGCACTGACCGATTCTCAGAGTGCAAATTAACTATATTTATTTAATGGGACCAACAACCAAAACCGATGGGCCTTATAGTAAAGACATGAAATTAACAAGTAAAATTTGTATTACCTTTGAAATTTGCATGAACACTGTCAGTTATGACGTTTTCATCTTATTTTCAAATCACTTTAAAAAAATTAATTGGCATGTTCGTACACTCCAAAATAATTCCAGCATCCAGACAGTGCACTTTGCACTCACCATTTGATGAATGGAAAGAGAAATCTGTTACATAACACCAAAACGTGTAAAGACATTTGGCGGTTGTCATTGGGTCTGCACTCTTGTAGCCTGAATTAATTGATGCGTCTTGCTGACAAAATGACCTTTTTTGTCCGGACACCTGAAAAGGAGCTGAAATACGGTACTGTCCGGGGATGACAAGTGCAGACACATGACACAGGGGTGGGTGGTTTTCGTTTAATTTGGAATAAGCTTTTATTTTCATATGTACCACTGTAGCAGTACAAATTGCATTTTAAACAAACAGGATAAATAATGACATTTATTCAGAGACCCCCCTCCCTAAATTAGACTTTTGTTGCATTTAGGGGAGCTCATCTCTCATTCAGGGGAATGAGAGACGCCTCCCTGTAATTCACACTCTGCCGATTCTCCTCCTTCTCTGCCCTTTCCTCTACAACTACTCAATGGGAAAGGAACAGTGCCGCTACTTTGGTCCCGAAACGTGTTGGTTTTACCAAAAACACATTTTTATCAACTTGAAATGGCATGGCATTTGCAACGCTGGGATAGTGGCTTTGATTCCTGAGACCACCTGTGCGTAAAATGTTTGCACGCATGACTGTTTGATCCGAAAACGTGGTCGTAGTACAGATGCCATAAGGGTTGTTTGAATCAATCGCGGAGCCTCCGGAGGCACGCAGAAGACAAATTGCGCTCTGTACCGCATCGCTGTGCGCCTCACACATTTTGTAACAATGCGGAGGGCTACGTATAGCTCCGCATTGACATGGGAGGTCCTGTATAAACACAAATACACTTCCTTGACAAATTCCTTCACAATAGCTCTGCTCAACAGAACTGCACTGCTCCGCGAAGCGCAAGAAGAATGAATGCCTCGAATTCTGCAGAGGCCGTTTCACCGTAAATGCTACGCGGTCAACGCAGATGACAGATTGACCATGCAGCGCCTTTAAGTCGCTTTGCTTTGGTCAAAGCACCTGCTGAATGACATATATTATATTATTAAATTCAACAACTCTTCTAACTGTGGAACTTCATAAAATGCTTATTTCAGAGTTTAAGCCTTTCTATTGTCTTCCATTGTCCTCTCAGAGTTGCAAAATTGTCTTTCCACTACACTTTCTCAGACGTCAAACTCTGTTCTCTGCATAAGGCTCCTGACCGTAGCCTTTAATACGAATGACTAAACTAAATAATGGAAAGAGAGCGGCTCTCCAGTTGGGCTGGTCTGACTCACTGACATGTTTCCAGGTCACAGGAATAAGGCAACTTCGCAGAGAGTTACACACATTTAAGAAACTTTATTTCCAGAGGACATTTGAGAATGGATGTGGTTCTGTACAAAGAGACATGAATGCAATGAATAGGTTGTACACAATATGATAGCACAATGAGAGCAATAATGGTATTGACAAATGAAGGACTGTATAAAAGTACAGAATAAGAAAGGACTGTATAACACAAAGCACAACTCCTATGACCAACTAATAATAGTTACAATAGTAAACAATAGACACACAAGTTACAATAGTTACACCAACTCACTTCTGTCTACGCACTCCATCACACATGTCCTCTAGGAGAGAAACAGAGGAGGCTGTGTGACCTGAGCAGGTAAGAGTACTGTCGGTTGTCCAGCTCCCAGCAACCACCCAAACCCTAGCAACCTATCAGTGGCCAGGTCACAGAGGTCACTGGGAGTTTGGGGACACAATTTATGATCCCTCAGTCTCTCTGCCACTGTCAGGGAATGTGTGGAGTGAGGTGTGAGATGTGATAACAGTGGAACAGCACTGTTGGCAGTGGAAAGTATCTACAATAATGGATAGAAATGACAGAACAGATACTGTATGAGGAACTTATCTGTCAATCTGATCAATTACTTTGATGATTCTATGTCTTTCTGCCAGGCAACTTGGACATGACATTTAAAGTCAATGCTTTAATCATTGCAAACAACAGCAGGTAACAAGAACAATATCAGCTATGTAACAACAGCCATGTTTTTGTTGAACACAAGATGATTAAAATACTTTTCTGGTCACAGGCTCATTATAGTTACAGTGGTTCGCTTTCACACATCACCTAGCTCAACTGCATATACAGGAGTGTAATACTGATAGCTGGTGGGTGAACGATAGGTGAATGATAGCAAATGGCTGAATGGTAGGTAGCACACCCGTGCTTTTTCCCTGTCTCAGAGTCCCAATCCCAAATAGCACCCTATTCCCATGGGCCCAGTTTAAAAATATTGCACTAAATAGGGAATAGGGTGCCATTTAGAAAGCATACCCTGTCAAATGTCACAGCTGTAACATACATGAGTGAAAATGGAAAATAAGCCCAAGCAAATCAGGTGTTGAATGATGACTGTATGAATGTGAAACAACCCCAGCCTAGTCTGTAGAAGCAAAGTTGAATATTCTAGTTATTACAGCAAAGTAGAACTGAAGCTAACAGAAGCTGAGAGCACAGTTGGACACACTATGAACAGTGCCACCATGACAGATATTTGGTCCAGTACCAACTCATCTACAATGATGAGGGCTGTGTGATGAATGTGTCCATTTTGAGGGTGCCAGTTTTTTGAAGAATTTTGCCTTGAGCTAATACAGAATTGCATGGGTCAGAATCAAAGATAGATGGACTGCCGTTTTATGTCAATTTCCTTGCTTAAACACTGCTCTCTCCGTTAATAATCTAGATTCATGACTGTCAGAGCCAGCCTCAAGTTCACACAGTAAAAACGACCAGCGCTTCCCGCCGCTACCATTGTGCAACCTTGACTTCATAAGATCCAATTCATGCCTCGACTTCTCCAACACATATTTTCATAAATTACAGTAAAGAAGAAATATGAGGACGATTTATTGTCTCCTCGCTATCCACTTTCCCCTTCCGTCATTCAGCTTCTATAAGACGCCACCTCTCTCATGAATCATAATGGACAATGGGCTTTGCAGGGAAATACGTACGCCACACAGACATTTGCACCAAATTGTTTTTATTCACTGCTTTATGTTCTTCACAACACAAACAACCAGCTCATTGAAAAGTTAATCAATTCCGATGAGGCAGGGAGCTGTGTGCTGCATTTGAAGCAATGAAGCACCCGGTTGGTCGGTCTACTGGCCAAATATACATAATTTCATGTCCAGGCATATTTATTTACTTGATTAATAACCCCTGTCTGTGGGAATAGTCGAGGTAGAGTGGATGAGGAGGGTGTCATTGCCTGAAGTCTAAGGCTGTGTCGCAAATGGCACCCTATTCCCTACATTGTGCACTACTTTTGACTAGAGCCTTATGGGCCCTGTTCAAAAGTAATGCAATATAGGGAATAGGGTAGCATTTGGGATGCTAACAGTCTAAATTAGAGGAATAAAAAGTTTTCCTGCAGCCACAATCACAAGCCAAACTCTCTGCTTGTTCCTAAACACCTTGGGGACACATTCAGCTGACTCACAGCCAAAGTGGGCATCTCTGTCGATGGTTTGCTCCTGCCCTTGCTGGTCCACTGTAATTCATTATGTTGCCTGTATAGTCTGACTAAAAAGCCTAACGACATCACAGTTATGAAGCTTAATAAAGACCCTGGAGCGACATGAGTCTGGCAAGCGAGATGGTGTAATCTGCCATTAGGCCATGATTAGAAGGAGTGCTCCACTGACTCCAGATCCACAAAGGGGGGGGACTCTGTTTCAATTTTTTCCCCCATCACTACTACTTTCCCTCAACCTATGCGACAAACTGTTTCACTGCCAACAAACATGACAACTCCATAGCTGGCTGGATAACAGTTCTGTCCTTTCAGCACAGCGGAGTGACTAACACATTCTCCTTCAACTCTCCTTTATGTCTGTCCATGAAAAAATGATGGTGCTGATATGAGTTTTGTGTTAATGAGAGTTGAGAGATGCAGGATTATCAACTCTCAATCACTTTCTGTCTGTTTACTGTGAGCTGTTAAAGAGATTAGGATATATTGTCCTCTCTCTCTCTCTCCCTACCTCCTTCTCTGTCCCTCCCAACCTGTCTCTTTCTTTCTCTCCGTCTCTCTCTCTCCCCATCTCTCTCTTTCTTTATCTCTGTCTCGGTCTCTCTCACACATACACACACAGATGGTAAATTGCTGTACTGTCCCACCACTGTTAACAGAGCAATGATACTACAAGAGGCTCTTGACATGGTTTATCACCAGGTCAATGCAGAGCAGCCTACTTCTCAACTCATTATTTTGATTATATAAACTTGTCTCATGTTTACTGTATTATATATTGGGTCATATAAAAAAAAACTTGAGTTGTGCATAAACTTCATTAATTATTCATCCCATTTGGAATAGAAGTGATTCACATAGCTGTGTTTTGGGCTTTTAATTGTAAAGGACGCTGGGTACATGCATAAAAAATTACCAGTGAAAATGGGTCACTCGACTGTGGGTCTCCAGCTGACTGTGGGTCTTGGTCTTCTACCACCGGCTACAGCGGCTACAGCCCTGCTTCTGTAGTGTTCTCTCTAGTCTTGGGGTTTCTATCAAAACACTGCAGAGCTCTGATTAAACCTGATGCTCTCATATACCCTCCACAGATAAGAGGGTAGCCTCGGAATAATTCAGGGATACTCTAGTCCTTATACAATACTCAGTACACTGTGCAGTACCCCCCATCTTCCATATGAACAGCATAACCAGCCAGGGAGACCTTCACCTGATAGTGGAGGTCGAGTGCAGATGCTCTCATGAAATAGCCTCAGAATATTTTAGAGATACATATCTTCTACAACATACAGTATAATATGTACAACCTCACAAACCGCATATGGTAGACCTTAACCTGACAGTGGAGGGCGAGGGCAGACGCTCTCAGGAAATAACCTCAGAATATATTAGGGATACGCATCCTTACACAACAGGCAGTACAGTATACAGACCCTCTGATGAAACGAACAGCTACTTATGCAATATATGTATGTGATCGCTACGAGAATTTAACCCAAAACATGTGCATTGTAGCAACACACTCTTACCAACTGAGCCACACAGGGCCTTAAATTCACAGTGGAGGGCCGGCCCTCTCATGAAAACTACAGACTACTGAACGGACTACTCAGCCATATGCAGGCATTGTATGATGAGTCAGCACGTTGTTTGATGATACATCCTGTCAATATGCATCAAACATCAAAGTCCTGGGCTACGTCCCAAATGGCACTCTATTCCCTACAGAGTGCCCTACTTTTGACCGGAGCCCAATGGGCCCTGATCAAAAGCAGTGCACTACAGGGTGCCCTTGTCATGCAAACGTCTTCTCCATCTGCAGATGGCCATGGACTGAAGCAGCCAGGTGATACCTTTAGAATACAGCTGACAAGAAAAGCCAAGCATGAGGTGAAATGAGGACATAAAGTTGAATAATTAGCATCAACATATGCACTTGTCAGAACAAAGTTGCATATCACTATAAAGTGTATTTCTGTTAAATTAGAATGTCACTAATATTGACATTTTGTAAATGTGCCGATTTGTATAGAATACATACTGACGTGTAAGCATAAAAAAAAATGCAGTTTTGTAATTTATGTTTGACCCCTTATAATAGGCCTGTGTGTGTGTGTGTGTGTGTGTGTAATGTGTTTGGCTGGATATGGAGAATCAGGCAGTGTCCGTGAAACAGTAGCAGACTCTGTGTCCCCAACGGCACCCTATTTCCTACATACTACACTACTTTTGACCAGAGGCCCATGAGCCCTGGTAAAAAGTAGCGCACTAATTGGGAATAGGGTGCCATTTGGGACATAGAGTGCACTGAGTAGCAGAGCAGTGCAGGCAGTGAAGTGGAGGGCCAGGGGCTTGCAAAGTTTACAACCATCTGCTCCAATTACAATACAGATGCATCTCATTATAGTTCCAACCACCAAACCTCTCTTTCTCTCTCTCATACACACACACAAATGTTTTCGTGTCTTCCATTGTCTCTGAAATTCTGTTTTCTTGACATCTGTAGTTGCCTATATCCTGTAATGCATTATGATTGATGCAATGAACATGTCTCCCTCGCTTAATCTCGTATACCCACACAAACACATACACTCACGCACACAGACAGAGATAGAGAGAGAGACACACACATTTCGTGGATCATGCCCTTAAAACCAAAACACTGGTTTCAGTGAAGTCATCCACCTTTGATGGGAATCAGCAGGAATCACATTGTGCTGTGCGCTGCACTGATGTCCAGAGAGGCTTAGTTTACGCACCAGCTTACTAGACCAATTCGATCTTATTCACACACACACATCATTTCGTGGGACCCCGTTCAAAAGAGCTTCTTCAGTGCATTTTACGCAGTATGTGGAAAATCTAGCCTATGAAGTGGTCGAAAATAATACAATTTTCCCATCTGGATGTTGGTCAACTCAACCTATAGGCTATTATGTGCATTTGCCATGTTTGGGAAATTAGTCTTTGTCGAATGGTATATCTTGAACGGTCTAATTGTAGCCTACCCGTTGTTTACACTGGCGTATTTGTTGTAGCAAGTGCCATTTGCGGGACTAAGCACTGATACAATAACCATTCCACTTAACCACATTGATATAGTAATAACAACAGCTGCTACATTGTAGTGCACTGCTCTGCCCTGCATTGCAAACTCTGATAGCACAATACATGTTTCGTTTTGACACACTGGATGTGCTTGCTGCGCATTTCTGTCAAGTGAAAGCATCATCATCAACCGCCGGTATACTACACATGGATAAGGGAAAGCTCCGTTTAATCAATGACAGGGTGGGCAATAAAGGATTCTGGAAAACATATTTAAGCACTCAGCAAAAGAGGTTTAACACATTAACTACAGAGAATTGTGGGTGTCCAAACGAATAAATAGCAATAATGTCACTGCTGACAGTGGCAATCTGTCAAAAAAAGTAGTCTATGCGAATATCCCTCTTCAAGGTAGACAGACATAATGGAAGTAAAACATAAGCCACTATATTAAATCACCCGGACTACATACAAGCAAAGTAGGCTACACAAAGCTGAAAAAAAACTTGTCTTTGCAATTTCAATACTGCAAATTCCACTCCATCCCTATCCATGCACTCATGCAGCAGGTCCGCAACCGTGTGTGCGTGTGTGGAGAAAACACACGGTGCTCACCTTTTCCAATTGCCCCATATGAACAGCAATAAAGGACTGCTAGCTGTAAAAGCATTCCAGTGTGTCTTCTGTTCTCCAAATCCATGTTCGAAACGAAAGGATGCTACTGGAGGACAGAGCCCTGTCCTGTCCTCTAGATCCGTCAATTAATCGCGCGCCTCTGTGTGCTGCCTGTGCGTCTGCTCTGTCCTGTGCAGTGCCCTGCTGCTCACGCCATCCAACTGCTGCGGAGTCCGACTCGAGGAGGAACAGTTGCATTTGTGGAGTGCTCAGAGAGAGCGAGAGAGCAGGCTGAGACACACCTCTACAGCCCCAGCCTCCGTTGGCGTTTAGTCAGTAGCTTTTAAAGTGTCCACTAAGCAATTCCTTCAAGACCAAAAATTCCTAGGCTGAATTTTGTCTTCTATTTAACGAGCAAATAGCTATGCGTCTCAGTTACAGGTATGGTGACATCATTTAGCCCAACATTTAGCCTGAACTACTGTATGAGTTGATATTTTAATGAGAGGTAGGCGGTGGCTGTGAGGAGGCATGGAGGATGGTTTTTGTATACATTGCCGTCAAAAGGTATTCACACCTCTTTACCTTTTTCCAAATTTTGTTGTGTTACAAAGTGGATTAACATGGATTTAATTGTCTTTTTTTTTGTCAACGACCATTTTTTTTGTCACCATTTGTATCACGCAGTGCAAAACATCTCATTGGCATAGAGTTGATCAGGCTGTTGATTGTGGCCTGTGGAATATTGTCCCTCTCCTCTTCAATGGTTGTGCAAAGTTGCTGGATATTGGTGGGAACTGGAACAGACTGTCTTACATGTCAATCCAGAGCATTCCAAACATGCTCAATGGGTGACATAACTGGTGAGTAAGCAGGCCATGGAAGAACTGGATATTTTCAGCTTCCAGTAATTGTGTACAGATCTTTGTGACATGGGGCAGTGCATTATCATGCTCAGTGGTGGAAAAAGTATCCAATTGTCATACTTGAGTAAAAGTAAAGATACTGTAATAGAAAATTACTCAAGTAAAAGTGAAAGTCACCCAGTAAAATACTACTTCAGTAAAAGTAAAAGTATTTGGATATAAATATAATTAAGTATCAAAAGTAAATGTGATTGCTAAAATATACTTAAGTATTGAAAGTAAAAGTATAAATCACTTCAAATTCCCTATATTAAACAAACCAGATGGCACCATTTTATTGTTTTTTTTATTTACGGATAACCAGGGGCACACTCCAACACTCAGACATAATTTATAAAAGAAGCATTTGTGTTTAGTGAATCCACCAGATCAGAGGAAATAGGGACGACCAGGGATATTATCTTGATAAGTGCATGAATTGGACCATTTTCCTGTCCTGCTAAGCATTCAAAATGTACTTTTGGGTGTCAGGGAAAATGTAAGGAGTAAAAAGTACATTATTTTCTTTAGGAATTTAGTGAAGTTAAAGTAAAAGTTGTACAGATACCCCCAAATAGGACATAAGTAGTACTTTAAAGTATTTATACTTAAGTTCTTTACACCATTGATCATGCTGAAACATGAGGTGATGGCGGCGGATGAATGGCACGACAATGGGCCTCAGGATCTCGTCACGGTATCTCTGTGCATTTAAATTGCCATCGATAAAATGCAATTGTGTTCGTTGTCCTTAGCTTTTGCCTGCCCATACCATAACCCCACCGCCACCATGGGTCAGTCTGTTCACAACATTGACATCCTGGGCTGGCGTGGGTACACGTGGTCTCCAGTTGTGAAGCCAGTTGGACATACTGCCAAATTCTCTAAAATGCTCACTAACAGGGATGCAAACACATTTTTTGCCCCAAAATTTAGAGAAATCATATTTTTGTGTGCATGGAACATTTCTGGGATCTTTTATTTCAGCTCATGAAACACGAGACTAACACTTCCCATATTAAGTGTATATTTTGTTCAGTGTGTTTTATGGAAAACATTTGTTGTATGTTTCTGAACGATGCACCATGCTGCATTGTACACAATATAACCGAGCGGCTTAATCGGGCAGCTTCATCGAATCCCCTCACACTCCAACTAAACCAGGAAACATGAACACCTCAAAAACTGTAAGGACAAACAAAGTAAGTATTTACATTTCTTTTGTTTAATTTTACAGTAAATTTGTAGGACGTGGAGAATTGTTCAGTGACATAATGCATTATCTGCAGCCAGTTCAAAAAAACAATGTCCTAGCTGAGTCATCCATAATGTTTCCATAATAACTTTTAATGGGTTTTTTGGCAACGTGCACCAAAACTTGACACACACACAGCAATAGCACTTATGTCGGCTTTGATTATAATATATATTGCATCTCTTTGTAAAGCAACAACTCCACCCCTGTCATATCACATCTAACATAAAAACAACAATTCCAACAATTCCACTAGTGGGAGAGATGTTATCATGT
Organism: Brachymystax lenok tsinlingensis; assembly: GCA_030435695.1. Lineage (NCBI taxonomy): Eukaryota > Metazoa > Chordata > Actinopteri > Salmoniformes > Salmonidae > Brachymystax > Brachymystax lenok. The sequence continues at coordinate 5,730,144 of CM059815.1, read as the reverse complement.
AGCATTTCCATGGTAAAAATGGTAAAGACACTGCTTTGCTGCCACATAGTTCATCCATCACTTGAGCAAGACCTCCAGTACCATCTTTTGGAGATGATACAGTTGAAGTCGGAGGTTTACATACACCTTAGCCAAATACATTTAAACTCAGTTTTTCACAATTCCTGATATTTAATCCTAGTAAACATTGCCTGTCTTAGGTCACTTAGGATCACCACTTTATTTTAAGAATGTGAAATGTCAGAATAATAGTAGAGAGCTTTTATTTATTCAGCTTTTATTTCTTTCATCACATTCCCAGTGGGCCAGAAGTTTACATACACTCAATTAGTATTTGGTAACATTGCCTTTAAATTGTTTAACTTGGGTCAAACGTTTTGGGTAGCCTTCCACAAGCTTCCAACAATAAGTTGGGTGAATTTTGGCCCATCCTCCTGACAGAGCTGGTGTAACTGAGTCAGGTTTGTAGGCCTCCTTGCTCGCACATGCTTTTTCAGTTCTGCTCACAAATTTTCTATTGGATTGTCAGGGCTTTGTGATGGCCTCTCTAATACCTTGACTTTGTTGTCCTTAAGCCATTTTTCCACAACTTTGTAAGTATGCTTGGGGTCATTGTACATTTGGAAGACCCATTTGCGACCAAGCTTTAGCTTCCTGACTGATGTCTTGATATGTTGCTTCAATATATTCACATAATTTTCCTACCTCATGATGCCATCTATTTTGTGAAGTGCACCAGTCCTGCAGCCAAGCACCCCCACAACATGATGCTGCCACCCCCGGGATTCACGGTTGGGATTGTGCTCTTCGGCTTGCAAGCCTCCCCCTTTTTCCTCTAAACATAACGATGGTCATTACGGCCAAATAGTTCTATTTTTGTTTCATCAGACCAGAGGACATTTCTCCAAAAAGTACGATCTTTGTCCACATGTGCAGTTGCAAACCGTAGTCTGGCTTTTTTAATGGTGGTTTTGGAGCAGTGGCTTCTTCCTTGCTGAGCGGCCTTTCAGGTTATGTCGATATAGGGCTTGTTTTACTGTGGATATAGATACCTTTGTACCTGTTTCCTCCAGCATCTTCACAAGGTCCTTTGCTGTTGTTCTGGGATTGATTTGCCCTTTTCGCACCAAAGTAGATTCATCTCTAGGAGACAGAACGCGTCTCCTTCCTGAGCGGATTGACGGCTGCGTGGTCCCATGGTGTTTATACTTGCGTACTATTGTTTGTACAGATGAACGCGGTACTTTCAGGCATTTGGAAATTGCTCCCGAGGATGAACCAGACTTGTGGAGGTCTATAATTTTTTTCTGAGGTCTTGGATAATTTCTTTTGATTTCCCCATGATGTCAAGCAAAGAAGCACAGAGTTTGAAGGTAGGCCTTGAAATACATTCACATGTACACCTCCAATTGACTATCAGAAGCTTCTAAATCCATGACATCATTTTATGGAATTTTCCGAGCTGTTTAAAGGCGCAGTCAACTTAGTGTACGTACATTTCTGACCCACTGGAATTGTGATACAGTGAATAATAAGTGAAATAATCTGTCCGTAAACAATTGTTGGAAAAATTACTTGTGTCATGCACAAAGTAGATGTCCTAACCGACTTGCCAAAACTATAGTTTGTTAACACGAAATATGTTGAGTGGTTGAAAGACGAGTTTTAATGACTCCAACCTAAGTGTATGTAAACTTCCGACTTCAACTGTACACCGAAAGACGACGTATGGAGTATAGCTGTGCGAATGTGCCTTAGAGCCAACCCCCATGGACACATCCTACACACTGTATATGCCTTACACCCACAGACATAAAAGAGATCACAATGTATTGTTGGGATGAAGGCAATTTGAAGGCCTGTTGCTTCCCCCATTGAACCATTTTTATTCCAGATTTCCTTCACATGATTTCACAGTTCATATGTTAAAAGGGTAGAAGGCTAAAAGGGCTTGCATCCAAAACATTTGAATTCATCACACACAAAGGAGTTACACAGACTCATAACGTATTTATAGACTAACTAATTATAATACAGGCCAATAAACTGTTATGTTGAGAGCTCAATGAGACAAAGATGACATGGAATAGTATACCTTTTGTATTGAGGGTGCTGCCTAGGAGGGATGGATTTCAAACACACACACACACACACACACACACACACACACACACACACACACACACACACACACACACACACACACACACACACACACACACACTAGCCCTAATCATCACACCCCAGTACCCTGCTGACAGACTACACTTACATACAGGAATCACTGGGCTATTTAATTGCCGTATCGGATGTGCTGGCAGGTAAAAGGCTTTTATACAATACATGGGATTCTGACTGACGGACAAGGAAAACCTGAGCTTCCAGCCATTTGCTGTACTTACTAAAGACTGAATTATGTCAACGGAAACGCATCACTGTGTTGAGTGACGTGCCTCCACAATGCCAAAAAGCCTTTATACTGACCAGCTTTGTAAATTCAAAGACAGAACTTTCCTTTTATTACCATGTTGTGGGAAATCACTTGACGATTAATGTTTGTGTCTCTTCTTTCATGATGCAGCTCCGTCTATCTATTTGGTACTAGTACTTCCATGTTTGGATAAATACACCTTGGACATTTTGAAAATTCCACTCTCTTGATTGAACCCCATGTAAATCTTGTTTCCCGTGTAGGATTTCCTTTCTATGACCTGGGAAAGAATGTTGGGGAGATATAAAATCAGCTTGGAGGTAGAGGACATTCCCCTTTCTAGTTTCATATTACCTTGTGTGTGACTAGCAGCACCTCATTGGCTGTATGTGCAATATAGATTCGTTTTAGGAATCTGTGTAGCCTATATGTGTGTGGGTGTGAGTACAAGTCACTGGATGCATCCCTATTGGCCCTGGTCAAAAGTAGTGCACTACTTAGGGTAGAGGGTGCCATTTTGGATGCACCCACTATTTCTAATCTAAGGCTGGGAAGCCCAAAGGGTTCGATTTTTCCAGCAACATACTGTAGCTGGCTTGGGAAAACCTCTCTACTCATGTGTAGAATGTATAACATATTTATATACAGCTCAATACACATTTCATTTTCTATTTCTCAACAAGATTAAATCCAAACCTATACCAGCCTCCTGTGTCGACAATATCCAGGACATTTCTAAGATATTGTGTCTCAGCCTATTGGGTATTGTGTTGTTGCATTGATATTGATATTTACTTTGAGTTCATAATCGTTTGCCTGTAGTTGATTTAGTAATACATTAATCACTACAACCAATGCTAAAGTGATTCAGAAAATCTCTTTAAGCCACACTGTGAATGTATCACAGTGTATAATTGCAATGCACACTCATATAAATGTTAATGGAGGAGTTTCCTACTCAAACAGTCAGAGTCAAAGAGTTACTGGTGGAATTAAAATTCACATAAGTGAGTCCTGTAACAATACATACCTGCTGGGCTGCCTATCTTTGTTTCGGCATCAAGGTTGTTTTTTTTTCACTTTCAGATGTCCATTTCCCATGGTAACTCCCCATCCCATAGAACAGAGATGTTGAAAAGGGTCCTAAAAAAGAGATATGTGAGTAGAATGTGAGTTAGTAAAGGGCTCTCTGCATAAGAGTGGGCAAGATGGAGTTTTATAGTGGTCAATACACACATACCTTCAGTTTTAGGAGTGTTAGTAATTGAGGCTAAATGGTTTCGTAACAAGGAGTATGGAGTAGTTTTATTTAACCAAACACAGTAGAATGGAAGGAAAGCTGGTTGCTATAAGAAACGGCTTTGTTCTGTAACATAAGTTGGACAACAAAGACAGAAAACATCTCTAAAATAGCATTGGTGATGTTGCTGAGAAAGCATACAGTAGCTAATGCCTATGTATACATCCAAATGTTGTCTTTGATCTACATTTGGTATGCCTACATTCATCTCTACTAATTTACATTTCACACAAGTTTACTAAATGTAAACTTGGGAACAGTTTGCAAATGAAATTGAATATTCATACTCATTCAGAAAACATTTACTCAGGATTTGTTGGTAGTTTTGTGCCTCAAAATCTTATTCAATAGAACATTGTTAATCTTTAAAGAAGCTCTTCAGCTAAGCCATTTGGACAAAATGCCTTCAAACTCAAACAAAATACAGTGTACAGTACTTCCAACTCTTTACAAATTTAGAAGTAATCCAGCCTGCTTGATTATGCTGGTAGTTTTTGTGAATAACAATAAAAATACTCAATCTTGCTCAGAGTGCAAAAATGCAAATCAGACGTTTCCTCAGTGCAAAACTTCCTATCAGAACCTTCCTCATTTAGTGTGCTATAAGAAGTCTAAATATGTTATGATTCAGTTTAACTCCTTTGTGTGATATATTCAAATGTTTCAGATCTAAGGTCTTTTCACATATGAAACGTGAAATCATGTAAAGAAAATCAACAAAAGGTACAACTTGTCCAGTGTGCTGCTGTAACATTTTCCAGCACAACAATTTGAAGGAGTTCTTCATTATGGAATAATTAAGCCGACATTAGGCTCACGCAGGGTAGTGTTTTGCCATTAGTTAGTTAGGTTGTTTCCTATAGTGAATGAGTCATTTGGCTTGGCAGCTGTTCTAAAGCAGTCCACTGGTTTCAACCTTGTCTTTGTTTGCATACTAAATTGAGACGCTCTATGATCGATGCACACTTATTCTGCTTTATATCCCCTCTCTGTACCAGCTGGTCTGTGCTGTGCTGTGCTGTGTAGGGTTGTGTTTTGTTGTATTGCCCTGTAGTTGGCCTGTGTTGTTACTGTGTTTTATATTTGTGACAGAGAGGAATGTGCTTAGCCAGTTAGCTGAAAAGTATCAATTTCTGTAAGAGCGTAGAGTTTCAGAGATCAAGGTGCTTCTAGCACCTCTGCCCGGCATGTCGGAACTCAGAAACAATAAGGAGTAAATCATGGGTTTGGAGAGCGAAGGTCCTTGTTTTTTTACCGAACGTACTGTAAATTAACTGCTTTATTTCAACAGGGGAGGTCATTGTGATGTGACCTGATAAGAGACAGTCAGGGGCAGAGAACCACTAAACGTATGGCGAGAAGGAGACTGTCTGCAATTTGTAGACTAACTGGACGTGGCTTTTTACAGGCTTAATAAATTCATTGGACCACAATTCAGTGAACACAAGGAAAGGAAATAAAGCCAGAGGAAGGTAGTACAGTAATTTATGATGCTACTTTGCTGTTCAAGGAGAGGGTGGTGTGAGATTAGGTAGCTGAGCAGCTGATACTTAGCTAGAGCAGTGGGTCCAGTTGGTTTACAGCAACGAGCCTTGACAAACTTCCCCCTCAAACTCTTTAGAAGGCTCACTCTAAATGAGGCTGTATTTTAAAATGTACTCACTCTTATATACTTTCCTTATCTAAGATATACCTAAGTGGTGGGATAAATGGTTTATAGTGAAGTTCAATAGCTATGGTTACAGCATACAGTACACTTAGAAAAAAATGTTCCTAAAGGGTTCTTCTGCTGTCCCCATAAGAGTACCCTTTTGGTTCCAGGTAGAGCCCTTTTGGGTTCTACCTGGAACCAAAAAGGTTCTACCTGGAACCAAAAAGGGTTCTTCAAAAGGTTCTTCTATGGGGACAGCCGAATAACCCTTTTAGGTTCTAGATAGCCCTTTTTTTTCTAGGAGTGTATTTCTGTGTATCTTACTGTGTATAAAAAATATACCATTTCATTGTGAACCTGGGTAGTCAAGATGTCAAGTCCTCAAATGGAATCACAACAGTTACAGAACCTTTAATAATCCATTAAATATGTATTTCTCCCAAGGTCATGACCTTGAACTGCGGAGTCAGAGTGAGAGGTTCAAGTGGTTGTTGCACAGCTGCTGCTCTGTAAGGTTGTGTGCATGGTACTGTAGCCATGGAGATCTATGGAAGCCCGTTCCCGCCCCCCTAAAAATAATTATTTTTTAATTAAAAAGTAATCGGACCACAAATTATGAGATAGTAAGTCATTATTATCAGATAATTCATAATTCTGAGATGTCATTATTATGGGATAGGTTTACTCTCAAATACATAGACGCAAGGACTCTCACGTATGGAGGATGACCATCCGTGAGATCAAAATTATAGTTGCTTTACAATTACTCACATAAAACAAGGTTATATTTTGGGTTCTGATGGGGTTACATTACATTCCTTAAGAATCAATGGCTATATATTAATAATTGAAAAGTCAGAAAAAGGATGTACCTATCTCAGATTGCCTCTTTAACCCTCATACTATAAGGGCACAAGGCGAGATCCAGATGCAGACATGGGAGGCAGATGGTTTGAGTCTTTGATATTTATTAATAATCCAAAAGGGGTAGGTGAGAGAATGGCTGTGGACAGGCAAAAGGTCAAAACCAGTTCAGAGTCCAGGAGATCAGGGCAGGCAGAATGGTCAGGCAGGTGGGTACAGAGACCAGAAAAAAAGGCAAGGGTCAAAACCGGGACTAGCAAAAGAGCATAGAAAAGGCAGGCGCACAGTGAAAAACACAGTGGTTGACTTGGAACATACAAGACGAACTGGCACAGACAGACAGAAAACACAGGTTTAAATACCCAGGGGATAATGGGGAAGATGGGTGACACCTGCAGGGGGGCTGAGGCAATCACAAGGACAGGTGAAACAGATCAGGGTGTGACACATACTACCGACTGCATATTTTTGATCATAGCCCAAAGGTGGTTTATTCAATTCTTCACATTTTTCTTGACTTTGTCAATCAACTTGTTCCTAATAAATCTAAATAATTGTTTATTGTTTCTGTATCAATATAGACTTAAAAAGAAAATGGTGCCCTTTAGTGTCATTTTGACCCCAGCCAAAAACATCTAATTCCTCCTATAGTCATTTGATAGATAGGACCTTTATTTGAATCTAGGTTTCTCTGGAGACATAATAAATAACAAGTTATCCATACCACCAGAGGGTGGAGCGGGATCTGTATCAGTGATTTTGACCAAATATAGCTCCCCATGTACTCGCCTAAGATTGTACTTTTCTATACCACGTATTGTATGACTGTGTACAGAACCAAAATTACCTTATTTCTGTGCATATGAAAATCTACCAATGGTATTAAAAGTATGTCAATGGTACAAATACTTGATAGAACTGCAATACAGAACTCAGTTGTTTTTACCACATAAATGACAGAATTTGTATTTACTTCAACATTCTAAAAACGAAATTATGTTACAATCAAATTATGGCAAATCAGCTTTATAGTACTTATGTGGATTGTACATTATCTAAGGGAAAAATCCAATCCATTAATATGGAACAATATCACCACAAACTCTCTCTCACACACACGCACACAAACGCACACAAACACACAATGTGTGATTGACAATATCAATCATACCTTGTAGGATATACAAGGTTATCTTTGAAAGTTGAAAAGGGCCTTACACAAAGTGCACATTGGATTCATGTGATACAGCAACAAGATCTCATAGATTCCCTTTCGAAATTCAATGTATTATTGATGAACATCTATTTTTTACGCATTTATTCTGCATGGTTACAGGGTTAAGACAGACAACTCAAAGTGTTAAGTTTATGCATTAATTCTGAGTGGTTAAGTTAGGCCTAGGGTTTGGAGAAGGCTGAAAACTAAATAATTAAAAACGTCCTGCTATTACCATCAAGTCACATCAAGTATTCTCGCGGCTAGCTAGAGACATGTGTAAACTGTGGTAGAGTAGTTGTCTAAGGAGTGCACTCTGGCTCCGAACATCACGAGTTCACAACCAATTGTGGGCAAGCATAATTTTGTTTGAGCAGAGGAAGGCATATATGTCGACGTTTTGTGGACCTTATCAAATGTACGAAATCGCTGTCTATTTCTAGTTATCAGTCTCGATACAGATCGCTTAAACTTATCTCATAATGATGACTTACTATCTCATAATAATGACTTACATATCTCATATTTATTACTTACTATTTCATAATTATGACTTTCTGTCCGTGCCCAAAATCTGGTTTGCCTACTACTTACTTAAACTCCATACTGTGTACTAATCGTACTACATACTATTTAGAACGTACAGTTTAGAAAAAGTATGCAGTTTCTGATTTGTAATTCCGAGTTGGATGACCGTTGAAAAATATTTTTCCAGTGGGCACATGTTTTTTCCCCCAGAGTTCCCTGTTTTCTTGAACACACCATCAGTTACGGCTTCACATATGAACCGGAAAGGATCATCTGTAGCCCAACCCAGTGACCTTTCGATTTGTTGTTTTGGGCTAACATGAGCTAAGTAGCTAGCATTTGGAACGACATGTTATGAGTAAACTTGACTGTACCTTGGGCCTACGAATGTATTGATTGAAGAGTCACCTGAGGCTTGAGAGGAATGGGAGATGCAGTAGAGGAATGCAGTGCTAAGGGCAGAGGGTTCGTAATGAAGAGCTTTCTGGTGCCCAGAGCTGCTGAGGCATCACCCAAGTGGTGCCATACATTGTGAAGGAGAAGTCCAGTGGCTACACGGCACAGGCTGGTTCCCAGAGTAGCTAGGCATCTACAAGATTGTCACCAGACTACATCTTCATCAAACATCTTCCTGACCACCTTCCTCTGATCAAACCATGAACTCTCCCTCTCCATCTTTGGAGGATGCAAGACTTGGCCTCTATTGGTTGACCTAGCCAACTATAGCTAGGCAACTCATGATTATGTATTGCTTGTTTGTTTTTTGCTTTTGCGAAATGTAACCAATTATTATTATACCAAAGACGGTTTATTTAGTTAAGTAGATTAAAAAGCTCTGACAAAGGCCAAGAGGCTGACACTTGAGCTTCAATAAAGAAGTTATACTAGCAAGAGCAGTGTGCAGCTTTCTTTTTTCTTTCAACTCGTCTAATTGTTACCATGTACCTGCAACACGATAGCTCAGATGAGTGAGTGCATTTTTTAATGTGGAAAGTAAAATACACCAACAGTAGATGTACCGGTATCAAATATTTTTTTTTATTAAACCCTTTACAGAAAGACTTTACGGTATATGTTTCCTGAAAAAATGTGGCAATGTTTTTTAGAACCCAATTCATACAGTCCCATTTTTACCACATTGTTGCCGGTATATGTCTTTTATATCTCCCGTGCACATGCTGGCAAGTTTAGGAGTGGGAGAAGACGTAGGCTGATGTGGGAGGACGTCTATTATTATTATGATTTTTTAATATATTTTTTTATATATTATTATAAACATGACCCGCCAAACCGCTTTTAACACCCGCCCGCTTAACCCGGAAGCCAGCTGCACCAATGTGTTGGAGGAAACACCTTTCAGATGATGACCGAAGTCAGCCTGTTGAGGCCCAGCCCACCACAAGGAGTCGCTAGAGCGCGATGAGCCAAGAAAAGCCAACCCTTTCCTAACCCGAACGACACTGGGCCAATTGTGCACCGCCCTATGGGACTTCCGGTCACGGCCAGTAATGGCACAGTCTGGGATCGAATCCCAGGCTGTAGTGAACCCACAACACTGCGACGCAGTGCTTTAGACTACTGTGCCACTCAGGAGGCCGAGGACGTCTATTTTAACAAATCCATTCTATACACCATCACAAAGAAATCTATTGTTAATTGGTTTTAGGCAGGTCCTTAGAAACATTGTTAGACTAATAAAATGTATTTTTTTAAGCAACATGGCTGTGAAATGGATCGTTATTTTGTTAATTAAACAGACAAGACACACCCTGACTATTCGGCTACCCTGATCACAGTCAACACACTTACTATTTTACAGTAGGTTAAGAATATAATGAAATATAATAAAATACAAATAATATTTTTTCTCACAAAACATTTGTCACGGCAACTTGTGGAACTGCTGTCATTAAAAAAAGTTAGGATTTGAAACAGAGCCCCCAAGGCAAGCCCATGCCTTTTTGATCAATGTTTCATCTCTTTTCTACCCCCACTCTGCTTTGTTAGGGAGCAGGCGTAGAGTCTTACATTGTGAGTATCTACATCGTGATACTGATAGAAATAATAGAAATCTATATTTTCAAAAGCATGTGAGTCCTATGTTCGTACAGTGGCTTGTGAAAATATTCACCTCCCGTGGCATTTTTCCTATTTTGTTGCCTTACAACCTGTAATTAAAATAGTTTTTTGGGGGTGTGTATCATTTGATTTACACAACATGCCTACCACTTTGAAGATACAAAATATTTTTTTATTGTGAAACACACAAGACACAGGACAAAAAAAAACAGAAAACCTGAGCGTGCATAACTATTCACCCCCCCTCCAAAGTCAGTACTTTGTAGTGCCACCTTTTACAGCAATTACAGCTGCAAGTCTCTTTAGGTACAGTGGGGCAAAAAAGTATTTAGTCAGCCACCAATTGTGCAAGTTCTCCAACTTAAAAAGATGAGAGAGGCCTGTAATTTTCATCATAGGTACACTTCAACTATGACAGATGAAATGAGAAAAAGAAATCCAGAAAATCACATTGTAGGATTTTTAATTTATTTATTTGCAAATTATGGTGGAAAATAAGTATTTGGTCAATAACAAAAGTTTATCTCAATACTTTGTTATATACCCTTTGTTGGCAATGACAGAGGTCAAATGTTTTCTGTAAGTCTTCACAAGGTTTTCACACACTGTTGCTGGTATTTTGGCCCATTCCTCCATGCAGATCTCCTCTAGAGCAGTGATGTTTTGGGGCTGTCGCTGGGCAACATGGACTTTCAACTCCCTCCAAAGATTTTCTATGGGGTTGAGATCTGGAGACTGGCTAGGCCACTCCAGGACCTTGAAATGCTTCTTACGAAGCCACTCCTTCGTGCCCGGGCGGTGTGTTTGGGATCATTGTCATGCTGAAAGACCCAGCCACGTTTCATCTTCAATGCCCTTGCTGATGGAAGGAGGTTTTCACTCAAAATCTCACGATACATGGCCCCATTCATTCTTTCCTTTACACGGATCAGTCATCCTGGTCCCTTTGCAGAAAAACAGCCCCAAAGCATGATGTTTCCACCCCCATGCTTCACAGTAGGTATGGTGTTCTTTGGATGCAACTCAGCATTCTTTGTCCTCCAAACACGACGAGTTGAGTTTTACCAAAAAGTTCTATTTTGGTTTCATCTGACCATATGACATTCTCCCAATCCTCATCTGGATCATCCAAATGCTCTCTAGCAAACTTCAGACGGGCCTGAACATGTACTGGCTTAAGCAGGGGGACACGTCTGGCACTGCAGGATTTGAGTCCCTGGCGGCGAGTGTGTTACTGATGGTAGGCTTTGTTACTTTGGTCCCAGCTCTCTGCAGGTCATTCACTAGGTCCCCGTGTGGTTCTGGGATTTTTGCTCACCGTTCTTGTGATCATTTTGACCCTCACGGGTGAGATCTTGCGTGGAGCCCCAGATCGAGGAAGATTATCAGTGGTCTTGTATGTCTTCCATTTCCTAATAATTGCTCCCACAGTTGATTTCTTCAAACCAAGCTGCTTACCTATTGCAGATTCAGTCTTCCCAACCTGGTGCAGGTCTACAATTTTGTTTCTGGTGTCCTTTGACAGCTCTTTGGTCTTGGCCATAGTGGAGTTTGGAGTGTGACTGTTTGAGGTTGTGGACAGGTGTCTTTTATACTGATAACACGTTCAAACAGGTGCCATTAATACAGGTAACGAGTGGAGGACAGAGGAGCCTCTTAAAGAAGAAGTTACAGGTCTGTGAGAGCCAGAACTCTTGCTTGTTTGTATGTGACCAAATACTTATTTTCCACCATAATTTGCAAATAAATTCATTAAAAATCCTACAATGTGATTTTCTGAATTTTTTTTCCTCATTTTGTCTGTCATAGTTGAAGTGTACCTATGATGACAATTACAGGCCTCTCTCATCTTTTTAAGTGAGAGAACTTGCACAATTGGTGGCTGACTAAATACTTTTTTGCCCCACTGTACATAACATGCTGGCAAAATGTTCTGATCAGTGCTAATAAATGAGACAACTAGACAAGATGATAATAAGCAGTACTCACCTCAATTTAGCTAACATTTCCACAGCCTAATTGTAGCCTAACCAATATCCAAACAGGGATTATATCCAAGAAATATCTGACATTGATTGATTTATCAATGAAGTCCTCACACTTGTCTCAAAGCAGCGCAAAACGGTGCTGAAATAGTTGACCACATGTGGGTAGGCTACTGCTTCAAATGTCAATATCAAAAGGATAACTTTGGGAGTACCAGTAAGCAACAATTTGATGCATTCAATTGCATTAGCCTACTTTATTCCAATATTTTCTTAATGTATTCCCTCAGTTATTCTTTATGGATCCATACAGTTGTGGTTGAGAACTGTTCTTTTGGTAGCTATGCGACGAGATGGGTGAATTTCAGACTTGCCAGGAGGATAGTAGTGACGGGGCGCAACCATCAAGAGTTTAAGAGCGTAATGCGTGCCAATGCCGCCTCAGCATTACGGCTACATTTCATACTAAGCCGTAGGCAGAACTTTACTGCAATCATGACTAGGTCAGTTGTTGGAAATAAAAGTAGACTTTGTCGCCGGCAATACCTTCCATATATAAATAATAGTCTGCAAAAAGTTGGCGGGATGCTAAAGTTGGTGGAAAACTGTCTTGGTTTTAAAGGTTCATTTACAAACAAGAAACACTTTTCAATGAGTAAACAGAAATCCGCCTTGGGTTTTAAAAAAAGGATTTCACCAAAAACAGTACAAAATGAATAAATGAATAGCTATAAATAAAATACAGTTGAAGTCGGAACTTCACATACACTTAGGTTGGAGTCATTAAAACTCGTTTTTCAACCACTCCACACATTTCTTGTTAACAAACTATAGTTTTGGCAAGTCGATTACGACATATACTTTGTGCATGACACAAGTAATTTTTCCAACAATTGTGTACAGACAGATTATTTCACTTATAATTCACTGTATCACAATTCCAGTGGGTCAGAAGTTTACATACACTAAGTTATCTGTGCCTTTAAACAGCTTGGAAAATTACAGAAAATAATGTCATGGCTTTAGAAGCTTCTGGTAGGCTAATTGACATAATTTGAGTCAACTGGAGGTGTACCTGTGGATGTATTTCAAGGCCTACCTCAGCGCCTCTTTGCTTGACATCATGGGAAAATCAAATGAAATCAGCCAAGACCTCAGAAAAAAATGGTAGACCTCCACAAGTCTGGTTCATCCTTGGGAGCAATTTACAAATGCCTGAATGTACTACGTCCATCTGCACAAACAATAGTTTGCAAGTATAAACACCATGGGACCACGCAGCTGACATACTGCTCAGGAAGGAGACGCGTTCTGTTTCCTAGAGATTAACTTGAAATGCTTGAAATGCTTTGATGCGAAAAGTGCAAATCAATCCCAGAACAACAGCAAAGGACCTTGTGAAGATGCTGGAGGAAACCGGTACAAAAGGATCTATATCCACAGAAAAACAAGTCCTATATCGACATAACTTGAAAGGCCGCTCAGCAAGGATAAGCCACTGCTCCAAAACTGCCATAAAAAAGCCAGACTATGGTTTGCAACTGCACATGGGGACAAATATCGTACTTTTTGGAGAAATGTCCTCTGGTCTGATGAAACAAAAATAGAACTGTTTGGCCATAATGACCATCGTCATGTTTGGATGAAAAATGGGGAGGCTTGCAAGCCGAAGAACACCATCCCAACCGTGAAGCACAGGGGGGCAGCATCATGTTGTGGGGGTGCTTGGCTGCAGGAGGGACTGGTGCACTTCACAAAATAGATGGCATCATGAGAAGGAAAATTATGTGGAGATATTGAAGCAACATCTCAAGACATCAGTCAGGAAGTTAAAGCTTGGTCGTAAATGGGTCTTCCAAATGGACAATGACCCCAAGCATACTTCCAAAGTTGTGGAAAAATGGCTTAAGGACAACAAAGTCAAGGTATTGGAGTGGCCGTCACAAAGCCCTGACCTCAATCCCGTAGAAAATTTGGGAGCAGAACTGATAAAGCATGTGCGAGCAAGGAGGCCTACAAACCTGACTCAGTTACACCAGCTCTGTCTGGAGGAATGGGCCAAAATTCACCCAACTTGTTGTTGAAAGCTTGTGGAAGGCTACCTAAAATGTTTGACCCAAATTAAACAATTTAAAGGCAATGCTACCAAATACTAACTGAGTGTATGTAAACTTCTGACCCACTGGGAATGTGATGAAAGAAATAAAAGCTGAAATAAATCATTCTCTCTACTATTATTCTGACATTTCACATTCTTAAAATAAAGTGGTGATCCTAACTGACCTAAGACAGGGAATCTTTACTAGGATTAAATGTCAGGAATTGTGAAAAAACTGAGTTTAAATGTATTTGGCTAAAGTGTATGTAAACTTCTGTCTTCAACTGTACATACAAAATACATAAAACTACTTCTTAATCATGGCGAATTCCGTTCAGCCATCGCTCATCCACATATTTATGTTTACATATTCTTAATCATTCCTTTACACTTGTGTGTATAAGGTAGTTGTTGTGAAATTGGTAGATTACTTGTTAGATATTACTGTACGGTCGGAACTAGAAGCACAAGCATTTCGCTACACTCGCCTTAACATCTGCTAACCATGTGTACGTGACCAATAACATTTGATTTGATTTGATGGCCTCCCTGGCAGTCACCTCCTTCTCCCATCCACATCTTGACCGTTCTGGGAGGGAGAGGAGCCCACAGCTGCACCTTGGGAGGATGAGGAGATAATGACTGGTGATGTGATGGAGTGGCAGCCCTTGCAGCGCCTCATCCATCACAGCATACCACTTCCAGGATGTGGCTGTGGCCTCCCCTCTCTCCGTGCTGACTCTGGTGGGGGGAGCTTTCAACTGTTGAAAAATAAGGAAAATTATAGCTTTCAGCACCACACATACTACATGTAAAGACCTATAAAAGGTATTATGCCAATTGCAGTAAATGTATCTGGAATACTTGTACCATTCTAACATGTCAATGTTCATACTTACATGGATGTGCCCGTGAAGCATAGGAAATAGATGTAAGCACAGCAATACATGTCAAGATAACATACAGTAGAGTAATGTGTATTTATGCTTGAAGTTCTCTCACTTCTTTTTCATCCATGCAGGTGACAGCTGTCCCTCCAGCTCACACTGCTACACGTAGATCCTGAAAAGACATAAGATGAAGTACAACATGAACCAAAACATGACCAAAGTAGAGTTGTGTGAACTTTCTATAGCTAGACTGCCATATATTTTATCAAATTGGAGTGCCAAGGTGAAACAGTAATGAGTGCAGCTTACCATTGCTTTCACATTAAAAGGTTATGTGCAATAAACCTAGCTAGCTTGCTAACTAGGCTAATGTTAAATATGAAGTTGTCGATCAACAGAAAGTAACCCTGTAGATAACGGAACTGTTCTAACAGTTATAACTTCTAGTCCTACTAAAGCACATTGCTAGCTAAAGGCACTCCAGCAGGCTGCAAATCTGCTTTCAAATATGTACGATTAAATAGTTGTGATCATTTTAAGGAGAACAAACTACTTACATTTAAACAAAACCAAAGAAGCTTCACTATTCGCCATCTTCCAAGTTGTTTTGTTGTTTACTTTAAGAGATGTAGCTATGAAAACTCACAGCTGAAATGTGTGCAGTGAATTTATACTAGATGAAAAGCCGAAATAGTATATCAAATGCTTACTTACAAGCCCTTAACCAAAAATGCAGTTTTAAGAAAATCGAGTCAAGAAAGGATTTACTAAATAAACTAAAGTTAAAAAAAATTAACTTACACAATAAGATAACACTAATGAGGCTATATACAGGGGGCACCGTTACCGAGTCAATGTGCGTAGGTACAGGTTAGTCGAGGTAATTTGTACATGTAGGTAGGGGTAAAGTGACTGGTTAATTGTTGAGCAGTCTTATGGCTTGGGGGTAGAAGCTGTTAAAGAGCCTTTTGGACCTAGACTTGGCACTACGGTACTGCTTGCCGTGCAGTAGCAGAGAAAACAGTCTATGACTTGGGAGTCTTTGACAATTTTTGGGGCCTTCCTCTGACACCGCCTAGTATAAAGGTCCTGCACACTACTCTCTGTAGCGCCTTATGGACGGATGTCGAGCAGTTGCATACCAGGCGGTGATGCAACCGGTCAGGATGCTCTCGATGGTGCAGCTGTAGAACTCTTTGCGGATCTGGGGACCCGTGCCAAATCTTTTCAGTCTCCGGAGGGGGAATAAGAGTAGTCGGGCCCTTTTCACTACTGTCTTGGTGTGTTGGGACCATGATAGTTTGTTGGTGATGTGGACACAGAGGAATTTGAAGCTCTCAACTCGCTCCACTACAGCCCCGTCAATGTGAATGGGGGGATGTTCATAACCTCCTTTTCCTGTAGTCCACGACCAGCTCCTTTGTCTTGCTCACATTGAGGGAGTGGTTATTGTCCTGGCACCACACTGCCAGGTCTCTGACCTCCTCCCTATAGGGTGTCTCATCGTTGTCGGTGATCGGGCCTACCACCCTTGTGTCATCAGAAAACTTAATGATGGTGTTGGAGTCGTGCTTGGCCATGCAATCGTGGGTGAACAGGGTGTACAGGAGGGTACTAAGCACTCACCCCTGAAGGACCCCTGTGTTGAGGATCAGCGTGGCAGATATGTTGTTGCCTATGCTTACCACCTGGGAGCGGCCCGTCAGGAAGTCCAGGATCCAGTTGCAGAGGGAGGTGTTTAGTCCTAAGGTCCTTAGCATAGTGATGAGCTTTGTGGGCACTATGGTGTTGAACGCTGAGCTATATTCAAGGAACAGCATTCTCACATAGGTGTTCCTTTTGTCCAGGTGGTAAAGGGCAGTGTGGAGTGCAATTGAGATTGTGTCATCTG
The DNA here is from genome assembly GCA_030435695.1 of Brachymystax lenok tsinlingensis. Taxonomy (NCBI): domain Eukaryota; kingdom Metazoa; phylum Chordata; class Actinopteri; order Salmoniformes; family Salmonidae; genus Brachymystax; species Brachymystax lenok. Next base: position 5,713,211 of record CM059815.1, on the reverse strand, counting down.
TGGATCTGTTGGGGCGGTAAGAGAATTGGAATGGGTCTCGAGTTTAAGGGATGATGGTGTTGATGTGAGCCATGACCAGCCTTTTAAAGCACTTCATGGCTACCGACTTGAGTGCTACGGGGCGATAGTCATTTAGGCAGGTTGCCTTTGCGTTCTTGGGCACAGGGACTATACCTAATACCTAACGTGTAGGTATTACAGACTCTGTCAGGGAGAGGTTGAAAATGTCAGTGAAGACAATTGGTCCGCGCATCCCCTGAGTACACGTCCTGGTAATCTGTCTGGCCCCGCAGGCTTGTGAATGTTGAACTGTTTAAAGGTCTTGCTCACATCGACTATGGAGAGTGTGAACACACAGCTGTCTGGAACAGCTGGTGCTCTCATGCACGCTTCAGTGTTGCTTGCCTCGAAGCGAGCATAAAAGGCATTTAGCTCGTCTGGTAGGCTTGTTTTAAAAAATGCACATACTATAAAACGTTATATTTTCGCATACTGAGAATGCGCAATGCGCGACTGCATTTTTCCTGTTATTGGTTCATTTCGGTAGCACATCCCCATATCTAATTGACAGCTAATTATCAGCTGTTGTCAAAGCCGAAATTAGTATGACATCCGGGCATTTAAAGTATAGTCGATTTTCGAAACGTCACATACTACAAAACGTAATTTTTTCACATACTCAATCAGCCTACTATTTAGGATGCAAGTATGGGTATTCGGACATGGCCACTATCTCATAATTATGACTTACTATCTTGTTGTTATAGTTTGTGTGTTACAAGTAGGCTACAACTTCTACTGCAGTTTTCTCTGTATTATGGAGGCTTGAAGTCTACATTGGAGAAAAGGAAGTATTAGTAAGTGGGGGATGGTGTGGGTGACTGTCTGGTGTCTTTTGGTTGTGGGTATTTTGTGTGAAGGTTAGTATGCATACGCTAAACTGTCTACAAGACAAGTGCTCCTCAAACTTTCCACACCCTTGCAGTCAGTTCTATATTTTTACATCAGCAGATGTCACAAAGTGCTTATACAGAAACCCAGCCTAAAACCCCAAACAGCAAGCAATGAAGATGTAGAAGCACGGCGACTAGGAAAAACTGCCTAGAAAGGCTGGAACCTAGGAAGAAACCTAGAGAGGAACCAGGCTCTGAGGGGTGGCCAGTTCTCTTGTGGCTGTGGTGGAGATTATGAGGATCTACGTACATTGCCATTAAGGTCAGATCGTTCTTAAAACTTCTTCGGGATCGGTGTTGAGCTAACGTAGGCTAATGTGATTAGCATGAGGTTGTAAGTAACAAGAACATTTCCCAGGACATAGAAATATCTGATATTGGCAGAAATCTTAAATTCTTGTTAATCTAACTGCACTGTCCAATTTACAGTAGCTATTACAGGGAAAGAATACCATGCTATTGTTTGAGGAGAGTGCACAATTTTGAGGATAAAAAGTTATTAATAAACAAATTAGGGATATTTGGGAAGTTTTGATACAACATTTTGAACAGAAATGCAATGGTTCATTGAATCAGTCTAAAACTTTGCACAAACACTGCTGCCATCTAGTGGCCGAAATGAATATTGCACTTGGGCTGGAATAATACATTATGGCCTTTCTCTTGCATTTCAAAGAAAAAAAATACTAATGAACGGTTGGTTTTATCTTTGTATTATCTTTTACCAGATCTATTGTGTTATATTCTCCTACATTCCTTTCACATTTCCACAAACATCAAAGTGTTTCCTTTCAAATGGTACCAACAATTTGCATATCCTTGCTTCAGGGCCTGAGCTACAGGCAGTTAGATTTGAGTATGTCATTTCAGGCGAAAATTGAAAAAAGGGGCGGATCCTTAACTTGTTAGGGAGTGGCAGCTGAGGGGTCGGTTTTGGAGAGCCTGGCGTGCCCAAAGTAAAATGCCTCCCATTCAGGCCCAGAAAATAGGATATGCACATATTTAGTACCATTGGATAGGAAACACTCTGAATTTTCCAAAAGTGTTAACCATTTGTCTGTGAGTGAAAGAGAACGCATATGGCAGGCGAAACCCCCGAGGAATTTCTGTCCTGGAAAAATTGATTTTGGCACATTGCTCATTTGGAACCCCTCCCTCATGAAAATGACCATATAAGGGCATATGAATGCAGTACCCATCGCTTCCTTTAGATGTCAACAGTCTCGAGACAGTGTACATTTTCATTTTGGATGCTTTAGACCAGAGAATAAGAGCAAACCAGGAAGTGACCTTTTTATGTCAACAGTACCCAGTGCGCGTTCCCGACAAGGCGCGCTGTGTCTTTTTTACCGTCTTTATCGATCAGTTTATATTCCGGTTGATTTATAATAGTAAATATACGTAAAAGTGTTCCTAAGGATACATTTAAAACTATGTTTGATTGTTCTTGGACAAGTTTATAGGTATAAGATGAACGAGTTTGCGTCACGTTTCAATGGAGGAGTGGAAGCTGTCGTTTCTGATTATAACGCGCTAGCGCCCCAGCAATCCCTGAGAGGTTAAGAGGTTTTAAGATGTTCAAAAGTTAATAGATGACCGGAAGGGTCAAATAATAATCACAGTGGTTAGAGATTGTGCAGCTGTAGGTATTCATACAAGACTAGAGTGTCTACAAGTCAAACTTTTCACATCTTATTGACTGAGTGTAACAAAACACATACCAGTCTACTGTACAATTTTTTTTGTTTACAGATGAACATGGGTTATTGTATGGTTAAACATCCTCATGATCAGTCTTCATGTCTTTCCAGGAGACTTGCAGTACAAACAAATATTCTGCAAGAGGTCAAAGCAGTGGGTGGTGAAGGAAGTGTGCGAGAGGCTTGTCCACCTGGCTGTGGAATACAGAAAGGACCAGACGGTTGTCTACAAGGAGCCAGAGTCACATTCCCCCAAACCCAACATCCTTGCCAACATCGCCACAGCGCCAAAGCCTGCTAAACCAGCTGCCATTATCCAACACAAGAAGAGGTTCACCAGCTGAAGAACATTCTGGAACATACCTGCAACATTCAACAAACACAACATCTATATTCAGTTAGAATAATCTTGTAGTATAATATAGAATGCCTGGTATGCTCACAACTGCTGTACATAATGGTGTTTTATATAATATTTATTACAAGTGTATTGACAAGTGACTAAATGATTCCAACTGCATCAGAAACTAATAAAGTGTTGACTTCCACTTCTTGATCAATTCATTGTGAAATTCATGAAATGGATTTAAATAAACTAGCTTCAGTCATACTGCTAAAACAAATAATGCAGGGAGTTGTTTTATCATTTAATCTTTAATTTGTTGGAAAGTAAACATGTTTTAATAAAACAGTAGATTAGTCTGTCAATATAGCAATTAAGTAGACATGGCTTGTATTCAAGACAAAGTTTGCTCTGGAGACCTTGGTGAGTTTACACAGCAGTAAGCAGAAACAGTTTTGGCAATGTATGACATATACAGTAGAAGACAAATATACTACTAACGCATATAATAAATACTAAAGTTGTACAAAGGAAATACTTGCATGGGGTGCAGTGAGGTGTTTGGAGGGGAGATTGTTGTAATGGGACCTTTCACATCTCTTGAGAGTCATCAACTTGATTGTATCCAAGTGGTATTGTCTGTGAGAGAAAGACGAAAACGCTATTAAACAATCATGGGCAATCGTTGTTTACGTTCTGTATTCGTACTGTAGCAGCATGATGTAGAATATGAGACATTTCACAGACAGATGTTAGCTAACTAACCAGCTACAACACAACGGTATAATTACTCTAAGATTAATATGAGTCATCAAGCCTAAGTCATTCCTTTACTCTCTGCCATCATCAAAACATTCATCCAGTTTTTCTCCTAATGAGAGGCACTGAGCCTCGCTAGGGTAGTTAGCTAGCTATAATGCTAGACTACAGTACATTTTAGCTATAGCAAACACAGCTAGCTAGCCTCTACGGGATCGGTTACCCTATACCGGGACGGTTGATGCTAACGTGCGCTAACTTGCGTTAATATGACTAGAAGTAACAGCAAACTTTCCAGGACATAGACATGTCTTATATGGGCAGTAAGCTTACATTTTCGTTAATCTAAATGCACTGTCCAATTCACAGTAGCTATTACAGTGAAAAAATACCATGTGCACTACAACAGAAAACTTTATCACGCCAACTGGTTGGATACATTCACCCCTGAAGGTAAATAATGTACTTACTACATTCAGTAATCTTGCTCTGATTTGTCATCCTGAGGGTCCCAGAGATAAAATGTAGCATATTTTTGTTTGATAAAATCCATTTTTATATTCAAATGTAGGAACTGGGTTCTACAGTTTTAACCCTGCTGTCTCTGGCTCCACACCCACCCCACCCGGCCATCTAGATGTGTGAAAGGTAGTTTATAAGCTAATGATCCATTATATATGACATTCCTGGGAGTATGTAAACTTAAATGTTTTATTACCATATCATTTGTGTATGTTCTCTATGGTTATGTACTTGAAAATGTATCAATTGACCAATTCAGAACATTTGGGCCGACAAAATACTGTACAGTATTGCAACGCTTCAATGGATCAATCTGAAACTTTGCACACACACTGCTGCCATCTAGTGGCCAACATCTAAATTGTGCCTAAACTGCAATATTATATAATGGCCTTTCTCTTGCATTTCAAAGATGATGAAAATTATCGTTTACCAGATCTAATGTGTTACATTCTCCTACATTAATTAAACAACCTTCAAAGTGTTTCCTCTCCCCATCTGTGGGGGAGAGAGGGCACTGTAGAGCGGACCCACTGTAACCTGATCCTTCGGCTCGTCACAGGAGTCATGACAAAACAGCAGGAATTGAATTGGACATGCCTGTCCTAGGAGGTCCAGAGCTCTCGTGGTATAGTTGTTTGATGGTGGTGCTATAGGCCACTGTACAAGTTTTTTCAGTTTTAGCGGGATATTGTCCATATGACTGAATTTGTTGCCTCCACATCATTGTGTTCAATTGTGCATCATTGTGTATTGTAACCTCCCCTCTCAGGACTGGGAGGGTTAGACTCCGGAGGTTGCAGAAAATCATTCACTGGGCAGAGTTTCAGTGGGGCAAACTTAGGTTTCTTTATTTCTCAAAAGGAGGGGAAAGGGAAAAGGGAGGAAACTGTAACTCAGGTCACTCTTCTTTCTGTCGGCTGCTCCTTGTGGCGTCCGTCTACTTCTGGAAGGGAGACAGAAGAGGTGTAGGATTAGACAAGGTGGGTTATTCTACTCACGTCCTCCACTAGGCCTCTATCTCCAAGAGGGTGGTTGGGTTCTGACTGGTCCAAAGCCTGGGCTGGGATACCTCCAACACTCCGTGTCTGCTCTCTTCTCCTGCCTCTCCTTCCCCTCACTGTGGCTTCTTTGTCCTCTTTAATGTGGCTACTAAATGGGCCCAACAGCCTGCAGCCGAGGCTCCCTGTCAGAGGGGAAATTGTGCACACCTGGGTTAGGGCTGTCCTTGGTCCTGAACATCTCTGTTTAGCCCAGACCTTGTGTCGACCTCTGATGGTGCTCTCCATGGTGCTGCAGGTGACTGTGCTGTGTGGTGAGGGACTGTGTTTCCTTCTGGCCACCACAGTATCAATAACTCAACATAGGAGATAGATCCACCGGTACAGTTAGGGGGGTCTTTCTTTTCCAGTGAGGTTGGTCAGCTTATGGTTCCTCTCTACATGACATTACATTTCATAACACCTTACCCAACACATTCAGCGTGTTCCCTCAAGCCAGAACTCCATCACCGCATATTTACAATACACATCCATGTGTACGTGTGTGTAGAGTGAGTGTCTTATCATGTGTATGTGTGACTGTGTGTGTCTCTTCACAGTCCCCGCTGTTCCATTAGATGTATTTTTATCTGTTTTAAAATCTGATTCTACTGCTTGCATGAGTTACCTGATGTGAAATATAGTTCCATGTAGCCATGGCTCTATGTAGTACTGTGTGCCTCCCATAATCTGATCTTGACTTGGGGATTGTGAAGAGACTTTTGGTGGCATGTGTTGTGGGGTATGCATGGGTGTCCGAGCCGTGTGCTAGTAGTTTAAACAGACAGCTCGGTGCATTCAGCATGTCAACACTTCTTACAAAAACAAGTAATGATGAAGTCAATCTCTCCTCCATCCACTTTGAGCCATGATAGATTTACATGAATATAAATAATGTTAGCTCTCCGTGTACATTTAAATGCCAGCCTTGCTGCCCTGTCCTGAGCCAATTGTAATTTTCTGAGGTCCCTCTGTGGCACCTGACCACACGACTGAACAGTAGTCCAGATGTGACAATACTACAGCCTGTAGGTAGGACCTGCCTTGTTGATAGTGTTGTTAATAAGGCAGAGCAGCGCTTTATTATGGACAGACTTCTCCCCATTTTAGCTACTGTTGTATCAACATGTTTTTACCATGACAGTTTACAATCCAGGGTTAATCCAAGCAGTTTAGTCACCTCAACTTGCTAATTTCCACATTATTTATTACAATATTTAGTTAAGGTTTATGGTTTAGTGAATGATTTGTCCCAAATACAATGCTTTAAGTTTTTGAAATATGTAGGACTAACTTATTCCTCGCCACCCATTCTGAAACTAGTTGCAGGTCTTTTTTAAGTGTTGCAATGATTGCACTCGCTGTAGTAGCTGACATGTATTGTGTTAAGTCATCCCCATACATAGCCACACTGGCTTTACTGAAGGCCAGTGGCATGGCATTAGTAAAGATTGAAAAAAGTATTCCTGATTCTACCTGGAGTATTTTGGAGAAGCTTCCATTACAGAACACCCTCTGTGTTCTGTTAGACAGGTAACTCTTTATTCACTATAAAAGGAACGGTGTTAAGCCGCAACACAGAAATATTGTGATCGATAATGTCAAAAGCCGCACTAAAGTCTGACAAAACAACTCCCACAATCTTTTTATCATCAATCATCAGTCATTTGTGAAAGTGCTGTGCTTGTTGAATGTCCTTCTTACAGTGAGGGAAAAAAGTATTTGATCCCCTGCTGATTTTGTACATTTGCCCACTGACAAAGAAATGATCAGTCTATAATTTTAATGGTAGGTTTATTTGAACAGTGAGAGACAGAATAACAACAAAGAAATCCTGAAAAACGCATGTGAAACATTTTATAAATTGATTTGCATTTTAAAGAGGGAAATAAGTATTTGACCCCCTCTCAATCAGAAAGATTTCTGGCTCCCAGGTGTCTTTTATACAGGTAACGAGCTGAGATTAGGAGCACACTCTTAAAGGGAGTGCTCCTAATCTCAGTTTGTTACCTGTATAAAAGACACCTGTCCACAGAAGCAATCAATCAATCAGATTCCAAACTCTCCACCATGGCCAAGACCAAAGAGCTCTCCAAGGATGTCAGGGACAAGATTGTAGACCTACACAAGTCTGGAATGGGCTACAAGACCATCGCCAAGCAGCTTGGTGAGAAGGTGACAACAGTTGGTGCGATTATTCGCAAATGGAAGAAACACAAAAGAACTGTCAATCTCCCTCGGCCTGGGGCTCCATGCAAGATCTCACCTTGTGGAGTTGCAATGATCATGAGAACAGTGAGGAATCAGCCCAGAACTACATGGGAGGATCTTGTCAATGATCTTAAAGCAGCTGGGACCATAGTCAACAAGAAAACAATTGGTAACACACTACGCCGTGAAGGACTGAAATCCTGCAGCGCCCGCAAGGTCCCCCTGCTCAAGAAAGCACATATACATGCCCGTCTGAAGATTGCCAATGAACATCTGAATGATTCAGAGGACAACTGGGTGAAAGTGTTGTGGTCAGATGAGACCAAAATGGATCTCTTTGGCATCAACTCAACTTGACGTGTTTGGTGGAGGAGGAATGCTGCCTATGATCCCAAGAACACCATCCCCACCGTCAAACATGGAGGTGGAAACATTATGCTTTGGGGGTGTTTTTCTGCTAAGGGGACAGGACAACTTCACCGCATCAAAAAGGGACGATGGGCGGGGCCATGTACCGTCAAATCTTGGGTGAGAACCTCCTTCCCTCAGCCAGGGCATTAGAAATGGGTCGTGAATGGGTATTCCAGCATGACAATGACCCAAAACACACGGCCAAGGCAACAAAGGAGTGGCTCAAGAAGAAGCACATGAAGGTCCTGGAGTGGCCTAGCCAGTCTCCAGACCTTAATGCCATAGAAAATCTGTGGAGGGAGCTGAAGGTTCGAGTTGCCAAAAGGCAGCCTCAAAACATTAATGACTTAGAGAAGATCTGCAAAAAGGAGTGGGACAAAATCCCTCCTGAGATGTGTGCAAACCAGATGGCCAACTACAAGAAACGTCTGACCTCTGTGATTGCCAACAAGGGTTTTGCCACCAAGTACTAAGTAATGTTTTGCAGAGGGATCAAATACTTATTTCCCTCATTAAAATGCAAATCAATTTATAAAATCTTTCACATGCTTTTTTCTGGACTTTTTTGTTGTTATTTGTTGTCAAATTAACCTACCATTAAAATTATAGACTGATCATTTCTTTGTCAGTGGGCAAACGTACAAAATCAGCAGAGGATCAAATACTTTTTTCCCTCACTGTATAAGCATGCTGAGAGTCTGTTGACAATTTTTTTCAGTAAAATAGTTTTGTATCTGGTCAAATGCAATTTTTTCCAAATGTTTACAAGGGTTTGGTAACAGGCTGATTGGTTGGCTATTTGAGCCAGTAAAAGGGTCATTTTTGTTACATCCTCAGAAAGCATGAGCTCCTGAGTTGGGAAAATCTTGTGCAATACACTGACGCATGTCTTGTATTCAAGATCCTAAATGGCCTGGCTCCCCCTCCACTTAGTATGTTTGTTAGACAGAAAACCCAAACATATGGCAGCAGATCCACAAGGTCTGCCATGAGAGGTGACTGTATAGTTCCCTTAAGGAAAAGCACCTTTAGTCAATCTGCTTTCTCTGTGAGAGCTTCCCATGTCTGGAATACACTGCCATCAGACACACACACATATCACACTTTCACAAAAAATATTAAGACATGGCTAAAGGTCAATCAGATTTGTGAACATAATCCCTAGCTGTGTATTGCCGCTTTCCATGTTGTCCGTTGTCTGTAGCTTGTGAGGTGTGGAAACACTGTTGCTTTTATAGTTTTTGTCTTGTTGCTTTTGTGCTATGTTGCTCTGTCTGCATGCTATGTCTTGCTTGTCCTATGTTGCTCTGCGTGTGCTCATTGATTGTCTGTATTGTAATTGTTTTTAATAACCTGCCCAGGGACTGCGGTTGAAAATTAGCCGGCTGGCTAAAACCGGCACTTTTACTGAAACGTTGATTAATGTGCACTGTCCCTGTAAAAATAAAAATAAACTCAAACTCAAACTCAATTTACTATTCTTGGGTAAAGGATTTACGTTTGCTTCCCTCAAGGCCTGAGGACACACACTTTCTAGTACGCTTAGATTGAATATACAATTCCTGACATGGAAGTTACTCAGATTTGAGTAACTTCCATTGTGATGCTGAAACGTGAAGCAGCAGTCGCTGCATAATCAATCGGAAATAGACAGCTCATGGTGCTGAAAGTAGGCAAAATATGAGAAGGCATAATTAATATCAACAGTCTTCATTTTAATTAGACTTTACTAGCAACAAGAGGGCTTTGTGTTGGAGCCTATTTAAGAAGTAAAATGTAGGCCTACCAGTTTGACAGACGAAATTAGGCTGTAAGCTGCTACAGTTGAAGTCGGAAGTTTACATACACCTTAGAATAATACATTTAAACTCAGTTTTTCACAATTCCTGACATTTAATCCTAGTAGAAATTCCCTGTCTTAGGTCAGTTAGGATCAACACTTTATTTTAAGAATGTGAAATGTCAGAATAATAGTAGCGAGAATGATTTATTTCAGCTTTTATTTCTTTCATCACATTCTCAGTGGGTCAGAAGTTTACCAACACTCAATTAGTATTTGGTAGCATTGCCTTTAAATTGTTTCACTTGGGTTAAATGTTTCGGGTAGCCTTCCACAAGCTTCCCACAATAAGTTGGGTGAACTTTGGCCGATTCCTCCTGACAGAGCTTCCATTTGGAAGACGCATTTGCGACCAAGCTTTAACTTTCTGACTGATGTCTTGAGATGTTGCTTTAATATATCCACATATTTTTCCTGCCTCATGATGCTATCTATATTGTAAAGTGCACCAGTCCCTCCTGCAGCAAAGCAACCCCCACAACATGATGCTACCACCCCTGTGCTTCACGGTTGGGATGGTGTTCTTCGGCTTGCAAGCCTCCCCATTTTTCATCCATACATGACAATGGTCATTATGGCCAAACAGTTGCAAACAGTAGTCTGCAGTTGCAAACAGTAGTCTGGCTTTTTTATGGCGGTTTTGGAGCAGTGGCTTCTTCCTTGCTGAGCGGACTTTCAGGTTATGTCGATATAGGACTTGTTTTACTGTGGATATAGATACTTTTGAAACTGTTTCCCCCAGCATCTTCACAAGGTCCTTTGCTGTTGTTCTGGGATTGATTTGCACATTTCGCACCAAAGTACGTTCATCTCTAGGAGACAGAACACGTCTCCTTCCTGAGCGGTGTGGCGGCTGCGTGGTCCCATGGCGTTTATACTTGCATACTATTGTTTGTACAGATGAACGTGGTACCTACCTTCAGGCATTTAGAAATTTCTCCCAAGGATGAACCAGACTTGTGTAGGTCTACCATTTTTCTCTCAGGTCTTGGCTTTTTTCTTTTGATATTCCGATGATGTCAAGAAAAGAGGCAGTGAGTTGGAAGGTAAGCCTTGAAATACATCCACAGGTACATCTCCAATTGACTCAAATGAGGTCAATTAGTCTATCAGAAGCTTCTAAAGCTAAGACATAATTTTCTGGAATTTGAACATAACAAAATGTGGGAAAAGTGAAAGGGCCTGAATACTTTTCAAATGCACTGTAACTAGCCTGGTAGGTTGACTAATAATCCAAACCAGGTTGCCAGTTATCAGTTACCGTTCGAAGCTTTTTCTTGAGTTGGCAGCCTGATGAAAGCTAGACAATATTTATATCACCCCAAAACGATACCTCTCCATTATTAAACGCTTGACCAGTAGAAAGGTTGTCAGATGAATAACAGTAACAAAAGTGGATAGCAAACGATAGCAATAGCACAACAATGATAAGATTGAATTGTGATAGAAAATAAACACTCTTATGGGGTAACAGCCTATTAAAAAAGGGAAATCTGTATTCATGATACCCGGCCACCAACAACCCCCCTTCCCAGCTTCTCATTTAACCACCTTGATATCCTTAAGAGTTTTTGTAGCAAACTTTACTTTGAAAATATAAGTCACAGTATCTAGTCAACCATGATATTTACCCAAAAAATAACACCCCTAGTTAATCCTATTTGTTTGTGTTGCTAGGGGTCTCTTACTTTCCTATTTTCCCTTTACTTTTTAGCAGGAGTTCAACAAACAGGCAGAATCATATAAGCCCTTCAACAATGTTATTACTTGTTGATTCAACACGCCAAAGAGGCTAGCATAACTCTCCATGTCAAGGATTAGCACTCTTAAAGCATGGATTAGCTGACACCAGAGCGAGACTGAGCCTCACTCTGGTCCATGACTACTAACTCTCTTTCCTCACAGATGAAAACAGCAACAGCATAGGAAATAAACTTTTCATCACAAAGGTATTTTGAATAGAAGTAGATTGCAGTATCTACCTGGAGTTTCCTATTGCTACAGTGAACTAACATAGCCTGGTCCCAGATCTGTTTGCACTGTCTTGCCAACCGCTATGGTCATTGTTATGACAATTTTGCCAACACCACAAACATACCTTGGACCAGGCTAGAACCAAGTATCACCTGCAATGTGAACATTACTCTTGTAAGATTGACAGTTAGAGAATATTTTGGAGGGATCAGCCAAGAATAGGAACAACATGGAGAAGCAACAACTGTAGAGTATGGACAGATGTAGGTTGCATCCCAAATGGCACCCTATTCCCTAGTGAATTACTTTCGACCAGAGCCCCAGATCCAATGGGCCCAGGTCAAACGTAGTAGACTAACTAAGAGTACAGACCTACAGTACAGAAATACTGTATTGTTTCAGTGTTCATTTCATCAACTAAAATAGTGATGAAAATATTTGTGAAACACCAAGGGCGTTTCTAGGATATGAAGATATTTGCGGCTTAGCCGAAAGTCAATAGGGGTCCGAGGGCATTCCCAGATGGCAGGAAGCTTGGCCCCAGTGATGTACTGGTACTAACGCACTCCACTCTGTAGTGCCTTGCGGTCAGAGGCCGAGCAGTTTCCATACCAGGCAGTGATGCAACCCGTCAGGATGCTCTCGATGGTGCAGCTGTAAAACCTTTTGAGGATCTGAGGACCCATGCTAAATCTTTTCAGTCTCCTGTTGTGCCCTCTTCACGACTGTCTTGGTGTGCTTGGACCATGTTAGTTTGTTGGTGATGTGGACGCCAATGATCTTGAAGCTCTCAACCTGCTCCACTACAGCCCCGTCAATGAGAATGGGAGACACCACTCCAGCCGACACTTAGCATTGCGCGTGGTGATCTTAGGCTTGCGTGCAGCTGCTCAGCCATGGAAACCCAATTCATGAAGCTCCCGACTAACAGTTATTGTGCTGACCTTGCTTCCAGGGGCAGGAACTCGGTAGTGAGTGTTGCAACCGAGGACAGACCACTTTGCGGCTGAGCCATTGTTGCTCCTAGACGATTCCCCACAATAACATTACTTACAGTTGACCGGGGCAGCATTCTACTTGAAAGGCCATTCTACTGCCAATGTTTGTCTATGGTGATTGCATGGCTGTGTGCTCGATTTTATACACCTGTCGGCAAAGGGTGTGGCTGAAATAGCCGAATCCACAAATTTGACGGGTGTCCACATACCTTTGTATACAGTTGAAGTCAGAAGTTTACATACACCTTAGCCAAATACATTTAAACTCAGTTTTTCACAATTCCTGACATTTTATCCTAGTAAATATTCCCTGTCTTAGGTCCGTTAGGATCACCACTTCATTATAAGAATGTGAAATGTCAGAATAATAGTAGAGAGAATGATTTATTTCAGATTTGATTTCTTTCATCACATTCCCAGTGGGTCAGAAGTTTACATACACTCAATTAGTATTTAGTAGCATTGCCTTTAAATTGTTTAACTTGGGTCAAACGTTTCAGGTAGTCTTCCACAAGCTTCCCACAATAAGTTGGGTGAATTTTGGCCCATTCCTCCTGACAGAGCTGGTGGAACTGAGTCAGGTTTGTAGGCCTCCTTGCTCGCACATGCTTTTTAAGTTCTGTCAACAAATTTCGGTTGAAAATTAGCCAGACTTGTGGAGGTCTACAAATGTTTTTCTGAGGTCTTGACTGATTTCTTTAGATTTTCCCATGATGTCAAGCAAAGAGGCACTGAGTTTGAAGGTAGGCCTTGAAATACATCCACGGGTACACCTCCGATTGACTCAAATGATGTCAATTAGCCTATCAGAAGATTCTAAATCCATGACATCATTTTCTGGAATTTTACAAGCTGTTTAAAGGCACAGTCAACTTAGTGTATGTAAACTTCTGACCCACTGGAATTGTGATAAAGTGAATTATACGTGAAATAATCTGTCTGCAAACAATTGTTGGAAAAATCACTTGTGTCATGCACAAAGTAGATGTCCTAACTGACTTGCTAAAACTATAGTTTGTTAACAGGACATTTATGGAGTGGTTGTAAACTTGTATGTAAATTTTCAACTTCCAGAATGTGAGCAGTTTATTTTTGGATGCAATGTTCAGATATTCACAGAAATATCTATAGCATAACACAATCATCCAAACCGGAAAAATGTAGGCTACATTTGTCCTAGCACTAACTGAGGAAAGATTGGCGCAACACAAGCGGTCAAATTTTTATAACTCTCGGCTGACATAAACTACAATATGCTTTAGCTAATAGCAATTACTATTTATAATTAATCACATCACGGGTGAGCTCACCATTGATTGAAATAATTGAGTAAAACACTTTCTAGAAATCAAAAGTAATCCGACGATGATTAGTTTCAGCGTGCCGCCATGCTTTTTTTCCTCACAGAAACCAAAGATAATAAGAGAAGACAAGATGAGTTTGGTTTGTTTATAGTATGCATGTTGAAGGGGTGTATCGCCTACCATCGTTCACATCCCACCATTCACTTCCTGAAGTTCTCAAAAAATGAGTGAACCCTTACTCACCTAATTTTGTTATAGCATCTTTGGTCCGACAGACAATTATGTGAAACCCAGAATGCATTGTAAGTCAACAAACATGGCTCCACACATAGCTGGAATTAGCTTAGCTCATCATAATCAGTACAACCTTCAAAAAGGTATTTTACACACATAATATGTGCCCATTACAATCTATGCAAGAATCGGAATGCATGATTTATCACCGGAACTTGAAAAAATGTGAATAAAACAGTAAATATATCAATAATTACCACACAAAACATTTTCGGATTGTGATTTATTGATACAAATGGCGCGTGCCGGCAGTCAATTACGTAACCTCTCACTCCCACTCTGAGCCATTCAGTGTTGTTGTTTATGTATGTAACTAGTGAGCTAAGCTGTAGCATTAGCAATGTCTTTCAAAAGGAGACAAATCACAAATGTGGAAATTCTGGAGATTTTTAAAAATTCTGACAATGAGTCTGAGTACGAAAGTCAGGAATCAGATTCTGACAGTGACAGTGAGGAGCTGCCCCCCAGACATTGAGAACCCTGAATCTGAGGACCCCTTGTCCACTGACAAAGTCCTAGTTCCCTTTGAAGATGCTGGTGGTGATGGAGGCATACCGACAGTGGATGAAGTACAGGAGTTCTGTGGTAGCTGGAAGGCTGCCAGCCATTTCACCCCTCCTGGCCCTGCTGTTTGCTTTGATGAGTCACAGTCTGGAGTGCAACGCCCCTTGCCATTTCCATCTGAGGCAGAGTGCTTCAAGTTGTTTCTGACAGAGGAGCTGGTGGGAGACATAGTAGAGACCAATCGTTATGCCTTGGAGCTACAGGAGAAGAGAGAGCCAGGAGTGGGGGGGACAACCACAATGAATGTAATGTATACCTTCCTGGTGACAGTCCTTCTCATGGGGATAGTAAAGAAGAACTCCCTGGGAGAATACTGGAGCACAGATCCTATGTTTGCAACTCCCTTCTTTGCCACCCTCTTTTCCCAAGACTGCTTCCTAGTTCTGCTGCAATAACTGCATTTCGTCAACAATGCTACTGCCATCCTTAATGACCCGTTATACAAAATAAGAAATGTTCTTACCAGCCTTACAATAGCATTTGGTTGTGTCTTTGTGCCATACAAGGACCTATGCATTGATGAGTATGAGGGGCTTGGGGTGTCCACGTCCGTGGTGATGGCCATGCTGGCTCATCATCTCAGCAAGGGAGACACTTTGTATGTGGACAATTTTTACAGCAGTTCCACACCCTTCCAGCATGTGCTCTCCACTAGCACAGGGGCCTGTGGCACAGTCAGGTCAAACAGGAAGGGGATGCCGGCATTCGGATGCAGGAAGATGCAGAGAGGGGAGGTAGAGTTCAAGGAGAACGGTCAACAGCTGGCAGTAAAGTGGCATGACAAACAAGACATCCATGTCCTCTCCACTGTCCATACAGCAATCATGTCGGCCACAGGGAAGGTGGACCACCTGACGGTAGAGAGAAAAATCAAACCAGACTGCGTGCTTGAATATAACCTCAGAATGGGGGCAGTGGATAAGGCGGACATGATAAACAGCTTTGTGGAATGCACTCAGAAAAAGTGGATATTTTTCATCGCAGCCCTCAATGGCCACATAGTTCACCGCCAACTAACAGGTGAGATGATTACTGAACAAGGGATTATTGGACATACAGTTCACATGCAGAAACTATTAATGCACTTACTTTGATAGAAACGCAAACTAGATTTGAACCAGGGTGTCTGTAGTGACGCCTCTAGCATTGAGAAGAAGAATGTATCTAGCTACCTAAGCATTGAGTATAACACCATAAAGGTTATGAAATGAGTAACATTACCTGGCGTGTCCGCAATTATAAGGAATACACACAAAAATATTATGCTAAAGTAGAAACGGCATAACACGACATGCAGAAACTATTATAACGTAATAAGGCACTTACTTTGATAGAAACGCACACATTTCCAAAGTTATTATTGGTAACCAAAACTATGACTGCGATGCAGGCAACAGATGGAAAATGTGAACACGTGTGTGCAGGACGGGATATGAGCACATGTCTGCAGACTTGAAATGCACAAACAATTGGGAAGTGCTTGGGGAATTTTGTCCAGGTCAGAAATGTAAAAAAAAGTTAATTGGTCCACAAAAGTAAATATTACTACTTTTATGTGACTGAATGAGGCGGAACACACTTCAATTCAAACTGTTCTTAGAAAATAAAAAACTTGTTCGAAAATAATTTGAAATTATTGAAAACTATAAAGTTGAAAACTATAAATAAAAACATACACTGAGGCGACCGTTAGAGATATTTGGAACTCATAAAAAGGTTAAATAAAGGTTCAAATTAAATTAAAGAAAATTCCTGTGGGTTTGAGCCTCGGGCTGCCATGGTTCATCGACTCTATACAGCCCTTGTGTGCTCTTTACAGGTGTTCTGTTGTTTTGGACTTGCAGCTCCTTGTACAAGTTCAGACATTTCAGGTTAGCAAGGTGAGTACCGTGGGATCTATGGACTTGGGCTGTAGTGGCAGTGTGTCAGTGCACATAGCCAAGTTGCAGCAGGTTCTGGTTCCATACAGTTGAAGTCGGAAGTTTATATACACTTGGAGTCATTAAAACTCGTTTTTCAACCACTAAACACATTTCTTCTTAACAAACTATAGTTTTGGCAAGTCGGTTAGGACATCTACTTTGTGCATGACACAAGTAATTTTTCCAACAATTGTTTACAGACAGATTATTTCACTTATAATTCACTGTATCAAAATTCCAGTGGGTCAGAAGTTTACACTAAGGTGACTGTGCCTTTAAACAGCTTGAAAAATTCCAGAAAATGATGTCATGGCTTTAGAAGCTTCTGATAGGCTAATTGACATAATTTGAGTCAATCGAAGGTGTACCTGTGGATATATTTCAAGGCCTACTTTCAAACTCAGTGCCTTTTTGCTTGACATCATGGGAAAACCTAAAGAAATCAGCCAAGACCTCAGAAAAAAATTGTAGACCTTCACAAGTCTGGTTCATCCTTGGGAGCAATTTCCAAACACCTGAAGGTACCACATTCATCTGTACAAACAATAGTATGCAAGTATAAACACCATGGGACCACGCAGCCGTCCAACCGCTCAGGAAGTAGACGCATTCTGTCTCCTAGAGATGAACGTACTTTGGTGCGAAATGTGCAAATCAATCCCAGAACAACAGCAAAGGACCTTGTGAAGATGCTGGGGGAAACAGTTTCAAAAGTATCTATATCCACAGTAAAACAAGTCCTATATCAACATAACCTGAAAGTCAGCTCAGCAAGGAAGAAGCCACTGCTCCAAAACCGCTATAAAAAAGCCAGACTACTGTTTGCAACTGCACATGGGGACAAAGATCGTACTTTTTGTAGAAATGTCCTCTGGTCTGATGAAACAAAAATAGAACTGTTTGGCCATAATGACAATCATTATGTTTGGAGGAAAAAGGGGGAGGCTTGCAAGCCAAAGAACACCATCCCAACCGTGAAGCACATGGGTGGCAGCATCATGTTGTGGGGGTGCTTTGCTGCAGGAGGGACTGGTGCACTTCACAAAATAGAGGGCATCATGAGGCAGGAAAATTATGTGGATATATTGAAGACATCATATATCTCAAGACATCAGTCAGGAAGTTAAAGCTTGGTCACAAATGGGTCTTCCAAATGGACAATGACCCCAAGCATGCTTCAAGAGTTGTGCCAATATGGCTTAAGAACAACAAAGTCAAGGTATTGGAGTGACCATCACAAAGCCCTGACCTCAATCCCGTAGAAAATGTGTGGGTAGAACTGAAAAAGCATGTGCAAGCAAGGAGGCCTACAAATCTGACTCAGTTACACCAGCTCTGTCAGGAGGATGGGCCAAAATTCACCCAACTTATTGTGGGAAGCTTGTGGAAGGCTACCCGAAACATTTGACCCAAGTTAAACAATTTAAAAGCAATGCTACTAAATACTAATTGAGTGTATGTTGACTTCTGGCCCACTGGGAATGTGATGAAAGAAATAAAAGCTGAAATAAATCATTCTCTCTACTATTATTCTGACATTTCACATTCTTAAAATAAAGTGGTGATCGTAACTGACCGAAAACAGGGAATTTCTACTAGGATTAAATGTCAAGAGTTGTGAAAAACTGAAAAAAAAAAATTTGGGCTAAGGTGTATGTAAACTTCCGACTTCCGACTTCAACTGTATATGGGGTTCTGACAGTTCAGTCCTCATGAGGGTCTGACTGTTCAGGCTTCTCAGGTCAGTGTTAGGGAAAAAGGAGCTGGTGGAACCTGTGTGTGCTTGGTCTAACGTGGGCCTCCTAGTTTGTACCCTCAGAGCCGGCTTGGGGTGGGATTGTATGTCCCCATAGTATGTTATACCTCGTTCACTCCTTCAGGGAGGAGTAGTTATGTTCATAACTGTACGATTTTTAGGGTTTTCAGCATATTGACAATGCAGGACAGGAGCAAGGGTATAAGTTGCTGGGATACCTAAAAGTCTTTGAAACACACCGATACAGTAATTGTGTCAGGGGTCAATTAGCCTTAAGCACATTAGGGTCTTAGTATAATTCAATGGGAAATAGTGAGAAGATGGGAGAGGTGTTCAGAATTTTTCAAGTGTGACTTTTAGATCAGTGTTTCCCAAATGGTGGTGTCTCTGCGACTGATTCATAATCAAATCAATCACATTTATTGACCACATTCGCCGAATACAAGAGGTGTAGACTTTACCGTGAAATTCTTACTTATGAGCCTATTCCCAACAATGCAGATTTAAAAAGTAAATAAATTAAATGAATTGAAACAAATGTATATTAACACAATAAAATAACAACAACTCCTTTAGGGTAATGACTTAACTACAGAATTTGAGTGGAGTGTGTGCACTTTGTGTAGTGAGCGGCACTCAGGTTGAGTTTGACGAGGCCATGTGATATTGAGTGTGATATGGAGCATGATATTAAGCGAAGCGGTACACACCGCAGGGCTCCAGCACCATATTGACCCCTGATCATCTCCACAGTATCAGCTTGTGAGTGACAGACAGGTCTCTTCAGGTGGAACATTGACAGCATCCCAAATGGCACCCTATTCCCTATATAGGTCCCTGGTCCAAAGTAGTGCACTATTAAGGGAATAGTGCGCCATTTGGGATGTTGGCGTTGTTAGAGCAGCGAGGAGGTCCAGTTGGGGGAATTTCAATATTTTTAACGTGAGGGAAGGTTGGAGTAGCAGTGATACACCCTCCGTCAGGGGGCCATTTGTGGATCAATGGGCAGAATAATACGAAGGAAAGGACTGACCCCACAGGAGAAACTGACCTCAATACGTAACAGGAGTGGTACTGATTGGAGATGCACTATTTTATAACTTTATGTTAGATGGTTCCTCACCCTGAAAGTAGTCTACGGGACAGGAGAAACTGTAATCCATGGTTCAGTTTTCTTTAACGGCCATTACAAACTTCAGCCATCTTTAGCCACCGCTAGCTAAAAATCTATGGAAGTGATGGGGGCAAATAATGTCCAAATCACCTGAAATCAACTCCATTATTTGGTTTGATGTTACTTAAAGCTGATTTGATTTGGCCATAAAAAAAAAGAAAACATGCTCACATGCCATCATCACTTCCATTGGGTTTCTGTAATGACTTTGCTTCATGTTAAAGAATTATGTAGTTGCAGTAATTCACAAAATGGTGGTGAATTTAAATGTAGATATGCCCGAAACCTACAAAAAGGAAATTGGTCTTGTGCATGTGATTTTGACAATTGGTCATATTTAATAACATATTTCTCACTCTTAAGTAACTCTTAAATGGATAATTCAGGATTTTGGCAATAAAGCCCTTTATCTACAGTATCTTTATCCCCAGAGTCAGATGAACAACCTCTAACTTCCTTCATACTGGAGGCAGAGACATACGAATGCTATCCATGAGTTCCTTCTGACTCTGGTGAAGTAGAGAAAGGGCTTAATTTCCAAAATCTCGAAGTATCCCTTTAATGCGTTTAACACTACCCAAGGGTATATTATCTGATTATTTTTCAACTCTCCAACACAATTTCCCCCTCTCTCTTTTCCTTTTTCACTCTGTGGGCCCTGTGCTGTGCAAATCTTGTATCCCTCCCAGCCCAGCCTGGCTTGTCAAACTGCGTTGGCCATTTCCTCAACACAACACTGCTGACTGTCACAACTGTAACCTGTTTGATACAACATGCAAGTTGCATGCCAATTTTGTGCCCTGACATTGTTTGATAGTGCACAGTACAATTCACTGTATACAATATTAGATAAAATAGATTTATTGACGATATACTGTATGGTGACATGCTGTAGTAAAAGTATTTTGGCCAAGGACATTGTGTGCTTCAACTGAAGAAAGAGAAGAACTAGGCTGCCAGTACAAAGAATGTAGTAAAGGCTGCCTGAAGAAGACTCTTGCAGTCGAAACATTGCAGTTGTGCTCATGTTATGTATACCATAGACTGATCTGCATCTGCTTATGTATTCTTTGTAAATATTATCTGTAAATAGTTCACTTACGTTTTATGCATCGTACTGGCCGACTGCTTTTTTCTTTCTTGGATTGCCTGCCATTTAGGGGCCTATCTTACCCTTCCCTCATCCCGCCTGTTCTTTAACATAAGCCTTTATATCCACAAATGACCTGTCAAGTGAACTTTTGGATGCAACATCTAAGTTATAGTGCCTTCAGAAAGAATTCATACCCTTTATTCCACATTTAGTTGTGTTACAAAATGGATTAAATAGATTTTTCCCCACCCATCTACACAAAACACCCCATAATTTCAGTGAAAACTTGTTTTTAGAAATTGTTGCAAATGTATTGAAAATTAAATACATAATATGTAATTTACATAAGTGTTTACACCCCTGAGTCAATACTTTGTAGAAGCCCCTTTGGCAGCAATTACAGCTGTGAGTCTTTCTGGATAAGTCTCTGAGAGCTTTCCACAGCTGGATTGTGCAACATTTGCCCATTATTATTTCCAAATTCTTCAAGCTCTGTCAAATTGATTGTTTATCATTGCTAGACAACCATTTTCTGCTCTTGCCATAGATTTTCAAGTAGATTTAAGTCAAAACTGTAACTCGGCCACTCAGGAGCATTCACGGTCTTCTTGGTAAGCAACTCAAGTCTATATTTGGCATGTGTTTTACTTTATTGTCCTGCTGAAAGGTACATTTATCTCCCAGTGTCTGGTGGAAAGCAGACTGAACCAGCACAGCGTTTTGCCTGTGCTTAGCTCCTTTGGAAAACCTTCATTGTCTTTGTGGTTGAATCTGTGTTTGTAATGCATTGCTCGACTGAGAGACCTTACAGATTATTGTATGTGTGGTCAAAGAAATGATCAAAGAAATGATCAGTCTATAATTGATGATCAAAGTGATCAAAGAAATGATCAAAGAAATGATCAGTCTATAATTTTAATGGTAGGTTTATTTGAACAGTGAGAGACAGAATAACAACAAAAAAATCCAGAAAAAACGCATGTGAAAAATGTTATAAATTGATTTGCATTTTAATGAGGGAAATAAGTATTTGACCCCTCTCTCGCTGTTCAAATAAACCTACCATTAAAATTATAGACTGATCATTTCTTTGTCAGTGGGCAAACGTACAAAATCAGCAGAGGATGAAATACTTTTTTCCCTCACTGTATTTCAGCTTTTCATTTTTTATTCATTTTTAAAAATGTCTAAAAACATAATTCCACTTTGACATCATGGGGTCTTTATTGTGTATAGGCCAGCGACAAAACATCTAAATTGAATAAATATTAAATTCAAGCTGTAACGCAACAAAATGTGGAAAAACTCAAGGGGTGTGAATGCTTT
Source organism: Brachymystax lenok tsinlingensis (assembly GCA_030435695.1). Taxonomy (NCBI): domain Eukaryota; kingdom Metazoa; phylum Chordata; class Actinopteri; order Salmoniformes; family Salmonidae; genus Brachymystax; species Brachymystax lenok. The sequence continues at coordinate 5,691,027 of CM059815.1, read as the reverse complement.
CTGAAGGCACTGTACATGCCCATTGCTGTCCCCTGGCATTGCTTGATAGTGTGATTTAAGATCACATAGATTCATTGACGACATACTGTACGATGACATGCTGTAAAGTCGATCCCGACATTCTGTGCTTGAGCTGAAACCTTTCCATCCACGTGGAAACCTGTCAAAACATTGAATTCATTTAAAACCAGCTGCTGCACTGCTAAGAATTGGGATTGACATTCATCGTCTCAAATTGCTCTAATGCTTTTAAAGCGGCTACCTCTTAAGAGCATGTCAAAACAGACTCCAGGCTAAGCATTTAATTTCATTAGTGGCTTTAAAAGGCCATGAAGGCAGAGATACAATTAGTTAATTTCAGCCAACTTGATGGGTTTCACAATCATTCCTCACAGTGTAATACAATGTCTCCTATCTAAAGACATACATTAGGAAAACCTAAATGTTGATTTATTTCAGTAATGAGTCCGGACTCAATTACAGAGAAACCATGTCTCTTTTTTGGGGGCCTAAAGCCTTGGGGTACGCCTGTGATTCTGACCACAGGCAAGGCAAATTAACACGTGTGTTGACTCATATCGCCTTCTTAATGACAGGAGAGGTGATAAATGAATTGTGATTCTTTACGACTTTACAGAGGTGGTAAATCTACCTATGTGCATCACTGGATTCATAGTCAAAAGGTTAATGATGTAATTTCCATGTACGTCGGTAGAGCCAAGTGGTGCTGCTGTAAATGTCCAGGGAGGAGGAGGACGAGAAAGAGGGGGAGGATGATGAGAGAGAGGAGGAGGAGGAGGAAGGGGAGGAGGAGGAGGCACTAAAGCAAAGCATATGCAGGAGAGTCTTGATCTATTTGTGCTCTCAGAGGCAAGAAATCAAGGAAAACAAGGAAATACAACCACAAATTACCCAGGGAAAGAAAGCAAGAGCTTGAGAAATTTAAATTAGCCAATGACTGTGAGGATTGTGATGTGAACCACAAATGAGCACAGAGTGGAGAGGGAATCTAAGATTGATCAGTCATTCTGCTCCATTTATTCAAGGGTGAATAATGGCAAAACATGGCATCGCATCACAATACCTACTCCTCCACCTGCTTTGCATTATTACAATTATTCAAAAGCAAATTTGTTCAAACATAGCAGTATAGTATTTTTCCTTTTTTTTTTTTAAGTGGTCATGTATAACTTTACTAATTAGTCATGACAGTTGAGCATTCACATGCTGCAGTTCATAACCTAAGTTATGATGTGGATATGTATATTGTCTACATGACAAATGTAGACCGCCTCTGCCATTCTAGAACAACCTGAGGAAAACAGAACCACATATTTCTATGATCAGAATACACCATAGGGCCATTTTTTATATGTTAGCAAGTCTTTGTCAAGAAGCCAAGAATATAATTATTATTTTTTTAAAGGTAAACAAAATGTTAACTTTTTTCTTAGCTTCAGTCATATACATTGGTCAACTCAAATGAAATATGGGTAATTTCCCGTAGACTCTTTGAGACAAATAACAAACCTCCAAGCTGAGGCTGAAGAAATAGACCTATACGATTTTGAACCCATGAAAATATAGGTTCATTAACGCAGAAGTTGAAAGTATTTTCTTTGTAGTCTCCATTTCACTGTGAAATGGATTTGAACAGACTCCATGGCCATTGGTTTTGGCTGTACAAAAACATTCCTCTGCGTCATTGCTAGCACAGCTCAGTTGGGTTCTGTAAGATCACACAGGCCTTGAAGCTGGGCTCGCCGGTGTGTAATTCTGAATTAACTTCATTTGAAAGTTTACGTGCTCCGTCTAGAATATGAATGAACGAGAAGACAAATACATCAGATCATAGGGCTTGTACCTGAAAGCATTATGAACGCCTCAATTCACATCAATGTACTAGCTAAGCTTTGCAAGTGGGCCAATTATTTCTGGACACTTGCAGGCGCCTCCTCACTGCTCATTTAATTTGAGAGACAACATTCCAGCTACTGCAAATATACTGCATCTCTAAATAACCCTCTTTGTATTTAGGCCTCTTTAAGGTATTATGGCATGTAGGCCAGAATTCGTACCTCAGACAACTCAGCCCTCTAGCCCTTACAGCTAATACCTAGCCTGAGTCCCAGATCTGTGTGTGCTGTCTTGTCAACTCTTACAGCAAGGAGTTGGCAAGACATCACAAACAGATCTGGGACTCAGGCTAGGCTAACACCAGCTTTACCAAGGACGGGAAGGTCAAGCCTCAAGCAATTTGTCACTACTTTCTGTGCACTGACCTTTGGTGAAAACAACAGTTGAATTAAAGAGTTTAAAGGATCCTCTTTAGCCTTACCCCTTCTTAAAAATGCTAATTAAGGCTAGCTAGGCCTTGTCCAAAGGTATCTTTGGAAACCCTCTACAAAAACCTTAAGCATAATATGTGACAAAAGAAACCCCAATCTTTCAGTGATACCTTATTGCAGATAACCATGTAATTTACGGAGTCTTTTTGGAAGCTATACCTCAAAAAGTTTTGTTGACATGAATCAGTATCCTTGGTAAGCTCATTCAAACAATAGACCCACTGGCTAACTGGCATTGGCAGGTGCCCTAGGCATCCTGAGTGAAATAATCCGTACACAGCTGCCTGGGTGAGACTGCTGGGGTGAGACGCAATACAGAGGGGAGCTTTGGACTACGTTCCAAATGACACCCTATTCGGAAAGTATCCCTTCACTTTTACCACATTTTGTTACTGTCACACCCTGATCTGTTTCACCTGTCTTGTGCTTGTCTCCAACCCCCACCAGGTGTCTCCCATTTGTTCCCATTATCCCCTGTGCACTTTTACCAGTGGTTTCTGTTTGTCTGTTGCCGGTTCATCTTGTCTCATCAAGCCTACCAGCATGTTTTTCCGTACTCCTGTTTTTCTAGTCCCTGTTATCTAGTCCTCCCGGTTCTGAACTTTTCTGCCTGCCCTGACCTTGAGCCTGCCTGCTGTCCTGTACCCATCTGACTCTGACCTGGTTTACGAACATCTGCCTGTCCTCGACCTGCCCCTTGTCAATTAATAATATCAGATACTCAAACCATCTGCCTCCTGTGTCTGCATTTGGGTCTTGTCCTGTGTCGTTATAGTTACGTTACAGCCTTATTCTAAAGTAGTTTTTTCCCCCTCATCAATCTACACACAATACCCCATATTGACAAAGCAAAAAACGTTTTTAGACATTTTTGCAAATTTATGAAGAAAAAAATGGAAATATCACATTTACATAAGTGTTCAGACCCTTTACTCAGTACTTTGTTGAAGCCCCTTTGGAAGCGATTACAGCCTCAAGTCTTCTTGGGTATGACGCTACAAGCTTGGCACATCTGCATTTGGGGTGTTTCTCCCATACTGCTCTGCAGATCCTCTCAAGCTCTGTCAGGTTGGATGGGGAGCGTCGCTGCACAGCTATTTTCAGGTCTCTCCAGTCTGAGGTCCTGATCACTCTGGAGCAGATTTTCATCAAGGATCTCTCTGTACTTTGCTCAGTTCATCTTTCTATCGATCCTGACTCTGTACCGGTACCCCCTGTATATAGCCTCGCTATTGTTATTTTACTGCTGCTGTTTAATTATTTGCTTAATTATTTGTTACTTTTATTTAAAAATGTTTACTTATCAATTGTTTTCTTAACCCTTTATTTTTTCAAAAACCTCTTAAAGCATTGTTGGTTAATGGCTTGTAAGTAAGCATTTCACTGTAAGGTCTACACCTGTTGTCCCTGCCGCTGAAAAACATTCCCACAGCATGATGCTGCCACCACCGTGCTTCACCGTAGGGATGGTGCCAGGGTTCCTCCAGACGTGACGCTTAGCATTCAGGCCAAAGAGTTCAATCTTGGTTTCATCAGACCAGAGAATCTTGTTTCTCATGGTCTGAGAGTCTTTAGGTGCCTTTTTGGCAAACTCCAAGTGGGCTGTCATGTGTCTTTTACTGAGGAGTGGCTTCCATCTGGCCACTCTACCATAAATGCCTGATTGGTGGAGTGTTGCAGAGATGGTTGTCCTTCTGGAAGGTTCTCCCATCTCCACAGAGGAACTCTGGAGCTATGTCAGAGTGACCATCGGGTTCTTGTTCACCTCCCTGACCCAGGCCCTTCTCCCCCGATTGCTCAGTTTGGCCGGGGGGGCCAGCTCTCAGAAGTGTCTTGATGGTTTCAAACTTCCTCCATTTAAGAATGATGGAGGCCACTGTGTTCTTGGGAACCTTCAATACTGCACAAATGTTTGCTACCCTTCCCCAGATCTGTGCCTCGACACAATCTTGACTCGGAGCTGAATGGAAAATTCCTTCAACATCATGTCTTGGTTTTTGCTCTGACATGCACTGTCAACTGTGGGACCTTATATACAGTAGATAGGTGTGTGCCTTTCCAAATCATGTCCAATCAATTGAATTTACCACAGGTGGACTCCAATCAAGTTGTAGAAACATCTCAAGTATGATCAATGGAAAGAGGATGCACCTGAGCTCATTTTTGAGTCTCATAGTAAATGGTCTGAATACTTATGTAAATAAGGTATTTCTGTTTTTTATTTGTAATACATTTGCAAAAATTGCTAAACCTAAATTCACTTTGTCATGATGGGGTATTTTGTGTAGATTGATGAGGATTCTTTTTATTTAATACATTTTTGAATAAGCCTGTAATGTAACAAAATTTGGAAAAAATGAAGGGGTCTGAATACTTCCCGAATGCGCAGTAGTGCACTTCTTTTGATCAGGGCCCAAAACTAGTGCACTATATAAGGAATAAAGTGCCATTTAGGACCAGCTGTACTACAGCTCCCAAGCCATTATTTACCATGTCAATAGCAGTATAAAGCTCTCTCTATATTGTGCAAAGTTATCATCACCATTGACTCTATTGATTTAGTCGTTAGTGGTTTTACATAACAGCACATATATAAGTGTTTATCTGTCATTCACTTCTTAAGCTAGGATTACAATGCCAATCATTGGCAATTCCAAAATTTGAGATTCATAAATGTTTAATATTTGTACTACATCAAACATACCGTATGACTTTAGATGGAAGACATGAGGACTGGCTAGTCGTTGGTTGGGCTGAGAAAAATAATATCAGATGTAAAGAATGAAGGGCCGCTCACGTTTTAGGGTAGACGAATGGTCAGAGCATGTCTGAAGCGAAGAGCAAAGAATCAACATCATTTTTTCTTTATAGGAATAACATGTTTTCAGGCACTTTCCCGACAATCATCCCTCCTTCACCGCCCACCCCACTGAAATGGCATGTGAGATTTTGGGTTGTTCTATTACTTTGCACTTAGTTTAGAGATGATGGGATCGATTCCCATACAAGTCTGAAAAGTCTCCTTGGGTTTCCTGCAGGTATTCACAACACAATGGGAAGTCTGAGTGTTCCAAGGCTTGGGGAAAGTTCTACCTTCGGGGAGCAATACGTTTAACTCAGCCGGAATAATTTAGAAGATCAATGAAAAAAAGAGAAGGAAATCAATCTCAGATGTACTTTGCAGTATTTTCAGAATTGGTCTCCAGAGTCATGTTTGACAAACACTTGAATCAGCCCTTCAAATGATTTACGTTGATCACTGCTATCCAGTATCCACACAACTGCATACTGTAGTGATTCTTTCTTTACCTTACCTCAAATTATGTTGCTTTGGTGATACTGTAGCTTGATGGTACTGTAGCTTGCCTGAAAGAGTGTGCAGTAGCATATATAGCATCTATAGGCTGCCGTTATTACAGCTCATTCAACAAGTTCAACATCTTGTGATTTCTTTCGAAAACTTTACTAGCTTACCAAGAAGCGCAGTGTTATCATGAGACGTTCTTGTCTCACTCGTTTGAGTTCAGTTGTTTATAGGGTGGCAGGTAGCCTAGCGACTAGAGCGATTTGCCAGTAACTGAAATGTTACTGGTTTGAATACCCGATCCAACTGTTGAAAAATCTGTCTGTGCCCTTGAGCAAGGCAATTTTCTACGGGGCGCTATACTACAGTACTATGGCTGACCCTTTAAAACAACACATTTCACTGCACCTATAAAACATATACACTGATGTCCAAAACTTTAGGAACACCTGTTCTTTCTTCGATAGACTGACCAGGTGAAAGCTATGATCCCTTGTTGATGTCACTTGTTAAATCCACTTCAATCAGTGTAGATGAAGGGGAGGAGACAAGTTAAAGAAGGATTTAAGCCTGGAGAAATGTGAGACATGGATTGTGTATGTGTGCCATTCAGAGGGTGAATAGGCAAGACAAAAGATTTAAGTGCCTTTGAACAGGGTATGGTAGTAGGTGCCAGGCGCACCGGCTTGAGTGTGTCGAGAACTGCAATGCTGCTGGCTTTTCACGCTCAACAGTGTCTCGTGTATATCAAGAATGGTCCACCACCCAAAGGACATCCAGCCAACTTGACACAACTGTGGAAAGCATTGGAGTCCTGTGTGGCTCAGTTGGTTGAACATGGCACTTGCCACGCCAGGGTTGTGGGTTTGATTCCCACGAGGAACTAGTATGAACAAATATGATAATGTATGCACTCACTACTATGGATAAGAGTGTCTGCTAAATGATTTAAATGTAAATTAGTCAACACGAGCCAGCATCCCTGTAGAGTACACGCCCCAACGAATTAAGGCTGTTCTGACGACAAAAGGGTGCAACTCAATATTAGGAAGGTGTTGTACACTCAGTGTAGATATTTGTAACAGACATCCTTTTTGCCATATTCCAGGCAAAGAGAGCATAATAATAATAATAATACTGTATAAGGGACTTATTTAGTGCTTTTCAAGGACCCAAAGTTGCTTGCTGTATGGTTGATCAGCTGCAGTCAGAGGGCAATCATGAATTAGAATACATAGAACTGTAGAATACCCAGAACATACTATAATGAATCTGCATTGCTTCTGCGTGGGGAGAAAACAATAACCATTCTGCCTAAGCGTAACACTTCCCTTTTGAAAGGCTAAGTAATGGATAATAGTTTAAAAGAAAACATTGCACACTAGTAATCAGAAGGAAAATTGGCAGCAAAGATGCTTATATTGAGGAACAAAATCAAAGACAGTTTTTTTTTTAATTACCATTTTATCATTATCAATACACTGCAAAGCATGGACTCTCTTCACAAAGCGGTGACACATGAAAGGAATTATTATTTCAAAGCCAATGCATTCCTATCTCTTTGTAAATTTGTGTTTCGTAGCATTTCAGTTTGATGCTTGCAAATGCTGATAAGTAAATGTAAAATGTCTCTGTCAGTGTCAGGCAGTCATTTCATCACAGATTTTGAGTATTCTTTTCTTTCTTTTGTTCCGGAGACAGCGGATGTGCCATGTAATTTTTGTTCCATCTCAATCAAAACTCTTCAAGGAAATCTTTGATTACATTTTGGAACAAAATTGCAGCTGTTCCATAGGATTGCCATCGCACACACACAGTGAAACGAACACACACGCACACACACGCCTCCACAACCGGCAATCCGGAATGGGAAAAATATCCTTTCTGTTTTATTAATTTATGCTCAATTATATTATTATAATAAAATGATATAATATAAAATAATGGCATGAGACTTATAAGCATATCTTGTCTGCTAAATGAACAAGCCTACAGCCTTTGGCATGGCGCATAGCCAGATAATGTACAGTAGGCCAACTCATATTCTGTTAATCTGAAATACATTTTCTGTTTGTTTTAGATCTGCCTAAAATAAATAATGGATTTATTGTGACAGTGTATATGAAATTGATTTATTCAACTTTTTAAAATGTAGATGTTCCAAAGGTGCCGATTAGCGCCTTGTATGTGTCTTGTACGTGGCCTGGAGATGCTAAATGGGTTTATGTTAATTAACATTAAATTACTGTGAGACTGACTTTTGCATGACAATAATCGGCTGACAAAATGTTATGACCGCCACGGCCCTAGCCTGACCAACAGTTTGCACTCTGATATTGACTGTATGCGGCATTGACATAACCAAACACAAAAAAATACAACAAATCTACTGTAATGCCAGCTATGAGAAACTCATGTGCTGCATCACAATGTTTGTGCAACTTCCTTCTACCTATATCACAAAACTGTATTGACTTATAGCAGGCACTTCTTTAATGAGCCTTGGAACTGTAGTATCAACAATACAGTAATGCAATGTTGCAAAGTTTAAGAAACAGCTAAATAAATGGCTGGCCATGCATACTAGTGGGTGCCATTGCCAAATCTACTTTCAGTATTAATAGCATTGTAAACACTAGAACATTGAGCATCACGGTATGAAGCCTTGGAGGGAGGGAGTATTTATTGCTCAGACAAGGAGCTGCCTGGGAAAACACAGGACAAAAGTAATGCACTATATTGGGAATTGCGTGCACTTTAAAGTGGAACTGACAGTGTTTTATCAACATGCAATCGTATTAACATCTGGTCAAATACACCCCCAGGAAGAATTTGAAACCTTTTAAAAAAAAAACGAGCACTTACAACATTTTTTAAAATTCGTAGAAATCAAATTTTATTTGTCACATGCACCGAAAACAACAGGTGTAGACCTTACAGTGAAATGTAACTTACAAGCCCTAACCAACAATGCAGATTTAAAAAAAAATAAGAATAAGAAATAAAAGTAAGAAATAATTAAAGAGCAGCAGTAAAATAACAATAGCGAGGATATATACAGGGGGGTACTGGTACAGAGTCTATGTGTGGGGGCACCGGTTAGTCGAGGTAATTGAGATAATATGTACATGTAGGTAGAGTTATTAAAGTGATGGTGCATAGATCATAACAGAGAGTGTAAAAGGGGGCAATGCAAATAGACTGAGTAGCCATTTGATTAGATGTTCTTATGGCTTGGGGGTAGAAGCTGTTTAGAAGCCTCTTGGACCTAGACTCAGGTACCGCTCCGGTACCACTTGCCATGCGGTAGCAGAGAGAACAGTCAATGACTAGGGTGGCTGGAGTCGTTGACAATTTTTAGGGCCTTCCTCTGACACCGCCTGGTATAGAGGTCCTGGATGGCAGGAAGCTTGGCCCCAGTGATGTATTTGGTCGTACGCACTACCCTATGTAGTGCCTTGCAGTCGGAGGCAGAGCATGTTTGGGGATGATGTTTAGTAAGGCATTTGCAAATATTTTCGAAAATTCTATAGCAATATAGAGTGGGAACGCGGCCTTGAGTTTGGACAATTACTAGACACTGCAGTAAATAAAACCTAATAAAAACATCTATCTTGTCCAGGACCGGAGTCTACCTGGATCGGTGCACCATAGCCATTTAGAGCTAGAGTAGGTTAATATGCAAATCAGCTATTTGCCACACGGCCTTACCATCATTCCCTTTGAACTGGACTGTGTGATTACAGACTGTAGCAACAGCACGACTTATAGAACGCATTCCTCAATAGCCACAAAATACACCTGAATGGATTTCTGCAAATGTGTAAATACCACCGGAGTCTTTACAGCCCTATTGATAGCCTACCTTTTCATGGTTGTTTTATCTCTCCCTTAGTTGCATACGCACATCAACAAGATCAACAACTATTTTTATTTTATTTTTTATTTTAGTTCACCTTTATTTAACCAGGTAGGCAAGTTGAGAACAAGTTCTCATTTACAACTGCGACCTGGCCAAGAAAGCAGTTCGACACATACAACAACACAGAGTTACACATTGGAGTAAACATACAGTCAATAATACAGTAGAAAAAAACAAATCTATATACAATGTGTGCAAATGAAGTAAGATAAGGAACATAAAGGCAATAAATAGGCCATGGGGGCGAAGTAATTACAGTATAGTAATTTAACACTGGAATGGTAGATGTGCAGTAGATGAATGTGCAAAGTAAAAATACTGGGGTGCAAAGGAGCAAGATAAATAAATGACTACGGTAGGGGATGAGGTAGTTGGTTGGGCTATGTACAGGTGCAGTGATCTGTGAGCTGCTCTGACAGCTGGTGCTTAAAACTAGTGAGGGAGATAAGTGTCTCCAGTTTCAATGATTTTTGTAGTTCGTTCCAGTCATTGGCAGCAGAGAACTGGAAGGAAAGGCGGCCAAAAGAGGAATTGGCTTTGGGGGTGACCAGTGAGATATACCTGCTGGACCGAGTGCTACGGGTGGGTGCTGCTATGGTTACCAGCTTTACCTAGCAGGGACTTGTAGATGACCTGGAGCCAGTGGGTCTGGCGACGAGTATGTAGCGAGGACCAGCCGAATTGAGCATACAGGTTGCAGTGGTGGGTGGTATAAGGGGCTTTGGTGACAAAGCGGTTGGCACTGTGATAGACTGCATCCAGTTTGCTGCGGAGAGTATTGGAAGCTGTTTTGTAGATGACATCGCCGAAGTCGAGGATCGGTAGGATAGTTTGTTTTACTAGTGCAAGTTTGGCAGCATGAGTGAAGGAGGCTTTGTTGCAAAATAGAAAGCAGATTCTAGATTTAATTTTGGATTGGAGATGTTTAATGTGAGTCTGGAAGGAGAGTTTAAGTCTAGCTAGACACCTAGGTATTTGTAGTTGTCCACGTATTCTAGGTCAGAGCCGTCCAGGGTAGTGATGCTAGTCGGGCAGGCGGGTGCAGGCAGCGAATGGTTGAAAATCATGCATTTGGTTTTACTAGCGTTTAAGAGCAGTTGGAAGCCACGGAAGGAGTGTTGTACGGCTTTGAAGCTCGTTTGGAGGTTAGTTAACACAGTGTCCAAAGAAGGGCCAGAAGTATACAGAATGTTGTCGTCTGCATAGAGGTGGATCAGAGAATCACCAGCAGCAAGAGCGACATCATTGATGTATACAGAGAAGAGAGTTGGCCCAAGAATTGAACCCTGTGGTATCCCCATAGAGACTGCCGGACAACAGGCCCTCCAATTTAACACACTGAACTCTGTCGGCAAAGTAGTTGGTGAACCAGGCGAGGCAATCATTTGAGAAACCAAGGCTGTTGAGTCTGCCGATAAGAATGTGGTGATTGACAGAGTCGAAAGCCTTGGCCAGGTCAATGAATACGGCTGCACAGTAATGTCTCTTATCGATGGTGGTTATGATATCGTTTAGTACCTTGAGCGTGGCTGAGGTGTACCCGTGACCAGCTCGGAAACCGGATTGCACAGCGGAGAAGGTACGGTGGGATTCGAAGTGGTTAATGATCTGTTTATTAACTAGGCTTTCAAAGACTTTAGAGAGGCAGGGCAGGATGGATATAGGTCTATAGCAATTTGGGTCTAGGGTGTCACCCCCTTTGAAGAGAGGGAGGACAGCGGCAGCTTTCCAATCTTTTGGGATCTTGGACTACACCAAAGAGAGTTTGAGCAGACTGGTAATAGGAGTGAGATGAGTGAGATGAGCTAAAATATAATGAGGGAACATTAATTAAACCCTCTAAAAAAAAGTAATAAACAATGGGGAATAATAGCCTGCTCTTCCTTCTGCAGCTTGCCTGCTAATGCATGCTTGTCCCAAATCACGTTTTGCCAAGTGAATGGGAACTTGCCTGCCCGCCCATTTCATCAATGCCAAATACATTTGAATGACAATTAAGAGATATGCTAACTGTGGATAACAGTCGTTCAAGTTCAGCATAGCCAACATAGCTAGCTAGCAAAGCAATTCACATTTCTTTCTAGCTAACCAAATGACACCTGCATATCTAGATGCCTGTAGCCACCGAAAATCAATATGAGAGGAAAAAGTCTTCTAGTCCAGGTTGGTCTTCCTGTCCGGGTTCCGGGTTCCTGTCCGGGTTGGCGCCCCCCCTTGGGTTGTGCCGTGGCGGAGATCTCTGTGGGCTATACTCGGCCTTGTCTCAGGATGGTAAGTTGGTGGTTGAAGATATCCCTCTAGTGGTGTGGGGGCTATGCTTTGGCAGAGTGGGGTTATATCCTGCCTGTTTGGCCCGGTCCGGGGGTATCGTCGGACAGGGGCCACAGTGTCTCCCGACCCCTCCTGTCTCAGCCTCCAGTATTTTTGCTGCAGTAGTTTATGTGTCGGGTGGCTAGGGTCTGTTATATCTGGAGTATTTCTCCTCTCTTATCCGGTGTCCTGTGCTCTCTCTAATTCTCTCTCTCTGTCGGAAGACCTGAGCCCTAGGACCATGCCTCAGGACTACCTGGCCTGATGACTCCTTGCTGTCCCCAGTCCACCTGGCCATGCTGCTCCAATTTCAACTGTTCTGCCTGCGGCTATGGAACCCTGACCTGTTCACCAGACGTGCTACCTGTCCCAGACCTGCTGTTTTCAACTCTCTAGAGACAGCAGGAGCGGTAGAGATACTCTGAATGATCGGCTATGAAAAGCCAACTGACACATTTACTCCTGAGGTGCTGACCTGTTGCACCCTCGACAACCACTGTGATTATTATTATTTGACCCTACTGGTCATCTATGAACATTTTAACATCTTGGCCATGTTCTGTTATAATCTCCACCCGGCACAGCCAGAAGAGGACTGGCCACCCCTCATAGCCTGGTTCCTCTCTAGGTTTCATCCTAGGTTCTGGCCTTTCTAGGGAGTTTTTCCTAGCCACCGTGCTTCTACACCTGCATTGCTTGCTGTTTGGGGTTTTAGGCTGGGTTTCTATACAGCACTCTGTGACATCAGCTGATGTAAGAAGGGCTTTATAAATAAATGTGATTGATTGACATGACATCCTCCCAGCAGCTAGCTAGCTAACGTTAGGCTACGTGTTTTTAGCTTGCTAAATAAATAACTAGCTACATAAATAGATACGCTAGTCCAGGGGTGTCAAACTCAGTCAGCGCACGGCCATAATCGACATGGCCTATTTATTTGTTCAGAAAATGTGCAACTGCGACCCAAACTGGGCATGTTTTATTCAAAACAATATGGTCCTTTATAATGTCCACTTATGCACATTGGAGGCTGTATATAGCATTTTAATATATTAAAACAAAAGAAGAGATAAATCATGTTTGTCTAGCCTTTGCTGCTATGCTTGCAGATGTGCATAATATGCTGTGACCCTAATCAAAAAGTATTTAATAACTCCCAAAAAAAAGAAATGTGTAAGTTTATTTGTTCAGTCAACTTTCAAGTCAGATCTAATAAGTCAAATAAACTAAATCAAGATCCCAGTTGTGTTGACAGAAAATGACATGTTATATTAACTTCAAGTTATTACATTGTCTTAAAACTTCTTCAGGCTAGGGTCCTTTTTCTCAATTTCTGCCTGACTGACGTGCCCAAAGTAAACTGCCTGTTGCTCTGGCCCTGAAGCCAGGATATGCATATAATTGGTACCATTGGAAAGAAAACACTCTGAAATTTGTAGAAATGTTAAAATAATGTTGGAGACTATAACACAATAGATATGGTAGGAGAGAATTCAAAGAAAAACCAACCAGAATAAATGTTTTGCTCTTACAATGGAAAGTATAGGGAAATAATTAAATCTACCTCCCAGTATGCGATTCCTATGGCTTCCACTGGGTGTCAGTAGTCTCTGTTCAAGGTTTCAAGCTTGTTTCTTCCAAAGCGAGTAAGAATAATGAGTTTTAGTACAAGGACATCTGCTTGGAAATGTGTGTGCGCGCGCTATGAAGACAACGCACACCTGCTAATATCGCTTTCCTATTGAACACACTTCTTTCCGTATGAAATATTATAGTTTGATTACATTTTAGGGTATCTGAGGATTAAATAGAAACGTATTTTGACTTGTTGAAACAAAGTTTATGGGTAGATTTTCTGATTCCTATCTTGGCATGTTGTACGAGTGGATTACTCAAATCAATGGTGCCAACTAAACAGACTTTTGGGATATAAAGAAGGATTTTATCTAACAAAACGACACTACATGTTATAGCTGGGACCCTTTGGGTGACAAATTAGAGGAAGATTTTCAAAAAGTAAGTGAATATTTAATCGCTATTTGTGAATTTATGAAACCTGTGCCGGTGGAAAAATATTTTGATGTGGGGCGCCGTCCTCAAACAATCGCATGGCAAGCTTTCGATGTAAAGCCTACCGTAAATCGGACAGTGCAGTTAGATTAACAAGAATTTAAGCTTTCAACTGATTTAAGACACTTGTATGTACCTAAATGTTTAATTAATATCCATCATTTGTATTGTTATTTATTTGAATTGTGTGCCCTCCAGTTTCACCGGAAGTTGTCCCACTAGTGGGACGCCTAGCCCTTATAAAATCAAGTTGAATCAGCTATGAACTATATGTTTCCTCAAGTTTCAAATTAGATCAAATGAACTAAATGAAGACAACAGTTGTCTTGACTTTAAATGTCAAGTCAGGATAACTACAAATCTGTACATTAACTTAACTTACAAAATTAAGTTAAATAAACACATAGGTCTTAGCCGATTTAACTTCTAAGTCAGAACCAACAGGTCAAATCAGTGGTCTGCGTAACTGCCTCCGTTGCACACGTACTGCTGTGTGGGTTTCAGTCTGGGTTTGAACTTCTTAATTATTGCCCTAATAGTGTACCTATTGTTTAATAGTGGAAACCATTTTTTTATTTTTTAGATTGTGAGTGTTTTTGCCTTTCCTCATTGTGATTGATGAAAAATGTAGTTTAGTTTAGTTTATTAGTTTATAATGACGTGGACAGTCCCTTTTGATAAAAAGAGCAGCTTTAGCCTCTACGGCTAATTTCCAGCTGCAGTCCCCGGCCAGTTGTCAATAGGCATACAACAAATAAAATACATTACAATTATATTTACAGCAGGACTAAACAAGAGGGAGTAGACATACTAAACGTGTGGCACACAATTGAGGCAAGCAAGAAACAAGCAAGCACAGATTGCAAAGACATAAAAACAGTTCATGCAATAAAAACAGTACAAATCGACAAAGAATAATCACATAGAGACCACATTGAAGCACATACAGGACATAATATTGAGGCAGGCAGCAAGGATCAAGTGGCAGCAGCATGACCATGTCACATCAAATACACATCACATCTGTGAAATTAACGTGTGCAGTTATAATTGTCGGACAGCCAGTTTTTAAGGTGTATAGTAAAGGTGGAATATGTATGTATGTCTTTAATTGTAGTGGGCAGTGAGTTCCAGTTTTGTATTGCTGTAACAGAAAATGATAATTGACCAAATGTGCTTTTTCTAAATGGAATTAGAAGGTCAAATGCTTATTTTTATACCCCAGTTAAAGGAAGCCATGGAAGGCCACAATACAGTTCCTTTTTTCATAAGTAAGAAACCCTATGGGGTGCCAACAATTGTCACAATTGTTATTTTGTGGATTGGTTTGTTTTAAATGGAATTTGATTGGTGCAACTTTGCTGGAGTGACTTCCCCCATATTCCTTGCAGCCAATAAATACTTTTTTTGTCTCTGAGGGCAAAAGTCACATGCAATATCTAATTTTCTCATTTCTGTCACCACTGCAGCAAATGTTAAAGAATATGGAGCCACATAGCATGAACTGTGCCAATTGTCTGGGCAATGGGTTCATATTGTGTTAGCTGAGGGTTACAGGTTTTTACTGCATGAAGGTCTACACATGTGTAACTAAGGCCAAGCCGCTTGCTTGGCAAGTAGACCTACAGCTTATCAATGTAAGACTAACTGTAAGTCCCTCTGGATAAGAGCTAACTGAGTAAATTGTAGGAGAATGATTTACATATACTATTTCTCTATGCATGTACATGTATCAGCAATCCTAACATTGGGCCTAAGCTTTCATGGTTAGCCATCTAACAATTCGTGTTTGGTGAGGACAATGTAGTGAAAGTAATATGTGTAATGTTACAATTGGTCACAAAAGAGATTAACTACAACAACAAAAAACACTCAGAATGCATCAGATCACCTATCCCATTGTGTGATGTTTGTGTAGAGTTTGCTCCTTGTTAGCGCATTGAAAGGGGATATAAACTCAGCAAAAAAAGAAATGTCCCTTTTCAGGACCCTGTCTTTCAAAGATAATTGGTAAAAATCAAAATAACTTCACAGATCTTCATTGTAAAGGGTTTAAACACAGTTTCCCATGCTTGTTCAATGAAACATAAACAATTAATGAACATGCACCTGTGGAAGGTCGTTAAGACAATAACAGCTTACAGACAGTAGGCAATTAAGGTCGCAGTTATGAAAAGATGGGACACTAAATAAGCCTTTCTACTGACTCTGAAAAACACCAAAAGAAAGATGCCCAGGGTCCCTGCTCATCTGTGTGAACGTGCCTTAGGCATGCCGCAAGGAGGCATGAGGACTGCAAATGTGGCCAGGGCAATAAATTGCAATGTCCGTACTGTGAGACGCTAAGACAGCGCTACAGGGAGACAGGACGGACAGCTGATCATCCTTGCAGTGGCAGACCACGTGTAACAACACCTGCACAGGATCGGTACATCCGAACATCACACTTGCGCGACAGGTACAGGATGGGAAACAACTGCCCGAGTTACACCAGGAACTCACAATCCCTCCATCAGTGCTCAGACTGTCCGCAATAGGCTGAGAGAGGCTGGACTAAGGGCTTGTAGGCCTGTTGTAAGGCAGGTCCTCACCAGACATCACTGGCAACAATGTCGCCTATGGGCTCAAACCCATTGTCGTTGGACCAGACAGGACTGGCAAAAAGTGCTTGGTTTTGTCTCACCAGGGGTGATGGTCGGATTCTTGTTTATTGTCGAAGGAATGAGCGTTACACCGATGCCTGTACTCTGGATCGGAATCGATTTGGAGGTGGAGGGTCCGTCATGGTCTAGGGTGGTTTTGTCACAGCATCATCAGACTGAGCTTGTTGTCATTGCAGGCAATCTCAGTGCTGTACGTTACAGGGAAGACATCCTCCTCCCTCATGTGGTACACTTCCTGCAGGCTCTTCCTAACATGACCCTCCAGCATGACAATGCCACCAGCCATACTGCTTGTTCTGTGTGTGATTTCCTGCAAGACAGGAATGTCAGTGTTCTGCCATGGCCAGCGAAGAGCCTGGATCTCAATCCCATTGAGCACGTCTGAGACCTGTTGGATCGGAGGGTGAGGGCTTGGGCCATTCCCCCCAGAAATGTCTGGGAACTTGCAGGTGCCTTAGTGGAAGAGTGGGGTAACATCTCACAGCAAGAACTGGCAAATCTGGTGCAGTCCATGAGGAGGAGATGCACTGCAGTACTTAATGCAGCTGGTGTCAACACCAGATACTGACTGTTACTTTTGATTTTGACCCCCACTTTGTTCAGGGACACATTATTCCATTTCTGTTAGTCACATGTCTGTAGAACTTGTTACGTTTATGTCTCAGTTGTTGAATCTTGTTATGTTCATACAAATATTTACACGTGTTAAGTTTGCTGAAAATATACACAGTTGACAGTGAGAGGACGTTTAGATCGAACTTAAATTGGTTTAGCACTTGCTCCTTGTAATTTTAGTAATCAATTAATGTTTAGAATCAAACATATTTTTTATTTACTTAAACCTTGTCATCATAGCACAATTCATTTTAGATCTCAGTGGTAATTTATAGACGGCGGCACATTTCAGGAAGTGGCTTGATCAAGACTGTGCTTCGGTAATTCCTCTACTGCATTCAACAGCTTTCCAAGCAGGACTGAGTATAAAAGTAGCTTGGCAAAAGGTGAGTATATCCAATACAACCACTAGCATGTTATTTACCTACTTGGAAACCTACACGGTATAAATATCTATTGAGTAAGTTAACAAGTGCCCTTTATAAAAAATTTGGATAACTTTCCAGCACAAGAATAGCAAGGACATTAGCCACTATGTTACACGCTAGCTAGCTGGTTAGCACCGCACACACACCATGTTAAAATGGTAATTTGGGTAAAGTAAGAAAGAAAATCAAATATTTGGCTACGTTTGGCAAATATTATTTTACTATATCAGTTTAAATCAGATTACTTGTGCAATTCTGCTACGTGTACTGTAGTATAATTGTAGCAAAGTTTACTGTTATCATGCTGTTAAATAGTACCACTCTTGCTGGCAGAACACATGGCGCCAACTTTCAGACATGCTGACTAACTTGTAATTTGTTTGATAACCTGTATAACAGTAGCTAGCTACACAAGCCAAATGTTGCTACTGTAGCTATGCTTGTAGTTATAATTACTATTAGATTGGGTGGTAATGAGCTGTTATCAGTTTATTTTACTAGTGTGGTTGTATTCAGTGACTTGCTAGCCAAACATCAGATACAGGCATGTGTAGCTAAGTAAATTCTCCAGGGTATGTTGGGGCATTTATCTAGTATGCTGTTAGCTAGCATCGCGCTGTCTAACATGGTGTTACCTACCATAGTGTTAGTTCGGACCGTTAGGACACGTGGCTGAATTTGCACATATGCTGGTTAGTTGAAGTGCATTTAGTTAGCATGGCGCTAGATAGCGCGTGGTCGGAATTGCACATGTGCTGATGAAAGCTGCTTGTTGGCTAGCTTTGAAATAGTTTGTTAACCTGCATTATAGTACAAAGAAAGATGTTTGCTAGCCATGCTTCAAATTAGTATTGGGTTGCAAACCCTTATTTTTTATATATATATATATGATTTAAAAACCTAAGAATATTCTAATGATTCATTAACCTAATCTTGCAAGTAGTAATGTTAGTATATATTTTGTTATTTTACAATTGTTAGTTTGGGTGTAATGAGATGTTATGTTAAACAGACCATGTTATAAAAATACATTTTGCAGTAAACAGGTTTACCTAGACAGCATTTGTATCTTGATTTTTTTTATCAATTTCAGAATAATTTAATAAGAATTTACATATTAACTAAAGTGAATGAAAAATGTTTATGTAAACATTCTTTTTTAGATTCTTGGAAATCTAAAAGCATGATTTCTTGGAACTGTAAGTACTGCAGATTTGACACATCAAATCAATGCATCCTTATTAGACATTACACATTGAAGCATGGACATTATGCAAGAACCTGTCCATTACCATGTATCCATCAAGACTGTCCGTGCACCTTTAAAACAGTAATAGCACTCAAGGAGAATTTGACTCAACACTAGAGGACGACCGATTAACCGATTATGGCTGATTACATTGCAATCCACGAGGAAACTGCGTGGCAGGCTGACCACCTGTTACGTGAGTGCAGCGTCAAAAGGACCTTGTGGCTGCAAGGAGCCAAGGTAAGTTGCTAGCTAGCATTGAGCTTATCTTATAAAAAAAACAATCAATCTTGACATAATCACTAGTTAACTACACATGGTTGATGATATTACTAGGTTAACTAGCTTGTCCTGCATTGCATATAATCAATGTGGTGCCTGTTAATTGATCATCAAATCACAGCCTACTTCAACTTCGCCAAATGGGTGATGATTTAACAAAAGCGCATTCGCACAAAAAGCACAATAGTTTCACAAATGTACCTAACCATAAACATCAATGCCTTTCTTAAAATCAATACACAGAAGTATATTTTTTTAAACCTGCATATTTAGTTAAAAGAAATTCATTTTAGCAGGCAGTATTAACTAGGGAAATTGTGTCACTTCTCTTGCGTTCAGTGCAAGCAGAGTCAGGGTATATGCAACATTTTGGGCCGCCTGGCTCGTTACGAACTGTGAACTAATTCGACAGAATTGTACAAAGTTATGACATAACATTGAAGGTTGTACAATGTAACAGCAATATTTAGACTTATGGTTGCCAACCATTCGATAAAATACGGAACGGTTCCGTATTTCAATGAAAGAATAAACGTTATAGTTTCTGGATTTGACCATAACAATGACCAAAGGCTCGTATTTCTGTGTTTATTATAATTAAGTCTATGATTTGATATTTGATAGAACAGTCTGACTGAGCGGTGGTAGGCAGCAGCAAGCTCGTAAGCATTCATTCAAACACCACTTTACTTCATTTGCCAGAAGCTCTTAGCAATGCTTGAGGCACAGCGCTGTTTTTGACTTCAAGCCTATCAACTCCTGAGATTAGACTGGCAATACTAGTACCTATAAGAACATCCAATAGTCAAAGGTATATGAAATACAAATGTATAGAGAGAAATAGTTGACGCGTCATAATTCCTATAATAACTACAACCAAAAACTTCTTAACTGGGAATATTGAACCACCAGCTTTCATATGTTCTCATGTTCTGAGCAAGGAACTTACAGTGGGGAAAAAAGTATTTAGTCAGCCACCAATTGTGCAAGTTCTCTCACTTAAAAAGATGAGAGAGGCCTGTAATTTTCATCATAGGTACACTTCAACTATGACAGACAAAATGAGGAAAAAAAATCCAGAAAATCACATTGTAGGATTTCTTATGAATTTATTTGCAAATTATGGTGGAAAATTCTTGCGTATAAGAGAAAATACGTCCTGACTGGGTAACTGTTGATGTCGCAATGATGACTACTTTCTCATTAAGAAGAAAGGAGATTGTGGAAGATGAGCTCCTTGTGATTGACATCGAATCTAGATGGCCAGCACTGTTCATAGACAGACAAGTAAGTGCTTATCTAAAATCTGCAAAAGGTCCAATAAGATTTTCTGTGATTGTTGAAAGTAATAATATACACAGTTTCTCATACCTCAAGAGCTTGTCTCCCTTCAGACCGTTGTGCATTTTGAGATGAAGGTGATTAGAAGACACAAGGAACAACATAAGTTTTTAATGTAATAAGCTTTCCAAAAATGTATTCCTTTTATCTGTAGTGCTCTTAGGCTGGGTGTAAAAATCATAACTCTAACTGTTTATAGGTCACAGAAATGCAGGGCTCTATACAGTGTAAGCATTTCACTCACATTTCTGAAGTAAATTATGGCTGTAAACCATAGTTGTTTTCAAAGTATTTCTGTCATTTAGTTTCCTAGCTTGACTCTGAATCACTTAACTTTAACTTTATTTAACAATGAGAACAGTGGCAGTCCCAGGCTGTCATAGATACATTTTAAATGATCCCAACTGAGACTTACAGTTTTCATGTTTCCTGGCTATGTATGTTTTAATCACATGCTTCTGTGTTTTTCAGTGTTAGTTTCAGTTTAAAAACCAGTCAGGGATTGCTGGGTCGCTAGCGGGCTCGTCCCGACACTACCAGCGAAAATCTATAGCGTCAAATTCAAAATCCCAAAATGGAATTATTAAACATCCAGCAATATACAAGTGTTCCATACTCATCAAAAGCTCTGTTTCTTGGCAATATCACAGCGTTGTCAGATTTCAAAAAGGCTTTACGGCGAAAGCAGCACATTTGATTGTTTGAGGGTAGCACCTCACATATTTTCCAATAGCCATGTATCGATTAGCCATCATGGCACACACATAACACATTTCACAGCGAAAACAAATCAATTACCTGTTGAAGAACTTTTTTTTTTTTTCCCCTTTTCCCAGGACAGAGATTCCTCAGGGTTTTGCCTGCTATATGCGTTCTGATTGACTCACAGACAAATGGTTAACAGTTTTGGAGTGTTTCCTATCCAATGGTACTAAATATATGCATATCCCATTTTCTGGGCCTAAATGGGAGGCATTTTACTTTGGGCACGCCAGGCTCTCCAAAACAGTCACCTCTGCTGCTGCTCCTTGTTAATTAAACTGCAAAATCAAGATATATTTAATAAGTACTATAAGTACTCCATTACCATGGTAACCATTTGGTCTGAAAGTGGCAGCAGATCATTTTAATCACTTTCCTACATTAAATTCTGATGTGTTTGAGTTTTGTAGCAATGTAATTGGCTATTTTGCTTGATGGCCTTTTTTGGTGTATTGATAATTGCTACTTTTTTAAATACACATCAATATTGGGGATGAGACCTTAACATTGACAACCACATTGGCCTTAGTGCCCTGGCTGATTGTTTTAGTGCACTGGCAGATTAGGCACCCCCTTAAGGCATAGTGGCCTTGTCCCTAAAATTCCTTTCATGGTATGTTATGCGCTTCAAACAGGTTGCTCTGGAGTTCATGAGACTGGTGTCTGTGGACCTCAAGAAGACATTTTAGGAATGCCTGGACAGTCATCTTTCCAAGCTCTTTGAATTCTACCGGACCAAGAGTGGAGGGAGGGAGCTAAAACACCTCATGGACGGTCTTGACAAAGACATACGTTCGATTATATTGAAATTAAAGTCTTCTGTACAGTTATTACCTACGTTTTGGTGTATTGATAATTTATACTTTTTTAAATAGATATCAATATTGGGGATGAGACCTTAACATTGACAACCACATTTAGAATGTCGTAAAACAGTCAATTGTGCTTTTGTTGTTAGAGTTCCAATCAAAGGAAGAGAGAGGCTGTGCTCCGAGGCTTGCCATACTTCCTGCGAGAAGACCCTACCAATTTTCCCTACAACATAACCGCATGCTTTCTCCCAGGAGTGAAATTTCCTATGAATCATGAAGCACTGTAACGTTCAGTGGAGTCAAGTTGAATGTCTGTCGCCGTCTGAAGTGATAATAACACACAGGCCAAATCAAATGTGAACCAACTACAGTATATAAGGACATCTCTTTTAGCAATGTTTTAGTTGTTTTACTTTTACTCCCTTGCTAGACATTCAGTTGAGAATAGTGATTTAGCATGCTTTTTGTCCAGAAGAAACTAAATCTTTATCTTGGACAACTTTATCTTGGACTGCAAAGCAAAAATCAGGACCATACATTAAACACAATACTAGGTTTGGGTGATAATACCTAACTACCATGTAAACAAATATTGATAGCTGCTGTCAACGGTTGTGAAATGTAAGTATGCTCAAGTTTTAGCATATTTGAACGTATCACACATCCTTGGTGTATGGCAGCACACAATACTGCAGTGCCCTTAGTGATATGTCAAATTCCCTATTGTTAGACAATTAACAGAATTAAAGTGGCACTGTGAGGAATTCCAAATTCTATACAAAAGCTGTAAAAACAATATTTATTGTTATTTAAAACGTTTTAAATGTATTAAAATCAGTTTTGCTTCAACATTGTTGGTCAGTGGGCTCGTGCCGGTCCGTCTTCAATATTAACTTTGCATTTTAGGCTGTGCTTTTGTTTAACAAATTAATTGCTTGTTGTAGAATCATTGTCCTATCTAAACTTTTTATATTTTTAAAATTTCTACTGTTGTAGAAAGAGCGGATTGACAAAACAGCACTGAATGATAGAGGAGGCTTTACACGGTTTCCCCCCTCATTTTCAGTGTTGGATGACCATGGGCCTTTGCGGTGCTATAGCGGACAATAAATAATTTTTTGCAAATAGGAAAAGAACAGACACGTTTTTTACCTCAACTAAGAACACATTCTACTATCTAGACCTGGGAGCAATCATGGTTGACTGACGTGCTTAAGGACCATGCTTGTTTACTGGTGCCATGCTCTTGACCACTAGGCTACCTGCCACCCCACTTGCCTGCATCAATATGCAACAGTACATTTTCAGACAGTTTCACAGAAATGTTTTATTGGAGGATGTTTTGTAGGGCAATGCCTCTGATCTTTGTCTATTTTTTTTTGGTTTTTCAGAAGACAACTGATTCTGAGGAAGTCACCTGCGGAGTGGAAATCGGTATCCTTGTTGTTGTGAATGGAGCTGCAGCAGATGACCCAATGCAAGCTGACAATGTGGACGTTGCCCTTGTGATAGAAGAGCAGGTGATCATACATGAGCTTCACAATGTCCCAAATGCCTTTGTCACTTTGATTGGACTTCTTTATTGTCTGAACATGGATTACCCTAAATGTATGAGGTACACTTTTGAGGTAGTTCAGAAAATATTCTTGAAGATTGGTGCAGAAAACTGCACAGCAAAAGTGCATGGGCTGAAGAACCGTCTTTTTCGTTACGACAACTAATTGGTGTGTTTTTGTTTTACTCGCAGTAGTTGAGTTAATTCCTCTGACAACGATGCTGTTATTTGCCTAAATCTTACAAATCTCCATTTTGGGAAGACTTAAGCTACCCTATTTTTACGTGCGACCTTCAGTCTACAACCTACAACCGTCTTTTGTTAGAGACCATTGATTTGCTATCATCTCTTCCCATTAAATACAGTGCATTCTGAAAATGTTTACAACATGTTAGAATATTTTTTCACACTCAACACCAACTTGTCTTAGAAACAATCCTGAAGGTTGTCTTTGCTCAGTGTTTGAATTTTATTTACCATGCCATAAAACCATGTTTCAATGGTTCCATTTACAAATATGTATGGGTTTATTGGACATTGGAATAAAAAATAATCTTATCTGATATTGGTTAAAAGACAAATTAGTTGCCGCAGCATTTGGCTGCCCGTTTAAATGCACCCAACGACATGCATCTAAAAATATGCATTGTTAGATTTTTTTTTATGACAATCAAAATGCATTCTAGGGAACAATACATTGTTGCAAATGTGTTTGTTAATACATAGTGTAATAAATGTTCTGAAATACACGAAAGGACTATTTTGTTGTCATTACAAGCTAGATAGAATTAATTGACTTCAATGTAAGTTGTTGAATCAATCAATGAACTCTTGATAGTAACTCAATCATTGTAAATATAAAGTCATTTTAAAATGGAGATAAGCTTTACTAAATCTGTACTTTGTTCAACTGTACATACTGGGTTATATTAAGTTTACCATTCTTTTGAGTTAGAACAGTGGTTCTCAACTTGCAGCCTGTGGCAAGCTTGTTTGTTATGTCATTAATAGTATAGTTATTTATTTGTGTGTGGCCTGCTTGACTTGCTCGTAGCCACAGTGTAGCACCACCAGCCAAACAGGTTTGAACTCTGTGTTACAATAACTCAATATGACATAGGGTTGACTTAAGTGGTTAACTCTTAAATGGTTAACTCTTTTAAATGTGACTTTAGATCAGATAACTCTAGCTTTAAAATTGTTTCAACTTGTTATTTCCAGTCATCTAGTTGCGTGGCCTTTTTCAAGCTCAGAGCACTTAAGATGTCATGTTATCCTAGCTTAGACAATTTTGTTATGTAAACTTTAAATGTAGTTATGATTACTGTATTACTAGTTACACTGAAATGAAGCAGTGGACTTGTATTTGTCAACAATAATGTAGCTTTAGTTATTAGAACTCCACATTTATTGTTAACATAACAAAGGTTTCATTTTCAAAAGCCAGCAGGAGCGGGGGAGAATAGTTGGGTCAGGTTAAGGTTTTTTATTCTGGTTATATCTCTGGAGCCCTCTTGAGGCATCAAACCATAAGCTTAAAGCATCAGACAAGCTCAGTGCATATAGTTGAGTTTGTTAAAACACAGGGTGTGTCTATATATGGAAAAAAACACAAACATTTCATGCAATCGATTGGTCGAAAGAACAGACTTTCGGGTCAACCAATATTTTATTTAGTCGTGGACAGCCCTAATTAACATTCCCAGCCTTAGTTACAGTCATAGGTTTTTGTTCGCTCCAGCTCCGCTCCGCTCACATACTCTCACTCCTGTACTCTCTACTCCTATTCTCTACTACTCTACTCTCTACTCCTCTACTCTTATACTCTTTACTCCTATACTCTCTACTCTACCCCTATACTTTTCAATACTCTACTCATATCCTCTCTTCTATTGTACTATAAGCAATCTCTAAATATTCATTGGCAACGTCACTCCCCTCCTTGGTGACAAAGGGCTTAAATGCAATCGCGAGCGTCTGTTCTCTGAAATTGATTCACGCATCTGGAGTAGACATCAGATACAACAATAGCATTTAAAACCTCTGTATTCAATCTGCATGTGTTTGAAGCAGTGTTCCCGTGCAGGATTGACTCACAGGATGTAATTGGGCACCAGTGTAGCAATGTTCTGTGAGCTATAGGCGAGGGCACATAATGAAGAAGCTGGACAATTAGATACGTAATAAATTCCGCAAGAAGGTATTACAATTTTAATAGAAGCAGGTGCGCTCGCTGGAGAGAAAGAAGAGAAAGCAGATAGCAGCATTAGAGTGGGGGAGAAGAAGCGGAAGATTGAATAGATACAACTGCCAACCAGGAGAAATGAAATGGCTAGAGCGAGTGTTATAAGACATCACACACCACCTAACTATTGAGACTCAACGGTGATGAGATAAGACACACACGGTGACAGAATATACTGTAGGTAGACCTAGAGTGTGTTTTATTTCCCTCAAGGCATTTTTACAATGTCTTTTGAAAGTATTCACACCCTTGACTTTTTCCACATTTTGTTGTTACAGCCTGAAATTAAAATGGATTATATTAAGATTTTGTGCCACTGGCCAACACACAATAAGTTGCTTGGACTCACTATGTGTCCAATAATAGTGTTTAACATGATTTTTGAATGACTACCTCCTCTCTGTACCCCACACATACAATTATCTGTGAGGTACTGTACCTCAGTCGAGCAGTGCATTTCAAACACAGATTCAACCACAAAGACCAGGGAGGTTTTCCAGTGCCTCGCAAAGGGCACCTATTGGGAGAAGGAAAAAAATGCAGACTTTGAATATCCCTTTGAGTATGTTGCAGTTATTAATTACACTTTGGATGGTGTATCAAGACACCCAGTCACTACAAAAATATATGCGTCCTTCCTAACTCAATTGCCGGAGAGGAAGGAAACCCCTCAAGGATTTTACCATGAGGCCAATAGGACTTTAAAACAGTTACATGGTTTAATGGCTGTGATAGGAGAAAACTGAGGATGGCTCCACAGCACAATATATCACTGAGTACCACTCTTCATATTTTCAAGCATGGTGGTGGCTGCATCATGTTATAGATATGCTTGTCATTGGTAAGGACTAGGGAGTTTTTTAGGATAAAAATAACAGAATCGAGCTAAGCACAGGCAAAATCCTAAAGGCAAACCTTGTTCAGTCTGCTTTCCAACAGACACTGGGAGACAAATTCATATTTCACCAGGACAATGACCTAAAACACAAGGCATTGCTTACCAAGGCGGCATTGAATGTTCCTGAGTGTCCTATTTACAGTTTGACTTAAATCGTCTTGAAAGTCTATGGCAAGACTTGAAAATGGCTGTCTAGCAATGATTAACAACTAACTTGACAGAGCTTGAATTATTCTAAAAATAATAATGTGCAAATATTTTACAATCCAGGTGTGCAAAGCTCTTAGAGAATACTTATGTAAATGACATTTCTGTATTTCCTTTTCAATCAATTTGCTAAAATGCCAAAAAACATGTTTTCACTTTGTCATTATGGGGTATTGTGTGTAGATGGGTGAGAAAAATATATGTTCCCTGAAACACAACAAAACGTGGAATAAGTCAAGGGGTATGAATACTTTCTGAAGGCACTGTAACTTTAGCATCTTCTCTCTTGTCTCTGGTGATGGTGACATATGCCCCTGTGTCAGGAATCAATTTCCTCCTCCAGAAGACAACCTCTCCAGTGTAGCCCAGCATCCTAGGTATCATGGGTCTGTGCTAACCTGATTGATACTGGATTCAAATGTATTCCTGCCCTGTGGAGGGATGGTATATCCCCATATACTGTACCTAGTAACCCAATGGAATATGTGCAGTGCGGCCTAGTATACTAGAGTAATGGTATATTGTCACGTAGTAATGGGAATAAGGTTTCATGTGGCCTCAATGGTGTACATACACTCTCACTCATGAGTGGAGTTTCAATACAATATCGAGCGCACTATAAATTAATTCTATAAATTCAACCACCCCTTCAACACTTATTTAATCACAGCTCATTAACTAACACTGTGTAAACAATGTTATAGACCCGATATGTCAAATGCAGAGTTTGATTGTATTTTATTATACACTATATCTTAGCCTTACCATGTTCAATTAAAATTGGATTATAGCAAAACAACACTACCTCCATGTGTTGCATCTCAACCATGACGACTCCCAGCATAAATTTATTGTATGTGTACGCCGAGGAACTTAACTTTCCACCTTCAAATTAAAACAAGTCATTGTGAATAGGGTGCCTGCCATGACACCAGCACAGCAGCCTCACATCCATTCTTCAAACACACACACACACACACACACACACACACACACACACACACACACACACACACACACACACACACACACACACACACACACACAGAGCCCTGTTCGGGCATGAATTTAACCCAGAGCTCTATCCATGCCCGCGACATTCAGACCCTACCCTACCCAGGACCGAATGCATCTGACAAATTTAGGGTCCGTCCCTGTCCAAAATCAGAAATAGCTTCCTTCATTAGTAAATCCATTAGCTACTCCTCTATCTGTCACTCGCTCCCTGCACGCAGGCAGCTTGCTCTTCATGCACTCTGTTCATGGCGGATCTGGGTGCGTGAATTGCCGTAGCAATGGCTCGGCTTGGGCTGCTCTGCTCAATGAAGAGACATGAGAGAGCAGTTAGCTGTTAGCTTCTTTTCATCACTCTAAACTCTGACAAAACTCAAGGAACATTATTATTGTTTGTGAAATAATCTCTCCTGTCTTATTTTTGATGAGGTCGAAGCACTTCTGACCATGTTATGATCTTAGTCAGATAAGACTGTACTGTGCAGAAGAGCACAAGGAAATGGGTTTCCCGGGTGGCGCAGCAGTCTAAGGCACTGCATCTCAGGGCTAGAGGCATCACTACAGATCCTGGTTCGATTCCAGGCTGTATCACAACCGGCCATGATTGGGAATCCCAGAGGGCGGCGCACAATGGGCCCAGCGTTCCCCGGGCCAATCATTGTAAATAAGAATTTGTTCTTAACTGACTTGCCTAGTTAAATAAAGGTTTAAAAAAAAAGTATTAAATGGCTCAGCTACAAAATGTTAATGATCAAATTAGTGAAACCCGAGCCGTCACCCTACCATAGTTATTGCTAAAAAAGAAAAGCAGGCCCTACCTGCTTTCATAAAAAAATGTAAATAGGCAGAAGCTCTTATTTAGAGCGACATACAGGCGTAATGATGGTTAAGTGCCTTGCTCAAGGGAACATAGATTTTTTTTTAATTGCGTAGTCGCCTCAGGGATTCAAACCAGCAACCATTCGATTACTGGCCCAATGCTCTTAACCACTAGGCTATCTGCCACCTGCATTTGCATCTTGGATGTCATCTAGAATGGGGAACTTTTCTCTTTACCCATATTTACATTTTGGGAAAGGGAAGATAGCAGTTTTTTTCCTCCGGTCTGGAACTGTAATGAGATTTCTTTAAAAACTTCCACTAGATAAGGCTGATGTCCCAAATTATGCCATATTCCTTATGAGCCCTGGTCAAAAATGGTGCCGTATATAGGGAATGAGGCATAGAGATCCTATTAAATTACAACCGAAAATTAGTATTCTAATTTCGAGTTCTATTGAATAGCGTTCCATTTTTTATGCACACAAAGAGCTGTTCCTGAGAACAAAGGGTCTACTCTTTGTGACCCTGTGACACTTCAATAACCACCATGCTGGCTATTATCATTATTGTAATTAGGTGCCTTGGCAACCAGTTTTGCATACAGAAAACAAAAAGTAGTTTTTGGTCACACTTTATGCAGGCTTCATAGGGCATTCATAAGGTCTTCATAAACACTGCATACTGGTTGATATGTAATTTATTAGCAAAGGCATAAAGGGTGATAAAGTCAGGAAATAAACATCTAAATACTATAGTGACTGGAATGGTCTTTACCACAGATGTATAACATGGAGATTGAAATAGCCTCAGGCCAAACAACTACCAATTCGTATTGAGGCAAATTCAATATTCTCAGCTTGGATGTTGTTAGTTCTGTGGAGGTCATGAAATTTCGTCAGCCGGTGATTGTCAAGCAAATAACTGCAGGTCTCACGGTAGTTGACCATTGATTAACATAAACACATTTAGCATCTCCTGAATTCCACGCATAGCCTACAAGCCACTGATGCATACCTTTGGAACATCTACATTTTAAAAAGTCGAATATATCCATTTAATATAGACTACACCATCACAATGAATCTATTTTATTTTAAACAGGTCTAAAGAAACATGATATGAAGAAAATGTAGTCTATTTCAGAAGAACAGAATAGCATACTTTGAGTTGTCCTTCTGCTAGGCCCTGATCTGGCTACGCCATATGGCTGTGGCTTACACTAGTTCATTTAGCAGACAAGATTTGCTTAGAATTCCATGGCATTATTTGATATTATTCTATAGTATGAAGAATACAGTTGAACATAGCTGAATAAAATAGAAAGGATGTTTTCTCCAAACGTTATCTGATGGAGTGCGCACATGCGGCTATTCTGTGCAGTGTGGTTAACGAAGAAACAGGTCCTCCTATATGCTTAATTTAGAGTTAAGTATGCAACTTTAGTTGCAACTCAGCAAAAAAAGAAACATCCTCTCACTCTCAACTGCGTATATTTTCAGCAAACTTAACATATGTTCATACAAATATTTACACAACAAGATTCAACAACTGAGACATAAACGTATTAAGTTCCACAGACATGTGACGAACAGAAATGGAATAATGTGTCCATGAACAAAGGGGGGGTCAAAATCAAAAGTAACAATCAGTATATGATGTGGCCACCAGCTGCATTAAGTACTGTAGTGCATCTCCTCCTCATGGACTGCACCAGATTTGCCAGTTCTTGCTGTGAGATATTACCCCACTCTTCCACCAAGGCACCTGCAAGTTCCCAGACATTTCTGGGGGGAATGGCCCTAGCCCTCACTCTCCGATCCAACAGGTCCCAGACGTGCTCAATGGGATTGAGATCCGGGCTCTTCGCTGGCCATGGAAGAACACTGACATTCTTGTCTTGCAGGAAATCACGCACAGAATGAGCAGTATGGCTGGTGACATTGTCATGCTGGAGGGTCATGTCAGGATGAGCCTGCAGGAAGGGTACCACATGAGGGAGGAGGATGTCTTCCCTGTTACGCACAGCGTTGAGATTGTCTGCAATGACAACAAGCTCAGTCCGATGATGCTTTGGAACACCGCCCCAGACCATGATGGACCCTCCACCTCCAAATCGATCCCGCTCCAGAGTACAGGCCTCTTTGTAACGCTCATTCCTTCGATGATAAAAGCGAATCCGACAATCACCCCTGGTGAGACAAAACTGCGACTCGTCAGTGAAGAGCACTTTTTGCCAGTCCTGTCTGGTCCAGCGAAGATGAGTTTGTGCCCATAGGCGACATTGTTGCCTGGTGAGGACATCACCGGCAAAAAGGCCTACAAGCCCTCAGTCCAGCCTCCTTCAGCCTATTGCAGACAGTCTGAGCACTGATGGATGGATTGTGCGTTCCTGGTGTAGCTCGGGCAGTTGTTGTTGCCATCCTGTACCTTTCCCGCAGGTGTGATGTTCGGATGTACCGATCCTGTGCAGGTGTTGTTACACATGGTCTGCCACTGCGAGGACGATCAGCTGTCCATCCTGTCTCCCTGTAGCGCTGTATTAGGCGTCTCACAGTACGGACATTGCAATTTATTGCCCTGGCCACATTTGGAGTCCTCATGCCTCCTTGCAGCATGCCTAAGGCATGTTCACTCAGATGAGAAGAGACCCTGGGCAGTCAGTAGAAAGGCCTCTTTGGTGTCCTAAGTTTTTATAACTGTGACCTTAATTGCCTACTGTCTGTAAGCTGTTAGTGTCTTAACGACCGTTCCACAAGTGCATGTTCATTAATTGTTTATGGTTCATTGAACAAGCATGGGAAACAGTGTTTAACTACTTAGGGAGCAGTGAGGCGCCAAATTCAAAATCCAATATACAATTGTTGCATAGTCATCAAAAGCTCTGATTCTTGGCAATATCACAGCATTGTCAGATTTCAAAAAGGCTTTACGGTGAAAGCACAACACTTGATTGTTTGAGGGTAGCACCTCTAATATTTATGCATTAGCATAAATCCATAACCCAACACGGGTCTCACAAAATGCATAAAATCGCAAATATAAAATCGCTTACCTTTGATGAACTTTTGCTGAGGGCTTCCCAAGTGTCCAACGAAGACAATCCATGCTTCTTTGGTTAGAAAAAGTAATTTATTATATCCATAAATCTCCATTTGGTTGGCGCGTTATGATCATAAAATCCATCTTTGAGTCGCCCATTGAACCGTGAAGAGAACGCGTTCAAATATACCTATACACTTTCTACAAACAAATCAAACATAATTTTTCATGTATCCTTAGGTCTCCTTTTGGGTAAATTTGCTGTAATATTTAAACCGGACGATAACGTGAATGGTAGGAAAGAAAAATAAAGTGGTGCACATTCACAATCTCGCGCGCGTCAAACCTTGTTTACAAAAGTGGTTGCCTGACAATTTCTAGAATTCCCAGTCTTTGACTGTTGACTGTTGACATCTAGTGGAAGCCATAGGCCACTGCAGTCTCAGTCCTACATAAGGTTGTATGCAATAGGCACAATGGAGAAGATGCTCATTTACAAAAAAAACTGTCCACATTTGTGACCCGATTCAGGAAACTAGGCGCATGTCGCAAGTCACGACTTCACAGGAGAGCTGTTTGAGCGTAAAACATATTTTTTTATCAAAATGCGTTTTTTAGCAGAGATGCCTTCTCGACTATGAGAACTTTAATGTGCCTTAATATCAAACTTGTATGCCATCTGTAAATACAAATAAAATTGTTAAATTATGAGCCTAGTTGGTTTAGCCAAATAAAAAGAGAGCAACCTTCCTGCTAGCCATGATTGGCTGAGTGGGCTGGGCATGCCGAGAGTTGAGTTTGGATTGGTCTGCCATATAGCACGCGTCTGTCTATTGGAACTCGTAAGTATGTCTAGGTAATCGTGGAATTCAAGTATGATAGCTGAGGAGATGGAGAAAACAGCAATCTGGATAACATCGTCAA
Organism: Brachymystax lenok tsinlingensis; assembly: GCA_030435695.1. Taxonomy (NCBI): domain Eukaryota; kingdom Metazoa; phylum Chordata; class Actinopteri; order Salmoniformes; family Salmonidae; genus Brachymystax; species Brachymystax lenok. Next base: position 5,658,217 of record CM059815.1, on the reverse strand, counting down.
ACTAAGGGCAACCATGCATGGTATCAGACAGGAAACGGGTCCAACCATGATGTATAATGGTAAGATAGTCTAGCTAGCTACATTTTCAGATATTACACGTTTCTAATTTTGACAGAAAATGGTTTCATTTCAAGTGTACTGTTAGTGTAAGATCTTATTCTTCGTATCTAAGACACATTTGCTTGACTAATTATAGCCATAGAACCTGATCGGTTAGCTACCTGCAGATTCATGCAGGGTAATAACGTAATGAGTTGTGATTATGGTTCATTGTTTAGCTAGCTAGCTTCATGTCTTAACAAAAAACTACACTCAAATTTTGACAAAGTATTTTCATTTCATGTTAGTGTACTGTTAGCTATCTAGCTAATGTTAGGTGGATGGATCGCTAACTAGCGTTACGTCCTGCGTTGGGATCATTTTCCCCCAACATCGGTCACCCCCTAACTTCGAATACTTTCTAGCGGTTGGAGAACCAAATCACCTCGAGCTCAACATTTACATGTACTGGAGAATAACGGTACGTTTTGCAACTTAAAACAACCTTCTAGCTAACTGACCACCGATTTTGTAGGACACGCTGTATATTGTAAAATCCGTCTGCGCGACAGACCACACAATTATATCCAACATTTTACCTCTGAAATACAGCTAACGGATTTTTTTATGTTGCTAGCTTGGTTGCTAATTGTTGATATAACTGTCAAGTAAGCAAAAAGGAAATAAATTGTAAGCGTCAGATAATACATATCACGAAACAACTGAATGTTGTCAAGCTTTACCGTATCAAAATTGGAGTCCTCTGATGGGGGCGTTTTGCACAATCTGCAAAAATACATTTTGAACTTTGAACCATGAACTTTTTGTCTTACAACAGCTACATAGAGGCAGTATTTAGTCAAATGTTACAATGCATGCATCAATATTAAACTAATTGGGACAGACATTTTCGTTACAGATAACATCAAACAAAAACATGGGTACTCTTTCAGTTATTGTGAAAACTTTCATCACCTTTCAATGCCTTAGCTCTGAAATGTAAATGTTTATACATATTTAGATTGAGTTCTGTTTTTAAAATGTGTATAGTGTGGCAAGTTATTTAGCGGCATGTATTTACCTCCACAGCATGGAGAAAGTCAAGAGGAAGCACTGGAGTGAGGTAGACAAGTTCCATGCCATGGAGGACTGCGGGGCAGGGATGGCTATCCGCCAGTCTGCCAAGGTTAGGCATCCTTTGTTTTTATGGGAGTTTACCACATGTATGTGAATTTGATCTGCTAGTAACAGTTCTCTTTTCTTATCTACCAAGGTGCATGGTGTATCTCGGCAGACCCTGGCGGACTGGCTGAGCAGCCGGGTGACCCATGGTTGTTGAAAAGGAACCACCCATATTGCTTGTACCAGAGGATGAAAATTATCTTGTGAAGTACTGTATCTACTGCGCCAACCATGGGTTCCCCTTCACCAGACAGAGGCTGATGAAATACGCCAACATAATACGCAGGTATTTGGTGTTCTATGTGTTTATGTATGTAGAATTCTGGACTGACTGTTCTCAATGTGTGTGATGTAAACGTGGATGTGTATGGTGATGCCAAAACAAAAAAATTCATCCTGGATGGACAATTTTATATTCTATTCTATTTTAGGTTTCGGCACTCAGGGGAAACAATCCCACCACTGGGGAAGAGGTGGTGGGAAATGTTCAGGAGGAGGCACAAGAACCTGATTATGAGGAAGCCGGACACCCTAGACAGGGGGAGAGCTGAGTGTGCCACACGTCCGATGATGGACACCTTCTTTACTTTTTATGAGAAGCACTTGGAGGAGAGTGGGTTGAGGGAGAAAACTGTGATGAGTCTGGGTTTCGTAGTGACCAGAGCAGGCACAAAGTGCTGGCTCCCCGGGGTGCAAAACACGTGTACCAGCAGGCTCCGGGAACCAAGGAGCACATCACAGTGCTAGCCTGCTTCAACGCAGCTGGGGAGGATGGCCCCCCCATTTATCATCTACCCCAAGTGTTTCCCCAGTGCCACTACACACTGGGAGCCCCCTCCCAAGCCTTGTATGGACAAACAGTGGCTACCTTGATGGGGACCTGTTTAGGAAGTGGTTTCAGCACTACATTCAGCATGCAGTGAAAGAGCCCCCTCTCCTTCTCCTCTTCGATGGACACAAGAGCCACATGGACCCGGAGGTGCTCGTGGTGGCACTAAGGGAAGGGGTTATACTTCTTTGTCTTCCACCACACTACACCCATGTCCTGCAGCCGCTAGACATGGCATACTTTGGCCCTTTAAATGCTGAGTTCTCCAAGGTAGCTGGAGACCTCAGCCATTTTGACCACTCCTACACTGTAAACAAATGAGAATTTGACAGAATATTCCGCTACCCGCACCAGCGCTGCAAGGACATGCGCTATGTGATGGAAGGGTTTAATCAATTTCATGTGGTTTATTTTCCAAATTAAAGAAGACACCACCTGTGCTCACTTGTTGCTAGGTGGCGCTGACAGAGATCGTCGCCTCGCTTCATGTCCTTAACTGTGCAGTAATTTGTTTTTTATGTATTATTTCTTACATTGTTAGCCCAGAAAATCATAAGTGTTACTATATACAGCCAGGAAGATCTATCGGATATAAGAGCAACGTCAACTTACCAACATTGCGATCAGAAATACGACTTTCCCAAAGCGGATCCTTTGTTCGGACCTCAACCCTGGACATTGGTTCTAATCCCAAAGGCTGATGTCAGCGCCGCAGGAGAGGCAGATGGAGCAACCTCCTGGTCTGACTTAGAAGGCGAGCACACCATACACCACTTCCAAGCATACTACTTGCCAATGTCCAGTCTCTAGACAACAAGATGGATGAAATTAGGGCACGAGTTGCCTTCCAGAGAGACATCAGAGATTGTAACATTCTCTGTTTCACGGAAACATGGCTCACTCGGGATGTGTTGTTAGTCGGTACAGCCAGCAGTTTTCTTCATGCGTCACGCTGACAGAAACAAACATCTCTCTGGTAAGAAGAAAGGCGAGGATGTATGCCTCATGATTAACGACTCATGGTGTAATCATAACAATATACAGGAACTCAAGTCCTTTGTTCACCTGACCTACAATTCCTTACAATCAAATGTTGACCGCATTATCTTCCAAGATAATTATTTTCGATTACAGTCACAGCGTGTATATCCCCCAAACAGATACCTTCGGCCCTGAAAGAACTTCACTAGACTCTATGTAAACTGGAAACCATTTACCCTGAGGCTGCATTTATTCTAGCTGGGGATTTTAACAATGCTAATTTGAGAACAAGGTTACCCAAATTCTACCAGCACATTGATTGTTGCACCAGCTCGAGCAAAACATTGGACCACTGCTTCTCTAACTTCCACGATACATACAAGGCCCTCCACCGCCCTCCCTTCAGCAAATCTGACCATGACTCCATCTTGTTGCTCCCCTTCTATAGGCAGAAATTAAAACAGGTCACACCCGTGCTTAGGTCTATCCAACGCTGGTCTGACCAATCGGATTCCACGCTTCAAAATTGCTTCGATCACGTGGACTGGGATATGTTCGGGTAGCCTCAGACAATAACATTGATGTATACGCTGACTCTGATTGAGTTTATTAGGAAGTGCATTGGAGATGTTTTATCCACTGTGACTATTAAAACCTTCCCTAACCAGAAACCGTGGATTGATGGCAGAATTCGTGCAAAACTGAAAGCGCAAACCATAATCATGGCAAGGCGACTGGAAACATGACCGAATAGAAACAGTCTAGCTATTCCCTCCGCAAGGCAATCAAACAAGCTAAGCATCAGTATAGAGACAGAGTAGAGTCGCAATTCAACGGCTCAAACACGAGACGTATGTGGCCGGGTCTACAGACAATCACGGATTACAAAAAGAAAACCAGCCCCATCGTGGACATCGACGTCAACTACAGTGCCACCGACATGACCCGCTACCAAAGACTGTGGGCTCTCCTTCAACATGGCCGACATGAGTAAAACATTTAAACGTGTTAACCCTCGCAAGGCTGCCAGCCAAGGCGGCAACCCTAGCCGCGTCCTAAGAGCATGTGCAGACTAGCTGGCTGGTGTGTTTACGGACATATTCAATCAATCCCTATCCCAGTCTGCTGTCCACACATGCTTCAAGATGGCCACCACCAACTATCACCCGTAGCACTCACTTCTGTCATCATGAAGTGCTTTGAGAGACTAGTCAAGGATCATATCACCTCCACCCTACCTGATTGCCTAGACCTAATCCAATTTGCTTACAGCCCCAATAGATCCACAGACGATGCACTGCACACTGCCCTATCCCATCAGGACAAGAGGAATACCTATGTTAGAATGCAGTTCATCAACTACAGCTTAGCATTTGACACCATAGTACCCTCCAAACTCGTCATGAAGCTCAAGACCCTAGGTCTCGACCCCTCCCTGTACAACTGGGTCCTGGACTTTCTGACGGGCCGCCCCAGCTGATGAAGGTAGGAAACAACATCTCCACCCCACTGATCCTCAAAACCCCTCAAGGGTGCGTTCACAGCCCTCTCCTGTACTCCCTGTTCACCCATGACTGCGTGGCCATGCATGCCTCCAACTCAATCATCAAGTTTGCAGACGACCCTACAGTGGTAGGCTTGATTGAGAAGGTGGAAAGTTAAGTTCCTCGGCGTACACATCATGGACAAACTGAAATGGTCCACCCACACAGACATCGTGGTGAAGAAGGCGCAACAGCGCAACAGCGCCTCTTTAAGGCCATAAGCAAACAAGAAAATACTCATCCAGAAGTGGCACTCCTAGTGGCCGGGGACTTTAACTTTCTACCAGCATGTCACATGTGCAACCAGAGGGCACAACAACACATTTTCCCCTTCAGGAGACTGAAAAGATTTGGCATGGGTCAGCAGATCCTCAAACAGTTCTACAGCTGCACCATCGAGAGCATCCTGACCGGTTGCATCACCACCTGTTATGGCAACTGCTCGTCATCTGACCGTAAGGCGCTACAGAGGGTAGTGCGTACGGCCCAGTACATCACTGGGGCCAAGCTTCCTGACATCCAGGACCTATATACTAGGCGGTGTCAGAGGAAGGCCCCAAAAAATTGTCAAAGACTCCAGTCACCCACGTCATAGACTATTCTCTCTGCTACCGCACAGCAAGTCTAGGACCAAAAGGCTTCTTAAGAGCTTCTACCCCCAAGCTATAAGACTGCTGAACAACTAAAATGGCCACACGGAAAATTTACATGAACAAGCCACCCCCCCGCTCGTCCGCCCGCCCCCCTTTGTTTTTACACTGCTGCAGTCAGATTTCTCTCCCTACCAAATACTGTAGCAGTAGAGAGCAGGTCATTTTGCTCAGCCACTGCTGTTCAGTCCAGTTTTACAGTTAAGAACTTGCCCTTACATTGTTCCCATGGTAACTGAGTAGGTGCCATGACACCAGTGCTCTAGACCGAGTGCTGTGTTTCTATCATGTACCCATGAAGGTATGAATGCAAAACGGGCTATTATTAATCCAGCAGTGACATGGCAGCCCTTGGTTGTCCCTAGTGGCACCTTATTCTGTACTTAGTGCACTACATTTGAACAGGGCCCATAGGGTGGACTATATAGGAGATAGGGAGCCATGTGGGACACAGCCCTTGTTCACAGACTCCTTATAGACAAAGGAGTTGCTGGCCGGCACTAGTTCACATAGAAGTAGCTAGTACACTCTCTTTCTACACTCTTACGAATGCTGGGTTAAAAACAATACAATTTGGGTTCTTTTATAACCCAATGCTGGGTAAATATTGGACAGAATATTGGCAAATCTGACGACGACTCCATTTTGTTGCTCCCAGCCTATAGACAAAAACTGAAACAGGAAACACCCGTGCTCAGGTCTGTTCAATGCTGGTCCAACCAATCCGATTCCACGCTTCAAGATTGCTTCAATCACGTGGACTGGGATATGTTCTGGATAGCGTCGGACAATAACATTGATGTATACGCTGATTCGGTGAGCGAGGTTATTAGTAAATGATGTTGTACCCACAGCGACTATTAAATCCTTCCCCAACCAGAAACCATGGATTGATGGCAGCATTCGCGCAAAACTGAAAGCCGAACCACTGCTTTTAATCAGGGTAAGGCGACTGGAAACATGACCGAATACAAACAGTGTAGCTATTCCCTCTGCAAGACAATCAAACAAGCTAAGCATCAGTATAGAGACAAAGTAGAGTCGCAATTCAACGGCTCAGACACGAGAGGTATGTGGCAGGGTCTACAGTCAATCACGGACTACAAAAATAAAACCAGCCCCGTCGCGGGCCTCGATGTCCTGCTCCCAGACAAACTAAACAACCTCTTTGTCGCTTTGAGGACATAACAGTGCCACCGACACGGCCTGCTACCAAAACCTGCGGGCTCTCCTTCACCGCAGTCAACGTGAGTAAAACATTTAAACGTGTTAACCCTCGCAAGGCTGCCGGCCCAGACGGCATCCCTAGCCGCGTCATCAGAGCATGCGTAGACCAGCTGGCTGGTGTGTTTACGGACATATTCAATCAATCCATATCCCAGTCTGCTGTTCCCACATGCTTCAAGAGGACCACCATTGTTCCTGTTCCCAAGAAAGCTAAGGTAACTGAGGTAAATGACTATCGCCCTGTAGCACTCACCTCCATCATCATGAAGTGCTTTGAGAGACTAGTCAAGGATCATATCACCTCCACCCTCCCTGACACCTTAGACCCACTCCAATTTTCTTATCACCCCAACAGGTCCACAGACGACGCAATCGCAATCGCAATCACACTGCACACTTCCCTAACCCATCTGGACAAGAGGAATACCTATGTAAGAATGCTGTTCATCGACTACAGCTCAGCATTTAACACCATAGTACCAAACTTGTCATTAAGCTCGAGACCCTGGATCTCGACCCAGCCTTGTGCAACTGGGTCCTGAACTTTCTGACAGGCCGCCCCCAGGTGATGAGGGTAGGAAACAACATCTCCATCCCGCTTTTCCTCAACACTGGGGCCCCACAAGGGTGCGTTCTCAGCCCTCTCCTGTACTCCCTGTTCACCTATGACTGCGTGGCCATGCACGCCTCCAACTCAATCATCAAGTTTGCAGACGACACTACAGTGGTAGGCTTGATTAGCAACAATGACGAGACGGTCTACAGGGAGGAGGTGAGGGCCCATCACGGACAAACTGAAATGGTCCACCCACATAGACAGCGTGGTGAAGAAGGCGGATCTGTGGTGGCCAGAACTCCGGTGACGTCGACCGCCGGTAGCCGCCCGAACTAGGAGAGGGGCCGACTTCAGCGGAAGTCGTGACATACTGCATGGTCGGAACTAGAAGCACAAGCATTTCGCTACCCTCGCATTAACATCTGCTAACCATGTGTATACAAAATCATTTGATTTGATTTGATGTGTGTTTTTTTTACACTTCTGCTGTGCTGAACTAGCAGCTGGGTCTTTTTTAATGTAATCCTTAGGTTATTTTCAGGAGGTATGGCTTATTAGAGGCATGGCTTTCAGATAGATCTTATTGGCCACCAATAAGAGTAAATGTCATTCCTGTTCATCTTAAGTTTACATACTGCAAATTAAAATGTTCCTTATTTTTTTGTGCATTTTACACATTATTCTAGAATATTAAGATTATGTATTACATATTATAATAATGCATAATACTGTATACCACCTACCATTTACTGTAAATAGGCTTTTAGGGAACTCATACACTTCTGTAAGCCTTGTTGAAGCTACAAAAATGTCAATGTTCGACCTTACCATGTGAGAACCATACAACAACAGATGAACAGGTACGACATTTACTCTCATAGTTATTTTTAGCCACCTATCTTAAAGCCATACCGCTACTAAACTACGCATCCAGTCTCAATCTCCAGTCATCAACAACACAACCTTGCTCTTTTAAAGAAAACAACCCAACTAAGTGACCCAACACCTGCAACCCAGTTTGCACCCTGATATTTATTGGATATGGACACAAGCGCACACACACACACACACACACACACACAACATTTTCCGTTATACCCATACAAATTTTACAACAAAAGCAATGTTTTGACTTCTGTTCACACCCCAAGACTTTGTCTTCGAATACCCCTCTCTCCCATATAGATGTTCTTCTGCATCCTGTCTCTCTGGCTGGCATCGAGTGAGACCCATCTGTTTGGAATGAGGAGGTCATCCTTGGGATGATTATGCCGTTGCTTTTGGGAACTAAGTACTCTGCTCTCATCTTCCTTGGCTACACTTTCTAATTTGAAACTGTGTCCTCAGACACATCAAACAGGCTGCCGAATTACCATGAGTCTCATCATTCAAATGCTATGCAAATAAGTGTCAAAATTCACACTCCTGTATATTTTGCGGTCTTATTTTGAATGCTGTTCAGCATACTTTATGCATTTTAAATATGTTACAACAGTTGGACATAAAAGCTTGAGGTTTTCAACCGGTTCTGACAGAACCAATTTATTGTATAGCTAATGATTATGACATGATTACAAATCAATTGCAACAGAATGTTGTTTTATTTCTGTCACATGATTCTCTCCAGGGGCCTCTTATAACCTTTAACATTTCTGCATGCAACATATCTGAGAAGTCTGCGCACATACAAAAATATTGAGATTTAATTTCTTGGTGCACACCATACATACGCCTGTTTCCCATTATAAATCAGACCTGTCGTAAAAAGCGTTCATGGACTAGCATTGAAACTCCACCTGGAAACCGCCTCCATTCACCTATTATGGTGACAATAACACCCTTTATTTGCTGTATAACTTGGAACATTTGGCATTATTAGGCCACGGCTTGCAAAAGACAAATTGTTGTTCAATATTTCATTTATCTATAGATTATTGGGTTAATATGTCCTGCCTTGGTGTAGGCTCTGAGATTAAATAGACAATGATGTTGCGCTCCTATCGCACACACAACAATACTATAGCCTACCCATAATGTAAAATATGTTACATAAGCTACCGGTCTATTTAATGTGTAAGCAGAATGTTTTAATCTTTAGCAGTAATATGCTGTGTCTGGAAAATGACTGTTTGTTTCTGAATGAGAAAACGAACGATGGCAAATTGTCGTGGACCTGTCAGCAGAATGTTTGAATTCAACAATGTTTTATATCGACTTTTCCTCCAACCTAAATATGATGGCCTGCCTGCGAGTTCTGAAACATTGTAGGGCAGGCTACAAAAATAAATGCAATTACACTACTTACAGTAGCGTCAGTTCAATTTCTTGTGTTTTTGTTCTAAATAACTTTTTTTATAGTTGTTGTATAGTACTCCTGATATTCATTACTGCGTTGTTGGGAAAGAGCAGGCAAAGGCATTTCACTGTACTTTTGCAAATGACAATAAAAACGTAAAACTTTAAATTTGATACATAGGCCTACTTCATTGTAAAAGATCAGCTGTTAAATTCTAATACATACCGATATTATAAACCGCACTGCCTATGATATTGCCAAAGCTTGAAATACATATAGCCTATCTATTTACTAGGCTAATAGGTCCAATTAAAGGAGAGATGCGCATGGTACTTTGTTATATGCCCAGAAAGGTAAGGGAAATATTCTGCAATGGTTATGAAAGTATAATAAATAGAAAAAAGATTCCAATGTCTAAGGAAGTGATCGTTATTTATAGTAAGGATTACATGGAGAAAATTGTATCCATCTGAAAGGAAAATGGATGGCCCTCCCTTCAAGCAAAATATACACTCCCATGAGCTGAAATAAAAGATCCCAGAAATGTTCCATATGCACAAAAAGCTTATTTCTCTCAAATGTTGTGCACACATTTGTTTATATCCCTGTTAGTGAGCATTTCTCCTTTGCCAAGATAATCCATCCACCTGACAGGTGTGGCATATCAAGAAGCTGATTAAACAGCATGATCATTACACAGGTGCACCTTCTGCTGGGGACAATAAAAGGCCACTCTAAAATGTGCCGTTTTGTCACACAACACAATGCCATAGATGTCTCAAGTTTTGAGGACATGTGCAATTGGCATGCTGACAACAGGAACGTCCACCAGAGCTGTTGCCAGATAATTGAATGTAAATTTTTCTTCCATAAGCCGCATCAAACGTAGAGAATTTGGCACTGCGTCCAACCGGCCTCACAACCGCAGACCATGACGTCGTGTCAACGTTGTGAACAGAGTGCCCCATGGTGCCAGTGGGGTGATGGTATGGGCAGGTATAAGCTACAGGCAACGAACACAATTGCATTTCATCGATGGCAATTTGAATGCTCAAAAATACCATGATGAGATCCTGAGGCCCATTGTGAGGCCTATTTTTTAAGGTATCTGTGACCAATAGATGCATATCTGTATTCCCAGTCATGTGACATCCATAGATTAGGGCCTAATGAATTTATATAAATTGACTGATTTACTCATATGAACTGTAACTCAGTAAAATCAATGCAATTGTTGCATGTTGAGTTAATATTTTTGTATTCTTGTATTTATATTCCCCATTTCCCTCCAGGTACCCATTCTGTAAATGTTGATCCATCCCTAATTATAAGATTCGATTTTGGCTCTTCTCACTAATGGAAAATGGTTGTATTCTTGTTAATGTTTTCCTGTTTTTAGTTTTTTTATGAATAAGCTTTTCATCATATCCCCGACTTGCACAAAAAAACGTACTTGCCAGCTTGCAGTGCAATATTTCAACCACTTGGAGATGTGCGTACGGATGGTCTAAAGTTTGCGGGGAGGTGAGCACATTCTTACATTCAATTTGTATAAACGCAACCTTTTGCACGAAAACTGGCACATGCACATGTTGGGGCTCCAGGGGCTTAGTTAAAGGTTTACTTTGTAAAGCCTGATGTCAGTATGCGGATAGGAACAAATATGGTACCTCAACTTAGCTTCTTTGCAACTTAGCTTCTCTAAAGATATGCTTAGAAAAATTCATCACAGGGATTTCATAGGGCTACCAACAATCCAAGACCTCACTGACCCCTTACTTGATTAGAGAATAACATAACTGTCCAATAAAACATTGCTGCCTATTTATATTCCCTGCTGTAAAAATCTGCATAGACCAGCACAGGATGGTGACCAGCCTTCGTTGTATTTTCGCTGGTTACCAGCCTTCGTTGTGCTTTCGCTCGTGACCAGCCTTCACTGTGTATTTGCTAGTGGAACCAGCATCAAGTCACATTATGCTGGCTTACAAAATGACGTTTAAGTCCTATTGAAATCCATGTGGGGATATCCAAGAATTTTACCTGAACCTAAACCATCTAAACTGGAACAAAGCCATAGGGCACTTGAGTGTCACAGCCTATTTCAGATTAATCTATTCCATTTAGTGCCACATAGCTTATTTTCCGAAAGAAAGTAAGACTACAAGTGCAACCAAGGACACCTGTCTCCAATGACAGGTGCAGACACATCAGAAGTATAAAGCTCCCCAGGTAATACAAGTAAATTGTACAAAACCTTGAAGGAAGTCCATTGTTATGATTGAATTAATTTTGATTTGTAGTACTGACTGTGAGTACAATAAGCACATTTTTTTGGGGGGGACAGATAGAAGCTCTTTTAATTAATCAAATTCTCTTTGTTATCCTTTGTGTTTAATGACTAGCCTGATTTATCGTTCGTTCTTCTGAATTAGTTGCCAGTTTCAGTGTGATTTGAGATGAGAGTGAGTACCCTCCAACTGGGCAAAAACTGGTTGAATCAACGTTGTTTCCACGTCATTTCAACCAAAAAATTCAATGTGATGATGTTGAATCAACATGGAAAACTGATTGGATTTGAAAAAAAGTTATCAACCTAAGGGAATTTCTTGCACTGACATTCTTGCATTGGCTCTATGCACACTCACCGGACTCTACCCACATACTACACTTACACTCCAACACACACATACACACATTACAAACGCTCAAACACACATGCATATTGATGCCACACACACACATAAACAACTTTTCACACTCTTCACAAATGCTGCTGCTACTCTATTTATTATCTATCCTGATTGCCTAGTCACTTTTAGCCCATACCTACATGAGCATCTAATCAAATGGCTTCCCAGACTATCTGCATTGCCCACCCCTCCCCTTCTACGCTGCTGTGCATAGTCACTTTAATAACTTTACCTACATGTACATATTACCTCAATTACCTCGACACCGGGGCTCAGCCACAAAGTGTTAGGCCACACAAGTTCACAGAACGGACAGCCAAGTGCTGAAGCGCGTAGAGCATAACAATAATCTGTCCTCAGTTGCAACACTCAATAGCGAGTTCCAAACTGCCTTTGGAAGCAACGTCAGCACAAGAACTGTTTGTTAGGAGCTTCATGAAATGGGTTTCCATGGCCGAGCAGCTGCAGACAAGCCTAAGATCACCATGCACAAAGCCAAGTGTCGTCTGGAGTGGTGTAAATCTCGCCGACATTGGACTCCGGGTAGTGGAAACGCATTCTCAGGAGTGATGAATCACGCTTCACCATCTGGCAGTCTGACGGACGAATCTGGGTTAGGCGAATGCCAGGAGAACGCAACCTTCCCCAATGCATAGTGCCAACTGTAAAGTTTGGTGGAGAAGAAAAAAAAATTATTCAGGCCCATTAGTTCCAGTGAAGGGGAATCTTAATTCTACAGCATAAAATGACATTCTAGACGATTCTGTGCTTCCAAATTTTAGGCAACAGTTTGGGGAAGGCCCTTTCCTGTTTCAGCATGACAATGCCCCCCGTGCACAATGCGAGGTCCATACAGAAATTATTTGGCGAGATCGGTGTGGAAGAACTGGCCTGCACAGAGTCCTGACCTCAACCCCATCGAACACCTTTGGGATGAATTGGAACATCGACTGCGAGCCAAGCCTAATTGTCCAACATCAGTGCCCGACCTCACTAAGGCTATTGTGGCTGAATGGAAGCAAGTCCCCGCAGCAATGTTCCAACATTTAGTGGAAAGCCTTCCCAGAAGAGTGCAGGCTGGCCTTCCCAGAAGAGTGGAGGCTGTTATAGAAGCAAAGGGGGGACCAACTCCATATTAATGCCCATGATTTTGGAATGAGACGTTTGACGAGCAGGTGTCCACATACTTTTGGTCATGTAGTATATTACCTCAATTACCTCAACTACCTCATACCCTTGCACATTGACTCGGTACTGGTACTCCTTCAATATAGCCTCGTTATTGTTATTTTGTTTACTATTTCGTTATTATTTGTTTGCTCATCTTTTCTTACTTTTTAACCCTGTTGGGAAAGGGCTCGTAAGTAAGCATTTCACGATAAAGTCTACACCTGTTGTATTTGCCACGTGACAAATATATATCTATATATTGTTTTTACCCAACTTAAAAAAAAAATCCATGTTAATTTCACATTGAATTCACGTTAGTTGACAACTTAGCCAAATCAAATGTTGAACTAACTTCTGTGCCCAGTGGGCAATTACATTATAGCTCATATGATTGCTTTCTCCCACAAACCCATTATGTAACTTCTGTTAAGCATGGTCATTTTGGTCTGAGTCATTTAAAACATTCAACACTTACCTCTGTGAAGTAATTATGAATTCTAATTTTTGAAGGCTTAAGTCACAAAGTCATAAAACAGTTCTGTCCTTTGCACTAAGCCTCTGCACACAAAATGGAACCTATTTACAGTAGAGGATTACTCCTTTAAATCACCTGATTAGAGCACATTGCATTAAAGGGGAATTTCACCCTGCTTTTGCAACGGCATATAGTAATTACTATATTAACAACTTTACGTTTTCATCATAAACATCACAGTTATCCAAACCACAAGAGAGAACTCGCCCATTTTCATTTCACTGGTAAAATCGGGAAGTTTCGACTCCCTGAGTATTCGTATGCTCATAATCAGCCACAAAGTCCGGGATTCATACTGAATGCTGATACCGCTGGTAGAGGGGGCGTGCCCACAAACTTGAGTAATGGCGTTGTTTACTTCGAACGACCAACACACAGTAATCTCAGAACTTCTCTAGGCTATATTTTTTTGAAAACGTTTGTTTTTCACTTATGTTTGTCATCATGCTTGTGTGCGGTGACCAAAGATTATCTGAGGGATTTTCATGATGAACTGATGGGGAATCCCATCAGTGATGCGCTAACTTCTTTTTAATGTATTTTTTACTACAAAACAGAAGATTCTCATTAATTAATATGTAACTAAATAGTAATACATATATTTATAACATAGTAGTTACATGCAATTAGTGTAAACACTACGTAATTACACTATTAAGGGTTTAACGGTATAGGTTATTACACAAGTGGAACAAGGACATGCAATTACATATTAGCTTGTCTGAGATTATTCCACATGTGTAATGACAAGATGTCTTGTTCCAAATGTAACTAACATGTTCTGTAATATCACTTTTGAAGTCTCCTGTGTAGCACCACGTTAACATTGCATCCTAATATGTAACCTTGTTACGTGTAACTACATAAGTCACTACCACCAAAATAAGCTAGGCTAGGACTCTGTCAGCTGTTGTAACAATGCACACCCTATCAACTAAAGCTTCAGTTTTCTTATTTCCATATTATTTGGCTTAAAGGATATACTGAATTAAATGTAAGAGAAATGTATTTACAATGGATATGCATGTAACTATAATGTACCTACCCGGGAGCAAGCAACTTAATGTAAAGTAAAACACATAATGGTATAACCTTTGTATCCTGAACAAAAATATAAACGCAACATGCAACAATTTTAAAGATTTTACTGAGTTACAGTTCATATAAATTCATTAGGCCCTGATCTATGGATTTCACATGACTGGGAATACAGACATGCATCGGTTGGTCACAGATACCTTGAAAAAAAGGTAGGGGTGTGGATCAGAAAACCAGTCAGTATCTGGTGTGCAGTCTCATGCCACGCGACACATCTTCACAAAGAGTTAATCAGGCGGTTTATTGTGGCCTGTGGAATGTTGTTCCACTCCTCTTCAATGGCTGTGCAAATTTGCTGTATATTGGCGGGAACTGGAACAAAATGTCGTACATGTCGATCCAGAGCATCCCAAACATAATCATTGGGTGACATGTCTGGTGAGTATGCAGGTCATGGAAGAACTGGGACATTTTCAGCTTCCAAAAAAATCTATAAAAAAAAAGTAAATAAGGAATTGTGTACAGATCCTTGCAACATGGGGGCATGCATTATCATGCTGAAACATGAGGTCATGGCGGCGGATGAATGGCACGACAATGGGCCTCAGGATCTTGTCATGCTACAGTATCTCTGTGCATTCAAATTGACATTGATAAAATGCAATGGTATTTGTTGTCCGTAGCTTATGCCTGCCCTTGCCATAACCCCACCGCCACCATTGGCCGTTCTGTTCACAACGTGGACATCAGCAAACCACTCACCCACACAACACCATACATGTATTCTGTGGTTGTAAGGCCGGTAGGACGTACTACCAAATTCTCTAAAGCGACTTTGGAGGCAGCATATAATAGAGAAATGAACATTAAATTCTCTGGCAACAGCTCTGGTGGACATTCCTGCAATCAGCATGCCATCAGCATTGGGGAGTAACAGATTACATGTAATCCGTTATATGTAAGGGATTACAAACTGTAATCTGTTACATTACCAGCTAAAATATTGTAATACTTTTGAAAAACTGGATGATTACTTCAACGTTTACTTTTAAATTCAGAAACGATGTTTACATAAATCTTTGACACTTCTCTGTTTTCTCAATAACTTTCAAATCAGCATTGAAAATAGGTGCAAGTTTAAGTTTGTTCCACCTGAGCGTGTCTGACCACAAGTCAGAGACCACTATGATGACACACCAAATGTGTTTGATGGGTCGCGGGAAAAGAGCAGGAATAGGCTTTTGTAGGCTACAGTCCAAGCTATGTCTTCCTATGGTGCGACTGCTGTAAGGATATGAGCAGTGGTGTAGTCTACTGAGATACGGTATCACTTATTATTGATATCTACATAGTGCGTTGATGTGAATCATACAGCTGCTCTCTCATTTAGCTATTTGCGTCTTACGGCTTGCGGTTGTTGTGGATGGCTGTTCAGAAATCTAAATGTGTATTTGAACCCAATAATGGTTGAATTCAAGAAGTTTAAACTGCCTGTTTTTGAAACCAGTGGACAGCCATTGAAAAATGCGCTCTTGCAACAGCTGCATAGTGCGGATCCCAGCTTGTGGAGTAAAAGTAGGGCTTTATTCCTCAATCTAATTCATGCTGATAACATTTTTTATCCATAGGCCTAATGGATACATGCTCAAACTCGTACACTTTTGATAGACTTAAAGGGTCAATCTGTAGTTGCTATATCAATTTTTGGACTTATAAATTAATATTAATGTAAAGATGTAATTTTATCATATTATTATATGTAGTAGAAAGTGATGGGTTAGAAGAAGACTACACAACCAACTCATCAAGTAAAAACTAACATCCATATATGGCCAGCTATGTAAACTTGAACATTGATTTATCCTACAATAGATGTCGTTCAATTGGTAACATACATTTTAATCTTCTTCCAATGCCTCTTAAGGGGAATGTAATCAGATTACGTTACTGAGTTTGGGTAATACAAAAGTTACGTTAAAGATTACTACTTTGGACTGTAACGGATTACATTTAGAAAGTAACCTATCCAACCCTGCATGTCATTTGCACGCTCCCTCAAAACTTGAGACATCTGTGGCATTGCACATTTTAGAATGGCCTTTTTGTCCCCACCACAAGGTGCACCTGTGTAATGATCATGCTGTTTAATCAGTTTGTTGTTATATATATCAGGACTCAGGATAAGACCCAGATGAAGGAAGTTCGAATCACAGATGTTTATTACAAAACAGGGGGCAGGCAAATGACAGGTCAAGTGCAGGCAGAGGTCAGTAATCCAGGGCAGTGTCAGTAAGGTACAGAACGGCAGGCAGGCTCAGGGTCAGGGCAGGCAAAATAGTCAGAAATCCAAGGCAGTGTTAAACAGATACAGAACGGCAGGCAGGCTCAGGGTCAGGGCAAGGCATAAAACGCACAGGTGATAATGGGGCCAAATGGGAGACAACTGGTGGGGGGTGGAGACAAGCACAAGACAGGTGAAGCAGATCAGGGTGTGACAGTTATGCCACACCTGTCAGGTAGATGGATTATTTTGGCAAAGGAGAAATGGTCACTAATAGGGATGTAAACTAATTTGTGCACAAAATATTAGCGAAAATGCTTTTTGTGCATATGGAACATTTTGGGGATTTTACATTTATTTCAGCTCATGGGACCAGCACTTTACATGTTGTGTTTATATTTTTGTTCAGTGTAAATTCTATGTACCTGCCTTTGAAAAGGGGTTTGGGGTTTATTTCCCAGGCTTCAAAGGTGTAATGTAAGTGACATGTTGTTTAAAAGAATATAATTTATTTTATTTTATTTATTTTACCTTTATTTAACCAGGTATGCTAGTTGAGAACAAGTTCTCATTTACAACTGCGACCTGGCCAAGATAAAGCACAGCAGTTTGATACATACAACAACAAAGAGTTACACATGGAATATACAGACATACAGCCAATAATACAGTAAAAAAATGAAAAAATAAAATAAAAAATAAGTAAGTGCAAATGAGGTAAGATAAGGGAGGTAGGGCAACAATACTACAATATTACAATATAGCAATTAAACACTGGGATGATAGATGTGCAGAAGATAAATGTGCAAGTTACTGGGGTGCAAAGGAGCAAGATAAATAAATATATAAAGTATGGGGAAGGGGCAGTAGGATGGGCTGTTTACAGATGGGCTATGTGCAGGTGCAGAGATCTGTGAGCTGCACTGACAGCTGGTGCTTAAGCTAGGGAGGGAGATATGAGTCCACAGTTTCAGTGATTTTTGTATTTCTTTCCAGTCATTGGCAGCAGAGAACTGGATGGAAAGGTGGCCAAAGGAGGAATTGGCTTTGGGGATGACCAGTGAGATATACCGGCTGGAGCGCGTGTTGTGGGTGGGTGCTGCTATGGTGACCAGTGAGCTGAGATAAGGCTTTACCTATCAGAGACTTGTAGATAACCTGGAGCCAGTGGGATTGGCGACGAGTATGAAGCAAGGGCCAGCCAACGAGAGCGTACAGGTCGCAGTGGTGGGTAGTATATGGGGATTTGGTGACAAAACGGATGGACTGCATCCAATTTGTTGAGTAGAGTGTTGGAGGCTATTTTATAAATGACATCACCGAAGTCGAAGAACGGTAGGATGGTCAGTTTTACGAGGGTATGTTTGGCAGCATGAGTGAAGGATGCTTTGTTGCGAAATAGGAAGCTGATTCTGGATTTAATTTTGGATTGGAAATATTTAATGTGAGTCTGGAAGGAGAGTTTACAGTATAGCCAGACACCTAGGTATTTGTAGTTGTCCACATATTCTAACTCAGAGCCGTCCAGAGTAGTGATGCTGGACAGGCGGGCAGGTGCGGGCAATGATCGGTTGAAAAGCATGCATTTAGTTTTACTTGCATTAAAGAGCAGTTGGAGGCCACGGAAGGAGAGTTGTATGGCATTGAAGCTCGTCTGGAGGTTAGTTAACACAGTGTCCAAAGAAGGGCCAGATGTTTACAGAATGGTGTCGTCTGCGTAGAGGTGGATCAGAGAATCACCGGCAGCAAGAGCGACATCATTGATGTATACAGAGAAGAGAGTCTGCCCGAGAATTGAACCCTGAGGCACCCCCATAGAGACTGCCAGAGGTCTGGACAACAGGCCATCCGATTTGACACACTGAACTCTATCAAACCAAGGCTGTTGAGTCTGCCAATAAGAATGTGGTGATTGACAGAGTCGAAAGCCTTGGCCAGGTCAATGAATATGGCTGCACAGTAATGTCTCTTATCGATAGCGGTTATGATATCGTTTAGGACCTTGAGTGTGGCTGAGGTGCACCCATGACCAGCTCTGAAACCAGATTGCATAGCGGAGAAGGTATGGTGGGATTCGAAATGGTCGGTAATCTGTTTGTTAACTTGGCTTTCGAAGACTTTAGAAAGGCAGGGTAGGATAGATATGGGTCTGTAGCAGTTTGGGTCTAGAGTGTCACCCCCTTTGAAGAGGGGGATGATCGCTGCAGCTTTCCAATCTTTGGGAAACTCAGACGATACGAAAAAGCGGTTGAACAGGCTAGTAATAGGGGTTGCAACAATTTCGGCAGATCATTTCAGAAAGAGAGGGGCCAGATTGTCTAGCCCGGCTGATTTGTAGGGGTCCAGATTTTGCAGCTCTTTCAGAACATCAGCTATCTGGATTTGGGTGAATGAGAAATGGGGGAGGCTTGGGCGAGATGCTGTGGGGAGTGCGGGGCTGTTGACCGGGTTAGGGGTAGCCAGGTGGAAAGCAAGACCAGCCGTCGAAAAATGCTCATTGAACTTCTCAATTATAGTGGATTTGTCAGTGGTGACAGTATTTCCTAGCCTCAATGCAGTGGGCAGCTGGGAGGAGGTGTTCTTATTCTCCATAGACTTTACAGTGTCCCAGAACCTTTTTGAGTTTGTGCTACAGGATGCAAATGTCTGCTTGAAAAAGCTAGCATTAGCTTTCCTAACTGCCTGTGTATATTGGTTCCTGACTTCCCTGAAAAGTTGCATATCGCGTGGGCTATTCGATGCTAATGCAGAACGCCACAGGATGTTTTTGTGCTGGTCAAGGGCAGTCAATGTATAATGTTAATGTAGGTACTCATGACAAGCAGTTTCAAGTAAAGTGAAACACAGCAGGGTAAACCTTTTTAAAATACACTTCAATGTAGAATACATGTTGTTACAGCACCTGTAAGTGTAATTACAATTTTCTTTTAATGCAAAATGTCAGATATAAAGTATCGTAACGTCAATGTTTATACACAGGAACAAGCAGCATAATGTAAAGTGAAACACATTGTGAATTAATCAAGTAATGCAATGACGGACACCCAATACAGTCCGTGTAGTTGTGATGAATGGGAATCCATCTCAATCTAGGAAAAATGTTGTTACAGCACCTTTAAGTGTAATTACTATGTACTTTCAATATTCTTAAATATTTTGCAGGGTATGTCAAAATTTTTGTAAAAAGACAGGATCCTTTCCATTATCCGTGATTGACTGAGATAATGGATGGGCTGGACATGCTGAGAGATGAGTTTGGATTGGTCTGCCATGTAGCAGGCTTCTGTCTACAACGTGAGCTGCTTAGTATGTCGGGGTAATAATTTCTAAAGCATTTTTTTGAAGGATATCACAAAGACTGCAAAAGTGTTGCTAAAACTCTCCACTTTCTGGAGGACCAAGTTTAGAAATCAGTGGAATACCCGGTGGAAGCAGAGTATGATAGCTAAGGAGATGGAGAAAATTCAGGTGTTTGATTGAAAATGCAGAGGGAGTCAAAAAGAGAACACAGAAGGCTGTTGTATAAAACACTTGTCTCTGGATAACATCTTCAAACTAAGGACAACCATGGCATCCGTGACAGAGAGGAAGAAGTGTTCATCCATGTATACGGGTAAGAGTCTAGCTAGCTACATTTTCAGATATTATAAATTTCTAATTAAGTCCTTTTCATTGCAAGTTAAAGCGTACCTTTAGCTAGCTAGCTAATGTTAGCTGGCTGGCTGGCTCCCTAGCTAACTTTACGTGTATGATCTGTGTAGTAATATTATTAGTATCTCCGAGACATTTGCATTGCTAGTTATAGCCTAATGTTAGCTAGCTAACTAACATTGAACACAGCTAGTTGGTTAGCTTTAGCTACCTGTAGATTCATGCAGGGTAGTAATATTATGAGTTGCGATTATGGTTCATTGTTTAGTTGGTTAGCTACATGCCTAAACAAGACTCCACTGTGCAAGTTACCATTTCACTGTACAGTTTACACCTTATGTATCCAGTGCATGTGACAAATTAACTTTGATTTTATTTGAGATAGTGTGTGTTTACCAGAGACGGTAATGTGAAGAACAACATGACCTGCACCAACGTCCAATTAGGACATAACATTAGGCCAACGAGACAGTGTTTAAGTTCAAAAATAATTCCGTCACACTCACAACCGTAAGCTATTTACTCTAAGCTATTTACTTGTAAACAATAATCTTGTTTTGAATTTGGTCTGTTTATAGTATGCATGTTGAAGGGGGTATGTTGTCTATGATCATCACCAGTACTTGTAAATAAACTGTAAATACATTATGCTACATACATACATACATACATACATACATACATACAGTACATGCCTACAGTAGAAATGACAACACGATATACAGAAAATAAGGAACTTCCTTTAATTATTATTATTATTATTTGGTTATTATTTGTAAGGAAAACAACAAGGAAGGCAAAGCGAGCGCCAGCAAGAAAATGTTCCAATTCTTGAAAGACTGCGCAAGAGTGAAGTGCGGTGGGCTCTCCTCAAAGAGAGAAGTTATCCAGCTCAGTAAAGCCTCAAACATAAATTGTCTGCAACGCTGAATGTGAATTAATGAGGAGGCAGAACACATCTCAATTCAAACTGTTGTTAGAAAATACAATAGCCTATAGATAATTAGCAGGCAGCTGTTAACTGTCCTGTTGTGTAATAATCACTTATTGGAAAGGTGAGTGCATTCTGATATCATGTGCATAAAACAACTCACACTGGGGTGACCGTTAGAGATATTTGGAACTCACACGTGAAAAGGTTAAAGAGGTGGGTGGGGCTAAGGTTTAAAAGGGTGTGAACTGATGCTGAATGAGTGTAGACAAAGAAGAGCTCTCCAGTATGTGTACCAAAAGATTCAATTTTCTCAAAAGTGAGGTTACAAGTTTATCAACTTTCAAAGCAGAATTACTTTCCCATTGTAACTCAACTGTAGTGTATGATATACCATTTTCTAATCTGAGTCTTTACTTTTATCCAATGTAAAATAACACATTTTCAAATTTTGCTACAGAAGCCTGAATCGAGCCAGTCGGGGCTGTGGCGATCATGAAATTTAGTCATTCAGTGATTATCAAACAAATAACTGCATCTCCTGGCTTCCACACATAGCCTACAAGCCACTGATGAGGACCTTTGGAACAGTTACATTTTAAAACGTCTAATAAATCCATGTAATTTAGCCTACACCTTCACAATAAATCCATTATTTATTTAAGACAGGTCTAAAGAAGCACCAAATGAAGAAAATGTAGTATTTTTCAGAAGAACAGAATAGAATACTAGGTCCTGATCTGGCTGTAAAATAGCTGTGGGCTACACTAGTTAATTTAGCAGACAGATTTGCTTAGAATGTTGTGGCATAATTTTACATTGTTTTATAGTATGAAGAATACAATTGAACAAAGCTGAATAAAATAGAAAGGATATTTTCTCCGAACTATTTGAGGGAGTGCGCACATGCAGCTATTCTTTGTTGAGCGGTTAACAAAGAAATAGGTGGATGGACGAAATCAACATGCGCGCAATGGCTTTATCCAATTCCAAGGTGCATATTGAAGATATTGGAAGAACTGTCCATATTTACTTTTCGTCAACAAGATGAGTAGGCCTAACGAAGAGCACAGCAAAAGCACTAACCTATGTGAATCTACTATCCCCCATAGTATAAAAGTTGACCTATTCTATTCTGTGCGAGAAATAAACATTCCCAAACATAGTTTGTTGCTGTTGCTGACGCAACAGATCAGAATATTTAGCTTAAAATGTTGATAAACTATTGGTTATTTCTTCACTTTATGAACGCAGCAATGCGCACACGACAGTAGGCTATAAGCACGAATGTTCCATTAGCGGGAAAACACCATTATCAAAAGTGACCTCAAATGCAATTATGCATGTAATGCTTTTATTGTTTATGGTGAAAGTATCTTCCCCAAACTTGAGTCTCACACACTGCTTATGCATGCCATTTGGGCTCTACACCCCTTGAAAAGAGGATTGATGTGCTTAATTTTAATAAGTTATTTAGCACTTTAGTGATACAAACCTTATCAAAACATATAGGCCTATGGGCTAGGCTACATGAGGTGTGCGACTATGACTCTTCCCTTACGCTGGGCATTAGTCCAGCATAAGGGAAGAAGTGATAATACATCATGATAGGCTAATATTGTCACCCATCAGACTATTCTTGATTTAATATTGTTTTTACATATACTAAATAATATAAACTCAGCAAAAAAAGAAAGGTCCCTTTTTCAGGACCCTGTCTTTCAAAGATAATTCGTAAAAATCCAAATAACTTCACAGATATTCATTGTAAAGGGTTTAAACTACTTAGGGGTCAGCAGCAGTGGTGTCAGTTTTAGAGAGTCTGGCATGCCCAAAGTAAAATGCCTGCCACTCAGGCTTAGAAACTGGGATATGCACATAATTCGTACTATTGGATAGGAAACACTCTGAAGTTTCTAAAACCATTAAGGTAATGTCTGTGAGTATAACAGAACTGATATAGCTGGTGAAAACCCTAGGAAAATCCATCCTGATATGCATTATTTTTTGGGGGGACCTTTTTCTCCTGGCTGCCTATGGGATTCAATGTTATGTAAGACTTAGACTGCAGTGCCTATGGCTTCCACTGGATGTCAACAGTCTTTAGACGGGGTTTCATGACCTTAGGTTGAATTAGAAGCCAATAGAAGAAGAACTTAGACGTGGACACCGGAACCGGCCTTCACGGTCTCGCGCGCTCTGTGGTTTTTTCCTTTCCTATCTTTCAAGTTATCGTCCGGTTGAAATATTATAGTAAATATACATAAAAGGATACCTAAGGATACATTAAAAATGATGTTTGATTTGTTTGGACAAAGTTGATAGGTATAGTTTGAACGCGTTCTCTTCACGTGTCAATGGGCGACTCGACGGGT
The DNA here is from genome assembly GCA_030435695.1 of Brachymystax lenok tsinlingensis. Taxonomy (NCBI): domain Eukaryota; kingdom Metazoa; phylum Chordata; class Actinopteri; order Salmoniformes; family Salmonidae; genus Brachymystax; species Brachymystax lenok. The sequence continues at coordinate 5,634,239 of CM059815.1, read as the reverse complement.
AGATTTTCTGAACATAACTCGCCAACCAATTTATGATATATGGATATATTTTATATATATAGATATAGATTTATGGATATAATACATGACTTTATCTAACAAAAGAGCCATTGGATGTCTTCGTTGGACATTTGGGATGCCCTCAGCAGAAGTTCTTCGGTAGGTAAGTGATTTATTTTATCTCTTATATGGGTTTTGTGTGACCCACGCTGGATATGAACTTATGCTAATGTGGAAAATAGGAGAGGTGCTATCCTCAAACAATCAAATGTTGTGCTTTCGCCGTAAAGCCTTTTTGAAATCTGACAATGCTGTGATATTGCCAAGAATCAGAGCATTTGATGACTATGCAGCACTTGTATATTGATGAATATTTAACAATTCAACTTTTGGATTTTGAGTTTGGCGCCTTACATTTCACTCTAGTGCCCCACTGCTCCCTAAGTAATCAACGTCACCTATGATCAAAAAACCAGGACTGGCAAATAGTGCTCTTCTCTGACGAGTCGCAGTTTTGTCTCACCAGGGGTGATGGTTGCATTCGCATTTATCGTCGAAGGAATGAACGTTACACTGAGGCCTGTACTCTGGAGCAGGATTGATTTGGAGATGGAGGGTTCGTCATTGTCTGGGGCGATGTGTCACAGCATCATCGGACTGAGTTTGTTGTCATTGCAGGCAATCTCAACACTGTGCGTTACAAGGAAGACATCCTCCTCCCTCATGTGGTACCCTTCCTGCAGGCTCATCCTGACATGACCCTCCAGCATGACCTTGGTGGAAGAGTGGGGTAACATCTCTCATCAAGAACTGGCAAATCTGGTGCAGTCCATGAGGAGGAGATGCACTGAAGTACTTAATGCAGCTGGTGGCCACACCAGATACTGACCATTACTTTTGATTTTGACCCCCCCCTTTGTTCAGGGACACATTATTTAATTTCTGTTAGTCACACGTCTGTGGAACTTGTTCAGTTTATGTCTCAGTTGTTGAATCTTGTTATGTTCATACAAATATTTACACATTTTTACACAAATTCTTTGGGATTTAGAATTGGCCATTATCATGCGCCTATCTCGAAACAGTGGCATGGTAAAAAATATGTAATCTACGCACTTAAATGTTGAATAGAGGATAGGATACTCCTCTTTTTAATAGAGGCCATCACTCTCTTTTCTCACTCAATTGCATAGCGAAACATGAGTTCATGGGCTCTCATTAAGTGTTTGATTAGATTTTCGATTACATTTGCATTGATGTCAGATTAGAGGGACAATACAGTGCTGAGTACCAGGCAGTTAGCAAGTTTGGTAGGCTTCTAATGACCATCAGCAGCATCAGAGCTTGAAGAAGCCTAATTACCGTGACTAAACGGTCACATGGAATTTGACTGCCTTCATGACTTGTGACCGCCAGTGTGGCGGTAATACGGTCACCGCAACGGCCCTAGGCATGACTAACAACATTTTCCTATCTTTCTGTACAATTGTGGAAAGATGAGGTTGGGTGTTTGGGATGATGGAGGTCAAACACAACAGATGGCGTCCAGCTCTTAAAATGGTGGAAAATCATTCACAGGCAACCTTAATCCCTATCATCAGACGACATGTCTGAAGTGGTTCCACCATTCTGAGTGACTGCTGGAGTGTGTATGTCAGGTCTCTGAATAGGCTGAGTTACAATCACCAGACAGTCAACCACACAAAGAACTTTGTGGATCCTCACACAAGATGTCACACACAACACATTGAAAGAGCATGGCAGACAACAAAGGAGCAGGTCTGGAAGCTAAAGGGCAATCGGACCAAAAAAAAGTTTAAAGAAGCATCTCCAATTTATTGCGTGGATATACAGGTTGGGTCAAGAAAATAAGAAAGGAGTACTCTCTCAACTCTTCAAAGACATCTGATTAGTATATCAGCTGTAAGATTTTCACTCTTAGCATCCACTCCCTAGAGGAAATGTTTTGTAAATTCCAAACTGTAAGATTGTTATTTGTTTGCCACATAAGTAGGCTCAATGTTATCTTTTAAAAAAAGAGCCTACTGTGATGAACTATCAGAGTTATAACTGAGACCTTTCCATCTCCTTTCAAAGCGAATGGAATACTTACAGATGAGTTGTTTGCTGCACAGTGCCTCCATGAGGACATTCAGTTTTTCATTTATATCAACCAAAACAATGTCTTTGGAACTACAATCCAACAGCAAAATAATGTGTTTCATTATTTTGACAGGGTTATAAGTATGTTTTGATGCTATCAGTGTTTTTTGGGTCACTGTTAAGATCACATAATTATTTTTTTGATATCACATGAAACGGGAGACTATGTATTCCATTGCTTCCACATATTTCACTGTCTGATCAACAGGCTATGCACCAACCCTCAAAGTGTATTACCAAAATTCACCTACTACAATCAAAAACACAAAAACACGTAACATAGTAACTACATTTTAATTACATTACTAAATTAAAATGTGTTTCATGTATAGAAACAGTGCATTTACAATACTTTTCTTTATAACCACACTGTAATCAAATTATATCAAAGTTTATTTGTCACGTGCGCCGAATACAACAGCTGTAGACCTTACAGTGAAATGCTTACTTACAGGCTTTAACCAATAGTGCAAAAAAAGGTATTCGGTGAACAATAGGTGTGTAAAGAAATAAAAACCGTAAAAAAAGACATGCTATAACAGTAGCGAGGCTATAAAAGTAGCGAGGCTACATACAGACACCGGTTAGTCAGGCTGATTGAGGTAGTATATGTAATTATGGTTAAAGTGTCATATATGATGAACAGAGAGTAGCAGTAGCGAAAAAAAGGGATTGGCGGGTGGTGGGTGGCGGGTGGTGGGACACAATGCAGATAGATAGCCCGGTTAGCCAATGTGCGGGAACACTGGTTGGCCAGCCCAATTGAGGTAGTATGTACATGAATGTATAGTTAAAGTGACTATGCATATATGATAAACAGAAAGTAGCAGCAGCGTATAAAGAGGGGTTGGAGGTGGGGGGGGGGCACACAATGCAAAAAGTAAAAGTCCGGGTAGCCTTATGTCTTGGGGGTAAAAACTGTTGAGAAGCCTTTTTGTCCTAGACTTGGCACTCCGGTACCGCTTGTCATGCGGTAGTAGAGAGAACAGTCTATGACTGGGGTGGTTGGGGTCTTTGACAATTTTTAGGGCCTTCCTCTGACACCGCCTGGTGTAGAGGTCCTGGATGGCAGGCAGCTTAGCCTCAGTGATGTACTGGGCCGTACGCACTACCCTCTGTAGTGCCTTGCGGTCAGAGGCGGAGCAATTGCCATACCAGGCAGTGATGCAACAAGTCAGGATGCTCTCAATGTTGCAGCTGTAGAACCTTTTGAGGATCTCAGGACCCATGCCACATCTTTTTAGTTTCCTGAGGTGGAATAGGCTTTGTCGTGCCCTCTTCACAACTGTCTTGGTGTATTTGGACCATTCTAGCTTGTTGTTGATGTGGACACCAAGGAACCTGAAGCTCTCAACCTGCTCCACTACAGCCCCGTCAATGAGAATGGGGGCGTGCTCGGTCCTCCTTTTGCTGTAGTCCACAATCATCTCCTCAGTCTAATAACTAAACTTTTGATATACCTTGTGAAATATTTAATAATATTGAACGTATATAGAAATTACACTTTAAGGTGCTGTAACAACTTTTTTTCCTAGATTGAGATGGATTCCCATTGATCACAACTACAAATACTGTATTGGGTGCCTGCCATTGTTGTAACATTAACCACATAGTAATTACTTGAGTAATTCATGATGTGTTTCACTTTACATTAAGTTGCTTGTTCCTGTGTAGAAACATTGTAGTTACAATACTTTTCTTTATAACAACATTGTAATAACTGACGGCTAGCCTGTCCCATTCGGTTGATACCTTTACCAACAAAGGCGTGTTGCCCTACGCCCCTTCCACAAAAAGTGTAAAATGCTAACACCACAACCATGTCTTTCCGGGAGACCTGCAGTACCAGCAAATAGTCTGCAAGAGGACCAAACAGTTGGTGGTTAAGAAGCCCTACACCACTTTCAGCAGATAGCTATCCAGCTGGCCATTCGCCGAAGACAGGACAAGCCCATCGCCATGAGCACAAAGAGTCTCGGCTTTCCCAGCCCACCCGAACACAATTGCCAGTGTACCCGAAGACGGATAAAGGACTATGCCTGTGTTTACACAGGCAGCACAATTCTGATATTTTTTTCACTAATAGGTCTTTTGACTAGTCAGATCAGTTATGAAAAAGGTCTGATGTGAATAAGACCAATTAGTGGAAAAAAAATATCAGAATTGGGCTGCCTGTATAAACGCAGCCAGTGTGGCTCAGCAGCGTAAGACCATGTAAAACAAGGGTTTCCAACCCTGTTCCTGGAGAGCTACTGTACCTCCTGAAGGCTTTCGCTCCCAACAATTGTAACTAATCTGGTTCAGATGATCAACCATCTAATTATTATAAGCAGGTGTGCTAGATTAGGGTTGGAGTGAAAACCTACAGTATGGTGGCTCTCCAGGAACAGGGTTGAAGAACCCTGATGTAGAAACACCATAACAAATATATGGATATTTTCAATCAATCTTTGAAATTTGTCTGCCTTTATGGATTCACAGAATATACGTATATATATTTAAGTTGTACAGGGCTCTGTAGCATCAAACATGCTAGACATTCAGATATCCAAAGAATGTTTGTTTGTGACCGATTTGGTCTCATGTAGCAAAATTTGAAATTGTGGTACAGTTCATTCGGAAAGTATCCAGACACCTTCACTTTTTCCACATAAAAAAAAAATCCTCATCAATCTACTCCATAATGACAAAGCAAAAACAGTTTTTTGGGCCACTCAAGGACATTCAGAGACTTATCTCAAAGCCACTCCTGCGTTGTATTTTCTGTGTGCTTAGGTTTGTTGTCCTGTTGGAAGGTGAACCTTCGCCCCAGTCTGAGGTCCCCCACCATGCTTCACCGTAGGGATGGTTTTGGCCAGGTGATGAGCGGTGCCTGGTTTCCTCCAGACGTGACGCTTGGAATTCAGGCGAAATAGTTCAATCTTGCTTTCATCAGACCAGAGAATCTTGTTTCTCATGATCTGAGAGTCCTTTAGGTGCTTTTTGGCAAACTCCAAGCGGGCTGTCATGTGTCTTTTACTGAGAAATGGATTCCGTCTGGCCACTCTGGCATAAATGCCTGATTGGTGGAGTGCTGCAGAGATTGTTGTCCTTCTGGAAGGTTCTCCCATCTCCAAAGTTAACTCCGGAGCTCTGTCAGAGTGACCATCAGGTTCTTGGTCATCTCCCTGACCAAGGCTAGATTGCCCAGTTTGAGGTGGCCAGCTCTAAGAAAAGTCTTGGTGGTTCCAAACTCCTTTCATTTAAGAATGATGGAGGCCACTGTGTTCTTGGGGACCTTCAATGCTGCAGTGTTTTTTAGGTACCCTTCCCCACATCTGTGCCTCGACACAATCCTGTCTCGAAGCTCTAAGGACAATTCCTTCGACCTCATGGCTTGGTTTTTGCTCTGACATGTACTGTCAACTGTGGGACCTTATATAGACAGGTGTGTGCCTTTCCAAATCATGTCCAATCAATTGAATTTGCCACAGGTGGACTCCATCTCAAGGATGATCAATGGAAACAGGATGCACCTGAGCTCAATTTTGTGTCTCATAGGGTTATGAAAATAATGTATTTCATTTATCAACATTTTCTAAAAACCTATTTTTGCTTTGTCATTATGGGGTATTGTGTGTAGATTGAGGAGAGAAATGTTTTATTTAATCAATTTTAGAATAAGGCTGTAACATAAAAAACAAATTCGGAAAAAGTCAAGGGGTCTGAATACTTTCTGAATGCACTGTATATACAAAAGTATGTGGACAACCCTTCAAATTAGTGGATTCATCTATTTCAGCCTTACCCGTTGCTGACAGGTGTATAAAATCAAGTACACCGCCATGCAGTCTCTATAGACAAACATTGACAGTAGAATGGCCTTACTGAAGAGCTCAGTGACCTTCAACACGCCACCTTTCCCACAAGTCAGTTCATCAAACTTCTGCCCTCTTAGAGCTTCCCCGGTCAACTGTAAGTGTTGTTATTGTGAAGTGGAAACGTCTAGGAGCAACAAATGCTCAGCCGTGAAATGGTTGGCCACACAAGATCACTGAATGGGACCGCCGTGTTGAAGGACGTAGCGTGTAAAAATCGCCTGTCCTCAGTCGCAACGCTCACTACCGAGCTCCAAACTGCCTCTGGAAGCAATTTCAGCACAATAACTGTTCGTCGGGAGCAGCCGCACACGAGCCTAAGATCACCATGCCCAATGCCAAGCGTCGTCTGGAGTGGTGTAAAGCTCACTGCCATTGTACTCTGGAGCAGTGGAAACACTTCACCATCTGGCAGTCCGACAGATGGATCTGGGTTTGGCGGATACCAGGAGCACGCAACCTGGCCGAAAGAATTTTGATATTTTTTATTTAATTTTTGACTTTATTTCATTTTTTTCATATTTTCTTGAATCTATTTTCCTAAAACTGCAATATTGGTTAAGGTCTTGTAAATAAGCACGTGACAAATACAAATTAATTTGATTTGATTTCAATAGTGCAACTGTAAAGTTTGGTGGAGGAGGAACGGTCTGCGGCTGTTTTTCATGGTTCGAGCTAGGCCCCTTAGTTGCAGTAAAGGGAAATCTTAACGCTACAACATACAGTGACATTCTAGACAATTCTGTGCTTCCAACTTTGTGGCAACAGTTTGGGGAAGGCACTTTCCTGTTTCAGCATGACAATGCCCCCATGCACAAAGGGAGGTTCATACAAAAATGTTTTCAGAGGCCTGACCACAACCCCACTGAACACCTTTGGGATTAATTGGAACCAGAGTATGTGAACAGAGTGTAGCAAGGAGCTGAGTGTGCCCAAAGGCTGGAGCGTCGGCCTTCTCGCCCGCTCCAATTTCGCGCTCACTTCACAAGCTTGAGGCATGCCCAGCATGCATTTGTAGTCTACTTGTGTGCTGCTATAGCCCCTTGCTTTAGCTACTGTCATGGAGTTCGCAAAATATTTTCATAAAGAAACTGATAAAACACACAGGTGCTAAATCAAGGTGACTTACAAAGATGACGACAAAGAGCAAGAGAGGGAGTGCGGTGATGTAGTGTCCACAACTACAGAATCATTGTGGAATGTGAAAAGACACGTATCCCAAATGCATGATGGTGTACTTGCACATGCTAAAAAAAGGAACCAGGTGGGTAGATAACTAAGTCTGTCTTTGTAGCATAGTTTTTATAAGCAAAACATCTGATCCCTTAAACGGTTCGTTCATTTTCGTTCTATTATATATACACAATAGGCCATAATTGATTTTGGCCCAATAGGTCTGGCATATTCCCACATTCATTGAGCTTTACGTTTTGATGGGGCTATTTTCCCCAAAAACCTTATAAAAAAAACTTTATATAAAATTTGCTGCATCTCTGCCCAGCCTGGCAAGACTGGCCAAAGGGGTGTTTAGCATCCCCAGTGGCTCTGCAAGTGCGGAGACGATATTATCCGCTGCTGGCCGACTCTCCAGGCAGCATCGCATGAGCCTGAAGCCACAGACTGGCCTAACTCGTGTTTTTTTTTATTCAAAAGCACTAATAAGTACATTTTCGTTTAATTTGAATTTAATTGTAATTCAGTCACAGCCTAAGGGCAATTTCTAGACTATCAACATTTAATACAACAAAATGCTTAAATGCTGAGCGCTGTATGCCCTTGCCGGACTATTGTGTCGTACACGCAAATGCTTCACAATGTATTTATTTGAAGGATATAGCCTTGAAATAATTGAAATAATGTAGCCTAAATAATTCATTTCGTTCCTTCTTAGGCTCCCTGACTGGCTCCTGGCCTATTTAGAGTGTTTATATGCTGTTTAATATGACATGCAGTCTATTTGAAATTATGTTCGCTTCTTACATTCACCTTTCGTGTTTTATAAAATACTTGGTTTGGTTTCAATACTTAAACTATTTGTAGGTCCAGGTAATCACAAAAATAGCCTGGCTTAACTGCCCAACATCAGTGCCCGACCTCGCTAATGCTTTGGTGACTGAATGAAAGCAAGTCCTTGCAGCAATGTTCCAACATCTAGTGGAAAGCCAGAAGAGTGGAGGCTGTTATAGCAGCAAAGGGGGGGACCAACTCCATATTTATGCCCATGGAATGAGATGTTCGACGAGCAGGTGTCCACATACTTTTGTTCATGAAGTGTATATGGCTACCGGTAGCTGTTTAGTCAACTTAGTTATCCAGCGTGCAAAGCCCTGACCTGCCTTTCTCCTGGGAACACATTTCACTGTCCTAGAAATGCCTCAGTAATGATTAAAACAAGCCCAGATTCCTAACAGGGTAACATTCCCCTTTAAAAGGATTCAATGCATTAAGGAGAGCACAACAGTACCAAGGACACCTTGGTCAAACTGTATAGTAAGTCTATGGCCTGTATCGAACATCTATGGCCAGCCCAAGGATAGAAAACAACTTTCTCTCAAGACTGACGTTGAAGATCTGTCAATCATTGAATCATAACCCAAATGAATATGTCAGCTTGGGCAACATATAACTACAATGGTTAAATGGTTCTGCTTTTGACATTCTAATGAGACCATGTAGTCATTTAGCATAGGCTTTGACGATCCAGCTAGATTACAGTAAGAGCATAAAAGGCTGAACAATGACAGCATAAAAACGGGCATACAAAATGCTTCATTACATGACTTTTAAAGTATTTTTCATCCTCCCACACACGCTCTAGCATGGTTATAATCGCAAACCTTCTGCAGCAGTAATGCATTAAATGTATGATTTGAGTGTGAACAACCCTGTTCCAAATATCTGTTTGTTCTGCGCCAACAGCCAGCAGTCAAGCAGAGATATCTCACTCTGCTTCTCCTGAATGCCTGTCTTATGCTAATATATTCCCCCCCACTCAGACACGGGCCACTTTGAGCAGATTCCCACCTATGTTTGCGGAGGGATTCAGAGAAATACAACTTTTGGCAAATCCATGCATTGCTTGGTAAGCTAAAGCTTTCCAGTCGACCAGCTTCCAATTCAATCCAGCTGAGATTGCTCTCCACCAAAGCATTATCGCCTCCGTACAGCAACCGAAATGACACAATCAACAATGACAAAAGGTTTGCTTTAAATATAATGTGGCAATTAAGCCAGCTAAAGTTACTACTACTCAAAAACCAATATGGCTGTTCGTTTGGTAAAGCTAATCTCTGCAAAGTCAAATCCGTTAATAGGGAACACATGGGGGTGAAGAGAAGAATTATATTCTAGATGGATTAAGATCTACAGGATCTACAGATTACTGGGGAGGTCTCTCCATCCCTAGACATCTTTCTTCACACAATTAGCAAATAACATTTGGCGTTTAGATTCCCCGTCATGTCCGGAGACCTTAATAAAAAATGTTGTGGGACGGATAGAATGAAATACTCCAATACCAAATTTGAGATGGGCTCAGCCAATGGAAAACCAATGTGATCTAAATGGGCCTCATTTACTATCAGTGGCTGCAGGCTGCTCCATTTCCCCTGCTTCATTACTCTGTTCTGTGGAGTCTGTCCGAGGTACTACAGCCCAGGAAATACAATGTGCAAATCAAGGAAAAAACAAAAGCCGTCAGATGTGGAAGGGATTTCTGTTAGAAATATTGCATAAAGAGTTTTGTTCTGTTTTGTTCACATTTAGTGAGTGTGTCATGTTGCTGAGACTGCTTCGTACACCGAGGAGTTCAGACAACAGTCTGAGTGACTTCAGTTGTGAAAGTAGTGAGAGATTCAGATTTTAAGGAAGGCAAGTGTGGGTATTCACGAGCAGAATGATGGAGTGTATTACTGGAGTATATTACTGTCACAGTCAAATTTAGGGAATCATGACACCCTCTACAAGGTGTCAAAAGCGTTCCACAGGGATGCTGGCCCATGTTGACTCCAATGCTTCCCACAGTTGTCAGTTGGCTAGATTTCCTTTGGGCGGTGGACCATTCTTAATACACACGGGAAACTGTTGAGCATGAAAAACCCAGCAGCGTTGAAGTTCTTGACACAAACCAGTGCTCCTGGCACCTACTACCATAACCTGTTCAAAGGCACTTAAATCTTTTGTCTTACCCATTTTGTCTTACCCATGAATGGCACACATACACAATCATTGAGACAATTGAGACATGGATTGTGTATGTGTGCCACCAGGGTAAGACAAAAGATTTAAGTGCTTTTGAACAGGTAATAAAGTATAGGCAGACTGAATGTGCACCAACACAGTGGAGTGGGAGCAGACAATGCGTTATACTGTAGTACATAGGCAACGAGACTTGCAATTAGGCATTAGATGGGACACTATCGATAATAAAGTATAGGCAGACTGAAGTATAGGCTTCTGAGCTAAATACGTTTCAGAAAAATCTAAAATCTGAAACGTAGGGAGGGAAAAGAACCCTCTCTGAGGAACTCAGAGAACATCGGTACGTCTGACTTTCTTAGTGCAACTTGTTGAAAGCAATTAAGCAGAGATGCAAAACTCCAGAACTGACATGGTAAACAAACTTAGTTATGCTTATAAAACTTAACACCCCACCACCAACCCCTTCCCTCATCTGCCAAAGCTGTCGCCCCTGCTTTGTACAACAGTCCCTTAGCTGTGGAGTCAGCAAGCGAATCTAAACTCCTTTCTCCCATTCTGTTTCCAGGCCAACAGTTGCCAATCTGTACTTTTGGGGGCCGAATTGGCTGTTTTATTTACAACATATATATATATATATATATATATATATATATATATATATATATATATATATATATATATATACACAGTGCAGTCGGAAAGTATTCAGACCCCTTCACTTTTTCCACATTTTGTTACGTTACAGCCTTGTTCTAAAAATTATTTAATTCCTTTTTTCCCCTCGTCAGTCTAAACACAATACCCCACTATGATAAATCAAAAACAGCCTTATAGACATTTATTTTTGTATAAAAAAATTATAATAATGAAATATCACATTTACATAAGTGTTCAGATCCTTTACTCAGTACTTTGTTGAAGCACCTTTGACCTCGAGTTTTCTTGGGTGTGATGCTACAAGCTTGGCATACCTGTATTTGGGGAGTTTCTCCCATTCTTCTCTGCAGAGCCTCTCACGCTTTGTCAGGTTGCATGGAAATCATCGCTGCACATATATTTTCAGGTCTCTCCAGAGATGTTAGATCGGATTCAAGTCCGGGCTCTGGCTGGGCCACTCAAGGACATTCAGAGATTTGTCCCGAAGCCACTCCTGCGTTGTCCCGCTTCAACTCCAATTGTAACTAATCTGGTTCAGATTATCAACCAGCTAATTATTAGAAGATGGTGTGCTAGATTAGGGTTGGAGTGAAAACCTATAGTATGGTGGCTTTCCAGGAACAGGGTTGAAGAGTCCTGATGTAGAAACACGTTAAAATAAATATTTTCAGTCAATCTTTGAAATTTGTCTGCCCTTATGGATTCACAAAATATATTGATACATATTTAAGGTGTACAGGGCTCTGTAGCATCAACCATATGTTAGACATTCACATATCCAAAGAATGCTTATTTGTGACCGACCACCTTGATTTGGTCTTATGTAGCAACATTTGAAATTGTGTATTTCAAATTGGATAAAAGACTCAAAATGGTACAGTGCATTCGGAAAGTAGACAGACGCCTTCACTTTTTCCACATTTTGTTACGCTACAGCCTTATTAAAAAAAAAATCCTCATCAATCTACACCTCATAATGACAAAGCAAAAACAGGTTTTTAGAAATGTTTGCTAATTTACTTAAAATTATAAACAAAAATATGACATTTACATAAGTATTAAGACCCTTTACTCAGTACTTTGTTGAAGCACCTTTGGCAGCGATTATAGCCTTGAGTCTTATTAGGTATGACGCTACAATCTTGGCCCAAGCTTGGAGAGTTTCCCCCATTCTTCTCTGTAGCTCCTCTCAAGCTCTGTCAGGTTGGATAGGGTGCGTCGCAGCACAGCTATTTTCAGGTCTCTCCAGAGATGTTCGATTGGGTTCAAGTCCCGGGACTGGAGGGGCCACTCAAGGACATTCAGAGACTTGTCTCGAAGCCACTCCTGTCTTTTCTGTGAGCTTAGGGTCGTTGTCCTGTTGAAAGGTGAACCTTTGCCCCAGTCTGAGGTCCTGAGCGCTCTAGAGCAGGTTTTCATCAAGGATCTCTCTGTTTTTGCTCTGTTCATCTTTCCCTCGACCCCAGTCCCTGCCGCTGAAAAACATCCCCACATCATGATGCTGCCACCACCATGCTTCACCATAAGGATGGTGCCAGGTTTCCTCCAGACGTGACATTTGGCATTCAGGCTAAAGAGTTCAATCTTGGTTTCTCCAAGCGGGCTGTCATGTGTCTTTGCTGAGGAATGGCTTCCGTCTGTTCATTCCACCATAAAGGCCTGATTGGTGTAGTGCTGCAGAGATGGTTGTCCTTCTTTAAGGTTCTCCCATCTCCACAGAGGAACTCTAGAGCTCTGTCAGAGTGACCATCAGGTTCTTGGTCACCTCCCTGTTCAAGGCCCTTCTCCCCCAATTGCTCAGTTTGGGTGGTCGGCCAGCTCTAGGAAGAGTCTTGGTGGTTCCAAACTTCTTCCATTTGACAATGATGAAGGCCACTGTTTTCTTGGGGACCTTCAATGCTGCAGATATGTTTTGGGAACCCTTCCCCAGATCTGTGCCTCGACACAATCCTGTCTTGTAGCTCTACGGACAATTCCTTTGACCCTACGGCTTGGTCTTTGCTCTGGCGTACTGTCAACTGTGGGAACTTATATACACAGGTGTGTGCCTTTCCAAATCATGTCCAATCAATTGAATTTACCACAGGTGGACTCCAATCAAGTTATAGAAACATCTCAAGGATAATCATTGGAAACAGGATGCATCTGAGCTCAATTTCGTGTCTCATAGCAAAGGGTCTGAATACTTATGTAAATAAGGTGTTTCTGATTTAAATGTTAATACATTTGCAAAAACTGTGTGTGCAAAGCTGTCATCAAGGCAAATGTTGGCTACTTTGAAGAAACTCAAACATAATATATTTATATTTGTTTAACACTTTTTTGTTACTACATGATTCCATATGGGTTATTTCATAGTTTTGATGTCTTCAATATTATTCTACAATGTAGAAAATAGTAAAAATAAAGAAAAACCCTTGAACGAGTTAGTGTGTCCAAACTTTTGACTGGTACTGTATATATATTTCCTTAAATATCTTGTGTTGTGTGCCCATCTTTTGTGAGAAATTACATGCAAAACTTTTTAAAAGTATTTATAAAGCATAAATAGCGCTCACTTTAGATTAGGGGCTGCAAAAATACTTTACTAATGATTATTACATGGTTTATAAATGTGGGAGTAATTAATAAATGGTGAACACAAACTTTATAAATGCCTTTATGAATGGTTCATTGTGGACCCTTAAAATAAAGTGTTACCCACTTTGGTAGTACTGAATACATGCTCCCAATACCAACAGTTAAAAGAAACCTGTACTTAAACTGTTATGCTGAATGTGCAATTTTAAGGGGAGTGATGGTCTACAATTAAGACCCCCTGGCATATCGCTGGACTAATGCTAAGTGATAATATGCTAATGTATTCAAATATTTGTTCACCACCTGCCCTTGGTGAGAAAAGAACGCCCATCAGGCTTGGATACGTTGATGACTGTTGTGAATCAGCATTACTGTGTGTCTGGACCAAGCTGCCCCCTGTGATGACGCATTACTTTTTACCATAGCTGGCGGACATTTATGAACTTTCTCAGCGTCTCACAAAACAGCAGAGGGGCATTTTGTGACCCTCTTTGTAAAAATATGTCTCCACAACAGAAAGATCAAACCTGAATTAATAACAGCACTCTGTAGCACAATAGAGTTTCAGTCAGACTCAATTAATGATAAACCATTTCAGACCCCAAAGGATCTGAGGGAAAAAAATATCTGCTGAGTAATTTCACTAGTATTCAACTGAGATGCAGACTGACATTTAAACCCTGATTAAAGCCATATGTTTAATGTTAAAGAAAGGTCACATCTGGGTCATTCTCCATGATGTAGTTATGAGCAATCAGAATATTACATTTCCCCCTTCTCAATACTTGGTCAACATTGAGAGGACACATTAGCGTAATAGCATTTCACACCAGGGGGAAGTTAGATAAATGGGAAGTTAGCAAGATGGCTAATATGGCTTCTGGATGGATTCTTGACGTTGAGGTAAGTATTGGTTGACCATAGACATAAAAACTGTACAAAAAGACCTCAATGGATTTTCTGTTCTTCACAGACTCTGGTGAATCACTGGCCGATTGTTTTGGATCCTTTGGTTACGGCTGATATCTGAATCAGGGATGAGTTAGCTTTGATGCTGATATCTGAAGTTGTCCTAAAATTGAAACTGCACTTTCCGTTAAATTGTGCATGTGATTTTAGATGAGAAAGCAAGGCTGACTAGACTGTAGTGGGCACAGATATTTAACCTCTGGAGGCATGTCTACTCTGTTATTTTGTCCTGCAGTTATTGATCAAACAAAAGGGGGTAGAAATGTCAGCGATTTCATTGTTGTTCAGCTTAGGCTGGCCTTTAGTTTAAATCCTATTAAGGAGTAACAGAGCATTCTCCTGTCTGTCATCAAGTCAAAATGTCAGAGAAAATTGGCACCTTTGCACCAAGTACATAGAGAATTCAAATGAGGTAATCAAACATTTAAGGGGGCTAGAAACTTTACTTTTTCTACTCGAAGGTCTGATACTTACCATTCATTACATTTTCAGCTGAATCCCAAGGCTCTCTGAAATACACTTTAGCCCACTGAGCTAAAGCCAAGAAAGTAAGTAAATACTTAACTTCTTAGGGAGCGGCTCCCGAGGTGACGGTTTTGGAGAGTCTGGTGTGCCCAAAGTAAAATGCCTCCCACTCAGGCCCAGAAAATAGGATATGCACATAATTGGTACTATTGGATAGGAAACACTCTGAGTTTCTAAAAATGTTAAAATATTGTCTGTGAGTATAACAGAACAGATATAGCAGGCGAAAACCCGAAGAATTTCTGTCCTGGAAAAAGTGTATTTGACACATTGCCTCATTTTGAACCCCTCCCTATTGAAAATGACCATATATGGGAGTAAGATTGCAGTACCTATTGCTTCCACTGGATGTCAACATTCTCTAGACAGTGTTTGATGATGTTTAGTTGCTCTGGATGGTAATAGAAGAAGAATTTTGAAGTGGTCATAGGATGTAAACAGAAGAGGATGCCGCGTTCACGGGCTCGCGCGCGCTGTGGTTTTTTCCTTTCCTATCGCCCAGTTTATAATCCGGTTTAAATATTATACTAAATATACATAAAAGTGTTTCTAAGGATACATTATCAATGATGTTTGATTGTTCTTGGACAAGTGTATAGGTATAGGTTGAACGCGTTCTCTTCACGGTTCAATGGGCGAGTGGACGCTGTATTTTATGAACATAATGCGCCAACCAAACGGAGATTTATGGATATAATAAATTACTTTTTCTAACAAAAGAACCATTGGATGTCTTCGTTGGACACTTGGGAAGCCCTCAGCAGAAGTTCTTCAAAAGGTAAGGGATTTGTTTTCGCTGTGAAATGTGTTTTGTGTGTGTCATGACTTCGGTCTGATCTGCTGTGTTTTTGTCTTTTCTCTGTGTGTTGTTGTCTTTTGAGCACATGTGCTTTGTTTTGACAGCTCTGCTGCTATTGTGGCGTCTCTCTTCCCACTCGTTATCCTTAACTATCCTTGTTCACTTCACACCTGTTGTCAATTTATTCCTCATTATCTCCCCTATTTTAGATCCTTTTGTGTTTAGTCTTTTGTCAGACCGTTGTTGTGTGTGAAGCCTTTCTCATGATCTGGTTAGCCTTGCCCTGTCTTGCTCCTTCAAACCCTTCGTGTGCTTTTGCTTTTTGTTCTACTTCTATTCTCTCCCTCTCGTCCTGCCAGGCCTGATTTATTTTCGACTGTCTGCCCAGGCGTTTTTTTCCTGTTGGGACTTGGATGTACTACCCCAGACCATCAGTGTGACTCGGACACTGCATCTGGTGATGCTGTATTTGGTTTCTTTTTGAGAAGTGCTCTCCTGACCCAGTGGATATTTTTTGGACTTTCTTTTTTTTGGGGTTCCTGTTATATTTTATCTTGAACCTTTTGAGAGCAAAATAAAACACTCTTTTACCTGCAACTGAATCCGTGACCCTCCCTGACAGTGTGAACCGCAATGGTTTATGAATTTATATTAAGTATGTAATTTGTATTTATTCATTTATTTGGATTGCTGGTTAACATGCTGACATACTGTATTTCACATGGGTCCTTCAGAAATAAAATAGTCCAGTTAATGCTTGGGAACTAGCAGAAGTACTGCCTTATCATTTATGCAAGTGAAGTCTGTACATATAAAAAAGTATTGTGTGAGATACACACCGTCCTCTGAGGGCTTTTTATACAGTTAGTTGGTTTACTGCTGTCTCCCCCCTAAAGCATTGTTCCAGGTTGTTTGAAATTGCCGCCCGTCATTGTAAGATGGACGCAGGCAGGGAGGGAGGTAGGTAGGTAGATGTAGCTCAGCACTTAGAGCCGTAATTACCCATGCCTATCTTAATTGAGATCTCTTTACACAGCCCTGTTGAAACATTCAAATCTCATCTCTTTGGCAGTCAAAACAAAGTGTAGTCAGACTTAAATACAAAGGCATTAAGAAGAAAGAAGAAACGGAAGTAGAACATGGAAAGGGGATTTGATGCTTCTGAGATTGCTCGATCTGATCCAATATTTTTTTATGCATCTCTGTTGACCAAGTAGGCTACTTTTAGAGTTCATGTTTCTCTGGAATTCTACTGCAATTGACTGAATCAAAAAGCTGCTGAAATATTCCTTTGATTCGTTTTATTATGTTAGGTAACAGCCATGATAAAGCGAAATATAGAATTGCATTAGATATAAAGTACTCATTATCCATGTTTCCCACCCAGAGGTCCTCAGCTGTCTAAGCTTAATGATTCCCTGCAGATTGTCTCATAGCCCATTATAGAGCGCTGTTGTGGTCTTTCCGCTTCTAAAAACAAACGCATTTCGTACACACTTGTGTTTTAAACACGGTTGAATCCCAGCTGGGTAGTCCTTGGCCCATTTACTGGAATGACTTCCAGCTTGGTCAATGATGCTTTGATGTATTTTCAGAGTATGTTGAAAATATGTTCATAATGAATTACCATGTAGCAAAACCTCTAAGTACATGCATAAAACCTGTTTGCATCAATATGCTACGCCTATGTTCATGTCAGGGGCTGAAGTGGTTCTCTTTGAGTGCCACACTTATCAAATTAAATGCATGTTCACGCATTTGGTCGTCATTGTCATTCAAAACTCAGCGCTAAGAGAAAGTGTTTTGTGTGGTGAAGAAATTATTATCAAAAACGTAATCCAGCCCTAGCACATAAATCAAAAGCGAGACATGTCAGATTTGTTCCTGAGAGGTGTGAGTTTGACCTGGTGGTGAGGAAGGGTCTGATCGGGCTGATCTCCTGGGTGGTAATCTGACTCAACGTCTCATCTCCCTTAACCCCACCGCTGTCTGTCTGCTCTCCTCCCACCGCTGTCTGTCACTCACTGCTCCATTATTGATGTTCTTCATATCTCCTATCCATCCTTAGGCATCGTTGCCAGACTCTCTCTATATATATTGCTCTGGCTCTCCTTCTCTCTCTCTGGCTCTGTCTTTCGCTTTCTCATTTTCTTTCTTTTTCTCTCTCTCTCCATCTCGTTTGCTCACATTATGAAGATAATGAAAAAGAAATGGTCAGGGGAAATATCACAGCAACAACAAGGTTCTGACCTTAATTTTGGAACATTTGGTTATAGGGCATGAACTTTGGTCCATTCACATCCATTCTATGTGTTCATAGTAAGAGACCATCCCCCGAAATCTTCATTATTCATATTCTGCTATCTCAGCACGTCTCCAAATGTTATCAAATGTGAGGCATAATATTCCATATTGGAAGTATTACAATACAATATATATATATATATTACTTGGTTATTACATATTTAAAAGGGCACTAATCAAAGATTTTTTATAATGCATTTAAAAAACAATCCCCACAAAACTGACTCTGGTGCAACAACCTCAACAAGTGGCATTACATTTTACTCTTGACATTGTTTTCCTTAAAAAGTGCAGTACACATTAAATGTGATTTTTTTTTTCCTTTTCCTGAATCAAAATATCATTGTCGATTTCGTAATATCTAAAGTCCTTAGCAATGCTTTTAGCATTTCTCTCATGCAGTCGGCTGAGCAGATATTTTAATAACCTATCTGTGTTTCCCACAAAGGCTTCAGACTGATCTGGGAAAAATGGACAGCTAGGCTAATGAGTCCCGTAGGAGGTGGGATTTTCACCCTGATGGCTTCCAACTCCAACGCTGTGGCTCTAGACTGCAGACTGGAGGACTGTGTAGTCAGAGGACATGACCGACACAACATAAATAGAATCATAGTTTCAACAGAACACCCACCGTGTTCTATTCGAACACCAGGGTTGCGTTCAACAAGGGAAATAGTTGTGTTAGCCGCAACCATTCGCTAACGTTAGCTAACAGTCTGAGAAAGTAGTGTGTAAGTGTCTGTTTCAGGTCTAAACTGACACTACAAATAATAATGTGGCCATGTAGGGTTTCTATTACATGTCGTCAGAATAGCAAAGTCATTTTCTGTTTGATTATTGATGCAAAAATGCCACAGTAATCATTACAAATAATAGATGTTTGATGTTTCACTTTAACATTTTGGACTGTTCTTTCAAATTGTTCAACTGAAAATGTTCCAACAATCCAACACTAATGTTCTGATGGAACACCAATGTTCTGTTCCAGAATGTTGTCCGTGTATGGCTCCAGAATAATGTCTCACACAGGTTACCCCTCAGAAAATAGCTAGTACATCAGGGTGGCGATTCAATTCAATATAGCCAATCTGTGCAGACGCCAAACTAGAAAATTCAATATTGTAGGGGGCTGGAGTTCTGCCACTGACTATAAAATCATTGCAATAAAAGGTCACCAATAGTGTTTGCAGGTACTGTAGGAATACTGCTGAGGAATTAATGATTATTCAGTTTCCGTTTGACAACCGTACTGATAATCTACTGTAATTTCCTTCTCTATTGCATTGTCAATTGGAGACAAAGCAACATTCAAACAAGTGTGAACATTACAGCTAACCATGACAATGTAGTGTCAGGCCTTGTTATGTGGCCAGTAACCTGAATGAATGTGTGCATTTATGTGAGAAATCAGCGTTTGAGGGCTGTGTTGGATGCACATGTGCCCAGGAATACAGCAACCATACCTTGGTCAGGGTCAGCTCCGTCTCTCTTGACCTCTTGGTCAGCCAGTCCAAGCGGATGATTATTTATTCAGATTGTGACGAAACATAAATATGTAAAAAATGAAAAATGCCAAAGGCATGTCCAAACTAAACTGAACAAAAATATAAACGCAACATGCAACAAAGATTTTACTGAGTTACAGTTCATACACACTGTCACACATGTCGATCCAGAGCATCCCAAACACACTCAATGTGTGACATGTCTAGTATCCAGGCCATGGAAGAATTGGGACATTTTCATCTTCCAGGAATTGTGTACAGATCCTTTGCAACATGGGGCCATGCTATATCATGCTGAAACATGAGGTGATAGTGGCCATGGGATCATGTCACGGTATCTCTGTGCATTCAAATTTCCATCAATAAAATGTGATTGTGTTCGTTGTCCGTAGCTTAATGATGCCCATACCAGAACTCCACCACCACCATTGGGCACTCTGTTCACAACGTTGACATCAGCAAACCGCTCGCCCATGCGACGCCATACATACTGTCTGCCATCTGCCCGGTACAGTTGAAACCGGGATTCAATCGTGAAGAGCACACTTCTCCACCATGCAAGTGGCCATCGAAGCTCAGCATTTTCAGCACTGAAGTCGTTTACGACGCCGAACTGCAGTTAGGTCAAGACCCTGTTGAGGACGATGAGCACACAAATGAGCTTCTCTGAGACGTTTTCTGCTATTTCAGCTCATGAAACAAGGGACCAACACTTTGCATGTTGCATTTATATTTTTGTTCAGTGTAAATACTCAAAAACAACCGAAAGGCCTCATGGCCACCAAACGAACCAGCAGCCTCACAGCTTGCCAGCTGGTACACTGACTGAAGATCCCCGTAGTTGGTAGCACCTGATGTGCTTAGAAACCAGGTTCAGCATCTGGACAAGGTTGCCGCTGCCCCCTGGGATAATGGAGTGTGGAAGTGGTAGAGCTGTAGTGTGCTGTCTAAACTACCTTACCTATTCTCTAACACCTCCCCCAACAATAAAATAAAAATGTCACATAGTCACCCATATCTATGAATTTTCTTTTACTTTCTTCTCCATTGAACTTCCTTAACTGAAGAGACAGAATATGAGCACTATAAACATTATAGCCGCAGTTACACAACCTAACTAGAGAAACCCTAAACTGAGAGATCAACTCCATTCACTTGGCCCATGGTCACAGGCAACAAGCTCCATTTGATATGTAGCCAGCGATAAGAGAGTTGGAGCAACCGCCACCAGGGACAAGTGAACCTCGACCACAACTTCAGCAACCTCACTAGGAACACCATCCACATTCCCAACCCCTCTTTTCTCCAGCCCTGAGCCCTAGCTGTATCTTCCTCACTTTCTGTTATAAATGATTTCATATGATTTAAATGTTTAATGATGACTAAATGAATTATACTTCTAAGATAATGATATAAACAATAACTAACAGTATTTTTATAAAGGGCTTGAATGTGTGTGCTTAAGAAAGTAGGGACCAGAGACAGACAACTCGTGACTACTGTGAAACTGATAAGAGGAAGAAGGTCTCTCCAACCAGGGAGGGGAAAATACTGTTGGGCTTGTAATAAGATTGTGAAACATGTTGCAGGACAAGATAATAAATGTATGTTTTGGAGTAGACGAGGAGGGACATATGTGACGCTAAGTGTGTGGACAATTATGACACTATGTGTGATATATAAACTAATGTGCATGGTATTATGAGCAGAATTCTCATGAATAAACAATTCTGGACCAATTGCAGATATGGGGTTTTGTCTAAATTCTTTATTGACCAGAGCCTTACAACCTCTGGGAATTATTCAAAACTTGAGTGATGTCAACAATTGAGATAGCAAAATTCTCATCACACTTTCCTCCACCTTAACAGGAGACATACTAGGCCTACATGCTGCCAGAACTGTCAACTGCTCCTCAACAGTAAGTGACAAAACCGCTGAATCTGGCTTTTCCACCTAACTCACTTCTTCAAGCTTCTGATTCTCATCACAAGACACAGCTATGTCACCCTGCAGAACCAGACCGGGATCCACCAGTGAATCCTCACTAACCTTACAACATGACTGGAAATAATCTCCTCCCTCCCATAGCTCAGTGAGAAACATGTCAGCTAAATCAACACCTGACACCCAAACAACCTCATTGTCGTCCTGCTGAGCAACCACAACCTCTCCTACTTTGGCAAAGAACGTGTCAGCTAAAGGAATCCAAGAATCACTGACAACCTTTGAATCCAACAGATCACTCGGGGGAACCAAACAATTTCTCAGACCAAAGAACGTAGTTGCTCAGTGTCACTCAACAAAGAACGTCTCTCCTAAATTGAGAAATCAACCTCATCCTCAATCTACAGGAGGTACACTACACCACATATCTCTGCCCAGAAGGTTTCAGCTAGACGCACACAATAATTACATTCCTGGGAACTACTGTCTATTTTGGAAATTCATGTTTTCTCCAATTCCCCACACAAATCATCCTCCTCCCTTTCTGGTTTGTCATCAGCACTCTTCTGAACCTGAGTAACTTCACATACTGAGGCTACCTCAAAACTCTCCTTGAAAGACTCCGCCTCCTGACATACCTGACTTTTCACTGGGGTTACAAAAAGGTGATCACTTGGGGAAACTAGCTCATTACTCCGATCACTGGTGGAAACTATTTAGTGACAAGACTGGCAACACAAGCTTTCTCCCCTGTATGCAGCCCTTCACTCATCTGTTGTTTCTAAAGTGCCATTTCCGGTTCTAGGCTCACTATTTCCAATAAGTATTTTTCCTCCTGACTGCTAACAAGGAGGGAACTGGCCATCGAGAAGTTGCCATGGTACATTTTGTAAATATTTGCATAATTAATACATTTTTATGGAATTCATCCCCTGCAAACGTTTTGTTTTAAGAATTAACAATTAATATAGCTAATATAATTAGAATCCACCACAGTTTCAAGACTGAAGTTGGCAAGTCATTTGTTTGTTTGGCTAGCTAGCTAATGTTAGATTGCTAGCTGGCGATTGTTTTGATTCAAAAGCCAGCCATGTTTCCAGAGGTTGAGGATGGAGAGAAGCCCAAAAGCAGGACGGCTGAGGTATGCAGTGATGAGGATTGTAGGGAGGACTAACTTACTGTACATGGCTAATCTTGAATTATTATTGAAATGTGATGTTCTTTCTGGCATCATGTGACTGCCGTAGCTTCACTCAAGTGGGTCCTTCATTTTGGTAGTAGTGAAGTACGATCTAGCTAGCTACACCTATTACAGAGTCCATGAACTGCAGTGGCTGAGCTCAAACTTCATCCGAGTCCTACTATGGAGTAACCACACAAACGGCAAGGACGACGAGACACCTTGATGACACAGTGCTGTCTGCCTGCCCCTGGACTTGCTCCGGAGACAATCTTTGCTTGCTCTCTCCCTTTGACCAACTTTCTCCGATGGCCACTCAAGCCATGAACTTTCCCACCCTCTAATGACCTTCCATCTCAAGAATGATGTTGTATTCTCAATTGTTGTATTCTTTTTTGTGTTACTTTGAAGTGCTTTGAGATTCTTTATGGCATTTCTGCAGAACGGGATTGTTTTTTTTGTATTTGCTCTGTCTTCTGGGTCTTGCACATGTTTTCTGAATAACTATTCTGAGTAGCCTCGTGGTGCCATAATGGATAGAAAAAGAAAAGGTGGTGTGGAGAAATTGAGAGAAATGACAATGGTCTCTCAAGGCAGATGCTGCCAAGTGTAAAAGACATGCTCCGTAGACCTAAGCTGGCTGCTGCCAATACTTTAAAGTATTACTTAAGTAGTTTTTTTGGGTATCTGTACTTTATTTGACTATTAATATTTGACAACTTTTTATTTTACTTCACTACATTCCTAAAGAAAATGATGTACTTTTTACTCCATACATTTTCCCTGGCACCCAAAAGTACTCGTTACATTTTGAATGCTTAGGAGCATGGTCCAATTCACACACTTTTCAAGAAGACATCCCTGGTTATCCCTACTGCCTCTGATCTGGCGTACTCACGAAACACAAATGCTTTGTTTGTAAATGATGTCTAAGTGTTGGAGTGTGCCCCTGGCTATCCGTAAATAAATAAAAACACGAAAATTGTGCCTACGGGTTTGCTTAATATAAGTAATTAGAAATTATTCATACTTTTACTTTTACTTTTGATACTTAAGTACATTTTTGTAATTACATTTACGTTTTGATACTTAAGTACATTTAAAACAAAATACTTTTAGACTTTTACTCAAGTAGTATTTTACTGGCTGACTTTGACTTTTACTTGAGTCATTTTCTATTAAGGTATATTAACTTTTACTCAAGTATGACGTTGGGTACTTTTTCCACCACTGCCAGTAAGGATAGCTAGGAGGAGGCTTCTTGTTCCCAAATAAGTCAGCCCGAAGATGATGTGCCTGTGTCAAGGTTTGAATACAACAGGGACAGGGAGAACAGGTGCAGCAGCATACACGGGATTAAAAAAAAACACACTTAAATATTCCTTCTCACTTTGGCTGTCACTCAAGTGTCATGTGGAAAGAGTTTCTCTACTCTGAAGTTTGAAAAGAACAGACTGAGAAGCACTATGTCCCAAGACCACTTAGAGCAGCCCCCCAGTTTTCTGGTCTGGAGCGTGAACTCACAAGCTCTGCTGTTCGGCTACTCCGTAGCAACCTGGTCTGTAAATTGGATCACCAGAATGTCCCAAAAAATTTAGATGACAGTTTTGGGCTCTAAAATCATTTTATTTTGATCAAGTTCAATCCCCACAGTGACATACTTTTAAGTTTGCTACAATACAAGATATTTAATTAAATAGTGATCCATTCTGACTACTACAGGACCACGTGCTGACACAGACCAATCATGAGCCGGCAGGCTACGAGGAGGTTTGCGCCCTCATGCCATAGACGATATATTGACCATGCTAGTTATGGCCACTTTCACCATGATCTTTAGCAATGTTTAGGTGACATTATGGGGCGCTTCAAATTAAAAAACCTCCGGCTTCATGCACCATCGGGAGTGCTATCACTAACAACTGGTTTTAATGTATATGACATGGAGGGTTACTGTCTTATTATTAGGCCTGCTATTGACAGACCTAAAGGCTACACTAAGGTAGTACAGCAGCACACAGCGCAATGCCATCATCCTGCCACGTCGCACCAGAACCGGCATAACATCTGGTTCAACTACTTTGCTATTTCAACCTCCAGCATTTTTGCCACCTGACCTAACTGATCCTTCATTAGCTTGAGAAAAAACTAACTATCCTCTACGTCAATACAAAGCACTTCTGTTTCAAATGCCCCCTTAGTTAAAATCAAAACCAATAAATCGACTGACAAAAGTCACATTTAGCCACTAGCTCACCGCTAACCAACCAATACACGCACATGCTCAAAGCCCCAGAGATAACCACTCTAAACAGGCAAAAACCAAACCAGCACGCAATGCACAAATGCTACAAACCATGGCCACAGTTAGCCCATAGCCTTGTGCTAACACAAATGCATGTGGCACAGAGTCCTCCATACTCTGTTGCAAAGATGGGGAGTGGTCTAGCCATAGTAAAGATAAAGCAACACCCCTATTTGACCTACAGTGAGGGAAAAAAGTATTTGATCCCCTGCTGATTTTATACGTTTGCCCACTGACAAAGAAATTATCAGTCTATAATTTTAATGGTAGGTTTATTTGTACAGTGAGAGACAGAATAACAAAAAAAATCCTGAAAAACGCATGTGAAAAATGTTATAAATTGATTTGCATTTTAATGAGGGAAATAAGTATTTGACCCCTCTGCAAAACATGACTTAGTACTTGGTGGCAAAACCCTTGTTGGCAATCACAGAGGTCAGACGTTTCTTGTAGTTGGCCACCAGATTTGCACACATCTCAGGAGGGATTTTGTCCCACTCCTCTTTGCAGATCTTCTCCAAGTCATTAAGGTTTCGAGGCTGACGTTTGGCAACTCAAACCTTCAGCTCCCTCCACAGATTTTCTATGGGATTAAGGTCTGGAGACTGGCTAGGCCACTCCAGGACCTTAATGTGCTTCTTCTTGAGCCACTCCTTTGTTGCATTGGCCATGTGTTTTGGGTCATTGTCATGCTGGAATACCCATCCACGACCCATTTTCAATGCCCTGGCTGAGGGAAGGAGGTTCTCACCCAAGATTTGACGGTACATGGCCCCGTCCATCGTCCCTTTAATGCGGTAAAGTTGTCCTGTCCCCTTAGCAGAAAAACACGCCCAAAGCATAATGTTTCCACCTCACGGTGGGGATGGCATTCTTGGGGTCATAGGAAGCATTCCTCTTCCTCCAAACACGGCGAGTTGAGTTGATGCCAAAGAGCTCCATTTTGGTCTCATCTGACAACAACACTTTCACCTAGTTGTCCTCTGAATCATTCAGATGTTCATTGGCAAACTTCAGATGGGCCTTGCGCGGGCGCTGCAGGATTTCAGTCCTTCACGGCGTAGTGTGTTACCAATTGTTTTCTTGGTGACTATGGTCCCAGCTGCCTTGAGATCATTGACAAGATCCTCCCCGTGTAGTTCTGGGCAGATTCCTTACCGTTCTCATGATCATTGCAACTCCACGAGGTGAGATCTTGCATGGAGCCCCAGGCCGAGGGAAATTGACAGTTCTTTTGTGTTTCTTCCATTTGCGAATAATCGCACCAACTGTTGTCACTTTCTCACCAAGCTGCTTGGCCATGGTCTTGTAGCCCATTCCAGCCTTGTGTAGGTCTACAATCTTGTCCCTGACATCCTTGGAGAGCTCTTTGGTCTTGGCCATGGTGGAGAGTTTGGAATCTGATTGATTGATTGCTTCTGTGGACAGGTGTCTTTTATACAGGTAACAAGCTGAGATTAGGAGCACTCCCTTTAAGAGTGTGCTCCTAATCTCAGCTCGTTACCTGTATAAAAGACACCTGGGAGACAGAAATCTTTCTGATTGAGAGGGGGTCAAATACTTATTTCCCTCATTAAAATGCAAATCAGTTTATAACATTTTTCACATGCGTTTTTCTGGATTGTTTTGTTGTTATTCTGTCTCTCACTGTTCAAATAAACCTACCATTACAATTATAGACTGATAATTTCTTTGTCAGTGGGCAAATGTACAAAATCAGCAGGGGATCAAATACTTTTTTCCCTCACTGTAGATGTAGTTTGTGTATGCATTGATATGTAGGCTATGTGCACCTTTTTAAAAATGTATGTAGTTCTGTCCTTGAGCTGTTCTTGTCTAATGATGTTCTGTGGTATGGCATTCTGTATTGTGTTTCATGTTTTGTGTGGACCCCAGGAAGAGTAGCTGCTGCTTTTGCAACAGCTAATGGGGATCCTAATAAAATACCAAATACCAAATACTCCAAACTGGGAAATGTAATCCTGCAAGCAGCACTAACAAAAGCTACCAAAACCATTGCCAAAAACAGTAAAAACAAATGGCCCGGCCCATGAGAAAAACACCTCATCAGCACCACAGTAGCTAACAAACGACTACCAGCTGCAAACAATTGTCTACCTTCGCAGGCACGGCCACACCAAACATTTCTGTTGACCAATGCCATCAGCTATCTTGCAAGGAAACTGAAACTGTCACGACTTCCGCCGAAGTTGGTGCCTCTCCTTGTTCGGGTGGTGTTCGGCGGTGGACGTCACCAGTCTTCTAGCCATCACCGATCCACTTTTCATTTTCCATTTGTTTTGTCTGTGTTTTCCACACCTGGTTTCAAATCCCTCATTACATGTTTTGTATTTAACACCTGTTAACATTTACACTGGACAAGCCTCCATATGTTACGAAACCCATTACTAGCCTACTGATTTTTCTGCACTCATTATGTCTAGGGGTCCTCGGCCTAGTTACATGGTCTGTAACCTGAATGAATCACTGCATTTATGTGAAATAAAGCGTGGAAGTGGTAGTAAGCTGTAGTGTTCCGTCTAAACTACCGAACCTGTTCCCTAACAGTAGTTACAGCTCAAAAGCTCCTCAGCCAATCACAATCAAAAATTCCAGAAAGCTGGATGAGAAGTCTTTATGTTTTATTATTGAATTTAATCTATTTATTAATTACAGTTAAATAGAAGTTGGCTTTAACACATTTCACATATTGATCACACAGCTCATTCCACATCTTCACTCGTCTGCCAATATAGAACAAAGACAATACCCATGGCATAGGAAAAACAGAGGAGCCCCTTCTGACTGATAACTAGCTTATTAGCTTATTCAGAATACGGTGTGTTGGTTGACTTGCCGACCTCTATGAGCCATGTACAGTATCTCTACACACACACTTCACTTTTTTAAGTCCTGCTTGTATGTTTTCTCATGTTTCCTTTGCGTGAGCTTCAAGTTAGCTTCAGTTCTCACTCATAGTCACAGCCAGAGAGAGAATGCCATCACTTACACTAAACCTTTTATATCCACTTAAATAAAAAACAAATGGCAGAGTTTGAAGGACTCTAGCCCAAATAAAAGCTAATCCTTCATTTGTTTGCCATTATTAGACAAACCTTCAACTTTCATGAACATCAATAGTGTTTTCTAAGAAAGACCAACAAGCAATCTGCCTGGTTAATATTTGCCTTTTATACAATTTTTGTGGGACATTTGAATATATCAATAGCCAAACATTTTGCATAGCTTTTCAGACAGTGTGTGTGGGTGTCTGTCTGTGTGTGTGCACCTGAAGATTTGTGTATAGTGATGCTTCTTTGAAATGCTATCATCCATCAAAATGTAGCCTTTTTTCTGTAACTTATCACTATTCTCCAAAGGTGAATATCTCAAACTCATTTTTCATCACTCTCATCTTCGGCTGCATAGACAGAAATCTAAATATCCCCAATGCCTTGCCAAGGATCTCTGGCCTGGACTGCAGGACAGGTCTAGGTTTAAGTAGTGTTTAAAATATTTCAAATACGTTTAGTGTTTGCTCTAGTCTGCCTGGAGTGCTAGATTGACAGGTTTTGTGAATATTCTATTGGTTCCATTGCACCAGAAAATCTCCGTCAAGACAGATACCGCTTTCAAATAGTAATTGAACCCAGGTCTGGTCTGTGAGTCCCAATCCGTTTAAGTCACAATGACAGCTCTGAAAACCGCACATCAAACCCCTCTCTGAAAGACCACTTCTAGTACTGCTGATCTTTTACATTTAGCAGCAAATAAGTTATTTTGTAGAAACAGCATTTTTACAATAAGCATCCTGTTTGGGCCATTGGCACTGTAGCCTAGACAGTAGATAGATAGTGCATACAAAGGCACTTTCTTTGCCCCAAAACAAAATGCATGTTAGATGAGCATTTGATGATTAAAGCGATGTCTTGCAGCTGAGATTGGATGAGATGTTAGTCAGAACAAGTCAGACTATGTCATAATGATAACACTTGCAGTGGTTAGACTATCTACCTAATGCAGAGGAAAAAAAGCTTAAAGAGAAAGTTGTTGCTGCATAGTTTGTTTAAGTGAACATTTCATCTTTAGTATTTTATATTAGAAAACTTCACAGTAATAATAGTAATCCGGGGATTTTTCTGCCATTGAAATCCTTGGGTGGGCCCCCTAAGTGTTTTTTCTGGTGGCCTAACGCCTCGATCACACCGACAGCGTCATTGCGCAAAATGGTATGCAGCATCATCTGGATATGTATGCAACAAAAGTTCAACATTCTCCTTCTGCTACCATTTCTGTCATTTATGCATACATTCGATAAATCCAACGTATGCACCACAAAGAACGCACTGCAACTGCCTCTGCTACGCAATGCTGCTGCAAGGCAAACGCAGCATCATGAACTTCTTGTGGGCCAAAATGTTGCTGTTAACGATGTGTAAGTCCAAACAGTGTTTTTTAAATACATTTTCTGGTTGGAAAAACACTTTCTGTGTAAACTTAAACGACTATTTGGTATTTTCTTAGGATCTCCATTAGCTGTTGCGAAAGAAGCACCTACTCTTCCTGGGGTCCACACAAAACATGACATAATATAGAACATTAATAGAGAAGAACAGCTCAAGGACAGAAAAAATATAAACACAACATAAAACAATTAAAGACTTTACTGAGTTGCAGTTCATATAAGAAAATCTGTCAATTGAAATAAATTCATTAGGCCGTAATCTATGGATTTCACATGACTGGGAATACAGATATGCATATGTTGGACAGAGACACCGTAAAAACAAAAGGTAGGGGAGTGGATCAGAAAAACAGTCAGTATCTGGTGTGACCAACATTTGCCTCATGCAGCGCAACACAGCCCTTTCGCATACAATGGATCCCGAGTGACGCAGTGGTCTAAGGCACTGCATTTCAGTGCTACAAGCGTCACTACAGACCCTGGTTTGATTCCAGGCTGTACAATTGGCCCAGCGTTGTCCGAGTTAGGGTTTGGCTGGGGTAGTCTGTCATTGTAAATAATACTTTTTTCTTAACTGACTTGCCTAGTTAAACAAAGGTTAAATCAAAAAATCAAAAAAATCAATAGAGTTAAGCAGGCTGTTGATTGTGGAATGTTGTCCCACTCCTCAATTGGCTGTGTGAAGTTGCTGGATATTGGCGGGAACTGGAACACGCATGTCAATGTCAATCCAGAGCATCCCAAACATGCTCAATGGGTGACTTATCTGGTGAGTACGCAGGCCTCTGTCACAATTGTCGTTATAATAAATGGACCAAGGCGCAGCGTGCGTAGAGTTCCACATATTTAATAAATGTGAAACTTACAAAAACAACAAAGAAATAACTGATCTGACAATAAGTAGCACTCAACGGCACTAGCACAAAACAATATCCCACAAACACAGGTGGGAAAGGAACACACTAAGTATGATCCCCAATTAGAGGTAACGAATAACAGCTGCCTCTAATTGGGAACCATACACAAAACCAACATAGAACCAAAACAACTAGAAACCCCCTCTTAGTCACGCCCTGACCTAAAACACCATAGAGAACCCAGAGGGCTCTCTATGGCCAGGACGTGACAGCCATGGAAGAACTGGGTACATTTTCAGCTTCCTGTAATTGTGTACAGATCTTTGCAACATGGGGCTGTGCATTATCATTCTGAAATATGAGGTGATGGTAGTGGATGAATGGCACGACAATAGGCTTAAAAAATGTTGCCTCGCAATGGGTCTCAGGATCATGTCACTGTATCTCTGTGCATTAAAACTGCCATTGATAAAATGAAATTGTGTTCGTAGCTTATGCCTGCCCATACTATAACCCCACCACTAACATTGGGCAATCTGTTTACAATGTTGACATCAGCAAACTGCCAACACATACGACGCCATACACACTGTCTGCCATCTGCCCAGTACAGTTGAAACTGAGATTCATCCGTGAAGAGCACACTTCTCCAGCATGCCAGAGGCCATTGAAGGTGAGAATTTGTACATTGAAGTTGGTTACGACGCTGAACTGCGACCAGGTCAAGACCCTGTTGAGGAACACGAGCAGGCAGATGAGCTTCCATGAGAGGTAGAGAAATTCTTCGGTCGTGCAAACCTACAGTTTCATCAGCTGTCTGGTGGCAGGTTTCAGACGATCCCACACGTGAAGAAGCCAGATGTGGAGGTCCTGGGCTTGTGTGTTTACACGTGGTCTGCGGTTGTGAGGCCAGTTGGACATACTGCCAAATACTCTAAATCAACGTTGGAGGTGGCTTATGGTAGACAAATGAACATTAAATTCTCTGGCAACAGCTCTCGTGGACATTCCTGCAGTCAGCATGCCAATTGCATGCTCCCTCAAAACATGAGGCATCTGTGGCATTGCGTTGTGTGACAAAACTGTACATTTTAGAGTGGCCTTTTATTGTCCCAGGACAAAGTGCACCTGTGTAATGGTCGTGCTGTTTAATCAGCTTCTTGATATGCCACACCTTTAAGGTGGATGGATTATCTTGGCAAAAGAGTGTAATGTATTTGATACAATTCAACTAATTCCACTCCAGCCATTACCACGAGCCCGTCCTCTCCAATAAAGGTGCCACCAACCTCCTGGGATTCTGATTGCAGGTTGCGGGTGCATAAACATTCCAAATGTTGGATATCCCCACTCTGGCTGGATTCTACTGTAATAGCAATTACACATCACTTTGCCTGCCAACATAATGTTACCAAACCAAGAGTTTGAGGGCACTGTATTAGGGTAAAACTAGGCCCTCAAAAGAAGGCCTTCTGAAATATGTATTGTATTGTCTTGAATAATGTATTTTACAGAGTGTACCTACTGCAGAGCATAAACCATAAACAGAATGTTGTTGATGATGCAATGGTTCTTTATAGTATATATTTTTTTCATTTTAAGTGTTAATAAAAGTAAAACAGTACAGCTTCTTACACAAACACCATACATGAACACACAAAACGCTAAAGACAAATACAATATGTATAGCTAATATTGTTTAGTAAACATCGACGGTTTAGTATTTTATAGTAGATAAATCTTCTTAGGGATAGCCCCCTTTTTTTCAATTTTCGCCTAAAATGACATACCAAATCTTACTGCCTGTAGCTCAGGCCCTGAAGCAAGGATATGCATATTCTTGGTACCATTTGAAAAGAAACACTTTGAAGTTTGTGGAAATGTGAATTGAATGTAGGAGAATATAACACAATAGATCTGGTAGAAGAAAATACAAAGAAAAAAACAACCCGTTTTTTTGTACCACCATCTTTGAAATGCAAGAGAAAGGTCCCAGTTCTACCCATCACTCTGGTTGTAATTCCGATGGTGTCCACAATATGGCAGCAGTGTATGTGCAAAGGATAACGGATAACTACATGACACTTAGTGTGAAGTCACCCAGGTACATTTGGGCAAATCGTGAATACATTTGCATTTAGAAGTTCAACATTTGCGAACAACCAGTATTCATAACTTCATAACAAATTTTTCTCCAAAAGAAAAAGGCATGCTGTCGCACAAGGTTAGTAGCTACATTTTATGACAGATACAGGGTTTCCAGATACTCCCGTAAAGCCCAGCTCATTGGCTATCTAGCTAGCCTTGTTTGACCCCGATTAGTGCTTATTTGAAGTTCGAGTTGTTCAGGTGAAGACAGCCGGCGTGCCATGAAGGCGTCGCTCTCTGATCAAATTTGGTTTCCTATAGGATATACTACACCCCTAATGATATAGTGACATCTGGTTACGTTCTAGGATCTCTGAGGAATACATACGAACATGATTTGACTGGTTGAAACAACGTTTAAGGTTCGATTTTCACAGATTCTTTGCTAATTGAAAGAGTGGAAATACAAAATCGATCGTGCATGCTATATGGACCTTTTTAGGATATGAAAAAAGATTTTATCTAACAAAACGACACTTCATGTTATCTCTGGGACCTTTTGGATGATAAATCAGAGCAAGATTTCAGAATGTAAGTACACTTTCACCTTCAGAGGTGAATTTATCAAACCTATCGCGGTGAAAAAAAGTGTTTTGTTGTTAGGAGCTCTCCTCAAACAAGAGCATGGCATTTTTTCGCTACTGTAAATTGGACAGTGCAGTTATATTAACAAGAATTTAAGCTTTCAGCCGATATAGACACTTATATGTACCAACATTTGTTGTTTCTCTAAAATCTGCGATCGTGACACAAGGCGCTGCATGATTTACAACTGTCCCGTTGACGGGACGCCTAGTGTTAATAAAAGAAAAACAGTACAGCTTCTTACACAAACACCATACATGAACACACAAAACATTGAATACAAATACAATATGTATAGTTAATATTGTTTAGTAAACATCTACGGTTTAGTATTTTGTAATAGATAACATTACAATAACAATAGTAATTCCCAGACATCGTACACTCCCGATTACGCATCAACAAGGATTTCTGGGATCGTACACTCCTGAGTTAATGTGCATTAAACATACCTGGACATTTTCTGGTGAAAAGTGCGTGACCCTCACGTGTTGAAAGAGGAGACGTCATAGCAACAAAACGGTAACATAACTGGAGACTCTCACAGTTTGAAACATCGTCCCGGTTCCTAGCTGATTTACTTCGACCACTAGCTAGCTACCTAGAGCCAGGAAACAGCTGACCTACTTCACACATCTAGATAGCTAGCACACGTCTTATTAATTCCGGTTAGCTAGCTAGCACTGACACCCAAACAGTGGTGTGGACATTCATGTACTTAATGTTGACGATATATTCCATATTCTTCCACAAAAAAAGATAGATCTTTATGTTTATCAACCAGACCCTCTTCCCATTCCTCCCAAGCTAGCTTGATAAATTCAAAGCCAACACAAAACTTTGTGAAACTGCCAGGCTAGTAACTCTGCATTTCTCAATGCACACTAGCTAACTAGCCACTCCATTGTCGAACCACAATACATAGCCAAAAGTATGTGGTCACCTGCTCATCGAACATCTCATAAAGAAATCATGGGCATTAACATGGAGTTAGTCCCCCCTTTGCTGCTATAACAGCCTCCACTCTTCTGGGAAGGGGTTCCAATTCATCCCAAAGGTGTTCGATGGGGTTGAGGTCAGGGCTCTGTGCAGGCCAGTCAAGTTCTTCCACACAATCTCGACAAACCATTTCTGTATGAACCTCGCTTTGTGTACAGGGGTCATTGTCACGCTGAAACAGGGAAGGGCCATCCCCAAACTATTGCGACACATTTGAAGGCACAAAATCTTCTAAAATGTCATTGTATACTGTAGTGTTAATATTTCCGTTCACTGGCATTGTGCATGGTGATCTTAGGCTTGTGTGCAGCTGCTTGGCCATGGAAAGCCATTTCATGAAGCTCTCCTACAAACAGTTATTGTGCTGACGTTGCTTCCAGGGGAAATTTGAAACTCGGTAGTATATTGCAACTGATGCCAGACAATTTGTATGTGCTACGCGCTTCAGCACTCGGGAGTCCCATTTGGTGAGCTTGTGTGGCCTACCACTTTGCGGCTGAGCCATTGTTGGCCCTAGACGTTTCCACTTCACAATAACACCACTTACAGTTAACCAGGGCAGCTCTAGCAAGGACGAAATTTGACGAACTGACTTGTTGGAAAGATGGTACCCTCTGACGGTGCCACGTTGAATGTCACTGCGCTCTTCAGTAAGGCCATTCTACTGCCAATGTTTGTCTATGGAGATCGCATGGCTGTGTGCTTGATTTTATAGACCTTACAGCGACGGAAGCAGCCCTCTAGGCACCCAAAAGTAAAGATTGGCAACTGTTGGCCTGGAAACAGAATGGGAGAATGGAGTTCACCACTGATAACATTACAGAAAAAATATGAAATATCTCTGAAGGCTCTTGGTACTGCACATGCTTGATTAGATTAGCTTGCTGACTCCACAGCTCAGGGACTGTCGTACAAAGCAGGGGTGACAGCTTTGGTAGATGAGGGAAGGGGTCGGTGGTGGGGTGTTAAGATTTTACAAGCATAACTAAGTTGAAGGGGTGTCCACATACTCATGTAGTGTAGCTTGGGGTAGCTACGGTACGACAACACAAACGCTGCCAGCGATCTACATTTCCTCGACCAAGATCAATTCAAGACCAGCCAACACACAACAAACCGAAGCTGGGAAAACAAATTGCCTTTCTAAGAAACCGTAGGCTGTGCAACCAATGCAGTGTGTATGTTCACTAGACCAACACACCAGACACACATTTTTGAGCATTCAGAAGAAATTCCAGGATCTTACCTCAAATTCCTAATATTCCCTCAGTGGTCATTGTCAAGTCTTACCTCGTCTCTTGACATTCAAGTCCCAAAAGATCTCTGGCCAACAACTATGCTATGTTACTTAATTGTATGTGACAGCTCCGAGCTCCCTTACAGAAAAAAACACGCTTCTGGCAAACAGCTGTGGCAAACCGTTGGCCAATTTACCACAAATTTGCAGCAAGCTCATATTTTCACATGCAAATCAGTTTTGTGGCAAACTGTTGCGGTAAATTTGCGGCAACTTGTGAATTTCTGGCAAACACTGGGACACTTATGGGCGAACATTCTGTTTGCTGCAAAGTCAGTATGAATATGCAAATTAGATCAGTTTTTTGGTTACTGTGTGTTAAACATTAAAATGTATCTACATAAACCAAATCACAACTTTAAATCAACTTACTTCACAGAGAAAAAAAACATACTGAATGTAGTAAATATACTAAACAACATGTATTAAATGTCTAAAAATGTCTAAACATTTCTAAAAATAAATCCAATAGAACTTGAAATCAGCATGGTAATGAAGATAATAGTAAACAAACTGCCAGGCTGTGTAAGGGCTATATGACCAAGAAGGAGAGCGATGGAGTGCAATTACCCGACCTCAACCCAATTGAGATGGTTTTGGATGAGTTGGAGTGAAGGAAAAGCAGCCAATAAATGGTTTTCATTTAATTTTTACCTTTTTTTAACCAATTTAGTCAACAAATTCTTATTTACAATGACGGCCTACCGGGGGAACAGTGGGTTAACTGCCTGTTCAAGGGCAGAACAACATATGTTTACCTTGTCAGCTTTGGGATTTGTTCCAGCAACCTTTTGTTTACTGGCCCAACACTCTAACTACTAGGCTACCTGCCACCCCAAGTGCTCAGCATATGTGGGAAGCATTCCAGGTGAAGATGGTTGAGAGAATGCCAAGAGTGTGCAAAGCTGTCAAGGCAAAGGGTGGCTACTTTGAAGAATCTAAAATATATTATTGGTTACTACATGATTCCATATGTGTTATTTTATAGTTTTGATGTCTTCACTATTATTCTACAATATAGAATATAGTAAAAATAAAGAAAAACCCTTGAATGAGTAGGTGAGTCCAAATTTTTGACTGGTACTGTACATGAGAAATTTGAAAACTATGGGGATGTTGACCTTAGGACATTTAAAGGGACAACTACAGAATGATTAACATGAGCCAAGTGATGACTGTGCAATAGATTAACCAATGGATGTTTAAAAGCTTAGATAAATCAAACCTACTTCAGAACTATTGCCTTTTTGAGTGAACTGGTGTCCCTGTGGAAGTTCTTGTTGAATGCATGCAGTGAAACAATCATAAAACAAAATTATGACACTGAAAACAATCTATTTTGGCATCTTAAAAAGGTAGAATTTGAGTTATGCCTAATATGAGTTATGCCAAAATGTGTTATTGTTACTAAAACAAATGCTGGGTTAAAAATAACCCAATTCAGTTTGGGTTGTACTTCTAACCCAGCGCCTTGGGTTGACTGCTTGACCCAACGGCTGTCACGACTTCAGCTGAAGTTGGTCCCTCTCCTTGTTCAGGTGGCATTCTACGGTCGACGTCACCGGTCTTCTAGCCGCCACCAATCCATTATTCATTTTATGTTGGCTTTGTCCTCTTTTTTCATACACCTGGTTTACATTCCCATGATTACATGTTCCTTATTTAACCCTCTGTTTCCCCCATGTTTTTGTGCGTGATTGTTTGTTGTATTTTTTTATTTGTGTTTCGAGTGTTTGTTTTCACCACTCGTATCATATATTTTGAGTAACATTATATGAATACTCATTGGCATCACGGAGAAACATTACAACGGCTGGGTAAATTAGGCTATGTTGCTTGGTTAAAACAACCCAGTGTGTTCAGTTGTGACATAAGCCCAACACATTGGGTTGGGGGATTGACCCAGCAGCTGGGTAATTGTTTATGTATTCCTTGGGTTATTTTCAGTGTCCTTCTAATTTCGATTTTGCTTGCATATTTTTTCCTTCTCTACCATCCCACCACCTCCCATTCCGACACACAACCAAGATACAATGTTGAATTTCAAATAATACATTTATATTGCCTGCATTTCAGAACATACATCAACGTAAGAGAATGTACAAGAATATATATTTTTAAAAAATAGCACATTGAAACAAAGCCCTATTTCCTAAATATGTATTATTTCACAATATAAGATTTCATAAGAGTGGATTGATTATTGGAATGTATTTATATTATTTAATGATCCAAACAGTCCAAACATCAGACTTAAGCCTCAGCTGAGCTTGATGTGCACACACAGATTGCAATCTGAGAAAAACAAAGCGTGTGTGTGTGACACTGTCTGTCTTAAGGGGTATTAACAAATCTGTCGATCAGACAGTGCCAAATCTAATCAATAGATATTCACATTCACTGACACACCTCGGCTATCTTAGGTGACTGCACACACACACACACCATGCTGATTTGCTATACAATAATTGTCTACATTTGGGTCGAGTTAAAACGTTGTTACACAGAAGAAGTGTAAAATATTACATTTTAAGGTCACACTAAGGACATGGACTAATGACTCATTAGTTAACTATTTCATTCGTAAAGCACTTTTCACAACCCCCAAATAGTAACATTTGTATTTAAAATAACTTGTTATAGAATGAAAGCGTACCAGAACGTGCTTCAGTAGTTGAACTAATGGCAAACAAGCCACATACCATACTGTAGGCAAAAAGCAGGCACAAAATGCATAAAAAAATACAAGTAAATATAAATCTTCTTAAGGGTAGGTGTCCCGCTAGCGGGACCAAAGTCGACAACATCCGGTGAAATTGGAGGGCACGCAATTCAAATAAATAATCGTAATATTAAACATTCATGAACATACAAGTGTCTTATATCATTCAAAAGCTTAAAATCTTGTTAATCGAACTGCGTTGTCCGATTTACAATAGGCTTCACAGCGAAAGCATACCATGCCATTTTCTGAGGGCAGCGCCCCACATCAACATATTTTTTAACCAGCACAGGCGTCACAAAATCACAAATAGCGATAAAAAAATCACTTACTTTTGAAGATCTTCCTCTGTTTGCAATCCCAAGGGTCCCAGCTACAACATGAATGGTCGTTTTGTTAGATGAAATCCTTCTTTATATCCCAAAAAGTCAGTTTAGTTGGCGCCATCGATTTCAGTAATCCACTTGTTCAACATGCAGACAAAGGAATCCAAAAATCTACCGCTAAACTTCGTCCAAACAAGTCAAACGGCGTTCCGATTTAATCCTCAGGTACCCTAAAATGTAAATAAACTATAATATTTCATATGGAAAGTAGTATATTCAATAGGAAAGGAAAATTAGTAAGCATGCGCCCTCTTCCATGCACGCCGAAAGACTGACATTCTTCCTTTTCTCTCCTCACCAAATACTGGTTAGTTTTTCAAGAAACAAGACTGAAACCTTGAATAAAGATTGTTGACATCACGTGGCAGCCATAGGAATTGCAATTTGGCTGCCGGAATTAAATAGCAGCAATAGGTTTGCATTGTAAGAGCCTGGGACCTAAAAATAAAATTCTGGTTGGATTTTCGCCTGCCATATCAATTCTGTTATAGTCACAGACATTATTTTAACGGTTTTAGTAACTTCAAAGTGTTTTCTATTTGCATACCCTAGCTTCTGGGCCTGAGTAACAGGCAGTTTACTTTTGGCACGTCAGTCAGGCTGAAATTCAGGAAACTAGACCCTATCCCAGAGAGGTTTAACAGAGCAATAAATAGTTCTGTAAGAGCATCTTAGCATTGAATGAGACACTCATGGCTCATCCATCCATTGATCTATTAATTCATAGGAACACATCAGCCGGAGGGCTATGCTTTCTCCTGTCACTTCCTGCACTACATACAAGAGCCGATACAGTACATATCCGCTATTGTTCAGTGGAAAAAAAGACATGCTCGCAACAGTCTTACTGCGGGGAATTCTGTTCGTGGTCTGTAAGAATTCCCATGCTGGGGCACAGTGGGAAAGTTGATATCAAACACATAATAGGACTTGAAGCACACATCCAGTGCACCAAGCAGTGTAGCTCGCTCCAATGCCTGTCCACTAAATGTAAATACCTGTGAGCAGTCCCCAGGAGCCAACAAATGGGTAGGGTCTGGTCACCAAGTTCACAGCCAATAATTTCATGCAGGTGAATTACCTGAAGCATGAAAACAAGTCACGACTGGGCTGATGGAAACATGAAATGCCGGTACAACTTTATAAATGCCCACAGACAATGTTTTTGAGTTGTTCAAATTAATTATTTATATAATATCCATCATATCGAAGTAAACTTGGTGGCACGCGATGATTTGTTGTATGGTCCTCCCACCACGACTCGGGAAAGCCTGCAGTTTATTAAACTACAGATTTAATAAATGATGATGAATTTCACAGGATGGAAACTGATGAGCTTATTTCCAATAAATATTGAGGGTCTTATTCTGGTGACATGATGATCGATGCTTGGCTCTTATCCATAATAAGCTCATAAGGTAGATGGCCTACCCGCACTGTGTCTGCAAACTGTTGGCTAGAGTGTGTGTGCCAAGACCAGCGTGGGCACATTTGTTATATAACGCAACAGTTTGTTACAAAACCATCAGTGGAGTTGAAAATGTGATTAAACCCATTTAACAATTTTTGTTTTATTCAGTACATGGGAATTTAACGACAAAAGTTATTTATGTGCACTAAGACATCGCGCACAGCCTTTTATCTGCAAAAAGTCTGTTTGCTGGGAACATCTCCAGTGGCAAAATGCGCATGTCACACATCAGTGAGTTTCCCCGAGCAATCCGGGTTTCAAATGTAGAAATCCTGAGCAATCTGTATTAAAGCAGACAATTACTTTTTCGTAAAATTTTCTTTTACAATTTTTTCTTTTTTTACAAACAGACTTACATTGCCAAATCAATAGACAAATTAACATTACATACATATTCACAAATATTAGTGACATAAGATCCACATGTTCAGACCATATCCACACCCGATGTTGTTTCTCATTCTTGTGAGACTGCCCCATATGAATTCAAATTGTGTTATGTTGTAGACAAACAATTACTTTTCCATTGCAGCTAATCACGAGTCTTGCTAACACCTAACTCTTGAAGTCCTACTGATTTCAGATTCTGGAAAGGCTCTGATGTTTTTAGCACAATGCGTTGATAATGAAGGGGCTGGTTGGCGCTCCTCTGTCTTTTTCACTCAAACACTCACAGCCACACAGCTCCTGAGCGCCACCCCCTTCTATTACAATGGTTGGATTTTCATGTCCAAACAATCAACCCTAAGAAAAAAATACATTTTGCGAGAACCAATCAAACCCCGTTGCACAATTTCTTAGCAAACATTGCATTAACAAACAGCCTCCTTTCCAGACCAGTGTAGTCACAGCTCTGCCTACGCTGTGAGTCACATGAGTCGAGTCAGCCAGGCTAGTTAATCACAGCAAACCGAATCAAATTCAAGTCTAATGTTTTGGAGAAAAAAAATAACCCACCATGCCTAGAGTATCCAGCAGATGCGGATACTCTTGGACCATATTGAAAGTCTTGGCCACATTCTGTCTGGTCCTTTTAACAATACACAACAAATCTTTCAACATGTACCTGGCAAGACTCTGCTACGGCTCAAGCTTGGTGTGTCCACAGTCCTATGTATTCAGGTGTGTGTCCCGAGGACCATTTCTTTTAATTATTATTTTAATTTCACCCATTATTTAGCCAGGTAGGCCAGTTGAGAACAAGTTCTCAATTACAACTGCGAACTGGCCAAGATAAAGAAAAGCAGTGCGACAAAAACAACAGAGTTACACATAAACAAACGTGCAGTCAATAACACAATAGAAAAATCTATGTACAGTGTGTGCAAATGTAGAAGATTAGGGAGGTAAGGCAATAAATAGGCCATAGAGGCAAATCAATTAGAATTTAGCATTAACACTGGAGTGATAGATGTGCAGATGATGTGCACATAGAGATACTGGGGTGCAAAAGAGGAAAAAGATAAATAACAATATGGGGATGAGGTAGTTGGGTGTGTTGGTTAGAAGAGTGTTATATGGCATTAAGCTCGTTTGGAGGTTTGTTAACACAGTGTCCAAAGAAGGGCCAGATGTATACAGAATGGTGTCATCTGCGTAGAGCTGGATCAGAGAATCACCAGCAGCAAGAGCGACATCATTGCTATATACAGAGAAAAGAGTCGGCCCGAGAATTGAACCCTGTGGCACACCCATAGAGACTGCCAGAGGTCCAGACAGCAGGCCCTCTGATTTGACACACTGAACTCTATCTGAGAAGTAGTTGGTGAACCAGGCGAGGCAGTCATTTGAGAAACCTCCCTTGTATATAAAAAAGGTGGTGTTTACAGAATACTCACTGTAAGGCGTTTATGTTCTTCTTTAACTTCAGGCTATAGTCAAGACGTCCAAAGGCAAGAGCGTTTCCTGGTCCATCTCTTCCACTGCAAAAGAGAGGGTAAAATGGAAAGGGGGTACCTAATCAGTTGCACAACAATGCATTAAACCGAAATGTGTCTTCCGCATTTAACCCAACCCCTCTGCATCAGAGAGGTGTGTGGAGCTGCCTTAATCGACATCTACGGAACCCGGGGGCAGTTGTTGGGGGTTAACTGCCATGCTCAAGGGAAAAATGGCAGATCTTTCCACCTTGCTGGCTCAGGGATTCAAACCAGGGACCTATCAGTTACTGGCCCAATGCTCTGAACCGCTAGGCTTAACCGCTATGGGGAAGATTTAAAGGATAGTTTAACCCACATTTCTAAATTAAATACATTAAGGGAAGGGTTGATTATCCAGGTCAAATGATTGAACAAAGGCAAGGGAGTGAGGAAAGAGCTAAATAATTAAGAGCGGCAGTAGCTTCGAGGTTAGAAAGGCAGGTCAATATTCCAACCCCCGAGCTGCCTGCGGGGAAATCTGCAGGGAGTGATCTGTCGTCAGACAGAGGGTTACCAGCAACAATATCTCTGTGTATTACCTACTGCTGTTGTGCCCTTGAGCAAGGCACTTTACCCCTAAGTGCCCATGAGCTGCTCCCAGCCTGTGATGTGTGTGTTGTGTGTCAGGTTGGTCATTGTGACAGAATATCTGTGCAAATGATCAGTAAAGCAAGTATGGTAAATTGAAGGCTAGACTATCTATGGTCTGTGCATGTAATGTATCTAGTCCCAAAGTGCCTGCATGGTTCCTTTGAGGCTCTGATGAAGTTAAGTCTCTGATGAAGTTAAGTTCCCATTAAGGTTGTACTGTTGGTTATCGATGACAATGTGGAAGACGTAGATGTTTTAGACAGGGTCAATGAAAATCTGTGTTCCTGTACATTACCAGAATCACACCATGAGTAGTTGATCATGAAACAAACAACTCCGCTTTTCTTTTTCCTGCA
Source organism: Brachymystax lenok tsinlingensis (assembly GCA_030435695.1). Lineage (NCBI taxonomy): Eukaryota > Metazoa > Chordata > Actinopteri > Salmoniformes > Salmonidae > Brachymystax > Brachymystax lenok. Next base: position 5,591,452 of record CM059815.1, on the reverse strand, counting down.
GAGTTCTTTATTCCTGTATGTTACAGTCCCTGATGTCTCTCTGAGCGTACAAAATACTAGGAACACAGACTGACCACATGAATCCAGGTGAAAGCTATGATCCCTTATTGATGTCACTTGTTAAATCCACTTCAATCAGTGTAGATGAATGGGAGGAGACAGGTTAAAGAAAGATTTTCAAGCCTTTAGACAATTGAGACATGGATTGTGTGTGTGCCATTCATAAGGTGAATTGGCGACACAAAAGCTAAGTGCCTTCGATCTGGGTATTGTAGTAGGTGCCAGGTGCACCGGTTTGAGTGTGTCAAGAACTGCAACACTGCTGGGTTTTTCATGTTCAACAGTTTCCCGTGTGTTTCAAGGTCCACCACCCAGCCAACTTGACACAACTATGGAAAGCATTGGAGTCAACATGGGCCAGCATCCCAGTGGAATGCTTCAACAGCTTGTACAGTCCATGCCCCAACGAATTGACACTGTTCTGAGGGCAAAAGGGTGCAACTCAATATTAGGAATGTGTTCTTAATGTTTTGTACACTCAGTGTAGGTTAGTATTGTGGAGTAACTACAATGTTGTTGATCCATCCTAAGTTATCTTCTATCACAGCCACTTTAGATGTTTTAAACTATCCGTAAAGACAAATATTGCAGCCATGGAGATATTAATGCCTGTCTATTTATTATAAAATTACATTAAAACTTGTTAGGGAGCAGTGCATGAGGTGACCGTTTTGGAGAGCCTGGCATGCCCAAGGTAAAATGCCTCCCATTCAGGCCCAGAAAATAGGATATGCATATATTTAGTACCATTGGATAGGAAACACTCTGAATATTCCAAAACTGTTAACCATTTGTCTGTGAGTGAAACAGAACGCATATGGCAGGCAAAACCCTGAGGAATTTTTGTCCTGGAAAAAGTGATTTTGACACATTGCTCATTTGGGAACCCCTCCCTAATGAAAATGACCATATAAGGGCATATGAATGCAGTACACGTCGCTTCCTTATGATGTCAACAGTCTCGAGACAGTGTATTTCTTCCATTTTGGATGACTAAGACCAGAGAAAAAGACCAAACAATGAAGTCCCCCCTTGATGACAACAGTAGGCTGGGCGCGCTCCCGTGAAAGCGCGCAGTGTCTTTTTTTTTTACCATCAAGTATCGATCAGTTTATATTCGGTTGATTTATAATAGTAAATATACGTAAAAGTGTTCCTAAGGATACATTTAAAACTATGTTTGATTGTTCTTGGACAAGTTTATAGGTATAAGATGAACGAGTTCGCGCCACGCTTTCAATGGACTAGTGGAGGCTGTCGTTTCTGATTATAACACGCGAACCAAATGGAGGATTTATGGATAAAATACGTTACTTTTTCTAACAAAAGAACCATGGATTGTCTTCGTTGGACACTTAGGATGACCTCAGCAGAAGTTCTTCAACAGGTAATTGATTTGTTTTCGCTGTGAAATGTGTTATGTGTGTGCCATGATGGCTAATCGATACATGGCTATGGGAAAAATATGTGAGGTGCTACTCTCAAACAATCAAATGTGCTGCTTTCGCCGTAAAGCCTTTTTGAAATCTGACAGCGCTGTGATATTGCCAAGAAACAGAGCTTTTGATGAGTATGGAACACTTGTATATTGGTGGATGTTTAATAATTCAACTTTGGGATTTTGAATTTGGCGCTTTACATTTTACCTGGTAGTGTCGGGAGGAGCCCGCTAGCGACCCACTGGTCCTTGAGAAGTTAAATAACTATTTAGTCATATCACAGTTTACTTGTTTACCTTTGTCAATGCCTAATCCAGACAACTTGTTTTTCAAATGAATTAACTTTATTTGGAACAGTAAACCAGACAAAATTAAACATGTTTATTTATATAATGAATACAAGTTTGGGAAGGGGGGGGGTCAAAATGATTAAATATTGAAGCATTAAACCTCTCACTAAAAGCTTTAGTCATACAAAAGTTATACTTAAACCCAAACTGGTTGTCACACCCTGATCTGTTTCACGTGTCTTTGTGCTTGTCTCCACCCCCTCCAGATGTCACCAAATCTTCCCAACTATACCCTGTGCATTTATACCTGTGTTCTCTGTTTGTCTGTTGTCAGTTCGTCTTGTCTCGTCAAGCTCGTCAAGAGTGTTTTTCTTACTACTGTTTCCTTGAGCCCCTGTTTTCTAGTTCTCCTGGTTTTTGATCATTCTGCCTGCCCTGACCTTGAGCCTGCCTGCCGTTCTATACTTTTTGCCACTGCCCTGGATTACTGACCTCTGTCTGCCCCCAACCCAGACCCTTTCTGCCGCTCTGTACCTTACGGACTCTGCCCTGGACTACCGACCCCTGCCTGCCCTTGACCTGTCCTTTGCCTGCCCGAATAAACATCCGTTATTCGAACTGTCTGCATCTGGGTACTTTCCTGAACAGTGATAGTACGAACTGGCCATGACGGAACCAGCAGTATCGGACCAGCTCCGCAACGCCGTCTCCTCCCAAGGAGCCACCATTGGGAGGCATGAGGAGTTGATATATGGTCTCATGGAAGGTTTACAGACTCTGGCAGAACGCCATGACTGTGTGTTGAATACATTGCTGGAGAAATTCCACGGATTGTTGACTAGGCAGCCTATCATGATGGTAAATCCACAGCCCCTCAGTAACCTGGCTGTCAGCAGCGCGTCTCTCCCGACCACCCCGGCTTCCCGAGAACCCCGCTTACCTCCCCCAGAACGCTTCGCTGGAGAGTCAGGAACCTGTCGGGCATTTCTCTCTCTTAGTAATCCTTCACCTTCTAGCTGCAGCCCTCCTCCTTCCCCTCTGATCGCTCGAAGATAGCCTACCTCATCACACTGATGTCTGGGAGGGCTCTCGCCTGGGCTACAGCAGTGTGGAGGAGTTTGTGGCTTAGGTGAAGAAGGTTTTCGATTCTCCGTTGTCCGGGAGAGAGGCTGCCCGGAAGTTACTCCAGCTTCGGCAAGACTCCCACATTGCGGCAGACTATGCGGTGGATTTCCGCACATTGGCCTACCGAGAGTGCCTGGAACCCGCAATTTCTGTTCGACATGTTCCTGCATGGATTATCGGAGGAAGTTAAGGACGAGCTCGCAGCCTGGGAACTGCAGACGGATCTTGACTCACTCATCGCCTTGACCATCCGGATCGATTGGCGGCTATGGGAATGTAGGAAGGAGAGGAGGTCCGATTCCGGTTCCCCTCGCATGCCCAAGGAGTCCACATTGTCTCCGAGGCATCCCAGAAGTCCACAACTACTACGTGCCCGAGAGAATCCGAGGCTACCGGAGTTTCCCCGAGTGTCTCCGAAGTCTGCCGATTCGCCTCTTTCCGAGCCGATGCAACTAGGCAGAGCAAGTTTTCTCCAGATGAACATTCACTCAGGCTTACATGAAGAGTTGCCTGTATTGCGGAACTATCGTCTACCTGTTCACTAAAAGACCAGGCTCACCAGTAGGACTGAGTACTCTGGTGGGCCATAGGGAGAACTTTCCTTCTCCATGCTATTCTGCTGTGGGGGAACCAGTTAATCTCTTCGGGTACTCATCGACTCTGGGGCTGATGAGAGTTTTATGGCCACTACCCTGGTGTCAGAACTGGGCATCTCCACTCAGCCCCTCTCCATTCCCATGGACGTTCGAGCGATGGACGGACGCTCTCCAGGAAGGGTCACCCACAATACCACTCCCATCAACCTGCGAGTGTCAGGGATCCACATGGGAAGGCCAGGGCTTCTTTGCTTCCTTTGCATCGACCTATGACAGTGGGGATGATCTTCTCCTGGGCACCACACCACCCCGGGGACGACTGTATTAACTGTCGGGTCCAGAAACCAAGGCTATGGAGACCTACATCGAGGACTCCCTGGCTGCTCGGTGTATCCGTCCTTCTTCCTCCCCAGCCCGCGCCGGTTCTTCTTTGTGGAGAAGAGGGACAACGGGGCCTCAATGACATCGTGGTTCGGAACTGCTACCCTCTACCACTCATCGCCTCAGCCTTTGAGCCACTCCATGGGACCACCATTTTCTCCAAGTTGGACCTATGGAAAGGCTATGATATGGTGCGGATAGGTGAAGGGGACGAGTGGAAGACAGCCTTCAATGCAGACACTATGAATATCTGGTTATGCCATTTGGTCTGACCAACGCTTCAGCTGTGTTCCAGGACCTGGTAAACAACGTTCTCGGTCTACACTCACCTCTCCCAAGGTTCCGTTCATGTGGTCCCCAGCTGCTGACCAAGTGTTCCTGAACCTCAAGCACCGCTTCACCACAGCTCCCCTATTAGTCCATCCCCACCCATCCCTTCAGTTTGTGGTGGAGGCCGATGCTTCGGATGTCGGAGTGGGGGCTGTCCTGTCCATGGACCTTAAAGCTGCATCCCTGCGCTGCCTTCTCCTATCATCTTAATTCCATGGAGAGGAACTACGATGTGGGGAATCGTGAGCTTCTCATGATGAAGATGGCGTTGTAGGAGTGGAGGCACTGGTTGGAGGAGGCGGAACATCCTTTCATCGTGTGGCTTGATAACCCCGGTTCTGGAAGGCGTTCTGCATGCTCATTGGGTCGTCGGCCAGTCTGTCCTCCGGATTCCACCCCCAGTCTAACGGCCAGTCGGAGAGAGCCAATTAGGACCTGGAGATGACTCTTTGTTGCCTGGTCAGCACCAACCCCACCACCTGGAGCCAGCAACTCGTGTGGGTAGAGTACGCCCGCACCACCCTCCACTGCTCAGCCACTGGTCTCTCGCCTTTTGAGTGCTCCCTGGGATTTCAGCCCCCGCTCTTCCCGTTGCAAGAGGAGGAGGTCCGCATACCCTCAGCCCAGATGTTCATCCATCACTGTCGCCTGGAAGAGAGCCTGGGCTGCTCTTCTCAAGACCACCTCCAGGTATCGACGACAGGCAGACCGGCACTGTTCCCCGGCTCCCCATTATTGTCTCAGGCAGAGGGTATGGCTGTCCACTCGGGATCGGCCCCTCCGGGTGGTGTCCCTCAAACTTTCCCGCCATTTTATTGTCCCTTTCCCCATCTCCAAGATTCTTAGCCTCTCTGCTGTTCGTCTTCTGTTTCCCCGTACCCTCCGTATACATCCCATTTTTCATGTGACTATGATTAAACCTATGTCTCACAGCCCTTTGTTTTCTCTTTCCAGGAGATCATTCTGCCTGCCTGCCGTTCTGTACTTTTTGCCACAGCCCTGGACTACCGACCCCTGCCTGCCCTTGACCTGTCCATTGCCTGCCCCGTGTTTATATAGTAAACATACGTTATTCGAACTGTCTGCATCTGGGTCTTTTCTTGAGCCGTGATACTGGTTCTCCAGCAGATTTGTGACAATAACTCACCCACCTTTTTGCCTTTAATCCAGATTACAACCTCAAATGTTTTGTTAATTGAAAATAAAACTTGTTCAAAGGATCACCTTTTCTAAAACAATATAAAGCTGGTTACAATTTCAATTTCATCCACCTGAAAAGCCATATCAAATATTACAAGAAATATTATGGTTAAACTCAAATATACTGATTGCTGAAAAAACATTCTTTATTGAAAATAATAATATTGTATTATCTTTATAATGATATTATGAATAGGAATGGTGAAGTTATGTCACACATGCAGCTATATATGGGAATGTTTGCTCCATTCAAAGTTATAACCAACTGATTGCAGCAGAAATGGAGGAGACAAGTGAAAAGGGGAGAAAGCAAGGAACTTGTTAGTCTGCACTATACTAAATTTATTTTGCATTAATAGACAAATAAGCCACTTTCATTTGAGGAGCAACATGTTCACAATTACGCCATACAGCTTCCAAAATAGCTGGGAAAAGATTTTCGATGTTCGGATTCCAAGGCACGTGATTTATGAACTGACACACAAAACAACGCTTGATTCAAAAGTATTTACATTTAACTTATTATACAAAATTCTGGCCACCAACAGAATGTAATGACACGCCATTAAAAACTCCCGAGAACTGTTCGCCTGCAAATTTTCATGCAGTGATTTTCAGGTGTGATGCATATATGAAGGATGTCATAAATTTACCATTGAAAAGTGTTAACAGATACGCCTCAAGATGAAGGAATTCAGATATCACATCTAACACAAGTTCGTCTACTTTCGACACTTTAAATGACAAAACAAAACCCACATTTTCTGTCATTATAGGCTGAGAGAATTCTAAAGCCTTCCATTAAACAGCATATCCTAAACCAAATGCAGAGGCAAGCTAGAGAGTAGAGGTCGACCGATTAAATGGCATGGCCGATTAATTAGGGCCGATTTCAAGTTTTCATAACAATCGGTAATCTACATTTTTGGATGCCGATTATTGCCGATTACATTGCACTCCATGAGGAGACTGCGTGGCAGGCTGACCACCTGTTACACGAGTGCAGCAAGGAGCCAAGGTAAGTTTAATGCTAGCTAGCAATTTATCTAATGAAAAACAATCAATCTTAACATAATCACTAGTTAACTACACAAGATTGATGATATTACTAGTTTAACTTCTTAGGGAGTGGCAGCAGAGGTGACGGTTTTGGAGAGTCTGGCGTGCCCAAAGTAAAATGCCTGCCACTCAGGCCCAGAAAATAGGATATGCACATAATTAGTACTATTGGATAGGAAATACTCTGACGTTTCTAAAAGTGTTAGAATAATGTATGTGAGTATAACAGAACTGATATAGGCGAAAACCCAAGGAAAATCCATCACGATTTGCAGTTTTTTTTGTACATGACCTTTTTCTCCAAGCTGCCTATTGATTTCTATGTTATGTAGGACTGAGACTGCAGTACCTATGGCTTCCACTAGATGTCAACAGTCTTTATACAGTGTCTGGAGGCTCTAGCACTAAGCAGAACGGAAGAGGAAGTAGTCAGGGGACCACATTTGTCAACAACGTTTGTCGGGCGCGAGATTGTGAGCGCGCCCCACTTTATTTTCCTTTCCTATTGTTCACGTTATCGTCCAGTTGAAATATTACAGTAAATATACATAAAAGGATACCTAAGGATACATTCAAAATTATGTTTGAGTTGTTTGTAGAAAGTTTATAGGTATAATTTGAACGTGTTCTCTTCACGGTTCAATGGGCGACTCAACGGTGGATTTTCTGATAATAACGCCCCAACCAAACGGAGATTTATGGATATAATAAATTACTTTTTCTAATAAAAGAGCAATTGGATGTCTTCGTTGGACACTTGGGAAGCCCTCAGCAGAAGTTCTTCGAAAGGTAAGTGATATTTTTTAGCTTTTATGTGGGTTTTGTGTGACCCGTGCTGGATATGAATCCTCAAACAATCAAATGTTGTGCTTTCGCCGTAAAGCCTTTTTGAAATCTGACAACGCTGTGATATTGCCAAGAAGCAGAGCCTTTGATGACTATGCAACACTTGTATAATGATGAATGTTTAATAATTCAACTTTTGGATTTAGAATTTGGCTTTACGGCGAAAGCACAACATTTGATTGTTTGAGGATAGCACCTCTAACATTTATGTATTAGCATAAATTCATAACCAGTGCAGGTCAAACAAAACCCATATAAGAGCTAAAATACATCACTTACCTTTCGAATAACTTCTGCTGAGGGCATCCCAAGTGTCCAACATAAACATCCAATGGTTCTTTTGTTAGAAAAAGTAATTTATTATATCCATAAATCTCAGTTTGGTTGGCGCGTTATGTTCAGATAATCCACCGTCGAGTCGCCCATTGAACCGTGAAGAGAACGCGTTCAAATTATACCTATCAACTTAGTCCAAACAAATGAATGCGCATGTCATTCTATTGAGTTCCGGGGTCCACGTCTAAATTCTTCTTCTATTGGCTTCTAATTCAACCTAAGGTCATGAAACCCTGTCTAAAGACTGTTGACATCCAGTGGAAGCCATAGGTACTGCAGTCTAGGTCCTATATAACGTTGAATACAATAGGCAGCCAGGAGAAAAAGGTTCATCTACAAAAAAAACTGCAAATCCGGATGGATTTTCCTTAGGTTTTCGCCTGCTATATCAGTTCTGTTATACTCACAGACATTATTTTAACGGTTTTAAAAACTTCAGAGTGTTTCCTATCCAATAGTACTAATGTGCATATCCTAGTTTCTGGGCCTGAGTGGCAGGTATTTTACTTTGGGCACGCCAGACTCTCCAAAACCGACACCTCGGCTGACGATGCCTATAGAGTTAAACGTTAGCTTTTTACATGGCACATGTTGCACTTTTACTTTCTTCTCCAACACTGGGTTTTGGCATTATTTAAACCAAATTGAACATTTCATTATTTATTTGAGACTAAATAGATTTTTTATGTATTATATTAAGATAAAATAAAAGTGTTCATTCAGTATTGCTGTACTTGTCATTATTACAAATACATATATATACAAATCGGCCGAATAATTGGTATCGGCTTTTGTTGGTCCTCCATTTTTTGCAGGTAAAACCGACCTCTGAAAAACCTGGTTCCCGTAAAACCTCTCTGAAGTAGGCCTACCTGCATTTAACACTTACATGCCCATTTTTGCCTCAGAATTATAGATAATAAACCTGAGCCAAATCCTCCCTGATGTCTAATCAAATGATAGAGCTTCCAGTGCAATGTCATGCATCCATTGCTTTATACTGGTTGACTGATTTCAAGATCAAAAAGACTGACTTGAGAATCTTAATAAATGCCTAGTACTACAAGGTAAGAGAGTGCTTCAAGATGCAAAACTATGATAACAGCTCCAATAATAATGCTTTAATGCACCTGTAAGTACTGACTGAGTGATAACATGTATCTGTCTCAGTCTGGCTATGACAGGTGAAACCCCAAACCATTTAAATTCCTTCTCCTTTCTTACGCCCATGTCAGTTGTGTTGACAGTCTCCAGAAGCATGTTTGACATGCAAAGCTCTCATTTGTGAATGCGCTGATGGCCTTTTATGTGTGCGTGCGTGTGTCGGCCCTATGCCGTGTGTCAGCCCTATCCCCAGATATCTTGTTCCACCCCTGGTCATCTGATTGATAATGTTGCCAGCATCTTATCTTCCTATCAGGGGCCTGTCATGTAGCACATCCGTCTTTGAAGCCTCATTTCCCTTCTCGTCATGTAGATAAAAAAACAAATACCCAGCAAGCCCTGCTCTTAAGTCTCGCCCCCTCCACACACACACACACACACACACACACACACACACACACACACACACACACACACACACACACACACACACACACACACACACACACACACACACACACACACAAGGATGGATGTTTATCTTTTCATTTTCATGGGATGTATAATCAACTAACAATCAGTCAGCATCCCACCGAGAACAATTTGTCTGAAGATAGTGACAGACTTTATTTAGTCATGTAAAACAACACAGAACAGGATCCAAAGCAAAACCATTGTAAATGGGAATGTTAGGACATGTGTATGTCAAATCAGAGGCTGCTTTTCAATCTTAAACGTACTCCCAATGACGCAATCTCTATTGCACTCTGCACTGCCTTCACCGACCTGAACAAAAGAACACCTACGTGAGAATGCTGTTCATTGACTACAGCTCAGCATTCAACACCATAGTCCCCTCCAAGCTAAGGACCCTGGGACTAAACATCTCCCTCTGCAACTGGATCCTGGACTTCCTGAGGGGCCGCACCCAGGTGGAGAGGGTAGGCAACAACACATCTGCCACGCTGATCCTCAACACGGATGCAATGTTCAGACATTCACAGAAGTAGTGACAGCATAACACAATCATCCAAATCAGAAAATGTAGGCTACATAGTCCTAGTGCTAACTGAGGAAAGACTGACATAACACAAGCGGTCATATTTTTATTAACTCTCGGCTGACAGAAACCACAATGTGAATTAGCTAATAGCAATGACTATTAACAATTCATCACATCATGGATGAGCTCACCGTTGATCTAAATAATTGAGTAAAACACATTCTAAAAATCTAAAGTAATCCGTCGATGGTGTTTTTTCGAGTCAACCGAAGATAAAAAGAGGAGACAAGATGAGTTTGGTCTGTTTGCAGATGTCTCGTGGTCTGACAAACACCGCTCTAGCTCTGTCACCTTTCACCACAGATGCGGAAGTGTGACATAGGCAGATGCAGTGGATTGAAAAAAAAACAGATACAGATACAGCTGTTTCTTTTCTCAAACTCAAACAAAGATGTACGCTACAACAGGACTTGCTTTTCGTTTGCCCCATTTCTATTGAGGAAATACCATATGCTTTAAACCAGATATAGGATTTTACAATGACTGGGCATTTCCCAAAAAACGGTGTCCCTCTTCAGAAACGAAAGGCCTATTATGTATGTGAGTCAACTTCATAATCATAATTTTCAGTGAAACCTCTTCACTTTGTTGAGAACGAGTAAGACAATGTCTCTATGGGTTTAATTAAATAATTGCTAACACAACGCCTGTGACAGAAGTCTTACCCATAAAACAGAATGAAACTTCATTACTGTCAAATCCACACAACCATCACATTTATAGGTCAGCTAGATCAGAACTTAGGAAGACATGTCAACACACAATAACACGATATGGGACAGTAACTCATTTCAAGACTACATATTTTTCTCTCCGTCTCTCTCTCTCCGTCTCTCTCTCCGTCCCTCTCTCCCTCTCTCTCTCACTCTCTCTCTCTCTCTCTCTCTCACTCTCTCTCCCTCTCCATCTGTCTCTCTCCCCATCTCTCTCTCTCTCCCCATCTCTCTCTCTCTCTCTTCATCTGTCTCTCTCTTTTCAGCTGTCTCTCCCCATCTCTCTCTCTATCTCTCTCTCTCTCAATTCAATTAAATTTGCTTTATTGGCAAGACGTAACAATGTACATATTGCCAAAGCTTACTTTGGATATTTACAATATGAAAATAATAAGAATCAAAACTGTAAATGGGACAACAGTAACAACAATAACCAAGGGTCAAAATAACCATACATTGAGCAATAACAATAAGCATACAGTAAAGGACATGTGCAGGCTGCCAACCCACAGCTCTCTGCGTCCTCCCCAAACAGGACGGGTAGCCTACTCTCATCAGAGAGGTCTTTGAAACCTTGAATAAGGGTTTCAAATTTGGGGAAATTACACTCTCTAATTGTTTTATATTTTTGACATTTTGTCAGGAAATGCAGCTGTCTCAGGTTCTGCTGCAGTGGTTGCACAGCATTTCCTCTACAGGGAGCCAGGTTTTCCTGTGTCTACCCTTCTCAATGGCAAGGCTGTGCTCACTGAGCCTGTACTTTGTCAAGGTTTTTCTAAGGTTTTGATCAGTAACCATGGTCAAATAGTTTGCCATGGTGTACTGTCCGTTTAGGGCCAGATAGCACTGCATTTTGCTTTGTGCTTGTGCTTGTGTTTCCCAATAAGCAATGTAGTTTTGTTTTGATTGTGATGTAATTTGGTTTATTCTGATTGATTGGATGTTCTGGTCCTGAGGCTTCAGTGTGTTAGTAGAACAGGTTTGTGAACTCAGCCCCGGGACCAGCTGGATGAGGGGACTCTTTTCTTTGCTCAGCTCTTGGCATTGCAGGGCTTGGTAGTGATATCGAGCAAAGCAAAGTCGAGCAAAGTCACCATTATTAGTCAGTTGTACAACCAAATGCCTTCAACCGAAATGTTTCTTCCGCATTTAACCCAACCCCTCTGAATCAGAGAGGTGCGGGGGGCTGCCTTAATCGACATCCACGTCTTCGGCGCCCGGGAACAGTGGGTTAACTGCCTTGTTCAGGGGCAGAACGACAGATTTTTTCCTTGTCAGCTCGGGGATTCGAACTTGCAACCCTCCGGTCACTGTATTCTAGATGTTTCCAAAACTTAATTGCTCTTTTTTGAGTTTTTATTATTAGTGGATATTGGCCTAATTCTGCCCTGCATGCATTGTTTGTAGTTTTCCTCTGGACATGTAGGAGAATCTTTCAGAACTCTGCATGTAGGGTTTCAATGGGGTGTTTGTCCCATTTGATGAAATCTTGTTTTGCAAGTGGACCCCACACCTCACTGGCATAAAGCACAATTGGCTCAATGACACATTCAATTCGTTTTAGCCAAATTTTAATAGGTATTTCAATTTGAATTTGTTTTTTAATGGGGTAGAATGCCCTGCGTGCTTTCTCTCTCAGTTCATTCACTGCCTCATTAAGATGTCCAGTTTAGCTTATTTTTTAACCAAAGTAATTGTAGTGTGTGCAGTACTCTACAGTGGGGCAAAAAAGTATTTAGTCAGCCACCAATTGTGCAAGTTATCCAACTTAAAAAGATGAGAGAGGCCTGTAATTTTCATCATAGGTACACTTCAACGATGACAGATGAAATGAGAAAAAGAAATCCAGAAAATCACATTGTAGGATTTTTAATTTATTTATTTGCAAATTATGGTGGAAAATAAGTATTTGGTCAATAACAAAAGTTTATCTCAATACTTTGTTATATACCCTTTGTTGGCAATGACAGAGGTCAAACGTTTTCTGTAAGTCTTCACAAGGTTTTCACACACTGTTGCTGGTATTTTGGCCCATTCCTCCATGCAGATCTCCTCTAGAGCAGTGATGTTTTGGGGCTGTCGCTGGGCAACACGGACTTTCAAAGATTTTCTATGGGGTTGAGATCTGGAGACTGGCTAGGCCACTCCAGGACCTTGAAATGCTTCTTACGAAGCCACTCCTTCGTTGCCAGGCGGTGTGTTTGGGATCATTGTCATGCTGAAAGACCCAGCCACGTTTCATCTTCAATGCCCTTGCTGATGGACGGAGGTTTTCACTCAAAATCTCACGATACATGGCCCCATTCATTCTTTCCTTTACACGGATCAGTCGTCCTGGTCCCTTTGCAGAAAAAACAGCCTCAAAGCATGATGTTTCCACCCCCATGCTTCACAGTAGGTATGGTGTTCTTTGGATGCAACTCAGCATTCTTTGTCCTCCAAACACGACGAGTTGAGTTTTTACCAAAAGTTCTATTTTGGTTTCATCTGACATTCTCCCAATCCTCATCTGGATCATCCAAATGCTCTCTAGCAAACTTTAGACGGGCCTGAACATGTACTGGTTTAAGCAGGGGGACACATCTGGCACTGCAGGATTTGAGTCCCTGGCGTGAGTGTGTTACTGATGGTAGGCTTTGTTACTTTGGTCCCAGCTCTCTGCAGGTCATTCACTAGGTCCCCGTGTGGTTCTGGGATTTTTGCTCACCGTTCTTGTTATCATTTTGACCCCACGGGTGAGATCTTGCGTGGAGCCCCAGATCGAGGAAGATTATCAGTGGTCTTGTATGTCTTCCATTTCCTAATAATTGCTCCCACAGTTGATTTCTTCAAACCAAGCTGCTTACCTATTGCAGATTCAGTCTTCCCAACCTGGTGCAGGTCTACAATTTTGTTTCTGGTGTCCTTTGACAGCTCTTTGGTCTTGGCCATAGTGGAGTTTGGAGTGTGACTGTTTGAGGTTGTGGACAGGTGTCTTTTATACTGATAACAAGTTCAAACAGGTGCCATTAATACAGGTAATGAGTGGAGGACAGAGGAGCCTCTTAAAGAAGAAGTTACAGGTCTGTGAGAGCCAGAAATCTTGCTTGTTTGTATGTGACCAAATACTTATTTTCCACCATAATTTGCAAATAAATTCATTAAAAATCCTACAATGTGATTTTCTGGATTTTTTTTCCCTCATTTTGTCTGTCATAGTTGAAGTGTACCTATGATGAAAATTACAGGCCTCTCTCATCTTTTTAAGTGAGAGAACTTGCACAATTGGTGGCTGACTAAATACTTTTTTGCCCCACTGTATATATTTTGTACCAATTGAGAACTTGAGATCCCTGAGATCTGGATCTTTTTTGGAAAATCATTATTATAGTCTTTTTGGGGTTTTCTGTCAGGGCCCAGGTCTGGCAGTACTGCTCTAGCAGGTCCAGGCTCTGCTGTAGGCCATGTGCTGTGGGTGACAGCAAGCATAGGCCATCTGGTTAGAGTAGGAATTTAACCTCTGAATTGTGGAGACTGGTTTTTCTAGAATAGTGGCCAATTCGTTGATGTAAATATTGCAGTGTGCAGGGCTCAGATTGCAACCCTGGCAAAGGCCCCGCCCCTGGTTAAAGAATTCTGTTATTTTCTTGGCAATTTTAATGCTGCACGTATTGCCAGTATATATTGATTTAATCATGTCATATGTTTTACCCCCCACGCCACTTTCAATAACTTTGTAGAACCGTCCTGTATGCCATATAGAATCAAATGATTTTTGGAAGTCGATAAAGCAAGCGTATATTTTGGTATTATTTTGGTGGACATGTTTATTTATCAGGGTGTGTAGGGTGTAAATATTATCAGTCGTGAATGTTTTGGTATAAATCCAACTTGGCTTTTACTCAAGACATTGTGCTTATTACACTCTTATTACACTCTTTTCAATTTTAGCCTAAAATGACATACCCAAATCTAACTGCCTCTAGCTCAGGCCCTGAAACGAGGATATGCATATTCTTTGTACCATTTGAAAGGAAACACTTTGAAGTTTGTGGAAATGTGAAAGGAATGTAGTAGAATATAACACAATACATCTGGTAAATAATAATACAAAGAAAAAAAAAGCATTATTTTGTAGTTTTTTGTACCATCATTGTTTAAATGCAAGAGAAAGGCCATAATGTATTATTCCAGCCCAGGTGCAATGTACATTTTGGCCACTAGATGGCATCAGTGTATGTGCAAAGTTTTAGACTGATCCAATGAACCATTGCATTTCAGTTAAAAATGTTGTATCAAGACTGCCCAAATGTGCCTCATTTGTTTATTAAGGATAACCGGGGTGCCGTTCCCGACACTACCCGGTGAAATGTAAGGCGCCAAATTCAAAATCCAAAAGTTGATTTATTAAATATCCATCAATATACAAGAGTTGCATAGTCATCAAAAGCTCTGATTCTTGGCAATATCACAGCATTGTCAGATTTCAAAAAGGCTTCACGGTGAAAGCACAACATTTGATTGTAGCATAAATTCATAAACAGCGCGGTTCTTACAAAACCCATATAAGAGCTAAAATAAATCCCTTACCTTTCGAAGAACTTCTGCTGAGGGCATCCCAAGTGTCCAAGGAAGACATCCAATGGTTAATTTGTTAGAAAAAGTAATTTATTATATCCATAAATCTCAGTTTGATTGGCGCGGTATGTTCAGAAAATCCACCGTCGAGTCACCCGTTCTACAGTGAAGAGAAAGCGTTCAAATTATACCTATCAACTTTGCCCAAACAAATCAAACATCATTTATAATGCATCCTTAGGTATCCTTTTATGAATATTAACGATAATATTTTACACGGATGATATCCTAAACGATATAAAAGGTTAATAAAGTGGAGCGCGCTCACGGTCCCGTGCCCGGGAAACGTTATTGACATCCGTGGTCCCTTCAGTATTTCTTCTTCTCTATGGTTCTGTTCAGTGATAAAGCCTCCAAACACTGTCTAAAGACTGTTGACATCTAGTGGAAGACATAGGTACTGCAATCTGGGAGCTATTATACATGGATTTCAATAGGAAGTCTATCAAACAGAGGAAATGTCACAAAAAAGAAATTTCTGGACAGAAATTCCTCGGGTTTTCGCCTGCTATATCAGTTCTGTTATACTCACAGACATTATTTTAACAGTTGTAGAACCTTCAAAGTGTTTCCTATCCAATAGTACTAATTATGTGCATATCCTAGTTTCTGGGCCTGAGTGGCAGGCATTTTACTTTGGGCACGCCAGACTCTCCAAAACTGTCACCTCTGCTCTCCAAAACTGACACCTATTAATAACTTTTCATGTTCAAAATTGTGCACTCTCCTCACACAATAGCATGGTATTCCTTCACTGTAATAGCTACTGTAAATTGGACAGTGCAGTTAGATTAACAATAATTTAAGCTTTCTGACAATATAAGATATGTTTATGTCCTGGGAAATGTTCATGTTACTTACAACCTCATGCTAATCTCATTAACCTACGTTAGCTCAACCGTCCCGTGGAAGGGATATTGATCCCGAAGAAGTTTTAAGGACGTTTAGAACTCTTACATTTATAATACTACAGAAAACCTTCCCCAGGTTAATATTCACACAAATGCCTCTGTTCTTAAAGATTGGGGTTATGAGTCCTTGGTTCCAGGTGTCAGGGAAATTGTCCGAGATCCCAAAAGATTGGAAAGCTGCCGCGGTCATCCCTCTCTTCAAAGGGGGTGACACCCTAGACCCAAATTGCTATAGACCTATGTCAATCCTGCCCTGCCTCTCTAAAGTATTTGAAAGCCTAGTTAATAAACAGATCATTAACCACTTCGAATCCCACCATACCTTCTCCGCTGTGCAATCCGGTTTCCGAGCTGGTCACCGGTGCACCTCAGCCACGCTCAAGGTACTAAACGATATCATAACAGCCCTCAATAAGAGACTGTACTGTTCATTGACCTGGCCAAGGCTTTCGACTCTGTCAATCACCACATTCTTATCGGCAGACTCAACAGCCTTGGTTTCTCAAATGATTGCCTCGCCTGGTTCACCAACTACTTTGCCGACAGAGTTCAGTGTGTTAAATTGGAGGGCCTGTTGTCCGGCAGTCTCTATGGGGATACCACAGGGTTCAATTCTTGGGCCAACTCTCTTCTCTGTATACATCAATGATGTCGCTCTTGCTGCTGGTGATTCTCTGATCCACCTCTATGCAGACGACAACATTCTGTATACTTCTGGCCCTTCTTTGGACACTGTGTTAACTAACCTCCAAACGAGCTTCAAAGCCGTACAACACTCCTTCCGTGGCTTCCAACTGCTCTTAAACGCTAGTAAAACCAAATGCATGATTTTCAACCATTCGCTGCCTGCACCCGCCTGCCCGACTAGCATCACTACCCTGGACGGCTCTGACCTAGAATACGTGGACAACTACAAATACCTAGGTGTCTAGCTAGACTTAAACTCTCCTTCCAGACTCACATTAAACATCTCCAATCCAAAATTAAATCTAGAATCTGCTTTCTATTTTGCAACAAAGCCTCCTTCACTCATGCTGCCAAACTTGCACTAGTAAAACAAACTATCCTACCGATCCTCGACTTCGGCGATGTCATCTACAAAACAGCTTCCAATACTCTCCGCAGCAAACTGGATGCAGTCTATCACAGTGCCAACCGCTTTGTCACCAAAGCCCCTTATACCACCCACCACTGCAACCTGTATGCTCAATTCGGCTGGTCCTCGCTACATACTCGACGCCAGACCCACTGGCTCCAGGTCATCTACAAGTCCCTGCTAGGTAAAGCTGGTAACCATAGCAGCACCCACCCGTAGCACTCGGTCCAGCAGGTATATCTCACTGGTCACCTCCAAAGCCAATTCCTCTTTTGGCCGCCTTTCCTTCCAGTTCTCTGCTGCCAATGACTGGAACGAACTACAAAAATCATTGAAACTGGAGACACTTATCTCCCTCACTAGTTTTAAGCACCAGCTGTCAGAGCAGCTCACAGATCACTGCACCTGTACATAGCCCAACCAACTACCTCATCCTCTACCGTAGTCATTTATTTATCTTGCTCCTTTGCACCCCAGTATTTTTACTTTTCACATTCATCTACTGCACATCTACCATTCCAGTGTTAAATTACTATACTGTAATTACTTCGCCCCCATGGCCTATTTATTGCCTTTATGTTCCTTATCTTACTTCATTTGCACACATTGTATATAGATTTGTTTTTTTCCCCTACTGTATTATTGACTCCAATGTGTAACTATGTGTTGTTGTATGTGTTGAACTGCTTTGCTTTATCTTGGCCAGGTCGCAGTTGTAAATGAGAACTTGTTCTCAACTTGCCTACCTGGTTAAATAAAGGTGAACTAAAATAAAAATTAAAAAATTAAACAGTTTTAATATAGCCAATTGAGTTTTTGAATTTGAGCATCTCATTTAGCATGCCATCAGGTCTGCATGCTTTTTTAAATTTGTGGGCCTGAAGTTTCTTATAGAGCTCCTGGTCAGTAATTGGGGAGTCCAATGAATTTTGATTGTCCTTTATAGCTTTTTCTAATCCATTCAACTTCTCATGAATTTGGCATTGCTCTGCGTTTGTGTCAATTTGAACAGTGTTGTAGAGTGTTTTAAAATGTGTTGTCCTTATGTCACCATTTTGTATCACTAATTCCTCTTGTTTAAATTTTTGGGGGGTTTTCCAATTTTGCCAGAAGTGTTTATGGACTCCTCAATTAGCATCCGCTGCTTGCTGTTGTACTGTGCTTTTTTGGTTCTGAGTGTATGTTTATAGAGTTTTAAAGTCTCACAGTAATGAAGGCGTAATTCACCATTATTTGGGGCTCTGTGCTTTTGGTTGGATAGTGTTCTAAGTTTTTTCCTTATAATTTTACAATCTGCATCAAACCAGGTGTCGTCTGTGGTCTTTTTAATTTTTTATCATTTTCAGTTGTGCTTCTTTTGCCGTTTGCCTGAATATATAGTTTATGTTTTTTTACTGCTAGATTGATGCCTTCTTTACTGTGAGTGAATGTGGTATCCAAAGTTATCTAAGAGTGTTTGGATATTTTGGTTACAGGTTGCTTTACTGGGCTGTGAACGTGTGGTTGTTTCCATGTCTGTTCTTTTGAGGAGCAACGTTACCAGAGGGAAACGTTATGCAGCAGAAAAATATTGTTGTAGAAGGTAAGGACGGATCTGAAGGGTCATTTCCTCAGACTGGTGAGGAGTTGCCCAGTATGAGTGCTGGGGTACAGGAGGGGGTTCATGTGGAGCTAGGCTCCCAGGTAGTGGAGGAGATGCCTGGTACGAGTGATGGGGTGCAAGTGGGGAGTGTTGAGAGGGATGTGGTAGAGGGGAGTCAGGGGTCTGTGGCCTCAGTTGAGGAGGATCAGGATCAGGAGAAGGATATGGATATCTCTATTGATACGATAGCAGCTCAATTTACAATCTAGAGGAGGTAAATGGGTTCCTGGATCAGACTTTTGGGAAATCTGTCAAATTGGCAGATTTCTTTTATGTTGATAAGTTTGTGAGGTCAGCTGTGATGTTACAGAAGACGGTGGGTTAGACCAGTTGAGTGAGAAGAAGCATTTTCGCTTGAGGAAATGTGTTACTGCTGTCACAGTAGCAAAAGGTAGTGGGAAACGTGGTCAGGTTGAGAGAAAATTAAAACAATGATGATGATCATGCCTCATAGGGTGTTTTTTTCTCTTTGGTTTCTCTGTGGTTTCTTCTGATTTTCTTTTCTATTTTCTATAAGGAGGTACTAAGGGTAGGTTCTCTCAATATTAATGGGGGGAAGGGACAGGAATAAGAGGGCTTGGGTTTTAGAAGTAATAAAACAGAAAAGGCTTAATGTCGTTTTTCTACATGAGACACATAGTGATGAGGCTAATGAGGTTGACTGGGGTATGTGGTGGGAGGGGCAGCATATACTCAGTCATGGTACTAATTTCAGTGCTGGGGTGGCAATTTTGTTTTCCTCTGGCTTAGGGGTGACTGTGGTATCTACTACAAAGATTGTCAAGGGTTGGGGTTTATTGGTCATAATTTGTTTATGTTTATGCTCCTATTGAGGGTACAGGGCGTATTGCTGTATTTGATAAAATAAAGGAAACCTTAAGACAGTGTGACAAAGAGGGGTGTATGGTTTTAGGGGGGACTAGAACTGTACAGGGGATTTTACTGTTGATCGCACTGCTGAAGAACCTCACCTGCGGTCAGCCACTTGACTGTCTGGTCTATTAACTGAGTTTGAGCTTTCTGATGTGTGGAGAGTAAGGAATGCTAAAGTTAGGCAGTACACATGGTTAAAAGTTAATGAAGGTGGTGTCAGTGCAGCAAGGTTAGACAGGTTGTATGTATCTGAGCAATACTGTAGTAGGGTTGGAAGGTGTGACATTACTCCTTACTCTGATCACCATATTGTTACTGTTGATATTCACTTGTCCTGTCCCAGTAAATCCAGTAAGGTCATCACCTTACTGGTATTTTAATGTTAAATTGTTACATGATGTCATGTTTTGTGAAAGGTTTTTGTTGTTTTGGGGAAAATGGTTGGTTACAAAAGGGAATTTTGAGTCCTTGAGACAGTGGTGGGAGGTTGGGAAGGCCCAAATACAATTGTTTTATCAACAGTATACTGCCCTGTCTAGTATTGAAGTTAAAGAGACTATCAGGGCCCTTGAACAGGACATAAAATCTACTGAATTGAAGTTTGTCACTCAGAATGACCCTGGACTAGTCATGAACTTACAGGACAAGAGACATGAACTGAGGTCGTTTCTACATGGAAGAGTGAAGGGTGCCTTGATTAGGTCTCGTTTTGCTACCCTCAAGGATATGGATGCTCCTAGCGCTTTTTTTTTAACCTAGGACAGTCGACATTGCAATGTAAACAGCCTTCGTCTCCTTGATGGGAAGGTCACCACGGATGACAGTGAAATGCGCCAACATGCCGTGGATTTCTACTCTGCCCTTTATAAGGCGGAGGATTGTGATTCTCTGTGTACTGAACAGTTGTTACACAGTCTTCCTCAATTGGGCCCTGAGCAGAGAGTTGCTTTGGACTCTGACATTACTCTGCAGGAGCTGTCCACAGCATGTCCACATGCAGCTCTCATCAGGCCGAACCCCTGGCATCGATGGTTTACCATCAGAGTTTTATAAGCACTTTTGGGGGTCTATTGGGGAGGATTTGTATGAAGTGGTGTGTGAATCTTTTCATGAGGGTTCTCTTCCTGTATCCTGTCAACGTGCGGTGCTTTTGTTGTTGCCAAAAAAAGGGGGATTTGGCTCTCATAAAACATTGGCGACCTCTTGCATTGCTGTGCGCAGAATATAACATTTTTATCTAAATGTCTCTAAATTTTTGTAAACTGTCTGATGTAATTGTGGGTTTACTTTCTTTGGATCAGGAGAAGGCTTTGGATCATGTGGACCACCAGTACTTGTTCAAAACAATGAAAGCCTTTTGTTTTTTTTGTCTTGGATGAGATTACTGTATGCTGGGGCCTCATGTATAGTGAAGGTGGGGGGTGGTTTGAGTTGCCCAATCCCTGTCCAAAGGGGATTCAGGCAGGGATGCCCAATTTCAGGGCAGTTATATTGTCTGGCAATTGAACCAATGCTTTGTTTTCAGGACGAGGCTTACTGGTTTCTCTGTGCCAGGAGTAATAAAGGGTCCCATGATAGCACTGTCTGCGTATGCTGATGACGTGACAGTTTTTATTACAGGGG
Source organism: Brachymystax lenok tsinlingensis (assembly GCA_030435695.1). Taxonomy (NCBI): domain Eukaryota; kingdom Metazoa; phylum Chordata; class Actinopteri; order Salmoniformes; family Salmonidae; genus Brachymystax; species Brachymystax lenok. The sequence continues at coordinate 5,570,148 of CM059815.1, read as the reverse complement.
GTGAGGATGTTAAGGTTCTCTCAAACGCTTTAAAGGTGTATGAGGGGGGCGTCCTCAGCTAGAGTCAATTGGGAAAAGAGTGAACCGCTGTGGGCAGGTCAGCTTCAGATAGGGTCCGCTCCAAGGTTACCAGGGGGGCTTCAGTGGGATGAAGACTTTTTTTTTTTTTCTAGGCTCCGATGTCTTTCAGAAAAATAACTGGGAGGGTGTAGTGGAGAAAGTGTGTGCCAGACTGTCAAGGTGGAAATGGGTGCTACCCCAGCTGTCTTTTAGGGGAAGGGTATTGGAAATTGACAAGAGGACCCTTGTCAATTTCTAATAATCTTTCTGCCTCTACCCTGTGGCACAGACTAATGATTTTACAGCCACCGGGGGGGGTCTGATACAAGAGCTTCAGAGGACCCTTGTCAATTTCTTCTGGTCTGGATAACATTGGATTAAAGCTGCGGCCCTGTATCTGCCACTGCAGGAGGGTGGGCAAGGCCTGGTGGACATGGCTTTCCGGCTTCAAGCAGCCCAGAGACTGTTGTACAGTGAGGGTTCTAGCTGGGTCGACACAGCCTACACATTGATGAGGAGAGCGGGCTGGTTGGGCTTAGACAAGCACCTTTTCCTCTTAAAGCTGGAGGGGGGTGATTTGTCTGGCCTGACTCCATTTTATGAGTCTGTTATGCAGGATTGGAGAGTTTTTGTCAAGTCCCGTACGGCCAGCACGCCACCAGGGACGTGGCTTTTTGAAGAGCCTCTTTTTTACAACCATCAAGTCCCGTGCTCTGGGTTCAGCCAGCCTACGTTCATGCCTGTTAGGTGTGGGGTGTACAAGGTGGGTCATTTGATGCGGAGCAGGAGCAGATCGATAGAGGAGCTGGGAGAAAGAGCGGGGATCCGATCATCTCGCCTTCTGAGGAAGGTCGTAGCTGAGGTCTGGGATTCCTTGCCAGTACTTCATCTGCAGTATGTGACTGACACTTCCAATTCTGATCGGTGGAAGGAGGGTCTGGATTATGTGATTGTTAGTGCTGCGGCGGGGGCATTCGAGGAGGACGTGGGGATGCTGTTTTCCTTCGATACTCCGAAGCTGGGGGAGTTCAAGGAGGTGGGAAAATCTGTGTAAAAGTGTCCCATGCCTCTTCCCTGGAAGGGGTAAAATCGACGAGGTGGGCGGGTGTGTTTGGTCCAGGTGCATCCCCAAAAGGCTGTTGGCGGTCTTTATATAAATTGTCTACTGCCATAGATAATACATGGAGCCATAGCCACCAATATGCATCTGGTACACCTGAATCCGACAGTTGGGGAAGGGTGTCCATTCTGTGCTGAGTCTGAAACTCTGGCACATCTGTTTTTACAGTGTCTCAGGTTGGTCGGGATGATTGACCTGATCACTACTTGGTTCTCAGCTTTGGGAGAAGTTTTCCCATCCCAACTGTTTATATTTGGGCTAAAGTACAGGTTTTGTCGAAGGGGTGTAGTTATTTTGCTTAATTGTGTGTTAGGGGCAGCTAAATTAGCAACATGGAAGACCCGAAAGAACTGTATTCAGGGACAGGGGTCTGTGAATGTGGTGGGAATGCTGGAGGGAATGTTGGCAGCGAGACTAAGGGTTGAGTTTGCCTATTACAAACTGGTTAACAATATTGATTTGTTTATGAGTATATGGGGTATTCAGAGGCTGATGTGTTTAGTTACTGTGGAGGAGGATTTGGTGTTGTGTTTTTAATTGATGTGTAACTATGGTTTTGTATGAGTGTTTATTGTGTTGTGGGCTCCCAGACCCAATAAAGATTCTCTCTCTCTCTCTCTCTCTCTCTCTCTCTCTCTCTCTCTCTCTCATCATATGTTATATTTTACTAGACTATTGCATTTAATATTCTACCGTAACAAATTAGAGAGGACCTTAGCTAGAAAACATATGCTGCCCTCAAGGGTCTGTAGGTAGTCCTGTGGACTCACTACAAAGACTCTTTCTCATTGTTATTCATTGGGGGTGTTAGAGGTGGTAAACTTTTGCTTGACCGATTTCACAGCAACAAGCTTATGAATTCTGCATCAGCCATATATTTATCTCAAAGGGTACAATTGTATCCCCTTTGATACGGTGAGAAATCTCAGGTAGCTTCAAGGGGACCAGTCAATCACTGGAATACTGATGACTTTAAACAGTCTCTCTCACACTCTCTCTCTGATGCATCTCTTCCTGTTTACCTGGTCTTTTGCTTTTAGATGACTGTCGGTTGCCTAGTACTAGTTTTTAAATTATTCTACTGAAATGCAATTACTTAAAAAAACTAAAACATAAGAGCCCTATTTCAGTATACCCTTCTCGAGATCATTATTCATAATTATTCATGATGATGCTGCAGTTATGTTTTTGAATAAATTAGATTTGGAAGAATATGGCTTTTTTGGGGCCAGCTCTTCAACATTGCCATTATTTATCATCACTTGTACACTGGCAAAATGTACACTGCATGGTCAATTCTACTTATTGTACTACTACAGTAAGCTCGGCAAGTGTCTTAAATTCACAATGCATTGGGAGTATAGAGGGAAAATATCATGCACATCTCTAACATAGTCAATGATTTTCTAAAGACATCATTTAGCATTTTAAAATAACTTAGTTTCAAATTTCGGTATTATACATTATTGAGCAATCTGCATTCTTCAACATCGATATGGACAGCAATAATGTTGAGAAAATGACAATTTGAAACACTTAGGCCTACATTTTTGTAAAGATAGGCAGGCAGGTAGGTAGGTATAAGTATTGCTATTTTATTAATCCCAGAGAGGACATTTCATAAATCCTTGGCAACTACAGTAGCATGAAGCCTATCCATGTTTTACATTCTGTGCATGTAGAGGTTTGATTTTACCCAGTATTTATCCTCCATCCTGTTTACGATTCATTCCTGTGTTGTGACATCTTTCTGATTACATGACTCAAATTTGCCATAGCTCTTTTCGCACGTCACCCCAACCTGACGCTTCATTAAAATTCTGTCTTGCTCACATCAGCATTCATATTTGCCACAGACTCATGCACTATTAACTGGTCATAATCTCACACACAGTTATGCCGCCTGCAGGTGCACGTGTCCGAAAATGTAATCTTTTCACATTCTTTCATTTATTTCAATTGCCTACCAGCGTATGGAGATATTGCTCCATCTAGTCCTCACTCCCCTCCTTGTATTGAGAAAACCTGCCCAATTTCCTGTCCTGCTGTGTTCATGTTGATAACAAAGTAACAAATATGATTATAGGCTATTATTAGTCATGTTTAGAACCTGATTTACTTCTTTTTTTAGTCTGCCAATGGTAGCTCAATACCTGATCACACTGCCGCATTTTGTTTTCCGTTCTTCGTTCTCTAACGACTCCTATTGTTATTATTGTTATTTCACAGTTTCATCCCGTTTCAATTACAAGCTGTTAAAGAATTAGCTCATAATTGGAAGATATGTGAAGCCGAGGAAAGGAATTGTGTGAGTTAGAATGATAGCTCCAGGCTGGATCTGGGTGCCCTTGATTCGAACACGATAAACACCAAATGTAAGGATAATCTCATGGAAAGAAGGATAGGATCTGCTTTCATTTCCTCCAATGAAAGGTCCCTGCAGAGGAAGGGGCTAGAGGAGCAGCTGTTTAATCTCTGCATGCCTCCCAAATGGCACCCTATTCCTCTTTATAGTGCTCTACTTTTGACCAGAGGGTAAAAAGTAGAGCACTATAAAGGGAATAGGATGCCATTTGAGACCCAGCCTCTTTATGTGTGTTAGCAGCACACCTCTTAGCGGTTTGGCTGTGCGCCATCCAGCGCCACATTCTCTGTTCCTACAGGCCTCTTTAGTCTGTTTCCTTGGAGGAGAAGACTATCGCTTACGTAACTGGATACCTTTTAGAGATGGAGCCCTCTCTCTATTCAGCATTTCACACAGTCATCTGAGTAGCTGCCTCGCTCACTCTCCACCATACTTCAATACAACTCAGAATGGATGGAAAGGGGCACTTGTGAACTTTTGAACTTGGATGCACTACCTTTATCCAACCTTAATCTAACACCATGACAAACAATAGACTGAAAATAAAACCGATTAAACTTCATAGAATAGTTAAGTCTAATAATTGTAAAATGGTATGACTAAGATGAACTACTGTAGAGAGATATTAGAATGTCAGTACTAAGTTCTGGCAATGCAAAGTGAATAAAGTTGAACGTGAAAGTTCACTGATTGACTAGTCTGCGTGGGGTTTATATGCAGTGCCATCGGTGCAAAAAGCAGACTGAGGTGCTTCTCAGTGTGTGTCTATGAATAATTTTGGGTAGTTCTGACTATGACTACAGCATCCAGAGCAGTGAGACAGACTTTTCCCCACTATAAAGACATGGATATTAGTCATGCAGAAGGACATTCATTTCCTCTCACATTCACAATCATTTCGAAAAAGAAACCCAAATTAAAATGAATGCCAGGTCTGCTATTGATAGTGAGAATGGATGAGGGAAACAAATGGGAGAAATTAACATATTAAGCTTATTGTACATTATCATTTATTAGTTTTGAGTTCTATGAGCTTAAAAGCTTACTCATTCATAGATAGATAGAAAAACTATGCTGATTGTTTAAATCAATTTCTTCCCAGTTTAAATGGAAGAAGAAAGGCTAATTGGGAGTGCCCAGTCAAACAGAAAATTAACTTGCGGGAAAAAATCTTCCATTTTACTAATCTGAAAAGTGCAATGAGCAATTGTTGCACTGGGATGGCAACTTATTCATGATATTATGGAGAGTATAGACAGAAAACCCCATAATGTTAGGCCAAAAACACTACCAGGTGACAATTCATTAATTTCACAAAAACTATATGCATACAATTATTTATCTAAAGCGGCTGAATGTTAGCAGGATGTCTCATGGTTAGGGCCAGGAGTTTTTCCTGAGGTCACATGGTCAGTGGAAACTCTGAACCCCTCTCATGGGGTAGTGTGGTTAGAAGGCCAGAAGGGTCACGGCTCCTCTTGACACCAGGACATCAACAAAAGCCATATGTTAGAAGAAATACAGTATTTCTATTTGACCTTTTTGACTCTGCACATGTTATCCACGGTCCACTGATCAAGTCTCTTTATATTTTGAGCTGGTAACAACAGGCCTTGATCATCTGTTTGAAGCTTTTCTGTACTAGCACATAGGCCCGGGCTCTTAGAACTGTGATTAGAATTACTTTAGGTACAGTGCCTTCGGAAAGTATTCAGACCCCTTGAGTTTTTCCACATTTGGTTAGGTTACAGCCTTATTCTAAAATTGATAAAATCATCAATCTACACACAATACCCCGTAACGACAAAGCAAAAACAGTTTTTTAGATTTTTTTGTTAAATTACTTTATAAAAACTTAAATATCACATTTACATAAGTATTCAGACCCTTTACTCAGTACTTTGTTGAAGCACCTTTGTCAGTGATTACAGCCTCGAGTCTTCTTGGGTATGCTGCTACAACCTTGGCACACCTGTATTTGGGGAATTTCTCCCATTCTTCTCTGCAGATCCTCTCAAGCTTTGTCAGATTGGATTGGGAGCGTTGCTGCACAGCTATTTTCTGGTTTCTCTAGAGATGTTTGAACTGGTTCAAGTCCGGGCCACCCAAGGACATTCAGAGACTTGTCCTGAAGCCACTCCTGCATTGTCTTGGCTGGGTCGTTGTTCTATTGGAAGGTGAACCTTCTCTCCAGTCTGAGGTCCTGAGCGCTTTGAAGCAGGATTTCATCAAGGTTTTTATCAATCTCTGTTCATGTTTGCCTCAATCCTGACAAGCCTCCCATTCCCTGCAGCTGAAAAACATCCCCACAGCAGGATGCTGCCACGACCATGCTTCACCGTAGGCATGGTGCCAAGTTTCCTCAGGATGTGATGCTTGGCATTCAGGCAAAAGCGTTCAATCTTGGTTTCATCAAAACAGAGAATCCTGTTTCTCATGGTCTGAGAGTCTTTAGGTGCCTTTTGGCAAACTCCAAGTGGGCTGTCATGTGCCTTTCACTGAGGAGTGGCTTCCGTCTGGCCACTCTACTACAAAGGCCTAATTGTTGGAGTGCTGCAGAGATGTTTGTCCTCCCTGACTAAAACCTGTCAGGTTCTCCCATCTCCACAGAGGAACTCTAGAGCTCTGTCAGGGAAACCATCTGGTTCTTGGTCACCTCCCTGACTAAGACCCCTGATTGCTCAGTTTGGCTAGGCGGCCAGCTCTAGGAAGAATCTTGGTGGTTCCAAACATCTTCCACTGTGTTCTTGGGGACCTTCAATGCTACAGAAACGTTTTGGTACCCTTCCCCAGATCTGTGCCTCAACACAGTCCTGTCTCAAAGCTCTACAGGCAATTCCTTCGACCTCATGGCTTGGTTTGTCAAATGTATAATAAACAGGTGTGTGCCTTTCCAAATCATGTCCAATCAATTTAACACAGCTGGACTCCAATCAAGTTGTAGAAACATCTTAAAGATGATCAATGAAAACAGGATGCACCTGAGCTCCATTTAAAGTCTCATACTTCGGAATTCTTATGTAAATAAGGTATTTCTGTTTTTCATGTTTAATAACTTAGCAAACATATCAAAAAACCTGTCTTCGCTTTGTCATTATGGGGTACTGTGTGTAGATTGCTGAGGATTTTTTTGTAATGTAACAACATGTGGAAATAGTCAAGGGGTGTGAACACTTTCCGAAGGCACCGCATAACAAAAAAATAACTATAACAATGATAACCTACCTAGAGCAGTACCCAAAACCACATTCTCTATTTAACCACTGGGGGAAAGCTTCCCTGCATGCAAAATAACTAAACTGTGCCGTACAGGTTTATTTGGATTGAGACCAATATTTTACAGCTAATGTAGTGCAATGGACGGAACCCTCTTTGGAATAGTCCTAACCTCATCCCCAGGCTCAATTGCTACCGCATAGAGTCGGCTGGTGGACAAGATTAGGATAGTCCTACACCCTTTTAATAAACATCCAGATGGAGCGCAGGATGATGTTGCCAGTACACTGCTGTGACCATTACAGCAGTGTAGAAAATGCTGAGCCTGTTATTAACGCTAGCTGAGTTGTTAAAAATGTAATAGCAAGTTTTGTGCTGTGGGCAGTAAGTGGTCAAACTATACTTGTGATATTCAATTATTCTGCACCTTCCCCTATACCAGAGTGATACCCGTGGCTACTCAGATCACCTGAGCATCCTTGGGTTAGCTAATGAAAGTGTTATGACACACTTTGCTTACTCATCTCTGCTCCTCTACTGCTGTGCCTTTTAAGAGGTTCAGAGGATCAACGCACACACACGTGCCTACACGCACACACGCGCGCCCACACGCACACGCACACACACGCGCCCACACGCACACACACAGCGCTGTAGAGCTATGGCTAGCTATATGTTGGGGCTTAGGCCAGCCAGGGCTAGTTCTGTGTGATGTCAGACAGCAGGAAGGGCGGGAGGGAAACTTCGGCTGAGCAGAGGAATGATTGGAACAGAACAGATCTGAGTGGAGCGGAGGTATGTGGGACATAGAACTGTGGGACAGCATGATAGATCTAGCGTAGAACTGTGGGATCGAGTCTTAGTGCGATGTGTCTGTGCTGCTGGGATACACTGGGATGACTCTAGTCATAGAGACAGATCTGGCTGAGAGAAACAACCAGGGGGACCCACTTTAAAATGCCTCTTGAACATGTCCGAAGCAGTGCTTGACATCCAGAATTCTCTTTTCCCGACTGAAACTTATTTATTGAAAGTACTGCTTGGATCTGATCTGAGTTTTTGTTCTAATCCTGGGTAAAAGAGTATCTTTGAGATTTGACTCTGATCTCTTGCATAACTATTTTAAGCCATTATACAGTGGGGAGAACAAGTATTTGATACACTGCCGATTTTGCAGGTTTTCCTATTTACAAAGCATGTAGAGGTCTGTAATTTCTATCATAGGTACACTTCAACTGTGAGAGACGGAATCTAAAACAAAAATCCAGAAAATCACATTGTATGATTTTTAAATAATTAATTAGCATTTTATTGCATGACATAAGTATTTGATCACCTACCAACCAGTAAGAATTCCGGCTCTCACAGACCTGTTCGTTTTTCTTTAAGAAGCCCTCCTGTTCTCCACTCATTACCTGTATTAACTGCACCAGTTTGAACTCATTATCTGTATAAAAGACACCTGTCCACACACTCAATCAAACAGACTCCAACCTCTCTACAATGGCCAAGACCAGAGAGCTGTGTAAGGACATCAGGGATAGAATTGTAGACCTGCACAAGGCTGGGATGGGCTACAGGACAATAGGCAAGCAGCTTGGTGAGAAGGCAACAACTGTTGGCGCAATTATTAGAAAATGGAAGAAGTTCAAGATGACGGTCAATCTCCCTCAGTCTGGGGCACCATGCAAGATCTCACCTCGTGGGGCATCAATGATCATGAGGAAGGTGAGGGATCAGCCCAGAACTACACGGCAGGACCTGGTCAATGACATGAAGAGAGCTGGGACCACAGTCTCAAAGAAAACCATTAGTCACACACTACGCCATCATGGATTAAAATCCTGCAGCGCACGCAAGGTCCCCCTGCTCAAGCCAGCGCATTTCCAGGCCCGTCTGAAGTTTGCCAATGACCATCTGGATGATCCAGAGGAGGAATGGGAGGAGGTCATGTGGTCTGATGAGACAAAAATAGAGCTTTTTGGTCTAAACTCCACTCGCCGTGTTTGGAGGAAGAAGAAGGATGAGTACAACCCCAAGAACACCATCCCAACCGTGAAGCATGGAGGTGGAAACATCATTCTTTGGGGATGCTTTTCTGCAAAGGGGACAGGACGACTGCACTGTATTGAGGGGAGGATGGATGGGGCCATGTATCGCGAGATCTTGGCCAACAACCTCCTTCCCTCAGTAAGAGCATTGAAGATGGAGTCGTGGCTGGGTCTTCCAGCATGACAACGACCGAAACACACAGCCAGGGCAACTAAGGAGTGGCTCCGTAAGAATCATTTCAAGGTCCTGGAGTGGCCTAGCCAGTCTCCAGACCTGAACCCAATAGAAAATCTTTGGAGGGAGTTGAAAGTCCGTATTGCCCAGCGACAGCCCCGAAACCTGAAGGATCTGGAGAAGGTCTGTATGGAGGAGTGGGCCAAAATCCCTGCTGCAGTGTGTGCAAACCTGGTCAAGAACTACAGGAAACGTATGATCTCTGTAATTGCAAACAAAGGTTTCTGTACCAAATATTAAGTTCTGCTTTTCTGATGTATCAAATACTTATGTCATGCAATAAAATGCTAATTAATTACTTAAAAATCATACAATGTGATTTTCTGGATTTTTGATTCCGGGATTCCGTCACACAGTACCTATGATAAAAATTACAGACTTCTACATGCTTTGTAAGTGGGAAAACCTGCAAAATCGGCAGTGTATCAAATACTTGTTCTCCCCACTGTATATGGGTTTTGTTGGTTCTGATGATCGGGTTGTATGAAGCACAGGGAGTGGGTACATTTCGGCCAGGGTGTTAAAATACACCCTGGCCGAAATGTACCCACTCCCTGTGCTTCATACAAGAGGAAGATTTCTGGAACTTTGTTGTTTAGCACAGGGGTGAGTGCACAAAATATGACATTCAATTATTTTCCAATCTGGTGAACAGTAGTGTGTACCAGCCATGGGTGAAAACAACGTTTTGATTTTTGTTATTAACTGAGATTTTGTTGTCCACGATTATACGAAACAGAATAAACATGAAGTGCAACTTTTTTTGCAGCAAAAAAAACTGCCAATACACATTTTTTTACTAAGTGGAGTTTTGTCCTATAGCTCTTAATCTTTTTTATGCTCTATCCAATAACTTCCAATCCTCTGAGAGAGAAGAAGAGAGCCCCATGCTCTCCCTGGATCAATTGGACAGTGTTTGTAGCTCCAAGCGCAGCTGTTGCAAACTTAATGATGCTGTGATTGTTTCATCAGAACCCTACACTACATCAGTTAAAGCGGAGATTCTAAGAAATAGTAACTACTCAGCAAAATCTTTTGATGTGAGCAATGCCGCGTTTCAGGCTCCTCCGTTTCGATCTGTAGATCAAGGGGAAGAAAATCCTCTTTTCAAGTCAACACTACAAGGGAATCACACAGCGCATATAGTCTCTTAGCTTTTAAATGGGTTTAGAAGCATCCAACACACTACGATTTGGCCTCAATACCCAAGGGCTGATTGGAACTTCGCAAATATTTTTCTTGTCTCTGACAGACCCTGTCAAACAGTATACACTTGAAATTACTTCATCATTTGATGTCAGATTAATTTGAACTGAGGTGTACAAACACACAAATGAACACGCACACGCTAACACATTCACACAGGTAGAGGTAGAGAGCAAGAGAAACAGTCCCACCCACATAGTTTTTCTTACATAGAAGAATATGCAGTGGTCCAGCCTGACCTACACACCTGACATTCTGTGTGCATTGTGGTAGTGAAAACGTGGCTAAGACACATTGATTAATTTATTTAATGTACTATGTGATAGCAGACAACATGATAGTATTGATAATGAGGCTTAAGTGCTAAAACAAGTTTAACTTAGATAGTTGTGGGAGATTAACTCATTACAATTATTACATTTTCAGTGTTCTGGTTGATTACTTTGAAGTGGTGAGACAGAAAGACATACAGAAATGTATAGGATTTGTTAAAGCTGAATAGTTGAACAAACAGACATGAAAGAAACAGGAGGTCAGCAGAAAGGCCATTTGGAACTGATCAAAGGCTTCTGAGGAAAAGCAGGATGCCAGAAGGCAATATAACAAAGACCCCTATGGAAACAGGACATATGGGAAGCTGTAAACTTGGGGAGGGGTCTGTGTAGGGAATAGAGGGAGTATACTTTAAAAGGCTGTGGGCTGAGACACAGGGTCAGTTGTGATCCGGGTCATGGCTCCACCTTTGATTGTGCTAATTAAAGGTGTTATTGAATTCACAAGTTTCTTGTAAGAGTTTCATATTTTTGAGAAACCATTTGCCACAACAGCATCATAAAGCACAACACAATGGCCTCCTTCCAGTGTGTTTCCTAATGCATTGCCGCCCGCTCCTTTACAAACCCATCCCAAGTTATCCCTGCTGTCAACCCAGCACATAGACCTGAAGGATGCACACAGAGACAACCTCAGAGTCTCTAATGTGGCAATACAGCCTCATGGGGCTGTAGTGAACTGATGCCCCATCAGTTCAGTTCACTGCTCCCCATGATGTGCCAATATCACTGTCATATAATAACATGACCTGTACTGTACAGTAATCCATGGGAAACATCTGAGGCAATATTTGAAAGAAGGTGGGTGAGAAACTGCAGGGTCTTCCAGATCAGAAATTGAGAATATTTATGGAGGATAGAGCTTTAGGATTCACTTGATTATATTCTCATGGCATTTCATTTTATGGTGCAAAATGATGCATGGGCAGCACTGGGACATACATTGATTGTTATTGCTTTGTTCTCTGATGTAGACACATTCACTAATACATCCTCCTTGTTTGGTCTATTTCACCTTCCAGACCTCTGTGGTGGGTTGATTCTCTTTTAAAGCTGTGGTACGTACAGGATTCAGATCAGTTCATAAAAAAAAATGCATTTGCACTCCCATATGGTCCTGCAGACAGACTGACAGAGGTCTTTGTGTGAACAGTGAGGTGATTGACAGCCTGTTTACCTACACTTCCTCAGCACCCAGAAACCCGCTGGGCTTCATGCAGCGTGGTGACAGCATCACTTCTTATCTCTCCTACTACTCCCTCTCTATCTTCTCCCCCTTCCAGACATCTCTCGCCCAGCAGTATTTGTGCTCAGCTGATTCCAGGCCCTGCTCGGGCTCTCTCTCTCTCAGCGTGCTCTGTCCCTTGACTCTCGGAGACGCAGCACATGCAGGGGTTCTCTTCCTCTCAGATGGCGGGTGAGAGAAGAGGCTGCTGCTCCTTCTCCCAGTCCCCAGCGCTGATCTTAGATAGTTCTGCCAGAACACCTGACATAGGCGCTGTGAGGAAGACAAACTACCCGTAGCTCTGCTTTTCTCAGCCTAGATCTCTTCCCCTCCCCCCTCTCTTCTCCTCCACCCTCTCCTCTCTTCCTCCACCCCTTCTCTTCTCCTCCCCCTCTCATCTCTACTGCTCCCCTCTCTGAGATCGAATCACGGCTGAAAAAATGTACTTGATAAATCTCTGTAGATCAGAACGGCTTCTCTGCAGACAAACATGTATTTTCTGTGGCTATGGCTCCTCTACCTGCTTGTATAGATATGTCCTACTGTCTTATAGAGGAAATAGACTGTGGAAATTACACAGGGTGAAGGAAATTGATACTGTTCCTTCGGTAAACAAAGTGCTTGTGGAGACAACTGATATTCAGTGCTACAAGGTATTGTCCGTGTTCACTGTCAAGCTCTCTATGGCGCTATATGTCTGGAAAACATCAGACACCTCAGGGAAAGAAAAATGCTTGGTTGGCTTGTCACGATCTCCTGAAGGGACAGACCAAGGCGCAGCGAGGTATTCAGTATACATTCTTTATTTAAGCAATGTAACTGGCAAAACAATAAACAAAGATCGTCACTTTGACCATAACACATAAACTAACAAAGCTATGAACAAACAATAACCCACAAACCCCTAGTGAAAACTACAAACATATATATGGTTCCCAATTAGAGGTAACGACACTCAGCTGCCTCTAATTGGGAACCATTACCCCAACATAGAAATAGATCACCTAGAACAAAAAAACCCTACACCAAAATGAAACTAAACACGCCAGCCTATAAAAAATCAGCCCTGAACGTGACATGGCTTTGTGGTGGGGTAATATTTGACATGTGTATATTATATATTCCTCACATGTGACCCGTGATGAGACTATGTTATTAGCCTATTAAAATCTCACACTAAGATGAATTAGCAATGTGCAAGTGTAACGTCCAGGCCTGAGTGTCCAGGCTGGAGTGTTTAGTTTCGTTTTGGTGTAGGGTTTCTTTAGTTCTATGGTGTGTATTTCTATGTTGGGGTAATGGTTCCCAATTAGAGACAGCTGAGTCTCGTTACCTCTAATTGGGAACCATATATATTGTTTGGGGTTTTGCACTAAAGTTTGTGGGTTATTGTTGAATGTTACGATTATCGTGTCTAGTCAGGTTCATGCCATCGTGTCTAGTCAGGTTCATGCCATCGTGTCTAGTCAGGTTCATGCCAGTGTCTAGTTTAGGATTTAGCGTTTGTGTTCGTCATGTTCCTCGTTTATTGTTTTGTTCCGTCTCGTCCCGTCGTTAAATAAAGTATGTATTCTGGTTACTTCGCTGCGCATTGGTCTGTCCAAGGAGATAATCATGACAGAATAACCCACCAACTTTAGTGCAAAACCCCAAACAATATATATATGGTTCCCAATTAGAGGTAACGAGACTCAGCTGCCTCTAATTGGGAACTATTACCCCAACATAGAAATACACACCATAGAACTAAAGAAACCCTACACCAAAACGAAACTAAACACTCCAGCCTGTACACTCAGTCTCTTGCTGTAACGTCCAGGCCTATCGTTGAGTTACAGTATAGGCAATCATGAAGATAATTGTTTCCAATACATCATCAGTGTGCATCATGTGATTTCAATCAATTGAGTAGGTATTACCTGCTAATTGCCTACAAACTATCTACTAATTGGTTTGTTGATGTCATTGGAAACGCCTATCTTCTCTATTTTTTACTACATGGTGAAATTTCCCTTTAAGTTACAAAGCATTAACAAGCATTTACAAGGCATTATTCTAGGCATGATCAGAGGGGGGGGAGAGAAAGAGAAGTCATAGCCTGAAAGAAAGAAAGAAAGAAAGAAAGAAAGACGAACTTTGGGACTGGTAGGGACATCATGCCCTCTTCTCTCCCTCTTTTGGAAGGTCAGGTTTGGCAAGGTACATGGGAGAGGGGGTGGTGGAGTTCTTTTTTCTTCAACTTGATTTCAAAAAGATCTGGAAGAATCTAAGTCTAGCTATTGGATTTAGAATTTTAGGAACCCTTTAGCTATAAAAATTAACATACAAAAATATATGTTTGAATAACAGATTTATACATGGAAAAACAGACTGTTCGGACGCTACAGACGTTTTTGGTGTGGTCTGACAAATATCGCTGTAGCTTGGCCACCTACCACCGCAGATGCGGAAGGCCGCCATTGGTGTATGCGGTGAATTTGAGACTAAGCCAAAAAATATATTTTTCTAGCTTAAGACGGATGATAAATGATAAATGGACCAAGGCGCAGCGTGCGTAGAGTTCCACATTTTTTATTCAAAGTGAAACGTCAAAAACAATAACGCAGACATCTGATCGAAACATAAGTAGCGCTCACTGGCACTAACAAGAAACAATATCCCACAAAAGCAGGTGAGAAACAGAACACACTAAATATGATCCCCAATTAGAGGTAACGACAATCAGCTACCTCTAATTGGGAACCATACACAAAACCAACCTAGAAATACAACAACTAGACAAAACCCCCCTAGTCACGTCCTGACCTAAATCAGGACGTGACAGATGGGGATTTTTTTATTATGGTAAATACGTTTCTGCGGGGGTGGGGACATCGACTCAAGGGGTTTAAAACAAATTTTTGTGGATATTTTTTGGGGTAGAGGGTATGAACCTGGTTTAGGGTAAGGGTTTAGGTTTAAGGGGTAGGTTTTCGAATCAGATACGAACCCAGTTTAGAGTAAGGGGTTTGGGTTGGGGGTAAAAAACTTTTAAAAATGGAATGTAGAGGATGGAAACTTATTCAAGATATTGGAATTTCTTTTGAGAAATTGGGTGAATGTTGTGGTTGTTGTCTTTTGGGTTTCCGTCGTTCAACAGGAGTGGCAGAGAGGATTACGCAGAGGTCTTCTTCAGAGCAGCAACATACCGTCGACATGGCGGTTTGGATCTCAGGTAAGTATGCATGTTAAAAGGCTACTCCAGGTAAATATACATGTTTAAAAAAAGAGGAATACATACAGTACCAGTCAAAAGTTTGGACACACCTACTCATTCAAGGGTTTTTCTTTATTTTATTATTTTCTACTATCATGACATAAGGCGAGACCCAGATGCAGACACAGGAGGCAGATGGTTGGAGTCTTACAATATTTATTAATCCAATAGGGTAAGGCAAGAGAATGGTCATGGACAGTCCAAAAGGTACCGAAGGGAAAGCAGAATCAAGGTCAGGGCAGGCAGGATGATCAGGTAGGCGGGAAAGTAGTCCAGAGTCAGGCAGGGTTTAAAACCGGGAAGACTATCAAAAAGAGAATAGCAAAAGGAGTACAGGGAAAAACACGCTGGTTGACTTGGAAACATACAAGACGAACCGGCACAGAGAGACAGGAAACACAGGGATAAATACACTGGGGAAAATAAGCGACACCTGGAGGGGGTGGAGACCATCACAGGAACAGGTGAAACAGATCAGGGCGTGACGTCTACATTGTAGAATAATAGTGAAGACATGAAAACTATAAAATAACATATATGAAATCATGTAGTAACCAAAAAAGTGTTAAAAATATCAAAATATATCTGAGATTCTTCAAAGTAGCCACCCTTTGCTTTCATAACAGCTTTGCAACCAGCTTCACCTGGAATGCTTTTCCAAAAGTTTTGAAGGATTTCCCACATATGTTGAGTACTTGTTGGCTGCTTTTCCTTCACTCTGCGGTCCAACTCATCCCAAACCATCTCAATTGGGTTGAGGTCGGGTGATTGTGGAGGCCAGGTCATCTGATGCAGCACTCCATCACTCTCCTTCTTGGTCAAATAGCCGTTGTGTTGGGTCATTGTCCTGTTTAAAACAAATGATAGTCCCACTAAGTGCAAACAAGATGGGATGGCATATCGCTGCCGAATGCTGTGGTAGCCATGGTGGTTAAGTGTGCCTTGAATTCTAAATAAATCACATACAGTGTCACCAGGAAAGCACCCCCACACCATCACACCTCCTCCATGCTTCACGGTGGGAACCACACATTCAGAGATCATCGGTTCACCTACTCTGTGTCTCACAAAGACACGGGGATTTGAACCAAAAAATCTCAAATTTGGACTCATCAGACCAAAGGACATATTTCCACCGGTCTAATGTCCATTGCTCGTGTTTCTTGGCCCAAGCAAGTCTCTTCTTATTTTTGGTGTCCTTTAGTAGTGGTTTCTTAGCAGCAATTCGAACATGAAGGCCTGATTCACGCAGTCTCCTCTGAACAGTTGATGTTGAGATGTGACTGTTACTTGAACTCTGTGAAGTATTTATTTGGTGCAGTTAACTCTAATGAACTTTTTTTCAATTTCATCGTAGAGCTTGATGGTTTTTGCGACTGCATTTGAAGAAACTTTAATTGTTAATTTTCCAGACTGGCTGACCTTCATGTCTTAAAATGATGAATTACTGTTGTTTCTCTTTGCTTTTTTGATCTGTTCTTGCCATAATATGGACTTGGTCTTGTAGCAAATAGGTATATCTTCTGTACACCACCTCTACCATTTCACAACACAACTGATTGGCTCAAACACATTACAAAGGAAAGAAATTCCACAAATTAACTTTTAACAACGCACAACTGTTAATTGAAATGCATTCCAGTTGACTGCATCATGAAGCTGGTTGAGAGAATGCCAAGAGTGTGCAAGCTGTCATCAAGGCAAAGGTTGGCTACTTTGAAAAATCAAAATAAACTTTTTTGGTTGCTACATGATTCCATATGTGTTATTTTATAGTTTGGATGTCTTCACTATTATTCTACAATGCAGAAAATAGTAAAAATAAATAAAACCCTAGAACGAATAGGTGTGTCAAAAATGTTGACTAGTACTGTATATCTGTAGCTAACAAAAACATTCTCAAAGATTAAAAGCACCATATGCAAATTAAAACAAATTCTATTCCTCACATGTGCCGAATAAAACAGGTGTAGACTTTACCATGAAATGCTTACTTGCTAGAACTTTCCCAACGATACAGAGTTAAAAAGTAAAAAAAATGATAACTACAATAAAAATAGTAACACAATAGATAACAATACCAAGACTATATACATGGAGTAACAGTACCTAGTCAATGTGCAGGGGTACGAGGTAGTTGAGGTAGATATGTACATGCAGGTTGGGGTAAAGTGACTACCAAGCAAACCGGGAACCTTCCCAGAACATTAGCTAAGACTCCCATAAACTTCAAGTTAGGGTTTTATCTAACATTAGGATTATAACATCCCAAAAACATTCAAAAATGTTTTGGATAAGAAAATGTATCTAAAATATAAGATTTAAAAAAAATGTAATATCCTCCTAATGTTCACTAAAACATCTGTAACAACCACCACAGAACATTCTCATTAGGTTTCTAGGTAATGCAATAACACAATGTACCAGTAATGCTCTTAGAACATAATTCCGCAACAAATTGTGAGAGAAACAGAAATGGTTCTGAAAAAACATTAAGGGAATGTTCTGCTAATGTTGATGACTATGTTATTAAATACACCCATAACAACAAGCAGGGAATATTCTCACAATGCTTTCATATACAGTTGAAGTCGGATGTTTACATACACCTTAGCAAAATATATTTAAACTCAGTTTTGCACAATTCCTGACATTTAATCCTAGTAAAAATGCAATGTCTTAGGTCACTTAGGATCAACACTTTATTTTAAGAATGTGAAATATCAGAATAATAGTAGAGAGAATGAGTTATTCCAGATTTTATTTATTTCATCACATTCCCAGTGGGTCAGAAGTTTACATACATTCAATTAGTATTTGGTAGCATTGCCTTTAAATTGTTTAACTTGGGTCAAACGTTTCAGGTAGCCTTCCAAAAGCTTCCCACAATAAGTTGGGTGAATTTTGTCCCATTCCTCCTGACAGAGCTGGTGTAACTGAATCAGGTTTGTAGGCCTCCTTGCTCGCACATGCTTTTTAAGTTCTGTCAACAAATGTTCCATGGGATTGAGGTCAGGGCTTTGTGAAGGCCACTCCAATACCTTGACTTTGTTGTCCTTAAGCCATTTTGCCACAACTTTGGAAGTATGCTTGGGGTCATTTGCAACTAAGCTTTAACTTCCTGCCTGATGTCTTGAGATGTTGCTTCAATATATCCACATAATTTTTCTTCCTCATGATGCCATCTATTTTGTGAAGTGCACCAGTCCCTCCTGCAGCAAAGCGCCCCCACAACATGATGCTGCCACCCCTGTGCTTCACGGTTGGGTTGGTGTTCTTCGGCTTGCAAGCCTTCCCCTTTTTCCTCCAAACATAACAATGGTCATTATGGCCGAACAGTTCTATTTTTGTTTCATCAAACCAGAGGACACTTCTCCAAAAAGTAAGATCTTTGTCCCCATGTGCAGTTTCAAACCGTAGTCTGCCTTTTTTTATGTCGATATAGGACTTGCTTTGCAGTGGATATAGATACTTTTGGACCTGTTTCCTCCAGCATCTTCACAAGGTCATTTGCTGTTGTTCTGAGATTGATTTGCACTTCTCGCACCAAAGTACGTTCATGTCTAGGAGACAGAATGTGTCTCCTTCCTGAGCAGTATGATAGCTGCGTGGTCCCATGGTGTTTATACTTGTGTACTATTTTTGTACAGATGAACGTGGTACCTTCAGGTGTTTGGAAATTGCTCCCAAGGATGAACCAGACAGGTTGAGGTCAACAAATTTTTGTTCTGAGGTCTTGGCTGATTTCTTTTTATTTTCCCATGATGTCTGAAGGTAGGCCTTGAAATACATCCACAGGCACACCTCCAATTGACTCAAATGATGTCAATTAGCCTATCAGAAGCTTCTAAAGCCATGACATCATTTTATGGAATTTTACAAGCTGTTTAAAGGCACAGTCAACTTATTGTATGTAAACTTCTGACCCACTGGAGTTGTGATACCGTGAATTATAAGTGAAATTATCTGTCTGTAAACAATTGTTGGAAAAATTACTTGTGTCATGCACAAAGTAGATGTCCTAAACGACTTGCCAAAACTATAGTCCGTTATCATGAAGTTGGGGAGTGGTTGAAAAACGAGTTTTAATGACTCCAACCTAAGTGTGTGTAAACTTCTGACTTCAACTGTAGTTATAGTGTAATGTTCTGAAATAATTGTTTACACTAATGCTCCCTAAACATGAATCATGTCTGGATTCAATTAAATTGGTTCTGAGAACATTACTGGAACATTCCGCTAACATTAACGGAGATGTCATCCGAAGCACATCCTACCCAGGTATAGGATCTTAATTTGACCACCCTGCAAACCAAAATTGCTTCTGTGAATGTTCCCAGAATGTTATAATAAGACAAAAACTATCCATTGTGCTGATTATGCAATGTTCGTAGAAAACATTCACCTTATGTTGCATGAAAGAGAAAGGAAAGGGAAAGGGGGGTACCTAGTCAGTTGTACAACTGAACTTTCCCAGAACCCATTTTGTCTGTTCTTCAAACAATTCCCAGAATGTTGGGGACATCCAAGAGATATGTTCCCAAAACACAAAACTGACTAGTTAAGCTAACATTCTTACACTGTTTGTATCATGGTGCACAAAACATTCCCTCAATGTTTTTAGAATGGTATTTCTATGCTCCCAGAATGATACAATTCATGTTAGTATTATGGTGGAAAAAAAAACATTCCTCTGATATTACAACAATGTTAACAGAACATATTTTTTATGCTATTTGAAAGTTCCCAAAACATTTCATTATAAAAAGTATTGTGACATTATAGTAGAAAGGTTTCCAAAACACAAAATCTTGTGTTTGTGATGACATTCTTAGTGTTTGTATCACAGTGGACAAAACATTCCCTTAATGTTCTGAGAATGTTATTCCTATCTTCCCAGAATGATAAAACTAAGTTTTGAACAGTCCATGGAGGTTTGTTTGTGTTATCTTACTGTTGAGGAAGTTAGCTGTGCAAAATAAATTTTCAGAAAGAAAGAAAACCACGTAGAAATATGTTTAACCATTTATTAAGCAATGAATATTGCAAGTCTTGGCATATAGGCTCCTTCAGAGTAGCTCACTGCCCACACAAAGCATCAATATAAAATAGCCTACAGGCAGTGAGTGCGGTAAACTATACCAATCCCCCTGTAGGAACACAGATAGACTGCCAATAAGGTAGGCATGATTGTTAATAGCCTCTAATTAGTGTCATCTCATCTTATGCGTCAGCCTGAGGCGGGGCACTCGGGTTTCCCTTCTGAACTGTCTCTGCTTGATTTCAGAAATAAAACGCCAGGTAGAAATATGTTTAACCATTTATTAAGCAATGAATAATCCAAGTCTTGGCATATAGGATCTGCTCCTTCACTGCCAAAGCAAAGCATACATATAAAATAGCCTACAGGGAATGAGCGCGGTAAACTATACCAATCCCCCAAAACAGCAGGACCTAACACCAGCCGACTATGTGTAGCTATGCCAGAGCGCCGTTTAGATTTAATCAATAGACCAGCTAAACTGAACATACCATCGCAAGAATGAATACTATGTGGGAATGTAACCATGTGTGGAATAAACTTAGCGACGTATGACTCCTATCCCTCGTGAAGTACCTCCGTGTACCCTCGCTTGAGGCAAGATGAACTTCATCTTGGTACGTGTCAACTGTCTGCCTATCTTGCCAACGTAACAGTGTGAACCCAGCCTCGCTAGCGACGCACCACCGGATGCTCTCACTGAACTAGAAGTGTAGCCTGTTCATCTGTGGACCCACATGAAATATCTACCATCTAAGCGAATATGCACCCAGCAAGCCACCTGTGCTATTACGTTAACCACCAAAGCTATTGACAGTGGGCTGAACGCCGACATAGCCAACTACATAGGCATGGAACTCACAGATGAACATCACATTTTACATCCAACATCTCCTTGGTGTTTAATCTAACGTTCGTAGGAAACAGAGGACCAAAGCCACGTGATCTCCAATGTGGATACAGGGACAGATCGAGAAGCCGTTCAAGCAGCGGCGATGTGAAATGAACGGGCTGCGTATAGCTCAGGAGATAGCCCGCAGCCTTGGCACTGGCGGTTCTGGGGGCAGTGCCCTGTGACAACAATTTTGGACCCCCTTGGCCCCCTAAATGTGTAGTATGAATTTTTTTTTGCATAACTAATTTTTGCTATCCTTCATTTTTTACATCCATTATTAGACAGTGGCAACGTGGAAAACTAATTAAACCCACACATTTACTAGAGGGACATGGTCTTTTGCCTACTAATGCCTGCAATGAAGTGAAGAAAACGATATGACAACAATAACGTCTAATGTAACTGGCCCCTCTAACAGTACAACTGGCCCCAGCTTGCCCCCCCCCAGTTGAAAGGGTCTAGAACCTCCACTGAGCCTTGGGAGAGGAGAAGGAGGCATGGTGAAAAACAAAATATCTCGTCGTTGGTGATGCCGGTTTTCCAGCATCAATGATGAATAATGGATCACGCAGGGTGGCCAGTGGTTGCCATTTCATGAAGCATAACATGGAAGAGAGGACAGCAAGCAGTGTTAGTCTGAGCAACGACAACTGGAGTACCTTTACCCTTACTATCAGTTAGAGACTTTTTACCTACACGGTGAACATGTGAGTGTCCATAATTAAATAACATCAGAAATCATGCAAGAATTAAAGAGAAACAAATACGATGTGTATTCCCCAACCCGGACCGCTTCTGGAAATGTGTCATGTAAACCAAACACCATTGCCTTAACGTGAATTCAAACATGTGCTTCTGAGAGAGGGGATACTATTTGAAATTCCGTACTGAATTTGGAATAGAAAAGGCATATGTGTTTATATACCAGAAGACATTGTACAGAGAAGACCATACAGTAGATTGCTGCAGAGCGGCACACTACATTACCAAAAGTATGTGGACACCTGCTCATCGAACATCTCATTCCAAAATCATTGCCATGGAGTTGGTCCCTTCTTTGCTGCTATAACAGCCTCCACTCTTCTGGGAAGACTTTCCGCTAGATGTTGGAACGTTGATGCAGGGACTTGCTTCCATTCAGCCACAAGAGCATTAGTGAGGTCGGCACTGATGTTGTTAGGCCCTGCTCGCGATTAGGCCCTGCTCGCAGTCGGCTTTCCGACTGCGATGGGTTTGATGGGTTTGAGGTCAGGGCTCTGTGCAGCCCAGTCAAGTTCTTCCACACAAATCTCAACAAACCATTTCTGTATGGACTCGCTTTGTGCACGTGGGCATTGTCATGCTGAAACAGGAAAGGTCTTTCCCCAAACTGTTGCCACAAAGTTGGAATCACAGAATTGTCTAAAATGTCATTGTATGCTGTAGTGAGCGTTGCAACCGAGGACAGGCAATTTTTAAGCACTACGCTCTTCAGCACTCGACGGTCCCATTCTGTGAGCTTATCTGGCCTGCCACTTCGCAGCTGAGCCGTTGTTGCTCCTAGACGTTTCCACTTCACAATAACAGCACTTACAGTTGACCAGGGCAGCTCTAACAGAGCAGAAATTTGATGAACTGACTTGTTCGAAAGGTGGCATCCTATGATGATGCTACATTGAAAGTCACTGAGCTCTTCAGTAAGGTCAATCTACTGCCAATGTTTGTCGATGGAGATTGCAAGGCTGTGTACTCGATTTTTATACACCTGTCAGCAACGGGTGTGACTGAAATAGCCGAATCCACTACTTTGAAGTGGTGTCCACATACTTTTGTATATAAAGTGTATTTTAGATCAGTTAGCTTTGACTGGGACCATCAAGTGCGTGGCATGCTGTGCGATTGCCTCTGAAATAATGGATATATAAATCCCAAATCAAGCCATTTGACAGTTCCACTGTTAGCGAACTGAATATTAGTTTTCTGCTTAGCTATTAAATATAACTGCCCATTTGTAATTTAGCAAATCTATTGCAATAACCTTGAGAACGTGCCAGAAAACATTTCACACAGAAAACTCATCAGAAGTTAATTGTATATTGCCTACTACAGTCAAGGACAGGTCCAATGCAGGGGACAAAGACTCATATTCACCAATCAAAGCCAGACTTGAACCTCACAGATGTACAAAAGCAAGTGACTTTACTGTACTTACATAGCCCTGTTGTCGTTTCACATGCTTAACTAATTATGTAGACTGTTTAATTCATGATAATCAAACCTGACGCTTGCAGATGGCTGATATATTATGAATGACCCGTTGTTGTTGTTTAGATCCAGAGTAAACCAGCTGGTGTGTGGGGGTAACTGTTACTGTAGGCTACTTGCTGTGACCTGTACTTTGTTGTTTGAGTTTTTCTTTCACAAGGCCTCAACAGTACAGTATGTCCTTTGGGAATTCCCTTCCCCTGCCTGTTTGAAGCTCTGTAACGCCATCCACAGCTACCTCATCTGTTGACCACTCCCTCATCCACACACTCACAACCCGTATAGGGTATGAAAATGGCAGATTTGGTTACTGATAAGCAGCTAAATTGAAACGCAGTGGCTGTACAGTAACGTGCTGTACATGACGCCAGAGCTCAGGGTCTCCGCTTTATTGCGCTCTATGGAATTTAACTGACAGGTGTTCTAAATTTGAGCAGCACGAGCAACAAGAAGATTCGCCCATCCCTCCCGCTAATTGGGCTACTTTTGCTAAATGTTTGTTGTCTAAGTGAGGGGAATGCTGTAAATTAAGAGGACTCAATGTATTCTGAGAGATGAGATGTTGAGGATTATGACGAATTACTGCTTTGATATCATATAAGCAAACCACACACGCATGAATCCAAATGTGCACTTCACGATTCCATATTATAAAACTCATCTCATTTACAGTATCAACGTGGATGATCGCTAAGTTTGATGTACCGTTACAAGGATGACATAGTGTCATAACCTGGGTTGTTCTGCACAGAATGAACCTCTGTTGATTGTAAAGAACATTAGCTGTAAGACACGTACCTGAATGCGTGTTCTACACAAAAACTACAAGTGTGCTTGCTTCAGTTCCTCAACAGCACAGGCTCTTTTCTTGAGTCATAAAAGTGCACTGCAATTGCTTAGGAACTGTGCTCACTTTGGAGAGGTGTGAGGCCACTTGGAGACACCAGTTAGACCTCTCACTCAAGGCCTTGTACTTTTTTTGTCTTTTGTTTCACCTACCCCAGATTTTCCATGAGTGTTCTTATTATGTTACTGAATGTATACAGAGTAGATGTTGTTATCTACAAATGTTGCGATAAGTACAGTAAATGTAAAATGCACGTAAAATCAACAGTAATGTATGAATTCACTCGTGTCAGGTGAACTGTTGTGTCATCACCTTTGGTCTGATAATTTCCCCATAATCTCCAAACTCTTCCCATTCAATTGCGATCAAGGTCATGCATATGCTTCTCTTATTTCTTCTGTTAGAAACATTTAAAAGTGGCCCTATCCATAAAGGGTAATAAGCTGTTTCATCCAGCCACAACGCCTGTTGTTATAAAGGTTTTGTATAATTTCAGCTAGTAGTTTAGAAAGTAGCGCCCGCGAGCCAAAACGGGTCCCCGAAGATTGTGCACAATTGTGTATGTCTTGATATTTAGTTTTTTTCCTGCAATTCATAATATATATTATGAATTTCAATTCGCACAATATGTTGCGTACTTGTAAGTGCTTATGATCCCTTTCAATCTCTTTAACACAGACCAATGTGCTGGGCTACATCTATCCAATCACGATTAGCTGTTTCATGACCACTTTGTCCTTTTAATCAAATAAGAACTTGCTATTTGTTTCTACTAATAACTTCTCACTGGGTTATTTTGCCTTTCCCCTTTACATTGTGCAGGGGTTAGGTTTATATTAATCAGTTGAATTAGTTTAAAGAAAGGTTAATAACTAATTTAATAGTGCATTGATTGAGCTAACTATACAGAGATTGTGTAATGGAATAGAGGTAGCAGGGCTAACACGAGACGAAAGATTGCAATCAGTAACATTTAAAAGGTTTCATAATTGCGTGCATAAAATAAACTAATAATTGTGTAACCTACTTAAACCACAACTTTGCTACTCCATTCCAAGGGGTTAGGCTTCCCCACTTACCTTGTACTCCTGTCTGTGACATCCATTGAAATCACTTTTTTCCTTTTTGTATGAAGAGTCTTCAGCAGCAGTTACTGTTCGATAAGACGTGACATTTCTGGAGGGAAGTACTTCAATGATTTGTATACGACTCTTAACATTTTCCCTAGCGTGCATGAGTGATTAGGGCAGTGAAAAAAGTTTATATGGCAGCAGGGTGAACATTACATTCCAAGAGCCACTCACCAGACAGCACATGACAAGCTGTGCAGAAATTGGGCAAAATGAGAGGAAACCCTTTAGGGAGGTGGGTTGCGTTGCAAATTGCATCTAATTCCCAACATAGTTCACTACTTTTGACCAGAGCCCTGTTTAATGCAGTGCACTATGTAGGGAATAGCTTGCCACTTGGGAGGAAGGCTTAGTCAGTGGGGTTAAAAGGAGTGAAACACATGTAGAATATGACTTCCAAAATGACCCCCTGAGATTTGCCGCCGTCCTTGTCTTCGTTAACCTAATGCCTAACGTCTGCTGATAAGGAAATAATTAATGTTTTACAGATTTTTACAGAAAAATCCAGTTATAGATTTGCTCAGCAGAGAAACCTTTTAGGCACTGGACAAAATGGCATTTGAAAGAACATTAAAGGTCCAATGCAGCGTTTTTTTTTACCTCATTAACAAATCAATTCTGAGTTACAATTAAGTACCTTTCTGTGATTGTTTTCAATTAAAATGGTCAAAAAGAAACAAAATAGGTTCTATTTAGCAGCAAAAAAGGGTTCTGCTATGGTTGCAATCCTTTTTGGGGCTAAAGTGCCTTCAGAAAGTATTCATACCCCTTGACTTATTCCACATTTTGTTGTGTTACAGCCTGAATTCAAAATTGATTAAATATATTTTTTTCTCTCTCCCATCTACACACAATACCCCATAATGACAAAGTGAAACATGTTTTTAGAAATGTTTTCTAATTTATTGAAAATGAAATACAGAAATATCTCATTTACAAGTATTTACCTGAGTCACTACTTTGTAGAAGCACCTTTTGTAGCGATTACAGCTTGCTGGGTAGTCTCTAAGAGCTTTCCACACCTGGATTGTGCAACATTTGTCCATTATTCTTTTCATAATTCTTCAAGCTCTGTCAAGTTGGTTGTTGATCAATGCTAGACAATGATTTTCAGGTCTTGCCATAGATTCAAGTATACTGAACAGAAATATAAACGCAACATGTGTTGATCCCATGTTTCATGAGCTGAAATAAAATGTCACAGCAATGTTACATACACACAAATAAACAGCATTATCCTTACACAGGTGCACCTTGTGCTGGGGACAAGAAAAAGACACTCTAAAATGTGCAGTTTTGTCACACAACATAATGCCACAGATGTCTCAAGTTTTGAGGGAGTGTGCAATTGGCATGCTGACTGCAGGAATGTCCACAAGAGCTGTTTAATGTTCATTTCTCTACCATAAGCGGCCTCCAACATTGTTTTAGAGAATTTGGCAGTACGTCCAAATAGCCTCACAACCGCAGACCACGTGTAACCACACCAGCCCAGGATCTCCACATCTGGCTTCTTCACCACCCTGACAGCTGATGAAACTGAGGAGTATTTCTGTCTGTAATAACACCCTTTTGTGGAGAAAAACGAATTCTAATGGGCTAGGCCTGGCTCCCCAGTGGGTGGGCCTCACTCCCCAGTAGGTGGGCCTGGCTCCCAAGTGGGTGGTCCTATGCCCTCCCAGGCCCACCCATGGCTGCGCCCCTGCCCAGTCATGTGAAATCCATAGATTAGTGCCAAATGTATTTATTTAAATTGACTGATTTCCTTATATGAACTGTAACTCAGTAAAATTTTGGAAATTGTTGCATGTTGCGTTTATATTTTTGTTCTGTATATATTTAAGTCAAAATTGTAACTTGGCCACTCAGGAACATTCACTGTCTTCTTGGCAAGCAACTCTGTTTAGATTTGTCTTTTGTGTTTTAGGTTATTGTCCTGCTGAAATGTGAATTCATCTCCCAGTGTCTGGTGGAAAGCAGACTGAACTAGGTTTCCTCTAGGATTTTGCCTGTGCTTAGCTCTATTCCATGTATTTTTTATCCAGAAAATCTCCCCAGTCCTTAACGTGTCACGCCCTGATCTGTTTCATATGTCCGTGTGCTTGTCTCCACCCCCCTCCCGGTGTCACCCATCTTCCCCATTATCCCCTGAGTACTTATACCTGTGTTCTCTGTTTGTCTGTTGCCAGTTCGTCTTGTTTGTCAAGTCAACCAGCATTTTGTCTCAGCTCCTGCTTTTCCCAGTCTATCTTTTCTTGCCCTCCTGGTTTTGACCCCTGCCTGTCCTGACTCTGAGCCCGCCTGCCTGACCACTCTGCGTGAGCCTGCCTGCCGTCCTGTACTTTTGCCCCACTTCTCTGGATTATCGAACCCTGCGTGCCTTGAACTGTCATTTGCCTGCCCCTGTTGCTGTAATAAACATTGTTATTTCAACACAGTCGGCACTTGGGTCTTACCTGAAGGTAATAGTACAAACTGGCCATGACTGACCCAGCAGACTTGGACCAGCTCCGCAACGCCATCTCCTCCCATGGAGCCATCATTCGTAGACACGAGGAGTTGCTTCACGGTCTGATGGAAGGGGTCCATGACGTGGCCGAACGTCACGACTTAGCATTGGACGCATT
Organism: Brachymystax lenok tsinlingensis; assembly: GCA_030435695.1. Classification (NCBI taxonomy): domain Eukaryota; kingdom Metazoa; phylum Chordata; class Actinopteri; order Salmoniformes; family Salmonidae; genus Brachymystax; species Brachymystax lenok. The sequence goes on along the minus strand of CM059815.1, from coordinate 5,542,298 downwards.
GTGGGAGCAATTCCGTTGGGTTGCCTACTAGGCAGCCTACCACGACAGTAAACTCCCAGCCCCTCAGTAACCCAGCTTGTAGCAGCGCAGTCACCCCGGTTACCTCCCATGGAGCGCTACGATGGAGATTCCAGAAGCTGCCGGGCCTTTCTCTCCCAGTGCTCCCCCATTTTCGAGCTGCAGCCTTCTCCGTTCCCCTCGGATCGCTCGGAGTTAGCGTACATTATTACGCTGATGTCCGGGAGGGCACTCGCCTGGGCCACGGCGGTGTGGGAGCAACAATATGCCATCTGCCTCAGTCTGGAGGTATTTGTGGCGGAGGTGAGAAGTTTTCAAGGCTCCTGTTTTGGGGAGAAAGGCTACCCGGAAGTTACTCCAGCTTCGGCAGGACTCCCTCAGTGTGGCAGACTATGCGGTTGATTTCCGCATGCTAGCCGTGGAGGGTGACTGGAACCCGGAAACACGGTTCGACACGTTCCTGGACTATCGGAGGAAGTAGAGGACGAGCTTGCAGCCCGGGAACTACCGACAGATCTCGACTCACTCATCGCTTTAACCATCCGGATCGATGGTCAGCTACGGGACGTAGGATGGAGAAGAGGTCTGATTGCGGTCCCAATCGCTCACTCAAAGATCCCACCTTATATCTGATGAAGTCCCCGGTGTCTTTGTCCCCGAGATGATCCGAGCTTACCCGAGTTCCTCCAAGAGCTTCCGAGGTCTGCCAATTAACCTCTTGCAGATGCAGCTCGGTAGGGCTAGGCTCCAGCTGAACGCGTACGCAGACTTAACACCCAGAGTCGTCTGTATTGCGGTACTGCTGATCATTATGTGTCTACCTGTCCCTTCAAGAGACCTAGCTCATTGGTAGGAATGAGTACTCTGCTGGGTCTAAAGGACAATTTTGCTTCTCCCCCTACTCGCCCCTCTCTCCAGGACACCCTGCTGTGGGGCGACCAGGCCAAGTCTCTCCAGATACTCATCGACTCGGGGGCCGATATGAGTCTCATGGATGTTACCCTCGTGTCCGAGCTGGGCATCCCCCACTCAACCCCTCCTATTCCCACGGAATGTTAGAGCGCTGGACGGGTGTTCTATAAGCCGTGCCACCCACCATACCACCCCCATCAACCTACGAGTGTCGGGGAACCACAGCGAGACGATCCAATACCTGCTAATTGAGTCTCTGCAGGTTCCTGTGGTGTTGGGATTCTCTTGGTTCCAGCGACACAATCCCTCAATTGACTGGTCTACTGGTGTCATCATGGGCTGGAGCCCATTCTGCCACTCTCATTGCCTGAAATCAGCTCTGCCTGCCCCGGGATGTCTTCCTGGGGGGCTGTGAAATTTCCCCGAACCTCTACGCCATTCCCGCGGAGTGCCAGGACCTCCGGGAGGGGTTGAGTAAGGCCTGGGCCACTTCGCTTCCGCAACACCGACCGGTACCCAAGGATGTTAAGCCGGATGCGCTGGCACGCCGCTATAGCCCCGCGGCTACAACCCGGAAGCCGAGACCATTCCCCCCTGCTCCAAAATCATTAGCCCCTCTGCTGTTCATCCTCTGTTGCCCCGTACCCTCCGTCTACTTCATAATTTGTATGTGTCTAGATGTAAACCCATGTTTCACAGCCTGCCTGTCCTGAGCCTGCCTGCCGTCCTGTACCTCTGCTCCACTTCTCTGGATTATCGACCCCTGCCTGCCTTGACCTGTCATTTGCCTGCCCCTGTTGCTGTAATAAACATTGTTACTTCAACAGTCTACACTTGGGTCTTACCTAAAACGCGATACAACGATTACAAGCAACCCATAACATGATGCAGCCACCACTATGCTTGAAAATATGGAGAGTGGTAGTCAGTAATGTGCTGTATTGGATTTACCCCAAACATAACACTTTGTATTCTGGACAAAAGTTCATTGCTTTGCCACATTTTTTGCAGTATTACTTTAGTGCCCTGTTGCAAACAGGATGCATGTTTTGGAATATTGTATTCTGTACAGTGTTCTTTTCACTCTGTCAATTAGGTTAGTATTGTGGAGTAACTTCAATGTTGTGGATCCATCCTCAGTTTTCTCCTATCACTCATGATTGCAAAAAAAGATCTGTGCGCAAACCACGCCCCAAAATAGTCTCCCCTACATTTTAATAGATTCATTATTTCTAAAAGAGCAAAAAGCCTTTTGTGAACTGTGAAGAAGCATTGAAGAGCTCAAAGGGTTATTTGAGTCATTATGGTTGCACACAGAACCATCAGCTTTCCAAAAAGAACCCTTGAGGAACCCACATTTTGTGTGTGTAGTTTTATGTCCCTATGGGCCTATTCATATTCAAGGACTCGCTGGGATTATCTGAATTGCATTACTGGCACTTCTAATCTTTTGGGAATTGTGGGCCAGCTCCTCTATAAAAACAAAGTAGCCTATCGCTGGCCCAGAACCACACACCGACGTAAAAAAAGGTTCAACTAAACGGAATGAAATTGGGATCTTCATTGAATAGCAATGGGCATTCATTTCCTGATTCCACTTTGTTCAAATCTATTTGCCGCTAGTCTGTGAATTTGTGAGTGACAGTAGCCTGTTCGAAGTTGCGCAAATTGAAAATGCACTGTTACAAGTTATCAAATGAGGGTTTGTACAGTCATGAAAAGTTATGTAAATTAGTTTCATAATTGTTGTTAATGTTATTAATGAAAGTACACTTAAATATGATCAATAAAAAAAACTACATATCAGCCATTATCGGAATGATCCTTCAGTGCATGTCTGTAGTGCTGCGTGTGTGCCAGTGCGAGTGGGCCGTTGCCCGAGAGAGCGCGACATTTCAGCAGCAGGTATACAATAATGACAGATACTAACTAGATTAATTCAAAACATAATTTGTATCAGTTAACTATAGCTAACTAAGCATTTCATTTCGTTGTTGCCCTTCCACTGTAGAGCCTAAATAAATCTGCGCCGTTGGAAAGCTGGGCTTCCAATCCATTAAACACTAGCTCTAATTGTGACAATGTTACAAGTATTCTAAGAATAGTTAACTTGACAAATAACTTGCTGTGCATAGATCTACCCCGAAACAAGAATATTTGAGCCTTAAATATACACATGTCTAGTAAGATACCTTGCTTTGAAGTAGCCTACCTTATCCATTTGTTCCCTGATTTATTGAATGGGGGAATGATTTTATAAAGACAAAGTGTTTGGTTGTAATGTTGAAAAATCCTGCACACCCAAGACCTCTCCAGATGGAGGGTTAGCCACATCTTGACAACATGTGACTAACAATGCAGTTCTATGTGTGGGCCTTGTTCAAGAGCACAGCGGCAGGAAGTGGTAGGTCTACATGGGATGAGACAGAGCAGCTTTCCAGTGTCAATAATGCTTACTTTTTCATGTAGACTATAATAATAGTTGTGAACATTTGGTTAAAAGTAATGGAAAATGTATATAAATCGTTAACAGTGAATAATCAGAGGTCTCTATAGCATAATGCAATTTGTGAATTTCGCTGAACATAGTCTAATGGACCGACTTGGAAAAAGACAGCTCCTGCACTTCTTTCATCCCAAGTCAAGCACTGGTCTCATCCATCCTCCAAACCACACTCTCTCTCCACTGGTTGTTGCGTTGGGTCTTGCCACCTCTAACACTGGCAAGTTGGCTGGTAAACTCATGGGTACACTCGCAATGGCTGCCAGTTCTGAGTTGAATGGGCACGTCCTTTGTATTCTATTGATTTTATGTCTATGAGTATCTGCCTTTCGCAAATGTCAAATACAATCGTGGGAAAAAGTAGTTCACAAAGCAAATGTCTACTGGTGAAAAGATAAGACTAATGGGTCTACTTTTAGCTACTTTTTTTCTCAACAACTCTACACCACTGTTTTTCAAAGTAGCCTACACTATATATATATACACAAAAGTATGTGGATACCCCTTCAAATTAGTGTATTCTGCTATTTCAGCCTCACCCGTTGCTGACAGGTGTATACAATTTAGCACACAGCCATAAAATCTCCATAGACAAACATTGGCAGTAGATTGGCCTTACTGAAGAGCTCAGTGACGTTCAACGTGGCATCGTAGGATGCCACCTTTCCAACAAGTCAGTTTGTCAAATGTCTGCCCTGTTAGAGCTGCCCCGGTCAACTGTAAGTGCTGTTATTGTGAAGTGGAAATGTCTAGGAGCAACAACGACTCAGCCGTGAAGTGGTAGGCCAGACAAGCTCACAGGATGTGACCGACCGCTGAAGCCCGTAAAAATTGTCTGTCCTCGGTTGCAACACTACTGAGTTCCAATCTGCCTCTGGAAGCAACGTCAGCACAATAACTGTTAGTCGGGAGCATCATGAAATGGGTTTCCATGGCTGAACAGCCCCACACAAGTCTAAGATCACCATGCGCAATACCAAGCGTCGGCTGGAGTGGTGTAAAGCTCGCTGCCATTGGACTCTGGAGCAGTGGAAACACGTTCTCTGGAGTGATGAATCATGCTTCACCATCTGGCAGTCTGACTGACAAATCTAGGTTTGGCGGATGCCAGGAGAACGCTACCATTGTCAAGTTTGGTGGAGGAGGAATAATGGTCTGGGGCTGTTGTTTATGGTTCGGGCATAGTTCAAGTGAAGGTAAATCTTAACACTACAGCATACAATGACATTCTAGATGATTCTGTGCTTCCAACTTTGTGGCAACAGTTTGGGGAAGGCCCTTTCCTGTTTCTGCATGACAATGCCCCCGTGCACAAAGCGAGGTCCATACAGAAATAGTTTGTTGAGATTAGGGTGGAATAACTTGACTGGCCTGCACAGAGCCCAGACCTCAACCCTATCGAACACCTTTTGGATGAATTGGAACGCCGACTGCGATCCAGGCCTAATCGTCCAACATCAGTGCCCGGCATCACTAATGCTCTTGTGGTTGAATGGAAGGCAAATTTCTTTTACAGACCCTGCTAAACATTTTTGGGATGTGTGCAAATCTGCTCAACTAGCCTATGCCACTACGCAATGCAATGTTTTATTATAAAGGTGCTTATAAATGCACTTTTGTTTAATTAGAATGCAGGTGAAATCTACTAAAACGCAGATTTCTTGGGAGGGTCTGCATTTTGAGCTAAAGCTATTATCAGAAAAATGGTGCTGATTTAAAATGCTCCCTTAGTCACCTTATTCTGGCACCGGGCCTTTTACAGAGGGAGAAACAATGTGACTTACCGTCTGTCACGATCTTCATAACGGACAGACCAAGGCGCAGCGATGCTTCCAGTATACATTTTAATCACGGACGTAAACTGGGAAAATATACAACAAAACAAACGAAGATCGTAACGAAGAACATAACTGGAAAAACAAACACAGCTATGAACTTACAATCACCCACAAAACCTAAACAAAAACCCCAAACATATATATGGTTCCCAATTAGAGACAACGACACACAGCTGCCTCTAATTGGGAACCATTACCCCAACATAGATATATAACACCTAGAACATAAAAACCCTACACCAAAACCAAAGCAAAAACACGCCAGCCTGTCTTTTCAGGCCTGGACGTGACACCGTCTCTTTCTGGCTTTCTGAATTTCTACACTCTTAGAAAAAGGGTTCCGAAAGGGTTCTTACCTGGAACCAAAACGTTTTTTTTTCAAATAGTTATTCTATGGGGATAACCAAAGAACCCTTTTAGGTTCTAGACAGCACCTTTTTTTCTAAGAATGTACCTTCTGCCTGTCTCATTACAAGTCTCACCCACCTCTCTCTCTCTCTCTCTCTCTCTCTCTCTCTCTCTCTCTCTCTCTCTCTCTCTCTCTCTCTCTCTCATCCAGTGGCACGTGAAGAAACTGTCACCTGGGGTGCCACTTTGGTTTTAGATGTAGGGGGGGACATAACCTACTGTAAAGCTCTTTTTACTTTCACACAATATAGCTGGGTCACCCAGTCCTGTCCCTAGGGGTCCACCACCCTGCAGCACCCCAACCCAACACACCCAACTCAGCTTTAGGATCTCAGTGAAACATGTATTAGTGCTTTTTGGTGTGTTAGAGTGAAAACCCACAGGATGTCAGACCCCACAGGGATTGCCTAAATAGCTAGGGATTGCCTAATAGGTATCTCCCCTGACGTGGGCATGTTTTCAATACAAACTTCTGTATTCTATATAAGGCATCCAGACCTTATGAAAGTTGCCCAGTATACCATTAATCTTGTAATAAATCAAATCTAGTGATACAGAACTTGACATTGTGGGAGGATAACCAACCTTCCAATTAATGGCAATACATTTCTTAGCTGCTTGGTTAAATAGTTTCTTCAGATAAGTCTCCATTATCAACATTCCCAAGCAGACAAAAAACGGTTAGAAGGGAGAATCGGTAGAGATGCTGAGATAAAAGACCATACTCTTTGCCAGTATTCAGCCAGCCGTCACAAGACCATAACATATGCAAATATGTCCCCTTTTGTGTTTTACACCTCCAGCAGAGGAATGACATTTCTAAGTGCATGTAATTCAGTTTCACTGGCATGTAGTACTTCTATGGATGACCTTAAACTGCAGAGATTTAAGTCTGAGATTACATGAACATGACAGGGCATTCAAACATATCTGTATCCATTTATCTTCATCAATAGCTTCTACCAGGTCTTCCTCACATTTTTGTTTTACATGTTTTGTGTCATCTGGAAAATCAACCCTTGATACAGTTTGGATATCACCTCCGTCACAGACTGGTCTTCACTCGCTGCCTGACCCTACTGAGACCCCTTTCACCATCTGATCCTCCTAAAAGGAGGCATGACAAAGAATTACCTTGGTGTACATTAATACATTATATTGTCCAAGAATAGAATCAATGGTTCAATAATTGAAATGACCATTATTCCCAGATCCCAGACTGTAGCCTTAAGCTTAAACTGATGCCCTGTATCTACTGTAGGTCTACCCATCAATTCAAGATGAAACTTTGTATCATTCACTGATATTGTTAATAAACTACAAAATGAGATCCGTAGACCGGTCTTCCCTGGCTGCCTGACCCTGCTGGGACCCCTGTCACCATCTGCTCTTGCTAAGACATGAGTAGCATAGTGTTGTGTACTGACTGCACTAGAGGGCTGCATTCCTGCGGGATGACTGCTGGACCTGCAGGTCCCGACAGAGATCATTGCGGCGCAGTCTGCATTTTTCATGTTGCGGCAGGACGTGGCGGTCAGACAGATGACTCGGGGATGAAAAATGTTTTGTTGTCCCACAGATAATTTGGAAACTGTCCTCTTTCTGAATTGTATGAGTTAGCCTACCTATATTATTAAAATAACATTTTAACATATACCCTCAGAATTTGCTGTGTCAACTTCAGTAGCCTACCTCTCCTAGTTGGGCGTGAGAGTTCAAGTTTGCAGGGTCTTCTATCCAGAACTCTCATAGTTGTTAGAAATGTCCTCCTTCTAACCAGAACTTTGACGGTTGTTACTTGTTATACAGTTGAGTTACTAAATTTCATAACAACGAAAACAATCTCTCATGAAATGACCTTGACTTTTACTTTGCCATCAAATAAAAATAGTTGAAGTCCAGGATCTCATATGTGTACGACATTTCAGGTACTGTAATTTTTTTATATGTACAGTACCAGTCAAAAGTTTGGACACGCCTACTCATTCAAGGGTTTTTCTTTATTTTTACTATTTTCTACAGGTAGCCTAGTGGTTAGAGCGTTGGACTTGTAACCGACAAGGTACAAATCTGTCACTGCCTCTGAACAAGGCAGTTAACCCACTAGGCTGTCATTGAAAATAAGAATTTGTTCTTAACTGACTTGCCTAGTTAAATAAAGGTAGAAAAAAAAGTAGAATAATAGTGAAGACATCAACACTATGAAATAACACACATGGAATCATGTAATAACCAAAAAAGTGTTTAATATTTTAGAGTTTTCAAAGTAGCCACCATTGGCCTTGATGACAGCTTTGCACACTCTTGGCATTCTCTCAAACAGCTTCACCTGGAATTCTTTTCCAACAATCTTAAAGGAGTTCCCACATATGCTGAGCACTTGTTGGCTGCTTTTCCTTCACTCTGCGGTCCAACTCATCCCAAACCATCTCAATTGGGTTGAGGTTGGGGGATTGTAGAGGCCAGGTCATCTGATGCAGCACTTCATCACTCTCCTTCTTAGTCAATAGCCCTTACACAGCCTGGAGGTGTGTTGGGTCATTGTCCTGTCGAAAAACAAATTATAGTCCCACTAAACACAAACCAGATGGGATGGCGTATCACTGTAGTTCATTTAATCTGATTGTCATAGGGTAAAATATATTTAACACTTTTTTAGTTACGACATGATTCCATATGTGCTATTTCATTGTTTTGATGTCTTCGCTACTATTCTGCAATGTAGAAAATAGTAAAAATAAAGAAAAACCCTGGAATTAGTAGGTGTGTCCTAACTTTTGACTGGTACTGTATATATTTGTTTTTAACCCCAATTTCAATTACGATATTGTCTCATCGCTGCAACTCTCCAACGGTCTCGGGAGAGGCTAAAGTTGAGTCATACATCCTCCAAAACTTGATCCGCCAAACTGCGCTGCTTAACACCTGCCTGCTAGCTGCAACAATGTATCTGAGGAAACACTGTTCAATTGACAATCGGGGTCAGCCTGCAGGCACCCAGCCTGCCACAAGGAGTCGCTAAAGCTTGATGAGCCAAGTAAAGCCCCCCCAGCCAAACCCTCCCCTAACAACGCTGGGCCAATTGTGCGCCGCCCTATAAGACTCCCGGTCACGGCCGGTTGTGATTGAACCCGCATTGCAGTGCTTGACGCCTCAAGCACTGCAATGCCATGCCTTAGACCACTGCACCACTTGGGAGGCCCACTGGTACTGTAATTTTAACCATGCTGAGATATTGCATTTAGTTCAAATGGAACCTTTTCCTATTATCTGAAAAAGCAATATGGTTTGGAGAGGTTTGTGTTGTACCTCATGATGGCTTCCCTCTTTCTGTGCCAATTACAGCAGTGAAGCACCGGACGTAAGTGACTTACAGAACCTCTCATACCAGAAAGCCCGACAATCCAGAGAAAACGGTGGAAAGCAACAGGATTATCTGACCTTTTAGAACCAGTACGCCACAGAGTGAGTAGACTACTGCTGTGGAAATATAAATAAGGCAACAGATCAAAGATATTGAAAAGTGTATAAACATTTTGAGATTTGGCATAGGGGCCTGAGAGACTAACACAGTCTATAATAGTGATTTAGAAAATGTACAATAAAAACATTTGATAAGACTATTCTTAGCAGGGTTGTGTTAAGCAGGATGTGATTAAGGCACTGGATCAAGGATATTGGAAAGTGTAAACATGATCGAAGTTTGCCATGGGCCTGGGAGCCAAACCACCAATATTTGTAGTCTAACAAAAGCTAAAAGATGACAAGGTTGGGCAAGGCCATTCACTGCAGGAAAGAATTTGTTGACACATGCACACTTCAATGAATCATAATCGCAAAACCTCAACAACAAAGGAAAAATCACACCAATAAACCTGAAAGTCCTTGGCATTCTGCTTCTGCTTGCCTGTAGTCTTCTGGCTAATTATGTTAGCATAGAACTGAAGGACTCCTGTGGAGAGAGCTGACTTGTGATTAGCCTCATTAACAAACATCTCCGGTAGCTCCAGTCCAGGGATTGGAAAGTGAAAAAAACTGAAAGACAAAAAATTCAGTTTTCATATCGCTAGTTAGCTTCACGTTCATAGAGAGAGGGGGGGAGCGAGAGAGAGAGGATGAGATAGAGAGGAAGGGAGAGAGAGAGAGAGAGCAGGAGATGGTTAGACTATGTTATGTCTGCCCCTGAGTCCAGGTTTATCTTCTTCAGCATATTGCTGTGTCTTAGACACTGGTAATGTCTCTCTGAAATAGGTGTGAAGAGAGTGGAGTAAGACTTAATTTATCCTCCTCTCACACATCTCTCTCTCTATATATATATATATATATACACTATCATTCAAAAGTTTCGGGTCACTTAGAAAGGTCCTTGTTTTTGAAAGAAAAGCAATTTTTTGTCTCCATTAAAATAACATCAAACTGATCAGAAATACAGTGTAGACATTGTTAATGTTGTAAATTACTATTGTAGCTGGAAACGGCTGATTCTTTATGGAATAGCTACATACATGCAGAGGCCCATTAACAGCGACCATCCCACCTGTGTTCCAATGGCACATTGTGTTATCTAATCCAAGTTTATAATTTTAAAAGGCTAATTGATCATTAGAAAAACCTTTTGCAAATATGTTAGCACAGCTGAAAACTGTTGCTCTGATTAAAGAAGCAATTAAACTGGCCTTCTTTAGACTAGTTGAGTTTCTGGAGCATCAACATTTGTGGGTTCAATTACAGGTTCAAATTCACAGAAACAAAAAACGTTCTTCTGAAACTCGTTAGTCTATTCTTGTTCTGAAAAATGAAGGCTATTCCATGCGAGAAATTGCCAAGAAACTGAAGATATCGGACAACGCTGTGTAGATCTCGTATCCCCAAAACACCAGTCTCAACGTCAACAGTGAAGAGGCGACTCTGGGATGCTGGCCTTCTAGGCAGAGTTCCTCTGTCCAGTGTCTGTGTTCTTTTGCCCATCTTAATCTTTTATTGGCTAGTCTGAGATATGGCTTTTCCTTTGCAACTCTGTTTAGAAGGACAGCATCCCGGAGTTGCCTCTTCACTGTTGACATTGAGACTGGTGTTTTGCGGGTACTTTTTAATGAATAGGCCAGTTGAAGACTTATGAGGCGTCTGTATCTCAAACTAAACACTCTAATGTACTTGTCCTCTTGCTCAGTTGTGCACCGGGGCCTCCCACTCCTCTTTCTATTCTGGTTAGAGCCAGTTTGCGCTGATCTGTTAAGTAGTAGTACACATCGTTGTACGAGATCTTCAGTTTCTTGGCAATTTCTAACAAGGAATAGCCATTTCTCAGAACAAGAATAGACTGACAAGTTTCAGAATAAAGTTATTTGTTTCTGGCCATTTTGAGCCCCTAATGCTGATGCTCCAGATACTCAACACGTCTAAAGAAGGCCAGTTTTATTGCTTCTTTAATGATCACGACAGTTTTCAGCTGTGCTAACATTATTGCAAAAGGGTTTTCTAATGATCAATTAGCCTTTTAAAATGATAAACTTGGATTAGCTAACACATCGTGCCATTGGAACACAGGAGGGATGGTCACTGATAATGGGCCTCTGTACGCCTATGTAGATATTGTCACGATTATCGTATAAGGAAACAGACCAAGGCGTAGCGTGCATGAAGTTCCACATATTTTAATGAAATGGAACATACAAAAACAATAACGCATTAACAGACCGTAACCATGTAGCACTGAACAGCACTAACTAAACAATAACCCACAACACAGGTGGGGGGAAAATAACAACCTAAGTATGGTCCCCAATTAGAGGCAACGAATAACAGCTGCCTCCAATTGGGAACCACACACAAAACCAAAACATAGAAATACATAAACTAGAACCCTCCTATTCACATCCTGACCAAAACACCATAGATAACCCAGAGGGCTCTCTATGGCCAGGACGTGACAGATATTCTGATGTTTCCAGCTGCATAGTCATTTAAAACATTAACAATGTCTACACTGTATTTCTGATCAATTTTATGTTATTTTAATGGACAAAAAATTTGCTTTTCAGTCAAAAACAAGTACATTTCTAAGTGACCCCAAACTTTTGAACGGTAGTGTGTATATATATATATATATGTATATGTATTATGTATATATATATTTATATATATAGTACCAGTCAAAGGTTTGGACACACCTACTCATTCAAGGGATTTTCTTTATTTTTACTATTTTCTACATTGTAAAACAATAGTTAAGACATCAACACAGTGAAATAACACATATAGAATCATGTAGTTACCAAAGAAGTGTTAAACAAATGAAAATATATTTTATATTTGAGATTCATCAAAGTAGCCACCCTTTGCCTTGATGAGAGCTTTGCACACTCTTGGCATTCTCTCAACCAGCTTCATGAGGTAGTCACCTGGAATGCATTTCAATTAACTGGTGTACCTTGTTAAACGTTAATTTGTGGAATTTCTTATGTTATGACAAAGCAGGGGCTGTATACAGAAGATAGCCCGATTTGGTAAAAGACCAAGTCCATATTATAGCAAGAAAAGCTCAAATAAGCAAAGAGAAACAACAGTCCATCATTACTTTAAGACATGAAGGTCAGTCAATCCAGAAAATTTCAAGAACTTTTAAAGATTTTTCATGTGCAGCCGCAAAAACCATCAAGCGCTATGATGAAAGTGGCTGTCATGAGGACCACCACAGGAAAGGAAGACCCAGAGTTACCACTGCTGCAGAGGATAAGCTCATTTGAGTTACCAGGACTTATAGGGCTATCTATCTTCTGTATACCACCCCTATCTTTTCACAACACAACTGATTGGCTCAAACACATTAAGAAGGAAATAAATTCCACTAATTTACTTTTAACAAGGCACACCTGTTAATTAAAATGCATTCCATGAAGCTGGTTGAGATAATGCCAAGAGTGTGCAAAGCTGTCATCAAGGCAATGGGTGGCTACTTTGAAGAATCTCAAATATATTTTGATTTGTTTAACACTTTTTGTGTTATTTCATAGTGTTGATGTCTTCACTATTAGTCTATAATGTAGAAAATAAGAAAATCCCTTTAATGAGTAGGTGTGTCCAAACGTTTGACTAGTACTGTGTACTGTATATACACTACATGACCAAAATCATGTTGGCACATCAAAAATCATGGGCATTTATATGGAGTTGGTCCCCCTTTTGCTGCTATAATATTCTCCACTCTTCTGGGAAGGCTTTCCACTAAATGTTGGAACATTGCTGCGGGGACTTGCTACCATTCAGCCACAAGAGCATTAGTGAGGTAGGGCACTAAAGTTGAGAATAGGCCTGGCTTGCAGTCGGCATTCGAATTCATCCCAAAGGTGTTTAATGGGGTTGAGGTCTAGGCTCTGTGCAGGCCAGTCAAGTTCTTCCACACCGATCTCGACAAACCATTTCTGTATGGAACTCGTTTTGCGCATGAGGCGTTGTTGTGATGAAACAGGAAAGGGCCTTCCCGTAACTGTTGCCACAAAGTTAGAAGCACAGAATCGTCTAAAATGTAATTGTATGCTGTAGCGTTAAGATTTCCCTTCAATGGAATTAAGGGGCCTAGCCTGAACCATGAAAAAAAACAGCCCCAGACAATTATTCCTCCTTCACCAAACTTTACAGTTGGCACTACGCTTTGGGGCAGATAGCGTTCTCCTGGCATCTGCCAAACCCATATTCGTCTGTCAGAATGCCAGATGGTGGGCCTCCCGAGTCTAAGGCACTGCATTGTGGTCTAAGGCACTGCATCGCAGTGCCATCTGTTCCACTAGAGATTCTGAGTTTGTGTCCAGGCTCTGTCGCAGACGGCCGCGATCGGGAGACTCATGGGGCGGCGCACAATTGGTCCAGCGTCGTCCGGGTTAGGGGAGGGTTTGGCCAGCAGCGATGTCCTTGTCCAATCACGCACTAGCGACTCTTGTGGTGGGACGCGCGCAGTGCACTCTGACACGGTTGCCAGGTGTACAGTGTGTCCTCCGACACATTGGTGCGGCTGGCTTCCGGGTTAAGTGGGCATTGTGTCAAGAAGCAGTGCAGCTTGGTTGGTTTGTGTTTCGGAGGACGCACGGCTCTCGACCTTCGCATCTCCTGAATCCGTACGGGAGTTGCAGCAATGAGACAAGACTGTAACTACCAATTGGATACCACGAAATTCGGGAGAAAAATTTGTAAAAAGTGTGATTCATCATTCCAGAGTCCTTAGCCCATACTGTATGTTTTACTATTTGGTTTCCTCAAACTATCCCAAAGTTAATCTTCGAGCCTACTTCCCAATTCCCTCAAAACGTCAACGAAATATCAAAACAATACACAATAGACACTGTAAATCTCTATATTCAAGTGAGATTTCAATTTGTCCCACATTGTGCCGCTTACTCTCAGCGTCTGCAGTATAAAACAAGAGAAGATATGGTGGAATAAAATGCTTAAATTTAAGGATATGGCCTTCACAGGATGATTTCCCAGCTTTTCTCCCTTGAACTTTGCTACAGTCTCTTTCATGGCTTTATGCAACCATCAGCAGTCTCTTCTTCTTGATGCCCTGCTCTCTATGTTCGCTGTTCCTTGCATTTTACTGTGTGCATATGAAATCAAATTCAGCGTATCTTCAAGTGAGCCTCCATAATCCCAAAGTACATTATCGGAACACGGCAGTGAGACATGCAAAATGACAGCAGTGAATGTTGTATGCTTTATCTAGTTCCCCTCACTGGCCTCCCTCTTCCCTCACTCTTCCAGTCATACTTAACCTACTTCCACCCCACGATCCTCCTGTTTGTGAAGATTCCATTAAGTCTTACAGTCGGTTTAAAGTTCAAGAGCACATTTTTTTCATTTTCAAAGTACTATTGCTGTTGGTTTTATTTTACCTGGGCTTATTTAAAAAGTGATGAAGGTACGAAACGAAAAAAGTGGAAATGAAGACACTTTTAGAGGTGGGATTTTATGACAGTTCCTCTCAGACTGACACAGCTTTTAGGCTTCTTGCATATGGTTGACAGGCATTACACTTGAAATCCCTTTAAAAATAATTATGCTGATTTACCCACTAATTTGCCCATAGAAAGGACCATGAGGTATTTCATATTACTCTATAAACTTATAGAAGCTAACTGTAAATATTGCATTGCCTACTGCCAGCAGCCAGTTTAGTACAAAGTGTAACAAACAGAAAACTACCCTAATAAAACAAAGCCACAAGTCTTATTTTGTCTGTAATGGTAGAGACTGACACAGTAACAACACTGAGCACAAGGGCATTTCATCATGTACGAAGAGTGAAATTATAGACCTAAAACTGATTTATTTTTATAACTTAAATTTTCCCTCAATGGGCTTAGCTCTTCCCATGCTAAAAACGTTGATTATATTTCGATTTGCAAAAAGCAAAAGCCTGATTCTGTTCAGAGGCTAAATAAACAACCATAACACAGTATTGGCATTTGTAGAATACATTTTTTACTTTGTTGTGGAACTCCAACCCATCAAGGTGAGGCTAAGAACCATGGAGGGGAGTTAATTATGTCTCCAAGACACTCTAAAGTCTCTCTGTGTTGATGGTTTAGTTAGAATCATGATTTGGATAATCTTGACAGGTTTGACATCACCCTCCTGTAGATGCTAAGGTCTGGCTTTTCACTACTCAATTTATTTGACACCTGGTATGTCTCTGTGGTGACTGGTTTAGTCATTATACCCCATATTCCCATGTAAAGGTACATATGACACATGACATGTTTAAACGTTTTCTCATGTGGTTCTCTGTTACATGAGATGCACAAAAAAAATGTCAAAGGTTTTTACCGAAAACTGACTGCCCTTAGGGCAGTTTGGGCAAATGCCAGATGGGATGGTTCATCTTTAGCCCAGTGGGCCTTTCTAAATTTGAGTATTGACAGAAGTTTGATAATTTTTTGCTATTAGAATATACATACTTTATTAATCCCAGATAAATAATGTTTTAGTCAATCAAGCATTGATTTAGTCACAAAGACAACCTTTGTCACGTCCAGGCCTGAGAAGACAGCCTGGTGTGGTTAGTTTTGTTTTTGGTATAGGTTTTTATGTTCTAGGTGTTATATTTCTATGTTGGGGTAATGGTTCCCAATTAGAGGCAGCTGTGTGTCGTTGTCTCTAATTGGGAACCATATATATGTTTGGGGTTTTTTCGTATAGGTTTTGTGGGTTATTGTTTGTGTATAGCTTGTTGTTTGTTTAGTTATGGCCAACATCACGATCTTCGTTACGTTCATGTTGTTATTTTCCCAGTTACGTTTGTCATGAATAAAATGTATACTGGAAGCATCGCTGCGTCTTGGTCTGTCCATACTGAAGATCGTGACAACCTTTAACAATATACATAGTAAAAACAGCAGTACAGTAGAAAAGCAACTATAATCAAGTCAATTGAATAGAAGTACAGTGCCTAGTGAAAGGCTACACACCCCTTGCACAGTTGTCATTTTTTTCTGCCTAAACTACAATTGAATCTAAAAAGGTATTCAATTGTATTTTTGTTCCTACTGACATACAGAAGTTGCTTCACATTTTCAAATGTGAAAGAAAAAAGTATAGAACATTTTATAAATTAATAAATATATATATATATACAGTGCCTTCGGAAAGTATTCAGACCCCTTGACTTTTTCGAGATTTTGTTAATTTACAGCCTTATTCAAAAATGTATTAAATACTTTTTTTTCTCATCAATCCACACAATACCCCATAATGACAAAGCAAAAACAGGTTTTATAAACTTCGGGCTCTGGCTGGGCAACTCAAGGACATTCAGAGACTTGTTTCAAAGCCACACCTGCGTTGTCTTGGCGGCGTGCTTATGGTTGTTGTCCTGTTGGAAGGTGAACCTTCGCCCCAGTCTGAGGTCCCGAGCACACTGTAGCAGGTTTTCATCAAAGATCTCTCTGTACTTTGCTCTGTTCATCTCGATTCTGACGAGTCTCCTAGTCCCTGCCGCTAAAAAACACCCCCATAGCATGATGCTGCCACCACCATGCTTCACCGTAGGGACGGTGCCAGGTTTTGCTCCAGACGGGATGCTTGGCATTCAGGCCAAAGAGTTCAATCTCGGTTTCATCAGACCAGAGAATCTTGTTTCTCATGGTCTGAGAGTCTTTAGGTGCCTTTAGGCAAACTCCAAGCGGGGTTTCATGTGCCTTTTACTGAGAAGTGGCCTCCGTCTGGCCACCCTACCATAAAGGTCTGATTGATGGAGTGCTGCAGAGATGGTTGTCATTCTGGAAGGTTCTTCCCATCTCCACAGAGGACCTCTAGAACTCTGTCAGTGTGACCATCGGGTTCTTGGTCCCTACCCTGACCCAGGCTCTTCTCCCCTGATTGCTCAGTTTGGCCGGGCGGCCAGCTCTACGAAGAGTCTTGGTGGTTCCAAACTTCTTCCATTTAAGAATAGTGGAGGCCACTATGTTCTTGGGGACGCTGGACCAATTTAGCACAGGTGGACTCTAATCAAGTCGTAGAAACATCTCAAGGATGATCAATGGAAACAGGATGCACCTGAGCTCAATTTCGAGTCTTATAGAAAAGGGTCTGAATACTTATGTATATAAGGTGTTTCTGTTTTTAGTGTTAATACATTTGAAAAAATAAAATTACAAAAACTGTTTTCGCTTTGTCATTATGGGCTATTGTGCATAGATTTCTGAGGATTGTTATATTTTTTTGCCAATTTTAGGAATAAGGCTGTAATGTAATACAATGTGGAAAAAGTCAAGGGGTCTGAATACTTTCCGAAGGTACTGTATATATGAAGATGTCTTGAATGTGTACAGTATGTCTTCACACTCCACAGTTAATACTTGGTGGAAGCAACTTTGGCTGCATTTACAGCTGTCAATCATTTTGAATAAGATTTTGTATATCATACAATATATCCATTGTTTTTGTCAAAATTGCTTAAGCTCAGTAAATTTGGTGGGGAATCATTGATTGTCCTTCTGAAAAATAAAACTATCCCAGGGTTAGGTATACAGAAGACTGAGGCAGGTTTTCCTCTGACTTTTTGCCTGGGCATTGCTCCTTTCATATTTATTTTGGTCCTGATAAACTCCCCAGTCCCTGCCGGTGACAAGCATACCCATAACATGATGCTGCCATTACAATACTGGAAAATACATAGGGTTTCACTCTGTGATGTGTTGTATTGATTTGACCAAAACCTGATGTTTTGCAGTATTGCAGTATTACTTAAGGACCTTGTTGCAAACATAGTGGATGATTTGAAATATATGTTTTAACACTGGCTTCCTTCTTTTCACTTTGTTGTACAGGTCAGTAATGTGGAGTGAATGCAATGTTGTGAAACTTTGTATTTGAAAGCACGGCCGAGACTTTGGTTTTAGAAGTGGGGGAGACGTAACTATTTTGTTTTGTTTTTTGTTTTTTATCCAGTCGGATAAACATTCCAAACAGCCTACCCGACCGCTCGGAGCACACGGTTGCCTCGTTTTGAATCACATTCCAATTATAAAACTGGAGGGGACAAAAATGCAATTTCAGAATATAGGGAGGCATTCCCCCTGTCCCCCCTGCTTGTCATTGACAGGGACTGGGGAGTTTGTCAGGATCAAAATAAATATAAAAGGAGCAAAGCCTTGGTAAAAAGTTAGAGGAAGACCTTCCTCATTCTTCTGAATACCTAACCATGGGATAGCGTAAAACTGTTCAGCATGAAAATTACAAAAAAATGTATGCTTAGCACACACCAGAATGGCTTTCCAAGACGTGTTGAGTGTTCCTGAGGGGCTCAGTCCTAACTTATTTTCGCTTGAAAATCAGAGACAGAGGTTTAAATACTGCTGTCCATCAATAATTACCAAACAAAGTCTAAATGATTTACAGCTGTAATAGCTGTAAGGTGCTTCCACCAAGTATTAACACAAGACATATTCGTTTTTTATTTTGTATTGCTTTACAAAATGTTCTATACTTTTTATTTTTCTTCAGAAATGTGGATCAGTCAGGGGGGGGAAATCATTTTTAGATTAACGTTTAAGGCAGCAACTGTGCGAGGGGTGTGTAGACTTTCACTACACTCTTAGAAATAAGGGTACGATATTGTTCCCTGTAGTGATGTGCAGTTTGCGAACGATTCGTTCAAACGGACTATTTTTACTGACTCGAGAGTCATGATTCGTTTTTCTGAGTGACTCATTAATTTTGGCGTTCGTTTGACCTGCTGGCTGCGATGACTACAGCACTACAGCACGCTCCTCCGGCTCAGCGCTCTGGAGGCGTGCTCCGACCAACAACAGTAAAATAGATCATGCTGCAGACAGCAATAACAGCATAGAGATGAAAAACACATATTTAGAACTGGTAATAGATCGCATGGTGCAAGAATAAATGCAATTAATTGATTATTGAATGTTATGATGGATACAGTATTGTTGAACCAAAACATACACACAATCTCTGCTAACAAAACTCAAACTCGAGAACGAATCGTTTGGGGTGCTGCAGTTCACAAACGATGGTGCTTTTCACACTCACTGCAATCAAGCAATGCATTCTGCCAAGAGTCATTCACAATCTAGTCTGATTACTGCCACAACTAGACCTTGTTTCAAATGTATTAAGAAATAATCTTATTTGTATGCCTAGCAATCAACACATGTACATTACACACTTTTACAAGTCAAAATTCAAAAGGCACTTGCACATCTGAGCTATATTTTATGCAGGTGCATGGTGACAGTTGAATAAAATGATAAGAAACCCGCAGAGTGTTCTTGATAGTATCACTGCTCTTTAACAAGCTTTACGTTCCGGCCTCAAGGCCTTGGTCAGAACTTTTGTGAGTTTTTTATTAAATTAGCACCCTTATGTAGACATAGCCCCACCCACATCCATTCCACGCATCGAATGGGGTTGGAGTCGAGGGAAAACAAGTTCTACCAAATATAACAATGTGTATTTCATAAATATTGTAGTAAAGTGTCTACATAAAACGTATTAAACACGTCTGTAAAACCACAATGAGGAAATCAACCTACCAAACAAGTTTACATAAATCATTGGGTACAGCGCAAGAAAAACGTCAGAGTAATCTGAAATGGTGGCATTAATTCATATTCACATTTACAACATAACATTCAGAGGCATTTCATCATTAAAACCTTTAGGGAATAATGTCTGGAGGGTGAAAATCCAAACACATTCTCTTTTACTAAGAGTGTTATTTATATCACCTCCCCTGTCTGACATCTTAACTTTCTCTATGCCACACAATCTAAAGGTAGAAACGTCATGTTTTAGGCCATTAAAATGTACTGCGACTGGATAATCCCGGTCGTTTCACCTGATTGAACCTTTATGCTCACTAATTATCTGTTTTGAGAGAACGAGAGGTTTTACCTACATAACACAGCTCACATGGACATTTAATCATGTAGATAACATGGGTGGTGGAGCACGTAATAATGTCATTTATTTGGAACCGTTTTCCTGTACGTGGGTGGCAGAAATATTCCCACTTCATCATATGGTTCTCTATGCCCAACCTCTGCATGTATAGCTACCATCCGGAAGAGGGCGTAAAAGAGCTTGGCTGATTTTCTTTTGTGGCTGGCAGTTGGCATGGACCAATTAATCGCGTATATTGCGACTTCTCCAATATACAATAAGTGGTGGATTCTTAAATTCAGTTGACAAAGCTGGGTCCGATGATAAAACATGCCAGGGGTTCTTGACAGCATCTCTGACTCTCCGCGAGTTCAAAGTATATGTGGTGGTGAACATTAGTCTAGTAGGTCTTTTTTGTAGCATTTCATCTCGTGTTTTCCCCAATGCCAAATTAAGAGCTTCGTCCACATACTGTGTAGAGTAGCCTCTTCTTAGACACATATTGCGCATCTCCGCTGCTTTTTCTAGATAGTCCACTGTGGAGGAAAAACTGGCTTCCGGGAAGTCCTCTTTTTGTGGCTCAGTTTGGAAGCTGTCCCCCTGTAATAGAGTATTTCTGTCCGTTTCTTTTCTATACAGAGTTGTAAACAGGGTTCCATTTGATTTCTCAATCCACATATCGAGGTAATGAACACGTTGAGTGTCACATTCAATAGTGAATTTGAGATTGGGGTCAAATCTCAGTCACAAAGGACATCTCCTATTAGCCCCTTATGGTGAACGACATGTGAACGAGGGGTTTGTAGAATAATTATGATTTTGTGTTTCGCAGGTTGGGTGTCGTGTGTGCTCTGGGCATTACTGACTCAAATGAACGAAATTATATATTTGTACTGAATGAGTGGAAAAGATCAGAGTCAGTAAAAAGAGCAGAACTTCGCATCACGAGTTCCCTGGTGTAAAAAAATATCAAAATACACATAATGTACCATCAGAGCACACATAATGATCTCACATCGTACTGATTGGTAGGGTTTGGTAGGTTGCTTTCTAAATGTAAACGATTACAGTTACTAGTTACCTGTCCAAAATTGTAATCAGTAATGTAATTTTTAGATTACCCAAACTCAGTAATGTAATCTGATTACTTTCAGTAACTTTTAGATTACTCTCCGAGGCATTCGAAGAAGACAAAATGTATATTACCAATTGAACAACATCTATTGCAGGATAAATCAATGTCAGAGTTTACACAGTTGGCCATAAATGGATGTTGGACTTTACTTTATGGGTTGATTATATAGGCTTCATTCCAATTAATGTAATATTCTTGATCTTCAAGAATAGGACTTGGAAATATGGAAGTATAGATTAGCGTAATTGTTCTACCTGAGCATAACCCCAAAACTAAGGACATTATTATAGCCTACTCTGTTTATGATTTTGTTGTCATGCTGTCATGGAGAACCGATTGAGCTCATTACTTCGAGTTGAAAAAGAAACGCTGCTTTCATGGAATGGCATGCTTTGAGCACTACCGAAAAGCGCCAAAAAGCATGTGAAAATGTATGCCATATGCTGCATTTGCTATATTCCACATTTGTACATATTTAGATTTTTTTTGTGACACTTTGATATCTCAATAATTTGCAGCTGTTTAAAGGGCGAATGAAAGTTGAAACAATGTTTTGGTAAAAAACTTTGGTAAAAAACTGTGTTTTGGTAAAAAACTGAGGGATGGGCCTGGAGAAATGTATTTCAGATTAATAGACAGAGCTATGGATGCAAGGATTGACCATCCAGGATAAACATTATTGTTTTAACCATGTTTTGAGGCTATACAGTGTTTGTTTACATTTACAATGTGTACAAGTATTGAAGAAAAACAAGCTTATATTTTGGGTTCGCATTGGGTGTGACAATTGAATTCAGCTCAATAGGCATTTATAAGTTATATTCTTCAAGAATCAATGGGTATATATCATTAATTTAAAATATACAGTATATCAATAAATAAGTCCAAACATGGACGTAACAACTACAAATTGACCCTTTAAGTCTACTAAAGGTACGCACATTTGAGAATGTGTTTGTTCGGTCTTTGGACATTTTTTTTAATCAGCACAAATTTGATTGAGAAATAAAAGCCCCACTCGTAGTTGTCTGAAATTAAACTTGTTTTTGAGAGTATGGACTGGTGCACAATACCACGGAGGATACGAATACCCTCAAACAATGAACGATAGGCAAATTAAACTTCTCCAATTCAACCATTATTGGATTAAAATACACATACATTTGTGAACAGCCATTCATAACAACCACAATCCTTAAGGCGCAAATAGCTAAATGAGAGAGCAACCGTGTGATTCACATCAATGTGATATGTAAAGCAGATGTGACATTTGTCCTAACATCTCTGTCACATAATCAAAATACATGCCATATATCAATAAATAGACATCACACATTTTTGATTGTTTATGATGAGCACATATGTTTACAGTGGGGCAAAAAAGTATTTAGTCAGCCACCAATTGTGCAAGTTCTCCAACTTAAAAAGATGAGAGAGGCCTGTAATTTTCATCATAGGTACACTTCAACTATGACAGACAAAAGGAGGAAAAAAAATCCAGAAAATCACATTGTAGGATTTTTAATGAATTTATTTGCAAATTATGGTGGAAAATAAGTATTTGGTCACATACAAACAAGCAAGATTTCTGGCTCTCACAGACCTGTAACTTCTTCTTTAAGAGGCTCATCTGTCCTCCACTCGTTACCTGTATTAATGGCACCTGTTTGAACTTGTTATCAGTATAAAAGACACCTGTCCACAACCTCAAACAGTCACACTCCAAACTCCACTATGGCCAAGACCAAAGAGCTGTCAAAGGACACCAGAAACAAAATTGTAGACCTGCACCAGGTTGGGAAGACTGAATCTGCAATAGGTAAGCAGCTTGGTTTGAAGAAATCAACTGTGGGATCAATTATTAGGAAATGGAAGACATACAAGACCACTGATAATCTTCCTCGATCTGGGGCTCCACGCAAGATCTCACCCGTGGGGTCAAAATGATCACAAGAACGGTGAGCAAAAATCCCAGAACCACACGGGGGGACCTAGTGAATGACCTGCAGAGAGCTGGGACCAAAGTAACAAAGCCTACCATCAGTAACACACTACGCCGCCAGGGACTCAAATCCTGCAGTTCCAGACGTGTCCCCCTGCTTAAGCCAGTACATGTTCAGGCCCGTCTGAAGTTTGCTAGAGAGCATTTGGATGATCCAGATGAGGATTGGGAGAATGTCATATGGTCAGATGAAACCAAAATAGAACTTTTTGGTAAAAACTCAACTCGTCGTGTTTGGAGGACAAAGAATGCTGAGTTGCATCCAAAGAACACCATACCTACTGTGAAGCATGGGGGTGGAAACATCATGCTTTGGGGCTGTTTTTCTGCAAAGGACCAGGACGACTGATCCGTGTAAAGGAAAGAATGAATGGGGCCATGTATCGTGAGATTTTGAGTGAAAACCTCCTTCCATCAGCAAGGGCATTGAAGATGAAACGTGGCTGGGTCTTTCAGCATGACAATGATCCCAAACACACCGCCCGGGCAACGAAGGAGTGGCTTCGTAAGAAGCATTTCAAGGTCCTGGAGTGGCCTAGCCAGTCTCCAGATCTCAACCCCATAGAAAATCTTTGGAGGGAGTTGAAAGTCCGTGTTGCCCAGCGACAGCCCCAAAACATCACTGCTCTAGAGGAGATCTGCATGGAGGAATGGGCCAAAATACCAGCAACAGTGTGTGAAAACCTTGTGAAGACTTACAGAAAACGTTTGACATCTGTCATTGCCAACAAAGGGTATATAACAAAGTATTGAGATAAACTTTTGTTATTGACCAAATACTTATTTTCCACCATAATTTGCAAATAAATTCATTAAAAATCCTACAATGTGATTTTCTGGATTTCTTTTTCTCATTTCGTCTGTCATAGTTGAAGTGTACCTATGATGAAAATTACAGGCCTCTCTCATCTTTTTTAAGTTGGAGAACTTGCACAATTGGTGGCTGACTAAATACTTTTTTGCCCCACTGTATTCCTTGTATAATATATATTTAGCGATGTCCTTTTGGTAAATTACTACCTGGTATTTCCTCATTGATTGTAGAGGGTTAATTTCCTGGTCAGAGAGCGCATGGTTTATGCAGTGTAAATGGCATAGCAGAAGTTTCGTATCATGGGGGGACATACATGTTCATATCCCAGATTGCATTTAGGCTAGGCTTGGTTGCACCGTTGTTGATATGTATGCTTGAATAGTCCATTTCTAACCACAATTCAATGTGTTTGTTTTTTATTTATTGCTTTATTTAAAGGGGTCCTTATTACAGTGTAATGTGCAATTACACTGTAAAAAGGGTTTAGCTGTATAGGGTATTACACAACTGGAATAAGGGCATGTAATTACAAATCAGCTTGACAGAGGTTTTTCCACATGTGTAATTACTCAGGATTTATGTATACAGTACCAGTCAAAAGTTTGGAAATACCTACTCATTCAAGAGTTTTCTTTATTTTTACTATTTTCTACATTGTAGAATAATAGTGAAGACATCAAAACTATGAAATAACACACATGGAATCATGTAGAAACCAAAACAGTGTTAAGAAAATCTAAATATATCTTATATTTTAAATTCTTCAAAGTAGCCACCGTTTCCCTTGATGACAGCTTTGCACACACTTGGCATTCTCTCAACCAGCTTCATCTGGAATGCTTTTCCAACAGTCTTGAAGGAGTTCCCACGTACTGAACACTTGTTGGCTGCTTTTCCTTCATTCTGCGGTGCAACTCATCCCAAACCATCTCAATTGCCTAGTTAAATAAAGGTTAAATTAAAAATGTATATATATATATATTTTTTTTTAAGTCTAGTGATTGTGGAGGCCAGGCCATCTGATGCAGCACTCCATCACTCTCCTTTTTGGTCAAATAGCCCTTACACAGCCTGGAGGTGTGTTGGGTCATTGTCCTGTTGAAAAACAAATTATTGTCCCACTAAGCGCAAACCAGATGGGATGGCATATCGCTGCTTCTCCTCTGAACAGTTGATGTTGAGATGTGTCTGTTATTTGAACTCTGTGAAGCCTTTATTTGGGCTGAAATTTCTGAGGCTGGTAACTCTAATACACTCATCCTCTGCAGCTGAGGTAACTCTGGGTCTTCCTTTTTTGTGGTGATCCTCAAGAGAGCCAGTTTCATCATAGCGCTTGATAGTTTTTGCGACTTCACCTGAAAAAACGTTAAAAGTTCTTGACCTTCATGTCTTAAAGTAATGATGGACTGTTGTTTCTCTTTGCATATTTGAGCTGTTCTTGCCATAATATGGACTTGGTGTTTTACCAAATAGGGCAATCTCTTTATTTTTATTTAACCTTTATTTAACTAGGCAAGTCAGTTAAGAACAAATTCTTATTTACAATGATGGCCTACCCCTGCAAAACGCTAACCCGGACGATGCTGGGCCAATTGTGTGCCGCCTTATGGGACTCCCAATTACAGCCAGTCGCGATATAGCCTGGAATCGAACCAGGTTCTGTAGTGACACCTCTTGCACTGAGATGCAGTGCCTTAGACCACTGCGCCACTCGATAACTTTTGTATGCCACCCTTACCTTGTCACAACACAACTGATTGGCTCAAACGCACGTGGGTGACTGTTCATTCTCTGAGGGAGAGAGTGCAAAGATGAGAAGGAGAACCGGAGGTAAGCTTTGTTAGCTATGGCACATTTTGCCAGCCCTTGATGATGTTATTCAGAGTTTTTGACCTCACAGTAAGCCAGATTCGAGTCACTTACATTTCAACATGTTGACTCAAAAGCTGCACTGACAGATAACGTTAAGCTAACTATCTAACTAACGTGAGGGACTACCCAGTCTAGCTAGCAGTGCTGCTTCATTAGCAACCTTTATTGATTAGCTATCTGGACACTGAATCCAACTGCTCTGTTCACCACCCGAAAAAGTATCACTAATTACTGTCTAATCAAGTACTGTCCAAATATGCAAAAAAAATACAAATAAAGATAGCTACATTTGCTAATGTCAGCTCAATTAGGTAGCAAATTCTACGTTATCTGTTGTTTTTTTTACAATTTATATAAGGTTGACATGTGGAATTGAAGATGCAGCTCAGCAAACACAGATACTGTTGTTGTATTTGCAGGAGTAAGTGAAAAGATTGTGTGTGTGTGTGTTTACACTACAATTATTTCGCGTCTAGCTACATAGATGGGTTGGCCGACAACGTCACGAAAACGATGTGCTTCCATGGGGCATAGGTGGGCCTGTTGTGATTCTAGATGCACAGATTGCTAGCAAGAATGACACTGTCATGTGTGGGAATCATAAGTGGCTTATTTCAGCATGTTTCATCATGTAATTGATACCATGTCTTGTTTTGAAGTGTTTTGACTGGTTTCATGCCAGTGCAAATATGGCTAGCTAGCTAACCAACAACTGTAGCTGTATTTGAAACAACAAGTGGTCATTGTGCAAATGTATTTGTTTTTAATAAACATTGGAGACTAAATATAGCTTACATGTTAACAATCTAAGCCAACCTCGTCTTTTTTTGCCCCATGGTTGCACGCATTTTGATTTTGTTGCCAAAGCCACAGAGAGATGACACTGGTATTGTGGTTAGTGAAGGGTAAGACAGTTGAATATTAATCCTGTTTAAAATTGAGTGAATCGCTAATATCATGAAGGAACAGAAATTATCCCAGATTATACCTTTAGCTCAATTCAGCTAAACATTATTTGCCTGTTCATATTGTGTGTGTGTGTGTGTGTGTGTCTGCGTGCGTATATTGCTTATGTTTGTGTTTGTCTGTTCAGAATACTCCGTATTGCTATGGCACAGATCCTATGCCGTCTCTGTAATAATAGAGGAGATCCAGGAAAGCAGAATTTCAGACAGCAAGGAAGAGAGGGAAGCAGACAGGACACAGCGAGAACACAGGAGAACATAGAGAGAGGGGAGGCCCACACAAGACAAACCAGAGGAAGTAGTCCTTGCTAAACAATACCTCTCAAGAAAATGTCCTGTGTGTATAAATTGTTAGACCCTGATATGTTCCCATCACTGAAGGCAATCATAGAAGCTGTGCTGACCATCCCAGTTAGCAGCTGTGAGAGATCTTTCAGCGCATTAACTTCACTAGGAGGGGCACCGAAATCAAATCTCACTTAGGGTCTCAAATCATCTTGAGCTGACACTTCTCCTGTCTCATGTGGAAATACACTTTAATGGAAGTTCTCACAAAATACATTTTTGAGTTTGAGTTTGTCTATTGTTGCTATTTGCACTGTAAACATTTTAATATCTGATAAGACATTCAGCCTATAGTCAGTCAGCAAAACAGGGTTTAAAAAATTCGAACAAATTGAGTAATCAAAGTAATAATAGACAGATAAAAACAGTTGTTAGTTGCAGCTCTAAAAACAGTACTCAAAACGCATTTGTAACAGCTTTTATTGAATTTGCCTGAAAAGTGTAGGCTCACAAGAATAACAAATTAGGGTAGCAGCAGCGGTGCAAGGCTCACCTGTTGTGCCATGCTGCCCTTCCCGGCCGGCCACCAAGACAAGTAACCTAAATTAATGTGGGAAACACTGGTCGGATGGTTGGCAACCTTGGAGTGCCCCTTTAAGCTGTCCAGTAAATAATGTGTGAAATATCACAAAAGCCTGCTTATTAAAAACATACAGTTTGTAAGTGAGAACATTTCCTCAGAGTGAATAGAGGTCAACAAATCAATAGTATATGACAATAAAAACACCAATATTCTTTTCATAAATGAAACCAATGATAGTCCCCATGTAATAGATTCTGTGTGTAGCTGGTGTAGAGGAGTCAGGCGCATGCGAGCAGAATTGAGTAATACACGTATTTACTCCAAATATTCACAAAAAACAACTATAATATAACGAGCCCACAATAATGGACCGTATTACAAACCAACAATCACTCACAAAAAAACATAGGGGAACAGAGGGTTAAATAATTAACAAGTAATTGGGGGATTGTAACCAGGTGTGTAAAACAAGGACAAAACAAATGGAAAATGAATCGGCGATGGCTAGAAGACCGGTGACGTCGACCGCTGAACGCCGCCCGAACAAGGAGAGGGACCGACTTCGGCGGAAGTCGTGAAGGACTCTCTTCCGACGCCTCGAGTCCAGGATGGCTTGAACAGCATACGCCGATGTCCAGAGGGGGCGGAGGAACCTCCCGCACCTCAGACTCCTGGAGTGGACCAGCCACCACCGGCCTGGAACGAGGGATTAATACGGTAATCAGGGGGAAGCTGTAACCTGTAGCTAACCTCGTTCAGTCTCCTCAGGACTTTGAATGGCCCCACAAACCGCGGACCCAGCTTCCGGCAAGGCAGGCGGAGGGGCAGGTTTCGGGTCGAGAGCCAGACCCGGTCGCACCGGGGCCTCTCTGCGGTGGCGGTCGGCACTCACCTTCTTCCGCCTCACGGCTCGTTGCAGGTGCACATGGGTGGTGTCTCCTCTGAGCGCTTAAACCATTCGTCCACCGCAGGAGCCTCGATCTGGCTCTGATGCCAAGGTGCCTGAACCGGCATATATCCCAGTTCGCACTGGAAGGGAGAGAGGTTAGTGGAGGAGCGGAGTGAGTTTTAGGCCATCTCTGCCCAGGGGATGAACGCCGCCCACTCCCCCGGCCGGTCCTGGCAATATGACTGCAGAAACCTACCCACATCCTGGTTTACTCTCTCCACCTGCCTGTTACTCTCGGGGTGAAAACCTGAGGTGAGGCTGACCGAGACCCCCAGACGTTCCATGAACGCCCTCCAAACCCTGGACGTGAATTGGGGACCCCGATCAGAGACTATGTCCTCAGGCACCCCGTAGTGCCGGAAGACGTGTGTGAACAGGGCCTCCGCAGTCTGTAGGGCCGTAGGGAGACCGGGCAAAGGGAGGAGACAGCAGGACTTAGAAAACCGATCGACAACAACCAGGATCGTGGTCTTGCCCTGTGAGGGAGGAAGATCAGTCAGGAAGTCCACCGACAGGTGCGACCACGGCCGTTGTGGAACGGGTAGGGATTGTAACTTCCCTCTGGGCAGGTGCCTAGGAGCCTTGCACTGGGCGGACACAGAGCAGGAGGAAACATAAACCCTCACATCCTTGGCCAAGGTGGACCACCAGTACTTCCCACTAAGACAGCGCACTGTCCAACCGATGCCAGGATGACTAGAGGAGGGTGACGTGTGGGCCCAATAGATCAACCGGTCGTGGACAGATGCCCAGCTGGACACAGAGAGGGAGTGGGCTCTGTACGTAACCCCCGCTCGATGCCCGCGTCCAGCTCCCACACTACCGGTTCCACCAGGCAAGAGGCCGGGAGTATGGGAATGTGATCCATGGACCGCTCCTCTGTGTCATACATCCGGGACAGTGCGTCTGCCTTAGCGTTCTGGGAACCTGGTCGGTAGGACAGGGTGAAAACAAAACGGGTAAAGAACATGGCCCACCTTGCCTGGCGAGAGTTCAGTCTCCTCGCCGCCCGGATGTACTCCAGATTGCGGTGGTCAGTCCAGATGAGAAAAAGGTGTTTAGCCCCCTCAAGCCAATGTCTCCACGCCTTCAGAGCCTTTACGACAGCCAACAGCTCCCGGTCCCCCACATCATAGTTCCACTCCGACGGGATATACACCACTACACCCTGCCCGTGCAGGTCCCTGAAAGTCTCGTCAACAAAGGCCTGGAAGACTGATGGAGCATTCATCAACCCGTACGGCATGACGATGTACTCATAGTGCCCTGAGGTTGTACTAAATGCCGTCTTCCACTCGTCCCCATCCCGGATACGCACCAGGTTATAAGCGCTCCTGCGATCCAATTTTGTGAAGAAGCGCGCCCCGTGCATTGACTCTATCGCACTGGCTATGAGAGGCAGCAGGTAGCTGTACCTCACAGTGATCTGATTGATACCCCGATAGTCAATACACGGGCGCAGACCTCCATCCTTCTTCTTCACAAAAAATTAACTTTAGGAGGCAGGTGAAGTGGAGGGCCGAATGTATCCCTGTTCCAGGGATTCAGAGACATATGTTTCCATAGCCGTCGTCTCCTCCTGTAACAGAGGATACACGTGACTCCTGGGAAGTGCTGCGTCTACCAGGAGATTTATCGCACAATCCCCCCGTCGATGGGGTGGTAATTGAGTCGCCAAATCGGCATATTCTGAGGGGATGCACACGGTGGAGACCTGATCTGGACTTTCCACCGTAGTCGCACCGATGGAAACCCCTACACATCTTCCTGAGCACTTTAGTGACCACCCCTTGAGAGCCCTCTGTTGCCACGAAATGGTGGGGTCATGACAGGCCAACCAGGGTAGGCCCAGCACCACGGGAAATGCAGGAGAATCAATAAGGAAGAGACTGATTCTCTCCTTGTGATCCTCCTGCGTAACCATGTCTAGTGGAGCGCTGGCCTCTCTAATCAGCCCTGACCCGAATGGTCGACTATCTAGGGCGTGCACAGGGAAGGGCATATCCACAGGAACAATGGGGATCCCTAAACTATGGGCAAATGAACGGTCAATAAAATTCCCAGCTGCGCCTGAATCTACGAGCGCCTTATGCTGGGAATGTGTGGAAAACTCAAGAAATGTATTAAACACATACATGTGAGCAACAGGGGGCTCTGGGTGAGCCTGGCGCCGACTCACCTGGGGTGACACGATAGTGCCCTGCCTGCTGCCTCTACTCACTGAGGAACCCCCAGCAGTGTGCCCTCTGCGGCCACAGATGGTGAATAGAATGGCCCCTCCTCCGGTCGCCCTAAACGCAGCACCTCCCAGCTCCATGGGCGTCGGATCGGAGGTGCTGGGGGATGGAACTGACAGGCCCCGATCCGGACGTCCGCGGGTAGCCAGCAGGTTGTCCAGCCGGATGGACAGGTCCACCAGCTGATCCAACGTGAGGGTGGTGTCTCGGCAGGCCAACTCCCGACGGACGTCCTCGCGCAGACTGCACTGGTAGTGATCGATCAGGGCCCTGTCGTTCCATCCCGCGCTGGCTGCCAGGGTCTGGAAGTCCAAAGGACAAAACAAATGGAAAATGAAAAATGGATCGGCGATGGCTAGAAGACCGGTGACGTCGACCGCCTAACACCGCCCGAACAAGGATAGGGACCAACTTTGGCGGAAGTCGTGACACCCCAGACTCCATTGAGACCCAGCTTTTGGTAACACAACCTTAACTTGCCCTTAAACCGCATTCTCTTCAGCCTGGAGAGACAAACTCGCTATACCTTGTTCCACCTCTGTACTAACCTATCAATTCGATCTTACACTCAATTCGTGAAAATATGTATGAAAGTTTTTCAGAAGATTTCGTCCGTTTTTGTGTGAGATTACACACCTTTTTGTGAGACTTAATTAGATTTTTTTGGGGGCAAACTTTTGAAGATGAAGATATTTGAGTAGGGAATGGGGATACATTTTCATGATGGGAAATATATTCATCAATAAATGTGGGGAAACAATTGTTTTAAATTCCCCTGGTGCAACTGCATGGCATTTGCAGCCAGGGGTCAAAAAAGTACCCAATTGTCATACTTGAGTAAAAGTAAAGATACCTCAATGTAATAGAAAATGACTCAAGTAAAAGTTAGTCACCCAGTAAAATACTACTTGAGTAAAAGTCTAAAAGTATTTGGTTTTAAATATATTTCAGTATCAAAAGTAAAAGTAAAAGTATAAATCATTTCAAATTGCTTATATTAAGCAAACCAGACAGCACAATTATCTTATTTTTATTTATTTACGGATAACCTGGGGACAGACATCATTTACAAATGAAGCATTTGTGTTTAATGAGTCCGGCAGATCAGAGGCAGGGGATCCCCAGGGATGTTCTCTTGAAAAGTGTGTGAATTGGGCCATTTTCCTGTCCTGCTAAGCATAAAACATTTACTTTTGGGTGTCAGAGATCATGTATGGAGTAAAAAGTATATTATTTTCTTTAGGAATGTAGTGAAGTAAAAATAAATGTTGTCAAAACTATAAATAGTCAAGTAAAGTACAGAAACCCCAAAAACGACTTATGTAGTACTTTAAAGTATTTTTACTTAAATACTTTACACCACTGTTTGCAACTATAACGAGTCTGGACTTTGATCAATTAAGCCATATCAATGCAGGTAAACAGGTTCATGTACAATAATTAATAATTTCGGCTTACTCTTATGGCACTTCCAAGGCCATTTCATGATGATTATTACAGTCATGTCAATTATGTTATATACTTTGGCTATTGTAGCAAGGCATATGCCAGCATTGCACGCCTACTGCCTCAGCCCAGAGGCCTACTAGGCTTTCCAGGCAACGGCTGTTAGAGCTCACTTTTCCACATGAGCCCTGGTTAGAGTCCCTGTTACAGCTTTCTTCAACTACATTGGTGGCAGCATAGAGGTCACGTCCAGCTCACGTCTAGTTATGTGATCTAGAGGTGGGAAGCATTCTGTTTTTCAACATTGTGTTGGGTGTAATTACATTGATATATCTAGTGAACCATGGATAAGCAACAATGGGCGTGATGGATAGAAGTAGTCACTGCAGGGCTGATCAAGCCTTACATCAAAGTTGCCTGAAGCTGAATGGAAAGTGCTATGCCCTGGACAGTTATTCAGAAGAAAATCCTCTGTGACTGTCTAATAAGTTAACTTATCAGTGTGGATCCAAAACAAACACATTCTACACATTTACAGACTACCCGTTAAAAAGTGTTATTACAACCATGGTGTTCTTTTGTTACTGAAGCTTATATACAGTGCATTCGGACAGTATTCAGACCCGTTGAATCTTTCAACATTTTATTACAGCCTTATTCTAAAATTGATTAAATTGTTGTTTTTTCTCATCAATCTACACACAATACCCAATAATGACAAACCAAAAACAGGTTTTTAGAATTTGTTGCAAATTTATAAAAACGGAAAAATCACATTTACATTCAGATGCTTTACTCAGTACTTTGTTGAAGCACCTTTGGCAGCGATTACAGCCTTGATTCTTCTTGGGTATGGCGCTACAAGCTTGGCACACCTGTATTTGGGGAGTTTTTCCCCTTTCTTCTCTGCAGATCCTCTCAAGCTCTGTCAGGTTGGATGGGGAGCGTCGCTGCACAGCTATGTTCAGGTCTCTCCAGAGACATTCGATCGGGTTCAAGTCCGGGCTCTGGCTGGGCCACTCAAGGACATTCAAAGACTTGTCCCGAAACCACACTTGCGTTGTCTTGGCTGTGTGCTTAGGGTCGTTGTCCTGTAGGAAAGTGAACCTTCACCCCCAGTCTGAGGTCCTGAGCGCTCTGGAGCAGGTTTTCATCAAGGATCTCTGTACTATTCTCCATTCATCGTTCCCTCAATTCTGACTAGTCTCCCAGTCCCTTCCGCTTAAAAACATCCCCAAAGAATTATGCGGCCATCACCATGCTTCACCGTTGGGAAGGTGCCAGGTTTCCTCCAGACATGATGCTTGGCATTCAGGCCAAAGACTTCAATCTTGGTTTCATCAGACCAGAGAATCTTGTTTCTCATGATCTGACAGTCCTTTAGGTGTCTTTTGGCAAACTCTAAGGGGCTGTCATGAGGAGCGGCTTGATTGGTGTGGCCTGATTGTTGGAGTGCTGCAGAGATGGTTGTCCTATCTTCACAGAGGAACTCTGGAGCTCTGTCAGTGACCATCGGGTTCCTGGTCACCTCCCCGACCAAGGTTCTTCTCCCCAAATTGCTCAGTTTGGCCTTGTGGACAGCTCTAGGGAGAGTATTGGTGGTTCCAAACTTCTTCCATTTAAGATTGATGGAAGCCAGTGTGTTCTTAGGGACCTTCAATGCTGCAGAAATGTTTTGGTACCCTTCCCCAGATCTGTGCCTCGACACAATCCTGTCACGGAGCTGTACAGACAATTCCTTCGACCTCATGGCTTGGTTTTTGCTATGACATGCACTGTCAACTGTGGGACCTTTATATGCCTTTTCAAATCTTGTCCAATCGATTTAATTTACCACAGGTGGACTCCAATCAAGTTATAGAAACATCTCAAGGATGACCAGTGGAAATGAAATGCACCTGAGCTCAATTTAGAGAGTCACTGTAGGCCCCTCTTGGTTCTCATTGGCAAAGACTGAACTTAAGTTAAGACTCTCCTATACCACTTTACCCAACATGTTATACTCGAGGTTGTAAATAAACCATATTAAGGTTGTATAACTTGTATCAATATTATAGGGCTGTGAACACCGTACCCGAATGGCTTCAGACTGAGCATTTCTCACTGGAAATTGCTGCTGACATTGAACATAGCTTAGGGTTAGGGTATTTAATTCATTTCAGACTCTCCTATGCCACTCATCCCAACCTTTTATACCCCATAGGTTGTAACCCTTTTTAACCCTTGACACGTACCAACAAACGGTGTCATCGTTCTACAGTGGTCCCTGCAGTGTACGCTCAAACCAGTGTGATTAGAATGCTTATTTAGAACAAAGAGAGAGAGAAGGTAGGTGATATACTGGCCATGGTATCACCTGAGAGAGGAGGTAGGAAGAACAATTGGCCATGGTCTGACCTGAGAGAGAGAAGGTAATATGCTGGCCATAGTCTCACCTGAGAGAGAGGAGGTGGGTAATCTACAATCTACCTACAATTTAGGTAGGTAATATACCTGAGACAGAAGGTAGGTAACATACTGTCCGTGGTCTCACCTGGGAGTGAGAAGGTAGGTAATATCCTGGCCTTGCTCTCAACTGAGAGTGAAAAGGTAGGTAACATACTGGCCATGGTCTCACCTGAGAGAGAGGAGGTAGGTAACATACTGGCCATGGTCTCACCTGAGAGAGATGAGGTAGGTAACATACTGGCCATG
The DNA here is from genome assembly GCA_030435695.1 of Brachymystax lenok tsinlingensis. Lineage (NCBI taxonomy): Eukaryota > Metazoa > Chordata > Actinopteri > Salmoniformes > Salmonidae > Brachymystax > Brachymystax lenok. The sequence continues at coordinate 5,507,243 of CM059815.1, read as the reverse complement.
GTCTCACCTGAGAGAGAGGAGGTAGGTAACATACTGGCCATGGTCTCACCTGAGAGAGAGGAGGTAGATAATATACTGGCCATGGTCTCACCTGAGAGAGAGGAGGTAGGTAACATACTGGCCATGGTCTCACCTGAGAGAGAGGAGGTAGATAATATACTGGCCATGGTCTCACCTGAGAGAGAGGAGGTAGGTAACATACTGGCCATGGTCTCACCTGAGAGAGAGAGGAGGTAGATAATATACTGGCCATTCTCAAAACAAATATTATGGGTGATATTTTAGTCACTCAAAGGCCATTTTACATGGGAATCAGAATGACTGTTCTGGACTTTTAAATGTAACACTGTTGTAGGCTGTCCTGAACCCTAAAGTGACTCTTCTTTCCTTTGTGTTGTCTTAGGAATTCAGCATTCCCTGTGTTGATCTTGCCAACCCTCATATTTTCACACCCCTGGGTAGCAGAGGTTCTGTTGTCATTACGTCCAATAGGTCTGATATCTATTTGGAGGTTGAATAATGTCACTGGAGGGGATGGCTGCCGTTTTACGGGGTCCTAACCAATTGTACTATTCTTTATTTTTTGCATTGTTTGTATCTCATTTTGTACATAATATTGTACATAATATCGTCTCTTATGACCGAAAAGAGCTTCTGGATATCAGAACAGCAATTTCCCACCTCGACCTGGGTGAAGATTTTTTCTTTAATGAGTACGGTGCGAAGGATCACACGTCATCTGCGCGAAGAAAACAGAGGAAAAGGGGGAGTAGGGCGGGGTGCCTCTTAAGAATTTGCAGACGAGTAGGTAAACCACCACTACCCTCCGTATTAATGGCCAACGTGCAATCATTGGAAAACAAACTGTACGGTCTACGATTAAGACTATCCTACCAACGGGACATTAAAAACTGTAATATCTTATGTTTCACAAGACGTGGCTGAACGACGACTCGGTTAATATAGAGCTGGCTGGCATCTCTGTGCATCGACAGGACAGAGCAGCTATGTCTTGTAAGACGAGGGGCGGGGATGTGTGTTTATTTGTAAATAACTTCTGGTGAGCGATGTGTAATATTAAAGTCTGGAGGTATTGCATGCCTGAGGTAGAATACCTCATGATAAGCTGTAGACCACACTATCTACCAAGAGAGTTCTCATCAATATTATTCATAGCCGTCTATTTACCACCACAAACCGATGCTGGCAATAAGACCACATTCAATGCGCTGTATAAGGCCATAAGCAAACAAGAAAATGCTCATCCAGAAGCGGCGCTCCTAGTTGCCGGGGACTTTAATGCAGGGAAACTTAAATCCGTTTTACCTCATTTCTACCAGCATGTGCAACCAGAGGAAAAAAACTCTAGACCACCTTTACTCCACACACATGATTCTCTCCTCCTGATTCCTGCTTACAAGCAAAAACTAAAGCATGAAGTACCAGTGACTCGCTCAATACAGAAGTGGTCAGATGAAGCGGATGCTACGCTACAGGACTGTTTTGCTAGCAGAAACTGGAATATGTTCCGTGATTCATCCAATGGCATTGAGGAGTATACCACCTCAGTCACTGGCTTCATCAATAAGTGCAGCGACGACATCGTCCCCACAATGACTGTACGTACATACCCCAACCAGAAGCCATAGATTACAGGCAACATCTGCACTGAGCTAAAGGCTAGAGCTGCCGCTTTCTAGGAGCGGGACACTAATCCGGACGCTTAGAAGAAATCCTACTATGCACCACTCAGACGGACCATCATACAGGCAAAGAGTCAATACAGAACTAAGATTGAACCCTACTACACCGGCTCTGGCACTCGTCGGATGTGGCTTGGCTTGAAAAATATTACGGAATACAAATGGAAACCCTGACGCGAGCTGCCCAGGGACGCAAGCCTACCAGACGAGCTAAATGCCTTTTATGCTCGCTTCAAGGCAAGCAACACTGAAGCAGGTATGATCAGCACCAGCTGTTTCGGACAACTGTTTGATCATGCTCCCAGTAGCCGATGTGAACAAGATCTTTAAACGGGTCAAGATTCACAAAGCCGAGATGGATTACCAGGATGTGTACACAAAGCATGCACTGACCAACCGGCAAGTGTCTTCACTGACATTTATAACTTCTTCCTGACCGAGTCTGTAATTTCTACATGTTTCAAACAAACCACCATAGTCCCTATGCCCAAGAAAGCGAAGGTAACCTGCCTAAATGATTACCGCCCCGTAGCACTCAAGTCGGTAGCCATGAAGTGCTTTGAAAGGCTGGTCAGGCTCACATCAACACCATCATGCCGGAAACCCTGAACCACTCCAATTCGCATACCGCCCCAACAAATCCACAGATGACGCAATCTCAATCACACTCCACACTGCCCTTTCCCACCTGGACAAAAGGAACACCTATGTAAGAATGCTGTTCATTGACTACAGCTCAGCGTTCAACACCATAGTGCCCACAAAGCCCATCACTGGGACTAAACACCTCCCTCTGCAACTGGATCCTGGACTTCCTGACAGGGCGCACCCAGATGGTAAGGGTAGGCAACAACACATCTGCCACGCTGAGCCTCAACACTGGGGCCCCTCAGGGGTGCATGCTTAGTCCTCTCCTGTACTCTGTGTTCACCCACAACTATGTGGTCAAGCACAACTCCAACACCACCATTAAATTTGCGGATGACACAACAGTGTTAGGCCTGATCACCGGCAACGATGAGACAGCCTATAGGGTGGAGGTCAGAGACCTGGCGATGTGGTGCCAGGACAGCAATCTCTCCCTCAATGTGAGCATGACAAAGGAGCTGAATTTGGACTTTTAAGAAAAGGAGGGCCAAACTGGCCCCAACCAACATCGACAGGGCTAGAGCGGGTCAAGAGTTTCAAGTTCCTTAGTGTCCACATCCCCAATGAACTACCATGGTCCAAACACACCAAGACAGTTGTGAAGATGGCACAACAACACTTTTTCCCACTCAGGAGACTGAAAAGATTTGGCATTGGTCCCCAGATCCTCAAAAAGTTTGACAGCTGCAGCATCGAGAGCATCCTGACCGGTTGCATCTGACCATAAGGCTCTACAGAGGGTAGTGCGTACGGCCCAGTACATCACTGGGGCCAAGCTTCCAGGACCTACAGTGGGGGGAAAAAGTATTTAGTCAGCCACCAATTGTGCAAGTTCTCTCACTTAAAAAGATGAGAGAGGCCTGTAATTTTCATCATAGGTACACTTCAACTATGACAGACAAAATGAGGAAATTGTAGGATTTTTTATGAATTTATTTGCAAATTATGGTGGAAAATAAGTATTTGGTCAATAACAAAAGTTTATCTCAATACTTTGTTATATACCCTTTGTTGGCAATGACAGAGGTCAAATGTTTTCTGTAAGTCTTCACAAGGTTTTCACACACTGTTGCTGGTATTTTGGCCCATTCCTCCATGCAGATCTCCTCTAGAGCAGTGATGGGCTGTCGCTGGGCAACACGGACTTTCAACTCCCTCCAAAGATTTTCTATGGGGTTGAGATCTGGAGACTGGCTAGGCCACTCCAGGACCTTGAAATGCTTCTTACGAAGCCACTCCTTCGTTGCCCGGGCGGTGTGTTTGGGATCATTGTCATGCTGAAAGACCCAGCCACGTTTCATCTTCAATGCCCTTAATAATTGATCCCACAGTTGATTTCTTCAAACCAAGCTGCTTACCTATTGCAGATTCAGTCTTCCCAACCTGGTGCAGGTCTACAATTTTGTTTCTGGTGTCCTTTGACAGCTCTTTGGTCTTGGCCATTGTGGAGTTTGGAGTGTGACTGTTTGAGGTTGTGGACAGGTGTCTTTTATACTGATAACAAGTTCAAACAGGTGCCATTAATACAGGTAACGAGTGGAGGACAGATGAGCCTCTTAAAGAAGAAGTTACAGGTCTGTGAGAGCCAGAAATCTTGCTTGTTTGTATGTGACCAAATACTTATTTTCCACCATAATTTGCAAATAAATTCATAAAAAATCCTACAATGTGATTTTCTGGATTTTTTTTCCTCATTTTGTCTGTCATAGTTGAAGTGTACCTATGATGAAAATTACAGGCCTCTCTCATCTTTTTAAGTGAGAGAACTTGCACAATTGGTGGCTGACTAAATACTTTTTTTCCCCACTGTATATACTAGGCGGTGTCCGAGGAAGGCCCCAAACAATTGTCATAGACTCCAGTCACCCAAGTTATAGACTGTCCTCTCTGCTACCGCACGGTAAGCGGTACCGGAATGCTAAGTCTAGGACCAAAAGGCTCCTTAACAGCTTCTACCCCCAAGCCATAAGACTGCTGAACAATTAATCAAATGGCCACCCAGACTATTTACATTTATCCAGTTTTTATACTGCTGCTACTCGCTGTTTATCATCTATGCATAGTCACTTTACAAATTACCTCGACTAACCCCCACACATTGACTCGGTATATAGCCTCGTTATTGTTATGTACTTTTCTTGTGTTACTTTTTGATTTGATTAGATTTTTTTTACTTTCGTTTATTTAGTAAATATTTCTTGAACTGCATTGTTGGTTTAAGGGCTTGTAAGTAAGCATTTCACAGTAAGGTCTACACCTGTTGTATTTGGCGCATGTGACAAATACAATTTGATTTGATTTGAGTAATGCTATTGGTGAACAACTCAGATTTTGAATCAAACCAACTCCGATGTTATAAAGGGTCTAAGACTCAGTCTCTCTCTCTTTTTCCTGACCTGGTGAGATAGCCTTTGTCTCTCTCTCCCGCTCCCATGAGCTATGGGCCTTGGCACAAGCCATGGTCTCTTTGTCTCTCTCTCTCTCTCTCTCCCTCTCTTAGATCATGCCTAGAATAATGCTTTGTAATTCTTGTTAATGCTCTGTAACTTCATTTCTTAATTTCCTTCAATCGAATGTCTAAAGCGCCTTCTAGTGGCCTCATGGGTGGAATCTTATTAGTATTTTTTATAATTAATAAACAAAACATTTGTCAACGCAGAGAATCCTGTGTTTCTACGTCATTTTTTTTTTTAAGTCCATAACCATCTGTGTTAGTTGTATACTTTTGTTTCAAAGCAGATTTGTTTAAGACTACCAAGAAACACTGTGTGACCCTGATTTTGTCCACTGCAGAAAAAGGCTATTAAGCTTTAAGCCTTGTATGTGATTTCATAAATTTTGCTTAGTAATTACATACACTTGTACTGAGAATTCCATTCTCAGACCTTTTTTGATAGCCTAGTACTGTAAGTCAACTATAGTCTCTTGCATATTGCTAACTCATCTTTATGGAGTGAGAATTCATTTAAAAGACTAACATATTGATTGCAAAGTCTTATTATGGGTCAAATGTGAGGTACATACAGTGCATTTGGAAAGTATTCAGACGCCTTGACTTTTTCCACATTCTGTTACGTTACAGCCTTATTCTAAAATTGAATATATACCTTTTTTCCCCATCATCAACCTACACACAATTCCCCAAAATGACAAAGTGCAAACTGTAAAAAGTACTAAACAAACAGAAATACCTTATTTATATAAGTATTCAGACCCGTTGCTATGAGACTCGAAATTGAGCTCACGTGCATCCTGTTTCCATTGATCATCCTTGAGATGTTTCTACAGCTTGATTGGAGTCCACCTGTGGTAAATTCAATTGGTTGGACTTGATTTGGAAAGTCACACACCTTTCTATATAAGGTCCCACAGTTGACAAAAACAAGCCACAAGGTTGAAGGAATTGTCTGTAGAGCACTCAGACAGGATTGTGTTGAGGCACAGATCTGGGAAAGGGTACCAAAACATTTCTGCAGCAATGAAGGTCCCCCAAGAACACAGTGGCCAAACGGAGCAATCGGGGGAGAAGGGCCTTGGTCAGGGAGGTGACCAAGAACCCGATGGTCACTCTGACAGAGCTCCAGAGTTCCTCTGTGGAGATGGGAGAACCTTCCAGAAGGACAACAATCTCTGCAGCACTCCACCAATCAGGCCTTTATGGTAGAGTGGCCAGACGGAAGCCACTCCTCAGTAAAATGAACATAACAGACCATGAGAAACAAGATTCTCTGATCTGATAAAAACCAAGATTGAACTCTTCGCCTGCATGCCAAGCGGGACATGTCTGGAGGAAACCTGGCACCATGCCTATGGAGAAGCATAGTGGTGGCAAAATCATGCTGTGGGGATGTTTTTCAGCGGCAGGGACTGGGAGACTAGTCAGGATAGAGAGAAAGATGAACAGAGCAAAGTACAGAGAGATCCTTGATGAAAACCTGCTCCAGAGCGCTCAGGACCTCAGACTGGGTCAAAGGTCCACCTTCCAACAGGACAACAACCCTAAGCACACTGTCAAGACAACGCAGGAGTGGCTTCAGGACAAGTCTCTGAATGTCCTTGAGTGGCCCAGCCGGAGCCCGGACTTGAACCTGATCGATCATCACTGGAGAGACCTGAAATAGCTTTGCAGCGACTCTCCCCATCCAACCTGACAGAGCTTGAGAGGATATTTATAGAGAATAGGAGAAACTCTCCAAATACCAAGCTTGTAGCGTCATACCCAAGAAGACTTGAGGCTGTAATCGCAGCCAAGATGCTTCAACAAAGTAAAGGGTCTGAATACTTCTGTAAATGTGTATTTATGTGTATTTGTATGTATGTATTTCTAAAATGTTCTTTTTTTCTTTGTCATATGTGTATTGTGTGTAGATTGATGAGGGGGAAATCTATGTAATCAATAAGGCTGTAATCTGGAAAAAGTCAAGTGGTTTGAACAATTTACGAATGCACTGTATGTACTGTATATCCTGTAGAAAGAATGGTATAGGTTGTTATGCTCATGTGGCTATTTATATCAATGTGGAGGCTAACGTGTCCATGTTGCATGCACAGAGCACAGTTACACTGTGGGAAGGCCATTATTTGTGTCTCATTACTGTGTGTTCACAGTATGTGACTGGAAGGAGGTGGCAACCATTGTTAAATCATATTCATATCCATTATACCTTATTACAGAAAGCTGTTGGGGATATGAATATAAAGAGCATAATGAATTGTGTCTGGTCATTTTCAGGGGTGATAATCAGCTTTTGAGATGCCTAGCACACAGTGAGTGGTGAATGTGCAGCTGTGCAGCGGACTCTCTCCCCTCTCTCTCCTCTTGAAAGCCCTGTCACAGATGAGAGGATGTGGCCCCAGCTGCTGTGTATTACCCTTTTAATGCTAAATAAGACTGGTTGTCTTTTTCTGACAGTAATCTTCCCAAATTGCCTATAAGAAAACAGCCAGTGTTCTGCTCTCTGTGTGCCGGGAGATCTCCAAGCCTGGGTATTAGTGACAAGGCAAGTCTCAACGAGGCGCTGAGGGGGTCGGTGGAGGTCCCCTTTTCTGGAGAGGAAGCCCAAAATGTGGCGCCCTCATTACTGGGATTCCTGCCACTCATCTCACTGTGTGTGTGTGTGTGTGTGTGTGTGTGTGTGAGGAAATGAAACAGAGCAGACTCCCAACTATCCGCCCCCCTACCACCTCACCCCTACCCCCCTTCTTCTCACAGTGCAGTTGCAGAAGGGACCATGCTGGGATTGCAGAGCTGTGCTCTGCAGTGTGACAAGCCATCAAGAGCACATAAAGCCCCACACAAATTGATAGCTGTGACCTCCATCTAAATCAGCCATTCAACGTCCCTAAAGGTTCCTCACTTTGTAGCACATGGCCCCTTTCAGAGGTACATGATTTCTTTGTAGAAAAACCTCTGACAGTCGTTTTAATGTAAGAGGCTGTCTGAGGAAGTCAGAAATTCACTTTCTTTCTTTCCTTCCTTCCTTCCATTGTTTCCTTTTGCTCTTTTTTTTAGAAATCAGAGAGGTTCTGAACATTTATTTAGATTACTGTAAATTATGGTCACTTAAAAGGATAGTGTGTGTGTGTGTGTGTGTGTCGCTCAGAGGAAGATACTGGGAGAGGAGACCCCAAAGAGTCATATAGCAATGGGAAGTCAATGGGGAGGATCCAAAGACCTGCATGCCCCACTGCACACTGCACACACACACATCATAATGAACACTTTGTTAATTAGAGCAGGGTGCTTTTACATTTGGCAGTACAATAGCCCTGTAGACCTGTCTTGATGGAATGTAAAGTTAGCTGTAACGTAATATTTCGCTACACTCGCATTAACATCTGCTAACCATGTGTATGTGACAAATACAATTTTATTTTATTTGATTTGATTTGATATGACATATCTCCAAGTGTACTGGTCTGAGGTTTATTCCGGAAAGAGTCTGTCAAAGTCAGAGCATTCTGTTGTTGTTTTAGGTATTTTGGTATTAAGTATACATGTGGGGATGGCCAAACCCATGACTGTTTTCCATGCTCATGTATGCAACCCCTTGTCCCACACAATGCTATGTGTCAGACATTAAAACACTCAGACATGTAATCAATAATTAGAACATGGTGTGCGTATAACAATGGACACGGGCGAGAAACCTTGAAATAATGACATGGTCACACATATGTCATTGGCACAATCCATGTGTAGGCCTATAGGTAGCCCTTTGTGTAATAAAACATTTATAATGGATTAGTATATAGTTCAATCATTTATTAATCATTACTCCTACATTTGTAAATGTTAAACAACTTTTAAAGTATGTAATAATGACTCATTAAGTCATTCATCAGATGTTTAATATAGGTCCTTTATAAACCATTTACTAATCATTAGTCAGGCCTTTTTTGCAAAGTGATGGCTATTTGTACTATTTAAATACTTCATAAATGTTTGGAGTGACCAGTGTAATGAAATAAAAAAAAGATCGACATGCCATTGGTAGACTTTCCAGCAGTACCTAACGCTCCTTAAATTGGCAATCTGCAGTTGTTACATCTAAACTGAACAAAAATATAAATGCAACATGTAAAGTGTTGGTACCATGCTTCATGAGTTGAAAAAGATCCCAGAAATGTTCCATAAGCAAAAAAAAACGTATTGCTCTCAAATGTTGTGCATACAGCTGTTTACATCCCTGTTAGTGAGCATTTCCCCTTTGCCAAGATAATCCTTCCACCTGACAGGTGTGGCATATCAAGAAGCTGATCAAACAGCATTATCATTACACAGGTGCACCTTTTGCTGGGGACAATACAAGGCCACTTTAAAATGTGCAGTTTTGTCACACAACACAATGCCACAGTGCAATTGGCATGCTGACTGAAGGAATGTCCAACAGAGCTGTTGCTATAAATCTTCATTTCTCTACCATAAGCCACCTCCAACGTTGATTTAGAGAATTTGGTAGTATGTCCAACCGGCCTCACAAGGGCAGACCACGTGTACAACACCAGTCTAGGACCTTCACCTGCAGGATCGTCTGAGACCAGCCATCCGGACAGCTGTGGGTTTGTACAACTGAAGAAATTCTGTACAAACTGTCAGCAACCGTCTCAGAAAAGCTAAGCTGCGTGCTCAGTGGTGGGGTTATGGTATGCCGAGGCATAAGCAGTCACCACAACAAACACAATTGCATTTTATCGATAGCAATTTGAATGCGCAGAGATACCGTGACGAGATCATGAGACCTATTGTCGTGCCATTCATCTGCCACCATCACCTCATGTTTCAGCTTGATAATGCACAGCCCCATGTTGCAAGGATCTGTACACAATTCCTGGAAGTTGAAAATGTCCTAGTTCTTCCATGGCCTGCATATTCACCAGACCTGTCACCAATTGAGCATGTTTGGGATGCTCAACGTGTATAACAGCGTGTTCCAGTTCCCGCCAATATCCAGCAACTTCGCACAGCCATTGAAGAGGAGTTTGACAACATTCCACAGGCCACAATCAACAGCCTGATCAACAAGGAGATGTGTTGCGCTGCATGAGGCAAATGGTGGTCACACCAGATACTGACTGGTTTTCTGATCCACGCCCCTACCTTTTGTTATGCATCTGTTGGTCACAGATACCTTATCTGTATTCCCAGTCATGTGTAATCCATAGCTTAGGGCCTAATGAAATTATTAAATTACATTAAGTTCAATGTATTTGGATTTAACTTTCACAAGAAGCAGTGAAGTCAAAAGCAGTTAGTCTAATATCCTAGGATATGAGAGGTGGATATGAAAGGTGCTGGTATATGGAACCCTCATGGGAAGAGAAGTTGTGAGGAGGTTGCCCCGCTGTATAATTACAGGTGCGTCGGAGTGTGACAAGGATTATGCTAATGTCTGGATGATAGCGTTATCGCAAGTGGTGGGACCTGGGAGAGATTTGATGGCAGGATTATTTTAAGCCCTGGTTTGTACCTGTGAGATCATGAAACTGAGCGGTGGAAATCGGTCACAAAACTGTATAAATGTAAGTTAAAAGGTCACATTATTAAGTGTCCACGATGAAGGCTGACTCATAACGATTGTTCTGTTCATTTTTACAAATGGCGTACAGATGCTAAAACTATCAACAAACCATCAGATACTACATTAAATTAATTTGCCGTTTTAGACTTTCACCGTGTCAACACACGCACACACACACTGGCACTCACACACTCACGCACACAGACTTGAAACTCCAGCCACACCACCTGTCCAATACACAGTCCATAAAAAGGACTGTGCAAAGCAATTGACTTTGCCTGATGGGATCAGAGTTGAAAGATATAATCGTGAGAGTTGGTCAGGCATAAGTTGTGTGAATGATCAGAAAATTGGTTTGGTTTTCCGGTTGATGGTTTTCATCTGACCCCACAGACATCACTCCTTTTTTTAACCTCCCTGGAGGCAGAAACAGGAGATACTGCTGAAGTTTGACAATCAACTTGATGGATAAGGTATGTTCTTGGTGTTCTTGGTGTGGCCCGTGTGCCGACTACATGTGTGTAAAGAAATATGCTTACGTACATCTGCATGTGTGTGTGTGCGTCAGAGGAGGCTGATGGGAGAAAACATGGAACGGTGTCAAATACATCAACATATAGCAACCACGTTTGACTCCATTCCATTTATTTAATTCCAGCCATTACAATGATCCCGTCCTCCTATAGCTCCTACCACCAGCCTCCTCTGCTATGCGTGCACATATGCATGCGTTACGTAGGTACGTACATGTCCATGCTATGCGCGTGTGTATGTTGTGTGTGTCTGTGTGCGTATGTATAACGTAGAGGGTATTTGTTTGCTAACAGTTACAAGCCTGGTGGGTAGGAGCATTGGGCCAGTAACCGAAAGGTTGCTAGAACAAATCCCAGAGCGTTGGGACAAATCAAATCAAATTTTATTGGTCACATACACACAGATGTTAGCAGATGTTATTGCGGGTGTAGCGAAATGCTTGTGTTCCTAGCTCTAACAGTGCAGTAATATATAACAATTCACAACACACAAATCTAAATGTAAAATAATGAAATTAAGAAATTTATAAATATATAAATACAGTAGAATAGAATACAGTATATACATATGAAATTAGTAAATCAGTATGTAAACATCATTAAAATGACTTGTGTTCCATTATTAAAGTGATCAGTAATTCCATGTCTATGTACATAGGGCAGCAGCCTCTAAGGTGCAGGGTTGAGTAACCGGGTGGTAGCCAGCTAGTGATGGCTATTTAACAGTCTGATGGTCTTGAGATAGAAGCTGTTTTTCAGTCTCTCTGTCCCAGCTTTGATACACCTGTGCTGACCTCGCCTTCTGGATGATAGCGGGGTGAACAGGCCGTGGCACGGGTTGTTGGTGTCCTTGATGATTTTTTTGGCCTTCCTGTGACATCAGGTGCTGTAGGTGTCCTGGAGGGCAGGTAGTTTGCACCCGGTGATGCATTGGGCAGACCGCACCACCCTCTGGAGAGCCCTGCGGTAGCGGGTGGTGCAGTTGCTGTACCAGGCGGTGATATAGCCCGACAGATGCTATCAATTGTGCATTTGTAAGAATTTGTGAAGGTCTTAGGGGCCAAGCCAAATGTCTTAAGCCTCCTGATGTTGAATAGGCGCTGTTGGTATTTTTCATCACACTTTCTGTGTGGGTGAACCATTTCAGATCGTCAGTGATGTGTACACAGAGGAACTTGAAGCTTTCCACCTTCGCCACTGCGGTCCCGTCAATGTGGATAGGGCGTGCTCCCTATGCTTTTTCCTGAAGTCCACGATCATCTCCTTCATTTTGTTGACGTTTAGACAGAGGTTATTTTCCTGGCACCACACCAGTAACGGCCAGTAACCGAAAAGGTTGCGGGATCGAATCTCCAAGCTGACAAGGTAAAAATGTGTCCCTCTGCCCGAGCAAGGCAATTAACCCACTGTTCCCCGGGCGCCGATGACGTGGATGTCAATTAAGGCAGCCCCCGCACCTCTCTGATTCAGAGGGGTTGGGTTAAATGCGGAAGACACATTTCAGTTGAAGGCATTCAGTTGTACAACTGACTAGGTATCCCCCTTTCCCCATCTCCCTGGCCTATAATCTATTTGCACCTTGCAGTATTATCCACATGGCAGTGGGTCTGCCAGCTATTGACTAATCTGTAACAGTTATTGAAATTAATTGTGTTCCATGTGTGAGTCACACGGGCCATATGGGAGGTGTAGTATGCTTAGCCCTTGCGCCTTGACAGTTGGCAGCTTGCCAACATAATAAGGGGTTGCCATCTAGGATGTCTGAAACATGCGCATAGCTGCTCGATGAAAAAATACAGCTCTATTTTTATTACATTGCCAGGGTGTGAATTAGCCTTAGCTCTCAGGCTTTGCTCATGTTGACACCACAACATACAGTGAGGGAAAAAAGTATTTGATCCCCTGCTGATTTTGTACGTTTGCCCACTGACAAAGAAATTATCAGTCTATAATTTTAATGGTAGGTTAATTTGAACAGTGAGAGACAGAATAACAGCAAAAAAAAAAAGAAAAACGCATGTGAAAAATGTTATCAATTGATTTGCATTTTATTGAGGGAAATAAGTATTTGACCCCTCTGCAAAACATGACTTAGTACTTGGTGGCAAAACCCTTGTTGGCAATCAATCAAAGGACAGACGTTTCTCGTAGTTGGCCACCAGGTTTGCACACATCTCAGGAGGGATTTTGTCCCACTCCTCTTTGCAGATCTTCTCCAAGTCATTAAGGTTGAGGCTGACGTTTGGCAACTCGAACCTTCAGCTCCCTCCACAGATTTTCTATGGGATTAAGGTCTGGAGACTGGCTAGGCCACTCCAGGACCTTAATGTGCTTCTTCTTGAGCCACTCCTTTGTTGTCTTGGCCGTGTGTTTTGGGTCATTGTCATGCTGGAATACCCATCCACGACCCATTTTCAATGCCCTGGCTGAGGGAAGGAGGTTCTCACCCAAGATTTGACGGTACATGGCCCCGTCCATCGTCCCTTTGATACGGTGAAGTTGTCCTGTCCCCTTAGCAGAAAAAAACCCCCAAAGCATAATGTTTCCACCTCCATGTTTGACTGTGGGGATGGTGTTCTTTGGGTCATAGGCAGCATTCCTCCTCCTCCAAATACGGCGAGTTGAGTTGATGCCAAAGAGCTCCATTTTGGCCACAGCACTTTCACCCAGTTGTCCTCTGATTCATTCAGATGTTCATTGGCAAACTTCAGACGGGCATGTATAGTATGTGCTTTCTTGAGCAGGGGGACCTTGCGGGCGCTGTTTTCTTGGTGACTATGGTCCCAGCTGCCTTGATCATTGACAAGATCCTCCAGTGTAGTTCTGGGCTGCTTCCTCACCGTTCTCATGATCATTGCAACTCCACGAGGTGAGATCTTGCATGGAGCCCCAGGCCGAGGGAGATTAACAGTTCTTTTGTGTTTCTTCCATTTGCGAATAATCGCACCAATTGTTGTCACCTTCTCACCAAGCTGCTTGGAGATGGTCTTGTAGCCCATTCCAGCCTTGTGTAGGTCTACAATCTTGTCCCTGACATCCTTGGAGAGCTCTTTGGTCTTGGCCATGGTGGTGAGTTTGGAATCTGATTGATTGCTTCTGTGGACAGGTGTCTTTTATACAGGTAACAAACTGAGATGAGAAGCACTCCCTTTAAGAGTGTGCTCCTAATCTCAGCTCGCTACCTGTATAAAAGACACCTGGGAGCCAGAAATCTTTCTGATTGAGAGGGGGTCAAATACATATTTCCCTCATTAAAATGCAAATCAATTTATAACATTTTTCACATGCGTTTTTCTGAATGTTGTTATTCTGTCTCTCACTGTTCAAATAAACCTACCATTAAAATTATAGACTGATCATTTCTTTGTCAGTGGGCAAACATACAAAATCAGCAGGGGATCAAATACTTTTTTCCGTCACTGTATATGGCTGAAGTACAAGAGGACCCATGTAGTATCTGCATTTGCTCTGAATATAATGTTCTTGAATATGAGCCATAGTTATGTAATGAATAGGAGCTATAGTTGTGACATGGTGAGGATGGACCCAGATACAGAGAAGAGACCAGACGAGGAATCAGCTGTTAAGGATACTCATAACACTTTACTGAGAAATGGTAACGGAAGGATCACAGTAGCACTGGGAAAACAACAGACACTAAGTCTCGAAAACTCACTCAGGAGACAACCGCACAAGGCACATAATTCAAGCTTCTGCCAAGGACAAGAGAAAACACACCTCTTTTAACAGGGATATCATTATGAGTAAATAGGACACACCTGAGTGATGTTACTGTCTCTAGGACGGTTTCCGCCGCCCTCTGACGACAGGTGGAACCATGACAATAGTTACTTCATGTGCAACACAGCCATTACTCTCTATTGTGTGAAGTGAATTCCAACACTGTACCCAATCAGAAAAGAAGCTAGCTGCTGTATGTGCCCCCCACTGTAAAGAACTCCATACTCCTTCAGTCACGAGCTGGGGTGTAACGCCACTCCAGTGAGAGAGTTTGCACATGCAACTCTCCCTCACCTCAGTTTCCAGCTCAGCATTGGTGTCAGCAGTCACTTGCAGCTACTGCTGCCCCTCACAAACATTATCCTCCAGTGTTCTTATCTCTACTGTTTGTAGTTCTGTGTGCGTTGATGCCGACTTGTGTATTTCAGCTATAGGTCATAATATCTGACCGTATATGTCTGTTATATAGAGCCACAGTTATCCCAAGTTAGAACTCCTTGTAACGTTCCACCACGTGCTAGCTCCAATCCTTGTTAGCTCTATGCCAATTTACCTTTGCCTACTCACCTTTATATATTGTCTATTGCTTGGTAATATAGTTGGTGACCATGTGTATTCACATTCCTGTTTAGCTGCAGTATGTTATGTTGGCTTAGGTACTCTTCCGCTGATGGGTCTATTTGCCATAGCGGTAAGCTCCGGTTCGTGCAGTATTTTCCCCTTATCAATTCCAGCCATGTACAGGCTCCTTTCCCATAGAATGTTGTTTCTAGTCCTCTGTTATTATGTACGGTAACGCCTACATATTACGTATGCCTGTGCGTTCCATTTCTGCCTTGTTTAGTGTAATTGTAGGCCCTTTAAGCAGTTTGCTATTTATGCCTGCTAATTCCTATAGGGAAATATGAAGCCCTGCTCATGTTGCAGTTGTCCTTTTTCTAGCTCTGCACTTTCGGGCATCTTCATGGTAGTCAGTCATTCAGAGCTATTACAGGGTTCTTCCTGCCGCCGAGTGGCACAGTTTCTTATTGCATCTCATAATATGCATATTGTTTATGTTTATCATTACTTATTATGTCTATATCCCAGGCACTTACATTTACATTTTAGTCATTTAGCAGGCGTTCTTATCCAGAGCAACTTATTATGTATACATATTGTCTATAAATACAAAAGTATGTACTTAAAATTAGTGGATTTGGCTATTTTGGTATGTTATTAGGATCTCTTAGCTGCTACAAACGCTGCAGCTACTCTTCCTGGGGTCCACAAAAAACATTACATAATTCAGAACATTAAGACAAGAACAGCTCAAGGACAGAAAAACATCAATAAAAAATTTTACTATCTAGGTCAAATAGGGGAGAGGTGTTGTGCTGTGAGGTGTTGCTTTATCTGTTTTTTTAAACTAGGTTTTCTGTTAATTTGAGCAATATGAGATGGAACAGAGTTCCATGCAATAATGGCTCTATATAATACTGTATGCTTTCTTGAATTTGTTCTGGATTTAGGGACTGTGAAAAGACCCCTGGTGGCATGACTGGTGGGGTAAGTGTGTGTGACAGAGCTGTGTGTAAGTTGACTATGCCAAGAGAGACTGGCATGCATAGTATTTATATCATCCCTCTGATTGCAATGAAGAGCAAGACGTGCCGCTCTGTTCTGGGCCAGCTTCAGCTTAACTAGGTCTTTCCTTGCAGCATGCGACCACACGACTGGACAATAATCAAGATAAGACAAAACTAGAGCCTGCAGGACTTGCTTTTTGGAGTATGGTGTTAAAAAAGCAGAGCATCACTTTATTACGGACAGACCTCTCCCCATCTTTACAACCATTGAATCTATATTGTGGCAGGGAGAGGTGAGTGGTTATTGAGGGGAGGTATCTTGCAGGCCGCTGGCTCCACCCCCGAGGACTTCCTGCCCCAACGAGGTGAGGCTGTTGTTCGTTAAGCCAGGGAGGGGTTACGGATAAAGGAGGAAGCAGCCTGCACAAAGGGGCCGAGTAAAAGAGTACCAAATCAAATCAAATCAAATTTTATTTGTCACATACACATGGTTAGCAGATGTTAATGCGAGTGTAAAATGCTTTGTGCTTCTAGTTCACCATGCAGTAGTATCTAACAAGTAATCTAACAAATTCACAACAACTACCTTATACACACAAGAGTAAAGGAATGAATACTTAGTATGTACATATAAATATATGGATGAGCGATGGCTGACCGGCATAGGCAAGATGCAGTAGATGGTATGGAGTACAGTATATACACATATATATGAGATGAGTAATGTAGGATATGTAAACATTATATAAATGGCATTGTTTAAAGTGGCTAGTGATACATTATTTCATCCAATTATAATTATTAAAGTGGCTAGAGATTTGGGTCGATGACCAAAACGGCATAGGCAAGATACAGTAGATGGTTTAGGAGTACAGTGTATACATTTGATATGAGTATGTCGGATACGTGAAACATTATATACAAAAATTGTTTAAAGTGGCTAGTGATACATTTGTTACATCCAATTCCTATGTATAAAGTGGCTAGAGATTTAAGTCAGTATTTTGGCAGCAGCCACTCAATGTTAGTGATGGCTGTTTAACAGTCTGATGGCCTTGAGGTAGAAGCTGTTTTTCAGTCTCTCGGTCCCAGCTTTGATGCACCTGTACTGACCTCGCCTTCTGGATGATAGCGGGGTGAACAGGCAGTGGCTCGGGTGGTTGTTGTCCTTGATGATCTTTTTGGCCTTTCTGTGACATCGGGTGGTGTAGGTGTCCTGGAGGGCAGGTAGTTTAACCCCGGTGATGCTAGCAGTCCTCACTACCTCTGGAGAGCCTTACGGTTGTGGGCGGAGCAGTTGCCGCACCAGGCGGTGATACAGCCCGACAGGATGCTCTCGATTGCATCTGTAAAAGTTTGTGAGTGATTTTGGTGACAAGCCAAATTTCTTCAGCCTCCTGAGGTTGAAGAGGCGCTGTTGCGCCTTCTTTACCACGCTGTCTGTGTGGGTGGACCAATTCAGTTTGTCCGTGATGTATGCACGAGGAACTTAAAACTTTCCACCTTCTCCACTACTGTCCCTCGATGTGGATAGGGGTGCTCCCTCTCCTGTTTCCTGAAGTCCACGATCATCTCCCTTTGTTTTGTTGACATTGAGTGAGAGGTTATTTTCCTGACACCACACTCCGAGGGCCCTCACCTCCTCTCTGTAGGCCGCCTCGTCGTTGTTGGTAATCAAGCCTACCACTGTAGTGTCGCCAGCAAACTTGATGATTGAGTTGGATGCGTGCTTGGCCACGCAGTCATGGGTAAACAGGGAGTTACAGGAGAGGGCTGAGAACGCACCTCTTGTGGGAGCCCCAGTGTTGAGGATCAGCGGGGTGGAGATGTTGTTTCCTACCCTCACCACCTGGGACCGGCCCGCCAGGGAAGTCCAGGACCCAGTTGCAATAGGGCTGGGTCGAGACCCAGGGTCTCGAAGCTTAATGACATGAGCTTGGAGGGAACTATGGTGTTAAATGCTGAGCTGTAGTCGATGAACAGCATTCTTACATAAGTATTCCTCTTGTCCAGATGGGTTAGGGCAGTATGCAGTGTGATTGCGATTGCTCTGTGGACCTATTGGGACGGTAGAAAGCAAATTGGAGTGGGTCCAGGGTGTCTGGCAGGATGGAGGTGATATGATCCTTGACTAATCTCTCAAAGCACTTCATGATGACGGAAGTGAGTGCTACGGGGGGCGATAGTCATTTAGCTCAGTCACCTTAGCTTTCTTGGGAACAGGAACAATGGTGGCCCTCTTGAAGCATGTGGAACAGCAGACTGGGATAGGGACTGATTGAATATGTCCAGAAACACACCAGCCAGCTGGTCTGCGCATGCTCTGAGGACACGGCCAGGGATGCCATCTGGGCCGGCAGTCTTGCGAGGGTTAACACATTTAAATGTTTTTCTCACATTGGCTGCGGTGAAGGTGAGCCCGCAGGTTTTGGTAGCGGGCCGTGTCGGGTGGCACTGTATTGTCCTCAAAGCGAGCAAAGAAGTTGTTTAGTTTGTCTGGGGAGCAGGACGCCATGGTCCGCGACGGGCTGGTTTTCTTTTTGTAGTCCGTGATTGACTGTAGACCCTGCCACATTCCTCTTGTGTCTGAGCCATTGAATTGTGACTCTACTTTGTCTCTATATTGACGCTTAGCTTGTTTGATTGCCTTGCGGAGGGAGTAGCTGCACTGTTTGTATTCAGTCATGTTTCCGGTAGCCTTTACCTGGTTAAAAGCAGTGGTTCGCGCTTTTCAGTTTTGCACAATGCTGCCATCAATCCATGGTTTCTGGTTGGGGAAGGTTTTGATATTTGCTATGGGTACAACATCACCAATGCATTTGCTAATAAACTCGCCACCGAATCAGCGATACATCAATGTTGTTGTCAGATGCTATCCGGAACATATCCCAGTCCACGTGCTCGAAGCAATCTTGCAGCATGGAATCAGATTGGTCGGACCAGCGTTACCAAGTGCGTTATGAAGAGTGGGAGAAGAGAGGGCAATATCTCTGAGATTACCTGTGTGACCTGGACTGTCGGACTAACTCCGCTGTGTACCGGATTGGCTGAGGATCCGAGTGTGAGGATTACCCCTGGAAAATGGAACAGACAATGAGAACGGCATGTGGACTGTGAAGGGATTGGTGATTTCCCCCTTCTTTCCCATGTACCAAAATCCCCAAAACTCACCATTTCCATTCCATTTGTGCTACTGGTGCATGTTTTGTTGTTGATCTTGGTGACATGGAAACCACACGACATTGAGCCTGCTTCATTATGTTTTGACCATGACAGTTTACAATCGAAGGTAACACCAAGTAATTTACTCTTCTCAACTTGTTCAACAGCCACACCATTCATTACCAGATTCAGTTGAGGTCTAGAACTTAGAGAATTGTACAAATAATTTCCTAAGATTTAGAGCTGTTCAGGACAAATTTAACACTGGCCAACCATTCCAAAACAGACTGCAACTCTAAAGGGTTTCAGTGACTTCATTAGCTACGGTTGCTGATGTGTGTGTATATGGTTGAATCAGCAGCATACGTGGACACACATGCTTTGTTTAATGCCAGTGGCAGATCATTGGTAAAAATAGAAAAGTAGAGGGCCTAGAGCTGCCCTGCAGTCCACAACACTTTAAATGCTTGACATTAGAGAAGCTTCCATTAAAGAAAACCCTTTGAGTTGTATTAGATATCTCTGAATCCACAATATGGCAGAGGCTGAAAAGCTTTCTCAACAACCTGTCATGGTCAATAATATCAAAGGCTGCACTGAAATCCAACAGCACAGCTCCCACAATCTCCTCATTAATTTCTTTCAGCCAATCATCAGTAATTTGTCAGTGCAGTACATGTTGAGTGCCCTTCTCTAAAAGCATGCTGAAAGTCTTGTTAATTTGTTTACAGAGAAATGGCATTGTATTTGGTCAAACACAATTTTTACAAACAGTTTGCTAAGAGCTGGCGGCAAGATGATAGTTCTACTGTTTGAACCAGTAAAGGCTGCTATTTCAGCCACACCCGTTGCTGACCGGTGTATAGAATCTGGCACAAAGTCATGCAATCGCGGACAAACATTGGCAGTAGAATGACCTTACTGAAGAGCTCAGTGACTTTCAATGTTACCGCCTTGCCCTGCTAGAGCTGCCCTGGTCAACTGTAAGTGCTGTTATTGTGACATTGAAATGTCTAGGAGCAACAACTGCTCAGCCACGAAGTGGTAGGCCACACAAGCTCACAGAACAGAACCGCCGAATGCTGAAGCACCTAGGGCAACAACAACAAATTGCCTGTCCTTAGTTGCAACACTCACTACTGAGTTCCAAACTGCCTCTGGAAGCAACGTCAGCACAAGAACTGTTCGTCGGGAGCTTCATGAAATGGGTTTCCATGGCCAAGAAGCCGCACACAAGCCTAAGATCATGCGCAAGGCCAAGCATTGGCTAGAGCGGTGTAAAGCTCGCCGCCATTGGACTCTGGAGCAGTGGAAAAATGTTCTCTGGAGTGATGAATCCTGCTTCACTATCTGGCAGTCCAAGGGACTAATCTGGGTTTTGCGGTTGCCTGGAGAATGCTACCTGCCCCAATGCATAGTGCCAACTGTAATGTTTAGTGGAGGAATAATAATAATAATAATAATAAACAGTTTTTCATGGTTTGGGCTAGGCCCCTTTGTTCCAGTTAAGGGAAATCTTAACGCTACAGCATACAATGACATTCTGGACGATTCTGTGCTTCCAACTTTGTGGCAATAGTTTTGGGAAGGCCCTTTCCTGTTTCAGCATGACAATGCCCCCCGTGCACAAAGCGAGGTCCATACAGAAATGGTTTGTCGAGATTGATGTGGAAGAACTTGACTGGCCTGCACAGAGCCCTGATCTCAACCCCATCAAACACCTTTGGGATGAATTGGAACACCGACTGCCGACACCAACTGCAAGTCAGGCCTAATCGCCCAACATCAGTGCCCGACCTCCCTAATGCTCTTGTGGCTGAACGGAAGCAAGTCTCCGCAGAAGGCTTTCCACTAGATGTTGGAAGATTTCCCAAAAGAGTGGAGACTGTTATAGCAGCCAATTTTGGAATGAGATGTTCGACGACCAGATGTTCACATACCTTCGGTCATGTAGTGTATGTTTGACCATTCTATTTATGTATACACATTCCATATAATTATAAAGCATATTCTTGCCTTTGTTTATGCATATTGTATATTATGTAATTGTTATTGATGACGTATTGTGCATTTTTAATTATACCTTTTATTATTTCTCTGTTATAGAAACCATTCTACTTAATTTTTCTGTTTGCTCTTGGATTAAAGAGTTAACAGTGAATCAACGGCTTGAGTCGTCTTTCTAGCAGAAGACACTGCACCCACCCCACAAAAGTTTAGAAGGCCAGTATAATACTGTTCAATCATTTCTGTCAATAACTTGCTCTGTGAAGAAAATGATGCAAATGATTACTTGAAATCATTTTCACTTATATTACTAAATTGTGTGCACATCTTCAAATATCCCGCAGCATAAAAAATTCTGCTTGCATTCACAATAATTTAGAACATTAATTACTGTTGTCAGCGGCATTATTAGTTAATTACCAGAGTTTGTATGGGATGATAACCAATTTTAATTGATACCTAATTATTGAACTGAAAGATTGTTCAATATTAATGTGTCTCGTGGGAAGTCTGGTATAATTACCCTCTTCATTTGATAACTATAATGTCTTACACGTGATGAAATTGAAAGCCAGGCAGCATTCTCATAACATATGCTACATCAGTATACTGTGTACTGATCTGTATATCCTACTAAAGTATCAGAGGTCTAACACCTAGCTGCCGATTTAGAGAGGGGCATAAATCAAGTATTTCAGTGGGCCGGTGTGGGTCCTGCGGGATTAAGAAGGAACTCCGTAGCAGTCCTGGATTAAAATGCTTTAAGCATTTGCTTTTGCCTGCCTGCAATGCTAGGTGGGTGGAGTTGGCACTTTAGAGACTTTTCTATCTGTTTCATTGCAACTGGCAAGCTCAATCAAGCACTGCTAACATTTTTGACATCCTTTCAAGTAGTATCTGAATTCAGTGACTATTTCAACTAGAAAGTGTGGGGCCTAGGGTGGTTGATTTGTGGTATGGCAATTTATTTAACAGTTAATTTACAATGATAAAATAAATACACAAAAACATTACTTGTTTGTTTCTTTAGGATTCATTAACACAGTCACCAATGCAAGAAATCTTCAAAGTATGCAAAAATTAAGAACAAACATTTTAAATAGTTTTAATAGCAAAACGTTGAATAAATATGATCAAATGTTTGATTCTACACATTAATGCATTATAACCTTTTCTAAACTACAAGTAAATCACTTTCAACTAATGCTACAGAACACTTATGAAAAGGCATGCATATGCCTACTCTCGGATACACATCTGGATCTTTCAAACCACCCTTTCAACAATCTGCTGAGCTATATTCAACTTGCACAAAGATTTCTTTCATCTACCTTCAAAGGTTATCTCAAATTCAATTTGTAATTTGTGTTCTAGATATAAGAAACTGTTCTGTAAGGTGGAGTGAAAGGGGTACAGAGATGATGCTGATTCCTTATAGGATCATCAGCATAACAAACATGAGTCCTTCATTTCCAGAATATGTTCTAAAAAGCAATGTTGATGTCTTGAGACCCCTCGAGAGTTCGTCTTACTTACCCTTGGGGACGTTCTGTAGGGGATACTAAGCAAGCAAGAATTTCCAAGCATCTCCCCAGCCTGAAAGAGACACATACGCCGTTTCTTTCTTCTCAATCACTTTTTGAGTTGATAGCTTCCAAGAGTCAGCCCACTGTTGTGCGAATCCTTGTGTGCCATCGTCATGGTGTGGATGACATAGACCCATTAGTTTGTGCCACCAACACTAATGGTTTCCTCTGGCTTGTCTCACCCTCTTGGGTGGTTGCTTGAGGGTCATACGCCTATGTCAATCTTACTTAATCCTGCAAAAAGAAAAGTAATTTCACTAAAACAAGGATTAGGCTTTTTCAACATTTTGGTTACTGTTTACATGAAGTTGCTATTTTGCCTGTAACACTTTTGGATTAACATGTTGTTACATAGAAAGTACTTGCATTTCACTGTCGATGCTCATTGTTCACAAGAAACATCTGTGGTGAACCAAGAAGAACAAGGTGCCAGAAAGAGTCTCCAACCTACAGTAACCGTTCCTGTTCTTACTTACAACAAGGCTGGGCAGGAGAAAAGAGTTGGAGCTACAAATCGATTGTTTTAATCTCCTCCAAACGGTAAAGAAAGCAAATCAGAAGCACAATTAAAGACTTTGGGGTAACTCCTGTGCCGAACAGGAAGCCTCTATTTAGATTGCCGGAGGACAGAGAAGTTGATGAGAATTGTGTTTTCTTAGAAGACAGCTGTGAATGGAAATCAATGCTAATAAAGAGCCTGTTCAGTGTTTGGGCTGGGCCTTGGAAGAGCACAATGAGAAGGAATACCTTCAGGGGGATGGGTTGAACAACTAGACTAGCAGTAGATTTGTAAATAAACTAAGTGCTTTCTTCCATTTTGAATCACTTCAGTATTCCATAAAACCATATGAAGAGAGGAGAAGCTATAGGTAATCATACACCTTAATCAGAGCGACCCGTCATTCAGGGCAGGTGTGGCAGAGCCCCACCTGTTTTGAGCCCCACCTGTTTAGCAAAAATAAAAAAACATATTTACAGTGAGGGAAAAAGTATTTGATCCCCTGCTGATTTTGTACGTTTTCCCACTGACAAAGAAATTATCAGTCTATAATTTTAATGGTAGGTTTATTTGAACAGTGAGACAGAATAACAAAAAAATCCAGAAAAACGCATGTGAAAAATGTTATAAATTGATTTGCATTTTAATGAGGGAAATGTGTATTTCTCAATCAGAAAGATTTCTGGCATGCTTTCGCTGTAATAGCTACTGTAAATCGGCTTTCAACCGATATGAGACACTTATATGTACCTAAATGTTTAATATCCATAATAATTTGAATTGCTCGCCCTCCAGTTTCACCAAAAGGTGTCCCGCAAGCGGGATGCCTAGCCCAAACAGGTTATACCCTAACACAGTGGCCACATCAGGCCAGCAAGTCACATTATGCTGGCTTGCAAAGTGATGTGTAATTCCTACTGGAATCCAGACAGAGTTAGGATATCCAACAAGTTAATCACCCACAACCTGCATTCAGAATGACTGAGGTTAGGGTATATTGAATACTGAGACTACCTCAATCATCTAAACTGGAACAACCATCTAAGTAACGGGTGCAATAAATCCAACAGATTGGGTTAGTTTAGAAAACGGTATGTTATTTATCTTTGTGTAGCATAAAATGTATTAACTAATCACTGTACAACACAGATACTACAGTAAAACAAACAATTCTGAAAATCTCCCTGCATGCTGGGAAATATTATACATTTATATTTATTTTATTTCACCTTTATTTAACCAGGTAGGCAAGTCAAGAACAAGTTCTTATTTACAACTGCGACCTGGCCAAGATAAAGCAAAGCAGTTCGACACATACAACAGAGTTACACATGGAGTAAAAACAAACATACAGTCAATAATACAGTAGAAAAAAACTAATCTATATACAAAGAGTGCAAATGAGGTAGGATAAGGAAGGTAAGGCAATAAATAGGCTATGGTGGCAAATTAATTACAATATAGCATTTAAACACTGGAATGGTAGATGTGCAGTAGATGAATGTGCAAAGTAGAAAAACTGGGGAGCAAAGGAACAAGATAAATAAATACGGCAGGGGATGAGGTAGTTGGTTGGGCTATTTACAGATGGGCTATATACAGGTGCAGGGGTCTGAACTGCTCTGACAACTGGTGCTTAAAGCTGGTGAGGGAGATAAGTGTCTCCAGTTTCAGAGATTTTTGTAGTTCGTTCCAGTCATTGGCAGCAGAGAACTGGAAGGAGAGTCGGCCAAAGGAGGAATTGGCTTTGGGGGTGACCAGTGAGATGTACCTGCTGGAGCGCGTGCTACGGGTTGGTGCTGCTATGGTGACCAGCGAGCAGAGATAAGGCGGGGCTTTACCTAGCAGGGACTTGTAGATAACCTTGAGCCAGTGGGTATAGCGACG
The DNA here is from genome assembly GCA_030435695.1 of Brachymystax lenok tsinlingensis. Classification (NCBI taxonomy): domain Eukaryota; kingdom Metazoa; phylum Chordata; class Actinopteri; order Salmoniformes; family Salmonidae; genus Brachymystax; species Brachymystax lenok. Next base: position 5,481,888 of record CM059815.1, on the reverse strand, counting down.
GGTGTAAAGCGAGGGCCAGCCAACGAGAGCGTACAGGTCGCAGTGGTGGGTGGTATATGGGGCTTTGGTAACAAAACGGATGGCACTGTGATAGACTGCATCCAATTTGTTGAGTAGAGTATTGGAGGCTATTTTGTAAATGACATCACCGAAGTCGAGGATTGGTAGGATGGTCAGTTTTACGAGGTTATGTTTGGCAGCATGAGTGAAGGATGCTTTGTTGCGAAATAGGAAGCCAATTCTAGATTTAATTTTGGATTGGAGATGTTTGATGTGAGTCTGGAAGGAGAGTTTACAGTCTAACCAGACACCTAGATAGTTGTAGTTGTCCACATAATCTAAGACAGTAGTGTCCAGAGTAGTGATGCTGGACGGGCGGACAGGTGCGGGCAGCGATCGGTTGAAGAGCGTGCATTTAGTTTTACTTGCATTTAAGAGCAGTTGGAGGCCACGGAAGGAGAGTTGTATGGCATTAAAGCTCGTCTGGAGGGTAGTTAACAGTGTCCAAAGAGGGGCCAGAAGTATACAGAATGGTGTCGTCTGCGTAGAGGTGGATCAGAGACTCACCAGCAGCAAGAGCGACATCATTGATGTATACAGAGAAGAGAGTCGGCCCAAGAATTGAACCCTGTGGCACCCCCATAGAGACTGCCAGAGGCCCGGAGAACAGGCCCTCTGATTTGACACACTGAACTCTATCTGAGAAGTAGATGGTGAACCATGCGAGGCAATCATTTGAGAAACCAAGGCTGTCGAGTCTGCCGATAAGGATGTGGTGATTGACAGAGTCGAAAGCCTTGGCCAGATCAATGAATACGGCTGCACAGTAATGTCTCTTATCGATGGCGGTTATGATGTCGTTTAGGACCTTGAGCGTGGCTGAGGTGCACCCATGACCAGCTCTGAAACCAGATTGCATAGCGGAGAAGGTACGGTGGGATTTGAAATGGTCGGTAATCTGTTTAACTTGGCTTTCAGAGACCTTAAAGGCAGGGTAGGATAGATATGGGTCTGTGGCAGTTTGGGTCAAGAGTGTCTCCCCCTTTGAAGAGGGGGATGACCGCAGCTGCTTTCCAGTCTTTGGGAATCTCAGACGACACGAAAGAGGTTGAACAGGCTAGTTATAGGGGTTGCAATAATTTTGGCAGAATTTTTTTTAAAGAAAGGGTCCAGATTGTCTAGCCCGGCTGATTTGTAGGGGTCCAGATTTTGCAGCACTTTCAGAACTTCAGCTAACTGGATTTGGGAGAAGGAGAAATGGGGGAGGCTGGCGAGTTACTGAGGGGGGTGCAGGGCTGTTGACCGGGGTAGGGGTAGCCAGGTGGAAAGCTTGGCCAGCCGTTGTTGTGGGTTTATCGGTGGTGACAGCGTTTCCTATCCTCAGTGCAGTGGGCAGCTGGGAGGAGGTGCTCTTATTCTCCATGGACTTTACAGTGTCCCAACACTTTGACTTTGTGTTACAGGAAGCAAATTTCTGCTTGAAAAAGCTAGCCTTGGCTTTCCTAACTGCCAGTGTATATTGGTTCCTGACTTCTATGAAAAGTTGCATATCAGGGGGGTGTTCGATGCTAATACAGAACGCCATAGGATGTTCCTGTGATGGTCAAGGGCAGTCAGGTCTGGAGAGAACCAAGGGCTATATCTGTTCCTGGTTCTTGAATGGGGCATGCTTATTTAAGATGGTGAGGACGGCACTTTTAAAGAATAACCAGGCATCCTCTACTGACGGGATGAGGTCAATATCCTTCCAGGATACCCGGGCCAGGTCGATTAGAAAGGCCTGCTCGCTGAAGTGTTTTAGGGAACGTTTAACAGTAATGAGGGGAGATTGTTTTACCGCAAACCCATTACGGATGCAGGCAATGAGGCAGTGATCGCTGAGATCTTGGTTGAAAACAGCAGGGGTGTATTTGGAGGGCAAGTTAGTTAGGATCACTGGCGGTTCTGGGGGCAGGGGGCCAGTGCCCTGTGACAACAATTTTGGACCCTTGTGGTCCCCCTAAATGTGGAGTATGAAATAATTTTTGCATAACACATTTTTGCTATCTTTCTTTTTTTACATCCGTTATTAGACAGTGGCAACGCAGAACACTAATTAAACCCACACATTTACTAGAGGGACATGGTCTTTTGCCTGCTAATGCCTGCAATGAAGTGAAGAAAACGATATGACAACAATAACGTCTAGAGTAACTGGCCCCTCTAACAGTACAACTGGCCCCAGCTTGGCCCCCCCAGTTGAAAGGGTCTAGAACCTCCACTGGTTAGGATGACATCTATGAGGGTGCCCGTGTTTACGGCTTTGGGGTTGTACCTAGTAGGTTCAATGATGATTTGTGTGAGGTTTATGGCATCAAGCTTAGATTGTAGGATGGCCGGGGTGTTAAGCATGTCCCAGTTTAGGTCACCTAGCAGCACAAACTCTGAAGATAGATGGGGGGCAATCAGTTCACATATGGTGTCCAGAGCACAGCTGGGGGCAGAGGGTGGTCTATAGCAAGCGGCAACAGTGAGAGACTTGTTTCTAGAAAGGTGAATTTTTAAAAGTAAAAGTTCAAATTGTTTGGGTACAGACCTGGATAGTAAGACAGAACTCTGCAGGCTATCTCTGCAGTAGATTGCAACACCGCCCCCTTTGGCCGTTTTATCTTGTCTGAAAATGTTATAGTTAGGGTTTTAGTTATAGTTTTTGGTGGTCTTCCTAAGCCAGGATTCAGACATGGCTAGGACATCCGGGTTGGCAGAGTGTGTTAAAGCAGTGAATAAAACAAACTTAGGGGAGGAGGCTTCTAATGTTAACATGCATGAAACCAAGGCTTTTACGGTTGCAGAAGTCAACAAATGATAGCGCCTGGGGAATAGGAGTGGAGCTAGGCACTGCAGGGCCTGGATTAACCTCTATATCACCAGAGGAACAGAGGAGGAGTAGGATAAGGGTACGGCTAAAGGCTCTAATGACTGGTCGTCTAGGACGTCCTGAACAGAGAGTAAAAAGAACAGGTTTCAGGGGGTGATAAAATAGATTAAAGGCATAATGTACAGACAAAGGTATGGTAGGACGTAAATACAGTGGAGGTAAACCTAGGCATTGAGTGGTGATGAAAGAGATATTGTCTCTAGAAACATTTAAACCAGGTGATGTAACTGAAGGGTTGGATAAGGTATATTGAACAGGGATAGAGGCTCTACAGTGAAATAAGACAATAAACACTAACCAGAACAGCAATGGACAAGGCATATTGACATTGAGGAGAGGCATGCTTAGCCGAGTGATCATAAGGGTCCAGTTAGTAGTGAGGCTGGTTGGGGACACGGTGATTCAGACAGCTAGCCGGAGGTAGCAAGCTAGCAAAGGCTAGCAGGCCGGCTAACAAAGACTGAGGAAGTCTGTTTATAGCCTCCTTGTGCGTTTCCGTCGGTAAACCAGTCGTGATGGGTTAGTGGGGTTCCGTATGGTGAAGGGGACCAGGCCAATTGGCAAAATAGGTAATAGTGGCCCAAGAAATTGTCCGATGGACCTGTTTAGCTAGCAGCCGATATGCTCTAGACAGCAAAATGTTAGCAGGCTGCAGTTAGCTAATGGGCGTTCAGGTGACGTCGCGACAGAGGGCCGGTTGAATAACCCCCTCGGGCAGATAACGTTGGTAGTCCAGTCGTGAAGGCTCGGTGAGGCTCCGCACCGGCAGTAAAAACGGGTCCGGATAGGTGTTGTAGCCCAGGAGTGGCTGATGGGACTCTTCAGCTAGCCGGAAGATGGGCCAAGCACGTACTAGCTTCAGGCTAATTGGTGCTTGCTCCGGGACCAACGTTAGTCAATAGTCACTCGGATAGTAGCTAGCTAGCTGCAATATCCAGAGCTTGCGGTAAGAATCCGGGGATATGGAGAGAAAATAGGTCCGGAATGCTCTGGTTTGAGTCGCGTTATACGAACGGCGAGAGCTTTTCCGAGCTAAAAGTTAGCTGATGCCTGCTAGCAACGGTACGCTAAATACTAACGTTAGCTAGTGAGCTAGTTTCTGTTAGGAAATTCCGGATTCGAGGTGGATAATACTTGAAAAAAATATATATAATGATCCGTACCACATTGGGTGAGGCGGGTTGCAGGAGAGTGTTTTGAAGTTGAGTTTTAGAAAAAATATATAAAATAATATGCGAAGAAAAGATATAAAAAGATATATACACTGGACACGACGAGGACAAGAGACGTCTGACTGGTACGCCATCTTGGATTAAGATCTTGATTATCAATGCTCGGCTGCCGTTTGAGAAATAAAAATGATCTCGCTCTTTTTGTCCATAATAATCATGTAGGACACTATATCTGCCAGCTGTTGGCTAGAGCACAGGGGCCAATACCAGAGTACACACGTTCGCTATATAACACTTTTTTTGTTGCACTAAAGCATCAGTAGAGTTGCCTTCCAAAGAATCTTTCTTGCCTGTTAAAGGTTCTAGGTGGAACCCTTTTGCCTTACAAAGTACCCTTGTCTTCCAAAAAGTTTTTTTTTTATCAAATTGGTTCTTGGTAGAACCCTATCCCTCGCAAAGAACCCTTTTTGAACCATTTTTTCTAAGTATAGTATATACTCTGTCTCAAGATACAGGACATAGGGACACAAAATTACATAAGTGGAGAAGCACTGCCTGTGGAGTAAGTTAGTCATGCCCATATAGTATGAATATAAACAGGGATGAAGATCACTTTCTTTAAATTACATTACAGGCTTAGGGGAGATGATAGAGACAGTGGTCTTTGACAAGAGTGGGTCAAACTGACGTGTAGGACAGTTGGACAACTTTGGGATACTCAGAATAAAGCAGGAGGCACATATTCTAAGAAATGTAAACTGGACTATCAGCGCCATAAAGAGATGAGTATTTTGCACATCTGAGAGATACAGTTGCAAGGAAAAGTATGTGAACCCTTTGGATTTACCTGGATATCTGCATTAATTGGTCAAAAAAATGTGATCTGATCTTCCTCTAAGTCACAACAATAAGCAAACACAGTGTGCTTAAACTAATAACACACAAATGATTGTATTTTTCTTGTCTATATTGAATACATAATTTAAACATTCACAGTGTAGGTTGGAAAAAGTATGTGAACACCTAGGCTAATGACTTCACCAAAAGATAATTCGAGTCAGGAGTCAACTAACTTGGAGTCCAATCAATGAGACGAGATTGGAGATGCTGGTTAGAGCTGGCCTGCAATATAAAAAACACATACAACATGTGAGTTTGCTATTCACATGAAGCATACCTGATGTGAACCATGCCTCGAACTAACAAGAGATCTCAGAAGACATAAGATTAAGAATTGTTGACTTGCATGAAGCTGGAAAGGGTTACAAAACTATCTCTAAAAGCCTTGATGTTCATCAGTCCACGATAAGCGCTGTTGCTACTCTCCACAGGAGTGGCCGTCCTACAAAGACGACTGCAAGAGCACAGCGCAGAATGCTCAATGAGGTTAAGAAGAACCATAGTGTCAGCTGAAGACTTACAGAAATCTCTGGAACATGCTAACATCTCGGTTGACGAGTCTACGATATGCAAAACACTAAACAAGAATGGTGTTCATGGGAGGACACCATGGAAAAAGCCACTGCTGTCCAAAAAAACATTGCTGAACGTCTGAATTTTGCAAAAGAGCACCTGGATGTTCCACAGTGCTATTGGCAAAATATTCTGTGACAGATTAAACTAAAGCTGAGTTATTTGGAAGGAACACACAACACTGTGTGGAGAAAAAAAAGGCACAGCACACCAACATCAAAACCTCATCCCAACTGTAAAGTATGGTGGAGTGAGTTTGTTTGGTTTGGGCTGCTTTTCTGCCTCAGGGCATGGACAGCTTGCTGTCATCGATAGAAAAATGTACTCCCATGTTTATCAAGACATTTTGCATGAGAATGTAAGGCTGTCTGTTCGCCATTTGAAGCTCAACAGAAGTTGGGTGATGCAACAGGACAATGACCCAAAACACGGTAGTAAATCAACAACAGAATGGCTTCAACAGAAGAAAATATGCCTTCTGGAGTGGCCAAGTCAGAGTCCTGAACTCAACCCGATTTGAAATGCTGTGGCATGACCTTGAGAGCGGTTCACACCAGACATCCTAAGAACTATGCTGAACTGAAACAGTTTTGTAAAGAGGAATGGTCCAAAATTACTCCTAACCGTTGTGCAGGTTTGATCCACAACTACAAAAGGAGGGTCAACCAGTTAGTTCATATACTTTTTCTACCCTACACTGTGAATGTTTAAATCGCTGCTTTCAATAAAGACATGAAAACGTATAAAATGTGTAAAATTAGATTAAGCAGACCGTCTATTGTTGTGACTTAGCTGAAGATTTTTTATGACCATTTTATACAGAAATCCAGGTAATTCCAAAGGGTTCACATACTTTTTCTTGCCACTGTACATGTCCTCGCCCCACGGTACCATATTCATGGCACATGTTGAGATACCAATTCTTATTCCGTGTTTTATTGCTCCAATGCATTATTAGGCTACAGTTTTCCAATTGATATTATGGGCTCTATTTTCAGCTCGCACTAAGGAGGCGCAACTGTCAAACGCACGTTAGTTTTGAATTGCGTCAGGTAAAAACGGGCATTTTCCAGCCCTAACTGTCACGATCTTCATAAGGGACAGACCAAGCGAGGCATCCAGTATACATGTTTATTATACAAAACGAAACTCACGTAACTGGGTAAAACAACAAAAAGTAAACGTAACGAAGACCGTGAAGTCGAACACACTAAACACAAACAAGCTATGTCCAAACAATCACCCACAAAACCTAAATGAAAACCCAAAATATAAATGGTTCCCAATTAGAGACAACGACACACAGCTGCCTCTAATTGGGAACCATTACCCCAACATAGAAATATATCACCTAGAACATAAAAAACCCTACACCAAAAACAAAACAAAACACGCCAGCCTGTCATCTCAGGCCTGGACGTGACACTAACGTCAGGTTTGGCAATTTCCTGTCTAACATCAGCTGACTTGTGCTGATGTGGGAGGGGTGGCAATATTTGAGGTGTGTCTTTAAAATTAAGCGCAAAAGTTACAATTTCATGCAGTACTAACGGGACGCTTTAAGACCCACAAAATGCAGATCTTAATAGTAATGCAGTTGATAATGCCATGGATTTTGAGAGCGCCCCTCGTTTGATTATCAAAAGAGAGCCCCTAGTCAGATTACCTCCAAACTATTCAGTCCTCCTATAATGCCATATCAACGGTGGATTTGTTTGAGAATCTGCCATGAAACGAGAAGTGATTTATGATGTCATGCTTCTGACGCGATCCTATTTATAAATATTGTTGTTGGTTTAAAAAAACAGAGTTGTTTTTTAATTAAACTAAAAACAACTTATTTCGAAAGATTCACTGTCGATGGGTTTATGGTGAGAACGTATGTGGCTCCAATGCAATGCAATTTCATCTTCTATTTCTGGAAAAGTGCAAATATGATCGTAAGATGGTTCCATTATGTTTAAAACATTACAATTTGCAAGCAGTATGATGGTGAATGGACATTCCCCCTTTCTCTTTATGTTGAATATTTTTCCAGCTTCTGTGAAAATCTTGGATGTGCATAAACCCCTCCATAGTCTAAGTTGCCTTGGTTGTATTATACACCTTGTGGTATCCCGGGTGTTCTGAGGGGAGGTATGTGCCACGACGTGGGCTCCCTCTGCTGGGAGTCCCCGGGCTGGGCACCCCGACGCTGATGGCACCAATCAGGGGTAATTAGGGGAGAGTGCCAACCAGCTGTGCAGGCCACATAAATTGAGCAAAGTGGCACACCGTGGGAGAGAAAAAGAGAGAGGCAAGGAGTGAGCCGACGAAGCTCCCGGAGGCACAGAGCCGAATATGAGAAGAAGGACCGAGCCAAACCTCTCTGTCTCTGTGTCCATCTCTGTGCGCTCAACCCAAGACCCCACGGTTTACCACATACCACACCTCGTGTGGAGCTGCCCCGACCCAGAGGAGTCCATGCCCTCTGCATCCACCCGCTCCGGGATAACCCGGATGGGGAGTTACGTCACCTCCTGTTGGGCGCACACCAAGACAGCACCTCCAATGGTTCCAGTACGAATCGATGGTGTCGACCCCAGTGCTCTGCTGGACTCCGGCAGCATGGTGACCTTGGCCCAACCGCAGTGGCTCACTCGAGAGGGGGGAAAGACGAACCGGGGGATGAGGAGATGACAGTGTCCTGTGTACACGGGAACACAGAGGTACCCAACTGTGCCGGTGCAGATAGGAACGGCCCCCACGCGCATCCGGGCACTAACTTGCCCATGGCCATTATCCTCAGAAGAAATTGCCCTCTTTTCCAGGCAAGGTGGAGGAGGGACTCACGAGTTAGGAAGATAGGAAAAAGGACGGTCGCCTGTGCAACCCACACCCCGCCACAAGAGGTGTCCACTGGTCCCGAGTTGGACCAGGAGGAGGAAGACGACCCCGCTCTGGGAAATGAGCCATAATCCGAGGAGGACCTTGGGCTCCCATTTATGGAGGTGGAGGCACCAGATGGGCCGGGCAAACACGAGGAATCCTCACAGGGCCCGTTCGGGACGGCCCAATAAGATGACCCCAACCTCCAGAACGGGAGGGGCCAGGTGATCACGGTGGATGCCGCGCAGTTACCTGGGATAAGTGAGTGGCGCTACCCACACTTCTCCATAAAGCATAATTTATTGTATCAGGTAGTAAAGCGCAATGGGAAGACGAAAGACTTGTTACTCCTACCCACACAGTATGTTAGTACTGTCTTGCAGCTTTCCCACACCCACCTGCTTGGGGCACACCTGGGGATGGAGAAAACCATGGAGCGGATTAGGAATCGGTTCCACTGGCCTGGAGTCAAGCGCGCCGTGGAGGACTACTGCCGTACCTACCTGGAGTGCCAGATCATGGCACGAGGGCAAATTATAGAAACCCTTTGGTTCCCCTGCCCATTATAGGGGTTCCGTTTGAGCGGGTGGCAATGAATTCTGGTGGGTGTCCGTTGGTGAAGACCGTGAGGCGACACCAATATATCCTGGTAATCATGGATTACGCCACCCGGTATCCAGAGGAAATTCCGTTGCACACGGCGATAGAAAAGGATATCGCACAGGAGCTCTTCCCGAGGATAAAGGCATTTTGGCCAGTGGTGATGCAGCACATGAACCAGGCCCAACGTGCCCAGGAGCCCGTATACAACCCGGGGGGCCCAACCACGAGAGCTCCACCCGGAGTGAGAAGGTCTTGGTGCTGATCCCCACAACAGAGAGCAAATTCCTGGCTATGTGGCATGGATCCTACCACATCGTCGAGCGGTTAGGCAACGTCAATTATAAGGTCCACCAACCGGGGCGTAGAAAACCCCTCCAGCTTTACCATGTGAACTTACTGAAGAGATGGTATGCAATGTGGACCAGGCCACAGCAGAACCCACCCTCCGTCAGAACCTCAGCCCCCAGCTCCGAGAGTTGGTCCAGCAGAACGCGTCCGTGTTCTCCGAGGCGTCGGGGCGCACTGATTTCGTGGAACATCATATCCACACACATTCAGGATAAAAAAAAGTGTGAAAACGGCCTTACCAGATACCAGAAGGTCGGAGGGCGGTGGTCTAGCGGGAAGTGACAACAATGCTAGAGATGGGGGTACTGGAGGATTCCCACAGTGAGTGGTCTAGCCCTATAGTCTGGTACTGAAACCAGACGGAACCCTCCGCTTCTGCAACGATTTTCGGGGCCTGAACGAGGTCAGTAAATTTGATGCCTACCCCATGCCTCGGGTGGAAGGCAAGATACGTCAGCACCCTGGACCTGACAAAGGGAGAAGACAGCCTTCTTCACCCTGGGGGGGGGGGGGCTATACCACTACCGGGTTCTGCCTTTCGGGCTCCATGGGGCCCCAGCGATCTTCCAGCGACTCATGGACCATGTCCTGCGCACTGTGAGTACGCTGTTGCTCATTCGTGTCGTGACTTTACTTTCATTAATCTGAAGACTGTTATTTATCTAATCAACTAACTATGCTTAATTGTTACCCAATTTAAAATGAATCATGTAACAATTAACTCATTAGGATTTGGGGCACACGAGAGTGGTTCTTTAAAGAGTTACCATCTCCTGAATTAAACTCTAAAGGTCTTTACCCATCACATCCATAAACAGTCAACCTTGTAATCATAACCTCGTATCATGTCATCATTCTCAACAGTCGTAACCTCCTGCATCTGCAAAAACCAGAGCCTTCCTTATGATTCAGTACTACACAAATTGGTTTATTTACTAGATAACTAAATGGTATCAGGATAATCATACACACTTAATTAAAAACAGGTCCATAGCGGACAGACACAATATGGCGGTTTGTTACGAAAGAGATGGGGGGCAGAGAGGGACAGAGACATAATACTTTGGTACATTTAGAAACTACTCTCACAGTAGTCTTGTACTTTTCACACAAACCGCCGCCTCTTTGGAGTAAGAATATCATGAATGTATTTCGTGTAAATGTCTTTGTTCTTTTGTGTATTTCTGTCGGAACCAGGTCTTCTTTGAAAGGGGGTTGGTTAGGCCTTTAAATGACGAAAAGGTGTCCCCACCGGTCTTCTACTGTTGTTCTCCTCTGCCATTGTCCGGTTGCCGGTGACTTGTCGTGTAGTCCTGAACAGAACTACAGAGTTGATTCTACTTCCATTCACTCTGTAAGATGCTCCTTCCCAGTGGGGTGATTAGAGTAGTAGAATACAATGGTTTGAAGAGGGTAGTTGAATGGTCCCACTTATATTAGCTTTTCTAGATACTTTACTTAGGACAGCTAATCAGCCGTACCAGTGATTGTCCAGGAGGTGACTCAGTCTCTACCTTGTGTTGAGATTCAAAGTTTAAACCACTTGAAATGGGAGCTGCAGCTCGACGTGTTTCCTTGTCTGAAATGTTCATTCTTAACCCATCGTTTTATACAGTTCATTCAAAAGGGGCGGTTTGTGAGGCTTGGGGTGGTGACTACTTACTTGTACAAAGTTATGGAAACAATTATCTGATAGTTTCTAAGATCACATCCCTCTCAACAAAAACACTTTCAATTGTTCATATTTCATACACAACGTAGAGGATGGAAACTTTGTACATGTAGCGTGTATACTTTTAAAGTTACAGTATTTCCTTTAAAACATTTTAATGACATCACAAAATAACAACCAAACCAAAATCCATGTTCTTTTAGGTCTCCTCTGCCCATTCCCCACGTTCTATGTTAGAAATATTGTTCCCGTATTCACTTGAAAACGTGTTAGAGTTTTGGTGGGAAAATGTCTGTGTAGACAAAGGCACATTCCTTAGGTGAATTTGGAGAGGGAGATGCCTGAATGTTCTCTCCTTGATTTACAACAGGGCATGAGCTGTCAACCCCCCACCAGTTCCCTTCTCCCCCCTCTGTGGGGGTCTTGTTAAAGTTATTTATTGCAAAGCTGATCTGACCTATTTGGATCCTTAGAGGACAGTCATGACATTTGGATGATATAATCGTACACAGTGACAGTTGAGAGTCCCATATCTGTAGGCTACAGGCGGTGTTGGATGCGCTAAAGAATGCGGGGCTGTACGCGAACCCCCAGTACGCGAACCCCCCGGGCTATCGAATTGAGAGTGGGAAACGTGAAGCGGTCTCCCGAACCAAGAGGCAGGTGCAGTTGTTCCTGGGGTTAGCTGGCTACTACAGTTGGTTTGTACCTAATTTTGCCGCAATGGCTTCTCCCCTCACATACCTGAAAAAGGCGCACCTACCCCAGATGGTGCGATGGACCGAGGACACCGAGGTGGCATTCCAGGCCCTGAAGGACACGCTATGTACGCACCTGATACTCGTCACCCCGGACTTAAGAAACCTCCTGGTCCGAACAGACACGTCTGACACAGGGGTGGGGGCCGTCTTGTCCCAAGAGCTGGCAGGCGAGGAGAACCCCATCATGTACAGTGGGGCAAAAAAGTATTTAGTCAGCCACCAATTGTGCAAGTTCTCTCACTTAAAAAGATGAGAGAGGCCTGTAATTTTCATCATAGGTACACTTCAACTATGACAGACAAAAGGAGGGAAAAAAATCCAGAAAATCACATTGTAGGATTTTTAATGAATTTATTTGCAAATTATGGTGGAAAATAAGTATTTGGTCACATACAAACAAGCAAGATTTCTGGCTCTCACAGACCTGTAACTTCTTCTTTAAGAGGCTCATCTGTCCTCCACTCGTTACCTGTATTAATGGCACCTGTTTGAACTTGTTATCAGTATAAAAGACACCTGTCCACAACCTCAAACAGTCACACTCCAAACTCCACTATGGCCAAGACCAAAGAGCTGTCAAAGGACACCAGAAACAAAATTGTAGACCTGCACCAGGTTGGGAAGACTGAATCTGCAATAGGTAAGCAGCTTGGTTTGAAGAAATCAACTGTGGGAGCAATTATTAGGAAATGGAAGACATACAAGACCACTGATAATCTTCCTCGATCTGGGGCTCCACGCAAGATCTCACCCGTGGGGTCAAAATGATCACAAGAACGGTGAGCAAAAATCCCAGAACCACACGGGGACCTAGTGAATGACCTGCAGAGAGCTGGGACCAAAGTAACAAAGCCTACCATCAGTAACACACTACGCCGCCAGGGACTCAAATCCTGCAGTGCCAGACGTGTCCCCCTGCTTAAGCCAGTACATGTTCAGGCCCGTCTGAAGTTTGCTAGAGAGCATTTGGATGATCCAGATGAGGATTGGGAGAATGTCAGATGAAATCAAAATATAACTTTTGGTAAAAACTCAACTCGTCGTGTTTGGAGGACAAAGAATGCTGAGTTGCATCCAAAGAACACCATACCTACTGTGAAGCATGGGGGTGGAAACATCATGCTTTGGGGCTGTTTTTCTGCAAAGGGACCAGGACGACTGATCCGTGTAAAGGAAAGAATGAATGGGGCCATGTATCGTGAGATTTTGAGTGAAAACCTCCTTCCATCAGCAAGGGCATTGAAGATGAAACGTGGCTGGGTCTTTCAGCATGACAATGATCCCAAACACACCGCCTGGGCAACGAAGGAGTGGCTTCGAAGAAGCATTTCAAGGTCCTGGAGTGGCCTAGCCAGTCTCCAGATCTCAACCCCATAGAAAATCTTTGGAGGGAGTTGAAAGTCCGTGTTGCCCAGCGACAGCCCCAAAACATCACTGCTCTAGAGGAGATCTGCATGGAGGAATGGGCCAAAATACCAGCAACAGTGTGTGAAAACCTTGTGAAGACTTACAAAAACATTTGACCTCTGTCATTGCCAACAAAGGGTATATAACAAAGTATTGAGATAAACTTTTGTTATTGACCAAATACTTATTTTCCACCATAATTTGCAAATAAATTAATTAAAAATCCTACAATGTGATTTTCTGGATTTCTTTTTCTCATTTCGTCTGTCATAGTTGAAGTGTACCTATGATGAAAATTACAGGCCTCATCTTTTTAAGTTGGAGAACTTGCACAATTGGTGGCTGACTAAATACTTTTTTGCCCCACTGTATGTCAGCAGGAAGCTCCTCCTGAGGGAGAAGAAGTACTTGATTGTTGAGAAGGAGTGCCTCACGGTGAAGTGGGCGCTGAACACCCTCAAGTATTACCTCCTCTAGAGGAAGTTGACCCTGATCACCGACTATGCCCCCCTCGTGTGGATAGCAAGATGTAAGGACACGAATGACTGCGTCACCCACTGGTTCCTGTCCTTACAGTGATTCTCTTTCTCTGTCATTCACAGGTCTGGCGCCTGGCACGGCAATGCGGATGCCCTCTACCCCGGAGGGTTGGTGATAGAGGGGAGGTACATGCCGCAACGTTGGCTCCCTCTGCTGGGAGTACCCGGGCTACGCACCCCGATGCTGATGGCACCAATTAGGTGTATTTAGGGTTGAGTGCCAACCAGCCGTGCAGGCCACATAAATGGAGCACCGTGGCACACCTCAGGAGAGGAAAAAGAGAGAGGGGAAACAAAGCTCCATTATGAGTATGAGAAGAACGACCGAGCCAACCCTAAGTTGTTACGTTTATTTTTTGTTGCCTAGTAAAGTCGTGTTTTCTGACTAAATCTCCCTGTCTCTGTGTCCATTTCTGTGTGCTCAACCCAACGGATTACCAAAGCCTATTTGGAGCAATTATGGTGCCTGACTGTATTTAGACATAGCATATTTAAAACAAGTTTTTTTTATTAGACTTTGATTATAATTATACACTGTCTTTTTAGGCCTCGTCAATAGCCTAGTGAATTGAATCTTGCTTTTTGACTATATTTGGAATGTCCAGTCTGCAATTTACAGTAGATCTCAGTGTGAGTGCTGTAGCCTATGTATTTCCATATTTAAGAAATGCATTTAGTATAATGTGGACTGCAAACATGTTCAACACATTTCACAAATATGGGGCAGGCTATTTAAATGACTAGGCTATAATGGACTAACATTCAAATTGGATATGATGACAACGCAATACATAAAAGACTGTAGATACACAACTGGAAGCAACCACATATTTAGCCATGGAGCATGTTCTGATTGACCAGTAAAGAGCCAAGTCTCGACACACCCACAACTTGTTAATTCATCAAAACCCAGACCTTTCGCGCCACCACCATCTACTGTGGCCACTATGAAAATAACCAAAATATTTCTGACACACCCCTGAACCTATAACACTTCCGCCAGCGATAAGATTTATAAATGGAATTACATTCGGTTTGTTAAAACAGAGCCGCATAAATGAAAAATAAATATCACACTTTTAGTTAAGCAAAATGCAGAACTGTGTGTGTGTTCTCTTACTTAGCCAGAGTGCTCTGCTCCAGTCTCTCCTGCTTACTCATTATTTTAGAGTAGTAGTCTCTGGCTCTGATCTCCCAAACATGTTTCATCAGATTGGCATCACAACCCGCCAACACCAGTGGGGCCGTCAAAGTCAACTGTTGCTCTATGTTTGTGATAATTGTTTTTTATGATTATGCATGTAGAAGTTATTATAACAGCTAATTTATCAGAAAGTAGTACGAAAAGGATCAGATGTGTTTCCATTTTAACATTGACTTGGATTTGCAATGATTAAAAGTGTGCAATAAAATATTGGAATTTTGTTTCAAGAATCTTTCTTTCATAATGACGACACTGTGCATGTAATCACCATGAAATGCTCAATGCATGCAAAGCAAAAACAAAACCCATCCCATATTAATTCCATGATTAAAAAACGGCTAACTATTTCAGTAGAACACTGAAGAAAACATTACTAACATATTCACATTATATTCTGAACACTGCAACGTATTGTTTCTGGGAAAGCAACACAGCATGTGCTTCAATTCCAGAACATGCACTGCAATAAACGTTCCCCTATCATTGGGTCACGGCCAATTATAACTCTGCAAAACACTTTTTCTTCCTTTCTTTCTCCCCCCAGAAAAAAAAACAGGAAATGAGAAAATAATTGCTTACCAGTGAGTGGAACTTGAGACCAACCTCAAGGCGTAGCTCCTAGCTCCTCAAGGCGTAGCTCAATCTGACTCCTCTGGTCTCCTGGTCTCACTGATGGCCCCTGGTCAGCCCATCTTACAGCATCTTAGAAGAATGTCTGCCTACGGTCTTAATTAGATTAGTCTGATGATTATCTCAGAATGGAGTGGAGACTCTGACACTCTATCTGATGGATAGGCTACATTGCCTTGGCTTTGACAGAAGCAGTCTTAATGCAGGGAAGGGGTCCCCAATTCATAAATACATACGTACATACATACATACATACATGTATGGTGCCTCTTCTGAAGCTTGGCATCTGCTTATACATAATGACCCACCCACTTATACAGTCTCTCTGCACATTCAAATAAAGGGAACACAAAGATTTCCAAATAATAGGCTACCACCTAGGAGTCAGATGTTAAGTCGGTTTCAGGTTCCCTTCTTAAAAATCTTAAAGACCTTTAGTGTCATTAATGAAATCTACCAAAGAGGTTTAATTGACATTGCCAAGTGAGACATTGAGCCTGTATCAAATATGGGTTGGAACTCCTCCTCCTGGGTAAGGTCTGGGTGTCACCCCCTGATCTGTTTCACCTGTCATTGTGCTTGTCTCCACCCCATCCAGGTGTCGCCTATCTTCCCCTGAGTACTTATACCTGTGTTCTCTGTTTGTCTGTTGCCAGGTTGTCTTGTTTGTTCAAGACTACCAGCATTTTGTCTCAGCGCCTGTTTCGCCATAGTCTCTCTTTTTCCCCCCTCTTCCTCCTGGTTTTGACCTGTCCTGACCCTGTACCTGACCACTGCCTGTCCCTGAGCCTGCCTGTCGTCCTGTACCTTGGCCTCTGCTCTGGATTATTGACCCCTGCCTGCCTTGACCTGTCGTTTGCCTTCCCCTGTGGTTACAATAAACATTGTTACTTCACACAGTCTGCACTTGGGTCTTACCTTGATTCCTGATACTGGGCATGTAAAGGATGTACATTCAATATAGACAAGGCATTGACCTTCAGCTAAACTATTATGGTACAGTCAAACAACAGGTGTAGACTAGTAGTAAAATGCTTACTTAAGGGCCCTTCCCAACAATGCAGAGAAAGAAAATAACACAAGTAATAACACATCAAAACTAAAGTATTAAATACACAAAGAGTAATAATAACTTGGCTATATACACGGGGAACCAGTACCGAGTCGACGTGCAGGGGTATGAGGTAATTGAAGTAGATATGTAAGGGATAATCAACGAGGGGATATGCGTTCTATGGAAAATAATGAACGGCGTGGAAGGTGAGTTCTTCGACGTGCAAGCAGAGTGGCCTTGGCTATAATGTATCACATTTGACACTAGAAATGTGTTAACCTCTACGGGCTAGGGGGAAGTGTTCAGAAGTACGAGTTTACCAGATAACAACAGTAGTTGCCGTGGTATGCACAATGCCGTCGGGGGTATGCCAAATAAACAGTCAATTTATATTTTTCAATGGGGCTATACGTTTGGGTGAGGTTTTTTTCTCGCCTGAGTAGCCTCGTTTCAATGCCAAAAATAAGATTAAACCATCTAGTGTTCAGCGACATAATAACAAAATGTCAAATTCAGGTAGCCTAGTCAAATAATTAACATTCCATCACATGAACCGTTACTCCCTCGCGGGAATTCCACTGACGGTCCGTATGTAGCCAAACGTAGCTGCTGCTCATGTTGGTATCTGTACTGATGGTGCAGAAGCAATGACAGGGAGACATAGTGGAGTGGTAATGCGAGTGCAAGCAGTACACTGCAGCATCCACCGAGAGACTCTTGCTGCCATGGGAATGCCTGACAGCTTGAAAGACGTTTTGGACACTACAGTGAGAATGCTTAACTTCTTTGGGATTGGTGTCCCTTCCACGGGATGGTTGAGCTAACATAGGCTAATGTGATTAGCATGAGGTTGTAAGTAACAAGAACATTTCCCAGAACATAGACATATCTGATATTGGCAGAAAGCTTAAATTCTTGTTAATCTAACTGCACTGTCCAATTTACAGTAGCTATTACAGTGAAAGAATACCATGCTATTGCTTGAAGAGTGCACAATTCTGAACATAAAAAGTTATTAATAAACAAATTAGGCACATTTGGGCAGTCTTGATACAAAATGTTGAACAGAAATGCAATTGTTCATTGGATCAGTCTAAAACTTTGCACATACTGATGCCATCTAGTGGCCAACATCCAAATGGCACCTGTAGTACATTATGGCCTTTCTCTTGCTTTTCAAAGATAATGGTACAAAACAAATACAAAACAACGTTTTTTTCTATGTATTATCTTTTACCAGATCTATTGTGTTATATTCTACTACATTCCTTTCACATTTCCATGAACTTCAAAGGTACCGATTTGGGTGTGTCATTGTAGGTGAACATTTTAAATGATAAATGTATCGTAAAGTGTGTGTGTGGCAGGCTTACAATGATGAAAAAAAAAAAGCAGCTGGAGGTTGAGTGTTGGAAGGGGTACGGGACTGTACAAAGTTTGGAAACCACTGAGCTAACCAAACCATCAGTCCTAGTGTGCTATTACGAAAATCGAATTCAACAATACCAGTACTACTTTAAATTTGACTTTTGCTATCAAAAGCAGCTCAAACAAAACGTGCAAAAATTTGCTATAACCATTGAATTCTACCGTGCAAATATACCATCTGTTATAGGGAAATAATGTACGCTCTAGAATGCCCTTCAAACCAATCAGAAATAAATATTCAACAATGCCATGATATAATGCCTTAAAAAACAGCATTATAATATGAGGCCCAAGGAGATGTGGTTTATGGCCAATATACCACGGCTAAGGACTGTTCTTAGCCACGACGTAACATGGAGTGCTTGGTTACAGCCCTCAGCTGTAGTATAATGGCCATACAGTTGAAGTTGGAAGTTTACATACACCTTAGCCAAATACATTTAAACTCAGTTTTCATAATGCCAAGTAAGAATTCCCTGTCTTAGGTCAGTTAGGATCAACACATTATTTTAAGAATGTGAAATGTCAGAAAAGTAGTAGAGAGTGATTTACTTCAGCTTTTATTTCTTTCATCACATTCCCAGGGTATTTGGTAGCATTGCCTTTAAATTGTTTAAAGACAAACGTTTTGGGTAGCCTTCCACAAGCTTCCCACAATAAGTTGGGGAATTTTGGCCCATTCCTCCTGACAAGCTGGTGTAACTGAGTCAGGTGTGTAGGCCTCCTTGCTCGCACACCCTTTTTCAGTTCTGCCCACAAATGTTCTATAGGATTGAGGTCAGGGCTTTGTGATGGTCACTCCAATACCTTGACTTTGTTGTCCTTAAGCCATTTTGCCACAACTTTGGAAGTATGCTTGGGGTCAATGTCCATTTGGAAGACCCATTTGCAACCAAGCTTTAAATTCCTGCCTGATGTCTTGAGATGTTGCTTCAATATATCCACATAATCTTCCTTCCTCATGATGCCATCTATTTTGTGACATGCACCAGTCCCTCCTGCAGCAAAGCACCCCCACAACATGATGCTGCCACCCCCGTGCTTCATGATTGGGCTGATTCATGATTTTGACTATGGGACAGCTAGAGATCTAATTTTAATATTGAAACAATGTTCCAAATGTCGGAGAGACAGACAGCAATGTTTATACAAATTGATGCTGTTGAAAACTAAATGTTAGTCGAAAAGAAATGTGAGAATGTCTTGATGCTTTTTATAGTGGAGATAAAGTTTATAAATTGCCTGGCTGTGCTGATGAGGCAGTGGATTGCGCAGTCAGATGGAACAGAGTAAATAAGCATTTTAACTTCATAAATTTAGCCGGTGGTAATTTATGGAATAAATATTCAGGATTAGACCAACATGTTGTATAAGTACATGTAACTAGGAATATAGTGACTAGTTAACTGTATAGATAATAAAACATAAGAAGCAGTGTATGTGATGAGTCAAAAAAAGTATGTGCAAAAAGCTCAATGCAGAAAGTCTGGGTAGCTATTTGGTTAACTATTTAACTAACTATTTAGCAGTCTTATGACTTGGGGGTAGAAGCTGTTCAGGGTCCTGTTGGTTCCTGACTTGGGGCATCAGTACTGCTTGCCATGCGGTAGCATAGTGAACAGTCTATCACTTGGGTGGCTAGAGTCTTTGACCATTATTAGGGCCTTCCTCTGACATGGCCTGGTCTAGAGGTCCTGGATGGCAGGAAGCTCAGCCCCAGTGATCAGTGATGTACTGGGCCGTCCGCATTACTCTCTGTAGCACCTTGTGGTCGAATTCCAAGCAGTTGCCATACCAAGCGGTGATGGAGCCAGTCAATATGCTCTCAATGGTGCAGCTGTCATGAGGGCCCAAGCCAAATCTTTTCAGCCTCCTGAGGGGTAAGAGGTGTTGTCGTGCCCTCTTCACAACTGTGTTGGTATGTGTGGACAATGATAGATCCTTAGTCATGTAGACCAGCTCCACTACAGCCCCGCCGATGTGAATGGAGGCGTGCTCGGCCCTCAGTTTCCTGTAGTCCACGATCAGCTCCTTTGTCTTGCTGGCGTTGATGGCTGTTGTCCTGGCACCACACTGCCAGGTCTCTGACCTCCTCCCTATAGACTGTCTCATCGGCGTACAGTATGTTTATGTCTGCTACACAGTGGTGGCAGAGTACCCAAATGTCATACAAGTAAAAGTAAAGATACCTTATTAGAAAATGACTCATGTAAAAGTGAAAGTCACCCAGTAAAATACTACTTGAGTAAGTCTAAATGTATTTGGTTTTAAATATACTTAAGTATCAAAAGTAAATGTAATTGCTAAAATATACTTAAGTGTTAAAAGTAAAAGTATAAATCATTTCAAATTCCCTATATTAACCAAACCACAGAGCACAAATCTATTTTATTCTTTTCATTTACGGATAGCCAAGGGCACACTCCAACACTCAGACATAATTTACAAACAAAGCATTTGTGTTTAGTGAGTCTGACAGATCAAAGGCAATAGGGATCACCAGGGATGTTATTTTGATAAGTGCATGTATTTGACAATTCCCTGTCCTGCTAACGATTCAAAATGTAACGAGTACTTTTGGGTGTCAGGGAAAATGTATGGAGTGAAAAGTACATTCTTTTTTTCAAGAATGTGGTGAAGTAAAAGTATTAAAGACATAAATAGTAAAGTACAGATACCCCAAAAAACGACGTAAGTAGTATTTAAAGTATTTTTACTTTAGTACTTAACACCACTGCTGCTACAGTGATAGATCTGATATGTCTGCCTACCCCCACACCAACATGTGGTGTTAGAGGACTCCTCTGAGGATTAAGAATAATTATGCACAAGTTGTTCTGTGTGTGTCATATGGCTGCCTGCATGCTGTTAAATGTTCTGACCCATAACCTGCTTCACATTGCAACCTGTGTTGTGTGACAATTAGTGTTGTGTGACATATTAAAATGTCCCCAGCACAAGGTGCACCTGTGTAATGATCATGCTCTTTAATCAGCTTCTTGATATGCCACACATATCAGGTGGATGAATTATCTTGGCAAAGGAGATATGCTCACTAACAGGGATGTAAACAAATTTGTGCACACGATTTGAGAGAAATAAGCTTCTTGTACGTATGTAAAATGTCTGTTTGGCGGATAATGATTTCTCTCATTATATTGTTCGTTATTTTATTTCAAAGAATGCCTGATTGTTATAGAGAACCCTTACTATGCAGAGTTTATTTTGTTTCACACATTCAAACACCAACTGTCACTTTACTCAAAGTT
Source organism: Brachymystax lenok tsinlingensis (assembly GCA_030435695.1). Lineage (NCBI taxonomy): Eukaryota > Metazoa > Chordata > Actinopteri > Salmoniformes > Salmonidae > Brachymystax > Brachymystax lenok. The sequence continues at coordinate 5,460,543 of CM059815.1, read as the reverse complement.
TCAGTGAGGGACAGTTGAAAGCAAGGACTTAAATATTCTAAGGTAAAGGACGTAGACATTTTATGAAATAACACATAAGAAAACCTGTAGTAACCAAAAAAGTGTTAACCAAAGGCAAACAGTGGCTACTTTGAAGAATCTCAAATTTAAAATATATTTTGATTTGTTTAACACTTTTTGGGTTACTACATGATTCCATATTTGTTATTTCATAGTCTTGATGTCTTCACTATTATTCCACAACGTAGAAGATGAACCCTGGAATTAGTAGGTTTGTCCAAACTTTTAACTGGTACTACCTATCTACCTCAAGTCAACAAGCCCAGAGAATTGTCCGTCTTGAAGTAAGTGCAGCACAGTCCGTGTTATCTAAAGCACCACTCAATATTATTATCAATCAGAGTATTAAAGTACAATTTGATGTTTGCTGTCAGAGAGAGAGCTGTGGTAAAATACAACACGTTCTGTCAGACTCTGAGAAGGGACTGTGCTAAAGTACAGCATTGCTAGACTCTGTGCCACTGAGCAGAGTGTTAATCCCTACTATTGTTCAATCCATAAATAATGATGGTGGTACAACTGGCTCTTGGTGCTCTGAAAGCTCTGTGATCTGGAAGGGATCCAATAGGGTGAGTGACAGAACTGGGACTGCCAGAACTCCTTACTGTGCTGTACTGCTCTGCACTGAGCAGGCTGCATTCATGCAGACCTGACCCCCACACCCCAAACATGCGCAGCTCCTATCTTGTGAAGATGAGCAGAAGGGGGAGGTGGGGTTAGAGGGAGAGAGATCTGTAAGACAAAGTGTACATCATTCCAACAGACCCCACATCCTAAACACGTGCAGCTCCCACGTCATGGCGGGAATGCGTTGGAGAGGGATGAAAGGGGGAGTAGAGAAAGAGGGAGAGAAGGAGGGGTAGTGAGAGAGTGTGCTAAGGTGGGTCAGAGAGTGAGGAAGAGGTAGTGTTTGAGAGCGATAGGGAGACCAGAGTGTATAGTAGATGACTTTGTAAATGTGTGGGAGTTAGTGTGTGAGAGAGAGCGATAGAGGCAGCATGTGGTTGGGTGAGTCCTGTGTCCTAATGCTGGCCTGGTGGGTGATCCACCCCACCTATAGAGGAAACCCACCAGACCAACGAACGGCTAAAAGCAGTGTGGGGTCACGGTGGCGAGTCAACATGTAGAATCGTCTGGGAAATGAACAGAAAATGGCGGCCAATGTTTAGGTCAGAAGCAATAGGAAGTCCACCCACTGCTTTTAGTCGTTGGTTGGTCTGGTGTGTTTCTTCTCTTCTTACCACTGCAGTAATGGAGCTGGGTGGATCTAGGGACCAGCCATAGGTACCGCATAGAGATAAAGGACTCTAGAACGGATAACCAATTTAGCATGGAACGGGATATTGGAAATGTAATCAAAGCCTATTGGATGATAACTTGTTTTTAACCAGGACAGAAGAATTTATAACTGACTTTTTCCGACATAACATAGGTACAGCTGTCACGATCTTCTGAAGTGACGGACCAAGGCGCAGCGAGGTATCCAGTATACATTCTTTATTAACTAACGTAACTGGGCAACAACAATCGTACCATTGACCATAACACGTAAACTAACAAAGCTACAAACAAACAATAACCCACAAAACCCCTCTGAAAACTACAAACATATATATGGTTCCCAATTAGAGGTAACAACACTCAGCTGCCTCTAATTGGGAACCATTACCTCAACATAGAAACACAACACCTAGAACAAAAAAAAACTACACCAAAACGAAACTAAACACGCCAGCCCATAAATATCAGGCCTGAACGTGACAACAGCAGATCCCCTTATTGTATGGGATTCAAAACGAATCTTCAAAGCAAAAGCAGTTTAGGTCAACATAGTTCATATTAACAAAGGAAATATTAGGACTAACAGCACAGATAGATAGCAATAAAGTGTAATATACTGGATGTAATATGGGGGAAAATGCACCAAATCTTCAACATAGAAATGCTACTAAAAATAATTTGCTGAAATTTGTTACAAATGACGGAGTCATTCAGGATTCATCAAACAACATTTTGAAAGAGGAAGCAAAATACTTTAAACATACACTACCGTTCAAGTTTGGGGTCACTTAGAAAGATCCTTGTTTTCCATGAAAACATACATGAAATGAGGTAAAAGAATGAATAGGAAATATAGTCAAGACGTTGACAAGGTTATAAATAATGATTTTAATTTAAATAATAATTGTGTCCTTCAAACTTTGCTTTCGTCAAAGAATCCTCCATTTGCAGCAATTACAGCCTTGCAGACCTTTGGCATTGTAGTTGTCAATTTGTTGAGGTAATCTGAAGAGATTTCGCCCCATGCTTTCTGAAGCACCTCCCACAGTTTGGATTGGCTTGATGAGCACTTCTTACATACCATACGGTCAAGCTGCTCCCACAACAGCTCAAAAGGGTTGAGATCCAGTGACTGTACTGGCCACTCCATTATAGGCAGAATACCAGTTGACTGCTTCTTCCCTAAATAGTTATTGCATAGTTTGGAGCTGTGCTTCGCGTCATTGTCCTGTTGTAGGAGGAAAATGGCGCCAATTAATAAGCACCGTCCATAGGTTATGGCATGGCGTTGCAAAATGGAGTGATAGCCTTCCTTCTTCAAGATCCCTTTTATAAGGTGACCAGATTTCTGAAATTAAAACCGGGGACATATCCAGTTCAGCGGTCAATATATCATTAAAATATCCAATGTTATTATCTATGAAATAAAAAAAGGGGACAATTCCCGGTTTCATGTATTTAGTCTAACAGGCACACTGTGATAGAGAAAACAACTATATTACAGAAACACTACAGACAAGACAGAACTGTCCAATCTGAACAGCCATTCAGGGGTCCTGGTAGTCTGGGTGGAATAAGAGCAGAAGAGAACATGAGAAAAATTGAAAAGACCGACAATAGTATATGTGAAATACGTAACAACATAATAAAGAAATAAGACGATGATGAGATTGGTAACTACATAATATACTTATACCAACCTAATCTGTATATTTCTCAGAAGAATGTATCTTCTTCAGGATTGCTCTGTCTTTGGCCGGCTTCTCCATGAACTCCTGGTAGGGGAGGTTGAAGTTTGTCTTCACAATAAGCATGGCCTTGATGGTAGGAACAGTGAACCTATTTCTTGCTGCTGTCCATACATCATTCATTTGGGAGAACACTCTCTCGACTGGTGCATTACTTCCAGGTCAGCACATGACAACAGACGCTAATCTAGCCAGGTTAGTGTGTGGGATGTCGTTCTCTTTGAAGTGGGTAACCACCGTGCTCCATCTCTGACTAAGCAGTGTCTCAGATGTATTCCATTCATTCAAGCGTTCCCCCCCTTTAGGAACTCTTGCAGGCCAGTAACCTCGTCAAACAATGCATCCTCATTGATGGTCACATTGGGACATTTTTCCTGCAGTGTGGCTGCTGCCTTCTGGATCTCTTCACGCTGATGTTGCCTTTTTAAAAGGAGACAATGTAAATATTTTAGATGATCTGTGTGCTTTCCCCATGCTTGCAAGTAGTTGACAGCCGTAGTGAAGAATATTTGGGATGTTTTGAGGAAGCTCTCTTTAGACATTTTCCTCTAGCTCTCTCAGAAGTCCTCTGGCCAAAACTGGAATGAAGTTGTCCCGTCTTGCAGTCAATTTTGCATCAATGTTTCTCAGAATTGCAGCTGACTCCACAGCACAGCGGTCCTGGCCTTCAAGCATCTTGATCGTGTCACTGAATACGGTCAAGCTTCCATGGACAAAGGCCAGCCAAAGTTCAGTCAGTGGATCTTCGAACATTGTTCGCAGGACAACAGGGCATTGGTCATCAGAAAGAAAAAAGGATTTCAATGGCACATTTTCAGCACACTTTCTAGAGCAGGGAGCATGGACAGCCAGCGAACATTTCTGTGTCCTAAAATGTTATGGTACTCCTGGCCAACAAACTCACAAAAGCTCTTCAGTCTTTCTACTCTGACGGTGAAAATATGAAAATATCCAAATATCTTTATTAGCAGGTACTCAACATCAAGGGGAATCATATCCAAAGCTGTTCTGGCCGTGTTATGAATGATGTGGGCAGGACAACCTAAGCCAATCACCTCCCGCTGCAGATCATTTTTAACTTTGGTATGGACAATTGTCCCTACCCAACCTATTCAGTCCTCCAAAGTTGGTATTTGTGTTGTCGGCAGAGAATGCCACAACTTTGTTTTCCAGGTTACATTTTTGGATGACCACCAGGACCTCAGCTACAATTTCCTCTGCTGTTTCTCCTTTCAATTCAACAAAATCAAGCAGTTTTGTTTCCACAGATGTGTTGGCATCATATATCTTACAATATCTGACTACTATTGGCAGCAGCTTTATATGTCCATGATTGGACGCATCAATGGACAGCGACACAAATTCAACCTGGTCTAGGTCCTGTGTTACCAAAGTAGTTGCCCATGGTGCTAACACGTTACTCGCTATGGCTTCACATTTTGTCCTAGCACATGTAAACTTCGGCTCATAAAGCTTCCGTGTCAGTTGTGCTGTACAGTCCATAGATCTGTAACTATGATTGTGTTGCATAGTGTGGTATGCAAAGACACCCTCCTGCACAGCTCAATCATATTCTTCTTGGGAAGGCTCTACCTTCTTGAAGAATGTGGTGACAGAGGGCATACCAACACGGGCAATCAGAGAGGCTTTATGCTTTTTCGTCTGTTGATGTTCTACCACTGCCGTTCTTCCCCCACTGCCAATTGAAAAAGAGGAATTACAAAGGGTGCAGTTAACCATTCTACACTATTAGATAAATTACTTTGGTTAACAGATTCCCATTGCTTGCCTCATTTTTGTATTTTATCACAAAAATATTGTTTGGAATAATAAATTGGCAGGCTCTGTAATCATATCTCTTTCACTCTTCTTCCTATCCAGACTTCCTCCTCTCCTTCCTCTCCACTCTCTAACAGAAAACATTATGCTAATGTTATCCATGAAAATTTCAAAATATATTTTCACACTACTTATTATAATGCCAAACCATTAAAATTGTAATCTACAAATAAATATTCTCATAATTGTGCATTAATTTAATATAATAACATTTTAAAAATAGCACGTCCACTGCATGTTTACATGTGAACGTTTTTTAACCTAGCTACCATGCCAGTAGCTAGCTAACCTAGCTAGGTAACTTAGTCGACATAGCTAATGTTAGCTAGCATAACCTATTTAAAACCTTATAAAGCAGATCATCTATCTATGTAATAAATTGTGACATTATAATATAATTAGCTATTATCACAAACGATTGTAACTTACCTGGCTTGAAAAGACATTTGTGGTGATGTTGTAGATTCACTTGACACAGCAGTTTTCTCTAAAACTAGCGCGAGCAAGTAGTTAGTAGAAGAAGAAGAGTGAATGAAGCTGATATAGCGACAGCCCCCTCTGCTGGAAAAAACAAGCACAACGCGATTGAGACGTCAACCGGTAGGCTCTGCTGCCCGGTCTTTCTTGCCACATAACATCTTATTTCACTTTGCAGTCTGTTTTTAACGCACAGTTAAAGACGGGGACATTTCCGGGGACAGCTCCAGCCGGGGACAGGCCACCAAAAACGGGGACTGTCCCCGGAAAACTTGGACGTCTGGTCACCCTACCCTTTTACCTTGTACAAATCTCTCACTTTACCACCGCCAAAGCACCCCAAGACCATCACATCGCCTCCACCATGCTTGACAGATGGCGTCAAGCACTCCTCCAGCATATTTACATTTTTTCTGCATCTCACAAATGTTCTTCTTTGTGATCTGAACACCTCAAACTTAGATTTGTCTGTCCATAGCACTTTTTTCCAATCTTCCTCTGTCCAGTGACTGTTAATTTGCCCATCTTAATCTTTTCTTTTTATTGGCCAGTCAGAGATATGGCTTTTTTTTGCAACTCTGCCTAGAAGGCCAGCATCCCGGAGTCTCTGCTTCACTGTTGACGTTGAGACTGGTGTTTTGCGGGTACTATTTAATGAAGCTGCCAGTTGAGGACTTGTGAGGGGTCTGTTTCTCAAACTAGACACTCTACTTGTCCTCTTGCTCAGTTGTGCCCCGGGGGCCTCCAACTCCTCTTTCTATTCTGGTTAGAGCCAGTTTGCGCTGTTCTGTGAAGGGAGTAGTACACAGCGTTGTACGAGATCTTTAGTTTCTTGGCAATTTCTCACATGTAATAGCCTTAATTTCTCAGATCAGATACTCAACAATAAGGTCTGATTTCATTATTACTGAAGCAGGACCCAAGTAGTAAATATAAAGATCCAGTCCATTTAGAAAAACTGGAGGCCCCTTACACTTCAGTGTTGTGATGCAAAAATTCTAGCAAAATGCATAGCACGTAGAGTTTGCAAAAATGTCTAAGTCCAGGATCTGGCTGGGCCACTCAAGGACATTCAGAGACCTGTCCCGAAGCCACTCTTGCGTTGTCTTGGCTGTGTGTTTCAGGTGTTTGTCCTGTTGGAAGGTTAACCTTAACCCCAGTCTGAGGTCCTGAGCGCTCTTGGGCAGGTTTTTATCAAGGATCTGTCTGTACTTTGCTCCGTTCATCTTTGCCTCGATCCTGACAAGTCTCCCAGTCCCTGCCGCTGAAAAACATCCCCACCGCATGATGCTGCCAACATCATGCTTCACCGTAGGCTTCCTTCAGACATGACTGGATAAAGAACATATCACCAATAACCCTTTGCAACATATCTGTTCAAATACTGTATCTGGACTGGAAGAAATTAAGCTCTAGCTAGCTTGTTAGAGGGAGACTGTGAGCGGACAGATGCTGACTCAGGGAAATGGGTGGTTAACTCTCACGTACACACACCAGTGGAGGCTGGAGGGAGGAGCTATAGGAGGACGGCTCATTGTAATTGAATAAATGGAACGGAAATTGAATAAATGGAACGGAGTCAAATGTGTGTTTGGGTCTGTTACTATTCCATTCATCCCATTCCAGCCATTACAATCAACAAGTCTTCCTATAGCTCCTCTCACCAGCCTCCACTGACACACACACGCACGCACACCTAGCATAAACATGCACACACATATACACACACCCCATTGCTGTGCTAGAATTGCCTGGATCTCCAAAGCTGACCTAGAATAAGAAAATGATTGGCTGTGACATGAAATACTGAGAGTTTTTGTGAGTTACTAAAGCTTTAATGGGAAAATAATCCTCTCTCTCACCAAGGACAGTACACAGAAGTGAAAACCCAGGCACACACACACACACATATACCCAGGCCTGTACTGCAATTTGGTAAGGCTTACAAAACGCAACGTGTGAATTAAAAAACAACCAACAGAGGTGTTGGTGTGTTGTGGTTTAAAGGTTTAACAGTTGGGCACTGTGGTGGCAGATAGTATTTGAAATCTTTCAAATACTTTATATGTACTTGAATTATCTTTCCTGACTCAATTCAGCATGTTGCATAGTTTACAAATGTACAAAGCTTCCCATCTGGCATTCCAGCCAGGATCAAGCAAACACACGTTGCGGTTTGTAAGCCTTACCAAATTGCAGTACAGGCCTGGGTATATGTGTGTGTGTGTGTGCCTGGGTTTTCACTTCTGTGTACTGTCCTTGGTGAGAGAGAGGATTATTTTCCCAAGGATCATATCACCTCCATCCTGCCAGATACCTTGGACCCACTCCAATTTGCTTACCATCCCAATAGGTCCACAGACGACGCAATCGCAATCACACTGCATACTGCCCTAACCCATCTGGACAAGAGGAATACCTATGTAAGAATGCTGTTCATCGACTACAGCTCAGCATTTAACACCATAGTTCCCTACAAGCTCGTCATTAAGCTCGAGACCCTAGGTCTCGACCCAGCCCTGTGCAACTGGGTCCTGGACTTCCTGACGGGCCGGCCCCAGGTGGTGAGGGTAGGAAACAACATCTCCACCCCGCTGATCTTTAACACTGGGGCCCCACAATGGTGCGTTCTCAGCCTTCTCCTGTACTCCCTGTTTACCCATGACTGCGTGGCCAAGCACGCATCCAACTCAATCATCAAGTTTGCTGACAACACTACAGTGGTAGGCTTGATTACCAACAACGACGAGACGGCCTACAGGGAGGTGGTGAGGGCCCTAGGAGTTTGGTGTCAGGAAAATAACCTCACTCAATGTCAACAAAACAAAGGAGATGATCGTGGACTTCACGAAACAGGAGAGGGAGCACCCCCCTATCCACATCAACGGGACAGTAGTGGAGAAGGTGGAAAGTTTTAAGTTCCTCGGCGTACACATCACGGACAAACTGAAATGGTCCACCCACACAGACAGAGTGGTGAAGAAGGCGCAACAGCGCCTCTTCAACCTCTGGAGGCTAAAGAAATTCGGCTTGTTACCAAAATCACTCACAAACTTCTACAGATGCACAATCGAGAGCATCCTGTCGGGCTGTATCACCGCCTGGTACGGCAACTGCTCCGCCCACAACCGTAAGGCTCTCCAGAGGGTAGTGAGGACTGCACAACGCATCACCGGGGGTAAACTACATGCCCTCCAGGACACCCTACACCACCCGATGTCACGGGAAGGCCAAAAAGATCATCAAGGACAACAACCACCCGAGCCACTGCCTGTTCACCCCGCTATCATCCAGAAGGCGAGGTCAGTACAGGTGCATCAAAGCTGGGACAGAGAGACTGAAAAACAGCTTCTATCTCAAGGCCATCAGACTGTTAAACAGCCATCACTAACATTGAGTGGCTGCTGCCAACATACTGACTTAAACCTCTAGCCCCTTTAAAAATAGGATTGGATGTAACAAATGTATCACTAGCCACTTTAAACAATTTTGTATATAATGTTTACATATCCGACATTACTCATATCAAATGTATACACTGTACTCTAAACCATCTACTGAATCTTGCCTATGCCGTTCGGCCATCGACTCAAATCTCTAGCCACTTTAATAATTATAATTGGATGAAATAAATGTATCACTAACCACTTTAAACGATGCCATTTATATAATGTTTACATATCCTACATTACTCATCTCATATGTATATACTGTACTCCATACCATCTACTGCATCTTGCCTACGCCGGTCAGCCATCGCTCATCCATATATTTATATGTACATACTCGTATTCATTCCTTTACTCTTGTGTGTATAAGGTAGTTGCTGTGAAGTGATGTGCTGCAGTAGTGATGGGTAGGGATTGTGGAGTGAATGCGTAGTGTATGCACAACTCAAGATACACATGTAGAGTTTTCAAAGGCCAAATAGGGGGGTGACTATATTTGTCCTGTTTCACACATGTACAAGTGTGTAACCTGTACAAGTGTGTGGAGTGTGGTGTGAAATGGAAATGTGATTTTTGCATATCCCCTTTTGAGAGTGGGGTCACGGCCAGGGATAAGCCATTATTGACAATTAGGGTTAAGTGCCTTGTTTAAAGGCAGATCGACAGATTTCAAAAAGTGTAAAAATGTAACTTAATATGTTGTTGTTTTTGTGCAATCACGTTTGTATGAGCTTACTATTTTTTTGTTTGATGATATAACTACAGAAATTACATGTGCACTAGTCTAGTAGTGACTACATAGTGAAACAAATGTCAATAGTGATTTTGAATAAGCAAACAGTAGTAAAGGTTTCCGTTTAATAGTCATTCAAAAGGGTTTATGTAGGAAATGAAAAAGATTCAGGAGCAATTCAGTAGTGATCAGTAGTGACACAATTACTACATACACAAATGTCAGTAGTAATTCAGTAAGAATTGAGTAGGCATACAGCAATAATTTTTCTATTTAAATTATTGTACAAAATTCTTGCAACCAATAGAATGTTATATAGATGGGGGATACATTCTTCCCAGCTCTGCAGATTTTGCTGTGAGTCATTAGATCATTTATTTGGGTACTGTCCATATGTAGCTTATTTTTGGTCACAGGCCCAGGAATGGCTGAAGAATTGCAACATTTACCTAGAACTAACGCTGCAGATAGCAGTACTGGGTGACTTGAAAAGTCATAGTCAATCGATCAATAATATAATAATTATTTTATTTTATCTTTAACTTACAATCTGTAGAGAATAGAAAAGTAGAATAGAAAGGTTCAGTACTTTTGTGAAGCATCACAGCATAGTTGAAAAATATGTGGCAAATAAAAATCTAAAAATGGATGGTGTTAATAACCTCTTGGGGATAATTAAGGAGCAGTGTAGACAACATCAAGGAGCAGTGTAGACAACATCCGGGAAAAATGTAGAGCGCCAAATTTTAAATGCAAATGTAGTATTATAAAACATTCATAAAAATACAAGTGTTGCACACTCTTCAAAAGCTTAGACTCTTGGCAATCTCACAGCGTTGTCAGATTTCAAAACGGCTTTACGGTGAAAACGGTGAAAACAGAACATTTACCCTCGCGCCACAGACAGAAATCACTTTGTCACTCCACTTGGAAAAACTTACTGTATTCGGCTGTTTTTCAAGACAAACTCTTGGAACCTTTTTCTAAAATGGTTGACATCTAGTGGAAGCCATAGGTACTGCAACCTGGGAGCTGGAATCCAGCATGCCCTATACCAGCCCATGGTAAAAGAAGGCATGTCAAAAAAAAAAAAATCTGGATGGATTTTGCTCCGGTTTTCGCCTGCCATATCAGTTCTGTTATACTCTGTTATACATTATTTTAACAGTTTTAGAAACTTCAGAGTGTTTTCTATTCAATAGTACTAATTATATGCATATCCTAGTTTCTGGGCCTGTGGCAGGCATTTAACTTTTTTTTTTTTTACATTTTACTTTTTAGTTTTGTCCAAAACTCAGAAAAATGCTGCCGCTCCCTAACTAGTTTTAAGAGATAGGTGGGAGGGGTTGAATGGAGCTGAAGGGTGGAACTAATAACAACAAGATAACAAGATAAATGTAAAACATATGGGGTCTGTAAAATGTATATAGGTTCAGAACTTTTGTGAAATAGCACAGTTACAAGTAGAAATCAGAAATAGAGGAAGAACAGGACTAAAACAAACAAAAAATAACTATTGTAAAATAGATTGTCTGTAAAATGTGTATAGTATCTATAAGCTGGAAGTAGAAGCCAAACACGGAACCCAAACCGTCTGCATGCGTGCGCCATCGTGCATATATTTATTTTGTTCCCCCACACCAAAAGCGATCACGACACGCAGGTTAAAATATCAAAACAAACTCTGAACCAATTACATTAATTTGGGGACAGGTCAAAAAGCATTAAACATATATGGCAATTTAGCTAGCTAGCTTGCACTAGCTAGCTACATTTTACCTGAAATGCACAAGGTCCTCTACTCCCGACAATTAATCCACACATAAAACGGTCAACCGAATCGTTTCTAGTCATTTTTCTTCCTTCTAGACTTTTTCATCTCTTGATTTTATATTGCGATTGGAAACTTTCATAAATTAGGTGCATTACCTCCAACAACCTCGTTTGTCTTTCAGTCACCAACGTGGGTATAACCAATGAGGAGATGGCACATGGGTACCTGCTTCTATAAACCAATAAGGAGATGGGAGAGGCAGGACTTGCAGCGTGATCTGCGTCACAAATAGAACTGACTTCTATTTTAGCCCCTGGCAACGCAGAGGCTCGTTGACGCGCGCGCAATAATTGAATAATATAGATTTCTACATTTATTTTGCACACAGCGCGAGCGGTGTAGTCAGCCTGCAAGTGTTATTGTTTATTAGTTTACTCCAATTTGGGGAGGGGTGGTAGGGTTTGCGGGGAATAATAAAGGTATATTCAAAAAAAAGTGTGTATGTGTACAGCTGAAGTCGGAAGTTTACATACACTTAGGAGGGGGAGTCATTCAAACTCGTTTATCAACCATTCCACAAATGTCTTGTTAACAAACTATAGTTTTGGCAAGTCGGTTAGGATATCTACTTTGTGCATGGCACAAGTCATTTTTCCAACAATTGTTTACAGACTGATTATTTCACTTGTAATTCATTGTATCACAATTCCAGTGGGTCAGAAGTTTACATACACTAAATTGGCTGTGCCTTTAAACAGCTTGGAAAATTCCAGAAAATGATGGAAGGTACCATGTTCATCTGTACCTTCTTCCAGTCATAATTTAAATGACGTTTGGCAAGCATTTGCTTGCCAAACACCAAGCGCTTGCGTCTGTGTCTTGGGGTCAGAAAGGGCTTTCTTCTGGCACCCTTCCAAAGAGCCTATGGTTGTGGATGTGGCGTCTGATGGTGCTTTTTGAAACCTGGTGACCCCAAGACGCCAGCAAGGCCTGCAATTCTTTCACAGTGATTCTTGGTGATTTTGTTGCTTCTCTCACCATCCTCCTCCCTATCCTAGGGGGCAAAATGCATTTGCGTCCTCTACCCGTGAGGTTTTCAACTGTTCTATATCTTTAAAAAAATATATATAATTGCCCTGACAGTGCTCAGTGGTATATTCAACCGTTTGTGGATCTTCTTGTAGCCATTACCAGATTTATGAAGGTCTACGACCATCTGTCTCTTTTGAACTGCCAGTTATTTTGTTTTCTTCATGGTGTTGGATGACAAAGGGATATTGCATGCGTGTTACCTCATTTTTATACCCTAGTGAAACAGGAAGTGATGTAATGGCTCAATATAGTTCCTTAAGACTAAGATAAAGATAAAGATAAACTTAAATAAGTGGAATTTAATTTGTGGTTTAATTTTGGTAGATGTTATTTACAATAATCTTTAAGGGTGCCATTAATTGTGAAACCTTGATTTGGAGGACATTGATTTTTAATTAAATAATTAAATTATTTTGGTTGGTTCCATTGAAACATTAATAAAGTACAGTATTTTTAACATGTTTGTATTTTGAGTTTCTCTCTATAATTATATTGTTTATATTTGCATTATTTGTGCATTGCCAGTCATCGGTGCCAGTAATTTTGGAGCCCACTGTATATATATATACATATATATATATATATATATATATATATATATATATATATATATTTACCCCAAAAATATATGGGGGATTGGAAATGATGCAGACAATTATATTTATGGAAGCAACAATCTATCCTCAATATTAAAGCTGATCCACCACCTAAGATTATTAAAAAAAAAAATGAAATGGTGAACATGTAGGAATTGTGTAGGTATGTTTAAGTTTTAAGTAGTAGATACCCAAAAGCTCAGTAGTTACACAGTAGTCATTAAGGGAGATTATATAGTGAATTGAATAGGAAATATGTAGTGTTCAGCAGTAGTGAAACGTCCCAATTCATCACTCATTACTACTGAAATTATTGCATAAATCACTACTGGTTTGCTACACATCTTGTGTAGTAGTGATGAGTAGTAATTCAGTAGTACTTTTTCATGACGGTACCCCTCAGGTGCCTTACCGTAAATTATACCCTCAAATGCCTGTTGTTGTGGTTTAATTCTTCTTTCTGGGTGATTTAGTTGTTTTTTCAGAGGAATTACAGTATGTATGCCAAGCCATGCCTGGTTTTATTAGATTTTTGTGTGTTTTCTATGTTGGATTAAAAAATGGTTCTTCGGCTGTCCCCACAGGAGAAACCTATGAAGAACCCTTTTTGGTTCCATGAAGAACCCTTTCCACAGAGGGTTCTACGTGGAACCCAAAAGGCTTCTCTCTGAACCAAAAAGGGTTCTCCTATGTGGCCAGCCGAATAACACATTTGGACCCCTTTTTTCTAAGAATGTATGTTGATTTCATACTGAATTTTTGTTTAGTTTCTATGCTGTTCTATGCAAGTTCTAGTCACACAGTTTCCATACCTGGTTTTCCAACCCAACACCACCTCCTCTAAGGTAAATTAGTACAGTACCTGCCATTCTATTCCCTGTATCCCATCCCTGTCACTCTAATTACTTCACATATGCTCCTGACAGAGAAACATGACAGCTTGACAGCTTGGCAGACAGGAAATGCACCTGGGCATAGACACAGTAAATCACCTTTTGACTCCTGCTATTTCTGTCACAGATTGCCATGGTTGGAACTCTGTCACATCTCCCCAAGGGAACCAACAAAAACATTGCAAACATAAAGCAGCAAAAAAAGGCAAAAAGCCACACAAAGATCTGTGACCTTGAGAACTCACAGGAGTCCTCTCCTCTCTGCTTCCTAGTTATTACTGGACACAATTTCTTCTCTGAATCAAATTATAGAGACCCTGCTACCATATTTTACCAGTAATTACAATTCATCCAGCTTCATGAGGCAACTCATTTTAGAAATTATTTCATTAAACCCCGCTTTCTTCTCATTATTAGAAAGCTAAACCCAAAAATATTTTTCTCAAGGCCCAAGGCCCAATATCCAATATAGTAGGAATCTTCAACTAGATTCAGCCGTGGGACAGTTTTTTCTTGAGCGGATAGTCAAGTGGCCGGAGCATAATTACAAATAATTTGTAAACTGCAAATTGACCACAAGAAGCCCAAACAGATAAAACATTAGACTAAAACATTATCATTCCAAACCTTGGTTACATTTGTATACACTCACATATACAGTATCGTTCTATTATGCGTGGGAAAACTTTGTAACCGATTTCCTAAATTAAAAACATTTGGAGCTGATACAATTAGAAATCCCCTAAAAAGGTGTGCTCAGAAAACTTGTGGGGTCAAATACACGACATTGCCAAAAGTATGTGCTCATCGAACATTTCATTCCAGAATCATGGGCATTAATATGGAGTTGGTCCACCCTTTGATGCTATAACAGCCTCCAGTCTTCTGAGAAGGCTTTCCACTAGATGTTGGAACATTGCTGCGATGGACTTCCATTCAACCACAATGATGTTTGGCGATTAGATGTTTGATGGGGTTGAGGTCAGGGCTCTGTGCAGGCCAGTCAAGTTATTCCACACTGATCTCGACAAAGCATTCCTGTATGGACCTAGGGACATTGTTATGCTGAAACAGGAAAGCGCCTTCACCAAACTGTTGCCACAAAGTTGGAAGCACAGAATCGTCTAGAATGTCATTTGAAGCACAGAATCATCTAGAATGTTCACTGGAACTAAGGGGCCTAGCCCGAACCATGAAAAACAGCCCCAGACCATTATTCGTCCTCCACCAAACTTTATAGTTGGCATTATGCATTGGGGCAGGTAGCGTTCTCCTGGCATCCCCCAAACCTAGATTAATCCGTCGGACTGCCAGATGGTGAAGCTGGAGCATTTCCACTGCTCCAGTATCCAATGGCTGTGAGCTTAACACCACTAAAGCCGACGCTTGGCATTACGCATGGTGATCTTAGGCTTGTGTGTGGCTGCTCGGCCATGGAAACCCATTTCATGAAGCTCCCGACGAACAGTTATTGTGCTGACGTTGCTTCCAGAGGCAGTTTGGAACTCGGTAGTGAGTGTTGCAACCGAGGAGGACAGACGTTTTCTATGCGCTACGCGCGCTTCAGCACTCAGCAGTCCCATTCTGTGAGCTTGTGTGGACTACCATCTTGCGGCTGAGCAGTTGTTGCTCGTAGACATTTCCACTTCACAATAACAGCACTTACAGTTGACCGGGGCAGCTCTAGCAGGGCTGAAATTTGACCAACTGACTTGTTGCAAAGGTGGCATCCTATGACAGTGCCAATTTGAAAGGGTGGTCATGTTTACGATTCAGGAACTGTCTCAGATTGGGCTTGACCACATGAACCCTGTGCTTGATATAAGACCCCTCTAACTAGAGCAGCTGCCAAGACACATGAACCATAATTTGTGTCTGGCCCGCAATGCTTTATGGCGGCTGCCTCCCCCACTACACACTCCACTCATGTGGGCCTGCTGAGAGAGAGAGAGAGAGAGAGAGAGAGAGAGAGAGAGAGAGAGAGAGAGAGAGAGAGAGAGAGAGAGAGAGAGAGAGAGAGAGAGAGAGAGGGAGAAAAAAAAAAGTGAAAAAGTGGCTGCAATGTGTCGGAGGAAACACTGTTCAACTGACGACCGAAGTCAGAACCAAGAGAAGTGTTTGCCCCAAAGTTATACAGAGAAATTAGAAATATGTCAACTCAAGGCATGCAACAATTTTTTTTTTTTAAACGGCAGAAAAATTTGGAAAGTCTTATCCAATAAAGACATCAATTCTTACCTGGCAGGAACATGCAGGTGAGGTTGTCTAACTACTACATTCATCTCTATTATTACACTACCAATGTAGGGAATTCTGCGTCCCAAAGTACACCCTTTCCCTATATAATGCACTTTTTTTCACTAGAACCCTATGGGCCCTGGTCAGAAGTAACGCACTAACAACAAGCTCTCACAGTCTCACTGCAGAATCAGACGTTTGTCCATAAACACCAAGTTCAGAAGATTACGTTTAGGTATTTGTTCCGAATGGTTAAGGGTTAAAGGGGCAATGTGCAGTTGCTAAATCCACGTTTGGACTTATAAATAAATTATATGTATCCATTGATTTTTGAAGAATGTAACTTAGAAGTGCCTCATGAGCAAAGATCAACTGTTGTACCCTATCAGAACCCAAAATATAAGCTTGTTTTACTCCAATGTTTGTTAATTAACAAAGTAAATGTAAACAAATGTTGTATAGCCTCAACATGGTTCAAACTATCATTTTGATATCATGGATGGTCAGTCCCATGCATGCATAGCTCTGTCTATGAATTTGAGGTTGGTGACATTTCTCCAGCCCTATCCCCCAGTTTTTTACCAAAAACAGGGGTGAGGAGTACGATTTGTTATTATTTCAACTGCTGGTTGCCGCTTTAAGATTTTGCGAAATGATTAAAACAAAACAATTAAAAACAAGTGCCTAGCACTGGGACTGAACATGCAACCTTCGGAGCTGGAACTCACGGCTTACGATACGGGGAAAAAACACCAAAACAAACAAGTGCCGAGCACTGGGATTGAACACGCAATCCTTAGAGCCAGAGCTTCCGGCTTAAACCCATCCACCATCCCCGTTCCTATTTTATGGTAATAGCACTCACTGTTGCCCCTAGTGGACGGTTTTGAAGTAATCTCCTAGGGCCTCATTTATAAACGTTGCATACGCATAAAAATAAGCCCAAAACATGCGTGCCCAGTTTTCACACAAAAGTTGGCACTTATAAAAACTGAACTTGATGGAAGTATTGCATTGCAAGAAGGCAAAAGTAGCCTAGTATTCTTGTACAAATGGGGAATATATGATGACACTCTCATTCATAACAAAAAAACTGGTAGCTAAATATAATAACAAGATGCAATCATTTGCCGTTAGTGAGAGGAGCGAAAATCTATTTATTTTATTGTTGCATTCTAAAATAATTAGAAATAGGCATATATTTCCTCTTGTTTTTTTCATTTCCATGATCATTGCTGAATCATTTACTCACCTTTTCTGACTGATGGCTTCATACTTGCAAAATAGCCTACAGGCCTACAACAATGGTTGAACAGACAGTTCACCTTTTCTGTTGACTTCCATTGTTTTTAGGCTACTACGTCTGAATACTGTAATGTCAAATTTCTTGAATAGATTCATTTATAAACATAATACATACACAGTAAATCATAACCATTGCAGAATAAATTCCTCACCTTTTCTGGCCATGAGTTCTTATTCCTGAAATAGCCATACAACAAATTACCATGCATATCTCTCATTTATTTGGACCTATTAGATAGACTATTATAATTTCAAGCATGTTAATGCATCCGACAGGGAGCGTGGTTTATAAAGTAGAATTTAACAGGTGAACAGGCAGTTGATCTTTTGCATTGAAGTGTGTAGGCTACCAGTGTAAGTAGGCCTATATTTCCATTTTATTTCAGAGTAGACAATGTTTTATAATTCGTGGGCAGTGCAGCCTATTTAGATTCGGGAGAAGTGTATGCAATCTATTTTTTTACAGGTCCACGACAATTAGACTTTTTTTGGTATTTCAGAAACGGTCAGAAACAGCAAAAGTCACTGCAAAAGAAAATATTCTGCCAAAACCTCCAAAGATAAAGTTTCGCAATTCAGTGGGCCTCATCCCCCCTCCTCACCCCCGTAACTATTCCACAGGTCGTTGCTGTAAATGAAAAGGTGTCATCAATTAACTTACCTTGTAAAATAAGGCGTAAATAGATCAAACAAAATAATACTATCTTGGCCTAATTCCAATACTTCAAAAGTATACCGCAAATAATGGCATTATTGTTACCAAAGGTGAATGATGGATATTTTTCAGGCAGAGTTATAATGCTCCTTCACACGTACAGAGATTTATGACAGGTTTGATTTATAATGGGAAACATGCGTATTTATGGCACGCGCCAAATTTATAAATCTCTATTTTTGTGTGTGTGCATTCTTTTCAGAAATGCCGCTTGCAGATATTCAGTGTTAAATTTACGCAACGGTTAAAAATGAGGCCACTGACGTCCTGCTTACCTGGACGGACGTCAAATTTCGCAGTGGATCTTGAGCAACCTGGCTGTACACTAAATAGGGAATTGGGTGCCATTAGGATGCAACCCTGGCATGTGGCTGTGTGAGAGCTGCATCAGATAATAGCCACCCTTACAGCAGGTAGTCATACACCAATTTTGCAGTGGATCTTGAGCAACCTGGCTGTACACTAAATAGGGAATTGTGTGCCATTTGGATGCAACCCTGGCATGTGGCTGTGTGAGAGCTGCATCAGATAATAGCCAACCTTACAGCAGGTAGTCATACACAAATAACCTTATCTCCAGGATAATAATTGCATAGCAGTT
The DNA here is from genome assembly GCA_030435695.1 of Brachymystax lenok tsinlingensis. Classification (NCBI taxonomy): domain Eukaryota; kingdom Metazoa; phylum Chordata; class Actinopteri; order Salmoniformes; family Salmonidae; genus Brachymystax; species Brachymystax lenok. Next base: position 5,441,742 of record CM059815.1, on the reverse strand, counting down.
TGAATATTTCACTCTGAAATCATTGCTTGTTATTTACCTAGATATCTGTTCAAGAAACAGATGTTCTCAGACAAGATACTGTATGCCGGTGGGATTTTAACATAGCAATTACAAACCAACCACACAATGACTGAATCAAAAATAGTATAGTGCACTACTTTTGACCAGGGCCTAAAGGGCACTGGACAAAAGTAGTGCACTAAATAAGGAATAGTGTGCCATTTGGGACACAAACAATGAAAACGACAAATGGCTCAAAATAAAGATAAGGCAGGTTTATTGGTATCTACAGCTCAACAAGAAAAAAAAGGTAATTCTGTGACCACCACTAGTCAAAATAAAGTAAATAAAGTAGACTATCAGTTTAAAAATGTTCCCACTTATGGTGACGATTATGATTGGGGAGGGGAAGCTGATCCTAGACCTGTACCTAGGGAAAACTTCACGCTGGCAACATCATGTTTAGCATCTCACAGGGAAAAAAGTGCCTGGTGGTGATGTCATTTCCTGTGTCCCTGGGTGGCGGAGTATCCCTCCCTCCCTCCCTGGCAGGAATTAGATTCACTGCTATGGAAACACACCTGAAAAAGCAGCTTGCCAGCACGTGTAATGTACACTTAAAAATAAAGATGCAAGTTGAAACCAAATAGGATTCTTGAGAGAAATGCCATAGGAGAGTGGTTCCCAAACTTTTTATTGTCCCGTACCCCTTCAAACATTCAACCTCCAGCTTGGTACCCCCCTCTAGCACCAGGGTCAGCGCACTCTCAAATGTTGTTTTATGACGTAATTGTAAGCCTGCCTGCCATAAACACACTATACGATACATTTATTAAACATAAGAATGAGTGTGAATTTTTGTCACAACCCGGCTCGTGGGAAGTGACGAAGAGCTCTTATAGGACCAGGGCACAAATTTTAATATAATAATCATCAATAATTTCGCTCTTTATTTAGCCATCTTACATATAAAACCTTATTTGTTCATCAAACATTGTGAATAACTCACCACAGGTTAATGAGAAAGGTGTGCTTGAAAGGATGCACATAACTCTGCAATGTTGGGTTGTATTGGAGAGAATCTCATTCTTAAATCATTTTCCACACACAGTCTGTGCCTGTATTTAGTTTTCATGCTAGTAAGGGCCGAGAATCCACTCTCACATAAGTACGTGGTTGCAAAGGGCATCAGTGTCTTAACAGCGTGATTTGCCAAGGTGCAGCCCATTCCAGAAATCTGCCAGTGGCTTCTGATTAAATTCAATTTCCACAGAGCCCTTGTTGCAATTTTGATAAGGCTGTGGACTGGAGGCAGGGCATGAAAGGGTTAACGAATCCAGTTGTTTGTGTCATCCGTTTCGGGAAAGTACCTGCGTAATTGCACACCCAACTCACTCAGGTGCTTCGCTATATCACATTTTACATTGTCCGTAAGCTTGAGTTAATTTGAACACAACGAATCATACAATGGTGAAAGGACCTATGTGTTGTCCTTATTAATGCAGACAGAGAAGAGCTCCAACTTCTTAATAATAGCCTCAATTTTGTCAAGCACATTGAATATAGTTGTAGAGAGTCCCCTGTAATCCTAGATTCAGATTATTCCGTTGAGAAAAAACTTCACCCAGATAGGCAGTCGTGTGAGAAACTCGTCATCAGGCAAGCAGTCCGACAAGTGAAAATTATGGTCAGTAAAGAAAACTTGAAGCTTGTCTCTCAATTGAATAAAAACGTGTCAATACTTTGCCCTTTGATAAACAGCGCACTTCTGCATGGTGTAAAAGTGGTACATGGTCGCTGCCCATATCATTGCATGATGCAGAAAATGCACAAGAGTTCAGGGCCCTTGCTTTAAAAAATTAACCATTTTCACTGTAGTGTCCAAAACTAATTTTGTCTGAAACACTGAGCACAACTGAATGTTTCTCAGTAGTTTTCAATGGGGGGGTTGGGGATAGGGTGAAATGGTTTCTGACTGGTGCAGAAATATTCCGAAAAATGTATCTATCCAGCAACCACTGACTGGGCTATCATATCATATTGAAGGTTATATACAGTGCATTCGGAAAGTATTCAGACCCCTTGACTTTTTCCACATTTTGTTACGTTACAGCTGTAACAGTCCTGTGTGTAGCGAGTCAGGCGCAGGACAGCAGAATAGAGTAATTAACGTAAATTTACTCAAAATACTAAATCCCAATGGTAAACTCACGAGCCCAAAAAGACGGACCGAGATACAACAAACAATCAATCACAAAGACATGGGGGGACAGAGGTTTAAATAAGGAACATGTAATTAGTGATTGGAAACCAAGTGTGTATAATGAAGACAAAAACATAGAAAATGAAAAGTAGATCGGCGGCAGCTAGAAAACCGGCGACGTCGACCACCGAAAGCCGCCCGAACAAGGAGAGGGACCAACTTCGGCTGAAGTCGTGACAACAGCCTTATTCTAAAATTGATTAAATCATTTTTTTCCCCTCTTTAATCTACACACATTACCCCATAAAGACAAAGCAAGTATGTATTAAAAATTAAACCTGGAAATATCACCTTTACATACAGTTGCAAGAAAAAGTATGTGAACCCTTTGGAATTACCTGGATGTTTTCATAAATTGGTCAAAAAAGGTGATCCGATCTTCCTATTAGTCACAACAATAGACAAACAAAGTGTGTTTAAACTAATAACACACAAATGATTGTATTTCTCTTGTCAATATTGAATGCATAATTTAAGCATTCACAGTGTAGGTTGGAAAAAGTATGTGAACCCGTAGGCTAATGACTTCTCCAAAAGATAATTGGAGTCAGGAGTCAGCTAAACTGGAGTCTAAACAATGAGATGAGATACAAAATGTGAGTTTGCTATTCACATGAAGCAATACCTGATGTGAGCCATGCCTTGAAATAAAATAGATCTCAGACCTAAGACTAAGAATTGTTGACTTGCATAAAGATGGAAAGGGTTACAAAAGTATCTCTAAAAGCCTTGATGTTCATCAGTCCATGGTAAGACAACTTGTCTATAAATGGAGAAAGTTCAGCAATGTTGCTACTCTCCCTAGGAGTTGCAGTCCTGCAAAGATGACCGCAAGAGCACAGCGCAGAATGCTCAATGAGGTTAAGAAGTTAAGAAGAATCCTAGAGTGTCAGCTAAAGACTTACAGAAATCTCTGGAACATGCTAATATCTTGGTTGACGAGTCTACGATACGTAAAACACTAAACAAGAATGGTGTTCATGGGAGGACACCATGGAAAAAGCCACTGCTGTCCAAACAAACAAGTTTGCAAAAGAGCACCTGGATGTTCCACAGCACTATAGGCAAAATATTCGGTCAACAGATTAAATTAAAGTTGTGTTGTTTGGAGGAAGGAACACACAACACTATGTGTGGAGAAAAAAAAGGCACAGCACACCAACATCAAAACCTCATCCCAACTGTAAGGGAGCATCATGGTTTGGGCTGCTTTGCTGTCTCACGGCCTGGACAACTTGCTGTCATCAACGGAATTGAATTCCCATGTTTATCAAGACATTTTGCAGGAGAATGTAAGGCTATCTGTTCTTCAATTAAAGCTCAACAGAAGTTGGGTGATGCAACAGGACAACGACCCAAAACACGGTAGTAAATCAACACCAGAATGGCTTCAACAGAAGAAAATATGCCTTATGGAGTGGCCGTCAGAGTCCTGACCTCAACCCGAATGAGATGTTGTGGCATGACCTTGAGGGCGGTTCACACCAGGCATCCTAAGAATATTGGATGCCTGGTGTGATGCCTGTAAAGAGGAATGGTCCAAAATTCCTCCTGACCGTTGTGCAGGTCTGATCCGCAAATACAGAAAACTTTTGGATGAGGTTATTGCTGCCAATGGAGGATCAACCAGTTATTAAATCCAAGGGTTCACATACTTTTTCCACCCTACACCGTGAATGTTTACTCGCCGTTTTCAATAAAAACATGAAAAAGTATAATTGTTTGTGTGTTATTAGATTAAGCAGACTGTGTTTGTCTATTGTTGTGATTTAGATGAAGATCAGATCAAATTTGGTGACCAATTTATACAGAAATCCAGGCAATTCCAAAGGGTTCACATACTTTTTCTTGCCTCTGTAAGTATTCAGACCCTTTACTCAGTACTTTGTTGAAGCACCTTTGGCAGCGATTACAGACTTGAGCCTTCTTGGGTATGACGCTATAAGCTTGGCACACCTGTATTTGGGGAGTTTCTCCCATTCTTCTCTGCAGATCCTCTCAAGCTCTATCAGGTTGGATGGGGAGCGTTGCTACATAGCTATTTTCAGGTCTCTCCAGAGATGTTTGATTGGGTTCAAGTCAGGGCTCTGGCTGGGTCACTCAAGGACATTCTGAGTCCCGAAGCCACTCCTGTGTTGTCTTGGCTGTGTCTTAGAATTGTTGTCATGTCTGAGGTCCTGAGAACTCTGGAGCAGGTTTTCATCAAGGATCTCTCTGTACATTGCTCTGTTCATCCTTCCCTCGATCCTGACTAGTCTCAGTCCCTGCCACTGAAAAACATCCCCACAGCTTGAGGCTGTCAATTACATGCTTCACGGTAGGGATGGTGTCAGACGTAACGCTTGGCAATGAGGCCAAATAGTTCAATCTTGGTTTCATCAGACCAGAGAATCTTGGTTCTCTGGGTGCCTTTTGACAGCCCACTCCAAGTGGGCTGTCATGTGCCTTTTACTGAGGAGTGGCTTCCATCTGGCCACTCTACCATAAATCAAATAAAATCAACGTTTATTTGTCACGTGCACCGAATACAACAGGTGTACTCCAACATAATTTACAAACAAAGCATCTGGCCACTTACAGTGAAATGCTTACTTACAGGCTCTAACCAACAGTGCAAAAAAGGTATTATGTGAACAATAGGTAAGTAAAGAAATAAAAACAACAGTAAAAAGACAGTGAAAAATAACATTAGCGAGGCTATAACAGTAGTGAGGCTATAACAGTAGCGAGGCTACATACAGGCACTGGTTAGTGAGGCTCATTGAGGTAGTATGTACATGTAGATATGGTTAAAGTGACTATGCATATATGATGAACAGAGAGTAGCAGTAGTGTAAAAGAGGGGTTGGCGGGTGGTGGGTGGCGGGACACAATGCAGATAGCCCGGTTAGCCAATGTGCGGGGGCACTGGTTGGTCGGGCCAATTGAGGTAGTATGTACACGAATGTATAGTTAAAGTGACTATGCATACATGATAAACAGAGAGTAGCAGAGGCGTAAAAGAGGGGTTGGGGTGGAGGACACACAATGCAAATAGTCCTGGTAGCCATTTGATTACCTGTTCAGGAGTCTTATGGCTTGGGGGTAAAAACTGTTGAGAAGCCTTTTTGTCCTAGACTTGGCATTCTGGTACCGCTTGCCATGCGGTAGTAGAGAGAACAGTCTATGACTGGGGTGGTTGGGGTCTTTGACAAGTTTTAGGGCCTTCCTCTGATCTTTTTGGCCTTCCTATGCTCTAGGTGTCCAGGAGGGCGGGACGTTTGCCCCCGATAATGCGTTGGGAAGACCGCACCACCCTCTGGAGAGCTTTGCGGTTGTGGGAGGTGCAGTTTCCGTACCAGGCGGTAAAACAGCCCAACAGGATGCTCTCAATTGTGCATCTGTAAAAGTTTGTGAGGGTTTTAGGTGTTAAGGCAAATTTCTTTAGCGTCCTGAGGTTGTAGAGGCACTGTTGCGCCGCCTTCACCACACGTCTGTGTGGGTGGACTATTTCAGTTTATCAGTGATGTGTAAGCCGAGAAACTTGAAGCTTTCCACCTTCTCCACTGCGGCCCCATCAATGTGGATAGGGGGGTGCACCCTCTGCTGTTTCCTGAAGTCCACGATCATCTCCTAAGTTTTGTTGACGTTGAGTGAGAGGTTATTTCCCTGGCACCACACTCCCAGAGCCCTCACCTCCTCCCTGTAGGCTGTCTCATCTTATGTTGGTAATCAATCAAATTTCAATCAAATGTATTTATAAAGCTCTTTTTACATCAGCCGATGTCACAAAGTGCTACACAGAAACCCAGCCTAAAACCCCAGACAGCAAGCAATGCAGATGTAGAAGCACTTTTGCAAGGAAAAACTCTCTATAAAGGCAGGAACCTAGAAAGAAACCTAGAGAGGAACCAGGGTTTTGGGGGATGGCCTGTCCTCTTCTGGCGGTGCCAGGTGGAGATTATAACAGTACATGGCCAAGATGTTCAAACGTTCATAGATGACCAGCAGGGTCAAATAATAATAATCACAGTGGTTGTAGAGGGTGCAACAGGTCAGAACCTGTCAGTTAGCAATTTCATAGCCGATCATTCAGAGTTAGAGACAGCAGAACAGTTGGACTGGGGACAGCAAGGAGTCATCAGGTCAGGTAGTCCTGAGGCATGGTCCTAGGGCTCAGGTCCTCCGAGAGAAGACAGAAAAGAGGGAAAGAGAGGAAGAGAGAGAGTTAGAGCGAGTATGCTTAAATTCACACAGGACACCGGATAAGACAGGAGAAATACTCCAGATATAACAGACTGATCCTAGCCCCCGACACATAAACTATTGCAGCATAGATACTGGAGGCTGAGACAGGAGGGGTCGGGAGACACTGTGGCCCCGTCCGATGATATAACCCCACCCACTTTGCCAAAGCACAGCCCCACACCACTAGAGGGATATCTTCAAACCACCAACTTACTACCCTGAAACAAGGCACGAACAGGAAGATCACGTCAGTGACTCAACCCACTCAAGTGACGCACCCCTCCTAGGGACGGCATGGAAGAGCACCAGTAAGCCAGTGACTCAGCCCCCATAACAGGGTTAGAGGCAGAGATCAAGCCTACTACTGTTGTGTCATCTGAAAACGTGATGATTGAGTTGGAGGCGTGCTAGGCTCAGTCATGGGTGAACAGGGAGTACAGGATGGGGCTGAGCACGCTCCCTTGTTGAGGATCAGTGAAGAGGAGGTGTTGTTTCCTACCTTCACCACCTGGGGACGACCCGTCAGGAAGTCCAGGACCCAGTTGCACAGGGCGGGGTTCAGACGCAGGGCCTCGAGCTTGATGATGAGCTTGGAGGGTACTATGGTGTTGAATGCTGAGCTATAGTCAATGAACAGCATTCTTACATAGGCATGCCTCTTGTCCAGATTGGACAGGGCAGTGTGCAGTGTGTGGGCGATAGCATCGTCTGTGGATCTATTGGGGCGGTAAGCAGATTGAAGTGGGTCTAGGGTGGCAGGTAAGGTGGAGGTGATATGATCCTTGACTAGTCTCTCAAAGCACTTCATAATGACAGAGGTGAGTGCTACGGGACAATAGTAATTTAGTTCAGTTACCTTTGCTTTCTTAGGTACAGGGACAATGGTGGCCATCTTGAAGCATGTGGGGACAACAGACTGGGATAGTGAGAGATTGAATATATCTGTGAACACACCAGCCAGCTGGTCTGCAATACTTTCCGAATGCACTGTAGGTAGGTTTGCCTATGCCAGAATACAGTTATTGAGGAGGTCAGACTACCATTTTCACCCAAGCACAAGTAAGTGCTTTTAGAAGCCAATTTCCTTTGTGAATCTAGAGGAAAAATAATGATGTTTTTGTTGTGCAGACCAAAGATGCTAGAATTGTATTTTCTTGCCCACAACCTTGCGTGTGCCCTGGGTATACTGCATTGTTACACTGTTACATTACAAATCACAGTTCTCCATTATAAAAAGGAAAGCTTCGAACTTTACCTTCACAGAGGAGCGCTCCATGATTTGCATGTCGAGATTCCGGAGGTGGGTGTGACCTCACTGGAGAAGGCTGGGCAAATACGTGCAAAAATGCCATCAGGGGTTTGAGCGTGCGGCCTTTGGGGAGGGTTGCCACAATGCTGGACGGATCTCCAGAGAGTATTGCCTCCTCTGGAATACAGAGCGTGTTGACTTGGAATAGAAGAGAGGAGCAGTATCACATGCAAACTGAATGTTTATTTTTTAGCCTGTTGCAATAGGCCTAGAAGAAGCATTCTGCTTGCGAGTTTGGATTATTGTCAAACTCCGGGAGAACAAAATGAGTTTGTCAACTTTTTGGGTAGGCTATGTGTACAGATTGATTGATTAATTGATAAATTACAAATATTGAAATTAAAATGTTATTCTAGTGGAAGTCGGAACTACAACTTGCTGGGTTAAAATCAACTGTCTTGTAAGTGTGAAGGAGGCTGTACATAAGATTTTTATAACAACTATTTTATATTGTGCTTTTTATTCTCAGTATTTCTAGATTTGATGAATAAGTGTTTTGGTGGTTGAACACGTCAATCATTTCATACGTCCTTTTTTGTACGCTCTTGTTTTACAAATGGAAAATGATGAAGTACAATTTATACATCTGTTATTGATAGGTGTATAAAATTGACCACACAGCCATGCAATCTCCATGAACAAACATTCGCAGTAAAACGGCCTCACTGAAGAGTTCAGTGACTTTCGATGTCGCACCGTCATAGGATGCCACCTTTCCAACAAGTCAGTTAGTCAACTTTCTGCCCAAGTGGTAGGCCACACAAGCTCACAGAACCAGACTGGCCAGTGCTGAAGCGTGTAGCGCGTAAAAATTGTCTGTCCTCGGTTGCTACACTCACTACCGAGTTCCAAACTGCCTCTTGAAGCAACGTCAACACAAGAACTGTACGTCGGGAGCTTCATTAAATGGGTTTCCATGGCTGAGCAGCCGCACAAAAGCCTAAAATCACCATGCGCAATGCCAAGCATTGGCTGAATGGGTCTCCCTGTCGCCGCCCCATTGGTCTCCCGGTCGCAGCTGGCTGCAACAGAGCCTGGACTCCAACCAGGATATGTAGTGGCACAGCTATCACCACGATGAAGTGCCTTAGACCACTGCGCCACTCAGGAGGCCTGGAATGAGATGTTTGACGAGCAGGTGTCTACATACTTTCTTGTAGCATATGTTTGTCTCTGGTAGTACACATTGTGACCAATATTATTACATTCTTTTACTGTTTTAAATGTATTCTCAACAGAAACAAAGTTTTAAGTTCTCTTTGACTTATTCACTTTGAACCGTTCTCTTTGACTTATCTTATTAGTCGTATTTGTTCCTATCTACAGGGACTGGGAGAGAGCTTGCATGACCTGTGATTGTTGACCTTTTGCCTGTTGACCTTTTGCCTGTTTTCCCTTATCTAAGATGAACAATTAGACCAGCCAATTGATCACCAGCGTTGACGTTCCAGGTTGGTATGTGAAAACTTTATTTTATTTTATTAATAGTCGCTGCTTGGTAAAAGCTGTTTGTATTGGATGTAATGGGAATGAAATGCGTTCATGTTATTAAAATTCAGATAACTTGATATTGACTGTTTGTTTGCGCAATCATATTATCATAGACAAACGGACAATCTGGTATGGCTGATAAGGTTGACCAAAAACCCATGTTGTTGAATAGTTAACCTATGTAGATACAGTATAATTTGCTGCCGTAATTAATTGGAATGCAGGCAAACCAACAGAGATCCTATTATTGGATTCTATGTGTAATTATATTGTCAAACCCATAAAAAAAAGTTTATAATGTGTCATGGTAAAACAAAACATATGGACTTAACGGCATGTTAGGCATTTAATAGTAAAGCAATTGTAATGTGAATCAGAACGCCAGAGAATATTTTTTAATAATTGAATCTACATTTTTAAGAGTTGCAATTAAAACACGTTTGAACAAACAAACACCCAATTGATTGGTTTTGTAAATGTCATTTGGCCCATTGTCTCTCCCAGCCAGTGCTGAAACACAAGGACCACTCCAAGCTCTATTTTGTTATTTTATTTATCTCTGTTTTAGTTTCTGCAGAACATAAAACAGATTAGATTCGGCACTGAGTCGTGACGCAAGGGGAGGGAGAATAAAGTAGACTTTCAAGTTAATTAAACTTTAGTTGTCTCCTTGCTGCAATGCCCATGTCAGGACTAAAGGTCCAATTCCTGCTCTTCCGCTGTGACAGGCCGAACAAATAGAGTGGTCAGCCACTGAAAGGGACGTAGTTAGAACTCCCAGCTCACTGATGGCTCTCCTTCTTTGGCACTTCCTCTGTCTACCAGGTCAACTGGATGTTGGTTCAATCAGCCTCAGCCAGAAACCCAAAACCACTGATGGCTCTCCCTGTGTAGTGTGTACCAGGTCTGAGTAAACAGCCTCAGCTTAGACAAACTCAAAACCACTGATGGCTTTCCTTGTGTACCACGACTGAATGTTGGGTCAGACAGAGACAGACAGACAGGCAGAGAGTTTCAGCGCTAAAACAGCTATTGGATTTACTCTCTTAGTGACAATGAGCATTTGTGGGCCAGTTTCACAGACAGAGATAAGCCTAGTCCTGGGCAGTCGTTTAAAGTACGGCAGGTAGCCTAGTGGTTCGAGCGTTGGGCCAGTAACCAAAAGGTTGCTCGATCGAATATCCAAGCTGACAAGGTAAAAATCTGTCATTCTGCCCCTGAACAAGGCAGTTAACCCACTGTTCCCCAGTTGGCTGTTGTTGAAAATAAGAATTTGTTCTTAACTGACTTGCCTAGTTGAATAATAAAGTAGTGCTTTAAAGTATTTTTACTTAAGTAGTTTTTTGGGGTATCTGTACTTTACCATTTATATTTATTTTTACTTTTACTTCACTTTTACTTCATTCCTAAAGAAAATAATGTACTATTCCTGACACCCAAAAGTACTTCTTACATTTTGAATGCTTAGCAGGACCAGACAATGGTCTAATTCACACACTCGTCAAGAGAACATCCCTGGTCATCCCTATTGCCTCTGATATGGTGTACTTACTAAACAGAAATGCTTTGTTTGTAAATTATGTTGGAGTGTTGGAGTGTGCCCCTGGCTATCCGTAAATAAATAAAAACAAGAAAATGGTGTCATCTGATTTGCTTAATATAAGGAATTTGAAATGATTTATACTTTTACTTTTACTTTCTATACTATTTAAACCAAATACTTTTAGACTTTTACTCAAGTATTATTTTACTGGGTGACTTTCACTTGAGTAATTTTCTATTAAGGTATCTTTACTTTTACTCAAGTATGACAATTGGGTACTTTTTCCACTAATGGTCCTGGGCAAATAAGCGTTGTCAGTGAAGTTTATTATTGAAAATGTGCTTCTTACTCACGGTCCCATGAAACTGGCCTTGTAATGCAATGGGGATTGTCACATATAAAGTGACAGACAGTACAGGAGGCCCACGTCATGTCTTACTCTTGTCATGATGGGATTGAGTTGCTGGTAAAGAGATGGTAGCTAAATGCCCTGGACTAATCCCCTCGTCCAACACAGTGATTTATTGAGCTGTCCTGTGCGTGAGCTCCTGCTGCCTCTGCCTCTGCTGCCTCTGCCTCTGCTGCCTCTGCCTCCATTCACCGAGGGGACAGGACAGCAGAGTCAGGGAAATTGAGAGGGGGAGGGATTTGCCTCTTCATCAACAACAAATGGTGACTCGAGCGCAGTGGAAGTCTCGACACGTTTTGGAATACCTGATGGTCAAATATCGACCTTTCCACCTCTCGAGGGAGTTTTCAGCTGTTATCTGTTCTATAAATTACACCTCGGGACAAGAAATATAGAATCATCAAATGAGCAAAAGGACCTCTATTTCAGGTGGTGTGAAAGGAATGCCAGGAAAATCTGTATAAACTCCAGCCACCCAAGCCATAGACTGTTTTCTCTGCTTCTGCACAGCAAGCGGTATCTGTGCATAAAGTCTGACACCAACAGGCTCATGAAAAGCTTCTATCCCCAATCCATAAGACTACTAAATAGCTAACAAAATGGCCCCATGGACTATTGAGTAGACCGTTTAATATTTGCACACTCACAGGACTCTACACATTTACACACACTGACACTCCAACACACACATAACATGCACACACATATAAACTGACTATGCACACATGCACACACACTCACATACAATCTTCATTTGCGCTGATGTCACCTGGGGCCCAGAGGGGGGAGAGGTCAGGCTTGTCTTCGACGTCCCTGGTGCTATGCAGAATATCAGAAAGGGAAGAGGACAGGAGGGAACATTGTGTGATAAGTGTGTCTCTCCTCATTTGACAATACAGAAATTAACCACCACATGCTACATTGATTACTGCATTGTTGGGTTTGGAGCTTGCAAGAAAGGCACTTCACTGTACTTGTATGGGGGGAGGCGGTTTGCTCTTTGGTTCTCTATTGCTCCTCAAGCAAGGGGGAAGGCTGATGACATCATGGATTCCCATCAGACCAACTCCTTGAATGGCCTGCTCCTTGAAGTTTGCAGTTGTGTGTAAAAAAACACAATTTTACCCTTTAGTGTGTACTTTACTGTATTTATTCTTGGGATATTGCTTTCAACAGTAAAAGTATTTTTTTTTAATTGCTGGAAGGCGTCTGCGGTTCTTGACGTGGCATCTACTGTTCTTCAGAATTCTAAAAAGTTCTTGAAATGCACATTGGTTAGTGTTGATTTTTCAGTGTAAGATTTCTAATGTTGATTCAAGAGTTGAATTAAAACTCAGTGGCGTAAAATAACCCCAGGTTTGTTGTTAATAACCATCCTTGAACCAAAACCACACTCATCATTATCATATTGCCCAGCATGCTCTATTGCAGTAGATTTTTAGAATTGTTCGTTTCAATATCTATGTTTTTGCATGCACATTGTTTGATTAGTTCATAATATCCTACTCAAATACAATTTTTTCTAAACTATTCCAATCTCTTACTTGGACTTATTGCACCTGTTACTGAAATGGATGTTCAAGTTTTGATGTTTAAGATAGTTTCAAATCTTAATCTTCCCAACCCTTGCAATTATTCTGGCAGTGAATAAAAATTCAAAATGCTGGATATCTAACTCTGACTGGATTCCAATAGGATTTGCATATTACTTTGCAAGCCATCATAATGTGACTTGAAGGCCTGATGTGGCCTGTAAACTATGAGTTTCAGGCCACTTTATCGGGGTAAAACTAGGCCCTCAAACGAAGGCCTTATGAAATATACATAGACTTAAACAATGCAATTTTAATGGCAACATATTCACTTAGGATCTCACTTGGTGAAGGCCAGAGGACTGAAAATGAATGAACGCAACAACCATGTCTCTGTCAGTAGAAATCACAGTCATCGGTGGTACTGGTAACTCTAAAATTCAATCGAAAGGCACCGGGTGAAATATGTAAATAAGGCTTGAAACCCTACAGCAGGGATATTTAATTCCGGTCCTGGAAGGAATAAACATTTCTGATCCTTATGAACTCCTCACTATTATAATGGCAATGGAGTCACAACTGATCCAGATAAAAAAAAACAGGATTTTCTAGTGAAACAATAGTAGCGAGATTCCACCGTGCTAGTTTTGAGGACGCCGCCCACAATTCAGAACAAGACTTTAATCCATGGAGTCCTTCTTCAGAGATAATGTATTTCTTCTCTTTTATCTCCTTCACCCCACTGGCACACAGGGACGGAGTCAATGACCTTACTACACGTAATCATGAGAAGCTCTGAGATGAGATCAGATGAGGTGTTTGTGTGTGTGTGTGTGTGTGTGTGTGTGTGTGTGTGTGTGTGCTCGTGCCTGTCTGCATGCCTGCCTGCTTGTGTTTGTGCATGTGTGTGCGTGCCAGCAAGGGATTTAGTTTTGAAAGTGAAAATCAACTGAGTTTGTAACAGACTGAAGATGCCTAGGATTACAACCAAGAAATCTTTAGAATCCTATGGAGATGGACTCATGCATGGGCAGACTGATCTCCTTCTGATTCAATGTCCGTGGCAGGAGTCCACGGTGCAGTCAATAGATACATGTGAAGACTTGTAGAACTACATTTCATACAAGAATTCATGTGATCCATAAAAACGGTATAGCATTTTACAGTTGAGATGTGAGCTGCACACTGTTTTATGAAAGGCAGAAAAATCTGCTTCTCCAAAGAGAATTGCAATCTTTCTTTGTGTATGATGTCTTGATTATTCCATAAGGGTTGAAGAGATAATAAAATGAAAACAAGAAACATGAAAAGCTTCTCGCAAGGCTTCGAATCATCTCCCTAAGGACACCTTCCTTATCTGTTACATTTTACAGTGTTTTATACCAAGAGCATGCGGAATGAAAATGAAATCGAAAGGAAGGGAAGGAAGGAAGGAAGGAAGGAAGGAAGGAAGGAAGGAAGGAAGGAAGGAAGGAAGGAAGGAAGGAAGGAAGGAAGGGTAATAGGGCAATCTTTACAGTGAAGAGTCTCCTGTTACAGAAGTGTTTGTTTCATTGAACAGCAAATATCAATTTACACAATAATTTATGTTACATTTTCAACATTCTCTAATGCATTTTCTAGTAGGCCTACATTACAAATGTATTAAAAGCAAAGACTGCACACTTTTCTTGACTTCTTTGTAAGGCCTGAACCCTAAAATGTATATTTTCTTCTTTAGGACAGTTGAGGGAGTTATTTGTGGAGGAGAGACAGTCCTATCTGGACTTGATAAGACAACATGAAAGATGCTTCTGTATCACCTCTGTAAGTGGAAACCCTTAGTCACTGGGCATCAACTCAGTGCTTCAAGTGGCTGAATTCTACAGTAATATGTGCTTCTCTTAGCAAGGTTAATAGGGAGTTTCTGAATTTAGCTGCCCTCCTCTAACCTCACCTTACAAACCCATTTAGAATTGTGAAATAAGCTCTTTGTCTTTGGTGAATTAATATAGGCCATATTGGATCTAATTCAGTGCACATTATATGTTCTTGCAAAACTTGCAAAAGCACATCAAAGTGTTTCATTTTCAGAAGAGAAAATCTCTTCTCTTTCAAATTGTAATGCGTTTTTAATCGGTTCCATTCATGAGAGAGAAAGGGTAGCAGCTAAATCTCTCTCTCACACCCTCCCTCTTTCCCTTTACCCCCTCTTTTCATCCCTATCCTCTCACTCGCTCTTTCTGGGAGGATCAGTGTCCATCCATTGTGACAGTGGTGAATGTATCTGTTCTGTGGCAGTATACAGAGGCAGAGCTGGGTAAACAGACAGGCTGGCAGCCAGGGGATGGGATGGGGCTGGCCTGTGGGAGTTCATCAGGCGCGGGGTCTGAGTGTGCGTCCAAAATGGCACCCTATTCCCTATATAGTGCACTACTTTGACCTGGGTCCATAGGGTTTTGGTAAAAAAAATAGCACACTACATAGGCAATAGGGTATTATATAGGCAAAGGTGTGCCACTTGGGATGCACTTTAAGACGGGAATCTAAACAACACAAGGAGGAGAGGATGGGATAGCAGGGGAATGCTGTGTATACCCACACAGCAGATGTAGATGTATTTACCCTTAACAAGCTGCTGGGGGAAGAGGTTGGAGAGGCTTGAGAGAGGATAGCGAAAGGGGGTGACCTACAATGAAATTAAACACTTTTCCAAGATACTGTACTGGAATCTGTTTATGACCGCCCCCCTCTTCCTCTCCCCTTTCTCTGAGGGTGAGGTCCTTATCTGTGCTCCCCTCAAGGAGGTCCTGGTAATACTCCTCCTCAGGGCCATCTGGTTTCCTTCAAGATGCCAGGGGCTCCAGAGAAGAGGACCATCCAGGGGAGGAGGAGAGAAGACCAGAAGGCTGTCGCCAATTGTCTACCCCTGTATAGACATAGACTTGTCAAAGTAACGCAATTTGATATTTTAATGGACAAAGAAATGTGCTTTTATTTCAAAAACAAGGAAATTTCTAAGTGACCCCAAACTTTTTAATGGTAGTGTAATTTCACAAGCACTTCCCTTATTCCACCACTTGGCACTGTGCGTACGCATGGTTATGACTGTACATACATGTATGCACACTCTCATGCAAACGGTCATATTGATAAATCTCACTCTTTGCGTGGAAATTATTTCACGCATGGTTTACACACAGATGTGTGCCTACGCATGATTGATAAATGAAACTCTGGTCTGCCCTAGAAAGCCTATGTAAATTATGATCGCCAGAACAGCCTAACAAAATCAAATATATGAGCCAAATCAAGAGTATTCTATAGGAGAACGTGGATGACTTCAAAGTCATGACTTTAAAGGTTATCACTATCTACTGGTTTTAACTATCTACTGGTTTCAGACATAATGAATAGACTTTTGGGTAACATGCTGACCACACTGCTCGCGTCGCGTGCACGAGTGTTGCAAAATAAATTTACACATACATGTAATTCAATCATTGCACCCACACTGCTCGCGCGCTCAACACGCTGCAAGTCCGGCCTCTCCCATCTCCTCATTGTTTTTTAGGAGCATATACCCACATGCCATCTCCTCATTGGTTTTCAGGAGCATATACCCACGTGGGTGATTGAAAGATTAACTTTCCGGTCGGTTGTGGTTATGCTGTAAAGTTGGTTGCCAACCGCCATATAAAGTCCAAAGAAGAAAAAGAAGCCTGAAGGAGGAGAGATTACTAGAAACGGATTCGGTTTACCGTTTTATCTGTGGATTAATTGTCGGCGTAGAGGACCTTGTGCATTTCAGGTAAAATAACAACCCAATGTTTATATACCAGGACAAATTATCTAGCAACAGCAAGCTAGCTAGCTAAATTGCCATACATTTTTTATGCTTTTTGACCTGTCCACAAATTAATAGAATTGGTTCAGAGTTTGTTTTGATATTTCAACCTGCGTGTCCTGATCGCTTCTGGTGTGGGTGAACGAAATCAACGTGTGCGCGATGACGCACGTGTGCAACCAGTTTGGTCAGCATGTTAGAAAGTAAATGGGAGCGGAATGAGAAAAAGGGAAGTTGTGGGAAAGTATGTTTTTGGTTTCACATTGGTTGTGTAAACAAAGCCATAAGTTTCCTGACTGGTAAAACTGAATGTTTTTTAGTGAAAGGGAACATTTCTTTTTTGGTTGTAGTGAGGTTCTGAGAATGTTATACTCTGGTTCCTTGAAAGTTTTCGTGGAAGGTTTTATTAACGCTCAGAGAACGGAAATTATATTTAATAACATCCTGAGTTTTCTGAACGCTACTAAAGTTTTTTCTTGTGGTTTTTATGTAACGTTTTCTTAACTAAATTTAAAGGTTATTTGGAGGTTTTTGAATAACCGTCTTAAACTTTCACCGGATGTTTCAATAAGACTTTTAATAACACTGCGAGCACAGATACAGTAGGACACATTCAAATGTATTTGCTTAAGCATGCAAACATTTTTCATCAGTGATGAAACCTATGATCTTCTGTTCTCTATCCCTGGAATTAGCCTGCTGTGCCACCAGGATGCATACAAAGCTGTTAATTTTAATCTATTCAACCAGACCCTATTTCAAAGGAAACAGGCACTCATTAAGAGCAGGTGTGGCCAATTAGTGGGCACGGCCAGCAAACCTGAACACACTTAACCAGATAGAGGAGATTCGTAATGTATGTTTTTAAATAACATTCTTAGAACATTTTCTGAACATTATTAACATTTCTTTTGGTTTTTATGGAAATCTTTCTTCATGTTCTGCAAACGGGATGTACATGTTTAAAATAACATACTTAGAACGTTAACTGAAAGATACTAACTTTTTTGGGGGGGTTTTATGGAATGTTTTCTTCATGTTCTGAGAACGGAATTTAGAGATAATTGATGTTAATGTATAGAATTACATTTTTTAGAAAATTCCCAGAATATTGCCAAGTACTGACATAAAAGGGAACCATAGATTCTAAGAACGTTCTAAGAACATCGCTTAAATCACAACTTTTTTTGAGAACATTCCCAGAATGTAGTAAAAATATAAAATTTTTGTAGAATGTTCTGTGGAAGAACTGAAATTCCCACAGAATGTTGTTTCTTCATGTTTTTTGAACTATTTGAGAACATTCCCAATGTCAAACCAGTTGGAGAATGTTCCTAGAACATTACCAACAATGAAATGAAAGGTGCAATATGCATAAATCGCTCCGCTATTTCCTGGTTGCTAAAATTGTAATAGTTTGCCTAATTTCAGTTTGTGACAACTCATTGTACCATCTAAACCGCTGTGAAATGTATTTTCAATAACCAAATATATTGTATCGTGACTTGACTTTAATTAATCTGATGACTGCTATCTCTAATTAACTAACTATGTTTAATTGTTACCCGACAATTAACTCATTAGGATTTGGGGCACCACGGAAGAGGTTGTTTAAGAGTTACCATCTCCCGAATTAAACTCTACAAGGTATATATCTATTACATCGATAAACAGTCATCTTATTCATCATTACCTCTTATCATATCATCATTCTGAACAGCACATAACCTTGGATGTATAAAAACCCCGGCCTTACTAACAATTCAGTACTACACAAATTGGTTTAATTATTTATTTACTACCTAACTAAATAATATCACAGAATTAACATACACCCTTAATACATGAGACAAAGGTCCCTAGCGGACTCACATAATATTGTGGCTTTTACACAATGACATGGAGAGAGCGAGAGAGCGAGAATAATACACTTATCGTCCATACATTTCATAACTATTCTCACAGTAATCATACAGTTTGCACACGAACTGCCGCCCGATTGGAATAAGAAATCATGAACGTATTTACGTGCAAGTGCCTTGGTTCGCTGTTTATCTCTGTCTGAACCAGGCCTTCTTAGGAAGGATGTGGGTTGGCCTTTCAGCATCACACTTGTAAGGTTATGATTGTCCAAAAGGGGTCTCCCCTTTCCTGTCTTCTACTGTTGTTCACTCTGGAAGATAGCTAGCCAGCCGTGCCGACGGTTCCCATTGGTGATGAGCGTAGTAGGATAGACTCACCTAGATTTGCTTTTCTAGATATTTGACTCAAGACAGCTAATCAGCTGTACCAGTGATTGTCCTGGAGGGGAGTTTATTTTCCCCCTTGTGTCGTTATTCAGGATTCGGATCACTTTGGACATGAACTGCAGCTCGCCGTCTTTCTGGTCTAAAGGAAGGTGAGTTTATTTCTTCACCTCGTGTTGAAATTCAACGTTCCAACCATTTCAAATGTGTAGCTCCCGCCTCACGTTTCCTGGTCTAAAGGTTGATTTCTCTCCCAAGCCTTTATGCACTCTGGTCAAAAGGTACCGTCAGTTCCGTCAGTCTGACACGCTATCTGACCTCACTCGGGGCGTGGCTATTAACTATGCACAGTTTATAGGAGATAGATTGTCTTATACCTCCTAAAATCACATTCATATCTTAACAAAATTGTGTTAATCATTTATCATATACAACGTTAAGGATGGAGATTTTGTACCTGTAGTGTAAATACATTAAGTTACAGTATTTCCTCCATAACCCTTTTATTGACACCACAAAATAAAAACCAATATGACATTAGTTTTCCATAGATCATCTCCAACCATTCCCCGCGTTCTTATGTTAGAAATATTGTTCCAGTGTTCGCTTTTTGAACGTGTTAGAGTTTAGGTGGGAAAAAGTATGTTAACAAGGAACATTCCTTGGTGGATTTTACTGGAGGGGGAGAAAAAGCCTGTAATTTACAACAGGGTGTGAACTGTCAAACTGGCCCTGTTCCTTCCCCTCTTCTGTGGGTGAGAGAAGGTCTGGCTATTGTCAACCATTGCCAAGCTGATCTGACCCATTGTGATCCTCACAGGACAGTCATGACAGTTGGTCCCATGTTTCATGAGCTGAAGTAAAAGATCCCATAAATGTTCCATACGAACAAAAAGCTTATTTCTCTAAATGTTTTGCACACGTTTACATCACTGTTAGTGAGCATTTCTCCTTTGCCAAGATAATCCATCCACCTGACAGGTGTCACATATCAATAAGCTAATTAATCAGGTGCACCTTGTGCTGCGGACAATAAAAGGCCACTCTAAAATGTGCAGTTTTGTCACACAACACTACAGATGTCTCAAGTTTTAAGGGAGTGTGCAATTGGCATGCTGACTGCAGGAATGTCCACCAGAGCTGTGTCCAGAGAACTGAATGTTCATTTCTCTACCATAAGCCGCCTCCAATACCGTTTTAGAGAATTTGGCAGTAAGTCCAACCAGCCTCAGAACCGCAGACCACATGTAACCACATGTGTCCAGGACCTCCACATCTGGCTTCTTCACCTGCGGGATCATCTGAGACCAGCCACCCATACAGCTGATGAAAATGTGGGTTCGCACAACTGAAGAACTTTTGCATAATCTGTCAGAAACCATCTCGGGGAAGCTCATCTGCACTCTCATCTGCACACTCATCTGCGTACTCATCGTCCTCACCAGGGTCTTGACCTGACTTCAGTTCAGCAGCATAACTGATTTCAGTGGGCAAATGCTAAACTTTGACGGCTGGAGAAGTGTGCTCTTCACTGATGAATCCCGGTTTAAACTGTATTGGGCAGATGGCAGACAGCGTGTATGGCATTGTGTGGGCGAGCGGTTTGCTGATGACAACATTGTGAACAGAGTGCCCCATGGTGGCCGTGTGGTTATGGTATGGGCAGGCATAAGCTACAGACAACGAACACAATTGCATTTTATCTATGGCAAATTTAATGCACATAGATACCGTGACAAGCTCCCAAGGCCAATAGGCAGGTAGCCTAGTGGTTAGAGTGTTGGGCCAGTAACCGGAAGGTTGCTGGATTGAATCCCTGCGCTGATAAGGAAAAAATCTGTTGTTCTGCTCCTGTGCAAGGTAGTTAACCCACTGTTCCCTGGGTGCTGAAGATGTGGATGTTGATTAAGGCAGCCCCCCGCACCTCTCTGGTTCAGAGGGGGTGGGTTAAATGCGGAAGACACATTTCAGTTACATACATTCAGTTGGACAACTGACTAGGTTTTCCCCTATCGTTGTGCCATTCATCCACTGCTATTACCTCATGTTTCAGCATGATAATGCATAGATCCTGCAGCAGTACATACCTGTCTATTTATGGGAAAATTACACTAACTCCTTAGTCATATTTCAGTTTACTCACTTACGTATGGCACTGCCTACATGTACATATTACCTCAATTACCTCGACTAAGCGGTATACCGGTACCCCCCTGTATATGGCCCCGCTACTGTTCATTTATTGTTGCTCCTTAGTTATTATGTTTTTTACTTCAGTTTATTTGAGTAAATGCTTAACCAACAATGCAGTTTTAAGAAAAAAAGTGTTAAGGGCTTGTAAGTAAGCATTTCACTGTATGGTCTACACCTGTTGTATTCGGTGCATGTGACAAATAACATTTGATTCGATTCATATTTAGCAGATGTTATTGCGGGTGTGGCAAAATGCTTTTGTTCCTAGCTCCAACAGTGCATTAGAATTTAACAATTCATAACAATACACAAAAATCTAAAAGTAAAAGAATGGACGAGCAATGTCGGAGTGGCATTGACTAAAATACAGTAGAATACAGTGTATACACATGAAATGAATAAAACAATATGAAAACATTATTAAAGTGACTAGTAATTCCATGTCTATCTGCATAGGGCAGCAGCCTCTAAGGTGCAGGTTTGAGTAAACGAGTGGTATCCGGCTAGTGATGGCTATTTAACAGTCTGGTGGCCTTGAGATAGAAGCTGTCTTTACCTTTACTGACCTTGCCTTCTGGATGATAGCGGGGTGAATAGGCCGTGGCTCGGGTGGTTGATGTCCTTGATGATCTTTTTGTCCTTCCCATGATATCGGGTGCTGTAGGTTTCCTGGAGGGCAGGCAGTGTGCCACCAGTGATGCGTTGGGCAGACTGCACCACCCTCTGGAGAGCCCTGCGGTTGCGGGCTTTGCAGTTGCCGTACCGACAGGATGCTCTCAGTTGTGCATCTGTAAAAGTTTGTGAGGTTCTTAGGGGCCAAGACAAATTTCTTCAGCCTCCTGGGGTTGAAGAGGCTCTGTTGCGCCTTCTTCACCACACTGTCTGTGTGGGTGGACCTTTTCAGATGGTCAGTGATTAAAAACAATTTGAGAAAAAAATATTTTGCTTTATCTGGAATACATGCCTATATACAGTATATAATGAATATGAACTGGGTGGTGTGCAAAGCTGTCAGCAAGGTAAAGGGAGGCTACTTTGAAGAATCTCAAACATAAAATATATTTTGATTTGTTTAACACTTTTTTGGTTGCTACACGATTCCATATGTGTTATTTCATAGTTTTGATGTTGTCACTATTATTCTACAATGTAGAAAATAGTCAAAACAAAGAAAAACCCTTGAATGAGTAGGTGTGTCCAAACTTTTGACTGGTACTGTACTTCAATTCTGTTAAGTTTTAGTTTTGGTGTTTTCAAGCTTTTTTGGGGGGGTTTTTGAGCTTTTGAATCTGGCGGGTAAATGCTGCCAGTAGCTGCCAATGTTTCAAATAGGCCTAGCTTGTGCATCATTATCCCTAGCTATCACTAGCGAACAGGGAAGAAATACTGAGTACGGATTGTGACTGGGCCAAGCTAGAACAGTTTGTGAAGATGCTGGAGCTGTTCACAATCCACACTGACCAACTTCAAACTGATAGCCAGTCGTTGTCTGGTGCCGTGCCTTCTCAACTTGAGGCACACTTGCAATCAACAACTGTTGTAAAACAGCTGGCACAGGTTCTCATGAAGTCACAGAACGAGTGTTTCATATGCATACTGAATCCTCTGGCAGCCAACTACGATCCAACCCCTGAGGCAGTTTGCCTGATAGACCCAAGTGTGTCTCTGGCACTTCACTCAACAGAGATGGAGCCACTGATGAGAGAAGCAGAGTATTTTGTACTTCAGCAAATCAGAGAGTACAGCCATGATGCAGCAGGACCCCAGAAAGATGCCAGCAAGCATCTCGACCACATTGCTTCAGAAATATAGCTTCTTTGCATCGAAGATTGTGTCTGAGGTCATTGTCCAGCCGAAGGGTCAACCTGGCAGGGAATTAAATAATAAGGCATATTTGTCTGGTGTTTAAGGGTGATTTTCAATGTACAGTGCCTTCAGAAAGTATTCACACCCTTTGACTTTTAAAAATGTTTGTTGTGGTCCCAGCACCAGACCCAGAATCAACCCCTGGTTTTCCAGCCCCGGTACCTGCACAATCTCCAACCTGGCCCCAACACCAACCCACTGCTACGCCCAAGCCAAACACTGCCATGCCCAGTGCCATGCCCAGTTCACCACTGAGTGTGTTGATGGTGAAACATGTTTTACTAGCCTGAGGTATAATACTCTACACCGCCATTCATTTTTTCACATTGTGAATAAATAAAAAAATCGAATTAATTGTGTATTTGTATTTATTATTGATCCCCATTAGCCAAGGCTACTCTTCCTGGGGTCCGGCAAAATTAAGGCAGATATACAATTTAAAAACATTACAATACATTCATTACAGAATTCACAATACACTTAAGTGTGTGATTGGTGTAGGCTTACCTTGGCCTGACGTTTTTGATAGCCGGATGGTTCTCTCTCGGGAAGTTGGGAGTTCCCTGTAGAGAGAAGAGAGACAAAGGCCCGGTTGGCTTAGCTAGCCTAGGGCCTCAAATGGAGGACGCTAACAAACGTTTTCAACACGGCAGGAGCTGGGTTTTATTTTGCTTTATTCGGGGGACAACGTGGACCGCCCAGACTTTCAATGTAGCAACAATTTGCTTGCAGAGGACTACAGGGGGGAAGTGGTTACTCTTAGCAAACAAGTAGAAAACCTGCATAAGCTACTTCGTCCCCTGTTCTGTCTCCCTCTCTGGTGGCTTCTACCTCGGGTTTAGATCCTCATCAGACGTGAGGCTGTCTGAGACTCCGACCAATTCATCATCCACATTGGATACTACAGCTGACTCTGGTCCATCAGGCCCACCTCCTCAGCCATTGCACCAGCTGTCATCATTGGTAGTTCTATGGTAAGAAACATTTTGGTTCCGGGGCAAAAACCCTGTGTTATCATGGACCACTAATTCTAGCACTGAGATTCAAACAAGCGGCCAATTATGTCAGGTCCGGTACCATCATTGGGCCGCAGGTGTGAAAGATTCAGCAGGCTACTGGCACTACACACATGGCTAAAAGATTACTGAAGCTCTGTTGTAATCACTTTTATAGATAACATCGACACCTGGAAACAGAAGATGACGGAGTACAGCCAAATCATCTTGGCTCCTAGACTCAGTCCACCTATTTCAGGCTGCATTGAGACAATAACTTATCAAAGATCAAATCAAATCAAATTGTATTTGTCACATACACATGGTTAGCAGATGTTAATGCGAGTGTAGCGAAATGCTTGTGCTTCTAGTTCCGACCATGCAGTAGTATCTAACAAGTAATCTAACAAATTCACAACAACCTTATACACCTTATACACACAAGAGTAAAGGAATGAATACGAGTATGTACATATAAATATATGGATGAGCGATGGCTGACCGGCGTAGGCAAGATGCAGTAGATGGTGTAGAGTACAGTATATACATATGACATGAGTAATGTAGGATATGTAAACATTATATAAATGGCATCGTTTAAAGTGGCTAGTGATACATTTATTTCATCCAATTATAATTATTAAAGTGGCTAGAGATTTGAGTCGATGGCCAATCGGCATAGGCAAGATTCAGTAGATGGTTTAGAGTAAAGTGTATACATTTGATATAAGTAATGTCGGATATGTAAACATTATATACAAAATTGTTTAGTGGCTAGTGATACATTTGTTACATCCAATTCCTATTATTTAAAGTGGCTAGAGATTTAAGTCAGTATGTTGGCAGCAGCCACTCAATGTTAGTGATGGCTGTTTAACAGTCTGATGGCCTTGAGATAGAAGCTGTTTTTCAGTCTCTCGGTCCCAGCTTTGATGCACCTGTACTGACCTCGCCTTCTGGATGATAGCGGGGTGAACAGGCAGTGGCTCGGGTGGTTGTTGTCCTTGATGATCTTTTTGCCCTTCCTGTGACATCGGGTGGTGTAGGTGTCCTGGAGGGCAGGTAGTTTACCCTCGGTGATGCGTTGTGCAGTCCTCACTACCCTCTGGAGAGCCTTACGGTTGTGGGCGGACCAGTTGCCGTACCAGGCGGTGATACAGCCTGACAGGATGCTCTCGATTGGGCATCTGTAGAAGTTTGTGAGTGTTTTAGGTGACAGGCTGACAGGCGCTGTTTTTGGTGACAGGCGCTGTTGCGCCTTCTTCACCACGCTGTCTGTGTGGGTGGACCATTTCAGTTTGTCCGTGATGTGTACGCCGAGGAACTTAAAACTTTCCACCTTCTCCACTACTGTCCCGTCGATGTGGATAGAGGGGTGCTCCCTCTCCTGAAGTCCACGATCATCTCCTTTGTTTTGTTGAACGTTGAGTGAGAGGTTATTTTCCTGACACCACACTCCGAGGGCCCTCACCTCCTCCCTGTAGGCCGTCTCGCCGTTGTTGGTAATCAAGCCTACCACTGTAGTGTCGTCAACAAACTTGATGATTGAGTTGGATGCGTGCTTGGCCACGCAGTCATGGGTAAACAGGGAGTACAGGAGAGGGCTGAGAACGCACCCTTGTGGGGCCCCAGTGTTGAGGATCAGCGGGGTGGAGATGTTGTTTCCTACCCTCACCACCTGGGGCCGGCCCGTCAGGAAGTCCAGGACCCAGTTGCACAGGGCTGGGTCGAGACCTAGGGTCTCAAGCTTAATGACGAGCTTGGAGGGTACTATGGTGTTAAATGCTGAGCTGTAGTCAATGAACAGCATTCTTACATAGGTATTCCTCTTGTCCAAATGGGTTAGGGCAGTATGCAGTGTGATTGCGATTGCGTCGTCTGTGGAGCTATTGGGACGGTAAGCAAATTGGAGTGGGTCCAGGGTGTCTGGCAGGATGGAGGTGATATGATCCTTGACTAGTCTCTCAAAGCACTTCATAATGTCGGAAGTGAGTGCTACGGGGCGATAGTCATTTAGCTCAGTTACCTTAGCTTTCTTGGGAACAGGAACAATGGTGGCCCTATTGAAGCATGTGGGAACAGCAGACTGGGATAGGGATTGATTGAATATGTCCGTAAACACACCAGCCAGCTCGTCTGCGCATGCTCTGAGGACACAGCCAGGGATGCCATCTGGGCCAGCAGCCTTGCGAGGGTTAACACATTTCAATGTTGGCTGCGGTGAAGGTGAGCCTGCAGGTTTTGGTAGCGGGCCGTGTCGGTGGCACTGTATTGTCAGCGAGCAAAGAAGTTGTTTAGTTTGTCTGGGAGCAGGACGTCGTGGTCCGCGACGGGGCTGGTTTTCTTTTTGTAGTCCGTGATT
The DNA here is from genome assembly GCA_030435695.1 of Brachymystax lenok tsinlingensis. Taxonomy (NCBI): domain Eukaryota; kingdom Metazoa; phylum Chordata; class Actinopteri; order Salmoniformes; family Salmonidae; genus Brachymystax; species Brachymystax lenok. Next base: position 5,415,480 of record CM059815.1, on the reverse strand, counting down.
GACTGCCACATTCCTCTCGTGTCTGAGCCGTTGAATTGTGACTCTACTTTGTCTCTATATTGACGCTTAGCTTGTTTGATTGCCTTGCGGAGGGAATAGCTACACTGTTTGTATTCAGTCATGTTTCCGGTCGCCTTACCCTGGTTAAAAGCAGTGGTTCGCACTTTCAGTTTTGCGCGAATGCTGCCATCAATCCACGGTTTCTGGTTGGGGAAGTTTTTAATAGTTGCTATGGGTACAACATCACCGATGCACTTGCTAATAAACTCGCTCACTGAATCAGCGTACACATCAATGTTGTTGTTAGATGCTATCCGGAACATATCCCAGTCCACGTGCTCGAAGCAATCTTGAAGCGTGGAATCAGATTGGTCGGACCAGCGTTGAACAGACCTGAGAACGGGCTTTTCCTGTTTTAGTTTCTGTCTGTAGGCTGGGAGCAACAAAATGGAGTCATGGTCAGACTTGCCGAAAGGAGGGCGGAGAATAGCCTTGTATGCATCACGGAAGTTAGAATAACAATGATCAAGGATTTTACCAGCCCGGGTGGCACATTCGATATGCTGATAAAATTTAGGGAGCCTTGTTTTCAAATTAGCCTTATTAAAATCCCCCAGCCACAATAAATGCAGCCTCAGGATATGTCCAATGGATTTCTTTCAGTGCCGTCGATGTGTCAGCTTGAGGGGGGATGTACACGGCTGTGATTATAATCGAGGAGAATTCTCTTGCTAGATAATGCGGTCGGCATTTGATTGTAAGGAATTCTATGTCAGGTGAACAAAAGTACTTGAGTTCCTGTATGTTGTTATGATCACACCACGTCTCGTTAATCATAAGACACACACCCCCGCCCTTCTTCTTACCAGATAGATGTTTGTTTCTGTCGGCGCGATGCGTGGAGAAACCAGGTGGCTGTACCGACTCAGATAACGTGTCCTGAGTGAGCCATGTTTCCGTGAAGCAAAGAACGTTGCAGTCGCCGATGTCTCTCTGGAAGGTAACTCTTGCTCGTATTTCATCCACCTTGTTGTCCAGAGACTGGACATTGGCAAGTAAAATACTCGGGAGAGGTGCCCGATGTGCCCGTCTATGTAGCCTGACCAAAAGACCGCCGCGTTTCCCCCTTCTCCGGCACCACGGAGACCAGCTCAGTTAAGACCAGCTCAGTTAATCCCTACCATTGTGTCGCTGAGTTGTCATAGCGCTGCAGAAAATGTACATTATCCCAGGGGCGTTGGCAGACACAATGTAAGTAACGGAATTTATGTCCCTCTCACTGCCTCTGTTGATCCTTCAGCTATTGTATGCAGTAATCATGTGCCTATGAACCAGCGTTATGCTGTTAGCACTGAGAGAGTGTGCCCTAGTAGGAAGTCCACTGTGTGCTGCTCACCATGCACTATCAGCTCAAACCTAAATAACATGTCTACGTCTGATAAGCTTCCCAGTAAGTGCTAAAAATAGCACCCATTAACATATGTAGCTTACGAAACAAGGTTCAAACTATAACCAGTGCCTGCAACTTGGTTCAGGTTATCAGTCAACCTACCAGGGTAGTTACAAACAGCACAGGAATGAAATCGTCAAACATATATCGATCACATTTTGACTAATGCTGCAGAAATGTGCTTAAAGCTGTATCCAAATCCATCAGATGTACTGAACACATCTAGGAAAACCAAAGTTCCAAAGGCTGGGCCTAATATAGTGTATAAGAGGTCATACAAGAAGTGCTGTAGTGTTTCCTATATTGATAACGTAAATAATATTCGCTGGTCTGTGGTGTTTAATAAGGAGCAACCTGACTCTGCATTTGACATATTTAAAAATGGATTATTCCAGTTACTAATAAGCACGCACCCATTAAGAAAATAACTGTAAAAACTATTAAATCCCTTTGGGTTGATGAGGAATTGAAAAATTGTATGGTTGAGAGGGATGAGGCAAAAGGAACTACAAATAAGTCTGTCTGCACAATTGAATGGCAAACATACTGCAAATTGAGAAATCATGTGACTAAACTGAATAAGAAGAATAAGAAACTATTCTGTGTAAATTGTCTCCCAGTCCCTGCTGCTGAAAAACATCTCCACAACATGATTCTGCCACCACCATGCTTCACTGTAGGGATGGTGCCAGAATTCCTCCAGACGTGATGCTTGGCATTCAGGCCAAAGAGTTCAATCTTGGTTTCATCAAACCAGAGAATTTTGTTTCTCATGGTCTGAGAGTCTTTAGGTGCCTTTTGGTAAACTCCAAGCGGGCTGTCATGTGCCTTTTACTGAGATGTGGCTTCTGTCTGGCCACTCTACCATAAAGTCTGCTGCAGAGATAATTGTCCTTCTGTAAGGTTCTCCCATCTCCACAGAGGAACTCTAGAGCTCTGTCAGATTGACCATCGGGTTCTTGGTCACCTCCCTGTTTCCTCCAGCATCTCCAGCATCTAAGGCCCTTCTCCCCCAATTGCTCAGTTTGGCAGGGCGGCCAGCTCTAGGAAGAGTCTTGATTGTTCCAAACTTCTTCCATATAAGAATGATGGAGGCTACTGTGTTCTTGGGGACCTTCAATGCTGCAAAAATGTTTTTGTACCCTTCCCCAGATCTGTGCCTTGACACAATCCTGTCTCGGCGCTCTACAGACAATTCCTTCGAACTCATGGCTTGCTTTTTGCTCTGACATGCACTGTCAACTGTGGAACCTTATATAGACAGGTGTGTGCCTTTCCAAATAATGTCCAATTAATTGAATTGACCACAGGTGGACTTGTAGAAACATCTCAAGGATGATCAATGGAAACAGGATGCAATTTTGAGCCTCATAGCAAAGCGTCTGAATACTTACGTAAGTAAGGTGTTTCTGTTTTTATGAAAAAAAAATATATAAACCTGTTTACTTTCCGAAGCCACTGTATGTAGTGGTGTAATAATGTTATATGATGTACTGTTTTATATTTTGTTTTATGTGTGATGCAAGTGCCTTAATGTGTTTGGACCTAAGGATGAGTAGCTGCTGCCTTGGCTGCAGCTAATGGGGATCCCTAATAAATACAAATACAAACCCAGGATTAATATTTAAAGCATTAGACCTCACACTAAAGGCATCAGTCATACAAAGGTTATACTTAAATCTGAACTTGTTCTCTAGTAAATTAGTAAGAATGTCTCACCCCATGTTCAAGAATGGCCTTTTCCCCTTTATTCAGATTATATCATTTGAAAGCGAAATAATATCCAAAATATCATTATTTTTTAAACAAGCCATAGGATGTTGTTTGCAATTTAATTATTTGACTGGTGATTGTTACACATTCTTTGAATGAATGCTTTTGTTTTTTAGTAATTGTTTGTATTTGATTCACTTAAATTGGGATTGATTATTTGTTTGAATGGTTTACTATGTTTAATTAATTTGATTAGATGTTTTAACATGTAATGAATTTTGGGAAAACCAAATAGATTTACCTTCAACACCATACTGCCCTCCAAGCTTGTCACTAAGCTCAGGGCCCTTGGTCTGAACCCCTCCCTGGGCAACTGGGTCCTAGACTTCCTGACGGGCCGACCCCCAGGTGGTAAGGGTAGGCAACAACTCCTCTGCCATGCTGATCCTCAACACGGGGGCCCTCCAGTGGTGTGTGCTCAGTCCCCTCCTCTACTCCCTCCTTACCCAAGACTGCGTGGCTACGCACGACTCCAACTCAATCATCAAGTTTGCTGATGACATGACAGGGGTAGGCCTGATTACCAACAACAACGAGACAGGAAGGAGGTTAGAGCCCGGGCGGAGTGGTGTCAGAAAAATAACCTCTCCCTCAACATATCAGAATAATAGTAGAGAGAATGATTTTTTTTCAGCTTTTATTTCTTTCATCACATTCCCAGTGGGTCAGAAGTTTGCATACACTCAATTAGTATTTGGTAGCATTGCCTTTAAATTGTTTAGCTTGGGTCAAACATTTTGAGTACCCTTCCACAAGCTTCCCACAATAAGTTGGGTGAATTTTGGCCCATTCCTCCTGACAGAGCTAGTGTAACTGAGTCAGGTTTGTTGGCCTCCTTGCTCGCACACATTTTTTCAGTTCTGCCCACAAATTTTCTATAGGATTGAGCTCAGGGCTTTGTTATGGCTACTCCAATACCTTGACTTTTTTGTCCTTAAGCCATTTTGCCACACCTTTGGAAGTATGCTTGGGGTCATTGTCCATTTGGAATACCCATTTGCAACCAAGCTTTAACTTCCTGACTCATGTCTTGAGATATTGCTTCAATATACCCACATAATTTTCCTCCCTCATGATGCCATCTAGTTTCTTAAGTGCACCAGACCCTCCTGCAGCAAAGCACCCCCACAACATGATGCTGCCACCCCCATGCTTCACAGTTGGGATGGTGTTCTTCGGCTTGCAAGCCTCCCCATTTTTCCTCCCAACATAACGATGGTCATTATGGCCAAATAGTTCTTTTTTTTGTTTCACCAGACCAGAGGACATTTCTCCAAAAAGTACAATCTTTGTCCCTATTTGCATTTGCAAACTGTAGTTTTGGAGCAGTGGCTTCTTCCTTGCTGAGTGGCCTTTCAGGTTATGTCGATATAGGACTCATTTTACTGTGGATATAGATACTTTTGTACCTGTTTCCTCCAGCATCTTCACAAGGGCCTTTGCTGTTGTTCGGGAATTGATTTGCACGTTTCGCACCAAAGTACGTTCATCTCTAGGAGACAGAACGCGTCTCCTTCCTGAGCGGTATGACGGCTGCGTGGTCCCATGGGGTTTATACGTGCGTACTATTGTTTGTACAGATGAACTTGGTACCTTCAGGCGTTTGGAAATTGCTCCCAGGGATGAACCAGATTTGTGGCCTAAAAACAAATTCTGAGGTCTTGTCTGATTTATTTTTATTTTCCTATGATATCAAGCAATGAGGCACTGAGTTTAAAGGTAGGCCTTGAAATACATCCACAGGTACACCTCCAATTGACTCAAATTATGTCAAATAGCCTATCAGAAGCTTCTAAAACCATGACATCATTTTCTGGAATTTTCCAAGCTGTTTAAAGGCACAGTCAATTTAGTGTATGTAAACTTCTTTCCCACTGGAATTGTGAATACGGTGAATTATAAGTGAAATAATCTGTCTGTAAACAATTGTTGGAAAAAATTACTTGTGTCATGCACAAAGTCGATGTCCTAACCGACTTTCCAACTATAGTTTGTTAACGAGAGATTTGTGGAGTGGTTGAAAAACTAGTTTTAATGACTCCAACCTAAGTGTATGTAAACTTCCGACTTCAACTGTAGATACATTAAACACTGAACCATTTCTTTTATACTGTTTTTCATACTCTGTATTCATATAATGTATTCTTCACTTAGCTCATTCTAATATATCCACTACTTTACAATTTGTTACACTATTTATATACTGGACTCTCATAGCTCACTGTAATATATCTACTGCTGTACATATCATTCTTTGTATATCTTCTTGGTGTATATACGCACAGATTGTATTTCAGTTGTTAACTGAATTCGTTCTGACATTCATAATTTCTTGTTTCTAGTTGTTTGACATTTTTGCTGCACTGTCAGGAACAAGTAGCACAAGCATTTCGCTGCGCCCACTATAGCATCTGCTAAACTGTGTACGCCATCTCGGAACTTTGATTTGTGTATCATGCTGCGATCCTAAGTCTTGTCACTTCATGTGACCTGCAGTCACTGCAGAAAGGAATGTGAAGAGAGAAAGCGGTCACATTACTGCTGCACCAAATTTTTTTGCGGGGGGGGAATAACATTTCCTCAACTGATGATCTGAAACATAACAACTGTCCTCAGCACGACATCATACATGTGTCTGCCTTGAGGGCAAACATTGTCCAAACAGACATTTCACACTGGCAGCACAAATCTCCCATCAGGATTTCTATTGGGAAACTACAGTAAACTACACAGCACAACACTGCCACCAAGTGATCCAAATATGAACACACAGCTTTAAAAAAAAATAAAAAAAGGTTAAGAGTACATTACTCCCGTCATGTTTGTTTTATTAATAATTCAACCATATTTTTTTAAAGACATAAAATTTATACATAGCCCATGTGCATCTCATTTGTTTGTGCCATCATGAGCAATAACATCCACTCCATGTACACCGTTAGTATTTACATAAGTTGCGTCCCAAATTGCACCCTATTCCCTATATAGTGCACTACTTTTGACCAGGGCCCATGGTGCTCTGGTCAAAAGTAGTGCACTATTAGGGTATAGGGTGCCATTTGGGTCAAACATATATAGTAATTTTTCTTATCTTCAAAAATGAACACGTTTACTTGTTAGGCACGTTTGTATAATAATCCTCTCATAAAGATACAGGGTGCAGATACAGACGTAAAGAACACACATGGTGGAACGTGTTGTCTCGTAGTTAGAAATCAGCCTACAAACAAAAACTATGAAGTTGATGTGTTATGATGGTAGCAAAGGCATGTTATAATAGTTTTACACTGCACAAAACAACAAAAATACTTAATGTGTGCATTTTAGACTTGTGGGCAATAGCATTCTAAAACTGTTCCAAAAATATAGCGGTCCTAGAGATATGTACTATAACCATTCCGAGATACTTTTCCATAATATATACATTACATTACAATGTAATAGTCTTCATCATAGAATTCATTATACTAATATACTGTACATAGTTAATTTTACTCTTACAGGCTGGGTACAATATAACACTGGAGGAAATTCAACAACAGTCCCTCTGACTGAAAGTAGGGGAGAGTGGGGTAAGTTGAGAATTTCTTTACATTCAGCATCACTCAGGCAAGGGAAATATACAGTCGTTTTCTAACTAACAAAGATATCTACATATATTTCAGGATGTTGTGTATCCCTGGAAATTATCAGAATGAATGTAAACATGACCGTTTTTTAAAACATAGCTTGTCCAAAGAATGTGGTCTCTTGGTACAATTCACACCAGGTATGGGGTAAGTTGAGCCACGGGACAGGGTGTTAAGCCGCTTTCAAATGTCTTTATTGAATTAATGCTAACACTACCTTTTAAAAACCATGTCTACGTTTATTTCCCAAACATAAACACAATCATAGCTTTTTTTTGTCTTGTAATCGTTTTAAGCATATTTTAACACAGGCTTAACACCTAACAAATACTTTAACATAGGCCAGGCCCTGTTGTAACCTCATTTTCCAGCTAAAATGCCTGTCAAGAAAACACTTCCATTTGCTCAACTTACCATTGGATCAACCAATGGCTCAACTTACCCCAAGGCAAACATTTTGACTATATTAGCCCACACAGCTACAAGGATGCACGTGCTTGGTTTAGGACCTCATATTGAAGCTTATAGAGACCCCAACTGATGTATAGAACCATCTTAAAATGATCTACAAGCATCATGAAACCTCTAACATTAAATTCCTTCTTGAAAAACTGTTTTTTAGATCTAGTTTGCTTACCACCTTTTCCATGTGGTTTCTTCCTTCACAGACTCCATGAAATGATGGCCTCATCCTAAATATTTGGTCAAATTTTGCTAGAAACCCCTTTGGTTCAACTTACCCCCACTCTCCCCTAGCTGTTAACCTCCTTCTGACATCAATTTATGGATTCTTGGTCAAAATACTTCATAACAGGATTGGGGTTGGAGGTGACAGATGAAAAGCTTTACCTTCTCCTGCTCACTTCAATAATGCGTACAGGTCCCATAGCATAGAAAACAAGGACATGACTGGCAACCCGTAAGGGCAAAGCAGAAGCACTGACACATTCTACTGTCTGGGCACAGGCAAGAACCAATCAATTGTCTGGAATAAAACGGTATACTTAATATGCTGTCCATCATATCATTTCAGGGACAGTCAAGAAGACATGCTGTATGTGTAGCTGTGTCTTTCTGTCCCATTGGCCGCTTTGTTTGAAATATAAATACTTTGAAAAGTTCACATACAAGTATGACACATTTTTGGAACTTTCTAATATTATACTATTTTCAAAATCCAGATGTCCCATGGACAGCTATTTACTACTCATGCATTCAAACAGGAATCTCCTTCAGTAAATACTCAACTTAAAACAGGCATGAGCCTCTTTACATGAGCCTCTTTACACTTTACACTTCGCCATTTCCTGGTTGCTAAATTTCTAATAGTTCACCTAATTTCAGTTTTGTGACTAAACAAAACAAGCAATACATAGTGTAGAGAATCATTGTTCCGTCTAAACCGCTGTGAATTAGGATTTTCAGCTGTTTGAAGCTGGTATACAAAACCGAAAGTAAATTTAGAAGATGCAAAAACGAAACAGAACGGAAGCGTAGAAATAGTGCACATAGAACAGATCTACAGCTTCTTAGACTTGCTTTCAATGAGAATGACAGATCTAGAACTCACATTTCGATGTGAATTTGGTCAGGTAGACCAAAAAGTTACAAATTGCAGCGTTAACTCAATACAGTATGTACATATAAAACATGAACTATGGACATTTACACATTGTGACAACCTCACAGAAAAGAGAAGGATGATTATGCACAATAATAACGTGCAACTCGTGTATTTGATCGGATGAAATAGCTTTCACTTCATTTATATTTTATAAACCCTGGGTTAGTTAAGTTTGACTCTTGGGGGGTGAAAACTATTTGAGCTAACGATGGTTTGCAGATGGTTAAACCACGTTAAAATCAAACTTCAAAATAAGGAATTTGAAAGCTGAGGTAGCTAGTAACACTTGGACATATTTATTGAAGGAAAAAAAACAATGATTGAAATGTATGACTTTGTCACCCAAATAAAAAAAAGAAACCTCACCTTATATCCACCCCTATAATATACTTCAGAGTAAGGTTATACTTAAAAGACAATGAAGAATCCTCCCAAAAATTACAAAAAGAAAACCTGTAAAAATGGGTCTCACTCAAAGTTGAATATAATATTTTTACTACCAAAGTAGCCTAGACATTTCGGTCAATATGTTGCAGAATGTTAGCAATATTATTATTACAGCATGGATAACAGGGTTGGGTCAATTCAGGAAATACACTGAAATTCAAACTCGAATTCCAATTCTTTTCAATGCTTTTCAATTAGGAAAATTTGGAATTGGAATTTGGTTTGCTTTCTAAATTGACTGGAATTGCCCCCAATATCAACAAAATGTACAATATCAACAAAATACATCATAAATACATCTTATAAATTATATTCTTCAAGATAAAAAACTATTTTTATACAGTAACAATCAAGATTTCACAGACTGAACAGAAACCGCAGGGCACTGCATGAAACCATAACGCTCAGCAACGATTATGGCATCATTAACACCTCAATTCTGCCTTCTGACAGGAAGCCACTTCCAGTAAATATCCTACATACTGTAGTTCCATGTTCTCACCATACAGTAACACTTTTAGCAGTTTCTCTATGAGCAGTGGTTCAAGTACCAAAAGTGTGAGGAGTTATGAGATCTTGGAGTAAAAAATTACATCAAGATCTCATCTTCCTACGCCAACTACTCTACCATCCTACTCCCCCATGTCTCCCCACCCCTTATAAGACAATGATATGATAAGTGCTCTCTGAATAATGTGAGTTGTTGTAAGGCTTGTGAACAGAAGATCCCATGAAATATCGGACTAATATCTGATCCCTTTTATTATGCCGTAATCTTATGGACTGCTCATAGTGACAGAGTTCCTCTATGAACAGTCTTCTGAAGTAAATATGTTAAGTGTTGTTGACTACTGGCACAGCAATAAATGCAGGGCACAGCAAGCTCTTTCCCTTCTACCTCCATTAAACATAGTGTTTAAAAAAAAAAAAAATCACTCAATCTCCCCAGCGGGCAAAGCTGGTTGAAATGGCATCATTACAACCAGATTACAACCAGTAACCAGTTTTGCCCGCTGGATCCACTATCTCCGCTATCTCTCCTTTCAGACTCTTACAGCAAAACAAGGTCCAGAGTCGTATAGGTGAAAAACTAAAAACACTGGGGTAACCATCCCCCAAAAGATCACAACATCATAAACAGTATATCAAATCCTCTTAAATAAATAAATACTAGTTCCTATGGGGTAAGGGCGGAGACAGGGGCGTAGACCAGGGAATTAATGGTTGGTTGTGCGGTGCAGAGTTGCACACAAGATTGAGCTTGGTTAGCTAGGCCCCTGTCCCATCCCTATGCCCCCTTTCTCTCTCTCCTCCTCCTCCATTGGGGATAGATAGGCTACATAATTGGCGTGTTGGGGTAGTTCCCATAGCTGGGTGTAACAATACCAAAGCCGCCTGCTGCCCTCCTTCAGTCACACGACGCTGTCCTGCAGCAGGGGCTCAAAGTCCTCATCGCTGGTCGGCACCGGCGTGTCCTCGTCGCTGCCCGGTAACGGGGTGTTGATGTGGACGCCGGCTAGCGTGGAGGTTTCCTTGGTATCGGCGCAGGTCACAACTGGAGGCTCAGTGTGTTCGGGGATAAACAAGGCTACCAGGAACGCCACGACAACCGTGCACGAGCCCAGGAGGAAGGGAGGGCCAGGGATCAGGGATTTCTGTATGGAGAGAGACAATGTATTATAGATATGAAGAGTTTGTTTCCAAAACGCGATATATCAATTTTCAGAAATGTTGGTAAATTGACATGAATTAAAAACACATCCTGTGAAAGACCTAGAGCTATACTTTTTTCATCTTACCATGACATGAGTTAGTGAAAACCCAGACATGATAAATCAGGTAAATCAAGGTGAAAGCTATGATCCATTATTGATGTCACTTGTTAAATTCACTTCAATCAGTGGAGATGAAGGGGAGGAGACGGGTTAAATAAGTATTTTTAAGCCTTGAGACAGTTGATACATTGATTGTGTATGTGTATCATTCAGAGGGTGAATGGGCAAGACAAAAGATTTAAGTGCCTTTGAATGGGGTATGGTGGTAGGTGCCAGGTGCCAGGCGCACCGGTTTGTGTCAAGAACTGGACGCCGCTGGGTTTTACACGCTCAACAGTCTCTCGTGTGAATAAAGAATGGTGAACCACCCTAAGGACATCCAGCCATCTTGACACAACTGTGGGAAGCATTGGAGTCAACATGGGTCAGCATCCCTGCGAGAAACGCTTTCGACAAATGGTAGAGTCCATGCCCTGACGAATTGAGGCTGTTCTGAGGGGAAAAGGGGGGTTGCAACTCAATATTAGGAAGGTGTTCTTAATGTTTTGTACACTCAGTGTATACTGCAAGGTCATTTTATTTTAGAGTGACAAAATGCTATATATCCACCCCAAACAACAGAACTCCCCCGATTGGGTTTTAAACAGTTACATGTAATAAAGTAGGCCTATCTATACATAAACAAATATTAAAAGATCCCAAACAGTAATTCTGATTACATGTAAAATAGCCTTTTAAGTGACTAAAATATAACCCATAATCTTTTTTGGGGCTAGTAATGTTCAAACTAGCAGGAAGTTTGAAAAGACAGGCTGAGTGGGCGGGGAGGTTATATTCATGAGCTTGTCTTGACCGACAGCTCTTTGAAACGACTATGTTAAAGAACTTGGATGCAGTGAGCAGTGTTACAGTAAATTGTCTCAAGCTAATTTGGTGATACACAAACAACATTGAAATTGCATCTGCGTCAGAGTTTTGAACGACCCTTCTCCCCCTTTGATTCCAAGCTGCCTGAAGACCTAGCTAGCCAGTAGCTAGCTAACACCAGACACAGATGAAAGGGGAGACATGTATCTTTGCCATAGTTTAACAGGGCAAACCTTTAATTATATTTTATGACACCTTACAGTCACATTTTGGCAGCAGTAGAGTAGCTATCTAGTTAAATAAACCACGCCCTTTCGCAAACACGCCTTCTCAGATGTTGGTTAGAATGCGGTACTTTAGGTAATTAGGTAAAAGAATATCATGTTACCATTGGTGTATTAAAATGAGAGTTAGGGTGATGTCACCCTATCCCCTTAATCATCCCGCCTCCTGAATCCAACCAAGAATTTGACATGGGGGAGGGAACCAGTAACTTTATGATCAAACTTTATCAATGTAGATGTAACAGTCATTTTTCATACTTTGATCTGGTATCTTCCTAATATCATCCAATTTTATGAAAAACATGCTTTTGACTGTTCATGAACTTTTAAAAAATCTATTTGTTTAAAATATATTGTGCAAAAAGCCTATCACATAGCCGATTTATTGTATCCAGAGTATACAATGTGTGTTTTCTTTTTGGACATTTAAGCAATCGTTTGAAAAATGTTATGGGAGTTTTATGGGTTTTTCTGTTAGGATAAAACACAGGAAGCTTTTTGAGTTTTATTATATACACTTTAGGGAAGTATATAAGGAATAATAAGGACGCAATTAATTTGCCGTTCAAGGATGGATTGATTCTTATTGTCGGAGTGACACAGCCCGTTGTCTGCAGTGTTTCCCGTCGCTGGATCTTGGTTCTCTCCTTTTCATGAGCATGTTTAGAAAGTTATCTTTCGGGCCAACAGGAACATATATCACAGACTCCAAAAACTGTTGAAGGGATCCATAGTAATCAAAAGGTCAAAAGGTCCATGACACTCAAAGCTAACATAACGCTAGGTAGCCAATGTGCAAACAGCTGAGAGTGACAGCTTTCTATCACTGCATCTGGCTGACTAAGCCAGGGTTTAGCCTAAATGAATATGGTTTAAATGACCTTAATAAGGTTTCAATTACCTTCGAAAGCGTGAGAGAAAATATTTAGAGAAAACAACTGTACGAATGAACAGACAAATATAATGGAAATTAGTCAGTAAATGATACATTTTTGCACCAGTGGCAAAAACCATACGTAATGTTCCATGCATCTGGACAGTGGATATAGCTAGAGCTATGTACAGTACAGTGCCTTCAGAAAGTATTCTCACTAGTGATGTGCGGGTTGACTCATAACCCGCAGTCCCCGCGGCTATATATCCGCGAGGCGGACGGGTTTAGGGTCATTAAATAGTGTGTGGCTGAAGGGTGGGAAGGTTGAATAAGGAGAAACAATACCTTATAAAATCCATAAATGTATCATTCTTATAGGCTAAACTGGGGGGTTTCCTTTCATTATTTGGTATTAGTGCATAAATCTAAGCTTCAGGGCTTGACTGTATGCACGCCAAATAGCCTACACAGCCAATCGCCAAATAATGCTTTTGGGAACAGGCAGAAAAAGTTAATGTCAATCCACGGAGGCAAAAAGGACATTGTCGAAGTTTAATTCAATAAGATAAAAGCTGCTCAAGGAGAGTTGAAAATAAAGAGAAGGGAGGGCCAGAAAAAAGATTTGGCAAAGATTTGATAACGTGGTAAAAGAGGATGATAGCAGTGTGATGATTGTGAGGCGCTATACAAATTTGACAGTCAAGACGGGACTTAAAATAGGCCTATGGCATGTCAAGGGAACTGTAGCCTACTGTTTAGATGGGTTAAATGGGAACTGAAATCTGGACACAGAGCCCGAATAATAACTCCTGCAGAATTAGGCGTTACTTGCAATAAAATGATACACTAAATGTAGGAAAAATTTGGACTTGGGAACAGGAGTTGAGAAATATGATTTCTTTCTTTCTGCATCTTGAGAGAATGCAATGCTCAGTTAGATGTCATTTGTAGAGGTGCTGTCTTCATCATAAAAGCTGATAGTATTTCAACCACATAAAATATGCATCGAAGACGAACTGAAATCTTAGCAGAAACATGTTGGGTCTTTTTCACAGCATTCTGTGAAACTAATGTAATTTGGACATTTTGCACAGGAAATCTTTCCCGTTTTTTGTTGTTGCATTGTTGTATTTTCTCCCAGTCCCTAAACGTCTTGCTCCATGAAAGATTAAAGAGAAAACTTAACCAACGTCAACTAGATCTATTACATTATTCTGTTGAGCAAGGGTTTATTTAGTCTTCCAGGGCAGTGGTTCCCAAACTTTTTTTTGTCCCGTACCACTTCAAACATTCAACCTCCAGCTGCGTACCCCCTCTAGCACCGTGGTCAGCGAACTCTCAAAATGTTGTTTATGGCCATCATTGTAAGCCTACCACAAACACACTATACGATACATTTATTAAACACAAGAATGAGTGTGAGTTTTTGTCACAACCCGGCTCGTGGGAAGTGACGAAGAGCTCTTATAGGACGAGGGCACAAATAATAATATCATGATAATCAATAATTTTGCTCTTTACTGGAGGCAGGGCATGAAAGGGATAACGAATCCAGTTGTTTGCGTCATCCGTTTCAGGAAAGTACCTGCATAATTGCGCACCCAACTCACTCAGATGCTTCGCTATATCAGATTTGACATTGTCCGTAAGCTTGAGTTCATTTGCACACAAAACATCATACAATGATGGAAAGACCTGTGTGTTGTCCTTGATAATGCAGACAGAGAAGAGCTACAACTTCTTAATCATAGCCTCAATTTTGTCCCGCACATTGAATATAGTTGTGGAGAGTCCCTGTAATCCTAGATTCAGATCATTCAGGCGAGAAAAAACATCACCCAGATAGGCCAGTCGTGTGAGAAACTCGTCATCGTGCAAGCTGTCAGACAAGTGAAAATTATGGTCACTAAAGAAAACTTGAAGCTCGTCTCTCAATTTAAAAAAACGTGTCAATTCTTTGCCCCTTGATAACCAGCGCACTTCTGTGTGTTGTAAAAGCGTTACATGGTCGCTGCCCATATCATTGCATAATGCAGAAAATACACGAGAGTTCAGGGGCCTTGCATTAACAAAGTTAACCATTTTCCCTGTGGTGTCCAAAACGTCTTTCAAGCTGTCATTCATTCCCTTGGCAGCAAGAGTCTCTCGGTGGATGCTGCAGTGTACCCAAGTGGCGTCGGGAGCAACTGCTAGCATGCACGTTACCACTCCACCATGTCTCCCTGTCATGGCTTTTGCGCCATCAGTGCAGATAGATGCCAACACATCTTGACCACCAAAGTACATTTGATGTCACAAAGATGTCCAGCACTTTAAAAATATCCTCTCCTGTTGTCCTGGTTTCCAGAAGAGGATGTCTTCCTTAATTGACCCCCCATAAACGTGATGGACATATACTGTACCAGGAGCTCATCCAGCTGTAACGCATAGAATTCACTGGCTTGTATGCAAAGCAGCAATTGTTTCAAAACATCTCCTGCCATGTCACTGATGTGTCGTGAAACAGTGTTGTTTGATGAAGGCATTGTCTGTATAGTTTTTTTGGCCTTTTCCTCCAGCATTGTCGCAGCCATATCCGCGGCAGCAGGAAGAATTATGTCCTCCACAATAGTATGGGGCTTGCCTGTCCTAGCCACTCGGTAGCTCACCATATAAGACGCTTCTAGCCCCTTCTTATTAATGGTATCTGTTGCTTTTATACATGTCTTACTACTCGAAAGTCATCTTAATTCTCGCTCCAAAAACTCCTGTAGCTTATTTTTGAAATTGGCATGCTTTGTTTCTAAATGTCTGCGCAAGAGTGAAGGTTTCATCGAGTTGTAAGATAATACTTTCGCACATATAACACACTATGGCTGAGGAAAGGCACGACTCCCAATATAAGTGAACCCCAAATCATTGTAGTTCTCATCATATTTGTGCCTCTTCAATGGTCCAACAGTCCCTGTCTGTTGTTGGGCTAACAACAAATGTAGAATTACTGATGCCAGCATTGGATGTGCTCGTGGAAGCAGAACAACTTGTGTCATCGACAGGTGCAGGTGTAGTACTCCTGGTAGTAGCAGTACTACGAGTAGAGCTGGTATGTGTCTCTATGGCCTTTCTTTTTTTAAGCATTCATACATTTTGGAGTAAACCTAATGAGCAGCAGCTACGTTTGGCTACATATGGACCGTTAGTGGAATTGCCACGAGAGAGTAACGGTTAATGTGATTGGATGTTAATTATTTGACTAGGCTACCTGTATTTGACATTGTGTTGTTATTTCGCTGAACACTAGATGGCTTATTTTATTTTTGGCAGTGAAACGAGGCTACTCAGGCGAGAGAAAAAAACTCATGTACAGCCCCGTTGGAAAATAAAAATGGACTGTTTGAAAATGTGAAGAAATTAAAAAATATATAAAAAAAAAAATACAAATACAATATATATTTTTATATATGTGAATCACATTTTTATTTGGCGTAACCCCAACGGCATTGCGCGTACGTACCCCAGTTTGGGAATACCTGTTCTAGGGCATCATATAATGACAAAAAATAAGCTACATATATCTAATTATAAACAAGTTGACTAACAAATAGCCTACCAAAATGTCAGAAATTATAAGCAGAAACATATCCAAATCAGGCTAAAGAAAATCCTGCAAAAAAATTGTTCTGCTGTCTTTGACTGTTACCTATAGCGCATTTTCTATATTTGCAGGTTAGGGTTTGGTGCGGGCCTCAGATGTTCACTTTTTTACATATAGTCGGGCGGTTGCAGATGGATTATTAGCAATTGCGGGCAGGTGCGGGTGAACAAACAGCTGACCAGAGCACCACTAATTCACAACCCTTGACTGTTTACACATTTTGTTGTGTTACAGCACCTACATTTCACTGGCCTACATAATGTCAAAGTGGAATTATGTTTTCCTAAATGTTTACAAATTAATAAAAAATTAAAAGCTGAAACGTCATGAGTCAATAACCCCCTGTTATGGCAAGCCTAAATAAGTTCAGGAGTAAAAATGTGCTGAACATGTCACATAATAAGCTGCATGGACTCACTGTGTGCAATAATAGAGTTGAACATACATTTTGAATGACTACCTCATCTCTTTACCCCACACATACAATTATTTGTAAGGTCCCTCAGTCGAGTAGTGAATTTCAAACTCCGATTCAACCACAAAGACCAGGGAAGATTGCAATGCCTCGCAAAAAAGGGCACCTATTGGTGGATGGGTACAAATTGGTGAATAGCCACTCATATGCTCCACGCTCAAAGGGATATTCAGACATTGAATATCATATGACTGGCAGGTAGCCTAGTGGTTAGAGCGTTGGACCAGTAACTGGAAGGTTGTTGGATCGAATCCAAGCTGACCGTCACCGTCATTGTAAATAAGACTATGTTCTTAACTGACGTGTCAAATTAAATGATGAAGTTATTCCTTACACTTTGGATGGTGTGTCAATACAATCCTTCTGAACTCTGTTGCTGAAGAGGAAGGAAAACGCACAGGGATTTCACCATGGGGCCAATGGTGACTTTAGAACAGTTACAGTGTTTAATGGCTGTGATAGGAGAAAACTGAGGGTGGACCAACAACATGTATCTTTGTATTGACACACCATCCAAAGTGTAATGAATAACTTCACCATTGGGCATCTGTTACCAGAATGATAACAAAATTAGCACAAGTAATAGTGAATTTCCAAGATAGCTACAGTGGTTGCTCCACTAAAAGTTTTGTGATTATGCTGCGGGACTTAGAGGTCATTTGTGGTTTAGTACGTCACCACTTCATTGCTCCAGACCAGCGCAAGGGGGACTGATTGTGCTTTTGGTCCTACTGTGTCTCTAACTGACAATGCATGGGCAACATAAACCTGAACAGAAACTGATAATTGTGCACGACTTCAGTATTACTTACTAAAACTGGTTTTATTATTTTATTTTGGTCTTACTGTAGGCCACTCCCGACCAGTCACATTATAAAGCGCCTGAGTGGCGCAACGGTCTAAGACACTGCATAGCAGTGTGTTGCTACAGATGCTGGTTCAATACCCATACTGCCCTTGTCTGGGAGACCCATGAGATGATTGCAGGTTTTTGGTTTCCTGCCTCTAAAAACATCCTATTTTTAGATATATTGTAGGCCTACCGTAGGCGACATGAGTCTCACTAGTGTTGAGTAATGTGCTGTTGAAAGTGGTGTAGGTCTTATTTATTTAAAGAGCATGTTGAAGTTAGAAGCAATAGGATTTGAAGCAATAACCTACAACTATTTTAGCACCATTTCGCACTGCCCTGAGACAAGCATGGGGACTGGTCTTGATAAATCAATGAGATTCTTTTTTTTCACTGAATCTCCGTTTGGGTATTGGCCCCACTCCCGACACTACCCGGTGAAATGTAAAGCGCCAAATTCAAAATCCAAAAGTTGAATTATTAAAAATTCACCAATATACAAGTGTTTCATAGCCATCAAAAGCTCTGACTCTTGGCAATATCACAGCGTTGTCAGACTTCAAAAAGGCTTTACGGCGAAAGCACAACATTTGATTGTTTGAGGGTAATATTTGTATTCATTAGCATAAATCCATAACCCAAAGCGGGTCTCACAAAACGCATAAAAATCGCTAATATAAAATCGATTACCTTTGATGAACTTCTGCTGAGGGCTTCCCAAGTGTCCAACGAAGACAATCCATGCTTCTTTTGTTAGAAAAAGTAATTTATTATATCCATAAATCTCAGTTTGGTTTATGTTCATAAAATCCACCGTTGAGTCGCCCATAGAACCGTGAAGAGAACGCGTTGAAATTATACCTATCATATTTCTACAAACAAATCAAACATCATTTTTTTATGTTTCCTTAGGTATTCTTTTATGTATATTTACTATAATATTTTAACCAGATTGTAGCCTGAACGATAAGAAAGGAAAAAACAGTGGAGCGTGCACTCGGTTGCGCGCCTGAAAAAGCTTGATGACATCTGAGCTCCCTTGGCCATATTCTCTCCCTATCCGTTCTGGTCAGGGCCACCGTTTCCTGGTTTTGTATAGAGACTGTTGACATCTAGTGGAAGCCATAGGTACTGAAATCTCTGAGCTGCTTGCCATAGAACTCAATAGGGAGACTGTCAAACACAAAAAACAGGAATTCCGGATGTTTTTATCTCAGGGTTTTGCCTGCTAAATGAGTTCTGTTATACTCACAGACATTATGTTAACACTTTTAGAAACTTCAGAGTGTTTCCTATCCAATAGTACTAATTATGTGCATATCCTATTTTCTGAGCCTGAGTGGCAGGCATTTTGCTTTGGGCACGCCAGACTCTTCAAAACCATCACCTCACCTGCCGCTCCCCTAAGAAGTTAAATGCTTTATTATCCAAATGTAAAAGCATATACAGTACTGTACTGTATTTCCTCATCAGCATCTTTATGCTTTCGTTAATAAAAATGACAAAAATACTCTTTCAAAGACACACGGTCTCTCCCTCCAAAAACATAAATAAATGTTTTGGCATTTACAAATATTATTTTGTACTTTATTCAGATTACAATCACTCTTTTGTTTTTGAAAACAAAATAACCGCCAAAATGTCGTTATATATTATCAAGTTGATGACACAGTCATACAGCCGGCACCTACATAAAGCTGAGTGACTCACTCATTCATGGCTTTGGATCAAAATAAATAAGTACCAACATTCTTTCTAAAAGTCTTTAATAAAGAAATGTTTTGGTTATCCTGAGCTGGACACCATGTACAGTACTATAACAGCCCATTACGGGCTATTAGCAAGACAATATAGCTTTACCAACACCTCTCTGTATTTAGATACTTTGTGGATGGGGCCTCCCAAGTGGCGCAGATGTCTAAGTCATCGTATCGCAATGCAAAATGTGTTGCTACGGATACCCATGAGGCGGCTTTTAGTTTTAATTTAGAATCCTCCAATCCTCTATATGTAATTATTGGCGGAGAGTCATGTCATATTTTTCGATATACTGTTGGCCTACCGTAGGCGACATGAGTCTCACTAGTGTTGAGTAATGTGCTGTTAAATGTGGTGTACGTCTTATTCATTTAAAAAGCATATTGAAATTAGAAGCAATTGGATTTGAAGCAATAGCCTACAAATATTTTAGCACTGCCCTGAGACAAGCATGGGGACTGGTCTTGATAAATCAATGAAATTTTTATTTTCACTGAATCTCCGTTTGGGTATTGGTTAAACTCGAATTAGAAAGTTAGGGTGTAGAAATGTTAGGCTCTTAGTGTAACCTTTATTTAACTAGGCAAGTCAGTCAAGAACAAATTCTTAAGGAATAGCCTACTGCTTCCTCCCCATCGGGAAATTGAAACCCGGTCTCCTGTGTGCCTGCATTCTCTAGTACAGCCACTATTGAAGGCTATCAAATGCTTCTCAAAGTTGCCCTCTGGTAGTCAAACTAGCACTAACTAGCATTAATGGTACCAGTAGTTCACACTTAAATAACGTACCATAGAATTCTGCGGGACAATGCAATCTGCGCCGCAGTACACTGCAACTTTTAAAGGACGAACCACTGTAAATAGGCTAACAAGCGCAAATGTCATGTTTTGTGAATTTGAACATTTACAAGCGAATGTGAACGAGTGACTTTGTGCAATTAACAAAAGTTTTGATGCATGCTTGTCTGCACTGCGAAGATGGGGGAGGAGTAGACTGGCCGAGAACGGAGGAGAAAAGCGCAAGGAAATCAAAAGATAGCAGTGGCAGATGTACAGATAACTCATCCAAAGGGCTTTGACTTCTCTAACCTACTTAGATAGCAAGCAAAACTTAGGGGTCACGTTAACGCAGAATTCGTTATTTTTCACGCAGGAAAAAATTAAATGCATAAGAAATCTCTTGCTGCATTTTGTAAATGCAGATCTAAAATGCTTGTTATTGTAATTTCTGCCCAGCATCAGACTAATTTAGTTTTTCCGTTGCACTTCTCCACTCAAATGAGAATTCACAAACGGGAGCTCTATCAAAAGACAGCACTCTGACTGATGTGGAGCTTTTTTCTCCTCGGTGTAGCCAGCCTACTTTTCCCTGGTAAAATTCAATATTAACTTTAGCTGACTGGCTACATTATTTCTATGATAAGCATGGGAAATGTTGGGCATTGTTTTGGCAAAAAATACCTTGCTTTTTCATTGTAAGCTCATTTACTTGTGGCTGCTAGCCAAATAGCGTTCCACTTCTGTTGTCATCTGATGGAAATGAAGCTATTTTTCTGCCGAATGTGTTGCACTAATGTATTTTCTGTGAAGAAAAACTATTTGCATGTCCCTGATCAGTCTATTGCATCAAAAAACACTGTTGACTTTCAACATGAAACGCAACTCCTGTCCATACACAGCTGGACTCATCTTCTCCCGCTTTCACCCCTTGTGCTATTTACAAACAAACACGTGACTAGCTCAACTCTTCTGGAGAACTACGGTAAGCTTCATAATGTAAAATAATGTGACAGAGGAAAGGAAGATCTTGATCTGCCTTATCTCCTAATGTACTGCACAAGTTGACTGCAGGTATTTACTTAAAAAGTAGCTACAAATATAAAAATGCAAGAAATAGTTTCAACGGTATTCAACATTTCCAATCCCATGGCTATTTCCAAATACCCCAGTATACGGTATATCGCCCAAGCCTACTATAAAGAATACAAATGTGACAAAACATGCATCCTGTTTGCAACAAGGCACTGAAGTAATATTGCAAAGAAAATTGGCAACGCAATTCACTTTTTTTGTCCGGTTCGGGGGGAAATCCAATACAACACATTACTGAGTACCACTCCCCATATTTTCAAGCATAGTGGTGGCAGCATCATGTTATGGTTATGCTTGTAATCGTTAAGGACTGGGGAGTTTTTCAGGATAAAAAAAAGAAACGGAATGGCACTAAGCATAGGCAACATCCTAGAGGAAAACTTGGTTTAGTCTGCTTTCCACCAGACACTGGGAGAGGAATTCAACTTTCAGCAGGACAATAACCTAAAACACAAGGCCAAATCTACACTGGAGTTGCTTACCAAGAAGACAGTGAATGTTCCTGTCGAGTTACAGTTTTGACTTAAATCTATATGAAAATCTCTGGCAAGACCTGAATATTGTTGTCTAGCAATGATCAACAACCAATTTGACAGAGCTTGTAGAATTTTGAAAATAATAAACTCCGCAAATGTTGCACAATCCAGGTGTAAAAAGCTCTTAGAGACTTAACCAGAAAGACTCAAAGCTGTAATCACTGCCAAAGGTGCTTCTACAAAGTACTGGTGTGAATACTTATGTGAATGAGATATTTCAAAAACCTATTTTCACTTTGTCATTATGAGGTATCGATTTAACAAATTTTGAATTCAGGCTGAATACTGTCTGAATGCACTGTATTTAGACAGTTGGGCCAACTTTTAGAGTTTTTTTATATTGTTCTAATTCTAGACATTCAGAAACATAGCATTTAAAAAAAGAATATTCCCTGTGTAATGATAATCGGATGCTAACATGGCTGCCATAGAATGTTGTAGTGTCATTTGAACGCATCATAATGCAGAAACCCCAATGTCCCAACTCTCTATACACATGGCTCTGGATATAGCGCGTTTTGGTATGAAACAAGTGTGTCGCGTTTAGCAAAAAAACACATTTTAAAGAACATCTAAAGTAAATGTTATAAAAGTATGAGAACAACCATAATTCATACACATAGAAATGGATCCCTGAGCATTCATTTCAGACAGCAACCCATGAGCAATTTCATTTCAGAATTTGTGTTTATCGTGTTTTGGAATCAAACCCTTCAGACATAAATAATTTTTCTGTAAGAACTTGATTTCACATTCATATAAACACAAATAATATAATCCATCTCTGAATAAATAAAGAGAAGGATTCAGGATTACAGCTAAGGAAAGATTGCAAGTGCTTACTTAGGAATAAATATGTTTTAAATCTAAAGAAGAGAGATGTATACGGCTAGTCTGGCTGGCCCTAGAGGAAGAATGAGAATGTGATATTGGTTTTAGTAATCCATTTACCTCAGCCGGTGGGTTTATAGGTATAGGGTCGATGGGATATTCTCCCTGGATGGGGTCAATGGTATTCAGCTCTACGTTGAACATGAAGAAGATAAGGCCATACAGTGCTGGGCCCAGACCGTTACACAGGCCCCGGATACCAGTAATCATTCCTTGCACCAGACCTGAGGAGAGAAAGGTTAGTAGTTTATTTGACAGTAACGATGTGTACCACATGTAGCTACATTTACCATATGTGGTTCCTGGGCAGAACACACAAACAGCATGACATCACAGAAAACAGCATAAACATAAACATCCATGTCTATTCTATTAAAAGTCGATTATAAAAACAAATTCAAATGATAACAGGATTTGTCTGCTATGTAATAAAACAGTCAACGTTAAAAACATCCATGCATTGATATGCTGTGATGTGTCTTAATGGAAAACGTTAGTAAGAAATGTAAAAAATAAATAAAAATAAAACAACGGAGGAGGAAATGTAGTACCGTAGAGAACAGGATGAATGGATAGATTACATGGAGGAAAAAGGGAATGACTTAGAGCAGGACAAATGGATAGATTACATACAGTAAAGGGCAATAAGGGGACTGTTTTACCCTGCTTATCTGGGTCTGCGCTGTGAGACACCAGGGCGCTCACTGCAGGAAAGGTGATACTAGACATGGCTGCTACTGCACCCGCAGCCCACATCATCCTAAAAACCACAGCGAAAGAGAAAGAGACACAGAGGAGACCGTGGTTAGCTACAGACACATACAGTATGAGACATCACTTAGCTAAATGGACCCGCTCTAAGGAGTCGCACCCTCAGGACCAGCCCTACTGAACACGCTCAATGATCTTTGACAAAATCGATTCCCGATCCTCCTTCTCTTTTCTTTTCATTTTAGATAGATTCAAAGATGAGGGAGAAAGATATACCAGTAGCTACATAAACGTACAGATTTGACATGTAATACATTACTTAGTCATTAGAAAAACAAATATGTTTGCTAACTGTATGTAGGACAGCTCTGTAGATCATACTCCACTAACCACAGTGAAGAGAGAGTTAAAGGTGACCCACCATGGTTCTGACCCAAAACCGTACCAGGCCAGCTGTAGAATCTGGAAGCCCAGCCCCAGTAGAACTGTGTTCTTGTTTCCGATCGTTCTCATCAAGACTGTCAGGATAAGTGTCTGCAACAACAAATAATCAATTAATCAAACAAATGTATTTATAATGCCCATTTTATATCAGAAGTTGTCATAAGTGC
Source organism: Brachymystax lenok tsinlingensis (assembly GCA_030435695.1). Taxonomy (NCBI): domain Eukaryota; kingdom Metazoa; phylum Chordata; class Actinopteri; order Salmoniformes; family Salmonidae; genus Brachymystax; species Brachymystax lenok. Next base: position 5,391,420 of record CM059815.1, on the reverse strand, counting down.
TTTACAGAAATATTGCATAGGAACGACACGGGTTGCTACATTACATTAGAATGCTTTTCTTACGTAGGATAGAGCGGGCAGCCTCAGGCTATGTCGACATGATTTACATCTAAACGTGGAGCTAGATTAAATACATTCCAAAGGACAGTCACACATTTGAACTGAGACACATGCTGTTAACCTAAGAAGGGGTTGTTCGTTAACACATTGCAGTTCCCCACAGACACAGTTAAATGGACTAGCAGAAGGTCACCATTGCGTCAAATACGTACCTGGGCTATGATGGAGAGGATTCCAACCACCCCAATGAACACTGCGATCGTTGCCGATGAAAAGTTAATGACCTGAGTTGGGGTAGAGAGAGAAAAAGAAAGATTGAAGTGAGAGAGAAAGAGAGAGAGAGAGAGAGAGAGAGAGAGAGAGAGAGAGAGAGAGAGAGAGAGAGAGAGAGAGAGAGAGAGAAAAAGAAAGAAAGAAAAACAGCATTAGCCTCTCTTTCTCTCTTCGCTCCAAGGGTCCAAGGCAAAGTAACAGCACTATGCTAAATGACTAGCACTTGACTGTGCTCAATGGAGATAGAGCTGTACAAGTGTATTTTATGTAGATTATGTTATCATTTGCAATCTGGCATGTATTTCTTAATTGCCCCTAAGGGGATTAATACAGTTGCATTGAATTGAATCTCATGTTTACTGCCAGATGGTGCAGGTAAATGTAGAGCAGTTGTCCTGTCTAAGATACAGGACAAGCTGGATATTTACCTGTCTGAGGTAGAGAAAAAAGCTGGAGTATTGGCCAGCTTCAGGTAGGTAGGACAGGAACACTGTTATACAGATGAGAAGAACCGTGGGATCCTTCCCTACTTTCCTCATCGACTGCAAACAAGAGATACACCAAAGACTTTTAAACAACAGAGAGACACCAAAGTATTTTAAACAAAAGAGACACCAAAGTCTTTAAAGCAACAGAAAGACACCAAAGTCTTTAAAGCAACAGAAAGACACCAAAGTCTTTAAAGCAACAGAAAGACACCAAAGTCTTTTAAAAAAGGACAGACCCTTGTGAAACCATTAGCTGATGTAGCCTTCTCAGCATAGCATGGCATGGCATAGCACTCACCTGGAAGGGGTCGGCCTGCTCCCAGGTGATGGGTGCACCCCAGGTGTTGAGCCTCATCTTCTCCGGGAGGGACTCTGGCACGGCCAGCAGGATGAAACAGATGTCTGCCAGAGCAACCAGTGTAGCCACCAACACCACCAGGTTGTCACCGTAACACGCGGACAGGTACGCCCCGATGGCTGGACTCGTCACCAGGCTGGCAGCAAACGTAGCCGATACCTAGGGACACAGGAGGAGAATTTAGTTTCAAACACACAGCTGTTTCCAGGTCAGTTTATATTCATCATGATAGTCCACTCAGTGACAATTGTCACTGTTTTCCATTAAGTCCTGTCATATGTTTTGTGTTGTGTATTTTTAGAATTGTACTGGAGCCAATAGCTGTCAATGACCCAATTGTCAGGGATGCAGTCATTTTTCACAAGTGGTTAAGCTACAAAGGAAACATAATTTATGTTCATATAATGCCAGGGCTCAAAATACAAAGAGAGAAGGAGGGGAATATTCAATGGGATATGGTAAGAGCATTTGGTTGCACCTGCTAACATCTGCACGTCTGTATGCACAACCAATAAACTTTGATTTGAGTTACTGCATGCTGTGACCTCAAGGGACCCATCATGACACAACTGTATTAGATATGAAAACCACTGTGTGAAGGATAGGCTTGCAGAAACATGACACTACCAGCATCTATTCCCAGCACAAAAGAGCACATTGCATGACCCTTATAGAATTACAGAACTTGATCTTCACTCACATAACTGTCAGATAGGAAGATACAATTCTCAACTACCCTCTTCCCTAATCAACATGGGAATCAAGTGAGAAAGATACTGGACATCATAATAAAAAATATGAATAACTTCTTACCAATCCGTATGCTGTGCTTCTCTCATGTTCCTCCGTGACGTCAGCGACGTAAGCGAAGATGACAGAGAAGGTGACAGAGAAAGCCCCTGACATGGAAATCGCTGCAAAGTACCACCTGAGGGAGGGAACATTGTCAGTTAGACTCTTCTCAAACTGCCAGTCAGTCACATTCAAGCAAGTGCATTTCACACCATGTATTTGACAAATAACATCAACAAATACTCATTCAGACTCTAAAGATAGAGATTCCGTGACCAATTCCTTGACAGTCTTAAAGTGTTTACCAATTACAAATGCTGACAAAAGTTTGTAAAAACTATATGGTGGTGTGTGCATATGAGGGATAATATAGTATTTTAATCTAAAACAGCACTGTTACACTTGGACAAAGACTACACTAGGATAGGGTTCTACCATCTGAAGATGGAAGACAAGGGTTCTTTGTAAGGCAAAGGGTTCTACCTAGAACCTTTAATGTCCTAAGAACCGTTTTTTGGAAGAAGGGTTCTTTGATGATTCTTTGCAAGGTAAGAAAGATTCTTTGGAAGGCAAGAATGTTTACTTGGAAGGCAAGAATGATTCTTTGAAAGGCAAGAAGGGTTCTACATACAGAGCATTCTGAAAGTATTCAGACCCCTTGACTTTTTCAATCTACACACAATACCCCATAATGATGAAGGGAAAATAGGTTTAGAGATTTTTGCAAATATATATATATATATATATTTTTTTTTAATTAACATTTACATAAGTGTTCAGAGCCTTACTCAATACTTTGTTGAAGCACCTTTGGCAGCGACTACAACCTCCAGTCTTCTTTGGGTATGACGTTACAAGCTTGGCACACCTGTATTTGGGGAGTTACTCCCATTCTTCTCTGCAGATCCTCTCAAGCTATGTCAGGCTGGATGGGGAGCGATGCTGCACAGCTATTTTCAGGTCTCTCCAGAGATGTTTGATCGGGTTCTGGCTGGGCCACTCAAGGACATTCAGAGACTTGTCCTGAAGCCACTCTTGCGTTGTCTTGGCTGTGTGCTTAGGGTCGTTGTCCTGTTGAAAGGTGAACCTTGGCCCCAGTCTGAGGTCCTGAGTGCTCTGGGGCAGGTGTTCATCAAGGATCTCTCTGTACTTTGTTCCATTCATCTTTCCCTTGAGCTTGATGAGTCTCCCAGTCCCTGCCGCTGATGGTGCCAGGTTTCCTCCAGACGTGACGATTCACATTCAGGCCAAAGAGTTCAATCTTGGTTTCATCAGACCAGAGTATCTTGTTTCTCAAGGTCTGAGAGTCCTTTAGGTGCATTTTCGCAAACTCTGTCAGAGTGACTATCGGGTTCTTGGTTACCTGCCTGACCAAGGCCCTTCTCCCCCGATTGCTCAGTTTGGCCGAGTGGCCAATTCCATTAAGAGTCTTGGTGTTTCCAAACTTCTTCCATTTGTGAATGATGGAGGAAACTGTGTTCTTGGGGACCTTCAACGCTGCAGACATATATTTTTTTTTACATGCACTGTCAACTGTGGGACCTTGTGTGTGCCTTTCCAAATCATGTCCAATCAATTGAATTTACCACATTGGACTCCAAGTTGTAGAAACATCTGAAGGACGATCAATGGAAATGCACCTGAGCCAATGGTGACCCGTCTTTCAGGGCAGGTTTTGTGCCTCAAATATATACACTACCGTTAAAAATGTTGGTGTCACTTAGAAATGTCTTATTTGTCCATGAAAATAACATCAAATTGATCAGAAATACAGTGTAGACATTGTTAATGTTGTAAATGACTATTGTAGCTGGAAACAGCTGATTCTTTATGGAATACCTAGATAGGCGTACAGAGTCCCATTATCAGAAACCATCACTCTTGTGTTCCAATGGCGTGTTGTGTTAGCTAATCCAAATGTATCATTTTAAAATGCGAATTGATCATTAGAAAACCCTTTTGCAATTATGTTAGCACAGCTGAAAACTGTTGTCCTGATTAAAGAAGCAATAAAACTGGCCTTCTTTAGACTAGTTGAGTATCTGGAGAATCAGCATTTGTGGGTTCGATTACAGGTTCAAAATGGCCAGACACAAAGACCTTTCTTCTGAAACACGTCAGTCTATTCTTGTTCGGAGAAATGATGGCTATTCCATGTGTGAAATTGCCAAGAAACTGAAGATCTCTTACAACGCTGTGTACTACTCCCTTCACAGAACCGTGCAAACTGGCTCTAACCAGAATAGAAAAGTGGGAGGCCTCGGTGCACAACTGAGCAAGAGGACAAGTACATTAGAGTGTCTAGTTTGAGAAACAGACGCCTCACAAGTCCTCAACTGGCAGCTTCATTAAATAGTACACGCAAAACACCAGTTTCAACGTTAACAGTGAAGAGGCGACTCCGGGATGCTGGCCTTTTAGGCAGAGTTGCAAAGAAAAAGCCATATCTCAGACTAGCCAATAAAAAGAAAAGATTGGAAAAAAGTGTTATGGACAGACGAATCAAGTTTGAGGTGTTCGGATCACAAAGAAGAACATTTGTGAGACGCAGAAACAATGATGAAGCTGGAAGAGTGCTTGACGCCATCTGTCAAGCATGGGGGAGGCAACATGATGGTCTGGGGATGCTTTGGTGGTGGTAAAGTGGGAGATTTGTACAGGGTTAAAGGGATCTTGAAGAAGGAAGGCTATCACTCCATTTTGCAACGCCATGCCATACCCTGTGGACAGTGCCTAATTGGAGCCAATTTCCTCCTACAACAGGACAATGACCCAAAGCACTGCTCCAAACTAACAAGAACTATTTAGGGAAGAAGCAGTCAACTGGTATTCTGTCTATAATAGAGTGGCCAGCACAGTCACCGGATCTCAACCCTATTGAGCTGTTGTGGGAGCAACTTGACCGTAATGGTACGTAAGAAGTGCCCATCAAGCCAATCCAACTTGTGGGAGGTGCTTCAGGAAGCATGGAGTGAAATCTCTTCAGATTACAACAACAAATTGACAACTAGAATGCCAAAGGTCTGCAAGGCTGTAATTTCTGCAAATGGAGGATTCTTTGACGAAAGCGAAGTTTGAAGGACACAATTATTATTTAAATAAAAAAACATTATTTATAACCTTGTCAACGTCTTGACTATATTTCCTATTCATTTTGCAATGGAAAACAAGGACATTTCTAAGTGACACCAAACTTTTGAACGGTAGTGTGTATATATATATATATATATATATATATATATATATATATATATATATATAAATGGGGGGCTTGCCTGTTTTGCATGTTATTTTGGCATTAATACGTGTCACATATCAGATCAGTTTGCAAACAATGTAAAATATATATATATCATTGAGTTAATAAAACCACATACAAACATGGCTTCTTTTTTGTTTTCTTGAGTAAGTCAGCTCCAAAATGAGGGTTTCAGCCTAGCTCAGTGCTTTCTGTGGTGGTGGGGCAGACCAGCAGAAAATAGGAGCATTGCACAGTGAATGGCTCAGCATTTCACCGTGATTGGCTCAGTGTTCTGTCACTCATGGGGACACACGTCACCCGCCTTTAGTAAGGGTAGACATCAAGAATGTGAGCCCTTTAGGTCCTGCCATGGACTTAGATTAGAGGTGCCCTTCCAAGAAGGCTCACGGTCATTGGCCACATATAAAATGACTTCAAATCACGTTATATCTACAGTAGCTTTGATTGGATCATCCTCATAAATCAAGTAGACAATCTACTGGCAAATCATTTTTAATCCTTGTCATATAAAGATAAATAATGAAGAGAAATTATAGATAAAACGTATCGGTGCTCATCGGCCATTGGACATAAAGATTACACAACAAGTTAGAAATCGCAAATTCAACAATGAGTCGTTTGGAAGGAATCAGTGGCTAACTGCAAGTGTTGCAAAGAAACCATTAACGTTAGCCTGCTATTCAATGGAGTGGTTTTGTAAACACATCGTTGGTGGCCCGGTGTGTGCTTGTTTGGCTATTTCTTTGTACATCTTTGACAGTGCTACTGACAGTAGTGGTGGTGTTTAGCTTGCACGTGCAAATTCAGCACACACAAGATTCTATAATAGAATTGTGTTATTTGACATGTCGAATTAAAAGCTTATTTAACGCGTCAAATAGTGTTATATGGCGTGTATCTTTTTTGACACGATAAGACCCAAACGGCGTTTAATGTGCCTCACCCTAATAATTTGGTCTATTTTCACCTCTTGATTTCGCCTACTGTTCTAACTTGGTGGTGCACCTGTAGCTTACAACCTGTTTCAGAGAAATGTAGTCATTGAATATTGTAAGAGCTTTCATTGTCTGTTTATATGCCCCCCTTTATTTATCAGTTTAGAAGATTTAGGTAGACTCTTCCCTACCTTAGCAGTAATTTTGAATGCAGATTGCTAGTGATGTTACGTTTGATAACGGAGCTGTGAGACACGTCAAAATTGTTAAGCAGTTTACCTCGAAGCAGTGTGCCGGTATCAATTTTTCAGACTCACGTGATCAATGATGTCCGAAGCTTTGTTTAGTCAAACAACCACCTGAATGGTTTGGTATTGGTTTCGGTAGAAAACATAAAGGCTACCCTGCATACGGGCTGCTGTGTTTGGGATGTCATATATACTAATTTGGCTGCTCTAAATTATTTTGACCAGCAGGTCCCACTAGTGTACACTTTGTTGATCAAAGCCTTGAGTATAAACCTATTTTCGACACAATGGGCTGGATAGCCTCAATGCTTCAAGAAGCTTAGTTTCCCATCACTAAAGATTGAGGGTGATCAAAAGTTCCAATTGTGAGATATCCTCACTCTGGCTAGATTCCAACAGGAATTACACTTCACGTTCCAAGTGAGCATAATGTGCCTTGCAGGCCTGATGTGGCCTGTAAACCAGGAGATTCCTAACACCACTGTTAGGGTTAAACTAGGCTCTCAAAGATAAGGCTTTTGATATATGTAATTTATTGTTGCTGGTGGAAGCACTCAGAGGGTTCTAGGAAGAACCCTTCAAAGATGAAATGGTTCTTAGTAGAATTGTTAATATCAAACCAAATCAATTTTTATTGGTCACATGCGCCGAATACAGGTGTAGACCTTACCATGAAATGCTTACTTACAAGCCCTTAACCAACAATGCAGTTCAAGAAATAGAGTCAAGAAAGTATTTACTAAATAAAAAAATAAAAAATAAAGTAACACAAAATAATAATGAGGCTATATACAGGGGGTACCCGGTATCGAGTCAATGTCCGGGGGTACAGGTTATAGTTGAGGTAATTTGTACATATAGGTAGGGGTAAAGGGACTATTCATAGATAATAAACAGCAGAGGGTGTCAATGTAAATAGTCCGGGTTGCCATTTTATTAATTGTTCAGCAGTCTTATGGCTTGGGGGTAGAAGCTGTAATAGAAGGTTCTAGGAAGAACACTTCAAAGATAAAAGGGCTCTCGTGGTACCTTTCATCAAGATTTCCAGGGAGAATCTTTAGAGGATAAAATGGTTTTAGGCAGAACCCTTCAAAGAGGGTTCTAGGTAGTACCATTTACAGGGGGGTTCTATGAATAACCATACATATAGGGTACTAGGTAGCACCAAAAAGGATTTCCCTATGAGGACAATCCAAAGAACCCTATGTGGTTTTACTTTTTCTCTAAATATAGATGTCATGTTTAAATGTGCTTATTGTTTAATTCTAATCAAATACACAATGAATACTAAACCAAATCACAAGTGTTTTTTTCTTGGCCAGCAGAAACGGGCGGTCTTACCAGGGACTGAGTCTCATAAGCGGGATGGGGGCGCAGGTGAAGAACACAGTGACCAATAGGAAGGACCGTCTGCCCCACACGTCTGACAAGGCACCAATCAGAGGGGCGCTCATGAAGGACAGAAGACCCTGTTGAGAAGGAGGGTGGAGAGGGGAGGAGCCTCTGTTAAAATTGTCATGGTTACCGGGAACCCATAACGAGAAGCCTCATTCATCTTGTTGCAGCACAAAAATGGCTTGTTTAATGGCATCCTGAAATTACTTCAAATAAACCTACAATAAACATGCACTTGATATGAAATTATAAGATACTGAAAAAAGGTCAGCTAGAGTACACAGAATACAGAATGTGCTGCATTTGTTCAATCGCTCACGGATGCAACTCTATGGGGGGGTCCTCTGTAGCATAGAGGTGATCAATAAATTACATAATTGGTTCATTTTTTGGGAGATATACTGTTCGTAGTCTTTGCTAAATAAAACTGTTAGTATTTAGTTATTTCTAAGCATGATATCTTACCTTCACCCCTTGAATGAGACCATTCATCAGAAATGTGTGCTGTGGAAAGGTTTCATGTAAAACCTGCAAAGAACAGACAAACCACAAACATCTTTAACAGGGCTGTTCGATGGAAAGGCTGCCAAGAAACCATAACAGTCACGCACACACAAGCATTTTAACATGGCAATAAACCTACCCTAAAAAACAACACAGGTGCGTTTTACTAGACCATGCCATAGGGAAGGGAGACAGAGAGAGAAGGCGAGAATAGAAAGATGAAGAGGAAAATAAGAGCAAGAGAAGGATGACTGTATACTGTCAGAAAGAACAAGATGGAGAGCGATAGAGAGAGACCTATAGACTCTATCTCAATTTGTATTTCTGTAATTCCTCATAACCTCCCTTCTCGCCTCCTTCTCAACCATATTGGAGGGAAGGGCCCTCGGTCCCAATGAGTTTTGAGAAGATTTATCTCAGTTAACCCAGAACACGCTGGGTACATATGTGTTAAGAGAAGTGATAGAATGAGGATCGGAATCATAGTTGTAAAAAGCTCCACCCTGTCTCTTTGCAAGTTATGGGCAAGTCTATGGGCCAAATATCCCCTCCATTTACGGAATTCAAAAAGATGCTAACACCTGCGAAGTCATGATTTGTCCAAAGCACCAGAACTAATGCTGCTAATTATCTCACGCATCAACTTGTATCATGACAGACCTATGGTACCATTTATGTTTACGTAGTCTGTCCACAAGATATTATGAGAAGATGGATGCGAGGAATCAAAGCCATTTTGTTTTACAAAGAGCCCTACACTCTTAAAAATAAACGTGCAATAGGAGAACCATTTGAGGGTGTCTGAATGAACCATAAATGGGATGGTTCTTTGAAGAAACATGCAAAAATGAAAAACCAGACATGTTTCGGCCTTCCAGGACCAGAATTCAATAGCCCTGGTGTAGGGTTTCAAGGCCGATTTGCATATTTCTCACGGTGCCTTTCAGGTGAATTTTTGAGTTACCACCCATGACTGTGTTTGCTAGTGACAGACATGCTTATTGCACTCATTCATTTTCACTCTTACACTTCACCAATTGAGATCCTAAGTGAATATGTTGCCATAAAATGACATAAAAAATTTAACATACAGTGGTGGAAAAAAAGTATTTAGTCAGCCACCAATTGTGCAAGTTCTCTCACTTAAAAAGATGAGAGAGGCCTGTAATTTTCATCATAGGTACACTTCAACTATGACAGACAAAATGAGGGAAAAAAATCCAGAAAATCACATTGTAGGATTTTTTATGAATTTATTTGCAAATTATGGTGGAAAATAAGTATTTGGTCACATACAAACAAGCAAGATTTCTGGCTCTCACAGACCTGTAACTTCTTCTTTAAGAGGCTCCTCTGTCCTCCACTCATTACCTGTATTAATGGCACCTGTTTGAACTTGTTATCAGTATAAAAGACACCTGTCCACAACCTCAAACAGTCACACTCCAAACTCCACTATGGCCAAGACCAAAGAGCTGTCAAAGGACACCAGAAACCAAATTGTAGACCTGCACCAGGTTGGGAAGACTGAATCTGCAATAGGTAAGCAGCTTGGTTTGAAGAAATCAACTGTGGGAGCAATTATTAGGAAATGGAAGACATACAAGACCACTGATAATCTTCCTCGATCTGGGGCTCCACGCAAGATCTCACCCGTGGGGTCAAAATGATCACAAGAACGGTGAGCAAAAATCCCAGAACCACACGGGGACCTAGTGAATGACCTGCAGAGAGCTGGGACCAAAGTAACAAAGCCTACCATCAGTAACACACTACGCCGCCAGGGACTCAAATCCTGCAGTGCCAGATGTGTCCCCCTGCTTAAGCCAGTACATGTTCAGGCCCGTCTAAAGTTTGCTAGAGAGCATTTGGATGATCCAGATGAGGATTGGGAGAATGTCAGATGAAACCAAAATAGAACTTTTTGGTAAAAACTCAACTCGTCGTGTTTGGAGGACAAAGAATGCTGAGTTGCATCCAAAGAACACCATACCTACTGTGAAGCATGGGGGTGGAAACATCATGCTTTGGGGCTGTTTTTCTGCAAAGGGACCAGGACGACTGATCCGTGTAAAGGAAAGAATGAATGGGGCCATGTATCGTGAGATTTTGAGTGAAAACCTCCGTCCATCAGCAAGGGCATTGAAGATGAAACGTGGCTGGGTCTTTCAGCATGACAATGATCCCAAACACACCGCCCGGGCAACGAAGGAGTGGCTTCGTAAGAAGCATTTCAAGATCCTGGAGTGGCCTAGCCAGTCTCCAGATCTCAACCCCATAGAAAATCTTTGAAAGTCCGTGTTGCCCAGCGACAGCCCCAAAACATCACTGCTCTAGAGGAGATCTGCATGGAGGAATGGGCCAAAATACCAGCAACAGTGTGTGAAAACGTTTGACCTCTGTCATTGCCAACAAAGGGTATATAACAAAGTATTGAGATAAACTTTTGTTATTGACCAAATACTTATTTTCCACCATAATTTGCAAATAAATTCATAAAAAATCCTACAATTTCCTCATTATGTCTGTCATAGTTGAAGTGTACCTATGATGAAAATTACAGGCCTCTCTCATCTTTTTAAGTGAGAGAACTTGCACAATTGGTGGCTGACTAAATACTTTTTTCCCCCACTGTATTTCATAAGGATTTCTTTTTCAGGGCATAGTTTTACCCTAATACAGTGGCCTGAAACTCTTGGTTTACAGGCCACATTAGGCCTGCAAGTCACATTATGCTGGCTTGCAAAGTGATGTGTAATTCCCATTGGAATCCAGCCACAGTGGGGCTAACCAACATTTGAGATTTTTCTATCCACCTGCAACCTGCATTCAGAACTATTTCCAGGGTTGGGAAGACTAAAATATGAGACTACCTTAAACATCTAAACTGGAACAACCATTGCAGTAACAGATACAATAAGTCCAAGTAACAGATTTGAATAGTTTAGAACAATTTATGTTATTTATATTTGAGTATCTTGATATGAATTAATCAATCAATGTACATGCAAAAACATAGATATTTAAAAAAATCAACCGTATAGATCATGCTGGGAATTAGGATAATGATAGGCATGGTTTTGGTTCAACTCTGATTATTAACACCAATACTGAGGTTATTTTAACCCACCGAGTGTTAATTTAAATATTTACAGCGTTCATTTAATTCTTGAATCAACACAAAAAAATTAAACAACCTTTCAAAATTCTGAAGAACCGTAGATGCCACATCAAGCACCCCACACTTAACTCAAAGGTTATTTTTCAGACAAGTGTTCTCAAAGGAACCTTAAGAGCTGAGGAAGAACCATTTAAGAACCTTAATTTTGTTCAGTGTAGATCACGTGTCAAACTCATTCCACGGAGGGCTGAGTGTCAGCGGGTTTTCACTCCTCCCTTGTACTTGATTCATTAATTCAATTTACGAATTAGTAATGAACTCCCCTCACCTGGTTGTCTAGGTCTTAAGTGAAAGGACAAACAAAAAGCTGCAGAAAGTAGGCCCTCCATGGAATGAGTTTGACACCCCTGGTGTAAATAGACCTGGATAGACCTAGCTAGCCCAATTCTGATATTTTGCCAAATTACTGTCAAAAGAGCTTATCTGATTCATCATAATACCAATTACTGGAAAAAGATCTGAATTAGGCTGATGTGTAAATGGAAAAATATCATAATTAGGCAGAGGCAGTCTAATTCTGATATTTTATTGCACTCATTTGTCTTTTGACCAATCGCATCAGATCCTTTCACATCAGATATTTTTCAAAACTGATCTGGTTGGTCAAAATACCAATTAGAAAGATAGGCAGATAGTCAGGCAAGCCAGACAGAGATAAAACTCACTGTCAGCATTGGAGTGGTAAGGAGACCCCAGGCAAAGAACTCCAGGAAGATGACCACCACAGCATGGGAGACACTGGGTCTGCCAATACCCTGGCCCGGCTGCAACACACAGTAAAGAAAGTCAGCCATTTTAGAACATATTGTATTCCATGTTAAAACATACACTATGGAAATTAGCAGCTCTTACAGTGTTAGAAGAAGGTAAACAGCGTTTCAAAAAGGTAACTTGAGACGATCAACAACCACCATTTAACCATAATCACAAAGCATATAAAAAAAACAATATCAGGACCCTGTGAATGTGTTTGCTGTATTTGAGCGCCTGGACTTATTTTGACAAATGCAGTCTATTCTTTTGGGAAGCAGACATACAATATGCACTATTAGGAAAACAATTTACTAAGGCAACCATTTATTGATCTTCACTCTATACTGTAGATCGTTTTTCTGAATGAGATGGTCAAGAGGAGTCCAAATAAAAATTATCAATAAAAAAGGCCCACTGCTTCTCTGCCAGTATGAATCAGTCACTTTGCTATTTGAAGACATCCACGTGGCCATTGTCTCCCAGGACATCCCTGAGAAAGGACAGACAGCAGTGGTATTTGAGGAAGGCAGTGGCATAGAAAAGATAGATAGATTAGCACAGGCCCCTAGCTACTTCACAGCACAGTGCGAGGCAGCCTGCAGCTTGGGAAGCTTGGGACATGGCCGTTACATAACAGTGGAGACGAGATGGGCCCCCCAATTCCCTATTCCTCACAGTGAGTGCACCAAGTTTTCTGTGTGTATGTAATATGTATGCGTGTGTGAGGACTGGAGGAGATTGAGATGTGGTTGTGTTCTCAGCTCGCTGTCATGCAACGGGCAAATCACGTCATCGTCACCTAGTCTAAACTGAGAAATTAGACATACATTGTAGCCAGGCCTGATGGAGATTGAATCGCTGTTTGCTTACCATGCTGTGAAAAATAGACTTAGGTCTAAGCGTTTATTTGCGTTGTTTGCTACAAATAAAACCACTGATATAAAATGAATGTCCCAATCCACTTTGCTGTGATAGCTCAGATTACATAATAGAATAGAATCTTGTTTATTTTTAAATTAGGCCATCTGTAATTTTGTTTTTGGTCCAGGTCCCCTTTCCTTTGCAAGGAAACACCATGGTAACACCTTCTGTGGTCTTCACAGCTGGCTATTGGCTAGTGTTTAGCCTATGAGGAGGTTTAAATCAGAGGACACTGTGGGACACACAACTTGCCTGGAGCACCTCCAACATCATCAACACCAACAGTTCATGAAAGGATAGGGGTTGCTGCAATAAAATAAAATGTTTTATTTTTATTGCAGGGGATCTGGACTCTATTATCTATACATAATAGAAACAAATAGGCCTTAAGCATTTTTTTATGTCATTTTCATGATAATGCACCAGTCTATGAATGTTATTATGGAATTATCATGCAAACAGATTGCGTTGAGAGTCAGCCGGGGATGTTATGTAATACAGTAGGCTAATGGCAGCGGCATGACAACGTTATACAGTCTTCATTCAATAAGCTATCTGCAGCTAGGCCTTCTGCAAGACGCAACCCCGATATATTACCGGACGCGTCCTTCAATAGAGGTTGCAATGTAACCATCTCCTATCACTATTGATCATCTATTAACAAATTGATACACATTTAAAAGCTGTTACGGAAGACTGTGGTGCACGGTACAGTATCTCGAGTGCATAATGTCCGCTTATGTCATAACCTGCCGCTACCGCAGGCGCATTCACAGCTGATGGTGCATCCTTTGCCGTTTATGTGAAAATCCGTTATATTGTTACATACGCATTCCAGGTGACAATTGGTAGGATACCGAAACAAAGACGATTAATTCACATACCGTGGGCCCATCTTTCATGATCATTTTCTTGACCAACACTATACGGTTGGTACCCTGATGATCTTTCTCTCCCGGAGCCATCTCCTCATTACATTTTACCGGAGTAACATAGAATCCATGCTGCGTAGGGATCTTCGGTTCACCCGTTTCTTCCAGGATGCCTTCTGATTTAGCCTTGAAAGGCTAACGGTTATTAAATTACGTGTTTATAACCCTGTAGCCCCAACCGAACTGACAACACCGGCAAATGTACAAAATGGATATTGGACACGTCAACACGTCCTCTCGATTCCCTCTCTGTGACGAGGACAGCGCACTATGCGATTGAATTTTAGAGAGGAGCTGAAGGACTGACTGCGGATCAGTGCGTGGTTTAATGGCGTCATTTTATGCATCGGCTTGATGTAGGCTGAAGGTTGGAAAAGCTGGTCTGAAATCAGATTTATGGCTAAGCAGCGCTTCTTTCTGCAGCCACAGTACACTACGAGGAAACTACGACTTGTCTATTAAAGTTTATTCTCCCTCTGGTACAAATAAAACATTCATTTGTGGTTAAATGTATTGAACTGAAAGTACATGACCTAATTTAGGCCTACTCTGAGAAAGCATGAGCTGTGATCAATAATTTAAAATAATATAATTGGGAGGCTATATGACGATTGCATGAAATATGCTGCATTGAATTCTATTGTTTTATTCATACATACACTGTCAAAAAAAGTTCTATTGACAAATCATGCTGTGTCTGTTTTTCTTGCAGGTTTTGAATTGTAGGCTATCAAGTGTAGCATTCTGCATTAACAAGGTCATTTTTTCTTATGATATATTTATATTCCATGCCCATGACTGTACTAATTGGGTAAGTCATGTGAAACAGATTGCTTTACTTGTGCTCCATGGGGTCTGTGGTCATTGCAAGGGTTTAGCCAGCAAACTCTACTAGGATCACCTGAGGCAAATTCCTTCTCCTCCACAATACTTATGGTAAAGCAAGTAACATCTTTAGACCCACTTGTGTCTGTTTCTATAGACAGACTGGCCTTAGCAAGTGGACACAGGGTTGACTCTCTCTCTCTCTCTGTGTGTCTGTCTGTGTGTGAAACATGAGAGAACATGATCCTCTAGAACAGGGTTTCCCCAAACTCGGTCCGAAGGCTGGGTCCTGGGGCCTTCCCTGTGTGCACATTTCAGTTTTTGCCCTAGCTATACACAGTTGATTCAAATAACCAACCCATCAGCAAGCTTGGATTATTCAGCTGTATAGTGCTACTGCAAAAAACCAAAGGTTCCCCCTGCCCCAGGACTGAGTTTGGGGAAACCCTGTTCTAGAGGATCATGTACCCCCAAACGTACACCTTTTTTATTGTAGCACACCTGATTCAACTTGTCAGCTAATCATCAGGCCCTCAATGAGTTGAGTCAGGTATGTTTGTCCGGGACCACAACAAAAATGTGTGCTGTTGGGGGTACTCGAGGACTGGAGTTGGGAACCACTGTTAGAGGCAGACGGAGAAAGTTGTTTCCATGTTATTTCTCCATTACCACGTCTCTACCTCCCCAGGCATGGCCATGCACTAGCAGTGGCTGGGAATATAGCTTTCCTGTTTGGAGAGGTGTCCACCATGTTCCATGAGGTAAATCCCACTACTTTTATTTTACCAATTGATATCAGTAGAACATGCTAATGTACCTAAAAATGTATTTCCCCGTCTTCTGTAGGTGGACCTGTCAGTATATCTGAATTACTTCTACATTCTCAGTCACAGTATAATTCTACTCTATGAGCTAAACAAAACACATGTAGGCAATGACTAATACCCTTGGTGATGGCCTGGTTAAATCACAGTTCCAGCCTTCTTAAAAATGCATTGTGATATGATTATATGCATGATTACTCACTTCACTTTACAAGTTGTATTGTGTTGTAGTTTCACCCACTCACATCACATGGGAGGTGATGCCACAGAATGGTAAATTATATACTGTATACAGCATCTGAACAATTAAATACAGTTTGAATATCAGACCATACTATTACTGTATGCTATTTGTCTTCAAATCAATCACAGACACATTCATTGACACATCAGTTGAGATGTACAACATACTGTACACAGCCATAAACTGTACATGTAAGGCTGATATCTATTCTCCCTCCCTCCACAGTGTGGTTAAAGGCAAGCTCTACCTGTTTGGAGGAGATGTCCAATCTGCAGGCTGGAGAATGTCTTTCTGCACTCTTAAAATAAAGGTGCAAGTTGGAACCCAACTCCAGTCCTTGAGTACCTCCTGCAGTACACATTTTGTTGTAGCCCTGGACAAGCACACCTGATTCAACTTGTCAACTAATCATCAGGCCCTCAATGAGTTGAATTAGGTATGTTTGTCCAGGGCTACAAAAATGTGTGCTGTTGGGGATAATCGAGGACTGGAGTAGGGAACCACTGCCATAGGGGAACCATTTTACGGTCTCTGAAGAACCATAAATGGGATGGTTTCTTTTTGAAGAACCATACTAAAAATCTATGTCAGAAATGTTTCTGCCCTCCAGGACAGGAATTGAATAGCCCTGCTGTAGGAGTTTAAGCCTTATTTGCATATTTCCCAGGGTGCCTTTTGAATTAATTTTAAAGTTACCAGTACCACTCATGAGTCTGTTTGTTAGTGACAGAAACATGGTTGTTACATTTATTCATTTTCAGTCGTGTGGCCTTCACCAAGTGAAGATCCTAAGTAAACACGTTGTCATAAATGTTTTTTTCTTAAACACAAAGCAATACATATTTCATAAGGCCTTCTTTTGAGGGCCTAGCTTTTACCCTAACACAGTGGCCTGAAACTCAGTTTACAGCCCACATTATTACAGCCAGAGTGGGGCTATATTACACTTAACATTTTTAGTGTCCAAGCTGCAGGCTGGCGAATGTCTTCCTGCACTCTTAAAAATAGTTACTGCCAGAGTTGGGAAAAGAACAACATGAGACTACCTTAAACATCTAAACTGGAACAACAATTTCAGTAACAGGTGCAATAAGTAACAGATTGGAATAGTAAAAAAAAGAATTATGCTGTATACTGTATATTTGAGTAGCATAAGATTAATTAATCAATCAATGTACATCCCCAAAAAATAGATAATGAAACAAACAATTCAAAAAATCAACCTCCAATAGAGCATGCTGGGAAATATGATAATAATTGGCATGGTTTGGTTCACGTCTGGTTATTTACGCCAACACTGGGGTTCTTTACACCAGTGTTAATTTGACTCCTGAATCAACACTCTCTGCTACAGCATGGCTAGCAGTACAGGAGCACCAACTCTGGGACCAAAATGCCCCTGAAAAGCTTCTACCCCAAAGCCATAAGACTGCTGAACAGCTAATTAAACGGCTACCCTGACTTTCTGCTTTTCACCCACTACCTGCATGTACATAGTACTTCAATCAATCACCTAACCAAACCCACATGTACATGTTACCTCAATCAATCTCCCAACTACCTCGTACCTCAGTACACTGACTCGGTACCGGTACTCCTTGTGTATAGACTGTATATAGCCCCGTTATTGTTGTTTTATTGTGTTACTATTTTATTTTTATGTATTTGTTAATTTTCTAACTTTTTAACTGCATTGTTGCGAAAAGGCTCGTAAAGTAAGCATTTCATGGTAAAGTCTACACTTGTTGTATTCTGCGCATGTGACAAATAAAATATGCTTCTTTTTTTATTGTTATACTGAAAAATCAACACCAGTTTACACTGGCCAATTTGCTGTGTACTATGAAA
Source organism: Brachymystax lenok tsinlingensis (assembly GCA_030435695.1). Lineage (NCBI taxonomy): Eukaryota > Metazoa > Chordata > Actinopteri > Salmoniformes > Salmonidae > Brachymystax > Brachymystax lenok. The sequence goes on along the minus strand of CM059815.1, from coordinate 5,373,577 downwards.
GGGACACCTCTGCAGGCTTCCAAACATTTCAAGAACCTTTAAGAATTCTGAAGAACCATAGATGCCACATCAAGAACCCCACACTTAACTTTTCTTCAGTGTGGAGTCTACTGCTTTGACATCGGTAAGCTTACAGGACAGGGCAGGGAGTCCAGTCTGTCTACCCCTGGGTTATTAAAGGGAAGGAGTGTAGACGATAGGAAGAACACAGCCTCAACTCTCAAAGATGAAGGCTAAAATAACTGATTAAAACCCAGCTTCTTTGCTACTTCATTTTTGCCAATGTCAATGGATGGGATGATAGATCTTAACTCCCCAAATGAATAACAGCAACTTTGAAAGAGTAGTAGCCAAAGCATTCATTATTTCCACGTGCCTTGGCCCATGCTCAGGATCTTTAGGGTGGGATTGTAATGTTCATTACCGAGTTTGCTGTACAATTTATCATTGCTAAAACTACACATATTGATACACAGTCACATTATACAACGCCTCTCCCCCATGTGACCTACTTGTTGTGTGTATGTACTGGTGTGTATGTGTAACTGATAGATGCACACACGCAACATAGAAATGCTACCAAATATAATTTACAGAAACTTGTTACAAATGACAGAATCATCCATGATTCACCCAAATATATTTTGAAAGACGAAGCAAAGTACTTTAAGCATATGTTTTCATTTCAGTCTCCTCCATCTCCCTTGACTTTTTCCACATTTTGTTACGTTACAGCCTTAATCTAAAATTGATTAAATCATTTTTATTCGTCATCAATCTACACACAATAACCAATAATGATAAAGCAAAAACAGGTTTTTAGAAATGTTTGCAAAAAAACAAAAAAAAAACATAAATATTACATTTACATAATTATTCAGACACTTTACTCAGTACTTTGTTGAAGCACCTTTGGCAGCGATTACAGCCTCGAGTCTACACCTGTATTGAGTTTCTCCCATTCTTCTCTGCATATCCTCTCAAGCTATGTCAGGTTGGATGGGGAGCAGCTATTTTCAGGTCTCTCCAGAGATGTTTGAGGGTTCAAGTCTGGGCTATGGCTGGGCCACTCAAGGACATTCTTCCCTGAAGCAACTCTTGTGTTGTCTTGGCTGTGTGCTTAGATTCGTTGTTCTGTTGAAAGGAGAACCCTTGCCCCAGTCTGAGGTCCTGAGGCCTCTGGAGCAGGTTTTCATCGAGGATCTATCTGTACTTTGCTCCGTTCATCTTTCTCTCAATCCTGACTAGTCTCCCAGTCCCTGCCACTGAAACACATCCCCACAGCATGATGCTGCCAACACCATGATTCACCGTAGTGATGGTGCCAAGTTTCTTCCAGACGTGACGCTTGGCATTCAGGCCAAAGAGTTAAATCTTGGTTTCTTCAGACCAAGGAATCTTGTTTCTCATGGTCTGAGAGTCTTTAGGCACCTTTTGGCAAACTCCAAGCGGGCTGTCATGGAGCTTTTACTGAGGAGTGGCTTCAGTCTGGCCACTCTACCATAAAGGCCTGATTAGTGGAGAGCTGCAGAGATGGTTGTCTTTCTGGAAGGTTCTCCCACCTCCACAGACATGCTCAGTTTGGCCGGGCAGCCAGCTCTACGAAGAGTCTTGGTAGTTCCAAACTTCTTCCATTTAAGAATGATGGGAGCCACTGTGTTCTTGGGGACCTTCAATGCTGCAGAAATATTTTGGTACCCTTCCCCAGATCTGTGCCTCAACATAATCCTGTTTCGGAGCTCTACGGACAATTCCTTCGACCTCCCGGAGTTGGTTTTTGCTCTGACATGCACTGTCAACTGTGGGACCTTGTATAGACAGTTGTGTGCCTTTCCAAATCATGTCCAATCAATTGAATTGACCACAGGTGGACTCAGTTCAAGTTGTAGAAACATCTCAATGATGATCAATGGAAACAGGACGCACCTGACCTCAATTTCGAGTCTCATAGCAAAGGGTCTGAATACTTATGTAAAAAGGTATTTCTGTTATTGTTTTTTAACAAATTAGCAAACATTTCTAAAAAGCTGTTTTCACTTTGTCATTGTGGGGTATTGTGTGTAGATTGATGAGGGAAGAAAATTGAATTTAAGCATTTTAGAATAAGGCTGTAACGTAACAAAATGTGGAAAAGGGAAGGGGTCTGAATACTGCACTATATATATATACAGTTGAAGTCGGAAGTTTACATACACTTAGGTTGGAGTCATTAAAACTCGTTTTTCAACCACTCCACTAATTTCTTGTTAACAAACTATAGTTTTGGCAAGTCTACTTTGTGCAGGACACAAGTAATTTTTCCAACAATTGTTTACAGACAGATTATTTCACTTATAATTCACTGTATCACAATTCCAGTGGGTCAGTAGACCTCCACAAGTCTGGTTCATCCTTGGGAGCAATTTCCAAATGCCTGAAGGTACCACGTTCATCTGTACAAACAATAGCGCGCAACTATAAACACCATGGGACCACGCAGCCGTCATTCCGCTCAGGAAGGAGACGCGTTCTGTCTCCTAGAGATGAACGTACTTTGGTGCGAAAAGTGCAAATCAATCCCAGAACAACAGCAAAGGACCTTGTGAAGATGCTGGAGGAAACAGGTACAAAAGTATCTATATCCACAGTAAAACAAGACCCATATCGACATAACCTGAAAGGCCGCTCAGCATGAAGAAGCCACTGCTCCAAAACCGACCATTAAAAAAGCCAGACTACGGTTTGCAACTGCACATGGGGACAAAGATTGTACTTTTTGGAGAAATGTCCTCTGGTCTGATGAAACAAAAATAGAACTGTTTGGCCATAATGACCATCGTTATGTTTGGAGGAAAAATGGGGATGCTTGCAAGCCGAAGAACACCATCCCAACCATGAAGCAGGAGGGTGGCAGCATCATGTTGTGGGGGTGCTTTGCTGCAGGAGGGACTGGTGCACTTCACAAAATAGATGGCATCATGAGGAAGGAAAATTATGTGGATATATTGAAGCAACATCTCAAGAAATCAGTCAGGAAGTTGAAGCTTGGTCACAAATGGGTCTTCCAAATGGACAATGACCCCAAGCATACTTCCAGAGTAGTGGCAAAATGGCTTTAGGACAACAAAGTCAAGGTATTGGAGTGGCCATCACAAAGCCCTGACCTCAATCCTATAGAAAATGTGTGGGCAGAACTGAAAAAGCATGTGCGAGCAAAAAGGCCTACAAAACTGACTCAGTTACACCAGCTCTGTCAGGAGGAATGGGCCAAAATTCACCCAACTTATGTGGGAAGCTTGTGGAAGGCTACCTAAAACGTTTGACCCAAGTTAAACAATTTAAAGGCAATGCTGCCAAATACTAATTGAGTGTATGTAAGCTTCTGACCCACTGGGAATGTGATGAAAGAAATAAAATCTGAAATAAATCATTTGATTCATAACTGACCTAAGACAGGGAATTTTTACTAGCAAAATTGAGTTTAAATGTATTTGGCTAATGCTTTAACTGTATATACAATAGACTTGGCATGCACACTAAAATTATGAATAGGTCTCTGTGCTCTACTTTACTATACCCTACAGTTTATTTCAAAATATTTGATTTCAGTCAACCAAGATCTTTAGACAGAACACACTTATTTATATAGCCTAAAAATATTGTGACATAATTCTTCACTATTCTGTACTTAAATGGCAGGCTGTTCAGACACTTTTAAGTTAATGCCAGTTAAATATGTAATGCTCTCTTTCAAATACTAGTTTCGATTGTGTCACATATGGGGATTCGCTACTCTAGGAAGGACCTATCAAAAGCGTCTGTCGGAGTTGTGAATGGGGTGAGTTGTGAATGAGGTGAGCGAAGAGCATTACTCTCTAGTGCTCCTCAGCATGACCAGACCCGTTTTCCTACTTAACTGCTCACCACCAAACCCTGAAGGATAACGCTGCCGAGCGTAGGTCTTTAGATACTGTCGAGAGGTTGAGTACTGACCGAAAGGTTTTTGTCTTGTGTAGAAATTGCTTTTCTACTTCTCAGTCTCCGTTGGTAGCTAGCTTCATGGCTTGCTATTCAGACTTGGTTTGCCAACGCTGCAAGGCTAACTTGGATAGCTTGCTGAGGGGCAAGCTAACCTCTCGATCATATCCTACCTGCACACATGGTAGCATTGCTATCTTCTTTCTCTCATCTTGCTTAACCTACATTCACCCGTTTGTGTTACTTAGAGCGACCGCCTCAGCCTCATGGCTCCTTAAGTCGTGGTAGCGGTAGCACACTACCTAAAGGTTAACTCTGCCCCCACGCGGTTCCCTTCAGCCAGCACTGAGCTAGCTACAGCACACCTTCACCACAAGTTAGCTGCTAGCTAGCTAACGCCCCACTAGACTCACGGCTATAGCGTTCTATTGTGCTCATTATTGCCGGCTATTAGCCGCAAAGCTTCTAACAAGTTAGTTTATAACGTTGTGCACACAAGCTACCGTTTGCTAGCCAGCAGCCGCAATGCGTCCAACTAGCTAGCCTACGCCTTTTACACATTGTTCTTACAACAGGCGTCACTTTGTCCTCCTAAGAAGCAGTGTTCCTCACAATGGCCACTGCTATCCCATCCCAGGATGAGCTTAGCCCAGCAGATCCATGGAAGAGGCCATTTCCATCGCTATTCACACGACCCTAACACATCAGGATAAGAGAAACACTATTGTTTCCTCCAAGCTCATCACCAAGCTCAGGGCCCAGGGCCTGGACAACACCCTCTGCAACTGGATCTAGGACTTCCTTACAGGCAGGCCACAGGCCACTGCTGCACAGGCCTGCTGTTCATCCGCGACTGTGTGGCTTTGCACGACACCACAGTTGTAGGCAGCGATGAGTCAGCTTATAGGGAGGAGGTAAGTGAACTGTTATTGACAACAGGAAGCAGAGGAGAGACCACGCCCCGATCCACATCAATAGGACTGTACTAGAGAGAGTAAGCAGCATTTACATCACAGAGGACTTGACATGGACCAACAACACCACCACTCTTGTCAAGAGAGCGCAACAGCGCCTCTACTTCCTAAGGTAGCTGAAGAAATTCGGTATGCAACCCCCGGGACCTCTCCAAATACTACCGCTGCACCATTGAGAATATCCTGACCGGTTGTATCATGGCCTGGTACGAGAATTTCTCCGTCCATGACTGCAAGGCCCTCCAGCGGGTGGTGAAGACAGCCCAGTACATCACTGGGGCCGTGTTCCCACCCATCCGGGACTTGAAACGTTGCCTGAGGAACCAGCTTGCCTCAGGGAAGCTACAAGCTCGTGGGAGAAACCCATCACTAGCAAGATTCTTGCTAGGTGCACCCTGAGCCTGGACATGCACAATATGGAGGAAGCCGGGTTTGGCAACCCTCCCACGGTGGAGACATCACTGGCTTACCACCTCAGCCCCTCGCATCATGTTACTAACGACACTGGCACCGCACTCCGTTTTACTGCCTCCATTTTTCAGAAGACGTACAAATCCTCGGCCCAAGCAATCAGAGTTTTCAGTATGACCTTTTGATTGTTGGGTTATCAGGCTGAGCTACTGGAAGTAGTGGGGAAGCAACTGGACTCAGACACCCTAGATCCAGATGCTTGGGAGGAGATATGTATGACTACAGACCTAAACCTCTGTGCTTCCCCTAGCACCATTTAAGACTGTGGTCATACCATGAGCCTAGCAGTGGTGGGAGAAAGGGCACTTTGGCTGAGCTTATCCAGCTTAACAGACAAAGAAAATGTGGAGCTCATCGATGCCCCAGTGACACCGAAGGAGTTACACTGTCGCTGCCTTTAACTTCTGCCTGCCCGGAAGACCTTGGCCCCGTGGCAGCCCGTTGGTTCCTGCTCTGTCCGAGAGAGCCCGCTTCCCCCATCAATCCGGACTGCAGCCTGGTAGAAGCGGCGACCTGGGAGACTCCATCCCCAAAACGGTGACCAAGCCATTTGGGGTGGGAGAGCTGACACTGTCGCTGCCTTCAACTTCTGCCTGCCCGGAAGACCTTGGCCCCGTGGCAGCCCATTGCTTCCTGCATCTCACACCAAACATTAGGAACTTTAGGATCTTTCTCCTTTTGCCATAGGAACAGCCTCAATTTGTCAGGGCATGGACTCTACAAGGTGTCAAGTGTTCCACAGGGATGCTGTTCCATGTTGACTCCAATGCTTCCCACAGTTGTGTCAAGTTGTCTGGATGTCCTTTGGGGGGTGGATCATTCTTCATATACACGGGAAACTGTTGAGCGTGAAAAACCCAGCTGCGATGCAGTTCTTGACACAAACGGGTGCGACTGGCATCTACCATACTCCAATCAAAGGCAATTAAATATTTTGTCTTGCCCATTCACCCTCTGAATGGCACACACACAATCCATGTCTCAATTGTCTCAAGGCTTGAAAATCCTTCTTTAACCCCCCTCCTCCCCTTCATCTAACTTGATTGAAGTGGATTTAATAGGTGACATCAATAAGAGATCATAGCTTTCACCTGGATTCACCTGCTTAGTCTGTCATGGAAAGAGCAGGTGTTCCTAATGTTTTGTACACTCAGTGTATGTATTTGGTGGGAATTTAAAAGATGTTTAATACTTAGGTACTTCTTTGCAATTCCTTTACACTTTTACATCTTTCTTCAACTTTAGCAATGTGTTATTCCCTCTCTGGAATAACGGGCCGGGTGCAATGCACGCTGACACAGTCACCAAGTGTACTGTGTTTCCTCTGACACATTGGTGCGGCTGGCTTTCCGGGTTAAGTGGGCATTGTGTCAAGAAGCAGTGCGGCTTGGCTGGGTTGTGTTTCGGAGGACGCACGGCTCTCGACCTTCTATGTCCATCTATGAATACATCAATGTGCTTTTGAACTGAAGTGTACTGTAAAAAGCCATGGGGGTATCTTGAATTAATTTTCCTTTTCTGATTTTCAAGGAGGAAGTTGTGCATGAGCAGGAGAAACTGAAAGAAGAGCGGGAGAAACTGAAAGAAGAGCAGGAGAAACTGAAAGAAGAGCAGGAGAAACTGAAAGAAGAGGAGGAGAAACTGAAAGAAGAGCAGGAGAAACTGAAAGAAGAGCAGGAAAAACTGAAAGAAGAGGAGGAGAAACTGAAAGAAGAGCTGGAGAAACTGAAAGAAGAGCAGGAGAAACTGAAAGAAGAGGAGGAGAAACTGAAAGAAGAGCAGGAGAAACTGAAAGAAGAGCAGGAGAAACTGAAAGAAGCGCAAGAGAAACTGAAAGAAGAGCGGGAGAAACTGAAAGAAGAGCAGGAGAAACTGAAAGAAGAGCAGGAGAAACTGAAAGAAGAGGAGGAGAAACTGAAAGAAGAGCAGGAGAAACTGAAAGAAGAGCAGGAAAAACTGAAAGAAGAGGAGGAGAAACTGAAAGAAGAGCAGGAGAAACTGATAGGAACAGGAGAAACTGAAAGAAGCGCAAGAGAAACTGAAAGAAGTGCAGGAGAAACTGAAAGAAGAGCGGGAGAAACTGAAAGAAGAGCGGGAGAAACTGAAAGAGGAGCAGGAGAAACTGAAAGAAGGGGAGGAGAAACTGAAAGAAGAGCAGGAGAAACTGAAAGAAGAGCAGGAGAAACTGAAAGAAGAGGAGGAGAAACTGAAAGAAGAGCAGGAGAAACTGAAAGAAGAGGAGGAGAAACTGAAAGAAGAGGAGGAGAAACTGAAAGAAGAGCAGGAGAAACTGAAAGAAGAGCAGGAGAAACTGAAAGAAGAGCTGGAGAAACTGAAAGAAGAGCAGGAGAAACTGAAAGAAGCGCAAGAGAAACTGAAAGAAGTGCAGGAGAAACTGAAAGAAGAGCAGGAGAAACTGAAAGAAGAGCAGGGAAACATCCAGAAATGCAGTGATCAGCTCCTATCCATCATGCAACAGTTCAAAGGCATGTAAAGACATGTTTCCATGGCAACCACCTGGAGGAAGCAGATTGCCCATGTTTGTGGGTGTGGTTTACTTTCCCAAGGATGAAAAACCAAAGGGGTCAACTCAAAAGTCTCTGTGAAAAGGAAATGTGACTTTCATTTGTCTTTTACCACTGGTGTGTTTAAATAGTTAGCATTTTATCCGTAGCTGAGATTAACTTTCGTTATCTTTTGCCAGAGAGTCATAATATTGTATAGAGATGGGGGACAGAGGGATTATTTTGACCCTGTCAAAAAAACAAATCACTCATGGCATAACGTTTAAATCTTTGGAATTCCTAGTTGGGCATTTCAAAGTAGGTCTGTATCATAATAGGCCCAGTGGCGACCCCTCATTCAGGACAGGTGTGTGGTCCAAGTCTGGGTTTAAGGATTTAAAACATCTGTCTAAAAGGGTCTCTTTTCCAAGCTTAAAAGGACAAACATTCACACGCAACACCATGGGCCAGAAAAGGTTGAATACATTGGCCATGTCAATCCAGCATGACTTCTGCCGCATTCAAAACAACTGTAAACTCGAAACTAGGATATCTCAGACTTCAGTGAGTTCAAGACAACTGGGAACTTGGAAAGAAACTGGCTCCGACTGGGAAAATACGTTTTGAACGGTCATCCAACTCGAAACTTGGGCCTCTTTCTGGAGCTCCCCCCTGAAGATCACTCACGTCATGATTCAACCTTGTTTTTTTCCAAATTCCTAGTTGTCTTGAAAGCACCATAAATCCAGAAAAAGACAGACTTTGATGACAAAGTTTGATGACAAAATCTGCCCACAAGAAGGACCGCCACACCCCTTCCTGTTCAAGTGAGCACAGTACAACAACGGTGAATCCAAAAATGTATTGTATGCTGCTGCATATATATTGTAATATGCTAGGGAGTTATGTATACTGTAGCTAAGAAAGTAATACTAAGTGTATGTTGTGTAGTAAGCTGTTAGTAGCCCATGTGCCTCACCCTAATAATTTCGTCCCTTTCCCCCTCCGAACTTAGCCTACTGTTCTCACTTGGTGGTGCAAGCTTTCTTTGTCTGCTTATATTCCCCCTTTATTTATCCTACGGTTCTGACTTGGTGTACAGGGAGAATACTGTAAGAATGGCCCATGTTCTGAATTCTCTACTGTACATTTAAAAAGTTGAACAAATAATTATATTGACTACGTCTATCTTAGCTCGATCATTAATGTCTTACTCAGAATTACGGATTGCTTCTTATCCCCTCATTGTTCCCTTATGCCATAGTCTGTACATCTCAATTGTTATAGGGCTATTGCTTATATACTGTAGGTCTATCTCATTAGTATCTTATTCATCATTTTATGCAACGTTGGAATGATTTAATTGTTTTCCTTACATTGTGTATTATAATTAGCTTATGCTTTTCTTGTCGAAGAGGAGATACTATATACTGTTGTTGGGTCTGTAACCATGTCTTACCATTCAAATATTTTTTTTCAATTAAAAGTTCAGTAATAGACCCATGTAATTCCAGTTGATATTGTGAGGGTTGTTTTGTTTGTGCAATGCGCTGTCTGTGCGTCAGTATTAGGCATTTAAAAGTGGATCCTCATGATTGTATTTTCCTTCCTTTTTAGACAACATAGGCCAAATAAAAGACCTCAAATGGTAGGCTAACTGAGAGTCTCTCTCTCTCTGTGTGGAGACTTAAAGAATAGTAAAGTTAATGCCATCTTGCTGAATTTATCTAAACTAACATCTATCTGAATTTCTGGCGGTGTCCATTTTGAAAGTGCTGACCGAATAGGCCTACCTCATTTTCTTGCACTTGCTTATACTTAGAGCTAAGTGTTACTGATATAAAAATAAACATTATGAATTTACTGAACATAAATGTAATAATGTGTGTGTATGGTTAAAAAGTAGTCAAAACTAATTATTGAATGGGAATGCGGTTCTTATCGACTTATACAAATCCACAGAGTCAGTAGTAACCATATTTGTTTAAGCAAGTCAGCCATGGTTTTTAAAAAGGCAGTAAATGTTAGGACAGCTTTATATAGGCCCTAACAGTTTGTGGGCACAGTTTGTCACTATTATAGTGCAATTAATCAATTGTTTATGTGTTGTGTTGTGTAGTGGCTTTGCTGGCATGCATAAACAAATAAACGAGTTTGCCCTACCAAGATTTACATGCTAAGATCACCACTGGATAGGCCTGGGGAAAATGTTGTGAAGGAGAATAATTAACTGAGTTATTTATTCATGTAGCCTAATCATGTACATTAAAATGTTGGAAGGCAATAATGCAATACTCTTTGTAGTCTTGTCATATCTGTATAAAACAAATAATGCCACACTGAAGGATTACACTTTTTAGAGAATACATTAAAATAATTAGGGAATACTCCATTCTATTCTAAATGTGGGCAAATTAGGCGAACCTGGCAGGTGCATGGGTATAGATCATACTAAAAAAGTAACCTATAGGTAAAGTATCATTCTTCATTTAAATCAGACAAGACTGGTTGTCAATTAAATAATTTACTCAAATAGTTTTCTTGTCCTCAAGTTGTTCCGAGCACTGTCGCAGTCACACATGCGCAGGTGCAGAGCTGTCGGTTCAGGGAACGCGCAATGACTCACTATTTTGCAGGAAGATGGAATTTTACTGCGCCAGTTGTTTCTCGTGCTGTAACACTATTTGGCAGCGGAAGGAGAGGGGAAGGTTTTTGGCCGTAGAATCGGTGTTGCCATCAAACGGAGACTGGCTTGGCACAGGGGAGAAACGGGAGACGAAAATATCCTTCATATCTTGCTATAATTTCACAATAAAGCGGGTAAGATATCCCGACAGACAAACAGCTATTCTCAGACAGGAAGCCAAGCACAAATATGAATTCGAAAAGGTCTCTATGCGCGCGTAACATGGGTTTTCAAAACTGGGGTGGAAAGGAGGCTAGTTTGAGCCATTTTTGTTTTCATTTGAAAATGTGTTTCATGTCAGCCAGAGTACAGTCCATCCTTTGTTCGACTGTGCAGTTTTGGTACTTACTCTCCCCTCTGCTGCGGGGATTGTAAATAATAGTAATGCAACATGGCTGACATTGGCTCCTGCAGCCACTAACGTTAGCTAGTGTAGCTAATTATGCGCTGGTTGCAGACTGCATTTTTCTTACCATTTCAAGACAACGACCACGTTTACATGCGCACGGTATTCCTGATAGTAGCTCAATTTAGGCTTGATCCGAAAATGTGGTCGGAGGCTTAGTATGGAGGGCGTGACGCAATTGCGTAGTCATGCAGAGGCAAGTCAAACTCTACCGCATCGCCTTGTCCTCCCGAACTATGCGGAGGGCTCCGTATAGATCCGCATCGACATGATTGGTTGACGGTAGGTGGGGGCGGTACATTCCGTATAAACACTGACTTCCTTCACACTTGCTCTGCTAAGCGCAAGAAGCTCGAAAGCCCTGACATCTGTGGAGGCTGCATCTCAGTAAATGCTGTACGGCCACAGATGTCGGATTGACCAACCAGAGCTTTTTAAGGTCATATTCGGGATAAACTGTTTACATGAACATTTGATATACTGTTTATATTAACCTTTGATATCCTGATTATGAGTATCCCTGTAACCATGAATAAACAGAATTTTCCTAATTTAAGTATATGGGTCAAATGGAATAGTAACTGATATATGGACACTGACTGTTGGCCTATAACTTCTCACATGTAACGTAATATAATATTAACTCCTGCTGATTGATCAATTTCTTGCAGTGAAATTATATAACAAATGTTAATTTTGTCTTGTGAACAGGAGTAGAGAATTTTTTTGTTTGTCAGCATCTCTTGATAAAATGTGAATGTGTGTGTAATCATTGACACTGTTATGCAAGCAGACAGTATTTCAAATCAAATTTTATTGGTCACATACACATATTTAGCAGATGTTATTGAGGGTGTAGTGAAATGCTTGTGTTCCTAGCTCCCAACAGTGCAGTAGTATCAAAAACAATTCACAACAATACACACAAATCTAAAAGTAAATGAATGGACTTTAGAAATACATAAATATTAGATTGAGCAATGTCAGAGAGGAATTGACTGAAATATAGTAGAATAGAATGCAGTATATGCGTATGAGATGAGTAAAGCAGTATGTAAACATTTAAATATTATTTAAGTGACTAGTGTTCCATTATTAAAGTGGCCAGTGATTCCAAGTCTATGTATATAGGGCAGCAGCCTCTAAGGTGCAGGGTTGCGAAGCCGGTTAGTGATGGCTATTTAACAGTCTGATGGCCTTGAGATAGAAGCTGTTTTTCAGTCTCTCGGTCCCAGCTTTGATTCACCTGTACTGACCTCGTCTTCTGGATGATAAATGCGTGAACAGGCCGTGGCTCGGGTGGTTGATGTCCTTGATGATATATTTGGCCTTCCTGTGACATTGGGTGCTGTAGGTGTCCTGGAGGGCAGGTCGTTTGCCCCCGGTGATGCGTTGGGCAGAACACACCACCCGCTGGAGAGGTTGCGGGTGGTGCAGTTGCCGTACCAGGTGGTGATACAGCCCGACAGGATGCTCTCAATTGTGTGCTCTGTAAAAGTTTGTGATTGTTTTAGGGGCCAAGCCAAATTTCTTCAGTCTCCTGAGGTTGAAGAGGCGCTGTTGTGCCTTCACCACACTGTCTGTGTGGGTGGACCATTTCAGATCATCAGTGATATGTACACAGAGGAACTTGAAGCTTTCCACCTTCTCCACTGCGGTCCAGTCAATGTGGATAGGGGGGTGCTCCCTCTGCTGTTTCCTGAAGTCCACAATCAGCTCCTTTGTTTTGTTGACGTTGAGTGAGAGGTTAATGTCCTGGCACCACACTCCCAGGGCCCTCATCTTCTCCCTGTAGAAGCTATCTCATCGTTGTTGGTAATCGTGCTTACCACTGTGGTTTCACAGGAATCAATCCAGATAGTCATGCTGTTGATTGATTCCCATGTTGGTCTACAAAAAGATTTTAACATGACTGAATGGGTTGAAGTTTAGTCTGCACTGCAGAGAAGGCTTCAGCTCTTATAGTGGTCTAGTTGTAGGAGAAGAACCATACAATTTGAATCATTCATTAATTCTGTTCATGATTGAATGATTCATGACTGATTTGATTAATCATTCTAATTATATGTAAAACAGGGCTAGTTTCGTGTTTTGATTAGCCTAGTCCTGGTATCTAATGGTAAAATCTGAGTGACGTAGGGTTCTCCTTCACCTTGGCGATCATCACTTCAATGTAATGGACTACATACATACAATAATACACATGAAAACAGTGTCATCAGGGTCTCTCACTGTTGCCATGACATGCCCACACCAGTGGGAAGGATCTTTTTTTTTTTTTAAGCTACTGTACCAGTCAAAAGTTTGGACACACCTCCTCATTCAAGGTTTTTTCTTTATTTGTACTATTTTCTACATTGCATAATAATAGTGAAGACAACAAAACGATCATGTAGTAACAAAAAAAGTTAAACAAATAAAGATATTTTAGATTCTTCAAAGTAGCCACCCTTTGCCTTGATGACAGCAATGCACACTCTTGGCATTCTCTCAACCAGCTTCACCTGGAATGATTTTCCAACAGTCTTGAAGGAGTTCCCACATATGCTGAGCACTTGTTGGCTGATTTTCCTTCACTCTGCAGTCCAACTCATCCCAAACCATATCAATTGGGTTGAGGTTGGGTGATTGTGGAGGCCAGGTCATCTGATGCAGCACTCCATCACTCTCCTGCTTGGTCAAATAGCCATTACACAGCCTGGAGGTGTGTTGGGTCATTGTCCTGTTGAAAAACAAATGATAGTCCCACTAAGTGCAAACCAGATGGGATGGCTTGTTGCTACAGCATGCTGTGGTAGCCATGCTGGTTAAGTGTGCCTTGAATTCTAAATAAATCACTGACAGTGTCACCACCAAAGCATCCCCACACTATCACACCACCTCCTCCATGCTTCACGGTGGGAACCACACATGTAGAGATAATCCGTTCACCTACTCTGCGTCTCACAAAGACATGGTGGTTGGAACCAAAAATATCAAATTTGGACTGATCAGTCCAAAGGACAGATTTCCATCAGTCTAATGTCCATTGCTCATGTTTCTTCTTACTTGTGTCCTTTAGTAGTGGTTTCTTTGAAGCAATTCGACCATGAAGGCCTTTTTTAAATATATTTCTTTATTTAACCAGGTAGGCCAGTTGAGAACAAGTTCTCATTTACAACTGCGACCTGGCCAAGATAAAGCAAAGCAGTGCGACAAAAACAACAACACAGAGTTACACATAAACAAACGTACAGTCAATAACACAATCAAAAAATATAGGTACAGTGTGTGCAAATGTAGAAGATTAGGGAGGTAAGGCAATAAATAGGCCATAGAGGTGAAATAATTACAATTTAACATTAACACTGGAGTGATAGATGTGCAAGTAGAGATACTGGGGTGCAAAAGAGCAAGAAGATAAATAACAATATGGGGATGAGACAGATTGGCTGTGTACAGGTACAGTGATCGGTAAGCTGCTCTGACAGCTGATGCTTAAAGTTAGAGAGGGAGATATAAGTCTCCAGCTTCAGTGATTTTTTGCAAATCGTTCCAGTCATTGGCAGCAGAGAACTGGAAGGAAAAGCAGCCAAAGGAAGTGTTGGCTTTGGGGATGACCAGTGAAATATACCCGCTGGACAGCGTGCTACTGGTGGGTGTTGCTATGGTGACCAGTGAGCTGAGATAAGGCGGGACTTTACCTAGCAAAGACTTAGATGACCTGGAGCCAGTGGGTTTGGCAACGAATATGTAGCGAGGGCCAGCCAACGAGAGCATACAGGTTGCAGTGGTGGGTAGTATATGGGGCTTTGGTGACAAAACGCATGGCACTGTGATAGACTACATCCAGTTTGCTGAGTAGAGTGTTGGAGGCTATTTTGTAAAAGACACCGAAGTCAAGGATCGGTAGGATAGTCAGTTTTACGAGGGTATGTTTGGCAGCATAAGTGAGGTGGAAAGCCAGGTGGAAAGCATGGCCAGCCGTAGAAAAATGCTTATTGAAATGATCGATTATCGTAGATTTATCGGTGGTGACAGTGTTTCCTAGCCTCAGTGCAGTGGGCAGCTGGGAGGAGGTGCTCTTATTCTCCATGGACTTTACAGTGTCCCAAAACCTTTTGGATTTAGTGCTACAGGATGCACATTTCTGTTTGAAAAAGCTAGCCTTAGCTTTCCTAACTGACTGTATATTGGTTCCTGACTTCCCTGAAAAGTTGCATATCGAGGGGGCTATTCGATGCTAATGCAGAACGCCACAGGATGTTTTTGTGCTGGTCAAGGGCAGTCAAGTCTGGGCCTGATTCAAGCAGTCTCTTCTGAACAGTTGATGTTGAGATGTGTCTGTTACGAACTCTGTGAAGCATTTATTTGGGCTGCAATTTCTGAGGCTGGTAACTCTAATGAACTTATCTTCTGCAGCAGAGGTAACTCTTCCTTTCCTGTGGCGGTCCTCATGAGAGCCAGTTTAATCATAGTGCTTGATAGTTTTTGCGACTGCACTTGAAGAAATTTTCAAAGTTCTTGAAATTTTCCGGATTGACTGACCTTAAAGTAATGATGGATTTCTCTTTGCTTATTTGAGCTTTTCTTGCCATAATACGGACTTGGTCTTTTACCAAATATTGCTGTCTTCTGTATACCAACCCTACCTTGTCACAACACAACTGATTGGCTCAAACGCATTAAGAAGAGAAGAAATTCCACAAATTTACTTTTAACAAGGCACACCTGTTAATTTAAATATATTCCAGGTGACTATCTCATGAAGCTGGTTGAGAAAAATGCCAAGAGTGTGCAAAGCTGTCATCAAGGAAAAGGGTGGCTACTTTGTTTAACATTTTTTCGGTTACTACATGATTCCATAGGTGTTATTTCATAGTTTTGATGTCTTCACTATTATTCTACAATGTAGAAAATGGTACAAATAAAGAAAACCCCTAGAATGAGTAGGTGTGTCCAAACTTTTGACTGGTACTGTACATCTTGATGATTTAGCCCACAATATTTGGGGGGTCTGCTTTGGTATGAAATGGATAACCAAACACACTGTTTTCCTCTTTCTTGAGATTATGTGCAAAATTTGAATTTTAAAGTGACTCAATAGAATTAAGCAATAAAGCACGAGGGAGTGTGGTATATGGCCAATATACCATGGCTAAGGGATGTTCTTAGGCACAATGCAGAGTGCCTGGATACAGCCCTTAGCTGTGGTATATTGCCCATATACCACAAACCCCCGAGGTGCCTTATTGCTATTATAAACTGGTTACCAACGTAATTAGAGCAGTAAAAATACATGTTTAGGCATACACGTTATACGGTCTGATATACCACGGCTGTCAGCCAATCAGCATTCAGGGCTCGAACCACCCAATTTATAATCACCTTTTATATAATAATTTATTTTGGTTTGCAGGTCTTCGCAGAGACCTGACGTGACCGTCATCCCTGAACAGAGACATCCGCCTGCTCCGAAGTCAGTCCTCAACCATCCATGGACAATCTGGGTTGAATACCATAATCCGTCCCTATCCCTTTTTTTCTGCTTTCACTGGGTATCATAGATAGACGCTTTACTTTTTCACTCCCTCCCTCCCACTGGGCTAAAAACTGGTTGAATAAAAGTTGTTTCCACATCATTTCAACCCCAAAAAACAATTTGTTGACGTTGAATCAACATGGAAAACTGATTGGATTTGCAAAAAGTCATCAGTATAAGGGCATTTCGTAATTTTTTCACCCAACTTTTAACCTAAATCCAATAACATGGTGACATTTTTTGTTGATTTCATGTTAGTTGACAACTCAACCAAATGCAAATCAAAACTAGATGTTGAACTGACGTCTGTGCCCAGTGGGCAGTTTCCATTTTCTGAATTGGTTGCCATATAGATTTTCACTTCCTCTGACTGGACCCACTGGATTCTATTAAGATTTATTCCCTGGCTGTTGTCCATCTCTCTGGGCTATAACGTAAATCATTAATGTTTTCATTACGTTCATATTTTTATACCCCAGACTTGGTACCATAGATATTTTCACCCTAGTCTGGCAGCTAGGCTGCTCCCCCTATATGCTGATGAATGAAGACCCCATTCAGGAAGAGCGCGCCGGGCCAGAGATCCAGAGCTGATGCAGGTTAGTTTGGCTTTAATCAGGCTCTTTATAGATGTGTTGTCTGCATCCCAAATGACATCCTATTCCCTTTATTACTTACTTATTTACTTAGCCTGCTCCTTTGGGAGCATAGGCCATCAATGACTATTCTCCATCGCACTCTGTTCTAGTGTTGTATGGTAAGCTGAAATGTCGGTACTTTTTTTTTATACTAGAACATGAGAAACGGTTCAGTACTAGAATTTGTATTACTTTCGGTACTTCTGTCAAATGTCTCATGTCGTCTACTGATTTGAAAGAGGATCAAGTCTGTCTATCAGCGCAGTCGAGGTCCCCTTATAGCGCGAGAGCCCGGCGCCTGCTCCACTTGCTCATTGCTAGCTCTAGCCGGTCCTGAGAAACCACTGAACTCACTGAAGTCTGGGCTGCATCATGTTAGCTCCCTACTCATGCGGCACAGAAGTTAGCACACTTGAATAATGCAAAATGGCATTTAGAAATGTTGCAACTGTTTTGCGAACAGTATGTAACAATGGAATTACAGGCGAGAGCGCTTTACAATACAATATTGAAGATACCGGTAGATTCCAGCTTTGTAGGCTAACTTCCCTTGCTAGTTTACAGCTGAAGCTAACATCAATTCACTACCCTAGTACTTAGTTTGTGATAATATGCCAACCATAATGCAAAATATGCTGATTTCAAAGCTGATTGTCAACACAAACACAAAGTGATTGCCCAAAACTTTATTAACTTCGTCTCCCTCGCCTGCTACGCTAGGTTACGTCTTTCCTGTCTCTCTCACTGTGTGTGTGAATGATGTCATTAGGTCTTAGAGTAACTTTTTAATAAAAAAATAATAATCGAAAGCCACATGTTTTAGGCTTAGTTATAGTGAAACACGTCAATTCTGGTCTTCATATATTTTGGTATTTTAGTAGTAAATCAAGTTCATTCTGCCCCTAGCTGTTCAACTCTACCATTGAAATCGTGATGTTGAGGCTTGTGCCTCTACGTCATCTCAAGGGATGGCTCGGTATGAAATACACTCCCTTCTAGATGTGGGTGGTACCACCTCAAGGCTTACTATAAAGCATGTGACAGCGCGCCTTATTTGGTAATGGTCTTGGTAAGTGGAGTGTGACAATATATTTTGCATGATGCTTCCTTGACTAGACTACTGACATTACCCAAAATTCAAAAGGCAGTAAGACACATTTCCGCATATGACCAAATTCAACGTTCTTTCTTACCCTTTCATACACATCTATGTGCTTTGCGAAGATAAAAAAACATGTAGGCTATGAGGATTATACCTTTTATATTCGTAGCTACATTCATCGTAATAAGAAATAGATGACAATGGTGGTTATCTCAATTCCTTGTATTTTTTCTCAACTGTTATGACTGATTGGGGGCGCAGTCCGCTAGGACAGTTGGCTCATAGTTCAATAGATGGGTTAGCTGACAACATCACGGAAACTATATGCACGCTTCCATGGGGCAGAAGTCAGCGTGTTGTTGTGATTCTGGATGGCCAGATTGCTAGAAAGAATGACAAGAAACTGCCATGTGGGGAATCGTAAGTGGCTCGTTTCATCTTGTTTTTGAGACTAGAGCTGTGTTCGAATACCAATACTAACATACTGTATACTGTATACTACATACTTAATGAGTATATACTACATACTATTAGTTCATTTTAGTATACTGTAAACGAACGGTATCCTTTAAGTTGATCGTATTAGCGCTTCGCCTGTCTACCTGAAGTTGATGCTGTTGCTATGCAACCTATTGCTAGCTTGTTAGCGTAACAAATTACTAGCTAGATATTTTACGATTTCGGGTGTGTTCGTAAATTCAATCCAGAGCGTTGTCAGATTGTCCATTTGTAAATTCAGAATGTTTCGCTCGTGGAGCGTGCACTGGATGCTCTGGCCGAGGAGTAGGGTTGATCCGAGCGAGTGTTCTCACCTCACAACGGTAGTCAAGCACCCAAGCTAACTGGCTAACGTTGGCTAGCTTGCTAGCTACTTCCAGCACAAATGAGAGAACACCTCACTGACCATTTTACTTGCCCTAGCAGAGCTGGTTAGGCTGTTTTAATGTTATCCAGAGTGTTGGTGACTGTAACTGGGCTGCTGGCAACAATTTAATTACGTTTGTTTTTGCCGACGTTTACTGACACTGGCCATATTCAATGGATGTTGAGTGTTCGTAAATCCTTCAGTAATTCTGTGCTCTGGCACACTCAGACGAGAGTGCTCTGAAATCTGAGTAGATAGCCAAAATTAACAATATCCATTGAGAACTCACAACGACTATACCACTTAGCTAAGAATGACGTAAATCAAATCAATAAATGTTGGGTAGTTAGTTAGATAGCATTTAGTTAATATACTGCCTGGCAAGTTCATTGTAACGTTAACTAACTAACATACCGATACATACTGTTGTAAGGATAGCGTAACTAACAAATTGTCAGCCAACATAACGTGTAACGTAACTTATTTGAAAAGTCACCACTTTATTACATTGCTCAACATTTTCTCGAACATTTGTCATAATTAGTTAAAGCAATGAATTTGTATCCGCTCTCTTCAACTTCAGCTGCATATTTTCATCCATTTTCTTCAAATCTGAAAACGTTGTGAAACCACGCCCATTTTCTGAAGAATTTCATTATGGTGTCGACTGCTTGTATACTTCGTATTTTGGCGAAATTAGTACGACATCCGGGAACTTTTGGAATACTAACTATATCCATACTATGACCAATAAGCATACTACATACTCAATTTACGTCACAAATAGTGCAGTTGGTATGAGTATTCGAATACAGATTGTCTTGTTTTGAGGTGTTTTGACGGATTTCATATCAATGCTAATATGGCTAAAATACGCTAGCCATAACCAACAACTGTAACCATGTATTTGAGAGCCAACAAGTGTTCATTGTGCAAATGTAGTGCAACGACCCTGGGTTTATAAGCGCGGATATCGACTCTGCCGCTCGAGCATGCTTTTGGGGCACAGTCGATAGAGCGCGCTGGACTTCGGGCTCGAAGGTCGAGGGTTCGAGACCTGCTCCCTGCTTGTTTCTTTACAGTATTGATGTTTTCAATAAACATTGGATACGAACTATACATGTTGTCAACAATCTAAGCTAACCCCCCCTAGTTGTTTCCTTGTAGTTACGCGTGCCTAGGTTTTGTTGCTAAACAACCAACCCGTCTATGATTGCGAGTTCTAACCCCACATGGGGTAGATATCTTATATATATATATATATTTTTTTACATTTATTTACAATATTCATCCTGTGCCAACACATTTTGAATTCTGAAAAGTGAAAGCATACCTGTGAGAGGGGTCACCCTGGTAATAGTTTTTATGTAGTACCCACGACCAATCTGTGCGTTAATTTGACCATTGGAGAAAAAGCTACTGCACTGGGGGTTGGATTGAACTGAGCCCCCCCTCCAACTGAGCCCCTAAATCTTCATTTTCAAGGGATGATTGTTATTTTCTTCTCAACGCAATAAATGTTAGTCCACATTTAAACGAATGTTTTTGCGCCCAATGGGGGATTCGAATTTACACTGCAAGTGGCAATATTTGTCAGGAACTTGGCGCTTTACCACTGGTTTCCACTGGTTTCCACTAGTTAGCACAGCCACAAAGTCAAAGTTGTCTATAGCGTAAAAATTCATAAAGCAAAAATGTGCCATAAGTTAGGGTTAGGTTAGCAGTGTGGTTCTGTTTAAATTCAAATTTTAAGAAGATAAGTTGTAGAAATACGTGGCATGTATGACTTGGCAGTGGTAACTCGTGACGACCCATACTGTGAGCTAACTGTCCTTATATTATCCGACCGTGCCAGTGGACCTCTGGTAAGTAGGCTATGTTTTATTGAGAAAGTGTTGGGATCAGGTACTACTACGTTTACCTTGGTAGGCCGTCATTGTAAATAAGAATTTGTTCTTAACTGACTTGCCTAGTTAGATAAAGGTTAAATAAATAAAAATAAAATACCACCAAAATGAATATTTATGTGCAATTCTCCAAACCCACAACTTCACACCTGAATTACTTTTTGTTTTTACATTTTAAGGCGCAACGGCTGAAATTGGGGCTGAGAGTTACCCTTTAAAGAGACAGAGATTGCTTCATCTATGCAAATGTCGTTGATCAGTAGGCTACTAGGGATGTAACGTTCACCAATATGCATCAGTCCCGGGTTCAAATGTTTAATATACGAGTGCATCGGTCCGCCGGGTCACTAAAATTGTTTGCTTTTATTTTCTTTCTACCTTCCGAAAATCATCTAATCTTTGGTGACAACTGATATGTAATCTCCTTCAGTCTCGAACTAAGCATGTAACTGCATTGAAACAACTGTACGATATACACAAAATAAGGCACTTACTTTGATAGGAACGCACACATGTCCAAAGTTATTATTTGTAAGGAAAATAACAAGGAAGGCAATGCGAGCGCCAGACAGAACATGTGCAAAACTGCAAATGTCTGCATACTTGATCTGCGGAAACATTGGTGAAGTGTTTGGGCTCTCCTCGAAGAGAGAAGTTTGTAAAGCCTCAAACATAAATTGTCCGCAACACTGAAATGGGCTACTTCAATGTGAATTAATAAGGAGGTGGAACACACCTCAATTCAAACTGTTGTTAGAACATACTTTTTTTTGTTGACAAGTTGAAACAGCCTATAGATAATTAACAGGCAGCGCGTGCTAACTGTCCTTGTGAGTCACAATCTCATTTTGGAACAGTGATTGCATTCTGACATCACGTGCATGAAACAACTCACGCTGGGGCGACCGTTAGGGGGACAGGCTTTGTGGTTTGCTTTTGTTATCTTCAGATGATAATCAGGTACATTTAGCCTACTGATAAGAGTAGAGTAGGCTAGATATTGAATAGATTTACTACATTAATTTGCATTCAAATCCTTTTTTAAATGTTTTTGTTTTTAAGGGCACTCAGGTGTTTCTGCAAATATGAAGAAAAAGAACTCCCACAAGTAAGCCAGGAATCCTGTACTTACCGTAGCTATTATTTACCCTTTGTGATTGTGCATTTGTAAAACATTCAGCATTCAACTGTTTTGTATAGACATTTTGCGTAGTAGGCCTATTAAATGAACGGCTAAAATCATCTGCAGCCTACTTTTGCCTAAGTAGAGAACAGTGGTGCTTGGTAAGATACATTCATTATTATTTAGTCTAGTAGTGCCACACTGAATACCTGATATCTGATACTGGTCTTTAGTGGCTTGCTGAAGCGAGTACAGGGCTAGTATCAGCTGTGCAGTGACACACTACCTTGGTCAGTACTATATTCACACTTCAAAGTACACAGTCTTTATGGGTCTTCTAGGGAATGAAAACAGATCAGAGTACACACTTGACTGTATTATATTGCCATTGGCTACAGTGCATTTGAAAGGTATTCAGACCCCTTGACTTTTTCCACATTGTTACGTTACAGTCTTATTCTAAAATATATATCTATTTTTAAGTCCTTATCAATCTACACACCATATCCCAGGTGTGTAGTTGTTCTTTGCAAATTTATTAAAAATAAAAACAAGAAATACCTTATTTACAAAAGTATTCTGAGTCGAAATTGAGCTCAGGTGCATCCTGTTTCCATTGATCATCCTTGAGATGTTTCTAGAACTTGATTGGAGTCCACTTGTGGTAAATGCAATTGATTGGACATGATTTGGAAAGGCACATACCTGTCTGTATAAGGGCCCACAGTTGACAGTGCATGTCAGAGCAAAAACAAAGCCATGAATGTCAAAGGAATTTTCAGTAGAGCTCAGAGATAGGTTTATGTCGAGGTACAGATCTGAGGATTTCTGCAGCATTGAAGGTCCCCAAGAACACAGTGGCCTCCATCATTCTTAAATGGAAGAAGTTTGGAACCACCAAGACTCTTCCTAGAGCTGGTCGCCCTGCCAAACTGAGCAGTCGGGGGAGAAGGGCCTTGGTCAGGGAGGTGACAAAAAACCTGATGGTCACTCTGACAGAGCTCGCGAGTTCCTCTGAGGAGATGTGAGAATCTTCCAGAAGGACAACCATCTCTGCAGCTGTCCACCAATCAGGCCTTTATGGTAGAGTGGCCAGACGGAAGCCACTCCTCAGTAAAAGGCACATGACAGCCCGCTTGGAGTTCACCAAAAGGCACCTGAAGACTCTCAGACCATGAGAAACAAGATTCTCTGGACTGATGAAACCAAGATTGAACTCTTTGGCCTGAATGCCAAGCGTCACATCTGGAGGTAACCTGGCACCATCCCTATGGTGAAGTATGGTGATGGCAGCATCATGGTATGAGGATGTTTTTCAGCGGCAGGGACTGAGACTAGTCAGGTTCGAGGGAAAGATGAACGGAGCAAAGTACAGAGAGATCCTTGATGAAAACCTGCTCCAGAGTGCTCAGTACCTCAGACTGGGGCAAATATTCACCTTCCAACGGGACAACCACCCTAAGCACACAGCCAAGACAACGCAGTAGTTGCTTCGGGACAAGTCTCTGAATGTCCTTGAGTGGCCCAGCCAGAACCCGGACTTGAACCCGATCAAACATCTCTGGAGAGACCTGAAAATACCTGTGCAGCAACGCTCCCCATCCAACCTGACAGAGCTTGAGAGGATCTGCAGAGAACAATGGGACAAACTCCCCAAATACAGGTGTGCCAAGCTTGTAGTGTCATACCCAGACTCAAAGTTGTAATTGATGCCAAAGTTGCTTCATCACAGTACTGAGTAAAGGGTCTGAATACTTATGTGATATTTTTTCGTTTTTGCTTTGTCATTATGTGGGATTGTGTGTAGATTGATGAGGGGGAAAAATGTGTTTATCAATTTTGAATAAGGCTGTAACGTTACAATGTGGGAAAAGCCAAGGAGTCTGAATACTTTCCAAATGCACTGTATATATTTAATCAATTAAATATTTTAGTCTATTTGATGTACTATAAAATGGATCCAGTTAGATTAGTAGCTAATGTAAGGGACTGACAGCCATCAGGTTTTCACCCTTTTCATTGGCTAAGTGGATGATTGTTCCCCCGAATTCCCCTTTTTCATAAGTTATCTGAAACATCGTTCAGGAAACAAAAGAACAGCATGGGCCCCAACAAGGCAGTGTCGTCGTCGTCGCCGCCGCGGCGGAACATCGTGGGCTGTCGTATCCAGCACATCTGGAAGGAAGGGAGCGCTACATCTCAGTCGCAGTGGAAAGGCACAGTGCTAGACCAGGTGCCTGTCAACCCCTCGCTCTACCTCATCAAGTACGATGGCTTCGACTGTGTCTACGGCCTGGAGCTGCATAAAGATGAGAGGGTACAGGGCCTCGAGGTGCTCCCCTGACCGTCAATGTAAGACCTTGGTCTATGTATACATATTGTTTATATTGATTGTCATTTGGTATTGATTGATGACGCAAAGTCGCTGACAAGTCGCTGACAAGCTGTAATGGTGTTACACGTTCATGGTGCTCCTAAAATGTTAATATGAATTGTGAGTTTAATGATCGTTGATATTCACGAGTTAGTAAGATTTCCAATGTATAAGTTAAACATGGCAAATAAACTTGGAACTAGATGTTACCCTGTACCATGTACTCTGTTGCAGCCTCTACGCGCATCAGCGACGTCAACCTGGCTGACACGATGATAGGGAAGGCAGTGGAGCACATGTTTGAGACGGAGGACGGAACTAAAGACGAGTGGAGGGGCATGGTTCTGGCCCGGGCACCCATCATGAATACCTGGTTCTTTATCACCTACGAGAAAGACCCCGTCCTGTACATGTACCAGCTCCTAGACGACTACAAGGAGGGAGACCTGAGGATCATGCCTGACTCAAGTTAGTCCTGTCCTTAGAGTTAGGCTGCATTTCAAAATGACAATAGACCACTCTCTCGATTGTAAGACTGCTTAAAGCTAAGATGTGTGTACGAGTTTATTAAAATTTTATAAGCATGTACTCGCCTGATGATGGTGGGTTGCTTTTCATGATGATGACAGGCTACTCTCTCTTCATGATAAAAGCTTTATGTTCTTCATTGTCCAGGTCTCTCTTGTAAAAGAGATTAACCAGGTTGAATTAATAGATAGGTGAACATGTTTGAGTTTCCAATGATTTCCCATAAATGAATTACATATGGCAAATAAACTTAAACTTGTGTTATTGTTTGTTTCTTAGATGACACTACGCCTGCGGAGCGGGAGCCGGGGGAAGTGGTGGACAGTCTGGTGGGGAAACAGGTTGAGTACGCTAAAGAGGACGGCTCCAAACGAACTGGCATGGTCATCCACCAGGTGGAGGCCAAACCCTCCGTATACTTCATCAAGTTCGACGACGACTTCCACATCTACGTCTACGACCTGGTCAAAACCTCCTAAGGGCCACCTTTGACCCTTGACCGCTTTTCACACTACTGAGCCGAATCGAGCAGTGCTGGTCTGTTTATGCGTCCATCCACCATTACTGAAAAGGACTATGTGGAAAAAATATTTAATAGCGAGCCAGTACAGCCTGGTTCGGGTCAGCACGTTAGTGTGAAAAGGCTTCTGGGTCGCTGGGCCCAGAGGACAGGAGGCCTGTCTGGGGAGTTAGCGATGGATGCGGATGTTGTGGGGAAACTCTACCATGCAGGAAAGACGATCAACCACCACCATCACCACATGGAACCTTATCTTATCCACCAATTTTCCCAAAATATCTATTCAACGTTTCATGCAAATATTTCTTTGAGATGTGACAGACGGACAGCTGGATTGGATATTTCACTGAAGCCTTTGGATTTCTACTCATGAAACATGATTGTTCTAGTCAGAGAAGAAAAAGGGGGCACTGTGCATCTGAGTTAGTGGCCACAATTTGTTTTGTCAACTGTCTATCCCCTGTAGTTGAGTGATCCTATGGATACATCCCATCAATCTCTAAGGGAAGGGACAGGGAAAAGATATCAAGCCTTATATTTGCACACTGCATATGAAGTTGTGATTTGATGACCAAACCAGTCATAGCAATGTACAGTTGAAGTCGGAAGTTTACATACACATAGGTTAGAGCCATTAAAACACGTTTTTCAACCACTCCACACATTTCTTGTTAACAAACTATAGTCTTGGCAAGTCGGTTAGGACATCTACTTTGTGCATGACACAAGTCATTTTTCCAACAATTGTTTACAAACAGATTATTTCACTTATAATTTACTGTATCACAATTCCAGAGGGTCAGAAGTTTACATACACTAAGTTGACTGTGCCTTTAAACGGCTTGGAAAATTCCAGAAAATGAAAGCTAAAAAGCTTTAGAAGCTTCTGATAGGCTAATTGACATAATTTGAGTCAAATGGAGGTGTACCTGTGGATGTATTTCAATTCCAACCTTCAAACTCAGTGCCTCTTTGCTTGACATCATGGGGAAATCAGCCAAGAAAAACTATTGTAGAACTCCACAGGTCTGGATCATCCTTGGGAGCAATTCACAAACGCCTGAAGGTACCACGTTCATCTGTACAAACAATAGTACACAAGTATAAACACCATGGGACCACACAGTCGTCATACCGCTCAGGAAGTAGACGCCTTCTGTCTCCTAGAGATGAATGTACTTTGGTGCGAAAAGTGCAAATCAATCCCAGAACAACAGCAAAGGACCTTGTGAAGATGCTGGAGGAAACAGATACAAAAGTATCTATATCCACAGTAAAATGAGTCCTATATCGACATAACCTGAAGAAGCCACTACTCCAAAACCGGCATAAAAAAGCCAGACTACGGTTTGCAACTGCACATGGGTACAAAGATGGTACTTTTTGGAGAAATATCTTCTGATCTGATTAAACAAAAAAAGAACTGTTTGGCCATAATGACCATTGTTATGTTTGGAGGAAAAAGGGGGAGGCTTGCAAGCCGAAGAACACCATCCCAACCGTGAAGAACGGGGGTGGCAGCATCATGTTGTGGGGGTGCTTTGCTGCAGGAGGGACTGGTGCACTTCACAAAATAGATGGCATCATGAGGAAGGAAAATTATGTAGATATATTGAAGCAACATCTCAAGACATCAGTCATGAAGTTAAAGCTTGGTCGCAAATGGGTCTTCCAAATGGACAATGACCCCAAACATACTTCCAAAGTTGTGGCAAAATGGCTTAAGGACAACAAAGTCAAGGTATTGGAGTGGCCATCACAAAGCCCTGACCTCAATCCTATAGAAAATGTGTGGGCAGAACTGAAAAAGTGTGTGTGTGAGCAAGGAGGCCTACAAACCTGACTCGGTTACACCAGCTCTGTCAGAGGAATGGGCCAAAATTCACCCAACTTATTGTGGGAAGTTTGACCCAAGTTAAACAATTTAAAGGCAATGCTACCAAATACTAATTGAGTGTATGTAAACTTCTCACCCACTGGGAACGTGATGAAAGGAAGGAAAGCTGAAATAAATAATTCTCTCTACTATTATTCTGACATTTCACATTCTAAAAATAAAGTGGTGATACTTACTGACCTAAGACAGGGAATTTTTACTAGGATTAAATGTCAGGAATTGTGAAAAACTGAGTTTAGATGTATTTGGCTAAGGTGTATGTAAACTTCCGACTTCAACTGTATCTCCTATATATGTGTGAGTGTATAAGCTCTGTGTTCATTTTTTTGTACATGCAGTTCTGGTCTCCCCCTATCTTACAGTGGTCAGTAACTACAGTACTTGGGTTTGTTTCAGTTTCGTAGAATCATTTAAACGCTGACTATGATTACATTTGTTTCTTTGTAATGTTGGAAGATATGCAAAAACATATGCACTAAGCAAAGAAATGTTTGGAAGTTATGAGAGGGAGATGACCAGTGTTTTAAAAGGATAATTTGGGATTTTGGCATTGAGGCCCTTTATTTACTTCCCCAGAGTCAGATGAAGTCGTGGATACCATTTGTATGTCTCTGCGTGCAGTTTGAAGGAAGTTGCTAACTAGCTTTAGCATAATGACTGGATGCCATTGCCAAAATCCCAAAGTATCCCTTTAATTCAAACATTTAAATTTTTCCAAGAACGTGTTTACTTTATACTGTATTTAATGTATATTCATAAAAAATAATAGTTTGATACTGATGCAGATTTAGTTCTATCAAAGCACTAATTTAAAAACATAGAGGATTTAAGAGCACTTGTTTGTTTTAGTTTTTTTGTCTGAAAGGACAATTATATGTTGACAACATTTTTCAAAAATGGTTAACCAGTGAGAGCGTTAATCTGTTGTCCTGAGAAAGATTTTGTTTAATATGCCTTGCCAAATCCCTCTACCCTTATAATTCATTATTCATTCATAATAACAGCAATAATTATTGATTTAATAATTGTTTATTGTTGTTCCTGTATTCATATGTTTACAACAGTTTGTTTTGTTGGGAAAATCGATTTTGTTACTTTTTTACTTGTCATACGCTACTTAGAATCATCACGTTCTTCTTGACCTCTGTGTTCAACACACTTTCTGTTTAATTGTCATAGTAACATTTTAGTAAACTGTTTTCTCATGCCTTTTAAAACCTGAAGACGGTATGGTAAAAGCACTGCAAAGTAAGACAATTATTTAGAAGTGAAAATTCCATACCAGCTCCTCAAAAGTGTTCTAAATTCAGTACCACTACAACAATACTGCACACAAGTAAATATCTTCTAGTGATTTTCGAAACATTTTTAAACAACTGTTAATTCACAAGAAGTATTCAAAACTTTAAATGCAACACCCACTTTATGGAGTGCATGAAATATTGTACTTGAGGAAAGGTTACTCGCCCTGAAAGAGATTTTTATTTGCTGTGAGTGAGTGAGTGAGTGAGTGAGTGAGCGAGCGAGTGAGTGTGTATCCAAACTACTTGTTCAACCAGATTACCTGAGTATGCTCCTTTAGGGACGTTACAACGGTTGTCAGAGAAACAGTGGGAAACTAAGTGGTCTAGAACCTCTAAGATACAGATGTTGTTAATTAGTTAGTAACGTAAACGTTCCACGTGGCTGTAACTCCCAACACTCCACTCCACCCTTACTGCTCTTTCTCCATGCCCTCCGTGACACTGAAGCAGTGGATGTTCAGATGCAGTCTCTGAAGAGAGGTAGTACTGTTCTTTACAGTATTCTGCGTAGTAACAGAACTGGTTAGCTGTTGTGACTGATTTTGAGATTAAGTCCCTCTGTTAGAGTAGTAACTAATGCTTACTCTAGGGTATACACAAAGTATGACAGAATGGTAGCTTTAGAGATGGATAGAAAAACCTGAGAGTATTTTATATTGGTTATAATAAAGATAATAATTTTAAGACCCCGTACAGTATAAAGCCCCTCTATATCAGAAAAGCTACACACAAGTAAATATCTTCTATAACCTGTTGTATTCCAAACCGCAAACTGACTGTGTTTTATGCAAGATGTCACCTTCAGAAAACAATTGAAAGTGTTCGATGAATTGGCCTTTCACACTTGCCTACTGTAGTATTGTACTGTGTTTGATGTCAGTTCATTGTGGGATAGAAAAACAGACCATTATTTTTGCGTGAGTAGCGAAAACAGAACTAAGTGGAAGTTAGTGTGGAAAGTGAGATGCATGTGTGTATCTCATTTTATTTGAAGTTTTTCTATGATATGTTCAATGTGTTTCTTATTGTGACGTTCCCTTTTTTTTGTTGGCATTTCTAAAGAAAAACAGTCCTTTTTTTGTATTCCATTTTTTTACCCTGCTCCACTATAGGATCAAACTCACTGGTGTTGTACGTGGTGACAACAGAAGTTCCACAGGGTGGAGGTGTTACACGGCATTTGAGGGATCATATCTTTCACATACAAAACTGATGTTGTCCGAAATAATTATTTATATGTATCTCTTTTGAGTGCCACAAGGAAAATATGAACTCAAAGATAAAGGCCTTATGAAATTGGTAGGGGTGGGGAAATGTTTATATATAAATATAGCGTATATATATGGTGTGTAAGTGTATGCATGTGTGTGGGTGTATAAGGTTGGTAGCACATCTTAGTTACGTATCCAAGGAATAAATAATGTACATAGACATTTTTCAGAAAAATACACTACATGGCCAAAAGTATGTCACCCCTTCGAATGAGTGGATTCAGCTATTTCATCCACACCCGTTGCTGACAGGTGTATAAAATAGAGCACAAAGCCATGCAATCTCCATGGACAAACATTGTCAGTAGAATGGCCCATACTGAAGAGCTCAGTGACTTTAAATGTGTCACCATCATAGGATGCCACCAATTTCTGCCCTGCTAGAGCTGCCCTGGTCAACTGTAAGTGCTGTTATTGTGAATTGGAAACGTTTAGGGGCAACAACGGCTCAGCCGTGAAGTATAGGCCACACAAGCTCACAGTGGGACCGCCGAGTGCAAATGAGTGTAAAAAGCATCTGTCCTCGGTTGCAACACTCACTACCGAGTTCCAAACTGCCTCTGGAAGCAAGGTCAGCACAATAACTGTTTGTTAGGAGCTTCATGAAATGGATTTCCATGGCTGAGCAGCCTCACACAAGCCTAAGATAACCATGTGCAATGCCAAGCGTCGGCTGGAGTGGTGTAAAGCTTGCCGCCATTTGACTCAGTGGAAACGTATTCACTGGAGAAACGAATCATGCTTCACCATGTGGCAGTCTGACAGACAAACCTGGTTTTGGCGGATGCCAGGAGAATGCAACCTGCACGAATGCATAGTGCCAACTGTAAAGTTTGGTGGATGGGGAATAATGGGCTGGGGCTATTTTTCATGGTTCGGGCTAGGCCCCTTAGTTACAGTGAAGGGAAATCTTAATGGTACAGCATTCAATGACATTGTAGATGATTCTGTGCTTCCGACTTTGTGGCAACAGTTTGGGGAAGACCCTTTCCTGTTCCAGCATGGCAATGCCCCTGTGCACAAAGCGAGGTTCATACAGAAATGCTTTGTCGAGATCAGTGTGGAAGAACTTGACCGGCCTGCACAGA
This sequence comes from Brachymystax lenok tsinlingensis, assembly GCA_030435695.1. NCBI lineage: Eukaryota > Metazoa > Chordata > Actinopteri > Salmoniformes > Salmonidae > Brachymystax > Brachymystax lenok. The sequence goes on along the minus strand of CM059815.1, from coordinate 5,342,441 downwards.
GCCATGACCTCAACCTTAATGAACACCTTTGGGATGAATTGGAACGCTGACTGCAGGCCTAATTGCCCCAACATCAGTGTCCGACCGCACTAATGTCCTTGTGGCTGAATGGAAGCAAGTCCCCACAGCAATGCAACATCTAGTGGAAAGCCTTCCCAGAAGAGTGGAGGCTGTTATAGCAGCAAAGGGGGGACCAACTCCATATTAATGCTCATGATTTTTGAGTGAGATGTTCGTTGAGCAGGTGTATACATACTTTCGGGCATGTAGTGAATACACTGAACAAAAAAATATAAATGCAACATGCAACAATTTCAAATATTTTACTGAGTTACTGTTCATGTAAGGAAACCAGTCAATATAAATAAATGCATTAGGCCCTAATCTATGGATTTCACACGACTGGGTAAGGGCACAGCCATGGATCGGCCTGGGAGGGCATAGGCCTACCAACTTGGGAGTCAGGGATACCCACTTGGGAGCCAGGCCCACCAACTGGGGAGCCAGGGCCCAGCCAATCAGAATTTGTTTTTCCCCACGAAGGGACTTTTTTGGAGACAGAAATACTCCTCAGACGATCCGACATGTGAACAAGCCGGATGTGGAGGTCCTGGGCTGGCGTGGTTACACATAATCTGCGGTTGTGAGGCCAGTTGAATGTACTGCCAAAATTTCGAAAAAGACAGTGGAGGCAACTTATGGTAGAGAAATTGACATTACAGCTCTGGTGGACATTACAGCTCTGGTGGACATTCCTGCAGTTAGCTTACCAATTGCACGCCCCCTTAAAACTTGAGACATCTGTGGCATTGTGTTGTGTGACAAAACCTGTGTAATGATCATGCTGTTTAATCAGCTTCTTGATATGCCACACCTGTCAGGTGGATGGATTATCTTGGCAAATGAGAAATGCTCAGTAACAGTGGTGTAAAGAAATTTGCTTTTTGTGTGTATGGAACATTTCTGGGATCTTTTATTTCAGCTCATGAAACATGGGATCAACACTTTACATGTTGCGTTTATATATTTGTTCAATATATATAATTAGGGTTTTCATTTCTCTAAGTTACACTTAAACTATATGATTTATATGGCCTCTTTTGGATGCTGTTGCTCTTTAATAACTTTGTAAAATACAGTGCAATTAGATGGTTGCAGATACATGTAATGCATAGTTGATTCTTCATGTTCGTTGTTGTCAACTTGGCTTCTATTTGACCACATCATCTTTTACTGTTCTGAAGAATGTAGATAGTTACTTTTATTTGCATTTAGAGGTATACACACATTTAAAAACATGTACTTTTTATAATTATTATGTTAGTATCCATATAACATTTGAAAAAATTAAAACTATGTGAAGTTGTATGTTGGTTTCTCTCTTTGTGGTTTCTCTCCTTTTAGGGATGCCAGACTTTGGTATTTATCTTAAAGAAGTTTACTAAATCAAATCAAATCAAATTTATTTATAAAGCCCCCCTTACATCAGCTGATGTCACAGAGTGCTGTACAGAAACCCAGCCTAAAACCCCAAACAGCAAGCAATGCAGGTGTAAAAGCACGGTGGCTAGGAAAAACTCCCTAGAAGGCCAAAACCTAGGAAGAAACCTAGAGAGGAACCAGGCTGTGAGGGGTGGCCAGTCCTCTTCTGGCTGTGCCGGGTGCAGATTATAACAGAACATGGACAAGATTTTAAAATGTTCATAAAACAGGCAGAACAGTTGAAACTGGAGAAGCAGCACGGCCAGGTGGACTCGGGACATCCAGGTAGGCCTTGAGGAATGGTCCTAATGCTCAGGTCCTCCGAGAGAGAGAGAGAGAGAGAGAGAGAGAGAGAGAGAGAAGAAGAAAAAGAAAGAAAGAGAGAGATAATTAGAGAGAGCATACTTAAATTCGCACAGGACACCAGATAAGAGAAGAAATACTCCAGATATAACAGACGGACCCTAGCCCCCCGACACATAAACTACTGCAGCATAAATACTGGGGGCTGAGACAGGAGGGGTCGGGAGACACTGTGGCCCCGTCCGACGAAACCCCCGGACAGGGCCAAACAGGCAGGATATAACCCCACCCACTCTGCCGAAGCACAGCCCCCACACCACTAGAGGGATATCTTCAACCACCAACTTACCATCCTGAGACAAGGCCGAGTATAGCCCACAAGATCTCCGCCACGGCACCAGAAGCCAGTGACTCAGCCCGTCATACTCTAGTATCATACTCTAGTATGATACTCTAGTATGTAATATTCATGAGGCTATTTGAATTGTGTAAATATTACTGATTGTACCTTTAAATAGTTCTGTAGAGGACGGAGGACACTGATTGGCCTCGCGAGATGTCAATCAAATTGGCCGTTTTTTTTGCCAACCAACAGCAGCAAGCGCCACACAGCAGTGACTACTGTTATGACCAGGTTATGACAGGTAGTAAAGTGGTACAAATAGTGATTGAACACCGAAAATTATGACAGTGTTGTACTTGGACTAGTGATTAAGCGTTTTGCTTCAAAGTAACGGTTCACGGCGAGTAAAGCTGCAACGGTGACCGTCCTGAACTGGTTTTGGCTACAGTTGACAAGTTCGTTACTGTTGCGCGTGTTCTCTGACCCGACCATGGTGGAGGTATTTGTTGGGAAAACTCTCCTCAATAAAGAAGGGGATCTTATAGACCCAGAAGAAGCTCTCAGGAATAAAGTAGTGGGAATATATTTTTCTGCCGGCTGGTGCCCGCCTTGTCGAGATTTCACCCCTATTCTATGCGATTTTTACACGGAACTTGTCGAGGAGAGCGAACCACCTGCACAATTAGAAATCGTTTTCATATCTTCTGACAAGTCGAGTGATGATATGGTGGAGTATTATCATGACATGCACGGAGATTGGCTGGCCCTGCCTTGGACGGATCAATACAAACAGTAAATTATTATGACTGTCTCATCTTTCATGTAGCCTATTCCCATTTGAGTTATTGGAAAGGGATAGTATTGATAAACATGGTTGAACTGATCTTAGGCCTATATATTTTCCTCCACTGTATAGCCATAGTACAGCGATTGTAAGCAACAGGCTTTGTAAGAGGTTTATGGGTCACCCTTTGAGGGATTAGGTTTAAAAATAGGGCAATGTCTCTACCTGCTTGATGAGACAAGTGATTGGAGCTCAGCAAGGCTAGCCTACTGTATTCCTCTGCTAGATTGGGACCTGTATTTTGTATGGTATACGCCATATAGTTATGAAGTCATGATTATGCCCTGTGCTCTTCCACTTTCCCTCCAGTGATTTAAAGAAGAGATTCAATATCACAGCAGTCCCTAAGCTGGTGATTGTGAAGGAGAATGGAGACGTGATCACAGACAAGGGAAGGAAACAGATCCGGGACCAGGGCCTAGCCTGCTTCAGGAGCTGGTTGGAGGTGGCCGAAGTGTTCCAGAACTTTAAAGCTTTATAGACATTCTAGAGTACATAATTATACGTTATAGAGCACCTTCCTTCTTCTGACTTATAAAAACAATAGTGGCAATACTAAACTTCTGCACTACAACAACAATGTTTTTTCTTCTTCTTCTAAATAGGCTTTTATAATACCAGCTACAATAGAAACAATGAACAGACATGAGTGGCTTATATTTTCAGAATACATATTTTGAGGTGTTCGGCTATTTTTATATTTTGTTTTATATGACTTAAAATGCACAATAATTAAATCCTTTGCTGTCTATTTACAGTGTAGTTATTGTTGACTTGGAGTCTTGTGTTGTTGTGTTCTGTATGGAACATTCATGTCACTGTCATTCCCCAGTGTGCCATTAGTATGCTACTAGGAAAGCCCATAGGATAGTATTTCCACCTTAGCTAATACACCTGAGTCTCGCTCCTCATTGCCTTTGCACCTCTTTGCATTTAAGAATAGTTTTGTTTTACTTGTAAATTGGCAGGCTCCTCAACTTTGATTATGATAGTCTAGTCACTCAGCACACATCCCAGTCTCTGTAGATTGGATTGTTTTTAAGGTTACCTAAGGGCCTTGTTGTAATCCGGCAAAGCAGGCTCCAGAGATTCTATCACAACAAATCATGTTGATGTACGTGAATTGAATAATGTCCTCTTGATGACTGTAAACGAACAAGGTAACGCTAATATCTTTGCACTTTATTTCAGTGATTTTATGGCAAGTTCACTTAACGCCTCAAGATGTCGCCATAGACTAACCTATGGGGCTACGTCCTCAGCTATAGATTCCTTGAAACAGCACTACCTCTTTCATTCCCTCCTAGGTTGTCTGTCTTTCAACATTATTTATTGGAAACAATGTCCTTTTAAAATTATATTTTGAGAGAGTTGCTATTGTAGTATGTCAAACAGGGAAACTATAGTTTGAGGGGGATTTGACCAAATGTTAAGCTGAATTTGACCCTTTTGAAGTAAATGAGAATTTACAAATTGGAGTAATTTTGTGTTAAATCTCTCAAAATGCCATAGGCATAGCCCTTGCTCAGTAAGCTCCTCCCCTCCAATTACATTATGGTCTGACTGAAATACTGCCTATATAGTGCTGAGTAGGTCATCGTCTTGACCATGAAAATGTCAATATGGGCTTTGATGAAAGATTCTTTTGTCAAGGTGGGCAACAGGTGATCAGAGCTACCTTTACACCTTGTTCACCGGTCCGACAGCTGCTCTATGTAGCTGTAGCGAGCTGCCACCAATGTAATCATTAAAGAGGCTTGAACTAGTGAGCATATGATAACAGGGCGAGCTCACACCTGTGCCATATAGGTCAAGACCTCTCGGCGGAGGCCATAGTTTGCTCATGTAGTCTACCGCGAAGCTATAGTCTTACCAGGTATGGAGCAAAGAGTCCCTCCGATGCTAGACAAAACTGACAATATACAATATTGTTTAGCTCTTCTTGATGGGACCATGATATATCACTTTGCCCATAGAGCAAACAAAAACCCCTTTGGCTATTTGACCAGTTTACACTGCTTGAATGCATGGCACACAGTCACTTGCGCTGTCCTCCGAGTATGCGCAGACCAGCTGGCTGGAGTGTTTACAGACATACAGTTAAAGTCAGAAGTTCACATATGTAACAGTATAGCTTCCGTCCCTCTCCTCGCCCCTACCTGGGCTCAAACCAGGGACGCTCTGCACACATCAACAACTGACACCCACGAAGCACCGTTACCCATCGTGCCACAAAAGCCACGGGGTACAACTACTTCAGAGCGAGTGACGTCACCGATTGAAATGCTGTTAGCGCGCACCCCGCTAGCTAACTAGCCATTTCACACCGGTTACACATACACCTTAGCCAAATACATTTAAACTCAATTTTTCACAATTGTTTAACTTGGGTCAGACGTTTCGGGTAGCCTTCCACAAGCTTCCCACAATAAGTTGGGTGAATTTTGGCCCATTCCGCCTGACAGAGCTGGTGTAGCTGAGTCAGGTTTGTAGGCCTCCTTGCTCGCACACGCTTTTTCTATAGGATTGAGGTCAGGGCTTTGTGATGGCCACTCCAATACCTTGACGCTGTTGCCATTTTGCCACAACTTTGGAAGTATGCTTGGGGTCATTGTCCATTTGGAAGACCCATTTATGACCAAGCTTTAACTTCCTGACTGATGTCTTGAGATGTTGCTTCAATATATCCACATAATTTTCCTCCTCATGATGCCATCTATTTTGTGAAGTGCACCAGTCCCTCCTGCAGCAAAGCACCCCCACAACATGATGCTGCCACCCCCGTGCTTCACGGTTGGGAGGGTGTTCTTCGCTTGCAAGCCTCCCCCTTTTTCCTCCAAACATAACGATGGTCATTATGGCCAAACAGTTCTATTTTTGTTTCATCAGACCAGAGGACATTTCTCCAAAAAGTACGATCTTTGTCCCCATGTGCAGTTACAAACCGTAGTCTGGCTTTTTTATGGCGGTTTTGGAGCAGTGGCTTCTTCCTTGCTGAGTGCCTTTCAGGCTATGTCGATATAGGACTCGTTTTACTGTGGATATAGATACTTTTGTACCTGTTTCCTCCAGCATCTTCACAAGGTCCTTTGCTGTTGTTCTGGGATTGCACCAAAGTACTTTCATCTCTAGGAGACACAATGCGTCTCCTTCCTGAGCGGTATGACGGCTGCGTGGTCCCATGGTGTTTATACTTGCGTACTATTTTTTGCACAGATGAACATGGTACCTTAGAAATTGCTCCCAAGGATGATCCAGACATCTGGAGTCTCTTTTGATTTCCCCATGATGTCAAGCAAAGAGGCACTGAGTTTGAAGGTAGGCCTTGCATTACATCCACAGGTATACCTCCAACTGACTCAAATGATGTCAATTAGCCTATCAGAAGCTTCTAAAACCATGACATAATTTTCTGGAATTTTCCAAGCTGTTTAAAGGCACAGTCAACTTAGTGTATGTAAACTTCTGACCCACTGGAATTGTGATACAGTGAATTATAAGTGAAATAATCTGTCTGCAAACAATTGTTGGAAAAATGACTTGTGTCATGCAAACTATAGTTCGTTAACAAGAAATTTGTGGAGTGGTTGAAAAACGAGTTTTAATGACTCCAACCTAAGTGTATGTAAACTTCCGACTTCAACTGTATTCAATCTCTCTCAGTTTGCTGTCCCCACTTTCTTCAAGATGTCAACCATTGTTCCTGTACCCAAGAAAGCAAAGGTAACTGAACTAAACGGCTATCGCAACGTAGCACTCACTTCTGTCATCATGAAGTGCTTTGAGAGGCTTTTCTTGCTTTTTTATTTATTTTTATTTAATTAGGCAAGTCAGTTAAGAACAAATTCTTACTGACAATGAGAGGCTAGTTAAGGATCATATCACCTCTAACCTGACACCCTAGACCCAATTCAATTTGCTTTCCACCCCAAAAGATCCACAGACAACGTAATCGCAGTCACCCTGCACACTGCCCCATCTCATCTGGACAAGAGGAATCTATGTAAGAATGCTGTTCATTGACTATAGCTCAGCATTCAACACCATAGTACCCTCCAAGCTCCTCATTAAGCTCAGGGCCTGGGTCTGAACCCGGCCCTGTGCAACTGGGTCCTGGACTTTCTGATGGTCCGCCCCCAGGTGGTGAATGTAGGAAACAGCACCTCCACTTTGCTGATCCTCAACACATAAGGGTGCGTGCTCAGCCCCCTCCTGTACTCCCTGTTCACCCATGACTGCGTGGCCACGCATACCTCCAACTCAATCATCAAGTTTGCAGATGACACAACAGTAGTAGGCCTGATTACCAACAATGACGAGACAGCCTACAGGGAGGAGGCGAGGGCCCTGGGAGAGTGGTGTCAGGAAAATAACCTCTCACTCAACGTCAACAAAACAAAGGAGCTGTTTGTGGACTTCAGGAAACAGCAGAGGGAGCACGCCCCTATCCACATCGACGTGACCGCAGTGGAGAAGGTGGAAAGCTTCAAGTTCCTCGGTGTACACATCAGTGATGATCTGAAATGGTCCACCCACACAGACAGTGTGGTGAAGAAGGCGCAACAGAGCCTCTTCAACCTCAGGAGGCTGAAGAAATTTGGCTTGGCCCCTAAAAGCCTCACAAACATTTACATATGCACAATTGAGAGCATCCTATCGGGCTAGATCACCGCCTGGTATGGCAACTGCACCGCCCGCAACCGCAGGGCTCTCCAGAGGGTGGTGCGGTCTGCCCAACACATCACCGGGGACAAACTACCTGCCTTCCAGGACACCTACAGCACCCGATGTCACAGGAAGGCCAAAAAGATCATCAAGGACATCCACCACCGGAGCCACGGCCTGTTCACCACGATATCATCCAGAAGGCGAGGTCAGCACAGGTGCATCAAAGCTGGGGCGGAGAGACTGAAAAATAGCTTCTATCTGAAGGCCATCAGTCTGTTAAATGGCCATCACTAGCCGGCTTCCACCCGGTTACGCAACCCTGCACCTTAAAGGCTGCTGCCCTATATACATAGACTTACTGCTTTACTCATTTCATATGTATATACTGTATTCTATTTTGCTGTATTTTAGTAAGTGCCGCTCCGACATTGCTCAATCTAATATTATATATTTCTTAATTCCATTCTTTTACTTTTAGATTTGTGTGTATTGTTGTGAATCGCTGTCGTGTACTGCACTGTTAGATACTACTGCACTGTTGGAGCTAGGAACACAAGCATTTCACTACACCCGCAATAACATCTGCTAAATATGTGTATGTGACCAATAACATTTGATTTGATTTGCTTGAGTCAGACTTCCCAAGTATCCAAATGAACTGTCTGACCGCAGCCACTGACCTGTTCTCAATGTGCTTCGAGACACAGCCAGTGGGATTGGTTTTCATACTGCTGCTCAGCTCTGCTTCTAAACCGCATTGTCAACAGAACAGAGTTGCAACAGGAGGACCTCAATATTTCCTTTTCTAAACTGACAAGAGACTCGTATTACCGAAAATAATGGACCTGATGTTGGGACCAAATAGGATTAGGCTTTTATCCATCAAATTGATGCATGTTAGCCAAGAACAGTAGGCCTACGTTTGATATTTCACCACCACAGTTTTACTTATTCATACTAGATCAAAGGACAGAATCGAGTGTGGAGCGCTTTATAGCATGCTTGTGTGTCAGGGGCGTTTCTCAACTCTCATCTCCTCGATTTCTTCACATGGGATTGTCGGTCTATTTCAGGGCCAGACCAAATAAGATGCAGCACAAGTTACGCAACTGAAATTGTGCATAGACAAATCCAGAACCACATGTCTAATGCATTTAGAGATTCAATCAAATGACTACTTTCTTGCTGGCCAGTGTATGAACAACCTGGTCTCAGAGATTTTCGTATTATTCTGTAAGTAAATCCGAGACACTCCATTTAGTATGATATGTTACGTTTCGTATGGTAGGCCTATGTATTAATTTAAAGATGTCCATCACCCATGTTATGAATTACAATTCGTATTATATGTCACGAATTTGCAAAACGTACAATAGGGGAAGGTTTAGCTAACATGCAAAATTTAGAAAAATACTTTTTTGGTTAAAATGTTAAAGTTGTCTGCAATGACATTTGAACCCGCAACCTTTGGGTTGCTAGACGTTCCGGTTATACGTCCACCCATCCACTCTGACCAACTAACCTACTTTAATTTTTGCTCTTTGTAACAATCTGTTTTATGTAACCATACCAAACGTACTTTATCATACTAATTTGAGTGTCCCGGATTTATGTTTACTATGTTAAGTCTAGTCTATGAGACCAGGCTGGTAAGAAAGCCAGTAGTGTTTCTTATGCTAATGGCATGCTGAATCAGGTAACAACACATCCTTTATGTGAGTTTCTAGAGGAGGCGGAGGAATCACCGGGGCGGGCTCGCGGATCCTGTTCCTGTCAGAGTATACATACACACACACACACTCTTTACGCTCCTGTTCACGGACTCAGGAGCTCGAAGACCGGTCCAGGTTTGGGTACCGCACGGTGCGCTTCAGAGAGCCCCTCCGCTGGAATTAAGAGAAATGGTTAAATGAAACTGAAAGGTACGTAAAGATTACAAGGATTATTGTTACGTCTGTCTAAAGCGTGACATTGTGATGCTGTGGGTAAATAGGATACACTTCGCCGTTGGTTGGATATTGTTTGAGAGTTGCGGTTGATATGGGCACATGTTGCCTTGTACACACACAATTAACTGTTCACGTTAGGACGTTTATAATCTTTTTACTTGAGTGTAAGATTTGGTGAGGAAATTGTTTACGTTTTAAGTAGTATGTGGTGTGTGTGGAAAGAGAGGAGACTCCTTGAATAATGGTGTCTCATTCATTGGGACAGGATAGTGGGATGTTTTTTTTTTTTTAAATGATGGGAGGGCAAGATAATATTGGGAAGAGAATGGACTAATAGAATATGGATAGGCTGGAGTGGAAATGGGATTGTGTCTATGAGATGAAAGAAGGGAAGTGTTGGAATGAGATGAGACAGTATCCTACTCTCACTTCTCCAGCAGTAAGCTGTTTGAGATAGGATGGAAAGGGGTTTAGTGAAGAGGAGCAGTGTGCACGGTTCTCTTATGTTAATAGACATCATAATGACACCTTCTCTTCTGTGGGAGAGACAGACTGGCACTCTGACTTAGAGGCATTATGTTGCAACGCTCCAACCTTTTCTTGTGTGACTAGAAACTGTCACTGGTACCACAGGTTACCTATTACTACTCTCTTTCTCAATCCCTCTCTCTCTCCCTCTCTCTCTCACACACACACACACACACACACACACACACACACACACACACACACACACACACACACACACACACACACACACACACACACACACACACACACACACAGGGAGAGAGAGATGAAGTGTAAATCAATAACTGAACAGGGAGAGGTCATGATTTTCAATTAGTTTTGTGCGCAGTCATGCACCCACACATTCAGTGCATTCGGAAAGTATTCAGACCCCTTCACTATTTCCACATTAGGTTACATTACAGCCTTATTCTAAAATAGATGTTTGTGTCTGTTTTCTCATCCTCTGCACACAATACCCCATAATAACAGAGCGGAAAAAGGTTTTTAAAATTTGACAAATGTATAAAAAAAAATAATAATTAAATCACATTTACATAAGTGTTCAGACCCTTTACTCAGTACTTTGTTGATGCACCTTTGGCAGTGATTACAGCCTCGAGTCTTCTTGGGTATGACGCTAGAAACTTGGCACACCTGTATTTGGGGAGTTTCTCCTATTCTTCTCTGCAGATCCTCTCAAGCTTTGTCAGGTTGGCTGGGGAGCGTCGCTGCACAGGTATTTTCAGGTCTCTCCAGAGATGTTTAATCAGGTTTAAGTCCTGGCTCTGGCTTGGCCACTCAAGGACATTCAGAGACTTGTGCCGAAGCCACTCCTGCGTTGTCTTGGCTGTGTGCTTAGGGTCGTTGTCCTGTTGGAAGGTGAGCCTTCGCCCCAGTCTGAGGTCCACTCTGGTGCAGGTATTCATCAAGTATTTCTCTGTACTTTGCTCCGTTCATTTTTCCCTCAATCCTGACTATTCTCCTAGTCCCTGACACTGAAAAACATCCCCACCACATGATGCTGCCACCACCATGCTTCACCGTAGGGATGGTGCCAGGTTTCTTCCAGACATGATGCTTGGCATTCAAGCCAAAGCGTTCGATCTTGGTTTCATCAGACCAGAGAATCTTGTTTCTCCATGGTCTGAGAGTCCTTTAGGTACCTTTTAGCAAACTCCAAGCGGGCTGTCGTGCCTTTTACTGAGGAGTGGCTTCCGTCTGGCCACTCTACCATAAAGGCCTGATTGGTGGAGTGCTGCAGAGATGGTTGTCCTTCTGGAAGGTTCTCCCATCTCCTCAGAGGAACTCTGGAGCTCTTTGAGAGTGCCCATCAGGTTCTTGGTCACCTCCCTGACCAAGGCCCTTCTGTCACGATTTCTCAGTTTGGGAAGGCGGCCAGCTCTAGGAAGAGTCTTGGTGATTCCAAACTTCTTCTATTAAAGAATGATGGAGGCCACTGTGTTCCTTCAATGCTGTATAAACCTTCAATGCTGTATAAATGTTTTGGTAACCTTCCCCCGATTTGTGACCCGACACAATCCTGTCTCTGAGCTCTACACACAGTTCCTTCGACCTCATGGCTTGGTTTTTGCTCTGACATCCACTGTCAACTGTGGGACCTTATATAGACAGGTGTGTGGCTTTCCAAATCATGTCCAGTCACAGGTGGACTCCATTCAAGTTGTACAAACATCTCAAGGATGCTCAATGGAAACAGGAAGCACCTGAGCTCAATTTCAAATGGTCTGAATACTTATGTAAATAAGGTATTTCTGTATTTTTTTTGTATTTTTATACATTTACAAACATTTCTAAAAACCTGTTTTTCCTTTGTCTTTATGGGGTATTGTGTGTAGATTGATGAGGGAAAATAATACTTTTAGAATATGGCTGTAACGTGACAGGCACTGTACATACACACTCATCCAGCCAGCCCACCCGCTTGATGTCATGCTAAATTCTGATGACAATTGTGGAGATTAGCAGTAAAAGATTAAAGTTGTGAGAGACTAAGGGTCAGGATTTGGGTTGTTTCACCATAGATTAACCACATCACAACATCAGATCTCCTATAGCCTATAGCCGCAATTCTGCTCTCTTACAATTCAACGGCTTCATTTTAATCAGGAAAGTTGGGGTTAAGTCCCTCACTGCTAAAATATTTGTCCTTAAAAAAATCCTGTTGTTTTCTAAACCATGAAAAACCCAACTGGGTTTGATAGAAGTGTGTTTTTTATGAATTATTTTGCTAAATATTTTAACTATGAGCACTGGCAGTCAAAAATCAGCCACATTTTCCTTTCCTATTTTCCTTATAAAAAAGGAGTATCAGACTGCACGCTGTAGCAGTGAAATGACTAGTAGTCACTTGCCAAACATACACAAAAGTATATGGACACCCCTTAAAAAATGGTGGATTTGGCTATTTCAGCCAAACCTGTTGCTGACAGGTGTAAAATCGAACACACAGCCATGCAATCTCCATAGACAAACATTGGCAGTAAAATGGTCCGTACTGAAGACCTCGTTAACTTTCAACGTGGCACCGTCATAGGATCCTACCTTTCCAACAAGTCAGTTCGTCAGATTTCTGCCCTGCTAGAGCTTCCCCGGGTCAAGTGCTGTTATTGTGAAGCCTCTGGAAGCAACGTCAGCACAAGAACTGTTCGTCGGGAGCTTCGTGAAATGGGTTTCCATGGCCGAGCAGCCACACACAAGCCTAAGACCTCCATGCGCAATGCCAAGTGTCAGCTGGAGTGGTGAAAAGCTCATCGCCATTGGACTCTGGAGCAGTGGAAACGTATTCTCTGGAGTGATGAATCACGCTTCACCATCTGGCAGTCCAACGGACGAATCTGGGTTTGGCAGATGCCAGGAGAATGCACAGTGGCAACTGTAAAGTTTTGGTGGAGGAGGAATAATGGTCTGAGGCTGTTTTTCATTGTTCGGGCTAGGCCCCTTAATTCCAGTGAAGGGAAATCTTAAAGCTACAGCATGCAATGACGTTCTAGACGATTCTGTGCTTCCAACCTTGTGGCACAGTTTGGGGAAAGCCCTTTCCTGTTTCAGCATGGCAATGCCTCCGTGCACAAAGTATAGCAATGCCCCTGTGCACAAAGTGAAGTCCATATAGAAATGGTTTGTCGAGATTGGTCTGGAGGAATTTGACTGGCTTGCACAGAGCCCTGACCTCAACCCCATCAAACACTTTTAACGCCGACTGCGAGCCAGGCCTAATCGCCCAACATCAGTGCCCAACCTCACTAATACTCTTGTGGCTGAATGGAAGCAAGTCCCTGCAGCAATGTTCCAACAGCTAGTGGAAAGCCTTACCAGAAGTGTGGAGGCTGTTATAGCAGCAGAGGGGGGACCAACTCTATATTAATGTCCATGATTTTGGAATGAGATGTTCAACGAGCCATGTAGTGTATGTTGTCCACTTAACTTTCTGTTTAGGAGGTTATGATTTACCTTAGTGAGATGCTCAGTACAACAATACATTATATGTCTGCATCTGTGTGTGAGTCCAATGTCCATCTGTTAGAGATGTTCTGTTGTTTACTGTGTGAAATATACCCTAGTTAGGCCTCTACTGGCCTGCTGGTGGTGCTGATGTGACGTTTAGCTCATGTTACACAGATCAGATGTCAGTCATCCTCTCTCTGAAGTACAGTCCATCTAGCCACTGATATACACTCAATCGGCAGTTTATTAGGTACACCTCCCTGTTCAAGAAAATGATTAGCTCCTACAGACAGTAAGTCACGTAGCCATGGCTTGCTATATAAAACAGGCAGACAGGCATCGAGGCATTCAGTTACTGTTCGATGGAATGTTAGACTGGGCAAAATGAGTAACCTAAGCGACTTTGAGCGTGGTTCCAGTATCTCAGAAATGGCCAGCCTCCTGGGCTTTTCCCACACAACAGTGTCTAGGGTTTCCTGAGAATGGTGCGACAAACAAAGTCAGCGGCAGTCCTGTGGGCGAAAACTGCTTGTTGATGAGAAGTCGAAGGAGAATGGCAAGAATCGTGCAAGCTAACAGGCAGGCCAAATAGGCAAATAGCGGTGCAGTACAAGAGTGGTGTGCAGAACGGCATCTCAGAACGCACAACTCGTTGGTCATTGTCACGGATGGGCTATTGCAGCAGGCGACCACACCGGGTTCAACTCCTATCAGCTAAAAACAAGAAGAAGCGTCTCCAGTGATCACCAGCACTGGACAATTTGAGGAGTGGAAAAACATTGCCTGGTCCAACGAATCTCGGTTCCTGTTGAGTCATGCTGATGGCAGAGTCAGGATTTGCGTAAGCAGCATGAGTCCATGGCCCCATCCTGCCTGGTGTCAACGGTACAGGCTGGTGGCTGTGGTGTAATGGTGTGGGGAGTGTTTTCCTGTCACACGTTAGGTCCCTTGCCATTGAGCAACATTGTCATGCCCCAAAGAAATCAGGCTGTTCTGGAGGCAAAGGGGGGTCCAACCCAGTACTAGATGGGTGTACCTAATAAACTTAGTCCCTAATGGAACCGTATTCCCTATGAAGTGCACTACTTTTGACCAGGGCCAAATTGGTAGTAGTGCACTATATAGGCAATAGGGTGCCATTTTGAATATACATTATGAGTCCATATAGCCAGCATGATTTATCACATGTTCATAATGATCATGTAATATCTCAGTAGTAATGTGATCTCCACAGAGATATGTCTCCATAATGACCAGATATCAGAGGATGAGTCGTCCTCAATGACCCAGCTCCACACACACACACACATACGCCAGCCCTGGCCACATACACTAACTCCACCTCTCATTGTATTATGTAACCAGCAGTCCTGGCTACCAGTCAAGTGCACATGTATCCACTCTGGCTCCATTCACTGATCCTATTCCAAGATCAGTGAATGGAGGCTGACACTGCTGGCCAAAGTATTACACCATTTTCTTGGAAAAGGTCGCTGGATTCTGCACTTCAATTTGCCAGAAATCCGGTCCGTCATGTATTTTCACGGGCAGCTGGAAAGCGGAGGGGAAAGAAGTGCGTGGGTGTGCATGCCAGTTTGTGTGTGGGTGCGTGTGACCTCGCGTGCATGTCTTTGTGAGTGTCATACAGCCATGCCATCTGTGCAGATAAGATGTGACCTGAGGCTAGATGGTCATGCTGGATGAGCTCACGTGTTTTCAGGCAATCGATGGACATGGGTGGCGAGTGCCAAGGCACCGAGGGCAGAACACACACTTGAGGACACATTTAGTACGCGTTTATCGTAGTGTCAGTGACGATGGGATAGGAAATCGATAATATAGACTGGGGCAGGGGTGTTCAACTCTGACCATACGAGGTCCGGAGTCTGCTGGTTTTCTGTTCTGTCTGATCATTAATTGCACCCACCTGTTGTCCCAGGTCTAAATCAGTCCCTGATTAGAGGGGAACAGTGACAAAACGCAGTGGAACTGGCTTTCAGGTGCAGAGTTGAGTCTGAGGGGACTAGAGGAACAACATGATCTCGCTATGCTAAGAACCCACTAATAAACTAAAAATAGTTGCCTGGTTGAAGGACATAGGAAGGAAGTAAATACCTTTTTAAGACACTAGGATGTGGGGTTTGGGGCCCAGAGACACTAAAATTAAGCCCAGCTATCCCTTCTCACACATTATTTAAACAGTTGTAAGTATAGGGATAGATTTTTTGTAGTATTAAAAACATTGTGGCTTTTTATTGTGATGCACTAAGGACGTGCCCTCTAATTTTCCTCGTCTGTGCATTGTTTTATGAAAGGCAATTTTATAGTTGTTATGGTTCAAGTACCATTGTTTGTTTTAGGCAAATATAGATTAGTACTTACGCTGCTGTGGAAAAGTATTTGACACCTTTCTAATTTTCTCTACTTTTGCATATTTTTGATACTGAATGTTATCAGATCTTCAACCAAAACCTAAGATTAGATAAAGGGAACCTACTCTTTCACAGCAATGTACACGCAGAACTACTTGCACTATTTGTAGTATAAAGACATAGCCTTGTAGAGATAAGTTGCGAGCATCTGGAGAATGTGAAAGTACACAGTGAATGTTTTAATACCCAGGTATAACGTTACGTTATCAATGTGTTGACTAAGTATAGGGTACAGGTCTACCTTTTGAAATACTTTGACTTTGTTGTACGTACGTCAATGTGTGCTTTTACGTGTACATTGATAGAGAGCGGGAGTGTGTAACTGAGAGGTGTGTTTAGTGTGTAGCGGAACAGATGGGGGTTTTAAGAGCTGAGTGGGCCAGATGGTGGGTAGGGTAGGGGTAGGATACGGATTGGTTCTGGCACTGAGGAAACCAGCTACCAGTAAGCCTAATCAAGGGGAGGGAGAATCACCTGAGGCCCAGAGGGACATCAAAAAGCCCCTTCTCTACCTCTAACCCTCCCTCTCTTTCTCTCTCTATATATCACTCTACCTCTAGCGCTCTCTCTCTCTCTCTTTCTTCCTCTAACCCTTTCCTCCATTTTTTTGCCTTCTCTCCAAAGCAGGATTTCCCAAACTTGGTCCAAAATGTGCACCCAGGACAGCTCTCCAATAACATCTGGGACTGGTTTTGTGTGCTCTCCTCCTTTCTCTCTGGGATGGACCTGATGGTGGGGTTATGGTAAGGCAGTGAAACCAGGGGCGCATCCCGGCAGCCCCACCTGGAGCTGTTACTGTATGTCACAGTAGAACATTCTCATTTTACCACGACCAGTTCAGACAGATTCACTGTAAAAGCCTATGTACATTCCCTAAGGGAAAATAACAGAAGAAACACAGAGATCACAGAGTATTTTTTTTTTATAGGGTCAAAAGCATGCCTTGTGGTGTGTTTCTATGGTTCATTTCCTTGCTTTTAGTGATTACAGACCGACCACTGGTTATGCCTTACAGGCATGTATGTAACGAATGCATCCTGTTGAAATGATCACTATAGTACATTTTTGTGCATTCTAGCTTCGTGTATTTAGTAGCGCACGTGGGTACACACACACACAGTCACACATTGAACTACTGTTTGTACATTTTGAGACTGCCACAGAAACATACCTCAAATAGTTCACACTTCACAGAGACACTCTCTTCTACTGAGGAGAAAAAGAAGGCTGTCAGAAGCCCTCCTGCCCCCTAAACCTCCCTTTTCTGTTTCAGGAGTTATTTCTCCTGCATAACTGTGACTGCTGTCTGGGGCAGAAATTTAACATTTTTAGATTTTACTAATTTAGCAGACGCTCTTACAGTAGTAGGTGCATTCATTTTCATATTTTCTTTTCTTCAAACTGGTCCCTCGTGGGAATCGAACCTACAACCCTGGCGATGCAAGCGCCATGCTCTACCAACTGAGCTATACGGGACTATGAAGACACACACACCACCACCTCCCACCCACAGAACGGAGAGCACAGTTCCATGCCACTCCGCCCCCAATGTAGCCAGGAAGCCGCTCTAACAGGGGGCGTCGTTTCTGTGTCAAAACCAGATGCCGCTCAGCGATGAACACAGGAGGCGTCCCGATCTGATCATCGCCTGCCCGACTCACCACCTCACCTCGTTCTTTCTCTGTTCTGTCGTTCCCTCTTTTCCCTCGCTCGCTCTCTTTCAATCGGTTTTTCTCTGTCTCTCTCTCTCTCTATCTGTTTCTGTCTTTCAGAGTGAATGCAAGTCCTCTGGGAGGATAAGTACACCATTTATCATAGCTCAGTCAGATCAGGAAATGTTCTGCATTTCTACATTTGTATACAAGCGTTTATAAATATTTATAAACACTTTTTGCGTAATGATCATATAATGATTCAGATTTAGCCACTTTGTAATTAAAGATTCTGCATAAGCATGCCTCTGGCTTTACTGCCTTAAAGGAACAAACCAATCACTCTCATAGCCATGCAAATACAGGAAGAGAGTCAGAAGCATTAGTAACAGCAGTAACTGTAAGACGGAACCCACTGTGGTACGTAACTATTTATGCACAACAGCACAAAACAGAGGCGACTAAACTCGTGTAAACTGTATCACCACAGTTACTTCTCTCTGATTGGACAGTCACCCCTGCTGAGATGAGACGTGCCAAAAAAGAAAAAAGGCCCGTAATTTCCTGACTGCAATACAATGCCAGTTTTATTTTACTTCAGTTGGAAATTAAGTCAAGACTTAGAGGTTAGCTCAGTTGACAAGTTACCCCAGGCCTCAGAAGTAGAAGTCGAGGCGTTCTTTAGATGTTACTTTTCGTAATTATCTTATTTGAGTTTACATGAGGGTTACATTGTACTAAATGTAGATCGAATCAGTATGATGATGGTGTAATTTAATAATAAATCATCATTTAATTATGAATGTTAGAGAAGAACACGTCATCCCATAATATGATTTAGAGGTTATATATTGTGGTATGACAGTCCTGTCCGTTCCCTTGGGGAGTTAAATGACAACCAGTGAATCTATCCATTGACACAGTCAGTGAGAGTCAGTGGTTTGGCTGTGAGTCACCATTCATTCTTTCTCTCCTCCCAACCCCAGTCCCTGGCTCTGTGGGGTGGGAATCTCTGTGCTGCTGGAAGGATGCCTGGTAATCCCAGGCTATATGGACTCATAGGCTAGGCTACATCTCAATAGTCTTAACGTCACATCCTCTTGTCTCCTTTGCAGTTTGTAACCGAACCAGGCAGGTGAAAGTTAATTCCTGATATTCAGACTCCCCCATATTGTTTTCACTTATGCAGTCAATCTCAGACCAGCAACGATGAAGGAGAGGAGACAGAGGAAGAAGCCACTTTAGATTCTAGAGATGTAGCCATGGTGCTGTTACAGGAAGGCCAAAGTCATCTGGTAACTTTCTTTCAATGGTGTCTACGTACGTAACACATTCATAATCCCTACATAATGCATGCAGCCCAGGCACAGAGCACAGGACCTATACAGCCCAGTATTCTGACATAACTGGTCCTTTCATTAGTAGCAGGCTGCATTGAGCCTACACTACCAGTCAAAAGTTTGGACACACCTACTCATTCAAGGGTTTTTCTTTATTTTTGACTATTTTCTACATTGTAGAATAATAGTGAAGACATCAACTATGAAATAACACATATGGAATCATGTAGTAACCAAAAAAGTGTTAAACAAATCAAAATATATTTTATTTTTGAGATTCTTCAAAGTAGCCACCCTTTGCCTTGATGACAGCTTTGCACACTCACTGTATACCACACTTGGCATTCTCTCAACCAGATCCACGAGGTATTCACCTGGAATGCATTTCAATTAGCAGGTGTGCCTTGTTAAAAGTTAATTTGTGGAATTTCTTTCCTTCTTAATGAGTTTAATACATTGTGTTGTGACTCGGTAGGGGTGGTATACAGAAGATAGCCTTATTTGGGAAAAGACCATGGCTATATTATGACAAGAACAGCTCAAATAAGCAAAGAGAAATGACAGTCCATCATTACTTTAAGACATGAAGGTCAGTCAATCCGGAAAATTTCAAGAACTTTGAAAAACCATCAAGCACTATAATAAAACTGGCTCTCATGAGGACAGCCACAGGAAAGGAAACCCGGAGTTACCTCTGCTGTAGAGGATAAGTTCCTTAACTGCACCTGATTGCAGCCCCCAATTTTTATTCACAGAGTTCAAGTAACAGACACATCTCAACATCAACTGTTCAGAAGAGACTGCGTGAATCAGGCCTTCATGGTCGAATTGCTGCAAAGAAACCACTACTAAAGGACACCAATAAGAAGAAGAGACGTATTTGGGCCAAAAAACATGAGCAATGGACAATAGACTGGTGGAAATCTGTCCTTTTGATCTGATGAGTCCAAATTAGAGATTTTGCATGAATCGCCGTGTCTTTGTGAGACGCAGAGTAGGTGAACGGGTAATCTCCGCATGTGTAGTTCCCACCGTGAAGCATGGAGGAGGAGGTGTGATGGTGCTTTGCTGGTGACACTGTCTGTGATTTATTTAGAATTCAAGGCACACTTAACCAGCATGGCTACCACTGCATTCTGCAGTGATACGCCATCCCATCTGGTTTGCGCTTAGTAGGACTATCATTTGTTTTTCAACAGGACAATGACCCAACACACCTCCAGGCTGTGTAAGGGCTGTTTGACTAAGAAGGAGAGTGATGGAGTGCTCAGATGACCTGGCCTCCACAATCACCAGACCTCAACCTAATTGAGATGGTTTGGGATGAGTTGGACCGCAGCCAACAAGTGCTCAGCATATGTGAAGCTGGTTGAGAGAATGCCAAGAGTGTGCAAAGATGTCATCAAGGCAAAAGGTGGCTACTATGAAGAATCTAAAATAGATTTTTTAACACTTTTTTTTGGTTACTACATGATTCCATATGTGTTATTTCATAGCTTTGAAGTCTTCACTATTATTCTACAATGTAGAAAATAGTAAAATAAATAAAATCCCTTGAATGAGAAGGTGTGTCCAAACTTTTGACTGGTACAGTATAAAATAGATAATTGTGTGGTGAGTCAACAGGGAGATACACGTACAGACACACAGCACACACAAGTAAACCATCACCTGCACAGCACACATGCACACAGGCATGGAAACATAGGCCTTACAGGCAAGCAGTCTTTTTCTGTCTCTGTCCATACAGTCTTCCTTAATGTGATTAAGGAAATTGTTTGCTTGTGGATGAGAGAGAAAGACTGAGAGACAGAGATAAAGAGAGAGTTTGTGTGGGTGTGTAAATGGCCAATTTTCTTGCTTGTTTTGTGTTTGCTTGTCTTCTACTAATCCTGTTGTTCCACAGTGAGAGGACAGGCAGGCGGAAGGGTCCGCGTACAGTCCTTAATGCTTTTAGAACAGCCCCCATAGTGTCACACTGTCATCACTGACAACATTGTTATTCAGCAGTTAAAGGGATTGCGGAATGCTTGGCTTGGCTGTGTCGCTAGGTAGAAACCCATGCTTTCGGTTCATATCAAAGTAAACATTTAAAATTGAGTGGCATGTTTTATTATCTGAGTTAGATATTGAAAAAAAAAAATCTTCCCTATATCCTCATGCAATAGACATTAGACCTCATGCAGACCTCTAGCAGGTTTATGACAATTTTTATCTCTGCAAATAAAACATCACAGATTTATACTGCAGCATATAGAGAGATTTACCACAAAGTGAAGCTCTTCATTTTCAGAGAGCCAAGCAATCGTATATAGCATATGTCTAGATGAAGGAGATTGAAGAAATTGATGATGATGACTATGGGATGTTCATGATGGTGATGATATCATATACTCATAAACCTCAACTGCGCTTTCATACCAACTGAGTTTGAACTCTCTCTCTCTCCCTCCCTCCCTCCCTCCCTCCCTCCCTCCAGAAGGCGACTCATGAAAGATATATACATCATGAAGAAACTGCGAACAACCCAAAAATGTTCATTCACCTTCTTTTAAGGGATGTGGTTTGTGTTCTCACTCCTCTATGCAGTTTACTCAGTCAGGTCCAGGAGGACTAATCATGTGTCATCACCGCTCAACATGAGTCCAGTGGAATAAACAACGAATCCCAGACAGACATTCTCTCAAGGGCCTGTAATGCAACAGCAGCATCAGACAGGAAGGAAAGAGCAGGGTGCACAGAGAAAGTAGTGGGACCATATGTGACGTGAGTCACTGATGAATGGCGTCTGTTACCAATGACCGGATCGGAAATAGAAATAGCCAGGTTCTGGACCTCGTCAAACCTTACTGGGACCCAGCCAGGGGGGGAGGAGAAGGGGACGTGACCAATGGGCCTCACCCTTGACCGCAAACATACGGATGAGGAATCCAGACAATGGTATGAGTAATGTTGAGACGTCCCTTATAATGGCACAAATGATCATTCAGGCGGATCTTCTTTGGTTAGTCAGACATTAATATCAATCACACAGACAATCATATTTTAGTGGGCGGTGAGACTGCTGAGGGTAAGGTGTGTGTGTGTATCCCTGAATCCTCTGGGTGATAGCGGGATGCTGCGGAGGGGTCTGCTGGCCTGGGTGTCCCGTGTGGGCTTGCTATTGGTCCTAGTGTGCTGCTCTCTGTCCCTCCTCTACGTCATGACCTGCAGCCCCCACTCCGAGGACAACCTGGTGAGCCACGCCCTTCCACGCCCCGGGCTGGGGGTAGGGGCAGCAGGGGGCACAGGGGCGGCTCAGAGCGGACCCCCGGGGCGGGAGGACTACCAGGCCATGCTAGCGGAGCGTGAGGAGCAGCACAAGCTACACATGGCGAGTCTGAAGAAGCAGATCGCCCAGTTAAAAGAAGCACTGCAGGAGCGCAGTGAGCAGCTCAAAGGAGTTCAAGACACGATGGAGCGGGCGGCAGGGAGAGGCCAGGGCGGACAGTCCCCAGGAGGAGGTGCCCTCGGGAAGGGGGGCCAGGGGCCTGGGGCTGACAGGAGCCACACAGACCTCCAGGAGTTCCTTCGCAGTCAGCTGGGCCGGGCGGAGGTCCACCAGGGTACTAGACTACCCAACGAGTATGCCGTGGTGCCGTTTGAGAGCTTCACCTTGCAGAGGGTGTACCAGCTGGAGATGGGCCTGACAAGGCACCCTGAGGAGAAGCCCGTGAGGAAGGACCGGAGGGATGAGCTGAGTGAAGCGCTGGAGACAGCCCTGCGGAGCCTCAACACACCCCGAGACGGAGCAGACAAGGGCCGGACCACCAAGGTCTACTCACCATCAGACTTCATAGAAGGTGAGTCACTAAGCTCCATACCAGAGCCATATGTATACAGCCATAATGATATACATACTGTGTATGGCATCACAGGGGGTTGGTGGCACCTTAATTGGGGAGGACAGGCTCGTGGTAATGGCTGGAGCAGAATGAGTGGAATGGTATCAAATTGGTGCCATTCCATTTGCCATTTGCTCCGTTCCAGCCATTATTATTATGAGCCATCCTCCCCTCAGTAGCCTCCTGTGTATGGCATATATACATGGTTCTGCTCCACACTACTCTACGATAGCTTACAATAGCTACATTGTGGAGTGGCTGTTGAACTATTGGAATACTGACATGGTTTTAATAAAAATGAAATGGCATAAAAACAATGAATTCATCAAATTGAACTCCAGTCGAACAAATAAATAATCAGCACGTCCTCATTTCCAACTAAGAAAATCGAACGTTTGTTTCTATATTTTCTCCAGTAAACTACATCTGTAACAAACATGTTTGTGTGTTCCTTCTTGTTTTTTTGGTTTTGCTTTGCTGTGTGATAGCCATAATAGAGGTGCTGAAGAGCCACAGCCAGGATATCCAGCTAGTCTAGCATGATTTGGAGTAGGAAATGAGCACAGCTGCTTTCCATTCAGTGTGTAGCATCTCTACAAGGTCAGAGAGAGGGGCTGCTTCCTCTGAAAGGTCAACATCTTTATTGGGCCATGTCTGACTAATTCCTACGTGTACCTGGGAGAGGGAAAGTGTGTGTGTGAGTGTGCCTGCCTTTGCGTGTGGTGTCTGTGTCTGTCTGTGTGTCGACATACCAAATATATACTGAAAACATAATTGTTTATGTACCTCTATCTCTCCCTTGAAATACTGGTTCAGGTATCGGCTCTTAAACACACCCATAAGGAATTAAGTTTCTTTCCAAAAGGCTATCTATCCATTTTCAGAAATGTTGGTAAATTAGATTTGATAGTTTAATGAACTTGTGAAAGAGAATGGTATGTTTTTTTTCACTATCTAATCATGGCATGGGGTTGTTAGATTTCAAACAATCACTTGATGGTTTCATTTCAGAGGGTCAAATAATCATGTTTTTTTGCAAAACGCTATATACCCACCTCACTGTCAGCGAAATACAGTACCAATCAAATGTTTGGACACACCTAATTCCAGGGTGTCACGATCTTCTGTAGGGACAGACCAAGGCGCAGCGAGGCATCCAGTATACATGTTTTATTTATGAAACGAAACACACGTAACTGGGCAAAATAAACAAACGTAAACAAAGACCATGCAGTTGAAACCATAACTGGCAAACCACACAGCTATGACCAAACAATAACCCACAAAACCTATACGAAAACCCCAAACATATATATGGTTCCCAATTAGAGACAACGACACACAGCTGCCTCTAATTGGGAACCATTACCCCAACATAGATATATAACACCTAGAACATAAAAAGCCCTACACCAAAACCAAAACAAAACACGCCAGCCTGTCTCTTCAGGCCTGAACGTGACACAGGGTTTTTCTTTATTTTTGCTATTTTCTACATTGTAGAATATGAAATAACACATATGGAATCATTGTAGTAACCAAAAAAGTGTTAAACAAATCAAAATATATTTTAGATTCTTCAAAGTAGCCACCCTTTGCCATGATGACAGCTTTGCACACTCTTGGCATTTTCTCAACCAGCTTCATGAGGTATTCACCTGGAATTCATTTCAATTAACAGGTGTGCCTGGTTAAAAGTTCATGTGTGGAATTTCTTTCCTTCTTAATGAGTTTAATACGTTGTGTTGTGACTCGGTAGGGGTGGTATACAGAAGATAGCCTTATTTTGGGAAAAGACCATGGCTATATTATGACAAGAACAGCTCAAATAAGCAAAGAGAAATGACAGTCCATCATTACTTTAAGACATGAAGGTCAGTCAATCCGGAAAAATTTCAAGAACTTTGAAAAACCATCAAGCGCTATAATAAAACTGGCTGTGTAAGGTCTATTTGACCAAGACGGAGAGTGATGGAGTGCTGCATGAGATGACCTGGCCTCCCCAATCACCCAACAACCCAATTGAGATGGTTTGGGTGAGTTGGACCGCAGAGTGAAGGAAAAGCGGGAACTCCTTCAAGACTGTTGGTGGGAACTCCTTCAAGACTGTTGGTAAAGCATTTCAGGTGAAGCTGGTTGAGCAAATTCCAAGAGTGTGCAAAGCTGTCTTCAAGGCAAAGGGTGGTTACTTTGAAGAATCTAAAATCTCAAATATATTTTTGGGTTACTACATGATTCCCAATGTGTTATTTCATTGGCAATCAAACGGCTCAAACACGAGACGTATGTGGCAGGGTCTACAGTCAATCACGGATTACAAAAAGAAAACCAGGCCCGCGCAGCATGCGCAGACCAGCTGGCTGGTGTGTTTACGGACATATTCAATCAATCCTTATCCCAGTCTGCTGTTCCCACATGCTTCAAGAGGGCCACCGTTGTTCCTGTTCCCAAGAAAGCTAAGGTAACTGAGCTAAATGACTATTGCCCTGTAGCACTCATTTCCGTCATCATGAAGTGCTTTGAGAGACTAGTCAAGGATCATATCACCTCCACCCTACCTGATATCCTAGACCCACTCCAATTTCCTTACCGCCCCAATAGCTCCACTGATGATGCAATCGCCATCACACTGCACACTGCCCTATCCCATCTGGACAAGAGGAATAGCTATGTTAGAATGCTGTTCATTGACTACAGCTCAGCATTTAACACCATAGTAACCTCCAAGCTCGTCATTAAGCTCGAGACCCTAGGTCTCGACCCCGCCATGTGCAACGGGGTCCTGGACTTTCTGACGGGCCGCTCCCAGGTGGTGATTGTAGGAAACAACATCTCCACCCTGCTGATCCTCAACACTGGGGCCCCACAAGGGTGTGTTCTCAGCCCTCCTGTACTCCCTGTTCACCCATGTCTGCGTGGCCATGCACGCCTCCAACTCAATCATCAAGTTTGAACGCTACAGTGGTAGGCTTGATTACCAACAACGACGAGACGTCCTACAGGGAGGAGGTGAGGGCCCTCGGAGTGTGGTGTCAGGAAAATAACCTCTCACAACGTCAACAAAACAAAGGAGATGATCGTGGACTTCAGGAAACATTAGAGGAGCCCCATCCACATTGACGGGACAGTAGTGGAAAGTTTTAAGTTCCTCGGCGTACACATCAAGGACAAACTGAAATGGTCCACCCACACAGACAGCGTGGTGAAGAAGGCGCAACAGCGCCTCTTCAACCTCAGGAGGCTGAAGAAATTTGGCTTGTCATCGAAAACACTCACAAACTTTTACAGATGCACAATCGAGAGCATCCTATCGGGCTGTATCATCGCCTGGTATGGCAACTGCACGCCCTCAACCGCAAGGCTCTCCAGAGGGTAGTGTGGTCTGCACAACGCATCACCGGAGGCAAACTACCTGCCCTCCAGGACACCTACAGCACCCGATGTCACAGGAAGGCCAAAAAGATCATCAAGGACAACAACCACTCGAGCCACTGCTTGTTCACCCCACTATCATCCAGAAGGCGAGGTCAGTACAGGTGTGTCAAACCGAGAGACTGAAAAACAGCTTCTATCTCAAGGCCATCAGACTGTTAAACAGCCATCACTAACATAGAGAGGCTGCTGCCAACAGCCAATTTAATATATTGACTTAATAAAGGTATCACTAGTCACTTTAAATAACGACACTTTAATAATGTTTATATATCCTACATTACTCATCTCATTTGTATATAGTGTTCTATACCATCTACTGCATCTTGTCTATGCCGCACGGCCATCGCTCGTCCATATATTTATATGTACATATTCTTATTCCATCCCTTTACATTTATGTGTATAAGGTAGTTGTTGTGAATTTGTTAGATTACTTGTTAGATATTACTGCACTGTCGGAACTAGAAGCACAAGCATTTTACTACACTCGCATTAACATCTGCTAACCATGTGTATGTGACCAATAAAATTTGATTTGATTTCACTATTATTCTTCTAGGTAGAAAAATTATACATTTGTAACATCAGTATTTAAAATTAAAATGACTCAATACAGTAATATGAGATCTGTATGTAAAACATTTATATTTGACATTTCAGTCATTTAGCAGATGCTCTTATCCAGAAAGACTTACAGTGAGTGCATTCATCTTAAGATAGCTAGGGGGAGACAACCACATATCACAGTCAAATATAGAGTATACGAACATTGTTCCAGATATATAACGTTTTGCAAAAAAAATTTTTTTAATACATACCTAAAATCTATGAATTAGAAATCTGAGAACAGTAATATTTTACACACATGAAGGTACCCATGAGCAATTGTTTCTAGTGAAAAACAAGTGAAAAATTGGTGAATATAGCATTTTGGAAATAAACTCTTTAAATGTGTTTTGACCCTGTAGATAGCCAATTTGTTCCTGAGTAATCCAAAGAGTACTCTGTAGCTGGACATGACTGTGTAGCAAGTAGCAAACAACAACCATTGTTCAACAACAAAGATGAAAGCAGCCGTGTAGGCTAGTTAATGAACTGTCTTTATATTAGCAATGAAGTTCTCCTTGCCCGTCCTTTTAAATGAATTGTACCAGTGGACAAGTACCTTTTCATTCACTCAGACAACTTGAAGCTTGTTGAGATGCTGACGATTACAAAGGGAGCATTAGAGCCCTGCCAATTTTCAGTTAGCGAGCCGCGACTGAACACAAATACTGAACACTACCCATTGGCTGTGCTGAATGGTGTTTTTCAGGAGCTGCCCTGGGTGGGTTTGCTCAGCTGTCGTACAGAAAGAATGAGAGTGGGCCAATGAGACAACAAGGAATAAGAGGGACAGAGTAGAAGGGGGGAGAGAGTGAAGGAAACGAGAGGGAGAGAGGGAGAGACTAAAAAGAGTGGTACAAACATAGGATCTTAATTTGAGCCAGTTTGCTACAGCAGGAAAATAATCATGCAGCAAGAAATATGAATTATTATGGCTGCTTTTAGACAGGCAGCCCAATTCTAATCTTTTTTTCACTAATTGGTCTTTAGCTCTAAAAAAGATCTGATGTGAAAATATATTTTTTTAAATGTAACCTTTATTTAACTAGGCAAGTCAGTTAAGAACATATTCTTATTTACAATGATTGCCTACTGGGTAACAGTGGGTTAACTGCCTTGTTCAGGGGCAGAACAACAGATCTTTATTTTGTCAGCTCGGGGATTCGATCCAGCAACGTTTCAGTTACTGGCCCAACACGCTAACCACTAAGCTACCTGCCGCCCCTAAAAGAGCTGATGTGATTGGTCAAAATTTGTGGAAAAAATATCAGAATTGGGCTGCCTGTGGATTACAGTTAATGGACATTTTAGTAGGGGTTGATACATTTTTCGAAGGAAATTACGAACTTCAGAAGCCTTTTTAAACCTCAATTACATGTCTGGTTTTAAATGTCCCGCATTGCAGTAATGTTATCCTGCAACAGGGTGATCAAATTAATATCCTACATCTGTATGCTATGTGAATGTGAAAAACATGTTTATATGGTACATGGAGGCTGGGCTGAGGAGCCACAGCCCACCCTGTCCCCAGAGTTAAGAGAATATGGCTCTTATCACAGGAAGTTAGTCTTACCACTATCGGACTGGGGATCACAAGCTATTCCGCTCAGCTTTTGCAGCTTCCTGTGTTTCTATCGATGTAGTTTGAGCGGGGAGAGTACAGTGGCCTGCAGTATGAGTATTTTGATACAGTACTAGATTCTACTACATTGTTGCATGACTTAAAATATCCTGTTTATTCTTGACGTAATCGAAAGTAGAATGTTTGAAATGGGAATAAAGTACAAACATTTTCTGTAAAATAATAATTTTGGACAGAATTTTGCTTTCATGATGACAAATCTCACGCTCTTGCTGTATTCTTTTCAGTTCAGTCATGTCATTTTTGGAACAAGAGGTTTTGACTGACAGTGTACAGCTGTGAAGTGGGTGACAGTAGGGACTGAGTAAACTGTATTGTTGTTGAGTGATATGTCTGGGTATTAACTACTGTGAGGCCTTGTAAATCCAGTGTGAGGATGATCTCTATGCATGACCAGTCTCCTTCAGCTGTCATAGTGGCAGATGGCCCAGGGCCCCAGCCAAGGCCAGCTAGGAGCAGAGAGGAGAGGCTGTGGATCTTTTCAGTGGCCTGAAATGCCCATCTCTCTCTGGGCATAAAATGCCCTGTCATAATGCCCTGTCTCTCGCTCTCTCCCCGCTCTCTCTCAATTTTCTCTCTCTCTTGCTCTCTCTCTGCCAGTTTCTGTCTCTCTCGACCCCCCCCCCGCTCTCTCTCAATTCGCTCTCTCTCTCTCTGTCAGTTTCTGTCTCTCTCTCAATTCAATTTCTATGTAAATTTAAGTGGCTTTATTGGCATGGGAAACATATGTTTACATTACCAAAGTGATTGCACAACAATACAAAATTTAACATTACACTCACAAAAGTTCAAAAATAATAAAGACATTTCAAATGTCATATTATGTCTCTACACTGATGGGTTCTGACTTCTAAACTTGAAATATGGAAGGGAGGGAGAGAGGGGAATGCAGAACATGTTATTGTTACACATCAGGTATCCTATGGAAAGGAGAAGGGCCACAGTCTGGGACAAGTCAACAGGACAGCCGTGAGTTGGGGGAGGAGTGAGGAATTTGGCCCGAGGTCAGGTCAGATGAAGTGAGAGAGAACAGGCATCACTAACGTCCTGCCTAGCAACCGCAATGTATTGGCTGTCCAGATGTGGAAGGAGGAGACTCGGCATAGGAGACAGGTTTAAAAAATCCGCTTTTCATAGTTGTCCTTCACATTTTACCCTGTTATTTAGAACCTAACAAGACAGTGTTGTAATGATGTGCAAATAGTTAAAGTACAAATGGGAAAATAAATCAACAAAAATATAGGTCGTATTTACGATAGTGTTTGTTCTTCACTGGTTGCCCTTTTCTTGTGGCAATAGGTCACAAATCTTGCTGCTGTGATTGCACACTGTGGTATTTCACCCAATAGATATGGGAGTTTATCAAAATTGGATTTGTTTTCGAATTCTTTGTGGGTCTGTGTAATCTGAGGAAAATATGTGTCTCTAATATGGTCATACATTTGGCAGGAGGTTAGGAAGTGCAGCTCAGTTTCCACCTCATTTTGTGGGCGATGTGAACATAGCCTGTCTTCTCCTGAGAGCCAGGTCTGCCTTTGGCAGCCTTCCTCAATAGCAAGTCTATGCACAGTGAGTCTGTACATAGTCAAAGCTTACCTTAATGTTGGGTCAGTCACAGTGGTCAGGTACTCTCTCTCTCTCTCTCTCTCTCTCTCTCTCTCTCTCTCTCTCTCTCTCTCTCTCTCTCTCTCTCTCTCTCTCTCTCTCTCTCTCTCGTGTGTCTCTGTCTGTCATTCTGTGGGCCTGAATTGCCCTGTTTGTCTCTCTCTCTCCCTGGGCTTGAAATACCCTGTCTGTCACTCTCTCCCAAGGTCTGAAATACCCTGTCTGTCACTCTCTCCCAAGGTCTGAAATACTCTGTCTGTCACTCTCTCCCAAGGTCTGAAATGCCCTGTCTGTCCCCCTCCCCCTCGTCCTGCATCTCTCTCTCCCTGAGCTTGAAAATGCCCTGTCTGTCTATCCCTGTCTCTCTGGGTCTGTCTTAAACACCCTGTCTGTCTCTCTCTCCCATGGCCACACAGCCAAGGACTGTGGAGAGGAGCAAATATTCACCAGTTGACAAATCCAGACAGATTATCCCCGATGGACTGCTGGATATCCATCAACATTATAACAACAGAAACAACAAATCAAATCAACTGAACTGCAGTTCAGCTGTGTGGGTGCCTGTATGCATGCAGGCATGTTCGTTCCTGTGTGTGTGTGTGTGTTTTTTCTGCATTTGACAGCCCTGGTGTGTGCATGTTAATGGGTAAACTCACTCTTCGCCCTTCCCCAGGTATCGCTCGGACGGAGAAGGACAAAGGCACTCTGTATGAGCTCACCTTCAAAGGGGACCAGAGCCGTGAGTTCAGGAAGCTGGTTCTGTTCCGTCCCTTTGGGCCGCTGATGAAGGTGAAGAACGAGAGAGTGGATACGGCTAACGTCCCCATCAACATCATAGTGCCCCTCTCCCAGAGGGCCGACAAGTTCAGACACTTCATGCACAATTTCCGGTGAGAGCCACTCAGTTATTCATGCATGTTATTGGCTCTTTCGCCCCTCTCCTCTTCCTTGTAACTCTTTCCCCCGGGTTGTTGTGGTAAATCAGAACCTACCTAAACAAAATAAAGGTGAAACAAGGGTTAATAAAGCAATAAAAAGCATGTTCACTTGTATTAACTATGATAATGTTAGGCAATAACCGAGTTAAAGGGAACGAGAAACCGAATATACAGTAGTTATCCATTTTTTGACATTCCTAGTTTGTCACAGCAGTAAGGATTCAGTATATAGGAGGTAAAGGCTCTGTTTGTACTCTGATAGCCACGGTATGTCTGTCTGTTAGAGGCTCTTTAATTCCTGTAATTTGTTACACTCCTGCACAGCTGCTTATCAAGGCTTTGAGGGTTTTCTCTGGCAAATCCTGCTTAGTAGCAGTCTTAAACCCAGCACATTAAACTGCCCCCTGGACTCAAGAGGGAACCTGTGATATAGTGGTGCTGTTCATGAGGTACAAAGGTTCCCTGAGTCACTGAGCAAACGCTTTGGTCTCATCCATATTTAAGGTAGGAAGAGGAGGTGGAGGTGTGTGTGTGTGTGTATTCACGTGGAGAGAAGAGGAATGTGAGGTAGAACTGACAGTCTTTCAGAAGCCATGTGACTCATTTACTGAGCACAGCATATACATTTGGCGTGTCTCCATCAGAATGTCTGTTGCTAGAGTTCTAGAATGTCACACTGGTGCCAGAGATCGATCGCTCTAGGCTTCGGTCTGGTACCAGGTCCTCATTGTGTGACTCCTATATAAACGCAGCATACTGTATGTAGCCTGTGCATATACAGTATGCACCAGTGGAGGCTGTTGGGAGGAGCTATAGGAGGACGGGCTCGTTGTAATGGCTGGAATGGAATCCATGGAACGGAGTCGAACGTGTGGTTTCCGTAAGTGCAATGTGTTTGAAACAGTTCCATTAATTCCATTCCAGCTATTACAATGAGCCCGTCCTCCTATAGCTCCGCCCACCAGCCTCCACTGGTATGCACCTACCCTTAAGGGTACTCTCTAAACTTGCTGTAAACCCATTTTGAATTGACCTCTTTTATTGATACAATATGTGTTTTCTTTCAAATACTTTGAACTTTTTGTCTCAGCCTACCTTCAGTGCAAATGTGCAGGGTTTGGACCTTGGAGATTATTCCATCGGTTCCATTGGGCCAGGCAAGCTTCAAACGCAGCGAAAGTCTGCTGAAAGCAAAAAACTATTATTTCAACCTAGGTTACCTTCCCCTTGGCCCTCTCTGTACTTGGGTTGTGTGTAGTAAGTCCCCTGCTCTGTTTGATTCATTGTTTCTTAATGTGTTTGTGCGTGTTGTTGCAGAGAGGTGTGTGTGCGGCAGGATGGTCGTGTTCACCTCACAGTGGTGTATTTTGGGAAGGACCAGATGAATGAAGTCCGGAGCACTCTGGAGAACACGTCTAGGTGGGTGGAAACACACACCCACACGCATCCACACACACAAGAATGCGCGCACGCACACACACACACGCAGAGACACAGAAACAGACATACACACACACACACATACACAATCACACACACTCACACATGCTCACACATGCACAGATGAGCAAACATGACTGTATGCTTAAAAAATTGGGAAATTATATTATTCATATATTCATAAAATTGCTCAGAGAAATTATCTAAAAATGATAGGGGTCAGAATTATTGACACCCCTGTTTTCAATACTCAGGCACCCTCCCCCACTGAGCCTTTTTCTCAAATGTTTTATTAGATTGGAAAAAACATTGGGAGGGATCTTAAACCATTCCTCCATACAGGATCTTTCCAGATCTTTGATATCCTTTGTCTGCTCTTATGGACTGCCCTCTTCAATTCAAACCACAGGTTTTCAATGGGGTTCAAATCCGGAGACTGAGATGGACATTGCAAAATGTAAATTATGTGGCCAATCAAACCATTTATTTGTGGATGTTGACGTGTGCTTGGGGTTGTTGTCATGCTGGAAGATCCACTTGTGGCTAAATGTCAGCCTCCTGGGAAAAACAACCAGGTTTTTGGCTAAAATGTAATGGTTCTTGGTAAGGGGACAGTGCTAGAGTATTGAAAACAGGGGTGTCAATAATTTTGACCCCTGTATTTTTCAGATGTTTTGTATTAAACAACATGTCTTTCTCTGAGCAATTGTATTAATATAAAAAAATGTACAATATAGCTCAGTATTTGTATTATTTACTTTTTGCTGTTTTTTTTTGCTAATTTCTATCAAAGGTGCCTATAATTATAATTAATTATACCCCCATGCGCACACACACACTCCCTGTCTCTCTTTATAGAAAGTCAGAAACCTCAGCCCCGTCTGATGAATAATGTAGGAGTGTGGCCACCCAGAGGCACTCAGTGACCTCTGCCAGTGTCGGATATTACAGGTCTGGGATCAGGGCTGACAGCGGTCGCAGTGAAATTAGTGTATTGCCCGCAGATACAATTACAGGTCCAGGGTCAATTTGAGATTGTCTTGTGGGTGAAATGAGTTCTCATGGTACTCTGGTACTGTGCTGATTATCTGGTAGGTTGCCATGGAGACGTGGTGCCCGCCCCTGGCCGGATGGTTTGCAGGGGTAGAAAGAGAAAGAAGGAGAGAAAGAGGGAAGGAGAGAGAAAGTTGCACACCTCATGCTAGGCTTTGAGCTGGTTTCAGATGTCACACTACAGCTTTTTCTCTCTCTCGCTCTCTTGCTCTCAATGACAATGAGGCAGACAGTATTGTCTAGGAAGAGAAATCTGATGAGAGCCAAGGTCTTTCACTCAAAGAAATCTCAACAGCTCTCATGTCTCTGCGAATGGCCTGTGATGGAGTGAATAGTTAAAGGGAGAAAGGCAAGACGGTGTCCTTGCACATTCTCTCTGAGACAGTGGCCTCCGCTAATGTGTTGTCTCACTGTGCAAGGGAACGAGCTGTGTTAGTCCTTGGCGAATTTGTTCGCTTTGTTCCCAGCAAATACCACAGACACAACCTGTGTGTAACAAGACATATGTTGATATCCGTTATCTACACAGTCTCACTCAACTAGTTCACAGACAACCCGAGCACTACAGTCCAGGGTTCTTGCTAGGTTTTTGTTGTACCACAATTACTCTGATAACGAATATCTTAACAGCCATAACAGTCCCACGATTGAGCTCACATCAGACGTGGGTTCAAATAGTAGTTGTTTACTTTCAAATGATTTAGCCGTGTTTGTGAGCTTGACCTGGCACTCCAGGCAGACTCAATCAAACTCTTGCAGTAACACTATTTGAAACCAGGTCTGCTATAGTTCAGGATGGGGCTCGCATGATACCAAACATATCTACTGTATCAATCATGCTCTGTCCTCTTGTCACCTTTATAACAGCTCTCTGTTGTCAATGCATTCCATCGCCATGGTTACGTAACACTTCATCTGACTCTGGATCAGACACGTTAATCAAGCACTGATCTCCTAGAGAGAAAGATAACAACATCCAAACTCCAATCTCTCCCTATTCCTTTTTCTGTTGAATCGGTCTGAATGGTTATCGATCGGTGTGACGGTACAATTTATCCATGGGCGACGATCTGAATCCTGCCTGCCCTTATTTTAGCTTTGCCGATGTCAATATTTGTTTCCAACAGCAGGCACTGCATGGATCATTTGCTCCTACTGCTGACTAAATCAAAGTCGTCCTTCTCTATCCAAAGGCTATTTGCCAATTTTGTACTGAATGTGTTCATAATCATAGGGACAAGCACTGTATCCAAGTCAGTTAAATCACAACAGCAAAGTAGAGAGACGGAGCAGGTTGAAATAAAGCTAAATTCCTTATGCTGTATGTTAGTGAGCTGTACCAGACAACGAGAATTGATTATCATGTCGAACACGCTTCAACCAGTAACTGTCCATCACTCCAGTTTGAAATGGACAGAGACACACCGAGCTGTTTGAAGTGTGGGGGAAATCGATAGACATGAATAAATGAGTGTCCATGAGGGAGAGAGGAGAGGAGAGGAGAAGAGATGCATCAAAGAAAAGACACAGCAGAGAAGAGAAGAGAGGGGAAGAGGAGAGAGTTTTGAGCCCAGGAGGATAGCTGAACGCCTGTGAACCACAGATGTCCTCAGAACATAAACACCAGCCCACCAGCTAACAGCGCACAGTAAATGCTAGCGTACCATTCCTACATCTCCACAGGGTGATCGGCTCCTCAGGGAGACAGACAAAGTACTGCATCCTTTCAACAACAAAAACTTAATCACAGGGTAGTGTAGGATTTCATTTGGATGACACAATGTTGTAGCTTTTCAGGAAACTGGAAGCCGGAGTGTGTTCTTTCAGTTTTTCCATCCAGCGTTGATGTTTATCCACGTAAATTAAATCTGCCTCTCATTATGCTCTGTCTTTCTCTCTCTCTCACACACACACACACACACACACACACACACACACACACACACACACACACACACACACACACACTTAAAAACTACTTCATCCCTGCTTAATGGGGCCTTGCCTGAGGCCTGCGTCTACACACGTCTACATTTTTAATGACCAGTTCTGATGATGTTTCTTCAAAACATTTACTGAATCCTAACTCTCCAGGGTCCTCCAAAACACTAGAGGCCCCGGCAGTCAGACAAATGGGCGGCGAGTGCTCTCACTCAGACACACACACACACACACACACACTAACTAAGAAAGTGAGACTCCTCAGGGTATTAACAGTAGAGAGAGAGGGGTCTTGAACTCTTAGTTGAAGATTTCCCCTCCCTGGAGACAGACAGACAGGGCAGACAGACAGGAGCTCCTTCCTGTGCTTGTTTGACATGGCAGTACTGAGGATGGCTGGAAAATGGATAGAAGGATGTAGAGAGAAGGAGAGAGGGGGGGCTTTCCCAGACCAGCACCAGACGGACATACCAAACCAGGATCACAAAAGGAAATATCCAGAGTGTGTTTTGGCCTGAGGCTTGGGGCTGCTTGAATCACAGTGAAAACACTCCAACAATCAGCCTGAATCCTAAACTAATCCCACTCCTACACACTACTAATGTGATTTGAATTAAATCCTGTTTGCCTGCTTTTAATTACTCTGGCCCACATACATATTTAATGCTTTTTTTTATCATTTGTGGTTTAAAAGGTATTTATCAAATGCGGGAACAAACTCCCACGGGGCTTGGCAAACAATGTTTTAATGTCCTAAGAATTTCTGGGGACTTAAAAGATTTTGTGCACCTTGAATAAACAACAGCTGGCTGGGAATTCTAGTGGCAACATTTACAAGCATACATTCTGCACTAGTACGAATTTTAGTATGTGTATATGGTAGACATGCATGTGTGCATTTTTGCGTTTGTGGGTGTATCTGTGGGTGTCTGTGTTTCTGTCTGTCTGTATCTGTCTGCCAGTCTGTCTGTCCGTATGTCTGGGCACACCAACAACACAGGGGTTTTTCTGTTCAGGCCACACCAGCCAATACGTGGGTGTATCTGTTCTGGCCAAACCAGCCAATACGTGGGTGTATCTGTGTGTGTCTACACAGGATTAAGCTCATGTACACTGGTCCTAAATCTGTTTTATTTCTGACAGCAGATATAAGTCAGTCTCCATACAGATTAATCTGAAATCAAATACACAGTTGATCTATTCCAGAGCCAGAGTCCCCAGGAAGGAGAGAGGGAGCCCTTCCCTCTGGTTCAGTTTGGATAGATGCTGATCGAGAGATTATAGGAGACGGGGAGAAGGACTCCGTACTGGGAATAGCCTACAGGCTATAGTGTCAGGCTAAACTACAGATGCCGTATCTTGATTTGACCCAGTTTATCACAGCAGGAAAAGAATCCAGCAGCTACAGGAAATGTGAATTATTATGTGGATTATAATGAGTGTTAGGGCAAATTTGTTATGACAAACTGTCGGACACAAGTAAGACTAGCTGTCGCCATTGGCGTCAGCTAATGGGTATCCCAATAAATAAATCCAGTGGATTTGAAACTTTAGAAGCATTTTAAAACCTTCAATACACCACAAGTTTGCATTTCCATAATGATCAAATTAAGATACGGCATCTGTACTACAATTGTCACGTCGCCTCCCACCGTATAACTACCTTGAGTAACGTCTAACCCTGCAGTGTAAAGCTAGAGATCAGGCTGCAACCATTGTTATGTTATAGCCACCATTCTGAACTATCACAAAATGCTATAGCGGACTATGAATCCCATAATAAAAGGCACATTAATCAAGTTTCAATATTATATATTTTTTTAAACAGATTATGTTCCTCGTGTTCTTTGATCTGCTGGTGGGCTACAGTCCTGCTAGCTGGTCATATTGAGGGGCTGAATCTATGGGTTGTCTTATTATCCGTTTATCTTCCGCTACCAGACCTGTGAATAAAATACACCACAGTACATCATCATTTATGTCACAGATGAGTAATTATGTTCTCTTTTTAACTGGAAAGTTGAATTTATGATCCATTTTGGGCATGAATATGTGATCATTTACGTGCATTACTAATGTATTAACAATTTTATAGTGTTCTCATCTCAAACAATTAATTGCAATGTTTTCTCGCTATTTCCCCCTAGTGCAAGGCCCAAGGTTAGGAATGGATGTATAATTTATCTTGATGGATCCTGCTGTGTGTGTGTGTGTGTGTGTGTGTCTTTGAATTCCCATAGCAGAACTGTCTTTGCAGTCCCCTTCACTCTCTCTCTCTCTCTCTCTCTCTCTCTCTCTCTCTCTCTCTCTCTCTCTCTCTCTCTCTCTCTCTCTCTCTCTCTCTCTCTCTGTCTGTCTGTCTGTCTGTCTCTGTCTGTCTCTGTGCGGTAGCAGGCTTGTATTTGAGTTAAGCCCACAACGTGCCACTCTATCCACAAGGGCATAATCCCACACTAATAAAGGAACATCAATCAGTGGTTGTTTACCGTGGGTTGATGATAATAATGCCTAAAGGAGGCTGAGATGTCACAAAACACATTTGTCACAGTGACAGAGTAAGTAGCACATTAACTATGTAGGGCATACTGTAGGTGCCATTTGGGACCCACCCATCATGTAGCCACTTTACAGACCTGATCTTATTAGTTCTGCTGTTGTCAAAGGGGAAATGAGGTTCGCTACAGTATGCGGGAGTAGTGTGTGTGTGTGTGTTGTAGTTAATGGTACTGTACAAAGACAGAGCTGTGTATATTGTATGCGGTGTCTGTATTCGGACTCAGCTGTGCCCTCTGCTCTCATAAGACCCATTAGACACGGATGAGTAAAGCCTGTCCCCCTCCCTCTACTAAATTAACTTTAAACCAATGACGCTAATTCATTTTTGGTCCATTTTTTTTTGCCACACTGTCTCCCTCTGTCTAGTATCGAGTAGGAGTTTCTTTCGAAGAGGTTGGGTTAAAGCAGTTTCTGCTGGACATTTGTGTATAAAGGACAATAGAGTATTCTTCTTCGTATCTCTCTGCAGGGAGATCAACTTCAAGAACTTCTCCCTGCTCCAGCTGAACGAGGAGTTCTCCAGGGGGCGTGGCCTGGATGTGGGCGCCAGGGCGTGGAAGGGAGGAAACGTCCTCCTCTTCTTCTGTGACGTGGACATCTACTTTACCGCCGACTTCCTGAACACCTGCCGTCTCAACGCTCAACCTGGTACTACAGCACACTGAGCAAATCCACATCAGTGCTACGTTCAGCGTGGGCCGCTGTATCTTTGGTTTTCTAACAAAGCTGAGATTTGAATGAAGTAACTGTTGAGATGTTGTTTTGTCCATGTTCAAGTGTATTGACCATTGGTAATTCATACATTGGAAATCTTAGATGTGTTTGATTACATTTTCATATATGTATTTCTTCCTCAGGTAAGAAGGTCTTCTATCCGGTTCTGTTCAGCCAGTATAACCCAACCCTGATCTACGGCAATCGTGACAACATCCCGCCAGTCGAACAGCAGCTGGTAAGAAACCTGCTTTCACAGATGTCCTCAGAAATATGTACAACAGCACATTTTCTTACATGAAAGATTTGCCTGTTCTTTTTTTGCTATTTTTAATAGGCGATTAAAAAAGACACCGGATTCTGGAGAGACTTCGGCTTCGGAATGACGTGCCAGTACAGATCAGATTTCATCAACATAGGTAAATATCATGTCACCGTGCTCATCGCTGACAAACTGTCATATCCAAACCATCTGCACTAGTATTATGGACTCGGCATATTGGCTCTCAGGACAGCTTTTGGCCTCAATACATTTTTCCACCTCAGTCGAGGCCTTTCGGTGAAGTCACAGGCTGTAAACTATGCTGTGAATAAGGGTCGTTTCTGGACAGTGTCTGCGTCCCAAATGGCACCCTATTCCGTGTATGGGGCACTACTTTTGACCAGGGCTCGTAGGGCACACGTGTCTAGGCCCAGAAATACACACACACACACACACACACACACACACAGATGGACAGAGATTTGACTGTTTGTCATTGTAATTTCATTTGCCACTGGCAGAACATTAACATTACTGTGGAGGGAGACAGAGGTACAGCATCTGTCTGACCTTAGACTCTCAGGGGAGGGACACATCGTGCTACAGTATGACCTATGATACATCAAATACTCCTTGCAACTCTAGGGGGAGTGATTTGAGATTTAGATGTGATGTGATGCGAAAATGTATTATTCATTACTATATCTGGGATGAGCTTTTCACCCAACGTAGAGAGCGATGACGGGAGGTAAAGAGAGAGAGGCACAGACCGAGAGGGAGAGAGAGGCACAGAGAGTGAGGGGAAAAGAAGGGATGAAAATAAACAATGTGCTTCTCACAGTGGGATGAAGAGAAGAGACAGGGTGACTTCAAACAGAGGGGATATTTTTAGGCCCCGGTGCACACACAAATAAACAATTTCCAACTTCCTGGTTCGGTTCATTGTTTAGCCCCTCAGCACTGAGCACTCAGCACAGTCATCTTAAAGAGAGAGAGGGGGAGAGAGGGGGAGAAGAACCGCACTCATGCATAAATAAGCAAGACATGATTACCCGTGTCACCTAGGGTATGAAGAGGAAGTAGTCTAGTTAGTTGGAAAGAACTGACATCAGCTTCTTACTTCCTCTGAAAGTCAAGTTAGGGCATGTTCTGAGGTTCTATCACAAGATTTCATCATTTCACTGCTGTCATATCATCAGACTCCATTTCTTTTTTTCTTTACCAGGTAAGTTGACTGATAACACGTTCTCATTTACAGCAACGACCTGGGGAATAGTTACAGGGGAGAGGAGGGGGATGAATGAGCCAATTGTAAGCTGGGGATGATTAGGTGACCGTGATGGTATGATGGACAGCTTGGGAATTTAGCCAGGACACCGGGGTTAACACCCCTACTCTTACGATAAGTGCCATGGGCTCTTTAATGACCTCAGAGAGTCCGGACACCCGTTTAATGTCCCATCCGAAAGACGGCACCCTACACAGGGCAATGTCCCCAATCACTGCCCTGGGGCATTGGGATATTTTTTTAGACCTGAGGAAAGAATGCCTCCTACTGGCCCTCCAACACAACATCCATGCATTATGCATGTAGAAAAAACAGGTAGAACATAATACACTGAGTGTACAAAACATTAAGAACACCTGCTCTTTCCAACTCAATATTAGGAAGGTGTCCTTAATGTTCTGTACACTCCGTGTATATAGATTCCGATTGTTTAATAGTCACATGTACAGGGTTGTAGGTGTGATTGCAGGGTACCGTGGAATTCTTAGGCTTTGAGCTCTTAAGTGAAATAAAATAATGAAAACGGTCATGAAAAACAACAATAAAAATAGAAATAGCACTATGTACATCATAACAACTGTAGCAGTGATGAATAGATGCATGTCCATTGGGGTGGAAGCAGAGTAAAGACTGTTGAGGGGGTGTGGGAGAATGGCTATTGAGTGAAATAAACAAAAATAAGTAACAATATACATATTTACAACTGCAACAGTGAGGAATGTCAGTGGGATGGGAGCAATGTCAATAGGGGGGAGTAGACTGGAGGGAGCAGATGGAGAAATAATGTCCATAGGGGGAGTAGCAGGTAAGGTAAGGGAGAGTGGAGGGGGGTCCATAGGGGGAGAAGCAGGGGGGAGGGGGGAGCAGGTAGCTAACTAGTACTGGCTATTCAGCAGCCTGATATAGTGAGTTTATGAGTTCATGTTGTCCCTCCTCCAGGTGGTTTTGACGTGGACATCAAAGGTTGGGGTGGTGAGGATGTTCACCTTTACAGGAAGTACCTGCACAGCAACCTGCTGGTGGTGCGGTCCCCATCGCGGGGCCTCTTCCACCTGTGGCACGAGAAGCGCTGTGCTGACGAGCTGCCCCCCGGAGCAGTACAGGATGTGCATGCAGTCCAAGGCCATGAACGAAGCCTCACACGGCCAGCTGGGCATGCTCTTCTTCCGACACGAGATCGAGGCACACTTGCGTAAGCAGAAACCCCAGCGGTCCGTTGCCAAAAAGACATGAGGGAATCGCACAGGAATCTAGACTACAGGAGGAGGGCATGACAGTACGACAGTCAGAGACAGTGAGGGGACAACAACAAAACAGAGATCTTCTGATAATGAACAGTGATGACATAACAGTACTGACTCACTATAGAGGAAAAACACTCCAATATATCCTCCCTTTTGTTATGCCAAAAGGGGCATAACAAAATACACCTAAGACACCTGCCGTTACTTGAAGAAGTGCAAGCACTGTGAGGGCCAGCAGAAATACTGGTATTGACTGCTCCTCTGTGTTTTGGTCTAAAATCATGTGCCTCATGTTGATTGACTGACAGCTGGTTTTAAGAATCACGATGTGGCATTGCTGGTTTCTTGAAGGAGGCTGGAGGAAGACTGGAACAAGATTTCCCTGTGTCTTACTAGAGCCACCTTGTGGACAGGAGGAAAACAGCATGACAGTGAATGGAATGTGGACACCTAAAGCTCAAGTCATGTAACCTGGTTACATGACAATACACTCAGACAGATGGTCAATCAATAAATGAAAACAGGTGTTAGTGATGCTTATTTAGCGAGCCAATGACAACAATGGAGGGACACGGACACTGTTAGACATTCATTATTTCTCAAGCTCCACAGAATCATTATGGTGCTCTGCTTTTTCACGAGTTTTACTAATCCTACCTGCATGTGCTTTTATGTGGTTTTTCATCATCAAGAAACAAAACAGTGCAGTTTTGTCTTGTTTGAAGGGTCAAAATAAACATAGTATATTTTTTACACTAGGCAGTATTACGGTTTGCTGTTTGAGAATGAAGCTACAGTACATGTATGAGGAAGATTATATGGCCCTGAGAGAAAATATGGGCACCGTGTCCTTTGTTTTGAGTATGGGCTAACATTGTGCAAATAATATATATTATAATAGATGTATTACACTTCTGTTCCATAATGAAGTTATCCAGTGTTAAGACTTTCACTCAACTTTTATTGTTGGAAAAAGAAAAAGCCTTGCTCCAAAAAATGCTTATTTATTATGAACAATTGTTAGCTACATCATTTATTTGCCTATTCTTTCTTAGAAGCTGAAGTGACGGTGGCTTGACACAAGTCTACATGAGCCAAATTAAGTTTAGTGGTAGTATAGTGCTTCCATGTCTACAGAGCACTATAGACCAGGACAAGGAAGGGTAGGAAAAGGCCAGTATGAAAGTGCAAATAAAGACAATCTGAAATGGAATGTTAATATGGAAAGAGTGTCGGATATTTGAAAGTGACAAATTGTTTTGATGTTATCCTGATGGATTTCTACTGAGTATTTCTTAGAGATGTAGCCTACAGATGGCTAAATACATTATTATAGATAAATACATTTTCACAGCGAGTGACAATGGTGTTATGCCTTTAACGAGTTCACTTATTTGTCTTAAACTAAATCTTGAGAGATTTGATTTAATTCCCAAGTCATTCATTTTCAAGTGAGCACTTGAGTTGCTTCACATGGAAGAATTTGTATTAACCTACATTTGTGTTGGATGACCAAAACCTGCAAAAATAGCCAAGAGGATGCACTTTTTAATTGTTTTACATTTTATTGTTTCATGAAAGTATACTTCTTTATGTTAATAATGAATTTAACTTTCCTGATTGACGTTCTTGATTGATTCTCAATTCATGCCCATTTTTTCTTAATTTTTCTGTTTGAAGTGTTGTCTACAGTTGAAATAAACATGTATACTCATTTTGAGACCCTTGTAATAGTTTGAAATTAAGAAATAAAATTATATTCTGGTTTGATGCTTCTTCGCAGATTTTATTTGACTCCAGTATGTAAAAACTGCAGTAGTCTGTAATCTACTCTAGTGTAACTCTACGCTATACTTTATTCTCTACTCATCTGTGGTGCAGCCAGTGAAATCTCAAAAAAAGTCTTAGTGGTATTGTGTAGTGATGTACACAAGATGGTAGTCTCATTATAACATTGTGTTCAGTAGTACACCTCTAGATGGAAGCATTGCACCCCAGTTGAGGAACCAAAGTGCCAAAACCTATGAACAGATACTGTATGTTGGCTATGAAATAGATCAAATGTTGTGGAGAGTGGTGTGTGAATTATGGGCTGAGCCAGGGGTCGTTAATCTCCGATGAAAGAGATGAGCTCATCTCAAGGCAACAAAAGTCAAACTTGGCGGGGGGGTCTCTAAATATTGATAATTTGACCAAAACGCGTGCGGACAGCAAGATGCATCAATCTCGCCGGAGAATGCATCCTTTCGAGCGAAACAGCGCCCCTCAGTAGCTCATGTATCTGGTGATGTCTGTCCAAAAATAGCATGAAATGTTACACATTCTGAGCCAGAGGGGCGCTGTTTCGCTCTCTCATACTGTATGCCTTCTCCACTGAGAGAGATTCAGCCACTTGCGAATTGAAGGAAAATTACGAAACATTATTTAAAATTGTTTTATTCATTATTATTGTCCACATATGAATACACGCCACTGTAATTGGCATAATGAAAATCGCTGAATGTCATTACACTTATGGTGTTTGTAACAGATGTCTCTTTCCATTCATCAAATGGTACGTGCACAGTGCACTGTTTGGATGCTGGAATTATTTTGGAGTAGCCTACTTTTGAAGTGATTTGTTTGACAATCAGCCTAATACATTTTTACCATAAAATGACTTCCTTCCTATTAGGCCCATAAAGAATTTACAGTGCCGTGAAAAAGTATTAGCACCCGTTCTGATTACTCTATTTTTGCATATTTTTGATAATGAATGTTATCAAATCTTCAACCAAAACCTAATATTAGATAAAAGTAACCTGAGTTTACAAATAAACAAAAAAAAATATATACTTATTTTGTTTATTTAATTAACAAAGATATGCAACACCCAATTCCCCTGTGTGAAAAAGTA
Organism: Brachymystax lenok tsinlingensis; assembly: GCA_030435695.1. Classification (NCBI taxonomy): domain Eukaryota; kingdom Metazoa; phylum Chordata; class Actinopteri; order Salmoniformes; family Salmonidae; genus Brachymystax; species Brachymystax lenok. The sequence goes on along the minus strand of CM059815.1, from coordinate 5,297,946 downwards.
ATTGCCCACCATCACACTACCACCACCATGCGTGACCGTTGGTTTAAGGTTCTTACTGTGGAATGCAGTGTTTGGTTTTCACCAGACATAATGGGACCCATCTCGTCCAAAAAGTTGACTCACGTTTTCCAAAAAGGACCTGGAAGCACCTGGATTATCATCAAGACTCTTGGAAGAATGTTCTATGGACAGATGAGTCTATAACTTTTTGGATGAGATGGGTTCCATTATGCCTGGCGAAAACAAAACACTGCATTCCACAGTAAGAACCTTATACCAACGGTCACGCATGGTGGTGGTAGTGTGATGGTTTGGGGATTCTTTGCTGCCTCAGGACCTGGACGACTTGCCTTAATAGAAGGAACCACGAATTCTGCTCTGTATCAGAGAGTTAGTTTGAGGTTTTGGAAAGGCCTGGTCAAAGTCCAGACCTAATCCCAATTGACATGTTGTGGCACGACTTGAAACGAGCAGTTCATGCTTGAAAACCCACAAATGTCACTGAGTTAATGCAGTTCTTCATGGAAGAGTGGGACAAAATTCCTCCACAGTGACGTGATCAACTGATCAACAACTAGAGCACAACCAGTTATTGAGTGTAAGAGGGCAATTACTTTTCACACAGGGAGTTTGTTTATGAAATTAATGAAATAAGTATGCAATTGTCGTATTATTTTTTCATTTGTTCCGTTTATCTAATATTAGGTTTCGTTTGAAGACCTGATAACATTCAGTATAAAAAATATGCAAAAGTAGAGGACATTTGAAAGGGGGCAAATACTTTTTCACAGCACTGTATACCCAATAGAGGCTCCCCCTAATGTCACAGTATAATTTGTTCTCTGGTGGAAAGGCTATGACTTTAGACATTACAGGGCATTTGCAACCTGAGACTGACCTTCAGTGCATCCTGTAACATCTGATTACAATATATTATGTTCTTTTATCAATTAGATTTCCTTACCTGCTGCATCCTCTCTCCACCGTCCTTTTGAACAAGGTCAAAGGTAATAGAGGAAAGTCGGCGAGGAGAGTGAACTTGCATGGAAATGCACTTGCTTGAAATGAGATGTTCCTTCTCCACCTGTGCGTCATTAGGCAAATTACATTTACAGGGGTGGATCTCAAAATAAATGTGTAAAGTGATCAAAACGCATTAAATGACTTGTGCAAGACATTTTACAGATAAAACAATAAGTAGCATGTTGTTTTTAAAGCTACAATACAGTAGGTAACTTTTTGGGCCACCCGACCAAATTCACATAGAAATGTGAGTTATGGATATGTCATTGAAGAAGAGTTGAAGTTGAAGTTGAAGAAGAGGTAGATCTGTTCTATGTGAACTATTTCTATGATTCATGTTTTTAAGTATTGTTTTTGTGTCTTTTACTTTTAGTTTAGTACACCAACTTCAAACAGCTGAAATTTTTATTTCGGTTATAAAAAAAATATTTCATTGCGGTGTCTGAGCAAACAGGCCGAATTTTCCGGCGCCGACAAAGATGGCAGCCTCGGTTCGCGTTCTAAGGAAGCTATGCAGTATCTATTTTTTTATGTATTATTTCTTACATTGTTACCCCTAGGAAATCTTAAGTTTTATTACATACAGCCGGGAGGAACTATTGGATATAAGAGCAACGTCAACATTACGACCAGGAATACGACTTTCCCGAAGCGGATCCTCTGTTTGGTCCACCACCCAGGACAATGGATCAGATCCCAGCCGGCGACCCAAAACAACGGCGCTGCAGGAGAAGGGGCAGACGGGGCGGTCTTCTGGTCAGGCTCCGTAGATGGGCACATCGCGCACCGCTCCCGAGTATACTACTTGCCAATGTCCAGTCTCTTGACAACAAGGTAGACGAAATCCGAGCAAGGGTTGCCTTCCAGAGAGACATCAGAGATTGTAACATTCTTTGCTTCACGGAAACATGGCTCACTCGGGATACGTTATCAGAGTCGGTACAGCCACCGGGTTCTCAGCCCTCTCCTGTACTCTCTGTTCACCCATGACTGCGTGGCCAAGCACGCCTCCAACTCAATCATCAATGACGACACTACAGTGGTAGGCTTGATTACCAACAATGACGAGACAGCCTACGGGAAGGAGGTGAGGGCCCTCGGAGTGTGGTGTCAGGAAAATAACCTCTCACTCAACGTCAACAAAACAAAGGAGATGATCGTGGACTTCAGGAAACAGCAGAGGGAGCACCCCCCTATCCACATCGAAGGGACAGTAGTGGAGAAGGTGGAAAGTTTTAAGTTCCTCGGCGTACACATCACGGACAAACTGAAATGGTCCACCCACACAGACAGCGTGGTGAAGAAGGCGCCTCTACAACCTCAGGAAGCTGAAGAAATTTGGCTTGTCACCAAAAACACTCACAAACTTCTACAGATGCACAATCAAGAGCATTCTGTCGGGCTGTATCACCGCCTGGTACGGCAACTGCTCTGCCCACAACCGGAAGGCTCTCCAGAGGGTAGTAAGGTCTGCACAGCGCATCACCGGGGGCAAACTACCTGCCCTCCAGGACATCTACACCACCCGATGTCACAGGAAGGCCAAAAAGATAATCAAGGACAACAACCACCCGAGCCACTGCCTGTTCACCCCGCTATCATCCAGAAGGAGAGGTCAGTGCAGGTGCATCAAAGCTGGGACCGAGAGACTGAAAAACAGCTTCTATCTCAAGGCCATCAGACTGTTAAACAGCCATCACTAACATTGAGTGGCTGCTGCCAACATACTGCCTCAAATCTCTAGGCACTTTAATAATAAAAAATTGGATGTAATAAATGTATCACTAGCCACTTTAAACAATGCCACTTTATATAATGTTAGCATATCCTACATTACTCATCTCATATGTATATACTGTACTCTATACCATCTACTGCATCTTGCCTATGTCGTTCAGCCATCGACTCAAATCTCTAGCCACTTTAATAATAAAAAATTGGATGTAATAAATGTATCACTAGCCACTTTAAACAATGCCACTTTATATAATGTTTACATATCGTACATTACTCATCTCATATGTATATACTGTACTCTATACCATCTACTGCATCTTGCCTATGCTGTTCGGCCATCGCTTATCCATATATTTACATGTACATATTCTTATTCATTCCTTTACACTTGTGTGTATAAGGTAGTTGTTGTGAAATTGTTATATTACATGTTAGATACTACTGCATGGTCAGAACTAGAAAAACAAGCATTTCGCTACACTCGCATTAACATCTGCTAAACGTGTATGTGACAAATCAAAATTCATTTGATTTACAATGATTCTCTACACTATACTTGTTTGTTTTGTCACGTAAACTGAAATTAGGCGAATTATTAACATTTTAGCCACCAGGAAATGTCGGAGCAATTTCTGCATATTGCACCTTTAAACGTGTGCATGTTTTTCTCCTCTGACAAAACAAAAGCTGATTAAGGAGGTGTGGCAGATTTCAAAACTCTTCCATGGTAGGATACACATTAGTATCCTCGAGGAGAGGTGGCACTCTTCCGTTTGCCTACTAACAAAATGATATACTCCTCGACCACTCAACCACTTATCAGTTTCCAGGTCACGGAAGAGAGAGGACGAAGGACGGTCTTTTTCCCAAATGAGAATCTCCCCATACATTATTAGAGAATAGAGCCATGTGGTAAGGTGTGATAAGATGTGATGTGATCACCACATGATGTCCGATGTGATCAATTGGCTGCTGACCATGGGAACCATATCTAGTGGTATCTTATCTGTGTTGTGTGATAGTCCTGATGTAACCTACCTCTGCTCTGTCAGTTATTAGGAGTCTATTGATGCATCACTCTAAGTAACATAATACAAAAATAATATTAATCCTGTAACTAAAAGTGATGATATAAAACATTTATATTATTTATATTTTACAATACAAAACATACACAAACAACAACATACAAACGTCCACAACATCACCCCTAGGGCTCTGGTCAAAAGTGGTGTACTATATAAGGAATGGAATTGGGTGCCATTTGGGATGAAGAATGAGAGACTGGAGTGTCCAAACATTGTATTAAACAGTGTTGTTAGTCACCTCTCTGTGTATTAAACACAGTGTATCATTAAATAAACCTCTCAGTTTCAAACAATACAAAACATACACTACCAGTCAAAAGTTTGGACACACCTAATCATTCAAGGGTTTATCTTTATTTTTACTATTTTCTACATTGTAGAATAATAGTGAAGACATCAAAACTATGAAATAACACACATGGAGTAGTAACCAAAAATTTATTTTTGATTTTATTTTCTTCAAAGTAGCCACCCTTTGCCATGATGACAGCTTTGCACACTCTTGGCATTCTCTCAACTAGCTTCATGAGGAATGCTTTTCCAACAGTCTTGAAGGCGTTCCCACATATGCTGAGCACTTGTTGGCTGCTTTTCCTTCACTCTGTGGTCCAACTCATCCCAAACCATTTCAGTTGGGGTTGAGGTTGGGTGATTGTGGAGGCCAGGTCATCTGATGCAGCACTCTATCACTCTACTTGGTCAACTAGCCCTTACACAGCCTGGAGGTGTGTTTTGGTTCATTGTCCTGCTGAACAACGAATGATAGTCCCACTAAGTGCAAACCAGATCGGATGGCATATCGCTGCAGAATGCTGTAGTAGCCATGCTGGTTAAGTGTGCCTTGAATTTAAAAAAAATCACAGACAGTGTCACCAGTAAAGCACCCCCACATCATCACACCTCCTCCTCCATGCTTCATAGTGGGAACCACACATGCAGAGATCATTTGTTCACCTACTCTGCTTCTCACAAAGACACGCTGTTTGGAACCAAAAATCTAAAGTTTGGACTCATCAGACCAAAGGACCGATTTCTACTGGCCTAATGTCCATTGTTCATGTTTCTTGGCCCAAGCAAGTCTTCTTATTATTGGTGTCCTTCAGTAGTGGTTTCTTTGCAGCAATTCGACCACGAAGGCCAGATTCACCTCTGAACAGTTGATTTTGAGATGTGTCTGTTACTTGAACTCTGTGAATCATTTATTTGAGCTGCAATCTATCTTCTGTAACAGAGGTAACTCTGGGTCTTCCTTTCCTGTGGTGGTCCTCATGAGAGACAGTTTCATCATAGCGCTTGATGGTTTTTGCGACTGCACTTGAAGAAACTTTCAAGGTTCTTGACATTTTCTGTATTGACTGACCTTCATGTCTTCATGGGGCAGCAGGTAGCCTAGTGGTTAGAGTGTTGGGCCAGTAACCAAATCGTTGCTAGTTCAAATCCCTTTGCTTATTTTAGCTGTTCTTGCCCTAATATGGACTTGGACTTTTACCAAAGAGGGCTATCTTCTGTATACTACCCCTACAGAGTCACAACACAACTGATTGGGTCAAATGCATTAAGAAGGAAAGAAATTCCACTAATGTACCTTTTACAAGGCACACCTGTTAATTGAAATGCATTCCAGGTGACTACCTCATGAAGCTGGTTGAGAGAATGCCAAGAGTGTGCAAAGCAAAGTGTGGCTACTTTGAATAATATAAAATGTATGTTGATTTGTTTAACAGGTTTTTGGTTACTACATGATTCCACGTGTGTTATTTCATAGTTTTGATGTCTACATGAAAATATATAAAACATGTAAAACCCTGGAATGAGTAGGTGTGTCCAATCCTTTGACTGGTACTGTACATACACAAACATCAATGACATCTCACCTGCGCAGACCCACCTGCTCACACCCATTGGGTATCTTATTGCACCCTCATATGCCATCTCTTGAAATATGCAGACAGACATATTAAAAGTACATTTACATTTTAATACTTCTGACAGCAAACTTTCTAACTCTGCCCATAACTTTTGGACTATAGCATTCCCAAAGGAATGGATTTTGAGTCCTTGTTAGTTTTACACTTAAGACATGACTCTGCCACTGTGCTGTAGAATTTTGTCTAGTGTAATAATTGCTATACATTAGTTTATACTGGATTAAGTATACCTTTTTGTTAACTGTAAATGTCATTAGATTGAGGTAGGCTACTGCCACGACGAGCACATCAGCCATCAATTGAGTAGCCTATGGCTTCATCTTCATCATTAGGTGAATCAGTGTGACACTGGGAAGGGGTGGGGGGTGGTTTGGTAGGGGGGTGGTTGTGAAGGCCCTGCACACACACGCACATCCCTAGAATGGTTATTGACATACATGATATATTTACCCCTTTGTATTTTCAGTGTCCATGTAGCCCATTGGCATCGGCTACTTCTATTGTTACTTCAAAGAGAAGAACAGTTATTTGGGGAAAGTAGAGTATAGATTGTATTTGGGGGAGGGGGAAAGAATATTGTCTAAACTTACGACAAGCTGGTCACTGCATGTACCTTAGTGGGTTCATGGTTTTATCCTACTTCGTCCTCTTTTCAGAGCATGGGGCTCTCCTCCAGGTTTCTGTGAAGGTTTCTTGTAGCTTGATCAGGGCTTCATCTGCGTTTGTGAATTCCATCTTTTGCATTCCCTTCCATACCCACAGCACTGCCGGGAAGCGGATCTGAGACTTTATTCCCTTTTCTTCCAGTGACTGTCTGATCGGAATGTATTCCTTGCGTTTATCTATTTGATTATCAGACAAGTCCTGGACGAATCAAATGGTCCGGCCATGGATTTTGATCTCCATCCTCCCCTGTGCCCTAAGAATGTTTATTTTGGTCTGATGGTTCCACAGTTTGAAGATTACCATGCGCAGGTATTTCTATTTCTTCTGACGATCTTGTGGCATCATTCCAGATCTTCTGGTGATATATCCATGTCAAGCTCCTCTGATATCAGTTTGACCACGTAGCTGGAAATGTCTCCTTTCTCCTCGTCTTCCGGTATGGACAATATTCTCATGTTGTTTAGTCTCATTCAATTCATCTTCTAAAGTTTTCAACCTTTTCCACCAAAAAAAATCAAAAAAATGTTGTTCGTTCATGTTCATGCCTTGTTTGTGCATGTCTGATACAATAGCCTCTACTATCTTTTCGAACAAATTTACTTTTGTAATAACAAATTGAAGCAGTTTGTTTGTTTTGGTGTGCATTGAGAACATTTTTAGCTATGTTTTCCTGGATAACCTTTAACTGTTCATTACTCTCTTTTGCCTCTCCAAGTTGCTCCTTGTCTTTTCCTCTGGGGGAAGCCATGCCTTGTATTCGTGTCGCCACGCCGCTTTACCAACGGATTTGTTCACTGTTGTACATAACTGATCGCTCACTTTCCCAGTTGTTTGGGGATATGTTGATTTATCGATTTTAGATTTTTTATTTAAACTTTGTCTGGTTCCTATATTAATTCAGCAAAAAAAGGAACATCCTCTCACTGTCAACTGCGTTTATTTTCAGCAAACTTAACATGTGTAAATATTTGTATGAACATAACAAGATTCTACAACATGAGACATAAACTGAACAAGTTCCACAGACATGTGACTAACAGAAATGGAATAATGTGTCCCTGAACAAAGGGGGGGTCAAAATCAAAAGTAACAGTCAGTATCTGGTGTGGCCACCAGCTGCATTAAGTACTGCAGTGCATCTCCTCCTCACCAGATTTGTCAGTTCTTGCTGTGAGATGTTACCCCACTCTTCCACCAAGGCACCTGCAAGTTCCCGGACATTTCTGGGGGAATGGCCCTAGCCCTCACCCTCTGATCCAACAGGTCCCAGATGTGCTCAATGGGATTGAGATCCGGGCTCTTCGCTGTCCATGGCAGAACACTGACATTCCTGTCTTGCAGGAAATCACGCACAGAACAAGCAGTATGGCTGGTGGCATTGTCATGCTGGAAGGTCATGTCAGGATGAGCCTGCAGGAAGGGTACCACATGAGGGAGGTCAATGTCTTCCCTGTAACACACAGCGTTGAGATTGCCTGCAATGACAACAAGCTCAGTCTGATGATGCTGTGACACACCGCCCCAGACCATGACAGACCCTCCACCTCTAAATCGATCCCGCTCCAGAGTACAGGCCTCGATGTAACGCTCATTCCCTCGACGATAAACGCAAATCCGACCATCACCCCTGGTGAGACAAAACCGCGACTCGTCAGTGAAGAGCACTTTTTGCCAGTCCTGTCTGGTCCAGCGACGGTAGGTTTGTGCCCATAGGCGACGTTGTTGCCAGTGATGTCTGGTGAGGACCTGCCTTACAACAGGCCTGCAAGCCCTCAGTCCAGCCTCTCTCAACCTATTGAAGGACAGTCTGAGCACTGATGGAGGGATTGTGCATTCCTGGTGTAACTCTGGCAGTTGTTGTTGCCATCCTGTACCTGTCCCGCAGGTGTGATGTTCGGGTGTACTGATCCTGTAATCACACATATGAGCAGGGACCCTGGGCATCTTTCTTTTGGTGTTTTTCAGGGTCAGTAGAAAGGCCTCTTTAGTGTCCTAAGTTTTCATAACTGTGACCTTAATTGCCTACCATCTGTAAGCTGTTAGTGTCATAACGACCGTTCCAAAGGTGCATGTTCATTACTTGTTTATGGTTCATTGAACAAGCATGGGAAACAGTGTTTAAACCATTTACAATTAAGATCAGTGAAGTTATTTGGATTTTTACGAATTATCTTTGAAAGACAGGGTCCTGAAAAAGGGACGTTTCTTTTTTGCTGAGTTACCAACCACAGTTTTGTCAGTACAAAATGGAGCTACTCACTCCCCATGCATCCTATCGGTAAGCGCATGCAACTCCTGAGATCTTAAGACATCAAAAGTGAAGATATTCAGACTAACCATCAGTGGCGACCAGTCATTCAGGGCAGGTGGGGCAGATACATGTCACATATCAGTTTGCAAACCATGTAAAAATAATAATAATAATTGGGTTAATAAAGCCCCATACAAACATGGTCTCTTTTTTGCTTTCTTGATTAAGGCAGCTCCAAAATGCAGGTGTTTCAGCTTAGCTCAGTCCTTTCTGTGGTGGTGGGGCAGCCAGCAGAAAATACGGAGCATAGGGGTGGGTAATGTTCTCTAGTTGCGCCGTGATGGGCTCAGTATTCTGTCACTCATGGGGACACTACGTCACCGCAAAATCTATGGGGAGAGCTCGAAAATTCAAGCCCCTTGGGTGCTGCCATAAAGTTAAATTAGAAGTTCCCATCCAAGAAGGGTCAAGGTCATTGGCCATAGATAAAATGACATCAAATCACGTTATATCTATAGTAGCTTTGATTGGACTGATCATGTCAACATCATACTTTCAAAATCTTATCTAGCAAGCTAGCAGTCAACATCATGAATCAAGTCGACAATCTACTGGCAAATCCTTTTTAATCCTTGTCATATGAAGAGAAATAATGAACAGAAATTATAGATAAAACGTATTGGTGATCATTGGGCCATTGGACATGAACGTTACACAACAAGTTGGAAATCGCAAATTTGACAATGAGTGGTTTGAGAAGGAATCAGTGGCTAAATGCAAACATTGCAAAGAAATCACTAGACTGCTATTCAGTGGAGAGGGTGTGTGGTTCCAAGTCTGTTTATGTGCCCATGAGCAAGGCACTTAATCCTAACTGCTCCTGTTAGTCACTCTGTAATTAAGCGTCTGCTTAATTACCTAAATGTAAATGTATTGAGCCATCATCAATGCAGCTTATCAATGAATATGCTTAATGATCCCTGAGCCTGCTATATTTAATGTTGTATAGGCCTAGGCCTATTTATTTTCTTGACTGTTGTATATAAAAGTGTCATGCATTTATTTTCTGTCTATCTAGGCAATACAGATGGGTCTCTTATCGGATCACCCTAGAGTGGACGCAGAGTGGAGAACATCTAGGTTGAGGCCAACGACGGCTACTCCCAGCCTCTGTGGTGACAACAATTACATCTAACTACCCTGACCCCAACAGCAGCTACATTGGATTCCAGGAAGTTGAGGAGGGTCATAGCGTCTTATACAAATAATATTTTCAAGAAACAACATTGTATTTCTTTTTTTTTTTTTATTAACAATTTGTTATTATAAAACAGCAATTACACAGTTACTATGCCATTCACGCCGTCACTCAGCATTAGTTACAAACATGTTCCTGAAGAGCAACCGTCTTGTAGGTTTTCACTCCAACAGGTGAGCTTGATTAGGGTTGGGTTGGATTGAAATCCTACAGGACGGTAGCTCTCTAGGTTTGAGAACTGTTATGTAATACACAGGGAAAATCCCAATGTCCTCAGGCTTTCTCATCCAATGTGTTTTGAGGAGACAAGGAGAGAGGATGTGAGGAATATGCAATTGAGATCTTCCCACAGAATCCTACTCATTACTCCATGTGTTGGCTCACGCCTGTTCCAAAACTTCACCTGATGCACCGTAGGGATGGTGCTAGGTTTCCTCCAGACGTTACACAGGCCCTTCTCCCCGATTGGTAAGTTTGGCCGGGCAGCCAGCTCTAGGAAGAGTCTTGGTGGTTTCAAACTTCCTCCATTTAAGAATAATGGAGGCCACTGTGTTCATGGGGACCTTCAATGCTGCAGAAATGTTTTGGTACCCTTCCCCAGATCTGTGCCTTGACACAATCCTGGTTTGGAGCCTTCGATTTCATGGCTTTTTGCTCTGAAACAGTGGATCCTCCTTTAAAAGTTGCAAGCTTACACCGCGGGACTTAGAGGTACCCAGTGTCACGGCTTCATTGCTCCAGACCACCACAAGGGGGAGTTAGAGCACTCATTATGCATTTGGGTCACAAGGTTTTTATATGACCAATTATATTGAGTGGTTGGGGAAGTTTTTTTCCAGTCATATCCAATACCAGGTGTATCACACTCCATTATTTGAATGATGCTGTGTCTGAATGTATGTATTACAATTACTTCAATAGTGTTTACCACTCTTGCTCCTGGGACGTCAATGATTACACATTGTAACTATGCAATACACTAGAAACATGATTTAAGTAAAGGCTGATTTGTAATTCATATATACAGAATAAAAAACAGTACATCCTGCCGAATGACGCGAGGAAGATCGCGAGGAACGAGATGGGAGTAACAATCCAGGCTATTTGAACTGAGACCAGCATAATAATGTAATGAAACAAGCAGGGAGCAGGTTTCAAACCCTCAACATTCTAGCCCGAAGTCCAGCACGCTATCGACTGTGCCAAAATGTATTAATTGCGGTTGTGGCCGATTGTGGCTAAAAACAATTTATCAATTGGAATCTTTAACATTTGGAAAGGGGAAAAGGTATTATTATTAGTTTTTCACAAGCTTAGCAGGATGGGCTATTAGCTGAACAATAGACTATTCAACCTTTAGTTGAATTGTCTAATAGCCGAGCTAGGTGTGAAACCCCTCCCCAACTTGCAACAAATCATTTGTATCTTTCATTTGTATCTTTCCACATCTACCTGCACACGGTTAAATGTTATGAAAAAATAAAAAATAAATATATATATATATGTCATGGCTCCCGAGTGGCGCAGCGGTCTAAGGCATTGCATCTTTGTGCAAGAGGCTTTACTAGAGTCCCTGATTCGAATTCAGACTGTACCACATCCGACCATGATTGGGAGTGCCATAGGACGACGCACAATTGGCCCAGCGTCATCCGGGTTTGTCCGGTGTAGGCTTTCATTGTAAATAAGAATTTGTTTACCTGACTTGCCTAGTTCAATAAAGCTTCAATTAAAAAAAAAACAACTGGCGGCAACCGCAGCGCAATCAAAAGGAGGTGAACAGTGGCTGGTGCTGAAAATATTGCTAACTTGTTATGCAAGTGTTACACACCAACAGATGGAGAAAACCTACACCAGTCGAGCAATTAATTTCAACAATAATCTTCATTCTAATTTGACTTTACAAACAACAAGAGGGCTTAATTGGAGTCTATTTCTTCGGAGCCTAGACCTTATGCTTCCGTTAATCTTCTTGATCTTCTTCCTTTTTTTCTGTAGCAATTTTGAGCAAATTGCTCAAGGGCCACAGTTGATTTGTCTGTGAAGATGGCGTTATTGAATGTCTCGCCAGCTTTGATTCATGCCTGGGCCTGCAGGACGCAAAGTTCTTTGTTTGTCAGACGAATCACCGGAGTCATTGACTCACTCACACGTTGAAAAGGCGAGGAACGCGATGGAGTCATAATCCATGCGAGACACACCTGTGAGCTCTGGAACTCCACCTCCGACAGGCAGAGGCAACATACCTGGCGGGTTCGTCAGGTCTTCGGTTCACCGACATTTCCATTCCTCTACTGACAACAGAACTTGCAAGGGCCGCCCGGACTGTTATGCTGTTCTGTTATTCCAAGGATGTGTAACCGAAGAGAGATACCATGTGTGGGCACAGAATACATAGCTTTCCCACTGCGGATGTCGATTTCTCAGAGCACCGTATCGCGCTGCTCTGAGACAAGCATTGAGAAACAAACATGTTCAAATATTCCATGATATTCTTAAAATATGTGTTGACTAAATATAAGCAAGTGATGTCTGCTAAATAATCAAGGTAGGTTTCTCCAGAAATGAATAATTCAAAATAACAAACTGGCTTTATTTACAAATTAGTGAGAATGTCTAACCCCATGTTCAAGAATTGCCTTTTTCCTCGCTCACTCTAGGTTAAATGAAAACGAAATCTCCAAAATATTGTTACTTTTTAACCAAAGCGATTATTATTATTAATTAATTTAGAATGATATGAAATCCCCTTAGATATTCTCACAGACGAATCATTGGGTCGAAACTACAGAACACTACAAAGCATGTGAACACACATGGTTAATGTTCTGATAATAATAAAAAAAAAATATATATATATATACACACACAGTTGAAGTCGGAAGTTTACATACACCTTAGCCAAACACATTTAAACTCAGTTTTTCACAATTCCTGACATTTAATCCTAGTAAAAATTCCCGGTCTTAGGTCAGTTAGGATCACCACTTGATTTGAAGGTGTATGTACATTTCTGACTTCAACTGTACATATCCTTTTCCCAGGATGCATCGTCATCCACTGATCTGCTGCCCTGTTGTAAAAGGCCTTCAGACCCTTGAAGACGGTACGGTCTAACGGCTGCATCTTGTGGCTGCAGTGGGGTGGCAGAGTGATGAGAATCACACCCTGGCCTCTTGCTGTCAGAACAGCCTCCAGGGTCTTATGGGAGTGGTGCCCATCGAGGATAAGGATGTGGGGTTCCTCAGGGGTGCAACCAACACTGTGGATGCAGTGGTGGAGCCAGTCGACAAAGATGGTACTGTCGACCCAGCCTTAGTCACGCACCCTTCCAACGGACCCTGGAGGTGCTCCAGCCAGCAGCTGTTCGATCATCCTCTTCCGGGGGAAGATGAAGAGGGGCGGTACGTACTGCCTCGCTGCACTGATAGCACAAATGACTGTGACTGTGAAGCCCCTCTCTGCGCTGGTCAACAGTGCAACCTGTTTTGGTCCCTTGGTGGCCACCACAGGCAACAGTTTCTGGACATTTTGTATTCCCGTCGCATCCATGTTCCAAGTCTTTATTGGCCTGACGTCCCTGATGCTGTTTAAAACGTCCTTGTAGGCAGTAAAAAACTGGTCAACCTTAAGCTTATTAAAGCCCACGGCCCTCGCAAGACTGGTTGCTTGCGATACTCAACTAGACAGTTCATTAAGCAACTGAACCAATCCACCCATGCATACCCCTTTCCTTTGATGAACCTGTGATTGATTCCCATCCTCTCTGCCAGATCAAAGGCGAGTCTTCTCACATCCCTTGATGCGATTGACGAGGTCACTTTCATGCGTGGAAGAGAAGACTGGCGCCCCACCCATTTGGCTGAAGCCTGGGTTTTTCACCTCCTTTCCTCTGTGGTGCCGTAGGGTTCTTGGTGGAATGTTAAACACCTTGGCAGCCCCCTTTAAGGTATATTGCCTTCAGGGCATGCTGTATCACCCCAGAGACATAGCTTCCATGGTCTGTTTTCTTCTTGTATGTTCTCATCTGAAAATAAAAACATGAAATTATATTAGTAACTGTAAGGAACTGACCCTTAACCTAAGCCCTGACCACAAATCTAACAGATGGCTCCTAACCCTTACCCAAAACCCTCCCTAACCCTAACCCTAACTACCACACACAGGACTGTGTACCTCAAGACAAGCCAGTTTCTTTCAAACCACCTGACTCAAAGTATTATTAACCCGCAGGGAGGAGAGGTGCCAATTTAAAAGCTCTCTCTTAAAAACATAGCTAGATATCTAGCTATATAACATAAAATGCTGTGTAAAATATCTAAAAGGCTATAATGTAAGATTAACTGTAAAGCTATCAGTCACTAGTGGAAACATTTACAACTGCAATTAAGTTATATTATATATTTTTATGTATTTTTCCTCCGATGATCTTGTAGTAGAGTTGCTAGCACTGCTAGCAGCTTATTCTAACTAGCATTTACTGCTAGTGAGGTTGCTAGCTAGCAGGTTAGTGTAAACTAGCACTAACTAAATGTCTAAATGACAGGTAGAAACACATTCATAACCATAAGGGGGTAACTAGCCCCCAGGGGCCAGATTCGCCCTAGTGGGGGGGGGGGGTTGCCCCAACACACTCATCCAACATATTACTACTTTACTCAAAATGTATCTATATTTTTCTCTCTAAACAAGGCTTTCCTACTTGTATATTAAACATATAGAGAGATCTAACTTCATTGGAATATAGCTACAACTTTTTCAAAATGTACAAAAGTTACATCAACTTACCACAAAATCGTTTTGTTGAAATATCTCCAAAAGTTGTGATGACACAGGGAACATTTTTGGTTGAGTAGGAGCAGCGGCAGCCACGGAAATTGTTGGAAAAATAATTTGGTGACATCTTGTGGTCTTAATGTGAATTACAGGGGCAGTTACCCCTAGTACCCTAATAATGGTATCGAGTGAGAATGACTAACAAAATCAATGGGGGCCCTCTGAAGTTCAGGGCCCCTGGGCACGTGCCCTGCGTGCCTGGGTGGTACTCAGCCATGATTACTACATGTTTAGACATCTGGCTAGACTAACTACCAATCTAAAAAAAATGTTAGCTGACATGGTTAATTGAGTGACTGTCAGTGACTGACATAACAAGAGGAAAACTGCTGATGCACAACCAAATTTAGAAATTGCACCTGGTGAATTCTACTATTCTTACTCTCAATAATACATTTAAACCCAAATGAGTCGCTTATGCTTGGAATAAGGCCTGGAACCGGTTGTGATTCGTAAAGCTCAATTAAATGTTCTGGATAAATTATATATTTCCATCTGGGTTAAAAGTTCAAGATATACAATATTGATGAGATGTCTTGGCAATCTATAAAACCAATAACGCTTTGTGTTGCAAACCATGCTTTGCATTTAACCTATCAAACAGCCTGTGTAGATTATTTTCTTCCTGATATCTGTGTGTCTTTTCCTCAATTAGTTATTAAAGGACCATAATAACATTGCTACAGTAATTGAGAAAAGTAACACAGCAATGGGACAGATTATTAGAGTAGGTACCGAAAGGGGACGTGACTGGTGTTCTCATATTGTGCTGGCAAGCAGGCGATAGGCTCTTCTGTTGATCCTCGTCAGCTGCTATCATGAAACCCCACTGTGCCCATGGCTTGGTGTGCAGTCCGGTACAGACCTCTACCGAATAGCTTACGCCGTCGGCCAAGCGATTTTGAATGAGACGGCAGAGACCGTCTAATTTACCTTTGATTAGAATTTCGATGCGCGCGATAATTCGATAAGAAGATCGGTTCTGCATTCCGTGTCAAATTACGGCGACTAGTCTATCTGTCGCCATTAAGGTAGCCTTCCAATGGTTGGCTACTTGATTGACGGTTTTTAATAATATTTTTATGTAGAAGTGTAGTTTTAGTCTAATGAGATCTGCGGTTTGCTGATCGGCTTGGCTACTGCGCTTTCAAGGATACGACAACGACACGTCCAAGGAGCAATTGACTCGAGCGAGTGTTTTTTTTTTTTTTTTTTATCTGTGTCCAAAAGGAGAGGAGGAGAAGCCGCAATCATGTTCGAGACGAGAGGGATTCCTTTTATTCTGCTTGACATAGCCTGTTTAATTATCGGTATGTATCTGGTTGACATGACTTGCGTATTATGTTGTTACATTGTAATGAGTTAACCTTATTTCCATAATGATATTTCTGACAATCGCTGTCACGTGCATGCATAGGCTATGGCGTTGGGAGACCGTGGGTTTGAGATTCGATATTAGCTAGACATTCGGACCTTTTAAAATTCAATAGCTCGCGAACGATTTGGGGTACATACCTCAGGTTAAGCTCTTTACGAAGACAAAAGTTGTACAACATTGCACAGGTCTTATTTTTTAAATAATCATATGGCAACGGTGTAGGCAGCCTGGCTCACCGTCAAAGCAACCAGTTAGGGACCGTCGACAAAGTACATGATCACAATATTGAAATGTCAATAGCTCTTCAAACACATGACTTAGGAACATAATTTCAGTTGTCCATTATTCCTTACAAAGATAGGCATGTTGCACACCCTTTGGTTTTGTCATAAAATGATTCCATAAAAAATGACCAAGGCACTTCAAACCAACTTTGTATTGCTCAATGGAGAGGGGGACACATTGCACACCCTTTGGTTTTCCCCAAAAAAACACATGATTTTATATAAATATTTGAAACTTTAGAATTCCAATAGCTGTTCACCCACGTGACTTACCAACCTCATTTCAACTGTCATTTTACATGTAAATAGCCAATATTGAATTATTTATTACGCTGCTGTAGTTGGCTATACATTCAGTAACATTTTATGCCTTCACAATGTTCATGGCTAGTGCGGAGAGAAGTTTCATACACAGGTCTGCAGAGATGTTAACCTCTCAAAGTCTAAGCCGTGGGGTGGGGTTCTACTAAGCTAACATATGGAATTATTTTAATATAATCATACCATGGATCATTCGGCTGTTTGATTTTGAATTTTAGGACCCCTTTAAGTATACTTTTTTTTTATTGAAATAATTTGATAAAATATAGAATTTTGCCTTTATTACTATAGCCCATAGAAACACGTTGAATAATAGGCTTGGGCGGTATCCAGATTGTCATACCGACCTTGTGCCATACCAGAATATTTGGTAATAATGGCACTGAACACAAGGGGCACTATTTTCAAACCCCACAGGTCCTCTGTTATCCAAAGGTTAGCAATGCTAACATGTCCATTTAAAATCCCATAGAGAATGCTACCTAAATTCTAACTAGCGCATTGCAAGCATTTTATACAGTCTCTGACTCAAAGTATTTGCAGGACAGACACCCCAGTTCATAAAGTTATACAAGTAACTCAAAAATGCTACTCATAGTTTGATGCATGCACAAAACAAATATTAGACTGCAAGGCTCTTGATCCATGAGGGGATACTGATCAAGAGCCTTGCTGTTACCAAGCTAAGCTTGATTTTGGAAGTAACTAACCACTTAGCTAGATTGCTAACTAGCTATAAAATGAGCAAACCAGTGCACAACTGCAGTGCATTAAGTACATTTTAGACCATTAACTTAATAAGTATAAGATATCTATACTAAATAAAAATATAAACACAACATGTAAAGTGTTGGTCCCATGTTTCATGAGCTGAAATAAAAGATCACAGAAATGTTTAATGTGCACAAAAATAAAATGTCACCCGGAGAGCACAACTGAAGAATTACTGCACAAACTGTCAGAAAACGTCTCAGGGAAGCTCATCTGCTTGCTCATCGTCCTCACCAGGGTCTTGACCTGACTGCATTTTGGCGTCGTGACCGAAGTTATTTCAGTTGATTGATTTCCTTATATGAACTGTAACTCAGTAAAATATTGAAATTGTTGCATGTTGCGCATTGTATTTTTGTTCAGTGTAGTTGGCAAACATTTAGTTGTAAATTCCATACTGTAACTAGATCACCTGGTGCGTGCTGCACAACAGTGAGTGAATCACAAGGCTCCGGTGTCTCATCATTCTGTGCTTGTAAAAAAACACCACGTGACTGGGGACTACCGGCAAGCTTCATAATGAACGATTGTGACCGGTGAAATGAATAACGCAATCTTCTTTATCTCCTAACATATTGCACAAATTGAATGCAGGTATTTACTTAAAAAGTAGCTACAAATATTCACATTCATAAAAAAAACTTAGTTTCAACGATATTGACGTTATTGGAAAAACCATCCCTTGGCTCTATCCAAATACCCCGGTATACAGTATACCTCCGAAGCCTATTGAATAACACATTCATAAATGGCAAAAAATAAATCATAAGGTTTTGAAGTGTATGTCCTATATCTAGGAGATACAGTATAAGAAAGCTCAGGAAATATTTCTGTTTTTTTGGACACATATTTAACCCTTTTATTTTTGTTGGCACAAAACTACCTCCATACTTCCATTCATTTATATGGGTTACCTTCAGATGAGTCCCTTGACACCTGTGGGGGTCGTAGAGCAAAACAGAGAACACCATCGTGTTCGTGAGAGTCTCCCCTTTACACAGTGGGGTCATATCGGTCAGATTTATGGGGTGTCTCATGTTCTGACAAACGCCGCTGTAGCTAGGCCACCTTCCACCGCAGATGCAGAAGGCCGACAGATTTCTGTAGCTTAAACGGACAGTTTTGATGGGGATATTTGGTTTTGATATTTGTATTATGTTACTTAAATTAAAACACAGTACCCGCAAAACACCATTCTCAACGTCAACAGTGAAGAGGCGACTCTGGCATCCTGGCCTTCTAGGCAGAGTTCCTCTGTCCAGTGTCTGTCTTCTTTTGGCCATCTTAATCTTTTATTTTCATTGGCCAGTCTGAGAGATGGATTTTTCTTTGCAACCTAGAAGGCCAGCATCCCGGAGTCTCCTCTTCACTGTTGGCGTTGAGACTGATGTTTTGCGGGTACTATTTAATGAAGCTGCCAGTTAAGGACTTGTGAGGCGTCTTTCTCAAACTAGGCATTCTAATGTACTTGTCCTCTTGCTCAGTTGTGCACCGGGGCCTCACACTCTTTCTATTAGAAAGAGCCAGTTTGCGCTTTTCTGTGAAGGGAGTAGTACACAGCGTTGTACGATATCTTCGGTTTCTTGGCAATTTCTCGCATGGAATAGCTTTCTTTTCTCAGAACAAGAATAGACTGACAAGTTTCAGAAGAAAGGTCTTTGTTTCTGGCCATTTTGAGCCTGTAATCGAACCCACAAATGCTGATGATCCAGATACTCTAGTCTAAAGAAGGCCAGTTTTATTGCTTCTTTAATCAGAACAACAGTTTTCAGCTGTGCTAACATTAATTGCAAAAAGGTTTTCTAATGATCAATTAGCCTTTTTTAAATGATAAACTTGGATTAGCTAACACAACGTGCCATTGGAACACAGGAGGGATGGTTGCTGATAATGGGCCTCTGTACGCCTATTTAGCTATTCCATTAAAAATCAGCCATTTCCAGCTACAATAGTCATTTACAACATTAACAATTTCTACTGTATTTCTGATCAATTTGATGTTATGTTATGGACAAAAAAATTGCTTTTCTTTCAAAACATGGACATTTCTAAGTGACCCCAAACGTTTGAACGGTAGTGTGCGTGTGTGTTTTGGAATAATTTTGTGAGAACTAAAGGCTATGCAACATGCCTTTCTATGTAAGGAATAATAGATAATTGAAATGAGGTTGCGTGGTTGAGGAGCTATTGAAACGTAAATATTGTGATCATGCACTTTGTTGACGGTCCCTAACTAGTTAC
The DNA here is from genome assembly GCA_030435695.1 of Brachymystax lenok tsinlingensis. Taxonomy (NCBI): domain Eukaryota; kingdom Metazoa; phylum Chordata; class Actinopteri; order Salmoniformes; family Salmonidae; genus Brachymystax; species Brachymystax lenok. Next base: position 5,278,164 of record CM059815.1, on the reverse strand, counting down.
ATTGAAGGTGTGCCAGGCTATCTAAACATTGCCATGTGATTTATGAAACTCTAGTCCGAATTGGGGAAATAAGACCTGTGCAATGTTCACATTTTTTCCTTAATAAAGAGCCTAACCTGCGATGGGTAGCTCAAATTGTTCGCAAGCTATTGAAGTTTGAAGGTCTGAATGTCTGTCAAATATTGAGTCTCAAACCAAGGTTGAAGACCAAGGGAGTGGTTATATGTTGCCTATTGGTCAAGTGAGGGTGCATATTTCTTGAATAATTTTATTATAAATAATAAACAGCCAAACAAGTATTTTATTGACTGCTGCTGCTGGTTCACTCAGTTGATTGATGTTGATCAGTTTATGTTGCATGTGAGATTGATGTGGTTACAATGTAATAGATAATGGTAACACATGTAACTGTTGCGGTCTAGAATGATTGTTACAATGTAACTCCTGACAACTTGTAGAACCATGGCGTGAGAATTGCTGTTAGATTGTATCGAGTTCTTGCCAACACATCGTGCGTCCACACATTATCTATTCAAAGCTATCGGGGACTGTCTTCTATTTCAGACAATATTGAATTGCCATTCATTTGTGATGATTTATCCATTGTTGCCTGGAAACATGGCCTTATTGTGTTTGGGATTCTCTTAAGAGCTTTATGGAAAACCCATTATGGATAACCCAACCTGTCTCATTATATACTTAGGAATTCTAAAATAATTACCTGGTCAATTTGTGTCAATTCTGCACTGGTGCATTTTGTAACTTAGGCTACTTCTAACAATGCCTGGCTTTTGAGATAGTAGGCCTAAATAATATATCATATAAAGTTCTGATAATCTCTTTTTCAGATTCATGTCTCAACAGGATTTGTGTAGGGGTTTAATCTCATTCTGAATTATGGAAGTCCCAGATGAGTCATAGATAATGTATTCCAAAGTGCAGTGATCTGATTTCATTTCCCTGTGTGCTGAACATTATCTAAGAGGACCCATGAGCCTCAACATGTAACGTTAATAGGACCGTGACAAATTAACGCTTTTGGGGGGGCGGGGGGGATTAATGCATATAAAGAATTTTTAAACCATTTTCCATCCTTAGTTTTAGAGTAAAATATTTGCCTTCTGTAAATGTAAGAAGCATTGCCTTGTGATTCTGTTACCAAAAACCCATATATCGTAAAGATATCTAAAAATTTCTCTCCCACATGAGGATGAAAGTTCACAGAAGTAACAAGTAAAGGTAGACTTACCAATTAGTTGGTGTTTTACTGGTATTAATTCATAAACAAACTTGATAAGTGATTTAAAACTTGTAATTCTGTTACCAAATCAGTAACAGAATTACAGAAAATCTGTAACGAAATTACTGCAATTGAATTGGCTACAATGGGAACTCATAGTAGTCACAAACAACAGTTGGGTCACCTGCTACTGTCCTCCCTTCCACTGGCATACTGTTATGTTCAGCTTTTTTCTTTCTGTTGTCTGGTGGTCAAAGCAAGACTGTGAAAACAACAGTCTGGACAATCTCTCCCTCTCTGCCTCTGCCTCTCTCTCTCCAGTTAATGTCACCTTTCCCTGCTCTTACTGACAGCTATCATGACACCACCACCTACTCTTTTTCCATTTACTGTAACAAACAAAATCAAATTAAATGTTTCACCTGCACCAAATACAACAGGTGTAGACTTTACTGTGAAATGCTTACTTACGAGCCCTTTCCCAACAAGGCAGAGTTAAAAAGTACGAAATTAGCAAAAAAGGAAATAGTAACCATAATAAAATAATATACAAGGAGTACCGGTACAGAGTCAATGTGCAGGGATTCAAGGTAATTGAGGTAATATGTACATGTAGGTAGGGGTCAAAGTAACTAGGCAATCAGGATAGATAATACACAGAGTAGCAGCGAATGTGAAGATTGTGTGTGTGGAGTCAATATGCATTTGTGTGTGTGTGTGTGTGTGTGTGTGTTGGAGTGTCAGTGTATTATATGTGAGTGTGTGTGGTTAGAGGCCAGTGAGTGTGCATAGAACCGGGGCGAGAGAGTCCGTGCAACTCCAAAAGGGGGTCAATGCAAATAGTCAGGGTAGACATTTGATTAATTGATCAGCAGTCTTATGGCTTGGGGGTAGAAGCTATTCAGGAGCCTTTTGGTCCCAGATTTGGTGCTCCGCTACTGCTTCCTGTGCGGTAGCAGAGAGAACAGTCTATGACTTAGGTGACTGGAGTCTTTGCCATCCAGGACCTGTTATAGAGGTCCTAGATGGCAGGGAGCTCGGCCACAGTGATGGACGTGGGCCGTACGCGCTACCCTCTGTAGCGCCTTACGGTCACATGCCAAGCAGTTGCCATACTAAGCGTTGATGCAGCCAGTCAAGATGCTCTCAATGGTGCAGCTGTAGAGCAGTGTGGATCTTACAGCCAATGCCAAATCTTTTCAGCCTCCTGAGCAGTGGTGATTTTAGCATGTAAATCTTGGTGGGGCAAAAATAAATAAATAGAGATGCATGCCAGCAAAGCCAACATCACACTAAACAGTACATGAATTGCACTATAACGGTGACAAATGGTGCTCGCATAAAGTTGTCCCAACACCTTACCACTGCTACACCTGGCTTTCAGCGGAGCCTTGTCTGGCAGCGAAACAGTTCATTCAGCCTAATTTACTGACTTATAAAAAAAAATAAAACATATGGCTGACTTGCTTAAATACATTCCTAATGACAATTGAGATGTACAAACTATGGCATAAGGGGACGACAAGCGGATAAGAGGCAATCCTTTATTTTCGATTAAGACTATGAGCGAGCTAGGACTGACATAACGTTAGTCAATATAACTATGGCTGACTTGCTTAAATACATTGCTAATGACAATTGAGATGTACAAACTATGGCATAAGGGGACGACAAGCGGATAAGAGGCAATCCCTTATTTTCGATTAAGACTATGAGCGAGCTAGGACTGACATAACGTTAGTCAATATAACTATTTGTTCAGCACTTGAAATGTACAGCGACCGAATTCAGAACATGTGCCGTTCTTACAGTGCTCTCCCTGTACACCAAGTTAGAAGTGTAGGATAAATAAAGGGGGCATATAAGCAGACAATGGAAGCTCTTACAATATTCGATGATTACATTTCTCTAGAACAGGTTATAGGCACAGCAGAACAGTAGGCAAATAAAAGAGTGGTAAATAGACCAAATTATTAGGGTGAGGCACATGGGCTAGTAACATCTTACTACACAACATACACTTAGTATTATTTTCTTAGCTACAGTATACATATCTCCCTGGCATATTACATCATTTATGAAGCAGCATACAATACATTTTTGGACTCACATTGTTGTGCTCGACTCACTTGAACAGGAAGGTGGTGCGGCGTCTTCCGAGTTAAGTTGTTTTGAGCGTGGCACAAATCATGCTTCATTGACAGCATGGCCAATGTTGAATGTTTATCATTTTAAACTTAATCCTAGATTTAGGACCACACTGTCACTGATTCCTTCCAAACCACTCGTTGAATTTGCGATTTCCAACTTGTTGTGTAATGTTTATGTTCAATGGCCGTTTTATCTATAATTTCTCTTCATATGAAAAAGATTTAAAAGGATTTGCCAGTAGATTGTCGACTTCTTCATTCATGATGATGACCGCTAACTAAGATTGTGAAAGTATTATGTTGATATGATCAGTCCAATCAAAGCTACTGTGGGGCGGCAGGTATCCTAGTGAGCGTTGGGACAGTAAATGAAAGGTTGCTGGATCGAATCCCCGGGCTGACAAGGTAAAAATCTGTCGTTCTGCCTGAGCAAGGCAGTTAACCCACTGTTCCCCGGGCACCGAAGACGTGGATGTCGATTTAAGGCAGCCCCCCTCACCTCTCTGATTCAGAGGGGTTGGGTTAAATTCGGAAGACTCATTCAGTTGTACAACTGACTAGGTATCCCCCTTTCCCCCTACATAAACATGATTTGACATCATTTTCTGTGACCAATGACCTTAAGCCTTTTTGGATGGGCACTTCTATGGCAGCAGCCGAAGGGCTAGAATTTTCAATGTCTCTTCTTACACTTGGCATTGACAAAGTCCCCATGAGTGACAAAAAACTGAGCCAATCATGACGCAACACTCTGTATTTTCTGCTGGCTAGCCCCACCACCACAGAAAGCACTGAGCTAGGCTGAAAAACCTGAATTTTGGAGCTGCCTTACTCAAGAAAACAAAAAAAGAGACTGCTTTATTATGCAGCTTAATTAACTCAATGATATATTCTTTACATCGTTTGCAAACTGATAAGTGACACGTATTAATGCCAAAATAACATGCAAAACAGGCAAGCCCACCCTCAAAAAAAAAAAAAAATATATATTTATATATATAGTTGAAGTCGGAAGTTTACATACACCTTAGCCAAATACATTTAAACTCAGTTTTTCACAATTCCTGACATTTTAATCCTAGTAAAAATTCCCTGTCTTAGGTCAGTTAGGATCACCACTTTATTTTAAGAACGTGAAATGTCAGAATAATAGTAAGAGTGATTTTATTTATTTCATCACATTCCCAGTGGGTCAGAAATTTACATGCACTCAATTAGTATTTGGTAGCATTGCCTTTAAATTGATTAACTTGGGTCAATCGTTTCGGGTAGCAATAAAGTTGGGTGAATTTTGGCCCATTCCTTCCTGACAGAGCTGGTGTCAGGTTTGTAGGCCTCCTTGCTCGCACATGCTTTTTCAGTTCTGCCCACACATTTTCTGTAGGATTGTGGTCAGGGCTTTATGATGGCCACTCCAATACCCTGACTTTGTTGTCCTTAAGCCATTTTGCCACAACTTTGGAAGTATGCTTGGGGTCATTGTTCATTTTGAAGACCCATTTGTGACCAAGCTTTAACTTCCTGACTGATGTCTTGATGTTGCTTCAATATATCCACACAATTTTCCTTGTAATGCCGTCTATTTTGTGAAGTGCACCAGTCCCTCCTGCAGCAAAGCACCCCCACAACATGATGCTACCACCCCCGTGCTTCACGGTTGGGATGGTGTTCTTCGGCTTGCAAGCCTCCCCCTTTTTCCTCCAAACATAACGATGGTCATTATGGCCAAACAGTTCTATTTTTTGTTTCATCAGACCAGAGGACATTTCTCCAAAAAGTACGATCTTTGTCCCCATGTGCAGTTGCAAACTGTAGTCTGGCTTTTTTATGGCGGTTTTGGAGCAGTGGCTTCTTCCTTGCTGAGCGGCCATTCAGATTATGTTGATATAAGACTCATTTTACTGTGGATATAGATACTTTTGTACCCTTTTCCTCCAGCATCTTCACAAGGTCCTTTGCTGTTGTTCTTGGATTGATTTGCACTTTTTGCACCAAAGTACGTTCATCTCTAGGAGACACAACGGTATGACGGCTGCGTGGTCTCATGGTGTTTATACTTGCGTATTATTGTTTGTACAGATGAACATGGTACCTTCAGGTGTTTGGAAATTGCTCCCAAGGATGAACCAGACTTGTGGAGGTCTACAATCTATTTTCCGAGGTCTTGGCTGATTTCTTTAGATTTTCTCATGATGTCAGGCAAAGAGGCACTGATTTTGAAGTTGGCCTTGAAATACATCCACAGGTACACCTCCAATTGACTCAAATGAGGTCAATTAGTCTATCAGAAGCTTCTAAAGCCATGACATTTTCTGGAATTTTCCAAGCTGTTTGAAGGCACAGTCAACTTAGTGTATGTAAACGTCTGACCCACTGGAATTTAGATACAGGGAAATAATCTGTCTGTAAACAATTGTTGGAAAAATTACTTGTCATGCACAAAGTAGATGTCCTAACCGACTTGCAAAAACTATACTTTGTTAACAAGAAATTTGTGGAGTGTTTGAAAAACTAGTTTTAATGACTCCAACCTAAGTGTATGTAATCTTCCGAGTTCAAGTGTGGGTATGTGTATGTATGTGTGTATGTGTGTGTGTATATATATATATATATATATATATATATATATATATATGTGTATATATATATATATATGTGTATGTATATATATATATATATATAATGCAAAAAATGTGGGGCTCTAAACAGGTGGGGCTCTGAATGATGCATCGCCACTGCTCCTGAGGGGGAAGAGTCATTTTCGTGCCCTCTTCACGACTGTGTTGGTGATGCGTTAGACCTGCTCCACTACAGCCCTGTTGATGTAAATAGGGGCGGCTCAGCCCTCCGTTTCCTGTAGTGCACGATCAGCTCCTTTGTCTTTCTGATGTTGAGGGGGAGGTTGTTGTCCTGGCACTACACTGCCAGGTCTCTGACCTCTCTATAGGTTGTCTCGTCGTCGTCGGTGATCAGTCCTACCACCGTAGTGTTGTCGGCAAACTTAATGATGGTGTTGGAGTCGTGTGCGGCCAAGCAGTCTTGGTTGAAGGAGTACAGGAGGAGACTAAGCACACACCCATGAGGGGCCCCCTTGTTGAGGGTCAGCGTGGTGGATGTGTTGTTGCCTACCCTCACCACCTGGGGGTGGCCCATCAAAGTCCATGATCCAGTTGCAGAGGGAGGTGTTCAGTCCCGTGGTCCTTAGCTTCCTCAGTCATGACACACACAAATTATTTGGTTTGTGGTTTGGTGTGATGATAGCATGCAAAACGCAAACCCTTCGGGGCCATAACTTTACTGTTTCTCCGTCTCAAAATGTGCGTCAGCCAATTAACATAGTTGACTGACTTGCACGTGATGTCACGTGATCGACTGCTACATTGTAGCTGAGTCCATGAGATAACGTGGCACATGTTAGCCCTATGCTAACCTCACCAAGTGACCGTGATTATTTCCTGGAACAAATTACGCATTAACGTATCAAAGATCTTAGACTTCATATCCACCAACCAATGGCATTTCTTAATATAGGTCAACCCTGGCCACCGGGGGGATATTTTAAACCTACAAATTCAAGTTTTACTTTTGTTATGGTGATTTGTAAGAAAATGTTGTGTGCCAATATTGCACTGAGGCATCCTACGAAGGTGGTTTGAAATATGGCTTGAAATATCAGATTCCGTGTTCTTTTTGGCTGTTCAGACTGCAGGATCTTAAAGTAACATTTGAATTGGATACGCAAACAAATGGGATTTGGGTCACTTCAAACTGCCAATGGGAACAAGGCTTAAGTGATTTTGCGAGACAGTGATTCAGCTTTGATCTAAACTTTATTAAACAAGCATCATTCTGAGAAGTGGTGAAGCGTGGCTCCGGTTCGCCCTGACAGATCTACAGCTCTGTAAAGCAGTAGCCTTACGTGTCCATCTGCAAGAGGGTCTCCAAGAAGCTCCTCATTAAATATCTTTAATCTTAATTTACAAGGTTTTTGGCTGCAACCTTCACAACACACACTCTACATTTCCAAGGAAACATTTTTCTCACCTAGGATTTGAACTTGCTGCAAATTACCAGAAGCCTAGCTCGCAACACTGAGCTATCTGCCCAATTGAACTTTCATGCGTGAGGGAATGCCCTCCCTATTTAGCTGGTCTGTGGCTCACTGAAAATCTTTCCCGGTCAGAGGAATAAGGCAACCTCACAGAGTTGACACACACAGGAAGGTTTATTGCAAAACAGGGGTATGGAAATGATCTGAAAAGTACAGAGAATGAGAGATATATTTATTATAATATTTAGATTTGTTTATCTCAAATTTCATCAGAGGAGACTGTGTGAATCAGGCCTTCATGGTTGAATTGCTGCAAAGAAACCACTATTAAAGGACACCAATAAGAAGAAGAGACTTACTTTGGCCAAGAAACACGAGAAATGGACATTAGACCGGTGGAAATCTGTCCTTTTGGTCTGAGTCCAAATTTGAGGTGTTTGGTTCCAACCGCCGTGTCTTTGTGAGACGCAGAGTAGGTGAACGGATCTCCCGATGTGTGGTTCCCACCGTGAAGCATGGAGGAGGAGGAGGTCTGATGGTGTGGGGGTTTGTTGCTGGTGACATGGTCAGTGATTTTATTCAGATTTCAAGGCACACTTAACCAGCATGGCTACCACAGCATTCTGCAGCGATACACCATCCCATTTGGTTTGCGCTTAATGGGACTGTCATTTTATTTTTCAACAGGACAATGACCCAACACACCTCCAGGCTGTGTAACGGCTATTTGATCAAGAAGGAGAGTGCTGGAGTGCTGCATCAGATGACCTGGCCTCCACAATCACCAGACCTCAACCCAATTTAGAGATGGTTTGGGATGAGTTGGACCGCAGAGTGAAGGAAAAGCAGCATATGAGGGAACTCCTTCAAGACTGTTGGAAAAGCATTCCAGGTGAAGCTGGTGGAGAGAAGTGTGCAAAGCTGTCATCATGGCAAAGAGTGGCTACTCTGTAGAATCTCAAATATAAATATATTTTGATTTGTTTAATACTTTTTTGGTTACTACATGATTCCATATGTGTTATTTCATAGTTGTGATGTCTTCACTATTATTCTACAATGTAGAAAATAGTACAAATAAAGAAACACCCTGGAATGTGTAGGTGTGTCAACTTTTGACTGGTACTGTACATGGATACAATAAATACAACATAGTAACTCTACATGTAATAACATGAATATAAACAGTGCAACAGAGCAAATGAATGGAATACAGTATTGGCAGCAATAGCACAACATTGATAGTGATAAATAGAACAAAGGACTGTATGAATATAAACAAACATGTAATAACAACTAACGGTAGTCAATACACACTCAATAACCGCTACACACTTTTACCCACGCACTTAATTTAACATACTGCTGTACATCCAACTCCGGTCCGCGCTGGAAGGCAACGGCCATCGGCAATGTGTCCTATTTATAAGGATGCAACAGCATGCATCAGGCCTGCCTAGCCAGTGCAGGACCAGCTAGATGTCCTTAGCCAATCAGAGAGTGCATGGTCAGTTCAGAGTGTGGGGCAAGTGGGCACCAGCTGATTGGCTGAGACCCATGGGCTGTGCGCTGATCGATATCTCCTCACATGAGGAGAGGTAGACTCTGCAGAGCCAGCGAAACATAAACCGATGTGCACATAAACAAGTATAAATGTGAAATAGTGTCTACAGTGAGTGTTTTTAGAAACTTTGATTAGCAGTTCGTGCTGTGGGACTATTAAGGACCCTCGTCCAACTACGTCAACATTTGTAATTGGCTGATTATAGAATTTGTTGATTGACGTCCAGCTGGTGGTGTTAGCAATGGCATAGGGCTAAGTATGTCAGGTTATCTGATGGGGAAAAAGCTTGTTCTATCACGTGCAACTACGTCAAAGATTTTATTTGGCTGATGAGGATTTAGAGACGAAACAATTCAAACTGTTTCTGATATTCGCAAGTATGGCCCCTCAATCACCAATGTTTTAGATTTGTGACTACGGATAACTTCATAGCTGTCTCTTGAAATTGTGGTCTATAGGTAAATCATGGGAAGGGGGGGGTGTTTGTTTGTCAGGCTTGCTCACGTAACTAAACCCATATGTTTGGTTTTAAGTTTCTCTGCTGGTCGCAAGAAACCTTAATGTACATATCATGACAGCATATGTGTGGTGCTTTTATCTGCACTTTCACAGACAACAAAGTAACCTAAACATATTTAGGAGGGTAACAGCCCATTTGAATGTTTGTGGCCATACTCTAACTACACTCTTTCCCTAGGCCCAGAAGCCTCCTAGCCTAGAGTGTATTGGTGCGTGCACTGAAGATTAACCATGACCAGTGTCCTCCCTTGTCCCCTTTAAAGAGAGGAGGCCAAGACAGGATAAGATTATGAGAGAGAGGAAAGGGAGTCCTGGGATTTTGTTGTGGCCTGCTGTGTTTTACACACCCACTGGCGCTCTCAGCTGTCACTGCCACTCAATTTAACGGGGTGGCAGAGCTGACAAAGAGGGAAAGAAATGCAGATTTAGATACCAGACAGAAATGAGCGAGCAGCTTGGAAGGTTTGGTTGTTGCTGGCTAGTAGGCTATAGGTAGCAGGGTTGGGGTCAATTCCATTTTCAATTCAAGTCAAAGTCCAAAACTCCTCAAAACCAATGTAAATTTACTTCCTAATTGACTGAGTAGAAAACTGAATTGACCCCAACCCTGTTGGACGTGTACTCAGAACATGCACTGACCAGCTGGCAAGTGTTTTCACTAACATTTTCAATCGATCCCTGACCCGGTCTGTAATACCAACTTGTTTCAAGCAGACTACCATAGACCCCGTGCCCAAGAACACCAAGGTAACCTGCCGGAATTACTATTGCCCCGTAGTACTCGCATATAGGTTGGTCATGGATTATACCATCATCCCAGCCACCCTGGACCCACTCTAATTCAAATCCCGCTCCAACAGATCCACAGATGACAAAATCTCTATTGCACTCCACACTGCCCTCACCCACATGGACAAAAGGAATACCGACGTAAGAATGCTGTTCATTGACCACAGCTTGACTACAGCTCCGTGTTCAACACCATAGTGCCCTCCAAGCTCATCACCAAGCTCAGCACCCTGGGACTGAACACCTCCCTCTGCAACTGGATCATGGATTTCATGACAGGCCACCCCCAGTCGGTGAGGGTAGGCAACAACACATCCGCTACGCTGACCATCAACACGGGGGCCCCACAGGAGTGTGTGCTTAGGCCCCTCCTGTAGTCTGTTTACCCACGACTGCGTGGCCACGCACGAATCCAACACCAAGTTTGCTGGCGACATGGCGGTGGTAGGACTGATCACCGACAATGATGAGGCAGCCTATACGGAGGAGGTCAGAGACCTGGCAGTGTGGTGCCAGAACAACAACCTCTCCCTCAATGTCAGCAAGATAAAAGAGCTGATCGTGGACTAGAGGAAAGGGAAGGGCGTGCTCGCTCATCACATCACTGAGGAATTAACATGGTCCACACTCAACACTGTTGTGAAGAGGGCACGCCAGCACCTCTTCCCCCTCAGGAGGCTAAAAAGATTTGGCATGAGCCTTCAGATCCTCAAAGTTATACAGCTGCACCATTGAGAGCATCTTGACTGGCTGCATCACCGCTTGGTACGGCAACTGCAAAACACCCGACCGCAAGGCGCTACCGAGGGTTGTGAGTACGACCCAGTACATCACTGGGGCCGAGCTCCCTGCCATCCATACTAGACGGTGTCAGAGCAAGGCCCCCCCAAAAAATGTGAATCCAGCCACTTAAGCCATAGACTGTTCTCTCTGCTACCGGATGGCAAGCGGTACCAGGGCACCAAGTTTGGAACCAACAGGACCCTGAACAGCTTCTACCCCCAAGGCATAAGACGGCTAAACAAGACTGCTACATTTCTAATCAAATGGCTACTCGGACTACCTTATTGACCCTTTATTTTACTAACTCTATACGCACACATTGGATACCCACACACATACGGTACTGGTGTCCGCACAGCTGAAACAGTTCTGAAACAGTTCAGGCACAATCTTTTTTTCTAGAGGCAAGCCGAAGTCTGTAGCCAAAGTCGACGCCCCCTCCTCGGCGATTGGTCAACAGTAGAGATTCTTCGATGAAGTGCCATTCAACAAGAGACGACTCGTTCTCATGCACATTCTTTCACTTGAGAAATACTGCACCAAACATCCTAGTCAGATGCAAAATTGCTCAACTAAGATCTCCTCGACAAAAAACTAAAGAAATCTGTCATTAATTCTAGTTATCTTATATTAATCCGGACTATTTTTATACTGGCTACTGCATTTTTCAAAATAGACAAACAATACTATTGCTGCTTTTTTCACTTTTTTCAAGCGACGATCATTAAAGGGAGTATGTGGGCAGACTCGTTCGGTTTCGGCTAGCCATGTTTGGCTAGGCGCCAGCCGAACTAAAGCATGCTGATGCCTTTACCCTGACATCCCAACGCACGCTACATACGCCCAAACACTCATAACATGCGCGCACACACACACTCCTGCTCCACATACGCTGCTGCTACAGCGAAGTCTATTTATCCTGTTGCCTAGTCACTTTACCCCTACTTATATGTACATAGCTACCTCAATTACCTCGTACCTCTGCACATCGACTCGGTACTGGTACTCACAGTATATAGCCATATATTTTTTTATTTGTTATTCACTGTGTGTTTATTCCTCATCACTATTTACATTTAAATGTAATATTTAATTTATTACAAAGTTAACCCCTTTACCTCCTCTCTCCATCCACAGGGGGACTGCCCCTGGCAGCCTTTAACTTGGGCAAAATCAAGCCCTATCAGAGGGGCTTTTTCTGTAACGATGACAGCATCAGCTACCCCTTCCACCAGAGCACAGTCACCACCATTGTGCTCTACACGGCGGGCTTCGCTCTGCCCATTTGCTGTGTAAGTAACAATAGTAGAATTGACAAAACAAGATATTTCTTTCGATTTTTAACTGACCAAATATTGAACAGCAGCGTACATAATTACCAATGCACCGCTGTTACTGTGACTACTACACAATGACTACACAATGACTAACAAACAGGCAGTTGTATCTCAGTGAAAAGTTAAAGGCATTGATATAATGCACATATAACATATCACATAAAGACGTTCCATTTAGTTCTTCTGTTAAACCCCTGGTCGTGATGCGTAGCGTATCAGTAAGGCCTCAACATTAGGGAGGATGTCCACTGAGCTTATGTGTCCGAACCGAAGGGTTAAGTTCAACAAGGTCATACCCAGTAAGCAAAACTAGTTGATGCCATTACAACCCTATAAACTGGTTGTAATCATGTTATTTCAACCAGCCTTGCCAGCTGTGTAAGGGTTCACTTAAAAGAGTATGTCCAGTCCACAGAGTTCCCATTCCCCTTCCCATGTTCTCATTTCATTTCACACATCCTGATTTCCACATGTCATTTCAGTCAGCAGAGAAGCTTTTACAACACGAGCTACAGAGCCGTTTTCATCAACATTAGGCCTTTAGAGTCCAACGGGTCAGCGAGGAAGTCCCGGTGTTTGCAGGCGACTTACAGGAAGGGTGAATATCAAAGAGCATGTAAGAGCACTTAAGATAAGTGCACTCACTGTAAGTCGCTCTGGATAAGAGCATCTGCTAAATGACTGAAAATGTCAAAAGAGATTAGAGGCCCTGAGAGAAACCAGCAAACCCCTGTGGTCAAGCTGTTTATTTTGTTACCCTGTTAACTAGGCCATTCAAACCTCAAGATCTGTCTTTTTCAGCCATCTATTTCCTGTGTTTGAGGGGTGCAAAATCCACTTGTCACTTCAATCTCGCTGGATTGATTTTACTCCTGCGACACTTTCATACTCTTGCTTGCGCCTATAAATTTTTCCCGTTAACGTTACGACCGCGGAAAGGTTTGTAATGACCTGTCAAATGGTCTTAATGGAATAGCTAAAGCTTAGTCTGGGATTTAACGCACCATCTCGACACTTACATCACAAGAAAGAGAAGGAAAAATTACTTTATTTTGATGGGTGTTCATTTTTTTGTGGAATTGAAAAAAGTTAATTTAATAGTTGAAATGTTTACAAATTACATGCGCTGAATTGAAAGAAACTTCAGAAAATGAACACTCAGATTGTAGTGAATATTATGTCTGATCTCACAAACAACTTAAAGTAAAGTAAGCGTGTGAATTCTTCATCCGAGGGTATCCTGCTATTGACACACTTGTTGAATTATGCAAGAGAACATGACAACAGTAATAAATGAGGGAGTGTAGACGGCGCAGGGGAGTGCAGGTGGGGTAGCAAGTGGTTGGAAGGTTGCAGCCCTGTACTACCCCCCTTATGTTAATTAATGAATATATGCTATACACCCAGTGTTTTTATGCAAATGAGGCACATATAATTTTCTTAATTTTAACACAAAATATTTCAAATACGTCATACAATAAGAGGTTTTACAATAAACTTAATACCAGAATTCCCACAAAAACATTATTTGTCTGCAGTAAAATATCTGATGGAATATTTTTTAAAAAATTGTTTGGAGTATCTTCATCCATTGTCCAACTGTTGCATTTATTATAATTGTTTTTAAAACCTTTAACCAATTTTGATGACCGTTGCTAGTTTAAGGTCATGTCCATGTAAAAGGACCCATGAGCACCAACGTGAAGTTCATATGAGCATGTCAAACGAAAGCAGAGTCTATATTTTGGAGAAATTAAGACATACTGTGCCTTTGGAAAGTATTTAGACAGCCTTGATTTTTCCACATTTTGTTAGGTTACAGCCTTATTCTAAAATTGATTTAAATCAGTTTTTGTCCCTCATCAATCTACACACAATACCTCATAATGACAAAGCAAAAACGTGTTTTTTTTAGTGTTTTTAACATTTACATATGTATTCAGACCCTTTACGTAGTACTTTGTTGAAGCACCTTTGGCAGCGATTACAGCCTTGAGTCTTCTTGGGTATGACGCTACAACCTTGGCACACCTGTATTTGGAGAGTTTCTCCCATTCTTCTCTGCAGATCCTCTCAAGCTCTGTTAGGTTGGATGGGGAACGTCACTGCACAGCTATTTTCTGGTCACTCCAGAGATGTTCGATTGGGTTCTGGCTGGGCCACTCAAGGACATTCAGAGAGTTGTCCCAAAGCCACTCCTCTGTTGTCTTGGCTGTGTGCTTAGGGTCGTTGTCCTGTTGGAAGGTGAACCTTCATCCCAGTCTGAGGTCCTGAGCACTCTGGAGCAGGATTTCATCAAGGATCTCTCTATACTTTGCTCCGTTCATCTTTCCCTCGATCCTGACTAGTCTCTCAGTCCCAGCCGCTGAAAAACATTCACACAGGTTGATGCTGCCACCACCGTGCCTCACCGTAGGGATGGTGGCAGGTTTCCTCCAGACATGACGCTTGGCATTCAGGCCAAAGAGTTCAATCTTGGTTTCATAAGACCAGAGAATCTTGTTTCTCATGGTCTGACAGTCTTTAGTTGCCTTTTGGCAAACTACAAGTGGGCTGTTGTGTGCCTTTTACTGAGGAGTGACTTCCATCTGGCCACTCTACCATAAAGGCCTAATTGGTGGAGTGCAGCAGAGATGAGAGAATCTTCCAAAAGGACAACCATCTCCACAGAGGAACTCTGGAGCTCTGTCAGAGTGACCGTCGGGTTCTTGGTCACCTCCCTGACCAAGGCCCTTCTCCCCCTATTGCTCAGTTTGGCCAGGCGGCCAGCTCTAGGAGGAGTATTGGTGGTTCCAAACTTCTTCCATTTAAGAATGATGGAGGCCACTGTGTTCTTGGGGACCTTCAATGCTGCAGAAATGTTTTGGTACCCTTCTCCAAATCTGTGCCTCAACACAATCCTGTCTCGGAGCTCTATGGACAATTCCTTCGACCTTATGGCTTGGTTTTTGCTCTGATATGTACTGTCAACTGTGGGACCTTATATAGACGTGTGTGCTTTTCCAAATCATGTCCAATTAATTGAATTGACCACAGGTGGACTCCAATCAAGTTGTAGAAACATCTCAAGGATGATCAATGGAAACAGGATGCACCTGAGCTCAATAGCAAAGGGTCTCATAGAAAAGGGTCTGAATACGTATGTAAATAAAGTATTTAAGTTTTTTGTTTTTAAATTTGCAAAAATGTCTAAAAACCTGTTTTAGCTTTGTCATTATGGGGTATTATATGTAGATTGCTGGGGGAAATTGTTTTATTTAGACAATTTTAGAACAAGGCTGTAACTTAACAAAATGTGGAAAAAGTCAAGGGGTCTGAATACTTTCCCGAAGGCACTGTACATTTTACAACCATTTTCCATTGTACAAATTTGGAATAAGCAAAAGCTTTGATTTCTGGTCAAACAGATGGAAAAGGGGTCTTAGAGAACATATAAAACACAATGTTGAAGACCCCTGCCAACTAATATCAATACTTTATATTTAGCTTTGGATTTGTCTGCCTTCTGTAAGTTTAAGAAACATTGCCTTGTGTCTTAAAATTCTGTTATCAAAAAAACAACATATTTAAGATATTTTCTAATATCTCTCCATTAGGATGGAGGATAATGAAAGTTCACAGAAGTAACAGGTAAAGGTAGACCTATCAACTAGTGATGCACCGATATGACATTTCTGAACGATATCCGATATTTTCCTTGCCAAAAAAAACTATACCGATATTTACATATTTTGTGGCCTTTTTAAGCATTCTGGTACAGTTAACTATTTAACACACTCATGGACGCAGCGGTCTAAGGCACTGCATCTCAGTGCAAGAGGGCGTCCCTACAGTCCCTGGTTCGAATCCAGGCTGTATCACATCCGGCCGTGATTGGGAGTCCAATAGGGCGGCGCACAATTGGCCCAGCGTCGTCAGGGTTTGGCCGGGGTAGGCTGTCATTGTAAATAAGAATTTGTTCTTAACTGACTTGCCTAGTGAAAGGTTACACACACCACACTGACTAAAAGGTTATTTTGTTGGCATTTACGCATGTCCCCATTACCAGTAAAACATAATCAAAACCTATTTCTTTCTTACTTGCTGTGCTGTTTCTATGTTTATTTGTTCAGTCGTTTCATTCTCAACCAGGATTTCATCATACATGTCAAGCAGTGAAGTTTCAGCTCTGTCTGTCCGTGGCCTCTTCTGTCGTGGGTCCTCTTCTTCGGTGTGCACTGTCACTGTGTCCGTTTCCATCTTGTCCAGCTGTGTCTAACATTTCACGTAAACTCTGTTTCTTGTCTGCATCGAAGTAGCGGTCCTTGTACATAGCATCAAGCATGGTGGCGACACAGTAAAGAGAGAATGCCACCGAATCGCTTGTTCACAGCCTGTGTCAGCAGTTTTGTTGAGCAAGCGTTTCAATGCCATGACAGAGGGTATCACGTCTGCTGCAGGCACAGTTTATGAGCTCATTTCTTGAGTCAGTTGTTCAAATGGAGCTAGCTAGTGTGTTCATGTTTCCAAGTTTCAAACATGTTCTCAAATGCCATTGAAATGGCAGAAACGGTATGACAACCAGCACATTCATGAGCATGCAAAACAACTTTCCTCAGTACTGTCCTCGACAACCCACTGTGCTGTCAGACTCAGCATGATATCGCTGGTCCAAATGTCAGTCGTGAAGCTAATAGCAGTGATGATATTGCTGTGTAACTCCGGTAGGGCAACATCTGAAAAAAGCACACTTAGTAGTGTGTACCGGTGCTCGACCAGTCGGCGAAAGCCAACATCACCCACGACAGAGAACGGTTGATTGTCAAGGGCAATGAATCCCATTATCTTGGCGTTTAATGGATTCACCTTTGAATTGTCTCGCTGAAATGTTCTTACTCTTTCAAATGACTGCTCGACTTGTTGACTGCTCGATCCACACAGCAGATGTTGTGTGCTAGGTTAGGAATACAGTGTTGCACGTGTAGCGCTACATTTTACGTGGTGTCATAGGTATGCACGCCAGCTTTGACATTGGTTTTGCACATCGGCGTTAAACTAGACATCGGGCCGATGTTGGCATTTTTAGCTAATATCGGCCGATTTCCGATATACGCTCACCGATATATCGTGCATCCCTACTATCAACTAGTTTAGTGTTTTTACTCATATTTATTTTGTTTATAAATTATTAAGTGATTAAAGCTAAAAACATTTACCAAATCGGTAATGGTATTTTCCGAAGAATCCATAGCATAATGTTTGCAATTTGATATGGCTGCAATGACAAATCATAGTAGTCACAAACCACAGTTGGATTTACACGTTTGGACAGCACAGTAAAGTATAGTTCAGTAGAGTTCAGTACAGAAAAGAAAAGTATAGTACAGTAGAGTTTATTACAGTAGAGCACACAAGTTGAGTACTGAACTCTACTGAACTATACTCTAATTTAGTGTAGTGTACTGTACTGTACTCTACTGTGCTGTACTTCGATGTCCCCTACTTGTGAAACAAAGACCTCTATGATTGGTTCAAATTTGATCTTGTTTGGGGCAGAGCTCATTAAAATAATAGCCAGTGTGTAGAATAAAACCCAAATATGCAAAGGAGGATATTGCATATTTATACATTTGTGTACCTATTTAGGTTACATCACCATGAAAAGAATGACATTCATATACATTTCTGTGTACTACAGATTAGGGACCCATGATGAAATTCCATTACCACAATTCCGTTACCGGGTATAAATCCAATTCACTTACTGTAGTTCAATAACCAAAATAGATTTTTTCAAAGTCAATGTGTCATGTCATCAGTGAAAACCTATTCTTATTGCAGACATTGTTAAATCTTAATTTGGAGTCGATACAGCGTTTTGGGAAACATGGGAGATTTTACCAAACTTCTGTTACCAAACTTTGCATCTGCACAGTTCCTCCAGTAAATGTGTTTTTGTAAAATGTTCAGTGTAAATTGTTAAGTAGTCTTTGTGCATACTTTAAAAAAATTGTTTGTTAGACTTTGAAATCAATGTTTTTTTGTTTGGCATACAATTTAAGTGAAACATCTGAGTCTCAGCGTAATTCCGTTATTGTGGAATTGCCCTTAACCACCTTTTCCAACTTTGGCAATAGCAAACATAATTGATCCTAAGGTTTATCTGCTAACACAGAAATTAGACTCAGAAGAATTTCAACATGTTTGTTATTGAGCTTTGGATGTAGAGATGTTATTAAAACTTGAGGATCCTGTTGATAGGCTTTGGAACAAACACAGTCTACTTTCTCTGTCCAAAAATAACTGGAATATTTTCCTGGAACACTGATTTGAGTATGTTGATACACACACACGCACATACACACACAACTATGTCTCACTATCCTTGTGAGGACTTTTTGAGGAGCAACAATTGATTCCCATTCAAAATCCTATTTTCCAATTACCTTACCTACCTATTTAATAGCCTTTTTACAATTAAGGACCGGCAAAATGCCCTCACTTCTCTGAATTGTTGTTGGTTTTCTATGCTTGTGAGAACTTCTGGTACTCACAAGTATAGTACAACGTGTACACAGACTCTAGACTTTTTTTTGCCATTACTTATACTTATTCTGTCATAATCTACTGGAGTCCCATACATAAGTCTCACTGCTTCTGTTTACCATCTCCAGTCCCCTGGACTAGACTATTTATGGTTTATACTGATTTATTTATATATACATCAACCTGTCGCGTGGCAGAATTTTTCAAACTGTGGTGCTTCACAATGCCGCTTTTGCTCTGAGGAACAGTGGGTCTGTAAAGCGAGAGTGAATCTGTCACGTGACTCTGTGTTGGACCAGTTTCTCCTCTCAGTCCTTGACAGCCAGACTGTTCTGGGGTTCTTTGTGATGACAGTAGCATGATCGGACTATGATAACATCCAGAAAACCAACCTCTTAGATCAGTCATGGCGAGTATTTGCATACTAATGTGAATTAAGTTCAACTCTTTTGGTGGGCTTTCTACATGTCCAGTTCCTACTTTCTTTGGGTCAATGTGTGTTGTAGAGCTAGCAGTGTGGGATTTTACGGTTTTGTGTTTATTACTAACTACTAAAACATTTTCTTAATTGACTTACCTCATATATAGTGAAATAAAAACTGCTTCCACAGCATGTTTGAAGCAAATACAGTTTCCCTACTGTATGTAGTGTGAAACTCTATTGAAGTTTATTATGTAACTAACATTGAAACCAGGTGAATCTTCCTCAGTTACAGCCTTCCTCTGAGTTACTTGGGCGATTCATCGCCAGCGGAGCGAAAAATATTTTTGTATCTCAGATTGTTCTGGCGATTCTCTCATAGGAACGTCATTGGGAGGAATGATGTTTGACATGCTTTTAAAACATATCGCAACATGTTTTGAGAAAATCATGATGAAAGTGGCCATAATAGGCCCTTTTTTTAGAACTATATACATGCCTCCTGTAAGACACTATGGTCTGTGAACCCTACATGATACAGACAACATCTTGGCGTCATTATACAACTTATAGTGTGCGTCAACTTATGGAGTATGTCTTGATTCTGAAATGCTAATTCTAACATTTTAATTTATTCAACATTAAAACCTTTTTATATGAATATCTCAAAAATACTATTTTTAGATTTTGCTCATGTTTAGACATATTGTTTGAAACAATATACTCTTCAAACACATCACATTTTCAGAGTGGTCTCTCTGGTACTTTTCATGATATGACCCATTTTATACATAGAAATTGACGTTATAGGTCATTAACCAATCACAGCCCTCCTTTAGGATTGCACATTCAGCAAATCACGACCTTCGCCCGTTTTAAATCCATTTAACATTCACGGTGTTTGTGGTGCTCCTAAAATTGATCAGAACTTCAGAATTAGCAGAGAGCCCCCTCTGGAAATGTTATGTACTTGTAGCGTATATTGTTCCAAACAATATATCTTAAAATGAACAAAACCAAAAAGGGTAATTTTGAGATATTCATATGAATATTTTCTTTCTGTTGAAAGATAAATGTGTATTCCAGAATCAAGAAATACTCCATATGGCAACACTAGAAAGAGTTTAATGACACCAATATATTGTCTGTATCTTGTACGATTCACGGATCCTAAGTTATTTTTATAGGAGGCATTTATAGGTCTAAAAAGGCCTCAAATTGATCATTTGTTGATTAATGTAAAAGGGCTGGTCAAACATCATTCCTCCTAATTAAGTTTCTATGTGAGAATTGCCAGAACAATCTGAGATGCCCCCCCCAAAAAAAATTGCTCCTGTTGGCGTGGATTCGCCCACTTCCAAAAGGATGACCTGCTGTGCCCTTAAATGAACCCAGAGAGGGAGATGAAGAGAGAACAAGCACTATTGGGAGTTGTTGTGGAATGGACAACTACTTGTCATATTGCATGTCCAGTCCACTGCACTCAAGCACGAAACGGCTAACGGCTATGAATCAGTGCAGGGGAATCCATTGGGCTTGGTTTGTTCTTCCATTAACACCATCTCTTCACCACGGGAGTGAGTAGTGGCTGTTGCTATGGCAACTCTCTAACTCTCCTGACAACTCTCCTGAGCCTGCGATGTTTAAATATCTACTTAGATATGCCTTGACTTTCCTCTGAATGTTCTCTTCCTATCAGTCTTAAGGCGTCAGCATGCTTCAGTTCGGCTGGAGCCTAACCGAACGAGTGTGCTCGCATAATCCCTTAAAAGACCTTCGCTTGAGAAACGAGAAAAAAGCGGCAATAGTACTGTTTGTCCATTTTGAGACGCTGTAGCCAGTACACACTTCCTGAAAATAGTCTGAATTAATCGAACTCAAGAAATCTGTCATTAATTGACATTTTTGCCAAAGAGATATTATATATTTACATAATTTAGCAAACTCTCTTATCCAGAGCAACGTACAGTAGTGAGTGCATACATTTGCACGTACTGAATCCCCCATGCGAATCGAACCCACAACTGGCGTTGCAAGCGCCATGCTCTACCAAGTGAACCCATCTAACCAAGATGTTTGGTGCGTGCAGTATTCTTCAATTAAAGAATGTGCACGAAAACGAGTCATGCCTCGTTGAATGACAACAAATACTTTTTCTTGGAGAATCCCTACTGTTGGCCAATCACTAATGAAGGGGCGTATACTTTGGCTCCAAACTTCGGCTTGCCTCCAGAGAAGAAAACAAATTAAAAGAAAAAACACTCACCTAAGTCCAAAACGAACAAAAACGTCATAAAATGTTGTCATAATATATGCACGAACTCTACCGAACTGTTTCGGCGCTGTGAAGCATGCGGACGCCTTTGGACAGGTGTGCACTGTGCATTGACTTGATATGGGTGCGGGTTAAGGAGGGTGTTTTAGAGCCTACTCTCCTAACCGATTTCTCTTGTTCTGTTTTCTCTCATTTTGCTTTTTGCTAGCTGGACTCCCATTCGCAATACTCACACCGCTACACAATCCCTTCAAACGTGGATTTTTCTGTAAGGATGATTCAATCAAGTACCCTCTTAAAGAAGACACCATATCCTATCAGTTGTTAGGTGGAGTTATGATACCTGTCACAGTACTCACTGTAAGTGCACATGTTTTATGTTCACTAGATAACTTATCTTTCTTTCCCAGTCTTAGTGCTTGTCATTAATTTATGCTATACATACATCATTGTAGCAATGATGTGTATATAGTTTAACCATTTGGCTTAATTAATCACATTGTCTCACACTGTCTGTGTGAAAATAAATACATGGAGCATCATGCTCCTCCTTGCAAAAGCAAGCAAGCAAACAAATAAACTGATTTTGTAAATTGAACTGCATATGTTAGAGATGCTCAAAGTTTTTTATTTTATTTATTTAACCTTTATTTAACCAGGAAGGGCTCATTGAGATTTGAAATCTATTTTTCAATAGCGTCCTGGCCAAGATAGGCAGCACCAAGTCATTACAAAATTACAGACAAACAACGTAAAAAACTACAAGTAATCTAGTAAAAACCATAGAATTCACAAGAGTATAACAAAATTATAAAACAGCAATTTAAAAATATTGACAGGTCAGGGAATCAGTCTCAAGATCCGTCATCAGTGATTTAAAAATACCAATCGGGACAAGTTCTTCCAGTTTTAAAGTATTTTGTAAGGTGTTCCAAGACGATGGCGCAGAGTACATAAAAGCCCTTTTACCAAATTCAGTTCCAACATTTGGAACAGTTAGCAGGATAGAGTCCAGCGAACGAAGAGAGTACCCACCACATTTCTGTACAATAAAAATGCCCAAATAAAAAGGTAGTAAACCCAAAATGGCTTTGTAAATAAAGGTATACCAGTGACTGAGCCTACGAGTGACTAGAGAAGGCCAGCCAACCCTGGTATACAAAGTGCAATGGTGCGTAAGGGTTTTACAGTTTAAAATAAATCTCAAAGCGCCATGGTAAAGGGTGTCAATTGATCTCAAACACTGAATGGAAGCATTCATATATAAAATATCCCCATAGTCAAGTAAAGGCATAAATGTAGCTGATTACTAGCCTCCTTCTGGCTTCAAAAGAAAACCAGGCCTTATTCCTAAAATAAAATCCCAATTTCAGCTTCAATTTTTTGTAAGTTGTTGAATATGCAATTTAAAAGAGAGGCCGTCATCAATTAAAATTCCAAGATATTTATGAGGTTAGTCTCAATCTCATTGCACTGACAGGTAACAATAGGTGAAAGGTTCAGAGGTCTATAAAATATTTCATTAGAAATTCCAAAACCTTCATATTTTTAAAACATTAAGTTGAAAATCTCACACTAAGTGATCCACATTCTAAAGTATCACTTGAGAACTGAAAAAGCAGATAAATCCCCAACTCTTGCTAGTTGCTTCTCTATGTACTCATAGATTACAAACGTATCAGTTGACCGTTAAAGTCCCAGTAACAAAGACCTCTCCATAAGTCTACTCAGTCAGAATCTGAACGATACAATAGGAATTATCAAACTGTCCCTCCCTCTGCCTTCTGAGATCTCTCTTGACTCTGGGCCAGTATTCTGACTGACTGTCTAATATGCTGATGACACCTCCGGCACAAGCGTTGCAAAATACATTTACACATATGTTATTCAATCATTTCATCCAAACTGCTTGCGAGCGTATGCATAGGCAGACGCTAAAATATAACTTGGTTCTATTTTTGATGTGTGACGCGATGCAAGTCCCGCCTCTCCCATCTCCTCATTGGTTTTTAGGAGCATATACCCACGTGCGTGATTTGAAAGATGAACTGAGAACCCCAGTCCAGTCAAAGTTGGTTGCCAACCACCATATAAAGTCCACAGAAGGCGACTGGAGGAGAAATAATTAGAAACTAACTAGGTTTCCCCTTTTATCTGTGGATTAATTGTTGGGAGTAAAAATATTCTACAAAGATCCAGGAAAAAAAGGACCTTGTGCATTTCAGGTAAAATAACAACCCAATGTTTATATACCGGGACAAATTAGGTAGCAACAGCAAGCTAGCTAGCTAAATGTCCATGAATGTTTAATGTATTTCGGACCAGTCCCCAAATTAATATAGTTGGTTCAGAGTTCGTTTTTATATTTCAACCTGCTTCTCCTGATCGGACAAACTCAAGTTTCTAGATAGTCAAACTCAAAGCACAGAGGCCCGTATTCACAAAGCATCTCCGAGTAGGAGTGCTGATCTAGGATCAGGTCCCCCCTGTCATCATGGTCTAAAACAGTGGTTCCCAAACTGTGGGGATTGCCCCTTATGGGGGGTGAGGGGTCAGCAGGGGTGGCGCCCCCCCAAATAGTGTGTTTATGTATATATATTTGTATATATACAGTCGTGGCCAAACGTTTTGAGAATGACACAAATATTAATTTCCACAAAGTTTTCTGCTTCAGTGTCTTTAGATATTTTTGTCAGATGTTACTATGGAATACTGAAGTATAATTACAAGCATTTCATATAAGTGGCAAAGGCTTGTATTGACAATTACATGAAGTTGATGAAAAGAGTCAATATTTGCAGTGTTGACTCTTCTTTTTCAAGACCTCTGCAATCCGCCCTGGCATGCTGTCAATTAACTTCTGGGCCACATCCTGACTGATGGCAGCCAATTCTTGCATAATCAATGCTTGGAGTTTGTCTGAATTTGTGGGTTTTTGTTTGTCCACCCGCCTCTTGAGGATTGACCACAAGTTCTCAATGGGATTAAGGTCTGGGGAATTTCCTGGCCACGGACCCAAAATATCGATGTTTTGTTCCCCGAGCCACTTAGTTATCACTTTTGCCTTATGGCAAGATGCTCCATCATGCTGGAAAAGGCATTGTTCGTCACCAAACTGTTCCTGGATGGTTGGGAGAAGTTGCTCTCGGAGGATGTGTTGGTACCATTCTTTATTCATGGCTGTGTTCTTAGGCAAAATTGTGAGTGGGCCCACTCCCTTGGCTGAGAAGCAACCCCACACATGAATGGTCTCAGGATGCTTTACTGTTGGCATGACACAGGACTGATGGTAGCGCTCACCTTGTCTTCTCTGGACAAGCTTTTTTCCGGATGCCCCAAACACTATCGGAAAGGGGATTCATCAGAGAAAATGACTTTACCCCGGTTCTCAGCAGTCCAATCCCTGTACCTTTTGCAGAATATCAGTCTGTCCCTGATGTTTTTCCTGGAGAGAAGTGGCTTCTTTGCTGCCCTTCTTGACACCAGGCCATCCTCCAAAAGTTTTCGCCTCACTGTGCGTGCAGATGCACTCACACCTGCTTGCTGCCATTCCTGAGCAAGTTCTGTACTGGTAGTGCCCCGATCCCGCAGCTGAATCAACTTTAGGAGACGGTCCTGGCGCTTGCTGGACTTTCTTGGGCGCCCTGAAGCCGCCTTCACAACAATTGAACCGCTCTCCTTGAAGTTCTTGATGATCCGATTAAATGGTTGATTTAGGTGCAATCTTACTGGCATGAATATCCTTGCCTGTGAAGCCCTTTTTGTGCAAAGCAATGATGACGGCACGTGTTTCCTTGCAGGTAACCATGGTTGACAGGGCTGAAATGCAGTGGAAATGTTTTGGGGGGGGGGGATTCAGTTCATTTGCATGGCAAAGAGGGACTTTGCAATTCATCTGATCACTCTTCATGACATTCTGGAGTATATGCAAATTGCCATCATACAAACTGAGGCAGCAGACTTTGTGAAAATGCATATTTGTGTCATTCTCAAAACTTTTGGCCAGGACTGTGTGTGTGTGTGTGTGAAAAAGTATTTGCCCCCTTCCTGATTTCTTGTTTTTCTGCACATTTGTCACACTTAAATGTTTCAGATCAACAAACAAATTTTTATATTACACAAAGATAACCCAAGTAAACACAACATGCAGTTTTTAAGTGATAATTGTATTTATTAAGGGGAAAAAAGCTATCCGAACCTTCATGGCCCAATGTGACAAAGTAATTGCCCCCCCCCTTGTTAAATCATGAATTTACTGTGGTTAATCAAATTTTGGGGAAAACTGAGTTCAATTTCACTAGCCACACCCAGGCCTGATTACTGCCAGACCTGTTGAATCAAGAAATCACTTAAATAGAACCTGTCTGACAAAGTGAAGTAGGCCAAAATATCTCAAAAAGCAAGACAACATGCCGCGATCCAAAGAAATTCAGGAACAGATGAGAAACAAAGTAATTGACACCTATCAGTCTGGAAAGGGTTGCAAAGCCATTTCTAAAGCTTTGGGACTCCAGCGAACCACGGTGAGAGCCATTATCCACAAATGGAGAACATTTGGAACAGTGGTGAACCTTCCCAAGAGTGGCCGGCCTACCAAAATCACCCCAAGAGCGCAGCGACGACTCATCCAAGAGGTCACAAAAGAACCCACAACAACATCTGAAGAACTGCAGGCCTCACTTGCCTCAGATAAGGTCAGTGTTCATGACTCAACCATAAGAAAGAGACTGGGCAAAAATGGCATCCAGTTCCAAGGCGAAAAACCACTGCTGACCAAAAATAACATAAAGGCTCGTCTCACTTTTGGCAAAAAAACATCTTGATGATCCCCAAGACTTTTGGGGAAATATTCTGTAGACTGACGAGATAAAAGTTGAATTTTTTGGAAGGTGTGCGTCCTGTTACATCTGGCGTAAAAGTAACACAGCATTTCAGAAAAAGAACATCATACCAACAGTCAAATATGGTGGTGGTAGTGTGATGGTCTGGGGCTGCTTTGCTGCTTCCGGACATGGACGACTTGCTGTGATTGATGGAACCATGAATTCTGCTCTCTACCAAAAAATCCTGAAGGTGAATATCCGGCCATCAGTTCGTGACCTCAAGCTGAAGCGCACTTGGGTTCTGCAGTAGGACAATGATCCAAAACACACCAGCAAGTCCACCTCTGAATGGCTTAAAAAAAACTAAATGAAGGTTTTGGAGTGGCCTAGTCAATGTCCGGACTTGAATCCGATTGAGATGATTTGGCGTGACCTTAAAAAGGCGGTTCATGCTAGAAAACCCTCCAATGTGGCTGAATTAAAACAATTCTGCAAAGAAGAGTTGGCCAAAATTCCTCCACAGCGATGTGAAAGACTCATTGCCAGTTATCGCAAAGGCTTGATTGCAGTTGTTGCTGCTGAGGGTGGGGGTGGGGGCGGCGGAGTGAAGAGGAGTATTTCTGTCTGTAATAAAGCCCTTTTGTGGCTTTGCTGGTGACACTGTCATCGATTTATTTAGAATTCAAGGCCCACTTAACCAGCGTTCTGCAGCGATACGCCATCCCATCTGGTTTGTGCTTAGTGGGACTATCATTTGTTTTTCAACAGGACAATGGCCCTAAACACACCTCCAGGCTGTGTACGGGCTATTTGACCAAGAAGGAGAGTGATGGAGTGCTGCATCAGATGACCTGGCCACAATCACCCGACCTCAACCCAATTGAAATGGTTTGGGATTAGTTGGACCACAGAGTGAAGGATAAGCAGCCAACAAGTGCTCAGCAAATGTGGGATCTCCAAGACTGTTTGAAAAAGCATTCCTCATGAAGCTGGTTGAGAGAATGCCAAGATTATTCAAAGCGTGGCTACTTGAAGAATCTCAAATATATTTTGATGTAATACTTCTTTGGTTACTACATGATTCCATATGGGTTATATGGAATCATATAAATGCACAAGGTGCAATTTCAAAATTGGCTAGTGTTAGTCATTGGATACCTTAGCTGACTAACTTTTTTCTGGGGGGGTTTAGCCCATAGATATTGTTGTATTTTTTTTGTCACTCAAATATCACATGAATACACATTACACATGGCAAAATGTATAGAATTGCAAGAAAATAATTAGCTTTAAAACTGCAACATTTTCTTTGCACCCCATGACAAAATGTGTATAATTTCAGGAAATAAGCTTTAAACCTGTGAAAGTCTCTCCAACAACAAGGGGTGTGAACAGTTTCTGTCATGAACAGTGCTTGTGCCCATAGAAATAGATGTGACGCGCTGGATGTTCACCCGAGTGAACAGTTTTGGGAACCCCTGGTCTAAAAGACAACTGATCCTATCATCACTCCTACTCTGAGACTTTGTGAATATGGGCCAGATGGATACCAGTAAAATGCCTAAATGAGGCACTCTAGGAGCCTTGTTGTGGCTGTTATCAAATCTTACTTATCATGTCCTTCTTTTGCAGCATTCAAAATCAAAAAGCTTTTTAGTTCTATTAAATTGACATAAAACAGAAAGATTCTGCATTATAATTGATGAGAAAAGACAAAAAGGTTCACATCCCATGGTCCGCATACATTTCCAGTCAGTCAGTGTAATTGTACTCTGCAAATAGAAACCCTCACACAGGATGTAACTCATTTACAGGTCATGAATGAAAGTTGGGGACTCCCTCTATCCTCAAGACAGTTCCTCGTCCATTCCGTCACACACACACAAATGCTTTCGGGTTATGACTTGATGGTGTCTGTGTCATGGTGGTAATTACCCTTGATGTTTAAACAGTTGAACAGTCAACCGTTATCAGGGCAACGCCCACCTCTTGAGAGTGTAGAGTACAGTAGTAAGCACATGTTAATATTGTAGTTGTAGGCCTATTTCCAGATAGGGGAACATAAATACACTCCCAGATAACTGCTTATGCTCTCAGGTCCATTGTCACAGTGTGGTAGAGAGGTGCGAATCAGATAGTTGTCCTCACTATTAGACAGTTAAAAGACTCACTTCCCCAACCGCCCACAATGTTTAAATGACATGTTTGCTGCACTCAACATGGTCTCAATCGTCTCAATCTGCATTGTGATATTTCCCCTAAAGGTCTTTACTCATTTTACTTTAGACATGTTTCTCTGGACATCCTTGTTAGGCCTTTATAATATATTCACTCAGATGGACATTCTTCTAAAAATACCTGTAATTTTTGTGACTTTGACTTGAATTACAATACTAATGTGCAAATACTGTAACTAAGCTGTGAGGGATGAGCAAGTGATCTAACCTCTACCCTCTACTTCCTCTCCTCCCTTCCTCACAGATGGTTTTTGGAGAGTGCCTTTCAGTCTATCTAGAGCGCATCAAATCAAAGTCCTCTTTCAGCAACATGTATGTGGCCAGTGTTTACAAAGCCATCGGCACCTTCGTGTTCGGGGCTGCCATGAGCCAATCGCTCACTGACATCGCCAAGTATTCGATTGGTCGGCTGCGACCTCACTTCCTGGACGTGTGCAAGCCCGACTGGAAGCTGATCAACTGCACGGCAGGCGCCTACGTTGAGGACTTCACCTGCACCGGGGATACGCACATGGTCAACGAGGCCAGGTGGGTGTTGTTGAGAGGAAACTGACAGTTGGGCAGAATTTTCTCCCTACCACTTTCCCTTATCCCTCTTAACCCTTCAGTGTTTTACAGATCGGGTGGGTATAAGGCATGTCTGATGAGTCTGGAAAGGTATAGGCAGTGAAGTGGTGACGCTTCCACCTTATGCCTAAAAGGCTTTACATGGTCAATCCGACATCTGTAGTGGCTGTACAGCATTTACTGCTATGCAGCCTCCGCAGAAGTCGGAGCATTCATAGCTGTCATGGGCATCCAATAAATTGGTAATTACCGCACCACTCGTAGGGATTCAGGGCTAATCTCTATAGCCATACAGCTAATTACAAGCAACTGGCTAAATGAAAATACCTTACCTCTTCTGAGATGTTGGAGTCTGTTTCCCGGTGCTTGACATAGATCAGACAAGATGGCATGAAGTAAAAAGACTGCTCTGTTTTCCCACCTGCATCTCCATCCCAAATCGGCCCAAAATGTGCCTACAATTAGGCTATTGTTTATATGTGTATTACACACTATGTTGAGGTAAAAATCGGAGTATATAACACTTGAATGGATGCCAGCCCCGATACATGTTCATGTTATCGTCAATCAACTGCCTTCTAGTTAAAAACTACTTTGACTACCACCATCGATTTCTGTGTGCTAGCTATTCTACCAGCTTGTACGAATGGGAATTAGCATTTAGCAGTCACTTTTTCTAAACCTGATGAGCGACAACTTCTAAATGTTGCGCAGCAAAATATATCCAAATATATCCAAATCGAATTTTAGTAACCACATTGTGGGCCTGTTACAATACATCAACCATGACAGATTTCCCTACACAAGGTATCATAAAATGTTTTATTTATGAACTTGTTGGATAGCCTTTTGTCAAAGTTCTCCATATTTGTTGTCAAGGAAGTTAGTTTGTATTTATACAGGATGATACCGCCCCCACCTACCGTCAACCAATCATGTCAATGCGGAGCTATACGGAGCCCTCTGCATTTTTACAAAATTTGGGAGGCGCACAGCGATGTGGTACAGAGCTTGATTTGGCCTCCGCAAGCCTCCGCAATTGCGTCACACCCTCCGTACAGCATTGCTCGATCAAGCATAAATTGACTTTTACAGCTCTGCAAACATCAAAAGAAGGGTTAAGGAATTGGGGACCAGCTAGGATGCTTGTTACAGATCTTCTGACTCCATTATATCACACTTCCACTGAAATAGAATATCTCCTGCTTTAATGCTGATAATGTTCTGTTCATAGAAATAAAATCCAAAATATTATATTTCTATGGTTCTGATATGCTGAGTGCTGACCATGAAATCATTGTTGAGTAAGGCAAGCCCACACTTTGAAGTTTCCGTGTGTCCCAAATGGCTCCCTATTTAGTGCACTACTTTTGACCAGAGCCCATAGCAAAAGTAGTGCACTATATATAGGGAAAAGGGTGCCATTTTGGATTGAGTGTGCCCAGAACAACTGCTCGGCTGGAAATGTTCTATGAAGACTCACTGAGGGGATGTGTCTCACACTGACTAGGCTGTCTGCTTATCAGGGGGAAATGACTTCAGCTAGAGCTCTCTCTGTACTTTAACCTTGACAATGTTTTGCAATTCCACAAATAACAGAGTCGAGGCCAAACTGGAATAAACAGAAGGTCCATTGCCTGTCTATAGCTCCTACATTGTACTGAGACACCTGGGGTTGCTTTAAGCCCAAATTACAATGGACTAGGAACCATGGTTTTACCTTGATTTGCCTTTGGGTAAATGGGTCTTTCCAGGTCAATAGACCCAGCTTTTGCAAGCCTGCTCCAGAGCCGGACGTGGGTCTGAGTTTAGAAGTTCCATACGAATTCTGCTTCTCTGAGCTTTCACTGAAAGCTGGTCTCCAAGCATACTCGTTATCACCATGGAGACCAAGGTTAATTATCAGTATCGGATGAGGCACTAACTAAATTCTGTAAAACAGTCACTCTAAATTTAAATCTGACAAGATTAGAACAACCTCCTTTTTCATCTACTTGAAAACAGACCGATGTACAAAGGAGAGGAAGTCTGTCTTTTAGATTTTGAAATCAATATCTAGGACTTGTCAATTATAGACCAACAACAAACGTAAATAGAGAGCTAGTTGTCGAGTGCCTGCCGGTCTGTCCCATCCTCAGTGGTGGGCGATAGTTAGTTAGCTGGCTGTCTCTATACAGACTATACACTTTGGCTGTGGTGTGAGACAGCTGTCTTTGTCTATCATTACCTCATGTGGTAAGCCTCTCCCGTGTTACCCTAGAAACCGGAGTATACCCCATACAGAGACTACTCTAATCTCTACCATGATCCCTGGGTGGGCTCTCCCAGTCTCGTGTGGCCCCAGGTCATATTTACCTGGCTGTTACTCTGGTCTCCCATGGCAGCCCTTCCCCGGTCGAGGGCCCAGTTCTGGGTGTTTTCTTTGGTATGGTAGTCATTAATAGAACAAACAACTGCCTGGTGGATCGAGTGATGAGAGCAGGTCAGATCAAGTCCCTGAATCCTCTTTCTGCAATGTGAGCCTTCCCCTCAGGGAAATGAGGCCCACTGTCGGTCAGAGCATTGGCTTGTGTCCCCCAAGTGCCTTACACTTGGAAACCTCCCTCAGTGAATCAACGTTATTCCTCTCTAATGGTTTACAGGGGGTTTTGGGTCCTGTGGGTTGAATCTATCAGCCTTCCCTCATTGCTGTACTGTCCTCACATGGTTAAAAGATAATTGAATTAAGGGCGTTGTTAGAGCTCTCTCTGTGTGATATCTGGCTTAACCTCTGTTTTCAGCCATTACCACTAGAGAAGCTGTATACAGGTCTCTATTGTTATGACATTAGGCTGGTGTTACAGTATTGTGGATTTTTTAGTCAGTATGGTCAGGCTTTCTCCCAACACTAACTAGTGTCCACTTCGGTACCAGGCTCCAAGGCGTTGTCTGTGGGCCTGCAGCTATCCCCACTGTTTATATCAGCAGCTGGTTATCAGTAATTTGCTGGACGGGCGGAAGCCTCTGCTGGGCAGCGCAGTACTGCTTAAGCAAACAGGAAGACACTAAAGCCGGCCGGATAAGTGGGCTAGGGTAGCGGCCCTCTAACCGCCCGCCCAGGGCGACTGATGTTGTCTCAACATCCCCCCTCATCAGTCAGTGCTCCGTAAGACGTCAGCGGACATCCCCCCCTATT
Organism: Brachymystax lenok tsinlingensis; assembly: GCA_030435695.1. NCBI lineage: Eukaryota > Metazoa > Chordata > Actinopteri > Salmoniformes > Salmonidae > Brachymystax > Brachymystax lenok. The sequence continues at coordinate 5,245,708 of CM059815.1, read as the reverse complement.
GCCCAGAAAAGGGTGTGTCAGTGTGTGTTTGTTATTCAACAGAATAGGGATTTATCACCAGCACAGAGCCGATTTGAAGTGGGTGGGTGAATTATTTCAGTGTTTTTTTCCCCTAGTGCACACAGCCATCCCATGATGCCATTGTGTGTTGTGTTGCAGGCTGTCCTTCTACTCCGGCCACTCCTCCTTCTCCATGTACTGCATGCTGTTCCTAGCAGTAAGTATGCTCTATGGGGTTTCCTCTGTGTGCACTCATGTATTATAGAGCTGGGTGATATGGACATAAATTGAAAACTGTGCACCAGTTGTTTATTACCCTTAACTACCCATCAACAGTCACTGATATTTGAAAACTTTCCAAACTTGACATTTCTCTAGTAGGGCCCTATGTTTTTTATTGTAATGAATATCAGCAAAATTTATATTTTTGGCTTATCGTCCCAGCTCAAATGTATAACTATTAAGTTTACAGTGCAGACATTTAAAATGCATATACATTCATTTATTGGATGTGTTCTATATGAATATTTAATACTCAAAATGCAGCAAAAATACCATGAATCTGATTTACATTAGACCAACTGTGTTTACTGCAGTGCAGAGACAGTATATACTGAACAGAAATATAAATGCAACTTTAATAAGTTACAGTTCAAAAGGAAATCAGTCAATTTAAATATTTATTAGGCCCTAATTATGGATTTCACACGACTGGGCATAAGCCTACCCCACCAGAAAGCGTTTTATCCCACATAGAAATACTCGGTTTCATCAGCTGTCCGGGTGGCTGGTCTCAGACCCTGCAGGTGGACATACTGCCAAATTCTCTAAAACAATGTCGGAAGCAGCTTATGGTAGAGAAATTAACAAGCAACAACTCTGTTGGACATGCCCCCCACATAACTTGAGACGTTGCAACAAAATTGCACATTTGAGTGGCCTTGCCTTATTGTCCACCTTGTAACGAGCATGCTTCTTGATATGCCACACCTGTCAAGTGGATTAATTCTTGGCAAAGGATAAATGCTCACTAACAGGGACATAAACAAATAAGCTGTGGGTATGGAACATTTCTGGGATCTTTTATTTCAGCTCATGAAACATGAGACCAACACTTTACATGTTGCGTTTATATTTTTGTTCAGTATACTTGACATATAGGACATTGTTCAGATTTATAGAGAACTGAATTTACCTCAAGTTCACTACAGTGCAGAGACATGGGATGATAAATATGAAGGCCCATTGCGTACATCAAATACTGGTACTCAAAATGCAGCAAAACATCAGTGCACTGTGTTAATCTTCACTGGGGTTTAGACAGTTACATTGGCTTAGGCAGCTATGGATGGTCAACAAAGTAGTGTATTTTTGTGAGCTGGGTCTGACTCGTGACGAACAGAACACGAGGGTCCCTTTGGCTTATCTTAGAAAAAGGATGTCCTTCTAGAGGTGAGGTAGGACTCAGGGGTACAGTAATGCTGAACACAATACACCCTTAAATTTACCCACAGTAACTTGACAGGAGAGTAAAGATAAGTAAGGTGGCATAGCCATTGAACAGTAGGTTATATTACACTTGTTTTGATAATTGATAGAAATGTTTCTGTTTCACTCACTTCAACTGTATATGGAATTTCAAGGCCTTAAACTAAGTTTTAGGCCTAGTGCAGACAAAGGCTAATTAAATACTACTTTGGAAGTTTCACCTGTGCAGTGTTTATATCCAGGAGTTGAGAAGCTGCCATGTAGAGTGGTTAGAGAGTAGAGTCAGTTTAAGAAAACAGGAGTGTGCAAGAGCCCACAGCTGCCAGCATCAAAATCTGAATGATTTTTACACACACACAACCAGAACAGTGGCAAAATCAGCTCACGCACATCAATGAAGGATCAGACCACCTTTCAAACAGTAGCCAGCACTGTAACCAACCCAAACCTCAAGTAGAAACCCCAAGAGAGGATTTAAAGCATGTCAACTTCTGGTTTCAACCTACAATTGCTCTGGTCCACCCACCCTTGTGTTGTGTATCGTGACAGCAAACCAATTTGTTGTAAAATTAACATTGTAGTCTAATAGGTCAAATTAGTTAGCATTAAATCCATTTATCCTGTAACTAATTTCCAGTTTAACTGACCAAACAAGTTAGTAGTAAAAACCACAAGGCTTTTTTTTTTAACCTTTAACTAGGCAAGTCTTACCTAATTTCCACCCGTCTCCCAGCTATACATCCAGGCCAGACTACAGGCAGAGTGGGCTAGACTCCTGAGACCAACACTCCAGTTCTTCCTGATCGCTGCATCCGTGTACACTGGCCTGTCGCGTGTGTCTGACTACAAACACCACTGGAGCGACGTCCTGGCTGGCCTTATTCAGGGAGCACTCGTGGCCATACTGGTGGTGAGTTAACCAAATGAAGCAGTAAGGCAATTCAGCTTTATTTGTCACAATAGAAATGGGTCTTCTGCTCTCGGCTACTATTACCCAGAGGTTAGAGGGGTATTTCATCCAGAACCAGTGGATTGTAGTCAAAAGGTGTCTCTACTTTCTACTTAAGTTGCCATATTGCCGTTCTCTTCGATAAAATCATGAACTCTGAGGTAACAGTCAACCGCTGTCCACTGACACTTGCCTATCCCCTGCAGGTATTTTTCGTGTCAGACTTCTTCAAGAAGAGGGTGGAGCCTCATGAGGATGTGGAGATTCCCCACACCAGCCTGCAAGAGACACCCACTAACGGAAACAATTACGACAGCAGCCCCAACTGAGCTATAGAGAAGAGGAACCATATACTGCATGCACATCATACCCCACCAAGGGCCGGACCACTGGGGTGGAAAGATTATTCATCCCAAATGGCACCATATTCCCTACATAGTGCACTAGTTTTGACCAGGACCCATAGGGCTATGACCAAAACTAGTGCGCTATGTAGGGGGAATAGGGTGCCATTTGGGAATTAACCAGACGTGTGAATGTAACCCTGCTTTGTGCTTTCCTGACCTATGACCTGGAGCCAAGCTGTCTGAGCTCCCTATTGGACTGAGTCCCACCCATGTTGCCTTGGCTGGACTGCTACTGCTGCTTCCTGTGTATTATCCAGACCAGACTAATATAACGCATCTTCACCTGAAGCAACAAAAAAAAACATCTTTGTTTTTTCCAGCTGTGTGTTAAAAGAAATCACTATACAGACTTTTATTAAAATTGTTGAAGTATGTACAAATATGTTGCGCTTTTTGGAAGGAAAATAAGCCATTTTATGCTTATTAACACAAATAAAAAATTCTGTGTAATTTGTCTGGATGATGGAAGATACTCAAACACCGGTCTGTCTTACAAAATACAACAAATCACAGATATAAACTGGCAGCAAACACAATATCCCTCTTGATTTTCGTAATACCTGTAATGAAAAACACAAAAAGAAATACATGAGTGAAATTGTTCAATGTACACTGCATCTCCTTCAGGTAATAGGTGCCTTGAAGCTTGACAACAACCTAGGATATTTACGCTATCTTTTGACAGGGGACAAAACTGCACTAGTTGGAATTAGGATTCTAAGTATTAAGCTGAAACCCAACACAGACAGCGTTGGTTGTCTCCATTGACTGCTAAGGATGTTTATGCTCAGTGTGTGAGCTGTGGTTGTGTCTTCGTAACAGAATGTATTTTAACTAGGGGAGATGTCTTGACTTTGGGACACAGGCAACATATGAGGATTCTCTGAGCCCTGGTTGTAGTACACCAAGTTTGAACTCTGGCATACATATGTGAAGACTGTCAGCAGAAGAGATCAGATTACCCTCTGCAGACTTGTTCTCCTACTATTGGTTTGAACTGTAGACTTACAGACCCCACATACACACACCAGCATTCTGTCAGCCTGAAGGCTGCAACCAGTAGATGTAGAGCAGATCTTACCCTCTGCAAACTTGTTCTCCAGCTCGGTGTTCCCAATGGCCTTGGCTGCTTGACACATCTGACGGAGAAGCTCCTCCAGGCGACGCATGCAGCGGATGATACTCCCTACAGACAGACAGACACGGGGTTAGCGAGCAGAAGATGATACTCCCTACGGACAAAGAGAGAAGGTCAGCCAGCACAGAGAGACCACAGACGGAGCAGAGAGACAGGGACCCGTACTCAAGACAGGAGTCTCTTGAGATATGGGTCAGTTTGACTAGAGTGATAGCCCGCAGTCAAAATAACAGCACTGGGTTTATTCAAATAGAGGACGCGTGTGTATAACTAGGGAAATTCAAGGGAGATTGGAAAAGGGTCTTCAGTTCAGCCAAAGGCCATTAAATGGTTATTCGAAGACCGTTCCATCTGAACTATTCGACCACATGATACCATGAGTACCAGCCACACCAAGGCTCGCCTCTCGGTGTGACCAGAACCCCAACGCCCCCTTGTAAAAATACAACCACACAGTTTACAGCTTCACATAGAATCCAGAGCCAAAGGATCTGATAACTGAACTAGACCTTGTCTGTCGCAATTAAGAAGGGAGATGCATATTTTCCTGCTCATGTCAGGGTGAAATACAGAGCCAAATACCAGTCTTATCGCTAGAGTTACTTTGGAGAGAGAATGAGAGCATTGGGGGGGGGGGGATGATCTGTAACAGCTATTTCTCATTTTAAATCCTCGACACTCATGGTGCCTTAAAGCTACAATCTGGGATTTGTTTTTCAGCAAAACAGCAGCTCTGTCACTTGTTTTGGTATACAGCTGAGGGATGGGGCAGGGGAAATGTAAATCCTCTCAAATTCATAGATGCCTGTCTAGATGCAAGGACTGACAGGCCATGATTGTAGCAAACATTTTTTGAAGCTATACATTGCAGCCATTGCCTATTGCAGTTCATACACGAGGTAAAAATCTGTTATTCCCTGAAGTGTACCTCAGAAAGACAAACCTTTCCAGCCATAAAGGACTAGGCCTACAGCCAATTCAGAATGCAGAGAAAAACATATATTTCAACATGAGAGTTCATCGCCCGGTCTTCTGGCTCTCCTTCCATGTACTACAACATGCCAGTTTGCAAAACAAATAAAAAGTTATCAACTGCTAGTCATAGAGACATTGGCCAATAGGCGACCCCATAGGCCACCATATTAAAAACAATTGGAGAGCTGGCCATTATATTTGGCACTGAATTTGTGTTAGGGGGAGTTCCCTTGCACTGATCGCAAGTGGCTCTGGATAAGTTAACCTGCTAAATGACTCAAATGTATGGGGCTACCCCACATGGAAACAGAAAGACTACATTTGGAGAGCGCTGTCCATTTCATAGGCACTGGACAGATATTAGAGCGTCAGAGGTTAGCCAGGTGAGTTACCTTCAAAGATCGGTCATCTTGCAGATCTGTGCGAAGGTGGCTCCGTTAGCCCAGGTGTAGACCACGTCCATCAGGTGAGGCTTGAACTTGTCCAGGTAGGTCTCCTCATCCACCTCCAGCTTAGCCTCCGCAGACACCTTGGCAATGCGCTTGGCACACTCCTGACAACCAGTTCCAGATTTTAGTGCGTCCATATGACAGTCATAGGCTGCGTGCAAAATGGCACCCTACTACTTTTATAGTGCACTCACTTTGACCAGAGCCCTATGGATACTGGTCAAAAGTAGTGCACTACATTTGGGACACATCCAGATACCAAAATACATAGCTATAGGCTAACATAAAAAGGAAAAAACACAATTTAAAAAAGTATGAATGAAAAGTACATAGCATCTCTTACACTGTGATTATACTATTTCAGCAAACACTCAGGCAGGGAGACCCAATCTAATCTTTAACCAAACATCTAGATTGTAGACTGTGGGCCTAGCTTCTAGCCGGCTAGGCTAACAGGTTTCAGCAGACAGAAACAGCAGTACGTCAATAGAATAGGTCGACTGGTTGGATTCCGAGTCACACATACATTGCAGTGTAGTTAAACATGCCGGTGTATGCCTTGGTTCCTAAAACAGCATGAGCTAAGTGTTAGAAACCACACAACTGGAAAGCAGACTAAACCAGGCGGCCTGAGGGGTGCATCGCAAAGCAGAATTCAAGTGTTGAGTTTGTTACAATACCCATTTCAACTCCATATTTAAGTGATTTAAATCATATTTAGAAAAGCCTGCTACTAAACTCATTGGCAGTATCCCAAATGGCATCGTATGCCCTACAGTACGCAGTGCACTACTTTCGACCTGGGTTACACATATTGATCCTGCTTTGTAACCTGTGCTAACCACCAGGGCAGTGCTTCTTCTGCTGCGGAGCGAATCATGTTTACCTGCATCTGTCTCAGAGGTCCAGCCAGCTGCTCGGTCAGCTTGGGCATCTCGTTAACCTGAGGGAAGGAAGAGAACATAAACACAATGACGTTAGTCTAAAGCACTGGACACACCGCGACCGCCTGCCGGGTGTCAAGGAGCGAACGTGTTGTTGCCAATTCAACATGTAGAATCATTTGAAAAGTAGAACATGTCGGCCGATACTGTGGTAAGAGGCACTCGGGTAGCAGGATTATTGGTCAGTCTCTGCCCTTAGTACTCCTAATAAGAAAAGTGTCAATAAAACGTTACTGCTGCCAGTAGGTTACTGGTTTAAGAAGAAACATGCAGTGAGCTAGCGCAGTAATGGGAGGGAGCAGTCTTCGGTTTCTTTACCTCGTCATTTCTACTGAGTAGGCTACTGTGCCTTCATAAAGTATCCATACCCCTCGGCTTATTCTACATTTTGTTGGGTCACAGGCTGAATTCAAAATGGATAAAAAATATATATATATTTATTTATTTTTGCACACCCATCTACACACAATACCCCATAATAAAGTGAAAACATGTTTTTAGAAATATTAACACATTTATTGTAAATTAAATAAAATGTCATGTACATAAGTTTCACACCCCTTCGTGAAATAGTCCGGTTGAAATATTATAGTAAATATACATAAGTGTTCCTAAGGATACATTATCAATGATGTTTGATTGTTCTTGGACAAGTGTATAGGTATAGGTTCTCTTCACGGTTCAATGGGCGAGTGGACGCTGTATTTTATTAACATAATGCGCCAACCAAACTGAGATTTATGGATATAATAAATTACTTTTTCTAACAAAAGAAGCATGGATTGTCTTCGTTGGACACTTGGGAAGCCCTCAGCAGAAGTTCATCAAAGGTAAGCGATTTTATATTAGTGATTTTATACGTTTTGTGAGACGCGCATTGGTTATGGATTTATGCTAATGCATAAAATATGAGGGGCTATCATCAAACAATCAAATGCTGTGCTTTCGCCGTAAAGCCTTTTTGAAATCTGACAACGCTGTGATATTGCCAAGAATCAGAGCTTTTGATGACTATGCAACACTTGTATATTGATGAATGTTTAATAATTAAACTTTTTGATTTTGAATTTGGCGCCTTACATTTCACCGGGTAGCGCCCCACTGCTCCCTAAGTAGTTAAACTGCTGCATTGGACCTTTAAAGGTCAGTGGTGAAGTGAAAGTCTACCTCCTGCAGATGCGGGGGTACAAGACCGTTACCCAAATGTTTGTCTTTATAAAGATTCCCATTTGTTTGTGGGAAATAATAATTGGTGTGACTGTATCTTGATCCCATTTCCCACTCTCCCATGGCAGTTCCTCAGGCCCCCCCAAGCTCCCTCTCTGTGCCCTACTCCCAAGCTTATTCTGTCTCTGGCTCAGTGCCCTGTGTGATGCCCCATTAACCCCTGGTGTTTTAAGCCTGTCATGAGATCTTCTCTGCCTGAACCCTCACCAGCAGGTGGAAGCTCTCCCTCCACACAGAGAAGAGGGAGCAGCTGCATAAATATCAACACACAGGACACTGGACGACAGCTGCATGTGAATGTCACAGAGCTGATCTGCTAACAGACGCGCGCGCGAGAGAGACTTGCAGGCAGTAGATATGACATGATACATATAGAAGCCTAAAACTAAATTGCAGTATAGACAGTAGACATGATAATACACAAACACAGAGCTAGACCCTTAAACGTAGTGTTGACATGATGATGCACACACGGCACTAGACCTTTGCTCAAGAATACACCTGTACTGTCATTACACTATGATACACAAACACATGGAGCTAGAAAGACCAGCATTTCACACCCCATCACTAAGTTGGAACACACCCTAACTGAGGGCTGCCATACTGGGACCAGCAGTGAAGAGTCTGTGGCGCCCTGCTTACAGAGAACAATAAACACTCAGAGAGGAGAAACGTGCCAAAGATCTACTTTTGGCAGAGTGACCACCTGTTTAGAGAGTGGACTTTGTTATTGGGGAGGTCAATAATTGAGGAAGCCAAGACAAAACGTTTTCAAACATTTGACACAGGAATTCCTTGTTTTGAGAGGAAGCATCAAGAGGATGTACTGAAGATTAATCCAATCTAAACACTTAACATTCAAGATATGGGGACATTGACCTATTACTTCAAGTCTGATAGTCTAAAGTGCTTTTAGTGAAGGGTTTAAGAAATGTCGTGACGACATTTGAAGTTGAAGAGTGTGGGGGGAAAAAAGATTGTTGTTGATCTGGCCAAAAGGATGTTTTAACTGATTGCGCAGGAAAAAGAGGAGTGTGTGACTTACATTCTCCTGGAAGACGAAGACGCTGAGGAGAGCGGTAACCTGTTCTGCAGTCAGATCGTTGAACAGGCCGTTGAACACCATCTCAGTCAGAAGAAGTTCATCAGCACTGGATCAAACACAGGTCTCAGATCAGTTAGTGTGTTCTTTTTTTTTTTTTTAAGCGTCAGCGTTTTTTAATAACATGATATAGATAACTGTTCCAAGAACAGCTGAACACCATCTCAGTCATCAGCAGCTCATCAACCAGGTGTTAAAGGAACAAAAAGAATCTCATGAGAAACTTAGGTAGCTCTCAGATGGATTGTCTGGGGCCAAGTTAACCTCCAATTTCATGTAAGAAAGTCATGACCATCATTTATTTTTGAATGTGTATTAAACTGCGAGTTTGGCCAATTCCAGTCCTCCCCAGGATAATGTTTATATAGAAGCACTGAGAAGCTCAGTTCTGGTGACTTAAAAAGGACAATATATTCCAAAATGAAATCAAATAAAATGATGCGGACAGTCTAAAATATAATGTCCACCTCGAGAAATTATGCCCAAAACATATTGGTAAAAATAATATTATTTTTAGATATTGGACCATGCATATAGCCATGCATGGTCTGTATTATCAGACATGCTATTAGCAATAAGTCTTATCACCTGTAGCCTAACGGATGCAGCATAGTGGCTATAAAATGTACATAGGCTGAAGAATGTAGTTTGTGCATCTGCATTTACCCCATTGGAAACATCCTGATTGTTATTATAAATTATTATTATTTCATAAATAATTACAAATTATTATTCACTAGAAAAACGTTTACATTTTTTTCACGAAGTATGTCATTGCCCTTTTAAAATTACATTGTCCCCTTGGAGCTCTAGCGTAGTGATGGGCATTCCAAGTCTCCTCTGTGAGCAGAATCATGTGGCTACATTCACCTAAAAGAGACGTTCATTTGGCTCCCAAACGGCTCTTCGTTCAGTAATGCTTAAAAACTGACCTAAAACCATGGATTTAAAGCCTAAAACGTTGCTTACCATTGTCAGATTGTGAAATGTTAGGTCAAATACATTTTTACCTGAACACATTATTAACGTGGACCAGAATGAGGCTTTCCCCTCACTATATCATTCCAGCACGGAAAAATGACCATCGTCAAATAATGTTTTTTCTATATATTTATTTATTTTCGGGTTTTATTAACCCTTTTTTCTCCACGATTTTGTGCCATCCAATTGGTAGTTTGTCTTGTCCCATCGCTGCAACTCCCCATACCGACTCGCGAGAGGCGAAGGTCGAGAGCTGTGCATCCTCAAACACGACCCAGCCAAGCCGCACTGCTTCTTGACACAATGCGAAAACACCGTACACCTGGCGACCGTGTAAGCGTGCATGTGCCCGGCCCGCCACAGGAGTCGCTAGAGCGTGATGGGACAAGGACATCCCGGCCGGCCAAACCCTCCCCTAACCCGGACGACACTGGGACAATTGTGCGCCGCCCCATGGGTCGGCTGTGACAGAGCCTGGGCTCGAACCAGGATATCTAGTGGCACAGCAAGCACTGCCTTAGACCACTGCATCACTCAGGAGGCCCCAGATAATGTTTTTATAATTTATCTCCAGATAATCGATGTCCCGAATTCAAAAAGCAATAGTAACAGTATTCAAATTAGGGAGCCAGATGAACGGCTCTTTAAAATATGCAATCGGTTACCGACGTTCAAAAATGACTGATGGTTTGCGAACAACCCGTCACTACTGTTGCACAGCTGCTCCACCATGCTTGAAACTGCGTTTTTTAAACTGCATTTGTAAAACGATGCAACTCGTGCAATTGAAGGAATAACAAAAATAACATGGTAGCAATGGAAAACTGGGATCCACTCTTTAAAACAACAAAAAAGAACGCGTTTCCCCACGATTGCATTAATTCTTGTGCATTGACTGCTTGTCAAAACAAATTCCCTCCCTAAGGCTCTCGCAATTTGAAAGTGCCTGTTTAGAACACACATCAACAAGCCAATTTGGTAAATAGGTAAACTACTCTAGGAGGTTGTCTGATTTTGTTTTAATAACATTACATGGCAGAAATAGTAGCTTGAACGCCAAGGTGGTGCGCATAATAGACTATTTAATTCACTTCATCTGAACATCGGAGTCTCAGCAACAATCCTGCAAGTCAATTCAGTGCACACAGCTCAGAGAAAATACAATGTTTGATATTTATGCACCTAACTTTCTCACTCATTATTATTCACGATTCATTCGTGATTATCCGTAATTATGGTAGCGTCCACATTAACGTAGGACTGAGTAGAAACATATTCTATTCTTATTTACAATACAATTCTTATTTACTCCAAAATGACAATACTTTATTTACCATTAATTTCTATTGGGCACAAAATAATCTGAAACAACCAAAACGAAGAGCAAATGTATCCAACAAATGTGTTGAGTCAAAAGCTTGATGTAGTCATTGTGTGCTAGGAATATGGGACCAAACACTACACTTTTGACTACTTTAATACACAAGTGAATTTGTCCCAATACTTTTTGGTCTCATAAAATGTACAAAAAGTGCTGTAATTTCTAAACCACGGAAACCAGACATAATTCGACAATATTCAAAAATATATTGACTGTGGCCAAATTAATGAATGTTCTACTAAGTTAATCATAAGACACTTAAAACGCATCAGTGATTTAGTTTCCTGCAACTTTGACACACAACAAGAATGCCCCGGTCTGTGTGTGCGGTGCGTGTGTATGTCTACACTGTGTGGCCGTTAGCAATTATGCTAACTATAACCACCTGGCAGAGATGGAAAGGCTTTCCCTAAAACATTCTCGATTAAAATGGCAACTACAAAGTAGCCTATGCCTACCTGGCAGAATGATATCATTATTTGCATTAGTCGAGTGACCATTTTCTTTGCAAACTCTGCTATCGCATCGCTAACCAGACAATGGTCTCTTATTGGTGCACACTTGAATTAAAGGGTAACTACACCCAAACCCACAAAATTCTTATATTTTTCCCAGACCTGAAAAGTAGTCTCTTGATGTGTTTTAAGCATCATTCTTTTTTTAAAGGGATAAAAAAATCCATTGAGAGCAAAAACATGGAGAAAGAGGCAACAAAAATGAAAACCAATTTTCTAGGGCCCTATTTGGGTAAAGTGTTACCGGTGGCTTGTCTTTTCCTTACCTGCTGATCTCACAGGCCACCCGGCCCTTCATTTCGATGACATCCGAGGAAGTGGCGAACCCGAGACGCCTCAGGACGCGCTTCCTGCACTTGAGCTCGTCCATCTGCAGCACGGTTCGAGCCTTCTTCAGCTCCCGCTTGGCCCCTTTGATATCCCCTGCAATCTGACATACAGACACAGGATAACATGATACTTAACACATATCAGTGGAGACAACCAGACCATAGACCGCTTTCAAGGAAACAAATATGTACATTTGTCATTAGGCTGAACAATCCATTTTAAAGAAATGTACCATTGTATTTATTTCATAAGGCCGTATTGTGATGTTTTGAGAGTCCAGATGAAGATTTGTCGTGCATGACTGAAGCTGCAAACTGTGCCATTCAATCCAAAATCAGAGCTCAGCCATAGACCAAGACTGACAGCCGAGACGGAGATAGTGTTGGTTAACAGTCTTGTTTTCCTCTCCGCCACACAGTGGCCAACTGTCCCTGCTTAAAACCATTATCCAATTACAGGCTCACCCAACACCATTATATCATGCTGCAGGGAGAGTCTGACTGACAAGACGGGCCAACTGGACAACACCAGTACTAGGCAACCTCAGTCGGCCCAGCTCTAGAGTCAGAGGTTGTTTATACATGTTGTGGAGTATACAGGTTACGAGATGTGGGCTCAGAGTGATATCACTTGGTAAAGTGATATTTTTTAGGGCAATGTGAACTCAAAGCTCCCTCGGATCACTTGTCATTATTCCCGCGCCACACACTAGACTACCGCAACACCGTTTCCACTGCCATAACACCATTGGTGCCATAAATAAGGTTTGTGGAAAAAAGCTTTGGATATTGATTAGCGGTTGTCAAGGATGCACAGAAAGAACGTTTTTGGTTCAGATTATTTGTTTGCGATATGTGATCTATAGGCTAAGAGAGCATCACAAGTTGATCATTCAATTGTGGGGTTTGAATAGTGGTGCGAAGACAACAGAGTTACAACAGGGTACAAAATCTATTCTAGGGGCAGTAGCCTACTTTGGGTGTACAATTTTCAATTACAGCATTAACTCATCTGCAGTTATTCTTCTGTTACTTATTCAGTTACCAACAATATTAAAAATGTTAATATTATCTTCTGATGACAATTATGTATAATCTTTTAACTAAAAGCAATCTATCAGCTTCCAAACCTAAGTGGGCATATCTAGCTGTCCAATAACACATTCTGATGGAACGGCAGAGTGCATTGAGGGAATGTTGGAAAAAATATCTTGGTTCCTTCTAAACATAGCAATGTGAATGCAAAGACGACTCGGACCACAAAATAGGTGAAGTGAACTGGCAAAAGACTCCTCATTCAAAGGCAAGGGCAGTATGTCTACAAAGAGAACAGTTACTTGGATTGTTTTGTTACCCCAGAGTTCACTTTAAAGAGGACTAAGATCAGTACTTATAAAGACTATGTGAAAACAGTCATGCAGTAGTTAGTGCATATATCTTCATTCTACTCAACCCAGAAAAAACACCCAGAATAGAAGCAGCTTTGTGTTACTAGTGAAAGCGTACGTCTGTCAGTCTTTCCTTCTGTAGCAGGCCGATCAGTTGTGCAGTGGCCCAACCCCAGAGGCCAGGCAGAGGATTTGAGCAGGTATAAATCTCACGTCGTGCCCATTTCAAACACGGTGTGTGTGTGTAATCTGGTTTATAGTGCTTTATCCCTTCCCGCACACAGACATGTAATACATCCCACACACAGAGATAACACAAGAGGTCACAAAGGTCATGACCTAGGCCAGTTGTAGGAGCAGGGAATGGAAAATATAATAACCAACCCAGTACAGCGCGGGACTTAAAAGGAAAGATTCACCCATTTTGAACGCTATATTGTTTTTGTGCATCTCTGAGCGATGTTCAATCGATTCCAGGGTCATTTCATGTGTATCTGAGTAAGTGCCAGTCAAGCAGGCAGAAATCTATTTGGTATTAAGTCGCTCTCACTACACTGGTAGTTAATAGGAATGCGACTTTTGGATCGCGAAAACGGCTATCATACACGTCCGATTTCAATACTGGCCGATGTCATAACGCGGGAGGTTGCCTTCTCTGGAATGAGGGCCCAACACATTTCTCCTATTGGTCTTTCAGTCCAGGGTGCATCGCATGGTGCCTTTTGCATTGCCGCTGTGAACATCAGGCTCCACTCTGCGAGGCACATCAATCTGCAGATTGAACTGGTGAGATTGTAGACTCCTAAATTGATAGTGCAGTTTGTTAAGGCGATTTTACAGCCAACTACCTACTTCACATGCTGAAATGTACTTGTATTATTGTATGTAGCCACCCAGCAAGCCCGTAGACAGTATTACATTTGTAGTCAATTTGAGCTACAACAGTTTTCCACATGTTGCTACCAACATTATGACAAAATGAAACATTTGCTCATAAAAAAACTATTGTTTTCACATGTTATTTAACACTGTAAATTACAGGAATGGATGGTTTTGGATACATTTTTCCTTTAAAGCTACAATATGTAACTTTTTGGGCTTCCCAACCAGATGCACATAGCAAGGTGTTATAGATCAGTCTCTCTCTAAGAAGCAGTAGATCTGTTCTATGTGCGCTATTTCTATGATTCCCATTCTTAAGTTTTGTTTTTGTGTCTTTTACTTTGGTACATCAGCTTCAAACATGTGAAACTACAATATTTCTGGTTATGAAAAATATATTTCACAGCGGTTTAGATGGTACAATGATTCTATACACTATACTTGGTTGTTTTGTCACAAACTGAAATTAGGCGGATTCTTAATTTTTTGTAAACAGGAAATAGCGGAGCAATTTCTCCACAGTGCTTCTTTAACACTCATCCGCTCACAGGTACTTGGCCACACAAATATTAACTTTACTCCTCATTTCATAAATATATCCGTCCTCGGCATTTCAGAGCTAGCCAATTAAAAGAGGCACAGTCGGTTGGTGCTGAATGTTCTGCCAAAATTAGATGAATGAATGTGAGCGATCTCATTTCCATCGGACATTGTACTTCACCACACCCTATGCCTGTTTCGGTCAGTACATGACCGTTTCCAGCTCAGACGGACAGGAAGAGACCAAAATCAATTATTCTGATTTAGGCTAGATCTACGTAAGTGACAGAAAAAAAAACAAGCCTTGGTGTGGGCGCTTGGAGGATTTAGTACAGAAGCTTTGATTAAGTTCAACAGGAAAAAAACAACATTCACAATCATTCAAATATTTTTGGTCGATGTTTCTTGAACCCCAACCTATCCACAAAACAAAATACTCCTAGCCCCACTGACAAGCTTATCAATCATTACTTACTGACAGAACATTATATGGTCCCAGCAATACACACGGCAGTGTGGCCCTACAGGACATGAACCAACCAGCCATGCCAAATACCACCACCCCACCCATCCTCACCAGGGCTTTCCTCTCGCAGAGGGAGTAGACTGCCTCCAGGCTGGGGTCAGAGTGCATGGGGTGGGAGTACATCCTGTGTTCGAATGCCTCCACCTTCTGGATGACCTTTTTCAGGCCCAGGTCCTTAATGCCCATGTCATCGATGGGGTCCAGAAGGGGAACGCCGTCCGGGAACCTCTTCTGAACCTCCTGTGTGGTGGAGACGGGACCAGAGAACGATGCATGAGAAAGCCTTTGATCGCCGTTGACAAATAGATTTATTCGATCTACAGTAACAGTCAAAGGTTTGGACACCTACTTATTCAAGGGTTTTTCTGTGCAGAATAATAGTGAAGACTTCAAAACTATGAAATAACACATATGGAATCATGTAGTAACCAAAATGTTGATGATAAATGTTTATCATTGTGTTGTGTTCTCTGGCGAGGGCCAGAGAACTGGCGAGGGCCAGAGAACTGGCGAGGGCCCAAAAAGGTGGGAGAAAAAATTGCACGGAAAAATAAAAAAATAAAACGTGCCTATTTTCAGAGTTGGGTTGTCACAATACCAACATTTTACTGATGACGTGATACCAGGCCAAGTATCATGATACCGAGTAGTATATTGATACCACAGGGTTCTCACCTGTATGGATTTGAGCATGCTCTGTCTGTTGTCATAAGGCCGCAGGTCTTTGGGGCTGTAGAGACGAACTGAACTGATGGAGGTCAGAAGATGGAGCATCACAGGAACCACCTGATCAGAAGCAATACAAAAGGATACGTATATTAGTACATCACTATGCATACAGTTACTATACAAACATATAATGTATCTATTTAGTATCAAGCATTGTAGCGGTCATCATAGCCATCATCGACTGACGCAAGAGATCCTGAACACTAACTAAACGGGGTTTTAAATGCATATACAGAACCAAGACGCAATCCTGTCTGCTGCTATGTCTACGGGATCTGTATATTGGCACAAACTGCAGAACACCTGATTCAACCTCTCCATTTAAATCACATTTGATCCCCTAGCCAGTACTTTTTAACGCAAGAAAGGCCACTGGATATAGGTCTGCAGATCCCTCCAGTCCACACACTGCCAGATAGACGACACAGGCTACAGAGGAGCTAGAAGAGCTTGGGGAGAGGGACTTTGCCGTACTTTGGCAGTGGAGGGGAAGAGAGTGGGGAGGGGAGAGAAAGAGAGGTCTTGCTTTGACTGAGGGATTCATCGTAACGCGTTTAGCAGGAGCGACAGCATTCCAGCTAGGGTTTAAAGGCTCCTCCGAGATACGGAAGAATAATACGAGACGAGAGACAGGCAGGCAGCTAAAGTCATCTAGATCTAGACAGAGCTCACAGAAGAGTTTAGCACGGGAGGACTGCACTAAATAACAAGACAGACTCTAAAGGGACTAGTGCAAAATGGAGGAAACATGCACAGGCAGCAAAATAAGCAGCCGTTTTAATGCATGGTACTTGGCAAACTTGGGTTCAAATAGTATTTGAAGTCTTATGAACATAAACTAAGAGAGAGAGAGAGTGTGTGTGTGTGTGTGTGGATATGAACCTAAAGTCTCAAAGTTTAAATGGTGTTGATATTATATGGAGGGTTACAAAACCAAAGGAAAATGTATATTTTCAACGAGGGGCATCGATCCCAACCACAGCATTCATGGTGTTTCAATGTGAGCATGAAGATACTGTATAAGATAACTGACGGCTAATGTCTCTTGAAAACAAGAGATGTTGCCATAGAGATATAATATGTGTTCCATTGCATTACGTTGTTGTTGCTTTAAGTTAAAGGGAAGCTCTAGGACACAGCACAGAAGCAGTTTCACCATTAACGACTTGGCCATGTTTGATTTCCTTCAGTCTCAAGGACAGTTACAGTGTAGTAACCCCTCCCATAAATTACTTGTGTGTGGTCTACATTCTAGAAAGAACCACTTCAATGTTGGATTCCATCCTGCGGCAGACCACCAAACCAGGAGTACATAGTGTCCAGTGGTATTATTGTATCACAGCATTGCATTGGCTGTCTGACGACTTCCGGCGTCGACAGAGATGGCAGCCTCGCTTCACGTTCTCAGGAAACCATGCAGTATTTTGTTTTTATGTATACTTCTTACATTGTTACCCCGGAAAATATTGTTTTATTACATACAACCGGGAGGAACTATTGGATATAAGAGCAACGTCAACTTACCAACATTACGACCAGGAATACGACTTTCCCAAAGAGGATTCTCCTTTCATTAACCCAAACACAACAACAGACTGGATAGCACGTGGCTACTCAAAACAACGGCGGCGCCGAGAGAGGGAAACGCGCGTCTTTTGGTCAAGCTTACGTCGACGGCGCATCGCACCTCTCCCGAGCATTTTAATCGCCAATGTACAGTCTCTTGACAACAAAGTAGACGAAATCAGATCAAGGGTTGCCTTTCAGAGAGACATTCGAGACTGCAACGTTCTTTGCTTCACGGAAACATGGCTCACTCAGGACACGTTATCAGAGTCGGTACAGCCACCTGGTTTCTCCACGCATCGCGACAGAAACAAACATCTCTCTGGTAAGAAGAAGGCGGGGGTGTGTGTCTTATGATTAACGAGACGTGGTGTGATCATAACAACATACAGGAACTCAAGTCCTTTTGTTCACCTGACATAGAATTCCTTACAATCAAATGCAGACCGCATTATCTACCAAGAGAATTCTCCTCGATTATAATCACAGCCGTGTACATCCCCTCAAGCTAATACATCAGCCGGCACTGAAAGAAACTCATCGGACTCTATAAACTGGAAACCACATATCCTGAGGCTGCATTTATTGTGGCTGGGATTTTAATAAGGCTAATTTAAGAACAAGGCTCCCGAAATTTTACCAGCATATCGAATGTGCCACCCGGGCTGGTAAAATCCTGACCACTGTTATTCCAACTTCAAGTGATGCATACAAGGCTATTCTCCGCCCTCCTTTCGCAAGTCTGACCATGACTCCATTTTGTTGCTCCCAGCCTACAAACAGAAACTAAAACAGGAAACGCCTCGTTCTCAGGTCTGTTCAACGCTGGTCCTAATTAATCTGATTCCACGCTGCAAGATTGCTTCGAGCACGTGGACTGGGATATGTTCCGGATAGCATCTGACAACAACATTGATGTATACGCTGATTCGGTGAGCGAGTTTATTAGCAAATGCATTGGTGATGTTGTACCGCATAGCAAATATCAAAACCTTCCCCAACCAGAAACCATGGATTGATGGCAGCATTCACAAGAAAACTGAAAGCGCGAACCACTGCTTTTAACCAGGTAAAGGCTACGGAAACATGACTGAATACAAACAGTGCAGCTACTCCTCCGCAAAGGCAATCAAACAAGCTAAGCGTCAATATAGAGACAAAGTAGAGTCACAATTCAATGGCTCAGACACAAGAGGAATGTGGCAGGGTCTACAGTCAATCCACGGACTAAAAAAGAAAACCAGCCCCGCCGGCGACCATGACGCCCTGCTCCCAGACAAACTAAACAACTGCTCGCTTTGAGGACAATACAGAATACCACCGACGGCCCGCTACCAAAACCTGCGGGCTCACCTTCACCGCAGCCAATGAGAAAAACATTTAAATGTGTTAACCCTGCAAGGCTGCCGGCCCAGATGGCATCCCTGGCACGTGTCCTCAGAGCATGCGCAGACCAGCTGGCTGGTGTGTTTACCGGACATATTCAATCAGTCCCTATCCCAGTCTGCTGTTCCCACATGCTTCAAGAGGCCACCATTGTTCCTGTTCCCAAGAAAGCTAAGGTGACTGAGCTAAATGACTATCGCCGTAGCACTCACTTCCGTCATCATGAAGTGCTTTGAGAGATTAGTCAAGGATCATATCACCTCCATCCCGCCAGACACCCTGGACCCACTCCAATTTGCTTATCAGTCCCAATAGGTCCACAGACGACGCTAATCGCAATCACACTGCATACTGCCCTAACCCATCTGGACAAGAGGAATACTTATGTAAGAATGCTGTTCATCGACTACAGCTCAGCATTTAACACCATAGTTCCTCTCCAAGCTCGTCGTGGCTCGAGACCCTGGGTCTCGACCCAGCCCTGTAACTGGGTCCTGACTTCCTGGCGGGCCGGTCCCAGGTGGTGGTAGAAACAACATCTCCACCCCGCTGATCCTCAACACTGGGGCCCCACAAGGGTGCGTTCTCAGCCCTCTCCTGTACTCCCTGTTTACCCATGATCATGCGTAGCCACACGCATCCAACTCAATCATCAAGTTTGCTGGCGACACTACAGTGGTAGGCTTGATTACCAACAACGCACGCAGGCGGCCTGCAGAGAGGAGGTGGAGGGCCCTCAGTGTGGTGTCAGGAAAATAACCCTCTCACTCAATGTCAACAAAACAAAGGAGATGATCGTGGACTTCAGGAAGCAGGAGAGGAGCACCCTATCCACATCGAGGGGACAGTAGTGGAGAAGGTGGAAAGTTTTAAGTTCCTCGTGCACACATCACGGACAAACTGAATTGGTCCACCCACACAGACAGCGCAGTAAAGAAGGCGCACAGCGCCTCTTCAACCTCAGGAGGCTGAAGAAATTTGGCTTGTCACCAAAATCACTCACAAACTTTTACAGATGCACAATCGAGAGCATCCTGTCGGGCTGTATCACCGCCTGGTACGGCAACTGCTCCGCCCACAACCGTAAGGCTCTCCAGAGGTAGTGAGGACTGCACAACGCATCACCGGGTTAAACTACCTGCACTCCAGGACACCTACACCACCCGATGTCACAGAAAGGCCAAAAGATCATCAAGGACAACAACCACCCGAGCCACTGCCTGTTCACCCCGCTATCATCCAGAAGGCAGGTCAGTACAGGTGCATCAAAGCTGGGACCGAGAGACTGAAAAACAGCTTCTACCTCAAGGCCATCAGACTGTTAAACAGCCATCACTAACATTGAGTGGCTGCTGCCAACATACTGACTTAAATCTCTAGCCACTTTATACATAGGAATTGGATGTAACAAATGTATCACTAGCCACTTTAAACAATTTTGTATATAATGTTTACGTATCCGACATACTCATATCAAATGTATACACTGTACTCTAAACCATCTACTGTATCTTGCCTATGCCGTTAGGTCATCGACCCAAATCTCTAGCCACTTTAATAATTATAATTGGATGAAATAATGTATCACTAGCCACTTTAAACAATGCCATTTATATAATGTTTACATATCCTACATTACTCATCTCATATATATGTGTATATACTGTACTCCATACCATCTACTGCATCTTGCCTATGCCGGTCAGCCATCGCTCATCCATGTATTTATATGTACATACTCGTATTCATTCCTTTACTCTTGTGTGTATAAGGTAGTTGTTGTGAATTTGTTAGATTACTTGTTAGATACTACTGCATGGTCGGAACTAGAAGCACAAGCATTTCGCTACACTCGCATTAACATCTGCTAACCATGTGTATGTGACAAATAAAATTTGATTTGATTTGATTTGATTTGAATTAGCAACCCATCAGGTCTTTTGACTTTGTGTTAGGCCATATAGGGTCAAAAGTAGTGCACTAGGGCAGAGGTTCCCCCCTTCCATCATTGGGGAACATCCCACGCCTTTTCCCCCCTGCAATTCTACACATTTTGCCATGTCTAATGTGTTTTCAAGTGACGTAGGAGTGACTCAAACATGACAATATCTACGGGCAACAACAGAGCTAAAAACTTGAAGCTGACATGGGCTAGATCTGGACATTCTGACAAGTTATAAATAGCTCTCCAAGGTCTGCAATACCCAATTTCAAAATTGCACTTTGTGCATTCTACTATTACAACTTAGGAGTAAGTTGAAAGCCAGAGTCCTGCCCCCAAAAAAAGCAACCGCCACAATAGGGAGCCATTTTTGACGGCGTCACGTCGTACACACCTGCATTTCACCCTTCTCCCCGGCGGCAGCAGGTTTGGCAGCCTCTGTAGCTGTGTTCTTCACACTCTCCTTACTGCAGTGGACCAGCACCTCCACCACGTATAGAGGGTCTGCGTCACCCGTAATGGCCTGGAGGGGAAACAATCACATATAGTCAACATGGGTGCAACACTAAGCATTACGTGGTAACCTGAAGGACAACAAATGCATAACACAGAGCCACAAAACACATGCTATAAAAACAAGCTATAACACAAGGTGTATCTACAATGCATTCAGTTTTAATACAAAAAAAAAAATCGGTTTCCACCGATACTTTCTGGTAACATTCA
Organism: Brachymystax lenok tsinlingensis; assembly: GCA_030435695.1. Lineage (NCBI taxonomy): Eukaryota > Metazoa > Chordata > Actinopteri > Salmoniformes > Salmonidae > Brachymystax > Brachymystax lenok. The sequence continues at coordinate 5,224,135 of CM059815.1, read as the reverse complement.
ACATATCAAAATTACCTTGACATTTGACTTCTTGGAGAAATTAACAACCACGCCCCACCCAAAGTCGGCATCTTCGTTTTTGACCTGGAAAAGAGTGCAACGTCATAGGCACATCTGTATGTACAACAAACGCTCATATTGTTCCCCATCTCACGAAAAACTACGTTGAAAATAAAAACGCATTTCTATCAGCTGTCCCTTTTGGAACAGCAGACGAAGACTAAGAATGGTGGTGTACATTTCTGTCTTTTGGGCAGTGCTACATAGTAAAGTATTTGAGTTGGTGGTATGAGTGGTATTTGGTCTCTAACCTTGACCAGTCTGCCAGGCTGGAGGAAGGGAAGGCAGTATTTTGGTTTGTGGATGAACTCTTCTATCTCCTTGCTCAGTTTGGCCAGCTGCTGGCGGATCTTATAGTAGGTCACCACACTCTCCTCGTTGGGGATCTCTATGGCGTTATACATCTCTTCCAGCTTCGCCATCTCTGTGGACATCAGAGGAAAGGCAGTCAGACACAGCGAAATAGAATTACTAGAATGGGAATGTACATCACTAGAGCGGGGATTCCCGTTCTAGTAATTCTGGTCACACGGTATGGAACGAGCAGCTAAAAATAGCAGCTCACACCGATAAATGACATACAGAAACATTCCAATAAATATATTTAATATAATATATACTATTGTGTCTACAAGTTCGTGGAATCGCGGTGATTCAGCCTAAAGTTTCATTTTAAAATAGAGCTCACGGGTTCATTTTTGTTGTTTGGCAAGGATAGGGGATTTGGAATCAGAATCTGCTATTTTTGATACTATACAGAGATCAAAACGTCATACTTTTTGGCGCTCTGTTTACCTGCCTCTGTGTCAATTCCAAGGTGCACTGCTAATCAGATTATATACAATTTGACAATTGATAATTCTCACCCATCAGACTCAATTTAATCTCGTTTTTAGGCTAACTATTATTATATACAGTGGGGGAAAAAAGTATTTAGTCAGCCACCAATTGTGCAAGTTCTCTCACTTAAAAAGATGAGAGAGGCCTGTAATTTTCATCATAGGTACACTTCAACTATGACAGACAAAATGAGGAAAACAAATCCAGAAAATCACATTGTAGGATTTTTTATGAATTTATTTGCAAATTATGGTGGAAAATAAGTATTTGGTCAATAACAAAAGTTTATCTCTATACTTTGTTATATACCCTTTGTTGGCAATGACAGAGGTCAAATGTTTTCACACACTGTTGCTGGTATTTTGGCCCATTCCTCCATGCAGATCTCCTCTAGAGCAGTGATGTTTTGGGGCTGTCGCTGGGCAACACAGACTTTCAACTCCCTCCAAAGATTTTCTATGGGGTTGAGATCTGGAGACTGGCTAGGCCACTCCAGGACCTTGAAATGCTTCTTACAAAGCCACTCCTTCGTTGCCCGGGCGGTGTGTTTGGGATCATTGTCATGCTGAAAGACCCAGCCACGTTTCATCTTCAATGCCCTTGCTGATGGAAGGAGGTTTTCACTCAAAATCTCACAATACATGGCCCCATTCATTCTTTCCTTTACACGGATCAGTCGTCCTGGTCCCTTTGCAGAAAAACAGCCCCAAAGCATGATGTTTCCACCCCCATGCTTCACAGTAGGTACGGTGTTCTTTGGATGCAACTCAGCATTCTTTGTCCTCCAAACACGACGAGTTGAGTTTTTACCAAAAAGTTATATTTTGGTTTCATCTGACATTCTCCCAATCCTCATCTGGATCATCCAAATGCTCTCTAGCAAACTTTAGACGGGCCTGAACATGTACTGGCTTAAGCAGGGGGACACGTCTGGCACTGCAGGATTTGAGTCCCTGGCGGCGTAGTGTGTTACTGATGGTAGGCTTTGTTACTTTGGTCCCAGCTCTCTGCAGGTCATTCACTAGGTCCCCGTGTGGTTCTGGGATTTTTGCTCACCGTTCTTGTGATCATTTTGACCCCACGGGTGAGATCTTGCGTGGAGCCCCAGATCAAGGAAGATTATCAGTGGTCTTGTATGTCTTCCATTTCCTAATAATTGCTCCCACAGTTGATTTCTTCAAACCAAGCTGCTTACCTATTGCAGATTCAGTCTTCCCAACCTGGTGCAGGTCTACAATTCTGTTTCTGGTGTCCTTTGACAGCTCTTTGGTCTTGGCCATAGTGGAGTTTGGAATGTGACTGTTTGAGGTTGTGGACAGGTGTCTTTTATACTGATAACAAGTTCAAACAGGTGCCATTAATACAGGTAATGAGTGGAGGACAGAGGAGCCTCTTAAAGAAGAAGTTACAGGTCTGTGAGAGCCAGAAATCTTGCTTGTTTGTATGTGACCAAATACTTATTTTCCACCATAATTTGCAAATAAATTCATAAAAAATCCTACAATGTGATTTTCTGGATTTGTTTTCCTCATTTTGTCTGTCATAGTTGAAGTGTACCTATGATGAAAATTACAGGTCTCTCATCTTTTTAAGTGAGAGAACTTGCACAATTGGTGGCTGACTAAATACTTTTTTTCCCCCACTGTGTGTGTGTGTGTGTGTGTGTGTATATATATACACACACACACACACACACACACACACACACACACACACACACACACACACACACATATATATACACACACACAGAGGGAAAAAAAGTATTTGATCCCCTGCTGATTTTGTACGTTTGCCCACTGACAAAGAAATGATCAGTCTATAATTTTAATGGTAGGTTTATTTGAACAGTAAGAGACAGAATAACAAAAAAATCCAGGAAAACGCATGTGAAAATTTTTATAAATGGAATTGCATTTAAATGAGGGAAATAGGTATTTGACCCCCTCTCAATCAGAAAGATTTCTGACTCCCAGGTGTCTTTTATACAGGTAACGAGCTGAGATTAGGAGCACACTCTTAAAGGCAGTGCTCCTAAACTCAGTTTGTTACCTGTATAAAAGACACCTGTCCACAGAAGCAATCAATCAATTAATCAGATTCTAAACTCTCCACCATGGCCAAGACCAAAGAGCTCTCCAAGGATGTCAGGGACAAGATTGTAGACCTACACAAGGCTGGAATGGGCTACAAGACCATCGCCAAGCAGCTTGGTGAGAAGGTGACAACAGTTGGTGCGAATATTCGCAAATGGAAGAAACACAAAAGAACTGTCAATCTCCCTCAGCCTGGGGCTCCATGCAAGATCTCACCTCGTGGAGTTGCAATGATCATGAGAACGGTGAGGAATCAGCCCAGAACTACAAGGGAGGATCTTGTCAATGATCTCAAGGCAGCTGGGACCATAGTCACCAAGAAAACAATTGGTAACACACTACGCCGTGAAGAACTGAAATCCTGCAGCACCCGCAAGGTCCCCCTGCTCAAGAAAGCACATATACATGCCCGTCTGAAGTTTGCCAATGAACATCTGAATGATTCAGAGGACAACTGGGTGAAAGTGTTGTGGTCAGATGAGACAAATGGAGCTCTTTGGCATCAACTCAACTCGCCGTGTTTGGAGGAGGAGGAATGCTGCCTATGACCCCAAGAACATCATCCCCACCGTCAAACATGGAGGTGGAAACATTATGCTTTGGGGGTGTTTTTCTGCTAAGGGGACAGGACAACTTCACCGCATCAAAGGGACGATGGACAGGGCCATGTACCGTCAAATCTTGGGTGAGAACCTCCTTCCCTCAGCCAGGGCATTGAAAATGGGTCGTGGATGGGTATTCCAGCATGATCCAAAACATACGGCCAAGGCAACAAAGGAGTGGCTCAAAAGGAAGCACATTAAGGTCCTGGAGTGGCCTAGCCAGTCTCCAGACCTTAATCCCATAGAAAATCTGTGGAGGGAGCTGAAGGTTCGAACGTCAAACGTCAGCCTCAAAACCTTAATGACTTGGAGAAGATCTGCAAAGAGGAGTGGGATAAAATCCCTCCTGTGCAAACCTGGTGGCCAACTACAAGAAACGTCTGACCTCTGTGATTGCCAACAAGGGCTTTGCCACCAAGTACTAAGTCATGTTTTGCAGAGGGGTCAAATACTTATTTCCCTCATTAAAATGCAAATCAATTTATAAAAATTTTCACATGCGTTTTCCTGGACTTTTTTGTTGTTATTCTGTTTCTCACTGTTCAAATAAACCTACCATTAAAATTATAGACTGATAATTTCTTTGTAAGTGGGCAAACGTACAAAATCAGCAGGGGATCAAATACTTTTTTCCCCCTCACTGTATGTATGTATGCATGTATGTATATATGTGTGAAATTAGTTTTGATATAGTTTCAAGCTGACTGCTTATAACACATTTTTGTGATATTAAGATTCTAACAATGAGTGTTTTAAACAGACGTATTCGGGAAAAGTCAAGAATGGGCGGGAGACATGACTTAAATGGTAATTTAGAAAAATAAATTTGGCTTGAGTCAACATGACACTCTCCTAAAGTTAAAAGGATCGATAATACACCAGCAACTAGGCAACATCAAACATGTCTTTATAAAGCTTTGCTCGTACTATATTTGGCCAAACCAAATCAACAGAGCAGTCTACTGAATCAAATCCGATCTATTCTCTTGAATAACTAGCAACTAGCAGGGGAATTCCCAACTAATGGAGAGGTTGAGAACCAAATATAGGACTTGAGTAAGTAGGCCCGTATTCTGTACTCACTCTCTACGACCCCGGGCACAGCCCTGTAGTGCTGGAACTGGTAGAAGGACTTCTCCAGCATGTACTCTGGGTTGATCTCCTCCACTCGCAGCAGGTTGAGAACCATGTTGTAGGTGAGGTGGAAGGCACTGTTCAGAGGGTCTGCCGAGCCCTGGGGAGAGAAAGGGGAAGACAGGAGAGAGGAGGTTAGGTTTAGACAGATCAGCAGGGTGAGCACCATGTTGTAGCTCAGGTGGAGCAGGGCAGAGGAAGACGGTCATTCAGCTGATTATTCAAAAAGACACACTGTCATGTCACAAGGAAAGCGGGGTAACTCAGTGAATGTATGGGACAAAAGACCCAAGTCATGCTTTTCAATGAGGAACATTGGAATTTCAGATAACTTCATCAATTGAGTGAATTGAAATGGAGTGTTCAGATAACCCTGTCATAAGGACAGACCAAATTGTGAAATCACCGTACGACAGAAAAGTTATCCATTACCCAAGGAAATGTTTGAGACCACTTGTCTATGGAGCCAAGGGCAGTTTGAGTTTCTCCGAATCTTTGTTTCGCAATCAAAACATATCCTTCAGTTGTGTTCTCCAGAAAGCGATTACAACAGTACAGTAAGAAGATAAATGATATCTACTCCAGAGCAGCCAGATGTCTCATTTAAATCCATTTCTGCCATTAATCTGTCATGTGTTAGCCAGTGTTTTCCACAAACACATGAAGTAGCCAGCCAAATAGAAAAGGTAACCATCCAGGACCCCCCCGGGTAGTAAGCATATAACAGTAAGCATATATAATTTATAAACACATAAACTACGTTGAATGATTTATAAATGGCAAGGATAAATGACGTCGACCTCAGTCAGTTCGACACCTTTTACAAACTAGTCAAGCTTGCTGTTCGTCCAAGCACAGTAATTGCCTACGCACCAGCACGTGGTGGTTGCATATGAAACACACGAAAGAAAATAAATGAATCTGCCGGAAAATAGGCAAAGTGGATTTCGACTCATCGTTCCCACATTATATGGGACGGGCAAATTGACTCACATAGACGAAGGAGCATCATGCTCTGCCCCTCCGTGTAAAGAAATTTGACTTCAACCACCACAGCGTGAACACACACACACACACACACACCCAGGTACCAGGAGGAGAAACAGACAGCAGACGGTCAAACCATCAGTGTTTCCCTGTCGTCACTCACTTTGTGACTGACAGGCACCTGTCCAATCTATAAATCGCACATCGCTCATCATTCTCACGGGAGAGGGCTCTGCAGACTTATTTTCTAACTTGCGAATTTAAAAGTAGCCTAGTTAATTGATATAATCACTCATTTTAGCAGGAGGGGGCTCAGCTGAGTTATTTTCTGAAAAAAAAGCCTAGTTAATTTAAGTGGATAAAGTATCTGGCTGAAAATGATTGTGTAACCGGCTGTATAGCCGACAGTGGAAAGGTGGAAAACACTGGTTAAGTCCAAGATAAACTGCCCTTTTGTCTGTGAAAGATGGTGCTGTGCAAGCCTTAATGGGCCTCAACCCAGGACCAATGACACAAGGGACCAGGAAGAGATGGAGGACAGACTGTTCCCCAGAGAGAACCTCTACACTCCAGGACCACCTTAATGGAAAGAAAGGTTTGCACTTTCAGGTTTGCAAGCCAGTTAACCAAACCAAGGCTCCAAGGGTCCAGAGGGTCCCTGATTGTATTAAGACTCCCTAAAGACTTGAGGTTTGAACGTGGGAGTCAGTTAACCAAACCAAGAGCCAATAGATCCCCTGATTATGTCAAGATTCCAAGGACTCCCTATAGGTTAGAAGTGTTTGGCTGCGGCTGAGTGAGCGTGTACTTGCAAATGACCTGAAGGTCAGGAATGAGCTACAGTTTAGGAGAAGTGTTTTTCTACACAGGCATGTCTATCTGTCCTTGTCTGTGTGTGTGTGTGTGCGTGCTCGTAAATGACCCGAGGGTCGGGAAGTAGCACTGTGACCCAGTAGAGAACCCCAAAACGACCGACTCACTCCATTACTGCGGCTCAGGAGAATACTAGGGTTCTTGGCTCAGGTTGTGCTTGTAAACCCCTTCCCGCTCCACCCCCCCCCTCTGTGCAATCATTCATCGAGCCTGTATGTCACTCGGACAGTGTGTGGAGGGAAGGACTGCGTCGTTTTAAAAAACACTAGGGGAGATGTCTCGGCCCGAGGACCATTGTGACGTCATCCCAGCAGGGGTTAGGATTAGTGCAAGATTCAAGAGTAACTGATCTGGTGCTGAAAGTGTTTCACAACTGGACCTCTAGGTGTTCTGGGACTCATATAGTGTACATACTAAGACGCGTTATACAACCTCTAAAAAAAATAAATAATTGGATATCAGATCAATGCAAACACCGCAGGCATCCCAATCACTCATGTGTGTATTGACGTACTGTACATACACACGGAGAAAAGCTATGAGGATGATCCTTCTGTATGAAAATGACACACATACAGCTGTTATTCAAAGCCCCAGTGTGCAGTCTGTGGTCAGTCAGTACCTTAAGCAGCTGTTTCCCCACTGCAGGGCTCATCTTCTCATCCACCATGAAGATGACGATACCCCTCTCGTCCATCCCTCTCCTGCCAGCTCGACCGGACATCTGGATGTACTCGCCAGACGTGATCTAACAGAGAGAGAGAGCACATTAATATTGTCACTAATAAACGGCCACAGCTGTCCAAAACACATGCTTGCTCGCTCACAGACACGTCAATATTCACAACGGGCACGGACATCTTTGGCGTGGGAGAAGGAGTTTGGAATTGTGTAGCTAGTGCCAATGACAGAAGGTCAACTCCTTGGCCTAATCGTCATTAGAAATGTGTACGGAATCAGATCCATTTACTCAAATAAGGCCGATCCTCTTTTAGATGTGGAAATGCATTCTTCTGAAACAAAGCCAGAACAGTGAGCGGTGGTTTGTTCTTAAAGCTAGACGCTTCAGTGTAGACGAAGGGGAGGAAACGTGCTAGAGGAGGAATTTTAAGCCTCGAGACAATTGAGACACGGATTGTGTGTGTGCCATTCAGAGGGTGAATGGGCAAGAAAAAAATATTTAAGTGGGGGTATGGTAGTAGGTGCCAGGAGCACCGGTTTGTGTCAAGAACTGCACCGCTGCTGGGTTTAAAGTCAACACTACCTGCAGCCCCGGTAGTCTAGAGGTTAGAGCGCTGGGCCAAAAATCGGAATACTTTCCCGAATTCATTTTGTATGTGTGTGAATAATTCTTCTTATTGAGTTTTTTTATAGCGGTTACGACGGTGATTTTATTTTCATGACGGTCGTCATCCATAACCGTCGGTTATACGGTAATTGTGCCAGCACTAGTTGCAACGTGCACTAACACCTCTTCAGAACATTAAAACGTGGAGAAGAGCTGCAACGGCTTGATTTGCCACTTGGCTTATAAATCCTCCGCTTTACTAAAGCTGCCTGCCACACATGGCCCTGATTAAAAATCACCAGATTCCATTTGGTCTCTGACTTAAACATTACTGGCTCTGCCACGAACCAGCTAATCCTTTTATGCCTTTGTCAAGCAGATTCAATCCTAATCTCTTGGGCATCGATGGTGCTCTACAACATTTGGTCCCGAGTTTAACACTGGCACGGGGCTGTACTCTCTCCTTACATCTCTGAGAGACTCACACACACCATGACAGAGCGAGACCCTGGATCTCTCCCTTTTGCTTTGTGACGGAGGGAGGGACGGAGGGAGAGGAGGAAGGAAGGCCTTGACTGCATGCGTGGTGTTCTGGCATCAGTTCTCCCACACCAGATGTTCCTCGTAAGCCTCTTGGACAACCCCTTTCCCTCTATCTAGCAAGCAATCGCTCTCCTCTCTCTCTCCCCCATCCCCGAGCCAAAGGGGTAATAATCGAGCCCTTTTATTCCCAACAGCTTGATTCACGACCAGCCCTGTGGCCCCCAGCTCCTCACATAAACAGCCACGTATTGTTTATCTTCTGTCAGAGCTTCTCTGACTCTCGCCACGGCGTTATAAAGGCGTCACACAAACACACAGCGTAAGTGATGAAGAAACCTAAAGATGAAAAGTCAGACAGAGAAGTCTGCACTACATCACGTTAACCCTGGGTTCATCTGTCGGTCTGGTTGCAACATAGCAGGGATTACCCAGATCGAGACACGTGCATTGTGTTTATACAAAACCTAATGACGGCTATTAATCATTCCAGGGAGTGATGAAACTAGGGCTGTGATTGTCAGCCGGTGATTGTCAAGCAAATAACTGTCTCAAACACGTTCAGGTTCTCCTGGCTTCCACGTATTGCCTACAAGCCACTGATGCAGACCTTTGAAACATCTACATTTTAAAAAGTCACTTTAATATATGACAATTAACCAATGACATCAGGCCACGGCCATGATTGCAGACACCTGTGTGTGTCTTTTGACACTATATAAACAAGTCACCCCGCAGTGTTTGTCATTATATCCCGATGAAGACAGCTTGGCTGTCGAAACGTTGGACATTAACATTGTTGCATCTGAGCACCTAGGGTGTGCGGCTCTCCTCTATTTTTCAAGTGTTGCAAGCCGCTAGCCAGCACCTTGCCAAAATAGGTGTGCGTTTCTTTCGCCTCTAGATTAAAAGTGTTCCATTAGCAGGAAAACACCTTTCTCAAAAGTGACTGCAAATGCGATCATGCATGCAATGCTTTTTATAAAAAAGGTACATTTTTATGATGACAATTCTTCCTACAACTTCTTCCATACGCGCTGCATATGTATGCCAGTTAGGCTCTACATCCGTTGAAAAGCGGAAGAATGTGCTTAATTTTAAGTAGTAATTTGGCCACTTTAGTTGGGCCATATGTTTTGATTCTAATACATTCAAAGTGTACAAGACGCGACTAATGATGATTTGAAAAGAAGTTTGCTTTGTTTTTTTGCGCTGGCTGTACACACTTCATCAGTCTGGCATTCTCAATTTGACAAGCACTTGGTGGTGGCAGCATCATGCTGTGGGTATGTTTTTCAGCAGCAGGGACTGGGAGAATAGTCAGGATTGAGGCAAAGATGAACAGAGCAAAGTACAGAGAGATCCTTGATGAAAACCTGTGCGCTCAGGACCTCAGATTCGGGCGACGGTTCACCTTCCAACAGGACAACGACCCTAAGCACACAGCCAAGACAACGCAGGAGTGGCTTCGGGACAAGTCTCTGAATGTCCTTGAGTGGTCCAGCCAGAACCCGGACTTGAACACGATTTAACATCTCTGGAGAGACCTGAAAATAGCTGTGCAGCAATGCTCCCCATCCAACCTGACAGCGCTTGAGAGGATCTGCAGAGAAGAACGGGAGAAACTCCCCAAATACCGGTGCCAAGCTTGTAGCATCACACCCAAGAATACCTGAAGCTGTAATTTCTACCAAAGGTGCTTCAACAAAGTACTAAGGGTCTGAATGCTTATGTAAATGTGATCTGCTTTATTTTTTTTCTAAATTAGAAAAAATAAAACAGTTTTTGCTTTGTCATTATGGGGTATTGCGTGTAGATTGATGAGGAAAAAAACTATTAACAACAATTTTAGAATAAGGCTGTAACCTAACAAAACGTGGAAAAAGTTAAGGGCACTTTCTGAAGGCACTGCATGTGCGAAATTTGTTTTTATTTAGAATGAACCATTATCATGCACCAGTCTCAAAATGGGGACAGGGGAAGAAAATACATGTCATCTATGCACTTAAATAGCAAATGGAGGACGCTTTTCCCGTGGTTCATATTCATGCCAGCCAGACTATACCCCTGTTGTAAAGAGAAGCAATGTGCTTAATATTAGGAAAGCTGAGAACTATAGTAGACCTAGCCTATAGAAATCTCATGGGATCCTCCTCTTTTTAGTAGAGGCCATCGAAACTCAAGCTTTCTCACGCAATTGCATAGCCTATAGAAATGTTGCGCAACATGAGCTCATGGGCTCTAAAAAGTGTTGGATTAGATTTTTCGATAGCATTTGCATTGATGTCAGAGTGATTTGAGGGACAATAGAGTGCTGAGTACCAGGCAGTCAGCAAGTTTGGTAGGCTACTAATAACCATCAGCAGCATTTTATTTAGACCTTTATTTAACTAGGCAAGTCAGTTAAAAACAAATTCTTATTTACAATAACAGCCTAGGAACAGCGGGTTAACTGCCTTGTTCAGGGGCAGAACGACATTTTTACCTTGTCAGCTCGGGGATTCGATTTAGCAACCTATCGGTTACTGGCTTAACGCTCTAACCACTAGGCTTCCTGCCGCCCCTAATTATCGTGACTAAACGGTCACGTGGAATTTGCCTGCCATCATGACTTGTGACCTCAGGTGTTGCGGTAATAAGGTCACCGTAACAGCCCTAGATGAAACTGTGTAATGAATAAAATACCCCCATGAGTCAGTCAGTCACTGACATAATGTTATGACCCTGTCTTCACTGACGTGACAGTCCTGGGTTTGGCCAGTCAAACAGGAGGGATTGAGAATGTTGGAAGGAGATCAACTGGACACTTCATTGACTGGAAGGGGAATACTATGATGTTCCATCGTTCCCTTTCAAAACCATTTGATACATATCTACATACATGGCCTCCGATAAGATACAGGAACAATACGTTTTAGTTTGAAACGATCCAGTGTAATTCGGTTTGATTAGTAGAACGAATTGATGAGATTCGGTTCGATGTGATTCAATGGGCTGACATTTTCCATTCTAAATTAAAATCTGCTGCTGATGGAGATCATGAGTTGCCCCAATTAGCATGTAGGCTATAGCCAGGTGAGAGTTGTCTCTCCGGCGGTAGCTAAGGTTACTTTCATTCAGGTAAAACTATTTTCAACCGCGTATTTGATTCCAAAACACTACTTAGCAAATTACATTGGTTGTCACTCAACTAATAAAGCCTAATATTCCGCAAGCCAGTTTACAAACATTTTGTATGCTGAAGGTGTGCAACATACGGAATAGGCCAACCTCATTGGTCAGCGCGAGAAGCTGCTCACAGCGCGCAGTTTGACCAGGCCTGGGGTTGTTCGGCATGCAAAATGATTTGTAGATCAATGAGTGTCAAGACAATTACATGCTTAGTTCCACACTGAAGGAGGGGGAGCAGTTGAGGTATTTTCGAAAGTATATAGTAATATGTATAGTAAACATTTTAGTGAACCAGCGATTCAAAGGTTTGAATCGGTTTCCTAACCGATGGCTTGTGGTCCTGAGGACAGATGCACTCATAACCGGGACCGATCGGTGAATCTTTAAATACCTAATGATGAAGTAGTAGCTAAGTAAGTAACAGTAGGCTTTTTTTAAAGGAGCATTACCCAGCGGAAGTCTTTGCCATCAAACTTGCGTGCGTTGGTGAACAGGACAGTGCGGGCCGGCATGTTGATGCCCATGGCAAAGGTCTCGGTGGCAAACAAGGCCTGTGGAGAGGATCATATACCACATTTAGCATACGTCCTCCTATTGAAACACAAAGCAAGGCCTTCGGGTTATAGCCTTCACACACTACAGAGCTGAGATGAGCAGAGCTGTGCTGGCCTTGTTATGCATCCATAATAGTTGCTGGGAACAACAATATCCGAGCCAGCACAGAATGGTGAGTGACAACGGTTGGTATAATTCAAAGTGAGATCCAGGTGAGCTCCAGACAGGCCTACCTTGAGTAGCCCCTCAGAGAACAGGATCTCAATGGTTTCCTTAAGGATGGGGAGCAGTCCTCCATGATGAATCCCTATACCTCTCTTCAATAGAGGCAGGACGTGCTCCACCTGGAAACATAGCAAGAATAATCAGACATTTGATTAATAACACATTTCTTGTCAATGATAGCACAAAGACATGCCAAAGACAGCAGAACAAAGCCAACGCTGGCACAATCTACAATAGAAATCAAAGTGAAGCCATTCAACAATCAAGTAAGATCAAATGTATACCAAAGCTGCTCACACTAGCATGAGGCAGCAATCCGTCTCAAGGACAATAGAAAGAATGTGCCTGTCCTCCTCTGACCCTAGCAGAGCCACGATCCCACATGGTCGTGACCATTAACAAGCCTGCGGAGCAGGCTTTCATAGCATAGCAGCCTCCTCCTGACATCTGTACTACTCTACAAACCAACGGCCACCGCTGAGTCTAATGAAACTACACCATGAGAAACAACCGCACAGAAGAACAAATCCAATACAGCCTGAAATTAAAACATTAAGGGAAACTAAAATACTGCGTGTGTGTGTGTGTGTGTGTGTAAAATCAAAGCCACCAGCGGGAGCCACAAAGAGAGTGTGGAAACTTTTACAGCGCCCTCTTAAAAAGCTACTTTTAGAACCTCCAAAATAAAGTCAACAAAAAGAAACTCCCCTTTTTCTGGACCCTGTATTTGAAAGATAATTCATAAAAATCCAAATAACTTCACAGATCTTAATTGTAAAGGGTTTAAACACTGTTTCCCATGCTTGTTCAATGAACCATTAACAATTAATGAACATGCACCTGTGGAACAGTCGTTAAGACACTAACAGCTTACAGACGGTAGGCAATTAAGGTCACAGTTATGAAAATATAGGACACTGAAGAGGACTCTCTACCGACTGAAAAACCACGAAAGAAAGATGCCCAGGGTCCTTGCTCATATGCGTGAATGTGCCTTATGCATGCTGCAAAGAGGCATGAGGACTGCAGATGTGGCCAGGGCAATAAATTGCAATGTCCGTACTGTGAGACGCCTAAGACGGCGCTAAAGGGAGACATTACGGACAGCTGATCGTCCTCGCCGTGGCAGACCACGTGTCACAACACCTACACAGGATCGGTACATCCGATCACCACACCTGCGGGACAGGTACAGGATGGCAACAACAACTGCCCGAGTTACACCAGGAACGCACAATCCCTCCATCAGTGGTCACACTGTCCGCAATAGGCTGAGAGAGGCTGGACTGAAGGCTTGCATGCCTGTTGTAAGGCAGGTCCTCACCAGACATCACCAGCAACAACATCGCCTATGGGCACAAACCCACCGTCCCTGGACCAGACAGGACTTGCAAAAGTGCTCTTCACTGACGAGTCCCGGTTTCGTCTCACCAGGGGCGATGGTTGGAAACCCATAGATTAGGGCCTAATGAATTTATTTAAATTGACTGATTTCCTTGTATGAACTATAACTCAGTGAAATTGTGGCATGTTGTGGTTATATTTTTGTTCAGTATATTTTCAAATAAATCAATGAGAAGTACTCACCTGAGGCAGCTTCTTGTCATCGTCTGACAGACAGTCCACAGCGTTGTTGAACACCTCCTCCACCAGCTTCTTCTCCTCATCTGGAAAAACATATATTCATTTCCACATTTAGTTAACAAATCAGACTTGTGTATTGTGCCCTCTGCCACCTGACCGATGGAGGAGCCACTTGAAGCTAAACGTTATCCTTCTGACAGAGCAGGGAGTGTGTTTTGTTCTGTCTGAGGCCAAAGTTGAATACCTTGGAAAAATACAGAAAAGTACACATGCTTGATATGGATCCAACGTCATTGGAAGACAAATTCGTTTGGATGTGTAAAGAGTAAGTCTTAGCTTCTCAACCATCAGCCGACCACAACGCAATGGTGTAATAGAAATCGATTGAGAAAGATGCAGAATTCAGCCCCATTCTGTGTGAATCATGAATCATTTCTATATATTCCACACCACAAAGACTAAGCCACAGGTGTCAAACTCATTCCACGGAGGGCTGTGTCTGCACTTTCACACCTCCCTTGTACTTAATTGATCAACCAAGGACACTCATTTGTAGGGACTGGTTGCCTAGGTGTTAATTAGACAGGAAATACACAATCAGACACTCTGCCCTTAATGGAACGAGTTTGGTGTAAGCCAATGTGCGTCAGTGTGCCTCTCCTCACCTTCCACCCAACTAGGTGCACCTTGTGCTGGGGACAGTAAAAGGCCACTAAAATGTGCAGTTTTGTCACAACACAATGCCACAGATGTCAAGTTGAGGGCGTGTGCAATTGGCATGCCGAATACAGGAATGTCTACCAGAGCTGTTGCCAGAGAATTTAATGTTCATTTCTCTACCATAAGATGCATCCAACGTTTTAGAGAATTTGGCAGTACGTCCAACCGGCCTCACAACCGCAGCCCATACTTTACATTAGCGGCAGGGATCTAGAATTTTTTTTCTCCAGTGCCAAGTCAGACGACTTAGATGGCAACCTATGATTAAAAAAGTAAGCCATTTCATATTCAGGAAATGCATGATTTATATTTTGATGTGCAACCTGGCTCTTCAGAGAATGTGATGACATCTTTGTGCATATTGGTCTAAAGGCTATATTATTCACCACCTGAGGAAGAGCAAACTCAAAAATCTTAGCTAGATTGCTAACTAAATATGATATTGTTGCTAGAGAGCTAGAAATCTAGGATAATGTCCTACAAAAACTTTACAGCGCTACTTGTTGCAGGCATATTCACTGCAAATGGCGCTCCCCGCGCGGGTCTAACTACAGCCTACTCCGGTTGTAAAGTGGTGCTATGAACTCAATATTAAAAAGGTGAAAAATACATAGTGGACTTACAGCTTTCTGTGAGTATATTAACTAAAACAACGTTATTTGCTTTAAAAAAAAATGTTTTTCCTACAATAGCATTTGAGCAACGGTTATATGCTTGTGCGTCTCAGAATGCATCTCTACCACCTCCAGGCACACAGTGGGGAGAGGGAGTGAGTCCGCAGCTGACAGCGAAACAAGCCCAGGCAGATACTTTCATAGCCTATGCAATATATTCATTCGTGCTATTATCGTTGACCAAATAATGGTTTTAGAACAATCTACCGGAATATTGTCTCAAAACAAATCACAGACGGGTAAGAGGAAGGCAACGTCGGTCATTTTCGGGTTTATCGTCCAAGCTCTAGTCCAGAGCCAAGCAGCCCGATCCAGTGTCTAGTCCAGAGCCAAGCGGCCCGATCCAGTGTCACACAGCTGCCTTGCATGCAGAGTAAGCCGTGCAGGCACCATAAGCCGCGTAGTAAGCCATGACTGACAGTTCCATGAACACAGCCTGGAAACAAATGTGTCATAAAAGATTAAACCCCAGTCAGTTCATTAAAGGAAGAGAGCGAGAGACCGAGTCAGGAGGGGGAGCGGAACGTGGCTCCAATTAGGCTACTACCACCCTCTTACACCAGAGACATAACAGCTAGCCTAAACCTGAAGACAGGCCAGCAGCTCTGTTCCTATAAATACAACTAACACGAAACTACGTCTTATACCACAACCGTGCTGCTGCTTATTAAAAAAAATAAAATGCTCATGTATTAAGTAATGTGATAAACAGGCTTAAGGTTCAGAAGAGAGCAAGACGGAAAACAAAAGTATTTGACTTTCCATAATATAGCCACTTCACTCAAACGAGAGCACTAGCACCGTCTAAAAATCTTCCGTATAAATAACGCATCCTATATGTAAGGCTTAGTCAGATTGTTTGTTTGTGTAAATAGGACATCTTACACAAGATGTGTCAGTGGGATGCAAAGCGAAAAACAAACAAAGCGAGTGAGAAACGCACAACGTCAAAATATTTGCTCTGAACTGGAGCACATGCATGAAGTGAACTCCATTACAAACAGAATCCTCCTGTGGTCAGGATGGGGTAGAAACCTCTGTTGCCAAGGGCCTGGCTCCAGTCAAGCCAAGAGAAATCCGCTCCATCTTTATCAATCCGCTCCATCTAGAGACTGACTGGGACAGCACAGCCCTAAGTGGATCGGCAGAACGTCGACAAACAGCTGAGAAAGTACAACACCCATATGCATATCAACTCGATGAGAGATCGCTCACATAATGCCCAGTGGAAAGAGAGCATTTGGTGTTCTTGGACGTAAACTGACTTAATCGAAATCCCACCACAAAAGCGTTAAGATTGGCCAGCTACGCAGGGCGGACTCTGACACCTGTATTCTTCACAGTTAGGCCTAACCAATTCGATCTGCAGCCCAGGGTCATCTGGCAACGAATCAGCACAGGCTGCATAACCTACTGGCACAGAGTGTCTAGTCAAGTATTGGGTGGCAAATCTATAATGCACTACTTTTAGCGGCTGTCTGAAGTGGCACCCTATTCCCTATATAATTCACTACTTTTAGCAGCCATGTCTGAAGTGGCACCCTATTCCCTATATAATTCACTACTTTTAGCAGCCATGTCTGAAGTGGCACCCTATTCCCTATATAATTCACTACTTTTAGCAGCCATGTCTGAAGTGGCACCCTATTCCCTATATAATTCACTACTTTTAGCAGCCATGTCTGAAGTGGCACCCTATTCCCTATATAATTCACTACTTTTAGTAGCCATGTCTGAAGTGGCACCCTATTCCCTATATAATTCACTACTTTTAGCAGCCATGTCTGAAGTGGCACCCTATTCCCTATATAATGCACTACTTTTAGCAGCCATGTCTGAAGTGGCACCCTATTCCCTATATAATTCACTACTTTTAGCAGCCATGTCTGAAG
Organism: Brachymystax lenok tsinlingensis; assembly: GCA_030435695.1. NCBI lineage: Eukaryota > Metazoa > Chordata > Actinopteri > Salmoniformes > Salmonidae > Brachymystax > Brachymystax lenok. Next base: position 5,206,894 of record CM059815.1, on the reverse strand, counting down.
TGGCACACTATTCCCTATATAATGCACTACTTTTAGTGACTGCATCTGAAGTGCCACCCTATTCCCTCTATATAATGCACTACTTTTAGTGGCTATGTCTGAAATTGCACTATATAGGGAATAGGGTGCTATATTGACGGATGCTATGCATTTCTGAGTGGCATGTGCGTTCACATCAGTGAATTTAGTTAGCATCATCAGTCACCCCCCCCCAAGGAGAGAGAGAACATTGAGATACGTGTACAGTAGAAAACATAACATTAGAAAACACAATAGAAAACATAACATTGAATGACTTGAGTGCACTTATACCTGCCCCACCTTTTCAGGGAGTACATGGCTGTATTCTACCTGAACTGCTCCAATAAGGAACACCCCTTTTCCGTTGAAAAGCGCTTGGCTACGGTGTGCCCTAATGAATTCCCATTAGGTCACGGTGTGACCCATGTCACTCGTTGAAGGAGTAGCTACCGCTATTGGTCGAGCGTGGACACCTGCAGGGCGTATCGTTAGAGTTAGGCTATTAAACTGTATATCATTATGGGGATAACTATACCTGTGTTGAAGTCGAGCTTGGACACCTGCAGGGCGTAGGCCTCGCACTCCTTCTTACTGAAGCTAAAGATGATGACCGGCTGAAAGTTCCTCTCCATGATCATTTTAACAATCTTAAACACGTTGGATGGCCCTAAAGAGAAACACAACCACGCTGAAAAAACCCAACAATTTCGCAACCCTAATTTAGATGACACTGAATCTCCTGACAAAACTACTCACATAAATACTTCTGGTATTCTAAAATAACACCATGGTTTATCGGTCTTAGTCACACACACACACCTCGTGTCCCTCCTTTGCGTCCCTTGGGGTCCCATTTGCCCCCTCCGCTGCTGCCTCCAGAGTCACCAGTGTCTCTCAGCACCTGCATGGCCGTGTTGAAGTTGTCCTCCCTGAACTCTCCCTGGAGGAGACAAGACGAGCAAAGGATCAACAACCAACCCTAACTGGCCTCATTTCCCATTCTGCAACAAACAAAAGATCTAACCACAACTCAGGTGGGTCTTGTGTGGTGTAGGATAACACTTATCTACAGCATGTTTGATTCCCAGTACCCTTGGTAGTGAGACTGTTGTGTGTTTAGTACCCGATGAGAATAAACTCTCGCCACGTGTTATTGGTTGAAAACGTGAAATATGTCGGGATGCATTCTAATCACAAATCACGAGTCGGAATCTTGGATATTATGCACCTGGCACAACTCAACACATTGGTTATTCCTGGGAGGTGTGAGTCTAAGCTACTAATTGTACGTTTAGCCTAATACCTAACACCATGTTTAGGCACTGACTGACATTGTAAACCAAACCTAAATAATGAAGTGAGAGGATTTCTGTTTGTTCCCGGCACTGTAAACCATCTGGGCTGGGTTTCCAAAAAGCATGGTAGCACTAAGATCATTTAAATCGAATTTAAACTCAATTGACTAAAGATAATCTTGGTGCTATGACGCTTTTGGGAAACCCAGCCATGGTCAATAGAGAGTGAGGCAAGCAATGCTCAACACAGCACTAGATTCTCTTTATTGCTACATCTATTAAAATAATTGTACAAGGAACCGAATGAAGTATATTTCCACTGACAGGCTGTGCATTATCTCTCTGTGTGTGTAGTAAAGGCAGAATGTAACGTATTAGCGTCCCTAGTCAAGACAGAGGAAACCTCTAGCTGGGTGAATTTCCTTACGTTCTCATCCACCACAAGGTGAAGTCCGTCGCCACCTGCTGGGAAGATGTAGTGCTGCAGGGGGGTGGGCCGGAAGTCAGTGTACACCACGTGACAGGGCTGCGTGGGGACAGGAGGAAGTCAACAGCATGAGCACCTAATGACAATCCCAACCATTTCATTCAAACAATTACACTTGATGCATGTCTATACAGTTAAAACACAAAATATGCGTACAGGAGACAAGTACACGTCAAATGTATGAGCACCTCATCACACGTTAAACAACTGAGTGGAAACAAATTATGCTTGATACACATGTAAGCAGACAAGGGATATTTTTGGCTGTGTATTCTCAGCCATCGAAATGGAGAGGCCAGTGTTGTGGCCTTGCCTTTCTGCTGACTGAGGTTGATCTGGCAATGGAATGAGACTGGACGGCCAAGGAGAGAGCAACTGATCACTAGACAGGGCAGGGGTAAGGGAATTGCATTGTAGGGTAGTGCCAACCAGGTCTTGATGAACCTGGGACCTTTTAACTGTCATTCCCGACAGATTCAACCCCCTTGACGAGGCCTCTAGTTGTTGGGTTAAGGTCGCTCCGTGGTAACCTATACACATCCATAAAAGTAAAAGAAAATGTTTTTACCTGTTTGTGGAGGTGGCAGATCCATTCAGCGAACTGCTTGGCGTTTGGGATGGTGGCGGACAGGAAGACATAGTGGACGTTGTCAGGAAGCAGGATGATGGTCTCCTCCCACACCACGCCACGCTCGGCATCTCTCATGTAATGGATCTCATCAAAGACGACCCAAGCCACCTCTCTCATGACCTCGGACCCTCGGTACAACATGCTCCTCAAGATCTGAAACAATATATCCGATAATATTCAATTAGACATACATTTTTCTCTAGTGATATTAGTAAGTACAACTTCGGCATATTCTAGCTCAGCCTAAAGACACAGTGGAGATTGTTAGGAAGCTGTGATGTCATACTTCGGTCGTCATGATGAGGCAGGAGGCGGTGGGGTTGATGGTGACATCACCGGTCATCAGGCCAACATCCTGGAACTCTTCGTACATCTCTCTGTACTTCTGGTTACTCAGGGCTTTGATGGGGCTGGTGAAGATGACCCTCTGCTTCTCCCTCAGAGCTAGAGCTATGGCATACCTGGATGAGGAAGGGAGAGGGAGGGAAAGTGAGTAAGAGGCTTTTTTCTGGTGTGTGGGGGGGGCGAAGCCAACGGCACAGTCGCGCCCTAACATTTTAGAGGTCCTCCTGTTGGCTGCAGTGACAATTTAGCTGTTTTAAAGCTAATTTCCTGCTATTCTACACATTTTGCAATTGCTTATGCTATATACGTGGAAAATTAGAACAAAACCAACGGGGGGGCCATGACAAAAATACTCCTGAATGCATCATTTTGATTCTCCCCGACTTTAAAATTGTATTTAGTGATTGTCAATTCTCAAAGACGATCGTATTAAAAAAGGCATTCATACTTAATATCTGGTTTTCGTTGTTTAAGTTCATACTAAAAATACCGTTTTGGATGGATTTTTTTTTCTTAAAAACCCAGCTGAAAACAATCCAGTATTTCACTCATCACAAACACGCACAACCTCTGAACACACTCATACTCTTTCCACACCATCTCGCTAACCCGATACATACTGTGCTGCACAGTACATCACAGCTTGGCTTAGTTCGGCCAAACTCAGTAGTGTTAAAACTGAAAGGGTATCAGCATATCAAACTCACTCTGCACAGACAGTCTTTCCTGCAGAGGTGTGGGCAGACACAAGCACTGACTGGTTGTTATCGATACACAGAATGGCCTCACGTTGGAAGGGATCCAGAACAAAGGGGTACTCCTGCAAAAGAGATCAGTTTGATGTTAGCAGGAACACAGATGGGTGGACTGGAGTCATTTGACAAGGCAATGTTGAAGGCCATGAGTTTCAGACTGCGCTCTCAAAGTATCCCTATCCAATCAGTGGACTGATGTACCATTACAGTACCTTGGCTGCTTTCCCCACACGAGGCCTAAGCTGCGTGTACTCCTCATTGGCTGGTAGGGCCACCTGTTCAGGTAAAGAAAGCAGACTTTCAATAAAGGGAACAAAGTTGTAATATTGAGATATAGGCCTACCTAGGTTTCATACAATTTTTTTATTATTATGAAGTCATTAAATTAATATTTCAAAAGTCCTGTGAGCGCTCTTACCTCGTGGTTGCATCCTTCCACTGTCTCAACCGGCTCCACCCTCACCTTGGGCATGCAGTCGGCAAGACTGAAAATGGGAGTTGCACATTCATCAGTATTCAATCCATTAACCAACCATGAGAAGAATTCACATTTCTTTGCAGATCATATAGCCATGAAGCTAATTGGGCCTAAAACTAAACAATAAAACCAGACAATAATACTAATCTTGCCTCGCCATATTGTTCTTTTTTCTCTAAGGAGTGTGGCAGTCGGGAGAGACGAAAGAAAGCGAGTTTGCAGAAATAGCAGTGGGCCGGATAAGAACCCGTGCTGCAGGGGTAGCTATATCTAATCCGGGGGTAGCCGTTGATCGTGACTCAGTTCCATTACGTCACACATAAGATCAATGGACGGGCGAAGGCACCTTCTGTATGTGTAACCAGGTGTGAAATGGCTAGTTAGCTAGTGGGGTGGGCGCTAACAGCGTTTCAATCGGTGACGTCCCTCGCTCTGAGACCTTGAAGTAGTTGTTCTCTGCAAGGGCCGCGGCTTTTGTGGTGCGATGGGTAACGATGCTTCGAGGATGGCTGTTGTCGATGTGTGCAGAGGGTCCCTAGTTCGAGCCCAGGTAGGGGCGAGGAGAGGGACAGAAGCTATACTGTTACATAAGGAGGGAGGGGAGTTTTGTTAAGAGCCGCAGCGCTCGGTCTGAACATTAACACGCATCGCCTGGGGTACGGTTTTGGAAGCATAAGGGCCTTATCGAGAGAGAGAAAAAAAAGGTTAAATTGATACACACATTGGTAGGGTTAGGGTTTCCATGTTACAGCACTATTTTATGGAAAGCAGACAAAAGATAAGAGCGTTCAACACCATAGTACCCTCCAAGCTCATCATTAAGCTTGACACCTTGGGTCTCAACCCCTTTGCAATTGGGTCCTGGACTTTGACGGGCCACCCCCAGGTGGTGAAGGTAGGAAACAACATCTCCACCCCGCTGATCCTCAACACTGGGGCCCCACAAGGGTGCGTTCTCAGCCGTCTCCTGTACTCCCTGTTCACCTATGACTGCATGGCCAAGCACGCCTCCAACGCAATCATCACGTTTGCAGACGACACTACAGTGGTAGGCTTGATTACCAACAACAACGAGACGGCCTACAGGGAGGAGGTGAGGGCACTCGGAATGTGGTGTCAGGAAAATAACCTCTCACTCAACTTCAACAAGAGATGATCGTGGACTTCAGGAAACAGCAGAGGGAGCAGCCCCCTATCCACATCGACGGGACAGTAATGGAGAAGGAGGAAAGTTTTTAGTTCCTCAGCGTACACATCACGGACAAAGTGAAACGGTCCACCCACACAGACAGTGTGGTGAACCTCAGGAGACTGAAGAAATTTGGCTTGTCACCTAAACCCCTCAAGCTTTTAGATGCACAATCGAGAGCATCCTGTCGGGGTGTATCATGGCCTGGTACGGCAACTGCACAGCCCTCAACCACAAGGCTCTCCAGAGGGTAGTGCTGTCTGCGCAACACATCACCAGGGGCAAACTACCTGCCCTCCAGGACACCTACAGCACTCGATGTCACAGGAAGGACAAAAAGATAATCAAGGACAACAACCCGAGCCACGGCCTGTTCATCCCGCTATCATCCAGAAGGCGAGGTCAGTACAGGTGCATCAAAGCTGGGACCGAGAGACTGAAAAACAGCTTCTATCTTAAGGCCATCAGACTGGTAAACAGCCATCACTAACAGAGGCTGTTGCCAACATACAGACTCAAATCACTGGCCACTTTAATAAAGGTATCACTAGTCACTAGTAAATAATGTTTACATATGAGATGAGTAATGTAGGATATGTATATACTGTATTTTATACCATCTACTGCATCTTGCCTATGCCGCACGGCCCAGCGCAGATCCATATATTTATATGTACATATTCTTATTCCATCCCCTTGCATTGTGTGTCTAAGGTAGTCATTGTGAATTTGCTATATTACTTGTTAGATATTACTGCACTGTCGGAACTAGAAGCACAAGCATTTCGCTACACTCGCATTAACATCTGCTAACCCTGTGTACGTGACCAATAAAATTGAATTTTAAGACATACAGCACAAAACGTGTTGTCACCAAAAAAATACGGTCAGCTGCAACTGTTAAAACCAGTTAAAACCATATGAATTGTTAGATACTACTCCACTGTTGGAGCTAGGAACACAAGCATTTCGCTACACCCGCAATAACATCTGCTAACAACGTGTATGTGACCAATAAAATGATATTTGACCAGTGTGCAGTAAGTGTGTATTTTGCATTCGTGAAATTATTTTTATGTGATATGAAAAGGTATTTATGTTTCAAGAACCGTACCACAATTGAGAATCGATTCACGTTTAGATGTTTTGGCTTTCAGAGCCAATTCGCCATTTAAACAGAACATGTAAGGTCCTTGGACTAAGGAGTAAAGTTAGGCTCCATTAGTCCAATATTTGGCACATCCAATATTGGGCTAAGACCACCCTAGCCCCAAAAATCTAGCCTTGTTCAAAGTAAATCTTACTTGATCTCCTCTGTAGAAAGAGTCTCCAGCTTGGCCTTCTTCCCAAACACCACCTCATCGGTCCCGTTGTTGTCGGCTTCCCGCTTACTCTTGGCTGCAGAGAACTCATCCTTTCCTCCTTTGCCATTTTTACTGGTCGATTTCCTAATGGAAGGGAATATTTCACGTACTGTTACTTTAAGACAGAAACAAGTAGACTTTCTGCAGCCCCATATGTTGGTAGGTATTATTCCTCCGCAATTTCTGGCTGATATATGAATATTTAAACTTAAAATGGCATCTAGCTAAGGAACATAGACTTGCCAATCAAAATGATCAGTTACGAAATCCAGGACAACATCACCACTTAAAAAAAGTATCAAATAACTAAATCACTACCAGGTAAAATAAACAGGTAGAATAAACAGTTGACGCACTGGACTGCAACCTACATAACTAACACAATTCCCATTTTCAACAAATAAAACGTTGGGAGAGTTTCTCATTCGCTGGGTAGTAAACACACAACAATCTAACTACCAAGGGTCTGGGATAAACGTGGGCAATGTGCTGTAGCTAGCTAGATACTGTAGCATTACCATAGCCTGCGCGTGTTCTCATTTGATAGTCGTCTATGTCACTACTTGAACTGAAAATCGTCCTAACGGAGTTAAAACCCCATAGCACACATACCCCTTCTCAGGTACCGCTGGTTTCTTTCTAGTTGAAGTTGTTTGTTCTTCATCGAACACGCTGAACAAGTCGTCCCCAAAGGCATCCGCCATGACTGCAAGAGAGGAGAGCACACAAATCCCACAATGCAAATGTATCAGCAATGTCACTTCCTGCACAGCATCCGGAAACGATCAAGTCATAACGGCGGGGGAAATATTTTAGACTGGTTTTACTATTCATAAAACTAGCCACAGAATTATCAAAGACGGCACAGTATGACGATAGGATAAAAACTGCTCCTCCAACACAAATCCCCTTTCGCACTTGTCGGTCATCGGGTGTCTCACGCCAAACTGCGCATGTGCAGGCTGTCAACTCAAAGGCACTGCTTCGATATAATGTTGTTTTTGACGATAATGAAAACGTGTCAGTTTGTCAGTCTTGCAAGATTGGAGTAATAACATGTTCAGCTATTTAATGCATTGGCTTATATCTTGGTTGTGCCCTTAGATGTCGAGAAAATGAACAGCTCATGAACAATTTGTACTTCTCAAACCCCAAACCCCGGTCTGATCTGTTTGTCTGTTTCGCAAGCCTTCCCGGAAGTTTCGCATTCTTCTTCTTCTATGATAGAACTGCAGTCCGCAAACCAATGTTGAAAGTGCATGCCGCCACCTACTGTGTTGGAGTGTGTGGTCAATCACTTTACAACATTTCTAAATCCTCCTACCTAACTCAGTACTTCTGAGAAAATAAAAAAACAGCCGTACTAACTTGTAATAGACCTTTCCCCATCCCCAAAATCCCTTCCAAACCCCCCAACCCCATTCAACCTCAACGACCTTACACTTCAATCTTTACATCTCTTCAGCATACTTACAACAATATAACAACACATGCTCCACCATTTCATATACCATACACTCCAGACACAAACCATTCACATGCTTGCCAACCAGATGGAATGACGAGTTCAATGTACAATGTCCTAAGCGCAATTGAGCAAACACCAACTCTTCCTTCCTAATCTGACCTATGAATCTTGGTCCACCAACCTTTCTTTGGAGGGCATATGAATGCCGACCCTTGTGCTCGGAGTCCCATCTCTTCTGCCGCACATCTATCAGAATGGCTCTGATCTTACATTTGGCCTCACCTCTACCCAGTGGAACATACTAATATCAATCATATCTCGTTTCAAAGCTCTTTTGTCTAACTGGTCTACAATTTCATTCCCTTCCACACCTGAAAGTCCTGGGACCCAGAAGAATCTTACTACTACACCCATTCCCTCAATTCTCCATTCTCCATTAATACCCTTAGATCAGCTGAACTTGGTTTGTTGACCGTCCCTCGTTTCCGGTTGTCCACTGTAGGTGGGAGGTCATTTGGTGTTAATGCTCCTAAATTATGGAATTCACTACCTCTTACACTACGCAATACCTCATCCGTGGGTGCATTCAAGATCCAGTTGAAGACATATCTGTTTGACATGCATTTTGGGTAGTGTGTATCCTATGTGACTGCGATGTATGTGTGTGTGTGTTCTGAATGTATTGTAATGTGCAATGTAAAGCGACCTTGAGCTATGGAAAGGCGCTATATAAATAAAACTTCTTCTTCTTCTTCTTCTTCTTCTTCTTCTAATACCTCCAATAGAAGGTCACTCCTATTAGATTTACCAGATGATAAACTATTCAATACAGATAGAGAATCTGAGCATACTATAATTCTAACCGGTTGTACATCCTCCACCCACTGGAGGGCAACTATTATCGCCAACAGTTCAACTGAGTATACTGACAGTTCATCTGTTAGTCTTCTACATATCTGCACATCAAATTCAGGAAGGTAAATGCCTGCTCCTGTGTGCCCACTATCTGGGTCCTTGGATCCATCTGTGAAAAGCGGTAAAAAAGCATAAATACGTCTTCCAATGTAATTGTCAACCAGTTTCCCTATATCACTGACTTCTGACCAAACTTTCCTTTTCTCTACCAAGGTTAGTTAAACAACAGGATCTGGGAGCAACCATGGAGGAACATCCCCTATCACCACAGAAGGGCCGACCTCTAACTCCCTCAAACCACTCTCATCAGCAAGCTTTCCAACTGTCCAACCTAAACCATAGCCTTGTCTACTAGTATATTCCCAACAGTCATCTAGAACAGTAGCGGTGGGATGCTCAACCGCACAGCTAATGGCACTGTTTTACGCCGTATATCCAAAGGCATCTCACCTGCCTCCACTAGTAAGGCACATACAGATTTTGATTTAAATGACCAATACATATCCTTATTTTTATTTAACCTTTAATTAACAAGGTAAGTCAGTTAAGAATAAATTCTTATTTACAATGACGGCCTACCCTGGCCAAACCCTAACCCGTATGACGCTGGGCCAATTGTGTGCCGCCCTATGGGACTCTTAATCACAACCTGGAATCGAACCAGGGTCTGTAGTGACCCCTCTAGCACTGAGATGCAGTGCCGCAGACCGCTGTGCCACCCGGGAGCCCTTAAAGCTATATCCTGGATTTTGTACAGCTTCTGTTCAATAAACTATACACCCATAATCAATTGTCATCCTGATTGGAGCTCTATAAATATCTATCAACGATTGTCTGTCAACACCCCATTCATAACCAGAGACCGAGCGCACTGAATGCGCTCGGTCGGAAAGTATTCAGACCCCATTACTTTTTCCAAATTTTGTTACGTTACAGCCTTATTCTAAAATGGATGAAATCGTTTTTTCCTCTCATCAATCTACACACAACACCCCATAATGACAATGCATAAACAGATTTTTAGAAGAAAAAAAAAAATCAATCTTCTCTGCAGATCCTCTCAAGCGCTGTCAGGTTGGATGGGGAGCGTTGCTGCACATCTAATTTCAGGTCTCTCCAGAGATGTTAGATCAGGCTCAAGTCCGGGTTCTGGCTGGGACACTCAAGGAAATTCAGAGACTTGTCCCGAAGCCACTCCTGCGTTGTCTTGGCTGTGTGCTTAGGGTCGTTGTCCTGTTGGAAGGTGAACCTTCGGCCGAGTCTGAGGTCTTAAGCGCTCTGGAGCAGATTTTCATCAAAGATCTCTCTGTACTTTGCTCCGTTCAGCTTTCCCACAATCCTGACTAGTCTCCCAGTCCCTGCCGTTGAAAAACATCCCCACATCATGATGCTGCCACCACCATGCTTCACCGTAGGGATGGTGCCAGGTATCCTCCAGACGTGACGCTTGGCATTTAGGCCAAAGAGTTCAATCTTGGTTTCATCAGACCAGAGAATCTTGTTTCCCAAGATGTTGTCTGTACCATCTACATCACAGATCCAACCTGTACTCAGGGGTAGACGAAAATCGATGACTTGCTCTCTCAGTCACATTGACCCCAAAACGCATTTGTAAAGAGGAGGATGTTAGCTTTCTAATGAGACCAACATGATCTTTCTACTCCAAGCGAGTTACGTGCCATTACAAGGTGTGTCACCAAACCATGTTTTTGAGAAAAACAAAGTCAAAGTTTGCAGTTACTTTTAAGACATTTATTAAAATAATTAATAACAACTTAATACAGAACACAATACAGGAAATCCATTGGCATGAGTGTCCGTGTTCTTCTTTCTCTCACTCACTAACGCTCATTCATACTCACACACACACACACACGCACGCACGCACGACGCACGACGCACGACGCACGACGCGACGCAAGACGCACGCACGACGCACGCACGCACACACACACACACACACACACACACACACACACACACACACACACACACACACACACACACACACACACACACACACACACACATTGTGTCTGTCTGTATCATTGTCGCGCATACACGTGCACGTATATGTATATGTGAACACGTAAGGTACCAGTCAAAAGTTTTAGAACACCTACTCATTCAAGGGTTTTTCTTTATTTTTACTATTTTGTACATTGTAGAATAATAAAGGGTGGTTATTTGAAGAATCTCAAATATAAAATATATTTAGATTTGTTTAACACTTTTTTGGTTACTACATGATTCCATATGTGTTTCATAGTGATGATGTCTTCTTCACTATTATTCTACAATGTAGAATGTCGGTAGCATCCAGGGGTCCATCCTGGGTGGAGCATTCCGTGGACATCGGCGAAGTTGTTGACATAGTGGACGATTCGCTGAATGGAATGTCCTCGTAGGACAGCACTCATTTGCTGGCAAGACGACCACCGCACCTCTTCTTCCTTGGAGCCAGACCATGTTCATTGCAGAACTATCACTGCAGTCAGTTTTTTGTAGAAATTCTGAAATCAGAAAATAAATCATTTAAAACATGCCTTTAATATGTTATGAAAGGCACAATGTATTTGATTTATATTCATGATACAACCTACTACTCATTCTTTCTTAAATACCTCATTCACTTTTTAATACTGTTGCAGCCACAATAATAACAGAAAACATCAAGTTGTATTACTCTAAAGAAAACTTACACATTGTAGGAACTTGAATGTTTCTCTGCAGATGTTTTTTTATTTAACCTTTATTTAACTAGGCAAGTCAGTTGAGAACAAGTTCTTATTTACAGTGACGACCTAGGAACAGATGTGCTGGCTATCAACGAAATATGAAGTCCTCTGATGTTTCTTTTCTGTTTGTTTGCTCCTTTTGAAGATGATCGTGTCCTTGCAGAAGTTCATGGAACCAGCGATATTGCCAATGAGCACTAATGTTTTCCAAATAACAATATATAATTCTTTAACGTTCAGTTATCGTCATAATCTATTCTAGCCAATACAAGTAGTATCAACACATTTTCAGTAACACACACTGACTACACATTCTGTAACCTGCACTCATTGAAATGCATGCATTACACACACACAGGTCCCATAAGTTACTAGCTACATAGCTAGCTGGATTGCCTGGGCTACACATCCTCTCTCTCTCTCTCTCTCTCTCTCTCTCTCTCTCTCTCTCTCTCTCTCTCTCTCTCTCTCTCTCTCTCTCTCTCTCTCTCTCTCTCTCTCTCTCTCTCTCTCTCTCTCTCTCTCTCTCTCTCATGCCACACATTCACACACACTTGGCTTTAATACACAGTCTACTTGTGTCTCCTCCTACACGGACAAACACAGACAGATAGACAGTCACAGAAACATGCACACATTACACATTACTCATTGGTGAGTTAATTCATCTGGTCATGTCTCTTGACTATCTCCTCGGGGTTAAAAAAGCGAAAAGCATGGCTCCCTTCATTGGACTTGCACCTGAACTCGCAACTGACTGAAGCACCGTATTTGACAGATCCACCATTAACAGGTGGTATTCCTTGGTTGCCTCCTCAAGGGGCTCAGTCTTGACTTCAGTGAGCTCGTCTGAGTTGGTGTCTGTGCTGTCTGTGAAATCGCTGATGGAGACGCTCTCTGGCTCAGGGTCAAAAAGTCTGAACCAGCTCCCACAGTCAGCAAAACATTATTATTAAATTATTCTCTCCTGGGAATCTATCGATGCAGTAGAAAGCTAAGTTAGCTAGCTAAGGTGTAGGCAGTAGTTACAGTGTGGCCATGTATGATGGGTTTTTGACAGATCAGAAGTGCGAGAGAGAGTGTAGCCTGAGGTATACTTTTTGTTTGATTGGGCAAGCAGGAAAATTATCCAATTGAATAGGTTATTGTAGCTTGATTCAAAATATGTAGCTAGCTAGCTAGTTTGTAATTCATTCATGATTTCAGAATAGGGGAGGGTTTTGATAGTGCCGCAAAAGCCTGATGTTAGCATTCATCGAACCGATGTGAAAGTGCTGCATTGCTAGGTTTCATCCTACGTTTGTAAGATTAAAAACTATATTTATACTCCAAATTTGCCAATAATACATACAGATTATGAAACCAAAGACATTGTTAGGGTTTTGTTAACCCTTTGACGCGTACAATCACGTATTTGTGATTGGAACAGTAGCAACAGAACATATGATGCAACAAACGCTATCTAAATATTTTTTTGTACTGATGGAAAATGAAGGTCTTAAACTTTATTGCTCAATTTGACCTTTTATTGTAAAAAATAAATGCAAACTTCATCATCCAAGCGTCACATGGAACACATCCACAGCCAAACTCATTCCATAAACCAGTCTAAATAACAGGTTGTGCTGACAACAAACAAAACACAAGTTAACGACCTAACAGCTAGACTAGTTTACAATGTACCACATCTCTGGTGAGCACAAGAGACTAATGTAATGTTGTTTAGAAAAGAAATCAGCTAATCTAACAGCAGCTAAATTCTTTAAGATGGCAGCCATGTTTATTTATGTTTGACTTGGCACAAACTCCCTAATCCCAGAATGCCATTCACTATAAGATGCAAATAAACGAACGATCATAATCAGTACAACATTCCAAAAAGTATTTTACACACATCACATATGTGTCCATTACAATCTATGCAAGAATCGCAATGCATGATTTGTCACCAGTACTTAAGAACATGTGAATATAACAGTAATACATTATGATCCGTATGATCCCTGAGCTCTCCCTGCCTTGATTGTATTACTGTTGATGATATCTGGAAATGTGCATGTACACCCTGGCCCATCTACTGTTGCTAGCCCCAATTCTGACTTGTGCTCTGATATCTGCTTCACTGATTTCTGCTCTTGTAACAGCCTGACTTTTCTGCACATTAACACTTGATGCTTATTATCTAAAATTGATCAATTGAAAGTGTGGGTTCACAGCTCCAATCCAGATGTATTGGTCTGAGAGTGTTTTGAATACTGATGTTAACCTTTCTGGTTATAAGCTTTTTCGGCAAGACAGATATTCCAAAGGTGGGGGAGTGGAAGTTTTTACCAAGGATCACCTTCAGTGCTCGGTTGTCTCCACCAAGTCTGTCCCCAAACAGTTTGTTTTGCCGTTTTTAAACATTAAACTTTCAAATTGCTCTTTGACTGTTGCTGGGTGCTATCGTCCTCCATCAACACAGGCCTGTGCCCTACCTGCCCTAAGCTTTCTCCTGGCCCCTTACACTTAGTCTGAATTTGTCCTGCTATGTGACCTAAACTGGGACATGCTGAAACCACCTGACCAAGTCCTAAAGCAATGGAACTCTCTAAATCTTTCTCAGATTATTACCAATCCCGCAAGGTATGACTCCAAACACCCAGAATAGGATATTCTCCTTGATGTTATCCTCTCAAATAATCCTGATAGCGATCAGTCTGGTGTTTTCTGTAATGACCTAAGTGATCACTGTTTTACAGCCTGTGTTTGTAATGGCTGCTCAGTGAAATGACCTGTCCTGATTTGTCATAGACGCTTGCTAAAAAAACGTTATGTTTGACTTGATAATGAACAAGCCTTCCTTCATGAACTGGCCTCTGTAAAATGGTATAGAATCAGCTTGATCCCCTCTGTCGAAGATGCTTGGACCTTCTTTTTGTTATATTTTCAATGGTATTGTTAACAAACACGCCTCCGAAAAGAAAATGAGAATTAAAAACAGGTTCAGCCCCTGGTTCGACCCTGATCTTGCAGAGTTACTCCACCTCAAGAATTGCATTTGGCAAAAGGCTCGGCACACGCATATTCAGGCTGACTGGCTCTCGTTCAGGCAAATGAGAAATAAGTGCACTCAGGCTATCCGGAAGGCCAAAGTTAGTTACTTTAAGGAGTTCTCTCTCTATGGGTCTAACCTCAAGAAGTTCTGGAAAACAGTTAAAGACCTGGAGAATAAACCCTCCTCCTCACAGCTGCCCATGTCCCTTAATGTTGATGATGTGGTTGTTGCTCTTAAGTCAGGATTCCTATTTGACTCAGCCATGCCTCCGTGCCCATCCAACACTTCCTAATCTCCCACCCCTTCTAATGCAACTATTCCCCGATGCTTCTCCCTCCTGAAACTTGACACGATAAAAACATCTGGGTCAGATGGATTAGACCCTTTCTTCTTTAAGGTTACTGCCCCTATCATCGACAAGCCTATCTCCAACCTTTTTAACCTGTCTCCCCTTTCTGGGGAGGTTCCCATTGCTTGGAAGGCAGCCATGGTTCATCTTTTATTTAAAGGGGGAGATCAAGCTGATCCTAACTGTTATAGGCCTATTTCTATTTTGCCCTGTTAATCAAAAGTGTTGGAAAAACTTGTAAATTATCAACTGACTGGCTTTCTTGATGTCTATAGTATTCTCTCTGGAATGCAATCTGGTTTCCGCTCAGGTTATGGATGTGTCACTGCAACCTTAAAGGTCCTCAATGATGTCACCATTGCCCTTGATTCTAAGAAATGTTGTGCTGATATTTTTATTGACTTGATTTTGATACTGTAGACCATTTAATTCTAGTGGGCCGGCTAAGGAGTATTGGTGTCTCTGATGGGTCTTTGACCTGGTTTGCTAACTACCTCTTTCAAAGAGTGCAGTGTATAAAGTCAGAAAATCTGCTGTCTCAGTCACTGCCTGTCACCAAGGGAGTACCCCAAGGCTCAATCCTAGGCCCCACGCTCTTCTCAATTTACATCAACAAAATAGCTCAGGCAGTCGGAAGCTCTCTCATCCATTTATATGGAGAGGATAGTCTTATACTGGATTGGTAAGAAGAACGCCCCTACCCCACAAGTGTGATTACTACCTCAGAGGGTTTAGAGCTTGAGGTAGTCACCTCATACAAGTACTTGGGAGTATGGCTAGACGGTACACTGTCCTTCTCTCAACACGTATCAAAGTTGCAAGCTAAAGTTAAATCTAGACTTATTTTCCTCTATCGTAATCGTTCCTCTTTCAACCCAGCTGCCAAACTAACCCTGATTCAGATGACCATCCTACCCATGCTAGATTACGGAGACATAATTTATAGATCGGCAGGTAAGGGTGCTCGCAAGCGGCTAGATGTTCTTTACCATTCAGCCATCAGATTTGCCACCAATGCTCCTTATAGGACACATCACTGCAATCTATACTCCTCTGTAAACTGGTCATCTCTTTATACCCGTCACAAGACCCAGGCCTCACTCCCCCCTATTTGAGATATCTACTGCAGCCCTCATTCTCCACATAGAACACCTGTTCTGCCAGTCACATTCTGTTAAAGGTCCCCAAAGCACACACATCCCTGGGTCGCTCCTCTTTTCAGTTCGCTGCAGCTAGTGACTGGAACGAGCTGTAACAAACACACAAACTGGACCGTTTTATCTCAATCTCTTCATTCATGGACACTCTTACTGACAGTTGTGGCTGCTTTGCGTGATGTATTGTTGTCTCTACCTTCTTGCCTTTTGTGCTGTTGTCTGTGCCCAATAATGTTTGTGCCATGTTTTGTGCTGCTACCATGTTGTGTTGCTACCATGTTGTTGTCATGCTGTGTTGCTACCATGCTGTGTTGTCATGTGTTGCTGCCTTGCTATGTTGTTGTTTTAGGTCTCTCTTTATGTAGTGTTATGTTGTCTCTCTTGTCATGATGTGTGTTTTATCCTAATTTATATATATATTTTTAGTCCCAGCCCCCGTCCCCGCAGGAGGCCTTTGTCTTTTGGTAGGCCATCATTGTAAATAAGAATTTGTTCTTAAATGACTTGCCTAGTTAAATAAAAAAGTATTATTTTTTGATGACATACTGAATGAGCATACAGTTGCATACTCAGTTGTGTAGTAAAATCGAAGATACATAAATGATTATAGTATAACTGAGTGTGGTATTGCAGTTTTGCATTAATACGTCTAATTCTTTGCTCGTCTGTGGTTTTTCTGTCTCGCCCTAAGCAAAAAGAATAAGCCCAAAGAAATCTTCAACTTTGACTACACGGCTCGCAGCTGGACCGGCAAGTCTCTGGTTCCTGCAGGGAGATACTGGAAGTGCAAGTGAGTGATGGCATCCAATCTCAGGAGCTCTGGCATGTTGGTAAAGGAGTCAGCAGGGTTGGGGTCAATTTCAATTCAGTCAACTCTGCTTTTTAATGATTTTTCATAAATTTCAGTTTACTTTACTGAATTTAAATGGAATTAACTGGAATTAACCTCAACATTGGTAGTCAGAGAAGCCCGCACATCCGTCCTCCAGGGTTAGTGTCCGGAAGGTAGATAGTGACGGCATGTTTGGTGATTATGTTTTGTCTTACAGTAAAACTGCTTTTGTTTCCCCCAAGGTTCGTGTTCAGAAGCTGGATGATGTGTTGGGGTCTGTCCCACCATCTAGACTGAGGACGGCATGCAGGCGCAGCGTGCTACCCTGTCCCTCTACAGCCTGTGTAAAGAACAGGTGAGTTCTCTCACTCCCTCTCCTTTCATACTAGTCAGTACATACTGTATGTTGATCCCCTCCCACGTACTGCCTGTTGTTGTCCTGATATAGAATGTTATTTCACCGCTCAGTGTAGTTGCAGTGTGATTCTCACATGCTCTGTCGTATGATACTGTATGGCGTTGTCCTGGTGTGTTCTGGCCATTTAGAATGCATTTTTCTATTCATTCTAATTATATGGTCAGAACACATCAGCCCCTTTCAGGTGCAAAATGTCCCCTTTCAGGTAAAAATTCCAGAATGGGTGGACTGGCAGCCAGTTTGAGTGTCGCCATAGCAGTAAAGCAGGAAGTACAACTCTATTTCTCTGGTTCTGAAGTGCTCTGTCCTCCATCGTCAGGTGTTTCATCTGGAGGACATAGTGGAAGAGACGGGCTATGTGCTGGAGAAGGACTGAATACAGCCAGAAGATCCTGGAGGAGGAGGAGGTCAACATCAACGTCACTCTGAAAGGAGGGAAGAAGATGCAGCACCAGGTAAGATGGGGTACTATGACAGACAGGGGTGAGATTTCTGGGTAAGAGGAGCTTTGTTATAGTACCTGCTGCATTGGATCTCAGGGTTAGATAGCCAAGTAACTGATTTGTCTCTGAAAACACTATGGACATGGGAGGATCAGATTACCCAACTCCCTCAATCCTATCCATAATCATTTAGGAAGTGAAAAATCTGACCCTGTATCAGTGGTTAGGAGCAACCTCTAATTACTCCTAGGGAGACCCCAATAAATTGAAGTATTAAATGTGTTTTCTAATCCGATGTAAAAGACAATTGATGTTTTAATGTCGTTTGGAGTCTTCCTCTGATCTACCTGCGGGACACAACCCTGATATCTCCATTCCCTATGCTACTGTTCGGAGGGGACATCGACTTGCAGCACCGTGAACGACTCATATCTCTAGTCGAATGGATCCACTTCCAGGTCAGAGTTCATTTCTGGGCCAGCTGTATTAAATGTGTATTATTATACTGTATGTGTCATGAATGACTAGAGGGCTGTGTTACTGATAAGGCAGAGACATTAGGATATACAAAGAAAGAAAATCAAACTATTGTAGCCAATTTCCCGGACCCAGATTAAGCCTACTTCTGAACTGAAAATGAGTGTTCAATAGAGAATCTCCACTGTAAGTGCTCGTTACTCCAATAATAGGCTTAATCTGGGTCCAAGAAACTGACCCTTGTAGTTGTTGAGCATACTGTAGCAAGCAAGGCTCTGTTTGATCTCGGGCCCCTCCCTGGCCCCTCCCCCAGGCCCCAGTGAGGATTGGAGTGATCTTTAAACACCTGAGGAAGCTCTTGGACACACTACTGGAGAAGATTCCGGAGAACCCAAGGCTGAATCTAGAAGGTAATATTCTACCCTTTCTCTGTCTTTCTCTTTCCTTTTCATCTTGTATCATTCTCTCATTTTCTAATTTCAAATGCTGTATATATTTTGGAGGGTGTTCATGAAATTAAACATTTAGCTCTGTGTTTAGCCCTGTTTAGCCCTGTGTAGTGGCTAATGGTATTATTTACCCTCTTTGTCTCTCAACTGTAGATGAGAAGACCATCCAGTTGATAAAAGAACCGATCAAGATGTTGAACGTCTCCTGACCACTGTGACTTCTCATTGGAGACCTCAGTTATAGAGATGTCCCTGAGACAAGATGGGTGGATAGATGGAACAGATGGATGACCTAAGAATAAGAGGGTGGTGGCGATTGTATAACGAAATGTAAATCATGAAACAAAATAACATATTTCTTATCCAATGATGACGGTTGCCAAACATCAAATAAAACTATCTTTGGTGTTCATGTTGAATATACGTTTGATTTAGTCGTGGCTCCCTCACTCGGAATGTAACAGACATCCTTTGGTGAGTGTTTAATGTTTTTTGTTTTCCAAAAGACAGAAACAAACGTGTAATAGGTTTGTAATAGGTCTTTGTCTCTCAACTGTAGATGAGAAGACCATCCAGTTGATAAAAGAACCGATCAAACATCCTTGAAATATTCCTGCAATTATGCCACTGGTGCTGCCCAAACATTATTTCTTTAAGAATAGAATAGAACATCTCCAAACAATAATGAACGAGAACAGCTGTGCCCAGTGCTGTAACCCAAGACTTTCTCCGTCTGTGACAAACAAACAATATTGCTTTAATGACTATCAAGGGATCTAACCTCACTAGCTAGCTTCTTGTACTATGATGTAATTTACTTGACATTTAGAAACCACAGAAAAGAAGCGGCCATGCACACAGAGGGTATACAAATCTATTTCGTTTTTACACTCTAAGAAAAAAGTGTTTCCTGAAAAGGGTTCTTCAGCTGTCCCCATAGGATAACCCTTTTTGCTTCCAGGTATAACCCTTTTATGTTTCATGTTTAGCCCTCTGTGAAAAAGGTTCTGCATTGAACCCAAAAGGGTTCTCCTATGGGGACAGCCGAATAACCCTTTTACGTTTGAAGGTGCTAAGGTGCTAAGTGTACTGTGTACACATGCCTTTGTGAGTTCTGGTAGTGTGGTTACGTTTACACGTTGATTTCCTGAATATAAAATAAAGCTCTTTAGGTCCATGTTCATTAGGCACCAAATAGAAGAAAACGGACTGAAACAGGGAGGGATTACCTTGACTTCTACAATATAAAACGCTCAGTTCAAACGTTTTGAAAAATGTACCCTTGTATGCGCTAATGAACACAACCCAGGTTAGATACCTCTGCTTTAATACACTGACCCCTCCATGACCACTTGTGTGACAAAACATACCAAAATTTATGAACACCGACCTCACACAGTGACTGGTCTCATTTGAAAAGTATATTTAATCTCAATAACATCACCATGTTAAATAAAGGACAAATTTAAAAAAACAAAACATGGAGGTGACTCCATCATGATCTTCTCGTGACAAAACTCTCCCACACATCTCCCACACAGTTAAGAAATAATTGTTATGACGTTTTAACCACCAGTTGGCGTTTAGGACAGTAGTGTGTTGAAACATTATTTTGTGTGATTTCCAATTTCTGCTGATTCTATCACTGTTTTTTCTTAGGCCTTACCCACTTCTGTATTTGTGTGGCTGAGGCTTGCTCAAACACAAAGGCCCAAATATGGACATTACTTTATTTCAAGGATATGATAAGTGTATACTTGGTATACTGCAATATTAGTTCTTAAGGTGACTAATTTAATATCTTTCATTTTTTACCTTTATTTAACTAGGCAAGTCAGTTAAGAACAAATTCTTATTTTCAATGACAGCCTAGGAACAGTGGATTAACTGCCTTGTTCAGGGGCAGAACGACATATTTTTTACTTGTCAGTTCATGGATTTGACCTTGCAACCTTCCGATTATAAGTCCAACGCTCTAACCACTAGGCTACCTGCCACCCCAATGATTTGGATGTTATCTGTCGGAGATCTGTCTCACTTTCTATGCATAAAAAAAAATAACATGGTTTATTTGTGAATGACAGACTATGAATCTCCACAGCTACATGCCATGCCACACTGAGCAGAAAACAGGAAGAGATCTTCAGTTGAAAACAGAAAAATACCCATCTCAAAGAGTTTGCCAGAAAGCTGAACACTTTAGCATCCATATTAGGGGCTCTATTTTAACAAACCTAACGCAATGCCAAATCTTAGCACTGGCAGTAGTGTTATACAGGACAGTCTCCTTCCTGAGTGGTATGATGGCTGCATGGTCACATGGCGTTTATACTTGCATACTATTGTTTGTACAGATGAACATGGTACCTTCAGGCATTTGGAAATTGCTCCCAAGGATGAACCAGACTTGTGGAGGTCTACAATTTTTTTGTTGTTGAAATAATCTGTCTGTAAACAATTGTTGGAAAAATGACTTGTGTCATGCACAAAGTGGATGTCCTAACCAACTTGCCAAAACTATAGTTGGTTAACAAGAAATTTGTGGATTGGTTCTAAAACAAGTTTTAATGACTCCAATCTAAGTGTATGTAAAATTCAGAATTCAACTGTACATAAGTCATTCTGACTTCATCAAGCAACTTTAAGACTTTTAGATCATGCACCGGTATTGTTCTATAGTCATGTACGAATCAACAAACAAAATTTGCCCTGGTATTGAAAAGTTGCAATATGCTTTGGACAGTCTGGTGTCATGTCTGGTGTCCGAGCTCTTCTCTGTCCAGACCTGCCACCCCAATGGTGGAACCAGCTTCCCCCTGAAGCTAGGAGAGCAGTGTCCCTGCCCATCTACTGAAAACATCTGAAACCCTAAATCTTCAAAGAGTATCTTAAATAATCCCACAGCACCAACCCCTGCCCACCCCCCCTCTTCCCCCATCCCAACAAAATACCTTTCGAAATCTATGTCACTTGTTACATTCACTTCAATCAGTGTAGATGAAGGGGAGGAGACAGGTTAAAGAAGGATTTGTAAGCCTTGAGACAATTGAGATATGGATTGCGTATATGTGCCATTCAGGGAGTGAATCGGCAAGACAAAATATTTGAGTTCCTTTGAACAGGGTATGGTAGTTGGTGCTGGGTTTTTCACGCTCAACAGTTTCACATGTGTATCAAGAACGGTCCACCACCCAAAGGACATCCAGCCAACTTGACACAACTGTGAAAAGCATTGGAGTCAACATGGGCCAGCATCCCTGTGGAACGCTTTCAACACCAGGAAGAGTAGCTGCTGCATGTGAACTTTAAAAAGAACGATAGTTAAGATCTTGCTACCATGGAAAGTGAAATGCCTGACTATTTGTGGGAAAAAAAAAATCACCCTGATTAATTCTGTAGTCATATCCCAGTTTACCTATTTACTTATGGCCCTGCCCACAACGAACAATTTGTTTTTTTAAATGATATGAGCAAAATATTTCACTTCATTTGGAATGGCAGGCCAGACAACATTTTACATGCTTATTTATATAATGAATATGAGTTTGGGGGGCAAATATTATTACATTTTAAAGCAATGGATATTTAACTAAAAGCATCAGTCATGCAAAAGTTATACCCAAACGGGTTCTCCAGTAGATTAGTAAGAATATCTCACCCCTTCCTCAAAAATTGACATTTTCCCTGTATACAGATTACAACCTCTCACTTTCAGTTAATTGAAAATGGAGCACAATGACCCTGAGCTGCCGAGGAGAGCCCCAAATGACAACGTGGGCTACACATCCAGTCTCTCCTGAGGACATCTAAGTCATTCAAACGTGTTAACCCTCGCAAGGCTGCCGGCCCGGATAACATGTCTAGCAGTGCCCTCAGAGCATGTGCAGACCAGCTAGCTGTTGTATTCTCTGATATTTTCAATCTCTCCCTAGCTGAGGCCTCGATCACTGACCTGCTTCAAGATGTCCACTATCATCCCTATGCCCAAGAAAAGGAAAGTAACTTAACTGAATGACTACCGACCAGTAGCACTAATTTTTGTCATCATGAAGTGCTTCGACAGGCTGACCGAATACCATATCACCTCCTCCCTCCACAACACACTCTTCAATTCGCCTACCGCCCTGACAGATCCATGGACGACGCAATCGCCATTGCACTGCACACTGCAGTTACCCACCTGGACAAAAGGAATGCATACGTGAGGATGCTGTTCATCGACTACAGCTCAGCCTTCAATACCATAGTGTCCTACTAGCTCATTACAAAGCTCACGGCCCTGGGTCTGAACTCCTCCCTTTGCAATTGGGTCCTGGCTTCCTGACAGGCCGCTCTCAGGTGGTGAAGGTAGGCAACATTACCTCCTCGACACTGATCCTCAACATGGGGGGCCCCACAAGGGTGCGTCCTCAGTCCCATCCTGTATTCTCTGTATACCCATGACTGCGTGGCCTCACACAGTTCTAACTCCATCATCAAGTTCGCTGACAACACCAACAATGACGAGACAGCCTACAGGGAGGAGGTAGGCACTCTGACGGCGTGGTGCCAGGTAAACAACATCTCCCTCAACGTTAGCGAAGCAAAAGAGCTGATTGTGGACTTCAGGACGAACCAGGATGGACACTCCCCCAACCTCATCAACAGGGCCGCCAAAGAGACGGTCAATAACTTCAAATTCCCAGGCGTACACATCTCAGAAGCTGAAAAGGTCTAGCGTAAGAAAGCAAGAGAGCGACTCTTCAACCTCAGGACGCTGAAGAAATTTGGCCTGTCCCCAAGCAAGCGATGGCCTGTTCTCCCCGCTTCAATCACAGATACGGCCAGTACAGGAGCACCATGGCAATAACTGAAAGACTGGCCAATTGTTTCTACCCTCAGATATTCAGGTTGCTGAATAGCCACCACTAGACAGCTACCTGCTCCCCATCCCCCTGCTACTCCCCATATGGACATTCCCACACCCCCAATTCTCACTTACCTAACCTGCTGCTCCCCCAATGGACATTCTTTCTCCTGCTGTCCACCCACGCACTTTCTAAAACAAGCCGTTCAAAGCTGGTTGCAATTCCAGTTTCTTCCTCCAGAAAACACAACAAATGTTACAACAAATACTATGGTTCCACTCAAATATACTAATTGATACAAATTTAAATGATTTATAGAAAGAAAAGGAATGATCTTTGTTAATTATCTTATGAATAGGAAAAGTGGAGTTATTTCACATATGCAGCTAACAAAAATGCTATCCAAAATGACAACCAACTGATTGAGGCATTACCGCAAAAAAAATGAAGGAGGCAAGTGGAAGGGGGAGAAGGTAGGGAACTTCAGGAAAAAAACATTCCTTACCCCAGTATACTTCAACTGGTGACTATCCGGGAGAATAAAGATAAAGGAGCACTCTGTTTTTGCGTACATCATATAGATTTATTGATGAGACAAACAAACATGAATCGCCTTCCTCAGAGCCTTGAGCAGGAAATGTGTGGGAGGCACCTACTGTATATGCCCTTGCAGGGGGAGTGTCCCGCTCATCATGTCAATACTGTCAGTACAGTAGTAGTAGCAGGTTATTCAAACAAGAGTATGATCATCATTCAAGATTCCTACACATACATTCAGGAACTTGTTTTGTCTGCCCTTTATTAAAAGACCAAAATTGGCCAAAACAATATTCATAAATATAAAGATATTCCTGTTTCATTTAAGGACCAAAATGTTGACAGCATCCCCATACAGGTTACAAAATAGTTGAGAAGAGATTTTCAATGTGCCAATTGCATGGCACATGGTTTATAAACAGACACAAAAAACAACGCTTGATGAAAACGTTTTCCCAACTGAAATTATTGTACAAAACTCTTGCCACCAACAGAATGTTATGTCTATGGGGCATACAACCATCTCAGCTCTGCAGATTCTGCTGCGAAGAGACAGAATCATTAGACCACTTATTCTAGTATTGCCCCTGTGTAGCTTGTTTCTGGTCACAGGTTCAGGAATGGCCGAAAAATCACATTTACCTAAAATTAACCCTACAAATAGCACTGTTGGGAGATTTGGAAAGCAATAGTAAATCTATCAACAACATAATACTTTTAGTAAAAATATAAATCTTTTACTTACAATCTGTAGATACTATGCGATTAGAAAGGTTCAGAATTTATGTGAAACATCACAGCACAGTTGAAAAATATATGGCACATGGAAATCATAAGAGGGAAATTTATGGAAATAGGTGGGATGGACTGAGAGTAGCTGAGGGGTGGGTTTAAAAGCTCATGTTCTATAATAGTTATGACTAAAAACACAATATATAATGTATACCGTATGCGTTTGGGTACTGTCTATCCGAATGTGATGCATGTCAGCTATGTAACTACTGAAGAAAAGAAAGGTGTGTGTAGATGTACATTGAAGCTACATTCTGGTCCAATTACTTTGGTCCTCCGAAGAGGGGAGGTGGTGGATGGGCTAATATCTTTTTTTTATAATAATAACAAATAAAGTGATCACTTTATTTATTGCTTTAACACTATTTCCTAGTTTAGACTGTACAAAATTAAATATATTACCAATTGACATGTGTTGTATATGAGCTATGACACTTAATATTACTGTTTATAACACAGCTATCAAACCACAATGATGACATAATCAAACACGCTGTACTAACGTCAGCGTTGGTGGTATTTCGGTAGTTAGTTGAATGACTAGGAAAGCACAAAGTCCACTCTTTATTTCCATCATTGAAGGGATCAACACTCAGCATTCCACCAGGCAGTCAATATCAATATCCATAGATAACTGGAAACGAATAGTAACAACAACAAAAAAGAATAAAACCATTGTTTTAGGTGGGCTCAAACTTATTGTGATGACAGTGGTCATTTGACTGAAGCTGTAATACTGAAGAACACACTACTTACCAGTGTGCTAGTATTGTACAACACTGTAGCCTTGATCTGGATCTAATACAGTTGAGTGGATCAAATCACCTACAGCAGAGGAAGTCAAAACACAAATAAATAGACAGACAGTGGCAGGCCATTAAAAGGAAAACAAAGAACAGTTCATTCATATTTTCAATGATAGATTATATCTGACAACTTTGTCATAATGTCTATATATTTCAGTAATTGTTTAACATTACCTCCGGTATTGGTTGGATTAGGCAATGGTCTCCTGATTTTCACAAAACAGACAAAATAGAAAATCAACATGTTGTGATGAGAAGTATGATGAAAAATCATAATCTGCTGTGTGTGTTCCCATTTCAAGATAAAAAAAAACACATTTATTGATAAAACCGCTCTCACCTGGTGATAGATGGAGCCATTTGGGTGGCTGATGGTGCTGCGGGGACCCTCTGACTGCCGTAGAAGTTCTCATACAGAATAGGAGCTGAGAAGTGAGGACAGAGCAGGTCAGGGGGTGAGTAGTGAGTACAACTACAATAAACAACTAGACTGTCAAGGAGGAGGACCCGGAGGATGACACAAAAAAGTCAGTCTGATTTTCATTGTAGTCCTTAGATTACCTATAATGTACTGTATGTGCCTGTTGTTTTCTTTGGATGACAAAGGGGATCTGTAAAGAGTGAGGAACTGTACCTGGTGGTTTGTCCCCAGTCCGTCTGAGGTTCACAAAGTGTTCAATGTCCTCCTGTATGTCACACTGTTCAAGAGACCTCCTCACTTCCTCATAGAGCTGAACACACAGACGAACAAGTCAGAAACAAGCAATATGGAAGGTCACTTACAGCCACAATCCTTCATGCTATTCTTTGGGTATCATTTACAAGAAAATGTACATTGAATACCAGTAAGTAACTACTGCAGATTGCACCTTGATGAGTCCCTAGGAAATAAAGCATTTGAAGTGTGACTTTACCTCATCGCTGGTGACACATTGCTGGGAGAGCTGGTTGAGATGAGTCCACACCATGTTCCTTAGAGTGTTGATCCTCTCAACTTCCTGCTTCTCAAATACCTGGATGTAACAGAGCACTAAATTATATACAGTGCCTTCAAAAAGCATTCATTCCCCCACGTTTTACTGTTACAGCCTGAATTCAAGATGGATTAAATATGTTTTTTCTCACCGATCTACACACAATACCCCTCATGACAAAGCGTAAACATGTTTTTATAAATCTCATTTATATAAGTATTTACAACCCTGAGACAATACTTTGTAGGAGCACCTTAGGCAGCGATTACAGAATTGAGTCTTTCTGGGTAAGTCTAAGAGCTTTCCACACCTGGATTATTCAACATTTGCCCATTATTCTTTTCAAAATTCTTCAAGGACGGTCAAATTGGTTGTTGATCATTGCAAGACAATCATTTTCAGGTCTTGCCATAGATTTCCAGGTAGATTTAAGTCAAAACTGTAACTCATCTTCTTGGTAAGCAACTCCAGTGTAGATTTGGCCTTGTGTTTTAGGTTATTGTCCTGCTGAAAGGTGAATCCATCTCCCAGTGTCTGGTGGAAAGCAGACAACCAGGTTTTCCTCTAGGATTTTGCCTGTGCTTAGCTCCATTCCATTTTTTTTTTTATCCTGAAAACCCCCCCAGTCCTTAAAGGTTACAAGCATACCCATAACATGATGCAGCCACCACTATGTTTGAAAATATAGAGTGGTACTCAGTATTGTGTTGTAATGGATTTGCCCCAACATAACACTTTGTATTCAGAACAATTATTCAGAACACATTTATTTGCAGTATTACTTTAGTGCCTTGTAGCAAAGAGGATGCATGCTTTAGAAACATTTTATTCTGTACAGCAGGGTTTCCCAAACTCGGTCCTCCAAAGGTTGCACGTTTAGATTTTTGCCCTAGCACTATACAGCTGATTCAAATAATCAACTAATCATTGATAATTTGAATCAGCTGTGCAGAGTTAGGGCAAAAACCAAAATGTGCACCCCTTGGGGTCCCCGAGGACCGAGTTTAGGAAACACTGCTGTACAGGATTCCTTATTTTCCCTCAGTCAATTAGGTTAGTATTGTGGAGTAACTACAATGTTGTTGCTATATCCTCAGTTTTTTCCTATCACAGTCATTCAACTCTAACTGCTGCCATTGGCCTCATTGTGAAATTCCTGAGCGGTTTCCTTCGTGTATTTCACAAACAAATCAACAAAATACTATGATGCTTTTTGGCCCTTACCTCACATGCTTTGACATGCTCTTTCTGCCAGTCCTCCCTGATTTTTCCCAGCACAGTCACATTCTGCATGTATAGCCTGTCTGAGATTCCAATCAGAGAATATACATCTTTGGAGACCAAACTATCAGCACATAACTTAAATTATGATTTGTGGTGATGTGGTTTTCCCTGTTTATGGTGGATAAGAGCCAAAAGGATAAGATGTTGTCATTCTTACCAGCTACCTCTGCATTCGATTTTGCTTGATGTGTTCTTGCAAATAGCTGAAAGATGATAAAGAAGAAATACACTGAGGTACTTTGTGACCCTTCCTTGTGTTCAGGTCGTTACTTTAGTTATTTTGTTTAACTATACAGTAAAAGTATGATGTCTTATTGGAAAATGTCCACTTCATAAACTGTGTACAAGCTATATAGCCTTGTTCTTCCTGTAGTCAATGTAGACCTAATTCCTGTGGTCTAAATAGGCCTGCAATTTCCTTAGCTCAACAGATTCTCATGGCTCACTCAGCTAATTTAGTGTCACTAGCGTTTTTGTTTCTTCTTTAAAGCCCCCAAGCAGTATTTAATGACATGTTTAAATCATCACTGTATGTATAATAAATCACTGTGTTTATTTCATGAAAATAATCATTTATTTCCCTGAGCCTCCTTTTGCCATTAAAATTCTCAGTCTGATTGTGTGGGTGTGTTGATACAAATGTACATACAGTATATTTACATACAGCCCTGTTTGGAGGATAGGATTGTCTAGACTCTAGACTAGAGCCTACCCCACTTATCCCTTCAAAGTAGGAGGATACATGTAAGGGATAATTTATGTGGGGCTATACATTCTATGGAAAATAATTCATGACTAATCGAATTAAACAGTGCCAATAAGGTTTTTTAATTCGACTTTAGCTTTCAAAAGCAGTTCAAACATATAACATGTAAGAATTAACTATACCCATTGAATTCTACCGTGTTGACATACCGTGCGTTATAGGGAAATAATGCACGGTCTAGAATGCCCTTCAAGCCAATCACAAATGAGTATTCAACAATGCATTGGTATAAATGCAAATAAAAGATGACTGCTCATTGGTCAGAATAATCAGATCAGATTGTGATGACATGCTGTGGGGACAAATTCCCTCCTACCTGAACAGGCTGAAATTTCAAGTGGTTTCTTTCTTAAAACAAATCACTAAAAGAGCATTATCATTATTTTCACAATTTCAGAGTGTTTTTTCAACCCCATAGTGTTGAAATATCGGGGGGGGTTTTACAGGAAAAACACAATTTTGACTGCACTGTCACTTTAATGTTTTTGTTTTTGTTTTGTTTTATACAGTGAATAAGTTATTGAGATGGGGGAGATTGAGGAGAAGGACATAGAATGGAAAGTGGTGCAGTCAAGGTTTGAAACCTTGCCTCCGGGGCAATGTGTGGTCCGGGGGCGGAACTCCCACTAGACCCTCGGCAGTTTCTCTGAAGCTTACCTTTTCCTGCTGCTTGGCGCTACTGGTGCTTGCATTTCGGTTCATGTTCTGTTCTGCTTCCTCTTTGTCTCGACACTTTTGCTCATATGTCTTCTTTGACTTTGGTTAACAACATGGAATAACAGGGGAAGTGAGGTTACACACTGTGTGAAAACGCTTTACTGACTATGCTATTCTTCACTGACTGACAACATGCAAGTCTCTAAAACATGAATGTAATTTGTTTGAAGTCAACTACCACAGTGTTGGTTCTGTCAATTGCTGGTACAATAGGACAAAAAAGAACTGAGGTCTGATATGATGGTGTTAAAGAACTTGAGTGCTGAAGTCTCACAAATCAGAGAATTCATTTAACAACCTGTGTTCATACCGCAGCAATATCCCCCACCACCAAGCAGAGAACAGGATAACATGACAACGCATTGTAAAGCACAAGGCCCCCCCACAGCAGCACTGGCCAGCTCGTGGTCTAGGACGGATGAGAGAAACCGTCCAGTCACATCAACAGCAATAGGAACCACAGGTAAAGTATCCCAGTTCCAGCCGAGATACGAACCACCGGTGAGAGAAACAGCACAGTTCCAGCAGAGATATGCACCACAGCGACACTACGCAGCCCCAAACCGTGCCCGTATGAGAACGTGCTTCCACTGCCAACAGAGCAGATCAGAGGAGTACTGCCAGCACTTCTACAGATGTGGGAGCAGCGACCACTTCCAGGCAGGCTGTCGGATTAGAAGAACAAGGCCAACCAAAGAGGTTCCTTTAAAACAAAGACAGGTTGCCCCTGTGGAACAGGGAGTAATCAGTCACACAGACACATCCCAACACTGTACAACCTGTGGAATGAGAGAAAAGGGCCATGCACTGAAACAGTGCTCATCCTGTAAGAAAACACTCTACTGTTCGAGAGAATGGCAAAATGAACACTGGGCTGAACACCGAAAATACTGCACACAGAGACGAATGTGACAAAAAATACTTCTGCTAAGGTAAACCCACCTTCTACTCTAACTGCCTTAGTAGGAACACAGTGCCTTGTTGAACGCCATCTACAGGGTCAGAGAACTCAAGCCTTGTGGGACACTGGGTCTCAGGTGTGTATCATTGATGAACAGTGGAAAGATGAAAACTTACCTGGTGTTAGCCTGAGAAATGTTTCAGATATAATTGACTCACTTGACTCACTACAGATAGTAGCTGGCAATGGAATGAATATGCTTTATGTAGGTTGGATAGAAGTGACTTTCAAACTGGCATCAGAGGCAACATCCCAGTGCTCGCGATGAAGGGCTTGAATGTGATTGAGCAAATCATCAACAGCGAACAGTCAGGAGGCACATGCACAGAACAGTTAAATGAGACCGGGGGAGAATGGCCTTTCCAAGTCTTACGAAAAACAACGTCCAGGCGTTAATAGAGTGAGTGCTGAACAGTCATACGAGTACCTGGTGAAAACTACAAAAGAGAAGATCAACATACCAAAACGCACCTCTGTTCAGGTTCAATGTCGAGTGCAGACAAAGCCTGTTAAAGAGGACACCACACTGATCTTTGAGCCTGCTGTAAGCCCTCAGTGGGCGGAAGGACTTGAGTTCTGTGAGACTCTAGTAAAGCGAAGAAATGACGCATCTCCACATGTCATCATTGATGTTCAGGATGTCACAGACGATGACATCATGTTAACAGGGCAACTGTAATTGGCACTGTGCAGGAAGTAAAGTCAGTCTATCCCGCCACCATGCTGGAGAACTGTAATCAACCCCCCCCCGTTGTCAACAGAGTTCAAACAGAGTGAAAATACTGAAGACCTATGGGATCCTCCTGTTGATCTGAGCCACCTCAACGCACAGCAGCAACAAATCATTCACCAAATGTTGAGAGAGGAATCAAGCTAATTTTCCAAATCAGACAGTGACATTGGCTGCAATGAGAATCTGAATCTGAGCATCAAATTAAAAGACAGTGATCCTGTTGCACGAACCTACCTGTCTGTGCCGAAGCCATTATAAAAAGAGATGAGACTACTTATGACCTGATAGCACAGGGATGGGTGGACAAGTCCAACTCTCCCTACTCTTCCCCAGTCGTACAGTGAGGGAAAAAAGTATTTGATCCCCTGCTGATTTTGTACGTTTGCCCACTGACAAAAAAATGATCAGTCTATAATTTTAATGGTAGGTTTATTTGAACAGTGAGAGACAGAACAACAACAAAAATCCAGAAAAAAGCATTTGAAAAATGTTATAAATTGATTTGCATTTTAATGAGGGAAATAAGTATTTGACCCCTCTGCAAAACATGACTTAGTACTTGGTGGCAAAACCCTTGTTGGCAATCACAGAGGTCAGACGTTTCTTGTAGTTGGCCACCAGGTTTGCACACATTTTGTCCCACTCCTCTTTGCAGATCTTCTCCAAGTCATTAAGGTTTCGAGGCTGACGTTTGGCAACTCGAACCTTCAGCTCCCTCCACAGATTTTCTATGGGATTAAGGTCTGGAGACTGGCTAGGCCACTCCAGGACCTTAATGTGCTTCTTCTTGAGCTACTCCTTTGTTGCCTTGGCCGTGTGTTTTAGGTCATTGTCATGCTGGAATACCCATCCACGACCCATTTTCAATGCCCTGGCTGAGGGAAGGAGGTTCTCACCCAAGATTTGACGGTACATGGCCCCGTCCATCGTCCCTTTGATGCAGTGAAGTTGTCCTGTCCCCTTAGAAGAAAAACACCCCCAAAGCATAATGTTTCCACCTCCATGTTTGACAGTGGGGATGGTGTCTTGGGGTCATAGGCAGCATTCCTCCTCCTCCAAACACGGCGAGTTGAGTTGATGCCAAAGAGCTCCATTTTGGTCTCATCTGACCACAACACTTTCACCAAGATTTCCTCTGAATTATTCAGATGTTCATTGGCAAACTTCAGACGGGCATGTATATGTGCTTTCTTGAGCAGGGGGACCTTGCGGGCGCTGCAGGATTTCAGTCCTTCACGGCGAGTGTGTTACCAATTGTTTTCTTGGTGACTATGGTCCCAGCTGCCTTGAGATCATTGACAAGATCCTCCCGTGTAGTTCTGGGATGATTCCTCACCGTTCTCATGATCATTGCAACTCCACGAGGTGAGATCTTGCATGGGGCCCCAGGCCGAGGGAGATTGACAGTTCTTTTGTGTTTCTTCTTTGTGCGGATAATCACACCAACTGTTGTCACCTTCTCACCAAGCTGCTTGGCGATGGTCTTGTAGCCCATTCCAGCCTTGTGTAGGTCTACAATCTTGTCCCTGATATCCTTGGAGAGCTCTTTGGTCTTGGCCATGGTGGAGAGTTTGGAATCGGATTGATTGATTGCTTCTGTGGACAGGTGTCTTTTATGCAGGTAACAAGCTGAGATTCAGAGCACTCCCTTTAAGAGTGTGCTCCTAATCTCAGCTCATTACCTGTATAAAAGACACCTGGGAGCCAGAAATCTTTCTGATTGAGAGGGGGTCAAATACTTTTTACCCCTCATTAAAATGCAAATCAATTAATAACATTTTTCACATGTGTTTTTCTGTATTCTTTTTTGTTATTCTGTCTCTTACTGTTCAAATAAACCTACCATTAAAATTATAGACTGATCATTTCTTTGTCAGTGGGCAAACGTACAAAATCAGCAGGGGATCAAATACTTTTTTCCCTCACTGTATGTGTAAGGAAAAAGGACGATAGCTTACAACTGTGCATAGACTACAGGGAACTGAACAGGAAGACTCACCCTGACCGCCAGCCAATACCTAGAGTACAGGATATCATGGACAGCCTTGGAGGACATTCCTGATTTTCCCTCTTGGATCAGGGAAAAGCATATCGCCAAGGGTTCATTGCAAAGGAAAGCAAGCCCATGACAGCGTTTGTGACCCCCTGGGGACTGTATGAGTGGGTTCGGATTCCGTTTTGACTCATGAATGCACCAGCAGCCTTTCTAGCGCTGTATGGAGGAATGTTTGGATGGCTTGAACGATGAGAACTGTATCCTGTATCTGGACGACAACCTCATCTTCAGCAAGACCTTTGAGAACCATATCAACATCTTTAGAAAAGTACTACAGAAACTTAGAGAATACGGGATCAACCTGAAGCCTAGCAAGTGTGAGATATTCACAGGAGGTTCGCTCTTTAGGGAGAATAGTGTCTGCCGAGGGAAGCAAAATTGATCCAGCTGATACTGCAGCAGTCAGAGCTCTGAAGGACAAAAGACCAAGTACAGTAGGAGAGCTCAGAGGAACGATGTGGCTACTATAGGCAATACATCAAAGACTTCCCACGCATTGCTAGCCCGCTCTACAACCTGCTCACAAGGCCTCCTGAAGAAGTTACAGGTACACACAACAAAGCAAAAAAATGTCAGACAAAGGGGAAAACAAGAGGATTGCCCTCTCACAAATCGATGACGTGGACTGATACGCATCAACAGATAATGGAGCGGCTGATAGACCGCTTCGTACAGCCTCCTGTACTCGGTTTCCCAGACTTCTCAAAGCCGCTTATCCTTCACACAGACGCGTCAAATAAAAGGTTTAGGAACTGTTGTATCAGAAACAAGACAAATAAACTGCGTATGATAGCCTATGCATCTCGGACCTTGACGGCACCTGAGAAGAACGACCATCTCCACTCAGGAAAATGTGAGTTTCTAGCCCATGTACTGGTCAATTACAGTAAAGTCCCGCGACTACTTGTACTATGCACCGACCTTCACAACAATCCCCTTACCTACGTCTGGTCGACTGCCAAGCTGAACGCAACAGAGTGCAGATGGGTTGCAGAACTCGCCAATTTCCATTTTACTATCAGATATCGTCCAGGAAAAGAGAACATTAACGCTGACAGTTTGTCCAGAATGCCGATAGACATCGAAACACTGATGAGAGGATGTTCAGAGGAGTTGAAATCGGACTCATTAGGAGCAACTGCGCAACTGCGATGCACAACATATCCTGGTCAACGGCAGTCTCTGCTGTGTATGCAGCAACTACAGAAACCAGATCCGTCATGCCTTTCTCAAAAACCAAGATACCGACAGGCACAACGAGAAGGTGAGAGCATCGGCCCAGTGACGGAACACAAACTGTCAAGTTCAAAACCAAAAGGGCAAGAACTGAAAACATTCAACATGGAAAGCAGAGGTCTTCAAGAGTGGGACAAGCGCGACTTGGATGAACATGGTACCTCCATCGCAAGACACTATGGGGTATTGTGTGTAGGCCAGTGACAAAAACAAATCTCAATTTAATCCATTTTAAATTCAAGCTGTAACACAACAAAATGTAGAAAACTTTTAGGGGTGTGAATACTTTCTGAAGGCGCTGTATGTAATAATCAAATGCACTAACTTATAATAACTTCCCGTTCATCCG
This sequence comes from Brachymystax lenok tsinlingensis, assembly GCA_030435695.1. Taxonomy (NCBI): domain Eukaryota; kingdom Metazoa; phylum Chordata; class Actinopteri; order Salmoniformes; family Salmonidae; genus Brachymystax; species Brachymystax lenok. The sequence continues at coordinate 5,171,988 of CM059815.1, read as the reverse complement.
AGGTTCCCCAGTACATATAATGCAACTTCCCATTTATTTGAGAGGTTCCCCCCATTATTCACTTCTCATGGCTGTTGATACATTTCCCACTTTTCAGAGGAAGGATTACATATATTACAATAGTCTGTTTCACATTTTGGTCACATGATGACTGAAACTAGACATGACTTTAGGTAACGGATTATCACTTCTGGGATGATAACTGGTGGTTTGACTATTAATGTAGGAAGGTTCTCCAGCTTACCTCCGTGGTTTTCTTGAACTGAGTGGCCCTCTGTTTGTGTAGGACATCCATCTGTTGTTCTACCTGCAAAGAAGAAGTGTCAAAGATATTATATTGTACCTAAGACGATAGAGATGAAATATCCATGATTTGCAATTAGTGTGCATTATCACTCACTATTAAGCAGAGTGCACTGTATTAGCAATGCATTATTAGGTCTAAGTAATTAAAGATTTTTTTTTATTTCCTACATTTATTTCAGGGGTTTATGTAATTGATAGAATGCAACGGTACCTTTTTCCTTGTCTCTTTCTGTCTCTCCCTGAAGTCCTCTAGTTTTTTTGCCTCATCCCTCATTGTTTGTGCCAGTTGTAGGTGGGACGAACTCACATGTTCAGTCTCTATGTTGTAAAGGAGGGTTTGAGCGAATGAGTCAGTTATGTGGACATGGAAATACCAACTCATAGCACAGCCATCTATCATCAGACACGTTGTTGTGTCTGCAACACTTACGCAGCTTGAACACATCCAGCGATCTCTTCAGTGTGCTAAAAACAAACAAAAAAACACAAATAATGTGAAATTATGAAATGTAATTTATGCAAAAGAACTTGACCTCACATAACAAAAAAATCATTAAGAAAAAAGAGAATGAGCAGTTTGATTTAATCGGTTTTAAAGACCACACCCCACACCGAAAAAGGCCTTAACCACAAAACCATGTGAACCATGTGACCAAACTGAAACAGGATGGACACTCAAACCACTGACAGAATCCTTCTCAACAGAAAAAGGCCCAACAGCAATTCAATCGCGTAACACAAATGCACTAATGACGCTCATGCATTAACACGTACTTTTATCTCACTGTGTAGTAGTCAAAGAAGAGTGCAGACCATCTAACAACACGCAAAACAAATGGTTTGGTCAACTTCAGACGGTGCCATCAGTGGACAGATCCACAGCCTTCTAGTGTGCCAACTGAAAGCTGCATGCCAGGCAATATCAACAACATTTCTAAAAACCTGTTTTTTCTTCATTATCAGGTATTGTGTATTGATTGATGAGGAAAAAAACGATTTAATACATTTTTAGAATAAGGCTGTAATGTGGAAAAAAGGCATCAAAACTTTCCAAATGCACTGTAAGTTTGCATTTACTTGTCTTGTTTAAGACAGACTGGCACCAGGGAAATCAGGCTATTAAACATGTTATGTGATGGCTTTTCAGGTATTTCAACAAATCCCATTACAAGGGCATCTCTACCTTCAATAGCAGGCCTTTAAAATGATTTCTGTACACATTTTTAGTGTCTGACTGATGGCAAGCAATATCGACTACAGCACGAATAACATCGGCAACAACAGACTGACTTACTTCATCTCATTGCACCCACACATCTTCTTGGAGAGACCCAGTAGCTCTTTGGCATACTTCTCCTCTATGGATGCTCTGAAAGATGACCAAACACATCTCTTCAGAGGTGCATTCAACAAGGTGAACAGGTCACAAATGTTATCTACAATATGTGCGTGAGAGAACAGTGTGAAGATTTGCACCACAATGCACCATAGAAGGGAAGTCCCTAGTGTCCATGAGATAAAGAAAATTAAAATAGAGACAACTTCCACCATAGCTGCTTTCGCTTTTTTGGGGGGGGGGTTCCCGCACCCCAGCTGGCTCGACAGGCTCCCGCGCTTCTGCAGGTGTGACCGGTCCGCTCCTGATCCCCGGGTTCGTCCCCTTTTTCGGAGTCCTGCGGCCATAGCCGCGCGTCGGGGAGGGGGTACTGTCACATATACTCCCTCTCCGGCCTCTAGGTCATCAGGCTGCTGATTATCTCGCACACCTGTCACCATCGTCAAGCGCATGACACTCACCTGGACTCCATCACCCTTGGTTCTTTCCTCAGGTGTTATTGACTCGGTTTCATTTCTGTGCGTTGTTTGTTGTTTTGTTTGTTTATTAAAACACAAACTCCCTGTACTTGCTTCCCGACTCTCAGCGCACTCGTTACAGAGACAATAAAATCAAACATAGAAATGATTCATAATATGAACTTTGGTGAAATATGCTGTATCAGTTGGTCAGAAAAGGTTTATATTTAGATTATGGGGAAATTCACCCCCTTCAAATATTACATAGTAAATAGGTGCTATCTAGAACCTTAAAGGGTTCTTTGGCTATCCCCATATGATAACCCCTTGAAGAACCCTTTTGGGGTCCATGTAGAACCCTTCTCTACAGAGGTTCCACCTGGAACCCCAAATAGTTCTACTTGGAACCACTTCCCACTTCATCTCGGGCCTCACAACACCCATGCCAACATATCCTCCAAACACCGGCTTCTCTGGCATTATCACTTAAATGACTTTCTTATCTTACTTCTGTATTGTGGAATGAATCCTCATGCCCTTTGAAAAGGTCAGCCCACACCAAAACATTGTTGATATTCAGTGAAAATAAAACAGACCACGACAACAACATGGCAGCAGAACCTGTGGGCGCTGTCACCTATACAGAATGATAGCATTCATAGTCTCTTTTCCTGAGTATATTCTCTGTAGTACACTGTCAATAAAATAGAAAGATTCAATCCACCATTGTGCGGTAAAACCATGAAAAGTAGCGCACCTCTGCCGAGATCTGGTGTTTGGAGGGTGTTTGAATGTAGACCCAAGTGTCTATACACTGATTGTATTTCAAAACGGAAGTACTCCGAAGTGGTTCTTTAATCTGAATAATTGTGTCTTAAGTGAGTGTTGTAAAAACACTTTTTGATGTTTCAGTGCATGTAAACGGCAGCATCAACACATAAAAAGTATGTGTTTGCAGACTGTCTCACATCCAATCAAATGGTTTTAAATTGCAAATGGTTTATAGCATAAAAATTTGATTGATGATGATTTTCAGTGAATATTTTAATCAACATTTTAAAGAAGACACTGGGAACTGAATACTTTTCTTAGGATAGGCCGTGGCACTAATTATAGGCTACATTTGCCAGGATCCATTGTAAGATGATGATGAATAATGTTACAATCAAAATGTTTAGGGCAATCTAAGTTATAGCAGAGGTAATGTGTAAAATGGGCCTGGTATTCATGTGAGGTGGATGTGAACCCGGGTCTCCTGCTTGTCAAAACACTGCCTTAATTCTCTCAGCCAGTCTTCAGGAGTAAACAGTTGTGCTGAACCACCCTTGTTACACTGAGCACAAGTGGCCCGATTCAGACTTGAGATAAGTAGACCTAGCATGGACTCAATAAAACATGGATTTAAGTCATGTTGAATCAACTTATCTCAAGTCTGAATAGGGCCTAGGGAGATTTTGGGGGGGGCTAAATTCCATCTTTACTATGGAGTGAAAGTTGGAAAGGCAGAAGCAGGAATTGAACCCCCGAACCTCCAATTTCTTTGGAATTGTACCCACTCAACCACACAGTCACGTACCGTATGATGAACTTGGGCCCCCTATTTAAAGGCAAAGGTTTAGATTAAAGGCAAAATGTGAACTTCAAATTGTCACACCATGATCTGTTTCACCTGTCTTGTGCTTGTCTCCACCCCCCACCAGGTGTCGCCCATTTCCCCCTGTGCATTCATACCTGTGTTTTCTGTTCGTCTGTTGCCAGTTCGTCTTGTCTCGTCAAGCCTACCAGCGTGTTTTTTCACGTACTCCTGTTCTCTCTAGTCCCTGTTTTCTAGTTCTTCCGGTTTTGATCATTCTGACTGCCCTGACCGCCTTCTGTACCTTACTGACACTGCCCTGGTTTACTGACCTCTGCCTACCCTGAGCCTGCCTGCTGTTCTGTACCTTACTGACACTGCCCTGGTTTACTGACCTCTGCCTACCCTGAGCCTGCCTGCTGTTCTGTACCTTACTGACACTGCCCTGGTTTACTGACCTCTGCCTACCCTGAGCCTGCCTGCTGTTCTGTACCTTACTGACACTGCCCTGGTTTACTGACCTCTGCCTACCCTGAGCCTGCCTGCTGTTCTGTACCTTACTGACACTGCCCTGGTTTACTGACCTCTGCCTACCCTGAGCCTGCCTGCTGTTCTGTACCTTACTGACACTGCCCTGGTTTACTGACCTCTGCCTACCCTGAGCCTGCCTGCTGTTCTGTACCTTACTGACACTGCCCTGGTTTACTGACCTCTGCCTGCCCTGAGCCTGCCTGCTGTTTTGTACCTTACTGACACTGCCCTGGTTTACTGACCTCTGCCTGCCCTGAGCCTGCCTGCTGTTCTGTACCTTACTGACACTGCCCTGGTTTACTGACCTCTGCCTACCCTGAGCCTGCCTGCTGTTCTGTACCTTACTGACTCTGCCCTGGATTACTGACCTCTGCCTACCCTGAGCCTGCCTGCTGTTCTGTACCTTACTGACTCTGCCCTGGATTACTGACCTCAGCCTGCCCTGGACCTGTAGTTTGCCTGCCCCCTGTTTTGTTATTAAACATCTGTGATTCTAACTGTCTGCATCTGAGTCCTGATACAAACACTGTGCTGCCGTACTGTTCAGAATCCCCCCCAGTCTGAGGCATGGAGGTGGAGAGGGGGCATTCGTGGAAGGTGTGCCCTCCAGCAAACTCTATGGTCGAGTAAAAAACAGCCATGTTTGTGGGTCCTTCACGAACTCAGGTGAAAGCACACCAGACGCTCAGATTAAACTCTCTGATTAAACTCTCCAAAACAATCCAAGGAAGTATGTGTCAATGAAAATGTGAGTACAAAATGTTATCACATTAAGGAAGGAAACAGAAAAGGAATTCACTCAATAAGACCATGGGTTTTGCGTCGAAGTTCATCCACTAATGCTTAATAGTCAAAGTCGAACAGCAATTCTGATTAAGTGATCTGTTTTCATGATGCCACATGTCATTGTTTGCAGTCTTGCACGATTAGTGCACTTGTTTTAAATGAAGGCAGGCTTTTCAGTACTGCTGTCTTGTTTGCCTAGTAACTTCATGAGCTTGATCTATTATTTGATGTATGACCCACATGTTATATGCTACAGTAAATAGCCACTGCAAATTTAGCCTGCTCTAGCATTGGCCTACCCCATTCATAGATGCTAACTGCTTTAGCTCCTATTGACGATCCTTACCAAAGCCAGCGAAGACAAGAATCACAAACTAATGCCAACTGAATTGTCAGCTGTCAATCATATCATCATCTCAACTGTACTGTCATTCAATCCATCTGAACAACTTTCCATGCCATGTACCACCATCTGAACATAAAGACTCAGGTCTGAGACATTACTACAATGGATGACTTGAGCCCTGGGCTGAAGTAATGTACAAGGTTTGTTTAAGTGCTACTGCTCACATAAGCAGTCTTTTGTCACGCATTTGGGTATTTTAAATGTGGTCACCCTAGTCAGAGCGCTGTCTGCTGAGAGAATGCCTGTTTGTGAATTCTCATCCGAGTGGAAAGTGCAACTGAGGCACAAAATGTGTCTGATGCCGAGCAGAAATTACAAGAAGCATTCTAGATCTTTGTTTATAAAACGCAGCAAGATATTTCTTATGAGTAACAAAAAAAATCCTGCGGGAAATATGCAGAATTCTGCATTAACACGACCCCTAATTTATAGTGATCGCTTTCTTCCTTGTTTGAGAAGTCAAAGGCCTTTGGGTCAGTTATCTGTTCTTTTTTTCCTCCTCTCCGTTCTTGGCCTGTCTGCTCCTCCTCCCTCTTCTCCGAGCAGAGTACAGTGTGTACACATCCTGCTTCAGAGTCAGTACTGTTCTTCCTTCAGACAAGCACGTGTCAAACGTTTGTTCATTTGCACAATGTCTCTCGTTCACGCTCGCAAATGTCCAAACTCATCAAAAATAACATTCGGTAGCTCTTACCTATATATTGATAACTCTATAAGCGCGATTGACTGTCTTCGCACTTTGTTTATTTTCGTTTGCTCTTGTTAGCATATTTAGCTATCAGCCTCCAAGGAAATTTGCTAATACTTGTGCTAAATTCGTTAGCATTGTGGTACTAGCCGCTCAATAAGCTTTTTTGCATTTTTGACTCCACTTACTAAGCCAGTAATACTCTAATTCCCAGTATGAGTGAAGGACTGTATAATGTTATGAATATCTGGATACCACTCAACCCTACTAGACAGGATTTGAAACACCCCAATAGTGTTTTAGGAGCTTTAGAGAGAGGTGACGACACCAAAAGAGAAGTGATCTAATTCTTCACCACACAGGACTCAAAACCCCATAATTTCATCCTTTCTGGGTTAGTGCTCCCAGGCTATGGCAAGGTGTTGCACAACTCTTGATTATGTGGTGCTACAACACGCCTCAGGTTGAATGTTTCAGTACCCTCACAACCATGTGTTTCAAAGTTCAGATTTCCTTTAAGGTGGTGGCAGTTCAGTTGGCACTAGTTAGTGTTACAAAGCACTTCATTTTTAACAGTGTAGTCTGAGGATTCAATGCATGGTTTCTATTGGACGATATCTTACATGGTTTCTCACCTGGCTTTCATAAAGTCTTCTATCTCCTTGCATGTCTTCTTGCCATCGTTGAGGTGCTGGATGATACTGTCATAACCCCCAGTGCCGGTGAAATCCCCGTTCTGGCAATTTTGGGAATGTGGAAAAGCAATAAGTAATCACGGCACAGCAAGGAGTGTCTCTCACAGCCTCCCAGTACTAGTCAATCGAACCCCTATACACCTCGCTGCATTGCCTTTTAACAGTCTATCAAAAAGGAAACAACTCATTGCAAAAATTCAGAGAGAAGACCCCCAAGGGCTCCAACCAAAATAATCCATAATGTAAAAGAATCCCAATAGGCGAAAGCACACAAGACATCAAACAATGTAAACAATAAAGAAAACAGTAATGAAGCAATAGAAGTATTTTGTGAGCATGAATAAATTGGTGTTTTGTGTGCTAAACTGCAGTTGAAGTTACCTGTAATGCATGTCTGCATGAGAGAATGACATAAGAATTGTAACCACACGTGATTTGAGAGGTACAGTAGGCCTACAGATGTCGAATCTTTTAATTTGAGCCAATTTGCTACAGCAGGAAAATAACCCTGCAGCAACAGCAAATATGAATTATTATGTAGATTACAATTCACGGACGTTTTTGTCAGTTTACAGTTTACGTATGGTAAAATCAAATCAGCTGAAATGACCAACTACAGAAAACTTTTTAAACCTCAAATACATTACACGTTTTACATTTCCTGCATTGATATAGCCTACACTGTAGGGGTACACTCCTAAACCCTGCCATTCGGATTAGCATCTATAGACATTACAAGGTTTTCAAAAGGACCAGAACCAAATCCATGCAGTATGTAATATTCTAAAAGTTAAATTACTTAACAAATAGACATAGCTATACCTTTCTATTATTGTGTAGGCGTATGTTGTGTTTACAACCGTATAAAAGAAAGAACACATTTGCCTAACTTATTACATGAAAATCTGATTTAGATCTCTAAAAACAAATAGCTCTGCAATCACATTTGCACTCACCCAAAAGCAATCCTTAAAGTGAAGTTCTCTCATTGTAGACAAGAATACCGGCAGTAGAACTCTTCTAATTCCGCAGGTTTTTACCGTGTGAGTGACTGACGAACTTCTCATTGGAGGGTGCGTTTACGACTCCACTCACACCGCAACGGAGCACTAAACTCCTTCTCTGGGTCCTAACGACTGAGGAGGCTCCTACCAATTTACGAGCAAGATAGATTTGGTGCCACTTGGTGGTCACAAGCAGATGAGCAGGAGAAGAAATCACCTCTGAGTCTGCCAATGAATATTAATATTATATTGCCTCTTGGTTCCTCTTTTATCGATATGTATACCATTCTCTTGTAAATATGCTTTTAATAGATATGGTGAAATCAGGATATATCTGGAGAACAGTTAAACATCCTCATTTACAAGCTGACATACAGAAGTGACAAATTACTGTAATAGTAAAAACATTTCAACAAAATGTAGTCCCTTTAAATGGCTTTTATTGATTACTTATTATAGCAAACCCAATAAGACACAAACACACACATACATCTGAAGCACTCAACAAGCATGACATACATTGGGTTTTCAAACACAGCACAAGAAGAAGTCAACAGAAACTTAAAGCTTAAAATATACACAATGTTGTCTTGGTCGGTCACTTAAAAAATGTGGGTCTCTTCCTTTAAAAATGTTTCAATAACAATATAAAAAATGGTGGCAAAGTTAAGAACAAAAACAGAATGTATGGTTGTGGATGGTAAATCCCAGGCAGCCATAGGCCTCCCTCTTATATCGCCTTCACAGCGTCGTCTATCTCAGAGATTTGATCCTTCAGCTGGTTCCACTGCTCTGGGTTTAGTGAGATACCTGGGCACGGAACATAGGAAAGTTAGACAGAGGAAAGTAAACTGAACTAGGTTCAGTTAATGAATCCAGAAAATTAGCATCACTGGGCTTGATGTTAAACATGACATCTGGGTACCATTGTGTGCAGTGTGTCTCGGTATAGAGGTGGAAAAATACACAGAAATTGTTATAAGACTTAACATTTGTTATCCTTTTAAAATGTTTGTAAAGGGCGTATGGAGTTGATAAATCATTAATAAAACAGTTTTAACTCGTTGTTTGAAGCATCGAAAGAGCAATAAAACTATTTCAACCAATGAATCATCATTCCAAATCCAGATGTGTGTTTGCATTGTGACGGCATGACGGTGGGCTCAGGGGCCAGGGTCCTGCTGTGACAGATCTTACCCTTCCTGCCCGGCTTCATCTCTCCCTCCTGGTCCATCCAGTACTCACGGATGTCAATCAGACACTTCCCTTTGAATTCACGAACACTCACATACCTCATCTTCCCAATCTGAAATAAAGAAAGATGCACGTGGGTACTTGGTAATTGGTTGACCTTCAGTTGCTAACTAGAAACATGTTTCAAATGTACAAATCAGGGTTCTCCCTCTGATTTAGGACTACAGTTAGTTAGGGGGGCGGTCCGGAGGGTGTCAGTCAACTTCCCCCTGAGGAAATTGGAGAATTTAGCATTTTTTTTAAACCATTAACTGACACTTCCTGAAACCTAGAGTCAATGAAACAATGCGGACAGCACTTAAGTCTTGTGTTTGATCCTAAATTAAATTGAGGGGGTCTCAATTACACTTTTCTATGTAAAATTTTGGGGTAACAATTTCTAAATAATAGGTGTCTTTATGTGGATAATGTAGTGACAATGTAAACTATCATCCTAATTTTGTTTGGGGAGAAAATCTGAATAATTCAATTACTGGATACAATGCAGTAGTCTAACTTACTCTATTTGGAATATGAAACAACTGAACTACACCTACTGTAAATGAACTTGACCTAATCCATCAAGGTAGGTTTGACTTCTAAGTTACCATTCATTCAACATGCCTTGTTGTCATTGGTGAACTGACTATGATCACATCATTAGCAGCCTACTCTTGACATACAGCTACAGTATATAAAGACGACAGCACATCAAGAACCGATGAATTAACATAGGCCTACTAATCATTAACAGCAACATACAGTTGAAGTCGGAAGTTTACATACACCTTAGCCAAATACATTTAAACTCAGTTTTTCACAATTCCTGACATTTAATCCTAGTAAAACTTCCCTGTCTTAGGTCAGTTAGGATCACCACTTTATTTTAAGAATGTGAAATGACAGAAATAAATAGTAGAGAACTATTTATTTAAGCTTTTATTTATTTCATCACATTCCCAGTGGGTCAGAAATGTACATACACTCAATTAGTATTTGGTAGCATTGCCTTTAAATTGTTTAGCTTGAGTCAAACGTTTCGAGTAGCCTTCCACAAGCTTCCCACAATAAGTTGGGTGAATTTTGGCCCATTCCTCCTGACAGAGCTGGTGTAAGTCAGGTTTGTAGGCCTCCTTTCTTGCACACACCTTTTCAGTTCTGCCCACACATTTTCTATAGGATTGAGGTCAGGGCTTTGTGTTGGCCACTCCATGACCTTGACTTTGTTGTCCTTAAGCCATTTTGCCACAACTTTGGAAGTATGCTTGGGGTCATTGTCTATTTAGAAGACCCATTTGCGACCAATCTTTAACTTCCTGATTGATGTCTTGAGATGTTGCTTCAATATATCAACATAATTTTCTTTCCTCATGATGCCACCTATTTTGTGAAGTGCACCAGTCCTTCCTGCAGCAAAGCACCCCCACAACATGATTCTGCCACCCCAGTGCTTCACGGTTGGGATGGTGTTCTTCGGCTTGCAAGCCTCTCCTTTTTCCTCCAAACATAACGATGGCCATTACAGCCAAACAGTTCTATTTTTGTTTCATCAGACCAGAGGACATTTCTCCAAAAAGAACATTCTTTGTCAAACTCCATGTGCAGTTGCAAACCGTGTCTGGCTTTTTTTAATGGCGGTTTTGGAGCAGTGGCTTCTTCCTTGCTGAGCGGCCTTTCAGGTTATGTCGATATAGGACTCGTTTTACTGTGGATATAGATACTTTTGTACCTGTTTCCAGACATGGCGGACTGAACTACCGCAACACCGCACATTTTCTTGCTCGTCAATGCGCTCGCGCCCTACTACCGCTGCGGAGATCAAAGCATGTGCAGGCAAAAAAGTGTTCTCGCTTAGTTGACTAAACGCTGTAGCCAATGACCTTTGTTGTAATGACGCCTTAGCTAAGGAGCTAAAGACTAAATAATAGTGGTTATGTGCTTGACTAGCACATAAAATGTTGGAAAATGTATTTGACAAACAGTTCGTTCTCCATTTTGCCTAACCTTTCTCCTCACACATCACTGGTATCAACGGACAAAGCGGAGAGCTGCCATCCAGCTCGAGGGAGGAAAATAGTACTGCGATGTCACGATCTCCGGAAAGGACAGACCAAGGCGCAGCGAGGCATCCAGTATACATCTTTATTTAACAACGTAACTGGGACAAAAATATCAAAACGAACGAAGATCGCAACAATGACCATAGCTTTGTTGTTTAGTCAAGTTATGTACAAACAATAACCCACAAACCCCTAGTGCAAACTACAAACATATATATGGTTCCCAATTAGAGGTAACGACACTCAGCTGCCTCTAATTGGGAACCATTACCCCAACATAGAAATGGATAACCTAGAACGGAAAAAACCCTACACCAAAACAAAACACGCCAGCCTGTCTTCTCAGGCCTGGACGTGACATGCGACTACGGGGTGGACGGAGCTAGAGATTTTTCTCCTTGCCTGTCCTCTGATTGTCTCAGCTCCAACTTCAGACAGTTGAGTCAAAAACCACACTGTTCAAACTAAAAGCCTATTTTTGCGTATTTTAGGGTCGTTTTTTCATACCAGCATGCTTTGACCACAAATTTCATCCATGGTATGCAAAAGGTCTGATATCGACATGCAACTAATGTTGCATCTTTTGTACTGGGGATGGACTGACACTGTGTTCTTCTGTGCTGGAGTCTGGTCGAGCAACAACACAGAGCTCTGATCTCCATACCTGGAACTTGTTGTCATCCTTGTCCTTGTTGCCACTTCCCTTGGAGGTTCCACCAGGTTTGGAACTCTCTCCTCCTTTCAGTTTCTTAGCTGATGGTTTCTCTGGTGCTGCTTGCTTTCTCTTCTTGGCCTACAACAGGGGTTCATTTCCATACACATACAAATTTACTTTATCTTCTGAAAGTACAAAAGGAAACCTCTGATTATAATACGAACTGTAGCAGGTTAGCGTCTTTTTTTCATAAATTTGTCGTCATGAATCTTGTTCTGGAGGCAGCTCTGAGGTGGTCACTAGCTGGCAAGGCCACAAAGTCATATAATCAGAATTTTAACTTTACCCTAGCCTTAACCCTAACCACACTGCTAACCCTAACGCCTAACCATAAATCTTAAATGATAACCAAAAAGCACATTTTTATTTTCAGTAATTTTTACAATATAGCCCTTTTTTTTTACTTTGCAGATGGCCATCTAGCGGAAATCACTCAGTTCTGCCTCAAGTACATGACTCATTCCAATAAACGTCAACCTGCTTTGGGCTCCCGAGTGGAGCAGGGGGCTAAGTCACTGCACCTCAGTGTGAGAAGCGTCATTACAGACACCCTAGTTAGAATCCAGGCTATATCACAACCGGCCGTAATTGGGATTCGCATAGGGTGGCGCAGAATTGGCCCAGCGTTGTCTGGGTTTGGCAGTCATTGTAAATAAGAATTTGTTCTTAACTGACTTGCCTAGTTAAATAAAGGATAAATAAAAAAATATTATATATACAGCTATATAAAAACACGGCTTTGAATCTACGTACACTACCGTTTGGGGTGACTTAGAAATGTCCTTGTTTTTGAAAGAAAGGCACATTTTTTGTCCATTAATATAACATCAAATTGATCAGAAATAGAGTGTAAACATTGTTAATGTTGTAAATGACTATTGTAGCTGGAAATGGCAGATTCTTTTATGGAATTTCTACATGGGCCTCTATACGCATATTATCAGCAACCATCACTCCTGTGTTCAAATGGCACGTTGTGTTAGCTAATCCAAGTTTATCATTTTAAAAGGCTAATTGATCATTAGAAAACCCTTTTGCAATTATGTTAGCACAGCTGAAAACTGTTGTTCTCATTAATGAAGCAATAAAACTGGCCTTCTTTAGACTAGTTGAGTATCTGGAGCATCAGCATTTGAAGGTTCGATTACTGGCTCAAAATGGTCCTGAAACAAAAACCTTTCTTCTGAAACTCGTCAGTCTATTCTTGTTCTGAGAAATGATGGCTATTCCATGTGAGAAATTGCCATGAAACTGAAGATCTCGTACAACGCTGTGTACTAATCCCTTCACAAAACAGCACAAACTGGCTCGTACCAGAATAGAAAGAGGAGTGGGAGGCCTCTGTGCACAACTGAGCAAGAGGACAAGTTCATTAGTGTCTAGTTTGAGAAACAGAAGCCTCACAAGTCCTCAACTGGCAGCTTCATTAAATAGTACCTGCAAAACACCAGTCTCAACATCAACAGTGAAGAGGCGACTCCAGGATGCTGGCCTTCTAGGCAGAGTTCCTCTGTCCAGTGTCTGTGTTCTTTTGCCCATCTTAATCTTTTCTTTTTATTGGCCAGTCTGAGATATGGCTTTTTCTTTGCAACTCTGCCTAGAAGGCCAGTTAGAGACAGTTTGCGCTGTTCTGTGAAGGGAGTAGTACACAGCGTTGTACGAGATCTTCAGTTTCGTGGCAATTTCTCACATGGAATAGCCATCATTTCTCAGAACAAGAATAGACTGACAAGTTTCAGAAGAAAGGTCTTTGTTTCAGGACCATTTTGAGCCTGTAATCGAACCCACAAATGCTGATGCTCCAGATACTCAACTAGTCTAAAGAAGGCCAGTTTTATTGCTTCTTTAATCAGAACAACAGTTTTCAGCTGTGCTAACATAATTGCAAAAGGGTTTTCTAATTATCAATTAGCCTTTTAAAATGATAAACTTGGATTAGCTAACACAATGTGCCATTGGAACACAGGAGTGATGGTTGCTGATAATGGGCCTCTGTACGCCTATGTAGATATTCCATTAAAAAACAGCCGTTTCCATCTATAATAGTCATTTACAACATTAACAATGTCTACGCTGTATTTCGGATCAATTTGATGCTATTTTAATGGACATTTTTATTTTATTTCAAAAACAAGGACATTTCTAAGTGACCCCAAACTTTTGAACGGTAGTGTATATCTGAGCATTTTGAAATATTTGTGTCCTTTTCAGTTCTTTTGACGGAACCACAATCTCTTTACTTTGTGGCTTTGGATACAACACAGGAGCAGGGGGTGTCTGTTTACCTTCGTCTCAGCCTCACTGTCTGAGTCACTGGCACTGCCAGAAGTAGATGACAGAACTTCCTTTGACTTGGGCATCCTGGAAAAAGATGATGCAATGACTGAATAAATACCATCCTTTTGTAAGACTTCAACGCACAATGTTACAGAAATAAATCTACATTCCAAAGTGCATGATTTTGTTCTATTGCAGTGTATCCTCTGATAATCTGCTTTATTATGTCTGTTTGTTACTGTGTGCAATGCATTATACAGTAGTTAGCAGATTAATGATAATCAGTGACCTAGTCTAAAATGCACTCTTAGAAAAAAGGTGCTAAGTAGAACCATACAGGGTTATTCGGTTTGTCCCCATAGGGAACCCTTTTTAGTGCTGGGTAGAACCCTATCTAGAACCCTCTATGTACGGTTCCTCAAAGAGCCCCCTGTATATGGTTCTACCAAGAACAATAACCATTTTGTCATCTAAAGGTTCTTCCTAGAACCCTCTATGAACGGTTCCACCAGCTTTACTTGCCTTTAAAATTGTATTATTTAGGACAAAACATTACATTTATTATCAGGCCTTTCTTTGAGGACCTAGTCAAAGATTTGTATAACTAATCCAAGATAAACCAAGGCCTGTCGTTTCAAATGGGAACAAATGAGCCAGAGTGGGCAGAACAAGCAAGGAGGTTGGCGGAGTCAAGCACGAGCTAGCAAAATCCTATTGGCGCATTCTAGCAGGCATTTGCATATTTCCGTTGGGGAACGCCTACTCTGAAAAGCGAGTGTGTGCAATAACTCAACTTGCCTTTTAACTCCTTCTAAACAACCTAACTTTGGCAAAGTGTAAAGTCTACAAAACGTTGTCCACTCTGTTCGTAACAGATTGTAGTTTTGGGAACAGAAAACTGTATTGAGATCAAATGTTTAATTGATGAGTAAATTAAAAGAATGTCGGCCAAAATCCATCTCGTTCCATCACTGCCGGCCACTGGGTTTCCTCTTGCTACCATATTTGGTAGTGAGTAGAAACGCCAACCGGATGCTTCACATTTATACATCCGGTGAAATGTCTGTCTCATTGTTCTATCCGTGGCCTAGTTATACTCTTAACACAGTGGTGTTAGGAATCTCCTGGTTTACAGGCCACATCAGGCCTTCAAGTCACACTATGCTGGTTTGCAAAGTGATGTGTAATTCCCATTGGAATCCAGTCAGAGTTAGCATATCCAGTAAGTGGAATTGTTAATCAATTGCAACCTGCATTCAGAATGACTGCCAGGTTAGGGTATATTGAATTCTGAGACTACCTCAATCATCGAAACTGGAACAACCATCTAAGTAACGGATGCCATAAAACCAACAGATTGGATTAGTTTAGAAAACGGTATGTTATTCATCTTTGTGTAGCATAAAATGTATTAACCAATCAATGTACATGCAAAAACATATTTTACAGTAAAACAAACAATTCAGAAAATCTCCCTACATGCTGGGAAACATTATAGATGGTTCTATGTAGAACCCTTCATGCCTTCCAAAAAACATCAAAAAACCCTTTCTTCCAAAAACGGTTCTTAGGATGTTAAAGGTTTTAGAACACTTTGCCTAACAAAGGATCCTTGTCTTCCAAAAGGGGTTCTGATCAAAATGGTTCTTGGTAGAACCCTATCTCTCCGCAAAGAACCCTTTACTGTAGCTAGATAGATCATGTAAACAACTGATGTCGATTAATATATAAAACTGTAACATTTCCACTGGACATTTTCCTACCTAGAAAAAACTGATACACGGTTCCCTCACGCTGACCCAGATGTAGTCCACGTGACCACCGAATATGTAAGTTCAAGTAATTTTTATGTTTATTATTTCCATTTGCAATCTAGGACTGGTTCGCTCGAATTATTGCACAGCTCGTCGAGCTACTGTAGCAAATAGCACGCGCATACTCTGGATAGGTAGGCCTGAATTAACCAATAATGCAACAATGTATCACGATCAATCGAGTTTGTAAAGTTCTTGCAGCACGGTTACAATGTTGCATTTAGGGTTGCACCATTGTTTGCTCCAGGTAGCAAATCTACATAGTAACAACAATACAGTACTTACGTGCAATATGTCACTGTATGAGCTCGAGTGTCGTGTACGCGGATACTGTGAAGGCGCGAGATAAAGGCCTGCAAATCAATAATTTCTTGTCTTGTCAGAACCTGCGCGGTTTACCAAATCTTCCTTTCAAATGAACTGGACGAAGTAAAATCAACACGAGGCTTTCTTCCTGTTCATGTGATCTAGAAATCAGTGGCGCAAGTTTGCGGCATCTTCGATGCACGCGGAGGTCAACGGTATATTGATTTGTGGGAAATGGTGTTCTCTGATTGTGCTCCTGCTTACATTTAAAGGCGCTGCATGGTCAATTATATGTTTTTATTTTACTAGGAAAGTCAGTTAAGAACAAATTCTTATTTACAATGACGGCCTAGGAACAGTGGGTTAACTGCCTTGTTCAGGGGCAGAACGACAGGTTTTTACCTTGTCAGCTCAGGGATTCGATCTAGCAACCTTTCGGTTACGAGCCCAGATCTAACAACTAGGCTACCTGCCGGCCCATGTGTCTGCATTGGCCGTGCAGCGTTTACGGTGATATGGCCTCTGCATAAATCAGAATTCTTGCGATTCGCCGATCAGCGCAGAGCTGTCGTGAAGGAAGTTGACAAGGAAGTGAGTTTGTGTTTATACAGGACCTGCGGCACTCACCTACCGTCAACCAATCATGTCAATGGAGAGCTATTCGGAGCCTTCCACATTGTTACAACATTTGAGACGGTACAGAGCTGTTAGAAAGTATACATTTGGTAACAGTTCCAAAAAATAAAAATGCATACATTTTGGCAATCGCTATGGAAGTAATAGGGCCTGAATTACTCTATCAATGACCTTGTAATAGAGTTGTAGTAGCAGCACATAATAAATAGGTGGATGCTTATTATATTTGTCAAATTTCACACGTGTGAATTGGAAATTGATTTTTTGCATATTTCAACTCGCTACTAAGACACATTTCTAGGGTTAAGTGCCTTGCTCAAGGGCACATCAACCGATTTTTCACCTTGTCAGCTCTGGGGTTTGAACTAGCGACCTTTCGGGTTAGTGACACAAAGTTCTAACTGCTAGGCTACCTGCCATGTTCTGTGAAGTACAGTATATAATATGATACAGTATACTGTGTGATAGCCTTATATTCACTAAAAACACATTTCCTTTGCATCAGTTCATTATAAAACTAAAGGTAAAAAATGATAGCATAAAATAATTCATAAACAGAAGCATGTTTGCTCCACATCTAATGTGAAAACATCCTCTAAAATCTTCCCTGACACACTGTTTAGGATGTGTCATAAAGTACACGTAGTTGACCTTAAGTAAAGATAAGATAATTCTGCTAAGTGCCTTGGAACAATTGTTTATTGGGCCTCTGGGTTCAACCAAGGGTCATATTCTATAGGCACCAAACGGAAAGAAAACAGACTGAAACAGGGAGGGACTACCTGAACTTGCCCAATAAGAAACTCTTGTTTTCCTTTCCCTTTGCAAAACGTTTTGCTACAGTGTGCATCAATGAATATAACCCAGGAGTCAGCTGACAACAGGTGCACTCATTGCAGACATTGCAGAACTGTACAGTACTTCCCCACATCTGATAGGCACGCCCACAATACAGGACAAGCCGTAACATGTTAGTCACTGCTATTACTGTTGTGACCAGGGATATGAGAACACTCATGATAGAAGGGAAATTATGCCCGCATCAGTTCTGAATCTGGTGCCAGTGCAGGCCTTTGACACATATGTAATATCGTTTGAAAACCCATAACCATTTGCAGTGAGTGCCCTGGCCTGAAATAAACCTACAAAATGACATATTTGGGGATCTAGCCTAGGGTCAATGATGCTCTGTAATGTTCATTAAAGACACACATTCATTGGCATGTATTAAAAACAACCTGCCAATATTGCACAATCTAGCCTTATCAATCGTCGTTTGTCATTTTATCAATTGACGTATGTTCCAATCACAGGTGAACTGTTTTATAAGACATGGACCGATGCTCCTGTCCAGTGTTGTTATTCCGTCTATCAATGAGTACATTGAGCAAACCAATTCATTTTGACAACTGTTTTACGTAAGTGTGCAAGCTTTCTCCCAGTGATATCGATCAAATAACATGTGTCCTAACCCAGCATGCTATCGATTGCAGGTGTGGTGTTCCTAACAAACACAGCATCACTTTTGACAGATTATATGGACTGTCGCTTGCTGCAGTGGAAAGTGTACTGTGCCAATTAACTTTCAAGTGGAGACCAAGAGAATATCCCTAATTTACATTTTCTAATATCCTATTTAATTTGGTAACTGTCTAGTATTTTATGAATCAATATTTCAGATATTTATGAGTATCTTTTTGTTCCACAAAATAATATAAAATAGTGTAACTATCTATAGTCCTTAATTCATCTTTACTTGGGTAATTGGGCACCCATGGTCAGTGAGGGCCAAAGGAATATCCAGAATTAGTTTATGGATAGTGTAATGTATTGCTTTTTTCTAGGCCCACCCCACAAACTTCCAAGTGAATTAGCCTACAATGACAATCAGCTGCCTATTTGATTGCAAAGTAATCTTTGAGAAAACACAGCACACAACATTGTAATAACAAAGAGGACTGAGCATAACCGTCAAACAGCAGCTGATTAGGAGGCGAGACTTGCACAAGGGATCCACTGGAATTTACGTCACCAAGGCTATATAACGAAGTTAACTTCGGACTTCAGCAGAAATCTTACTGCTGACTGACAAGCCTTAGAGCTTCATAAACTTGGATACTCTACTCTGTACTACAAGCACAACATAACTCTGGAAGAGCTCAACAAAAGAAACAGAAGGCAAGCCAAATCAATATGACCGGAAAAGGTAATTCATATTTCTGCCATTTAATTTTGTACTTATGACTTTACCACAAATGGAGACATTATCCTGTGTTTTTTAAATTGACAAACTGACTGACTAAACAATTACTTTCTCTTCTCGCCAGATCTAACTGCCGTTCTGGACTGTGCGCATCAGCTGCGTAAAGTTGGAGACGGCCTCGCTAGTGACGTCCTGAACTGGAGATCCAAATTGTTGGAAATATTGACAACACATTACAAGAATATAATCAAAGTGAAGTGAGGAACTTCAACCCACTCAGTGAAGATCACGGAAACAAGAAGACAGAATACTACCTCAGTGCCCGAGGGCAACGGTTTTGTTAACCATGCTGTGGGCGGGATGGAGGATTCCAGTTCGCCCTTGGTGGTTCAGAGGCACATTTGCAGCCACCTGAGGTGAAGTCAAGAGGAGACTCTGGCCCACAATCAATGCCAAGGTGGCTGGTGCTCCCCACGAAGTCGTGGAGAGAGTGAACAGTGAACCTGTGAAATTGTAATGGCAAAACCAGTCGACCACCATGTGTCGTTTGACATTTGGCCAGTGGTGGAAAAAGTACCCAATTTTCATACTTTAAGAAAAGTAAAGATACCTTAATAGAAAATGACAAGTAAAAGTGAAAGTCACCCAGTAAAATACTGCTTGAATAAAACTTCAAAAGAATTTGGTTTTAAATATACTTAAGTATCAAAAGTAAATGGAATTGCTCAAATGTAAAATAGTATAAATAATTTAAAATTCATATTAAGCAAACCAATTTGGTTTTTTAAATTTACAATTTACACACAAACACTCAGACATAATTTACAAACTAAGCATTTGTGTTTATTGAGTCCACCAGATCAGAGGCACTAGGGATGACCAGGGATGTTCTCTTGATAAGAACGTGAATTGAACAATTTTCCTGTCCTGCTAAGCATGCAAAATGTACTTCTGGGTGTATGGAGTAAAAAATAACATCATTTTCTTTAGGAATGTAGTAAGGTAAAAGTTGTCAAAAATATAATTAGTAAAGTAGATACCCCAAAAAACAACTTATGTAGTACTTAAGTATTTTTACACCACTGCATTTAGCAGACCTGTGGCCAGTCATATGGACGATCAGACTCAAAAAAAACGATCCTACAAAGTGTGATGAAACAAATGATTATCTGTTGTTGGGGACAGGTGTCCTATCATGTTCAACTACATGGAGATCATGGACACAAAGTAGCCTTCAAAGTGCTTTAATGTGTTATGTGAGGCCAGAGGCCTAGGAGTTATTATTGCTTCCATTAATTACTACATGTGCCATTAAAAGCTGTGTTCAAAAACTGCATCTTGTGAAGTTAGTTATCCATTGTTAGTGTCAGACAACAGGCTATACTTATACTGTATGTCTCAGTCAGATGGTGATTCCTTTATACACTGTTGTAGTGCAATCAATCTGGAGGCGTCTGTTCTGAGTACTGGTAATTCATTCAAGGAATTACGATACAAAAGGCGGCAGATAAAGGAGCGCCACGCAGTGCTAAATTCAGGCACTTAAAAAGATCCATCCTTTATTGTGTGGTAAAAAAAAAAGCATACAGAAGATCCCTTTCATTACGCTGTACATTAATTGATCAAATATGATATTATAATCAGTTCCTCTCAGCAAATCCATACTATGTAATTGTCTCCATCCAATCCCTCCACCATACTTTGTCTGTACACCCTCCAGATGAGTAAAATGCTCAACGTAGAAGTTAACCCTAACCACAGATCTAGGATCAGATAACCCTCCTTCCCCCCGTCCTAACCTTTAGACAGATCAAATAGTATCTGACCCTGTAGCAGTAGTTAGGGCCAACTCCTAGTGATGAATAGTACAACCAACTAGCAGGCATAGAAGAGAAAATATAAAAGCCCAAACCATGAATGAAGACCAACTAAATATGAACGTAATCATGTGAATTATATTAAAGCAATAGATATTGGCTCAGTAGAAAATAAAATGGACATATGGCATAAAATCAAAAGCGTTAAGATTATACTGCCAGAGAGACACGTATAAAATACAAATTAGCCCGTTTCTTCTACCCAGTCATATGCCACAATATCTTTTTTTCAACACACTAACTAAATGACATAGATATTTGGCCAATTTGAGAGAATTTCTTTCTTGGAAACCGTACCTCTTCAAAACATGACTTTGCACACATGTACACCCGAAACCAGTTTGCCTGCAAAGAGGAGACGTGCAATGTCTGGAATAGGATGATAGAGTTGCAGAGAATAGTCCCCCATCTGAAACGGATGGTAAGCACAAGCTACGATTCTTAAGTACATGGAGAGAGGGACATAAAGTAAAACTGAACAGGAGTAGAGCATGCACTGGTTGGTACCCTGAACAAAACAAATGGTGCTCAGAATTCAACTTCAATGTTTTTTCTGTTCGTTTTTTTTTTTTACAAATAGTAAACTCTTCTATACCCCGTGTTGAATGTGCAAAATGGTTTGGAGATGGTTAACATTTATTAACAACAAACAGACGTGAGATCTATAGGTCATGTCTAAAAAAAAAAAAAAACCTTCTCAAAGTGACTAAACGCAAAATAAAAGACAAAAAGAATGACTTATGTTCTGTATGATCATCTCAGGTCATCATGGTAGGTCTGGGCCATGATGGTCAAGCAAAACCTAGCGGTTTTAAAAGTCCCTCCTAAAAAGGAAGGACACAGACCTGGGTGGGTGCCAGCTACTGACGCAAGTGCTTAAAGTTACACTAGGTCTCACAGTGAACAAACAGAAAGGCCACAACCCAAATGGCACCCCATTTCCTATGTAGTGCCTACTTTTGATCAGAGCCATTAGGGCCCCGCACAAAAAGTGCACTATATTAGGGAACAGGGTGCCATTTGGGACGAACCCACGGGGTACTTGATGTCAACCAACTGGCCAGGAGATAACAGGACAGTGACTCCGAGAGGTCAGGGGTCACAGCACTGTCAATACAGAGGGGAGAGTCGTGCTTTGTGATCTTCATCGTCATCTTCATCACTGCCAACACCATCATCATCATCCTCGTTGTCGTCATATCAGAACATGGGAGATCTGAGAGCTCTGAGCCCCAGAGGTCTGTAGTGTTTTTTAAAGTTCCGTCTCACGTTGGTTTCCAGTAGGGCTTCATTTGGTGAAGGCGGCCACCACGGCCCACAGCAACTCGTTGGCGTTGGCCTTGGCGCTCTCCGCCTCTGGCTCCAGGTCCAGCAGCAGACGTACCCTCTTCATGGCCAGGTCATACTGTTCGTCCAGCAGCGGGGCGAAGGCGTTCTCCAGCACGTCCGACGAATGGGCCAGGAAGATCAGGGCCAGCACGCGCTTGTCGAAGCGCCCCGGGTCGTTCACCCACTTGTCCAGGACGGACTCCTGGACCTTCTTGACCAGCCGCTGTTTGATGGTGTCGTTGGTCAGCGGGTGTGTGGTCATGTCGAAGAGGAGGAAGTTCTGTTTCTCTGTGGTCAGAACGCCTTTCTCGACAAGGTTCTTGGCCAGACGTTCACGGACATTCCTCAGCTGGTAGTGCAGCTTCAATGGGTTCCACGTCTCACCTGGACAACAAAACCAATTACGGGTCATTTCTGCACAATTTTACTTGGAAAACTAATACGCTAGCTATTGTTTAAAAAAACATAAAGGCAAACAAATTTCATTTCAAAACAGGACTGGGAAGGGTAGGGGGCACAGTGTGGTAATATCAAATAATCATGATGATAAAGAACAAAACACTAAGATCGGAAGACAGATATAGCACCAAAAAATACAGTAGTTTAAAATAGGGGGAGTAATGGAGGGTGGGCGTATTCAATATGGCTTCTCACCGCTCAGCAGCTCTATCCAGCTCTGGACTGTCTCTGGGGGCTGGGTGTCTTTGACATGCTTCAGAGCCTCATCCAGCAACATGTCTCCTGTAGGGGCGGCTGACTTACAGATAACCTGACAAAATAGATACCAGTTTAAAGAAAGGTCGATTTCACACACACAACAAAACCTTACTGTAACATTGGGATACACACATAGAAGCATAAACTGCTAGTGTTGGCAGACTCTGCTGGTCTACCACATTGCAATACCACACACGGCAGGTAGCCTAGCGGTTAAAGCCATGGATGATGAAAGCATTCCACAGGGATGCTGGCCTATGTTGACTCCAAAGCTTCCCACAGTTGTGTAAAGTTGGCTGAATGTCCTTTGGATGGTGGTCCATTCTTGAAACAGACGGGAAACGGTTGAGCATGAAAAACCCTGCCGCATTGCAGTTCTTGACACAAACCGCTGCGCCTGGTACCTTCTACCATACCCCGTACAAAGGCACTTCAATCCTTTGTCTTGCCCATTCACCCTCTGAACGGCACACCTACACAAATCGCTCAATTTTCTCAAACCTTAAAAAAATAAAGTGCTTTCAGAAAGTATTCACACCCCTTGACCTTTTCTACATTTTGTTGTGTAAATAAACTCAAGTAAAAAATTAAAACCCAATAAAAGCACATAATAAATGAGGCTATGTACAGGGGGTACCGCTACTGAGTCAATGTGCGGGTGCACAGGTTAGTCAAAGTAGCTTGTACATGTAGGTTGGGGTAAAGTGACTATGCATAGATAATAAACAGCGAGTAGCAGCAGTGTAAAAACAAAGGGGGAGGGGGTCAATGTAAATAGTCTGGGTGGCCATTTGACAAATTGTTCAGAAGTCTTATAGGATTGGGGTAGAAGCCGTTAAGGAGCCTTTTGGACCAAGACTTGGCGCTCCGGTACCGCTTGCCGTGCGGTAGCAGAGAGCAGTTTATGACTTGGGTCTGACAATTTTTGGAGCCTTCCTCTGACGCCGCCTAGTATATAGGTCCTGGATGACAGGAAGCTTGGCAGCAGTGATGTACTGGGCCTTACGCACTACCCTCTGTAGGGCCTTACAGTCGGATGTCGAGCAGTTGCCATACCAGGCAGTGATGCGGTGGTATACTCCTCAATGCCATTGGATGAATCCCAGAACATATTCCAGTCTGTGCTAGCAAAACAGTCCTGTAGCGCGTCATCTAACCACTTCCGTATAGAGCGAGTCACTGGTACTTCATGCTTTTGTTTTTGCTTGTAAGCAGGGATCAGGAGGATAGAATTATGGCCAGATTTGCCAAATGGAGGGCGAGGGAGATCTTTGTACGCGTCTCTGTGTGTGGAGTAAAGGTGGTCTACAGTTTCTCCCCCTCGGTTTGCACGTGTGACATCCTGGTAGAAATTGGGTAGTTTAAGGTTCCCTGCTTTAAAGTCCCTGGCCACTACGAGTGCCGCTTCTGGATGAGCATTTTCTTGTTTGCCTATGGCCGTATACAGCCTGCTGAGTGCAGTCTTAGCGCCAGCATCGGTTTGTGGTGGTAAATAAACGAACAATATAGATGAAAACTCTTGGTAGATCGTGTGGTCTACAGCTTATCATGAAATACTCTACCTCAGGCGAGCAATACATTGAGACTTCTTTAATATTAGACATTGCGCACCAGCTGTTAATGACAAATAGACACACAACTCCACCCCGTCTTACCAGACGTAGCTGCTCTGTCCTGCCGCAACTTTATGTACAAAATAAGTTGAAAAAATAGCACATTTGGTTAGGAGCCCGTAAAACGGCAGCCATCCCTTCCAGCGCCATTATCAATGTAGACCAATAAGTGTACTTCAACAACCGATTTAATACCAATGTTTGTACCTTATTTTTATGGTTTCTTTTATAATTATTTATGTTTCTGACTTGTTTATTATGATTTTGTCTCTTTTCCCAGCCATAGGCAAGAGATGGGTTGGTGGGGGAGGGGGTAGATGGAACATTGGGTGAGGGGTGAGGTTAAAAGTGGGTGGGTAATAAAAAATAAATCCTGTATGATGAATTTCTATTTACGTCCCTGTGCGGGAATAATTGTGAAAATGTAATGGATTTTCATTGCTTTGTTTTATTTGGGGGTTTGTGTGTACGTGGAGCCGACGAAACGTGCTTTGTTCCTCAAAAAAGTATCGGAATGTAACGTGCTGTGTGTGGCACGTAAATGCAAGGCGCCCGTCAAGGGGGATTATCTGTGGCGTGGTGCTGGAAGTGAATGCAGATGTCGACTGACCAGTATAGTGGATGGAGTGAAGAAGTTCTCCTTCCATACTATTGTTCTTTGATGAACAGTCTCTCCCTTCACATATAAAGTTAGACTTTATGAGATATTCTGTAAGAGCTTTTCGTGCCAAATCCCATCAAGTATGATAAATGCAAAATATTTGGTCGTGTGGCAAGTGTATGCAGATGGGAAGAGTATTGTATGCCAGAGGTGAAATGTGGTGATGAACATGCGCCCGGATTCCTGGAGAGCCCTGTTAGGGTGAAGGAGATGGAGACGGCAAGAATAAGGGCTGTCCAGTGCGTTTCCTATCTGGAGGCGGCGAGAAGAGTGGAAAGAGCGAGTGGCAGTGAAGAAAATATGGTAGTAGAGACACCACCACCAATGAAGGTTTCTCACCAAGCGAGGAATCAAATGACCAAATGTATGTGGACACCTGCTCGTCGAACATCTCATTCCAAAATCATGGGTATTAATATGGTTGTTGGTCCCCCCTTTGCTGCTATAAAACAGCCTCCAGACTTCTGAGAAGGTTTTCCACTAGATGTTGGAGCATAGCTGCGGGGAATTGCTTCCATTCAACCAGGGGCCTTCCCCAAACTGTTGCCACAAAGTTGGAAGCACAGAATTGTCTAGATTCTAGAATGTCATTGTATTCTGTAGCGTTAAGATTTCCCTTCACTGGAACTAAGGGGCCTCGCCGAACCATGGAAAACAGCCCCAGACCATTATTCCTCCTCCACCAAACGTCATAGTTAGCACTATGCATTCGGGCATGTAGCCTTCTTACCCCAGAGAACACGTTTCCAATGCTCCAGAGTCCAATGGTGGCGAGCTTTACACCACTCCAGCCAACGTTTGGCATTGCACATGGTGATCTGAGGCTTGTGTGCGGCTGCTCTGCCATGGAAACCTATTTCTTGAGGCGCCCGATGAACAGTTATTGTGCTGACGTTACTTCCAGAAGCAGTTTGGAACTTGGTAATGAGTGCTGCAACAGAGGACAGACGATTTTTACGCGCTGCGCGGTTCAGCAGTCGGAGGTCCCGTTCTGTGAGCTTGTGAGCCATTGTTGCTCCTAGACGTTTCCACTTCACAATAACAGCATTTACAGTTGACCGGGGCAGCTCTAGCAGGGCAGCCATTTAACGAACTGACTTGTTGGAAAGGTGGCATCCTATGACGGTGCCACATTGAAAAGTCACTGAGCTCTTCAGTAAGGCCATTCTACTGCCAATGTTTACCTATGGAGATAGCATGGCCGTGTGCTCGATTTGAGGGATGTCCACATACACTACATATACAAAAGTATTACATGTTAAAAAGGTGGACTTTGTATAATGTATTGCAATGGTCATAAACTGTACAGCACAAGTGGAGAAGAAATCGGAGAAAATGCCATTACCGCTCACCACCAAACCCAGTGGCAAAAGAGGGAGCGAGATGGATTTTGGCTGACATTCTGGAAATGTTCTCACCCACGAAGCATCTGATCTCAATACAGTTCTCTGTTCACAAAACTAGAATCTATTACGAAGAGAGTGGACTACGTTTTGTAGACTATTGCCTTTGCCAAAGTACATTTTTTTTTTTGTGTTGTTTAGGAGTGCAAAGGCGAATTGAGTTACTGCACACGCGCACTTCAGAGTAGGCGTTGCCTAACAGAAATATGCACATGCATGATAGAGCGTGCCAATAGGATCTCGCTAGCTCATGCTTTGCCCACTTCCTTGCTTGTTCTGCTTTTTATGATTCATGCTCCCATTGGAAACAACAGGCTGTGGTGGGGAGCAATGGCGGACGCATTGTGTGATTCTGTGGGCGAGAGTAAAGTGGCTGAGAATGAGTGTGGACGGTGGTGAAGAGTGGAGTAAAAAAGGCCTTAAGTAGGAAATGAGCAGAAGTGTTTTGGAGTGCGATTCACTATGGTTTTTTTTGGGTGACCCGTTTGCGGTCTCAAAGATGGTGAAGGACGAATTGGAAAAAGTGGAATTGGTCAGTGTGACCAGGAGCGGTATGATGTGGATTTTGTGTGTGTCAAAAGAGCAAAAGCTCTATCAAGCTATGATGTGGAAAGCTACGATTTTCTGAGTAGGGCACCGATTAAAGGTGTCATCTCTGGTGTCTCGTTGGACAGAGGCTTCATAGTTTACGGTGAGCATGCCAGGAGAGGTAGATGCACGTCGCTTGACCCTAATGATAGACTTTCCACCTTCTTCCGGTCTATCGGCTTTACTGTCGTTTAAAGAAGTGATTCTCCCGACTCAAGTAAAACTTAGGTATGTGAGATATGCGGTGAGACCGTATGTACAAAAACCACTGCAGTGTTACAATAGTAAAAGGTTTGCAGAAGGAATACATATGTCATTGGTGAAGAGTCTGATGAAGCATGGTGCTGCAATTGTGGTGGGAACCACATTCCCAAGTTCCTGGAGTGCCCTGTAAGGGTGAAGGAGGTCACAGTATCTAGGATCAGGGCTTTCTCCAGGAGGTCTCCTTTGTGGAGGCAGTACAAATAGTGAGTGGAGATGAAATGGTCATGGATGCCCCACAGCCTGTAGTGAGATGGTGTTCATCAGAGGGATCCTGAAATACTAATAGTGAAGAAAGTGTTGCATTTTTGCACCATTTATAAAATTGCACTGGACAACTAATATATACAAGATATAAGAACCTAGGCATCATTGTTAAGGCGGCAAAATTATTTTTGGGATCTCCAGGACCTTAGGACTGAAACGGTGCAGGGAATATTGAATGAAGATGTCCCCCCACTCAGGCTCCCGAACCTGTGTAGGGATCTGAGTACACATTTGAGTCTGACTGAAGGAGTACATTTTTTTCCTTTTAGAATACTAAGAGTATGTTTTATGTTCACCTATTATTTCTGTGTTAAAGTTCCTCAGTTTTCAACTTATCCAGCGGCATGCACATCTAATACTTGTTTGCAAATCTCCATAATTATATGGAAGAAGATGACAGGCTGTGGTCTATCTTGGGTTAGTTAAAAAATATATATATTTGACACAAGTGTGGTAACCAAGTTAATCAGTGTGTTTTACTCACCTTTCTGGCCAGCAGGCTTTTCCTCCTCATGCCACAAGCCTCTAGCTGCAGTCTCCCTCTCAAAGCCAGTTCGATGAGCATACAACCTCGGAGACCAGAAGAAATGCAGTCATTCCAGAATGAAGTGTAGCCCTGTTGGAGAAAAAAAAAATGTCAAGCAGTTAGTGAATGCTTCGACACGTCCTGGTTAAATTAAGCAAACATCCTGTTGATGACAGAAGTGACACGCACAGTGACACGTTTGAAACCCTTACACCGCGTCGAACCAACAGGGAACTCGGACATCTCCACCTTCGGAGAGTTCAAGACAACTGGGAACTCGGACATCTCCACCTTCGGAGAGTTCAAGAAAACTGGGAACTCGGAGAAAAAACGAGCTTCGACTGGAAAAAAAAATAGTTTAACGGTCATCCAACTCGGAAATTAGGGCATTTTTCTAGACCTGAAGATCACCGACGTTATGATTTGACCTCGATCCCGCACCCAAGTTCCCAGTTGTATTATAAGCACTATTAGTTTGCAATGGTGAATAGGCATATGACATGCCAGTAAAAGCTAGCTAGCTAGCGTAAGAAAAGCGCATTCGCTTAGCTAGCGATGTTCGCACACAACGTAAACCGGTTGGAACGTCAACAAACAGCTACCGTATCTAGCTAACGTTATAGCAACATGCTAACGACGACAACCAACACCATACCTCTCGATCTTTCAATCCCAATAGCAAGACTTCTTCCATCAACGTCAGTCGAGTTTCTTTGGAGTCTCCTTTCTCATCCTCTTCCTCTTGACGTGGCTCGTAGTCCTCGTCATCGGACCCCCTCTCCTTGTCGGCGGCTGCATTTCGAGAGGCCTCGGTCCTCCTCTGCACCAGGCCCGAACTTCGCTGTGTTAGGGAAGTCATCGTCTGGATGCACGTCCCAACAACAGGTAAATACAGATGATTTGGTATCTCCTGAAGGTTTCAGTGTTTCCGGTGCATAAATAAACCCGGTTGATCGTGTAACGGGGTGTATATTGGAATGAATATTCGAATAACTACAACAGACAACCCTCAACAGATTTCCACTTTCAAGTCCTTCCACTTCCTCGACCCAATATGGCGACACGTGATGACGTCGGATGAGGACGTGCCTCTCTCGCTCTCTCTCTCTCTCTCTCTCTCTCTCTCACACTCACACTAGGCATAAACATGGTTGAGTGGGCATACTTAAGTCCATAGACTATTGTAGGCTGTAATACATTATGTTGATTGTACAGGCTGTAGGTCCTTGTCTTTCATGTTGTGATGCAAACTCCATTGTCTTCTGAGCTCTCAACATTCTGCAAAACATGTATTACTGATGTATTCACTCATGTCTTTTTCTTCTTTTAGTTCCATTCATGCAGTCTAATTGAGAAGCACCTCCGTCTGATGAGAGAAGAATTGTCATAAATCCCTCCACAGTGAACAAGATTCATTCGGCTGATTCTGTTGCAAAACGCTTCTTAAACGGAACGTTGTGGGGAGGGACCTACCTGAATTTGACTTCCATTTGGTTCTGAAACGGTAAACGGTTTCCGTAACGAATACACCCGTGCTATTTCTCCAAGCGTGACAGCTCTTATCGTGGATGCTTTCACATTTGATCTACATAGGCAATTTAAAGTAAGATTACATTTACCCAAACATGTAGATTAGATGACCTTACTACCCTTTTAGGTGGGTTCACTTACAAGGTTTTAAATGATGGGGGGAAAAACTGTGATCTTCTTCCCAAACCACTTCTTCTGTGACAAACCACTATACTCAGAGACAAAGATCAGTGTCTTTGTCCATGTGTCTGTTTACCATATGAACAGCAGAGAGAAGAGTTCAAACCAGATATCCTTGATGATAACAGTCCTTTATTGTCTGAGTCTGACCGTGGCTCCCCATCGCTGCTTGCTGGTCTCGCAATTCTTATTCTTGCTGTTTCAACTCATCTTAAATGTGTTCCAGCTCAAATGAATAGGGCTGTATGTCCCTATGTAAAAAAACATCCAAAACATTTTTGTTCTCCGTCAGGCTAGTCTTTACAAAGCCAGGTGAAATGTGTCGATCTGGATGTCCTGCAATGGCTCTATTGAACAAGGACAACTATAGCTACTTGCTGCTAGCAAGCGTGATCGGCAAAACACAAAGGCCACAATAATTGCTACAAAACATGACTCCATACATTTTTTGATCAGACAACAAGCTCAATCAACCAATGTGTGTGTGTGGCAAATCTGGAACAGCATAGATCTTTATTGCTCCCTGTTGGGGGAACACGAACCTTCATGTTTTTCTTCTTTGGGAAATATCAGGACGAAATACACAGTCTGCCCGCTGAGTCATCTGTGTGTAATACACAATTCATACCACAAGATGGCAGACTAAAAGCAAATAACAAGATAATTCCTTTTCAATTACTTGCAGTACTGATACTGGTAGCACTGTTGTTGTAGAAGCTGTTAAAAGTTGTAGTCATAGCATTTATCTTTTCACCTGTCTCTGTTCTACTGGCCAGAAAAATGAACATCAATCTAAAAAGGAAATCTATTTGATTTTCATTACAAAAAACAACTGGAAATTGCTCCATATATAAATCCCATTTATTTCCCCTGCAAATAGAGATGTGCTAGTCTTAGTTTTAATCACATCAGTTTGGGAACATCAGGGAATCAACAAGTAGCAACATATATGACACATAGCCTTGAGTGGCACAGTGGTCTAAGGCACTGCATCTTGAGGTGTCACTACAGACACCATGGTTTGAATCCAGGCTGTATCACAACCAGCCGTGATTGGGAGTCCCATAGGGCGTGCACAATTGGCCCAGCGTCGTCCGGGTTTGGCCGGTGTAGGCCGCCATTGTAAATAAGAATTTGTTCTTAACTGACTTGCCTAGTTAAATAAAGGTAAAAACATTTATAAATAGCCCTTGATTCACATTGTGAGCAGAAAAGCTGCCCTTTTGTGCTCACAGTGAAATGAGATAGCTTCAGCACTCCTGTGAGAAAACGGTGGAGAAGCTTTGGCCCAGTATTAAAATACACTCTCAATTCCCAGTGTTCAGATTCAGAAAGAATTTCTGGAAAAGAAAACGGTGTTTTAGGGATATGATGATGAGGAGGATGACTGTGATGAGAATTCATGTTTCTTTTTCTTTTTGTGGACAGCAAATTGAATGTATGAATGCAACAGCCATGTCTCTGTCACTAACAAATTCCGTCATGGCACTTGAAAGGCAACACACTCATGTAAATCAAGCTTTACAATAAGCAGTGTCTCAATTCAACACTTCAGTGTATATACGGGTCCACATTTTCAGTGTTCATTTAACACTGAGGAATTTGCTGTGTGAGAAAGAGTAGGCTAAAACATTCAGATGGTTATTTAAACCTTAATTTAACTAGGCAAGTCAGTATAGAACAAATTCTTATTTACAGTGACGGCCTCCCCCTGCCACAATTGGCCCAGACAACACTGAGTCCCTATGGGACTCCCAATCACAGCCGGATGTGATGCAGCCTGGATTTGAACCAGGGATTGCAGTGACACCTCTTGCGCTGCGATGCAGTGCCTTAGACCGCTGTGCCACTCGGTAGCAGAGATGTACCTCTCTGTTAATTAAAGAATCTCATTAGAAACCGCTTCGAAGATCCTATCATCACGCCTTAGTTTAGTTCCTAGACTGTTTCACCCACGTCTACAGTCAGAGTCAAAGCTGAAGCAGAGCTCAGCTGTGTTGTACAGCAGGGAGGCCCAATGGCTGAGAGAAGCCTCAGAAGCTCTCCGAGAAATTATCCCCAAAAGGTATTGAACTATGTCCAGTTTAGACAAACGCCTCCTGTAGACAATCTCAGCCAAGTGCTTGCAGCTCATCTCTCTGACCATGTAAGTAACATATTTGCACACTATCCAAGATGACAAGATACGCAAGTAATGCTCTCTGGAGAGAATCTGTTATATGTAAGAGTAGCTGTCTATGTCCCAAAGGGCAGCCTATTCTCTATATTTTGACCAAGGCCCATAGGGTTATTTTCAAAAGTAGTGCACTATATAGGGAATAGGGTGACATTTGAGACACAGAATCTGACTCCTAGCTTTATCTTCACACACAAAAAAAGCCAACTGTTGTAAACTGAAATTGTTGACAGTTTTTTTATATTAGCAGCAGGTATTAATCAGAGGAGGCTGACGGGAGCAGCTGTAGGAGGATGGGCTCATTGTAATGGCTGGAATGGAATTAATGGAACTGTTTCAAACACATATACAATGAACCTGTCCTCCTATACATTGAACCTGTTCTCCTATACAATGAACCTGTCCTCCTATACAATGAACCTGTCCTCCTATACAATGAACCTGCCCTCCTATACAATGAACCTGCCCTCCTATACAATGAACCTGTCCTCCTATACAATGAACCTGTCCTCCTATACAATGAACCTGTCCTATACAATGAGCCTGTCCTCCTATACAATGAACCTGTCCTCCTATACAATGAACCTGTCCTCCTATACAATGAGCCTGCCCTCCTATACAATGAGCCTGCCCTCCTATACAATGAGCCTGCCCTCCAATTAACTCAACTTCAATTTCAATTATTTAAAATGTGGCTTTATTTATTTCCATTGTGATTGTTTTCTCAGCGTAAAAGGATACATGGATATGACATTGGATAGTTTGTGACACAACATTTCCCCTAATTAAACTAATCCTAATTAATAACTTCCCTTCAAATATTTACAATATTTTCAGTTTGAGTTCTCTTCCCCAAAACAAACTATCTCAGAAAAAATATATGATCGTTTACAATCTATTTTTGAATTAGATAATAACAAGGTCCTAGGTGTTCTTCTCCAAAACGATTGTTTGGCTTGTACGAATGACTCAATAAAAGCGAAGCACAATTTTTCACTGCATGTTTTTGCTTGCTGAACCAGAGTTCCAAAGCCTGACGAGCCTTAAATCACTCCCTGGGGTTTTAAGAGAGCCACACTCTGGCCCATATTTGAGCCATTTCCTGTCTCTTGAGTAGGCGAGAGGGGGTGACCTGGACCCCCAGACCCAACACCGAGGCAAGGGCTCAGGGCACGCAGTGCACCCCTCTTTTAAGTCAACACCCCCACGCTGAGAAACAGGGGAGTCGTTTTCCAGAACAGAAGAACAGAACCCCAACTGCAGAAAGGAAATATCTGAATAGTTCACACAGATCACTGAGGTCACAGGATATGTCTTACATATAATTAATTGGTGTTAGAAAAATGCTATCATCTTTAAAAGGTAATTATATTACTACATTTTTAAAATCCCAGTGAGGAGATAAAAGTGAATAGAGGACTGAGAAAAAGCAGAATCCCAGTTGATGGTCTGTGGATCTCTCCGATCCACCTTTCATTTTCTATTTGTCACCCCAGGTGAGTCGGCACCATGCTCACCCAGAGCCCTCTGTTGCACACATATTTTTGTATGTTGCTTTTCCTGAGTTTTCCCCGCATTCCCAGCATAAGGTGCTCGTCGATTCAGACGCGGCTGGGAATTTCATAGACAGATCATTTGCTCATAGTTTAGGGATCCCCATTGTTCCAGTGGCCATGCCCTTCCCTGTTCACGCCATAGATAGTCAACCATTGGGGTCAGGGTTGATTAGGGAGGCTACCGCTCCTCTGGGCATGGTGACGCAGGGGGATCACACGGAGAGAATCAGTCTCTTTCTTATTGACTCTCCTGCGTTTCCCGTGGTGCTAGGCCTACCATGGTTAGCCCGTCATGACCCCACTGTTTCCTGGCAACAGAGAGCTCTCACGGGGTGGTGTCAGGAGTGCTCGGGAAGGTGTCTAGGGGTTTTCGTTGGTGCTACTACGGTAGAGAGTCCAGACCAGGTCTCCACAGTGCGCATTCCCCCAGAATATGCCGATTTGGCTCTTACAGAAGGCGACTCAATTACCATCGACAGGGGGATTGTGCGATAAATCTCCTGGTAGATGCCGCACTTTGCAGAAGTCACGTGTCCCCTGTCACAGGAGGAGATGGCGGCTATGGAAACATATGTCACCGGATCCCTTGCGCCAGGGGTTCATTTGGTCCTCCACCTCACCCGCCTCCTCGAGTTTCTTTTTTGTGAAGAAGAAGGAGGGAGGGAGGTCTGCGCCCGTGTATTGACTATCAAGGCCTAAACCAGATCACTGTGAGGTACAGTTACCCGCTACCTCTCATCGCCACAGTGATTGAGTCAATGCACGGGGCGCGCTTTATCGCGAAATTAGATCTCTGGATCGCTTACAACCTGGTGCGTATCCGGGAGGGAGACGAGTGGAAGACGGCGTTCAGCACTACCTCAGGGCACTATGAGTACCTCGTCATGCCGTACAGGTTGATGAATGCTCCATCAGTCTTTCAGGCTTTTGTAGACAAGATTTTCAGGGACCTGCACTGGCAGGGTGTGGTGGTGTATATTGATGACATTCTGATATACTCCGCTACACGAGCCGTGCATGTGTCCCTGGTGCGCAGGGTGCTTGGTCGACTGTTGGCGCATGACCTGTACGTCAAGGCTGAGAAATACCTGTTCTTTAAACAGTCAGTCTCCTTCCTAGGGTACCGCATTTCCACCTCAGGGGTGGAGATGGAGAGTGACCGCATTTCAGCTGTGCGTAATTCCCCGACTCCCGCCACGGTAAAGGAGGTGCAGTGGTTTCTAGGGTTTACCAATTACTACCGGAGGTTGGCGGCTTCCATTACCTCACTGCTGAAGGGGGGACCAGGGCGTTTGCAGTGGTCGGCTGAGGCGGACAGGGCTTTTGGTCACCGGAGGGCTCTGTTTACCTCGGCTCCCGTGCTGGCCCATCCGGATCCCTCTTTGGCGTTCATAGTGGAGGTGGACGCGTCCGAGGCTTGGATAGGAGCTGTGCTCTCTCAGCGCTCGGGTACGCCACCGAAGCTCCGCCCCTGTGCCTTCTTCTCGAAGAAGCTCAGCCCGGCAGAGCGAAACTATGACATGGGGGACCGGGAGCTGTTGGCTGTCGTCAAGGCTTTGAAGGCGTGGAGACATTGGCTTGAGGGGGCGAAACACCCTTTCTCATCTGGACTAACCACCGCAATCTGGAGTACATCCGGGCAGCGAGGAGACTGAACCCTCTCCAGGCAAGGTGGGCCATGTTTTTCACCCGTTTTGTTTTCACCCTTTCCAACAGACCAGGTTCTCAGAACGTCAAGGCAGACGCACTGTCCCGGCTGTATGACACAGAGGAGCGGCCCATGGATTCTACCCCCATACTCCCGGCCTCCTGCCTGGTGGCACTGGTAGTGTGGGAGCTGGACGCGGACATTGAGCGGGCGCTACGTGCAGAGCCCACTCCCCTTCAGTGTCCAGCTGGGCGTCTGTACGTTCCGTCTGCTGTCCGTGACCGGTTGATCTATTGGGCCCACACGTCACCCTCCTCTGGTCATCCAGGCATCGGTTGGAAGGTGCGCTGTCTGAGTGGGAAGTACTGGTGGCCCACTTTGGCTAAGGACGTGAGGGTTTATGTTTCCTCCTGCTCGGTGTGCGCGCAGTGTAAGGCTCCTATGCACCTGCCCAGAGGTAACCTACACCCCTTACCCGTTCCACAGCGGCCTTGGTCGCACCTGTCGGTGGATTTCTTAACCGATCTTCGCAATGGATCCACCTAGTGTTGAGTTTTTTTTGCAGTGGTCGTTGTGCACCGTTTTTCTAAGTCCTGCCGTCTCCTCCCTCTGCCCGGTCTCCCTACGGCCCTACAGACTGCGGAGGCCTTGTTAACACACGTCTTCTGGCACTACGGGGTGCCTGAGGATATAGTGTCTGATCGGGGTCCCCAGTTCACTTCGAGGGTCTGGAGAGCGTTCATGGAACGTCTGGGGGTCTCGATCAGCCTTACCTCGGGTTATCACCCCGAGAGTAACGGGCAGGTGGAGAGAGTGAACCAGGATGTGGGTAGGTTTCTGAGGTCTTATTGCCAGGACCGGCCGGGGGAGTGGGCGGCGTTCGTGCCCTGGGCAGAGATGGCCCAAAACTCGCTCCGCCACTCCTCTACTAACCTCTCTTCCTTCCAGTGCGTACTGGGGTACCAGCCGGTTCTGGCGCCTTGGCATCAGAGTCAGATCGAGGCTCCTGCAGTGGATGACTGGTTCAGGCGCTCGGAGGCAACATCGGACGCTGCTCATGTTCACCTTCAGCGGGCCGTGCTGCGCCAGAAAGCCAGAGCAGACCATCACCGCAGTGAGGACCGGGTCTGGCTCTCGACCCGAAAGCTGCCCCTCCATCAGCCCTGCCGGAAGCTGGGGCCGCGGTTTGTGGGGCCATTTAAAGTCCTGAGGAGACTGAACGAGGTTTGTTATAGGTTACAGCTTCCCCTCGACTACCGTATTAACCCCTCGTTCCATGTGTTTCTCCTCAGGCCGGTGGTGGCTGGCCCGCTCCAGGAGTCTAAGGTGCGGGAGGTTCCTCCGGCCCCCTCTGGACATCGAGGGGGCCCCGGCGTATTCAGTTCGCTCCATACTGGACTCGAGGCGTCGGGCGAGGGGCCTTCAGTACCTCGTGGACTGGGAGGGGTACGGTCCGGAGGAGAGATGCTCGGTTCCGGCGGAGGACGTGTTGGACCCTTCAATGCTGCAGGAGTTCCACCATTGCCGTCCGGATCCCCCTGCATCTCGCCCTCCGGGTCGTCCCCGAGGCCGGTGTCGGCGCGCTGC
Source organism: Brachymystax lenok tsinlingensis (assembly GCA_030435695.1). Lineage (NCBI taxonomy): Eukaryota > Metazoa > Chordata > Actinopteri > Salmoniformes > Salmonidae > Brachymystax > Brachymystax lenok. The sequence continues at coordinate 5,135,042 of CM059815.1, read as the reverse complement.
TGGAACCGCGCGTTAAGTGGGGGTACTGGTTCCTCTCCTTGTTCGGGTGGCGTTCGGCGGTCGACGTCACCAGTCTTCTAGCCATTGCCAATCCACCTTTCATTTTCTATTTGTTTTGTCTTGTTTTTCCACACACCTGGTTTTTCATTTTCCCTCATTGCTGTTGTCTATTTAACCCTTGGTCCCCCCATGTCTGTGTGGGGAATTGTTTGTTTTGGGCATGTTGCATTTCACCGGGATTGTTATGTTTCACCCATGCTTTGTTCAGCCGGTATTTTTGTACGTGTGTTTTGTACTTTGTGGTGCCTTATTTGGTTTTGGGCATTTGTTTTATGACGCAATTGCGTTCTGTTTTTGTACATTTGCCTAAGTAAAAGTACTTAGTACACTCCTCTCTGCTCTCCTGCACCTGACTACCTACACCAGCTACACCCACCACATTACATTGACCCTAACCATGGTTTTCTCCATAGCATTCAAGCCTTTAATGGTATGTAGTTCTTAAACATTCTAAAGACTGGACCAAATTCTCAAGGCAAAAGAAATTGTATGCTACACCTTGGAATATCTCCAGAATATCTACTGTTCTACTAATTCTCACTTGGGGAGGAGGGGTAGTCTTATTGTTCAGCAAAAGTAGACTACTGTGCGGTTTGCAGCTTGCTGCCAAACTGAACAGTGAACTACATGATCCTCCCTTCCGCCACCCCCAGGGGATCTGCTCAGGAAACACTTAACAATAGAACCCCACTGCCTGCAAACCCTTCTGAAACCCTTCCCACTCAGCTTAGAAGAAAACACAGTGTGGGAGAGAAACCTACATACAGGCCCCTGTGGGCCAGCATCACTTTATAGAAAGTCACGTGTTCTATTCTCTATTATTTCTACTAAGGTTGCTTCCTGACTTTCTATCCTTCTCCCAGATTTGAGTGTAAGCATTGGCTGGAGGGAAGTGGGAGTTTCCATCATTGCTTAATCCATGACAGTGAGTGTGCAAATGTGTCTCAAACACAGAGAGGGAGAGAAGGCTAGCACCCAGTTCCTTTATAAACTGCAATAGAGCATGCTGGGAATATGATAATGATGAGCGTGGTTTTGCAGACCAGTTTGACCGGCTAGCTAGATCTTGCTGGACCAGTATACCCAAAAAGTTAATGAGGGGTTCGTTGTCAGGAGTGAGGGCGATACAGCATGGTTGTGAAGAATCATCCTGTTCTTTCCCTCTCCACCATGTTTACCTTTTATCGAATACATGCTACACTGTTAAAAAGTTCCTGTAAATTTACGAGACACAACAGGCAAGTGGTTGCAGTGAAAGTATGGTAAATTAAGGTGTTATTTCTGTAAAAGGACAGCATGCTGCTGAATGCTGGTTACTTGAAAATATGCCTCACCTGAGATTCTGAACTCTTTGTTTGTCACGATCTTCATAACGGACAGACCAAGGCGCAGCGAGGCATTCAGTATACATATTTTATTTATGAACGATACTGGGAAAAACAAACCAAACTAATGACGATCGTAATGTTGACATAACTTGACAAAACACAATGCTATGTACAAACAATAACCCACAAACCTAAATGAAAACCCCAAACATATATATCCCAATTAGAGACAACGACACACAGCTTCCTCTAATTGGGAACCATTACTCCAACATAGAAATAGAACACCTAGAACATAAAAAACCCTACACCAAAACCAAAACAAAACACGCCAGTCTTTTCAGGCCTGGACGTGACAGTACCCCCAAAGGCGCGGACTCGGACCGCACCAAAATGTCCATGGGGGTCTTCGGTGGGTTTCTTAGTCCCAGGTGGCGGCTCCGGTGCCGGCCGTGCTGGTCCGAGGTCACGCACCGGAGGCCCTGGGCCATTTGCAGGACTGGGGACCCTCTCTGGCGGACCCGGGCTGGGGACCCTCTCTGGCGGCCCCGGACTGGGGACCCTCACTGGCGGCCCCGGACTGGGGACCCTCACTGGCGGCCCAGGACTGGGGACCCTCACTGGCGGCCCAGGACTGGGGACCCTCACTGGCGGCCCAGGACTGGGGACCCTCACTGGCGGCTCAGGACTGGGGACCCTCACTGGCGCTCTGGTGCGGGGAGCAGGAACCGGCCGAACTGGGCTCGTAACGCCGCACTCTGGTGCGGGGAGCAGGAACCGCCGAACTGGGCTCGTAACGCCGCACTCTGGTGCGGGAGCAGGAACCGGCCGTACTGGGCTCGTAACGCGCACTCTGGTGCGGGGAGCAGGAACCGGCCGAACTGGGCTCATAACGCGCACTCTGGTGCGGGGAGAAGGAACCGGCCGAACTGGGCTCGTAACGCGCACTATGGTGCGGGGAGCAGGAACCGGCCGAACTGGGCTCGTAACGCGCACTCTGGTGCGGGGAGCAGGAACCGGCCGAACCGGGCTCATAATGCACACTCTGGTGCGGGGAGCAGGAACCGGCCGTACTGGGCTCGTAAAGCGCACTCTAGTGCGGGGAGCAGGAACCGGCCGTACAGGGCTCGTAACGCGCACTCTGGTGCGGGGAGCAGGAACAGGACGTGCTGGGTTCCCGACGGGTACAGGAATCCTGGAGCGTGGAGCAGGGACAGGACGTGCTGAGTCCACGCCGGGCACAGGGATCCTGGAGCGTGGAGCAGGGACAGGACGTGCTGAGTCCACGCCGGGCACAGGGATCCTGGAGCGTGGAACAGGGATCCTGGAGCGTGGAACAGGGATCCTGGAGCGTGGAACAGGGACAGGACATACTGGGCTGTGGATGCGAACCGGAGATTCTGCCCGTAGGACCGGTGCAGGATATCTTGGTCCTAGGAGACGCACTGGAGACCTGGCGCGCAGAACTGGCACCACTCTACCAGGCTGCACACTGACCTTGGCCTGACAGATGAGTGGCGCTGGGATCTCTCGCACTGGGCTGTGGACACGTACTGGAGACACTGCACGCAGAACCGGTGCAGGATATCCTGGTCCAAGGAGGCGCACCGGAGACCAGGAGCGCTGAGCTGGCACCACTCTACCAGGCTGCACACTCATCGTAGCCTGACAGACGAGTGGCGCTGGAATCTCCCGCACCGGGCTGTGAACGCGCACAGGAGAAACCGTGCGCAAAACTGCATAGCACGATGTCCTTTCCGTGCGACGCTCTCCCCAACGCTCTCTCCACAAAGCACGAGGAGTTGGCTCAAGAGTCCCTCCAGAACTGGCCAACCTCCTCGTGTGCCCCCCCAAAAAAGTTTTTTGGGGCTGCCTTTCGGGCTTTCGTGCCAGGCGAGTTCCAATGTATCTCACCCTCTCCGGGTTCCACGCTCCATATATATCCTCGTAGTATCACCGCTCCGCCGCCGCTGCTTCCAGCTCCTCTCTAGGACGGCGATACTCTCCAGGCTGGGTCCAAGCACCTCCATTGAAAAGTTCCACCTCCCAAGACCTAAGCTCCCGGGTCTCTCGCTGCTTGGTCTCTTTGTGGTGGGTTATTCTGTCACGATCTTCATAACGGACAGACCAAGGCGCAGCGAGGCATCCAGTATACATATTTTATTTATGAACAATACTGGGAAAAACAACAAACCAAACTAATGACGATCGTAACGTTGACGTAACTTGACAAAACACAATGCTATGTACAAACAATAACCCACAAACCTAAATGAAAACCCCAAACATATATATGGTTCCCAATTAGAGACAACGACACACAGCTGCCTCTAATTGGGAACCATTACCCCAACATAGAAATAGAACACCTAGAACATAAAAAAAAAACTACACCAAAACCAAAACAAAACACGCCAGCCTGTCTTTTCAGGCCTGGACGTGACATTGTTGATAATAACCGGAAATTCCTCTTACGCCACCATGTCTGTGGGCATGACAGAGATTGCAAAGTGACTATGCATAGATAATAAACAGTGAGTAGCAGCAGTGTACAAAACAAATGGAATAGGAGCTCTGCAAACCACTCCCATTGTTGTCATTTTTCCCAGCATGCTCTATTGCAGTTAGATTTTTAGAATTGTTTGTTTCTATAGCTGTGTTTTTGCATGTTCATTGATAGATGAATTAATCAATAAATGTATCTACACAAAGATAAATTACATAACATTTTCTACACTAATCCAATCAGTTAGTCAGGTTTATTGCACCTGTTACTGAAATAGTTGTTCCAGTTCAGAAGCTTTAGGTAGTCTCATTCAATCTTTCAAACCCTGGCAGTCATTCCAAATGCAGATTGTGGGACTCCACTCTGGTTGGATTCCATTAGGATTTACACACCACTTATCAAGCCAGCATAGGTTGTTGTGGCCAGAGTCTAAGTAGTGCAGAGGGTGTCGTATGGTGAGTCAGTGAAGAAAGTGTAGGAGGATGGGTCCAGGGTGAGGGTCCCTGAGAGGATCCCTGTGAGTAGTAGAGTTGTGCCAGCACAGAGAGATAGGGCAACGAGTGAGTTATGCTTCAGTAAGGTTGGCTTCTTAGCATTCATAGCAATGGTTATCAACTGTACCGCAGAAATGGAACGTAAATAGATGTTGTGGTGGCAGCTGCAGAGATGTATTTGGGTATAAGAGATTTGACATCAGAAGAGTTCCAGGGTATGTTGAGGGGTGGTGTCCTGTCCTCCCAGGCCGTTGGCATGGTGCAGGAGCACATAGGGTCAACGTAGTGGAACTGGGGTAGTGGGTTTTAATGAGTGCACGTGGCAGCTGCAGAAAAGCACCTGGGTGTACTAGATTTTACTGCAGAAGAGTTGATGGGGTGGTGATTTTTATTTTGATTAAATAGTGGTAGTGGTAGGTGGTAGGTGTATGGTTAGTTTTCCATTTTAGGAACAGGAATAATGAAGAGAATTGTATGTAGGTTAGCTGTGACTGGCCTCACACTTTAGTACAGTATGCATGCATCTTTGAGTTGGATGTGATCCACCAACCCAATCCCATAGAAGATGAAGATAAAGAACCTAACTTACATTCAACCTAGACCTGCTTGCTAAACCAAAAAGACAGTAAATGAAAACCAGTGACAGATGAGACAATGAGAACAGAACTACAGTGCTAACTATAAGCCAGTCTTGTTCTATTTAATCTACACCATGATTACTCTGCCTTTGGCCGCCTATCCATGGCGGAGCTGCCCTCCAGCCTATAGGCTATCTATCAATGGTCTAAGGCTAACTTGTGTTTCAATCTGAAATGAAAGTGTTTGGGGGTTAGAAGTCTTCTCAGTGTGAGCAACACAAGAGAGCATAGCTACCCGAGTAGAGGCAATTTAGCATTGGTCAGCTCAGCCTCTACGACATTGTTCAACTCCCCATCACCGGAGAGCAATATTGCAGACACTTGAGGAGATTTGACTCCCCTGAAGTGTATACTTTTTAATGACACACAGCCCTGGGTAGATTGAACTCACCATAGCCAAAGGAAATATTTTAAACTAGAAGTAAATAAACTATAAAAGTACAGTTTAGACTGCCATACTGGTCCTGCATGAGAGATGTTGTTTGACAATCAAACGTGTCACAAAATGAAAGCAAGCAGCATCACTGGTCCTATAGTTGTTGTTGTTGATGCTGTCGGTTTTGTTGTTATTGCTGTGCTTTACAAAGGGCCCCCCATGTCCACATTAATAATTGAAATGCCTTGCTGAAGGGGGTGTAGATCCTTGAAGCCTGACATTTGTTGGAATTGACCTTGCGCTCCCAAGTCTGGTCCCGGGACCACTTCGCTACAGTGCTCTGGCATGCCATATGTCACACTAGTGGCTTCTCCTGTTCAGAACTGCAGAGGGGCAGAATCTGATATCCTCTAATCACATTGAGTGACGGAAATGTGCGGAATGTGATGTCACATGTGGTAGACTGGGAGTCGTAAAAAGAAAAGAGAAACAGCCTGAATTCCTCAGACAATATTCTCACAGGATCACTGCTGACATGCTGTTATCTGGGGAAACACTGCGGTGTAACCATTTCAATTGTAATGGTTTACGCCACTTACTGAGAGAACACAACAAATGATTGCAGGGGCTGATTATTATTATTTTTTTTACGGGCGCCGGGAGAAGTAGCTTCCATAAAAACATAAGAGTTCACTTTTCACTCTGCTTTTCAGATCTAAGTTCACAGCATGTAGTGCATTGAATTACGTAACGGCTTTTAACTTTTGAACTCTCCCTTCACCACAATACAGTTTAGCCCCATCAAATCTGTCAACGGTAAACAACTCGCAGAGAAAACATGTTTCACAACACCAAAAGTAACTGGGCCATGGGAGAGAGGTTATGACCTTGCTGTAACCCCCAGCTTTGAGCCATTGTTGACAGAGCCAAAAGGCCACAGCACCCTGATGGCCTAGGCATGGCCATAAGGACAGAGGGGAAGATAGGGCATCCAGGGGCCTCAGGAAGGTACATGCGGGAGCCAGAGTGTTTACATGGCCCTAAGTGGCTAAGATAAGGTTGTGTCTCAAAGTTTTCAAGGTTATTCGCCACGTGCACAGGATACAACAGTTGTAAAACAGTACATTGAAATTCTTACCTTGAGAGCTCTTTCCCAACAATACAGTGACAGTAATAATAATAGAAACTATAATTAAAAAATAACAAGAATAATACAAAAAAAAACCACTGGAAGTGCGATATAGGTTAAAGAAACATGAAAATGTGAGTATATACAGATCAGTGCCAGTACCTTATTCAATGTGTAGTGGTACTGGACTGATTGACATACACTCTTAGAAAAAAGGGTTCCAAAAGGGTTATTCGGCTGTCCCCATAGGAGAACCCTTTTTAGATCCAGGTAAAAAAAAGAGTTCTACCTGAAACCAAAATGTTTCTACCTTGAGCCAAAAAAGGTTATTCAAAGGGTTCTCCTACGGCGACAGCCAAATAACCCTTTTAGGTTCTACATAGCACATTGTGTATGTTTATACATCAAAAGTGACTGGTGGTAGTAGGATATACATGTAAAAAGTGCTGAAAAGTGACTGGTAGCAGCAGGAATATATAAATACTTATGGTAATATACTCATGGTAATATATACATGTAAACAGGAGTAATAGTGACCAGTAGCAGGATAAATAGATACAGTTGAAGTCAGAAGTTTACATACACCTTAGCCAAATACATTTAAACTCAGTTTTTTACAATTCCTGACATTTAATCCTAGTAAAAATTCCCTGTCTTAGGTCAGTTAGGATCACCACTTTATTTTTAGAATGTGAAATGTCAGAATAATAGTAGAGAGAATGATTTATTTCAGCTTTCCTTTCTTTCATCACGTTCCCAGTGGGTGAGAAGTTTACATACACTCAATTAGTATTTGGTAGCATTGCCTTTAAATTGTTTAACTTGGGTCAAACTTTTCGAGTAGCCTTCCACAAGCTTCCCACAATAAGTTGGGTGAATTTTGGCCCATTCCTCCTGACAGAGCTGGTGTAACCGAGTCAGGTTTGTAGGCCTCCTTGCTCACACACACACTTTTTCAGTTCTGCCCACACATTTTCTATAGGATTGAGGTCAGGGCTTTGTGATGGCCACTCCATGACCTTGACTTTGTTGTCCTTAAGCCATTTTGCCACAACTTTGGAAGTATGCTTGGGGGTCATTGTCCATTTGGAAGACCCATTTGCAACCAAGCTTTAACTTCCTGACTCATGTCTTGAGATGTTGCTTCAATATATCCACATAATTTTCCTGCCTCATGATGCCATCTATTTTGTGAAGTGCACCAGTCCCTCCTGCAGCAAAGCACCCCCACAACATGATGCTGCCACCCCCGTGCTTCACGGTTGGGATGGTGTTCTTCGGCTTGCAAGCCTCCCCCTTTTTCCTCCAAACATAACGATGGTCATTTTGGCCAAACAGTTCTATTTTTGTTTCATCAGAACAGATGACATTTCTCCAAAGTGCGATCTTTGTCCCCATGTGCAGTTGCAAACCGTAGTCTGGCTTTTTTATGAAAGTTTTGGAGCAGTGGCTTCTTCCTTGCTCAGCGGCCTTTCAGGTTATGTCGATATAGGACTCGTTTTACAGTGGATATAGATACTTTTGTACCGGTTTCCTCCAGCATCTTCACAAGGTCCTTTGCTGTTGTTCTGGGATTTGATTTGCACTTTACACACCAAAGTACGTTCATCTCTAGGAGACAGAACGCGTCTCCTTCCTGAGCGTTATGACGGCTGCGTGGTCCCATGGTGTTTATACTTGCGTATTATTGTTTGTACAGATGAACGTGGTACCTTCAGGCGTTTGGAAATTGCTCCCAAGGATGAACCAGACTTGTGGAGGTCTACAATTTATTTTCTGAGGTCTTGGCTGATTTTTTTTTTTTTTCCATGATGTCAAGCAAAGAGGCACTGAGTTTGAAGGTAGGCCTTGAAATACATCCACAGGTACACCTCCAGTTGACTCAAATGATGTCAATTAGCCTGTCAGAAGCTTCTAAAGCCATGACATCATTTTCTGGAATTTTCAAAGCTGTTTAAAGGCACAGTCAACTTAGTGTATGTACATTTCTGACCCACTGGAATTGTGATACAGTGAATTATAAGTGAAATAATCTGTCTGTAAACAATTGTTGGAAAAATGACTTGTGTCATGCACAAAGTAGACGTCCTAAACCGACTTGCCAAAACTATAGTTTGTTAACAAGAAATGTGTGGAGTGGTTGAAAAACAAGTTTTAATGACTCCAACCTAAGTGTATGTAAACTTCCAACTTCAACTGTAGATACTAATGGTAATGGCAATCAATAAACAATCAATCAATCAATCAAATGTATTTATAAAGCCCTTCTTACATCAGCTGATGTCACAAAGTGCTGTACAGAAACACAGTCTAAAGCTCAGGTCCTCCGAGAGAGAGAAAGAAAGAAAGAGAGAAAGAATGAAAAAGAGAGAGAGAGAACCCGGACAGAAAGATCACATCAGTGACTCAACCCACTCAAGCGACGCACCCCTTCTAGGGACGGCATGAAGAGCACCAGTAAGCCAGTGAATCAGCCCCTGTAATAGGGTTAGAGGCAGAGAATCCCAGTGGAGGGAGGGGAACCGGCCAGGCAGAGACAGCAAGGGCGGTTCGTTGCTCCAGTGCCTTTCCGTTCACCTTCACATTCCTGGGCCAGACTACACTCAATCACAGGACCTACTGAAGAGATGAGTCTTCATTTAAGACTTAAAGGTTGACAGCAGCTTAACGGTAGTAATAAACCTAATCAGTAATAATTACAGCAGCAGCGTAGGTGTGAAGGGGTGTGTGCGTGTGGGTGTAAGTGTGTGGCTCAGTAATGAGTGTGTGAGGGAGATTATATGTGAGTGTGTGAATGTGAGTATGTATGTGTGAGTAAGAGTGACAGTGAATGTGTGTGTGTGTGTCAGAATGGGTTGAGACCCGTTCGATGGGCATAGAGTCAGTGTGGATAGTCTGTGGGAGAGGGAGAGTAGTAATTGTTAGCCATTTAACAGTCTTATGGCCAGGGATAGAAGCTGTTTAGGAGTCTGTTGGTCTGGTGCAACAGTACTGCCTGCCGGACGGGAGCATGGAGGCCTTGGTGCAACAGTACTGCCTGCCGGACGGGAGCATGGAGGCTGGAGCCTTTGGCAATTTTTCGGGCCTTCTCAGACACCGCCTGACATGTACGTCCTGGATGGCTTGGATGTCGCCCCCAGTGATGTGCTGGGCTGTCCGCACCTCCCTCTGTAGGGCCTTCCGGTCAAGGGCGGTGGAGTTCTCATAACAGACAGTGATACAACTAGTTAGGATGCTCTCGATGGTGCAGCAGTTCCTGAGGATCTGAGGGGACATGCCAAATCCTTTCAGCCTCCTGAGGGAGAAGAGGCGCTGCCGTGTCTTCTTCAGGACTGTGCCGGTGTGAGAGTACCATGTTAAGTCCTCAGTGATGTGGATACTGAGGAACCTGAAGCTATTGACCCTCTCCACTGCGGCCCCGTTGATGTGGATGGAGGTTTGCATCCCGGGTTACCTGTAGTCCACTATCAGATCTTTGGGCTTGCTGACGGCGAGGGAGAGGTCGTTGTCCTAGCACCACACTGCCAGGTCTCTGACCGCCCTGTAGGCTGTCTTGTCGCCGTTTGTGATCAGGCCTACCACCGTAGTGTCATGGTCTTGAACACTGAGCTGTAGTCTATTATCAGCATTCTCACATACTGTAGGTATTGCTTGTTTTATTTTGTATGAACAGTGCGTTTTAAACAAACAGTCTAAATACCGTTCCTAAAGGACAAAGAGAGAAATAAAAAGGTGAAGAAAATGTGATCTGGACTAAGTCTCAAAGGACATTCAGTAGGAATCTCTCTGCTTTATTTCATACTGAGTTGTCAGAACATAGTCTTTACAATCCATGTCCCCTGTGTAGTAAACGGTCAGTGACTCAACATCCACCTTGAGCTGAATGGGTGTGCGAATAGCTGTGCTATTCGCCTGTAACAGGGAGTGGATGGAGGGTTTCAACAACAGTCAGAGAGAGAGACATGAAAGCAATACATCCATTTTAAAAATGAATGAATAGACTCTGAGAAAGCAGACTTCTTACTGTCTTTTCTTCTTCCTTGTCATGACTAATTCGATTATTTGATTTGGAGAAGGGAACTTCCTCTGCTCTATCTATCTTCCGTCTTTAGTTATTCACATTAACTACGAGTTTATTGTTTTATGAGTGAGTTTCTGATTGACTTCTTCCGTAACAGGCTAGTATAATCAGCTATCAGCTCACCACCAAATGACAGCTTAAAAGCTTTCTTTAAAAATTAGATAATATAATTGGTTTCTAAGAGTTTAACATCAGAGGATGGGAACATTTATAATTTGGGGGTGAATATGTCAAGAGAACATTGTAAACATATAACCTTAAATAGCTCCCAAACAATAATCAAAGAGGAGCAAGTCCTTAAGTCAAAGTAGTTTAGAAAAAGATACCAATATCAAGTATGAAGAAAATCAGTTCATATAGTTTACATTCAAATTGTATCACTTACAGTGGGGCAAAAAAGTATTTAGTCAGCCACCAATTGTGCAAGTTCTCTCACTTAAAAAGATGAGAGAGGCCTGTAATTTTCATCATAGGTACACTTCAACTATGACAGACAAAATGAGGAAAAAAAATCCTGAAAATCACATTGTAGGATTTTTTATGAATTTATTTGCAAATTATGGTGGAAAATAAGTATTTGGTCACATACAAACAAGCAAGATTTCTGGCTCTCACAGACCTGTAACTTCTTCTTTAAGAGGCTCCTCTGTCCTCCACTCGTTACCTGTATTAATGGCACCTGTTTGAACTTGTTATCAGTATAAAAGACACCTGTCCACAACCTCAAACAGTCACACTCCAAACTCCACTATGGCCAAGACCAAAGAGCTGTCAAAGGACACCAGAAACATAATTGTAGACCTGCACCAGGTTGGGAAGACAGAATCTGCAATAGGTAAGCAGCTTGGTTTGAAGAAATCAACTGTGGGAGCAATTATTAGGAAATGGAAGACATACAAGACCACTGATAATCTTCCTCGATCTGGGGCTCCACGCAAGATCTCACCCGTGGGGTCAAAATGATCACAAGAACGGTGAGCAAAAATCCCAGAACCACACGGGGGACCTAGTGAATGACCTGCAGAGAGCTGGGACCAAAGTAACAAAGCCTACCATCAGTAACACACTACGCCGCCAGGGACTCAAATCCTGCAGTGCCAGATGTGTCCCCTGCTTAAGCCAGTACATGTTCAGGCCCGTCTGAAGTTTGCTAGAGAGTATTTGGATGATCCAGATGAGGATTGGGAGAATGTCATATGGTCAGATGAAACCAAAATAGAACTTTTGGTAAAAACTCAACTCGTCGTGTTTGGAGGACAAAGAATGCTGAGTTGCATCCAAAGAACACCATACCTACTGTGAAGCATGGGGGTGGAAACATCATGCTTTGGGGCTGTTTTTCTGCAAAGGGACCAGGACGACTGATCCGTGTAAAGGAAAGAATGAATGGGGCCATGTATCGTGAGATTTTGAGTGAAAACCTCCTTCCATCAGCAAGGGCATTGAAGATGAAACGTGGCTGGGTCTTTCAGCATGACAATGATCCCAAACACACCGCCTGGCAACGAAGGAGTGGCTTCAGAAGAAGCATTTCAAGGTCCTGGAGTGGCCTAGCCAGTCTCCAGATCTCAACCCCATAGAAAATCTTTGGAGGAGTTGAAATTCCCTGTTGCCCAGCGACAGCCCCAAAACATCACTGCTCTAGAGGAGATCTGCATGGAGGAATGGGCCAAAATACCAGCAACAGTGTGTGAAAACCTTGTGAAGACTTACAGAAAACGTTTGACCTCTGTCATTGCCAACAAAGGGTATATAACAAAGTATTGAGATAAACTTTTGTTATTGACCAAATACTTATTTTCCACCATAATTTGCAAATAAATAAATAAAAAATCCTACAATGTGATTTTCTGGATTTCTTTTTCTCATTTCGTCTGTCATAGTTGAAGTGTACCTATGATGAACATTAAAGGCCTCTCTCATCTTTTTAAGTTGGAGAACTTGCACAATTGGTGGCTGACTAAATACTTTTTTGCCCCACTGTACAGATAGGGTGTGTGTATTTTGTATTCTCTCCAAATATCCATGAGATTTGGTCCTGGGTTCCAAAATGAGTATTTTGAGAATATGAAAACACCACCGAACTTAATGTTAATGGAGGGGAGTTAAATGGTGAGATGTACATACACTATATAAAACAAAAGTATGTGGACACCTCTTCAAATTAGTGGATTTGGCTATTTTAGGCACACCCTGTCACGTCCAGCCCTGGGTTTCAGGCTGGCGTGTTTAGTTTGTTTTGTTGAGTAGGGTTTTTTGGTTCTAGGTGTCATATTTCTATGTTTGGGTTAATGGTTCCCAATTAGAGGCAGCTGATTGTCGTTACCTCTAATTGGGAACCATATATATGTTTGTGCTTTTCACTGGGGTTTTGTGGGTCATTGTTTGTTTCTTGTTTGGTTTGAGTTATATGTTCACCGTAGTTACGATCTTCGCTTGTTTATTTATTTTTCCCAGTTACGTGTAAAAATAAATATGTATACTGGAAGCATCGCTGCGTCTTGGTCCGTCACTCATGAAGATCGTGACAGAATGACCCACCAAAAAAAGGACCAAGCAGCGAGAGAATCGGGAGTTCTGGACCTGGGAGGAAATATTGGCTGGAAAGGGACTCTGGACCCAGCCTGGAGAGTATCGCCGTCCTAAGGAGGAGCTGGAAGCAGCGGCGGCGGAGCGGCGCTTTTATGAGGAGAACTATGGTGTATGGACACACGATCGGGAGAGATATGCTGGAACACGCCTGGCAAGGAAGCCTGAGAGGCAGCCCCAGATTTTTTTGGGGGGGGGTGGTGCAGGTTGGAGACCTGAGCCAACTCCTCGCGCTTTCCGGAGGGAGCATTGCACTGGTAAGACACCGTGTTATGCGTGAAGCGCACGGTGTCTCCAGTGCGTGTTCACAGCCCGGTGCGCGACTTGCCAGCTCCTCGCATCTGTCGTGCTAGGGGGAGTTGGCAGCCAGGAAAGAGAGTGTTGGTTCAGCGCTCCTGGTCTCCGGTGCGCCTCTTCGGGCCAGGATATCCTGCGCCGGCTCTGCGTGCGGTGTCTCGGGTTCGTGCCCACAGCCCGGTGCGCGACATTCCAGCTCCCCTCATCTGTGAGGCTAGGGTGTTTGTGCAGTCTGGTAGGATGGTGCCGGGTCTCCTGTGCGCGCCGTGGGTCCAGCACGTCCTGTCCCTGTTCCACGCACCAGGATCCCTGTGCACGTCGTGGGTCCAGCACGTCCTGTCCCTGTTCCACGCACCAGGATCCCAGTGCGCATCGTGAGCCCAGCACGGCCTGTTCCCGCTCCCCGCACCAGAATCCCAGTGCACATCGTGAGCCCAGTATGGCCGGTTCCCGCTCCCCGCACCAGAGTCCCAGTGCACATCGTGAGCCCAGCACGGCCTGTTCCCGCTCCCCGCACCAGAATCCCAGTGCGCATCGTCAGCCCAGTACGGCCGGTTCCCGCTCCCCACACCAGAGTCCCAGTGCGCATCGTGAGCCCAGCAAGGTCTGTTCCCGCTCCCCGCACCAGAGTCCCAGTGCGCATCGTGAGCCCAGCACGGCCCGTTCCTGCTCCCCGCACCAGAGTCCCAGTGCACTTCGTGAGTCCAGCACGGCCCGTTCCTGCTCCCCGCACCAGAGTCCCAGTGCGCATCGTGAGTCCAGCACGGCCCGTTCCTGCTCCCCGCACCAGAGTCCCAGTGCGCATCGTGAGTCCAGTACAGCCTGTTCCTGCTCCCCACACCTCTGTGCGCATCGTGAGTCCGGCGCAGCTTGTCCCTGCTTCGCGTATCAGGTCCCCTGTGAGCATCGAGTGCCCGGCACGTACGGTTCCGGCTTCTAGCTCCGGGCCTCCGGTGCGGCTTCTCGGGCCAGCACGGCCGGCACCATGGACTAAGAGACCCACCCGAGGACCCCCCCCCCCCCATGGACTTTTTGGCGTGGTTGGAGTCCACGCCTTTGGGGGTAATGTCACGCCCAGCCCTGGGTTTCAGGCTGGCATGTTTAGTTTGTTTTGTTTAGTAGGGTTTTTTGGTTCTAGGTGTCGTATTTCTATGTTTGGGTTAATGGTTCCCAATTAGAGGCAGCTGATTATCGTTATCTCTAATTGGGAACCATATGTTTGAGCTTTTCACTGGGGTTTTGTGGGTCATTGTTTGTTTCTTGTTTGATGTTTGGTTTGAGTTATATGTTCACCGTAGTTACGATCTTCGCTTGTTTATTTATTTTTCCCAGTTACGTATAAAAATAAATATGTATACTGGAAGCATCGCTGCGTCTTGGTCCGTCACTCATGAAGATCGTGACACACCCATTGCTTACAGCTGTATAAAACTGAGCACATAGCCATTCAATCTCCATAGACAAACATTGGCCGTAGAATGGCCTTACAGAAAAACTCAGTGACATTCAGTGTCTATCAACGTGGCACCGTCATAGGATGCCACCTTTCCAACAAGTCAGTTCATCAAATTTCTGTCCTGCTAGAGCTGCCCTTGTCAACTGTAAGTGCTGTTATCGTGAAGTGGAAACGTCTAAGAGCAACAACGGCTCAGCCGCGAAGTGGTAGGCCACACAAGCTCACAGAACGCGACCGCCGAGAGATGAAGCACATAGCACGTAAAAATCGCCTGTCCTCGGTTGCAACACTCACTACCGAGTTCCAAACGGGCACTGGAAGAACTACACTATTCGTTGGGAGCTTCATGAAATGGGTTTCCACGGCCGAGCAGCAGCACACAGTCTAAGATCACCATGTGCAAAGCCAAGTGTCGGCTAGATGGTGTAACCTCAACTAACCTGTACCTCCACACATTGACTCGGTACCGGTACCTCCTGTTTTTCATGGTTCGGGCTAGGCCCCTTAGCTCCAGTGAAGGGAAATATTAACGCTACAGCATACAATGACATTCTAGACGAGTCTGTGCTACCAACTTTGTTGCAACAGTTTGGGGAAGGCCCTTTACTGTTTTAGTATGACAATGCCCCTGTGCATGAAGCGAGGTCCATACAGAAATGGTTTGTCGAGATCGGTGTGGAAGAACTTGACTGGCCTGCTCTGTGCACCTTTGTGATGAATTGGAATCCCGACTGCGAGCCAGGCCTAATCGCCAAACACCAGTGCTCTTGTGGCTGAATGGAAGCAATTCCCCGCAACAATGTTTCAAGAATTTTGCAGAAAGCCTAAAGAGTGGAGGTTGTTATAGCAGCAAAGGCAGGACCAACTGTATATTAACGCCCGTGACTTGGGAATGAGATGCTCGACGAGCAGGTGTCCACATACTTTTGGTCATGTAGTGTATATAATATACAGAACATACAAGCTCCAGATTCTTATGTATTTGACAGATTCCTTGTATGTAACAGAGTCCTAGTTGTTCAGAAATGATAAGCATATTGTTTCTGTGGCTTTTGGCTAATTCGATGGTATTGTTATGCCACACAATCCAAATGAATTTCATTCATTTTAAAGGATTTGCTCAGGATATGCATCTTTGATTTGATTGTCTGTAGCATGTACACTTCCTATACCACGATCCACATTCTCCATTCTGTCATCACAGGCAGTGACAGTGGGAAGGGGAGGGAAAAACAGGAACACTAATCAGTGTCTTTCTTAAAACGTGGTCAGGGAAGATATCTGGCGGGCTGAAGACACGGAAATACTTTTGTGTGTGTGTGTGTGTGTGTGTGTGTGTGTGTGTGTGTGTGTGTGTGCGTGTGTTGTGCAGGCACATGTGTTTGTACGTGTATGCATGTGTGTGTTTTGTGTGTGTGTGTATGCTTGATTGCATGTGTTTGAGTTACAGGATCCATTAACAGTAAATACCAGTCATCTGTAATGTGTTAACTAACAGATGCAGTGAACCCCCAGCGAATTACATCCTGTGTGTATGAAACATCTAGAAATGTTTATTATATGGTACTGAAATGGACACATAGTGTTCATGCCACTGAGTGATTGTAGAAACAGAGACAGGTAGGTATATACTAAGGCATTACCTCCCAAATGGAAAATGATGTCAAGGTAAATAGGAACACATCTCATGTAACCAGTATCCAAAACCACACACACACAGTCTCAATCTGTCTCAATTTGAAATGGAAACCTTCAGGAAAATCAAAGAGGGCTAACAAGAAGAATGTCAACGATGGCGATGGGTCAGTGGTGAGTTGAATGTTGCCACTTCTGCTGTTTCTGTGGCTGCATGTTCTCTTACTTATTATGAGATTTCAACAACAGAAGGTAACCACAGTTTGGGTTCCAGGAAAATCCCAAACCCCTCATGCAACTACTTTATGGATGTTGTTCCCTGTCTACCATGTAAAATGTGTGCACGAATGACTGTAAATTGCTTTGGACAAAAGCGTCTGCTAAATGGCATATATTATTTTTTTTTAAATCTCTTGTCCAGAACAGGTGTAGTGAATTAACTGTCAGTAGGGTTGTGAAAGTCAACCATACTGTGTACATGCTTGTCACAACTTCCTAAGCCAGGAGCACGCCCCAACACCTAAATCTTAAGCCAATGTTATCCTGTTATTACAATTCAGAAAGTACAGAAATTGTTATTCGTCCAGATTGTGTTTATCGATAAGGTGGTGGTAAACGTCTTTAAACAACAATGATAGAGCTATTTCCTCAAAACCAAAGCAAAGCGTGACTGAAGGATGATTATAGCTGGCAAAATATTTTGAGTGACATGGTTCCATCATGTGAGCTCAGTTGCTTTTCTTACTGTCAATTAGTTTTCTTTGACATTGTCATTTTAGTAATGCTGAATATTTAAACATGACATGTCAGGGAAAGGTAGGGAATTTTTTTATTTTTGATTTATATTGGCTATGGATAACACTAATGGTGGTGGAACACTCACAGAAAAAAATTGACATGTCCAAGGCAATTTAGATTGGTGGTGATTCCCCATCCCAAAGTAACTACTCTTATACACAGAGTCAGACCTCGCTGTCATAGTTTTGCATGATAAGATTTGCCCATGGGTTGGTTTAGCAAGCCAACTCCCACAAACGTATTCTCCCTGCCCTGTCCACTCCACGCAGTAGCCTACGCAGCAGCAGAGGATATGGACCGGTGATGTGCCACTGAACAGAAGAATAACACTTCTTTTTAAAAACGGAATAAACGCCCTAGTCTTTTTAGTGGCACTTACAGGGTTCCTCTTGTACTTCAAACGCAGATGCTAGAATACAGGAAATGTCAGGCGAATTCCCAGAGTAGTTCAGTCACCCCTCGCGCCTCTAGAGAAATCTGTCATCAGTTGAATATTGCGCGTCAAACGGGAAGGGTCGAAGAATACCGCTCCTGCCGCCGTGGAGACCGATGATACCAAGATGCTCGGCGGAATGCAGTACATTAAATTAACGACAGCACTCGGTAAGTGAGCTTTACTCGAATATGGATGTTATTACAAGCGAACAGTCCACCGTGCAGTGCGCGCCTGGTTTACCTTGCTGGGTCAAGGTTCTATTGTGCGCATCCGATGGGCACACAGCATTAGGGGTGTTCTATATTATTTATGAGTAATCGTGACCCATTAAAGCATCCATTAGGTGTAAGTGACTTTTGGATTGGATTGACCCCTTTTTAACCTGAAGGTTAAGCAAGTTCATCATGTAAACTACCATGGTTTATTTGAATAAACCTGAGAATCTAACGGTTTTGAAATTGTCCTTTTCGGCCGGTATAGATGTTTCTCTGGTGAATGTGATAGTGGGGCACGTACAGTTACAGTTGAAGTGGGAAGTTTATATACACCTTAGCCAAATACATTTAAAATCAGTTTTTTCACAATTCCTGACGTTTAATCCTAGTAAGAATTCCCTGTCTGTAATGGCTCTTGTGATGCAGGTCTTGCGGAATCAAGCGCAGGAAACAGAGATGAGGCAAAACTTCTTTATTAGAAGTAACAACCAGTAGTGTATACACTGCTCGCGAAACAACGGCGCCTCAACGTACAGATAAATAATCACGGACAAAACCCAGGGGGGAACAGAAGGATTAAATAAGGACACATGTAATTAGGGAAATGGGAACCAGGTGTGGATGAGACAAGACAAACAGAAAATGAGAAATGGATCGGTGATGGCTAGAACTCCGGTGACGTCGAACGCTGGTAGCCGCCCGAACTAGGAGAGGGACCGACTTCAGTGGAAGTCTGACACTGTCTTAGGTCAGTTAGGATCACCACTTTAGAATTATTTATTTCAGCTTTTATTTCTTTCATCACATTCCCAGTGGGTCAGAAGTTTACATGCACTCAATTAGTATTTGGTAGCATTGCCTTTAAATTGTTTAACTTGGGTCAAACTTTTCGGGTAGCCTTCCACAAGCTTTCCACAATAAGTTGGGTGAATTTTGGCCCATTCCTCCTGACAGAGCTGGTGTAACCGAGTCAGGTTTGTAGGCCTCCTTGCTCACACACGCTTTTTCAGTTCTGCCCACAAATGTTCTATAGGATTGAGGTCAGGGCTTTGTGATGGCCACTCCATGATCTTGACTTTGTTGTCCTTAAGCCATTTTGCCACAACTTTGGAAGTATGCTTGGGGTCATTGCCCATTTGGAAGACCCCATTTGCGACCAAGCTATAACTTCCTGACTGTCTTGAGATGTTGCTTCAATATATCCACATAATTTTCATTCCTCATGATGCCATCTATTTTGCGAAGTGCACCAGTCCCTCCTGCAGCAAAGCAACCCCACAACATGATGCTGCCACCCCCGTGCTTCACGGTTGGGATGGTGTTCTTCGGCTTGCAAGCCTCCCCATTTTTCCTCCAAACATAACGATGGTCATTATGGCCAAACAGTTCTATTTTTGTTTCATCAGACCAGAGGACATTTCTCCAAAAAGTACGATCTTTGTCTCCATGTTCAGTTGCAAACCGTAGTCTGGCTTTTTTATGGCGGTTTTGGAGCAGTGGCTTCTTCCTTGCTGAGCGGCCTTTCAGGTTATGTCGATTATAGGACTCGTTTTACTGTGGATATAGATACTTTTGTACCTGTTTCCTCCAGCATCTTCACAAGATCCTTCGCTGTTGTTCTGGGATTGATTTGCACTTTCACACCAAAGTACGTTCATCTCTAGGAGACAGAACGCGTCTCCTTCCTGAGCGGTATGACGGCTGCGTGGTCCCATGGTGTTTATACTTGCTTACTATTGTTTGTACAGATGAACGTGGTACCTTCAGGCGTTTGGAAATTGCTCCCAAGGATGAACGAGACTTGTGGAGGTCTACAATTAAATTTCGGAGGTCTTGGCTGATTTCTTTTGATTTTCCCATGATGTCAAGCAAAGAGGCGTTGAGTTTGAAGGTAGTCCTTGAAATACATCCACAGGTACACCTACAATTGACTCATATTATGTCAATTAGCCTATCAGAAGCCATGACATAATTTTCTGGAATTTTCCCAGCTGTTTAAAGGCACAGTCAACTTAGTGTATGTACATTTCTGACCCACTGGAATTGTGATAAAGTGAATAATCTGTCTGTAAACAATTGTTGGAAAAATTACTTGTGTCATGCACAAAGTAGATGTCCTAACCGACTTGCCAAAACTATAGTTTGTTAACAAGAAATTTGTGGAGTGGTTGAAAAACAAGTTTTAATGACTTCAACCTAAGTGTATGTAAACTTCCGACTTCAACTGTACACAGGGTGTTCATTGTACACCGTAAATATATTTGCTTACGCAATCAAGGATTCTTTAGAGGAGTGACATTTTCCCTTCGCCATATATCAGCCTGTGTACATAGGCACTACAGTGTATCAATCTCTACTCCCCTAGATAAAACGGAAAGTCTACATTTCTTTCACTGTCGGAAGGCTAATTTATGTATGGAATGCTGCTGCAGCTGATTTGATTAAATTACTAATTCACTGGCTGTTTGAAGATAAGTGGGGTGGAAGCTGGTCAGTTTGTCTTTAGACATTAGTGCTCTGGCTGAATTTATGAGTCTGGAGAAAAAGAGACTGCCTGAACCCACAGACCCACAGCAAATGATTGAAACCGCTGCTAATTTGATATGCATTGTATCTTCCAAAAATAGGATAATATAATTTATTTTAATCTGGTGAACTCCAGTCCATTGCCTCATACAGTGGAACCAAGGAAATAGTCTCAAAAGTTGAAATCACCCATCTAGGCAGGTTCAACAAAGGTATTTGAAAGAATTTCAACCCAGGTCAGGGTATAACAGTGGAGGGGAGAGGGAACGATAGTCAAGCTTTGTCCAACAGAAAAATGGCCAATCCCTCACTCTAGCCATGGCCCTGGTATTGGGAGTCTCTCCTCTGCCCTCAGCCAGCACTCCAGGCAGGCCAAATCAAACTATATAACTACTTGAAAGAAGAAAATAGTATTTGAACCCAGCTCTGATGAGGGGGAGTAATGGTCAAGCTTTGTCCAACAGGCAGACGCCAACTCCCTTCCCTTACCCTAACCAGGACATTGGCAGTTTCCCCTCTCTCCCTTCTGCGTGGTCGGTCGTAAATCCAGAGCATCCCCCGACGGATGCTCCAGATCTCCCAGAAGACCTCACTCTGAACCGTCTCTCTCCATACTTGGAGTTTAAAAAATACATTCCTTTACTGTCCGTTTGACGGGCCGAACCACTGTCTTCTGTCTTCTCTTTTATCGGCCCAAATGAAACACTGGAAGCAAGAAGCTTATTGTTTCTTACAACAAGTGTTTTTTTTTGTTTTTGTTGTGAGAACCAAAAACTAGATATCAGGAAGGTTTTTTTGTGAGGTTACATCAATATGGTGTAGTAGTCACAGAAACAAAATATGAGAACTGAAATATCAGAATAAATATTTTACCTTTTTTTTAACTAGGCCAGTCAGTTAAAAACAAATTCTTATTTTCAATGATGGCCTAGGAACAGTGGGTTAACTGCCTTGTTCAGGGGCAGAACGACATATTTTTACCTTGTCAGCTCGGGGATTCGATCTTGCAACCTTTCGGTTACTAGTCCAACGCTCTCGGCTACCTGCGTTGATGTGATCTATAACCAGTAAACAAAGAACATGTAAATAGTGAAACAAGACATCGGGTAAAATAACCAAGAAAATGTGCATCCAGGGGATAGTATCTACTGTAACAAGCATGGAGTTTGACTCCTGGAAGCAGATCCCACGAATTCACAGATCTCATATACAGCTGGTGTTTGCAAAGCTTTTAAGAGCCCAGAATAGGGATGTTTCCCACTAAGGAAAATTACCTTGTGGAAGTGTTTAGCTTCGGAATATCAAATACCAAATGATCTCTATCAAACATCACTGTTAGTATATGCCAACGTACACAAGTACTGGCTTGGAAAGCAGCTAACTATAATACTTGTAGGAATTTCATGTCTATACACATCATTGATTCACAACTATCAAAACGTTTGTGTTGAATGCAAAATATAACAATCTTGCTGTCAGGAAACCTAAACCTCAAGTGAGTTGTTAGGTGAACATTTGTTGTGTATCACAATGTTGATATACTGTCAATGTTAGTTGATATACTGTCAATGTTAATTGACAGTGATGTTTAGTAGATAGAACATCAAGAAACGTGCTTCTGTCACTTCCTGTTGCTGTGATGGCTGCAAGGCTATCAAGCGAAAGAAGTATTCTGAGTGCAAGCAGTATGTTTATGTACACAGTTGTAATCGTTTGGTTGTTTTGCTGGCAGATTGGGGGTAGTGGGCATATCAGATATGGCAGGGGCACAAGTTTCCATCAAGTTAACAAATACACACTGCAGTTTGGCAGTAGACACTGACGCGCACCATAAAAATAATTGCCTATCCACAGACTTGATAAATCTCATCAAACGCTTCCTTAAGGCTAACCAAGAGCCTTTCCTAAGTTTGTTCATCAGTTTGTTAGTGTTGGCCTCTCCTCGGGGCACCACGAAATTAAACATTTAAGATTCTTAGCGTTCAGCTTTGTTGTCTACTTCAGTGTTTTGTTTCTTGTTTGTTACCTTGACGCCGAGTTGGAGCCAGGAGAGGAAGTGTTTAGCAGGATGCATGAATGTGTGAGAAAGCTGCAGGATGCTCTGTCTGAGAAACGGTTTGAAAACGTATTGAAGTTGCAGGGGAGGCTGATGCTGACATCGTGTGTCATCCTATATCTTACGAATCTGAGCTCATATGCTTGCGGTCATGCCATGTCTCCGTAATCACACCTCGCAGTCTGTGGTCAACGCTAGATATTGACTCTGAAGTCAAATGTATTTCCTCTTGCGCACGCTGATGTTCTATGAAGTATGCAACAGCAGCATGGACACAGAGTTCTCTTTGACATGGACACGCCGCTATGTAGTCACAGTTCCTCTCTCTCACACTCTGTTCTAAGAATTTTACAGGTGTCCATGCTGCATCATTTTTAGAAAGTCATTGTGTGTGAGAGACTACGACTGGTTATATCATGGCATTGTTGAATACTTGTTTTTGATTGGCTTGATGGTCATTCTAGAGTGTGCATTATTTCCCTTCATACAACTGGTGGGTCAAATCCTGGACGCTGATTGGTTAAAACAGAATTCCAGACAGCTTTGGCTATATACTGAACAAAAATATAAACGCATCATGTGAAGTGTTGGTCCCATGTTTCATGAGCTGAAATAAAAGATCCCAGAAATGTTCCATACCCACACAAAGCTTATTTATCTAAAGTTTTGTGCACATATTTGTTTACATTCCCTGTTAGTGAGCATGTTATCCTTTGTCAAGATAATCCATTCACCTGACAGATGTGGAATATCAAGAAGCGGATTAAACAGCATGATCATTACCCAAGTGAACCTTGTGCTGGGGACAATATAATGCCACTCTTAAATGTGCAGTTTTGTCACACAACACAATGCCACAGATGTCTCAAGTTTTGAGGGAGCAAGCAATGGGCATGCTGACTGCAGGAATGTCCCCCAGAGCTTTTGCCAGAGAATTGAATGTTAATTTTTTTACCAATGTCGTTTTAGAGAAATTGGCAGTATGTCCAACCGGCCTCACAACCACAGACCATGTGTATCCACGCCAGCCCAGGACCTCCACATCTGGCTTCTTCACCTGCAGGGTCTTCTGAGACCGTCCACCCAGACAGTTGATAAAACTGTGGTTTTGCACTCCTGAAGAATTTCTGCAAAAACTGTCAGAAACTGTCTCAGGGAAGCACATCTGCGTGCTTGTCGTACTCACCAGTCTTGACCTGACTGCAGTTCGGCATCGTAACCGACTTAGGTGGGAAAATTCTCCCCTTCGATGACCACTGGCACGCTGGAGAAGTGTGCTCTTCACAGATAAATCCCGGTTTAAACTGTACCAGGCAGATGGCAGATGACAGCGTGTATGGTGTCGTGTGGGCAAGCGGTTTGCTGATGTCAACGTTGTGAACAGAGTGCCCCATGGTGGGGTTATGGTATGGGCAGGCATAAGCTATGGACAATGAACACAATTGCATGTTATCAATGGCAATTTGAATGCATAGAGATACCGTGAAGAGATCCTGAGGCCCATTGTCATCTCATTCATCCACCGCCATCACCTCATGTTTCAGGAGGATCATGCACGGCCCCATGTCGCAAGGATCTGTACACTATTCCTGGAAGCTGAAAATATCCCATTTCTTCCATGGTCTGCATACAGTGGGGGAAAAAAGTATTTAGTCAGCCACCAATTGTGCAAGTTCTCTCACTTAAAAAGATTAGAGAGGCCTGTAATTTTCATCATAGGTACACTTCAACTATGACAGACAAAATGAGGGAAAAAAATCCAGAAAATCACATTGTAGGATTTTTTATTTATTTATTTGCAAATTATGGTGGAAAATAAGTATTTGGTCAATAACAAAAGTTTATCTCAATACTTTGTTATATACCCTTTGTTGGCAATGACAGAGGTCAAACGTTTTCTGTAAGTCTTCACAAGGTTTTCACTCACTGTTGCTGGTATTTTGGCCCATTCCTCCATGCAGATCTCCTCTAGAGCAGTGATGTTTTGGGGCTGTCGCTGGGCAACACGGACTTTCAAAGATTTTCTATGGGGTTGAGATCTGGAGACTGGCTAGGCCACTCCAGGACCTTGAAATGCTTCTTACGAAGCCACTCCTTCGCTGTTCGGCGGTGTGTTTGGGATCATTGTCATGCTGAAAGACCCAGCCACGTTTCATCTTCAATGCCCTTGCTGATGGAAGGAGGTTTTCACTCAAAATCTCACGATACATGGCCCCATTCATTCTTTCCTTTACACGGATCAGTCGCCCTGGTCCCTTTGCAGAAAAACAGCCCCAAAGCATGATGTTTCCACCCCCATGCTTCACAGTAGGTATGGTGTTCTTTGGATGCAACTCAGCATTCTTTGTCCTCCAAACACGACGAGTTGAGTTTTTACCAAAACGTTCTATTTTGGTTTCATCTGACATTCTCCCAATCCTCATCTGGATCATCCAAATGCTCTCTAGCAAACTTTAGACGGGCCTGAACATGTACTGGCTTAAGCAGGGGGACACGCCTGGCACTGCAGGATTTGAGTCCCTGGCGGCGAGTGTGTTACTGATGGTAGGCTTTGTTACTTTGGTCCCAGCTCTCTGCAGGTCATTCACTAGGTCTCCCGTGTGGTTCTGGGATTTTTGCTCACCGTTCTTGTGATCATTTTGACCCCACGGGTGAGATTTTGCGTGGAGCCCCAGATCGAGGAAGATTATCAGTGGTCTTGTATGTCTTCCATTTCCTAATAATTGCTCCCACAGTTGATTTCTTCAAACCAAGCTGCTTACCTATTGCAGATTCAGTCTTCCCAACCTGGTGCAGGTCTACAATTTTGTTTCTGGTGTCCTTTGACAGCTCTTTGGTCTTGGCCATAGTGGAGTTTGGAGTGTGACTGTTTGAGGTTGTGGACAGGTGTCTTTTATACTGATAACAAGTTCAAACAGGTGCCATTAATACAGGTAATGAGTGGAGGACAGAGGAGCCTCTTAAAGAAGAAGTTACAGGTATGTGAGAGCCAGAAATCTTGCTTGTTTGTATGTGACCAAATACTTATTTTCCACCATAATTTGCAAATAAATTCATTAAAAATCCTACAATGTGATTTTCTGGATTTTTTTTTCCTCATTTTGTCTGTCATAGTTGAAGTGTACCTATGATGAAAATTACAGGCCTCTCTCATCTTTTTAAGTGAGAGAACTTGCACAATTGGTGGCTGACTAAATACTTTTTTCCCCCACTGTACTTACCAGACATGTCACCCATTGAGCATGTTTGGTATGCTCTGGATTGACGTGTGTACGACAGCATGCTCCAGTTCCTGGCAATATCCAGCAACTTCGCACAAATCCATAGATTAAGGCCTAAGGAATTTATTTCAATTGACTGATTTCCTTATATGAACTGTAACTCAGTAAAATCTTTGAAATTGTTTTATGTTGTGTTTATATTTTTGTTCAGTGTACACAGCTCTTGGACATGCCGACTGTGTTAGACTCTGCCATGTAGTCATAGTTCCTCTCAAGTTCCTCAGAGTTAGATAGTGCGTGCAGACCAAGGCCATGTGAAGACATTATCATCTGACATCACTGTACTGTAGTCACAAGGGCTTTGCAAACCCAGCAATGAAGGAAATTGTCTGGAATTCACATACAAATACACTATGGCACAGTTCACATGGTTCACCCACTTCAAACAATCTGACAAACCTACATCCGCATAAGTTTGACTTGAACCACACACACATACACACACACACACACACACACACAGCGAGCAGATGCCAATATATCCTCCAAACACTGGCTTTGAGGGCATTATCACTTTTATACAACGGGTTACCCAGTGGTGTAAAGTACTTACGTAAAAATACTTTAAAGTACTACTTAAGTAGTTTTTTGGGGTATCTGTACTTTACTTTGCTATTTATATTTTTGACAACTTTTACTTCACTTACAGTGAGGGAAAAAAGTATTTGATCCCCTGCTGATTTTGTACGTTTGCCCAATGACAAAGAAATGGTCAGTCTATAATTTTAATGGTAGGTTATTTGAACAGTGAGAGACAGAATAACAACAAAAAAATCCAGAAAAACACATGTGAAAAATGTTATAAATGGAATTGCATTTTAATGAGGGAAATAAGTATTTGACCCCTCTGCAAAACATGACTTAGTACTTGGTGGCAAAACCCTTGTTGGCAATCACAGAGGTCAGACGTTTCTTGCAGTTGGCCACCAGATTAGCACACATTTCAGGAGGGATTTTGTCCCACTTCTCTTTGCAGATCTTCTCCAAGTCATTAAGGTTTCGAGGCTGACGTTTGGCAACTCGAACCTTCAGCTCCCTCCACAGATTTTCTATGGGATTAAGGTCTGGAGACTGGCTAGGCCACTCCAGGACCTTAATGTGCTTCTTCTTGAGCCACTCCTTTGTTGCCTTGGCCGTGTGTTTTGGGTCATTGTCATGCTGGAATACCCATCCACGACCCATTTTCAATGCCCTGGCTGAGGGAAGGAGGTTCTCACCCAAGATTTGACGGTACATGGCCCCGCCCATCGTCCCTTTGATGCGGTGAAGTTGTCCTGTCCCCTTAGCAGAAAAACACCCCCAAAGCATAATGTTTCCACTTCCATGTTTGACGGTGGGCATGGTGTTCTTGGGGTCATAGGCAGCATTCCTCCTCCTCCAAACACGGCGAGTTGAGTTGATGCCAAAGAGCTCCATTTTGGTCTCATCTGACCACAACACTTTCACCCAGTTGTCCTCTGAATCATTCAGATGGTCATTGGCAAACTTCAGACGGGCATGTATATGTGCTTTCTTGAGCAGGGGGACCTTGCGGGTGCTGCAGGATTTCAGTCCTTCACGGCGTAATGTGTTACCAATAGTTTTCTTGGTGACTATGGTCCCAGCTGCCTTGAGATCATTGACAAGATCCTCCCATGTAGTTCTGGGATGATTCCTCACCGTTCTCATGATCATTGCAACTCCACGAGGTGAGATCTTGCATGGAGCCCCAGGCCGAGGGAGATTGACAGTTCTTTTGTGTTTCTTCCATTTGCGAATAATCGCAGCAACTGTTGTCACCTTCTCACCAAGCTGCTTGGCGATGGTCTTGTAGCCCATTCCAGCCTTGTGTAGGTCTACAATCTTGTCCCTGACATCCTTGGAGAGCTCTTTGGTCTTGGCCATGGTGGAGAGTTTGGAATCTGATTGATTGATTGCTTCTGTGGACAGGTGTCTTTTATACAGGTAACAAACTGAGATTAGGAGCACTCCTTTAAGAGTGTGCTCCTAATCTCAGCTCGTTACCTGTATAAAAGACACCTGGGAGCCAGAAATATTTCTGATTGAGAGGGGGTCAAATACTTATTTCCCTCATTAAAATGCAATTCCATTTATAACATTTTTCACATGCTTTTTCTGGATTTTTTTGTTGTTATTCTGTCTCTCACTGTTCAAATAAACCTACCATTAAAATTATAGACTGATCATTTCTTTGTCAGTGGGCAAACGTACAAAATCAGCAGGGGATCAAATACTTTTTTCCCCCACTGTACATTCCTAAAGAAAATAATGTACTTTTTACTCCATACATTTTCCCATACACCCAAAAGTACTCGTTACGTTTTGAATGCTTAGCAGGACAGAAAATTATTCAATTCACACACTTATCAAGAGAACTTCCCTTGTCACCCCCACTGCCTCTGATCTGGCAGACTCAGTAAACACAAATGTTTTATTCGTAAATAAAAAAAAACAAGAAGATTGTGCCGTCTGGTTTGCTTAATATAAGGACTGTTTTATTATTCGTACTTTTACTTTTACTTGTGATACTTAAGTATATTTTAGCAATTACATTTACTTTTTATACTTAAGTATATTTAAAACCAAATACTTTTACTTTTACTTTCTATTAAGGTATCTTTACTTTTACTCAAGAATGACAATTCGGTACTTTTTCCACCATTGGGTTATCAACATATTCAAATAATGATTTACATATTTTCATTTTCTTTTTACAGATCATATGGCTTGCCTGAGTTGGCCTCTGTGTTCAGCTTGACCAAGAAAACAATGATTTCTATTTGATTAGCCCTGTTGTAGAAAAACATCTTACTTCTTGGCAGTAGCTTTTGAGCTCCTGGTGTATTGTGTTGCAATAATCCCCATGTAATGAAACATAATAGGGATAAAAGCCAAATTTTGCCCATTAAAATCTTTTCAATAACAGCCGGGACTCTCTGGTGGGGCTGGCGCAGGTGTGACGGCACATTTCGCGTCAGCTCATCTAGCGACCCCAAGGTCCCAGGTGTTAAAGCTGTACCCGTTGAGGTTTTCTGATAGAGGACTGTTCTGTTCCGTTCACTTCAATAATTGCAGGATGATGATTTCTTCTGCAGAGGTTTCTGACATCCCATTCATACACAGACTCATACACGAAATGTGTGTTAAAGTGATGTTGCCTCGTCCCCTTAATTATCAAATCAAATTGTATTTTTCACGTGCGCTGAATGCAACAGGCGTAGACCTTACAGTGAAATGATTACTTACAAGTCCTTAATAACGAATCCAAGTGTGTGACATGGGGTAGGGAACCAGTAACTTTATGATCAAACTTTATCAATGTAGAAGCAACAGTAATTATTCGTACTTTGGTCATCATACATTTATCTGGTTTCCTTCAAATATCATACAATCACGAAAACATGATTTTGTTTGTTCATGACCTTTAAAAATACTATATGATCATTGGTGCAAGCTATATTCCCTTTCCTAGTGGTAAAAATGCTATATGACGTGTTATTGCATAACACAAAGTATTAATTCCCTGACATTGACAAAGTGTAACAGCGTCAGCACTAAGCACAGTGTTAATGTAACACTGAAAAGTGTGGGCCCGCATAGACACTCGCGCAGTGTTAAATTGAACACTGTCAGTTTTGATTTAACACTGAAGAATTTGCTGTGTATAAACATTGCCTTACATAATTCTACACGTAATACACTTCTGTCTGAAATGGGTTTGAGTAACTTTAGTGGAGAGTATTTTTCTGTCATGTGACCTGACAGTGTGCCGTGTGCAGTTGTTGTGGGGCATCAGGAAGGAGCAGAGGGGAAGTGGGGCGAGTTAGAGAGGGGAAGGGGTGGGCAGGAGGTCTAGGGTTGTTGGGGTGAGAAGAGGAAGGAGAATGGTGGGTGGAGGAGGTGAGGAAGTAGGTGGAGGGGGGTAGATTACATTATCTTCACTTTAGCAGCGGGGAAAAGAGGCTAAGGAGAGGCTAAAGAGAGGCCAGACACCAGTTAGAGCAGCCAGAGCCGTTAGGTTCACAAATAAGCAGCAGCAGCAGCTCAGAGGGAAGGAAGCTCTTCAAAACTCTGAGGGAAAGGAAAGTCAAGCTCTTCAAAAGGCAACACAGGCTGGTGGATACTGGGTAAAAACAAAAAATGTGTTTGTTCTTTTCATGTGGTTTTATGGAATTTTCTGATGAAATGTAATTATTTGGTTATGGAAAATTGTTGTACTGCTGTGCCTCTTGATGGTGTTAAACTAAGTAATCCTTTTTAACACAATGCTTTGAAAACAGAGAATACTGTCCATGGTATTTTCGCTGGTGTTCCAGATGTACTATCAACACCCCACCATTGCACACACACACACGGGCACGCACGCACCCACACACAGGTCAGGATCAGAGGTAGTCAGCAGATTCTCAAGACGCCTGAGTGGTGACAAAGTGTATGTGCGTATGGGTGTGCATGTATGCACGCATGTTTTGTGCATCCGGCCGCGTGTTTCTGTGTGTGCTTCAGCCATGCGTCATATGTGCATCTGACTGCACCAGAGCAGTGATCAGACCAGACCCTCTATCCTCTCACCACCCAGCAGGCTAGGCTAGGGCCCATCCCTCACCCTGGCATCACACTGAGATGATGTGCAGGCTGCACGGGGCACCTCGTTCACATTAACCACAATCCTCAGCTACAGCAGGGCAACACGCAATGCTCTACAGAGCCTCCACTGTATTGCCATGTTGTTCTCCTCCAAGACATGCTTTTTTTCTACGAAATGTTCTTCTGATCTAGGCCAGGAGGGCAACAACGCTCATGTTTTTCTTAAGGACAATTTCTCTTAGAAATTAGCTTTTTAACCAGGGAACATTAGAAACTTGTGAAGCACTTACTCGTTTTCTACCATGCAATTTAAGCCAGAAGGGCAACACACAATGCACTGCATGCTCATGCTTTTCTTCAAGACTAATATTTTGTTCTTCGGTATTCGCTTTTGAACTAGGAACCTACCTGGAAAGTACTTAGAAGTACCTCATGATGGATCAACCTGGCTTATGTATGTGACCCTGAACTGTGACCCATGGAACCCTGGAAGTTCACACAGCTCCTACACTGAGTTATTTCTGAGCGTAGCTATGTCACTTACAGTAATAAGCTAGCTGAATACACACACCAATTGTTCAAATAAAATGAAGGACAAAACTGGATTCTATCCCAGCCATCCCAATGACATCTGACAGATTGTTATCAAATCCAAGGTTATTTGTCACATGCGCCGAATACAAAAGGCGTAGACCTTACAGTCAAATGCTCACTGACAAACCCTTAACCAACAATGCAGTTGTAAGAAAAACAAGTGTTATGTAAAAAATAGAGGCTATATACAGGGGGTACAGGTACAGAGTCAATGTGCGGGGGCACCGGTTAGTTGAGGTAATTGAGGTAATATGAAGCTGTTAAGAAGCCTTTTGGATCTAGACTTGGCGATCCGGTACCGCTTGCCGTGCGGTAGCAGAGAGAGCAGTCTACGACTAGGGTGGCTGGAGTCTTTGACAATTTTTAGGGCCTTCCTCTGACACCGCCTGGTATACAAGCTTGGCCCCAGTGATGTACTGGGCCGTACGCACTACCCTCTGTAGTGTCTTGCGGTCGGAAGCCAAGCAGTTGCCATACCAGGCAAAGATGCAACCAGTCTGGATGCTCTCGATGGTGCAGCTGTAGAACTTTTTGAGGATCTGAGGACCCATGCCAAATCTCCTGAGGGGGAATAGGCTTTGTCATGCCCTCTTCACGACTGCCTTGGTGTCACGACTTCACGACCATGATAGTTTGTTGGTGATGTGGACACCAAGGAACTTGAACCTCTCAACCTGCTTCACTACAGCCTGTCAAATCAAATCAAATCAAGTTTTATTGGTCACATACACATGGTTAGCAGATGTTAATGCGAGTGTAGCGAAATGCTTGTGCTTCTAGTTCCCGACAGTGCAGTAATATCTAACAACTAATCAATTCCCCAACAACTACCTAATACACACAAATCTAAAGGGATGGAATAAGAATATGTACATATAAATATATGGATGAGCGATGACCGAGCAGCATAGGCAAGATGCTATAGATAGTATAAAATACAGTATATACATATGAGATGAGTAATGCCAGATATGTAAACATTATTAAAGTGGCATTATTAAACTGACTAGTGATCGATTTATTTTAGTGACCAATGATTAGAGTCTGAATCGACAGTTGAAGTCGGAAGTTTACATGCACTTAGGTTGGAGTCATTAAAACTGGTTTTTTCAACTACTCCACAATTTCTTGTTAACAAACTATAGTTTTGGCAAGTCGGTTAGGACATCTACTTTCTGCATGACACAAAGTAATTTTTCCAACAATTGCTTACAGTCAGATTATTCACTTATAATTCACTGTATCACAATTCCCGTGGGTCAGAAGTTTACATACACTAAGTTGACTGTGCCTTTAAACAGCCTGGAAGGTGTACCTGTGGATGTATTTCAAGGCTTACCTTCAAACTCTGTGTCTTGTTGCTTGACATCATGGGAAAATCAAAAGAAATCAGCCAAGACCTCAGAAAAAAATTGACCTCCAGAAGTCTGGTTCATCCTTGGGAGCAATTTCCAAACGCCTGAAGGGACCACGTTCATCTGTACAAACAATAGTACGCAAGTATAAACACCATGGGACCACGCAGTCAGCCATACCGCTCAGGAAGAAGACGCGTTCTGTCTCCTAGAGATGAACGTACTTTGGTGTGAAAAGGGCAAATCAATCCCAGAACAACAGCAAAGGAAAACCACAGTAAAACGAGTCCTATATCGACATAACCTGAAAGGCCGCTCAGCAAGGAAGAAGCCACTGCTCCAAAACCACCATAATAAAAGCCAGACTACGGTTTGCAACTGCACATGGAGACAAAGATCGTACTTTTTGTAGAAATGTCCTCTGGTCTGATGAAACAAAAATATAACTATTTGGCCATAATGACCATCGTTATATTTGGAGGAAAAAGGGGTTGGCTTGCAAGCTGAAGAACACCATCCCAACCGTAAAGCACGGCGGTGGCAGCATCATGTTGTGGGGGTGTTTTTCTGCAGGAGGGACTGGTGAACTTCACAAAATAGATGGCATCATGAGTAAGGAAAACTATGTGGTTTATTGAAGCAACATCTCAAGACATCAGTCAGGAAGTTAAAGCTTGGTCGCAAATGGGTCTTCTTAGTGGACAAGCATACTTCCAAAGTTGTGGCAAAATGGCTTAAGGACAACAAAGTCAATGTATTGGAGTGGCCATCACAAAGCCCTGATTTGTGGGCAGATCTTAAAAAGCGTATGTGAGCAAGGAGGACTACAAATCTGATTCAGTTACACCAGCTCTGTCAGGAGGAATGGGCCAAAATACACCCAACTTATTGCGGGAAGCTTGTGGAAGGCTACCCGAAACGTTTGACCCAAGTTAAACAATTTAAAGGCAATGCTACCAAATACTAATATGTATTTATGTATGTACATTTCTGACCCACTGGGAATGTGATGAAAGAAATATAATCTGAAATAAATCATTCTCTCGACTATTATTCTGTCATTTCACATTTTTTAAATAATGTGGTGATCCTAACTGACCTAAGACAGGTAATTTTTACTCTGATTAAATGTCAGGAATTGTGAAAATGTATTTGGCTAAGGTGTATGTAAACTTCCGCCTTCAACTGTAGGCAGCAGCCTCTCTGTGTTAGTGATGGCTGTTTAACACTCTCATGGCCTTGAGAAACAAGCTGTTTTTCAGTCTCTCGGTCCCAGCTTTGATGCACCTGTACTGACCTCGCCTTCTGGATGGTAGCGGGGTGAACAGGCAGTGGCTCGGGTGGTTGTTTTCCTTGATTACCTTTTTGGCCTTCCTGTGACATCGGGTGCTGTAGGTGTCCTGGAGGTAGTTTGCCCTCGGTGATGCATTGTGCAGACCGCACCACCTCTGGAGAGCCTTGCGGTTGAGGGCGGTGCAGTTGCCATACCAGGCGGTGATACAGCCCAACAGGATGCTCTGAATTGTGCATCTGTACAATTTTTGTGATGGTTTAAAGTGACAACTCCACATTTCTTCAGCCTCCTGAGGTTGAAGAGGAGCTGTTGCTCCTTCTTCACCACACTGTTTGTGTGTGTAAGCCGAGGAACTTTAAACTTTCCACCTTCTCCACTGCTGTCCTGTCAAAGTGGATATGGGGGTACTCCCTCTGCTGTTTCCTGAAGTCCACAATCATCTCCTTTGTTGATGTTGAGTGAGAGGTTGTTTTCCTGACACCCCATTCCGAGTGCCCTCACCTCTTCCCTGTGGGCTGTCTCTGGCTGTTGGTAATCGCTTCGACTACTGTTGTGTCATCTGCAAACTTGATGATTGAGTTGGAGGCGCATGGCCACACAGTCATGGGTGAACAGGGAGTACAGGAGGGGGCTGAGCACGCACTTTGTGGGGCCCTGTGTTGAGGATCAGCTAAGTGGAGATGTTGTTTCCTACCTTCACGCTAATGATGAGCTTGGAGGGTACTATGGTGGTGAATGCTGAGCTGTAGTCAATGAACGGCATTCTTACATAGTGTATTCCTCTTGTCCAGATGGGATAGGCATTGTGCAGTGTGATGGCGATATTGCATCGCCTGTGGACCTGTTGGGGCGGTATGCAAACTGAAGTGGGTCTAGGTGGCAGGTAAGGTGGAGGTGATATGATTTTTGACTAGTCTCTCAAAGCACTTCATGATGACAGAAGTGAGTGCTACGGGGCAATAGTCATTTAGTTGAGTTATCTTTGCTGTCTTCAGTACAGGAACAATGGTGGCCGTCTTGAAGCATGTGGGGACAGCAGACTGGGATAGGGAGCGATTGAATATGTCTGCG
Organism: Brachymystax lenok tsinlingensis; assembly: GCA_030435695.1. Lineage (NCBI taxonomy): Eukaryota > Metazoa > Chordata > Actinopteri > Salmoniformes > Salmonidae > Brachymystax > Brachymystax lenok. The sequence continues at coordinate 5,100,240 of CM059815.1, read as the reverse complement.
CATGCTCAGAGGACGCGGCTAGGGTTAACACGCTTAAATGTCTTACCACGCCGGCCACGGAGAAGGAGAGGAGGGGCCCGCATTCCTTGGTAGCGTGCTGCGTCGGTGGCACTGTATTATCCTCAAAGCGGGCAAAGAAGTTGTTTAGTTTGTCTGCAAGCAAGATGTCGATGTCCGTGACATAGCTGGTTTTCTTTTTGTAGTCTGTAATTGCCTGCAGACCCTGCCACATACGTCACGTCGTTGAATTGTGTTGAATTGCGACTCCACTTTGTCTCTATACCGACATTTTGCTTGTTTGATTGCTTTTTGGAGGGAATAACTACACTGTTTATATTCGGCCATATTCCCAGTCATTGTTCCATGGTGAAATGCGGTTGTTCGTTCTTTCAGTTTTGTGCGACTGCCACCATCTATCCACAGTTTCTGGTTAGGGTAGGTTTTAATAGTCACAGTGGGTGCAACGTCTCCAATGCACTTCCTTATAAACTCACTCACCAAATCAGAGTATAAACCGTAGATGAGAATGGTGCTGTGCTTGGTCCCCCTTTTCCTTTGGTCCACAATCATCTCCTTTTGTCTTGATCACGTTGAGGGAAAGGTTCTTATCCTGGCACCACACGGCAAGGTCCCTGACCTCCTCCCTATAGGCAGTCTCATCGTTGTCGGTGATCAGGCCTACCACTGATGTGTCATCTGCAAACTTAATGATGGTGTTGGAGTTGCAGTCATGAGTGCGCACCCATGAAGGGCCTCCTTGTTGAGGATCAGCATGGCGGCTGTGTTGTTACCTAACCTTACCACTTGGGGGTGGCCCGTCAGAAAGTCCAGGATCCAGTTGCGGAGGGAGGTGTTTAGTCCCAGGGTCCTTAGCTTAGTGATGAGCTTTGGGGGTACTATGGTGTTGAACGCTAAACTGTAGTCAATGAATAGCATTCTCACATAGGTGTTCCTTTTGTCCAGGTGGGAAAGGGCAGTGTGGAGTGCATTAGAGATTGCATCATCTGTGGATCTGTTGGGGAGGTATGCAAATTGGAGTGGGTCTAGGGTTTCTGGGATAATGTTGTTGATGTGGGCCTTGACCAGGCTTTCAAAGCACTTCATGGCTACAGATGTGAGTGCTACGGGTCAGTAGTCATTTAGGCAGGTTATTTTAGTCTTCTTGGGCACAGGGACTATGGTGGTCTGATTGAAACATGTTGGTATTGCAGACTCAGTCAGGGACAGGTTGAAAATGTCAGTGAAGACACTTCCCAGTTGGAAGCATCTTCTCATTCTCCTTCGGCACATCCGTTTCCATTCCAATTTCAACATTGGGAAGTGAGCTGGATAATGTCCTGAGCCGAGATCAGGGCTGCTGTGACAGAGTCCGGTTAGCCCAGGAGGATTTTGGGTCTCTCTCTCTCTCTCTCTCTCTCTCTCTCTCTCTCTCTCATGTGAGATAGCCCTGACATTTCCATATCGAGTATCAGGGCAGAAACTGGACATTCAATGCCTTCTGATACACTTCTGATACACTTCTCTTCTGAGAGAATTCATCCCATTGTCCGTCTATATGCTGTGCTTAGCAATGTTACTGTGTAGAACAGAACATCATTCAGTGTGTTGTACAGATCATGACAATGTATTTCAATGTAGCAGGAAAAGGAAACAGCTTAGTGCATCCCAAGTGGGTTGTTATGCTACGAGACTTATGAAACGGACCGTAAAAATGGACAAGGTATGAAATCAAATACGGCTTGTAAAACGTTACTATACAATTGAGTAAAAGGATAAAGAATAAGTATGTTAGTTGGTATATGCAGAGATAACAAAGCTTATACAGTCTATCGTTTTATAGTCTACACATTGGCACCACATATAGGACGCTCTACTACAGCATTTGTATGGTTTAGAAATCAATTTACAGTCAACAGTTTATTGTGGACCATGGACCGTTTAGTCACAACCTTTGCTGGCAACCGACTCTCTCAAATTACACTCATGACTATTTGCTTTAGGTTGCCTAAGGGGAGGTAGAGGATGTGAATCCTGTGACCTCATGAAGGGAGGTATTTTTAGTCTCTTTGTGAAATGTTTAATCAAGCACAGCTCCCCTTAGACTGCCTAGGGCCCAGCTGTGTGCTGTAAGTTAGCTCCGCTGATCAGCACTTTTTGAGCATGCATCTGTTGTTAATGTTTGGATGTGGGTTTGGAAGAGGGTGTGGGTGTGTGATAGAACATAATTGGGGATGGATGGGGAGTGTGGAGTCGACCCCGGTCCCCCTGATTGGAGGGGGGATTCTGGGATGAAAGCCTTGACAACCGACAGGGAGTGTTATGTCATTCCGTGGGCGGCGACCTGTATTCTTATTCCTTGTTCCGGGCCAATAAAAATCAGTGCTCCAAGGAATACATCTGGAAGTTCCAGTTCCAATATGGAATCGGATATGGCAGGCAGCTCTATGGACTCGATTTACATTCACGTCCACACACAGTGAATGAATGGGAATAGTCCCAATTTAATGAATAAGTCAATGGGAGAGTTTCCAATTGACTCCGAGGCATTATGTTACGGTATGGTTTCCATTGTTGTTCTTATTTAATGTACAGCATCCTCTGCCTACATACATTCCAGCTAACACTTGACTTGACCCACAGGAGTCAGCTTATGTTTACTCAGCCTGTCTTCATTGCATATTAAAATGGATAGTACAACCTACACACACATCCAATTACTTTACCTGGAGATTGATGAGGAGTGCCTATAAATAAATAGCGACATCTATGAGTATAATGTCTTTGTAGCTTAGTTAAATAACAATCAAACAGTGACTAAGCAAATAGATGAATTGCTGACAACGTAAGGAAGCGAGCGCAGCAGAAGTTGAAGCCACTCCATGCCAAACAAATGGATCCGAGTCCGGCTGAGACTGAATCCATCTCATCAGAGAGCAGAGCAGTGTGCTGCTGACGTATCTGAATCCTTTCACTGGTCGGAAGGGTCAAACACTAGCCGACTGATTTAGTATCAGTTTTATCACATCAGTCTTCCTTAGCCTGAACTGAGTTAGTGACCATCATCTGCCTAGGAGGGTGAAATGCCAGACATTGAAAAGTTTGACTGCTCAATATGTTGGAATGGACCAGCAGCACCTCTGCCAGACGACTGATTTAGGATACGTTTTATCCAATTATCAAGGCACACCTCACCGCTAGCCTGAATTGATTTAGTGACCAGAGAGAGCTACCTGGGAGGGTCAAATGGCAGATGCTGATATAGGATCAGTTTGAACATGGCTCACCACCCTGAACTGATAAGCACAATCAATGCCACTGAGGTTGCTACACTTAATGGCTCCCATACCCAAGTTTTTTCATTTTTCACAGGGTCGATTTACTCTCATGAAGTTTTGCTGATCACCCAACACAGATTTGGGATCAGTTCTATGTTGATTAAATGTGGCTCACAGGCCTGTAGTGCAGATTTAAGGTGGGCTTTATTGTGGGTCGGTGTGCATACCCCACATCAGAAGAGGACTGGATTTCATCTGAGATGTCCTGCAAGTATTTTAGTGCCTCTCACTGTGCATGTTAATTCACCTCCAGCGAGTGTGTGCGTGCGTACTGTGCACGTTCAATTCAATCACCTCTGGACGTGACACACATGCAAGATGCAGTCTCACATGAATGAGATTGAGAATTCACTCTTGTAATGTTCTCAGTGGGAGGCGGGGCTGGCCAATAGAGGGAGGACGTTCCTCTTCTGTACCACTCAGGGCAATACATCTCCACGACATCATCCAAGCCTGTATGTGATGAATGGAGAAGGCCCTCTTGACTCTGGGCCATTTTGAATCAGCTAAATTAGCAGTGGTTGCAGGTCGCCGGAGGGGGAGGGGTGTGCGCGTGTGTTATCGGATTAAGGGGCAGGCGGAGGGAGGGAAGAGGAAATGGATCTTGTCTGCGAGGAGGAGAGGGTTAGGTTTACCTGGTTGGGGTTCCATTCTGGAGATGACTCTGCAGTTCTCTCTCTCTCTCTCTCTCTCTCTCTCTCTCTCTCTCTCTCTCTCTCTCTCTCTCTCTGTACTCGGATCGTTGCACAAAATGTGTGCCTTTTGGACATGCAAACCTTTAAGATATTAACTTTAAAATATCTATTTTTCAACGTTCAATTGCATGGAGGATATTTTTTGCAGTTTTTTCCATCTCATGCATTAAAATCCTTTTAACTCAGAGCATTTTATCTGCACTTGTACCACACTGTCTGTCAGCCCTGTTACGGACACTTACAGTGCCTTCGGAAAGTATTCAGACCTCTTGACTTTTTCCACATTTTGTTACGTTACAGCCTTACTCTAAAATTAATTTAAAATGTATTTCTTCATCAATCTACACACAATACCCCATAATGACAAATCAAAAACAGTTTTTTAGAAATGTTTGCAAATGTATTACAAATAAATAACTGAAATCACATTTACATAAGTATTCAGACCCGATTACAGCATCGAGTCTTCTTGGGTATGACACTACAAGCTTGTCACACCTGTATTTGGGGAGTTCCTCAAATTGTTCTCTGCAGATCTTCTCAAGCTCTGTCAGGTTGAATGGGGAGCGTTGCTGCACAGCTATTTTCAGGTCTCTCCATAGATGTTATATCGGATTTAAGTCTGGGTTCTGGCTGGGCCACTCAAGGACATTCAGAGAGTTGTCCCGAAGCCACTCCTGGGTTGTCTTGGCTGTGTGTTTATAGGGTTGTTGTCCTGTTGGAAGGTGAACCTTCGCCCCAGACGAAGGTCCTGAGAGCTCTGGAGCAGGTTATCATTAATGATCTCTCTGTACATTGCATCATTCATCTTTGCTTCCATCCCAACTAGTCTTCCAGTCCCTGCCGTTGAAAAACATCCCCACAGCATGATGCTGCCACCACCATGTTTCACCGTAGGGATGTTCCCAAGTTTCCTCCAGACATGATGCTTGGCATTCAGGCCAAAGAGTTCAATCTTGGTTTCATCAGACCAGAGAATCTTGTTTCTCATGGTCTGAGAGTCTTTAGGTGCCTTTTGGCAAACTCCAAGCGGGCTGCATGTGCCTTTTACTGAGGAGTGGCTTCTATCTGGCCACTCTACCATAAAGGCCTGATTGGTGGAGTGCTGCAGAGATGGTTGTCCTTCGGGAAGGTTCTCCCATCTCCACAAGAGCAACTCTGGAGCTCTGTCAGAGTGACCATCGGGTTCTTGGTCAACTTCTTCCATTTAAGAATGATTGAGGCCACAGTGTTCTTGATTATCTTCAATCCTGCAGAAATGTTTTGGTACCCTTTCCCAGATCTGTGCCTCAACACAATCCTGTCTTGGAGCTCTAAGGACAATTCCTTTGACCTCATGGCTTGGTTTTTGCTTTGACATGCGCTGTCAACTGTGGGACCTTATATAGACAGGTGTGTGACACCATTCAAGTTGTAGAAACATCTCAAGGATGATCAATGGAAACAGGATGCACCTGAGCTCAATTTCGAGTCTCATAGCAAAGGATCTAAATACTTATGTAAATAAGGTATTTCTGTTTTTATATTTAATAAATTAGCAAAAACTTCTAAAAACGTTCACTTTGTCATTATGGGGTATTGTGTGTAGATTGCTGAGTTTTTTCGTTGATTTAATCCATACTTTCCTAAGGCACTGTATGTAACTGCCTAACTTTTATTTAAAAGCATGTTTGAGCTAAATCCCTTGTCCCTTGTACAAATAAACTCACATATTTTGGTGGCGGGTAGCCTAGTGGTTAGAGCGTTGGGCCAGTAACCGAAAGGTTGCTAGATCAAATCCCCGAGCTGACAAGGTGAAAATCGGTCATTCTGCCCCTGAACAAGGCAGTTAACCCACTGTTCCTAGGCCGTCATTGTAAATAAGAATTTGTTCTTAACTGACTTGCCTAGTTAAATAACGGTTAAATAAATATAAAATTATAAAACATATAACTGATAAAGTTAACCCACATTTTACAATGATACAGCATGTAGTTTGCAATTTATATGTCAAAACTGTGTAAAAATGTCTGTCTTGAGAATTTCATACAAATGTTGGTATGAATGATGTTCTCATTATTTTCTACACATTGAGACTAACATGAATTGTAAATGTAATAATTGTGCATTAATTTCAGCACAAATTAAGCTCGTAACAGGGTTGACACTTAGATAACAGGGTTGACGGAACAACATATTTTACCATGTCATCTGTGTACCTTTTCAAGTTGAGATATAAACATCCCCATGAAATAAGAAACATAGGTCTAAGGAACATAGATATTATGTTGGTTGAAAATGTTTTTATTTGCCAATGAAACAGTTGTTTTTTTGTAATGTTTGTTAATGTTCCCTGTCCCTAAGTAAGAAAACAACTAAGTCAATTTTAAACTAAGTAAAGTAAAGTTTTAACATCAATTCCGTTAGCGGCGCTGATTGACATTCGTTAAAGTTTGGACCACGCTTGTTTCAGAATTTCAACTCACCAGCAGTTGTTGGTGGTGCCATGATATCTGTAAATATAGCATTCACATAGTTAAGTCAATGTTGTATAGTTTTGCATGAGTTTAATAACTTTAGTTCAATCGGAAGGCACTCTTTGGTGGTATTTCCCCCTCGTAATTTAAAAATAAAAGTTGAAGCTCATTTACTTTATTTCTAAACAATAAAAAAATGTACAAATGATATTTGGAGAACAACAAAAACGAGCAAAAATAACGCGAGCCATTATCATCATGGCTGCTGTAGGTTCAATTTACCTCAGTCGATCTACAAATGCATTGCCTATTAGCTGTAGCTGTTCAGTCAGTTGTAGTGATGAACTGCATAAAATCATCAACTCTTTTCTCAAATGACACAGCGTTCACATTTGTTTCCCTAGGCATTACTAATCAAGCTCCGCACACAGATGATTGTGTTATCACATCCACATGAAATATTAGAATATTACTTACGATTCTGTATTAATATCAGTGACGTAGTGGTAATGGGTAAACTATAAACTCCAGTGTGCGATCGAGGTAAGACGAACAACCACTGGTATAAACGGAAAACATATGACGTGTTTATAACTGTATTTTTTGCATTTTGAATGCATTTTAATGTAGGCCTAAAGGGGGAAGCTGTTGATATCGGGGGAGATGTTCATATTGAAACATGCCTTTTTTTAGTTCCTAACTTGTTTGATAAGATTAGTACAGTTTTTCTCAGGGGACGCCACATGGGGCCCCGACCCCACGTTTGGGAACCACTGTACTAGCCTATGCTGGTAGACAAGTCAGGATCACGGGACGGTTTTAAAAATGGTCTTTTGTCTGGCATCTCGCAAACACACTGTCAGCAGCCCACGGCCTGTGTCGCGAGAGAGCGGAGTTAGCCGTTTGAGAGAGAGTGGTGAATGTGCTTGTAAAAAGGCAAATCCGGGAGGCAAATCTGGGGGACGCAGGCGAACATAACGAACGTACCACTGTTCATAATTCCAATTGTTCGCAAAGAGGCAGGCGCGATTAGAACTCGGTCAGATCAAGAATATAAGTGTTCTGAGCTTTGGTCCACGCTGGGAGAATTATTTAGATGTTGACCCGTGATTGACTATCTTTATTGTGTACAACATACATTTGTTTATTTTAAAATGACCGAGGTCTGGACTTCGGGGGCCTCATATGTAGTTACGTCCCAGCCTGTGTGTCTTCTACTTTTTAAAGCTTTTACTCAATCAGGAGCATTGTTATCCACAAATGTCATCCACCGTGTTATCCACCACATATGTCTTTCATTTGGTTAAGATCTGTTTGTGAGCTTGGGGGTAGCACTAGGCTGTTAGTCAAAGTCAAAGTCACCATTATTAGTCAGTTGTACAACCGAATGCCTTCAACCGAAATGTGTCTTCTGCATTTAACCCAACCCCTCTGAATCAGAGAGGTGCGGGGGGCTGCCTTAATCGACATCCACGTCTTTGGCGCCCGGGGAACAGTGGGTTAACTGCCTTGTTCAGGGGCAGAACGGCAGACAAGTCCAACGCTCTAACCACTAGGCTACCTGCCGCCCCTGTTAGGCCCTATCACCGTGTAACCTGCATCACCGTGTCTCATTTGATTATGGGATGTGTAATTACTTACTCCTCCATCCTGTGCTCAGTGTCCAGAGATGATGGATATGAGATTGGTTATTCTGGGAGCCACCTCAGGGTATATCTGTGCCTTTTGGCCGTCTTTGGCCGACGATTTTGGAGCTAGATACTCACGATGAGCTTCCTCTGCAGTCTCCGATGTGGCTTGTAATCAACAGACATCGTCTGCGTCTCAAATGGCACTCTATTCCCTATGTAGGGCAATACTTTTGACTAGAGTCCTATGGGCCCTGTTCAAAAGTAGGGCACTATGTAGGGAATAGGGTGTCATTTGGGATGCAAGCCATTGTCTTTTGTTTACAAGCCACATCGGAGATTGCAGAGGAAGCTCATCATGTGTATCCAGCTCCCAAATCATCTCATACCCCCAAATAAAACGTCTGCTCCCAAAGACAACAGAGACTGATGATGACCAGCCATAATGTCCGTGCTGATGTTCACAGAGGCATTCAGGTCAGACAGGGGTAGTGCAAAGAAGAGCTCCCTAGCAAAACAGAGACCCGATGACCATCCATATCCATGATGGCTACTGTCACGTCCTGGCCATAGATAGCCCTCTGGGTTATCTATGGGGTTTTGGGCCAGGACGTCACCCGGGGGGGTTTTGTTCTATGTTGTGTTTTCTATGTTGGTTTTTGTGTTGGTTCCCAACTAGAGGCAGCTGTTGGTCATTGCCTCTAATTGGGAATCCTATTTAGTTTGTTAACTTCCCTGCCTTTGTGGGTTATTGGTTTTTTTTTGTATGTGCTGTTGTGCACACACTTATGTCCGATCTGTTGGTGCTTCTTGTTTTGTAATAAGTTTCACTTCCATTAAATATGTGGAACTCCAACGACGCTGCGTTTTGGTCCGCTTCTGTACAAGATCGTGACAGCTACAGACAGGGACATAGGGCCATTCAAACTGTTCTCCTCGTCCCCAGGCTAATTGCGTACGGAACCAACTTGCTTTCGAGCTACAATATGGGAGGAAGTGTCTGGTTTTGGGAGACTAGGACAGAGGTGAGGCCAAGAAAACGGAACCTGATTATAAGACCAACCATGTCCGGTCGTGTCTCAGGGATGTACTGTATTCACAGAGGTGATGCGAAGAAAACCGAGACTGATGACCATCCATGTCCTGTCTGGTGTCCGCAACATACTGAATGACAGGGTAGACTCAGGACAGAACCAATCTGGTGCAAAGAGAATGACTCATTTGGAGGAAGGGCCATGGTGTCCAAGTGTTTGCAGTGTACAGACCACTTAATACGTTCAATAAGAGGCCTCTATAAAAGGCTTGTTTGACAGAATGTGCGCCACCAAAGTAGATGAAGCACTGGAGCTGGAGAGTGGCCTGGAAATGGGAAGACTTACAGTACATACCGTGAGCTTTGTAAGGAAGGCCTGTGGCTAACTGGTTGCACATGAACCATTGATATTAACCATGTCTGCTCTGCTCTCGGACACACACTACAGTAGAGTGCAGTCCAGTACACTGATCCCTCTGTCTGCTACAAATAATTCATGGACTAGCGCTAACCCAGCAAACCAAAATTGGTTCTGTGAATGTTCCCAGAACATTCATTAGGTTGCCCCAAAAGTTCTAATAACATAAAAACTGTCCAGTTGCGCTGATGATTATATAATGTTTGTATAAAACATTCACCTGATGTTGCAAGAACGTTCCCAGAACCCACTGTGTCTGTTCTTTAAAGATTCCCAGAATATTTAAAGGTTGTGGGAACATTAGGAGAGCATTCCTGTAATGTTTTCTCAGAACCACTTCTATTGCTCCCACATTTTCTTTTGCGGCAGTATGTTCTAAAACCATTACTAGGACATTGTGTTATTACATTACCTGGAAACTTAATAAATGTTCTGTGGTGGTTGTTACAGATGTTGTGCACAACATATTAGTGAACGTTAGGAGAACTTTCCAAGTATATTTCGTTTGAAACATTTTCTGAAAAAAAAACTGCATTTTGTTATGAAAAACATTATTTGAATGTTTTGGGATGTTATCATCTTAATGTTAGATAAAACCCTAACTAGAACGTAATGGGAATTTCAACTAATGTCCAGGGAATGTTCCGGGTTTGCTGGGAAGGCTTCCTGCATGGATTTGTGTCTAGCTCCAAGCGTAGTATAAAGTGAATATGAACTTCCACAGCTGATCTCCATACTGTAGGCTACTACAGTATGTTATTGTGACGTTTGTGGGATGTTCAATCATACTCATTAGAGGACAAGTGTCCTCTGTGTGTTACTGTGTTTGGTCTTTGTGTTTTGTCACCCCTACTACCCTGTTTCTTGGCTCATGTTGCAGTGATCTGCTAATCCTAACGTCTCCCTCATGAATCCGGCAATTTAATTAAATACTCGGTGAAATTCCAAGGCACACAAAACAATGAAAAGGCTCCTTGTTGGCGGAAGCACAATGAGATATCGTTGAGGACTACATTTCGATATTTAGCGACTATGTGTTGTAGCTCAGTAGCAGACTGAGGATGGGGTCTGGAGAAGAAGTCATTGTGCTAGAGCAAGGGTATTCAACTCGAGGTCCGGATCCTGCTGGTTTTCTGTTCTACCTGATCATTGCACCCACCTGGTGTCCTTGATCTAAATCAATCCCAATGAAGAAATGCAGTGGAACTGGCTTCGAGGTCCAGATTTGAGTTTGAGGGTCCTAGAAAGTCAGATGGTAATGGTCAGTGGAGGTAGAGAGGTCTCTGACAGACATAATTCTCTTAGCATTCTATGATGACAATGCTCTGGCTTCTTTTGACACTGGAAGGGCACTCTCTATACAGTAGATATGGTTCTGATTTCCATATTTGACTCCCATCCCCACTACCATTGTATTCTATACAGTTCAATGCACAATGCTTTATTTGCATGACAAACGTTACATTTGTATCGCCATAGCAATAATACACAAGAAAAGCCGTTTAGAAAATGTTTAGATAAACCCATGCAACATGTTTTCTATAACAAATTGTGCTGAAAGTGGGGAAAGTAAACAGTTTATCATCCTGTATTTCTGCAACTAGCTTTTTTTTGCTTCTTGTTTGTTTCCCGAAACATATTGTATAACTATTCATGTATATAATTTTTTCTGCTTGCCAATAACTTCTGTAAATATGAAGTTCATTGACACTGCAATATCTTTACAAAATTACACAATTTGTTAACATGATTCCTGTGAAAAGCTTCTAGCTCTTTTCTCCAATGAAAAGTGTTTGTTTGCTCTGTAGTAACAACAGTTTGATTTTCTTGCAGCATTGCTACCGTGTGTGTTCTCGTTTAACGTGGATGACAAGAATGGGCTGAATTTCAATGGTTCGCTGGAGGACATGTTTGGATACTCGGTCCAGCAGTTTGAGAACAGTGAAGGGAAATGGTGAGTCAACTCGCGCTATCATCCACCAGACCTGGGTTCACATAGTGATAGTTTTCTTTCAAATACTTAAGGTTCCATGGAACCAATGGAATAGTCCTAAAAGTGTAAAAAGCAAACCCCACCCATCTGGCACTCCAGGCAGGCTCAATGAAACGCTGAAAGTATTTAAGGGGGCAATCAGTTGCTGCATAAATTTTTTGACTTTTAATGACATGTACCCATTGATTATTGAATAATATAACTTATAATGCCTCGTGAGCTTGGTTCAACTGTCATACCCCATCAAAACCCACAATAAAAGCTTGCTTTAATCCAATGTTTGTAAACAAAGAAAATGTAAACAAACACTATATAGCCTCAAAACATGGTTAAAACTATCATTTTGATATCATGGATGGTCAGTCCTTGCATCCATAGCTCTTTCTATGAATTTGAGAGTGATTACGTTTCTCCAGCCCCATTCTTCAGCTTTTTTACCGTAACAGGGGCAGGGAGTCTTTTGTTATTGTGTTTACTACTGATTGGCGCTTTAAAGAGAAAACCATTACTATTTGAACCCAGGTCTGTGATCATACACTGACAGGTGTCCCTGTCTTTTTACACGTATCTCTCCATATTTCCTCTCTTGTCTCCATATTTCCTCTCTGTCATTGTCATTAGACAGAGTTGGGGTCAATTCCAGTCAATTCAGGAAGTACACTGAAATTCCAATTAGTAACATTTCAAATTGGAATTTGGTTTACTTTCTGAATTGACTGGAATTTAAATGGAATTGACCCCAACCCTGATGGTAGTTTGGTTTCCTGTCAACGTCTTGCAATACTGACTGCAATTATTACATGACTCATGGGTCCCTGGCTGTAACGTTGATCATTTCTAATATTTTCAAACATCTTTACCAAAATCAGAAAAAATGGTTCTTTGTAAGGCAGAGGGTTCTATCTAGAACCTTTAACATCCTAAGAACCATTTTTGGAAGGAAGGGTTCTTTTGATTATTCTTTGGAAGGCGAGAAGGATTCTTTGGAAGGCAAGAAGGGTTCTACATAGAACCATATATAATACTTGGTCTCGAGTGTCGGATACATTTTTACTCGGCCTTGACTCAGACAATGAGGACTTGTCATTTCTTCTCGAGACCAGCAGAGTAAATCATTCAGCTTAAACAGCTTCCATTCAGTCAGAGTATAAAACCACTTCGCCAGGCCAAATACTGTATGTACACTCCTTTCATGAAACATGAATATCTTACCGCCTATTGAAACCTGCGCCTCCTACTTTACTCGTAACATTACTGTTCTTTACTTTCGTTGAAAAATATCCCCAAACTTTGTCGCGCTCGTCAGAATTTCCTTGGTTCGCTGGTAGGGAAGAGTGGGGGGTGATTGTTTGAAAGTTGCACGCTCACTATTAGTAAGGGGAGACATAGGCACCTACACGGATAATGCCACCAACAACAACCATAACCACACTGCTTACACAACCTATGATAGCCTACAAAAACACAACCATTAGTCTAAGCATTTCCCAATCGAAATGTACAACTACTACCACCGTGATACTCAGTATAAAGCACTTCAATTCGGCAGACAGGGCGATGCAACACCAGCGCACTGGTCGCCGGCTTCACGACTCGTCGTGGAGCCCAATCAGCCGCTCAAAGCCGCTCAATTAGCTGATTTGCTTTCCATACCCACTCTTTCGGACAAACCCGCTCATACTCCTGTCGCCATATTGGGCTGCATCTACCCATACTTGACAAAAAGTGGTTGGTTGATTCCACTGTCACTCCAAAATTCTTCCCTAATACAGTTGAATGGCAGATGCCTTCTATCTAGCTTCTGATGGCGTAGCTAATGGCTGATTTAGCTAGCGATACTAAACAAAAATATAAACGCAACATGTAAAGTGTTGGTCCCATGATTTAATGAGCTGAAAAAAAAAATCCCAGAAATGTTCCATACACACAAAAAGCTTATTTCTCTCAATTTGGCAAGATAATCCATCGACCTGATTAAACAGCATGATCATTACACAGGTGCACCTTGTGCTGCAGACAATAAAAGGCCACTCTAAAATGTTTTGTCACACAAGTTTTGAGGGAGCATGCAATTGGAATGGTGACTGCAGGAATGTCCACCAGAGCTGTTGCCAGAGAATTGAACGTTAATTTCTCTATCATAAGCCGCCTCCAATGTCGTTTTAGACAATTTGGCAGTACGACCATGGGTAACCATGCCAGCTCAGGACCGCCACATCTGGCTTCTTCACCTGCGGGATTGTCTGAGACCAGCCATCCGGATATCTGATTAAACTGAGGAGAATTTCTGTATGTATTAAAACCCTTTTGTTGGGAAAACCTAATTCTGATTGACTGGGCCTTGCTCCCCAGTTGGTGGGCCAGTCTCCCAAGTGGGTGGGCCTATGCCCACCCATGGCTGCGCCCCTGCCCAGTCATGTGAAATCCATAGATTAGGGCCTAATTAATTTATTTCTGACTGATTTATTTTTGACTGACTTCCTTACTTGAACTGTAACTCAGTAAAATCTTTGAAATTGTTGCATGTTGCGTTTATATTTTTGTTCAATATATTTATTTCCAACAAAAACTGAAGAGATTCAATCAGAACATAATTTAAAAGAATATTATTATTATTATAATATAATAATTATTATTAATATTTTATAAATCCTTAGCCCTTCTCTGAAGGTGTTGAAGGCCCTCGTTGTTCCCCATTGTGTTTGGGTTACTAACAACTTTTAGAGTGGCTCTATTTGCACTCAGCATTTATTTGTTTCACCATTCTGAATATCTAATGAACCCATTGCAGGCCTGACTGAACCCATTGCAGGCCTGACTGAACCAGGAGATTCCTAACACCACTGTGTTAGGGTATAACTAGGCTCTCAAAGAAAGGACTTATGATATACAGTATGTAATGTATTGTCATAAATCATTTGATTTGAAAAACTAATAAGGCTGGTGGAACCATTCATAGCGGGTTCTAGGAAGAACCATCCAAAGATAAAAGGGTTATTGGAAGAACCTTTAGATGTTAAAATGGTTCTAGGCAAAACCCTTCATAGAGGGTTCTAGGTAGAACCATATACAGGCGGTTATTTGAAGAACCCTACATAGATGGTTCTATGTAGAACACTCTGCAAAGGGTTCTACCCAGCACCAAAAAGAATTCCCCTATGGGGACAAACTGAAGAACCCTGTATGGTTCTACTTAGCACCTTTTTTTCTAAGAGTGTAGTCCTGTGGTCAAGACACTGGCTCAAATAAAGAGTCCCTCCCAACATCCCACCAAGTGTATCAGTTAGGCCTGCAGCTTAACACCGTCTGTCTCATAAAGAGTCCCCCCTCCCTCCGCCTGTTAAGTGAAAACAACCCACCAGAGTATGCACCCAGTCTGCCAGTAAAGGCACCGTGAAACCAAGCGTCCTTGGCCCCTCTCTTAATTGGTGAGGGAGCACATTTTTACATGCTAGTAAACTCAGTCTGCCTCCCTTTAGAGAAAGGTACAGTCCCCCTCAGACAGAGAGACAGCCGGTCCCTATACTACGCCACTAGAGGCTCATACAGTGTAATCCTGGCCCCTAAATAACTAGCTCACCCCCTTTTTCTTACATGCTAGTAAACTACATCTGCCTCATTTAGAGAAATGGACAGTCCCCCTCAGACAGAGAGACAGCCGGTCTGTATAGTTCTCCACTGGAGTCCCTTACAGTGTGACCCCTGCCCCTAACTAACTAGCTCACTATCCCCATCCATTCAGCTGGAATGGGCTTATTAGGCTCATATGGGATCAGTTACAGTGATTTAGTCCTTCTCAATCAGCAGGAGCAACTGTGATGAGGAACGATGAACGATCCCACAGCTTTCTCATGTAGAGAATGCTCCAATAGGCCCAGTTACTCTCACTTATACACAGATACCATTGTGTAAGAGTGACGAGGGATATATGTTCCAATATCCATACTTGCATACCACTAAGGCATTTTCACACCGTCAATTTCACATAGAGATAATGTAACCACTAGTGGTTAGAGTTAAAAATGGTTAAAAATAAGAATTTGTTCTTAACTGACTTGCCTGGTAAAATAAAATTTAAATTAACCAGATACCTACAGTATGTATTGATGAAGATATGATCCTTCCATTATCCTTACTAGCATACCATACCTTAGAATGCATGGCTATATCATAGCTTCATTCTAAGAAGTATGCTAGTAGTATGTATGTATGTATGTGTGGATATTGGAACAGAGCCTTATTTGGGTTGGTAATTCACAGAAACCTCCGTTGAAGACAAAGGGATGTGTCTAGATGCCTATGTTACTTAACCTGGGTTACTGTAAATGTGAGGTGAGTTATCATTCACAGATGGCATGGCTCCATTTGAAGGCTCTCATTTAGAGTGAGTGCTGTTGCTGAAAGTGAGCTAGGCCAGTGTGGATCAGGCACAGATGTCTGTTCTCTACGCAGTGTGTTACTTAGCTGTGAGATTTGAGATTATGACTGCTTTCTCTATCTCTCAGATGGCTGTGATTCCAGAGAGCCGATTGTGTTCCCACTGGTTGCAGCCTCTTTTAGTTGATCAGCGGTCAATAGGAGAGTGGAATGTTAATTAGACAAACTGTTTACATGCTAACTAGCTCAGTTTAGCATTATAGCGTACCCACAAGATTTCTGCTGAGAGAGAACCAGCACTGGACCACACAGATTACACTCACAACAACAGAGCCCAGTTAACAAGCTGTATTCCGATGTAATGCACGAGTTACTCACTCAGAAATACATTAACAATGTTATGACGAGTAAACATAGTAGGGGTAAGTGCTAAATTGTGTACTTTCCACTGCACAACAAGCGTTTTAGATCACATTTGTTATAAAATGAAATTGCCTTTTTCGTGGGAAAACAAAAACCCAACGCTAGGTCATTGAGAGGAACACTAGTTGTTGCTTCTTTGTTTACAATGTGTCCAAATTCGGTAAATCTAAGGTGAAACTTAATGTTGGGTGGGTATGGAATACTAACCTTTTCCCCTGTTTCTGTCTTTAAAGGGTACTTATCGGTTCTCCCCTGGCCGGCCAGCCAGCCAAACGTACTGGAGATGTCTACAAATGTCCTGTGGATCGAGGACCAAACCCCAAATGTATCAAACTAGAGCTGCCTGGTGAGCACTAGTTTATAGTGTGTGTATGTGTTTGCATATGTGGGTGCATGTGATTGTTATTGATACTCCCTCTATTAGCTGTGTCTGAGTTGAGGTTTAGCCCCTAACACACAGCCTCATATTGTCCAGTGTGCTGGACTCCCCGCTTTCTTCCCTGGGGAGTGTGCTGGACAGGACGTGAGCCAAAGCAGCAGCACAGGAAGACACTGCATAAACAGGATTTTAATGTCTCATCTCATTCACTCATAATTATATCGTGCTAATCAGATAACCAACATGCCTCCTCTGCTGCATGCGCTTCATTCACCATGCCTCAGGGCTTCTGATGACGCTGACTCGATACTGAACAGGGCTGGGGTCAATACCATTTCAATAAAGTCAATTAAACTGAATTGACTGTATTGAAATGGAATTCACCCCCAACCCTGATACTGACTCACTTCCAAAAGGCAGGTTTGAGATTAATTAGGATTACTAAATCAATTTAGTGGAACTAAATCAATACATTTTGGGGGTCTATTAAAATTCTGCAACAAATTTTGTTGACATTATCTGTTTTTCTTTTGTTTGTATTTTGATGTTTATACCTATTGTCTATGTGTTTTTTTATACAGTTTATCTTTTGTAATGTACTCTGGTAAAATTCGAAGAATATTTGTCCACCATATACGGTGTGAGCATGACAATGACTGTATTATCGTACAGCTTGACAGGGCCATGCGCTGTTCTGCGGGCACTGGACGTGACGTGAGTTATGAGTACAGAGAGAGTACGTTATGAGAGTAGCCTACATGATTACTCATTAGCCGACTTTGAAAAACGCTTCTTGACAGAGAGCACATTTAATTACACATAGAATGCCATTAGGCAGACACTTTTAGCCAGAGACATACAACAATGTATTCACATACACTTTAGTATTTGTGACCCACCAAAAGATACATGTATGGTTTTAGACTGTAGAAATAGCCCATAGCCTATGCATAATTATCTGAGGTAGATAACTATCCTGTAAATATCTACATGTCAGTAGTGCACATCGTTAAAAGTGAGGTCCGGAGAGGTCAATGGTTCTGGAAGGGTAGTCTGTCTTTCTGCCTATGGGAAAATTAGGCGAGAGGAATTTGACCAGCTGTTCTTTCTCTTCAAGGACTCCTTCCGTCTTTCTTTCTTTCGCTGACTTCATTTATTTATTCCATATTTTCCCAGAAAACACCACAATTCCTAACTTACACGAAGTCAAGGAAAACATGACCATGGGAACGACGTTGGTTACCAACCCTCAAGGAGGCTTTCTGGTAAGAGGCCATGTGGAAATCTAGATGTCAGCCCTGGACTGCAAGAGCCAGTACGGTTGTTACTATATGTAGAGCTGACATATATATATCACACACACACGCCAGTGGAAGCTGCTGAGGGGAGGACGGCTCATAATAATGTCTGGAAAGGATTGAATGGAATGGCATCAAACATATGGAACCCATGTGTTTGATGTATTCGACGCCATTCCACTTACTCCACTCCAGCCATTACCACAAGCCCGTCCTCCCCAATTAAGGTGCCACCAACCTCCTGTGACTCTCTCTCTCTCTCTCTCTCTCTCTCTCTCTCTCTCTCTCTCTCTCTCTCTCTCTCTCTCTCTCTCTCTCTCTCTAGAAGAATGGGTCTGAGTATTTATAATGATGACATAAGATATACATTACAAAGCCCGGATCTGACCAGAACTTTCCCCCTGTTCACTGGGCTTGTACCACACTGCTCATATAAGGACTGTTGACTAGAGAGTCTTAGCCTATCAGATCCTGTACTTCAGAGAGTCAGTTACTTTGAGTACACACGTGTGTGTGTGTAGCATTCATGGTCTCAAGATGAGGTAACATTAGGGCTGCATCTTCAAAAAGTTTCACCCTCTGCACAAGAGGGAATGTCCCAATGACCTTATTTCAGATTCCGCCGTGACGCGTGCGTGTGTGTACTATTTTCGTCTAGGCCTGTGGTCCCCAGTACGGCTACATGTGTGGCCAGCAGACGTACATCTCTGGGGTCTGTACCAACGTCAGCTCAACCTTCCAGGTACTCAACTCCATCGCCCCGGCCGTGCAAGGTACAGGAACAACAAAACACACACACACGTACACACACCGAGAACTACAGTCAGACCAGAGCTGCATGGTCCCTCACCTTGGTGTTCCTTTTACATCCTACCCCAGACAGACCAGAGCAGAGGTATCTCTCTCCACACCCCCAACCCATTCCTCTCTTCGCCCCCTAACCAACCAGCCCCTAGAGCCACGTGGCCCAGAGAGAAACATCGCTTGTGTACATAAGAGCATTCCACTTTGTGTAAACTACTCTCCAGTCTCTTGCTGCCATGCATGCCCAAGTTAGGACAGATCTTAGAGAGACTTGACCTCGCTGTCTTAACACTGCAAATTGACAGCAAGAAGCCCAAACAGACATAATATTTGACTAAAACATAATCATTTCAAACCTTGTATACGATCACGTACAGTATGTCTCTCTATTATGTGTGGGAATACTTTGAAACAGATTTCCACAAGTACAATCACTTGGAGCTGATTTGCTGGTGTTTTTATGGTATTTTATGTCCAGCAAGAAAAACTAGAATTTGGTCAGAAAATTTGGGGGGCCAAATAAAATCACCTGCAGGCCACCAGTTGGGGAACCCTGGTGTAGACTATTAAGCCTCAGTATAGATGAGACACAGTTTTCCACCACTGTGTAGTCTCACTATCAGACACTGTATTGGACATGCATTCTAAGCACATTATAGTGTAGTCTGTGGCTGTGTTCCAATATCCATGCTGGCATACTGTACCACTTAGAATGCATGTCCAATAGAACGCATGTCCACTGCTTCATTCTAAGTACTATTCTAAGTGGATATTGGAACGAGGCCTTTTCACAAGACTCGAGAGGGACTACTGTAGATGGGAGAGCTTCTCGGTATTGTAGTGTTCTCCCTCCGAACACCTCTCTCCACTGCACAAACCAACTGTTTAACGCATGTATTGTGTAAAAACGGTTGGCAACGGTGGCTTTAACAGTTTAAACATTGGCGTACGAAACACACGTCTAACGGTTTCCCAACTAAATTCTACATTGCGTGTCGTGTGTGATAAATTGGTTGTGTGACACAGATCATAACGGTCACGTTATTTGAACCCCTCTTGTATTCCAGAGTGTGCCAAAGAGCTTGACATTGTCATGGTGCTTGACGGCTCCAATAGTATATGGCCATGGAACAGCATCATTGAGTTCCTGCTCAAGTTTCTGAAAAATATCGAAATTGGACCTAAACTGTCCCAGGTGATTTCTCCTTTCTGTATACTAGAAAAGAAATGGTTAACACTGCAGATGAAGGTACCTGTAGAAGAACCCTTTATGGTTCCAGCCAGGTAAAACATTTTCACCGAAGGACCCTTTAAGAACACAGTATCAACTCCGGGACATGACTGAGAGAGGGATAGAAGGGAGAGATGGATAGAGAAAAGAGGAGGGATAGGGAATAGAAAGATGCCAGCAGTATCATTTGCAGTTCACTGGCGTTGAATTATGTAACAGCACAATGTAATAACAATGTGTCGTCGCCTTGCCTTTGAGCTGCATACATATTATGATAATCTATTCATTACAGTCACAAGTCTCAGAACCACTGTTAAATCGTCACTCATACTGTTATTAGTTTAACGTCCAAGGGCATTATGTGTTAAGTAAAGGTTACTTTTTATTTCTTTTTTTAAAATGTGGATGGAGAGTCCTTTTTAGAATACCCCTGCCTCTGGAGAGGAGCTGGTTCACAGTGGTTTAGCTTAATGGTGAAATTACAGTTTTCCTCTGTGTTGCACTGGAAAATATTGTCCTACAAAGTTCTAGCCGGATAAGTACCCTGCGTGCTATATACAGAGAATGACATCACTTTAGAATCACCAGACCAAACCACATAGCCTTCCTTACCAGACTGTCTCGGAGTATTGGAGCGTGCCTCAGGATGGGGCAGTTAGAAAAGAGGGAACTGGAGAGAAGGGCATGAGGGTAAAGGAGGTTAAAGGGAAGAGGGTGAGTGAGTGAGATGAGGGTGAGTTTGTATGTTTGAGTGAGTGTCTGTCTGTCTGAATCCCGTCTTTTTGTTCCAGGTGGGCATTGTGTCGTATGGAGAGCAAGTCATTCACAATGTGAACCTCAGCCAGTTTGATAACACTCAATCCCTCCTGGGCAAAGTGAGGAATCTTGAACAGCAACAGGGTGTCAGGACCATGACCTTCCTGGGTATCGACACGGCAAGGTGCAGTACAAGAGTCTGGTCCTGCTCAATTTACACAAAAAATTGACTTAATTGAATTGAGTTCAGTTGAATTTAGTGTTCCACTCAGTTAAGTATGTATATTTCTTGTACAGTGTGTGTGAGGTGAGTGAAAATGATTGATGATTTTCAGGAAAGAGGCCTTCACTGTGGAGCGAGGGGCGCGGCCCGGGGTCAAGAAGGTCATGATAATCGTGACGGATGGAGAGTCACATGACTCTCATAACCTGAAAAATGTCACAGCAGAATGCGAGAAAGACGACATCGAGAGGTTCGGTATTGCTGTGAGTATAAGGCCATCAAAACCATAATACCTCAATATTAATACCTCAATATTAATACCTCAATATTAATACCTCAATAGCGTCACCACAGTAAAAGCTGTAACATTTCAGTCAGGACAAGATCACAGTCACATCCCTAACAGACCTCAAATAAACACACCATCTATCGCGTAGTTTAGATGGTTTGGTATGACGGTTGCAAAATCCCGGGAACTTTCAAAATAAATCTCTGATTTTCCAGAAATCCTGGTTAGAAGCTTTTATAAATCAGGAGAGAATAAGCAGTAAGGGAATCCTCCAACTGGGAGTCTGCAACTGGGAATCTTCCAGCCCCGGCAGGCCAAGAGTTATGGGTTCAATTCCTGTTTCCTACATGGACCGCATTCTGTAAATAGAGGACTGTTTTCCAGACTTGATATCGTCATTGCGAATATGAATCTGTTCTTAGATGACGTGCCTGTATAAGTAACGGTTAGTTAACTAAGTCAAATAAAAACCACACTATTTGTTTTTCTTCAGGTGCTCGGTGATTACAACAGGAACAACAGAAGCATCAACGAGGTGAAAAAGTTCATTGAGGAGATCAAGAACATCTCCAGCGATCCTGTGGGAGATCACTTCTTCAATGTGTCCGATGAGTTTGCCTTGCTTACCATCGTAGACGCTCTGGGAAGCAGGATCTTTGCCTTGGAGGGTAGGCTGAGCTAGTTTCTTCTATTTAAATCACCATGACATGCTTTGGGCTACTTTGATCTCAGTGATAACAATGGAAAGTGCGGTTCTTCTCCGGAACTGTGCTGGAGTTCTTCTCTACACAGTGAAATAAAAAGAGATTAGATGAGATTGTATTTTATAAATCCCCAAGGGGAAGTGAGTTATCATCCGAACAGCCACACGGTCATACAATTGAAACAATAACGACATTAAAAACAGTCCATAGACAGTGCCAATGAAAATGGATCGTATGGTAATGGATCGATGTGAGTGATCGTATAGTAATGGATCAATGTGAATGTCCTTTCCACAGCAACGTCAGGTAACTACACCTCGTCGTTTGAGATGGAGATGTCCCAGGCCGGTTTCAGTGCCCACACCTCTAAGGCGAGTCCACATTACATGCTGTTATTTCTTTCTACTCCTGGGACGTATTCATTACGCCGGTTCTGTCGCAAAACGTTTCTTAAACTCCTGTTTTGCTCTGTTTGCTTCCGTTTGGTTCTTAAACGGTAAACGGTTTCGTAATAAATACACCCCTGCTTTCCTTTCCCCTTTCCTACCAACTAACTCCTTCTACCCCTGCTTTTCCGCTGTCCTTTAAAAGAAACAGTTTGAAAATATGCAACTAGGCTTTCCCAATACCCAGGGGCAACTAATTGCATAAAATCTATCAAATGTTTTATGTTTCAAAATACTCTCTTTTAATAGTGTACTCCCACTGTCCTAGCCTACTGGGCTAAAGGGTACAGCATATTACCGTAGGGATCGGTTTATAGGATATCACGTTTGTGAATCTGTGACTGCCCGCTGATCGGCCCCAGTCAGATACAGTACAGAACGAAGGTGTGTATTGTGTTATTCACTGGGCACAGACATCAATTCAACGTCTATTCCACGTTGGTCCAACGTTATTTCATTGAAATGAATTTCATTGAAATGACGTGGAAACAATATTGATTTGACCGGTGTGTGGCCAGTGAGATTTTTCATTCCTCTCTTTCCTCGACTCTCTCAGCCCAGAGATACCTGTGCTGTGGGGGAGAAGAGAACTAACAAGAGACGTCTTTTCCGTGAGAGGATGTTCACTTTGAACAAACAAATAACTTTTTTTCTCCCAAACCTTATGTGCATTCATCAGGCATTTCCCCTCTGTAGATGAGTTGGAGTGAACGTTCTCTACACTCTTACAAAAAAGGGTTCCCAAAGGGTTATTTGGTTGTCCCCATAGGAGAACCCTTTTTGGTGGAAAGGGTTCGACCTGGAACCAAAAGGTTCTGCCTAAACTTTTGGTTTCACCTAATGTTTACATTCTGTCATAAAGAACACATGTTCAACTTAATAAAAAACATGTTTTCCCATCTCAAAAGGTAAAAAAAAATAATAATACTATAGTAAGTGCATATTAAGTGCCAAATAAAGTAACAAGTTTGACTGTAAAAGGGTTGACAATTTCTTCTTAAATCAGCCATAAATCCCCTAATGGGATTCATGGCTAATGGAAGCTTATTGTGTGCAACAGAGGGTGACAGTTGAATGCAAGCTTCACAAAAAAAATGTAATCGTTAAAACATTCGTAGCCTGTTAACCTATGGGCAACAGGGTTGACATTTTATTTTCAACCCGCTCAGTTTTCCACCACAAAACACCAGCTCACCTGCTTTTACTGAATTGACTATTAAATGTTCACTGTTTCTTTAGATTTTTTTTTTTAAGGAATAGTTTCACCATATTAAAACAAATGGACGCAAAAGGCACTTATTTCGTGGAACGACTCAGTTCCATCTTGTGAAATACTTTACCCTGTCCTGACTTCCTGTGTATTCATGAAACAGGGTCTTCTTCTTCAGGTTCTGTGGGCGGAAACGGCTACTTGACACAGTGCATTGTGACAGTGGTCTTTCTCACTGCGGTCACTGGTCTGTTCAACCTTCACTCAAATGAGACTTTTCCACTTCCTGGGGGGTCTCTTCCTGTTTCCTGTGCTGTGGCATAACTGTCCCAAAGAGTTGGATGGAGACCCTTAATGTCACTGCCCATGCTGTCACAGAAGACGACATTACAAAGACACATTTTTCTTGTCCGGACCTGCTTTTCTCGGCCCCCTCTCTCTCTCTCTCCCTCCCTCCCTCCCTCCCTTCCTCTCTACCGCACCTGCTGTCTCTAACTCTGAATGCTCAGCTATGAAAAGCCATCTGACATTTACTCCTGAGGTGCTGACCCGTTGCACCCTCTACAACCACTGGGATTATTATTTGACCCTGCTGTTTATCAGTGAACGTTTTAACATCTTGAAGAACGATCTGGCCTTAATGGCCATGTACTTTTATAATCTTCACCCGGCACAGCCAGAAGAGGACTGGCCACCCCTCAGAGCCTGGTTCCTCTCTAGGTTTCTTCCTAGGTTCCTGCCTTTCTTGGGAGTTCTTCCTAGCCACAGTGCTTCTACATCTGCATTGCTTGCTGTTTGGGGTTTTAGGCTGGGTTTCTGTATAGCACTTTGTGACATCTGCTGATGTAAAAAGGGCTTCATAAATACATTTTATTATTGTCCTTAATACAAAATTGTGTCTGTCACAGGTGTGTAGATTTCGAAAAACAGGATTATTGAAAAGACAGATACTGTACATATTGTTGTACTCACATGGCTGAGGCAAATGTATTTTATAGTTGTTAAATACAATTCATTAATTCATTCATAGGAGGGTGTGATGCTGGGAGCAGTGGGGGCGTATGAGTGGAACGGGACAGTAGTGATGCACACAGACCAGGGTACCATGGTTCCCCTAAACGCGGACTTCCATGACCCCCTGGACGAGAGGAAGGAGAGCCTGGCGGGGTATGTGGGTAAGGACAAACGACACACACATGCACACGCCCACAGCCTGGTGGGGTACGTGGGTAAAGACCAGACCAGACCAGACAAACCACCCGCATGGATTACATTGTATTTATTTACATTTGAAACCTTGATTTAACCATACATGGCTGGTTTTATGACTTTGAATTCCTGCCCTGTCCTCTGTTGCTGTAGTTATCTATGTGTAAGTCTAGACCTACTGTTTTATATGAACCACTCCACACATGGCGTTCCCTCAAGGGGAAAATATATATATATATATATTTGAATTGAAGACAGTTAAGAAGAACAGCTTCTTATTTAGATTACGGTACAATGGCAACCTGTACAATAACAACCTGAACTGACACTTTGGAAACTGGACAGTGGGCTAAGTCCTTAGTGCCTTCCAGCTCCTGTATAAACAGCCCAGGGTAGCATGGTGGACTACCAGCCCCATTACTCTACAATAGACAGAAACTTGGTCTACGTCCCAACTGGCACCCTATTCCCTCTATTCGGCACCTTTTTTTTGACCAGGGCCCATAGGGCTCTAGTTAAGAGTAGTGCACTATGTAGGGAATAGGGTGCCATTTGTGACGCAGATATGCTTATACTCTAACTGAAATAACAGACCCGCAGGGCTTACAGTATCCTACATCTCCTCTCACACTACCTTTTATGGGCTGTAGGGAAGACGCTGTGTGGGGTTAAAGAATAACGTTATTTAATAAAAGTGCCAGGGAGAACAATCTGGGTGGCTGTTCGTTTCAGACCAGACAAACACATACACTGAGTATGTCTGACGTATGTACTGTCTGTGGTACAGTGTTCTTCAGAAAACGAACCACACACACACACTCACGCAGGCACATGCACACACACTCCTCTCTGTTCTCCAGTGTTTTACTGCTTCCTCTTAACAATGAGACTAAACTAAACTAATGCCAGGAGACCAATATACTAAAATAACCCTCTAATAGAGACACTGTGTCCTTATGCTGTGGTTATGAACTGCTCGTGTGTGTGTGTGTGTGCATGTGTGCGTGTGTGTGCGTGTGTGTGTGCATGCGTGCGTGCGTGTGTCTGCCCACCCTCCAGGTTATGATGTGCAGTCGGCATCAACCCCTAATGGTGTATTATATATCACGGGGAGCACCGCGGTACAACCACACAGGCAGAGTCATTGTGTACAAACTGGATGGGAAACACATCACAGTCACACAAGTACTGAAAGGAGAGCAGGTGACCAATCATCAACCACCATTCATCCGTCTTCCCCCACCATCATCACAAGCAACATCTTGCCATTATAGTGCTGTAGTGGCTTTGTCAAACGCATGGGTTATGTGGTTAGACACAGCGGTGCGGGAAGAGACTATACATTTTTTTAACCAATGCAACACAAAATTGTTTTAGGACATCATTGGTATACATTAGATAGAAATGAGATACTGAAAAGTGAGCAGAAAATAAGGTACTCTAATTTCTGGAATTCAGAAGAGTTCACTTATGTCAAGGCATTAGATCATACAGTAGTTCTACTTAATGTTTAGCATGAAATTCAGAAGAGGTTAAGTTAAGGTTATATTAAAGCATGGATTTTGACTTACGGTTGCGTGGTTATAATGTAGTTTGACCCATAGAATATATAATCCAGGATTGGAAGTTCCAAGCCCGTTCTATGGATTCTGTCTGTCTCCTGTAGATTGGCTCCTACTTTGGCAGCGTGCTCCGGACGGTGGATGTTGACCAGGACTCGTACACAGACATCCTGCTGGTGGGAGCTCCTATGTACATGGGCCCAGAGAGGGAGGAACAGGGACAGGTGTACGTTTTCAAACTCAACGAGGTATGTGGTATACTGTTTGTGTCTTTGACCTGTCATAGTAAATTAAGTTAAATGAAAATGAATTACCGTGAAGGTTAATAAGTGAATGTAACTATCTAGCTGGAGGTCACACTTCAGGGTATGTCTGTTACAATATGAAGTCTCATTAGAAAATCTGACATTGGATTAGAACAAGGGTCTGATGATGCTCAATGAACAACCCTCCCCCCTCTTTCTCTCTCTCTCTCTCTCTCTCTCTCTCTCTCTCTCTCTCTCTCTCTCTCTCTCTCTCTCTCTCTCTCTCTCACACCTCCAGAAGGGCATGTTTGAGCACCAGGCCACGCTGAAGCCAGACAACCAGACGTGTTGTACCTCGGCCCACTCCCATGGCTGCACCAACGTTAGTAAGAATGACCCGTGTGGCGCCCGTTTCGGCACCGCCATCGCAGAGGTCAGCGACCTGGACTTGGACGGGAACCGGGACGTGGCCATCGGGGCACCGTTCGAGAATGACCACAGAGGAGCCGTCTACATCTACCACGGAGCAAAGAAGACTATCAAGGAGAAATACGTCCAGGTGAAGAAAGAAAATACCATGTGGTCTGACTGTTCCCATCTGTGGAGGCTGGTGTCACTTGAAGTCAAAGGACGGGCTCATTCTAATGGCAGGAATGGAATGATTGGAACACATGTAAACCATATCCTCAGATTTCTCCCTCCACCAGCCACCGCTGGTCCTCATCTGTAATCAATGTGTGGGATAGTGGTTTGTGTATGGACACTGCAGTAGATATGCAGTTACAGTAGGAGTAGATGCCGTAGAAGTATTCCTGTTAGCCCTCTGAATGTGTGTGTGCTGGTGTGGTTTCAGCGTATCCCAGGTCCTGGAGACGGGGTGAAGACTAAGTTCTTTGGCCAGTCAATCCATGGAGTCATGGACCTGAACGGAGATGGAATCATAGACGTTACCATCGGAGGGCTGGGAGGCGCTTCTCTGTTCTGGTGAGTGTTCAGTTCTTCCGCGTTTAGAGTCCAACATAAATTCATGCCGCGCACGCATATACAGTATGCGCATGTAAGCAGGAACACACACACACACTCACTCTCGTACTACACTTGGACTATTAGTAATAGCATATCCTCATATCATCTCACATAACTTTATTATTATATCTTTATCTCATCTATCAAAGACTGCCACTCTGGTTTACACAGCTGTGTCCCTCTCGGGATTTGAACCAACAACCCCCTCCTCTCTATGTTCAAACCCCCTGGCCCTCCTCTCCTCATAGAGTTCATGGAGCTGAACCCTGTTCAATCCTTTCCTCTCGTCTCATATAACGGAGTTGAGCCCTCTACACACTACAGGGCCCCCAGCCAGGGACCCCTCACACCCACTCAGTTTCTGCTGGAACGGGCCTAGCTGACCAGGGCCGACCAGGGCTGTGTGAAAAACTCCCAGAAGGCAAAGATTTTAAAAGACGATTTGGCAGCTCTTCCTCCTGGGCTTTTGGACCTCTGCTTAACAGAGTGTGGCTGTAGACTGTTGGAGAGTCACTCCCTAATTCCAGAGCGTCCATGGCAGTGGACCTAACTGTGGCGCTAACAGTTTGATACTGCAGCTGTAGAACTCAGTTACGGAAACCAGTGACCTCCGCCATAATGGATTCCTTTGTAGAGCTGCCATGGCCCGCGATGTGGTTTAGAGCACGGTCGCAAACATCTTTACATGAAGACATGAAGAATGTGCTTCATGTGTATTTGGGGGTTACTTAAAAGGAATGAAAGCAGTATACCTTTTGGCTTCTGCTGGTTTCCTTTTTTGGAAACTTGTATTTATTAAGTTTAATTCACAGGTCATTCACTTTTGTAACTTGAATGTGCCAGTTCCATGTGCTAATGCCGTGTTCAAAACAACTGGGAACTGGGAAATCTCTGACTTCCGACTTTAGTGCGTTCAAAACAACTGGGAACTAGGAAAAAAATGTGCACCGACTGGGATAAATCTATTTGACCGGTCATCCAACTCGGAATTCCAAGTCTAATGCCGTGTTCAAAACAACTGGGAACTGGGAAATCCCTGACTTCCGACTTTAGTGCGTTCAAAACAACTGGGAACTAGGAAAAAAATGTGCACCGACTGGGATAAATCTGTTTGACCGGTCATCCAACTCGGAATTCCAAGTCGGGAACTCTGGCCTCTTTCTAGAGCTCCGACTTTCCGACATGAAGATCACTGACGTCATTCTTTTTCAGAGTTCCCAGTTGTTTTTGAATGCAGCATAAATCTGGTGTTTGTCATCCAGGTCCAAGGATGTTGCTGAGCTTTATGCCAACATGACCTTTGACCCGAGCAAGATCAACCTACAGCAGCCCACTAAAGGCTGCACGTTGGGCGGAAGGGAAACTGCGTGTGTGAAGACCAGGGTCTGCTTTAGCTACAGCGTCAAGTCTGAGAAGGATGACACTAACTTGGGCACAGGTGAGAGTCTGATCAACCCTTTCCTTTCATACAGAATGTTTCCATGTTTACAGTGTAAACCTACTTCAATAATATGCAACGATTAAAGCTGACTCTCGATAAGAACAGTAAAAAAGGAGTACAATTATTAAACTTTCATTTTGAGGTTGCTGTAGCTAACCCTAACCAGGATTTATAGAAAAACTAAGCATTATGGGAAAGTTACTGGAATTTTGCAACCCTAATCATGACTGGTGTTTGCTGTGTTTCAGCCATTCAGTACAACCTGACGCTGGACTCTCTGAGGGCGAAGTCGAGGGCTGCGTTTGTCAACATAGACGAGAAAAGTGAGAGGAAAGCCCAGGCCACCGCCAAGATCATAGACAATCTGTGTGTGGAGCATTTATTCGCAATGAAGGCAAGTAAAATCGCTCCTCACCCAGCCTGGTCAACAGAAAGAGAGGCAGACGGGAGTGAGGCTGCATATTTTTAACTAGACATGGGAAATGGGCTTCAGTCTTTAATTGTGATGGTGTCAGATAAAGCGCAGTGAAAGACAAGTGCCTTATCATAATCAGCGTTGTTCCAGAACTTTTTGTGCTGTATAGCCAACTCCTATCTCCTATCATATGTTTGGCATGACAATGACCATTACATTTGGGCAAAACAGCAGAAACAGATTTGGGCCCAGCCTAAAGGGCCATTAGTATCTCAGTGGGCCATTAGTATCTCAGTAGACCTCCTCAAAAGACTGGGTAGTGGATGTAGTGGATGGATGTATAGTAGGGAGCCAAGTTGCTCTGGTATTTATTCATTGTAGGACAGCCTGGCCTCAAAGACGTAACATATTAAACGTAAATCTGTGATTGGCCTATGTTCTACATGGAACCCAAAATGGTTCTGCCTGCATCCAAAAAGGGGTTTTCGAAGGGTTTTCCTATGGGGAAAGCCGAAGAACCCTTTAAGGTTCTAGATAGAAAAAAAGGTGCTAAGAGTGTACATGTGCTAAGAGTGTACATTAAGACGGAAGGTTGCTTAACCTCTTAGCGCACCGATCCCTTTAGCGGGATCGTTTTCAGAGCAAACATAACGCGCCAAATTCAAAATACATATTCGTAATACATATTCGTAATATTTAACTTCGATATACAAGTGTTGCATAGTGTTGCATAGCCATCAAAAGCTCTGCTTCTTGGCAATATCACTGCGTTGTCAGATTTTAAAAAGGCTTTACGGCGAAAGCACTACATTTGATTGTTTGAGGCTAGTACCTCACATATTTTCCACATTAGCATAAATTCATATCCAGCTCGGTTCTCAAAATGTCCATATCACAGCTAATATAAATCGCTTACCTTTCAAATAACTTCTTCTGAGGTCTTCCCAAGTGTCCAAACAAGATAATCCATGGTTCTTTTGTTAGAAAAAGTAAATAATTATATCCATAAATATCCGTTGTTTTTGGCACGTTACGTTCAGCTACTCCACCAAGCATTGTCAGTCTACTCGCCCATTTTACAGTGAAGGGATCGCGTTCAAATTATACCTCTCATCTTTTTCACAAACAAATCAAATATCATTAATAATGCATCCTTATGTATTCTTTTATGAATAATAGCGATCATATTTTACAAGAACGGTAAGTGAAACGTTAAAAGACGAAAAGAAAGTTGGTCGCTGGGCTGCGTTCACGCTCGTGAACGCACGCCTGTTTACCTTTTTCCCTACCGGTAGTAATTCTCTCTCTAAGGATCTGGTCAGAGCTTTTTCCTCCATACCCTTTCCAGAGACTGTTGACATCTAGTGGAAGCCATAAGTACTGCAACCTCGGCCCTATTCCCCATAGAAAAATATTACATGGGCTTCAAAATGAGAGGAGAGCAACAGAAAAATAAATTCCGGACAGAAATTTCTCTGGTTTTTGCCTGCTAAATCTGTTCTGGAATAGCCACAGACTATATCTTAATGGTTTTATAAACTTCAGAGTGTTTCCTATCCAATAGTACTAAATATGTAAATATCCTAGTTTCTGGCCATGAGTGGTAGGCATTTAACTTTGGGCACGTCAGACAGGCGAAAATTCGGAAAATGGGACCCTAGCTGGAAGAGGTTAATTAAGTCAAAAACGAAAGGAAGGAAGTTGGTCGGGGAGGATGGATGTGTGGGTGTATAATGCAAAAGTCTAGCAACCCAAAGGTTGCGTTGTTCGAGTCACATCCCAGACAACTTCAGTATTTTAGCTAATTAGCAACTTACTTACTACTTTTAGCTACTTTGCAACTACTTAGCATGTTAGCTAACCCTTCCCCTAACCCCTAACCCTAACTCCTAACCCTGACCTTAATCCCTAACCTTAACTCCTAACCCTAATCCCTAGCCTAGCTAATGTTAGCCACCAAGCTAACGTTAACCACAACAAAGTGGAATTCAGGAACATATCATACATTTTGCAAATTCAAAACATATTGTACGAATTGCAATTCGTAACATATCATACAAATTGTTATTCGTAACATATTATACGAAATGGAAGGACACAGTTTTACATTTACTATGTTACGTCTATCCCTGAGTCTAGGCTGGGTAGGAACGCTCTTAACATGAAAGTGGAGAAAGATTTCCCTCCCTTGATCAAAGGGAAAGCATTTTAAGGAAAATAACCACTTTTACAAAAGGCCCATTACTATACATACACGCATTTCAGCTTAAAAGTGGCCTAGAAATAGATTCACTTTACATTGATTGTTAATCGTTCTATTGGTTGTTTTTTATCAGATAGTTGTACATTATAAGGTTTTAGTCAGGACGCCAGATGAAAAGAAGAGAGCTTTTAAAGAACCGAAGACCTTGACTGTAATGGGAACCAGAACCAGAGCTTTACTGATCAAAGCAAGGTGAAGAGAATGCCCCGACCATGACTGTTAAACTACCCCCAGTACCTCTGATAAAGGGAGCGAGAGAGAGAGAGGGGAGGTGAAGAGAGAGAGATAGGGAGAGGAGATGGAGGGGAGATGGAGATGAAGAGAGGTGTACCAGTCAAAAGTTTGGACACACCTACTCATTCAAGGGTTTTTCTTTATTTGTACTATTTTCTACATTGTAGAATAATAGTGAAGACATCATAACATCATGGTCGAATAGCCCTTAGACCACCTGGAGGTTTGTTGGGTCATTGTCCTTTTGAAAAAACAATGACAGTCCCAATAAGTGCAAACCACATTGGATGGCATATTGCTGCAGAATGCTGTGGTAGCCATGTTGGTTAAGTGTGCCTTGAATTCGGAGATCATCCATTCACCTACTCCGCGTCTCACAAAGACACCACGGTTGCAACCAAAAATCTCAAATTTGGACTCATCAGACCAAAGGACAGATAACCACCTGTCTAATGTCCATTGCTCGTGTTTCTTGGCCCAAGCATGTCTCTTCTTCTTCATGGTGTCCTTTAGTAGTGGTTTCTTTGCAGAAATGATCTTTCCTTATTTGAGCTGTTCTTGCCATAATATGGACTTGGCCTTTTATCTTCTGTATACCACCCCTACCTTGTCACAACACAACTGATGGCCTCAAACGCATTAAGAAGGAAAGAAATACCACAAATTAACTTTTAACAAGACTCACCTGTTAATTGAAATGCATTCCAGGTGGCTACATCATGAAGCTGGCTGAGAGAATGCCAAGAGTGAAACCTGTCATCAAGGCAAAGGGTGGCTACTTAGAAGAATCTCAAATATAAAACATATTTGGATTTGTTTAACACTTTTTTGGTTACTACATGATTCCATATGTGCTATTTCATCGTTTTGATGTCTTCACTATTATTCTACAATGTAGAAAATAGTAAAAAATAAAGAAAAACCCTTGAATGAGTAGGTGTGTCCAATCATGTACAGTGCATTTGGAAAAGTATTCAGACGTTACAGCCTTATTCTATTATGGATTCCAAAAAAAATAATCCCTCATTGATCTACACACAATGCCCCATAATGACAATGCAATATCAGGTTTTTAGAAATGTCTGTAAATTTATAAAAAAAAAAAAACAGAAATACCTTATTTACATAAGTATTCAGACCCTTTGCTATGAGACTCAAAATTGAGCTCAGGTGCATCCTGTTTCCATTGAGATGTTTCTAAAACTTGATTGGAGTCCACCTTTGGTAAATTAAATTGATAGGACATGATTTGGAAAAGCACACACCTGGCTACCTAAAGTCCCACAGTTGACAGTGCATGTCAGAGAAAAAAACAAGCCATGAGGTTGAAGGATTGTGTCGAGGCACAGATCTGGGGAAGGGTACCAAAACATTTCAGCAGCATTGAACGTTTCCAAGAACACAGTGGCCTACATCATTCTTAAATGGAAGATGTTTGGAACCACCAAGACTCTTCCTAGAGCTGGCTGCCCGGCCAAACTGAAACATTTGGGGAGAAGGGCCTCCAGAGTTCCTCTGTGGAGGTAGGAGAACCTTCCAGAAACACAACCATCTCTGCAGTACTCCACCAATCAGGCCTTTGTGGTAGAGTGGCCAGACGGAAGCCACTCCTCATTAAAAGGCACATGACATCCCGTTTGGAGTTTGCCAAAAGGCACCTAAATATTCTCTGGTCTGATGAAACCAAGATTGATCTCTTTGGCCTGAATGCCAAGCATTACATCTGGAGGAAACCTGGCACCATCCATATGGTGAAGCATGATGGTGGCAGCATCATGCCGTGGGGATGTTTTTCAGCAGGAGGGACTAGGAGACTAGTCAGGTTCGAGGGAAATATGAACAGAGCAAAGTATAGAGAGATCCTTGATGAAAACCTGCTCAGGACCTCAGACTGACACGAAGGTTCACCTTCCAACAGGACAAGGACCCTAAGCACACAGCCAAGACAATCCAGGAGTGGCTTTGAGACAAGTCTCTGAATGTCCATTAGTGGCCCACTCAGAGCCCGGACTTGAACCCGATCGAACATCTCTGGAGAGACCTGAAAATAGCTGTGCAGCGATGCTCCCCTTCCAACCTGACATAGCTTGAGAGGATCTCCGGAGAAGACGGGGAGAAACTCCCCAAATACAGGTGTCCCAAGCTTGTAGCGTCATACCCAATAATACTCGAGACTGTAATCGCTGCCAAAGGTGCTTCAATAAAGTACTGAGTAAAGGGTCTGAATACTTATGTTAATGTGATATTTCCATTTATTTTTTTATAAATGTGCAAAAATGTCTAAAAACCTGTTTTTCTTTGTCATTATGGGGTATTGTGTGTAGATTGATAAGGGGGGGGGGACAATTTAGTCCATAAGGCTGTGACATAACAAAATGTAGAAAAAGTCAAGGGTTCTAAATACTTTTCGAATACACTGTACATCAGTCAATTATATTTGTTTTTTAACAATATTTGGGACATGTTGCAAACACTATCAAGACTCAACATATGCAAGAACATCCATATCGGCCACACTATGGCGCTATAACAGGCACATGTTTACATCTCCTGATCTACTTGACGCACATGCTCAGGGATATGAGTCTTGCAATATGTCAGACACCACTGAACCCATTTTGACGACAATTGGGTGAAGGATGCGGCTTGCCTTAGAGATCTGTCATTTACAAAGTTACACTGATTGGCCGAAGGGTGGTGCTGGATCGATCATGGCGGACGACATGTTTACTGTTGCCTTGTTTAGATTGGTAAATTAGTCTAGCGGCCAGCTATCTAAACTTGTAGTAATCGTAGTCGAATTACTAACTTTAGTTAGTTACTCTTACTCAGATATCATATTAAAAACTGCAAACATTTCTCTCCACCCTATGGCAAAATGTGTAGAATTACAGGAAATTAAAACTCTCCACTGTCAGGAAGGGTCGCTAAAATGTGTGTGTGTGGGGGGGGGTCCCGACAACATTTCACTTGGGGTGTCCCCCAACAATATTTCACTTAGGGCCACCCAAAAGGCTAGGGCCAGCTCTGACTGCATATGTGGGTATGGATGTGGGGACACATGATGAGTTCAGATTTTTGGTGGCCCCCACCCCCATCAAAGTTGCCCATCCCTGCTCTGGTGCATGCAGTATCTTCAGTGGAGGAGGAGAGAGAGTGTTGAGTGACACACACAGCGTTTGATTCGATTTTTAGCAGCCGGTGAAGGGCAGGAGGTATGTTTGTACATTTATTTGATCAAGCTACGTAGCCTCTTGATTCCTTCTTGATGAATAAATAAACCAAACTTTTTTTGTTGTTTCTCTGTAATATTAGCCACCTAGCAATTTTATGAAGTTGGCTTTAGCTAGCCAGCTAGATAGGTCCCCAATCTACCCAACCTCATAACTAGCCACCAAGCCATTTCAGGCTATCAATCAAGTTAGAGTAGTTTAACTATCTTAGCTGACATGCCTGCTGGAAAGGTTGCTAGACTTTAGAAATGATGATTCAAATGACAATTGAACAGGTATAAAGAGGTATACTTTTTTTACATAGAATGAGGCATAATGATTATGTCTCTTGCTTACAGGAAAAGCTGTTTCAGATGTTTTGTAGATGTAATTACATTAGCCCGTCCTCCCTTTAGGCTAAATTGGACTTCAGAGACCCAATCATGGTCTCCCTAGAGTTTGGCCTGGCGGAGGACACGGGTCCCGTCCTGGATGGAAACTTACCAACATCACTTAACAAAACGGTAAAATGAACCACACTGCGCCAGATTTAACACACAAACACACACACACCAGTAACTTTTGGCTTGCCGTGAATTTTGTATACATTGGCTTGCTTCCCTCATTAGTCACTAGAGGTCCTCATTGGCTAACAAAATGTGTGTACGCATTGATTTCTTACCTTGCTGATTTGTTAAGACCTCAGCTATCACATAATACAATGGTGAATATGCAATATGTGAGCAGAGAAGTCAGTAATCAGAACTTTACACAGTCATGCAGTCATACTCTCTGCAGCACTTTACATCAGCCACAGCTGTCCTCCATCCTTCACTAGTTCATATCAGAGGCTTATTAGCTTTAAAACACCGACAGGCAGTTATCCTGTTTCCATAGTGGAGCTCCCACACACACATAGTTCTTATGAGCTTTTTGCCAGACAGACGGAGAGACCAAACATGTGGATGGATAATAACGCAGTGGTAGAACAGGGATTCCTGGAAGCCTCAAATTCCTCCACACAAAACAGAGTGTGATTACATCCAAGTTCCATGTCTGTTTAGTGAAGTTAGCACATGTTCACTGGTACTCAGGCCTGAGTTCTCATGCTATCAACACACCACACCACTCTCAGTACAACCAGAGAGGAAGCGGCGAAGTGAGAGGGTCCACTCCCGTCAACATCTGTCCACACAGGAATACAGCGATAAGCAGACCGATAAGCAGACCGATAAGCAGACCAATAAACTGACCGATAAGCTGACCACCTACCTTCCCGTCTTTGGGACGACTCCTATTATTAGGGTGGAGACAATACCATCTCATCAACCACAGGAGGTTGGTGGCACCTTAATTAGGGAGGACGGGGGTCGTGGTAATGGCTGGAGCGAAATGAGTGGAATGGTATCAATGACGTCGAACATGGTTTCCATGTGTTTGATGCCATTCCATTCGCTCCTTTCCAGACATTTTTTATGAGCCGTCCTCCCCTCAGCAGCCTCCACTGTTATATTCAGTGTCTCTGGTACAACATGCTACTCAGGGTCATGGAGGATGTTCTTCTGTTAAACTAGAGGAGTGGTCCTGTTACTGTATAGGGGAGGGCAGAGGTGTTGGAACAAATACACGAGTGCACGCACACGCACACACACACACACACACACACACACGAAAGCGCTACATTGTATAAAATCCCAGATTGTCATTCTTGGGAGCAGACACTGCTGAACTTGTCATCATTCCAATGCCACTGGGAACCAATGGGATCTCATGTCCCAAATGTTAGGAATGCATTTCACTATTTTAGTCAAAAACAAACAAGAACACAGACAATTCACTGTTTCTTGATGCAACTACTAAGCAAGTGAATTCGTTTTTGACTGCTTTCTTGCTAGTTCTGTCTTGTACATGGTTTATATTTCTTGTAACCATGCACATGTCATTCAGATTCCTTTGGTGGACTGTGGGACCGATGACAAGTGCATAGCTGACCTATCGCTGAATGCTGTGCCAAGTATACAAAGGTATTATCTCAATGATTGTATTCCTTCAGTCCATCAAACTGTCAACAGTTATGTGACAGTTCAGTAGCAGCTATGTTACCCTTGTATTGTACTTTGGCGCCCCCTTGTGTTGCTTCAGTTGAAATGCCAAAATTACATTTACCCTGCTACA
Source organism: Brachymystax lenok tsinlingensis (assembly GCA_030435695.1). Classification (NCBI taxonomy): domain Eukaryota; kingdom Metazoa; phylum Chordata; class Actinopteri; order Salmoniformes; family Salmonidae; genus Brachymystax; species Brachymystax lenok. The sequence goes on along the minus strand of CM059815.1, from coordinate 5,062,760 downwards.
GTAGTAACTTTCCTATTCTTTGCAGTCTTGTGATCAAAGCAAACAAGGAGAAGTTCCACGTTCATATCACCACTAGAAACAGCAAAGACAATGCTTACAACACCAAAGTTATGCTGAGCTTTACTGAAAACATAAACTACGTCAAGGTCGAGGTGAGGTTCTTTATGTCAACTTCTACTATCTTGAACATCAGAATTTCATTTCAGTCATAGTTTCTGTCAGTATGTGTTTTGACATCTCTCCCTTTACTCCACAGCCCAAAGAAAAAGACTGCAGTCTGAATAATACCAAAGTTGAGTGTGCTGTGGGATATCCATTCCTCAAAAGCAATGTAGAGGTAAGACATTTCTTTATTATTATATATTTCTTTATAAATATATTTTATTTTTATTTATTGATAAAAAAATGTTTAGGGGGTAGATCAGCTTTAATATTGCAGGTAGATTGCAGGTTACATCAATGTAATTTGTCTGCATCATTTCCAATCCCCCAAATATTGTTTTGTAAATATACAGTACCAGTCAAATTTGGACACACATACTCATTCAAGGGTTTTTCTTTATTTTTACAAAGTAAAATGAGTGTGTCCAAACTTTTGACTGGCACTGTATATATAAGACGATCCTTTCGATTTTTGCAATAAAACATATCTATTCTCATACCATTAGACTCACTACGAACTTCAGGCCACTGATGTGTCTGCTTGTTCTCTCTCTGCAGGAGGTGTTTAAGATCCTGTTTGAAGTCAACCCTGCACATATCTCTAAGGAAATTCAGATCAACGTAACTGCAACCAGGTACAGTAAGCCATGGTGTCCCACTAACTCTAAACAACATCAAATAAATGAGTGATCAAAGAAGAAGTATCGAAATGTCAAAATTCGAATGCAATGGCTTCCCCCTTACTACAGTGACAGTGATGAAGTGAACACCACCCTCCTTGATAACTCCGTGAAAATCTCCATCCCTGTGAAGTACGAGGCTGGACTTAGATTCACAGCGTGAGTACCGACAGCGCCTGCAACACGTACAGCACATTCTTATTTCCCCAGATTAAAAAAATGAGTTTGACAGGTTTCCAATACTTTCCATCTCCTTTCTCATTCCTCCATCTCTCAGTGACAGGCACATGAAGGAGGACCACATCATAGTGAGAGAGGGAGAGCAGTACCCCAGCGTCTTCAACGACACCAGTGTGATAGGAGAAGAGGTCAAGATCAGCTACACGGTAAGACATACAGCACCAGTCAAAGGTTTGGACACATGATAGCATGAGAACTCAGGCCAGAGTTTTTCTTTATCTTTACTATGCCAAGAGGCAAAGGGTGGCTACTTTGAAGAATCTAAAATCTAAAATATATTTTGATTTGTTTAACACTTTTTTGGTTACTACATGATGCCATGTGTGTCATTTCATAGTTTTGATGTCTTCACTATTATCCTACAATGTAGAAAATAGTAGAAATAAAGAAAATCCCTTGAATGCGTAGGTGTGTCCAAACCTCTGACTGGTACTGTACACACATACAGTATCATCCCAGTCATACTCTAGTGAGACTAGTGAGAAACTAAGACCTGTTTAGATATGGGCAAAAAAAAGTAAGTCATCTCTTACAAATATGTACCATGGAGATCTATTTATCACTTATTACCTTGGTATTGCATCATTTATACCACGGTATAGATCTGAATCATTGAAATGTACCATGATTTTAGCTTTTAAGTATGATAGTACTGCCATGCACCTAAATAACACCTTGGTATTGCCTCATTTTTACCATGGTATGGATGTGGATGATGGAAATACCATGTTTCATACTATAGTGAGACCTGGTTAGTCGGAGCGCCCTGAGTCTGGTGAGAGACTAAGACCAGGTTAGTCGGAGCGCCTCGAGTCTGGTGAGAGACTAAGACCAGGTTAGTCGGAGCGCCCTGAGTCTGGTGAGAGACTAAGACCAGGTTAGTCGGAGTGCCCTGAGTCTGGTGAGAGACTAAGACCAGGTTAGTCGGAGCGCCCTGAGTCTGGTGAGAGACTAAGACCAGGTTAGTCGGAGCGCCCTGAGTCTGGTGAGAGACTAAGACCAGGTTAGTCGGAGCGCCCTGAGTCTTGTGAGAGACTAAGATCAGGTTAGAAATGGCCAAGTGGTGTGCCCAAAAGTAAGACACATATTCTGAGTTGTCTCAGCTTTGAAGAAACTAAAATGTGATTCAATTGAGACTGAAAGACCTTTACTGATTCTCTCTGACTAGGGTTTAATATTTTTCCAGAGAATTTAGCAATTTTCTTTCCCGAGAAAATTGCATGAAATTACCGGGCATCCCGGTATTCCTGATCAAACCGAAAGTGCTATTTAAAAACCTACAATACCAGCAGAAAAAAATCAAACATGATTCTACCACTGTAAACGGAGAAATATACACATGAATATAACATTTTTTTTGTACTTGTTGCAATTGAATCAACTCAAAGTTCTCTCAAAGTCACCACACTGTTTTGTTGAGGAAATTTAGTTCCAGGCTAGTTCACAGGCTAGGACTATGAAGCACCGTTGGCGGACTGGTCAAATATTATGAAGTCCTGTGAAAACTACATTCGTTTTAGGCTACGTTTGACTGAACGATGTCAGGCAGCATTTTCTCTCCCCTTGCACCTGGCTATCGGGGACATTTGGGAACGTTATGGCTGATTTTACTCCATGATAATCCGATGGAGATTGAGATTAGACATAGATTCATAGTGTTTAATAGTAACATGTACAGGGTTGCAGATGTGATTGCAGAACTAAGTGAAAACAAAGTCATGAAAATGGTAATAAAAAACAATAAAAAATAGAAATAGCACTATGTACATCATAACAACTGAAGCAGTGATGAATAAATGCATGTCCATTGGGGTGGTAAAACCTGTTGAGGGGGTGTGGGGGAATTACCATAGGGGGAGCAGCATGACCATTGAGGGGTTGTGGGGACCATCTGAAAGAAAAATAATACAAATTGGTTACCGTAACTGCGTTGAGCGGTCGCGTGTAGCCTGCACATGCTGTAGCACGCAATTACACTTATAGAAGCCAGGCAAGTAGCCTAAGAATGTTTTCTATTGGGGACTTTATGTTGTGTAAATATAGTAGGCTGCTACCGTTGTGATGATTGGTCTAATGGATGAATAAAACCAGAGAGTTGCTATGTCGCGTGTGCATATGCAGTATCTTCGCAACTCGTCTGATGTACCCTTCTCTTTCTCTGCATATTCTCTCACCAGTTGTGATATGTTGAGCAGCTCTTGGGGAGGGTGGGCTATGGCCATCTTTTTGGAGCGCCGATCTGTATAGCCTGCAGGCCTACTTGCTGTTTGCGTGGCGTGGTCGCATGCAGCACTTTGAATTTATGCCGACTTTGTGCAAGTAAATTAGGCTACAACAGCACACACGCTGAGTGTTGATGATTGATCACGCAGACATCAGAGCAAGGAAAGGCAGATTTAGACGTTACATATCATTTAACAGCTCCCATTTCACGCTGCTCATAGAAATCTTTTTATTAGAATTGACCAGTTTCTTAACATTATTTATCCCCTGAAACGAGAATGAGTTTGGGTGGGGAAATCTCAGTAACCCGGCTCCCGCTATTAAACCGTATCTCTAACCTCCAGATTAATAGGGATGTGGATATGGCGACTCCTCCTCTGAAGCTAAGGGTGAAGTACCCGTACCTCTCACCCAGAGAGAACATCCTGCTTTATCTGACTCACGTCACCTCCTCACAGGTAAGGCCTCTCTCCCTGTGGTACATGTGCTGTAGCATAGAGGGCGACTTTCTATAGGCACACTGTGAAGTCAACCAGGCTTCAGAATTGTAGTGGTGTGGATCAACTTGATCCAATGTGCTTGATTGACTGGTGATTGATTTGCTGATGGATCTTGTCTGTCTCCCACAGGATGTGAGATGCCATGCCAGAGATCTGATTAACCCTTTAAAGATCAACCACAACAATGTCTACACTCTCACCCTTAAAAAAGAGACCCTCAGTGACTTCCTGGTGGTGAGTCAACAATGTGTGTGTGTGTGTGTGGGCGTGGGCGTGGGCGTGTGTCCCACAGTGTGTATTCTCTTCTTTGCAGGGCTGTAAGGATCACCCATGTAAGTCATTTGACTGCTCCATCCCTCACGTCAACAACAGCCAGGTCAATGTTACCTTCAGGGTGTGGAAGCCCACTTTTATCAAAGTGAGTAATAATGGAGTGATTGATTGATTGAATGAAAGATTGAACGATTGTGTTTTTGACTGATTCTGATTCATTAATCCGATTCAATTATTTGCTGAACAGGCAGAGTTCACCAGTCTTCATATGATAATTCATGCCACTCTGGAGAACCAGAACACTGATCTCTTCATGTTGAGTTCCACTAATAACGCCAGAGATGTGAGTGCAATGACCTATTATACACAGTTTGCATGTTGTCCTTTGTTTGTTTTCGGGGTCATGTAACACTCTTGTTTCTATCTCAGGTGAAGATCCAGGTGTCTAAAGAGGCATTAGGAGGTATACCACTGTGGATCATTATAGTCAGTATCTTAATAGGACTTCTCATTCTGGCGCTGGTCATCTTCGCCCTATGGAAGGTATGTGTGTGTTCACAACCTTCTGTCTGCTTGTGTCAATTGGGAAGAGATAAAATAGCACAGGCTTGCATTATAGAGAGGTTCACCATGTATGACCGTGTGTGCAATACACTTTAAAATCTATTCAACTTAAAATCCAACTTCAGCCTTAAATTCAGATGTGAATTTTTGAATTTTGTTGTATTCCATTTTTTCTGCTTTGCTCCATTTACCAGGCTGGATTTTTCAAAAGAAAATCCATGGAGGACATGGAGAAGGAGGACATGAAGAATTAACCCTTCCATCACCCTGTAGGTCTGTCTGTGCCCCACCGTCTTTAGGTCTGTTATCAGGTCAGTCAGAGGAGATACCATAGGAAATACCACGACAACCCATTCACCTGAATGGCATCAGGTCAGAGGAAAAGCCAGAGTTTATCTATGGCTCTGCACCAACCCATTCACCTGAAAGTGATGTGGCCCATCTATATGAACAACATGGTCTACCAGTCTTAATAGCAACCTGGTCCGGTTCAGTGGATAGAGAAGCCTGGGGAAACATTGAACTTGTACACTGTGGTCTTCCGTCAATCCAACTTGGGTACCAAGACCTGGACCATAAGGACCTAAGCTAGGAGACATCAGAAGACCTAGATGTATGGCATCCTGACCCAGAACTGATCATATGATGCCACAACCCCATCAGCTTTATACAACAGAACAAATCAGTCTCAGGTTTACTTATAACATCCCAACGCCACTAAAAACACCTCAGTCTATGGCATTAAACCAAAGTTGTCCAAGTCCATGTGAACTCTGGTGGGTTTGCACAGACAATCTGCGATGATGGGTTAGAATCCTGTGTCATCGTTGTTTGATACTTTTAACGAAACACTGTCAATCTATGGTATATCTTAAAATGTGTTTTTAACTATATTTTGGCACGTTCCTCATCTTCTAAGCAGAATGTTTTTGACACACTGACATTTTCCAAATGTTCAAGTCTTACAAGCTCAATCTGTAAGTTCGATTTTTTTGTATGTTTAACAAAAATGTTCCTCAGAGTATTAAAGGGGTGTATGCGAGTGTACCCGCCAAAATAATATATTCTGTATAAAAGAAGAGGAGGAACAGATGCTATTGACATAAATACTTTTATTCATCTTGTTACCACATGGGGGTAGAGAACTTACAGATTGCGCCTTTACAGTATTAAGAAAACATTTGATTGTACTGTTAATGTAAGTAAATGTAAAGCTTGTACATAAAGTTGTTTCCTATAATTCCTAGAATTTAAGATAAAATTGCCATAAATCCAGCATGTATCAACAAGGCCCTACACTCTTAGAAAAAAGGGTTCCAAAAGGGGTTTTAACAAGAACCATTTTTTATCAGAATAACCCTTTTCGGAAGACAAGGGTTATTTGTAAGGCAAAAGGTTCTACCTAGAACCTTTAACATGCTAAGAACCGTTTTTGGAAGAAAAGCAAAAAGGGTTGTACATAGAGCCATATATAGTATTTCCCAGCATGCAGGGAGATTTTCATTTTTATTTTGTTTACTGTAATATCCCTGTTTTTGCATGTACATTGATTGGTTAATACATTTTATGCTACACAAAGATAAATAACATACCGTTTTCTAAACTAATCCAATCTGTTGGATTTATTGCACCCGTTACTTAGATGGTTGTTCCAGTTTAGATGATTGAGGTAGTCTCGGTATTCAACCCTCCCTACCCTGACAGTCATTCTGAATGCAGGTTGGGGCTGATTAATAATACCACTTGTTGGCTATCCTAACTCTGGCTGGATTCCAATAGGAATTACACATCACTTTGCCGGCCAGCATAATGTGACTTGCAGGCCTGATGGGGCCTGTAAACCAGGAGATTCCTAACACCACTGTGTTCTGGTATAACTAGGCCCTTAAAGAAAGGCCTTATGATATATGTAATATATTGTCATAAATAATTAAAGGTTGAAGGCTAATAAGGCTGGTGGAACCATTCATAACGGGTACTAGGAAGAACCCTCCAAAGATAAAAGGGTTCTTGGTAGAACCATTCATAGACGGTTCTAGGAAGAACCTTTAGATGATACAATGGTTCTTGGTAGAACCATATACAGGGGGTTCTTTGCAAAGGGTTATACCAAGCACCAAAAGGGGTTCCCCTATGGGGACAAACTGAAGAACCGGTATGGTTCTACTTAGCACCTTTTTTTCGAAGAGTGTATGTCAGTAATAGAGAGAAAATAACGAATTTGCTCCAACGTTTCTCAGGTGATGCGTACTGCATGATAGTATGGTGATAGTACAATGAGTATGTTTGACATTAATAATATGGGGTATATGAAGCTTTGACATCATCTGAATTAGATAAAACAAACAAACGTAGTATTTTCAAATAAAAATATTGGTCTTATATTTTGATCAAAATCGAAATGTCCAACAAATGTGTAGTGGAACTAGATTACTTTTGCATCCATCCGCTAAGATTTTTGTTTTTTGACTAATCTTTCTGTTTTTTCTTTTTTGGGAGATTGATTCGCGAGGTAGCCTACAGCCGCATACAGTAATCCAGAAAGCCTCTCGTAACTTGATCCCTGATGTCTTAATTTGACAGTAGCACCGAACAAAAAGACGCTCGTCATGAAGACGGTCAAAATCTGGAAACTAGGCGATTGACGGTCACATACTGGGGGGGATTTGACCGTCTTTGATGGACCGGTAGAGGTTTTAAATCACTCTCGCATTTCCCACCTCTTTTTTGATATTTATGCACCTTGGCTTATTCTCCTCCTGAATCTATCTGCATTTTGTTTCCATATTTTGCATACATTGTATTGTAGAAAAGAGACACTCATCCGTTCACTCATCACTTTTGAAAGCACATGTAATAAAGAAGAAATGTCTGTAAAATGTGTAAGATCATGTTAACACAGCGATCCTCCATCCTGTCCCCTTCTAGAGAACTTATTTGTCACAGCTCTGCAGTGATAGATTCAGCTGATGAAGGTGTTGAAGATTTTGATTACGGATGAGTTGAATCAGTACCCGCACTCGGAACCCAGAACCAAATGTGTGTGTGCTGACCAGCTTCTCGATTTGACATGTAATAACATTCACGTTAACAGTCTGTCTCAAGAGATTGTTGTGTCAGGTGTGATGGCGCTAAGGTTGGACAACAATCTGCACTACTTTGACTCTCCAGGAGCAGGATTGAGGATCACTGATCTATCGTCTCAGTCCACTTAGACTGAGGGAGGGAGCTGAGACTGCATCTGACTGATATGGTCTAGTCATACACACTGCTGTGAAATGTCGACTTAATGCACTGGTTTGTCATACTGTATCTACTATCATTAGCACAGATTTGTAAGCATTTAGAAAGCATTGCACATGCTGTCAAGGATCTTATGCAAAAAAAATAAATAAAGCCTTCTTTTTTAATGTTGTACATCAATGACCTAAGTAATGCCATAAGACTGAATTAGTATCATTGTAGGCTAGTTGTGTGCGTGCATACGTGCCGCGTTCCTGTGTATGTTTGCGTGAGTTATTGTTGTGTGCTAAAAAGTCAACGTTTTCTCTCTGAAGGGCAGGCAGCAAGCCAGCTATTTTGTTGCAGACAGGTTGCTCATGCGTTTGGGATTACTGTACACATCAGTTAATCCTTTCAGCTGGATTTTGTTCACAGTCAGTGGGCAGTGCAGGAAAACCGACCCCATTACACACACAGGATGGGCTCCATGGTTTCAGATTGAAAGAAAAGGGGCAAGGCGGCTTCCATTATGATTCTGCTTGTGTGTTCTAGGTGTTTGCATCTTATAAAGAACAATAACTCAAAACAGACAGTCAGGCAGGGAGACAGACAGACAGACAGACAGACAGACGAACACCCACAGTTTGTGTTTTCATCCTCCAGGAATTCGTGACAATATTATTGTGAAACCTGCCACTTTACTGTAAATGCGGAGAGCTGTGGTTCTGTTTAATTTATCTCAGTCTCGGGTCAGGTATATAACAGCACATGGGGATTATTTGGGTATCTGTGGTGTGAGACAGAGAGAGAGAGAGAGAGAGAGAGAGAGAGGGCTCCCGTAGTACTGTTTACTATGTCTCTCATCCTCTTTTGATGTGAAGTGGGAAGACCAAGAGTTTGTCAACAAATAATATCTTAAACACATTGTAAACAACACCCGTATTATCTCAGAAGGGTAGCTCCGAGGGTACGGTATCAGTCACTGTCCTAAGATCAAACGTATGGGTCAGAATGTTACTGTAGTGCGGCTGGTATTGTCTCATGGTATGTCAGTTGCTGTAGAGGATTGTAACGAACACACCCTCTTACTCAGGTCCAAACAGGTTTGGAGAAATTTGTTCAAATTTACTACCTGACCAAATAGTTGGAGACTTTTTGAGAGCTTAAGGAAATGGTGTATAATCTTTCAGGGAGGTAACTATGAAGGACAGGGGTCAGGGGTGGGGTGGGCTTGGGTAACAAATAGTCCCCTGTCAGACTTCTGTACCGTATTATCTGTAAACATATAGCCTGCAGACATAATGTAAATCCTAAATCAGACTACTGCGTCATGATAGTTGGTGAATTGGTGAATGTCCATATCTGTATTGAAATACAAAAATCGGTGTATCACTAGACGCTAGAATTGTAGCATGTAGTGCAGTACTAAGTTTCAAGTTTTATTGTCATGTGCACAAGTACAGCCTTTCATGCAAGCTCTTTCCCCAAAATGCAGTAATCAATATCAGTAGTACTATAAAGTAGTACCCTCACCAGAAATAGAATAAGAAGAACATGAGAAAGTAAGTTATCTACATACCGGTGATATACCGGGTCAGTTCCAGGGTCAGTACCAATACCATATTTACAATGTGCAGGGATACTGGAGTGGTAGGGGTAGATAATGTATAGTGTTAAGGTGACTAGGCATCAGGATATATGATCAACAGAGTAGCAACAGTGTACATGATTGTGTGTGTGGAGTCAGTATGAATGTGTGTGCATGTTATGTGTATGAGCAAATGAAGTGTGTGTGTGCGCGCGTATGTGTGTGCGCGTGTGTGAGCAAATGAGTGTGTACCGCTTGTCGTCCGGAAGCAGAGAGAACAGTCTATTGCTTGGGTGGCTGGAGTCTTTAACAATCCTCTGGGCCGTTCTAACTCACCGCCTGATAAAGAGGTCACGTGCCTTCTTCGCAACTATTTGTGAGTGTGCGGACCATTTTAAGTCTTTAGTGATTTGGACCCAGAGGAACTTGAAGCTCGCGACCCGCTCCAGTGCAGCCCCCGTCGATACAGATTTTGGTATTTTATTCGGATCCCCGTTAGCTGTTGCAAAGCAGCAGCTACTCTTCCTGGGGTCCACACAACATGAAACATGACATAATACAGAACATTAGTAGACAAGGACAGACCTACATCAATAAAAACATTTTTTTTTAAAGGCGCACGTCAAAACGTACACACAAACTATCTAGGTCAAATAGGGGAGGGGCGTTGTGCCGTGAGGTGTTGCTTTATCTGGGGGTTTTTTCAAACCAGGTTTGATGTTCGTTTGAGCAATATGAGATGGAACGGAGTTCCATGCAATAATGGCTCTATATAATACTGTACGCTTCCTTGAATTTGTTCTGGATTTGGGGACTGTGAAAAGACCCCTGGTGGCATGTCTGGTGGGGTAAGTGTGTGTGACAGAGCTGTGTGTAAGTTGACTATGCAAACAATAGGTTTTTAAACACATTAATGTTCCTTATAAAAATAAGAAGTGATGCAGTCAGTCTCTCCTCAACTCTAAACCAAGAGAGACTGGCATGCATAGTATTTATATCATCCCTCTGATTGCAATGAAGAGCAAGACGTGCCGCTCTGTTCTGGGCCAGCTGCAGCTTAACTAGGTCTTTCCTTGCAGCACTGGACCACACGCCTGGACAATAATCAAGATAAGACAAAACTAGAGCCTGCAGGACTTGCTTTTTGGAGACAGACCTCTCCCCATCTTTACAACTATTGAATCTATACGTTTCGGCCATGACAATTTACAATTTAAGGTAACGCCAAGTAATTTAGTCTCGTCAACTTGTTCAACAGCCCCACCATTCATTACCAGATTCAGCTGAGGTCTAGAACTTAGGGAATGGGTGGGGGCGTGCTTGCCCCCCTGTTTCCTGTAGTCCACGATCAACTCCTTGGACTTACTGACACTGAGGGATAGGTTGTTGTCCTACGTCAGCCTACGTACAGTATACAGCAGATAGTTATCTTGAATGGATGATCTTATAAGGAGTCTAAAGAAGATAAAGCATGTCCTGCCTGTATAGAATGGTTCCAGAGAACTTCACACACAGTTACCACACATACCTCACCACATCCCACAGTGTGACTGTTGTAGGTGCAGTGTTATATTATGAAGTCATCATGTGAGATGTGTCTTTGCTAGTAAACTTCATGGTGAGTAACTAAGAAAATAAAGACACAACCACAGTCTACAAAATTAGAAATGGGGTTTTGTGAAAGAAAATCCAATGTTGCTCCATTGTGTCCACAGTTTACAAAATGTAAAATAAATGTTTCTTAGGGCCCCCAAAAGGCTAGGGCAGGCCCCAATTCATAGGTGCCTTTTCACTCAGACAAGTTATATTAAAATGGGCTTGTTCATATTGGTGTCATTCTCTCCACATTAAAGCTTAGTCCTGCATTTGTATACTACTCCTTGAAATGTCAGTACCCTCATTGTCTCTGCCGTTCCCGAGCGGTCGCTACTAGTTACCCCAGCCACAAAGTCATAACTATGGCTAAACCCCGCCTATAAAATCTGATGTTAAACCTAACCGTAACCACACTGCTAACCTTGTGCTTAACCACAACCTTATATTAACACCAAAAAGCTTTTTTTCCCATAAATGTTCATGATAGTCGTTTTTACTTTGTGGCTGTGGTAACTAGTGACATCCGACCCGAGCGCCCCGTTCTGAACTTCAGCAACGGTGAGAGTTCTGCTGAAGTTAAAACTGCACGGGGACCGAAGAGGCGCCTGCTTTCATCACCTAGTTTTTTCTCATTCTTGGAACGATGGAGTTTAATCCAAAGAGGACTGTTTTGACGTTGCTTTTGATCCAGTGTAAGTACTTTTGCACTTCTATGGACAGATTAAGATTAGAAAACGTTATTTTGCTAAACGTGTCAAGTGCCAGAGATATTCCAGTGCAATACAGGCTACTGATGCGATTGTATCAACGCTATGATTACGCTAGTTGGCTCTCTATGGAGAGTATACCAATGTTTCTAATGGCTCCCCTGAGATACCTTGCCACAAGATAAGGTTGCTTCAATCTCTCAGTGACATTCCTTTGAAAACATGTCAGTACAGATGAGGCTGGAGGGGTAGCAAATATTTAATATATTATGGATATAAGGAATAAAACACTGCATTTGGAGTGCTGTGTATTGTTATTTTAGGACTAGTTATCCGCTAGATTTAGAAAGAGAGTGTTTTCTGCAGTTGACGTCAAGAGTGTTGGGAAAGCAGCCCTATTGCAGGTTAGGTCAGGCTCTATTGCTTGTCCATGTGTTCTCAGGTGAGAGCTGGGTTGACAACCCAGTGAGATATTCTGTTGCCTGATGAGATGAAAGTTATTGTCAGCCAGGCATGCTCATACACCACATCACCAAGAGTATGTGGACACCTGCTTGTCGAACATCTCGTTCCAAAATCATCATGTGTTAATATGGAGTTGGTCCCCCCTTTTTGCCGGTATAATATCCTCCACTCTTCTGGGAAGGCTTTCCACCGATCCCGACAAACCATTTCTGTATGGACCTCGCTTTGTGCCCGAGGCCATTGTCATGCTGAAACAAGAAAGGACCTTCCCCAAAATGTTGCTACAAAGTTGAAGCATTAAATTATCTAGAATGTCATTGTATGCTGTGGCGTTAAGATTTCCCTTCACTGGAACTAAGGGGACTAGCCCGAACCATGAAAACCAGCCCCAGACCATTATTCCTCCTCCACCAATTTTTACAGTTGGCACTATGCATTGGGGCAGGTAGTGTTCTCCTGGCATCCGCCAAACCCAGATTCTTCCGTCGGACTGCCAGATTATGAAGCGGGATTCATCACGCCAGAGAAAGCGTTTCCACTTCTCCAGAGACCAATGGCGGTGAGCTTTACACCCCTCCAGCCGACACTTGGCATTACACATGGTGAATTTAGGCTTGTGTGTGGCTGCTCGGCCATGGAATTTCTCCCGACAAACAGTTATTGTGCTGCCATTGCTTCCAGAGGCAGTATGCAACTCGGTAGTGAGTGTTGCATCCAAAGACAGGTGATTTTTACGCACTATGCGCTTCAGCACTCTGCGGTCCCGTTCTGTGAGCTTGTATGGCCTACCACTTTGCGCCTGAGCTGTTGTTGCTCCTAGACGTTTCCACTTCACAATAACAGCACTTACAGTTGACCGGTGCAGCTCTAGCAGGGCAGAAATTTGATGAACTGACTTGTTGGACAATTAGCATCCTATCAATAAGGCCATTCTACTGCCAATGTTTGGAGATTACATGGTTGTGTGCTCGATTTTATGTACCTGTCAACAAGGGGTGTGGCTCAAATAGACGAATTCTAGGGGTTTACACATACTTTTGTATATATAGTGTATCCTCATGATGAGGTTACAATGAGCTGTTTAAAAAAATATATATATATATTTCACCTTTATTTAACCAGGTAGGCCAGTTGAGAACAAGTTCTCATTTATAACTGCGACCTGGCCAAGATAAAGCAAAGCAGTGCGACACAAACAACACAGAGTTACACATGGAATAAACAACCGTACAGTCAATAACACAATAGAAAAAAAAGAAAGTCTATATACAGTGTGTGCAAATGGCGTGAGGAGGTAAGGCAATAAATAGGCCATAGTAGCGAAGTAATTACAATTTAGCAGATTAACACTGGAGTGATAGATGAGCAGATGATGATGTGCAAGTAGAAATACTGCTGTGTAAAAGAGCATAAAAATAGTCAAGGATCGGTAGCATAGTCAGTTTTACGAGGGTATGTTTGGCGGCGTGAGTGAAGGAGGCTTTGTTGCGAAATAGGAAGCCGATTCTAGATTTGGGATTGGGGATGTTTAATATGAGTCTGGAAGGAGAGTTTACAGTCTAGCCAGACACCTAGGTATTTATAGTTGTCCACATATTCTAAGTCAGAACCGTCCAGAGTAGTGATGTTAGTCGGGCGGGCGGGTGCGGGCAGCGAATGGTTGAAAGCATGCATTTGGTTTTTACTAGTGTTTAAGAGCAGTCGGAGGCCACGGAAGGAGTGTTGTATGGCATTGAATCTGTGCGAAGCAGGAGGACACACCTACTTCTCTGGCAGAGGTTTGTAGAGGTGTGTAGAAGAGCGTGCTGCAACCACATTCTAAAAGCCACATTCTTCATTCTTTAGACTCTTGCCTGAAGAGTTTCAAAGTATAGTTAAAATGACATAGTTAGGCAACTATATATTCATGTATGGCATGGTTCCACCCTTGTTTTCCTCAGAGAGATGCTGACTGCGGTTCTCACTGCCAAAACAAGCCATGTTTGCTATCAGTATACAGTTGTTTGGAATGTTAGAGATGGTGAAACGAGAGCATAGATTGGTTCAGGGACTACAGATTTTACTGACCACCTGACATGACCTGGATGATCTCTAGTTTTATATTATCTTGTTCAGAGGTCGACCAATTATGATTTTTCAACGCCGATACCGATACCAATTTTTGGAGGACCAATTTTTTTATCGGCCGATTTTTATATATATTTGTAATAATGACAATTACAACAATACTGAATGAACAACGAACCCTTTTATTTTAACTTAAAATAATACATAAATAAAGTCTATTTCGTCTCAAATAAATATTGAAACATGTTCAATTTGGTTTAAATAATGCAAAAACACAGTGTTGGAGAAGAAAGTAAAAGGTCAAATTAATATGGTCAAATCCGGAAACTATGATTTTGAAAACAAAACGTTTATTCTTTCAGAGTAATACGGAACCATTCCGTATTTTGACGATTGGGTGGCAACCCTAAGTTTAAATATTGCTGTTTCATTGCACAGCCTTCAATGTTATGTCATAATTATGTAAAATTCTGGCAAATTAATTACGATCTTTGTTAGGAAGAAACACAATTCGCAGCGAGCCAGGCGGCCCAAACTGTTGCATATACCCTGACTCTACTTGCACTGAACGCAAGAGAAGTGACACAATTTCCCTAGTATTGCCTGCTGACATGCATTTATTTGAATTAAATATGCAGGTTTAAAAAATATACTTCTGTGTATTGATTTTAAGAAAGGCATTAATGTTTATGGTCAGGTACATTTGTGCAACGAATGTGCTTTTTCGCGAATGCGCTTTTGTTAAATCATCATCTGTTTGGCGAAGTTGAATTAGGCTGTGATTCAATGATAAATTAACAGGCACCGCATCGATTATATGCAACGCAGGACAAGCTAGTTAACCTAGTAATATCATCAACCATGTGTAGTTAACTTGTGATTATGTCACGTCCAGGCCTGAGAAGACAGGCTGGGCTGTTTAGTTTGTTTTTGGTGTTTTATGTTCTAGGTGATATATTTCTATGTTGGGGTAATGGTTCCCAATTAGAGGCAGCTGTGTGTCGTTGTCTCTAATTGGGAACCATATATATGTTTGGGGTTTTCGATTAGGTTTTGTGGGTTATTGTTTGAGCATAGCTTGTTTTATGTTTAGTTGTGGTCAGCGGCATGATCGTTGTGTCGTTGTGTCGTTGTGTCGTTGTGTCGTTGTGTCGTTGTGTCGTTGTGTCGTTGTGTCGTTGTGTCGTTGTGTCGTTGTGTCGTTGTGTCGTTGTGTCGTTGTGTCGTTGTGTCGTTGTGTCGTTGTGTCGTCCCAGTTACGTGGAGAAATAAAAATGTATACTGGAAGCATCGCTGCGTCTTGGTCTGTCCCTTCAGAGGATCATGACAGATTATGTGAAGATTGATTGTTTTTTATAAGATAAGTTTAATGCTAGCTAGCAACTTACCTTGGCTCATTGCAGCCACAAGGTCCTTTTGTTGCTGCACTCGTGTAACAGGTGGTCAGCCTGCCACGCAGTTTCCTCATGGGTTGCAATGTAATCGGCCATAATTGGCGTCCAAAAAGGCCATGCCGATTAATCGGTCGACCTCTAATCTTGGTTATTGTCCAGTCTTATGGTCAAGTGCTACAAAGAAATACCTAGTTAAGATGCAGCTGGCCCAGAACTGAGCGGCATGTCTTGATCTTCAATGTAAGCAGAGGGCTAACATTAATACTATGCATGTCAGCCTCTATTGGCTAAGAGTTGACAAAAGACTGTCTGCGTCACTTCTTGCTTTTATAAGAAACATTAATTTGTTGAAATTCCAAATTGTATAGTCAACTTACGCACAGCACTGACACACACACACTTACCCCCACCAGACATGCCACCAGGGGTCTTTTCACAGTTCCCAGGTCCAGAACAAATTCAAGGATATGTACAGTGTTATACAGAGTCATGAGTGTATGGAACTTCCATCTTATATAGCGCAAGTGAACAGCAAACCTGGTTACAAAAAACAAATAAAGCAACACCTCACGGCACAACGGCACTCCCCCTTGTGACCTACTTGTTGTGTTTATGCACTGACATGTATGTGGAACTGATAGATGCACACACACCACAGGTTAATATTTTTCAATGTATGCAAATTGTAAAGTATTTTGGCTATAATGTCTTTCTCGTTATATGTCGAACCCCAGTAAGACTAGCTCTTGCCATTGGCGTCGTCTAATGGGGATCCTAATAAATCGAGTCAAATAAACTCCCAATGGACATGGATTCAACAGAGCCCTCCGCTGCCCAGCCACTGTCCAATGAGGTGCTCAGTCAGCCACAGAGCAGGGATCTAAAGTGGGTTATCCAGCTTGCTGCACACAATGCGCCCAGCCGACTGGAACCACATTGGGACAGAATCAGCAAGGTTTACCCAGGGCCAGTGGGGACTCTCTCTGTATCTCTCTCTTTCTCTGTATCTCTCCCTCTCTCTCTTTCTTTTTCACACACACACTCTCTCTCTCTCTCTCTCTCTCTCTCTCTCTCTCTCTCTCTCTCTCTCTCTCTCTCTGCCTGTTGGTCAGTCGGTCTGTGAATACATTGTACAGTACCAGTCAAAGGTTTGGACACACCTACTCATTCCAGAGTTTTTCTTTATTTCTACAGTGAAGTCATCAAAACTATGAAATAACACATATTGAATCATGTAGTAGCCAAAAAAGATCCATCAGTGTGACCACAACTCACGTGTGAAATATAAGATGATTGTCACCTCTTCACATCCTGTTCTAAGATATCTGCCCGCCACTCGTCTTAACAGGTGGATTAAACTCAAGGCTGCATCCATCCTGTTTCCTATGTAGTGCACTACTTTTGACCAGGGCCCATATAGGGAATAACACAGGGAGTACGGTGTCATTTGGAGCCTTTGTCCCTCTCACAGCCCTGTTTTAGTGTTGGACTCCTTGAAGGCATGCTGAACCACGATAATACTTAAGTAACTATACTATCATATCTTAGCTGTCTAGTAGTATGGAGGAAAATGCTGCAATTACGGAACTGTGATCCCTATTTCTCTATTTGTTTGGAAGGGTATGTGAACTTAACCAGATTGTGTTGTCACCAGCCTACTAAGCAAATTCTCTTTGTTGTTCGGCAGCATAACATGCTCAGACCCCTTGAATAAAGTTGATAAATAAAGTTGATAAAAGTTTCTAAGTTGGAATAAAGTTCATAAAAGCACTTCGTGGTGGCTCACACAGCGTATGTAAAAAGTAACATTAGATCACATTCTTTGTCACTGTCTCCAAGTAAGAAGAATGCATTATTGGGAAATGCTCATTTCTACCCATTAATTCTTTCTGTGCTTGTCAATTGTTAAGGTTGAAGCGTTAGTCGTTTAGCAGACGCTCTTGTCCAGAGCGACTTGTAGTTTTGTAAGACAACAGCCATAGTCAGTAAAACCTTTCCACAATAAAGCAGCTATCAGCCAAGTCAGTGCTAGCAGGACAAGACAAGTGTAGTGCAAGAAAGTCAAGGGTGTTAGTTCAGACTGTGCTTCTGTTCTTACTCAGTGTATCTCTGTTCGGTGTAGGCTCTGTTATCGAACTTATGGATGGTGTCGTGACAGGACTGTTGTTTTGTTGTCCTGAAAGGCCTTGCTAGGGGTTTGATATCACTCACACTCGTCTCAATAGGCCCCTCTGTACTGTGTGTTCTCTATAAGCAGCCACTGCACTGACATGTCTGCACCTTAGACCAGTAATCTGTACATATTGTCATGCTGCGACTTGTCCAGATTGGTGATCACACGCAGCCAGATCCCTGTCTCTAGTTTAACCATCTTCAGTACTATTGGGAAATGTTAGGCCGTTGAAATTCTTATCTTGCTTTACAATAGAACAATGAGAGTACTTCCGGCTGCCGCATGTATGAATTGTGATGAATACTAGCTAGGTCCTCGAAAAAGAATAATAAATAATAATAAATTATTATCATTGTCATTATATTTTGACCTTCGCTTCACATGGTGGAAAAATACTTTATGTTTCACTATGAATGCCTTAGGTGTTACGCCTAGAATGGATGTGTTTGAATGTCTCTGACAGTATTTACTATCGCAAGACCTGCCACTGCATAGTACTGCATTGTTGTTGGTATTAGGAATGTGTTGCTATTGCTGGTACAACCATAGTATCCTGGGAACAAGGATAACACACACAACACACACACACACACTTACATGCACACACACACACACATAAAAGCTGAGCACTTCATAGCACATATCACAGGGGAAGAAGGTGTGGTGGGTTTTTTTGTCGTTCAATTCATCTCCCTGTCTTACACAAACCTGAACCTCGCTGCTGCAGCATATTTGTGGTGGAGGAGAGTGTTATTTATGATAGCGGTGTGATCTATCTCTCTCTCTCTCTCTCTCTCTCTCTCTCTCTCTCTCTCTCTCTCTCTCTCTCTCTCTCTCTCTCTCTCTCTCTCTCTCTGCAGGTTGGAGCATCCCCCGATCCCTATCCTTTAATGTGGGGACGGCAGGAGCCAAGGTATTCTCTGGACCTGCCGTAGAGGAGTTTGGATACACTGTGAAACAGTTCAGAAATCACCAGGGAAAATGGTGAGACTAGACTACTGAGTCATGCATAGGCCACCATACAGAAGCAGCACAGAGTGGTAGAAAGTGCTAGACAGTGTTAAGTTCTGACATGGTAAGAGCGGCATCTCAGCACATTCACAGATGCACACTTGTACCACACCGTGCCTATGTACAGTTACTACAGTAGTACTGTGTCAAATCACTCTCACACACAGTATAGAGCCCGGGAGAGCCCGGGAGAGCTAAAACAAGCCCTAGCTTCGTTTGGGTCTGAGAGATCCAGAATGTTGTGGAGCTGCTGGATTTGGAACCCCTGCTGCGAGCATCCATTTTCTCAAGCTAATGCTGTTCCTGTTCTTACAGTAGGTCACATGACCCTCAGCAGGGTTGGCAACAGAGCAAGATGCAGGCACTTCAAACACTATACTGGCACATACATACACGCAAACACACACACACACACACACGCACACGCACACGCACACGCACACACACCACACATTATACAGTTATCTGCTGATCACCACAGAGTAGACATCACAGACAGGGTTGTTGGGTTCATGTCTTGCTCCCACACACACTTCCTGTCGTCCGTAGTGCCGTCTGTCTGCATCCGGGAGATCTCAGAGGAGACCTTTTCCTTTTGAACACATCTCTCCAGGGACATAACGGCCTTCCTTTCATTCCCATCATAAACAAACATGGAGACTGAGCCAGGGTTAACCTATGGCATATTAACTATGTGTGGATGGAAACATTGTTAACAAAGGAAAGGGCCCTGAAGATGCTGTCTCCACTAGACTAGATAAACATTTCATTTGAGGTTTGATTAAACACAAATAAATAGATGTCCACCACTTAGGCTGATGATGGGTTGTAAAAGTGGACTTCAATTGAATTGACTAACCTCGTCCCCGGACTGACTCGACAGAAAGAGAGCTGGCTGGTGGACGAGACTAGGTTTTGACAAAATGACAGTAGAAAGAGGTTTACTGTTTCGTCATTTGTAATCTTGACAAATACCCCATTTGAAATGAGAGGCATAAAGACCTCTTAACCCCAGAGAAAAGAGGTGCCTTGTTGCATTGAACACCAGAGTGTATGACAGGTGAAAGTTCACTCCCTGTGTCTAATTGGCTGCCTCCTGTCTCAGAATGTGGGCTTTGGCTCTAACACAGTCAGTAGGGTCGTAGGGGAGTTTCGGGATATTCAGAGAAACCACACCGAAACATGAATGCCAACCATTGGCAAACGTGTACCAAGATCATAATGTTTCTTTAGTTGTCATCCATCACCATGGGAAAAGGCGTCAAACTCACAAATTAAAAGAGACAAACGGTTGTTGACTTACAGAAATCAGGCAATATGTAAAGAAAAAACAACTCAAAACCAAATACACCGCTTACCACTATTATGGCCAAAATGAGGCTGTTTAAAACCACTGGAACAGTGGTGAACTTGCCTGGTAGTGGACCCAAGTGTATCTTTGGCTCTAACACAAAGTCAGTAGGGGCGTAGGGGAGTTTTGGGATATTCAGAGAAACCACACCAAAACACGAATGCCAACCATTGGCAAACATGTACCAAGTTCATAATGGAACTGAAATGTTTCTTTAGATGTAACCAGTGGAATACATGTTTATATCTGTGGTTTAGAAACTAGCATGGCGAGGAAGTGTTGTTATCTGACGAGCCTATTCTCCTGCATACTACTGATACCAGAGGTCATGCTTTGGACTTCTATTCTGTCTTTATTAGGTTTAATATCACACCAACACACTGTGTCCTGGCCAAAAAGATATACAGTCATGGCTGAAATTATAGGCACCCTTGATAAATATGAGCAAAAAAGACTGTATAAAATAAAAAATACAAATACTGAGCTATATTGTATACTCAAAATAATGGAGAAAAAAATTAATTGCACCCCTAACGGTAAATTAAATCAAACAAAATTGAATCTGCATTAAAATTCAACTTTTAAGTTAATCTCAGTTTAATGAACTGTATTGTGGAATTTCATGACATTCTGTTTCACTGGGGTATAAAAATGAGAACACACATATAAAATCCATTTGTCATCCATCACCATGGGAAAAGGCATCGAACTCACAAATTAAAAGAGACAAATGGTTGTTGACTTACAGAAATCAGGCAATGGGTACAAAAAAAATGAGGCTGTTTAAAACCACTGGAACAGTGGTAAAGTTTCCTGGTTGCGGACCCAAGTGTATCTTGCAAAAATGCAATTTCAGAATGTAATCCCCCCGTCCCCAGTGAAATTTGCGCTCCTGGTTACAGTTCATATAAGGAAATCAGTCAATTTAATTAAATTCATTAGGCCCTAATCAATGGATTTCACATGACTGGGAATACAGATATTCATCTGTTGGTAGGGGCGTGGATCAGAAAAGCAGTCAGTATGAAGTGACCACCATTTGCCTCATGCAGCGCAACACAGCCCCTTCGCATAGAGTTGATCAGGCTGTTGATTGTGGCCTGTGGAATGTTGTCCCACTCCTCTTCAATGGCTGTGCGAAGTTGCTGGATGCTGGTGGGAACTGGAACACGCTGTAGTACACGTTGATCCAGAGCATCCCAAACATGCTCAATGGGTGACATGTCTGGTGAGTATGCAGGCCATAGATAAAATGCAATTGTGTTCATTGTCCATAGCTAATGCCTGCCCATACCATAGCCCCACCGCCACCATGGGGCACTCTGTTCACAACGTTGACATCAGCAAACCACTCGCCCACACAACACAATACACGCTGTGCCATCTGCCCAGGACAGTTGAAACCGGGATTCATCCGTGATGAGCACACTTCTCCAGCATGCCAGTGGCCATCGAAAGAGAAGTCGGTTACGACGCCGAACTGTAGTCAGGGTCAAGATCCCGGTGAAGATGGCGAGCACACAAATGAGCATTCCTGAGATGGTATCTGATAGTTTGTCCAAAAATTATTTGGTTCTGAAAACCAACACAGTTTCATCAGCTGTCTGGGTGGCTGGTCTCACACCATCCAAGCAGGTGAAAAAGCCAGATGTGGAGGTCGTGGGCTGGCATGGTTACACGTGGTCTGCAGTTGTGAGGCCGGTTGGATGTACTGCCAAATTCTCTAAAACAACGTTGGAGGCGGCTTATGGTAGAGTAAAGAACATTCAAATCTCTGGCAACAGCTCTGGTGGACATTCCTGCAGTAAGCATGCCAATTGCACGCTCCCTTAAAACTTAAAACATCTGTGGCATTGTCTTGTGTGACAAAACTGCACATTTTAGAGTGGCCTTTTATTGTCCTCAGCACAAGGTGCACCTGTGTAATGATTATGCAGTTTAAGCAGCTTCTTGATATGCCACACCTGTCAGGTGGATGGATTATCTTGGCATAGGAGAAATGCTCACTAACAGGAATGTAAACAAATTTGTGCACAAAATTTGAGAGAAATAAGCTATTTGTGCGTATGGAACATTTCTGGAATATTTTATTTCAGCTGATGGGATAAACACTTTACATGATGTGTCTATATTTTTGTTCTGTATAAATTGACTGGCTGGGTTGTGCGACAGTGATACATTTAATGGAACTGTTAACAGGCATTACACATGGAATGTGGGGATTGTGGTGCTATAACTATCAACCAATCAGCATCCAGGATCCAAACAACACGTTTTATAAAGCTCAGTAGTTGTATTATTTATTTTATACTGCCTTTTTTGCTCTCCTTTATCAAGGGTACCAATCATTTCAGTCATGACTGTAGATTCAAAGCCAGCAGAATATGAACTAGTTTACAGATCAACTACTGAGTCTCTCTGTTCACACTGTAGTTGGTGGCAGGTAGCCTAGTGGTTAGAGCATTGGGCCAGTAACCGAAAGGTTGCTAGATCGTAGTCCCTGAGCTGAGAAGGTAAAAATCGGTCGTTCTGCCCCTGAACAACGCAGTTAACCCACTGTCGTTAGGCTATCGTTGTAAATAACAATTTGTTCTTAACTGACTTTCCTAATTAAATAAAGGTTACAACGAATAAAAGTAGTCTAGCAAGGTGGGGCTTTCCTCGGTGATGTGTAATGGAGTTGTCTTGGCTTTTCTATGGCGTGTGTTAGGTCGTCAAGAAAGGATAATGAGTGTGACTTGTTTCTAGTGTGGTAGGCTGGTTTGATGTCACGCTGTGTAATATCGTGGCCGTGTGTGTCCTGACTGATTAACCCACATGGCAGTAACACCATGGATACCGAGCCCCTGAGCCACCAGCAGCGGACAACAGCACTGGCACTGGTCATGGCGGCTCTCTCCTTCTCATGCAACAGGCAGAGTCTGACAACATCCTTTCACTGTAAATGTCGCTGTACTTTGCCCTTCAGGGTTAAGGTGCTTATTATAGTTTCCCCCCTAAGGTTAACTGTTAATGATGGCCTTGGTAGAGTATAGGATTACCTTCCACACCTGTGGATAATGAACAACTCTGTAACTGTCATTGTCTTGTTGTGAATGTATGTACTGGATCCAAATGTGGGTACATGAAAACAGTCTATGGTGTACAAGGACAGTCACATCAGTGTATTCCCTAACAATAATTGTGTGTAATTTAGACATACATGCCATTGTAATTATTATGTAATCAGTATGCAAATGTATTTCTGTCTGCCTGCCTGGTTGTCTGTGTGCATGCATGTGTGTGTATTCCCCCAGGTTGCTGGTCGGTTCTCCCTGGAGTGGATACAAACAGGACAGGAAAGGAGACATCTACAAGTGTGAGATCAGAGGGTCCAGTTCAGGCTGCCAGAGACTCAACCTGCAGAGTAAGACTTAGTTGATACTCTTCATATTGTATATACTTCATACTCAACCTGCAGAGTAAGACATACTTAATACCTACTTCATACTCAACCTGCAGAGTAAGACATACTTAATACCTACTTCATACTCAACCTGCAGAGTAAGACATTTATACTTTTCATACGACATTCAAACAGCTCCAGCAATTCATTAGCCTGGTCCCAGATCTGTTTGTGCTCTTGCCAACTCCATTGCTCTTATTGTCAAACCAAACATGAAATTGGCATTACCTTCCATAAAGAGTTGGCAAGGGAGCAGAAACAGGCTAGCACCCAGGCTAGCACCCAGGCTAGCTTTTCCTTCTCCCCTTCTGTATTTCTATAAACTATCTCCTAGCATTAGCTTGTGTTTCACCACAATATTCTGTTTAAATCTCATTTGAATCCTGTCAAATCTGTCTGTAAGTCAGAGTGATGGCCACAGTGGTTAGAAAAGGAACTGTGTTCCTCGGGGTGTTGCAAGATCTCATTGTGTGTTTTCATGAATGGTAAGCACTGTAATTGCACCATGAGAATGTATTCGTTACCGAATCCAAGGACACTGTAACAATGTATTTTCTCTCTCCTATACTTCAGACTCAGTCAGCATATCAACAGTGAAGAACATCAATGTCAACATGAGTCTGGGGCTAACCCTCGCCCGCACAGCTACACAAGATACATTCATGGTAAGCAAGTTTGGAATCATTGCATCTGATTCTTTACAGCCACACAAGATAGATTCATAGTTAACAGGTTTGGAATCGTTGCATCTGATTCTTTACAGCCACACAATATATATTCATCATGATAAACAGCTTTAACATCACTGCAGCTGGAGAGTTCATATATGATCTTATCAGTCAATCAATCCCACATGTTTAGGGACTTGGGATTGATAGCCTAAATATAATGTTGTTTTGGATGTTTTACCTTAAATCTTGTGTGCTGTCTTCTTCTCCTGGTAGACATGTGGACCTCTGTGGGCTCAGAAGTGTGGCAGTCAGTATTATTACCCAGGGATCTGTGCAGAAGTTAGCCCTCTCTTCAACCCCCTGTCTTCGTTCTCACCTGCCCTTCAAAGTAAGAGTCCTTCATCATTTTAAATATCCTTAGCATACGAGTTATGTATTGTTTTCACCATTGATTAAAAGTATAAATTAAAGCTAGAATCCTTATTTGAAACAGTAACAAAGCGTTCTCCCCACCCCTGTTTTGCTAAAAAGCTAAGGGATGGGGCTAGAGAAAGGTAACCACTCTCAAAGAAAGAGCTGTGGGTGTACATCTGCAGCCACATTTTGAGGCTATATCTTGTTTATTTGCATGTGTGTTGTTTACAAATGTACACATTGCCGTAAAACAAGCTTATATTTTGTGTTCTGATGGGGAACTAAGATCATGAGGCTTTTCTAAGTTATATTCTTCAAGAACCAATGTGTATACAGCTGTATAAAAATGGATGTAGCTACTAAGGATTCTAGCTTTAAGTCCTACTGTATATCATATTTAACGCCCCTTTGGGATTGGAATTATGAATGATTACTCAATTCTTATCTTGTCTTTCCAGCTTGTGGGGGTCCAATGGATATTGCTATTATTGTGGATGGATCCAACAGTATATATCCCTGGCCACCAGTTGTGGCTTTCCTCAAGAAACTGTTGGAGAATTTAGACATTGGACCGGATAATACTCAGGTAAGTGTGCTCACAGTTATCAATGTATATCATTTGCCAATTGTCAAGGTTATTGACAATGCGTCTTTTAAAGGCAATGTTCCCGCATCCACAGAGATCTCATTCATGGTAAACACTGCATATATGATGTCAGTCGGAAATTGCCTTTAAAACCTGCATTGTGGACAACCCTCAGTTGGATTTGAATCTTGGCCCAAGTAAATGCTCTGTCCCTATCTGTTTTTGTTGACTTTATGTTAATGCTTTCAGGCAAGTATTATACAGTACGGGGTTGATCCAGTCGTTGAATTCCATCTGAACACCTACAAAACCAAAGACTCGATCATTGCGGCTGCAGCGAAAATTCCCCAGAGGGAAGGCCTGGAGACGAACACCTTCCGGGCCATTGAATTTGCCAGGTGTGTCTCAGTCTACAACACGTTCTATTCTTGCAGTGCCAACGTAGTCTAACATCTGCATCCCAAATGGCACCCTATTCCCTACATAGTGCACAACTTTTGGCCAGAAATAGTACACTATGTGGGTGCCATTAGGGAGGAAAGCCTAAAGCATTTCCTCCTGTTTTCTGCTAGTCAATGGGTCCTTAGGATCACTCATTTGTTGCTGCAAATTTTCCTGTACAGCAGGAAATGCACACTTGTAGTCTATTCAAGGTTTAAAAAGGCTTCTAAAGTTTGTAATTTCCACTTTAAAATGTCAGACTTTCCACTTTAAAATGTCAGATCAATCCCCACAAAATATGTAATTATAAGCCATTTCCTGTTGCTGCAGGATTATTTGCTGTAGAAAACGGGCACAAATTAAGATCCTACATCTGTATCATTGGAATTAATGCAGACAATTACATTGATGGAAGCAACAATCTATCCACAATATTAAAGCTAATCCACCCCAAAAACATTTTTTTTTTTTTATATTAATTTAAAATAAATACAAAAATATCCTACATCTGTAAGTGATCGTGGCCCTCGTGTAATTTAAAAATATATATCCTGACTCTGTTGACTATTTATAAAAAAGAACAAAAGGATTAGAATCTCTCTTTGCATACTGAAACGCCCCCCCTCAAAGGGTGTCAGAATGGAACACTTGAATGGAATAGATTGGAAAACAGCCCAACGAAATGTGTCCGGAACAAACGTTTTAGAACCTTTTTGCTATTGAATTGGGTTGGAATATGTCGAGATGTGACACCTTTTTGACCGTGTGCGTCTCAGACAGAACGCGTTCCTGCCTAGGAACGGGGCTCGACCCGGAGCCAGCAAAGTGATGGTGGTGGTGACGGACGGAGAGTCTCACGACAAGAACCTCCGAGATGATGTCATCGGGAAGTGTGAGAGTGAGAAAATCACCCGCTTTGGCATTGCTGTGAGTAAATATCCCACTTCTTTTGTTGAACCTTAGGTTAGTCTCGTTGACATACCGTCTCATTAGCAAAAGACACCTGGATATACAGTACGTACAGTGTTGAGTGTGAGGAATCAACATTTTCTGTTTAAGACCTTTGATACCTTTTATAAAATGGCATTATTATTATGTTCTATCAGTCTTCCCTTTTATTCGAATGTAAATTGATTTTAAAATGTATTCTTTATCATGTGTTTCTAGGTCCTTGGGTATTACATAAGGAATGACATTGACACTAAGAACCTGATTGCTGAGATCAAGTCCATCGCCAGTACCCCGACAGATAGGTATTTCTTCAATGTATCAGCTGAGGAGGCTCTGCTCGAGATCGCTGGATCTCTGGGAGACCGCATCTTCAACATTGAGGGTAAAGTTGGGTTTTAAGTAATGCTGAATTTGTATCATGGTCCATTCTAACAATAATGAGTTACCATTTACAAAACTAGAAATAGTAACACAACCACTTTATTGCACTTAACCTAACCTGTTTGTTGTGTTTTCTGGGGGGTTAGGTACTGGGAAAGGTGGTGACTTTCAGATGGAGATGTCCCAAGTGGGATTCAGTGCCCACCAAACCAAGAAGCAGGTATGGGTTACAAACCACAACTGTTACTTTAAATCAGTCAGCCTATTTGGTACCATTTTATTTCACGTGTGTCTACGTAACACATTCATAAGCAGTACATGAACATTTCTTAGTCTGTTTTAACAGGTACTTTTCTCGCTCTCATTACAGAACATGATTATGCTGGGTGCAGTGGGGGCCTATGGCTGGAGTGGTACTGTGGTTCACTACACTACCCAGAAATCCGACATCTTCCCCAAGACGGCCTTTGAGAAAATCCTAGAGGACAGAAACCACAGCTCACTATTAGGTAAGTGAGTTTGCAATCATCTACGAGTCAATATTGTCTCGTTTATCTTCATTTTATGTTGTGCTATTGCATTATTAGTTCATCAACACCAAGCCATTCTAAGGCCTCTTGCTTTTCCAACAATTTCTAACTTCATTTGAATGTGTATTGAAGCTCAAACAGTAGATATCTTGATTTACAGTATGACTGGCAGTAAGAGTACTAGCACTGGATACTGTTACACATTTGTCCATAATATCCTGTTCGGGTGTTCTGCTCAGGCTACTCTGTGACAACGCTGAATGATGGCAGCATAGAGTACTATGTGGCTGGCGCTCCTCGGTCCAACCACACTGGACAGGTCATAGTGTACATCATCAACGGCAAGGGACAACCCACCGTCATCGACTCCCAGAGAGGAGACCAGGTAAGGCTCTCTGATTAAAATGGAAGAGAAGAGCGGTTGACAATGGTGACAGTTCTGTCGCTTTTGTTAGGGATCCTGTGTGTAGCTGGTGAAGAGGAGTCAGGCACGGGACAGCAGATACGAGTGATAAACGTATTTACTCCAAAAATCACTAATACAAATCACATATACTGAGCCCACATTAACAGACCGTATAAACATACAAACAATCACTCACAAACAAACATGGGGGGAACAGAGGGTTAAATAATGAACAAGTAATTGTGGGATTGAAACCAGGAGTGTAAAACAAGACAAAAACAATGGAACATGAAAAGTGGATCGGCAATGGCTATAAAACCGGTGACGTCGAATGCCGCCCGAGCAAGGAGAGGGACCGACTTGGGCGGAAGTCGTGACAGCTTTGGATAAAAGTGTTTGCTAAATGAACCATATTGAAAAGAAGAGCGTGTCAATTGGTGTGTTGTTAGATGTTATGGCTCTCTACTATCTCTATCTATCATACAGTATATATATATATATTTCTCTCTCTCTCTCTAATGATCTATCATATCTGACTTGTCCGAGTTGTTCCCATCTGCTTTGTAAACGTCGTTATCCTTTGTTTCTGCTCGTTGATTCAAAAGATATGTTCTTCTTAATAGTTTGCTGTACACGCTTTCGATTCTGTAGATAGGCTCCTACTACGGCAGCGTACTCTGTCCTTTGGATGTGGATAAAGATGGTGTGTCTGATCTACTACTGGTTGGAGCTCCCATGTTCATGAACGAACAGCAGAAGGAGCTTGGGAAAGTCCATCTCCTCTCCTTCACCAAGGTAAGCCACACATTCTGTACTGTACACCAAATCAGCCAGACAGATCTTCCTAAAGCTGTTTACCTTTTTCGAGTGCAGACCCACTACTGTACATTTCATCAAATGGTTTAATATTGGTGTACACACGGCATGCTCTGAGCACAGTGGTTTCAAGATCTTTTGAAAGTGACATCTTCCTAAAGTAAACTAATATTCATTGTTTGTTTTCCATTGGTGTTTCTAGGGCATCCTAAGTGTCCAGGGGTTCCTGAAGGGTCCGTCCCCAGTGGAGAATGCTCGTTTTGGAATGTCTATCTCAGCGGTGCCTGACCTCAACATGGATGGCTACAGTGATGTGGTGGTGGGAGCCCCACTGGAAGACAACAATAAAGGTGTGGTCTATGTCTTCAACGGGGACAAGAAGAGACTCAGGACACAGTATTCCCAGGTAGCTGCAGGTTGCAGATTGTGCTCAACGCTATCACTCAACGCAACCTTAAACTAACTCATGTCACTCGCTAGCACAGGGGTGGGCAAACTACAGGTCGCAAGCCCATTCAATCCGGCCCACGAGAGGTTTTAGTAAAAAAAAATACAAAAGCTTTGATAGGGGTGGGGGGGGTTATTTTGGCCACACTTGAACATCTAAAACTAGATAGAAAGTATGTAAAAATTATAATAGATCTATATATTTTTAATAACTGACACTTTTCTGGCCTGCAAAAAAAAGATTAAAAAAAAAGTCTGTGCGGCCTTCCATTGAGTTTCTAAATCTCGATGTAGCCTTCGAGCCAAGAAGTTTTCCCACTCCTGCGCTACCACCATGTCTCAACTGAACCTGTTGTGCCTACCAATAATTATCTGATGCTTTGGGATTCAATAGAAGTGTTGCTCAATCTGATGGAATTCAGCCAACGTGAACATTTGATGTGAGATCAAGTATAAAATCATGTTTTATCCTGTTCATTTCAGAAAATCCTGGGCTCCAAGCTGGACCCTGCGTTGCGCTACTTCGGGAGGTCCGTGGACGCCAGCTCCGACTTAAACGATGACACCATACCAGATGTCTCAGTGGGGGCTTATGGAATGGTGGTCCAGCTCTGGTGAGACTCGCTCAGTCGTTTTTTTTCTTTCAAATTTTTTCTCTTTTCTTTTTCTTAACCTTACTCTTCGGAGGACAACTAAATCATTTTGTTTCCCTCAATTCACACGCGTCTCACAGGTTATCTACTCAATTTGCAGTGTTTACTTTAAAGACTTGATATCAGCAAATTGGCAGCTGTTCTTTGCAGCTGAACAACTTATTTTGGTTTACAATGACTCCAAACCGAACAAATGAAATTACAGTAGGCTCTGAGAGAAACATCGTATGCTTACTGTATCTCCTCAAGTTTTAGTTGACTGAGTGAGATGTGCTGTCTCATGGAAAGCCTTCTCTTACATAACTGTGGGAAAGCATTTAGTCGTGTCACCTCCTCCCAATCCATCTAGAGAGCAGAACAGCTGGGTGGATTTGGTTTAACGATTTTGGATTATGCTGACCATTCCCATCTGGGTCTGACACTGCTGCTAACCACTTCTACGTAGTTGCTGATGTCACTTATATAATCAACACATGAATCAATCAATCAGTCAACCAATGAACCAATCAATGAATCGATACATCAATCGAGCAACCAATCTGAAGTTGACTCATAAGTTGCCTTGTGATTAAAGCATCTCTCAGTAGATGTAGTCGTTCAAACATAAAAGAGCTAGTTAGCTTGATATATGATTCTGACTCACTGATTCCTCTCCCAGGTCTCGGGGTATGGCCGTGGTGACAGCGAGGGCGACCTTCAACCCTGACACGGTCAGCATCCTGAGTAAGACATGCAGGGTCAGTGGGAGGCTGGTGTCCTGCTTCAACACCTCAGTCTGTTTCAGCGCCACCTTCAGGCCAAAGATACCTGTAGGACCTGTGGGTAAGCCCTGCTTTCTTCTGTCTCTATCCCTCTCTCTCTCTCTCTCTCTCTCTCTCTCTCTCTCTCTCTCTCTCTCTCTCTCTCTCCCCGTTATCTCTTCCCCTGTCTCCCACTTCACAGTGTCACTGCCAAATCAGTGGACGCGTTCAGTATAACAGGGGCTTTTCACATCCTAGCAATGGTTAGTATCTCCCTCTAATTGTGTCTTGTTGCCTGTGTTACTTCTCACCTCAGCTGTCAGGTTCAACCTGACCCTGGATGCTGAGCTCCAGTCGTCTCGTGTCACCTCCAGAGGTCAGTTCAGGAACTCAGAGAGAGTCATGCAGAAAGACATCAGGGTTTCCACCGGGGAGGTCTGTGAGACACTAGAGGTCTTTGTTCAGGTAAAGATAGATAATATGAAAAGGTTTGATGATGATTTGCTGAATGAAGTGTGTCTGGTTTTTCTCCTTTATCAGGCCTTATTGAATTACTGTGTTAATTTATAATGGAGGAAACATCCTTTTAACAAACTCTTAAATATCAATCAATTTATCTTATTTGAGGAACATTACCAAGACTAATGTTTACTTGTATGTACAGTACCAGTCAAACGTTTGGACACACCTACTCATTGAAGGGTTTTTCTTTAGTTTTACTATTTTCTATATTGTATAATAATAGTGAATACATCAACATGATTAAATAACACATTTGGACTCATGTAGTAATCAAAAAAGTGTTAAACAAATCAAAATATATTCTAGATTTTAGATTCTTCGAAGTAGCCACCCTTTGCCTTGATGACAGCTTTGCACACTCTTGGCATTCTCTTAACCAGCTTCACCTGGAATGCTTTCAGTCTTGAAGGAGTTCCCGCACATGCTGAGCACTTGTTGGCTGCTTTTCCTTCACTCTACGATCCAACTCATCCCAAACCATCTCAATTGGATTGAGGTCGGGTGATTGTGGAGGCCAGGTCATCTGATGCAGCACTCCATCACTGCTTGGTCAAATAGCCCTTACACAGCCTGGAGGTGTGTTGGGTCATTGTCCTGTTGAAAAACAAATGATAGTCCCACAAAGCGCCAACCAGATGGGATGGCATATCGCTGCAGAATGCTGTGGTAGCCATGCTGGTTAAGTGTGCCTTGAATTCTAAATAAATCACAGACAGTGTCACCAGCAAAGCAGTCCCACACCATCACACCTCCTCATCCATGCTTCACGGTGGGAACCACACATGCGGAGATCATCGTTCACCTACTCTGCGTCTCACAAATACACAGCGGTTGGAACCAAACATCTCAAATTTTGATTAATCAGACCAAGGGACAGATTTCCACCGATCATATGTCCATTGCTCGTGTTTCTTGGCCCAAGCAAGTCTCTTCTTCGTATTGGTGTCCTTTAGTAATGTATTTTTTGCAGCAATTCAACCATGAAGGCTTGATTCACGTAGTCTCCTCTGAACAGTTGATGTTGAGATGTGTCTGTTACTTGAACTCTGTGAAGCATTTATTTTGGCTGCAATTTTTTGCTGGTAACTCTAATGAAATTATCCTCTGCAGCAGAGGGAACTCTGGGTCTTCCTTTCCTGTGGTGGTCCTCATGAGAGCCAGTTTCATCATAGCGCTTGATGGTTTTTGTGACTGCACAAAAGTTCCGGATTGACTGACCTTCATGTCTTAAAGTAATGATGGACTGTCGTTTCTCTTTGCTAATTTGAGCTGTTCTTGCCATAATATGGACTTGGTCTTTTACCAAATAGGGCTATCATCTGTATACCACCCCTACCTTGTCACAACACAACTGATTGGATCAAACGCATTAAGAAGGACATTAACTCCACAAATGAACTTTAAACAAGGCACACCTGTTAATTGAAATGCATTCCAGGTGACTACCTCATGAAGCTGGTTGAGAGAATGCCAAGAGTGTGCAAAGCTGTCATCAAGGCAAAGGGTGGCTACTTAGAATAATTTTAAATATAAAATATACTTTGATTTGTTTAACACTTTTTTGGTTACTACATGATTCCATATGTGTTATTTCATAGTTTTGATGTCTACACTATTATTCTACAATGTAGAAAATAGTAAAAAATAAAGAAAAAACCTGGAATGAGTAGGTGTGTCCAAACTTTTGGCTGGCACTGTATGTATGTATGTATGATGATGGAAAAAAAACAATGTCCACTACTTTGCTATATTATCTTGTGGTTTCGTTTTAGATACTTATACAATTCCAATAAGTTTATTGAGTTCTGATCCTGCTGAGGAGAATTAGCTTTGTAGTCAAATTAATTACACTAATACATGAAATCCTACCTTTTGCTTGCTGTCTGACAGGAGGCCCCTGACTTTGTGAGCTCGATCGGCCTGCGTGTGGACATCACTCTGCAGGACCCAGACTCTAGTCCTGTTCTGGATGTTCTCAGTCCCACCGCCTGGGAGTTCTTTGTGAGTTACCACTCCATTCAAATCGCAATACTATGGGATGTATATGAAATATATGTTGATGTTGCAATTGCTTGCAGATGTTTGTCTATAGAAATAATATGTGCTTTATGTGTTAGTGTTTCTCCTTTTTTGATGTTAGTAGGAATTAAGATCTTGTAGTTTTAGACTATTATTTGATATCAAAGTGTCATGATTAGGCCTAGTCATGATCAAAGTTGAACCAGGATATTGGCATGAAGCTAGGGTTAGGGTTGTGGTTGAAGCTAGGATATAGACATGAAGCTAGGGTTAGAGTAGATGGTTAGGGTTGTGGTTGAGGCTAGGATATAGACATGAAGCTAGGGTTAGGGTTAGAGTTGTGGTTGAAGCTAGGATATAGACATGAAGCTAGGGTTAGAGTAGATGGTTAGAGTTGTGGTTGAGGCTAGGATATAGGCATGAAGCTAGGGTTAGGGTTGTGGTTGAGGCTAGGATATAGACATGAGGTTAAGGTTAGGGTTGTGGTTGAGGCCAGGATATAGACATGAAGTTAGGGTTAGGGTTGTGGTTGAGGCTAGGATATAGATATGAGGTTAAGGTTAGGGTTGTGGTTGAGGCTAGGATATAGATATGAGGTTAAGGTTAGGGTTGTGGTTGAGGCTAGGATATAGATATGAGGTTAAGGTTAGGGTTGTGGTTGAGGCTAGGATATAGATATGAGGTTAAGGTTAGGGTTGTGGTTGAGGCTAGGATATAGATATGAGGTTAGGGTTAGGGTTGTTGGTGAGGCCAGGATATAGATATGAGGTTAAGGTTAGGGTTGTGGTTGAGGCCAGGATATAGTCATGAAGTTAGGGTTAGGGTTAGGGTTGAGGCCAGGATATAGACATGAAGTTAGGGTTAGGGTTGAGGCCAGGATATAGTCATGAAGTTAGGGTTAGGGTTAGGGTTGAGGCCAGGATATAGACATGAAGTTAGGGTTGAGGCCAGGATATAGTCATGAAGTTAGGGTTAGGGTTGAGGCCAGGATATAGACATGAAGTTAGGGTTAGGGTTGAGGCCAGGATATAGACATGAAGTTAGGGTTAGGGTTGAGGCCAGGATATAGACATGAAGTTAGGGTTGTGGTTGAGGCCAGGATATAGACATGAAGTTAGGGTTAGGGTTGAGGCCAGGATATAGACATGAAGTTAGGGTTAGGGTTGAGGCCAGGATATAGACATGAAGTTAGGGTTAGGGTTGAGGCCAGGATATAGACATGAAGTTAGGGTTAGGGTTGAGGCCAGGATATAGACATGAAGTTAGGGTTAGGGTTGAGGCCAGGATATAGTCATGAAGTTAGGGTTAGGGTTGAGGCCAGGATATAGACATGAAGTTAGGGTTAGGGTTGAGGCCAGGATATAGTCATAAAGTTAGGGTTAGGGTTGAGGCCAGGATATAGACATGAAGTTAGGGTTAGGGTTAGGGTTGAGGCCAGGATATAGACATGAAGTTAGGGTTAGGGTTGAGGCCAGGATATAGACATGAAGTTAGGGTTAGGGTTAGGGTTGAGGCCAGGATATAGACATGAAGTTAGGGTTAGGGTTGAGGCCAGGATATAGACATGAAGTTAGGGTTAGGGTTGAGGCCAGGATATAGACATGAAGTTAGGGTTGTGGTTGAGGCCAGGATATAGACATGAAGTTAGGGTTAGGGTTGAGGCCAGGATATAGACATGAAGTTAGGGTTAGGGTTGAGGCCAGGATATAGACATGAAGTTAGGGTTAGGGTTGAGGCCAGGATATAGACATGAAGTTAGGGTTAGGGTTGAGGCCAGGATATAGACATGAAGTTAGGGTTAGGGTTAGGGTTGAGGCCAGGATATAGACATGAAGTTAGGGTTAGGGTTGAGGCCAGGATATAGACATGAAGTTAGGGTTAGGGTTGAGGCCAGGATATAGACATGAAGTTAGGGTTAGGGTTGAGGCCAGGATATAGACATGAAGTTAGGGTTAGGGTTGAGACCAGGATATAGACATGAAGTTAGGGTTAGGGTTAGGGTTGAGGCCAGGATATAGACATGAAGTTAGGGTTAGGGTTGAGGCCAGGATATAGACATGAAGTTAGGGTTAGGGTTGAGACCAGGATATAGACATGAAGTTAGGGTTAGGGTTGAGGCCAGGATATAGACATGAAGTTAGGGTTAGGGTTGAGGCCAGGATATAGACATGAAGTTAGGGTTGTGGTTGAGGCCAGGATATAGACATGAAGTTAGGGTTAGGGTTGAGACCAGGATATAGACATGAAGTTAGGGTTAGGGTTGAGGCCAGGATATAGACATGAAGTTAGGGTTAGGGTTGAGGCCAGGATATAGACATGAAGTTAGGGTTAGGGTTAGGGTTGAGGCCAGGATATAGACATGAAGTTAGGGTTAGGGTTAGGGTTGAGGCCAGGATATAGACATGAAGTTAGGGTTAGGGTTGAGGCCAGGATATAGACATGAAGTTAGGGTTAGGGTTAGGGTTGAGGCCAGGATATAGACATGAAGTTAGGGTTGTGGTTGAGGCCAGGATATAGACATGAAGTTAGGGTTGTGGTTGAGGCTAGGATATATACATGAACTTAGGGTTAGGGTTGAGGCCAGGATATAGACATGAAGTTAGGGTTGTGGTTGAGGCTAGGATATATACATGAAGTTAGGGTTAGGGTAAATTCTTGTGTTCTTTTATTACATATTGTATTACCTCGTCTTTGTTTATCATCTATTGTGCTCTTGTTCTTTTATTACTATTTGTGCTACTTGTATTAATCTACTTGGTATATTGATCGTTTTGCTACTTTACATTTATTCTGCGAGTAAGCATTTCATTGTACCGTCACACTCGCTGTATTCTGTGTGCGTGGCAAATAATCGTTGACTTTATTCTATTTGGTATGTAGGTAGGGTTAGGGTTGTGGAGGAGGCTATGGTTAGGGTTGCACCTGTATGTGGACATGAAGCCAGAGTTAGAGTTACGGTTGTGGTTAGGGCTAGGCTTAGGGTTGACGTGGGATGAGGACATGAAGCCAGAGTTAGTGTTCCAGTTGCGGTTGAGGCTAGGGTTGAACTGGGATGTTGAACAGGGGTAAGGCTCCTCCACCTCTGATTTCCCAATATACCAGAATGTTGGGACTAAACACCTCCCTCTGCAACTGGATCCTGGACTTCCTGACAGGCCGCCCCCAGGTGGTAAGGGTAGGTAGCAGCACATCCGCCACGCTGATCCTCAACACGGGGGCCCCTCCTGCGTGCTCAGTCCCCTCCTGTACTCCCTGTTCACTCATCATTAAGTTTGCCGATGACACGACAGTGGTAGGACTGATCACCGACAACGAAGAGACAGCCTATAGGGAGGTGGTCAGAGACCTGGCCGTGTCGTGCCAGGACAACAACCTCTCCCTCAATGTGATCAAGACAAAGGAGATGATTGTGGACTACAGGAAAAGGAGGACCGAGCATCCACAGTTCCTTGGCGTCCACATCACAGGAGACGGAAAAGATTTGGCATGGGTCCTCAGATCCTCAAAAGGCTCTACAGCTGCACCATCGAGAGCATCCTGACGGGTTGCATCACCGCCTGGTATGGAAACTGCTCGGCCTCCGACCGCAAGGCACTACAGAGGGTAGTGCATACGGCCCTATACATCACCGGGCCCAAGCTTCCTGCCATCCAGGACTTCTATACCAGGCAGTGTCAAAAGAAGGCCCTAAAATTGTCAAAGACTCCAGCCAGCCTAGTCATAGACTGTTCTCTCTGCTACCGCACGGCAAGCGGTACCAAGTCTAGGTCCAAGAGGCTTCTAAACAGCTTCTACCCCTAAGCCATAAGACTCCTGAACATCTATTCAAATGGCTACCCAGACTATTTGCATTGCCCCCCCTTCTACACTGCTGCTACTCTCTGTTCTTATCTATGCATAGTCACTTTAATAACTCTACCTACATGTACATAATACCTCAATTACCCTGGACTAACCGGTGCCCCCGCACATTGACTCTGTACCGGTACCCCCTGTATATAGTCTCGCTATTGTTATCTTACTGCTGCTCTGTAATTATTTGTAACTTTATTTCTTACTTTCTTTAGGTATTTTCTTAAAACTGCATTGTTGGTTAAGGGTTTGTAAGTAAGCATTTCACTGTAAGGTCTACACCTGTTGTATTCGGCGCATGTAACAAATAACATTTGATTTTATTTTATGTCATGTAAACTCTTACAACAGATCCCATTCTCCAAAGACTGTGGCTCTGACGAGGTGTGTTTGAGTGACCTGCTCTTGAAGTTGAAGAAAGGGGAGATGATTCCCAGGTGAAATCTGACATTCTCTCAACCTAGCCTAGTAAAACCAGACTGAACACTGGGCTCAATGTTGAGCACAGCATTCAGTCTGGTTAAACCAGGCTACTCTCAACCTACACTCTTCCTCAAAGAGCTCAGGAATGACAGACATGTCTCGTATTATTAGACAAGTATTCCCATATGCTTTTCTATAGGAACAGACAAATAAGTCCTGTTCTGTTCTGTTGGTCTGGTTTAGTGGGAATACACTTCCTCTATTAAGCCTTGCTGGTTAAAGAAAATACATAAAAACTTGTTACATAAAGTGAATGACAGACCGGGATTCAAACAAACCCCAATGTGCCGACATTGCACTGTACTTGACTTTCAAAAGCAATTTCCTTGACTTTCACGGAGATAGCATTTTGCGGTAAACACTACAGATGCGGCTCAAACATAAATAACCTTTAACAGTCAGGTGCAGTGTGATTTGTTTGAATCCCAGCCGTTCTATGATACACTGTAGACATAGACAGACAGACAGACAGACAGACAGAGTCATTATGACACCCAGTAGACAGACAGATTGACAAAGTCGTTATGATACACAGTACACATACAGACACAAAAGCACAGACAGCACCTCTTAAAGTGAGTGGTAAAGGTCATGAACCTTGGCCAGTCAGAGGGACATATTTTATCTTCACTGCTCCAGTTAATGGTGACACCATACATGACCCCATGAGACCTGTTCATGGATTCCCCATCAAACTGTGGTGTCTTCGTTCTACAGCATTTCATTTCCCCATGCACACACAGGTATAATTAGACATTGATTCTCACCCCCTCTGTATTGTAAAATGAGTGTGGTGTTTTGCAGCTCGTCTAGGATGCTGGTCAGCTTCAAGGACAAGAGGCTCTCCTTCACTGTGTCTGTGACCAACAAGAAGGAGAATGCGTACAACACCCAAGTCACGGCCACATACTCCAAAAACCTCTTCTACGCCTCCATCACTCCTTCAGTATGCATCAGCCTCTTCGCTTTTTACACAGACACATGCACAAGAGGAGGACTAGTTTGATATAGAGTCAGTAAGCATTCCCTAACATTATGTTTCATTTCAGAGTGACGGAACAGAGGTGAAGTGCACCTCCACCAAAGAGTCTCTTGCCCTCTCATGCCAGGTGGGATACCCAGCTTTAAGGCAGAACCAAGAGGTAAGACCTGACGACAAACAACAACACAGCCGTCGTGTGTGTAGGTCTATGTCTCTCGTCAGCCGGGGTTGCCGTTCCTGAACAATACCCTGTTCCCCGTTCCCTGCAGGTGACGTTTGGAATCAACTTTGACTTCAACCTGAATCAACTGCAGACCGCGGCCCATGTGAGCTTCGAAGCTCTAAGGTACCACTTGTTCGCTTGTTTGTGTACCAACCATAGTTGATCATACAGTGTTCTGTGTTAGGACCATGGCCTTATTTCTCCTCTCTACAGTGACAGCACAGAGGTGAACCCGTCAGACAACCAGGCCTCTATCTCCATCCCGGTCCACTATGACTCCGAGATCTCCCTCTCCAGGGAAGCGAATCTCAATTTCTATGTGATCGACATGGGCAATGAGGTGAAGACCACAGTGAATACCTTCAATGACATCGGTCCCGAGTTCAAATTCTCTCTGAAGGTGAGAAATCATGCACACACACACAGCTACACGGTCATTTGAGTACTTTACAGTGTACCCTGGTTTGCCAGTCTCTGGTAAAAGACTTCCTTTCCCCTTGTGGTAGAAATGGTAAGAGAAGTATGATGTGTCAATTGTAAGCGTTTTCTCTTCTGTTTAGGTTTCTACAGGGAACTTCCCAGTCAGTCTGGCCTACCTCACAGTCTCACTTCCCAGTGCTACAGCAAGAGGGAACCCATTGCTGTATGTGACGGGAGTCAAAACGGAACCTGTGAGTATAAATAACCAGTCAAGCTGTCTTGTCTCCAAATAACTAGCTTTGGTAGAGTCTGTGCCCTCGTATTCTGTGTCAATAGTCTTTGCTGCCAGATCCCGTGCCAGTGTTGTTTCGGAATACAGCTGGGCTGTGTTCAGGAGAGCGAAAACAGAAGCGAAACAGATTAAGCGCAACGAGGGGCTCTATTCAATCAGTAGTGCTGAAGAACCGCTTTAGAGCTTGATTGACAATTAAAGGCAATGTTCCCGCGGTTGGACCCTGCATGCCCAGTGAACGCTGCATATTTCAGCTCAATCGGAAAATGACCTTTACATTTGAACGCGTATCTTCCGCGATACGTCAGTGTGTCACGAACCGGCTCGTAGCCCGCAAACAAAAACCGAGACAAGGTGGAGATCAAGGAATGACAAAAATATATGTATTAACTAAAGTAAACTATAAACAAGTAACAATGGTGTGTGTGTAGTCAGCAGAGGAAGCGAGTGGTTGCGTGCATAGATGTGATAATGAGGGGTGTTGAAAGGTGCCAAAGCAAAGAAACAAACAACCAAACAAAACAGCCACAAAAATGCCACAACCAAAATCTAACAGTGTGTCTGCGTGGAGAGTGTCCCATTTCGCTGACGACCCTCCCGGCTCCGCCCGCCGACATCCTATTAAGGAAAGCAAGAGCAAAGAGAGAGAATTCGGCTGACAGAGTGGGAGGGTCGTCACAGGGGAAACGGATTGGATCCAGCCCGAGGACGTACCACCTGACCAATACAAATGTTGTTGCTGTTCCACAGGCTGGCGAAGTGACCTGTGAAGTAACCAGCCTCGTCAACCCTCTGAAGATCGGCGAGAAGCCTTACACAGCATCCTTCTCCAAGGAGAACCTTATGGGCACAGAGGATCTGGTGCGTGTGTGTGTGTGCGGCATGCATGTGTTTTTTTTTGACAGACCGAGACAAAGGTAGAGTCACCGTTTATATCTAATGATCTCCTCTGAATACATTGCTTTCGGATATTTCCAGAACTGTAAGACAGCCAAGTGCCAGCCTATGAAATGTGTCCTGAAAGACATGGGGATAAAGAGCGATTTCGTTGTGAATGTGACCACACGGATATGGAACGGTACCTTTGCTGCTGTAAGTATAGATAGCACATTCATCTACTCCTCATCATTTATATGCTTGCTTCTCCTCCTCTTGAATGGCGTCTTCTCATTTCCTCATTCATTCTCCTCTTGTCTTGTCTTGTCTCTGAGCAGTCATCCTTCCAGTCCACTGTGCTGACTGTGAGCACAGAGATAGAGACCTCTGAGCCTGAACTGCTGGTCATCTCTCACAAGCACCTGACGGTACTGGGATACTACATCGAAGACATTTGAATACAGCCTAATCTAATATCTTTGAAACCCAGAGAGAAGCTGTAAAAAAGTGCCTCGTTTGTTGTTTTGTACAAGTTAACAGCTACACTGCCCTCTCCTGGATCTAGGATGAACCGCATATTAACAGCTACAATACTTGTATTGCCTGACCGTTCGTAAGCGTGACACGTCCCCTGTCTCCGGACGCCTGTCCTCTGTCTCCTTTCCTGTCTGCAGGTTGGCGTCACCATCAGTAAACCGGGGGTACAAGGGGAGGTGCCTGTAGGCGTTATTGCGGGCAGTGTGATTGGAGGCCTGCTTCTATTGGCTCTGGTCATTGGCCTGCTTTGGAAGGTACTGTATGTGTCGACTTCACTGCTGTAAAACTCTCTTAAAACAGCAGACGCTCTGAGCTTATCCTACCAAGACCAAGAAATACTACCATGTTCTCTCTTACGTCTGTGTGCCTCTCTCGCTGTCTCTCTCTCTCGCTGTCTCTCTCTCTCGCTGTCTCTCTCTCTCTCGCTGTCTCTCTCTCTCTCTCTCACTGTCTCTCTCTCTCTCTCTCTCTCTCTCTCTCTCGCTGTCTCTCTCTCTCTCGCTGTCTCTCTCTCTCTCTCTCGCTGTCTCTCTCTCTCTCTCGCTGTCTCTCGCTGTCTCTCTCTCTCTCTCGCTGTCTCTCGCTGTCTCTCTCTCTCTCTCTCTCTCTCTCGCTGTCTCTCTCTCTCTCTCGCTGTCTCTCTCTCTCTCGCTGTCTCTCTCTCTCTCTCTCTCTCTCTCTCTCTCTCTCTCTCTCCCCCTAGTTTGGCTTCTTCCGGAGAAAGTACAAGCAGCTGATGCAGAACACTGAGGAGGATGAGGCAGAGACCGAGGGACTGGAGAACACAGCAGAGTGAGAACCAGGCACTGGAAAGAACCCATCTTGGAAACTACAATGTGCCTACAGACTGAGAACACATAATGACCAATGACCGCGACCACAACCACACACAAACAATAACTGAACAAACATGAATTGTACATACATATTGAACCAAGGGCTTGTTAGTGGAAAGAGTTGGGTTGGTGGCTTTGACATGGTTTGGGTTGTGGAGTGAACGGAGTGTTTTGAGTGAGCAGAAACACATTGACCCTCTAACCATCAAACACATCCAAACAAAGACCCCATTATGTCTGCCATCTTGGATCCTCTATAGGAAAGTAAATAATCTACTGTGCATTTTTACTTGCTGAATTCATACTTGGGTACTGGTTTATTTTTGTTCAAATAATTGTTGCTTTTAAGTCATAGGCTTAGGCCTATTGTTGGAAAAGAAGCTTGTGTATAGTAATTTGTCATATCTATGGATGTTACTGTGCAATTGGTTGGAAAGCACAGTAGTATATTATAAATAGCCTTTCAAATGGATATGGAAAATAGCCTACGCATAAGAGATTATAGACAATCGGCATGGTTATCATATGTTGGCATTTGGCATTCTCGGTGTTTTCCTTTGCAATGGGAGGGGTTTGACATTATACTGACGCCGAGGCACCCTTTTATATTTGTGAAAGAGAAATCCACAAATCAACGTCAACATTTGAACAGAATCCACAACCCTTCGTTCCTACTTTCACTGAAGCACGTCCTGCCTCTGAGTATCTCAGCCACTGTTCTACAGAGACAACACTGCATAGTTACCCCAGCCATACAACTGTGAAGACACTGTCTTCAGAATATACACTGTATTCAGATCAGATTCATGTAAAAAAAAAAAAAAAAATGATGTATTTACTATTTCTAAAAATGATGTGATACCAGAGCAAAAGGCAGTTATTGAATGTGTAGCAAATGAGAATATTTATTGTGTGATTTAAATATTAAATACGTATCATTCAGATACATTATCATCAATTAAAATAGTGTTTTACTTATTCCCTACATAGCAAAAGTATAAATACAATATTAGAAGCGTGTACTGGTTAATTAGTTTATTTGTACAGTTGCTGTGTCGTGATTGAGAGAAACGAGAAGCTCAGTGTAAGATACGCACAGTAGCAAAGACTAAACTCTCTGGGAGAATGTTTATGAGAAAAAAAAACATTGCACTGGTATTTTTCCAGGTAGATTTCCAATGGGTACATGCCACTTCTTTCGTTAACATGTTATAGCATTCAAAGGTTTGAAAGTGTTGTAAATATACTGATGGTACATTTCATTTCATTAAAACTTTACGTACATAAAGGTGTGACTGACTTTAGTTTTTGTCGTAGGGACAGCTTTAAAAAACGGATACGGTGTGTATTACCTAATATTTGGCATTAAAAAAAGCTCCCAGATGAGGGTAGAGGTCAACGCTGTCATGTCCACTGGCACTCTTTGTTCTCTTTCCAACAGGACTCGTCAGCTTCATACACCTCCTACCAAAGACAGAAAAACATCCCCCAGCATTAGCTTCCTGTGGAACTAATTGCACTCATTCAAACTGTGTCTTCGGACAGGCTCTGTAGCCATGTGACTGAGTCACTTGACAATAATTAGTTATGTTGTGGAAGTTCACACAACTCTTACTTAAAGGTAAACCTCGGGATTTTGGCAGTGAAGTATAGTAAATACATTGTTACTGCACAGGTATATGAGCAACTTAATTTAAAGTGTTTACTAAATGTATGTATGGGTACAATGTAGTACAGATTGGTCACAAGGCATATGGTAATCATTAAAGGGATACTTCAGAATTTTGGCAATGAAGCACTTTATCTGAACTTGTGGATGCCATTTTTATGCCAGAATGAAGGAAGTTAGGTTAGCATTTGCTTGCAAAACTACCTCTGTGTTCGC
Organism: Brachymystax lenok tsinlingensis; assembly: GCA_030435695.1. Lineage (NCBI taxonomy): Eukaryota > Metazoa > Chordata > Actinopteri > Salmoniformes > Salmonidae > Brachymystax > Brachymystax lenok. The sequence continues at coordinate 5,019,136 of CM059815.1, read as the reverse complement.
GCAATGACTGGAAGCCTATAGTATCTACTAGTATGCTAACAGTTACCACAGACTTCCAGTCATTGTGCTCACACTAGTTAGCAATTGCGCTAACGCTAGTTAACAACTTCCTTCAAACTGCACATAAAGACATAAAACTGGTATCCACAAGTTCATCTGACTCTGGGAAGGTGGGTAAAGTGCTTCATTGCCAAAATTCTGAAGTATCCCTTTAATGATTACCCTATGTCTTGTGACCATTCCGTACTACATTGTACCCATACATACATTTAGTAAACACTTTCAATTAAGTTGAATGTATACCTGTGCAGTAACAGCAATGACTATAGTAACAACATTGTATTAATGTAGCATTTCAGTAATAACAATAGGCAACCTTCTTAGCTTATCCGTCTCTAACTACATGATCAGGTTCTGCTCACCTTCTTCCAAATGGGTACGGTGGCTTTCAGGGTGTCTATACAGTACTGCACTGCCTCCAGAGAGTCCCCTCGGTGAGGAGACGAGATGCCGATGACCACACTGGCCTCAGTCACAGGCACCACCCTGGAAAATAAAAGAAGCGTTTTATAGCATAGTTATCCTATAGTTAGTGCTACAGTTCCCCACCCATAGTCCGACATACAGTAGTAACTAAGTGTTAGTTAGTTAGGTAGGTAGGTAGGTAGTTTACCAGGAATGAGACAGTAAGAGATTTGTGAAGCTCACCCCAGTCGATGATGAACACAGATGTGCCTGACAGTGGGCCATCTTGCCCTGATGTCAGTGTATATCTTCCTGAGTTCTGATTCGGCCATGGGGATGTAGGCTTCATACTCCAGCTGCACCACTTTCATCCCTTCGAAACTGTTCCTCGTCGTCCCTGAAATAACGAATCACAATCATCACTGGCATTATGGCCTCAGCTTGGACGGAACATACTATGTGCCACAACTCTGTGTTAGCCTGCTGAACTAAAATCTAGGCATTCATCGAACCACCTCCATTAAACATGTCAAATGGTCACCACGCTGTCTGCGTGGGTGGTCCATTTCAGTTTGTCTGTGATGTGTATGCCGAGGAACTTAAAAAAACGTTCCACCTTCTCCACTACTGTCCCGTCGATGTGGATAGGGGAGTGCTCCCTCTGCTGTTTCCTGAAGTCCACGATCATCTCCTTTGTTTTGTTGACGTTGAGTGTGAGGTTATTTTCCTGACACCACACTCCGAGGGCCCTCACCTCCTCCCTGTAGGCCGTCTCGTCGTTGTTGGTAATCAAGCCTACCACTGTAGTGTCGTCTGCAAACTTGATGATTGAGTTGGAGGCGTGCTTGGCCACACAGTCATGGGTGAACAGGGAGTACAGGAGAGGGCTGAGAACGCACCCTTGTGGGGCCCCAGTGTTGAGGATCAGCGGGGTGGAGGTGTTGTTTCCTACCCTCACCACCTGGGGGCGGCCCGTCAGGAAGTCCAGGACCCAGTTGCACAGGGCTGGGGGTCTCGAGCTTAATGACAAGTTTGGAGGGTACTATGGTGTTAAATGCTGAGCTGTAGTCGATGAACAGCATTCTTACATAGGTATTCCTCTTGTCCAGATGGGTTAGGGCAGTGTGCAGTGTGCAGTGTGATTGTGATTGCGTCGTCTGTGGACCTATTGGGGCGGTAAGCAAATTGGAGTGGGTCCAGGGTGTCTGGCAGGATGGAGGTGATATGATCCTTGACTAGTCTCTCAAAGCACTTCGTGATGACGGAAGTGAGTGCTACGGGGCGATAGTCGTTTAGCTCAGTTACCTTAGCTTTCTTGGGAACAGGAACAATGGTGGCCCTCTTAAAGCATGTGGGAACAGCAGACTGGGATAGGGATTGGTTGAATATGTCTGTAAACACACCAGCCAGCTGGTCTGCGCATGCTCTGTGGACACGGCCAGGGATGCCATCTGGGCCAGCAGCCTTGCGAGGGTTAACAAGTTAAAATGTTTTACTCAAGTTGGCTGCGGTGAAGGAGAGCCCGCAGGTTTTGGTAGCGGGCAGTGTCAGTAGACCCTACCACATAACGTCTCGTGTCTGAGCCGTTGAATTGCGACTCCACTTTGTCTCTATACTGAAGCTTAGCTTGTTTGATTGCCTTGCGGAGGGAATAGCTACACTGTTTGTATTCGGTCATGTTTCCGGGCGGCTTGCCCTGATTAAAAGCAGCGGTTCGCTCTTTCAGTTTTGCCCGAATGCTGCCATCAATCCACGGTTTCTGGTTGGGGTAGGTTTTAATAGTCACCGTGGGTACAACATCACCGATGCACTTGCTAATGAACTCCCCGCACCGAATCAGCGTATACATCAATGTTGTTGTCTGAGGCTATCCGGATCTCACCGGTGACTCACTCAATGCTACTTAATCATCCTTATTTTAAACAGAAATATCCATGACATTACATTGGTCAGAAAGACGGTGAGTGTTCTGATAAAAACAGTGGACATAAAACAGTAGTTGAGCTGAGCTGTGTATAGTCCCTACCCACCTATGAAGATGGAGATGGCTCCACAGGAGGGGCAGGTGACAGAGTCTGACACTGTGTCCACAGAGAGTTTGTCATGTGTCAGCTTAACGAGATCCCTGGGATCCCCGTCCGCCGTAGCCATCTGGGTTAGGAATGAGGGACGAGGAATCTAAAAGAAGCAGACATATGACATTAAATTGAAATTGGTGGAGATTGTGAAAAGGTAGTCTAATTTACTGCGGGGGACAAAAATCTGAACTTAAAGGCAAAGTAATTCACAAGGTCAATACTGCATATGCAATATGAATTTGTCTTCCATGATTAAGAGTTAATGTTAATTAATTTTTTACCTAAATTATGTGTTATCCTCCACTCAATGGCGGAATGACAGCAACCTCATCCCCGTCCCTAAGGCTCACACGCACGTCCCCAAGGGCCAGGTACTCCTGTCGCACAGCCAAAACAACTGAATCGCGCACAGCAGATAGTCTGGGGAATAAAGAAAATACATTACATGAATAAAGTAATGAGTTAAATGACTAAGATATCTTCTAATTTAACGTGTAGTGTCTCGTATTTACCTGGGGTGTCTGCTGACAAGGTCTTGCCACAGCTCGACGGTCGTCAGTTCTGAGGCGACCCTGATCGTCTCGGATTTGAGTCCCGTCAGCTCGGCACTTTTGGCGAAATAGAACACTGACACCTATTGAAAACGTAAAAACACACATAAATTGCTGTAGGCCTACCTTTGACAGATATGAAGACACTGACAGTTCAGATTAATATTGAAATAAGTCTGCATCCCACTTGTTTTCTTTTGGCAAATACAAAACTATTGAACAGCCGACTGCGCTCACCTCGGTAGTCATGAATTAAGTTGTATCCGCAACATTGATAAATTAATGTAGAGTACTTTGTTACTACTGCAGGACTCCAGACCCGTAGACTACCAAGGGAGAATCTCAATTGCACCATCCTGGCGTCCTCTCTCCTCGCCTCCTTCTCAAAACCCATTGGATGAGATAGCCATAGATCCCGCCCCTCTGACCTTCTCCTCCAATGGATTTTGAGAAGGAGGCGAGGCCGCGAGGTAAAATAAATTGAGATTTGTCCCATGCATATTTCCGTTACATTCACGCCTCCTTGCAGTCAGCTGACTAGAAGGCAGGAAATATGAGGCGTGTACATTTCACTCCAAAACTAACAGACAGACCACCAGATGTCCCCATAACACATTGCTATTTGAGGTTTAAACTATGTAAACTAGTACAAATATGTATCGGTTGCAAAAGGATATACATGTCAAATTAACCATTTAAAGGGGCTATCTGCAGTTGCTACGTCCATTTTTGGACTTATAAATGAATGATATGTACCAATTGATTCTTGAAGAATATAACGTATGCCTCGTGAGCTTAGTTCAACTGTCGTACCCCACCAGAATCCACAACATAAAGCTTGTTTTACTCCAATGTTTGTAAACAAAGTAAATGTAAACAAACACTATATAGCCTCAAAATAAGATTAATATAATTCTGATATCAATGTTGATATCATGGATGGAAAAAGTCCTTGCATCCATACCCGCTGTCTCTTAATTTGAGAGTGGTTACATTTCTCCAGCCCCATAGAAATATAAAGGTCATTTCCGATTGAGAAGAGATTCTCCAGCGGTTACCTTGAATGCAACGGGAGATGCCACCTGTTGACGCGTAGAGACATATGGGGAAGATCCATACAGAAACAACACTGGGCGGCAGGTAGCCTAGTGGTTAGAGCGTTGGACCAGTGACCGAAAGGGTGCAAGATCAAATGCCCGAGCTGGTAAAAACCGGTCGTTCTGCCCCTGAACAAGGCTGTTCCACTGTTCCTAGGCCGTCATTGAAAATAAGAATTTGTTCTTAACCGACTTGCCTAGTTAAATTAAAAACACTAAGGTTGTTCAGCAAGCAGCTAAACTTTGGGTAACGAATTATGTTTATCTTTGGAGAATGACATTTTACTCAACCATTTTTTTGAGCAAACAACAGCAAATTAGCTGTGAAACATATAAATAATCTGGTGTTCAAGTATCTGTACAGTTCATGACACAGGTAGCCTACAATTTTTGAAATCTGAATAAAAGGTGTGAGTCCCGCCATAAAGCTTGCGAGTTTTGGACTTCTAACCTCCTTTAAACATTGTGTGTTTGAAGCTACAGACTTCCGGTTTGTACCATTGGATTGGTATATTTCTTCTACATCTGTCGGTACCAACCATTAGTCTGTATGATTAACGGGAGATACCATTCATTAGCCTGTGTGATTAACAGGGGCTGAGCTAGAGCGGTGTTTGGGAGAGTCCCGAAGGCGCCGTTGGTTTGGTCTTTTTACAAAAAGGCTTGGTCTTTTTACAAAAATGTATGTAGAGTCCGAATGGTTTGAGCTGCAAACTATTCAAATCTATTTATGAAAAGATGATACTCTCACTACCACATGTTTCGCTCTATGACGCTACACAAGAGTGATTAGAAGGCAAGGGGTTCTTCTACATAGAAGATCATAGAACATCTCAGGACATAATGTCTATAATACTGTAATAAGCTCACATAGTTGCTGTCACAAACTCAAACTCCACACAGTTGTCACTGACTAGTTGGATATTCATTTCCCAGTGAGCAAGCAGGCATTTTCTGTACACACAGCATTCATATTCATTCATTTTTTATCAGATATTTGCTTTGGCAGACCTTATTTTTGTATTGACATTTGCAAAACTCATGAATGCAACTATTTATATCAAATTGTTTTGTGTTCTACTTGTAGCCATGGTTGTCCTGAAAAAAAAAGAAGGTAAAACACTTAATTGTGAGGCAAATCTAAGGGCTGGACATGCAGATAAATGAAAGTCAGACAATTGAAAAGCCGATCTTTTTGGGGATTTCGGGACTGATATTAATGCCCTCTCTGGTCAACATTGTGGTCTTGCCAATATCTATACGCACCGTCAGTACTCCTGCCCCAAAATCAGTCTTTAATACACGCTCAATATTGAGTTGCTCTTCAGTAGGCTACCTGGTGAAGGGGAAGATATTATAAAATATATCTCTCTCTCCACCCCCCACCAATTTGAAGACCGCCCACTTCAGATATTTTGCTTGAGGAGACCCCCTTAAAGATTTAAAAAGAGAGACGGAGTCGGACAGTTTGACAGTCACTCACTGAGGGTTGGCATTGCGTGCGCACAGACACAACTTCTCCGCTGCGCGTCTAGTCGCTCACGCCAGTCCGCCTTCTGTCCTCATGTTTAGGATGCTACAAACACCGCAGCTCCGCCAAGGCGTGATTGCGCTTTTCATGTGGTTCACTCACTTTATGGAGGACCACAAAGTCCAGGGTGAGTATGCTATGATTAATTATGTGCTATGGCATAACTTTCTAAGGTCAAGTTGTAGGCGACATTTGTCATTAGTGCATCAGTCCACGGGACCCTTCATTCAACCTAGTGAGACATAGTTGTGTCTCATCTCTTACAAAATGGAAAGGCGACTGCATGGGTGTGTAACTTTGAGTTCTGTCTTTGTTTCTGACTTTCTGGACTGAATTCAGTAGTAGTTATGTACTTCAAGTTTTTTCCACTTCCAAATTAAAACATTTTCTAAGAAAACGCGGTACCAAGCTCAGTAAATGCATATTTCAAATGCGTCATAAGAACATATGGGTGGTTATGTATTAAACGATTGGTGACTGTGTCTAAAACGAAAGATATTGGCTCTAATGGAGTTCATGGAAAAATGCTTTGCATCATAAAATTACGCATGGGTAGTCTGAAGAAGGAATCTATGACCAATTCGTAAACGGATATCTACACTTAGCTAAGCTATTGCACATGGAGATTGGTCAACATGACTCCCTATACCTTTACAAGTGGGTCAATGTCCTACGAGCTGAGCTGAGACAGATGGACTGGTGAGTCCCAAGGAGGAGTTACGCGCGGCTCCTCTCGTGCGTCCTTTGGTGAAATCCCGCTGCGTTTGGGATTTATTGGTCTTTACGCAATCAGACACATTTGGCACAGCCTGTATTGTAGAACTTTGCTCTAAACACACACACACGTATATAATCCATGTATACTTTTTTGTTTAGAGCAAAGTTCTACGGTGCTATAGGGGGAAATGTGGGGTTGTTTAAGATGCAGCCTGCTCAAATAAGGCTTACCGTTATACCTGTAATATGAGACGTTAATTGGACATGGACTGTCTCTCTCCAGCCGGTAACTGCTGGTTGCAGCAGGGAAAGAACGGCCGGTGCCAGGTGCTCTACATGTCTGGGATGACCCGGGAGGACTGCTGCCGGAGCGGTCGTCTGGGCACGGCATGGACCGAGGAAGACGTGCCCAACAGCACGCTGTTCCGGTGGATGATCTTCAATGGAGGCGCGCCTAATTGCATACCATGTAAAGGTGAGTGAAAGTGTGTGATAATGATGAATACCCTCACTGCAAGCTGGGCAACATTATTCTGAAGCCTGGTGGAACTTCTTGCAAACAACCCCAACATGTTATAAAGTGTGTGGCATGTAATGTTAAGTGATTACTCCCGCATAGTATCCTGTAATAATGGGTTTTTGATAAAGGCATTTGTCCTTATATCAGACGGACCCATTATGTATGATGACCGGTTCCTCCATCCGTCCGTCCATCCATCCACCCAACCATCCATCCATCCATTTCAGAAACATGCAACAGCGTCGACTGTGGTCCTGGGAAGAGATGCAAGATGAACAAGAGGAACAAGCCTAGGTGTGTGTGTGCTCCGGACTGCTCCAACGTCACAGGGCAGGGGTCCGTCTGTGGGTCCGATGGAAAGTCCTACAGGGACGAGTGCACCATGCTCAGGGCCCGATGCAGAAACCATCCCGACCTGGAGGTTCAGTACCACGGGCGCTGCCGCAGTAAGTCCCTCTAAGGATTAGGGTAGCAAAATTCTGGAAACTTTGCCAAAATTGTTACGTTTTCCAGATACAGTATCCCAGTTGTAGGATCCCTCCCTGCTTATTCCCTCTTGATTCTCAGAATTTTTTGGAAACGTTTCAGGAATTTTGCAACCCAGCCAGTTCATTTACAGGGTCAAATGAGGACATGCTCTCACTTTCAGTGAGGAACTTTCAGCCAGACTTAGCTTCCATTTCCAGTCTTTCACATATATGTATTATTTCGGAAACAATTGTCTGACTTGTGAGACTATGCCAGGCTTAGGTTCCCAAGTATGGCACAAGGGGCTTACTATACTTACTGTTTATGACTTGGAGGCAGTAGACTAGGCATTACTAGGCTCACTGCCTAAATTGGGCCAGGACTCACTCACTGGTAGACAGTGCACACACTTCAGGGTGTGTGAGGCTGAGTATCAACTATTGTAGACTAGTGTAGCAACCTAATTTACAGCACATGTTCTGGTGCATGGGCATAGAAATAGCTTGATAGGACAACTTTAGAGTTGTGCAGGTCCAAAAAAGACCAGAAGTGTGAGGCAGAGTCTGTCATCTGACTTCACACATAGCCTAAGTCAAACTTGGGCAGTAAGGAAAGCTTATATATTACTGCTATATATTAGCAAGGGAAAACAAACATCACATGTGAGTGAATACTCACCTGGTGTGATCTGAGATTGGTGAAGTGAAATGATCTAATTGTGTGTAGTTGAATGTTTCACATGACATGAACAGTATCACATATGTCAGTCATGCCTCTAAATGTTTCTGTCTGTGTTTGTGCGCGTGTGTGTTTCCATCCACAGAGACATGTCATGGAGTTCGCTGTCCTGGTAGCGCGTCGTGTGTCGTGGACCAGACGAATAACGCCTACTGTGTGACATGTAATCACCAGTGTCCAGAGGTGACGTCACCAGACCAGTACCTGTGTGGGAACGATGGTGTTGTTTACGCCAGCTCCTGCCACCTGAGGAGAGCCACGTGCATCTTGGGAAGGTCCATTGGTGTGGCCTACGAAGGGAAATGCATTGGTAAGTACTAGAGCGTCAATATGTCGAGTTGTATGTAAAGTTGAGTTTCTGTACACTTACAGTACCAGTCAAAAGTTTGGACACACCTGCTCATTCAAAAGTTTTCTTTATTTGTACAATTTTCTACATTGTAGTATAATAGTGAGGACATCAAAACTATGAAATAACACATATTGAATCATATTGTAACCAAAAAAAGTATTAAACAAATCAAAATATATTTAATATTTGAGATTCTTCAAAGTAGCCACCCTTTGCCTTGATGACAGCTTTGCACACTCTTGGCATTCTCTCAACCATTTTCTTAACAGGTGTGCCTTGTTAAAAGTTAATTAGTGGTATTTCTTTCCTTCTTAATGCGTTTGAGCCAATCAGCCGACAGTCAATCATTACTTGAAGACATGAAGGTCAGTCAATCTGGAAAATGTCAAGAACTTTGAACGTTTCTTTCAGTGCAGTCCCAAAAACCTTCACGCGCTATGATGAAACTGGCTCTCATAAGGACTGCCACAGGAAAGGAAGACCAAGAGTTACCTCTGCTGCAGCCCAAAAAGATACTTCACAAAGTTCAAGTAACAGACACATTTCAACATCAACTGTTCAGAGGAGACTGTGGGAATCAGGCCTTCATGGTCGAATTGCTGTAAAGAAACCACTACCAAAGGACTCCAGTAATAAGAAGAGACTTGCTTGAGCCAAGCAATGGAGTAATGGACATTAGACCGGTGGAAATCTGTCTTTTGATCTGATGAGTCCAAATTTGAGTTTTTTTGTTCCAACCGCCATGTCTTACGTAGAGTAGGTGAACGGATGGTCTCCGTATGTGTGGTTCCCACCGTGAAGCATGGAGGAGAAGGTGTGATGGTGTAGGGGTGTTTTGCTGGTGACACCTTCAGTGATTTATTTAAAATTCAAGGCACACTTAACCAGCATGACTACCACAGCATTCTGCAGCGATACGCCATCCCATCTGGTTTGCGCTTAGTGGGACTATAATATGTTTTTCAACAGGACAATGACGCAACACACCTCCAGGCTGTGTAAGAGTTATCTGACCAAGAAGGAGGGTGATGGAGCGCTGCATCAGATGACCTGGCCTCCACAATCACCCGACCTCAACCCAATTGAGATGGTTTGGGATGAGTTGGACCGCAGAGTGAAGGAAAAGCAGCCAACAACTGCTCAGCATATATGGAAACTCCTTCAAGACTGTTGGAGAAGCATTCCAGGTGAAGCTGGTTGAGAGAAGGCCAAGAGTGTGCAAAGCTGTCATCAAGGCAAAGGGTGGCTATTTGAAGAATCTAAAATATATTTTGATTTGTTTGACAGTTTTTTGGTTACTACATGATTCCATATGTGTTATTTCATAGTTTTGATGTCTTCACTATTATTCTACAATGTAGAAAATAGTAAAAATGAGTAGGTGTTTCTAAACTTTTGACTGGTACTGTAGATGGATGAAGATTTTAGTGCTTTGATGTGCCAAGCTTTCGGTCACAAAGACCTTTGTCAGACTATACTGGAGTAGTATGTCTGCTAAGCATCAGAAAATGTCTGTTCTGTCTGTTCTAATTCACCCAGGCAGGGCACTAAGTCTATTGGCGCCATCACCAGAATCATGCTGTCTGTGTGAGTCAGAAATGGAGTGTAACAATAGTGTCTGATGCTCTCTGTGTGTGTCTCCTCTCCAGACGCTAGGTCGTGTGAGGACATTGTGTGTCGGGGAGCAAAGAGTTGTCTGTGGGATGAAGCGAGTGGCCGCGGACGCTGCTCCGTGTGTGACGCAGCGTGTCCAGAAAGTCGGCAAGCTGAGAGTGTGTGCGCCAGTGACAACAACACCTACCCCAGCGAGTGTTCCATGAGGCAGGCCGCCTGTGCTCAGCAGCGCCTCCTGGAGGTCAAACACTCAGGATCCTGCAACTGTAAGTATACGGTTGCATTTGAAATGGCACCCTATTCCCTATATAGTGCACTACTTTCGACCAGAGCGATGCATTCATTGAGAACTTAAGAGAAAGTGGCTCCAACTCCAATACATGCATTTCCCCAGTCAGTTTACCCAAATGTTTACCCCAAGTTTAACCAAGGTCATCATTGAGGGGCAAATCCTAACTGACATCAATGCACGACTAAGTTAACATTTTACTTAAGTGGAAGTTAGGATAAAAATAATGTGGTACCAACTCCAACCCATCCCTCATCCTATTTTCCCAATGTGATGTTATGTTAAAGTTGTCTTAGTGTGCCTATTGTGGCAAAGTCACTTGCACAACAATAAACTTGCTTGTAAAAGTATGATAATGTAGTCTTTATCTCGCTCTGTGGAAGAAATTAGCCTGGGGATGAGCTTAGATACAATGTAAAGGCAAACCTTATGACCGACCAACTCATACATTTACTGTTATTCTATTGTTCCCGTGATGTTTGATTAATTCAAAACATGGATGAATGTATCTCAGTGTATCCTTCCTATAATTACCACAATGCCTTGTGTTTCTCCTGTAAACAGTAAACAGTAATGTCGCTGTGGTTAAATTATTTCAGCATGTGGATTATGAGGACTGGGTTTTGGATGGGTTGTTTTGACTACATCTGCCTGTGGATGTTTGTTCTGAAGATAAATATTTTTAAAGGGCAAATACCACACTAACAGGGTGGTCCTTTGCAGAAATGGAATAGGTCCCAGTCCCGTCTTGTGCATCAGCTGAAAGCAGAGTTTCACAATGCAGAAATTAAGTTGTATTATATTGTATTGTAAGGATGAGTATATGAGCTCTGTTCTGTTCTCTCTATTTTCAGGTTTAAACCAGGTTTAAACCACTGAGCCAACTAACCCTCATACACCACCACGACCAACACTGCCCTGCCCAGCCCAGCCAACACCCCAGCATCTCAGCCTCCCAGGACCCAGCTTCTATTATAACCAGAATCACCTTGCTTCATGTCCCATATGGGAGAAGAAGACTGTCAGTGAATCAAGTCAAGGAAAATAAACTAAATGTTGCAGTGAGATTCTGTGCTGTTGTTCTGTTCACTGATGCAACAGCAAGTGGACCATTTGTTCTTCCATCTATTCATCATCAGACACAGAACTTTGAGGAAGAGGAGGAAAAAGAGCAGGAATACCTGGATTTTCTCAATCAATACGTCATCCAACACAGACCGGATGATAAACATTCATAATAGCTGAACAGTGTTTCAGTTCAGCCACAGAATACTGTTCATACTGTACATAAAGTGTATGATTATTTATTGTCCTGGGCCCAGTTTCCCAAACGCATCTTAAGGCTAAGATCCTATGGTTCTACCCATGAACCTAGCCTTAAGATGCTTTTGGGAAACCCTGACCCAGGAAGAGAAGAGGAACTAAGCAATCGTATAAAACTTCCGTTTACTTGTATGTATTTATATATTTTGTTTATTATTATTTATACATTTACAGTGTCAGTCTGTCTTACTGTATACCCTTTGTCTCTTGCATTTTATCCAAAGAGAAAGTGTATTATTTATTTGAGGTGCAATGCTACCCACATTGATGTTCTTCTCATGTAAACTCCTGTAACGCATTCTCTATCTGAGCTGTACACATCTGCTTGTTGTGGGCAAATATTTGGATTTTTCCCATCTTACCGTGTTCCTCCATTGTGAAATGTTGGCTAGCTAGTTGTGTGTGTTCCAGTTTATTTTATTGAGAACTTTTTGCTCACTGATGTATATACCCTAGTGAGAGAAAGACCCTGGTTTTGTTTACTACTCAAAGCTGACCAAAATGGCTTTGTCTAGTTTTTGTTTAACAAAAGTTACCCATCCTAGTCCCAGTACAGTGCATACCAATACTTTTAGTCAATTGTCTCTTTCCCTTCAGATATGTGCATTCTGGGGAAGAGGATGGAGAATACTGTGACTGAAACAATGTATGTATAATGTTTTATACAACATCTGAGTAGGAATAATTTCATTTTTCATTTTTGAGTTGACAATATTTTTGTTTTTCATATTTCATAATGTGCCATTGATACTCTTGTACACTTTTATTTGCCAATGTTTTTCAGTGCGGTCAATCATTGAATTGATATCACTCCCTCTGAGCCAAGTAAATGCAACTTACCACACAATGTTCATCACATACAATATATCAAACTTAAGCATGTTGTATTTCCTCACACTTTGGGGGATATTCATATGACTTAACTGCTGCGGTAAATTTACTACCTGTTTGTCCAACACAGAAATCTGTTTTCAGAAGATAACAGCTGCTAAATTTACAGTGGGGATAAATATCGATGAATAAACCCTGGTCTATTTTGTTATATTATGTTGAATAGAGATTCAGTCATAAATATATAGTTTTGTATTTTTTATGTGAATGTTAAATGTACATAATAGCTATGATGATGATATTTGTACAGGGCAAGAGAGTAAAGAATAAAATAATTTTTTCCCTCAAACTTTTTGTGCTTTGTCTACCATTTACACACGCATGACACAAAGTAAATACCTAGTTTTCCTCTCCTGTGTACTCAATCCAGTCCAGTATTCTACATCATCAGATGTGCATAAATACAATCACAGCCAGACAGCCAGTCAGTCATTTTCTCTCCTCAGTGCTCCATGTGCTCCTCCTCAGTCCTCAACTACCTGAGTGTTATCTGTTACCTGTGTTGAAGGACCATACAGATAGATACTGTATTTATGTATTTATCTCCCTGTGCAGGACAGGACTGTGGCACGCAGTCACAGCCATATTTAAACCGGTAGATAAAACTTGTGGCTGATCGACTGAAGCTTGTTTGGCATCGTTTCCCCAGCCGTGTGAAAAGCTGACTTAGCTTCTGTGTTTGGTCTCTCTGTGTGTGTGTGTGTGTGTGTGTGTGTGTGTGTGTGTGTGTGTGTGTGTGTGTGTGTGTGTGTGTGTGTGTGTGTGTGTGTGTGTGTGTGTGTGTGTGTGTGTGTGTGTGTGTGTGTGTGTGTGTGTGTGTGTGTGTGTGTGTGTGTGTGTGTGTGTGTGTGTGTGTGTGAGAGAGAGAGAGAGAGAGAGAGATCGGGGGCATCAGCGTCCAGCAGACACGAACCAGCCCAGCAGCTCTCCTCCCCTCCATCCCTCTCCCTGCCCTGCCCTGCCTTGGATCTGAACCCGAGACTCTCATCTAATCACATTTCAGCAGCAGTAAATGCGATCCTAATCGTACTGTGTGTGCCGTGACTGGTCCTTGTCTGTCTTTTTTGGAAAATGCTGCCTGGGCCTAGGAGTTCACACTGCTAATATAACAACATTATGGAAATGCTGATGAGACAGTCTGAGCCGAGGCTGAGCTGAGTGAGAGCATTTCCCATGGTGGCATCAGAGGTGAGGTTTGCTCTCTCTCTCCTCTCCTGTCCTGACCTTGGCATAGCATGAAAGGCAAAACCTGGAAGGTTGCACTGAGAACCAGTGACTCATCACTAAAGTTACAGTCATAGATTATAAAGTCCTAGAACTGATCATAAACATAACTATACAGGGACTTCTATTTGGATTGCACATACAGTAGATATTGAAAAAGTAATGCAGAAGGTCATGCCTGTTTTTAATAGGAGAAGAGGACATTTTGAGGGAGGGAGGGCGCGAGATAGAGAGGGGAGAAAGAGAGAGGGGGAGAAAGAGAGGCAGACAGAGAGAGACAGATAGCCAGAGAGACAGACAGGCATAGAGAGAGAGACGAGAGGGTACCAATGACTCAAAAAAGGAGGCGTTGCTGAAGTTTCATACGAAAGTGTCAGACGGTAACAGTGCTTGACGGGGTGCTCAGAGTGCTGCCCACACACAATGCCGTCTGCCAGAAACTGGGTACCTTTTTGGCCTAGTCTAGTTAGACGGACCGGATGAGTGCGTTATATGAATCCTTTCCTCTTTCCTGTTCACAGACAGACCCCTGTAGCCCTGACAGACAGACCCAACCGGACACGCTATAGACCCCCGCTGAGCTCCTCTTAGGAGTTCAATAGAAACGTGTGAAAATGTGTAGGTGTCTGTGGAAATGGACTGTATCAGTCAGTCACAGCAGGTCCCCGCAGGGCAGGGGGCTGGCTGGGAGCTGGGAGCACATCACAGCACAGAGTGTACGCTACCACTTATACACTCTGAAATAGGAATGAACTAACACTGGGGATCTATTGAAATTGAAACAGTACAGTCCCACGGGAACACACTGGTTGAATCAACGCAATTGGTTGACATATTGTGAAAAGGAATCAATGTGGAAAATACACTGGATTTGAAAAAAAGTAATCAACTAGTACTGTTTTCATCTAATTTCAACCAGCGTTGTAAACATTTCAATTAGGGTAAAACTTCAACTTAATACTTTGACTTAACCTGACTAACAGGTTGTTACATCAATTTAATTTCAACATAATCATTGGAATGATGTACACTACCGTTAAAAAGTTTGGGGTCACTTAGAAATGTCCTTGTTTTTGTCACGCCCTGATCGGTTTCACCTGTCTCTGTGCTTGTCTCCACCCACCTCCAGGTGTCGCCCATCTTCCCCATTATCCCCTGGGTATTTATACCTGTGTTTTCTGTCTGTCTGTTGCCAGTTCGTCTTGTTTGTTCAAGTCAACCAGCGGGTTGTCTCAGCTCCTGCTTTCCCCCCAGTCTCTCTTTTTCCTCGTCCTCCTGGTTTTGGACTCTGACTCTGACTCTGACTCTGACTCTGACTCTGACTCTGACTCTGACTCTGACTCTGACTCTGACTCTGACTCTGACTCTGACTCTGACTCTGCTGTCCTGTACCTTGGCCCCACTACTCTGGATTATCGACCCCTGCCTGCCTTGACCTGTCGTTTGCCTGCCGAGGTTGTTACAATAAACATTGTTACTTCAACAGTCTGCACTTGGGTCTTACCTGAAACCTGATCGTTTTTTAAAGAAAAGCACATCTTTTGTCCATTAAAATAACCTCCAATTGATCAGAAATACAGTGTAGGCATTGTTAATGTTATAAATGACTATTGCAGCTGGAAACAGCTGATTATTAATGGAATATCTACATAGGTGTAGAGAGGCCCATTATCAACAACCATCACTCCCGTGTTCCAATGGCACATGGTGTTAGCTAATCAAAGTTTATCATTTTAAAAGGCTAATTGATCATTGGAAAACCCTTTTGAAATTATGTTAGCACAGCTGACAACTGTTGTTCTCATTAAAGAAGCAATAAAACTGTCCTTTAGAAGGTATCTGGAGCATCAGTGTTTGTGGGTTCGATTACAGGCTCAAAATGGCCAGAAACAAAGACTTTCTTCTGAAACTCGTCAGTCTATTCTTGTTCTGAGTAATGAAGGCTATTCCATATGAGAAATTGCCAAGAAACTGAAGATCTTGTACAACGCTGTGTACTACTCCCTTCCAAGAACAGCACAAACTGGCTCCAACCAGAATAGAAAGAGGAATGGGAGGCCCCGGTGCACAACTGAGCAAGAGGACAAGTACATTATTGTCTAGTTTGAGAAACAGAAGCCTCACAAGTCCTCAACTGGCAGCTTCATTAAATAGTACCCACAAAACACCAGTCTCAACGTCAACAGTGCTGGTCTTCTAGGCAGAGTTCCTCTGTCCAGTGTCTGTATTCTTTTGCCCACCTTAATCTTTTATTTTTATTGGCCAGTCTATTGGCCAGTCTGAGATATGGCTTTTTCTTTGCAACTCTGCCTTAGAAGGCCAGCATCCCGGAGTCGCCTCTTCACTGTTGACGTTGAGACTGGTGTTTTGCGGGATATTCCATAAAAAGAATCAGCCGTTTCCAGCTACAATAGTCATTTAGAACATTAACAATGTCTACACAGCTGAGCTATCATCCCACCACATTTAGACATTGATCTGGTTCCATACTTGATCTGGTTCCATACTCCATACTTATTTGCGTAGACAACCTAAATAACATTGAATAGTTAAAAGTAAGTCTTTTAACTTTTCTTTTCTTAAGCCGTTTGTGAATGTAAATTTGGAGTGGGGGTTGGGGGTTCATGTAGGCTACATTGACATCTGACTTGGCCAATTGGACACCATCAACTCAAAGGGAAGCTAGGTATACTATCATTCATCTATGGTTGATTTGATCTTTGGGAGTTTAGAGGTAGTTAGCATTAGCCCTTAG
The DNA here is from genome assembly GCA_030435695.1 of Brachymystax lenok tsinlingensis. Classification (NCBI taxonomy): domain Eukaryota; kingdom Metazoa; phylum Chordata; class Actinopteri; order Salmoniformes; family Salmonidae; genus Brachymystax; species Brachymystax lenok. The sequence continues at coordinate 5,002,523 of CM059815.1, read as the reverse complement.
GATGCCAAATTCATTATATTAATAATATCATTTTACCTTTGGATGTTGTCTTGTATATGGTCGGTTGATTTCAAATTTAATCTACAAGTTATTCATATGTTGGATTCACGTCTCCATCTCCACCAAAACTCTAACTTGAAGAATGGGACTAAATCAAATCAAACTTGATTTGAAGAGCATTTGATTTGATTCTTCTGCTTGGATAGTGTAAATTATGAATAGCATATATAAAAGACAATATCCAAAAGTAAAAGTGTATTGTTAACATCATGAATTTTGCATCATATTTATAGGGATAATGTTCACTACCTCTTGACTTCCAAAGTTCAAATCAACTACGGACGAATGACAGTATACCTCACGTTGAAATGATGGTGTCCTTTGGGCAAATCAGATGTCAATGTAGCTTACATAAAGCCAGCCTCACTCAGAATAAACTTTCACATACAACTTGTGTAAGAAAAGTTAGAGGACTCACTTTCAACCAGTTAATGTTTTTTAGGTAGTCTACGCAAATGAGTATGGAAGCTAAATGTGTTGACATGAAGTCAATGTTCAGGCAAGAATTGTTGGACTATGGCTTCACATTTTATACCAATATGCCTCGTTATTAAGATTGATGGCATGACGTTGAAACAATGACGTTGATTTAAACATACCATTTTACTATCAACATTGAAACGAGAATAAATCAAATATGTCTAATCAAATATGAAATTCAACATAATTTCAACCATCCAATAAACAGTATACTGAATATAGGATTTTAACGTTCCTAACTGTGATTTTCAATGTAATTTCAACATACACTACCAGTCAAAAGTTTGGGCACACCTTCTCATTCAAGGGTTTTTCTTTATTTTTTAAAATGTTATACATTGTAGAATAATAGTGAAGTAATCAAAACTAAGAAATAACACATATGGAAGCATGTAGTAACCAAAAAAGTGTTAAACAAATCAAAATATATTTTACATTTGAGATTCTTCAAAGTAGCCACCCTTTGCCTTGATGACAGCTTTGCACACTCTTGGCATTCTCTCATACAGCTTCATTTGGTAGTCCCATGGAATGCATTTAAATTACAAGGTGTACCTTGTTAAAAGTTAATTTGTGGAATTTCTTTCCTTCTTAATGCGTTTGAGCTGTGTTGTGACAAGATAGGGGTGGTATACAGAAGATAGCCCTATTTGGTAAAAGACCAAGTCCATATTATGGAAAGAACAGCTCAAATAAGCAAAGAAAAACGACAGTCCATCATTACTTTAAGACATGAAGGTCAGTCAATATGGAACATTTCAAGAACTTTGAAAGTTTGAAAGTGCAGTCACAAAAACCATCAAGCGCTATGATGAAACTGGCTCTCATGAGGACCGCCACGGGAAAGGAAGACCCAGAGTTACCTCTGCTGCAGATGATAAGTTCATTAGAGTTACCAGCCTCAGAAATTGCAGGCCAAATAAATGCTTCACAGAGTTCAAGTAACAGACACATCTCAACATCAACTGTTCAGAGTCCTTTGGTCTGATGAGTCCAAATTTGAGATTTTTGGTTCCAACCGTCATGTCTTTGTGAGACGCAGAGTAGGTGAACGGATGATCTCCGCATGTGTGGTTCCCACCGTGAAGCATGGAGGAGGAGGTGTGATGGTGTGGGGCTGCTTTGCTGGTGACACTGCCTATGATTTATTTAGAATTCAAGGCACACTCAACCAGCATGGTTACCACAGCATTCTGCAGCGATACGCCATCCCATCTGGTTTGCGCTTAGGAGAGTGATGGAGTGTTGCATAAGATGACCTGGCCTCCACAATCACCCAACCTCAACCCAATTGAGATGGTTTGGAATGAGTTGGACCGCAGAGTGAAGGAAAAGCAGCCAACAAGTGCTCAGCATATGTGGAAACTCCTTCAAGCCTTTTGGAAAAGCATTCCAGGTGAAGCTGGTTGAGAGAAGGCCAAGAGTGTGCAAAGCTGTCATCAAGGCAAAGGGTAGCTACTTTGAAGAATCTCAAATATAAAATATAACTTGATTTGTTTGACACTTTTTTGGTTATTACATGATTCCATATGTGTTTTTTCATAGTTTTGATGTCTTCATTATTATTATACAATGTAGAAATTAGTACAAATAAAGAAAAACTCTTGAATGAGTAGGTGTGTCCAAACTTTTGACTGGTACTGTAGTTCTGATGAATATGTTGAAATGAGATTTATGCAACAACCTGTTAGTCAGGTTAAATCAATGTACACTGAACAAAAATATTTTACTGAGTTATAGTTCATAAAAGGAAATCAGTCAATTGAAATAGATTCATTAAGCGCTGATCTATGGATTTCAGATGACTGAGATTCCAGATATGCATCTGTTGGTCACAGATAACTTAAAAAAAAATATAGGGGCATGATTCAGAAAACCAGTCAGTTTCTTGTGTGACCACCATTTACCTCATACAGCGTGTTACACATCTCCTTCACACAGAGTTGATCAGGCTGTTGATCGTGGCCTGTGGAATGTTGTCCCACTCCTCTTCAATGGCTGTGGGAAGTCGATGGATATTGGCGGGAACTGGAACACGCTGTCGAACCCTTCGATCCAGAGCATCCCACATATGCTAAATGGGTGACATGTCTGGTGAGTATGCAGGCCATGGAAGAACTGGAAAATGTTCAGCTTCCAGGAATTGTGTACAGATACTTGCGACATGGGGCCGTGCATTATCATGCTGAAACATGAGTTGGTGGCGGTCGGATGAGTGGCATGAAAATGGGCCTCAGGATCTCGTCACGTTACCGTGCATTCAAACTGCCATCGATAAAACACAATTGGATTCATTGTCTGTAGCTTATGCCTGCCCAAACCATAACCCCACCATCGGGCAAAATTTACTTTGAAACCAAAAATCAACACGCAGCAAAAAAGAATTCATCAATGAGCCGAAAATATGGTCAGCGGACTGGCGGTAGTCCCCGGCTGCAGTCTTTGGCCCGACGGACACTTTTCCCATTGGCCTTTGATATCTGACAGGGACAGAGAAAAGTTATCCTCTGGAAATGTGAAAAGGATGTTAAAATGAGCTGAAAATATGTACAAGTCCCATCTCTGACTTCCCTTCCCTATGATCACGTTTCAAAGTGCACCCAATGGCCCGTATTCAGAGCAGGTTGGCATTTATTGTCATGAACCTTACACTGGAGGCAGCTCTGTAGAGTGGTCCTCAGCTGGCACAGCAGTCATAAAAACCTTAACCACACTGCTAACCCTCTTGCCTAATCCTAACCTCAAATTTAGACCAAAAATGTTCATACATTTTTTGAATATAGCCAATTCTGATTTTGCAGCTGGCCCATCTCACGGGAATCAGTTTTTTCTCTAGGGCAAGATTCATGACAATAAACCTTTGTATTCAGAAAGCGTCCCAGAGTACGAGCACTGATCTAGGATCAGGCATCAGGTCCCCGCTGTCCATATCTAAAAAGCAAAGCTGATCCTAGATCAGCACTGATCCTACTCTGAAACACTTTGTGAATACGAGCTAATATGTCCCATAAGAGTGAGTATGCGTGCCTGCCTCACAGATCCCACATATAATGGCCTCTCTAAATGAAGAGATGAAAGATTGAAGGAATGCTGCTGCTTCTCTTTCATTAGGGCCATTAGTTGAGCAAACGTCTAGTACAACATGGACAGTTAGTTGGGTCACGTTGACCCAAAGTTTTGCAACAAGGATGTCAGTGTTGTACTGTAGTAAGGGCCACAGCGATATCTATTAGGTGGTAACTTAGGTTTTAGGCATAAATGTGCTATAATTAAGCAATTAGACATGGCGCAACGCAGTCTTTAGCCGTGGTATATTGGCCATATACCACAAACCCCCGAGGTGCCTTATTGCTATTATAAACTGGTTACCAATGTAAATAGAGCAGAAAAAATAAATGTTTTGTCATACCCATGGTATACGGTCTGATATACCACAGCTGTCAGCCAATCAGCATTCAGGGCTCGAACCACCCAGTTTAAAATCTTGTTTATAAGGTGTCTGAAGTGAGCTAACACAGAGCACAATTCCAAAAAACCCCATGGATCACTTTTTGTAATTTACATTTATTAATATGTTAATTTATCACCTATACGTGAAATATTTAATTGTCTATAGAAGTATTATATGTTTTCTACTCTGTGAACATTATATGAAATGTTACATTACAGCATTATGATTGTTATTTTCCTCATGGTTGAGAAATGTGTCAGAAAAGTAAGGGATTCTGGGTGAGAGTCATTCTTTAGTCTTGTTTGCAGAGAAACTTTCCTGGGAAATGATGTGCTAATGTCCAGGTGTAATGGAAATGGAAGATTAGACTTTTTAAAGAAGATTAGTGTAACTCTGTCTAGCCAGACCCTCCCTGGATAAAAGCGAGAACAGATTTAAAGTTTCTGTCTTGCAGACGGCTTTGTAAAGTTGTTCAGACATGGTCTAAGTTTTCAGATTAATCCCAAGTGTTCATCTGTCTGCATACTAATATTTGTCTGGGACAGAGACAGTCAGAGCAATTGGAAATGGACTTAACTACTTTTTAAATATAGTTTTCTCGCCCGAGACAGAATGCTTGTTGTTATAAGAATGATTGAAGAAAGTAAAAGTACCATTGTTTCATTTCAAGTAATTAGCATTTCTCAGCAGTGAGAGAATGTTTTCAAACTCTGTTAAACTAGAAACAGAGAATGACTTTTAGTACAAATGAGGAAAGAATTTCTCTATTCTGTCCTTCAAACTGTGGTTCTAGACAGCATATTTTGGGAAGGTTTATATTCCGTTCAGTAGCATTGATTTTATTATATATCTATATACAGTATTATATAACTATAAAATATATTGATTTAAAAAAAATAAAAAAATATTTGACCTTTATTTAACCAGGTAAGCTATTTGAGAACAGGTTCTCATTTACAACTGCGACCTGGCCAAGATAAAGCAAAGCAGTGCGACACAAACAACAACACAGAGTTACACATGGAATAAACAAGCGTACAGTCAATAACACAATAGAAAAAAAAAATAAAGTCTATATACAGTATGTGCAAATGGCGTAAGGAGGTAGGCAATAAATAGGCCATAGTAGCGAAGTAATTACAATTTAGCAGATTAACACTGGAGTGATAAAAGAGCAGATGATGATGTGCAAGTAGAGATACTGGTGTGCAAAAGAGCAGAAAGTAATTAAAAACAGTATGGGGATGAGGTAGATAGATTGGGTGGGTTATTTACAGATGGACTATGTAGAGCTGCAGCGATTGATTAGATGCTCAGATAGCTGATGTTTAAAGTTAGTGAGGGAAATACAGTGGGGGAGAAAAAAGTATTTAGTCAGCCACCAATTGTGCAAGTTCTCTCACTTAAAAAGATGAGAGAGGCCTGTAATTTTCATCATAGGTACACTTCAACTATGACAGACAAAATGAGGAAAAAAAAAATCCAGAAAATCACATTGTAGGATTTTTAATGAATTTATTTGCAAATTATGGTGGAAAATAAGTATTTGGTCACATACAAACAAGCAAGATTTCTGGCTCTCACATACCTGTAACTTCTTCTTTAAGAGGCTCCTCTGTCCTCCACTCATTACCTGTATTAATGGCACCTGTTTGAACTTGTTATCAGTATAAAAGACACCTGTCCACAACCTCAAACAGTCACACTCCAAACTCCACTATGGCCAAGACCAAAGAGCTGTCAAAGGACACCAGAAACAAAATTGTAGACCTGCACCAGGTTGGGAAGACTGAATCTGCAATAGGTAAGCAGCTTGGTTTGAAGAAATCAACTGTGGGAGCAATTATTAGGAAATGGAAGACATACAAGACCACTGATAATCTTCCTCGATCTGGGGCTCCACGCAAGATCTCACCCCGTGGGGTCAAAATGATCACAAGAACGGTGAGCAAAAATCCCAGAACCACACGGGGGACCTAGTGAATGACCTGCAGAGAGCTGGGACCAAAGTAACAAAGCCTACCATCAGTAACACACTACGCCGCCAGGGACTCAAATCCTGCAGTGCCAGACGTGTCCCCTGCTTAAGCCAGTACATGTTCAGGCCCGTCTAAAGTTTGCTAGAGAGCATTTGGATGATCCAGATGAGGATTGGGAGAATGTCAGATGAAACCAAAATAGAACTTTTTGGTAAAAACTCAACTCGTAGTGTTTGGAGGACAAAGAATGCTGAGTTGCATCCAAAGAACACCATACCTACTGTGAAGCATGGGGTGGAAACATCATGCTTTGGGGCTGTTTTTCTGCAAAGGGACCATGACGACTGATCCGTGTAAAGAAAAGAATGAATGGGGCCATGTATCGTGAGATTTTGAGTGAAAACCTCCTTCCATCAGCAAGGGCATTGAAGATGAAACGTGGCTGGGTCTTTCAGCATGACAATGATCCCAAACACACCGCCTCGGGCAACGAAGGAGTGGCTTCAGAAGAAGCATTTCAAGGTCCTGGAGTGGCCTAGCCAGTCTTCAGATCTCAACCCCATAGAAAATCTTTGAAAGTCCGTGTTGCCCAGCGACAGCCCCAAAACATCACTGCTCTAGAGGAGATCTGCATGGAGGAATGGGCCAAAATACCAGCAACAGTGTGTGAAAACCTTGTGAAGACTTACAGAAAACGTTTGACCTCTGTCATTGCCAACAAAGGGTATATAACAAAGTATTGAGATAAACTTTTGTTATTGACCAAATACTTATTTTCCACCATAATTTGCAAATAAATTCATTAAAAATCCTACAATGTGATTTTCTGGATTTTCTTCCTCATTTTGTCTGTCATAGTTGAAGTGTACCTATGATGAAAATTACAGGCCTCTCTCATCTTTTTAAGTGAGAGAACTTGCACAATTGGTGGCTGACTAAATACTTTTTTGCCCCACTGTAGATCTCCATCGAATGGTCATCAATCAATGGCTGTGAACTCCCAACTTGTATGAATGTCACCATTTAGACATGCAAGAACATATCATTGAATATCACCCACCACTGGCCATGCAAACCAGTGGTGGGTTTGGCGTCGAAATGATCATGCGTAAACAGCAAAGAACCCCATACCTAATGTAAAAAATGGTGGTGGATATTTCATGCAATGTGGAAATGTTGCTTCCACTGGTCCTGGGGGCCTTGTTAAGGTCAAGACTCAACAGCATCATGAACTTTGGCCAGTAACCAGGACATTATAGTCGAAAAACCTGGTTGCATCTGCCAGGAGGCAGAAAATTGGCCTGAGGTGGATCTTCCAAAAAGACATTAACCCCAAGCACACATCAATTGGCCACAAAATCTATATTTTGCAACGGCCATCTCTCCGGACTTGAAACCCGTGCAAAAGCGGTACCGGAGCGCCAAGTCTAGGTCCAAGAGGCTTCTAAACAGCTTCTACCCCCAAGCTATAAGACTCCTGAACATCTAGTCAAATGGCTATCCAGACTATTTGCATTGCCCCCTCCCCTCTCTTTACACCGCTGCTACTCTCTGTTTATCTATGCATAGTCACTTCAATAACTCTACCTACATGTACATGCTACCCCATTAACCGGCACCCCCCTGTATATATTATATTTTACTGCTGCTCTTTAATTACTTGTTACTTTTATACTTATCCGTATTTTTTTTAAACTGCACTGTTGGTTAGGGGCTCGTAAGTAAGCATTTCACTGTAAGGTCTACACCTGTTGTTTTCGGAGCATGTGACTAATACATTTGACTTGATTTGATTTGAAAACCTGTGGTTTGAATTGAAGGGGACAGTCCATAAGCGCAGCTGAAGGATATCAAGGATCTGGAAAGATCCTGTATGGAGGAATGGTCTAAGATCTATCCCAAAGTGTTCTCCACTCTAATAAAACATTTGAGAAAAAGGCTCAGTGCCGTTATCCCCATAAGCTGAGGTATTGAAAGGTGTTGAAAACAGGGGTGTCAATTCATTCCCCTACCTTAGAGATTATAATTTTTTATTTTAACAAAATCACTTTCTCTTAACTGTATAAAATAACATAATTATATAATTAAATACAAATATAGCTCAGTATTTGATTTCTTTCTTTTATACAGTTATTTTTGCTCATCTTTACCAAGGGTGTCATTCATTTCGGAGCCCACTGTATATCTCGTGGCGAGACAAGACGTCAAAGGTGTTCGTTTTTAGTCAGGAAGTCCCTATTACATGTACCATGTCATTGTGGGTCGTCTTCATAGGGGACATAGTAGCAACATGTTGCAAGTCGCTGTGCAACAGAAAACTAAAATGAGTGTTTATTGGATGGAGTTCAGATGTTCAGATAGTACCTAACCGTTTTCGTCATATATTCTTCCGTTTCGTGTGAATACCATGTTGACATCACAGGACAGTTTTCTGTCAGGAAGTCCTTATTTGGATATGTTGTCTCGATCTTTTTATATTCTTTGATCTGAATGCCAGGACAATTAAGGTATGTTTGTTTGGGGTAAGCCCTGACTGTATACTGTACTACTGTATGACTCATCACTGTACACAACACACACACGCATGCATGCACACACACTTGGGGTAAGCCCTGACCGTAAACTGTACTGAATGAGTCACCACCATTTAGAGAAATACTATGAGCAGTTCCTCTTGCTTATGGCTTTATGGCTCTAAGTGTAGCAGGCTGCCGAGAGAGGGTTTGTGGCCTCAGTGTAGCAGGCTGCCGGGAGAGGGTTTGTGGCCTCAGTGTAGCAGGCTGCCGGGAGAGTATTTGTGGCCTCAGTGAAGCAGGCTGCCGGGAGAAGGTTTGTGGCCTCAGTGTAGCAGGCTGCCGGGAGAGGGTTTGTGGCCTCAGTGTAGCAGGCTGCCGGGAGAGGGTTTGTGGCCTCAGTGAAGCAGGCTGCCGGGAGAGGGTTTGTGGCCTCAGTGTAGCAGGCTGCAGGGAGAGGGTTTCCTTGTTTCTACTCACGAGAGGCTCAGTCTAGTCCATGGGGAAGAAATAAATGCAACAGAATAAAGAAAACAAATCATGCTTTTTCAAATGTCAAACTAAATCTGATCGAGAGAATATTAAAAACATCCTATCAATGACTCCAGAATAATGATTCATATTTAAGTCGCATGTTAACGTACTTGTAAATGTCAAATTGCTCGAAGGTCTGGGGTGAATTGGGGTGCTTTAACAGTGATACATCATCATCAACATCAATGGCTAGCCGTTAGCAGTAATCACTGCACATTTTCCTTTATGTTTCAGGGCTCAAAGAAAGACAACTAATTATCTGGTGACAAAATATCATTTATGCAATTATACTATTCATCTTGAGGTTTGAATATCTTCCTTAGGATATTTTGTTTTTTTATCTGGTAAACTGCAGCCATACTACAGTCCATCATTGAAAAGAGGGTCTGAAATACAGTATTAGATCGTTCTTGACAGGGCCATATCTCTTTATATGGCTTGGATTATTGATACTTAAGGTATGCTAGCAACATGACACAATGAAATAATTGATGGAGTTTACACAAATGTCCTTTTTTAGCCTTTATTGTCCATGTTGCCAAGTGGAATTATGCATAAATTATGTATATACACAGTAGACCTTCAGAATAGACTAAGCCAGTAAAGCAAACTGCTAAATGTCCATTTCTTCTTCCAGTATAAACACAGACACGTGCCTGCCCTTCCAGATTATAACAAAACCATCTGTAACAAATGTACAAATTGATCTTGACATAGATAGAAATGAATACGAAAAAAGGCAGCTTGAAGAGTTTGGCTATCAAGGGTATAAACATTTTGATCGATACATTACTATAAATACAACATGTTTCGATATTGGTATACTGCTCTCTCTAAAAAAAAGACTAAACATATACCCGATATCCTAGATCTAGCACTCCGAGATCCACCTGTGGCACATGGCTGGTCTGGTAACCACGGAAACCAGGTGGGTCATCTCAAAGGTTCGGGGCAACCAAACATATGACGTCATCAGTAGGGAACAGCAGTCGCAGATGATCGACAACATTGGTGATAATAATGAACGATTGACCGCATTGAGGCACTAATTGACAACATTAGGTGTTGACACAGACTGTCATGCTCAGGTACAGGAGTGTTTTTCTTACATTCAAGTGACAGTAGCAACAGCATTACTGTCCACGAAACACACCGTCCACTGTGAAGACTCTGTACTATTATTAGAACATCTTCATCCCGATATACATTTAATTGTCTGTGCAAACTGCATCCAATCGCACACTGCACTTTTTCTTAAACACAGAGGGGCAAGAGTTTTGCCCCTCAGTAACAAGACTATCAAATTACTCAAATACTTAGACATAATATCTGAAGTTAATTCTACACAATAATTAAGTCTCACCTCGATCTGTGTCCCTGCAAATTGATGTTGTGGAGCTGTGCAAAAATCTAACCAACACTTGTTTGTGAAGACACTTATAAAAGGTTTTGCTTTAAAACACATTAAGGCATTGAAGTAAAAACATGTGTTACAGACCAGAAAGTGTTGTGGGACAAATGACTATTGAGCATGATACATTGAGTGTACAAAATATTAGGAACACCTTCCTAATACGGAGTTGCATCCTTTTGCCCTCAGAACAGCCTCAATTCGTCAGGGATGCTGGCCCATGTTGACTCCAATGCTTCCCACAGTTGTATCAAGTTGTCTGGATGTCCTTTGGGTGGTGGATCATTCTTGATATAGATGGGAAACTGTTCTAGTGTGAAAAACCCTGCAGCATCGCAGTTCTTAACACAAACCGGTGCGCCTGGTACCTTCTACCATACCCAGTTCAAAGGCACTTAAATATTTTCTCTTGCCCATTCACCCTCTGAATGGCACACATGCACAATCCATGTCTCAATTTTCTCAAGGCTTAAAAATCATTATTTAACCCGTCTCCTCTCCTTCATCCACACTGATTGAAGTGGATTGAACAGGTGACATCAATAAGGGATCATAGCTTTCACCTGGATTCACCTGGTCAGTCTATGTCATGGAAAGAGCAGGTGTTCCAAATGTTTTGTACACTCAGTGTATATTTGTATAGAAAACATAGTGTTAATATCTCTCCCCATTAGTTATTTTATTTGTCAATAGAAATAAAGCTTGATTGAAATTCCAGATATTCTAAATCGCACGCAAACGTGTTCACTTACTACACAGTCTAGTGGCAATGTGCAACTATCAGTCATTAAATGTACAAGAACAATTATGAGTGAATAACAATCATTATAATAACACATTAAAGATACATCTTAAATAGGGATATTTATTTTGAGTGGAGGCAATGTATTTCCAACATGAAATGTCCTTTTTCAGGGAGTCCACTAGGTCTCTACAGCTTGAAAGCCGTAGTAGACTTTTCCTCCTCTTACCATGAAAACCCTGGAGGCCCATAGATTCTCGGTGGCGGGGAATGACTCCATGCTCTATTACCCCGCTGGGATCAGGTTTCTCCATTGTGGTTTGCCATCCCATTGGCTTTGTAGATATGATGTAGCCCCTGTTCGTTCCGACTATAGACCGATGTGAGGTTTATAGTTCCTATGGTTTAACAGGACCTGTGGGGTTTTGTAGTTCTTGTGGCTCAGCACGTCCTGTGAGATCTGTGGGGTTTGTAGTCTCTGTAGCTCAGCAGGTCCTGTGGGACCTGTTGGTTTTGTAGTACCCAGCAGATGTACAGGACCTGTGGGGATTGTAGTTCATGCATGCCGCATGTCCTCTGGGATTTGTAGTTCCCTGTAGATGTGCATGTCATGTGGAGTCTGAAGTTCCTGTGGGATTTGTAGTTCCTAGTAGATTTGCACGTCCCCGGCTCATATCCTGCCTGTGTCTTGGTCCTTGTCCTCCAGCAGCTCGATAAGCTGAGTGAAGCTCTGCTTCACGGCATCTATGTTGTCCACTGAGCTGCCCTCTAGAATCCAGCTCTTCCCTCGGGCCAGGGGCTCCAGTTCAAAATACTTCTTTATCTAACAGAGAAGCAGACATAGAAGGAGAGAGACAGAGTTAACACCATCATTTCAAGTAACATATCAACAAGACAGACAGAGAGACAGAGAGAGAGACAGAGAGACAGAGAGAGAGACAGAGAGAGAGACAGAGAAAGAGACAGAGAAAGAGACAGAGAAAGAGACAGAGAAAGAGACAGAGAGAGAGAGACAGAGAGAGAGAGAGAGAGAGAGAGAGAGAGAGAGAGAGAGACAGAGAGAGAGAGACAGAGAGACAGAGAGAGAGAGAGACAGAGAGAGAGAGAGAGAGAGAGAGACAGAGAGAGAGAGACAGAGAGAGAGAGCTCAGCGGTTTGGACACATTGAAAAACACAACGGTGAATAAATATCTGTAACATTATCTCCTTTGGTATTTCCTTCTTGACGCGCGGGTGTACGGCACAGTATAAGATAACTGACTTTGAATAAATAGTTTTAATTCCTAAGTAATTACACCAGTATCTGCCAAAGCTTGCATTCCATCTGACAAGAGCCAAGTGGAGACCACAAACTAGGCCAAAGTTGTAGAAAGAGTGTCTAAAGAAATGAAGCAATACAACTACGTCCAACCATGGAAGCAGGTCCCATGTTGAAAGTCCGCATGAGAGCAAAACAATAACACTCAATCCTGAATCAAATGGGAGAAAGGTTACCCTTGTGGTTTCTGCTAACTCCCAGTTGAGCTTAAGTACACACAATTTTGAAAACAAGAGCAGTGTCCAGCTATATCAAAATGTTGAAAAAGAAACACGGCTACGATTCATTCAACACTTTAAAAACTTCTGCAAACACGGACTCCCATTGATAGGTGGTCAAGCCATCATAGCAGACCGTTTCTGGGAAGGTTTACTACTTGGTACCAGGCATCCCAGGAATATATGGGAACCACACAGGACCACTTATGAGTCAGTAGGCCTAAGGCCATAGTGGTCAGTCTCTGTGGTGGTTTACTACCAGGGGGGGATGAGGCAAGGCCAACCAGACCATAACCATATAAATAGAATGAGGGGCTTTTCCGTTCTACTAGTTATATTTCTATAGCCATAAGTACGACATCAGACAGTTTCAGTGAGGGTTTACTACCAGGGTGATGTAAGGCCATGCTGGTCTCCTGGTCATCAGACAGTGTGGTGACAGAATGCTACTTCTTGCCCTCTCCGGGTAATAATGATCTGAGAGAGCAGAGTGTCTGGAGAACGTTGTCTGGGGAACCTTGACCCCACACAGGCCAAGAATAAATACCTGGAAAAGCCCCCGAGTGCCAGGTCAGTACTCGGAGGAGTAATTTTTCACATTTGGAATACAACTGGTCTGGATAGTGTATACTATAGCAGGGTCGTGGTAAGTAGGGCAAGAAAACGCTCCGAAACGGAGCGAAACAAGGAGCTGCTAAATGCTGTTTTTCGTTTTGTCATGGCAAAATGTTTTGCCACGGTGTGCCCTAAGGAACATGACTCAGCACTTGGATAAAAGGAATAGGAAATTAGGTCAAACAAATAAAACAATTTGAGTAAACAGAGTCTTAACAGTTAACTTTTCCAACAGATTCTGTCCATCTGTGGTTAAAGAGGAGAGTCCAGTGTTTGGCTGTGTGTGCCTGTCAGTGCCAGTCAGTAGGGACAACTTCCTCTTCTCTGTGCAGACTGAAGAGGGGGGAGATATCATGTTCAAACCCATTCAGAGAATAGGACTAGGGAGGATATCATAGGATACCCTAGGACACCACACTGCACTGCACTGATGGCCAAACCGACAGGAACAAGAGAGACTAGAATCTGCACTGACAGGCTGTAAAAAGCTCTCCAGAAAGTGCTGGAGCTGCTCTTGCCCTTTTCTTTCAGAGCAGAGAGAAAGAGAATAAATAAATAATCAAACAAAACATCCTTTGAGCCAAAGCTCCCATAGCATGCCAAGAATGCTGATTAAGATTTCCCTGTCTGGGACTTCATCGCTCGCTGCTATGAAATTACACAATCCTCCTCCTCCTCCTCCTCCTCCTCCGAGAGAGAGAGAGAGAGAGAGAGAGAGAGAGAGAGAGAGAGAGAGAGAGAGAGAGAGAGAGAGAGAGAGAGAGAGAGAGAGAGAGAGAGAGAGAGAGAGAGAGAGAGAGAGAGAGAGAGAGAGAGAGACTTAGAAGGCGCCGCAGCTTTTGTCTATTGTTTTTCTTTGTGTGTGTGTGTGTGTGTGTGTGTGTGTGTGTGTGTGTGTGCACGTGTGGGATGAATGTTGATGAAATTCAACATGGAGAAAGCAACAGGTCTATGAAGGAGAGGTTGAGAGAGGTTAGGGGTTAGAGGGGTTCGAGGCTAGCCTGGCTCGGCTGATACAGTACAACAATCCACTGTCTGGTAGAAAAGGCTGACATGGCAGAAACCTTCCCATTACTAGTCTCTCTTTGCTGGACATCTCAACGGGGTCATGATGGGCAAGCTGGTAGCCTTGCTTGGCCCAAATTAGCCTACATGTAGGCTGAGCTAGCTAACGCAAGACTTCGCTAACAAGCCGAAGGAGAGATGTTTGTGGGACAATCAGTAAGATCAGAGGGTTTCTTTTTACAGGCTGGGATTTACCTATCAGCTAGTCTTGTACACCAGACAATTAGCCTGGGGACAAAGTTACCTGTCAGGTACACGAGTTTCTCTCTGCTGGCTGTCTCAGCAGGGTCAGGATGATGGGCAAGCTGGCAAGCTTTTTTGCTAACTGATGTGGCTCATGCAATGGGATGTATTTGTTGTAACGTCAGTTGAGTTGATTCAACAAATCACAGCACAGACTGACGTGTACACTTCCTGATTTGACTTCCTGCTTTGCTCCTATGGGTACACTCGCAACGTCCACCGGTCCACCCATTATGCCATCGTTGACTTGAATGGGGACTCCTTTTCTATTCATTCGATTTCTATGGTTCGACTCTACGGACTGTGGTGGTGTGACCTATACGTCATACAGCCCCAGAACAACCTGCTCAAAGCTGGGATCAATAGGATATTTTTCCAGGGCTGATGAGATCTAATCTGATCAAGATCAAGTCTGGTGAAAAGAAACGGTGGGAGGCTGCGAGTTGAAACCACAGTAAGATGGTGTTAGCCTGAGGAAGGGCCATGTGCTTTAAAACAATGATCAAAGTGGTAAGAGTTCATTTGAGGACAGAAAAACTCAACTCTTCCAAAACATGATTGTTCCTCCCGTGGTGACAGTTCACAACTGCGCAAATCCAGGCCTGCATCTGGAAGACAACTGGGTCATGTCCAGTAGACAAAATGTTTTGAAACAGGGAGGTATTACCTAAAGCTGTTCCATAAGAAATGCTTGTTTTGTTTTTCCTTGTGCCCTACTAAGCATGACCCTGAAGTAGCTAGTAGAACCAGCCACTTCCTGTTCTGCTCAGAGAGTATGGTCGGTTTTATATGGGTGTAGGTATGAAACAGGGTGCTGACTGACTGACTTCCTGTACAACCATAATGCTTAGAGTGGAGGCTATAGCTCTGTTTAAGCCTTTCCTCCAATGCGCCTTGAGAGGGAGGTGAGGAATTGAGGAATCAAGGACAAGAGGAATCAAGGATTTGACCTCTTAAACACTTTGACAGACCCTATTGGTACCATAGGGTGCTGCTGAGTGACTCCTGTATAACCCCCTGTGCAGAAACAGGGGCCTCCCTCGAAAAAGGAGACCTGTTTCCCAACAGGCCTCGAGGGGATGTGGAGGAGGCAGCGAAACACCCCTGGTAGATTTACAGTAACTCAATTTTACAGGGGGCTACGACTACGAGCCGCCTGAACGGGCTGACAGCAAACATCTGGTCCTGAGGCTGGAGCTGGACTGGGGAGCTGGCAACATGCCATGTCATCAGCAGTATCAATGGAAAGAAGAGGGCCCCAGACTCCAGCCCTCACAGGTCTCCCTCCTCCCCTTCCTCCCTCACCGCCCTCTGTTCATCCATCTATTCATCCATAAACTGAGAAATCCACGCAAGGCTTCACAAAGAAAACAACCCATTGATTGACAGCTGACCCAATACCTTAACACCAAGCTACTCTGAAATCTACCAAAATCAACCTGAAGGGGATTTACACACACTCATACACATAAGGTAAAACTGATGTCTTTTTAATGGCTTACATTCTATATAACTTTCAGTCATGGGAGACCTTTCCAGGAGCGTTCTTATTAAGTGGAGGCCACAGTAATATATCGGACTCATTATCTCTCTGATTAGAGGGAATATAACCAGGAAGATCATATAAACCCGTAATACTCTACGAAAACATCTCCGAAAAATAACTTCATCCCACCAATAACACAGCTCCATCTGAAAAGCGAGATTCAATTGTGATGGTCTGACGTACCTCTCATATTTCAGACCAAGGTCTGATCTTTGGGGTAGCTCCAGTTTTGTAGAAAATATGTGAAAATCCAGACCGTTCCAAACCAAACCTCCTGTAAGACCTGGAACCTCCACAAACAAGCCTTGGGATCATCCCTGCTATTTCCCCACAGCAGTGGAGGGAATAATATTTCATGGTGGAGCAGTAGAGGGCCAAGCGCTGGGGATTCCTCAGCGGTAAAACATTCTCCACGAGGTAGCTCAGTAACCAGCGCTGAGCCAAAACCTGATTCACATTTTAAAACGGCAGAGATGCTACGCACACTAATATTCTTACAAGGCCTGTGTGTAATCGCATGAACTTGTTCTGTGTGTACATTGACTTTCTGACACATTACTTACGCACCATATTCAATCAAAGGACATATGCATACATTTCGCACAACAGTTTTCACAGAGGTAGCCTATGTATGTAGGTACTATGTCCTAGTGCCTACACATGCATAGATAAAACGCTGCTTTTACACATGACTTATGAACCATGTCAAATCGAACAGCAAACTTCTGAGGAGCACTTAACGCTTTTCCTCTCTCATGCCTTCAGTCTCAGTCTCCCCTTTCAAAATGGCAGATTGAGGGTACGTCCCAAATGGCACCCTATTCCCTTAATGGTGCTATATGCCATTTGGAATGCAGCCTGAGTCTAAAGTGAGATGTGATGTGTGAGTGGGGTTGAGAGGCTGTGATAGCCCGTGAGCCCCGGGAGTAACAGTGGCCAACATAAGCCCACCTGAGATAAAAGGCCCCATCTGGTGCCATCATTCATCTGTGTGATGAATCTCTCCTCACGTCATGACTAGTGACGCCACTCCATTATGTAAGGCTGGTGTGTGAGTTTTGGCTGCTGAGTGGAGTGGATGGCTGGGGCTGGGGTAGGTAGTCCATAACTCACACACGGTGTAGTAGACTGGGTCCGGCTGGTTGGGTCCCTCAGAGGCTTCAGCGCCAGAGGGACAGAACAACTGAAACACATTTGGGGTGTGGCAGGAGCCTCCATCGGTCGAGGGCCACAGTCTAGGGTTGTGTACCAAACGGCATCCTATTCCCTATATAATGCGATGCTTTTGACCGGTGCCATTTGGGACACAATCTAGTACAGTTAGACACACATCTTGGAGCAGAGGAGGCTCCTCCACTCTAACACATACCACAGCCACAGTAACACACTCCCTCCAGGGTTGGCCATCAGACAGAGAGGCCCCTGGGAACACAGGAGCTATTGCAGACCTCAATTATAAATGCATGTAGTTCTTTCCTTGTGATGTACTTGTCTATTAATGTTAAGTATTATGTCATGTTTTATGAGGATCCCAGGAAGAGTAGCTGCAGCTTTAGCAGTAGCTAATGGGGATCCTAATAAATTACTAAATCGATATAGAAGCTACACGTGTTCATGTACACGTTCAATTCATGCACACACACACACACACACACACACACGCATACACAATGCCGTGCACCTAGTAACACACACACTCACAAAACCAGACTTCCCACTCAGACATACAGACCTGGAAATCTAATTGGATAAAAATACCTATTGGTGAAAGTTGTCTACTCTACTGCCATGAGAAGAAGTCTAGCTAGCAGTTAATGTGATTAGTCTGCATGCTCTGGCCAAATGGGATCTGGCCAGACATGCGCGCGCACATGCACACGCACACACACACACGGCGTAGTGAGATAGATGTCAGCAGGCTGTCTGGGTCTGTCTGGCCGGTGAAGACATGGTCGAGGGGAACAGAGGGACAGAGGGCCCGTGTTGTTCCTGTTACTCGAGCATCGTGGGTAAAGAATGTGTAACTGTCTGTCTGAAATAGGTGAAGTTTACATTTAGCCCAATGCTGTTGGTTTGAGTGGCTGTATGCATTATGTACAGTCGAAGTCGGAAGTTTACATACACCTTAGCCAAATACATTTAAACTCTGTTTTTCACAATTCCTGACATTTAATCCTAGTAAAAATTCCCTGTCTTTAGGTCAGTTAGGATCACCACTTTATTTTAAGAATGTGAAATGTCAGAATAATCGTAAAGAGAATGATTTATTTCAGATTTTATTTCTTTCATCACATTCCCAGTGGGTCAAAAGTTTACATACACAATTAGTATTTGGTAGCATTGCCTTTAAATTGTTTAACTTGGGTCAAACGTTTCTGGTGGCCTTCCACAAGCTTCCCACAATAAGTTGGGTGAATTTTGGCCCATTCGTCCTGACAGAGCTGGTGTAACTGAGTCAGGTTTGTAGGCCTCCCTCCTCGCACACGCTTTTTCAGTTCTGCCCACAAATTTTCTATGGGATTGAGGTCAGGGTTTCTGATGGCCACTCCAATACCTTGACTTTGTTGTCCTTAAGTCATTTTGCCACAACTTTGGAAGTATGCTTGGGGTCATTGTCCATTTGGAAGACCCATTTGCGATCAAGCTTTAACTTCCTGAATAATGTCTTGAGATGTTGCTTCAATATATCCACATAATTTTCCTTCCTCATGATGCTATCTATTTTGTGAAGTGCACCAGTCCCTCCTGCAGCAAAGCACCCCCACAACATGATGCTGCCACCCCCCGTGCTTCACGGTTGGGATGGTGTTCTTTGGCTTGCAAGCCTCCCCCTTTTTCCTCCAAACATAACAATGGTCATTATGGCCAAATAGTTCTATTTTTATTTAATCAGACTAGAGGACATTTCTCCAAAAAGTACGATCTTTGTCCCCATGTGCAGTTGCCTGGCTTTTTTATAGTGATCTGGAGCAGTGGCTTCTTCCTTGCTGAGCGGCCTTTCAGGTTATGTCGATATAGCACTCGTTTTACTGTGGATATAGATACCTTTGTACCCGTTTCCTCCAGCATCTTCACAAGGTCCTTTGCTGTTGTTCTGGGATTGATTTGCACTTTTCGCACCAAAGTACGTTCATCTCTAGGAGACAGAACGCGTCTCCTTCCTGACCGGTATGACGGCTGCGTGGTCCCATGGTGTTTATACTTGCGTACTATTGTTGTACAGATGAACGTGGTACCTTCAGGCGTTTTGGAAATTGCTCCCAAGGATGAACCAGACTTGTGGAGGTCTACAATTGTTTTTCTGAGGTCTGAGGATTTCTTTAGATATTCCCATGATGTCAAGCAAAGAGGCACTGAGTTTGAAGGTAGACCTTGAAATACATCCACAGGTACACCTCCAATTGACTCAAATGATGTCAATTAGCCTATCGGAAGCTTCTAAAGCCATTACATTTTCTGGAATTTTCCAAGCTGTTTAAAGGCACAGTCAACTTAGTGTATGTAAACTTCTGACCCACTGGAATTGTGATACAGTGAATTCTAAGTGAAATAATCTGTCTGTAAACAATTGTTGGAAAAATTACTTGCGTCACGCACAAAGTAGATGTCCTAACCGACTTGCCAAAACTATAGTTTGTTAACAAGAAATTTGTGGAGAGTTTTAATGACTCTTCCGACTTCAACTGTAGGTACATTAAGCCTGGTGGGAGGAAATAGTATGCACGATGTTGGTTTGAATGCCTGTATAATTCTCGGAGACACGATGGCGAGACGTATACATCAGCCATGTATCCACACACATCTATGAACGCATCCTGTAAATACAGTGAAGGCCAATACATAATGTGTATGTCTGTAAATGCATGTCAGAGGCGCGCACACACACACACACACACACACATCTAGCCTGTGTGACAGCAGCAGTCTAGACAGTACTAGCTGCTACAAGGTAGACGTAACACAGGTGGCGTTGGGGACAGAAACAAAAGGAGCCAGTGGGTTCAGCAGACCTGGCCAATGCCACCAGACAGTGTGTGCGTGCGTGCGTGCGTGCGTGGACCTGGCCAGTCATGACAACCCCTCTCTGTGTGACCGACTGGCGCGGCGACCTTTCTCCAAGAATGGGAGCGCCACACAATGGTGTCTGGACTCCTCTCCCTTCTCTCTCTCACTTAACCTCTCTTTTTCCCCTCTCTCCTTCTCCCCCCTCTCCCTCTCTCTCGCTCTCTTTCTGCCGCTCTCCCTCTCTTTCTCTCTCTCAGGGCAGACAGAATGTAACACAGTCCAGGACATGCCACTGTCACAGTCCCACCTCTGTCTGTCTGTGAGACACACAACATGGCCTTTGTCTGCTGCCTCTCAAACACATCTTTCAATAAGTAGAAAAGAAAATCTACAGCCTCCCCCCAAAAATCATTGTCTAAATGATCGAGCCTGAAACGCAATGAAAGCTCTCTCGTTCTTCTCTTTCTCCTCTCCTCTTTCTTTCCCTCTCTCTTTTTACATCTAAAGTATGGGTACTATTCACTTCGAGCGGTGCCTTTACACCTACGTTGATCGGATAACGCTGCATCTTTACAAGTAAAATCACTCACCTGCAGTTTTACGTTCACAGGGAGGACGAGTATCTGTTACGCTACACTTGCGGTACGAGCGCCTAGGGACAGAGAACACACCAGAAGGTCGCTAGATAGATTGCTATCTGGACGAGGTCTTCCACTACTAGCGGACCCATGTGTTGTGGGTTTCCTAGGCATCCGTCTCTATCAGTCAGTCATAACTCTATTAGGTGCAGATGCTGGGTAGGGATGCTCTGTCTAGTCTCTCAAGCTGAGGTAATTCTATTATTATTCTAAATTACCAGCCAGCCAGATCAGGGACAGGAGGAAGGGAGATGGGGGAGGAGGGGTGAGACCCGAGCAGATTATTTTAAAGGAAAGGCATTGACCCCCATTACTGCACAGAGGGAGGGCAGCCTCCCCAGACGGGGGGAAGGGGGGGGGCAGTAAATTACCCCAGATAGTCAAGCCTGGGCTGGGTAGAGTTTCAGCTGCCACGGGGGTTAGTTATGGAGAGAGTGGAGGCTTAAGGGCACCGCACATCAATAATCAAAGAGCAAAAGCCTTAGTTTTATAATGAGGATAAGAGCACAGAGGTTTACTCACCAACCGTGCATGTGTGCTCATGATGTGCATGGGGGAAATGCATACACACGGCAGTACGTTGAGGAGGCAGCTGAGGTGATTGTCTTTCTTACCCCAAAATATCGGCATACGTTCTACCTAAAGCTATGAGTGAAAATGTTCTTTATAAAGGGACTGCCAAGACATGTTGCCTTGCCTTATTGTCTTGGGCTTCAGACAGAGAAAGGGGTGTCACTGTCCCTGTGTGTGCTTCCTGCGGTATTACCATCCATGGTGGTTCTTCCCGACACTAGGAAGTGTCATAGGAGAAGGATGAGGGGGGTTCCTGACAGACAGAGGAGGGAGGGAGGACGAGGGTTGTTGCTGTGGTTTGGTGTGTGTGGTTTGGTGTTCCTTCTGCTGATCAGACACTGGCCTTGGCACCCATATTAGGCATCGATGCCAACGTCGCCTGAGTGAATTCCCATCCCTCTGCAGAAAACAAACGGGCCCGTTGTGGTCGGAGCGGAGAGCGGAGGGCGTGCCGTCTGTCAGAGTTGCTGAACACAGGGACAAACAAGGACACAAACACAGATTCCAACAGACTCCACAGGCTCTGGGTCCACAGGCTCTGGGTGGGCCCTCCCCTCCCCTCCCGGACCGGAGTTCAAGTACTATTCAAAATAATTTGTTATACTTTTGCTGTGCTCGACTGAGCTTGCCTGCTGTAATAGAAAAGTCCCAAAAGTGCCAAACCAGCCTACCGGGAACTCCAAGCAGGCTAAAGCAAACACACAAAGTATCTGAACAATTTCAAATAGTATTTGAACCCACGTCTGCCTCCCTCCACAGTATTGTTGGCCCACTGGAATATAGAATCCAGAACATTCCACTTGAGTTTCAGGAGGAAACAAGAGCAGGTTGATTCCAGACCCAAATTATTTTCCATCTGCGTCCAATACCTACCTACGCCTACCACCCGTGGTGCAGACTGGCACACAGTTTGTGGCATATCATATTTGTTTCTTATCTGACGTAATATCAAATAAAAATTCCCTATTTTTCATTAAAAGCCTTGAGTTTTGAGTCATGGAAGGATTCAACTGAGTTACTAATGTATGCCATTCCCTTAAAGCTTTTTCATGTGAATTTACTCAGTTTCAAAGTGCTCTATTTTAGTTGACTGTGACACCAGCTGCCCTCAGTCACCCACACTCTCAATAACGCCACCACTTTTCCCTATTAAAAATATTATAGATTTCTTTGTTGATCCTCCTAAAAGAAACGGGCTTTTGTTGTCCCCGAACCAAACATTCACAAGAAAGTGGTTCTCCAAGTGGCTCTGTTGGCTTTCTAAGTCTCTTCGGGCTGTGATACCTTACCTGCTTCATCTGCAATACAGACGCATGTGTGGCCATTGGGACGCTCACTCTGCAAAACTCATCCTTCTTGAATATACTGTACGATGAACTGTGGCGCGGTGAACGATTTACCTTACCTTCTCATTAGTGTCATCCCTTACCTACACGTGTTCATGGTATTGCACATTGTAAACACAGCACAGATTTGCTGTGTTCAATTGTCTGTATGCTATTGATTTACACCCGCATCATCTGCTACAGTGCACAAGCCTGACTGTGTGCAGAGGCAGCACGTGGAAACAGCACTGAAACAACAGCAGTTATACTGCAAACTAACACAGTCCATTACGCCGTGGCGTTAAAACGAGTAGCCTTACTATAACAACAGAATACCGAATAAAGACGCACAGCTCTTCCTCTGCAACCTGAAAGGGGCTGCTCTTACACAGTCCATATTGCTTTCTTTCATCATGAATTGGGTCCTGGCTATTGCTTCTGTCTGGATCTGCCCCTCTCCTCCATGACTCAACTAAAGAGTGTGTCTGTCTGCAACCGCTCTGCCCCCTGCAGAGTGATCTAACTTAGAGCTTATGGGTGATATGCGCGACTTCAGTCACATGGCGAGGCTAATCGCCACATTCCACATGCAGTGTCCGCCTCATATCCACATAACGGACAAGGCCATTTCACCTGTAGAGCCCTAGTTAGCCAGACAATGCAGGTTGCAGCCACACAGACATAAGTGCTTTCTAGTGTCCACAACACGCGTTCCAGCCAGGTGGGTCTTGCTTGGGTCTGCCCGTCAGTTCTGCTAAGGGCGCATCTTCCGGCGCCGACAGAGATGGCAGCCTCGCTTCACGTTTTCAGGAAACCATGCAGTATTTTGTTTTTTTATGTATTACTTCTTACATTATTACCCCGGGAAATATTAAGTTTTATTACATACAACCGGGAGCAACGTCAACTTACCAACATTACGACCAGGAATACGACTTTCCCGAAGCGGATTCTCTGTTTGGTACCCCAACTAGGACAATAGACTGGATCCCAGCCCGGCGACTCAAAACAACGGCGGCGCAGGAGAAGGGGGAAACGTGTCGGTCTGTTGGTCAGGCTACGTCGACGGTCGCATCGTGCACCTCTCCCGAGTATTTTAATCGCTAATGTCCAGTCTCTGGACAACAAGGTGGACAAAATCAGAGCGAGGGTTGCCTTTCAGAAAGACATTCGAGACTGCAACGTTCTTTGCTTCACGGAAACATGGCTCACTCAGGACACGTTATCAGAGTCGGTACAGCCACCTGGTTTCTCCACGCATCGCGCCGACAGAAACAAATATCTATCTGGTAAGAAGAAGGGTGGGGGTGTGTGTCTTATGATTAACGAGACGTGGTGTGATCATAACAACATACAGGAACTCAAGTCCTTTTATTCACCTGACATAGAATTCCTTACAATCAAATGCCGACCGCATTATCTACCAAGAGAATTCTCCTCGATTATAATCACAGCCATGTACATCCCCCCTCAAGCTGACACATCGACGGCACTGAAAGAAATTCATCGGACTCTATGTAAATTGGAAACCACATATCCTGAGGCTGCATTTATTGTGGCTGGGGATTTTAATAAGGCTAATTTGAGAACAAGGCTCCTGAAATTTTACCAGCATATCGAATGTGCCACCCGGGCTGGTAAAATCCTGGATCATTGTTATTCCAACTTCCGTGATGCATACAAGGCTATTCTCCGCCCACCGTTCGGCAAGTCTGACCATGACTCCATTTTGTTGCTCCCAGCCTACAAACAGAAACTAAAACAGGAAACACCCGTTCTCAGGTCTGTTCAACGCTGGTCCGACCAATCTGATTCCACGCTGCAAGATTGCTTCGAGCACGTGGACTGGGATATGTTCCGCATAGCGTCGGACAACAACATTGATGTATACGCTGATTCGGTGAGCGAGTTTATTAGCAAGTGCATCGGTGATGTGGTACCCATAGCAACTATTAAACATTTCCGCAACCAGAAACCGTGGATTGATGGCAGCATTCGCGCAAAACTGAAAGCGCGAACCACTGCTTTTAACCAGGGTAAGGCTACTGGAAACATGACTGAATACAAACAGTGTAGCTATTCCCTCCGCAAGGCAATCAAACAAGCTAAGCGTCAATATAGAGACAAAGTAGAGTCACAATTCAACGGCTCAGACACGAGAGGAATGTGGCAGGGTCTACAGTCAATCACGGACTACAAAAAGAAAATCAGCCCCGTCGCGGACCACAACGTCCTGCTCCCAGACAAACTAAACAACTTCTTTGCTCGCTTTGAGGATAATACAGTGCCACAAACATGGCCCGCTACCAAAACCTGCGGGCTCACCTTCACCGCAACCAACGTGAGGAAAACCCTTGCAAGGCTGCTGGCCCAGATGGCATCCCTGGCCGTGTCCTCAGAGCATGCGCAGACCAGCTGGCTGGTGTGTTTACGGACATATTCAACCAGTCCCTATCCCAGTCTGCTGTTCCCACATGCTTCAAGAGGGCCACCATTGTTCCTGTTCCCAAGAAAGCTAAGGTGACTGAGCTAAATGACTATCGCCCCGTAGCACTCACTTCCTTCATCATGAAGAGCTTTGAGAGACTAGTCAAGGATCATATCACCTCCATCTCGCCAGACACCCTGGACCCACTCCAATTTGCTTGGACCGTCCCAATAGGTCCACAGACGACGCAATCGCAATCACACTGCATACTGCCCTAACCCATCTGGACAAGAGGAATACCTATGTAAGAATGCTGTTCATCGACTACAGCTCAGCATTTAACACCATAGTTCCCTCCAAGCTCGTCATTAAGCTCGAGACCCTAGGTCTCGACCCAGCCCTGTGCAACTGGGTCCTGGACTTCCTGACGGGCCGGCCCCAGGTGGTGAGGGTAGGAAACACAAGGGTGCGTTCTCAGCCCTCTCCTGTACTCCCTGTTCACCCATGACTGCGTGGCCAATCACGCATCCAACTCAATCATCAAGTTTGCTGACGACACTACAGTGGTACCAACAATTACCAATTGTTGATTACCAACAACAACGAGACGGCCTACAGGGAGGAGGTGAGGGCCCTCGGAGTGTGGTGTCAGGAAAATAACCTCTCACTCAATGTCAACAAAACAAAGGAGATGATCGTGGACTTCAGGAAACAGGAGAAGAAGCACCCCCCTATCCACATCGACGGGACAGTAGTGGAGAAGGTGGAAAGTTTGAAGTTCCTCGGCGTACACATCACGGACAAACTGAATTGGACCACCCACACAGACAGCGTGGTGAAGAAGGCGCAACAGCGCCTCTTCAACCTCAGGAGGCTGAAGAAATTCGGCTTGTTACCAAAATCACTTACAAACTTCTACAGATGCACAATTGAGAGCATCCTGTCGGGCTGTATCACCGCCTGGTACGACAACTGCTCCGCCCACAACCGTAAGGCTCTCCAGAGGGTAGTAAGGACTGCACAACGCATCACCAGGGGTAAACTACCTGCCCTTCAGGACACCTACACCACCCGATGTCACAGGAAGGCCAAAAAGATCATCAAGGACAACAACCACCCGAGCCACTGCCTGTTCACCCCGCTATCATCCAGAAGGCGAGGTCCGTACAGGTGCATCAAAGCTGAGGCCGAGAGACTGAAAAACAGCTTTTACCTCAAGGCCAGCCATCACTAACATTGAGTGGCTGCTGCCAACATACTGACTTAAATCTCTAGCCACTTTAAAAATAGGAATTGGATGTAATAAATGTATCACTAGCCACTTTAAACAATTTTGTATATAATGTATATAATGTTTACATATCCGACATTACTCATATCAAATGTATACACTGTACTCTAAACCATCTACTGAATCTTGCCTATGCCGTTCGGCCATCGACTCCAATCTCTAGCCACTTTAATAATTATAATTGGATGAAATAAATGTATCACTAGCCACTTTAAACGATGCCATTTATATAATGTTTACATATCTTACATTACTCATCTCATATGTATATGCTGTACTCCGTACCATCTACTGCATCTTGCCTACGCCGATCAGCCATCGCTCATCCATATATTTATATGTACATACTCGTATTCATTCCTTTACTCGTGTGTATAAGGTAGTTGTTGTGAATTTTTTAGATTACTTGTTAGATACTACTGCATGGTCGGAACTAGAAGCACAAGCATTTCGCTACACTCGCATTAACATCTGCTAACCATGTGTATGTGACAAATAAAATTTGATTTGATCTCACAGTGGCTTACTCTCCTTCACTTAGCTTAAGCCTTCCCGTCAGTCCTCTTAGACCTGGGCTCCATCTCAATAGTCAACAGCTTCTTCCTCTCCTTGTCTCTTTACTGTCATTTGCACTGATTGGAAAAGACTTGACAGGTCAAATCAAATTGTATTTGTCTCATGCAACGGGTGTAGACTTGACCGTGAAATGCTTTCTTAAGAGCCCTTTCCAACAATGCGGAGTAAAGAAATTCTAATACAAAGAAAAATAGTAACACAAGAGGAATAACATGCACAAGAATAAAGCTATAGACTGGGAGTACCAGTACCAGATCAATATGCAGGGGTACGAGGTACAGTTTAAGTCGGAAGTTTACATACACTTAGGTTGGAGTCATTAAAACTCGTTTTTCAACCACTCCACTAATTTCTTGTTAACAAACTATAGTTTTGGCAAGTCGGTTAGGACATCTACTTTGTGCATGACACAAGTAATTTTTCCAACAATTGTTTACAGACAGATTATTTCACTTATAATTCACTGTATCACAATTCCAGTGGGTCAGAAGTTTACATACACTAAGTTGACCGTGCCTTTAAACAGCTTGGAAAATTCCAGAAAATGATGTCATGGCTTTAGAAGCTTCTGATAGGCTAATTGACATCATTTGAGTCAATTGGAGGTGTACCTGTGGATGTATTTCAAGGTCTGACTTCAAACTCAGTGCCTCTTTGCTTGACATCATGGGAAAATAAAAATAAATCAGCAAAGACCTCAGAAAAAAATTGTAGACCTCCACAAGTCTGGTTCATCCTTGGGAGCAATTTCCAAACACCTGAAGGTACCACATTCATCTGTACAAACAATAGTACACAAGTATAAACACCATGGGACCACGCAGCCGTCATACCGCTCAGGAAGGAGACGCGTTCTGTCTCCTAGAGATGAACATACTTTGGTGCGAAAAGGGAAAATCAATCCCAGAACAGCAAAGGACCTTGTGAAGATGTTGGAGGAAACAGGTACAAAAGTATCTATATCCACAGTAAACGAGTCCTATATCGACATAACCTGAATGGCCGCTCAGCAAGGAAGAAGCCACTGCTCCAAAACGCAAAAAAAAAGCCAGGCTACGGTTTGCAACTGCACATGGGGACAAAGATCGTACTTTTTGGAGTCCTCTAGTCTGATGAAACAAAAATATAACTGTTTGGCCATAATGACCATCGTTATGTTTGGAGGAAATAGGGGGAGGCTTGCAAGCCGAAGAACACCATCCCAACCGTGAAGCACTGGGGGTGGCAGCATCATGTTGTGGGGGTGCTTTGCTGCAGGAGGGACTGGTGCACTTCACAAAATAGATGGCATCATGAGGAAGGAAAATTATGTGGATATATTGAAGCAACATCTCAAGACATCAGTCAGGAAGTTAAAGCTTGATCGCAAATGGGTCGTCCAAATGGACAATGACCCCAAGCATACTTCCAAAGTTGTGGCAAAATGGCTTAAGGAAAACAAAGTCAAGGTATTGGAATGGCAAGCTGAAATAAGCAAGCTGAAATAAATCAATCATTCTCTCTACTATTACTCTGACATTTCACATTCTTAAAACAAAGTGGTGATCCTAACTGACCTAAAACAGGGATTTTTTACTAGGATTACATGTCAGGAGTTTAAATGTATTTGGCTAAGGTGTATGTAAACTTCTGACTTCAACTGTATTTGTGGAAGATATGTACATGAAGGCAGGGTAAAGTGACTAGGCAAAATAAAATTAAAAGAGTAGCAGCGGCATATAATTACTATAAAAGTGTGTGTATGTGTTATGTCGTAGCAGCTACACATTCAAGGGTTTTTCTTTATTTTTACTATTTTCTACATTGTAGAATAACAGTGAAGACATCAAAATAATGAAATAACACATATGGAATCATCTAGTAACCAAAAGAGTATTAAACAAATCAAAATATACTTATATTTGAGATTCTTCAAAGTAGCCACCCTTTGCCTTGATGACAGCTTTGCACACTCTTGGTATTCTCTCAACCAGCTTCAAGAGGTAGTCACCTGCAATGCATTTCAATTAACAGGTGTGCCTTATTAAAAGTTAATTTGTGGAATTTCTTTCCTTCTTAATGCGTTTGAGCCAATCAGTTGTGTTGTGGTATACAGAAGATAGCCCTATTTGGTAAAAGACCAAGTCCATATTATGGCAAGAACAGCTCAAATAAGCAAAGAGAAATGACAACCCATTATTACTTTAAGACATGAAGGTCAGTCAACGCAAAACATTTCAAGAACTTTGAAAGTTTCTTCAAGTGCAGTCGCAAAAACCATCAAGCGCTATGATGAAACTGGCTCTCATGAGGACCGCCACTGTCATGTCTACTCCCGCTCCTCCGGTATACTAACCACCGGACCTGGGATCCATCATTACGCACACCTGGCATCCATCATTATGCACATCATCATTAGGCACACCTGGAATCCATTACCTCACTTATTACCTCCCCTATATTCTTTCCCCAGACAGTATTGTTCCTGTGTTTACGCGTAGACGCTACTGTTATGTTGTCTCATTCCATGTTTGTTGTTTTATTAAACGTTTCACCTGCTTCAACTCACAGCATCTTTGTTACAGCCACAGGAAAGGAAGACCCAGAGTTACCTCTGCTGCAGAGGATAAGTTCATTAGATTTACCAGCCTAAGAAATTGCAGCCCAAATAAATGCTTCACAGAGTTCAAGTAACAGACACATTTCAACATAACTGTTCAGAGGAGACTGCGTGAATCTGTCCTTCATGGTCGAATATCTGCAAAGTAACCACTACTAAAGGACACCAATAATAAGAAGAGACTTGCTTGGGCATGAGCAATGGACATTAGATTGGTGGAAATCTGTCCTTTGGTCTGATGAGTCCAAATTTGAGACTTTTGCTTCCAACTGCCGTGTCTTTGTGAGACGCAGAGTAGGTGAATGGATGATCTCTGCATGTGTGGTTCCCACTGTGAAGCATGGAGGAGAAGGTGTGATGGTGCTTTTCTGGTGACACTGTCTGTGATTTATTTAAAATTCAAGGCACACTTAACCAGCATGGCTACCACAGAATTCTGCAGTGATACCCCATCCCATCTGGTTTGCACTTAGTGGGACTATAATTTGTTTTTCAACAGGACAATGACCCAACACACCTCCAGGCTGTGTAAGGGCTATTTGACCAAGCAGGAGAGTGATGGAGTGCCGCATCAGATGACCTGGCATCCACAATCACCCGACCTCAACCCAATTGAGATTGCTTGGAATGAGTTTTCTACAATGTAGAAAATAGATATTTGACATTGAGACTGGTGTTTTGCGGGTACTATTTAATGAAGCTGCCAGTTGAGGACTTGTGAGGCTTCTGTTTCTCAAACTAGACACTAATGTACTTGTCCTCTTGCTCAGTTGTGCACCGGGGCTTCCCACTCTTTTTATTCTGGTTAGAGCCAGTTTGCACTGTTCTGTGAAGGGAGTAGTACACAGAGTTGTACGAGATCTTCAGTTTCTTGGCAATTTCTCGCATTGAATAGCCTTCATTTCTCAGAACAAGAATAGACTGACGAGTTTTCGAAGGAAGGTCTTTGTTTCTGGCCATTTTGAGCCTGTAATCAAACCTACAAATGCTGATGCTCCAGATACTCAACTAGTCTAAAGGCAAGTTTTTTGCTTCTTTAATCATAAAAACAGTTTTCATAATTGCAAAAATGATAAACTTGGATTGGCTAACACAACGTCCCATTGGAACAGTGATGGTTGCTGATAATGGGCCTCTGTACGCCAATGTAGATATTCCATTAAATATCAGCTGTTTCCAGCTACAATAGTCATTTACAACATTAACAATTTCTACATTGTATTTCTGATCAATTTGATGTTATATTAAATGGACAAAAGGACATTTCTAAGTGACCCCAAACTTTTGTCTGTCTGATATTATATATATATACATATACATACATACATACATACACACACACATACATACACATATATTTTTTAGTACCCATCAAGTACCCATCAAAAGTTTTGGACACACCTACTCATTCAAGGGTAGGTGTGTTCCCACATATGCTGCGCACTTGTTGGCTGCTTTTCCGTATCGCTGGCGTATCGCTGCAGAATGCTGTGGTAGCCATGCTGGTTAAGTGTGCCTTGAATTCTAAATAAATCACCAACAGTGTCATCAGCAAAGCACCCCCACACCATGTTTTGTACACTCAGTGTATATAGTCTAGTGTGTGAGTCAGTGCAAGATAAGGTCAATGCAGATAGTCCCGGTAACCATTTAATTAACTATTTAGCAGTTGTATGGCTATTTAGCAGTCTTATGGCTTGGGGGTAGAAGCTGTCTAGGAGCCTGTTGGTCTTAGTGTCGATGCTCCAGTACTGTTTGCTGGGCGGTAGCCGAGTTAACAGTCTATGGCTTGGGTGGCTGGAGTCTTTGGCAATTTTTCAGGCCTTCATCTGATACCGCCTGATATAGTGGTCCTTGATGGCAGGGAGCTTGGCCCCCGTGACGTACTGGGATGTCCACGCCACCCTCCCTACCGCTTTGTGGTTGGGGGCGGTGCATGTGCCATACCAAGCGGTGATACAGCCAGTCAACTGTTTTCAGCTTCTTGGGGGCAAGAGGTGCTGTCATGCCCTCTTCACGACCGTGCGGTTGTGTGATCATGTTAAGTCCTTGTGATGATGTTGAGGGAGAGGTTGTTGTCCTGGCACCACACTTCCAGGTTTCTGACCTCCTCCCTATTGGTTGTCTCATCGCGGTCGGTGATCAGGCCTACCACCATTGTGTCGTCAGCAAACTTGATGATGGTGTTGGAGTCGTGCGTGGCCATGCAGTCGTGGGTGAACAAGGAGTACAGGAGGGGACTAAGCACACATCCTTGAGGTGCCCCCCATGTTGAAGGTCAGCGTGGCAGAGGTGTTGTTGCCTACACTGACCACCTGAGGCCGGCACATCAGGAAGTCCAGGATCCAGTTGCAGAGGGAGGTGTTCAGTCCCAGGGTCCCTTGCTTGTGATGAGTATGGGAGGGGACTATGGTGTTGAACGCTGAGCTGTAGTCTATGAACAGCATTCTCACAGTTATTTCATTTATTGTCCAGTTGGGAGAGGTAAGTGTGAAGTGCAATTGAGATTGCTTCATCTGTGAATCTGTTTGGGCGGTATGCAAAACTGGAGTGGAACCAGGGCGTCTGGGATGATGCTCTTGATGTGTCTCATGACGCAGCCTTTTAAAGCAAGATCACACAGGTGAAGGCTCATCATAAGACTGACTTTCACCTGGTCAAGGATGAGGCAAGACTAGAAAGAGACTTTAGACTATTGAGAACTTGGCTACCTCTGGACACAGGCTATCCTACCTGCTAGAGGGAGGCAGAATGAGGCCCTGGACCGAGTGAACCCCTCTCTATAGCTTAACCTACAGCATACATCAAAACCTATACACTACATTCCCCATTCATAACTACTGGTCATCATGGGCTTTGACGTTCCAAGAACAAAGACAGGTAGTGAAAGAAAGCTGACTCGAGCTCATTTGACCTCTAATGCTGAACAAATGTTTCGCTACAACAAATCAAGTTACAAAAGTAAACCAAGAGGACCATAATTCAATGAAGCGCTTGCCTTGCCTGTCAGGCAACCACAGCAGCGCTAAACAATACAATAGTACTGCCCAAAACACAGCAGGGAGTACTGTTGGACAAAAACACATTATCAAATGGTCGTTCCAAGTCAACATGTTCTGAGCCAGCCAGATAATCCATCATCATTATCCCCCCTTAAGTATCACATGGAACAGGCCCCCACATCCTCGCTCATCATGTACACACACAAACACGTGTGTGCGTGCATGTACAAAAAGTACATGCACGCACACTCACTCTATACAAACATCCACCAATGCAAACACACACATATGCACACAGACACACGCGCGCACACATCCCTATTGCTTCTAATGTATCGGATGGATACTCCATCCGATACTGCCCGTATCCCAGAGGTGTGTGAATTGCAAAGGTGAAATATTTGAGGGCAGTACTTCGGAAGACAAGTATCACCTCACAGGAACGGTAGAATAGGGGAATTGTATTTCATGCAAGTGTGTTGCACATTTTTGCACCATACATTTGGCTGACTGTACTGAGCTGAGTCTAGCTAAACTGCAGGATACATACTGTGCACCTCTATAGAGAAAGCGCAATAACGTTTCATTTACCTCATTGAGAAGTAGACTATTGTAACGATTCAGACTGACTGGTTCAATTATCTTTAAAAATTTGAATAGATTATAAATTGTGCAAGGTGTGCTAATCTCCCCTCTCTAGCAGTGTGCACATGCAGGATTATAATCAGATGGAGTCTGGATTACGGTTGCTGATTGAAGTTTTTCATGTTCGTTTCATTGCACATCAGCTGTTGGTATCATATGCAAGCTTCCTGCAGCTGGTACAGCTGATCTGATATGAGACAAATCTGAGTGCAACACTGCCCGAGAAAGTGCACACACAGTGTATAAAGAGAGAGACGCACGCACGCACGCACACGCATTGGGAGGTGAGGTGATACTCTGTAAGGGGCTGATATTTACTACCCACCTAGGACTACTGCTCAGCCAGGTCATTAGAGCTCTGGGTTTTCACTTCCCCCCTGGAGCATTCTATAGCCCCAGCCTGATACAGACCCATTTCACCATGACCTGCAGTGCCAAACACACACATTAGAGCAAGCAAATACACAAGCATGCACGCGAGTGCAAGCACACACACACACACACACACACACAGAATTTCCATGCTCACTACAAACTACGCAGCTAGAAAACATTCCATTCAAACCTGATCTACTTCCACCACACAATGGAGGGAAAAACACCCCGAGCCTCAGAAAAGTGACAATGTGAAAAAGTACATTATGACAAAAAGCATTGAGAGATAATACAGTGTTAAAGATGACAGAAAACATCTGCACCTCTGGTTAGTGCCTCGAGACAGGCAGACTGCAGGTCATGAATAAGGTTGCAAAGTTACCAGAATCTTTAAAACAGTTGCAGAGTTTAATGGCCGTGATAGGAGAAAACTGTGGATGGATCAACATTGTAGTTACTTCACAATACTAACCTTAATGACAGAGTGAAAAGTAAGCCAACACAACGTCACTGAGTACCACTCTCCGTTTTTCAAGCATGGTGGTGGCTGCATCCTGTTATGGGTATGCTTGTCATTGGCAAGGACTAGGGAGTTGTATTTATAATAAAAAGAAACAATAGAGCAGACTGAATCCTAGAGGAAAACCTGGTTCCGTCTGCTTTCCACCAGACACTGAGAGACAAATGAATCTTTCAGCAGAACAATAACCTAAAACACAAGTCAAACTATTCACAGGAGTTGCTTACCAAAACAACAATTTATGTTCTTGAGTGGCCTAGTTACCGTTTTTACTTAACCCATTATGTGAGTTCCAAATATCTCTAACGGTCGTCCCAGCGTGAGTTGTTTTATGCACGTAATGTCAGAATGCACTCACTGTTCCAAAATGTGGTTGTTACACAACAGGACAGTTAACACGCACTGCCTGCTGATTATCTATAGGCTATTTCAATTTGTCAATTTCTAATTATTTTCTAACAAGTTGTATTTTCTAACAACAGTTTGAATTGAGGTGTGTTCCGCCTCCTCATTAATTCACATAGAAGCTCATAGCTCATTTCAGTGTTGCGGACATTTATGTTTGAGGCTTTACTGAGCCGGACAAACTTCTCTCTTCGAGGAGAGCCCAAGTACTTTAACAATGTTTCCACAGATCAAGGATGCAAACATTTGCAGTCTGCACGAACTGGAAAATTTTCTGGCCGGCGCTCGCATTGCCTGCCTTGTTGTTTTCCTTACAAATAATAACTTTGGACTTGTTTCCTATCAAAGTAAGTGCCGTATTTTCTGTATATTGTGTTGTCGTTTCCATTGTAGCATACAGTATGTATGTATGGAGCATAACGTATTTACAGTTTTATTCACGTTTTCAAGTACTGGTGACAAATAATGCATTCCGATTATTGCATAGATTGTAATGGACACCTATGATGTCTGTAAAATACTTTTTGGAAGATTCTACTGATTATAATGAGCTAGTGCTAAGCTATTTGCCACCTATGTGTGGCGCAATGTTTGTTGAGATTATACAATACATTCTGGGTATCACGTAAACGTCTGTCAGACCTATGATGTAATACTGAGGTGAAGGGTACATTTCTGGAAGTGAATTATCATAGACGACACACACCCTTCAACATGCATACTGCAAACAGACCAAACTCATCTTGTCTCATCTTATTATCATCTTTTTCAACCACTCCACTAATTTCTTGTTAACAAACTATAGTTTTGGCAAGTCGGTTAGGATGACACAAGTAATTTTTCCAACAACTGTTTACAGACAGATTATTTCACTTATAATTCACTGTATCACTATTCCAGTGGGTCAGAAGTTTACATACACTAAGTTGACCGTGCCTTTAAACAGCTTTGAAAATTCCAGAAAATTATGTCATGGCTTTAGAAGCTTCTCATAGGCTAATTTACATCATTTGAGTCAATTGGAGATGTACCTGTGGATGTATTTCAAGGCCTACCTTCAAACTCAGTGCCTCTTTGCTTGACATCATAGGAAAATCAAAAAGAAATAAGCCAAAACCTAAATTGTAGACCTCCACAATTCTGGTTCATCCCTGGGAGCAATTTCCAAATGCCTGAAGGTACCACGTTCATCTGTACAAAAAATAGTATGCAAGTATAAACACCACGGGACCATGCAGCCATCATACCGCTCAGGAAGGAGACACGTTCTGTCTCCTAGAGATGAACGTACTTTGGTGCGAAAAGTGCAAATCAATCCCAGAACAACAGCAAAGGACCTTGTGAAGATGCTGGAGGAAACAGGTACAAAAGTAAGTATCTATATCCACAGTAAAATGAGTCCTATATCGACATAACCTGAAAGGCCGCTCAGCAAGGAAGAAGCCACTGCTCCAAAACCGCCATAAAATAGCCAGACTATGGTTTGCAACTGTACATGGGGACAAAGATCGTACTTTGGTCTGTCCTCTGGTCTGATGAAACAAAAATAGAACTATTTGGCCATAATGACCATCGTTATGTTTGGAGGAAAAAGGGGGAGGCTTGCAAGCCGAAGAACACCATCCCAACCGTGAAGCACGGGGGTGGCAGCATCATGTTGTGGAGTTGCTTTGCTGCAGGAGGGGCTGGTGCAATTCATAAAATAAATGGCATCATGAGGCAGGAAAATTACGTGGATATATTGAAGCAACATCTCAAGACATCAGTCAGGAAGTTAAAGCTTGGTTGCAAATGGGTCGTCCAAATGGACAATGACCCCAAGCATACTTCCAAAGTTGTGGCAAAATGGCTTAAGGACAACAAAGTCAAGGTATTGGAGTGGCCATCACAAAGCCCTGACCTCAATCCTATAGAATATTTGTGGGCAGAACTGAAAAAGCGTGTGCGAGGAGGGAGGCCTACAAACCTGACTCAGTTACACCAGCTCTGTCAAGAGGACTGGGCCAAAATTCACCCAACGTATTGCGGGAAGCTTGTGGAAGGCTACCCGGAACGTTTGACCCAAGTAAAACAATTTAAAGACAATGCCACCAAATACTAATTGAGCATATGTAAACTTCTGACCCACTGGGAATGTGATGAAAGAAATAAAAGCTGAAATAAATCATTCTCTCTACTATTATTCTGACATTTCACATTTTTGAAATAAAGTGGTGATCCTAACTGACCTAAGACAGGGAATTTTTACTAGGATTGAATGTCAGGAATTGTGAAAAACTGAGTTTAAATGTATTTGGCTAAGGTGTATGTAAACTTCCGACTTCAACTGTAACTTTGTAAGGTGTTTGTGAAAGATGTTTGTGAAAAAAAACAGTGTGGCTAGCTCAAATGCTGACTGTTGCGTCAAATAATTGTTTAAAGAATAATGTGCAAATATTGTACAATCCAGGTGTGCAAAGCTCTTAGAGACTTACCCAAAAAGACTCACAGCTGTAATCGATGCAAAAGGTGATTCTAACATGTATTCACTGATGTGTGTGATTACTTAGAGTACCAGTCAAAAGATTGGACACACCTTCTCAATCCAGGGTTTCTCTTTATTTGTACTATTTTCTACATTGTAGAATAATAGTGTAGACATCAAAACTATGAAATAACACATATGGAATTATGTAGTAATCAAAAAAGTGTTAAACAAATCAAAATGTATTTTATACTTGAGATTCCTCAAAGTAGCCACCCTTTGCCTTGATGACAGCTTTGCACACTCTTTGAATTCTCAGGCCTCTCAACCAGCTTCATGAGGTAGTCACCTGGAATGCATTTCAACTAACAGCTGCTTCTTGTTAAAAGTTAATTTGTGGAATTTCTTTACTTCTTAATGCGTTTGAGCCAATCAGTTGTGTTGTGACAAGATAGGGGTAGTATACAGAAGATAGCCCTATTTGGTAAAAGGCCAAGTCCATATTATGGCAAGAACAGCTCAAATAAGCAAAGAGAAATTACAGTCCATCATTACTTCAAGACATGAAGGTCAGTTAATCTGGAAAATTTCAAGAACTTTGAAAGTTTCTTCAAATGCAGTCGCAAATACCAACAAGCGCTATGATGAAACTGGCTCTCATGTGGACCACCACAGGAAGGGAAGACCCAGAGTTAGCTCTGTTGCAGAGGATAAGTTCATTAGATTTAACAGCCTCAGAAATTGCAGGCCAAATAAATGCTTCACAGAGTTCAAGTAACAGACATTTCAACATAACTGTTCAGAGGAGACTGTGTGAATCAGGCCTTCATGGTTGAATTGCTGCAAAGAAATCACTACTAATGTACACCAATAATAAGAAGAGCCTTGCTTGGGCCAAGAAACACAAGCAATGGACATTA
Source organism: Brachymystax lenok tsinlingensis (assembly GCA_030435695.1). Classification (NCBI taxonomy): domain Eukaryota; kingdom Metazoa; phylum Chordata; class Actinopteri; order Salmoniformes; family Salmonidae; genus Brachymystax; species Brachymystax lenok. Next base: position 4,964,582 of record CM059815.1, on the reverse strand, counting down.
GACCGGTGGAAATCTGTCCTTTGGTCTGATGAGTCTAAATTTTAGAATTTTGGTTCCAACCGCCGTGTCTTTGTGAGACGCAGAGTAGGTGAACGGATGATCTCCGCATGTGTGGTTCCCACCGTGAAGCATGGAGGAAGAGGTGTGATGGTAATTTGCTGATGACACTGTCTGTGATTTATTTAGAATTCAAGGCACACTGAACCAGCATGACTACCACAGCATTCTGCAGCGATACACCATCTCATCTGGTTTGCGCTTAGTGGGATTATCACTTGTTTTTCAACAGGACAATGACCCAACACACCTCCAGGCTGTGTAAGGGCTATTTTACCAAGAAGGAGAGTGATGGAGTGCTGCATCAGATGACCTGGCCTCCACAATCACCCAACCTCAACCCAATTGAGATGGTTTGGGTGAGTTGGACCGCAGAGTGAAGGAAAAGCAGCCAACAAGTGCTCAGCATATGTGTGAACTCCTTCAAGACTGATGGAAAAGCATTCCAGGTATAGCTGGTCAAGGCAATGCCAAGTGTCTAAAGCTGTCATAAAGGCAAGGGGGGCTACTTTGAAGAATCTAAAATATATTTTGATTTGTTTAACACATTTTTGGTTACTACATGATTCCATGTGTGTTACTTCATAGTTGTAATGTCTTAATAAATGTATTATTCCACAATGTAGAAAATAGTAAAAACAAAGAAAAACCTTTGCATTAGTAGCTGTGTCCAAACTTTTGACTGGTACTGTATGTAAATGAGATATTTCTGCATTTAATTTGCAAAAATGTCTTAAAACATGTCATTATGGAGTATTGTCTTATAGAAGGGTGAGAATGTGTTTATATTTAATACACTTTTAATTCAGGCTGTAACACAATGAAATGTGGAATAAGTCAAAATGTATATACTTTCTGAAGGCACCTACCCTCCCTTTGCAACCCTACTCAGGAATGCTGTGTTCCCATCCAGTTTTTTCTTTTTGAGTGAGAGCTGTGAGAATCCATTAAAACTAAATAACATTCAAGGACAAATCCACCCAAAACCACAAATTCCTTAAATTTACAGTACTAAATAACACTAATATGTGAGAATGTTTTTTTTTGGTGAACAAAAGGTTTCATATAGTAAGGTTGGTAGCAACATGGAAAATCGTTGTGTAAATCTGTTGCAGCTCAAATCGAATCCAAAATACAATGCTCTCTCTATGGGCAGGCTGGCTAGCTAACTAGCAAGCAAACATAGCTACACACAATAATACCAAATACAATATCAGCATGTAACATAGCTAGTTAGGTGTAAAATCGCCTAAACAAACTGCACTAGGAGTCCACAATCGCACCATGTTCAACTTACAGATCGACGTGCTTAACAATTTGGAGTCTAACATTCGCAACGGCCGATATACTTTTGAGGAGATGGGAAACGCTGCCCATGTTACATCAATATGGCACGCAATGCATTCTGGGCGAATTTGGGACAAGGAGGCTATTGGGCTTTAGCCAAATTCGTGTGGGGTTTTTGAGCTAACAAGAAGCACAACATTACACATATTTTCCGATGTGAGATAATTAACTTGCTATATGTAGTATCGTATATCTTTGGAATCGTGACATTACGTACTTTAGAGGAAAATAGCCACGATTGTCGACATAGACACTGACAATGAGAAGGGATTGCGTGACGATTAGTATATCAATCGCGTGTCGCAGCATGACAACGTGAACGCGATTGGTCGACAGTCTGCTGGGTGTGGCGTTTAACGTTTCTTCATTAATTCGGATTCCTATCTCCTTTGTATAATATCTCTGGCAACTGCACAATGTAAATGTGCTAGACCCTCCGTTAAATTATACATTTCTCGAGGTAAGAAAAACATATGATCAATGGCTCATTCGAAAGAAGGAATCCTCCCGAGTTATGCAATCGGCCAGTATTGAAATCTGACATGTATGATATACATTTTCGATCTAAAAGCGACTTTATCACAGTGCTACGTAATACCAGACGGATTTCTGCGTGCTTTAACGCCAATAACTCAGATGCACATGAAAACTTGAAATTACCCAGGGAATCGATAGAACATCACTCAGAGATGCACAAAAACAATAACATTCAAAATGGGTGAACCTTTATTTTAAGATATGTGTACCAGGCTGGGTCAAAGACCAGTGACCGAGACAGACAGGAGTTACACCCTAAATAGCACCCTAATTCCCTATATAGTGCACTACATTTGAACAGAACCCAGTCAGTGCTGATCAAAAGTAGTAAACTACATAGGGAATAGGGTGTCATTTGGGATATGTAGGGACTGACCACAAGACCTAACAATGAATGTACATCCTGTTTACAACTTGGGACAGAACTTATACTGTTTGTTTGATGTTGGTTTTTACCTCAGGTCAATATGAGAACTCTCCAGTCCCTAGCTGAAACAGCAGGACAGAAGTGCGGTGAGGGCAGGCATGAGAAGGTGTGAGACGAGACATGATTAAAAACCTCACAGACCTTTATTCTTCCCTGTTTTTTGTGTTGTTTTATTGGGATAGGACAGTGAAGAGGAGCAAGGAAAGGTGGGATAGAGTGCAAGTCAGAAAGGCAGCGGATTGGATTCAAACCCACACCGATGGCGACTCTCGTATACATGTGTGCCAGGGTCCATGACACTAACTGCTGGACCACACAGGCCTCACATACCTGACAAACAAACACTTAGCCTCCATGACCAAATCCTCTTCGTTGTTAAAACTAAAACACAGCAGAACCACACCGCCAGCTACAGCTGAGGCAGTAACACAATTAACATTTACCGGCTGCTTTAAAATAGGCAGGTTAACAAGGGTAATCAGACAGCCACTTTAATTGGTTTAGCTCGCATGAGCACGGCTAACCTTAAAACAATTCTAGAGTGGTATCCATGACGACAGCCTGACCCCCACTGTAATCACAGGGCTGCGCTGGGGCATCATGCAATTCAGAGAAGTTGGTGCAGGTCAGGCAGAGTCTATTCTATTCAAAAACAATAGTTTTGTGTGAGAAGTAGGCACGCCTACTGTTGGTCTATTGTACTTCAAACAAGGTGCAGGCAGGTTGCTTAGGATTCAAAGCTCAAAAAGCCTAATTCATACTCTTAGTGAAGGTACTCCCACAATAATGTGATATGCAATTTGTGAGTTGCAATGGTATCATGATGATGTCTTTTTGAACTTCACAGTCTGGTTGATTGTATAAAACATGTTTATTTGATTGTAATCTTGATTGTAATCTTCTCAACCAGAAGTTTGTGCAGGTCAGTGCCTTGCAAAAGTATTCAGACCCGTGTATTTCTTAACATTTTGTGTTATAAAGTGGGATTAAAATGTTGAATTGTCATTTTTCTTGTCAACAATCTACACAAATTACTTTGTTAAAGTGGAAGTAATGTTGTAACATTTTTTAAAGATGAATAAAAATGTAATAAGTCAAATATAGGCGTTGGGTAAGTATTCAGTTCCCTGAGTCAATACATGTTAGAAACACCTTTGGCATCATTTACAGCTGTTAGTATTCTTGGGTAAGTCTATAGGATATTTTCACACCTGCATTGTGCAGTATTTGCCCATTATTCTTTAAAGAAAAAATGTCAAGCTCTGTCAAGATGTTAGGGATCATGGCTAGACAGCAATTTAAGTCTTGTCATAGATTTTAAAGCAGATTTAAGTCAGAACTAACTTATTGTTAAGCCACTCCAGTGTATAATTGGCCTTGTGTTGTAGGTTATTGTCCTGCTGAAAGGTGAATTCCTCTCACAGTCTGTATAGGCAGGTTGCAGACTGAAGCAGGTTTTCCTCTAGCATTTTGCTTGAGCTTAGCTCCATCCAGTTTCTTTTTATCCTGAAAAACTCCCCAGTATTTGCCAATGTCACGCATACCTCTACCACGATGCAGCCACCACTATGCTTGAAAATAAGGAGGCAGTTACCCAGTGATGTGTTGTGTTGGAATTGCCCCAAACATCAGGCTTTGCATTTAGGCCAAAAAGTGTATTCCTTTGCTTAGTTTTTTTGCAGTATTACTTTAAGAACCTTGTTGCATACAAGATGCATGTTTTGGAATATATATTTTCACGCTGTCATTTAGACCATTATTGTGGAGTCTCTACAATGTTTCTATAATGTGTCTGGGTGGTTTAATACATCATCCACAGCATAATTAGTAACTTGACCATGCTTAAATAGATATTACATTTCTGATTTGTAATTGTTACCCATCTACCAATGACACCCCTTCTTTCGAAAAGCTCCCTGGTCTTTGGAGTTGAATCTGTGCTTGAAATTCAATAATTGACCGAGGGACCTTACAGATGTTGTATGAATGGGGGATAGAGGAAGGGTTAGCCATTCAAAAGTCATGTCAACCACTATTATTTCACACACTGTGAGTCCATGTAAGCCAAATTTTACTACTGAATTAATTTAGGCTTGCCTAAACAAAGGGTGCTTAATACTTATACAATTACTGTATATAAAAAATAGTATTTTGTATAGATTGTTGACAAAAAATGACAAATCAATTTTAATCCCACTTTGTAACACAAACTCAGCAAAAAAAGAAACGTCTTCTCACTGTCAACTGCGTTTATTTTCAGCAAACTTAAATTTGTATTATTTGTATGAACATAACAAGATTCAACAACTGAGACAAACTGAACAAGTTCCATAGACATGTGACTAACAGAAATTGAATAATGTGTCCCTGAACAAAGGGGGGGTCAAAATCAAAAGTAACAGTCAATGCAGCTGGTGGCCACACCAGATACTAAGTGCATCTCCTCCTCATGGACTGCACCAGATTTGCCAGCTCTTGCTGTGAGATGTTACCCCACTCTTCCACCGAGGCACCTGCAAGTTCCCGGACATTTCTGGGGGGAATGACCCTAGCCCTCACCCTCCGATCCAACAGGTCCCAGACGAGCTCAATGGGATTGAGATCTGGGCTCTTCGCTGGCCTTGGCAGAACACTGACATTCCTGTCTTGCAGGAAATCACGCACAGAACGAGCACTGTATGGCTGGTAGCATTGTCATGCTGGAGGGTCATGTCAGAATGAGCCTGCAGGAGGGGTACCACATGAGGGAGGAGGATGTCTTCCCCTGTAACGCAGAGCGTTGAGATTACCTGCAATGACAACAAGCTCAGTCCGATGATGCTGTGACACACCGCCCCAGACCCTCCACCTCCAAATCGATCCCGCTCCAGAGTACAGGCCTCGGTGTAATGCTCATTCCTTCGACAATAAACGCAAATCCGACCATCACCCTTGGTGAGACAAAACTGCAACTCGTCAGCGAAGAGCACTTTTTTTCCAGTCCTGTCTGGTCCAGCAACGGTGGGTTTGTGCCCATAGGCGGTGTTGTTGCTGGTGATGTCTGGTGAGGACCTGCCTTACAACAGGCCTACAAGCCCTCAGTCCAGCCTCTCTCAGCCTATTGCGGACAGTCTGAGCACTGATGGAGGAATTGTGCGTTCCTGGTGTAACTCGGGCAGTTGTTGTTGCCATCCTGTACCTGTCCCGCAGGTGTGATGTTCAGATGTACCGATCCTGTGTAGGTGTTGTTACACGTGGTCTGCCACTGCGAGGACGATCAGCTGGCCATCCTGTAGCGCTGTCTTAGGCATCTCACAGCACTTACATTGCAATTTATTGCCCTGGCCACATCTGCAGTCCTCATGCCTCCTTGCAGCATGCCTAAGGCACGTTCACGCAGATGAGCAGGGACCCTGGGCATCTTCCTTTTGGTGTTTTTCAGAGTCCGTAGAAAGGCCTCTTTAGTGTCCTAAGTTTTCATAACTGTGACCTTAATTGCCTACCATCTGTAAGCTGTTAGTGTCTTAACGACTGCTCCACAGGTGCATGTTAATTATTTGTTTATGTTTCATTAAACACGCATGAGAAACAGTGTTTAAACCCTTTACAATGAAGATCTGAAGTTATTTGGATTTTTACGAATTATCTTTGAAAGACAGGGTCCTGAAAAAGGGACGTTTCTTTTTTTGCTGAGTTTATAATGTGAAGCAATTCAAGGAGTCTGAATACTTTTGCAAGGCTCTGTAAGTTAGAACTCTATATGGTGTCTACTGGCCTATAACCAGCATCTATAACTGGTTGGAGTGACGTCATTACAATGTCTTTCATGACTCCATTGGCATTTTGTATACTGGTTGTATGGTGAAGACGTCTTTACCTGATCGTAATGTGCCAAATTATGCCTGCTAGGTATGGTTTTTAGTATTCGTTGTCTGTTTGAATTCAAAAGGTGCAAAATGAGGTGTGTAAAAAGCCCACTGTCTAAGTGTTATGTTACCATTGCTGATCTACTTGAGTGTGAAGCTACGTCCCCAGGCCCAGGGTTGGTGTTAGTTTGTATGTCAGTGTTGCATTGTTACCATAAGTTGCCTTGTCTGGGCCAGAACATCCCTGTACCCTGAGGCAGCTTGATGTACAAGTACACCCCCTGGATAGGTAGCTACAGTGAGGGAAAAAAGTATTTGATCCCCTGCTGATTTTGTACGTTTGCCCACTGACAAAGAAATGATCAGTCTATAATTTTAATGGTAGGTTTATTTGAACAGTGAGAGACAGAATAACAACAAAAAAGTCCAGAAAAACGCATGTGAACATTTTTATAAATTGATTTGAATTTTAAATGAGGGAAATAAGTATTTGACCCCTCTGCAAAACATGACTTAGTACTTGGTGGCAAAACCCTTGTTGGCAATCACAGAGATCAGACGTTTCTTGTAGTTGGCCACCAGGTTTGCACACATCTCAGGAAGGATTTTGTCCCACTCCTCTTTGCAGATCTTCTCCGAGTCATTAAGGTTTCGAGGCTAACCTTTGGCAACTCGAACATTCAGCTCCCTCCACAGATTTTCTATGGGATTAAGGTCTGGAGACTGGCTAGGCCACTCCAGGACCTTAATGTGCTTCTTCTTGAGCCACTCCTTTGTTGCCTTGGCCGTGTGTTTTGGGTCATTGTCATGCTGGAATACCCATCCACAACCCATTTTCAATGCCCTGGCTGAGGGAAGGAGGTTCTCACCCAAGATTTTACGGTACATGGCCTCGTCCATCGTCCCTTTGATGCGGTGAAGTTGTCCTGTCCCCTTAGCAGAAAAACACCCCCAAAGCATAATGTATCCACCTCCATGTTTGACGGTGGGGATGGTGTTATTGGGGTCATAGGCAGCATTCCTCCTCCTCCAAACACGGCGAGTTGAGTTGATGCCAAAGAGCTCCATTTTGGTCTCATCTGACCACAACACTTTCACCCAGTTGTCCTCTGAATCATTCAGATGTTCATTGGCAAACTTCAGACGGGCATGTATATGTGCTTTCTTGAGCAGGGGGACCTTGCGGGCGCTGCAGGATTTCAGTCCTTCACGCCGTAGTGTGTTACCAATTGTTTTCTTGGTGACTATGGTCCCAGCTGCCTTGAGATCATTGACAAGATCCTCCCATGTAGTTCTGGGCTGATTCCTCACCGTTCTCATGATCATTGCAACTCCACGAGGTGAGATCTTGCATGGAGCCCCAGGCCGAGGGAGATTGACAGTTCGTGTTTCTTCCATTTGCGAATAATCGCACCAACTGTTGCCACCTTCTCACCAAGCTGCTTGGCGATGGTCTTGTAGCCCATTCCAGCCTTGTGTAGGTGTACAATCTTGTCCCTGACATCCTTGGAGAGCTCTTTTGTTTTGGCCATGGTGGAGAGTTTGGAATCTGATTGATTGATTGCTTCTGTGGACAGGTGTCTTTTATGCAGGTAACAAACTGAGATTAGGAGCACTCTCCTAATCTCAGTTTGTTACCTGTATAAAAGACACCTGGGAGCCAGAAATCTTTATGATTGAGAGGGGGTCAAATTCTTATTTCCCTCATTAAAATGCAAATCAATTCATAACATTTTTCACGTGCGTTTTTATCGATGCTTTTGTTGTTATTCTGTCTCTCACTGTTCAAATAAACCTACCATTAAAATTATAGACTGATAATTTCTTTGTCAGTGGGCAAACGTACAAAATCAGCAGGGGATCAAATACTTTTTTTCCCTGACTGTAGTCTATCGTTACCATAGATATACACTGAGTGTCCATGGCATAGACTGACCAGACGAATCCAGGTGAAAGCTGTGATCCCTTATTGATGTCACTTGTTAATTTCTTAGGGAGCAGCTCCCGAGGTGACGGTTTTGGAGAGCCTGGCGTGCCCAAAGTAAAATGCCTCCCACTCAGGCCCAGAAAATAGGATATGCACATAATTAGTACTATTGGATAGGAAACACTCTGAAGTTTCTAAGAGTGTTAAAATATTGTCTGTGAGTATAACAGAACGAATATCGCAGGCGAAAACCAGAGGAATTTCTGTCCTGGAAAAAGTGATTTTGACACATTGCCTCATTTTGAACCCCTCCCTTATGAAAATGCCCATATAAGGGAGTAAGATTTCAGTACCTATTGCTTCCACTGGATGTCAACAGTTTCTAGACAGTGTTTTGATTTGATTTAGTTGATCTGGATGGTAATAGAAGAAGAATTAGGAAGAAGTAACAAGAAGTAAACAGAAGAGGATGCGCGTTCACAGGCTTGTGCGTGCTGTGTTTTTTTCCTTTCCTATCGGCCAGTTTATATTCCGGTTGAAATATTATACTAAATATACATAAAAGTGTTCCTAAGGATACATGATCAATGATGTTTGATTGTTCTTGGACAAGTTTATAGGTATAGTTTGAACGAGTTCTCTTCACGGTTCAATGGGCGAGTGGACGCTGTATTTTCTCATCATAACGCACCAACCAAACAGAGATTTATGGATATAATACATGACTTTTTTTTAACAAAAGAACCATGGATTGTCTTCGTTGGACACTTGGGAAGCCCTCAGCAGAAGTTCTTCAAAAAGGTAATTGATTTGTTTTCACTGTGAAATGTGTTTTGTGTGAACCGCGATGGTTTATGAATTTATGGTAATGGAAAAAATATTGGAGGTGCTACCCTCAAACAATCAAATGTAGTGCTTTATATGAAGCCTTTTGAAATCTGACAACGCTGTGATATTGCCAAGAAGCAGAGCTTTTGATGACTATGCAACACTTGTATATTGATGAATGTTTAATAATTCAACTTTGGGATTTTGAATTTGGCGCTTTGCAGTAGTGTCCCACCACTCCCTAAGTAGTTAAATCGACTTCAATTAGTGTAGGTGAAGGGGAGGAGACAGGTTAAAGTAGGATTTTTAAGCCTTGAGACAAATGAGTCATTGATTGTGTATGTGTGCCATTCAGAGGGAGAATGGGCAAGACAAAATATTTAAGTTCCTTTGAACAGGGTATGGTAGTAGGTGCCAGGCACACCTGTTTAAGTATGTCAAGAACTGCATCGCTGCTGGGTCTTTCACACTCAACAGTTTCCCATCTGTATCAAGAATGGTCCACCACCCAAAGGACATCCAGTGAACTTGACACAGCTGTGGGAAGCATTGGAGTCAACATGGGCCAGCATCCCTGTGGAATGCTTTCGACACCTTGTAGAGTCCATTCCCCAACGAATTGAGGCTGTTCTGTGGGCACATGGGGGTGCAACTCAATATTAGGAAGGTGTTCCTAATGTTTTGTCCACTCAGTGTACATATTAATTTACACATATATTCTACCATAATCCATAGTGTTTATATGCATCATTGGTTGTTTCCTCCTGTTCGGAGCGTGTAGCAGGTTTGTGTGAGTGTGTATCTGTGTGTGTGTTCGCGTGCGTGCACATTCGTCCATGTGCTTGTGTGCACCTGTGTGTGCGTTCGGCCTACCTCCTGTGTGGTGCGAGCAGCTGGTTTGTCCTGGTGGTTGGCCAGTATGAGGAAGGGCAGGGTACAGAGCTGGGGGTGCTGCAGGGCAGAGTGAAGCTCAGTTCGGGCCATCTCCAGATCCTCGTCTGTGGAGGCGCTGTCCAGGACAAACACCACCCCCTGGGAACCCTGGTAGTACCGCGACCAGTACTTCTTTATCGAGTCCGCTCCTGGAGACAGCGACGGACAGGCAGTCAGACACAGACATGTACACATAGACACACAGCAATGCAGGCATACACACACACACACACACACACACAGTTAGTACCAGCACAGTACTAAATCAAGTCCACTCCTGGAGACTCACACATGGACACACACACACACAGTACCAGCTCAAGTACCTCTTAATTTAAATCAGCCCCTTCAAAGATGGATAGACAGGCAGCCACACATATTATACAAACACGCACACATATATACTGTATTTACAGTGCATTCGGAAAAGATTCAGACCCCTTAACCTTTTCCACATTTTGTTACGTTAACTTCTTAGGGAGCGGCTGCATAGGTGACGGTTTTGGAAAGTCTGGCGTGCCCAAAGTAAAATGCCTGCCACTCAGGCCCAGAAAATAGGATATACACATAATTAGTACTATTGGATAGAAAACACAGAGTGTTAAATTCATGTATGTGAGTATAACAGAACTGATATAGCAGGCGAAAACCTGAGAAAAATCCATCCGGATTTGCAGTTTCTTTTGTAAATGCCCATCTTCTCCATTGTGTCTATTGCATACAATCTTATGTAGGACTGAGACTGCAGTACCTATGGCTTCCACTAGATGTCAACAGTCAAAGACTGGGAATTCTAGGAGTGACCAGAACGGATAGGAAGAAGTCAGAGGACCACTTTTGTAAACAAGGTTTGACGCGCGCGAGATTGTGAACGCGCACCACTTTATTGCTCTTTCCTATCGTTCACGTTATCGTCTGGTTGAAATATTACAGCAAAAATACACAAAAGGATACCTAAGGATACATTAAAAATGATGTTTGATTTGTTTGTCGAAAGTGTATAGGTATAATTTGAACGTGTTCTCTTCACGGTTCAATGGGCGACTCAACGGTGGATTTTATGATCATAACGTGCAAACCAAACAGAGATTTATGGATATAATAAATTACTTTTTCTAACAAAAGAACCATTGGATGTCTTCGTTGGACACTTGGGAAGCCCTCAGCAGAAGTTCTTCAAAAAGGTAAAGGATTTTATATTAGCGATTTTATGCGTTTTTTGAGACCCGCTTTGGTTATGGATTTATGCTAATGCATAAAATATGAGAGGGGCTATCCTCAAACAATCAAATGTTGTGCTTTCGCCGTAAAGCCTTTTTGAAATCTGACAAGGCTGTGATATTGCCAAGAAGCAGAGCTTTTGATGACTATGCAACACTTGTATATTGATGAATGTTTAATAATTCAACTTTTGGATTTTGGCGCCTCACTGCTCCCTAAGTAGTTAAAGCCTTAATATAAATGTATTCATTTGTTTTTTCCCCCCTCAATCTACACACAATACCCCATAATGACAAAGCAAAAGCAGGTTTAGACATTTTTACAAAAAAATTATATGTAAAAAAATATATAAATATTACATTTACATAAGTATTCAGACCCTTTATGCAGTACTTTGTTGAAGCACCTTTGGCAGTTATTACAGCCTCGAGTCTCCTTTGGTATGACGCTACAAGCTTGGCACACCTACAGTTGAAGTCGGAAGTTTACATACACTTAGGTTGGAGTCATTAAAACTCGTTTTTCAACCACTCCACTAATTTCTTGTTAACAAACTTTAGTTTTGGGAAGTCGGTTAGGACATCTACTTTGTGCATAACAAGTAATTTTTCCAACAATTGTTTACAGACAGATTATTTCACTTATAACTCACTGTATCACAATTCCAGTGGGTCAGAAGTTTGCATACACTAAGTTGACTGTGCCTTTAAACAGCTTGGAAAATTCCAGAAAATGATGTCATGGCTTTAGAAGCTTCTGATAGGCTAATTGACATAATTTGAGTCAATTGGAGATGTACCTGTGGATGTATTTCAAGGCCTACCTTCAAACTCAGTGCCTCTTTGCTTGACATCATGGGAAAATCAAAAGAAATCAGCCAAGACCTCAGAAAAAATTTGTAGACCTCCACAAGTCTAGTTCATCCTTGGGAGCAATTTCCAAACGCCTGAAGGTACCACGTTCATCTGTACAAACAATAGTACACAAGTATAAACACCATGGGACCACGCAGCCGTCATACCGCTCAGGATGAATGTACTTTGGTGCGAAAAGTGCAAATCAATCCCAGAACAACAGCAAAGGACCTTGTGAAGATGCTGGAGAAAACAGGTACAAAAGTATCTATATCCACAGTAAAACGAGTCCTATATTGACATAACCTGAAAGGCCTCTCAGCAAGGAAGAAGCCACTGCTTCAAAACCGCCATAAAAAAGACAGACTATGGTTTGCAACTGCACATGGGGACAAAGATCGTACTTTTTGGAGAAATGTCCTCTGGTCTGATGAAACAAAAATAGAACTGTTTGGCCGTAATGACCATTGTTATGTTTAGAAGAAAAAGGGGGAGGCTTGCAAGCCGAAAAACACCATCCCAACCGTGAAAAACTGAGTTTAAATGTATTTGGCTAAGGTGTATGTAAACCTCCGACTTCAACTGTATATTTTGGGAGCTTCACCCATTCTTCTCTGTAGATCCTCTGAAGCTCTGTCAGGTTGGATGGGGAGCTTCACTGCAGTCTGAGGTCCTGAGCGCTCTGGAGCAGGTTTTCATCAAGGATATCTCTGTACTTTGCTCCGTTCATCTTTTCCTCGATCCTGACTAGTCTCCCAGTCCCTGCCGCTGAAAAACATCCCCACAGCATGATGCTGCCACCACCATGCTTCACTGTAGGGATGGTGGCAGGTTTCCTCCAGACGTGACGCTTGGCATTCAGGCAAAAGAGTTCAATCTTGGTTTTATCAGACCAGAGAATCTGGTTTCTCATGGTCTGAGAGTCTTTAACTCCAAGCGGGCTGTCACGTGCCTTTTACCGAGGAGTGGCTTCCGTCTGGCCACTCTAACATAAAGGCCTGATTGGTGGAGTGCTGCGGAGATGGTTGTCCTTCTGGAAGGTTCTCCCATCTCCACAGACGAACTCTGGAGCACTATCAGAGTGATCATTGGATTCTTGGTCACCTCCCTGACCTAGGCCCTTCTCCCCCGATTGCTCAGTTTGGCCAGGAGGCCAGCTCTAGGAAGATTCTTGGTGGTTCCAAACTTCTTCCATTTCAGAATGTTGGAGGGCACTGTGTTCTTGGGGACCTTCAATGCTGCAGACATTTTTTGGTACCCTTTCCTAGATCTGTGCCTCGACACAATCCTGTCTCGTAGCTCTACAGACAATTCCTTCGACCGCATGGCTTGGTTTTTTCTCTGACATGCACTGTCAACTGTGGGACCTGATATAGACAGGTGTGTGCTTTTCCAAATCATATCCAATCAATTGAATTAACCACAGGTGGACTCCAAACAAGTTGTAGAAACACCTGATCTTAATTTCGAGTCTCATAGCAAAGGGTCAGAATACTTATGTAAATAGAAACCTGTTTCGCTTTGTCATTATGGGGTGTTGTGTGTAGATTGTTGAGGAAAAACATAAATTTAATCCATTGTAGAATAAGTCTGTAACGTAACAAAATGTGGAAAAAGTCAAGGGGTCTGAATACTTCCCGAAAGCACTGTTCTCTAACCCCCCCCGGATGCAGCATTCTTATCAAAAGCATGATTATAAATGGTAACACACTGTCAAAAACAATTAAAATATTTTATTTTAGTGCCTGTCACGTTTTTCTGCAACAAAACTGGCTTTTCAACCTCAACTTCCAGAGGATCATTCCACCTAATTCAATTGTACATTGATAATCCGGCAAATAAAATGGATACCTATGAGTAATGGAGACCTCCAGCAAGAAAGGGTAAAAATGCATTGAATTTCAACATCGTTTCAATCGGAGCATGTCTGGAGTGCATTTTGCAAATGCTTCCACCCTCCTTTCATAAAATCTTTGCGGATATTGCATTATATATTTTTCAGGCCAACTTTTAGCCTTCTGCACTGCGCTGGGGGCCAGTGGGAAAACGACATGTCTGTCTAAATGAAGTGTGTTCAACACACAAAATCTGTGGCCCAATGACAACCTATTCCCTTTATAGTGCACTACTTTTGACCAGCACCCAATAGGGGTCTGGTCAAAAGTAGTGCACTATAAATGGAATAGTGTGCCATTTGGGACACATCCAAAGATTCTCTTTAAAGCAGAAACAACTCAGAGAGCACATTAAAGCTGTTTCCTATGCTGGCCACTCTACAGCACAGTTCAAATGAACCTTCTTCTTTTACAATGAACATATGGTTCCTTTTCTGCACAGCAATTTGGGGGTACAAAAATGTGGCCACCAAGGCTCACAAGGCAGGGCATGGCTTTGGTTAGCGTGAGTGACAGAGCGGTGGAATAGAACCAGAAACTCCTAGGAAAAGGGTCAGTTGTGTCAGTTAAATTACTCTCCCTGAGTGTGGCTGGAAAAACAACCACTTATTTATTCTGAAATCTAAAGAGGAAGAGGAGGAAGCCATTTTTGAACTCTTCCATCTCCAGGGCTATAGTAAAAGTGGACCTGACTGTAATTTGACCACGCCCACCACCATTGCTAGTAAAAAAGGTTCTCGGTGGCAGTCATTAGGGCATCAAATGGAGGAAACATTTCTGAAACGGGGAGGGACTACCTGGGCTTGTTTTCATTTTCCATTGCAAACCACATTAAAACATTTCATACAAAGGGCCCTGATGAACACGACCCAGGCTAGTTTACGGTGAAACTCCGCCCCTCGTTACAGACGATTAGCCTACTACGACCCTGTGAGAATCCATGAAAAACTCCACCCCCAAACACTTGACCAATACGCCTGCTCTAAAATTAAGTAATATTGCGTGGCAGTAGTATTATGAGCTGAAACAGCTTACAGATTAACTATTAAAGTTTCAAAACACCTCAAATAATTGTGTGAGGGGGAATGCGGGCTAGAGGGGAGGAAGGAAGTTAAGTCTCAACCAGGCCATATTATCAAGGACTAATGTATTGCTCAAGAACAGATGGTGAAAAATCTGCCAAGCATAAGAGCTAGGCTATCCATCACTATTGTGGCTCGGTCTGTTCAATTCTGCCTCCTCCTGGTTCTAGCTCCAAAAACCAAAAGAGAGTTTGGTGGTTGTGCACCGAGGCTTTAGAGGAATTTACAACATGAATTCAAGGATGAATACAAGGATGAATATCGAAACCAATGTTCAAGCGTCATCCTGCTGAGTGATGTTTTACAGACTATTATAGCAACAAGTCTCCATTCATTCCTGTAACAATGTAGGCTATTGGCTATTGTGTTTATATCTCACTCTCTACTTATATGTAGCTTTAGAGTAACAAAAACATGACCACAAGTCAGTTTACCAGAAAACATATTGTATTACAATCACGTGTGACAGTAACAGAAACCACACTTTCCACAAATGGCATTACATCATGCTTGGTTTCTCAGGAAAATAAAGAGTGTGAGATAAGTGTTTTCAGATGCCTGGGCTACACACTAACTGACTGACTGCTACACACTGGTCTACTCTACACCGGAGCATCTGGGCATTCAGAGCATGTTCCTGGCGCGATCTGCCAACCGACCAGGTACACAGGCTCCATCTCAATTGATCTTTCAACGATTCCTCACATCCTATTTCGTCACCTTGTTCTCAACCTTATTGCCGAAAGGTCCAACCCACTGGGCACAGATGTCAATATAAAATCTATTCCACTTT
Organism: Brachymystax lenok tsinlingensis; assembly: GCA_030435695.1. Lineage (NCBI taxonomy): Eukaryota > Metazoa > Chordata > Actinopteri > Salmoniformes > Salmonidae > Brachymystax > Brachymystax lenok. The sequence goes on along the minus strand of CM059815.1, from coordinate 4,948,836 downwards.
GGTTCAACGTAATTTCATTGAAATAACATGGAGTCAACCAGTGTGTGCCCAGTGGGAAGTTTCCCCCCCTCTTGTCGCTTCTTCTCCAAAGCATCTTGGGGAAAGATGTGAGGAGAGATGACGCATATAAAAAAGGTCAACAACAAAAATGTATGCGTAAATATTGACCTAATAGCATCATGTCGAAGTCAACTTGGATTCACCAGATGATATGTTACATTTAGGAACGTCACCGGATTATCGCATCGCCGATTTCATGATGGGCATATAGCCTACTGTACATGGAGTTTTTTTTTCTTCACACATCCAAAATAACAATAAGAGCTGGCTAAAATAATGTACATAGATAAAAAGTGGATGTTCGCTCGCTGTTTTGTTGCTCCCAAACTTGATCTTTGAATAACCTAAGCGCAAGCGAGCTCATATAAGACAGGTAAATTACCAATCCTGGCGCTGGAGAAAATATATAATAATCAAGAAGTGCCGCCAGCTATAACAGGTCGAAATTGCAAACGAGCGTCATCACGCACATCATTTTTTAATCCTCAACAAGTCAATTTGATGGAAACATACCTCTGGTGGGAAAATGTGCATATATTTTCTATACAGATTTTTTGAATATTCCCATGAAAATCTGTTGCCAATTGCACACACACACAGTATGGTGTCATCATCCCATTGATGGGAAACTGGCTTTGAACTCCCATCTCATCTCTCATAAAGATGCACACACCCACACACACAGAGACAAAACATCACAGGGACAAACCAAAAACATCCCAGCCAGGGGGGGGCAGACGGACCAACAACACTAAAACCCGTAGCAGACAGACAAGACTACAGTCATGGAGATAAAGAGAGAGACCCAAACAGAAACATTACCAGTACTGTTTGACATGTTGACCTCCAAACACCCCACAGATAACCTAGAAAAACATTACAGTACTGTCTCCCGAACTACACGAGACACACAATGATTCATTCTTTAGTGACGGACTAAATGACAAAACAGACAGCGCCGACGAATGGCTAAAAGCAGCGGCTGCCGGGTGGCCATTCGATCTAACAACATCATCGGCCATTGCTTTCTGTTAATTTTCAGACAATTCTGCATGTTGAATTACCACCATTTGTCGACACCCAGCAGGTGATCTATTGCGCACGGCCGGCGTTCGTTATGGCGTGTCCTTAACAGTTCAGCACACAAATGCTTTCTTCGAAACCTTGGTTTGGTCCCTAAAGAATAGCGAAATAATTGGGAGTAGGCCTAATACATTAAACTGATTAGAGGGTGCGGTGGTCAGTTTCTTTCCAGGTTCACGGACTGTTACTCTGCACCTTGTCAATATTTTGGGCTGTGTGTCTCCAGCTTCTAACTGTAGGATGAGAGGCTGAATGTTCCCAGCTTCAGGATGCATCCCAAATGGCACCCTAATTCCTATATGATCCACCAGAGCCCTATGGGTCCTGGTCAAAAGTAGTGCACTAAATAGGGAATAGGGTGCCATTTGGGACACAGAATCAGAGAACAGCAGCTAGGTGATCCCTGTCTGGAAATAAGGGAGAGTCCCTGTCCACACCAATGATGTCATACAGCACACTCCCCCGCCCCCATCACACACACACACAGAAAGGACTTACGCATTACTGCCTCTCTGACACACAGTTGCACGCCCAGCGGGCGAGTGACATTTGAGAGAATGTGTTAGCTACTTCATTTGCGTGTTGTCTGTCGGACCCGTTGCTTTCTGCTGCAAAGATCATCAGTTGAGAGATAACGATGACTCATCTTCACAGAGGATGTGTGTCATTCGAGGTCTCAATAACATTTACTATCTTAGGGGATTCTAACATTTAGCTAGCAAAGGAAAAGTTCCTTAACATTGTTTAAGGACCTTTAGGGTTTCCTATATGGTTATATTTTGCAGATATTCTTGGACTGTGCACAGCTAGGGTCATGTTCAGTTGGCACGGAATGAGAGTAAACTTTTTGTGAAACGGAGGAAGTCCCATTGACACTTGTCCAATAAGAAGACCCAATAAGTGTAACAAAAAAAAAAATTGCCCACTGAACTACGAAACTTGAGTACCCTGACAACGTGAACATTGTGTTCACATCATAATGGAAAATAGGTTAAAAAAAATACCTCCGAGCTCTTTCACGTTCAGAATGGCATTCTGGAATGGAACAGCTTTGATGCTGAAACCTAGAAAGGAGAATTAAATGTAAAGCTTCACACAGGAAGACAAGGCAGACATTGCTTAAAAAGAGGCAAGAGAAAGTACATGCATAAGTGTTGGAAAATACTAATATCGTGCTCTTTTCTGCAGGTAGGGAGTAGGTCTGAAAGCTCACCACTTAACTACTGACGCTAAATTGATTCAATGCATGGGATACTTGACTGCTGTACTGCAAAAAAACTTCATGCAGAGTAAGGAGAACTGTATAAGGAGCATTTGGACTGTGATTTCATCAGGTGGAGTCGAACCTCACCCGTGGTTGGCCCGATGTTGTCTGTGGCTTCACTGCAGAGTCTTGACAGTAGGCTGGTCTTCCCAGAGCCTGTGAGTCCAATACACACCAGGTCATACTCTGGTCTGGGAGGGGGCTGTCCTTTACAGCACAGTGTCCTGAAACACTGGAGGTAGGAGGGAGAGGGGAATGGAGAGGGGGATGGAGAGAGAAAAGAGGTGATCGAGAGCGGGAGAGAAGAGGGGGAGAGAGAGAGAAGGGACACAGAGTCAGAGATCAGTCATGAGAGGTGTGATGGGCAGAGCTAGTGCACAGTGAGTCCGTGTTTTGGCGTTTGGATGCTGCACCCACGTCACCCACTGATCTACTCTGTGACACTACTGACGTCTGTTCTGTCACTGAGCACGCCACTCGCCACTCTGGAGACACGGGCAGGATCACATCTGTTAACGCCATCTGTTTCCAGCCAAAGATACTGTAAGATCTGGAGAGGAAAAACATTGTGTCCTCTCCCTCTCCTCTCCGCTTTCATTTCAATTCAGATGTGCTCAGCCATGTTCTTTGAACTCACATAGCCACTGTGATAAAAAGAACCTCTGAGTCATATATAGCCTATAGAATGCACACTACAGGCACCCTGTGCATAGTACGAGTGGACACATTGATACTTGTATAGGGGCACAGGATGTTGTGAGTGAAGTAAACCTCAAGATGTGGTATGCAACATGGTCAAGGGATTTTGGGACTGCTACTCCGTCAACATGGAAGATCAAAGAAAAAGGGGGCCTCCTATTGAAATAGAAACCAGGGACGCTGGTCACGGTCTCACGCACGCGCACACACACACACACAGGGACAGTAAGGGCCCGACTGAGGTTATGTCAAGTTTCTTTCTACACAACAAGCAAAATCGTCCTCCAGTCTCCGGTTTGTTCAGTATAAAAAGATCCCAGGCCCCTCACCTTTCTCTGGTTGCTGATCAAGGACGTGACATGGGTCAGACTCTGTAGACTCTCTGCAGGGTCTCTCAGCAGACTGCGCAGCTCAAACACAGAAACCCAAACCAGAAGCATGCTCTGCTCTGTAAAAAGAGCAGCCCCACTGACCTCCTTTTGTGCTACGAGATAAGACAAGGCAAATCTTTCATGTCGCACAGATGCCGAACCAGATAAACATGTTCATCACTGGTACATACCACTTACGGACCTGTGTGTCTACAAGAGTCTGAAATAACAACTTCAAAATGTATCGTAACATAACATATACAGGAAAGGATTAAAAGGTAGGTCAGGTTGAGATTTTGAAAGTCGACATCAGTATACCATCCTCAGGGTATGATTGATAACAACACAGGGACAGTGTAATCAATGCGCCGTACAACTGTTGGCTACCATTACAAGGGAATAGACTGCTCTCTGGTGGTGATTATAGGAACTGCGCCAACCTACACTGAATATATGGGAGATTCTCGTTTGGGTAAAAGACCGTCCTCTGTCTTGTCTCCTCCATCCTCTCTCCTCCATAACCCGGAACCCGATAAGTGGTTGAGGAGTGTGTCAATTCGTCAGTAGACTAACAGAAGAGTGTTGTCCCCTCCTCGATAGCCACCTTTCTTTGAGGATGATGTGTATCCTACCGCAGAAGAGTTTTGGAATTTGCCATCCCACCTTTGAATCAGCTTTTGTTTTGTCAGAGGAGAAAAACATGCACACGTTTAAAAACAAAATGTTACTTATTGTTATCTACAAAATAGTAACTTAATTTGTTATGATCCACCCCTGCAAACTAAAAATTTGGCTAAATGACACCCGAGTGGAGAAGGACCATCTCATTTCAAGTGCATTTCAACTCTCCTCAATTAACTTTGGCATTTTTCAGGAGGCGAGAGAGGTCAGAGTGGAGGAGAGAGGGCGCAGGAGGTGAGCAAATCTAATTGATGAAAGGCCAAAAGCTCATTCTCTCATCACTATGAGACATGGTTATGGCAGGCTCATGAAGTATACCCAAATCACGTGCTTTTCCAAAGCTGACAAGATGGTCACAGCCTTATTCTAAAACGGATTGATAAAAATATTTTCCTCAGCAATCTACACACAATGCCCCATAATGACAAAGCGAACAGTTTCTTGAAATTAAAAAAAATGTATAAAAAAAAAAAAAACTGGATTACCTTATTTACATAAGTATTCAGACCCTTTGCTATGAGACTCGAAATTGTAGCTCAGGCGCGTCTTGTTTCCATTGATCATCCTTGAGATGTTTCTACAACTTGATTGGAGTCCACCTGTGGTAAATTCAATTGATTGGACATGATTTGGAAAGGCACACACCTGTCTATAGAAGTTGACAGTGCATATCAGAGCAAAAACCAAGCCATGAGGTTGAAGAAACTGTCCGTAGAGCTCCGAGACAGGATTGTGACGAGGCACAGATCTGGGGAAGGGTATCAAAAAATGTCTGCAGCATTGAAGGTCCCCAAGAACACAGTGGCCTCAATCATTCTGAAATGGAAGAAGTTTGGAACCACCAAGAATCTTCCTAGAGCTGGCCTCCTGGACAAACTGAGCAGTCGGGGGAGAAGGGCCTAGGTCAGGGAGGTGACAGAGAACCCAATGATCACTCTGATAGTGCTCCAGAGTTTGTCTGTTGAGATGGGATAACCTTCAAGAAGGACAACCATCTCTGCAGCACTCCACCAATCAGGCCTGATGGAAGCCACTCCTCAGTAAAAGGCACATGACAGCCCACTTGGAGTTTGCCAAAAGGCACCTAAAGACTCTCAGACAATGAGAAACCAGATTCTCTGGTCTGATGAAATCAAGATTGAACTCTTTGGCCTGAATGCCAAGAGTCAGTTCTGGAGGAAACCTGGCACCATCCCTACGGTGAAGCATGGTGGTGGAAGAATCATATGTTTTGATGTTTTTTAGCAACAGGGAGACTAGTCAGGATCGAGGCAAAGATGAACGGAGTAAAGTACAGAGAGATCCTTGACGAAAATCTGCTCGGGTGCTACAACAAAGCACAGAGGAAAGGGTCTGAATACTTATGTAAATGTGATATCAGTTTTATTTATTATAATTTTTTTGCAAATGTTTCTAAAAACCTGTTTTTGCTTCATCATTATAGGGTATTGTGTAGATAGTTTTTTCTAATCAAACAATTTAATACATTTTAGAATAAGACTAATGTAACAAAATTTGGTAAAAGTCAAGGGGTCTGAATACTTTCCGAAGACACAGTAAATGCAACAATTTCAAAGATTTTACTGAGTTATATGACTGTAAGGAAATCAGTCAATTGAAATAATTTCATTAGGCCCTAATATATATACAGTTGAAGTCGGAAGTTTACATACATCTTAGCCAAATACATTTAAACTCAGTTTTTCACAATTCCTGATATTTAATCCTAGTAAAAATTCCCTGTCTTGGGTCAGTTAGGATCACTACTTTATTTTAAGAATGTGAAACGTCAGAATAATAGTAGAGAGAATTATTTCTTTCAGCTTTTATTTCTTTCATCACATTCCCAGTGCGTCAGAAGTTTACATACACAATTAGTATTTGGTAGCATTGCCTTTAAATTGTTTAACTTGGGTCAAACGTTTCAGGTAGCCTCCACAAGCTTCCCACAATAGGTTGGGAGAATTTTGGCCCATTCCTCCTGACAGAGCTGGTGTAACGGAGTCAGGTTTGTAGGCCTCCCTGCTCGCACACGCTTTTTCAGTTCTGCCCACAAATTTTCTATAGGATTGAGGTCAGGGCTTTGGGTTGGCCACTCCAATACCTTGACTTTGTTGTCCTTAAGCCATTTTGCCACAACTTTGGAAGTATGCTTGGGGTCATTGTCCATTTGGAAGACCCATTTGCGACCAAGCTTTAACTTCATGACTGATGTATTGAGATGGTGCATCAATATATCCACATAATTTTCCTGCCTCATGATGCCATCTATTTTGTGAAGTGGACCAGTCCCTCCTGCAGGAAAGCACCCCCACAACATGATGCTGCCACCCCCATGCTTCACGGTTGGGATGGTGTTCTCCGGCTTGCACTTTTCGCACTAAAGTACGTTCATCTCTAGGAGACAGAACACGTCTCCTTCCTGAGCGGTATGATGGCTGCGTGGTCCCATGATGTTTATACTTGCGTATTATTGTTTGTACAGATGAACGTGGTACCTTCAGGTATTTGGAAATTGCCTTGGCTGATTTATTTAGATTTTCCCATGATGTCAAGCAAAGACACACTGAGTTTGAAGGTAGGCCTTGAAATACATCCACAGGTACACCTTCTACTGACTCAAATGATGTCAATTAGCCTATCAGAAGCTTCTAAAGCCATGACATAATTTTTTGGAATTTTCCATGCTGTTTGAAGGCACAGTCAACTTAGTGTATGTAAACTTCTGACCCACTGGAATTGTGATACAGTGAATTATAAGTGAAATAATCTGTCTGTAAACAATTGTTGGAAAAATTACTTGTCATGCACAAAGTAGATGTCCTAACCGACTTGCCAAAACTATAGTTTGTTAACAAGAAATTTGTGGAGTGGTTGAAAAACTAGTTAATGGCTCCAACCTAAGTGTATGTAAACTTCTGACTTCAACTGTGTGTGTGTGTGTGTGTGTGTGTGTGTGTGTGTGTGTGTGTGTGTGTGTGTATATATTTTGTTTTCACATGACTGGGAGTACAGATATGCATATGTTGGTCACAGATATCTTTAAAAAAAAGTAGGGGCATGGATCAGAAAACAAGTCAGTATGTGGTGTGACCATTTGCCTCACGCAGCGACACATCTCCTTCGCATAGAGTTGGTCAGGCTGTTGATTGTGGCCTGTGGAATGTCGTCCCATTCCTCTTCAATGGTTGTGCGAAGTTGCTGGATATTGGCGGGAAATGGAATGCACGGTCGTATACGTCGATGCAGGGCAATGCATTATCATGCTGAAACATGAGGTGATGGCGGCGGATGAATGGCACGACAATGGGCCGGCCTCAGGACCTTATCGCGGTATCTCTGTGCATTCAAATTCCCATCGATAAAATGCAATAGTGTTCTTTGTCTGTGGCTTATGCCTGCCCATACCATAACCCCACCGCCACCATGGGGCACTCTTGTTCTCAACGTTGACATCAGCAAACCGCTCGCACACACACGACGCCATACACGCTGTCTGCCATCTGCCCAGTACAGTTGAAACCGGGATATAGCTGTGAAGAGGACACTTCTCCAGCGTGCCAGTGGCCACTGAAGGTGAGCATTTGCCCACTGAAGTCGGTTTCGATGCCAAACTGCAATCAGGTCAAGACCCTGGTGAGGACGACGAGCACGAGGTTTTGACAGTTTCTGCAGAAATTATTCAGTTGTGCAAACCCACAATTTCATGAGCTGTCTGGCTGGCTGGTCTCAGAACATCCCTTGGGGGAATAAGCCGGTCCTGGGCTGGCGTGGTTACATGTGGTCTGCGGATGTGAGGCCGGTTGGACGTACTGCCAAATTCTCTAAAACGACGGAGGCGGCTTATGGTAGAGAAATCAACATTCAATTCTCTGGCAACAGCTCTGGTGGACATTCCTGCAGTCAGCATGCATACTGCATGCTTCCTCAAAACTTGAGACATCTGTGGCATTGAGCTGTGACAAAACTGCACATCCTTTTATTGTCCCTGGCACAAATATGTTTTGTGTGTACAGAACATTTCATGGATGTTTTATTTCAGCTCACGAAACATGGGACCAACACTACACGTTGTGTTCATATTTTTGTTTAGCTTAGTTTACTATTTCAACTCCAACACCAGGTGGCATGTGTCAGCAAGTTATTCCATTCCTGAGAATTTCAAGATCAGATGACAAAGCTCTAGCAGTCCTATACCAGACAGGCAAGTCTAAGAACAAACAGACAACTTAACTAGTGTATTTGTAGTTGGGCTCCCATGGAGATAGAGAGAGCGGGTTGAGGGGGGTTAGGAGCAAGAAACAACAGGTTGAACCTGCTGATCAATAGCCAATGAGTCCTACCTGAGGTACTGCAGGCTTGCTATAAGAGATGGTCAGGAGCAACAAGACACACCCACACGAACAAACATAAACAGTGTACACAAAACATTAGGAACCTGCTCTTTCCATGACATAGACTGACCAGGTGAATCCAGGTGAAAGCTATGATCCCTTATTGATGTCCACTTCAAAATCAGTGTAGATGAAGGGGAGGAGACAGTTAAATAATATTTTTTAAGCCTTTAGACAATTGAGACGTGGATTGTGTGTGTGTGCCATTCAGAAGGTGAATGGGCAGTCAAAATATTTAAGTGCCTTTGAATGGTGTATGGTAGTAGGTGCCTGGCGTACCGGCTTCAGTGTGTCAAGAACTGCAACGCTGCTGGGTTTTTCACACTCAACACGTTCCTGTGTGTGTCAAGAATGGTCCACCACCTAAAAGGACATCCAGCCAACTTGGCTACTTAGGTAACAAACCACATGCATTGAATCCACTGTATTTTACACAACAGCAAAGACTGTCTTAATCGTGTAACAATAGACGTTGTGTAGGCTGCTTGCTGTGACCTGAGAGATTTCTCTGCACTATTCTTAGCCGACTCTGAAAATATCCCCGAAAGAAGGAAATTGAGGCGTGTGAGATTGCTTCCATGTCATCGGAGCGGATGACACCAGGCTTTGTTAAGGAAGCATTTTTAGCTCCTCACTGACAGAAAAATGCCGCCTTGAGGACAGACAGGGTCCAGGATAGGCTCACTTGCCAGACTCTTGGCACGCCACCCCCTGAGTGTCAAAGGCATAATGGCTGTGGGAAAAGCCTTGTCCGTGACAAAACTTAGTAAAGTGTAGGTAGGGGCTGAGCCCTCTTTAAAACATTCAACATCAAAATAGGCCTTGTTATTAAAATATATATATTTTTAATGTCCTGTAGGTTCCATAGACTGAAGCACAATCAACTGTAGGTAGGGACTGAGCCGAGCTCCCTCTCCAACCCTTTACAATCAACATCAAAATAGTTAATCAAATCTGTTCAAACAATGACATTGCGTTTTTAAAGGGAAACTTCACAGATAGACACAATTCGGGGTGTTTTTCCAGTCTCCCTACATAATTATAAATGATAAGACAGCGTTTCAGACATTATGCACAATAGCTGTATTTTAGAATTTTCGTGCCGGGAGAGTTCAACCAATGATTGAGCTTGCTGTCTGATCTAAAAATAAACGGAGTCATGTTTTGTATCCTGTGGCCTTTGTGTTCCGCCGATCACGCAAGTAGATATGGTTGTCCTTCTTCAATAGAGCAATTGGACAATTTCTCAACGATGTTCCTATCTGCCAGGACATTGCAGGATATCTAGGTTGACTCATTTTCCCTGGCTTTGTAAAGACTACAGCCTGAAGGGAACCATACTTCCTTGTTCCCACCCTCGAAGGCAGACTTTTCAAAACGGGGGTTAAAAGTTACCCATCCTATCCCATGCCCCCAATTGCTGTAATCTTAAGAAATCAGTGCCATGGCAACACAAACAATGTGAAGAATGGACTTTGGTCTTCAGTTATTAAAATATTGACACCTTGTTGGTCAGGATCAACCTGACTGAATACAAGCGGCTGTGGGTCATACTCCACACTCATCCTCCCACTCTCTGAAAGTGGAAAATACCTTTGTCAGATATACACAATGACTGTAATGCCTCATCTTAGCATGTAAAGATTTGTGTTTGCTTTGTGTTGATAGTAAAGATAATAGGTAAAGAAGATTATCAAGGAGGGCAATTCCACACTAACAGAATGACATTGACAAATTTTTAAGTATGCCAAACAAAAACCATTGATTGCAAAGTTGAACAAATCATACAATTCTATGAACAAGGACTGCTTTTAAGAATTTCCACTGAAAGTTTAAAAATAAAAACATTTATTTAAAAGAACAGTGCAGATGTCAAGTTTGGTAGCAGAATGACGGTAAAAGCTCCTTCAATTTTCCAAAAACTCTTAAATATCTACTCTGAACTAGATGGTAACTTTACAAGTAAAGTTGTGGGGCTTGTAAATCTCTTTAAAATAATTTTTGTGGTAGTGGAAGAAGTTAAAAAAAAGATGTACTAATAATTATATTACTAGAATAGTGAAATAATTTCAGATTATTTCACTATCCCTAGTCAGTAGTGGTCTTTAGTTTGTCAGTAGTAGTGGTCAGTAGTTGTGTGGTTGTGGTCAGTAGTTGTGGTCAGTAATTGTGTGGTCAATATTTGTGTGGTCGTGGTCGGTGGTTGTAGTCAATAGTTGAGGTCAGTGGTTGTGGTGAAGAGTTGTGTGCTTAGTAGTTGTGTGGTCAGTAGTTTTGTGCTTGTGGTCAGTAGCTGTGTGCTTGTGGTCAGTAGTTGTGGTCAGTAATTGTATGGTTTTGGCCAGTAGTTGTGTGATTGTGGTCATCTATTGTGGTCAGTAGTTGTGGTTGTGTTGTTGTGGTAAGTAGTTGTGTGGTTGTGGTGAGTAGTTGTGGTGAGTAGTTGTAGTCACTTCACCTTCGTCATTATTTTTGCCCTCTGCGTCTGAGTATACATAGCAACAGCTCCGTTTGCGCTGCTCAATGATGACACAGAGAGCTGTTAGCTGACGTTATCTAGCCACTTTGTCACTCTAAACTCTGACAAACAGCTGTAACCTTTTTATTCCTAATTTGCTCTATCCAATCAGAGACATACAGCTCACCATTCTCTTTACAGACAGGCAAACTAGCCAGTTGAGTTATTTAGCGCACTGACCATGATTATGAGAAGGAGGACGAAGCTAGTGAGCATTATAAATCTTCTCTTTATCAATCCAGGTCATCCAGACGGGAAGCATTAGAAATGTTCGGTTCGAAACAGATTCTCAAATCATGGGAATTTGTCGAGCTATGAAGAAGTTCTCCCTCCGAGTCAAGTTGATAGGCAACAACAAAGTTTTTCTATTAAACTAAAGAAATACTGCACTCTGACCCACACAACTTATTTGCTAGATTCATGAGTGTTGTTAGACAAAGCAAGGAAAGTCAGAGTGTTTAGAGGGACAATATAGTGCTGAGTACCAGGCAGTTAGCAAGTTTGGTAGGCTACTAATGACCATCAGCAGCATCAGAGCTTGGAGAAGCCAAATTACCGTGACTAAACGGTCACGTGGAATTTGACTGACATCATGACTCGTGACCGCCGGTGTGGCGTTAATACGGACACCGTAACAGCCCTAGGAAGCACCCTTGTGGGGCCCCCGTGTTGAGGATCAGTGTGGAGGAGGTAATGTTGCCTACCTTCACCACCTGAAGACGGCCCGTCAGGAAGTTCAGGACCCGGTTGCATAGGGAGAAGTTCAGTCGCTGGGCGATATGGCCTAAAACTCATATCTCAATTTTTTTAAACGTATGGACAATAAAACGAGAGATATATCGTATATATATCAATGTTTTTTTATGTTTTCCCTAAGGATCGGACACTTTTTAAAAATTCCGCCTAAAATGACATACCCAAATCTAACTGCCTGTAGCTCAGGACCTGAAGCAAGGATATGCATATGCTTGATACCATTTGAAAGGAAACACTGAAGTTTGTGGAAATGTGAAATTAATGTAGGAGAATATAACACATTAGATCTGATCTTTGAAATGCAAGAGAAAGGCCATAATGTATTATTCCAGCCCACAGTTCAAAATAACTTGTAGCTGATTTGCTGGTATTTTTACAGTCCAACTATAATTTTTATTTACCGGTTTCAAGGACAATTACTTGAATTGTAGCTATACAAACCTAGTTAAATAGAAAATTGATAAAAAAACAAAAAAAACAGCACAGAACAGGTAGGACAGGCTTCTGTAGCTTTCCCCTGTGAATGCACAGTCATACACTCATTAGCTACAGAACTATAGAAAGCCAAGAATCAAGATTCAACATTGTCATGTGTTAACAATAGACATTGTTTGACAATAGCAATGTGTGTTGTAACCGTTCTTGTATAACCACAGATTGAACAAGGAGCCAGATGTTTAACTGGATGTACCGTATGGGTAAAACATTTTAAAAAGCAGACTAACTCAGTTGCCGGAGAGGAAGGAAACCGCTCAGGGAATTCACCATGAGGCCAATGGTGACTGTAAAACAGTTACAGCGTTTAATGTTTATGATAGGAGAAAACTGAGGATGGATCAAAAACATTGTAGTTACTCCACAATACTAACCTAATTGACAGCACCATGTTATGGGTATGCTTGTAATTGTTAAAGACTAGGGAGTTTTTCCAGGATAAAAAATAAACAGAATGGAGCGAAGCACGGGCAAAATCCCAGAGTAAAACAAGGCCAAATCTACACTGGTGTCACTTACCAAGAAGACAGGGAATGTTCCTGAGTGGCAGAGTTACAGTTTTGACTTAGGCCTGAAAATGGTTGTCTATGAATGATGAACAACCAATTTGACAGAGCTTGAAGAACCTTGAATAGAATAAATCGGAAAATGTTACAGGTGTGGAAAGCTCTTAGAGACCTACCCAGAAAGACTTTAAAATGTAAAAAATATTCTTCCACTTTGACAGAGTATTTTGTGTAGATCTTTGATAAAAAAGACAAATAAATCAATTTTAATCCCATTTTGTAAAAAAGGTCAAGAGGTGTGAATGCTTTCTGAAAGCACTGTATGCTTTAATTTCTCAAAAATAGACTCTTAGCTTTCATTCAATACCGAATTTTACATGCTCCTATGAACCACATCTTAGTGCTCACGGGGCTTTTTACACGGAAATGCTTAGGATCCTAAATCAGAGAGACAGTGTAAAAGTTCAAAGATCTGGCAGTTTGTTTGCCTCATCATCAATAGCTAGGTTTCCATCCAATTGGCGACAGATTTCCATGTGAATATTCCAAAAAATTGGACTTGTTGCGTTGTGACATAGTGCACATAAAAATTACTTTTGCGTTCAAATTCCCATTTACCGAATAAAAAAAAATACAAGTTAAATTTTCAACGCATTTTCAACTCTACTGATGGTTTTGTCACAAACATTGTTGACTTATATAGCGAATGTGCTACAGATACAGCGCGGGTATAGCCTACATGATGAGATTGTTCTGGACAAAATAGCAAGACAAGCATCGATCATCATGCCACCCGAATAAGACCCTCAATATGTATTGGAAACTAGCATCAAGCTCCTCCCCCTTGCACTGTCATCATAATCTATTTCATCTGTAGCCTAATAAACTGCATGCTTTCCTGAGGCGTAGTGGGAGGACCGCACAACATATCGTTTTCAACGCCATTTCTAGCAGAATTAATATTGAAGACAAAAAAGATCAGACGTTGTCTAGCATATTTGTTTTTTTTTAGACATTTGGAAAAGTTTACCGACAAGTTTGCTGTTTCCATCACGCCTGCCGTGACATTTTTTTTTATCCATCATGTACTTTACTTGCATAAAAAAGGTTGGATGGAAACCTGGTTACAAACACACTAAATTCTTCAGACTGAACAAACATCCCGTATTGCACATGGGGGAAGAACATCGCTAATGCAAAACTAGCCTGGTTCCAACACTATAGGCTATTTGCTGTAGCATACAACTATTTATGATACATCATGATTGTTGTTTGGCATGACAATGAACCATAGACTGCAATGAATGAACAAAGAGAGATGTTGGCTAGCCACTAAAGCACAAACAGGCTGGACCACAAGGCTAGACCTAATGCAAAACCACAGGTATAGAATCACAACAGGAAGTTGCCCGCTGCGTGAAGTGACTTTTCCTATTCCGGTCACCATGGTAACCGGGGGCAGTGCCAGGCCAAGGCCAGAGAATCCGGCCTGTTTGACAACTGGACAGGACCGGGGGAACAACAGGAAACAGGAAAGGGACTTTGAATTGGAGGTTGAAAAGACTGGGACTCAACTGAACTGAGGAAGTGCAGAATTGGACTTGAAAACAATCAAAAGGCTACAGGAATACACATTAACAGCACACAAAACCATAGCAGAGATGCTTAAATCACTATAAACTATATTTGGTCTTTAAATCGCTGTCTTCTGTGAATGGACATATCATCAATGCTGATCTATAGACGCATCTTGACGAGAAAGAAGTGGATCCCTTTTTTTTTCTTTTCACACGACATGTCTGAAAGAGATGATATGTCTGAGATAACCTACCCCAAGGAAATCAGGAAATCGTTACAGTATAGATGCCATATCATCCATTAGACATGGAGAAGTGTACATGGGGACATTAGCCCACATTAGTCCTCTCCAGTGCGTACTCTCTCTCCACTCAGTGGTGAAGTAGAGTAGAGTACTACATCATGCAGCAGGGCGCAGGAGGGATTGGTTTCTGTATTCCTATTTCAGGATGTTACGACTAGCGTCAGACACCGCAGAGCCCCTGCTAAGAGCTCAACTGTGAGGTGGTCCCCTGCTGTCTATAGCCCAGTATCATTCACATGCCGTCCGTTCGGTTTGGCAGAGAAAGCTAGTGTGAATCCCAAATGGAAACCTAGTCCCTATATATTGCACTGTTTTTGACTAGAGCGAATAGCCATTTGGGAAGCAGCGCTACGGTGCCTTTTTCCTCCCTGGAGGCCCTGCATTCAGACGGTCTTGCTAAGGCTCAGAGCTCTGGCTAATCTACACTGAGTGTACAAAACATTAAGGACACCTTCCTAATTGAGTTGCACTCCAATGCTTCCCCCAGTTGTGCCAAGTTGGCTGGATGTCCTTTGGCTGGTGGACCACTCTTGATACAAACGGGAAAAGGTTGAGTGTGAAAAACGCCGCAGCGTTGCAGTTCTTGACACAAACCGGTGCACCTGGCGCCTACTACCATACCCCGTTCAAAGACACTTCAATATTTTGTCTTGCCCATTCACCCTCTGAATGGCACACATACACAATCCATGTCTCAATTGTGTCAAAGCTTAAAAATCCTTCTTAACCTGCCTCCTCCCCTTGATCTACACTGATTGAAGTGGATTTAACAAGTGGCATCAATAAGAGATAATAGCTTTTACCTGGTCTGTCTGTCAAGAGCAGGTGTCCTTACTGTTTTGTACACTCAGTGCATGATCGTAACACAAATTCTGACCAAAGCATGTAAAGCTGTTGAGAGGGTAAATCAGCAGCTAAATCTGTAAATTATCAGCTGAGTAAATCAGAAACTGTTCACAAAAGTGGTTGGACAAACCTTGGACTAAGTGTAGAATGGCCAGTCAGTATGTTGGGTAACTGACTGGTCAGGCTACCTCCTCCACCCAAGCCTCTTCCCACAGCCACCCTGTCTCACATCTGGCAAACAAGGTTACCTCCACCGTGGCCTATGGGTTAACGTTCCAGACCCGTGAGAAGCACAAAGCAGACGTCAATCTTTGTTTCCCCTAACTCAAACAGCCCATTCAGTGGATGTTTTTCTCCAATAGCTTCCTGTTTGGGCTTGTTAAGGCCCTCATTTCCCAGAAGGCCATAGGGGTGGTTGCCGTGGCCACATAACGGCAGGGTCATTCTCAGCTGAATGACTGAACTGTGGGATATTCCCCTTGGTGGGGTGGAACGACCGACAGGCTGGCCTGCCACATCCTGCTTTATCAAAGTGAGGAAGTGCAGTGAGCTGGGTGGAGCCCAGGAGCCTATATTCAGCATCCCCCTCCCTCCAGTCCAGACATCACCTATCTCCACTCCACTGTATGACCCATCTGTATACCAACACAAAACAGGGGTTGAGATTTGAGACCACATAAATATTTCATAATCACAATAGGCCTAAGTCTCACCATTCAAGCTTGAACTGACAGCTTTTAGACCTTTACAAATTCCCTTTTGTAGGAAACTTGACATGTTCTTACATCAATCAACCAATCAAATGTATTTATAAAGCCCTTCTTGCATCAGCTGATGTCACAAAGTGCTGTACAGAAACCCAGTCTAAAACCCCAAACAGCAAGCAACGCAGGTGTAGAAGTACGGTGGTTAGGAAAAACTCCAGAACCTAGGAAGAAACCTAGAGAGGAACCAGGCTATGAGGGGTGGCCAGTCCTCTTCTGGATGTGCCGGGTGGAGATTATAACAGAACATGGTAAAGATGTTCAAATGTTCATAGATGACCAGCAGGGTCAAATAATAATAATAGGCCTAGTTGCCTACTGTATGTGACACGTCTTTGAGTAGCCTAATATGTCTGTTTTTTCCAGTTCATTGAGCACAGTTCTCTGAGGCTGTTGAATAAAGATGATATCTGTGACTTCTAGAACAAGGTTCCCGGTTACCCGGAAAGATCAGGCAGATAAAAGCGATTTGAAAACACAATTACCACTTCCACTAAAGACCATTGAGCTCTAATGACAGACATTAACACCCACAGCCACGAGCTCTGGCCACTCAACCAAACCTACCTATTATCACACGGCCTATGCCTAACCAGAGCCCCAAAAATCGCTCAAAACCACTCAAACATAACTGCTGAAAAGTGTTAAACGAAGCAGCCAGTGCACTGTAATAACAAAGTAATAACATTTTTTCCATCGGATGGCTTGCTGATAGGTCATCATCTTTCAAAAGGTCAACTGGCCAAGAAACATCTGATAAAACACACGTGATGACAACTGACTCCGGTCCAAGCATAACATCTAAGACATTTCCACACTCTGGCAGTGGTTGGATTTCATTTTATACTGCGACCTCATACTGAACATAAACAGACAAGCCCAGTAAACTACCACACTCATATCACTCTAGCTCCTTTAACACAAATCTAATGTACTTCAGTCCAGCAGCAGGGGAGGCATTGCCACCCGACTTCTTAGATCAAAACATTCCTTCCCAGCACAGCTGGAATGTCAGAGATCAGGTGGGTTTCCAGCTTATCGCCCTGTGCCAGACAGACGCGAGCAGAGCATTCCTGAAGGTAAGCATGACTGGACATGCCAGATCAGAGTTCTCTTCTGGAATCCTGCCTAGAGGGTGAGAGGAGGCCTTGGAGCAGAGGTGGGTCTCTGCCCGCTGCACCGGCTGCTCTCTCTAGCTACAGTACGAGTACTAAATAGGCCAAGTATAATCACCAATACAATCAACGCACATTCCAAGGGCAGAGCAGAAGGAAACAGGCTCATAAACATTTCAGGAGGGGTCTTGAAGATCACACAATCTGACCAACTGACATGAGACTTTAATCACCAATGTAACGACAGACGGGACAGAAGAGACGGAGGAAGATGCACTCAAAGCTATTATGCTAAAGACACATGCTATTGTCCTTACCGTATAGGCGCCAATCCTGCAAATGCATAGGGTGAGATGCATGCACTCAGACATTGTCCACGGCTAAAGGCAAGCGCGTTCCTCAACAACTAACGAGCCACTGACAGCAACAGACAGAGGACACAGTCCGAGAGAAAGACGGAACAGAGTGAGAGAGCGGCAGCAGGAGGAAAGCGACAGGACTCTAGTCAAGAGTTATGATCCAACGAAGCCCATCACCAGCTCTCAGCAACTTCATCTGGGAAGTAGAGGCTAGAGAGAGAGAGAGAGAGAGACAGGAAATCGGTTCACACTAATTTCGATCAAACGACAGTTATGACACGGGTGATTCAGCAGACTATACGAGGCCTATGGCTGCTAGGCTATGTCTGATCTACAAAGGGTTAGACTAGCGGATCACAGATAATTGGTCCCGTCAACTCGATGTCCAGTTTGAAGATTAAAAGGTTAAAAAGATCCTTATAATACAGTCAACGTGTGAAAACATCTACCGTCCTTCCAAACCCTGATTCCACTGAGCTACAGTAAGCTGGTAAAATCTGTAAGGCCCTGCAGAAGAGTTTATTCCGAAGCAGATCTGAAAAAGGTACCTCTGTTCACCGTCTGTTCTCTCACAGTCTGTGTCACACTACTATCCTCAAAACCTTCCCATAAGAATGTGAACCAATAGGCTAGTCTTTCACTTCTGTCTTGGTAATGTTTTACAAACTGGTTTCCACATCTCTCACCAATAACCAATTCCTCAGAGTTCTTCAGGGACTCCTGGACTGCAAGCTAAACTGTTGGATAAACGGAGGAATAGCAGCCCCCCACCCCCCACGTTCCTTTGAGTGAATTTGAAAAGTCCAAGCTTCATTATTACAAGGATCTTACTAAGACCGACTTGTGAAAAACATAAGACATAAAAAGGACAGACACAGGACTCAAAATTCACTAGTCAAGGAAGTTACTTATTTATCCTATGAGTAGTCCTCTGTACACAGATGCATTTTTGCAACAAACTAAAACAATTCCATTGAAATACTAATGATGATACAGGGTGACTAATTCCCCCACATGCTATCGCTATCAGACCCATACAGTATATTCAGATCATAGCCTACATAAATGTCATCTAAACGATACCTAAATAGGCTATATGGGCGATTCCCCCGCCAGCGTACGCCGAAAACAAATGATCTGTGAACGCTACATGGTACAGACGACATCTTGTTGTTGTTATAGTCCTTATTTTAAAGAATGCTATAAGAAGTATGTTTAGATTCTGAAATATAATTTCTCACATTCATTTATTTAAGATTAAATATATTGTTAATAGCTCAAAAGTACCCTTTCTGATATTGCTATTTATTAGATTTTGTTTACATATTGCTTGGAACAATATAAAAATTATTTGTGATACAACATCCTTCCTCCAAATGAAGTTTCAACGTGAGAATTGCTTGTGCTGGCGTGGAAATCAGTTCAGAAAAAGATCTGCTGTGAAAAGATCTGAGGTAACTGGTCAAAGTCAAAGTCACCATTATTAGTCAGTTGTACAACCAAATGCCTTCAACTGAAATGTGTCTTCCGCATTTAACCCAACCCCTCTGAATCAGAGAGGTGCGGGGGGCTGCCTTTAATCGACATCCACGTCTTCGGCGCCCGGGGAACAGTGGGTTAACTGCCTTGTTCAGGGGCAGAACGACAGATTTTTACCTTGTCAGCTCGGGGATTCGACCTTGCAACCCTCCGGTTACAAGTCCAACTCTCTAACCACTAGGCTACCTGCCGCCCTGAAAAGACCAATTAGTGGAAAAAATATCAGTATTGGGCTGCTGGTGTGAACGCAGCCTTAGTGATATCGCTGTTCTTTCCCAAGATCTGGTTAACAAAACTAGGCCTGGCTGCAAGCATGACGTCAACTGAACTGTGTAGATATTTCATCCTATTGCCCTGCTCAGTCATTCAGGCATTGTGGACGTTCAAATCTCTTCAGTGGTCAAAGGTCACCATCTGATCATCTGCGTTAAACAGGTGGGCCTGCATCCCAAATAGCATGCTATTCCCTATAAAGTGCACTACTTTTGACCAGGGCTCATAGGGCTCTGGTCAAAAGTAGTGCACTATATACACATTTCTTGACTCGAATCAACAGCCTCTTTCATGGAGGTGACCTGTTCCTTCTGTGAGGGCAGATAACTTTGTCAAATTCATTTTTTGGAATAGCACAATGTCAGTCCAAATCCAGAAATGAATCAGTGTCCATAATACAACAATTGAAAGGACTGTAGTGATGGGGAAAGACAGAAGTTGTCAAATGGGAACAAAATAACAATAACGATAAAAGAAGCGGCCACCCTCTCCTCCACCTCACACAGTGGAGGAAGCCAAGCTCTCTGAAAAAACACAACTGGCAGTTGAAAAACACTCTCCGTGCCAACCGTTAGGGGCAACGGGTCCACCCATTCCATGTAAGCTGAAAATCTCCAGTGGATGTTTTTTTTTCCATCAAAACAGCTGTGATGCACTGCAGGGCTCCAATAATGTTTTCCCTCAACAAATTCTATGGAAAATTGTAATCCTTGAGGTTAAGTAGAGAGTGGACTGGAGAGTGAGTAGCTAATCTTTAATTTAACTGTTCATTGCCTCTGATCCAGTCTAGTGGGGTTCAGTTCCTCTCCATGCACAGTAATATCAATAGCCTGATCCCAGATCTGTGTGTGCCGTCTTGCCAACTCCTCTGTATGCTTGGGGAGTTTTCAGGATAAAAAGAAATTGAATGTAGCTTTTATTTTTTTTTTACATTTTTCCTTCCACTTTGACATTAGAGCTTTTTGTGTACAATTGTTGACAATTTTATTTTACATTTCAATTCTTAAGGGATTACAATTCGAAATGCCGTTAACAAATCGGTAACAGAATTTCTGCAAATTAATTGGCTACAATGGGAAATGAAAGTAGTTACAAACCCCAGCTGGGTTCATAAGTTTGGACAGCACAAGACTATACAGTACAGCACAGTAGAGAGCAGTAGAGAAAAGTAAGTAAGTATAGTTCAGAACTATACATTAGAGTAGAGTACTGAACTATACTCTACTGTACTCTACTCTACTGTAGGGCTGAGCAATATTTTGAATGAAGCTGATCAATTCCTATGTATGTTTTTGTGTGATATTCCAAATGCCTGTATCGCAGAATCGAGGTTGTTTGTTTTTAGTTTTTATGAGCGTTCATTTCCGCTTGTTCTCATGTTGTCTTTTTGGTCTCGTCTGCTCCTTCTGTGCTGGGCACCTTCCCATTTAGACCCGAGATCTGTATATAATGAAAAGATTCTCATGTGTCCACCCTAACAATGGGAATCGTTGTCCCAAAGGCGGGAAGGCACGCTTAGGTTCAAAATAAGCGCATAGGGCTTATTTTGGAGAAAAAAAAATTGGGACAGATTTTTGGACAGATTTTTGGGAGTGAACCTTCTCGCTTCGCCTCTTTCTCCCAAGCCCCTCCCTCTACCACTCACAACAACAAAGATGAGAGATCACTTCCTCCTCTCTGACAAACAGTTTCAACTCGCAATTTGGACACCGGATATGGACGCCGAAACACGGACACATTATTTTACTGGAACAGAGAAGTTAACCTTTCAAACCATACCTTGTACAGTGAGGGGAAAAAAGTATTTGATCCCCTGCTGATTTTGTACGTTTGCCCACTGACAAAGAAATGATCAGTCTATCATTTTAATGGTAGGTTTATTTGAACAGTGAGAGACAGAATAACAAAAAAATCCAGAAAAACGCATGTGAAAAATGTTATGAATTGATTTGCATTTTAATGAGGGAAATAAGTATTTGACCCCTCTGCAAAACATGACTTAGTACTTGGTGGCAAAACCCTTGTTGGCAATCACAGAGGTCAGACGTTTCTTGTAGTTGGCCACCAGGTTTGCACACATCTCAGGAGGGATTTTGTTCCACTCCTCTTTGCAGATCTTCTCCAAGTCATTAAGGTTTCCGAGGTCTGGAGACTGGCTAGGCCACTCCAGGACCTTCATGTGCTTCTTCTTGAGCCACTCCTTTGTTGCCTTGGCCGTGTGTTTTGGGTCATTGTCATGCTGGAATACCCATCCACGACCCATTTTCAATGCCCTGGCTGAGGGAAGGAGGTTCTCACCCAAGATTTGACGGTACATGGCCCCCGTCCATCGTCCCTTTGATGCGGTGAAGTTGTCCTGTCCCCTTAGCAGAAAAACACCCCCAAAGCATAATGTTTCCACCTCCATGTTTGACGGTGGGGATGGTGTTATTGGGGTCATAGGCAGCATTCCTCCTCCTCCAAACACGGCGAGTTGAGTTGATGCCAAAGAGCTCCATTTTGGTCTCGTCTGACCACAACACTTTCACCCAGTTGTCCTCTGAATCATTCAGATGTTCATTGGCAAACTTCAGACGGGCATGTACAGTGGGGCAAAAAAGTATTTAGTCAGCAACCAATTGTGCAAGTTCTCCAACTTAAAAAGATGAGAGAGGCCTGTAATTTTCATCATAGGTACACTTCAACTATGACAGACGAAATGAGAAAAAGAAATCCAGAAAATCACATTGTAGGATTTTTTATTTATTTATTTGCAAATTATGGTGGAAAATAAGTATTTGGTCAATAACAAAAGTTTATCTCAATACTTTGTTATATACCCTTTGTTGGCAATGACAGAGGTCAAACGTTTTCTGTAAGTCTTCACAAGGTTTTCACACACTGTTGCTGGTATTTTGGCCCATTCCTCCATGCAGATCTCCTCTAGAGCAGTGATGTTTTGGGGCTGTCGCTGGGCAACACGGACTTTCAACTCCCTCCAAAGATTTTCTATGGGGTTGAGATCTGGAGACTGGCTAGAAGCCACTCCAGGACCTTGAAATGCTTCTTCTGAAGCCACTCCTTCGTTGCCGAGCGGTGTGTTTGGGATCATTGTCATGCTGAAAGACCCAGCCACGTTTCATCTTCAATGCCCTTGCTGATGGAAGGAGGTTTTCACTCAAAATCTCACCATACATGGCCCCATTCATTCTTTCCTTTACGGATCAGTCGTCCTGGTCCCTTTGCAGAAAAACAGCCCCAAAGCATGATGTTTCCACCCCATGCTTCACAGTAGGTATGGTGTTCTTTGGATGCAACTCAGCATTCTTTGTCCTCCAAACCACGGCGAGTTGAGTTTTTACCAAAAAGTTCTATTTTGGTTTCATCTGACCATATGACATTCTCCCAATCCTCATCTGGATCATCCAAATGCTCTCTAGAAAACTTCAGGCGGGCCTGAACATGTACTGGCTTAAGCAGGGAGCACGTCTGGCACTGCAGGATTTGAGTCCCTGGCGGCGTAGTGTGTTACTGATGGTAGGCTTTGTTACTTTGGTCCCAGCTCTCTGCAGGTCATTCACTAGGTCCCCTGTGTGGTTCTGGGATTTTTGCTCACCGTTCTTGTGATCATTTTGACCCCACGGGTGAGATCTTGCGTGGAGCCCCAGATCGAGGAAGATTATCAGTGGTCTTGTATGTCTTCCATTTCCTAATAATTGCTCCCACAGTTGATTTCTTCAAACCAAGCTGTTTTTACCTATTGCAGATTCAGTCTTCCCAACCTGGTGCAGGTCTACAATTTTGTTTCTGGTGTCCTTTGACAGCTCTTTGGTCTTAGCCATAGTGGAGTTTGGAGTGTGACTGTTTGAGGTTGTGGACAGGTGTCTTTTATACTGATAATAAGTTCAAACAGGTGCCAATAATACAGGTAGCAGTGGAGGACAGAGGAGCCTCTTAAAGAAGAAGTTACAGGTCTGTGAGAGCCAGAAATCTTGCTTGTTTGTATGTGACCAAATACTTATTTTCCACCACAATTTGCAAATAAATTCATAAAAAATCCTACAATGTGATTTTCTGGATTTCTTTTCCTCATTTTGTCTGTCATAGTTGAAGTGTACCTATGATGAAAATTACAGGCCTCTCTCATCTTTTTAAGTGAGAGAACTTGCACAATTGGTGGCTGACTAAATACTTTTTTGCCCCACTGTATATGTGCTTTCTTGAGCAGGGGGACCTTGCGAGCGCTGCAGGATTTCAGTCCTTCACGGCGTAGTGTGTTACCAATTGTTTTCTTGGTGACTATGGTCCCAGCTGCCTTGAGATCATTGACAAGATCCTCCCGTGTAGTTCTGGGCTGATTCCTCACCGTTCTCATGATCATTGCAACTCCACAAGGTGAGTACTTGCACGGAGCCCCAGGCCGAGGGAGATTGACAGTTCTTCTGTGTTTCTTCCATTTGCGAATAATCGCACCAACTGTTGTCACCTTCTCACCAAGCTGCTTGGCGATGGTCTTGTAGCCCATTCCAGCCTTGTGTAGGTCTACAATCTTGTCCCTGACATCCTTGGAGAGCTCTTTGGTCTTGGCCATGGTGGAGAGTTTGGAATCTGATTGATTGCTTCTGTGGACAGGTGTCTTTTATACAGGTAACAAACTGAGATTAGGAGCACTCCCTTTAAGAGTGTGCTCTAATCTCAGCTCGTTACCTGTATAAAAGACACATGGGAGCCAGAAATCTTTCTGATTGAGAGGAGGTCAAATACTTATTTCCCTCATTAAAATGCAAATCAATTTATAACATTTTTCACATGCGTTCTTCTGGATTTTTTTGTTATTCTGTCTCTCACTGTTCAAATAAACCTACCATTAAAATTATAGACTGATTATTTCTTTGTCAGTGGGCAAACGTACAAAATCAGCAGGGGATCAAATACTTTTTTTCCCCTCACTTTTTTACCTCACTGTATATGTTTCAACTTTCAATCATAACAGACAATAATAAAACAGATGTACCAATGAACATTCATTCTGGAAAATTAACGCTCAGTTTGTTGCACGCGCATTACGGTACCGCGTATCGCTAGCAGCATTTTAGTCAAATAAAGATTGTTATACTAGCTGTTTAGTCTGTGTTTTATAAACATGCAATAAGCATAAAACAATTATACAAGGAATTGGTAACTCGTTCTCATTCTGAGAAATAAGGTAGGCCACTTGATTTCAACATCTGAACAAAGTGGACAGGCTAGCATGCTGTTCAAACAGTTGGAGACGGACAAAAGGGTGTGTTCATTACAATTAAAACTGTTATGACTTGTTAGTTGAATTCAGAGCTTGTGAAATTATACCTAGATCCAACTTGGCTAAACTTGAAATATAAATATTAGCTGGCTACTCACTAGCACGTGGGCTTGTGCTTGAGAGATTGTTTATGAGACCGGTGTTCATTTTCTATAATGCCCGCTAGATTATTACTGAATGTGGATTAAGCATGGTTTTTATAGACAGACCTGAAAGCCAGTTCAGTGATTACTGATAAAATAATGAAATGATTAGTGGGTCTTATGGTTGTGGAAGGCATATATTCAGCCTAGCTATAATTTCACAAGTTCATTAGATTATTGCTGTTTAAAATGCAGTGCATTTGACTTTTAATTGTACAAAGTTTATTTATATAATTCTAATTTGTTTTAAATCGAGATATATATTGTGAATCGCCCAAAGGTTAGAAAAAAATGGAGAAATTTGTTTTAGGCCATATTTCCCAGCCCTACTCTACTGTAGGGCTGGGCAGTAGAGTAGTAGAGTAGGGCAGTAGAGTAGGGCACTTAACTTTACTGTATAGCACTTAACTTTACTGTTATGTGCTATACGTTCAGATTTGGTCGGGACCAACCAAATGTGGTCTTGCTTGGGGGCAAATAATAGCCAGTGTGTAGAATATAACGGATATTGCATATTTATACATTTGTGTACATATTTAGGATTAATCACCATATCCATAATTATGCATTTCTGTGTTGTACAGATCACGCTTTACAGGTTGTAAATCCATTACACTTACTGTAGTTCAATAATCTATAAATATATTTTGTCAGTGTCATGTCATAGCTGACACCCCATTCTTTCTGCAGACATTGTTGAATCTTCGTTTCAGATATTTAACAGAGTTTTTGGAAAACGGACACATAAAACAAAAACTGAGGGAGATTATTACCAAGATTCTGTTTGCATCTGAATAGTTCTTCCAGTAAATGTGTTTTTGTAAAATGCTTATTGTAAATTGTTAAAAGTAGTCCTTGTGCATAGAGCTGTATGGGTTGTTAGACTGTGAAATCAATGTTTTTTGTTTGGCATACATTTTAAGTGAACGTGGAATTGCCCATACCACAACACCAAAGACAAAACCTTGTCATCTGTAACAGTAATAAAAGAAGGACTTCTGCCAATGGCCCTGCAAGTTACACAATCAAACGACAAAGGAGAACACCTAAGATACCTCTATTCTGTTTAGTTTTTAGGCCTACCTAAACAATCCCTTTTTTCTAAGCTTGTCGCCTGCCTTCCTGCCTTTGGGACAATGACTCCCATTGGGGAGGTGCACACAGGACAAAAGGAGCAAAAGAGACGAGACCAAAAATACATCTTTACTCAACACAGAATGACGCATACAAAGAAAGCTCTCTCTCGCCCTCCATTTGGCAAATCTGACCATAACTCTCCCGTTTACTGCTTACAAGCAAAAAGTACAAGTGACGCGTTCAATATGGAAGTGCCCTGATGAAGCAGTTGCTAAGCTACAGGACGGTTTTGCTAGCACAGACTGAAATATGTTCCGGGACTCATCCGATGGCATTAAGGAGTTTACCAATCAGTCACAGGCTTCATTAATAAGTGCATCAACGACGTTGTCCCCACAGTGACCGTACGTACATATCCCAACCAGAAGCCATGGATTACAGGCAACATCCGCACTGAGCTAAAGGCAAAGAGCTTAAGCTTTCAAGGAGCAGGACACTAACCCGAATGCTTATAAGAAATCCTGCTATTCCCTCCAAAAAAACATCAAACAGGAAAAGCATCAATACAGGACTAAGATCAAATCCTACTACACCAACTCTGATGCACGTCGGATGTTACAGGGCTTGCAAACTATTATGGATTACAAAGGAAAACCCAGTCGTGTGCTGCCATTGACATGTGCCTACAAGACGAGCGAAATACCTTCAATGTTAGCTTCGAGGCAATCAACACTGAACCATGAGTGTGAGCACCAGCTGTTCCAGACAACTGTGTGATCACTCTTTCCGTAGCCGATTTGAGTAAGACCTTTAAACAGGTTAACATTCACAAGGCCGCAAGGCCAGACGGATTAACAGGATGTGTACTCAGAGCATGCGCTGGCCAGCTGGCAACTGTCTTCACTGACATTTTCAACCTCTCCCTGACCCAGTCTGTAATACATACATGTTTCAAGCTGACCACCATAGTCCCTGTGCCCAAGAATGCCAAGGTAACCTGTCTAAATTACTATTGCCCCGTCGCACTTACATCTGTAGCCATGAAATGCTTTGAAAGGCTGGTCATGGCTCACATCAACACCATCCTCCCAGCCACCCTGGACTCACTCCACTTCGCATACCACCCCAACAAATCCACAGATGACGCAATCTCTCTTGCACTCCACACTGCCCTTTCCCACTTGGACAAAAGCAACACCTATGTGAGAATGCTGATCATTGACTACAACTCAAGTGTTCAACACCATAGTGCCCTCCAATCTCATCACTAAGCTAAGAACCCTGGGACTGAACACCTCCCTCTGCAACTGGATCCTAGACTTCTTGACGAGGTAGGCAACAACACATCCGCCACGCTGACCCTTCAACATGGGGGGCCCATCAGTGGTGCGTGCCTTGTCCCATCCTGTACTCCATTTTCACCCACATGGCATCCGACCGCAAGGCACTACAGAGGGTACTGCGGACGGCTCAGTACATCACTGGGGCCGAGCTCCCTGCCATCCAGGACCTCTATACCAGGCGGTGTCAGAGGAAGACCCTAAAAATGATCAAAGACTCCAGCTACCATAGTCATAGACTTATCTCTGCTTCCTCAACAGGACCCTGAGCAGATTCTACCCCCAAGCCATAAAACTGCTAAATAGTTAGTTAAATTCCTACCCGGACGATCTGCATTTACCCTTTTTGCACTAACTTTTTGCCTCATCACACACCCGCTGCTGCTACTGTTTACTATCTGCCACTGTATCACAACTGGCCGTGTTTCGGAGTCCCATAGGGCGTCGCACAATTGGCCCAGCGTCGTCCGGGGTAGGCCGTCATTGTAAATACGACCTTGTTCTCAACTGACTTGCCTAGTTAAGTAAAGCTTGAATAAAAATATATATACCTCAATTACCTGGTACCCCTGCACATCGACATGGTACTGTTACGCCTTGTATATAGCAAAGTTATCCTTACTCATTGTGTATCTATTATTACTTTACTTTTTTGCTTTTTTATTATTTCTCCCCCCAAAAAATGTCTCTGCATTGTTGGGAAGGGCCCCTAAGTAAAACATTGACTCTTAGTCCACACCTGTTGTTTAATGGATTGGATTTTACTGCAACTGACTGACTATCTTTCTACCTGCGTTGGTTTGCAGCCAACATCTGCAGTGCTATTTTCAGCCTAGTTATTTCTTCAGGAAGAGCTCCATCCTACGACAACTTCTTATCAGTTCTTCCCATGGGAGAAAACCCAAGGACCTTTACAGGTCAAGGGACAACAAGCTAATGAATGGCATTGATTCTGCATTCATGCAGGAGTACTGAACTTTACAGGCTATGCCTGTAAACTAAAAAGAAAGTCATAATGACAGACTGGTCAAAAGCATCAGCCATATAGCTCCTAAACACAAACAAGGCTGGTAAAGACAGCCCCCTCGATGGCCACAATCTTGCGATGTCCACCATACCCTATTCTGACCACTAGAATGTCTTCACACATTTACACGAGTTTACCTTATGGGTGGCCATCTCCTTCTACAAAGCAGAATCAATGAGTCAGCCAGCTAACTTTCTTACATATTTGGAAATACAGTACCTTCGTTAAGTATTCATACCCCTCGACTTTTTCCACATTTTGTTGGGTTACAGCCTGAATTTAAAATGGATTACATTTAGATTTGTCACTGGCCTACACACAATACTCCAGAATGTCAAAGTGGAATTATGTTTCTCAAAAATTTCACAAATGAATAAAAAAAAAGAAAAGTTGAAATGTACTGAGTCAATAAGTATTCAACCCCTTTGTTATGACAAGTCTACATTAGTTCAGGAATAAAAATGTGCTCAACAATTCACATATTAAGTTGCAATAATAGTGTTTAACATTATTTTTGAATGACTACGTCATCTCTGCACACATACAACTGTCTGTAAGGTCCCTCAGTTAAGTAGTGAATTTCAAACACAGATTCAACAGCAAACACCAGATAGGTTTTACAATGACTCACAAAGAAAGGCACCTATTGGTAGATGAAAAAATAAAAAAGCTGACATTGAATATAAAAATGTTTTAAAAAATTTGTACAACATGCATCCTGTTTGCAACAAGGCAAAACAATTAAGCTTCGGTCCTGAATACAAAGTGTTTTGTTTGTTGCAAATCCAATACAACCCATTACTGAGTACCACTCTCCATATTGTCAAGCCTAGTGATGACTGCATCATGTTATGGGTATTCTTGTAATCGTTAAGGACTGGGGAGTTTTTTTAGGATAAAAAAGAAACAGAATGGAGCTAAGCACAGGGAAACTCCTAGAGGAAATTCTGGTTCAGTCTGCTTTCCACCAGACACTGGGATATGAATACACCTTTCAGCAGGACAATTATCAATCACGTGGTAACGCTGTCGAGTGAATGCTGGCGCACCTAGTTGCCGCTGCTCGCTGCCGGAAACCTCTTTTTTAACTTTTAACTTTACAGACTCACTTTATGGTTCTATGACCTAATTGGACAGTGTAATTGCCTTCATTGAGAATACTTTTACGATCTACCGGCATAACCTTTTTTCTGAGTCTTCACAGTTAGCTCACCTGTTCTGTTCTGGTTTGAGCCTCATCTGGCGTTTTCACTGGCCGTCGATGCTGCTTAAATCTTCATCAACAATGTGGACTGGTAGGACATACTTCTTGTTTGTCTGTGCCTGGCTCTTTCTACTGCCTGTTCACCTGCTAGTGACGGGTTTGCATTAGTATTCGGCCATTGACCTGCTCCGGCTGCGCTGTCATCTGCTTGGACCTGCGCCGGAGGCTTTCCATCTTCATCCGGACATCGCCTTCCAGCCTCGTCCGAGATATATCCACCACAACAGCTCAACAGTAATAAAGTCTATCTGGTCCAGCTCTCGTCGCCCTCTACGTTCCACCAACCGGGCTGTTGACCACAGTGTGTTAGCCCGCCTAGCTCGGTCGGCTAGCACACCCACCAGCTGTGACAACACCGCACTCAACTTCGCTCTGCTCAACATCCGCTCACTGACAGACAAGGGACATTTCATCCAGGACCTCATCTCTGATCGTCACCTAGACTTTCTTTGTTTAACTGAGACATGGCAACAGCCCAACGACTTTTCCCAGCTGAATGAATCCACTCCCAGTGGGTTTGTTTACATCTGTCAACCCCGTGGCTCTGGCCGGGGGAGGAGGTCTCGCGATAATTTATCGTGAGAAGTGGAAAGTCTCGCCGGTGTCCGTGCCTGTCTCTAGCTCATTTGAATCTGCTGTCTGTAAGTTGTCTGGGCCCACTCCAACCATCATTGCTACTGTCTACCGTCCCCCTAAACCGAATAGTGAATTTTTAAATGATTTCTCTGCTTTTCTCACTCAGTTATCTTCTCTCTCACCAAACATAATACTGCTGGGTGATTTTAATATTCACATGGACAATATCAATCTGCCTCTTACTAAAGACTTCACTTCCTGCTTAGAGAGTTTTGGATGCCAGCAACATACTAATTTTCCCACACACTCCAAAGGACATACTCTGGATTTAATCTGCTGCTCTGGTGTCACCCCTTCTGACCTTACAGCTGTTGAACTCCCATAACTGACCATTTTCCTCTCATTTAAGTGGAACTCACTCTTTCCATCTCTAAAATATCACGCCTCATTTCATTTCGGAATATAAAGAATATCAATCTCGCCACACTCACTTCAAGTATCCACTTCTTCTGCCTCCCTGACACTCACAATCTATCTACCCCTGATGATCTGGTCTCTCACTACAACACTGGACTCCATAATATTCTAAATTCCCTTGCCCCGTTAAAAACCCCATCTGTTTCTTTTTCTGTCTCCGCCCCTTGGTTCACCCCCGATCTTCGTCTCTTGAAAGCCAAAGGTCGGCAACTTGAACGTCTCTATAGAAAAACTGGTCTCACTATTCATAAAGAAATGTACAATAACCACATCTTACATTATAAGGACTCTGTTGCTAGCACCAAAACCCACTATTACTCCAGTATAATCATTGCTAATAAAGGAAACTCCAAGTCACTGTTTTCCCTACTTAACAATATCACCCAACCCCAGAACTTTCTCCCCCCTCACTTGTATACAACCTCCTTCTGCAACTCCATTATGTCATTTTTTACTGAAAAAATCAAAAACATCCACCAGCACCTTGGATCTACCCCTCACCTCAGCATCTCAGTCGACTTTCACCCATCCGCACATTCATTTTCTTCCTTCCAGCTACCCGCTATTTCAGAAATCACAGAACTTATCAGGAAATCCAAGCCTTCCACTTGTCAACTTGACCCCTTTCCCACACAACTTGTTAAATCCTGCCTTTCCTCCCTGGTTCCCCTCATTTCTGCTATCATCCATTCCTCTCTCACTACTGGAACTGTTCCTACATCTTTCAAAACTGCTGCTATTACCCCAATTTTGAAAAAAATTGGTGCGGATCCCTCCGACTTCAACAACTTCCGTCCTATATCCAATTTACCATTCATTTCCAAAATTCTTGAAAAAATAGTTTCCTCAACTCCATTCTCATCTATCCCACAATAACTTGTATGAACAGTTCCAGTCCGGGTTCCGTCCACTTCATAGCACCGAAACAGCCCTTATCAAAATCACCAATGACCTCCTTATGGCAGCTGATTCTGGACTTTTTACCATCCTCATCCTCATCGATCTGAGTGCAGCCTTTGATACCATCAGTCACACCGTCCTCCTCAACAGGTTAACTTCCATCGGCATTAGCCACACTCCGTTAGACTGGTTCACATCTTATCTCTCTGGCCGCACTCAGTTCATTCAACTTAAATCTTTTAAATCCAGTCCCTCCGCCGTCACTTCTGGTGTGCCCCAGGGCTCTGTCCTGGGGCCCCTACTTTTCATCATTTATCTCCTGCCCCTGGGCAATATCTTCCGCATAAATTCAATATTCAATTCCACTGTTATGCTGATGACACCCAGCTCTACCTTTCGACCAAACCCTCGTCCACTCTGCCGCCCACCTCCCTTACTGACTGCATCTCAGAAATAAAAACCTGGTTTTCCCAAAACTTCCTCAAATTAAACAGTAATAAAACTGAGGTTCTCCTTATTGGCACTAAATCTACTTTATCCAAAACCGACAGTTTTTCTCTTAATATTGATAACTCCTCCGTTTCACCCTCCCCACAGGTTAAGAGTCTGGGTGTCATCCTTGACAGCACATTATCTTTTCAATCGCACATTAATAACATTACACGGTCTGCCTATTTCCATCTACGAAACATCAATCGACTCCGTCCCTCCCTTACTCCCCATACTGCCGCCGTCCTTGTCCACACTCTCGTCACTTCCCGTTTGGACTACTGCAACTCTCTCCTTTTTGGCCTCCCTCATAAATCCCTCCATAAACTTCAAATGGTCCAGAATTCAGCTGCCCGCATCATTACTCGAACCCCTCCATTCATCACATCACTCCTGTTCTCCAACAGCTTCACTGGCTCCCGGTCCAGTTCCGTATCCAATTCAAAGTCCTTCTGTTAACATTCAAGTCCATCCATAAACTCGCCCCCCCATATTTGTCTGATCTCCTCCAGGGTCCAACTTCCACCCGCTCCCTTAGATCTTCTTCCTCCATACACCTCTCTGTCCCCCCCGCCCGTCTCACCACTATGGGGAGCAGAGCATTCAGCCGCTCTGCTCCCCATCTCTGGAACTCATTACCATCCCAACTCAGAAACATCGATTCATTTTCCCATTTCAAATCACAACTCAAAACACACCTGTTTAAAACTGCCTGTCTCACTTGACGTCAACTGCTCTGCTTCTTTTGTTGTTTTTAATGCTGTTCTATGCTTTTAAATGTCTTATGTTTCCCTGTACGATGTCCTTGAGTGTCAAGAAAGGCGCCTTAAATAAAATGTATTATTATTATTATTATTAACCTAAAACACAATGTCAACACAAATCTACATTTGGCATTTCACAGTAAGGTCTACACTTGTTGTATTCAGCGCATGTGACAAATAAAGTTTGATTTGAGATTGGAGTTGGAGTTGACATTGAAGACATACAGTTGACTTAAATCTACTAGAAAATATATGGCAAGACCTGAAAATGGTTGTCTAGCAATGATAAACAATCAATTTGACAAAGCTTGAAGAATTCGAAAATAATAATAGGCAAATGTTGCACAATCCAGGTGTGGAAAGCTCTTAGACTTACCCAGAAAGACTCAAATCTGTAATCACTGCCAAAGGTGTTTCTACAAAGTACTGACTCAGGGGAATACTTGAGATATTTCTGAATTTCAATTCCCATAAATGTGTGAAAATGTCTAAAAACATGTTTTCACTTTGTCATTATGGAGTATTGTGTGTGGTGACAGAGAAAAATCAATAAAATAAAACAATCAGGCTGTAACACAACAATCAGTGCAATATGTCAAGGGGTATGAATACTTTCTGAAGGCACTGTAACTTTCAATTTCTTTTCAAAATAACCTGAAAATGAGCAGGGTCTAATTGATTCAACAACCAAAAACACATATCTAAGTTTAGATTTCTCATTTAACCAAAAAAATCTATAGTAATTTCTAGTTGTTTATTCAAGTCAGCGGTCTAACTCATTGATCCTCATCAGCTACAATAGTCATTTACAACATTAATAATGTCTATACTGTATTTCTGATTATTTGTATGTTATTTTAATGTACAAAAAAAATGTTTTTCTTTCAAAAACAAGGACATTTCTAAGTGACCCCAAACTTTTGAACGGTAGCGTACATACATACAGTTGAAGTCAGAAGTTTACATACACTTAGGTTGGAGTCATTAAAACTTGTTTTTCAACCACTCCACAAGTCGCTTGTTAACAAACTATAGTTTTGGCAAGTTGGATAGGACATTTACTTTGTGCATGACACAAGTAATCTTTCCAACAATTGTTTACAGACAGATTATTTCACTTATAATTCACTGTATCACATGTCCAGTGGGTCAGAAGTTTACATAGACTAAGTTGACTGTGCCTTTAAACAGCTTGGAAAATTCCAGAAAATGATGTCATGGCTTTAGAAGCTTCTGATAGGCTAATTGACATCATTTGAGTCAATTGGAGGTGTACCTGTGGATGTATTTCAAGGCCTACTTTCAAACTCAGTGCCTCTTTGCTTGGCATAATGGGAAAATCTAAATAAATAAGCCAAGACCTCAGGAAAAAGATGCCACTGCTCCAAAACCGCCATAAAAAAGCCAGACTACGGTTTGCAACTGCACATGGGGACAAAGATCGTACATTTTGGAAAAATGTCCTCTGGTCTGATGAAACAAAAACAGAACTGTTTGGCCATAATGACCATCGTTATACTTGGAGGAAAAAGGGGGAGGCTTGCAAGCCGAAGAGCACCATCCTAACCGTGAAGCACGGGCGTGGCAGCATCATGTTGTGGGGTTGCTTTGCTGCAGGAGGGACTGGTGCACTTCACAAAATAGATGGCACCATGAGGCAGGAAAATTATGTGGATATATTGAAGCAACATCAGTCAGGAAGTTAAAGCTTGGTCGCAAATGGGTCTTCCAAATGGACAATGACCCCAAGCATACTTCCAAAGTTGTGGCAAAATGGCTTAAGGACAACAAAGTCAAGGTATTGGAGTGGCCATCACAAAGCCCCGACCTCAATCCTATAGAAAATGTGTGGGCAGAACAGAGAAAGCGTGTGCGAGCAAGGAGACCTACAAACCTGACTCAGTTACACCAGCTCTGTCAGAAGGAATGGGCCAAAATTCACCCAACTTATTGCGGGAAGCTTGTGGAAGGCTACCCGAAACGTTTGACCCAAGTTAAACAATTTGAAGGCAATGCTACCAAATACTAATTGAGTGTATGTAAACTTCTGACCCACTGGGAATGTGATGAAAGAAATAAAAGCTGAAATAACTCATTCTCTCTACTATTATTCTGACATTTCACATTCTTAAAATAAAGTGGTGATCTTAACTGACCTTAGACAGGGAATTTGTACCAGGATTAAATGTCAGAAATGGCGAAAAACTGAGTATAAATGTATTTGGCTAAGGTGTATGTAAAATTCAGACTTCAACTGTACATACATACATACATACATACATACATACATACATACATACATACCACATACATAGGATGAAGCCCATATAATGTGATAAAAATAGAATGAGATCAAGCTTTAAACAGCTGGCATAATAGCCATTATGACTAGGCTACCGACTTTCTGACTAGGCTACTAGCCTATTATGGCTAAAACTACAGGCAGTCCAAGATTGTTTGTTGGCCCAGCTTCAATGGTTACAATTTTGTTGGTATAAAATGGCCAATAAATGAGTGTTAATCCAAGCAGATCATATCGATAGACTGACCCCAAAACCCTTTATACGGTGTTCAATTAATCAATTATAAAACACCAAAATTGGCTAATTGTCTGAACTTAAGGTAAACTAAAGCCACACATGGCATCATGAAAAGCAAAGGAAAATACCATACCAGATAATCCATGAAATACTTCAGTTTGACGTGCTCTTCAAAAAAAGAGAAATTTCAACTACGAAGTTGGTTGGGGTCGGCGTATTCCAGGTAAAATGGATGCATTCAAATCTTGATTTGGTGTAAACTATTTTGCCGTTGTATTCCCCACCTTGGCCAAAAACAGAAATATAATCAATGTGTGCAGGGCGTTTTGGTTTCGACGCGTTGAAACTCTGTGGGTTATGCAATTACTATTTTCTTATAGACTAGCTAACATAAATCTAAGCATGATATTCTATGCACGGCCTGCCTTTCACCTGGCTTTGTTTTGGTCCCTATTCCCTAGCAAGAATCCGAGTTTGGGCTGTACAGGATATGTTGCAGGAAGTATGGACAGTTTTTTCTGGGTCTTCACTAGTTACCACAAACACAAAGTCATAATTATGGTTAAACCCCGCCCTATAATTGATCTTCTTAAAATCTTATTTTGAACCTTATTTTGAACCACACTGCTAATCTTATTCCTAACACTACCCTTATATTAAGACCAAAAAGCACATTTGTGTTTTCATGAATTTTTACGATATATCCATTTTTACTTTGTGGCTGGGGTAACTAGTAATAGCCCTTTTTCAGGCGTAGCATTATGAAAGATATTCGAGCGAAACG
Source organism: Brachymystax lenok tsinlingensis (assembly GCA_030435695.1). Classification (NCBI taxonomy): domain Eukaryota; kingdom Metazoa; phylum Chordata; class Actinopteri; order Salmoniformes; family Salmonidae; genus Brachymystax; species Brachymystax lenok. The sequence goes on along the minus strand of CM059815.1, from coordinate 4,912,569 downwards.
GTGATATCCGGCTATAGTCTTCATTTGGTTAGACACGAGTATATGATACATCGCAGACATTTAAACCCTATAAATCTAATTAAATGTTTTTGATGCTATACTATCGATTAAAGTTGGATGGGTTAAAATCCAAACAACCACCGTTTTGAAACTTGGTCGAAACACGGAAACGTACTTAAGTTGGTTGTCTTGGATTTTATGACCTCCCCTGCTCGTCACGTGACCTTTGTACAGTATTTGCTTAATTTACTTGAACGATTAAACATTTCTGCAAGGCTGTCCCATTTGCTACACTAAACCAGTCACCATCGTTACATCTGGGTTTTGTTATTTGAAAAACATGACAATTAACTATAGCTTCGAAGTGAGAGAATTTCATCCCTCATACAATAATGTGCGTGTCTTGACCTCTAGTGGTTAATACGCAACGATACAAGTTGTGCTTGGGGCACTCTGTTCACGGGGAACTCTCTTCACAATGTTAACATCAGCAAACCGCTGGACCACATGACGCCATACAGGTGGTTTGCGTGTGTGAGGCTGGTTGGATGTACTGCCAAATTCTCTAGAGAAATTAACATTACATTCTCTGGCAACAGCTCTGATGGACATTCCTGCAGTCAGCACGCCCATTGCACACTTCTTGATATGCCACACCTGTCAGGTGGATGGATTATCTTGATAAAGGACAAATGCCCACTAACATACGTAAACAAATGTGTGTGCAACATTTTAGAGAACTAAGCTTTTTGTGCATATGGAACATTTCTGGGATCTTTTATTTCAGCTCTTGAAACATGGGACCAACACTTTACATGTTGCGTATATATTTTTGTTCAGTATAATTTACAAATGAAGTAATTTTGATTAGTGAGTCTGCCAGATCAGAGGCAGCAGATGACCAGGGATGTTATCTTGATAAGTGCTTGAATTGGGCCATTTTCCTGTCCTGCTAACCATTCAAAATGTAATGAGTACTTTTGGGTGTCAGGGAAAATGTATGGAGTAAAAAGTACATTATTTTCTTTTGGAATGTAGTGGAGTAAAAGTTGTCAAAAATATAAATAGTAAACCCCCCAAAACGACTTAAATGGTGCCCATCAGAGCCTGGTTCCTCTCTAGGTTTCTTCCTAGGTTCCTGCCTTTCTAGGGAGGTTTTCCTAGCCACCATGCTTCTACATCTGCACTGCTTGCTGTTTGGGGTTTTAGGCTGGGTTTCTGTATAAACACTTGGTGACATCTGCTGATGTAAAAATTGCTTTATAAACTGGGTGGTTCGAGCCCTGAATGCTGATTGGCTGACAGCCGTCGTATTTTTATGGCAGGTAGCTTAGTGGTTAGAGGTTAGGCCTGTAACCGAAAGGGCTAGATAGAATCCCCAGCTGACAAGGTAAACATCTGTCATTCTGCCCCTGAACAAGGCAGTTAACCCACTGTTCCCAGGCTGTCATTGTAAATAAGAATTTGTTCTTAACTGACTTGCCTAGTTAAATAAATGTAAAAAAATAAAGAAATTACCTAACCGTGAAATGCTTAATTACTAGCCCTTAACCAACAATGCAGTTCAAGAAATAGAGTTAAGAAAAGATTTACTAAATAAACTAAAGTAAAACATTAAATAAAAAGTAACACTATAAAATAACAATAAAGAGGCTATATACAGGGGGTACTGGTACCGAATCAATGTGCTGGGGTGGCCATTTGATTAATTGTTCAGCAGTCTTATGGCTTGGGGGTAGAAGCTGTTAAGGAGTCTTTTGAACCTAGACTTGGCGCCCCGGTACCGCTTGCCGTGCGGTAGCAGAGAAAACAGTCTATGACTTGGGTGGCTGGAGTCTTTGACAATTTTTTGGGCCTTCCTCTGACACCGCCTGGTACATATGTACTGGGCAGTACACACTACCCTCTGTATGGTCGTCAGATGCCGAGCTGTTTCCATACATGGCGGGGATGCAAGTGGTCAGGATGCTCTCGAAACTTTTTGAGGATCTGGAGACCCATGGGGGTTTGTGGTATATGGCCAATATACCTCGGCTAATGGCTGTATCCAGGCCCTCCACGTTGCATCGTATGTAAGAACAGCACTTAGCCGTGGTATATTGGCCACATACCACACCTCCTCGAGCCTTATTGCTTAATTATAAATACACTTGATTTGACATATTTTTACTTAAGTACTTTACACTCCAGCATTGTAGCCTAATGAAAGTATACAATATATAACGATGAATACGAGGTTTACCTTATGGGATAACATAGCACAGATAACAAAAACAATCAACTTCACAGACCGATGCTGCATTATCACACAGTCGTGGTATAATTTCAGGTTTTGATTATTCTTGGTTAATTTGAATGATATAACAAATATGGGGACAGTGAAAATCCCACAGTTGTGGCTACTTAGATGTTGCAAATGCCCCAAACTTCTCAAAATAGTAAAGCAGACAGACTCCATTTGCATGAAATGGTTACGTTTATTTTGTCAAAATCCCAATGCACACTGCATGCATTGTGCAGTAATAATAATTATAACGACTATATAGCAATATGGCAACATTGTAACAATATGGCAACTTGACCAAATCTGTTCGTGACTGCTGCTGTGTTGCCTGTTGAATGCATAGACATTAAAACCAGGTTGAATGTAACCTAGAACTAGCTCCACCCTCGACTATTCAGGATTATTACGTGTGAGGACTAGTCCTGTTACGAGCCTGAAGCATCTGGAATTAGACTTTCTCCCTCCTACCTATTCATGAAGAAAAATAAAACACTACAAGCGCATGCTTTACAACTCGAAACTTATTTTCGGACGAGATTCTACAGCCGCATTGCAAAGGACTAAAACTACAAACTAAAGAGGTTGGTGCTGAATACAAAGTGATACGGTGATCCCATGTCTCGCTCGCATGACTAATTAATATCAGTACTCAGTCTCGCGCGCTCCTATTTTTTTAATATAAACTATGGCGTTTAGAGCGAAAGCGTTGTACGATTTTAGTTCGGAAAATCCAGGAGAGATATCGATTACTGAGAACGAAGTTGTTACTTTGTACAGCGAACAAGATGTCGAGGGATGGTTAGAGGGAACTAACAGCAGAGGGGAGACTGGTCTTTTTCCAGCCTCATATGTGGAGATTCTCACAAATGATTCATCTGACATCTCGTCCAACAACAATGGCGTGTCGGCAGATCATGGTCAAGCTGAGTTGCCATCAAGTGGATATGATTCATCATACCATTCCCAGTCCCACTCTCGTGCTGAGAGCATTACAGTTCCGAACCCCACCCACTCTGCTTATCCTGTGCAAACTCCACAGCACCACAGTTACCAGACCAGTCAAGGTAGTGATGACGACTGGGATGATGACTGGGATGACAGCTCGACTGTGGCGGATGAACCTGGAACAATACATGACAATGATGGAACTAGTTCCACAGCATACACGGTCACTACCACTTTGCCTGAGAGACGTAGCAGTGCCCAAGCCAAAAGTTCAGCCACAGTGGGTAAAAACCTCAACAGGTTTTCAACCTTTGTGAAATCAGGCGGAGAGGCTTTTGTGTTGGGCGAGGCGGCTGCCTTTGTCAAGGATGGGGACAAGATCTGTGTTGTCATGAGCCAGTATGGGCCAGAGTGGCAGGAAGACCCATATCCATTCGCCTGCTCCATCGATGACCCCACCAAACAGACTAAATTCAAAGGCATGAAGACTTACATGTCATACAGACTGACTCCCTCTCATACCCAGAGCCAGGTGAATAGAAGGTACAAGCACTTTGACTGGCTCTATGCCCGCCTAGTCGAACGATTCCCTGTCATATCAGTCCCCCATCTGCCCGAGAAACAGGCCACGGGGCGCTTCGAACAGGACTTTGTCTCCAAACGCAGAAAAGGTTTAATATGGTGGATGAACCACATGACGAGCCATCCTGTCCTGGCCAGGTGTGACGTCTTCCAGCATTTCCTCACCTGCCCCAGCACAGACGAGAAGACGTGGAAGATGGGCAAGAGAAAGGCAGAGAAGGATGAGTTGACTGGAGCTAACTTCTTCCTGACCATCTCCACCCCGGCCGTTCCACTGGACCTACAGGAGGTAGAGAGCAAAATAGACGGTTTCAAAGCCTTCACCAAGAAGATGGATGAGAATTGTCTGGTAGTCAACACCACCATCAATGAGTTCGCCAGGAAGCAGATCACCGGCTTTAAGAAAGAGTATCAGAAAGTGGGCCAGTCCTTCAAACTGCTGGGCCAGGCCTTTGAGATGGACCAACAGGCCTATTCTGTAGGACTGAACCGTGCCATAGCATTCACAGGAGAGGCCTACGAGGTTATAGGAGACTACTTTGCTGAGCAGCCCAGGCAGGATTTGGACCCCATATCGGACCTGCTGGACCTGTACAAGGGACACCTGGCCAACTACCCTGATATCATACATGTTCAGAAAGGTACAGTATGGTGTCACAGCTGTCTCTGGTCTATGCCATAGAAATAGAGTCCATAGACCCGTCAAAGCCTCTCTGACCATGGCCATTTGAGTGTAACCTCATAGGTATTTGATTTCTTTGGTCACTACCCTCATAGGGGTTATGCAGATGTTATGTTAATGATGAACAAAAAAGAAATGTTGCCTTGGCATTTCATGAAATCCCTTGCATCAATATCCTTTGTGTTTTGAATGTTACTTCAGTTCATGTAACATTTAATTAACCTTTATTTAACTAGGCAAGTAATTTAACAGCAAATTCTTATTTACAATGACGGCCTACCCCGGCCAAACCCTCACGACGCTGGGCCAATTGTGCACCGCCCTATGGGACTCCCGATCACGGCCGGTTGTGATACAGCCCGGGATCGAACCAGGGTCCGTAGTGACACATCTACCACTGCGATGCAGTGCCTTAGACCGCTGCGCCACTCGGGAGCTTGATGCACATATGTTTTGTATTATGTTAAACTTTTGTGCTTGCTGGCAAAAGTTTTCTGTTACAGTTTATGCTGTTGAGTAATGCACTCGAACATGACTGGAAGGCATGATATTTAATGACCTTTTCCTGCAGAAATGTTGTCTCACACCCACTCAAGAAGAGTGAGATCAGAGGTTGGGACTTTGGCACAGAAACCTCTGACATCTGCCAAATGCTGAAGTAACTAACTATTTGAATAGAACTCGGCTAAAGGAGCCTACAATCACAGCGCAGCGCTCGAAGATACTGCAGATCGGCCTAGTCTTCAGGGAAGGAGACATGGTTCAACGGAACTCTCTCCTTCTCGTTTTACCAAGTAACACAACATTCTCTGATTTGTCACTTTGATTTATCACACGGTAGGTACATAAATATGGGGAACTGTTTGTTACATGCTATGCAGTCAAAGTTCAATTGAGACATTGATGGTTAGGTTATCCTACATCTGAATAGAATGAGAAGGAGGAGATTCCAGGGCCCCTTGTCCGGCGTTGCCCTGGGAATGTTGGAATGCGGAATGGAAGCAGCCTCGGGATTAAATTATTTTCCTCTCCAAGGGTGGGGATCTGGGGAGCTGCTCCACAATATGCCTGGACAAATTTCTTCCCACTGGCACCGGTGAAACAGTTCAGCTTATTGGTGCTTTGCCACTGTAATCGCATGCGAGCGCTTGAAATAACCAAGTTCATTTCATATCACTACTATATTTATTAATCCAAGTTTGGGTGGGAGCCTGCCTGCGTGAGTGTGACGTGTGTGGTGTTTATATTCCCCAGATAAGGGTCTATTCTAATGGCTGTAGAGAAGGTTATTTCAGTAAGGCAGCGGCCAAGTCTTTAGTCAGATCTTCCACTTACACATTCAGAGCTCAAGCAACATTTTTATGGTTCATATCTCATTAGAACTTGTAAAACTATCGCTGTTCTTAGCTATTCACCTAGAAAAAGGTTGTTGTGTTTGTGGCCTTGGAGAACCTCTTAGCCTGAATACTCCACAGTGCAATAAGTTATAAATCAGACAGACTGCTTTTAGTTAGAAGATAACTCTGTGTGAGTGGGACAATAGAGCATTGGCTTTAGTCTACTACTCTATGGCCAGAAAGCAAAGGGTATGAAACCAGGGTCAACTCTTTTCCCCGAGTCATGTTAAAACTTTTCAGAGACGGATGTATGATTCAACTAGAGTTTGCATGACTAAAGATAGCCTTTTTTCCTTTCACCACTAATAGGAATAGTTTTGATACACTTCTCTCAAACCCTTTCCATGCCCCCTTTTCCCACCCATGTTTTCCCCCTCTCCCTCTCCGCCACCTCTCTCCTCAGGTGCCCTTACCAAAGTTAAGGAGTGCCAGAAACAGGAAGGCGAGGGATCCACCATCAACGAGCGTTGTAACATCATTTCCTGCGCCACGCTGGCTGAGATCCAGCACTTCCACCGTACGCGCGTGCGCGACTTCAAGAGCCAGATGCAACACCACCTCCAGCAGCAGATCAGCTTCTTCCAGAAGATCACTGGGAAGCTAGAGGAGGCACTGCAGAAGTACGACGAATATCTAATATAAGGGCCTGAAGAAAGGAGAGTGGCTGCAGAGGGACGGAGAGAGGATGGTGGGGACAGAGAGAGAGAGAGAGGGGGGGGCAGAGGGGGACTTAAAGAGGGAGAGAAAGAAAGATGGATAGAGATGATAAATGAAGTACCCGGAGGCGATAGGGCACTTGTTCAGTTGTTTAGTTCTCCATGACCAGATTATTCATCCCTTCTACAGTCGGAAGTGAGTGGATCTATGCAGGTGATGCAGTGACGGATGGGAAATGGGGGAGAAAGATACTGAAGATACTCCTTCATTGACGTTGTTGTCCGCAAAACTTGATAATGTAGTCTGGCTTGACAGGATAGGTTAAATCCTCACATACAAGAACTGTCACTTCAGACATTAGTGGGATGTCTTCCACAAGGAACTGTATAGAATTGCAAAGATATCTCTTAAAAGACATGTTTAACCTGTTGCATTGAATCCCCCTCATTTGCCTTTTTCTCTGAACAAATATAACAATTTCAGTTTCATGGCAAATATGAATGACATGTCTCTTTGTGTGTGTGTGTGTGTGTGTGTGTGTATACATGTGTCTTATCATAGAGGGGGCAACCAAGGGGGATTGGTATTTCAATATCCTGTTGTAGTTTCTGAACCTCATTATTTGAGACCTCCCAGAGAGCTCTGTGCCAGGACAAGCTTTAAGATTGTAGAACACTGGAGGAGAACAGAACACCTGATTTTCCATTCCTTCTTATTGTTCCCAATGGAGAGGGAGGAGGGAGACACAGGTAACTCAGCCAGAATAATACTGCAAATGATGTCTCTGGTCGGAACTAGAAGCACAAGCATTTCGCTACACTCGCATTAACATCTGCTAACCATGTGTATGTGACAAATAAAATTTGATTTGATTTGATTTGGATTCCCTGATGTCGAAGGACATTGTTGACATTAAATCCTTCCTCCTACACATGTACTTACTGTATGTGAATTGGACGATTGAAGGACCATTGATTGGTATCCTCCCAAAACACAGTTGTTGGATGATAGCCAAAAGTCTAATGTATGTAAGTTATTTTACCAGGTTGATTAGGGTAGTGCTATATGACTTGGCACACATCGCCTCCGAACAGCCTAATACATGTAGAAGGGACCTTTATCACAGTATATTCACTTGATCACACAAGGAACACTGTGTAGTCCTTTTTCTCATGTTTGCCCGGTCTACATTCAGAGGACAGCATGGCTGCAATTCAGGTAGTACTACCAAGCCCACTGTTATTGATATAGGACACCATCTCCTGTCCTCTCCCAATAGGTCAAGTTACTCCACCTCCACTGCATTCATTATTTAGACCAGATTCCTTTTCCACTAGCTCTGGGTCAAGTTACATCTGAAACACTTGAAGGGAATTTAAATGGTTTGTTGTTCTTGTTAACACACAGCTATCTTGCTGAACTGGGTTTGCGGTATTTGCTCACCCATGTCCAGTGCTTGACTTGGGATGAAAGAAGTACAGGAGCTGTCTTTTCCCAAGTCCATCCATTAGATTATGTTTACCAAATTCAGTGGTGTAAAGTACTTAATTAAAAATAATTTTAAGTACTACTTAAGTACTTTTTTGGGGTATCTGTGCTTTACTATTTATATTTTTGACAACTTTTGATTTTACTCCACTACATTCCTAAAGAAAATAATGTACTTTTTACTCCTTACAGTTTCCCTGACCCCCAAAAGTACTCGATACATTTTGAATGCCTAGCAAGACAGGAAAATTGTCTAATTCACACACTCATCAAGAGAACATCCCTGGTCATCCCTACTGCCTCTGATCTGGCAGACTCACTAAACACAAATGCTTTGTTTGTAAATGAAAATCGTGTCGTCTGGTTTGCTTAATATAAGACATTTTAAATGATTTATACTTTTACTTTTGATACATTTAAAACCAAATGCTTTCAGACTTTTACTCAAGTAGTATTTTACTTGGTGACTTTTACTTTTACTGGAGTCATTTTCTTTTAAGATATCTTTACCTTTACTCAAGTATGAAAATTGGGTACTTTTTCCACCACTGCCGAAAATTCACAAATGGTATGCTATAGAGACCTCTGATCATTTTTGGGTTCATACACATTTTCATTGACTTCTCTATAACTTTTAACGAACTTTTCATGACTAATATTATAGCCTATATGAAAAAGTAAGCATTATTGACACTGGAACACTGCTGTGTCTGATATCATGTAGGCCTTTCATCTTCTGCCGTTGTGCCCTTGATCAAGGCACTTAACCCTTCCACAAAGTTGTCAACATGTTGTCAACCCTCCATCTGGAGAGCTCCTGGGTGTGCAGGCTTGGCTTTTGATCCAGCCCTGAAACACCCAAGGTACTGTTGAGCAGCTGATGTTTAGGCTACAATGTGATTAGACCAGGGCTTGGAACAAAAGCCTGCACACTCAGTAACTATCCTGGAGGATGGTTGCCACCCTTGATATAAAATATTGCTACATTACAACCAAATACTTTAGTTTTTATCAAATTATTCCCTCATTTAATGAATCAGGCATCGGAGGGACAGGCTACTTCAAAGAAAGGTATCTAACTAGACATGTTTATATACAGTGCCTACAGAAAGAATTTAGACCCCTGGACTTTTCCCACATTTTGTTATGTTACAGCCTTATTCTAAAATGGATTACATTTTTTTAAATCCTCAGCAATCTACACACAATACCCCATAATTGTATTTATTTAACCTTGATTTAACTAGGCAAGTCAGTTAAGAACAAATTCTTATTTACAGTGACGGCCAACCCCGGCCAAACCCTAACCTGGACGATGCTGGGCCAATTGTGCGCCGCACTATGGGACTCCCAATCACGGTCGGTTGTGATACAGCCTGGAATCAAACCAGGGTCTGTCGTGACACCTCTAGCACTGAGATGCGGTGCCTTAGACAATTTATAAAAACAGGTTTTTAGAAATATTTGCAAATGTATATATAAAAAAAACAACAGAAATACCTTATTTAAATAAGCATTCATATCCTTTGCAATGAGACTCTAAATTGAGCTCAGGTGCATCCTGTTTCCATTGATCATCCTTGAGATGTTTCTACAACTTGATTGGAGTCCACCTGTGGTAAATTCAATTGATTGGACATGATTTGGAAAGGTCTATATACTCTGGCGGAAAAAGTACCCAATTGTCATACTCGAGTAAAAGTAAAGACACCTTAATAAGTAAAAGTCTAAAAGTATTTGGTTTTAAATATACTTAAGTATCAAAAGTAAATGTAATTGCTAAAATGTACTTAAGTATCAAAATTACAAGTACAAGTATAAATAATTTCAAATTCCTTATATTAAGCATAGCAGACGTCCACTTTTTCTAGTTTGTTTGTATTTACGGATAACCAACTCTCAGACATAATTTACAAACGAAGCATGTGTTTAGTGAGTCCGCCAGATCAGAGGCAGTAGGGATGATCGGGGATGTTCTCTTGATAAGTGTGTGAATTAGACAACTTTCCTGTTCTGCTAAGCATTCAAAATGTAATGAGTACTTTTGGGTGTCAGGGAAAATGTATGGAGTACAAAGTACATTATTTTCTTTAGGAATGTAGTGAAGTAAAAGTTGTCAAAAAATATAAAAGTAATGTAAAGTATTCTGTAATGAATGTATTGTAATGTAATAAATAAATAATAATAATTGTATAACTGCCTTAATTTTGCCAGACCCCAGGAAGAGTAGCTGCTGCCTTGGAGGGGTTGGGTTAAATGCGGAAGACACATTTCAGTTGAAGGCATTCAGTTGTACAACTGACTAGGTATCCCCCTTTTCATTTCCTTACAGTATAAAAGGTCCCACAGTTGACAGTCAGAGCAAAAACCAAGCCATGAGGTCGAAGGAAATGTCCGTAGAGCTCCGAGACATGATTATGTTGAGGCACAGATCTGGGAAAGGGTACCAAAACATTTCTGCAGTATTGAAGGTCCCCAAGAACACAGTGGCCTCCATCATTCTTAAAATGGGCCCACAGCTCTTCCTAGAGCTGTGGGCCCGGCCAAACTGCGGGGGAAGAAGGGTATTGGTCAGGTAGGTGACCAAGAACCCGATGGTCACTTTGACAGAGCTCTAGAGTTCCTCTGTGGAGATGGTATAACCTTCCAGAAGGACAACCATCTCTGCAGCACTCCACCAATCAAGCCTTTATGGTAGAGTGGCCAGATGGAAGCCACTCCTCAGTAAAAGGCACATGACAGCCCGCTTGGAGTTTGCCAAAATGCACCTAAAGACTCTCAGACCATGAGAAACAAGATTCTCTGGTCTGATGAAACCAAGATTGAACTCTTTTGCCTGAATGCCAAGTGTCACTTCTGGAGGAAACCTGGCACCATCCCTACGGTGAAGTATGGTGGTGGCAGCATCATGCTGTGGTGATGTTTTTCAGCGGCAGGGACTGGGAGACTAGTCAGAATCGAGGCAAAGATGAACGGAGCAAAGTACAGAGAGATCCTTGATGAAAACCTGCTGCAGAGCGCGCGCAGGACCTCAGACTGGGGCAAAGGTTCACCTTCCAATAGGACAATAACCATAAACACACAGTCAAGACAATGCAGGAGTGGCTTTGGGACAAGTCTCTGAATGTCCTTGAGTGGCCCTGACAGAGCCCAGAGGATCTGCAGAGAAAAATGGGTTCAAGTCCGGGCTCTGGGCCGGTGATAGGCTACTTTGTTTTATAGAGGCGCTGGTACGGCTCTCCGGACAGCTCCAGCCCAAATCAAGCACTGCCCATGTCCTGATAATCGTTCGACATGCACATAAAGTTTTTGAAGTAAGAGGGAAACAGTAATCTTCCAGATCCCCATTCAAGTTTGTCCTCGCGGAAGTTCACATTCACAAACATTATCTGGGTGGGTTAAGTTAGTCAGGAAAAGCAGCAACCAAACAGCTTTTGGTCATACGCTCTCTCTCTCAGAGCAAAGTTCAAAGCACAGCACAACCAGCTGATTCAGTCATTACTCATTGCTACACAGGCTGGCAGCTCCTCTCTCTCAGAAGGACTGCATGTTTGAGATCGACTACATTGCAGTCCGGCTGTGAAGGGTGTTTCTGAATGTGAAATTCAGACTATTATAGCAGTCTTCTGAACTGTGCAGCCAAACTGAAATGGCATCAATGTCAAACACACTGTCTCTCTATACAGTTGCAGGGATTTCCGCTACCATCACACCCGTTTAATTATTAATGTGAGCCAAACTTACCGTTTATGTAATGTCCACATGTCCACAATCATTGAAGACTGTTTTGTGGCGACCCCTTTTTGAAGTTACTGTTCATGCTCACAAAGAAGTAAGTCCATTCATTACCCAGAACAAAAGAGGACATTTTATTTCCACTGGCTGGGGCTCTTGGGTAGTCCCTCTCCGTGGAAACAGACTAAGCCTGTTAGAACTTGATTTACATAATATTCCTAACTGTAAAAAAATGGGCCTGATGTCCATTCTGATAGTAATCAGAAGCATATTGCAATGTTTATGGAATGTTACTTTTGAATCTTTTTTTAAACCTTGTTGAGTTCCCCTTTAACAGAGTTTGTGTATGTGAAATCAAATGTTAATGGTCACATACACGTGTTTAGCAGATGTTATTAAGGGTGTAGCGAAATGCTTGTGTTTCTAGCTCCAACAGTGCAGTTTCACAACAATACACACAATACACACAAATATATGTAAAGGAAATGAATATATAAATACTATATGGACGAGCATAGTCAGAGCGGCATAGACAGAATAGAATACAGTATACAGTGGGGCAAAAAAGTATTTAGTCAGCCACCAATTGTGCAAGTTCTCCAACTTAAAAAGATGAGAGGCCTGTAATTTTCATCATAGGTACACTTCAACTATGACAGACGAAATGAGAAAAATAAATCCAGAAAATCACATTGTAGGATTTTTAATTTATTTATTTGCAAATTATGGTGGAAAATAAGTATTTGGTCAATAACAAAAGTTTCAATACTTTTGAGTCTCAATACTTTGTTATATACCCTTTGTTGGCAATGACAGAGGTCAAACGTTTTCTGTAAGTCTTCACAAGGTTTTCACACACTGTTGCTGGTATTTTGGCCCATTCCTCCATGCAGATCTCCTCTAGAGCAGTGATGTTTTGGGGCTGTTGCTGGGCAACACAGACTTTCAACTCCCTCCAAAGATTTTCTATGGGGTTGAGATCTGGAGACTGGCTAGACCACTCCAGGACCTTGAAATGCTTCTTACGAAGCCACTCCTTCGTTGCCAGGCGGTGTGTTTGGGATCATTGTCATGCTGAAAGACCCAGCCACGTTTCATCTTCAATGCCCTTGCTGATGGAAGGAGGTTTTCACTCAAAATCTCACGATACATGGCCCCATTCATTCTTTCCTTTACACGGATCAGTCGTCCTGGTCCCTTTGCAGAAAACAGCCCCAAAGCATGATGTTTCCACCCCATGCTTCACAGTAGGTATGGTGTTCTTTGGATGCAACTCAGCATTCTTTGTCCTCCAAACACGACGAGTTGAGTTTTTACCAAAAAGTTCTATTTTGGTTTCATCTGACCATATGACATTCTCCCAATCCTCATCTGGATCATCCAAATGCTCTCTAGCAAACTTCAGACGGGCCTGAACATGTACTGGCTTAAGCAGGGGACACGTCTGGCACTGCAGGATTTGAGTCCCTGGCGGCGTAGTGTGTTACCGATGGTAGGCTTTGTTACTTTGGTCCCAGCTCTCTGCAGGTCATTCACTAGGTCCCCCCGTGTGGTTGTGGGATTTTTGCTCACCGTTCTTGTGATCATTTTGACCCCACGGGTGAGATCTTGCGTGGAGCCCCAGATCGAGGAAGATTATCAGTGGTCTTGTATGTCTTCCATTTCCTAATAATTGCTCCCACAGTTGATTTCTTCAAACCAAGCTGCTTACCTATTGCAGATTCAGTCTTCCCAACCTGGTGCAGGTCTACAATTTTGTTTCTGGTGTCCTTTGACAGCTCTTTGGTCTTGGCCATAGTGGAGTTTGGAGTGTGACTGTTTGAGGTTGTGGACAGGTGTCTTTTATACTGATAACAAGTTCAAACAGGTGCCATTAATACAGGTAACGAGTGGAGGACAGAGGAGCCTCTTAAAGAAGAAGTTACAGGTCTGTGAGAGCCAGAAATCTTGCTTGTTTGTATGTGACCAAATACTTATTTTCCACCATAATTTGCAAATAAATTCATAAAAAATCCTACAATGTGATTTTCTGGATTTTTTTTCCTCATTTTGTCTGTCATAGTTGAAGTGTACCTATGATGAAAATTACAGGCCTCTCTCATCTTTTTAAGTGAGAAAACTTGCACAATTGGTGGCTGACTAAATACTTTTTTGCCCCACTGTATGTATGTATAGTGGAGTTAAAGGGCAGTGTAGTCTAAATGTGATTTTTCTGTGTTTTATATACAGTACCAGTCAAACATTTGGACACCTACTCATTCAAGGGTTTTTCTTGATTTGTACTATTTTTTACATTGTAGAATAATAGTGAAAACATCAAAATGATGAAATAACACATCCTGGATGAAATGGACCCTGCCTTCGTGGATGTCCGCCTAGGAGAAGGCAGAGACTATCTCATTCAGATGCTCTCCAAGACCCAGGTAGCCAATGGTGGGTTTGTTGATCACCTAAATAAAATCACAACGAATGTACATTTATTTTAAGTGCATTTCACAGACATGTCGCAACACACTTTACAGCAAAAGGAGGGAGGGAAACAATGTTCCCTCATTTTTTTTGTCACTGATTTCAGGTCTGCCGAGTGGAAACTTAAATGTTGTGAAAATTCTGTGCCACTTCCAGCGCGTGTTTACTGTGAACACTGAGGCTGTACACGCTTTAAGTTCGTTTTAACATCTTCACCTGGAATGCTTTTCCAACTGTCTTGAAGGAGTTCCCAAATATGCTGAGCACTTGCTGGCTGCTTTTCCTCCACAATCACACGACCTCAACCCAATTGAGATGGTTTGGGATGAGTTGGACTGCAGAGTGAAGGAAAAGCAGCCAGCAAGTGCTCCGCATATTTGGGAACTCCTTCAAGACAGTTGGAAAAGCATTCCAGGTGAAGATGGTTGAGAGAACACAAACACTTTTTTGGTTACTACGTGATTCCATATGTGTTATTTCATCATTTTGATGTTTTCACTATTATTCTACAATGTACAAAATAGTACAAATCAAGAAAAACCCTTGAATGAGTAGGTGTGTCCAAATGTTTGACTGGTACTGTATATAAAACACAGAAAAATCACATTTAGACTACACTGCCCTTTAACTCCACTATACATACACATATAGGCATACAATGTTTTGTGTGAAGGAGAACATCTCTGTCTGTGGCTCCTTGAACGGATTCTCTGGATGCCTCTTCCCGATAGGCGTACCTTCTGCGCATTTGCGTCTCTGTCTGGCCAAAAGCATGTTGTACAAACTTCTGCTGTAACTATAAATGACCAACATGTTGTACAAAATTCTTTGCCTGTTGTAACGTTACTAGAATAACATTAGAACATAGACAAGCAGTCTAAGTAGCAATTTCATGTTTTTTTTCAAGTGCAGCTATCCAGGCAGCAGTGGAGGCTGGTGGGAGGAGCTATAAGAGGACAGGCTCGTTGTAATGGCTGAAATGGAATACATGGAATGGAGTCAAACGTGGTTTACATATGTTTGATACCGTTCCATTGATTCCATTCCAGTCCATACAATGAGCCCGTCCACCTATGGCACCTCCCACCAGCCTCATCTGCTAGGCAGGATGTCTAGGAAGATTACACTATTGAAAACATAAACAGGAGGCAGACAAACTGAGAATGTCATGTGATAAGCTTTGTTGTTGAAGTATGCATAGATAATAGGAAGCATCACATACTGTATCACTATTGGCATGGTTTCAAGGGTGATTGGACTGCTTTACTGTATAATGTAGGAGTATGCAACCTTCTTTATTGTAAAAGCTTAATACACCAGGACTCTGACCAGTAGCCGTAATTATGATTAAGTTACTTAGTAGCCTACCACATTACCAGCTGGTACCATGATCATTTGATTCAGTACAGGCTGAGAATGACTCTATAATGCAGCAGAAAGACTAAGGCTGTACTAACCTGGTCCCAGATCTGTACACGCTGTCTTGCCAATGCCTATGGTCACGGTCACACGAGTTGACAAGACAGCACAAACAGATCTGGGACCAGGCTAGAGAATGAGGCTTTAGTTCTATTTCCTGTTATGTTATCTGGGAACACCTTAAGTGTCTGGTTCAAGGTCTATATATCCATTTCCTGTTGTGTTACAGGCTGAGAACCACTGAAGATCTGATGGGGGTAAAGTTCACCCCATCATTGACCTGGAAGTGGAATCTTTATTAATTTATGGTGAAACAATCCCAAACTTTTGTTAGTCTTCTCAGATGTGATATATTTCACTATCAACCATACAGTGCCTTGCAAAAGTATTCATCCCCCTTGGCGTTTTTCCTATTTTGTTGCATTACAACCTGTAATTTAAATTGATTTTTATTTGGGTTTCATGTAATGGACATACACAAAATAGACCAAATTGATGAAGTGAAATGAAAAAAAGAAAAACGGAAAAGTGGTGCGTGCATATGTATTCACCCTCTTTGCTATGAAGCCCCTAAATAAGATCTGGTGCAACCAATTACCTTCAGAAGTCACATAATTAGTTAAACAAAGTCCAGCTGTGTGCATTCTAAGTGTAACATGATCTGTCACATGATCTCAGTATATATACACACTTGTTCTGAAAGGCCCCAGAGTCTGCAACACCACTAAGCAAGGGGCACCACCAAGCAAGCGGCATCATGAAGACCAAGGAGCTCTCCAAACAGGTCAGGGACAAAGTTGTGGAGAAGTACAGATCAGGGTTGGGTTATAAAAAAAATATCCTAAACTTTGAACATCCCACAGAGCACCGTTAAATCCATTATTAAAAAATGGAAAGAATATGGCACCACAACAAACCTGCCAAGAGAGGGCCGCCCACAAAAACCCACGGACCAGGCAAGGAGGGCATTAATCAAAAAGGCAATAAAGAGACAAAAGATAACCCTGAAGGAGCTGCAAAGCTCCACAGCTGAGATTGGAGTATCTGTCCATAGGACCACTTTAAGCCGTACACTCCACAGAGCTGGGCTTTACAGACGAGTGGCCAGAAAAAATCCATTGCTTAAAGAAAGAAATAAGGAAACACGTTTGGTGTTCGGCAAAAGGCATGTGGGAGACTCCCCAAACATATGGAAGAAGGTACTCTGGTCAGATGAGATTACAATTGAGCTTTTTGGCCATCAAGGAAAATGCTATGTCTGGCGCAAACCCAACACCTCTCATCACCCTGAGACAACCATCCCCACAATGAAGCATGGTGGTGGCAGCATCATGCTGTGGGGATGTTTTTCAGTTGCAGGGACTGGGAAACTGGTCAAAATTGAAGGAATGATGGATGTAGCATCTTCAAAGTGATAGGCATGTTGTGTAAATCAAATGATACAACCCCCCCAAATTTTTTTTTTTTAATTCCAGGTTGTAAGGCAACAAAATAGGAAAAATGCCAAGGGAGTGAATACTTTCACAAGCCACTGTAAATCCTCCCTTGCACATGCAGTCTTTCTTTTTAGTTTCCTATTCAGCACACCCAACCTCAGCTGCCATAATGGCAGAGGTGCAGTGACCCCTTGCCTTGAACAGGACTGAAGAATCTGCAGCCATGTCTCAGGGCAAAGCTACACCCTTAATGCTATTTATCTACTGTAGCATTCTCACCACCGTGCACAAACACCAGCTGTCCACAAAGGATGTGTGTCTGGGTGAAGTTCAGGATGTGCCTGGAGGGGGAGCTCTTCAGTGCCAGGTGTCTGTTGCTAGGCAGGGTTACGATGAACTCTAGGTCCTCACGAGGAGAATCACTGTCCTCAACACTCAGGTCATCTACGCAGATCTCTGTGACTGAGTTTACCCACACCTGTATGGTGGAAAGGTACAGTAGAGGACAGCGGGTTAAAGTATTACCCAAACTCTGACAAAACATAGCATAACATAACACACACCTGGAAGTAATGGTGACGCCATTATATCTGGAGTAGAGTGCTGTGATGCCCTTGAATGATCTGTAGGTGGAAATAAATGTGGCTCATGTGCACCTCTTGGTGGACAAATTGGGCACTTCAATAACACAGATTGAACTGTTGGATGGTGGCTCAGAAATGTGAACAAAAAATCTAGGATTATCTCCTTTCCCAGATCATTAATTTTCTTATTGTCATACTCAGCTACTCTAAAGAGGTGTTGGGTAGCTGAGAGAATGTGAGGAATTCCAAGTATTTGATCAATTAGGGCAAACTTTAAACTCTAACCCTCTGCACTTACACATTGCTTTTCCATGACAGAAGTTGAAAAGTAAAGGATGTTGCCAAGTACCCAGTGACACAGTTTCCTAAACCCACCTAAAAATAGAATCCAATGACACATATTCCTTATAAATCCCATCCACAAAACCATGAGACTAAAGCAACTTTTAGGTAACCTCACATAAATTCTCCACTGTACTCTGTTTTGGGACAGTTTCTCAAGTTCCCTCCAATGCGTATTTCAGTTCTCCCATCTCTGTTATTACACATATGTGTTTTAAACACACTAAAACACTCACCCTTAATATCCCGTTGGCTGTTATGACTGGGGCCTCATCGTTGACAGGCGTCACATGGACAAACACCGTGCAGGGCTGGCTGTGCTTCCGGATGTCGGTGTCGTTGGCCATGACGTTGAAGTTATCTGCCAGTGTATCACTTTCATCATGGACATAACAAATATGTCCTGAATCCACCTGAAACCACAGAAATGACCCAGAAGTTAGGACATCTATTTGCCCAGTAGAGACACTACTCTCAAAACCCTACTGGTAGAACAGGTTCTTCATCAATCATATCCTCCTGAAGAAGATAAGAACTTACAGTATATGACCTTCAACCTTTTACTAACCTGTTTGCGTGTGAAGAAAGGAATGGCGTGTCCAGGAATGCATGCATGTTCAATACATGGTGTAGACCTTATTGTGAAATGCTTACTTACAAGCCCTTAACCAACAATGCACTTCAAGAAATAGAGTTGTGAAAATATTTAGTAAATAAACTAAAGTAATTTTTTAAAATAAAAAGTAACACAATGAAATAACAATAACGAGGCTATATACAGGGGGTACCGGTACCGAGTCAATGTGCGGGGATACAGGTTATGTAATGTAATTTGTACATGTAGGTAGGGGTGAAGTGGAGCTGAGAGAAGTGTCTGTTGTTGACCTGTATGACCTCCTGATGACCCTTCCTCCAGGGTCACTTTAAAGACATGGAGCTGGATGATATCCACAGAGACCCTAATGTCATGGACCTCTGTGATGCCGTTGGAGTTTGTCCAGGAGGAAAGAGTCATGGTTCTGGTCCGGATCCACCTGAATTTAATGAAATTTAAATTAAATCAATTTGAATTTCATTTAATTTTGGATTGTAAATAAAACATTGTATGACAAGATGTGCATTTGAATAACAGAACATAAAGAGTTACATTAAAACACTTTCCAGAGTGGTCCTCATTGGTCATATAATCCATTACTTGGAGGTGCTGGATGTGGCCAGTGTTGACATACTCCTGGGAGAAACTCTCTGGTCCCCTGGTAGTGGTGGTCTTCTCCCTGGGATGACCTATGCAGGAAACCATGGAATGGAGCCATCTTCACCGTGAACACTATCTCAGAGGGGAGGCTGTCCTTATGGGTTACCTGAAAAAAAGAGGTGAGATGAAAGACGTGAGATTACTTATGTTATTTGGTGGTATTTGGGAAGTTTGGTGTTTTACAATAGCAAAAAGTAGTATCTTTAAATGATTAGTTTAGACATCTCACATGTGAGATTCACTAGATTTTCTAAATAGCTCCAAGAACCAATCATACAAGTCTGTCGGAGACAGACAGGTTGAGTGGCGAATGAGAATGGTTTGACAAGGTACAGAACGGCAGGCAGGTACAGAATGGAAACAGGAGACAAAGGGATGTGAGACATGGCTTTGATCCTAGACACATGAAAGGTGGGATGTATTCGGAGGGTACGGGGCAACAGAAGACAAACAGCAGAGGGGTTATTGATCTTGGAGATGGGGAAAGGGCCGATAAACCAGGGGGAAAGTTTGAGGGACTCCACCCGGAGGGGCAGATCTCGGGTGGACAGCCATACTCTCTGCCCGAGATGATACCGGGGAGCCGGGGTCCGGTGGCGGTCCGCTTGTCGTCGATACTTGAAGGTGGTCTTGAGAAGAGCCGAAGGGGCTCTCTTCCAGGTACGATGACAGCGACAAAAATCTGGGCCGAGGGTATGCCGACCTCTTCCTCTTGCTCCAGGAAGAGCGGGGGCTGAAAACCCAGGGAACACTCAAAGGGCGAGAGACCCATGACAGAGCATGGAAGGGTGTTGGGGGCATATTCGACCCACACTAGTTGCTGGCTCCAGGTGGTGGGGTTGCCGGAGACCAGGCAGTGAAGAGTTGTCTCCAGGTCTTGGTTGACTTGCTCTGACAGGCTGTTGGACTGGGACAGGCTAACTGATGACCCAGTGAGTGAGCAGAACACCTTCCAGACACGGGACGAGAACTGAGGACCCCGGTCGGAGAACATGTCCACTGGGAGTCCATGGATCCGGAATATGTGCTGCACCATGAGCTGGGCCGTCTCTTTGGCAGAGGGTAGCTTGGGGAGAGGAATGAAGTGGGCGGCTTTGGAAAACCGGTTCACTACTGTCAGGATGGCGGTGTTACCATCAGACGAGGGGAGACCCATGACAAAGTCTATGGATATGTGAGACCAGGTATGGTGAAGAACAGGCAGAGGTTGAAGGAGACCAGCCGGAGCTTGCCGGGGAGTCTTGTTCTGCGCACAGATCGTGAACGCGGCGACGAACGTGGAGATGTCAGGAACCATGGTAGGCCACCAAAAGCGTTGTCACACATTTCTCTGCTATCACAAATATCTGGTTCTCCAGGAAGCGTTGGACAGAGAACCTGTCGGACGTGGAGTACGTGTTCTTGGGCGGAGTGGGAGAAAACGAGGATGTCGTCGAGGTAGACGAAGATGACAGCCTGGAACACAGCAGGGGCGTTGGTAAGGCCAAATGGCATGACTAGATACTCGTAGTGACCGCTGGCTGTGTTGAAGGCAG
Source organism: Brachymystax lenok tsinlingensis (assembly GCA_030435695.1). Lineage (NCBI taxonomy): Eukaryota > Metazoa > Chordata > Actinopteri > Salmoniformes > Salmonidae > Brachymystax > Brachymystax lenok. Next base: position 4,891,759 of record CM059815.1, on the reverse strand, counting down.
TCTTCCACTCGTCCCCTTTCCTTATCCGCACCAGGTGGTAGGCGTTCTGTAGGTCCAGCTTGGAGAACACGGTGGCCCCCTGGAGCGGCTCGAAGGCCGAGGAGATGAGTAGTAGCAGGTAGGGGTTTTTCACAATGAAGTTGTTGAGGCCCCCGGTAGTCGACGCACGGGTGCAGGGTTTTGTCCTTCTCCTCCATAAAGAAGAACCCTGCGCCCACGGGGTAGACAGAAGGACAGATGAATGTGAAGGTTGCCTTCCCCAAACCATAGCCCCCTAACACAGTACTGCATTGTATACTGTAGCCTACAAACACCACTTCCAGCTTATACATTTAAAATATTTATTCAAATCCTCCTGCTGCAGGATTATTTTCCTCCTGCGACGAAATGGTCATATTAAGATCCGACATCTGTAGTGAACATAACAATGCTGGAAAAAGGTGTGATCCACGAGAGCACTAGTCCCTGGTGAGAAAGAAAGATGATAGAAAGAAAGATTCCCCTTCCCTCTTACTAAAGACACATTGGCGTCCCTAACCTCAGATACTTTGTTCTCTACCCTTGACCCAGCAAGTGGGCATTGGTAGGTGGAGGTAGACCTCTGTGACAGAGAAAAGGCTGCCTTCACTACGCTGCTAGGTTTGTATGAGTTCCAGAGGATGCCGTTTGGGTAATGCAACGGCCCCGCGACCTTCCAGCAGTTAATGCAACTTTGCCTGAGTGGATGAATTGCAGTTTCTACTGGTTTACCATGACGATATAATTGTGTACTCCCTAGATATTGACTCTCATTTGCAGCATTGCGAGGGGGTGTTTGAAAGACTCTGGAAACATGGCCTGAAGCTCTGTACTGACAAGTGCAAACTTCTGTAAACCCAAGTGACCTAAGGCCCATGTCAGTGTTGTTACCCCTAAAAATAGTGGCCCTGGACTTTTTGAGCCTAAGTAGACCTACCGACAAATACCACAATTTTAACATAGACTGACAGACAGAGTTATTCAGGATTCAGACATCATACTGTCACCAGTTTTCTCCGTCTTGCAGTTCTTATGCGGATGTTGTGGGTAGCCTTGACGCAACTCCCCTAGAACCCTGAACGATTGCCACGGACCATTCCTCAAGTGCACTACTGCTAATCTGCACTATGGCCTACGTTAGTGGCAGTGTCATCGTTGATTTAATTATTTTTCCTTTGAAGATTTTAAAATAGATTTTTTAAATGTTAGTAGACAAGTCAGTTCTTATTTACAATGACGGCCTACGCCGGCCAAACGTGGACCAATTGTGCGCCGCTAACAGGACTCCCAATCACAGCCGGGTTGTGATACAGGCTGGATTCAAACCAGGGTGTTTGTAGTGACGCCTCAAGCACTGAGATGCAGTACCTTAGACCACTGCGCCACCATTTTGGTGGTACCATTTAAAAAAGATCATCAAAAGGGGACCATCGTGCTCTCCCAGAGGTTTGGCTGGTGCGGAAACACATGAATTCAGACGAATAAAAGATGTGATTGGTCCGCACTCAAAAAAATCACATAATGCTTACTTAATATAACCATTTTAAAAAGATAAGTGTCCATAATAACCATTCAGAAGGTATTCCAGCCTGGGGGCCTTCCGAGTGGCGCAGTGGTCTAAGGCACTGTATCGCAATGCTAGCTGTGCCACTAGTAGAACCTGGTTTGACTCCAGGCTCTGTCATAGCCAGCTGTGACAGGGAGACCCATGAGGCAGCACATAATTGGCCCAACGTCATCTGTTTGGCCAGCAGGGATGTTCCTGTCCCGTTGTGCACTAGTGATGCCAGGTGCAACGCATGCTGACACATTGGTGCAGCTGGCATTGTATCAAGAAACAGTGTGGCTTGGCTGGGTTGTGTTTCAGAGGACACATGCCTCTCCTGAGTCTGTATGTGAGTTGCAGCAATGGGACAGGACTGTAACTACCAATTGGGGAGGAAAAGGGGTAAAAAAAGAATATCATCTAGATATTCATAATTACTTCACTTGCATAAAACACTGAATGCAAGTGTAGCAATTTAGTCCAAGTTTATTTTTCCCTTTGTTAAAGCACATGTGAACGCTAACAACAAACATTTAGCTTACTGCAGCCAGCAAAATTAGGTATTCTCTTCTGCAGCATCCCATTTAACAGCCTGGTCTCATAGACTAGACCCAACATTGGCGGCAGGTAGCGTAGTGGTTAGAGTGTTGGGCCAGTAACCAAAAGGTTTCTAGATTGAATCCCTGAGCTGACAATGTAAAAATCTGTAATTCTGTCCCTGAACAAGGCAGTTAACCCACCGTTCCTAGGCCGTCATTATAAATAAGAATTTGTTCTTAACTGACTTGCCTCGCTAAATAAAAAAAAACATAGTAAATGTAAATCCTGAACACTGAAATGAGTTTGGTATGGTTACATGAGGCAATAACGAAAGAAGGATGGGGTGGATGGGCCGGCATATAGCATGAATGTCTAGCAGCCCAGGGATTGAATCTCATCATGGACAACTTTAGGTTTTCAGCAACTTTGCAACTACTTACTACTTTTTAGGTACTATGCAACTACTTAGCATGTTGGCTAACCCTTCCCCTTCCCCTAACACCTAAGGCTAGCTAACGTTAGCGTTAGCCACATAGCTAATGTTAGCAACAGCCAATTGGAATTTGTGACATATCATAGGCTACATTTGCAAATTCATAACATATTGTACATTTCGCAAATTAGTAACATATTTTATGAATTGCAATTCGTAACATATATGAATTGTAATGTTATTCTAACTGGGGCCTAACTAGAAAACTAGACATCTTGTGCTGACCAGACATAATTCAGATTCTGAATATCTGGAGCAGTAGGCCAATGGATGGAATCATTTAAGTGTAACGAGTGCGCTGGGAGTCGGGAAGCAAGTTCAAGGAGTGCATCATTCATAAACAAATGAACTAAACAAGAAACACGAACAACGCACAGACAGGAAACGGAAACAGAGACAATAACGCCTGGGGAAGGAACCAAAGGGAGTGACATATATAGGGAAGGTAATCAGGGAAGTGATAGAGTCCAGGTGATTCTGATGGCACGCAGGTGCGCGCAAAAATGGTGACAGGTGTGCGCCATAACAAGCAGCCTGGTGACCTAATGGCCGGAGAGGGAGCACACGTGACATTAAGTGCTCATGGTAGGAACGTGAGAGTGCGTAGAGAATGTTTGTGGATGACCTACAGTATGCTCCCCACCCAGTCCCCATGGAGTAAAAGGATCAGGTAAGGCCAGAATAATGGTGACAATTGGTATCTGATGATGGCACATTTCCACTATTCAGTGTGCAATTTAACAAGGTCAGACAGTACAACTTTGCAACGCTGACCTAAAACATGTAGTCTACTAAGTCAAAACTGCATGTTTTTCACTAGTTAGTCATTGGCATTACATTAGAATCTTAAAAAAGCACCCATTTTGTTGACTATTCTAGGTCTATTTGGGGAAACACTATCAGACAGTTGCAACTCACTGACACTAGCCTACATCTGTTATATTATGGAAACGGCATCAGACAGTTACAAGGATAACACTTTACATTAGTTTATAAACAGTTAATTATTAGTTTTGAGGCATCAATAAATTAATAAGATGTTTTTAGAGAATGGAGAATTCTGCATACAGAAATAATATGCCATGCTCTTGACAGGGTCAGTGTCCTAAGTGTCAGAGTTGTCCTCCTACCTCAGATCCTAATTAATTGGATCGATCCTATAATTGGATAGATCCTAATTAATTGGATTCATGTAAGGTATTACAGCGAAAACATGCCATGCGATTGTTTGAGGACGGCGCCCCACATCAAAATATTTTTCATATATTCACATATTATGAGTAAATATTCACTTACTTTTTGAAAATCTTCCTCTGATTTGTCATCCAAAGGGTCCCAGCGATAACATGTAGTGTCGTTTTGTTAGATAAAATAATTTTTTATATCCCAAAAAGTCTGTTAGTTGGCGCCATCGATTTGAGTAATCCACTCGTTCAACTTGCAGAGAAAGGAATCCAAGAATCTACCCCTAAAAATTTTTCAACAAGTCAAAATTATTTTGTATTTACTCCTCAGACACCCTAAAATGTAATCAAACTATAATATTTATTTCGGAAAGAAGTATGTTCAATAGGAAACCGATTTTAGCAGGTGCTCAACTTTATCATGGCGTGCCATGACACGGATTTCCAAGACTGTGTCCTCATACAAAAACTGTTATTTCTTATTCGTTTTTGAAGTTACAAGCCTGAAACCTTGAACATAGACTGCTGACACCCTGTGGAAGCCATAGGAATTGCAATATTTTTGCTTTCTCTTGCATTTCTAAGAGGATGGTCTATCAACAAAAAAAGATTTCCAGTTGGTTTTTCTTTGGATTGTCTCCTACCATATCTATTGTGTTATATTCTCCTACATTATTTTAATATTTCTAAAAACTGCAAAGTGTTTTCTTTCCAATGGTACCAATTATATGCATATCCTGGCTTCAGGGCCTGAGCTACAGGCAGTTTACCTTGGGCACATCATTCAGGCGGAAATGGAGAGAAAAGGGGCCTAATCCCTAAGTTCTATCTACTTTAACACTGTCCCATATTGAAATGAATTATAAGCATATTCTCCTACTGTTATAACGGCAACATAACAATAATGAATAATGCAATGTATTATTACAATCAGACAAATGAACGTGGTTTGATCTAAACATCAAAATTCCTAGATGCAAGCAATCGTATGCAAAAAAAGATGACATCGCTACTACAGTTGGCCTACAAAGCAAAATACAAGTGAGCCAACAATGAAATAGATAGATGCAAAGGACATTATCATACCATAATAATAGTCATGGAAAATTCGAGAACGTTTTGATAAGGCCCAAAAAAATCCACAGGTTTTCTGCACTTTACCTCCGCCCACTCGTCCGTTGGAGAGAAACAAAAGAAAAAGCTTGATAATAAATAGCTTGTTCAATAAAATTAGGAAGGTCCCCATAGTTTATTCTTTCATTCTTTTCCGTTAAAGACAAATCTGGATACTTGATAAAACTACATTGTTTTCACTGGGTGACACTATAATTCATCCCCTCATTCACAATTTTTAATGGCAGAGTGCACTGTGTAGCCTACCTGTGCGTCTATCATTCAAAACAACGTTGGGGAGGGACATAGACTATAGTCCCGCCCTGCCACTTCACCTAGGGCTAGGCCATAGAGGATAAATATAAAGTGCTGGACACTAGTGTAGTGCAGTCCACTGATACATGGACAACATTATTGCACTAAATACATTTTTTTCCTCCAAAAACTAATTAGAAAAATCCTGCCCTTGAAACACATGCATTGTGTTATTACATACCGGTAGACATGCAAATTATTCTACTGCTATTCAGTTTTCACCTGTGACATATACTGTATAATCACTCAGCCATGAACATTATTGTGGTAGAAGACACAGTGGCCTACACCAGCCTACTACAGATGTCGAATCTTAACTTGATCGCTCTTTTGTCACTGAGAATGTTCCTGCTGCATCAGGAAATTCAAATGAGCCTCATTAGTCCCTGAAAATGAGCAGTTCTCTTTCTCTCCAAGCGGGGGCAGTTGAGTCGTTAGGATAAGGGGTTGCAATCAAAATTATTTTATCTTGCTCACACGCTCAAACGCTAGGCCTAGGTCCTATTACTGCAACATTCAAATGTACAAAAATGCATCTAAAATGCAGCCATACACATCAACAACCATCATTTTATATACAGTAGATAGACATCAACAACCGTCATCATTAATAGTAAGTTGGCGCCGGAGCAGAAGACAGGCGTTTTACGTACCCCAACCGATTGTGTTAGTTTATCTGCGTTGTTTGTAACTTATTTTTTTACTATTTCTGTACATAATGTTGCCGCTACCATCTCATATCACCGAAAATAACTTCTAGACATCAGGACTGCGATTATTCAGCTCGGACTAGCAGAATCCCTTTTCTTCTTTCACGACTCTGACGAGGCGCATATAATTCTGAGGTAGAGTTTCTCATGATAAGCTGTAGACCACATTACCTACCAAGAGAGTTTTTATCTATATTCTTTGTAGCTGTTTACATACCACCACAATCAGAGGCTGGCACTAAGATAGCATTGAATGAGCTGTATTCCGCCATAAGCAAACAAGAAAACGATCACCCAGAGGCGGCACTCCTAGTAAATTTCTATCAGCATGTTAAAACACGTTTATATTGACTCCTCAGATACCCTAAAATGTAATCAAACTATAACATTTAAATGTGCAACCAGAGGGAAGAAACTCTGGACCACCTACAGTTGAAGTGGGAAGTTTACATGCACCTCAGCCAAATACATTTAAACTCAGTTTTTCACAATAACTGACATTTAATCCTAGTAAAAAGTCCCTGTCTTAGGTCAGTTAGGATCACCACTTTATTTGAAGAATGTAAAATGTCAGAATAATAGTAGAGAGAATGATTTATTTCAGCTTTTATTTCTTTCATCACATTCCCAGTGGGTCAGAAGTTTACAATTAGTATTTGGTAGCATTGCCTTTAAAATGTTTAACTTGGGTCAAACGTTTCGGGTAGCCTTCCACAAGCTTACCACAACAAGTTGGGTGAATTTTGGCCCATTCGTCCTGACAGAGCTGGTGTAACTGAGTCAGGTTTGTAGGCCTCCTTGCTCGCACACGCTTTTTCAGTTCTGCCCACTAATTGTCTATAGGATGAGGTCAGGACTTTGTGATGGCCACTCCAATACCTTGACTTTGTTGTCCTTAAGCCATTTTCCACAACTTTGGAAGTATGCTTGGGGTCATTGTCCATTTGGAAGACCCATTTGCGACCAAGCTTGAACTTCCTGACTGATGTCTTGAGATGTTGCTTCAATATATCCACATCATTTTCCCTCCTCATAATGCCATCTATTTTATGAATTGCACCAGTCCCTCCTGCAGCAAAGCACCCTCACAACATGATGCTGCCACCCCCGTGCTTCACGGTTGGGATGGTGTTCTTCGGCTTGCAAGTCTCCCCCTTTTTTCTCCAAACGTAACGATGGTCATTATGGCCAAACAGTTCTATTTTTGTTTCATCAGACCAGAGGACATTTCTTCGAAAAGTACGATCTTTGTCCCCATGTGCAGTTGCAAACCATAGTCTGTCTTTTTTATGGCGGTTTTGGAGCAGTGGCTTCTTCCTTGCTGAGCGGTCTTTCAGGTTATGTCGATATAGGACTCGTTTTACTGTAGATATCGTCCTTTTCTGTTGTTCTGGGATTGATTTGCGCTTTTCGCACCAAAGTATGTTCATCTATAGGAGACAGAACACGTCTCCTTCCTGAGCGGTATGACGGCTGTGTGGTCCCATGGTGTTTATACTTGCGTACTATTGTTTGTACAGATGAACGTGGTACCTTCAGGGGTTTGGAAATTGCTCCCAAGGATGAACCAGACTTGTGGAGGTCTTGGCTGATTCTTTTGATTTTCCCATGATGCCAAGCAAAGAGGCACTGAGTTTAAAGGTAGGCCTTGAAATACATCCACAGGTACACCTCCAATTGACTCAAAGGATGTCAATTAGCTTATCAGAAGCTTCTAAAGCCATGACATAATTTTCTTGAATTTTTCAAGCTGTTTAAAGGCACAGTCAACTTAGTGTATGTAAACTTCTGACCCACTGGAATTGTGATACAGTGAATTATAAGTGAATAATCTGTCTGTAAACAATTGTTGGAAAAATTACTTGTGTCATGCACAAAGTAGATGTCCTAACTAACTTTCCAAAACTATAGTTTGTTAACAAGAAATTTGTGGAGTGGTTGAAAAACTAGTTTTAATGACTCCAACTTAAGTGTATGTAAACATCCGACTTCAACTGTATGCTCCACACACAGAGATGCATACAAGCTCTCCCTCGCCCTCCATTTGGCAAATCTGACCCCAATTGCATCCTCCTGATTCCGGCTTACAACCAAAAATTTAAGCAGGAAGCACCCGTGACTAGATCAATAACAAAAGTGGTCAGATGAAGCAGATGCTAAGCTACAGGACTGTTTTGCTAGCACAGACTGGAATATGTTCCAGGATTCCTCCGATGGCATTGAGGAGTACACCATATCTGTCATTAGCTTCATCAATAAGTGCATCGACCCCACAGTGACCGTACGTACATACCCCAACCAGAAGCCATGGATTACAGGCAGCATCCGCACTGAGCTAAAGGCTAGAGCTGCCGCTTTCAAGGAGCGGGACTCTAACCCAAAAGCTTATAAGAAGTCCCGCTATGCCCTCCGACGAACCATCAAACAAAGCATCAATACAGGACTAAGACTAATAGTACAGCACTAACACCAGCACTAACAGCACAATACAGCACTAACACCATAGTGCCTGTGCCCAAAAATACATCTACCACCTACAAATATGAATTCACACACTCTGCCCTGTAGCCTGCATGTAGCCTACAAACACCGCTTCCAGCTGGCCCCTGGCAGAGATTTAAAAAAAATCTCTCGATATTCAAGTCATCTTGCTGCAGGATTGTTTTCCTCTTTCGACGAAAGAGTTCAAATTAAGATCCGACATCTGTAGAGTTCAAGAAATTCACATAGCTCTGACAATTCCACACATGGCCATCAGAGAGTGCTGTTCAATCACTAACTCCATGGTCATTCAAGTATGTTACACTGTATAAGACAACTGGATATACTGTAATATGCAATATCAAGTCTTCCACAGCAGTGAAACACTTTATATTTGATATTTTGAGGTGTTATACAATTTAGGGACATACAAAACAACAGTAGATTTGGGGAGAAAATCTATTTTAATCCCAAATTATAGTCTTAAACATGTTTGTGTTTTGTAACAGAGGGGCATTTTAATTTGTGGTGACTCAAAGTAAATTTCAAAACAAACACGAGAGAGAGAGAGAGAGAACAGCTTAAACAGGCCACTGCACAGCACAGGAGGTTAAGATCAGCGCGACCGTTGACATATTCAAACTTAACACAACGCAACGCAGGCCTCAGCTGTATCCTGTGATAGAGAGAGAGCCCAGTGTGTGTCCGTTATAGACCAAGTGTTCCCCCCACAGTCAACACCGTATTATTCCTTTAGCTGTGGCACGAGAGAAAGGAATGTTGGTTAAGTTGAACACAAACATGGATGCAGTTAGGCAGTAGGCTAATGTAATTTGGCTGGGTGAGAGCCAACTGTCAGGTTGGGTACTGTACTGTGGCAGCGCAACATAAAGAGTTTACGTTCAAAATGAATTAAGATTGTATTGTATTGGAACGGATGTAGTCAAGTGGCTTTATGAAAAAGGAAAGTTATCCTACACAATGACCTAAATTCAACCTCTGATACAGTAACAGCTCTATTCATGGGTGTGTGTGGATGAATGAAAGTTCATAATCTAACAACTGAAACTAAAGCCTCTCCAGATCGATGCAATGCAAATGTCTATGTAAATGTAGGGAAATCATACGGCTGTGAGTGCAAAGCAGACACTATTTGTGGCCGTTCGCGTAGGCTAAGAGATTGCATAAGACACCCCTGACTGCTGCACTGAGCTGAGGCCAGAGCTAAGTGCTACAGTACCACAGAATCACTCCGTCTGGGGGTTTTCCAGTACGCAGGCAGCATTTTATACCACAAAGAATGTGTGGTGGATGAGAGACCTTTTTAAAGAACTGTGATTACACAACTCTGGAGGAGCAAGGAAAAGCAAAGACATTAAACACAGCTGAAAGTTGTTTAAGATCAGCAATCTTTCTGTCTTTATAGACGACCGTCTGGCCTGCACTTTGTTGCGATGCGATATTTGAGTTCTTGTAATCATCTGTTGAAATAGTTTAAAATTACAAAAAAAAATTGGTCTGTACTATGTGCAGTGCTTGAGTTGTTGTAATGTAAGAGCTTCCAGTAGAGATCTGGAAATCTCTCAATGGGAACAGCGAGCCGAGAAGCCCTACTGGAAGATTCCGGGAGCTCGTTGGAATTCTTTTGACATTTGATCTCCCCTTTCGTCTCCCCTCCTCCCTTCATGCTGTGTGATGCTGAGACCAGCTGGCACCCTTCATAGAGGACGTCTCTAGTTATTAGATCTCTCTCTAGTCTAACTAACTTAAACTTTGTTTGTTGTGGGTCTGAGTCACAACTGCTTTGTCTTACACTAGAATAGAGTTAGAAGATGGAAGGTGGGCGGAGAGAGGGGGCTGCTTGCAGCTTTATCTAGCGTGAGCGGATGAGCCGAGCTGATTCTCTCCTGGCTGTGTGTTGTCTCTCACTAGACCAGATCACTCAAATGCATGGCGCTCTATAAATCCCTGCCTGCCTGCTTGCCCACCCACCTTGCCTGCCTGCCTGCTTGCCCACCCTGCTCTGACTGCCTGCCTGTTCTCTCAGCAATGATCTCTCTGACTGTCTGCCTTTCTGCTCTTTCTGCCTTTCTGCCTTTCTGTCTTCCTGCCTGTCTGCCTAACTGCCTGCCTGCAGCTCTGGAGCAGGTTAAGTTAGTGTGTTGAGTGAGTGTGGACCTCTGATCAGGAGGGATTAGTAATCAAAGCCCTGGAGGCCCCATTCTGTCTGTTTCCATGCATGTCTCCTGCAGAGAGGTGCTTCACTAGTCCCTCAGATGGGACTGGAGGGAGTCTGTGGTAGATTAATCTAATCCCACTGATGTCCATAGTGCAGTGTGGTACGTATGTGGTGTAACCAGAGAGGGTGGCAGAGGAGGGAATGAGGGAGGGGTCCCCGCCCTTTGTGGCTTATTGAGAAAACGGTGTGTCCCCCCCAAATGGCGGGACATAGCCACTGAAGGGTGGAGCCAGCAGTGGATAACCAGCCTACTATAACTCTTTAATTGGGACTTCTCCAACTAGAGATACAATATTTTTTCAAACCCTTCACTGTGTTTTCTCACATCAAAATGTTCCCCTGGCCCCTACAAACACAACTGCTTTTACATTGTCCAGAACACTTACACATGGTGCACACCCATATAGACAGATTGATTCCATTTCCCTAAGAACAGCACTTCAGCTGAAGAGTGACATGGAGGGACAGGGGAAGGAAAGGAAGGAAGGATGGGGTTGAGTAGGGTGTTGGTGTGTTAAATAGTATTGCCAAAGTGGACCAGAGATTTCCACTTGAACACTCTGTTTTCACATTCAACTTTCAACGTCAACAGCGCTGAAGTGATCGGTTTATGTAGTCACTTGAAGAGTGCTTTGCTCACGTTCTCAAGCGTCATGTTGATGCATCCGAGAGGCCACTAACACAATGGCTGACAACAACGGCTGCGCTCACTAATGTTCCAACCATTTGGCCCCATTTCCACTTTCTTAGGTTGGATACATTGTTAAAAAACCTTAAAGGAGAACAGTCCCAGAGAGGCACTGCCTTCAACCCCTCACTCCACTATTCAGAACATTCCTCCTCCACATACCTCAACCCTAACAATGAGAAACTAATATTGGCCATTGGAAAGCCTTTCAACCAGGGCACAAACAGAGTCATCAGCCAGCAATGTGCTGCTTGGGTCAGCCCAGCTGAAAGTGTTCCATTTTTAAGCACAGAACACACCAAAACAGTGTCAAAGTTATAAGATAGCGTGTTTGGTTATCCATCAACTCAATTCCGTTACATATTTTAGTAGCACTTTATTCATGGCTCTGAATAATTGGGAAACAACGTGGTAATAACCAGGTCGTTGTTTTTCTTGTTACTGGTTACTATACTAGTAATTATCATAGTTATTACTATGTTATTACACAATTATTTAGAGCCGTACAGTAAAGTGGATAACGCTTTACATTACAATGCCTTTAATACTGTGTAATTACTTGTGTAAGTACAGTGTAACAAGTGTTGTAATCACCACTTCACTATGGCTGTCTATCTCTGTATACCTCAGCTAGTCGACACTGGTGCTTATTGCGGCCTACACAATACACAGCCTGGTGAGTCAGGCTCTGAAGGTATGATGAGTGTCTAGTGAAATCTGGATTTCATGTCCCCTTTGGGCAGAATCACTGCTACCAAACATGAAAACAAGTTCTTAGAACTCCTTATGGAATCACATTTGATTATCCGTCAACTCTATTCCATTAGATCATTGAATGTGCCTATCTCAGTATGTCAGGTTGCACTGGGGCTTGTTAAGGCCTACACACCATACGCCCGGTGAGTAGTGAATCAGGGGCTGAGGGTATGATGAGTGTCCAATAAAATCTGCATTTCACGTTCCCTTTGGGCCGAAGGCTACAGTATGAACAGGAGGTTTTATGTAAGAGAGTGCATGACGCTCTCCTCTCCTCCAGAACAGTAAGTACCCATTCAAGCCATATTGAATGATTTCTCACTGCTGATTAACTGAATTAGCATAGCGTACCGTGTACCTTGACAACTGCCTCAAGCCCTAAGAGAAGTAACTGCCCATTTCCCAACACACACAGGCAGTCCTAGCAGAGTTAGAGGATGACAATAATATTGATTCTTGGGGTAACTAATGCTTGATAGCAATCATTCTGTCTGAAATCAGGAGGCAGATAGCCTAAATTCCAGTCTGTTTGAGCCTTCATGCCCACTCTTTGTCACTCGTTGTCATGACAAATGTTGGTCTTGACAATGATGGCAATGGAGTTGGCAAAAGTATAAACAAAACTGGGATCAGGCTATTTATCATTTAAAGGCAAAGTACAGTGGTCTCGTTAAAACAGCAATTAGGATCATTTAGGAACTCAAACTGTTTAGTAAGTAGACAAGAATTTGACTAAATATGCAAAAGTGGCCAGGTCCCCTCCCAAAACAAACTGTCCTAAAAACATTCTTGTCCCACAGGCAATGTTTTCTGTGACAAGACAAGATGCGTTATTTGTTGTGACGTGCGGTGATGCACTCATTGTTGAACCAGACCAGTCCAAACCGCCTCTCTTGTTGGGGATGGAGGGAGGGAGGGAGGGATGGAGGAGGGAGAGGAGGGGGTCTGTGGGAACAGTTCTGTCTAGGGTGTTCTCTTCTAGTTTCCTCTTCTTCCTGAACCCCCCTTCTCTTTCCCGTTCAGCTGTACGCTCTGTTCCCACCCCATTTATGTCCAAATCAGGACAAGTCACCAGACTAATACATGAGACACACACACACACGTGTGTATAACCTGATCAAAAACAGTTATGATCCAGAACCATATGCCACCTCTCACCTAACCAGAAACCAGAGGTCCTTGTGTGCCCAGTTGAGAACGGGATACTGTCTCTGAGGAGGTTGAATGCCATAGATGAAGAGGAGCGGCTATGTCCAGTCTTTGATTTGGGGGAGGTCGAGAATAAATTGCTATTTTTATTTGACTGTTCTTTGCGTGATGAGTAGCTTTGTTCGATCAGATGCAGCAGCAGACACCAGAATTATTCTGGATAAGCGACAAAGAGAAACTTGAAGGGCTTTTCAGAAAATAAGGGTTCCTTTATTTCTAAAACTTGGAAGTTTGACAAGATAAGCTATATAGCTGACATTGCAGATTCTTGTTTTGTTAGTTTTGTATGATTGTATTTATGGAAGTGTATGTGTGCATACATCCACTGGTTTGTTTTGCTACAGAAAATACAGATAATAGAACGATATTATTATGTGTCACACCCTGATCTGTTTCACCTGTCTTTGTGATTGTCTCCACCCACCTCCAGGTGTCTCCTGTTTTCCCCTCTAGTCCCCTGTGTATTTATCCCTGTGTTCCCTGTCTCTCTGTGCCAGTTCGTCTTGTTTTGCCAAGTCAACCAGTGTTTCTCCTAGCTCCTATTTTCCCCAGTCTCTGTTATTTCCTAGCCCTCCTGGTTTTGACCCTTGCCTGCCCTGACGCCGAAGCCGCCTGCCTGGCCACTCTGCCTGTCCTGACCTCGAGCCTGCCTATCCCCTGGTACTGTTTGGACTGGTTTATGAACTCTCGCCTGTCCCCGACCTGCCTTTTGCCTACCCCTTTTGGTATAATAAATATCGGAGCTCAACCATCTGCCTCCTGTGTCTGCATTTGGGTCTCGCCTTGTGCCCTTATAATAATCCCATGTGGGCTGTGCGTCCTTGAAGATGCATGACACTATACTAGAATAAATCAAAAAACCAGGAGGTGATTTGCCAAACCAACAGTGGTCACCTGGTTGACTTGAGGTCAAGTTGGAGGTAATGGAGGTTGAGGTAGAGAGTTTGTTGATGTCACCTCATTCACTGTGTTGAGTTGAGGGTTCGATTGCACTTCACACTTCAGTAAACAGAATGGTTAACTTGGCGCACTTGACTCAATTAACTTTATCATAAGTGTTTGGAAGAGATCATACTGATAAATCAACATAACACTGGTGAGTTCTCAGACTGAGGATGAACTATAGTGAAGGCCGTGGGTATATCTGAAATGGTACTCTATAAGGTCCAATTTCAGACACAGGCAGTGAGACCAGGGTGTCCCACAGCTGGCCTGCAGAGAACACACCGTTTCCTGTTTGTGTCACATTCAAATGCCTCCCCCTCCTCCGGGTCTAACCATGCACCTGCAGCAAGGCCCTGGCCCTGCCTGAAAAACACTTTCAGCCCAATTACTTTCTACCCAGGAAAAACAGAGAAAAAGAAAACAGCACATGTTGTGAAACAATAGCATGGTGTACAAACACGCCTTGCCGCTGGAGTAAACATACTTCAACAAAACCCCATTGTACAACGCCTACAGACTGGCCCTGGTTTAATAAAAGAACACAATGATAGTTTGTTGGGGATGGATATAAAATACAAGGTATTTTCCACTTAAACTATGGTCTCTTAAGGAGCTGCACAACGTGCACGCAAGCTTTGGTTCTGGGTGCCAAGATCACTAAAACCAGTAGAAACACATCTGCAACATATGCATAGTTTTCAGTAAATTGTCGTAAATCAAAGTACAGTAAATCACCCTCGAATGGCCTTTGAATTGCATAGCTCACCATGCACAGATGTTCCCATTGGGCCATCTCCAAATGGAGACATGGCTTACGAGTTAGGCTCACACACATTTCCAATGAAACACAGCTATCTTCTTGTTTATCGTGTCACAATATTCTCCAACGGACATGGAACATGGAAGTGGGGGTGTACGATTTCCACATTTCCTGATCAGTGAACGGGGACCTCCCCTGGCACTTTTCCATGTACCAGAGGTCCTCATTGAAAACAGACAGAGGAGGAAAACAGAGGGTGGAGGAGGGGGCGCAGTTTGGGGGCATATAAACAACTCCCGACTCCACCAAAACAGTGTCTAACTCCTGGCTACGATCCAGCTAGTGACCGTCTGGCGTCACTCTGAGACACAAAGAGCTCTGTGACTGGGATCTTCCATAGTGCTGTGCGTGTGTGTGTTCTGTGTGTGTGTGTGTGTGGGGGGGACGACTGTAATCCATAGTGTTGCAGGCAGAGTGAAAGTGTCAACTGACACCCATTAGGCCTACCCTCCGACAGTGGCTGCAGACAGAATACTTTGCAGGGTCGTTAAGTCTAAGTTGTCTGACAGAGAAAGTCCCGATGTCGGACCCAGTCGGGTCAAAGGGGAGCCATCGTGGCAGCTGCTGACTCATAATGGGAGACTATAGGACTTACTGGAAGGTCTGAGAGTCAGCTAGTCACCCCTCCCCCATGGTGCCCTGTCTCCACCCTCTCTCCCCTCTTACCCTCCTCTCCCTCAGCCAGTCTCTCCTCTGATCTCGCACAGCGGTCCGTCTGTAATCTCACTTAGACAATAACACACAAACGCCACACTGCCCATATGTTTGGTGAGCTCATGATTTTTTTCTCCCTTACAATTCCCCCAATAAGAATGTTGTACACATGTTATTAGGCCATAAGGTTAACAACACAATATGGTAAAAGTGAACAGTGCGGTGAGAGTTGGTGTTATTTCGGCACCACCGTACCCTGACGTTAGGTTTACAGAGGTCAATAGCAACGCATTAGATGGTGCTACGGATATGAGTGTCAAATCTAAGTAGATTAGACTTATAAAGCAACAACATCACCGTCTTGGGTACTAAGCAAAGTAAACAACCACTCTGGTTTTATTTTTAACTAACTCAACACAGTAAACAACATCTCCCTCTCTCGTCCTCTTCATTATCACATAAGTCAACATCAAGCGTCATCAGGAATAGAATAAAGGTCCATTCTGGAGCGCCATGAGTCCTGCCCGGGTTTCAGCTGAGTGGTTGGAGAGGGGTGTGTGGGTGGAAGTTCAAGCTAAGTGTTTATGGCAGGCAGGAGTCAGTCCGCTAGCTTATGCTGTCAGTGTGTGTGTGTGTGTGTGTGTGTGTGTGTGTGTGTGTGTGTGTGTGTGTGTGTGTGTGTGTGTGTGTGTGTGTGTGTGTGTGTGTGTGTGTGTGTGTGTGAGTGTGTGTGTCAGTCCACTTACGCTGCCACTCTGTGAGGGAAGCAGTGGGCCCCTGTGCCCTAGCACCGTGGGAGGAATCCAATCTAAAAGACTCCACCAGGGCCCTCGCCAAGCTCAAGCCTAGCTGGAAGCCATCCCCAGCAAGCAGCGCTGTCAGGTGGCTGGCGTGGGTGTAGGTGCAGTATAATGAGAGAATGTAGCCTATAGGCGTCGCAGGCGTTGGATATTCCTGCATGAACGATGATGTGAGTAAGACTATGATTGAGAGGGGTACGTACTGCTGTAAATGAATACCACCCACAACCTGGGGGCTCACTCTCTATTCTCTGTATATCATCAAATACTGTTTATGTAATATGACTGTTACATAAGAGAACACCCACTGTTCACGGAAGTGCATCACTGGTACTAAAACACCTGTAGCTATCAGGAAACATGAATGCATGTTTGTCCATTCATGAACTTTCACTGGTCATGGTATGTATTGCTCATTTGGCATTTTAATTGATTTATGTCCAATTGGTCTGCCTTTTTTTTATTACTGATATTTTGGTAAAATGAATAGGGTCTAAAAGTAGTTTATAAATGGTTAATTAATAGTTTATATAGAGTTTATACTTTTATTACAAATTGTCACTAATAATCAGTTACACTTGTTGAAATTGTGAGATTGTTGCTTGGTCCCAAAATGTGTTTTAATTGCATAAGCCTGTACATTTTTTAAAATTCTTACTGTAAAGTATTTTGAAATATAAAAGTTGCAAAGTTTGCAATGTTTTCTTCTAATTTAGACGTTTCACACAATATGGTGTACCACCGCCGTTGGAGTGCAAGCATCTTAGCCATATGCCTTTCCACACTCCCTCCAGCAAATTAGATTGAACTTTTTCCTCTTCACAAAATATTATCATGGAACAGTATGATCCAATGTCATTCAAAGAGAATCGATGGATGGAAAACTGACCAATGAGATTGCTCTAACATTTGGATTTTTCAGGTCCTTCCCTGTTATTGGCTTACTTCCATGAAGAAGTATCCGCCTCTAAGCCTCTTATAGGCTGTGTTTCGCGGCTTTCTGCAAGTCATTTGAATACGGCTGGTCGTGGTCGCGGTTTCAAGTGACTTCTCATTCAAAGGATCGTGCAGACACAATGGATGGACTTTACGAATAGGAATTTCATGCTCTGAAAACACCGATCGTTATTATTTGTGTGCATTTTTCACTTATTTCCAAGGATAATTTTTGAAGGATTATTTTCTTTCATCTGCTTTCATTTTCCAAAAACTTGAAATCGTTTTATTAGCTACAATTCGATTTTTTTTCTAGTTGGGGTAAGTTGATCACAATACAGATGTAGGATCTTAATTTGATCACTATTTTGTTTCTGAGAATTTGTCGTGCATTCATGGTTTATAAAGGCTTCTAAAGTGTGTAATTTCCACTTTAAAATGCCCTAACGAAAATTGTATGAATTGTATAAATGTTCATGAATTATAATCCACATAATAATTCACATTTCCTGTTGCTGCTGGAGTATTTCCCTACTGTAGCAAACTGGCTCAAATTAAGATCTGTATGTTCACTGTGAGCCTGATTATTTGTAACAAGGAAACATGCTGCGAATGTGAAACTTGTAAAACAAAAGCGTTATGTACTGCATTTGACCTATAAAATGACAGTGCTTTGATGGTTGCGCTTTGAGTGAAGGCAAAAACAACTTAACGATGACAGATCTTGACTTTTACAATAAAAAAATATTTCCATATTCACCTTTAGCAATCCCAGACACTCATATCTGATATCATTTAATGTGATGTGAAGCTTTAAATAGACAATAACTGTGTTATTGTTTTGCTCAAGTCTGCAGCATGGCCTATATAATTACTTGTCTGGGTCTGGCATGCATTAGCCTTCATTACTCACTAGTGTTATGACTTAGTGGGGTTCAACCCAGCAGAGTTCTATGGAAGGCTGGCGCTTTCCACATAGTAAGAGTGCATGAGTCAAGAGGAATTAACTGTGCCAGGGGTGTGGGTTGGGTTGTGCTTATCCTGTCTGGGCTACGGTTAGATGGTTACAGTAGACTTCGGAACAGACAAACAGGGTGGGATATGTGTGGGAATTAGATTTCTTAGAAACAATACCCGTCTTAGTCTATGACTGTATTTGCTTCTCTATCAGATGTTCAGTTCTTCTTTTTCTAGACTATGGAACAGACGAAACAGGGTGGGACATGAGGTTTCTTATTCCTTCCATCTTATAAACAGTATCCACCCTTATTTATCCAAGATGGATATAGCTGTTTTATTTCATAACTCTAGTATATTCGCTTCTCTATCAGATAGATGAGGTTCTTATCTGTTTCCACGTAACCCTTATGAACCTATTTATCCCCAGCCAGGCTGTAGTGTAGTGTCAGCCTGTTGGGTCAGTCAGAGAATGTCACTTTCATTCAAATGTAGTAGTCTTTAGTAGGTCTGATCTTTACTTAGTGGGGGGTACATGTTGTAGTAATGCTGGTTGGTGATTGCTTGAAAATGTTTATCGTGGGGGTAGCTCCAGCTCCTGTTGTGGCAGGTCACCATCGGTAATGCTGGCTCTCTGTCTGTCCAGACTAAAGAACCTTTAATCTCTTAACAGTGTTAAGGAAGCCAGCAGGGAGAACTTTTATTTTACTAGGCAAGTCAGTTAAGAACAAATTCTTATTTTCAATGACAGCAGGTTAATTGCCTGTTCAGGGGAAGAACAACAAATGAATACATTGTCAGCTCAGGGATTTGAACTTGCAACCTTTTGGTTACTAGTTCAACACTCTAACAACTAGGCTACCCTGCCGCCCCAATGTGCCAGGATGGACAGTAAATGAGACAGTGGTATAAACAGGCTTACCAGAATGTAGTAGAATCAGCAGTAGCAAGGGCATGAGACAGTGGCATAGTCAGGCTTAGAATCAGCAGTAGTGGTTAAATATCATTAGGGTAACTTGTCACACACTGCCAGTAGTTATTACATAATTTTTTTTACAACTTTTCTCCCTGTCACACACACATTAACCCAAGTGTGCACATGCACACACACTCTCTTTCTTAGGGAAATAACATTCAGTTGAAACCATGAAAATAAAGTGTTTAGTTATGAGTTTAAGAGAACAACAAAGATTTGACATTGTTTTTATATTTTCAATCTCTTTAACAGGTCAACATGCCTCCCACGACACCATACGCTGGCAAGTTCAGCCCCAGCCCTTACAACAACAACAACAATCTCCACAAATACCACCAGCCCATGGAAGCGAGCTACGGGGACATGTGCTACCATGACAACAGTCTTGTTTCAGGCTCCCTGGAGGCCCTAATACAACACTTAGTTCCCACAGTCGACTACTACCCTGACGTGAGTCTTATCTCTAGCCCAACAAAAACAGAAACAATGGAATCATGCAAACATATTTGGGGTTATGGAAGGGGAAGACAATTAAGCTCATCGGGCTTAACTGTTATATTCTTCAAGAACAAAGGTGCATACTGTACAGTGGACTACTACTCTGATGTGTGTTGTTATCTCTGGTCCGAAATGCTCTCTCAGGGGGACTCTAATGACAACAACAAAAACATAAGCAGGGGAGTAATACAACCTGTTGTTATGCCAATTAGGCTACAGTTATATTTCGGGTTGTGTACTAAGTCCATACGTTATATTCTTCAAGAACAAATGGGCCGTCTCACTCAGAATGTATTTATCATCAACTGAAATGACCATTGAACAGCGGGAAATGTGCCATATTGTGCTGGGTTGGTGTTGGGTTTGACGACAACACGAGTTGATGTTAACAATCTTTTTTCTTCTTCTCCATCAGAGGTCGTATGTCTTCACCTTCCTGCTGAGTTCCCGTCTCTTCCTCCACCCGTATGAGCTCATGTCTCGGGTGTGTCACCTGTGTGTGGAGCAGCATAGATCTGGAGACCTGCTGCTTGATAAGGTATCTAGCACACACACACACCAACAGAGATGCGCACACACACACACACACACACACACA
The DNA here is from genome assembly GCA_030435695.1 of Brachymystax lenok tsinlingensis. Classification (NCBI taxonomy): domain Eukaryota; kingdom Metazoa; phylum Chordata; class Actinopteri; order Salmoniformes; family Salmonidae; genus Brachymystax; species Brachymystax lenok. The sequence continues at coordinate 4,871,283 of CM059815.1, read as the reverse complement.
CACACACACACACACTAGTTCTACACAGCCAGGAGTGGACACCACCTCTTTACAGTCTGTCTAACACTGGCATGTCTTTCTCCTTGCTGTCCTCAGATCAGAATACGAGACGTCGCTCCAAAGATCGTGCAGCTGCTGACAGAGTGGACGGAGACATTTCCCTATGACTTCAGAGATGAGAGGATGATGCGCTGCCTGAAAGAGATGAGCCATCATCTGGCCAGAGGAGATGAGGTCAGTACTCTTATACAACCTCTGACTAACTGGCTCATTAGAGATGACAATAGACATGGCATCAGGCATTTCATTTGACCAGTTTGACATCAGACACCTTATTTAGCACAAATTGAGCTTGATCAAGGGCGCTGAGTTCATGCTGCCTCGTGCTGTTAGTTTTATATCATTAGGTGTGTTATATGTTCACTTGTGTTACATCTTAATATGTGTTGTGTGTTAGATGGGTCATGTGTTTTATAACAGCATAGATAGCGTAGGAGGTGAGAATACACACCCACAACAAGTTGCAGACTTCGATAATGAACTCAGCGCCCTCGTCATTATATCAGCACAGATGCAAATATACCTTGATATGGATTTCTCTCTCTCTTGATGTTGTCTAGTATCAGTACTTAAAAAGATTGTTTCCAAAAAGCTATATATCCATTTTCAGAAATGTTGTAAATGAACTTTAATTGTTTAAAGAAGTTATGAAAGTGATTGTGTTTCTTTCACTATCTAATCATGGCATGGGTTCAATGGCAGACATGAAGTTGTTTAAAATCTATCACTTGATGGTTTCATTTCAGATAGACAAATAATCATGGTTTTTGCAAAATGCTATATGTTCCCCTCACTCGCAGAGAAATAAGTAACAAATAACTACATCAAATGTATCAAATAACTACATTACAAATTATACATTTGTGACATCAATATTTAAAATTAGTAGTATGAGATTTGTAGGTAAAACATTTACATTTGCCATTTCAGTCATTTAGCAGATGCTCTTATCCAGAGTGACTTACAGCGAGTGCACTCATCTTAAGATAGCTAGGGGAGACAACCACACGTCACAGTCAAGTATATGGCGGCAGGGTAGCCTAGTGGTTAGAGCGTTGGACTAGTTCAATTCCCCGAGCTGACAAGGTACAAATCTGTCGTTCTGCCCCTGAACATGCAGTTAACCCACTGTTCCTAGGCCGTCATTGAAAATAAGAATTTGTTCTTAACTGATATATATTCAAAAATACAGGACATGAATATCCCGTTCCAGCTAAACAATGGATATATAGCATTTTGCACAACAAAAAACAACATTGTCATACACATCTAAAATCGATAAATAGTCATATTTTACACACACACGAAGGTACCCATAAACAATCATTTCTGATGAAAAAAAAAACTGAAAAATGTGTGCATATAGCATTTTGGAAAGAAACTATTCACTTGTATACAATACATCGATTGATCTCTCGCTTGATGTTGTTTTACATCAGTACTCGTGGAGGGCCATGCAGCAGATGACTCAGCGGTTAATCCGAAGGTTGGCGGCCCTGGGTCAGTACGAGGAGGCTATCGCCACACTCAACGCCTCCGCAGCCGAGAGACCCACTGCTCTGAAGACCAAACAGCAGAACGGACAAAGGAGTGACGTACTGAGCATCAGTGACGATGCTTTTATTCTAGCCCAGCAGCTCACGCACATCGAACTGGTGAGGAGAGAACATGCTGTATACTGTATTCATGATATGTGGTGATCAGAGAAGTTAAAACTGAATCGTCGTTTTGATCATTAGTATTTAGTGTTGATTAGAAGTACCCGTGATCCATCGATTAAAGTACTGTACGGTTAGAAGTACACTATTGCTTTAGAAATATTTGCTTATTTGAATTCTTACTTTTCCACTTTTAGGACAGATTGAGTTTTATCGGACCAGAAGAGTTCATCCAAGCCTTTGGTGTGAAAGATCCCCTGGACAACCATAAGGTAGGCCACATAACATTGTCCACTATCTTCCACATAACATTGTCCTCTACATTCCACACAATATTGCCCACTACCTTCCACATAACATTGTCCACTACCTTCCACATAACATTGTCCACTACATTCCACACAATATTGCCCACTACCTTCCAGATAACATCGTCCACTACCTTCCACATAACATTGTCCACTATATGCCATATAACATTGTCCACTATATGCCATATAACATTGTCCACTACCTTCCACATAACATTGTCCACTACCTTCCACATAACATTGTCCACTACCTTCCACATAACATTGTCCACTACCTTCCACATAACATTGTCCACTACTTTCCACATAACATTGTCCTCTACCTTCCACATAACATTGTCCACTACCTTCCACATAACATTGTCCACTATATGCCATATAACATTGTCCACTACCTTCCACATAACATTGTCCACTACCTTCCACATAACATTGTCCACTACCTTCCACATAACATTGTCCACTACCTTCCACATAACATTGTCCACTACCTTCCACATAACATTGTCCACTATATGCCATATAACATTGTCCACTACTCTTCCACATAACATTGTCCACTACCTTCCACATAACATTGTCCACTACTCTTCCACATAACATTGTCCACTACCTTCCACATAACATTGTCCACTATATGCTATATAACATTGTCCACTACCTTCCATATAACATTGTCCACTACTCTTCCACATAACATTGTCCACTACCTTCCACATAACATTGTCCACTATATGCCATATAACATTGTCCACTACCTTCCACATAACATTGTCCACTACTCTTCCACATAACATTGTCCACTACCTTCCACATAACATTGTCCACTACCTTCCACATAACATTGTCCACTATATGCCATATAACATTGTCCACTACCTTCCATATAACATTGTCCACTACCTTCCACATAACATTGTCCACTACCTTCCACATAACATTGTCCACTATATGCCATATAACATTGTCCACTACCTTCCACATAACATTGTCCACTACCTTCCACATAACATTGTCCACTACCTTCCACATAACATTGTCCACTACCTTCCACATAACATTGTCCACTATATGCCATATAACATTGTCCACTACCTTCCACATAACATTGTCCACTACCTTCCACATAACATTGTCCACTATATGCCATATAACATTGTCCACTACTCTTCCACATAACATTGTCCACTACTCTTCCACATAACATTGTCTACTACCTTCCACATAACATTGTCCACTACCTTCCACATAACATTGTCCACTATATGCCATATAACATTGTCCACTACCTTCCACATAACATTGTCCACTATATGCCATATAACATTGTCCACTACCTTCCACATAACATTGTCCACTACCTTCCACATAACATTGTCCACTACCTTCCACATAACATTGTTCACTATATGCCATATAACATTGTCCACTATATGCCATATAACATCGTCCACTACCTTCCATATAACATCGTCCACTACCTTCCACATAACATTGTCCACTACCTTCCACATAACATTGTCCACTATATGCCATATAACATCGTCCACTACCTTCCACATAACATTGTCCACTACCTTCCACATAACATTGTCCACTACCTTCCACATAACATTGTCCTCTACCTTCCACATAACATTGTCCACTACCTTCCACATAACATTGTCCACTACCTTCCACATAACATTGTCCACTACCTTCCACTGGTTACATAAAATACCATCTGTCAGTAATTATGGTGAGGCTACTGAATGGGTTGTGGCTGACTTCATTGTGTAAGTCCGTTAAGAGTTATCAACAGAGTACATCACAACAAGTAGTCATGAACAGACTGGGAGAAACAACTCTAGCCCACATGTGGTTTACAAGAAAAGAAACAGAACTAATTGAAATGCTCCAACAACAACATATCCATAATGGATATCATACTAGACAATCAATTTTTTTTTTAAATTAACCTTGACCTGTCTTTCCCCTCAGAGTTTCTTTAGAAAACGCAAGACCACTAACCTGGAGGCCTACGTAGCTTGGTTCAACAGACTCAGCTACCTGGTGGCTACCGAAATCTGTATGGTGAGTGCTCTCTTTCTTTCTCCGTTTCTGTCTCCCTCTTTCTCTCTCCGTCTCTATCTCTCTCCCTCCATCTACTATAATTCTCTCTCCGTCTACCTTATTTCCCTCTCTCCCTCGTTTCTGTTATCCGTTCCTGCTCACACTGTTCCAATGGTTTTTCCAATGTTTTTTCTTTCTTCCTTCCAGCCAGTAAAGAAGAAGCACAGAGCTCGGGCCTTGGAGTTTTTTATAGACGTGGCCAGAGAATGCTTCAACATCGGCAACTTCAACTCACTCATGGCCATCATCAGTAAGTTACAATACAGAGCTCTAGAATGTTTTTTTTACATTCTACAATAGAATGCTTAGAATTGGAATTTCAGTTTATTTCACTGAATTGAAATGAAATGGATCCCTGACCCTTGCTCTCCTCTCCCCACAGCCGGGATGAACATGAGTCCTGTGTCTCGACTAAAGAAGACCTGGAGCAAAGTCAACACAGACAAGTTTGACATACTGGAGCACCAAATGGACCCTTCCAGTAACTTCAGTAACTACCGCACTGCCCTGCGAGGAGCCACCCAGAGATCTATCACAGCACACAGCAACCAGGAGAAGATAGTCATTCCATTCTTCAGCCTTCTCATCAAGGATATATACTTCCTCAATGAAGGATGTGCCAGCCGGCTACCCAGCGGTCATGTCAACTTTGAAGTGAGTCTGAGTAATGTCCAGTAAATGCATTATTGCTAATCATGACAAGACTATTACCGTATGGACTGGTTTCCCTCGACTAAGAAGCATGTTCAGTGGTGAATCTCCATTGAAATAGCTTTTTAGTCTAGAACAGTCTGGGTCCAAGAAATTGGCCTGTAGTGTTTAAGTAGCAGGTGGAAATCCCGTTGTTGTCGATGTTTTTTTCATTTCAATGAATGTTCATTTCCTGTTTCTCTATAGAAACTGTGGGACTTGGCGAAGCAGGTCAGTGAGTTCCTGGTGTGGCGTCAGGTGACGTGTCCCTTCGAGAGAGACAGGAAGATTCTCCAGTACCTCGTCACAACGCCAGTCTTCACCGAGGACGGTGAGTGTTGTCCACAGATACATTACATGAACATGTCAATTATTTAGAACAGAACAAAATGTGCCCTGTGGTCTAGTGGCACACGTGACCTGGCTGTTTGCACACGACACGTGTACTCCCCACAGAGACCCGGGTTCGTTGTCCACAGTTCCTGCTGTATCTCCTCCCTTTCTAATTCGGTACTGTCTAAATAAAGGGTACTATGAAAGTACAAAACCTACTATAATCAGTACTGTATCTTATAACGTTGGCTTCGGGGATAGTCATGTTTTTTTTGTCTCTTCTGCAGAGCTGCATTTGGCCTCGTATGAGAGCGAAGGCCCCGAGAACCACATGGAGAAGGACAGTCGCAGGTCTCTCAGGTGTGGAACTTGACTTTATTTTGACCTAACTTCACACATGGATTTTTGAACCTTTATTTAACTAGGCAAGTCAGTTCCCGCTGTGGATTTTGTCGCTCATTCACGGTGCACTGTTTTTAATTCCAAAACATTGTGTTGTGTGTCCTATATTGCAGGTCATCCCTATTGCATAGAGAGCATCGGTGAGTGACGGTCATGAGTGGGACACTGGTCTGGGTGATATTCCATCCCAGGTAAAGAGGCTCATGGTCGACGGGCTCTCGAAAGAGAGGAGAAAGACGAGAGAAAGAACTGTTCAAAGCACTCAGATAAAGGATGCCTCCCTCAATGGCTGAAGAAGTGAAGATCTGGCCTCTCGCACTGTACATTGACAGATGATTCATTCGTAACGTGTCTACCCACACAGTATTACAGTTCTTTTTTTTTTATACCAATGGGTCGTAATGGTTACTGATCATTTTCTATGCTCTTCTGAAGTTGTCTTTCTATAGTGTAATGAGCTTGTTGCTGGTTGGCTCGCTCATTCTTCTTAGAATGTAAGCTTTCTTCTTTTATGTTATTGTTCTTACTAGATAGTGTGTTTTGCATATGTTAGGAATGAATTACTTACGTATATGTGATGAATCTTTAAAGATACAAAAAAACAAACCTCAAAACTCATCTCATCTTTGGTGAAAGGAATATGAATACGACTGAAATAGTTAACTCTGTTTGTTTGTTTGTTTTTTTGTCATGTGTTGGTTTACCTTACAGCTATTACTTTATATAAATGTTTTATGTTAATGTATTCCTCTTCTTTTTTTACTATTTGGTTTTGTATCGTGTATGTGTTTATTGTTTGCCCATCCCAATGTGTTACTTATCAGGGTACTCTACATTAAGTTCTTATGTGAAATAAGAGGTATATTTTTATTTTTAAAAGAAAATAAAGAACATTTAAAGGTGATTTTTTTTCTTCTGTCCCTCTAAATTTCTCTCTAGTGCCATCTAGTGTTCAAAACTAAGCTTTACAATCAAGTTACATCCACACCGAACATACTGTAATGTTGTAAAATATTGTAAAAAACAAGAATTTATTGTAAAAGATTGAGAAAATAAATAGCATACTAAAAATGTCACATTTGACTGAATTGACAGGAAAATCTAAACTATTTGTAAAGAATGATGCCTTACATGTAAGAAGACTCGTACACGTTTCAAGTAAAATGTCATTGCATTGTTAACATACATTATAATAAATACATAATAGTTAGTTCATGTGTTTAATTAGTTCCCCATTAGTATCTTCATCAATATGAATATTATGCCTTGCTAATGATAAGAACTCACTGAACTCATGTATGAGAGGTTAAGTGACGCGCGAGGTGATGACGTTGTCTGAAGACCTCGCTGCAGATGGAACACTTGAGCCTCTCCTCCCTCTCCCTGTGATGCTGTTGTTTCAACCCACGCGCAGATCCTGTGGCATCCAGCGTCCTCTTGTGGTGAGACCTCATATGCTGCACCAGGTCTGAAGTCAGACGGAAGGAGATGTTGCATTTGGCACACCAGTTCTGAGCCGGCAGGCAGAGGGGCGAGAGTCGTGAGACGGAAGGGGACAGGATCACCGGGGAGGGAGGGATCGGGACCTGCAGGGGTCTCCCTGGGGTCCAGGGCCAGAGAGCTGCTGGGCTATAGAGAGGGTGCCTCTGTTTCAAAACACCCTGGACCAGCACAGGTCTGTGGAGATCAGTAGTGGGAGTAGTAATGGAGATTTTAGCCCTCTCAAGCAGGGGGGTAGTCTGGGGAAGTGTAACAGAGCGTGGGGGCTGGGAGAAGGCACTTCTCCTGTTCTCCGAGACAGAGACTTGGTTGAAGGCAGAGGTGACAGGAGGAGAGTCAGTGGAGGTTTCCTCAGAGCGGGATGGAGACAGAGACAGAGTGTCTTTCAGAGCTTTCTTCTTTGAGTCTCTCTGCTCCACTGCTGGGCCACTTCTGGGCTGAATGCTCTGGTTCTGTGGGTTGGATCTGATGTCTTTAGGCCCTGAGGTCTTCAGTTGTGGTTTTAGTTGAGTGGTTCTGTCTTTAGTGAAGGTGCTCCTTATTATATTGGCGGGCAGGTGACAGGAGACCGGGCTAGGTTGTTGGTTCACGTTCAAAGTACAGTAACCTCTCTCCAGTGGTTCCTGCTTTATGACTTGAGGCTGTGGGCCATTCCTATCCTCCTCCGTGTGTTTCCTTTTGAGGGCACTCTCTGCCGACCTTGTACCAGACAAGCCTGTCTTCATACTGGTATTCTCCATATCCCTGGCTAGATTGTGGAAGTCTGTTGCAGGTTTTCCATGCTGTGGACTTGTCTCTGGATGGCTCAGTTTGAAGGCAGGAACGGGAAGGGAGTCAGGTTTCACATGGTTGGTGTTGCCTTGATCAGGCTTGGTGGTGTGGCTGTTTGGTTGTCTCTGTGTGCAAAGGAATCTCCAATGTGCCAGGAAGGGGAACTCAGACTCAAAGCCCTGGTTGCAGTTTGTACATGTGTATGGACCAGCACCTGGTTATAAAGATGAATATGGATTAATATCACTTTATTCTGCCAATAGTGCATGACATAACCCTTTGCCAATACTCTTTGAATTGTACAAATGTATTAAGGAAATCTAGTTTTAATATTTAATATTTAATTGCAGTCAATAGTTAAATCATAAAAATTGCTATGAATAATATCCATCTATATATTGTAATCCACCAAGTAATAACACATATGTATACCTTTGCTTTGCATCTGCAATGGGTTCAGTAGAAGAAGTTTGGCTAGGTCTTTCCCATACCACACCAAAAGCTCCTCATCCTTCTGGATCGTCCTGAGGGCTCTAAAGAACAGTTGTCCGTTCTTCACATAGGCCTCCAGGTTCTGTTCCTCACTGCTCCGTGCTGACTGGACGAGCCGCAGCCACATCGGACCGTCAGTGGGCATTCTGTGCGCTGAGGTGTCCACCTGTGTAGCCAAATAGAAAAAGGTCTTACAAAAACAAGTCAAGTACAGCATTTTGCCAAATGAAAGTTTCGATGTATTTTAGACATTTATTCGGGCATGAGAAACTGCCCCCGGCCAATCGTTTGGAACACATTAGTTTAGGACGCATGGATTTAAGTGCATGTTCTCACCCTTAAAATGTATGGTACCGTTCTTCTGTCCATAGACTTGAGAGCGATGAAGGCGATGCTGTCATAAACAGAACTGTGATTCAGCTCACATGGTCCAAAAACTGCGTGTTCAGGAACGTCGCAGGTGGTGTGGACGCGCGTAAAAATGTCAGTTATCCATCGTTGCGCAACTTGCGCAGCTCTCGCCTCTGTGTTCCAAACGAGTTTGGAACGAATATCTGCCTCCAGGATCTCCTGAGAACCAGATAACATAAGAAATCACATCATTAGGCTGACAATTAAGAATAAATCATTTGTTTGAATAATGATCCCCAAAAAAACGTGTGTAAATACGCTCTAAATCCAAAACAATACTTACCATTGCAAACAGCTGACTGATGGTAAGATCTGCGCTTCTCGTATTTGCACTGTCCCTGCTTGTATTATACAGTGTATTGTGTCGTGTAGATGCCCACCAATACATGCCATGGGACTGGGCGACTGGAGGAGCTGGTTTTATAGTCTAATCTAATCTTCACAATGAGATTTGACAATTCTCCGCCCCTCCTTTATCCTCTTGTTAGACGCACTGGCGGCTATGGGGGTGAGGGGGCTGTGACAAACAATTTTCACCCTAAATGTGGAGTATGAACTAATTTTTGCATAACTAACTTTTGCTATCGTTCTTTTTTTACATCCGTTATTAGACAGTGGCAACGCGGAACACTAATTAAACCCACACATTTACTAGAGGGACATGGTCTTTTGCCTGCTAACGCCTGCAAAGCAGTGAAGAAGACGATATGACAACAACAACGTCTAATGTAACTGGCCCCTCTAACAGTACAACTGGCCCCAGCTTGGCCCCCCCAGTTGAAATGGTCTAGAACTGCCACTGGTTAGATGGGTGACATTAATGATCTCTGACAATCAGAAAGTGTCGGTGCATGGATGGACAGTCTAAAGAGGTCATGGGTCATGTACAGTAGAAGCCAATTTCAATTGGATATTGAATTCATGAATTTTGGTAAATAGGGACAAAATATAGTGGATTTAGGTGACGGCGGGTCATGTTCTGGTGTGCAAGCATGCCTCGCGGCCACGACGATAAACGCGAGTGTGTGTCGGGTAAATGGAGTGATGCACTTTTCTGTATCCTCCTCCGGCGACAGATAAACCTTGGCTCATTGATGGGTTACAATGCTGGAATTCACTCCACACAGTAGCATATTGAGCAAATTCCACATTTTGTTGTCACGTCCCAATGACAAGGATACCAGAATCTGTCGAATTTAAGTTTTCAAACTAAACAATATTTTTTATTTCAGTCTGTTTAATTACAAGTCAAATACACGTTTTTCTATGGGTTTGGCTATAATTCATTGTATGTCAAACTCCAATAAAATTTGGTTGTCGAACTGAAATAGTTCCATAAGGTATTCCTATTTAACTAAATATTGTGTCACCTGCTGTCTCCCCGCCCACTGTGCTGGTGGTGTAGTTGCAGGGTTTCCCAGACTCGGTCCTCGGGTCCCCCCTTGTGTGCACATTTCGGTTTTGCCGTAGCACTACACAGCTGATTCAATAATCAAAGCTTGATGATGAGTTGGTTGTTTGGATCAATTGTGTAGCGCTAGGGCAAAAACCCAAAACGTGCGCGCAGGTCGGAGGGGTCCAGGAAGAGTTTGGGGAACCCTGTGAGACTAGGGTGCAGTAGAGTTTAAAGGCGCGCTTGAGCGTTTGTTCGGCTCTCTTGCGCATCCTCACTTCAGACGGGACGGCACCGTCACAGTATCAGCGGTAATCCTCTATGAGACACGCCCCAAATCATTTTTATTCTCTCAATTCAGAAAATGAAATAGTTACCCACAAGTGGCAAGGACGATAAATAGTATTTACAAAGACACACAGTGACATGTCGCGTAAATGTCATGTTAGTTCATTTTCAATTTTGTCGTTGGAAAATCAGGAGTCAGTCTTGAGTCTTGTTTTATCCAGACGAAAAGAGCGCAAGTGAGGTAGTCTACTCTAGTCAGTGGTACAGTACAATGTGCAAACACAGTGAGGAAATCTTTTTTTAGCAAGGCAATGATCATCAACGGACAGTGGATTGCACTCCTGTTTGCCTTTCTTATAGGCCTAAACACATTATTTTGTAAAACCGAAGAGGCATCTTGCCATGGAGCTTTCGATATTTATTTCGTTTTAGACAGGTAAGTAACGTTACAGCCTACAAACTAAATGCAAGATGTAATTGATATAAAAGTTTGTGTTTTTTTTAAAACTTGAATCAACATGATTCTATAGAATCTAGCAGGTGTCAGATTGCACTAGTCAAGCATTTTATTATCAAGTTTGGTGTGTAATTTACTCCTGTAAATAGTATTTAAATGACTCAAGTTCTATTTCAGTCTGTCTAGTCCTTGTAAGGGGTTGTTTGGTTCTGGTTCTGGTTCTGGTTCAGGGAGTGTTTCTGACTGCTCTACAGGTCTGGGAGTGTGCATGATAACTGGGGAGAGATCTATGAGTTTGTGGAGCAGCTCACCAACCGCTTTGTGAGGTAAGTGACTAAAGTCCAACTCTCAGGTTCAAGCTGTGTACGAGGTGAAATGAGCAACTTGTCTTGAACACTATACATCATTGTCCATCAATACTATGGTTAACTTTACAATCTGAATCATGAAAACAGAAGAATGGGCCCCTTTTAGTCAAATAATGATTTACCAAGGACATACGATATTTACACAGCGAGGAATCAATAGATAAACTGTTGTTAACACACTCATGTGAAAGTGGGGCAAATCCTTTTCAAGCAGTAGCCAATAGGCATTTGATCAAATGTAGCTCCACCGAACACTTGGATACAGTTTGTGGGATTCTTTTAAACTTAATAGTGGGGTACTACATTTAACTCCAGAACAGTTGTCTGAAACAGCTGGCGGTGGTAACAACTGTGCATAATTGTAATTTAGGAGAGAAAAGGGTTAGCTCCAAAGGGTGTAGGGAGGGATAAGTAAGGGTGTAGGGAGGGATAAGTAAGGGTGTAGGGAGGGATAAGTAAGGGTGTAGGGAGGGATAAGTAAGGGTGTAGGGAGGGATAAGTAAGGGTGTAGGGAGGGATAAGTAAGGGTGTAGGGAGGGATATGTAGGCCTACTGTAAGTGAAGTCTTTTAAATACAAAATGACCAGTAACTTCTTGGTGTTTGATCCCATTCCTTGGTGTTTTTCTGTTTGTTTTAGTCCTAGTATGAGAGTTTCCTACATTGTTTTCTCATCTAGAGCAGAGGTGATTCTACCACTAACTGGAGACAGGTACAGACACACACACACTCTCTCACTTGTCACAGTACTCTTTCTCTCTCCCCCTCTCCCTTTCTCTCTCTCTTTCTTTCTTTCTTTCTTTCTCTCCTCTCTCTCCTCTCTTTCTCTCTATCACACACACACACACACACACACACACACACACACACACACACACACACACACACACACACACACACACACACACACACACACACACACACACACACACACACACACACACACACACACACACACACACACACACACACACACACACACACACACAGGAAATTAACATAATTTCTCAGATAGAATCTCTTTGTAGATATGAAATAGATGAAGGCTTGAAAATGTTAAGTAAAATCAGACCGGCTGGTGAAACATACATGCACGAAGGCATGAAGTCGGTAAGCATTCTCTATTTTAATCTATTCTACATTTTTCGTTGTTGGACTGTTTTTGATGTACATTAAAACATGGCTTCCCCCATGTAGGCCTCAGAGCAGATGAAGTCCCAGGTCACACGGTCATCCAGTATTATCATAGCTCTGACTGATGGGAAACTGGAAGTCTATCCTTATGAACTGACCGTAAAGGAGGTAATGCCATTATACTAAACAGTGATGAGTAATAAAATGATACTTGCTGTAAGTGTTTTGAGCTCGGACTGGTACACAGCTATTTTCCTCTCTTTTTGTTGCAGGCAAACGCTGCCAGGGAGTTTGGTGCTAGAGTGTACTGTGTTGGTGTGAAAGACTTTGATGAGAGCCAAGTAAGTGTTTTTAAGGAGCTCTTTTTTTTGTAGTCCTCTCATCTTTCTATCAATTGAAGGCTGCATAAGCACACATGAAATACACACTGTAATTCACTATTTTGTTTACATTGAAGTCTCTGAACACTGCCAAAGTGAATCCATACTGGAACTACTAATGGGTACCGGAATACTGGAAGAAAAATGAACGGTCCCGTTTTATGATTTGATCGTCTGTCGGTCTTAGAGAGCGTTAGCATCTCTGGTACAGGAAGTTAGTTGTACACTAATCATCTAATTGGATCGTGCCAGCCTGCTTCCTTTTATGGTTTCATTACATTAGATCAGCCTTTGAAACCAGACCGGAAAACATCAACAGAGGGAAAAAATGCTGTTTTGTAGATGTACAGAAAACAGAGGGAGAGAGTAGTGTACAGGCAATGAGGGAGAGAGAGTGCTATGTTGTACGTAGACGTGGAAAGACAATCATTCCGATGTTGTGTAATATCATATGCTTTCCTCTTGTGCCCACAGCTTGTTGACATTGCAGACAGCAAAGACCAAGTGTTCCCAGTGCTGGCTGGATTTCATGCACTCAAAACCATTGTGAATTCGGTCAGAATAATGACTTACAACTATACGTCAAAATAAACGTTAAGACACATACCATGTCATTAACGGGATCATTATTTCAATTTTTTACAGATTTTGAAGCAGTCCTGCACAGAAATATTCAGGATAGAGCCCACTAGTGTTTGCATAAATGGTACGTTGCAAAGCTTTAGTTTGTTGATACACCGATACCAATACTATTATTGGGTAACACTGTTATTTGTTTGTGCCTGAAAATCCGAACATTGTGGCCCTCTAATTTTAGAATCTTTCAACATCGTCCTGAGAGGATATGACTTCACCCGTGGGAGGAGCCAGGATGGAGTGATCTGCGTTCTCACTGTCAACCAGAAGCCATACTGTTAGTATAACCCAAGCTCCATAATGGGTCGTGGTCTCCATTCCAATATTGACACACCTACCTACTGTAAAAGACTGCAGATTGACAATAACCCTCCCCCAAAACGTGTGTTCATACTACATTCATTCCTGTTTACCAGATGCCACAGTCGTTTGTAGCTGTACACCAACCAATGCACTTAAATCCTGTTGCTCAGGATGCAATCTACTAAATGTCCCCATGAAGTAGCCACACTAATGAAGTACTGAGGGCGTGGAGTGAAGGTTGGGCTTCAGAGAGAACAGAACAGTGTCTTATTTAGCAGAGGCAGGGAACATTATGCAGCTAGCTGAGTACATGGAGCTGGTATCTGTCTTATTGCTTAATATAGAACACAACACACAAAGTCTCTTCACTGAGAGGGCATTGAGCTCTCTCTCTCTCTCTCTCTCTCTCTCTCTCTCTCTCTCTCTCTCTCTCTCTCTCTCTCTCTCGCAGATGAGAGGCCCAGTGTGGTGCAGGATGGCTATTTGTTGTGTCCAGCACCAGTGCTGCATGAAGTCGGCCAGTAAGTGCTGCACTCAATTCTCTCCTCTTCGAACTTCCTCAATCCATAAATGGCCAGTGAGCTACTGAGCGCGCTCAGTTGGCCAGATCAAAGGAATGTGGTTGCCATGAGAGCTGAACCACATAACAACCCAGACTCTCCACAGTCAGTGACTACACAGACTTCCATTCAGGGTGGGTAGTGGGTTCGATGGGTAACAGGTGTTCATCGCTTATAAAAGCAAAAGAAACAACTTCAAATGATATACAAATATTATGAAAGCCTGGTGGTGACTGGAGAATGGAGAATGACTCTGCCGAATAGGCTGAACCGATGTGTAGTGGTGAGACACACCAAAATGGTTTGTGACGCTGTGTTAGTTTTTACTCTGTCCACCAGCATGCCTATTTGCTGTGGCACAGTGCCTTGGCATTTCAACGGTTGGTCTGCCAGACCGACACTTAAATGACATTTGACCTACTTTGTTAGTATCTCTCTCTCTCTCTCTCTCTCTCTCTCTCTCTCTCTCTCTCTCTCTCTCACACCCTCCCTCTTTCTGTCTCTCTCACACACACACGCAAAGCAATAATATAGAATTGTGCTGGATTATCTTTTCCCTTACGATAGATCGATAGATGTGCTGATCAGCTTGAACAACGGTCAGTCCTACATCTCAAGCCCGTTCACTATCCACGCTACAACTTGTGTGAGTATCGGTATCACAGGTTACGCCAACAGTCAAAACAAAACGGCCTCACTCTACTTACATTGAGTTTGCTCCGTCCCAGTCCACCAAAGTCTAGTCTGATGAAGTCCGTGATATAACGTTAGATATGAAGTCGCACGTCATCTGATGAAGTCTGTGTCGTGCGCTGCTTTGTGTACAATGTCTCCTGTTGCAGTCTGATGGGACAGTGGTGCTGGTCCTGATCTTAGTTCTACTCCTGCTGCTGGGTCTGGCTCTGCTGTGGTGGTTCTGGCCTCTCTGCTGCACTATTGTGAGTCTATGTACCTCCTCCAGGACCGACTGTATTTTCCGGTAGTAAGGCTTTGAGATGTCAGTACATAGTAATTCACTGTTGTATAACTGCTGACTGTATTATACTGTACATGCTACAGGTGATCAAGGACCCCCCTCCCCGTCGCCCCCCTCCTCCTCTCCCTCCTCCACCAGTACCTGTGAGTGCTTAGATTCTATGGTAGTATGTGCCAAGTGTTTTATGTCTTTCTCGTCACTCGTTTTTCTCGCCCCGAATTCCCTCCTCCACTATAGGAACCAGAGGAGGACCCTCTACCCAAGAGGAAGTGGCCCATGGTGGATGCATCATACTATGGGGGAAGAGGTATCGGAGGAATGAAACGCATGGAGGTACAGTTGAAGTCGGAGGTTTACATACACCTTAGCCGAATACATTTAAACTCACTTTTTCACAATTCCTGACATTTAATCCTTGTAAAAATTCCCTGTCTTAGGTCAGTTAGGATCACCACTTTATTTTAAGAATGTGAAATCTCAGAATAATAGTAGAGAGAATGATTTATTTCAGCTTTTATTTCTTTCATCACATTCCCAGTGGGTCAGAAGTTTACGTACACTCAGTTAGTATTTGGTAGCATTACCTTTAAATTGTTTAACTTTAAATTGCAAAACGTTTTTGGTAACCTTCCACAATATTTCCACAATTTGTTGGGTGAATTTTGGCCCATTCCTCCTGACAGAGCTGGTGTAACTGAGTCAGGTTTGTTGGCCTCCTTGCTCGCACAAGCTTTTTCAGTTCTGCCCACTAATTTTCTATTGGATTGAGGTCAGAGCTTTGTGATGGCCACTCCAATACCTTGACTTTGTTGTCCTTAAGCCATAACTTTGGAAGTATGCTTGGGGTCATTGTCCATTTGGAAGACCCATTTGCGACCAAGCTTTAACTTCCTGACTGATGTCTGGAGATGTTACTTCAATATATCCACATCATTTTCCCTCCTCATGATGCCATCTATTTTTGGAAGTGCACCAATCCCTCCTGCAGCAAAGCACCCCCACAACATGATGCTGCCACCCCCGTGCTTCACGGTTGGGATGGTGTTCTTCGGCTTGCAAGCCTCCCCCTTTTTCCTCCAAACATAACGATGGTCATTATGGCCAAACAGTTCTATTTTGATTTCATCAGACCAGAGGACATTTCTCAAAAAAGTACGATCTTTGTCCCCATGTGCAGCTGCAAACTGTAGTCTGGCTTTTTTATGGCGGTTTTGGAGCAGTGGCTTCTTCCTTGCTGAGCGGCCTTTCAGGTTATGTCGTTATAGGACTCGTTTTACTGTGGATATATATACTTTTTACTTGTTTCCTCCAGCATATTCACAAGGTCCTTTGCTGTTGTTCTGGGATTGATTTGCACTTTTCGCATCAAAGTACATTAATCTCTAGGAGACAGAACGCGTCTCCTTCCTGAGCGGTTTGATGGATGCATGGTCCCATGGTGTTTATACTTGCGTACTATTGTTTGTACAGATGAACGTGGTACCTTCAGGCGTTTGGAAATTGCTCCCAAGGATGAACCAGACTTGTGGAGGTCTACAATTTTTTTCTGAGGTCTTGGCTGATTTCTTTTGATTTTCCCATGATGTCAAGCAAAGAGGCACAGAGTTTGAAGGTAGGCCTTGAAATATATCCACAGGTACACCTCCAATTGACTCAAATGATGTCAATTAGCCTATCAGAAGCCATGACATCATTTTCTGGAATTTTTCAAGCTGTATAAAGGCACGGTCAACTTAGTGTATGTAAACGTCTGACCCACTGGAATTGTGATACAGTGAATTATAAGTGAAATAATCTGTCTGTAAACAATTGTTGGAAAAATTACTTGTGTCATGCACAAAGTAGATGTCCTAACTGACTTGCCAAAACTATAGTTTGTTAACAAGAAATTTGTGGAGTGGTTGAAAAATGAGTTTTAATGACTCCAACCTAAGTGTATGTAAACTTCCGACTTCAATTGTATGTCTGAATGAGTATTACCCCATTAAACTATCATTTCCTTTTCTATTTGTAGCTGTACTATATCTTGACAGCAAGTTGCTTCACTTTATTTTGAGTGATGTTAGTTACTCTAAAGTTCTGAATGGTTATTTTGTGCTACACAAATATAAACGGTATAAAATGTGAAATAACCTGCTGTGAACTGTGTTTCAGGTTCGTTGGGGTGAGAAAGGTTCCACAGAGGAAGGTGCACGGCTAGAGAAAGCCAAGAATGCGGTGGTCACAATGGTGGAAGAGGAGGTGGAAGAACCTATCATTAGAAAACCAATGCCTCAGAGACCACCCCCTACTTATCACACCCCAGAACAGTCCAAATGGTACACACCCATCAAGGTTAGTCACCATGCTTTCAGAGCCACATTGACAATGGCTGTCAGTAACTGGTTTGGTTTATTAAACCAACAAGTTGGCTCTTATTTTATCATCACTTGTTTCGTTGTTACATCCTCTTAGGGGCGTTTTGATGCGCTGGTGGCGTTACTCAGGCGACAGTATGATCGAGTTGCTGTCCTGAGACCAGCAGCACAGGACAGGGTAAGGCACCCCCTTTGTATAATGTACTCAGTCAGTTTACTTTCAGTTTACTTTCGGGAATTGTTTCCCTAAATTGACTGAAAATGGAATTGACCCTAACCCCGATTGCAACAACCTCATGAACAAAGAAAGAAAGGGAGAAAGAGACATACTTAACTCTCTCTCTCTTCTGCTTGGTCAATGCTGCCCAGTTCGCACGTTAGTAACCTTGTCTAGCTCATTAGTGGTCCGAGCAGACAGGCTCATCAGTGGAGAGGGGATGAGGGGAAGTGAGGGAGAGACAGGACATGACAGGTCAGTTACCACTCTGTCCACTGAGAGGAGGTGACAGCTTTAGCCATTAACTGTCCCCCCATACCCATATGGGATGGGGGATGGAGAGATGGAGGGATCCTATAGATGAGTGATGGTGCTTTAGCCATTAACTGTCCCCCCATACCCATATGGGATGGGGGATGGAGAGATGGAGGGATCCTATAGATGAGTGATGGTGCTTTAGCCATTAACTGTCCCCCCATACCCATATGGGATGGGGGATGGAGGGACCCTATAGAAGAGTGATGGAGAGAGGAAGAGAGTAGGGATGGATGTCTATGTTTGTGAGACTCTGACCCCCTAATGCCCATTAGCACCATTATTCTCTGTGAGCCCTCTGGCATGTCACGGCTCATACAAGATAACGAGCAGAGCAGGGCTGGATGTAAACGAGGATGGGGGATGGAGGGATGAAGGGGGCAAACGAGGGGCAGCGTGTGACCTCTGTCCTCTTAACCTCCCTGTCTGTCACGCTGTGTCGGTCTACTGTAGTACACGTTCATTAAGACGCTGGACTGGGCATACATTGCCCTCTCATTAACGGAGGTGGGGGACGCTGGCCATTATCTTTTTACTGAGAAAGGTGGGGGTGGGTACCCTCTGTAATTGGTGTTAATGTGATTATACTGTACTAAATCTGTTGTAAATGTCTGTACTGAATTTGTTTAAAATGTTATATTTCTTGGATAAATTGTCAATATAGCCTATGAATCAAGGCATAGGTACACAATCGTCTGCTGTTTTAAGCAAAAACTCCCTAAAATGTATTTGATGATATATTAGCTGTGATTCCTGGTGGATCTTTATAGGGGGGCTGGTACCTGCTCTTATCTGACTGGGCTCATGATGGGGGCTCCCTTCTTGACAGAATGGGAGTGGCTGTCTGTTCAGCCAGCAATGCTCTTACGCTTGATTAGTTTGATTGGCTAATAGTGATGTCGTGACAACTCGCCGGCCCATTCGCCATCTCCTCCTTACCCATTACAGTCAAAGCCGGCTGCCTCAATTGAGTTCAATTATGATAAATTATTGTAAATGTCAACTCGATGCAGTGTGGTCAAAACAATTTCCATGATATGTCACGTATATAGTGACTCCATTATGAGCTCATTTTGGAACTGATGTACCTCATTTATCTGAGATACATGAATCCATATATGGTGGAGGCGAATGGGTCCATCCAGTACCAGTATAATATTGAGGAGAGCTGGTTTGACATGGTTGCTTGTTCTAATCTTCATACCAGTGGAGAGCAGGTCTGAGCAGTCTGCACCGTCTACGGAAGAGGCGAGCTGTGAGGCATGAACAATTGAATACCATGTACCATTGTTCATGAGAATTAGGCTGATAGAGGTGGGGGTGGGGAGGTGTTACAGCTGTAGTGAAATATAGTATATGTTAAAGAAGGTCTATTTTCTGATACATCTAGAATACAGTAGATACATTTAAGCCTAACTGGTCGCTATTCTACAAGAGAATGTGTCCTCAATAACTTACCTCTTAAAGTAAAAGGGGTAAATGGAATAAATAAATAATACAGAAACTGCTTTTTTGTTTTGTTCAGGGGGCGCTGTATGAATTTCACCCGAGTTCCCAGTCATTAGGTCAAACACGCCATAATCTTTGGACTATGAGGCTATGGAGAGAACAGGGCTATGGACCACGTGCCTAAACATCCTCAATGTGCCTCTCTTTGGGCTTATTGTTTGTTTTTACGTCAGCTTTATTTATTCAGGTTTTTTCTTTGGATAAAACAAAACGCGTTCGGCATGCATTCAATAATGTTAGCTTGCTTACTTGCTATACAATCCTCATGTCACGGTTTCATTTATTGTAATTTATGTGTTACCAGAGATCAAAGAACATGTGGTAAGAGGATAACTGTGTTATTGAGTGCCTTCTTGTGTCTTTTGCTTGTCTTTTTTATTTAAGCTCGGTTGTTCCAAATGTGGTGTTGTAAATAAATATTTTTTCTAAATTCTGTGGAAAGTTTGTGAGGGTTTCACTTTCAACTAAAACTACAATGGGTTAATATTATTCCAAAACTACAGGCTAATCTCATTCATGGTGTTAAATAATGTAATATAATCACATTGTTTATCTAATCCCTTGACCTAATGCTTATTATACATGAAAAAAAGATTTTTTATTTTCTAGAGATTTTTAGGGGGAAAGACTAAATAAGACAATTATAATTTGATACATTGTTTAATTTGCATATCATAAAATGATCTCAAGACAACTATGGACAAAATCCTATGCCAAAACCAAAATAATATATTTTACATGATGTAGCTACATTTGCACATTTCATGTTAAACAATTAAACACTACTCCTACATTTTCTTATAGGCTGAATCGATATATTTTCATCAGTTACTTTGTATCGAAATGTTCGCCATCATTACAGTCTATGCTATGATTAATTTGCCTATCTGGGTCATTTCCATCATCTTCATATGGGCCACAAAAAAAGGTTTTCATCAGATCTTTAACTGCTGTTCATAAACTCCTATTTTATTCAGGCAGTTTCTAAAGTGCAGAGAGGGGTTCTTTGGGCACATGTGTCACAGGGCTAATTGTAATTGTAATTTCTGTGTAATTTCCTATAGCTCTGTGGTAATTTCAGAACAGCGTTTTTGATAGTACACAGAATCCGCCAGGGAGGTGGGAGAGCAATGGCGGGAAGCAGAAGTAATGCTTGATTCTGTTGGCCCTAGTGAAGATAGAGGAAATGAGTGGAATACTGTAACATAAGAATAGATACATTTTAAAAGGGCTGCAGTTGGAAATGAAGATAAGCCTCGGAATGATAATGCCCCCTTCCTTGTTGGAGTGCGATTCCTGAGCAAGGATGTTTTATGGGGGAAACCCGTTTGTGCTCACAAAGATGGAGAAGTGGAGTCAGTCAGAATGACCAGGAGTGGTGTGATGTTGATTTCATGTGTCAAAAGAACAAAAGGAGAAAGCACAAATTATTGAAGCATGAAGTGGAATGCTATGATTATCGGAGTAGGGTACCGGTATCATATCCGGCGTCTAAATGGATATGGAGGCTTCATTGTTCAAGATGAACATGTCATGAATAGTTGATTCACGTCGCTTAACCCGCACTGTGAATGGAAAGACTTTCTGTACTATTGATGTTTCATGAAGAAGTTCTTCTGACCAATATAAAGACCATACATTTTGTGTGTGTCACACTATCATTGCTATCTGGAGTAGCTTGATGACCTAGAAAAAAAACTATCTGCCAACATTAGACTCAGTGTTGGGAAGTAGTGAACTACATGTAGTTCAGCTAGTAATTCAATTACAATTTGCAGTAGCTTGGTGGTAGTTGAACTAAATTTGAAACACTTTCTGTGTGCCTATTTCTCAGTTGATGTGTTTAATAGGCTAAATTGCACATTCTGTTCATATCTGACTCCGTCATCTGTTCTGGAATTTGCAGTCTGACATTTCAGATTTAGATATGATAATTTTTCACTAAGCAGTTTGGATGTAGTGAAATGCTTTTCAAATTAAGTTTAGTTAAAGTAAACTATATTTTTCTGAAGGTTAGCTTTAGTGTACCTTACAGTGCCACCAGGAAGTATTTATACCACTTGACTTATTCCACATTTTGTTGTGTTACAGCCTGACTTCAAAATGGATTAAAGAAGATTTTTTCTCTCCCACCCATCTACACACAATACCCCATAATGACAACGTGAAAACATGTTGAACAGCATAAACAGCGACATCTAGTGGTCAGAACCTGGTACTTTCACACTACTTTGTGGTAGATAATGCAAACTACTTCAATGACTAATTTCTCTGAACAGGGGGGAAAAAACATCACCAGATTCACAGGGAATACATGACATAATATGGAGAAGCAATACTCAAGGCCACAGCTTCATTCATACCCCTTGTCAAACATACATCAATTATACTGGTTGTTGGGGTGGGATTGGCATGGGGTGTGGTGGGTCCATAGATGGCTTTTGACAATGTTTTTGAGATTCCTCATCCCCGAGATGTACTCTTAAGGAGCCTACCTTACTCCTTAAGGTCCAAGAACCTTATATGTTATTTTCAGAGGTAGGCTGGCAGCCAAAACAGCCAATTACTCCATCTACCTAAACGTGAATCGATTCTCCATTGCGATACTGTTCTAGAAACATAAAGCCCTTTACTTTCATATCACATAAAAATAATTGGGCAAATTCTAAATATACACTTACTGTACACTGTTTTAACCGGCTTCATCACAGTTGCAGCTGAAAATATTTGTCAGTGACAACACGTTTCTGGGGACCTTCTTCTGCTACACGTTTTCGGAGCATTCTAGATACAGTTGAAGTCAGAAGTTTACATACACCTTAGCCAAATACATTTAAACTCAGTTTTTCACAATTCCTGCCATTTAATCCTAGTAAAAATTCCCTGTCTTAGGTCAGTTAGGATCACTTTATTTTAAGAATGTGAAATGTCCGAATAATAGTAGAGAGAATGATTTATTTCAGCTTTTATTTCTTTCATCACATTCCCAGTGGGTCAGAAGTTTATATACACTCAATTAGTATTTGGTAGCATTGCCTTTAAATTGTTTAACTTGGGTCAAAAGTTTCAGGGTAGCCTTCCACAAGCTTCCCACAATAAGTTGGGTGAATGTTGGCCCATTCCTCCTGACAGAGCTGGTGTAACTGAGTCAGGTTTGTAGGCCTCATTGCTCGCACAAGCTTTTTCAGTTTAGCCCACAAAAATTTCTATTAGGATTGAGGTCAGGGCTTTGTGATGGCCACTCCAATACCTTGACTTTGTTGTCCAACTTTGGAAGTATGCTTGGGGTCGTTGTCCATTTGGAAGACCCATTTGCAACCAAGCTTTAACTTCCTGTCTGATGTCTTGAGATGTTGCTTCAATATATCCACATAATTTTCCTTCCTCATGACGCCATCTGTTTGTGAAGTGCACCAGTCCCTCCTGGAGATTTAGCGCGCAGAGCCGGCACCACTCCTCCAGGCAGCACACTCACCCTAGCCTTACAGATGAGTGGAGCTGGAATGTCGCGCACCGGGCTGTGGACACGCACCGTAAACACTGCACGCAGAACCGGTGCAGGATATCCTGGTCCGAAAAGGCGTACCGGAGACCAGGAGCGCTGAGCCGGCACCACTCCTCCAGGCTGCACACTCAACCTAGCCCGACAGATGAGGGGAGCTGGAATTTTGCGCACTGGTCTATGAATGCGCACTGGAGACACCGTGCGCATCACTGCATAGCACGTTGTCTTACCATTGCGACGCTCCCTCCAAAGAGCACGTGGAGTTAGCTCAGGAGTCCACCCTGAACCGGCCAACCTCCCGTGTGCCCCCCCAAAAAAATGGGCCTAGCCAGGCGTGTTCCAGCATATCTCTCCCTATCAACGCTCTGCCCTCGCTGCTTCCATCTCCTCCTTGGGGCGACGATGCTCCGCAGTCTTCTTCCAGGGTCCCCCTCCAGCCAGGATTTCCTCCCATGTCCAGAAATCCTGTTTTTTTCGCTGCTTGGTCCTGTATTGGTGGGTCATTCTGTCACGATCTCCTTGATTAGCGGACCAAGACGCAGCGAAGCTTCCAGTATACATATTTTATTTAACGATTTAATGACCCACAAAACCCCATTGAAAACCACAAACATATATATGGTTCCCAATTAGAAGTAACGACAAACAGCTGCCTCTAATTGGGAACCATTTCCCCAACATAGAAATAAAAAACCTAGAACACAAAACCCTCCTAAACAAAAGACAAACTAAACACCAGCCTGCTAACCCAGGCCTGGACGTGACAGTACTATAGTCTTGAATGTTATCTAAATCCTATAGATTAAAATGGCCAATTTGTGTACAATCAATTACCTTTAATTTCTCAGAGATCAAATTATATTTCAACAAAATAATGTTTCAGGGATGCTAATCGTATCTGTTACCAAATGCAGAAACGATTTCTGAACAATCGGAGATGGTGGATGACAATCTGTAATTAATATTACCTGATTAAACTAATCATGTAAATGTAATTAACTAGAAAGTCGGGGCACCACGAAATAATGTTTATAGAGCTGTTATCTTCCGAATAAACTCTTAAAGACCTGGTAATATTTTACATCAGTAGCAGTCAATTATTAATCGTCATCTTATTCAGTCTCATCTGAACATCGTAGAATTCTTGGTTATCTTTAACGAACCCTGGCTAACAGTTGAATCAGCAATACAAAATTTTGTTAAATTATTTATTTACTAAATAATCACACAGAATTACATATACACAGAATGAGTCATACATTGATTACTAATTATGTCATACATGAAAAACGTCCCTGCTGGACGGAGCCGACATGACGGCTGGTTACACAAAGGAAAAGGGGTTGGGTTTGAATGAAAGCGCGGGGAGACTGAGGATCAAAAGGTTCTGGGTCTCTATCGGACCTTAGGAAGCTATGCTATTGTAAATACAAAATCTTATGCATTCTAAATAACTGCCCATTTGGAAAAGGAAAATGCAATAAATATTTACTCGGAGCTGAGCTTCGGTAGGTTGGTCGTAGATGGAAGGCCAGTTTGGCCTTTGAAGAATGTCTGGTGGTAGAACGGATACTTGGTAGTACCGTCATCGTGTGGTATACAGATACTTTGTCCGTCCTTTCCTAGCCTACGTTTCCAGCTGCTGATGCCAACACAACGGCTAGGAGGTATCACTTTAGTGAATAAGAGTTCAAAGTTCATACCAAGTTGCCATGCTATGCTCATGCTATATCTTGGCTGGTATAGTCGAAATTCATTCTTCCTGCGTGTAGATCGTCACCTTCACGTTGAACATGATGCTAATTTCGTTAGGTTCTTGTCGTTCAACCAGAGCTCACACTGAGGTTGGCTTAGTTCTGTAGTTGATCTTAGCCCTTTTAACGTATGGACAGCAAGTCCTCACGTCCTCGGGAACACAATTTACTTTCGTCAATGGGCTTTTGTAGTGGTGGAGAGAAGGGCGTGTTTCATAGTTCACAACCAGTGTCTGTTCACATGGGCGGGGCCACTGAGTTGACAGAGTTTTTACTCCAAAACATTCTCTCATTTAGAAGCTAAAATTACATTTAATCTTTTCACAAATAGTTTCATATTTAAACCTTTAAATTGCACAACAATTCTATGTGAATCTGATAACTAGAATGTGTAGACTTTCCAAGTTACAGTTTATGCTGTCCTATCATCTGTAATAATGTCTCAGACGACAACTGATCTGACATATTCATTAGGTACCAACGCATATTTTCAACTGGTTGGATTACCGAAATATGGTTCCGTTCCCCACCCTTTTGATGTTACCATACTCTCTCTAGGTTAACAAAGGGCTTTCCAAGAGTCAAAAAAGGGGAGAATGCATTTATGGGGGTCATAAAACTCACCAACAGGCCAACGTCACGACAGTAGCTTGGTAAACTATATTTTCAGAGGAACTTCCCCAACACTGGTTAGATAGTAGTGAAACCTTAGTGCCATGCAATACCTGAACGCCAGAAAGAGTAGCTGCTGCTTTGGCAGCAGCTAGTGGGGATCCATAATAAATACAAATACCTTTACCCTGTTGTGTGCCCCTTTCATCTTTTCAGCCTTAAAACTGTGTTCCTAAAGTCTTATGTTCCAAAATGCCTCAAACTCCTAAAGTTACACAAGAGTACCCATTACATTGAACTGGGGAGTTACCAGCAATGTTCCCTCTAATTGTATTAGTCACTGAGCAAGTTTCAGGTCTGCTGAGCGCAAACTTGAATATTGTAAACATTTGCGTTTACTGTGAACCCTGAGGCTGTACCTGCAAAAAATGGAGAAAATTCATCCCATAAAGGTTTAACATGAAAATAGCTGTTCTATCATTCAGCCTACAGTAACAGCCAATGTGTGGTGTTCAATGTAGGCCTACATTCCATGAAACTTGAGAAAAAACATGCATGGCTTGACATTAATCTGTTTATCCACTCGTCCTTCAGACAAGGTGGTGACTGAAAATGTTGTGTTTGACGCAAGAAACCACTTTACCAAATAAAATGCATAATTATTCCCATACCATTATTACAGATAATCAGACAAATTATGCTACCCTCTGCCTATTGGCTACTTAGCTTATTCAAGCCTGTTTCAAAATACAACACTGTCTCTTTAAGACAACAACAAAAAAGCTCTTTACTTGACTCAATTATCAAAGATGTCTAGAAATGTGTATGTTTTTTTCTCTTGTAGGAAGCAATCCCTCCCCTATTGCTGACTACAAATGATCTATAACTGGGCTAATAACTCAAACTAGCAAAGGATATGAACAAAATGTGCACATGTGGCTACATGCAGCTCTTACTTTGATCTCAGAACAAGCGCATCTATCAAAGTAAATGGCACAGATCCATATATGGCAATGGTCTATTGCATAATAGACAATGCAATGGTAATAGACCATTGCAATGCCAATGCATTGTTGTTCAGGCAATTTTTTAAATTTGAGGTAGGCTATATGATCACACTGGTAATAGATCCATTGTTGTATTACTTGTGAAGCACAGCTGAGTGAGCATACATTTAAATAATTGCTTTTTATTTTACTGGACTGATGGTGCCTGCATCTGATGGTCAGTTACAGCAGAGGGAAAGCGCAGCAGACAGAGTCCGCCTCTCAACATTCCTTCGCTCTCCCTTTCCTCCACTGACACTGACCAAAAAGGGACACCGTCTTCCAGTTGATGGCGAAACTCGAGTCGCACCGCATTATTTCTGCCTCATGCACAAACTCATGTTGTTACTCCTATGAACAGAGAAAGTGAAATAGTCCTTGATTTAAAAAAGAACCAAACAGCTAATAATAACAACAACGCAAGCTTATAGATACACTTTCCGACTTATTCATTATTGCTGCAGTGCTTGTTGTAGCACTGGGTGGAAATAGGAAGAATGCACATTTTATGGCTTATAAAAGTGTTGAATACATAGTGTTGACAGTGCTGAGTAAGAACTAAAACATGAACTTACTCATAAAAAACAGCATCTCTGTTGTATTCGTTGATAGCCTCTCTCTCTATTCATGGTTTTGAAATCTCACAGTATCAACTTTGCTGTAGCTTTCGTTTATGACTGCTACGTAACTGCAGACAGGGTCATCTGAGCCATCCGCTTGGCCAGCAGTAGGCCTAGTTGTGCACTTGATTTGCTCTCTGGGCCCGCCGGAGATCGACCAGTGGATCGGGATCGACTGGAAGTTGAGTGAAGTTCAATCTCGTACTTCTCTCTGTGGGCTGATATTTCTGCACGGCAATCCCGGGGGAGCTGCGAGGCAGTCTTGGGGCTAAATTTAGAATGAACATTGGTTACCAGTACTGGCCAGTTCTGGTGCCAAGGGGAATCCACCTGTACACGTTGGAACAGACTCTGTTATTCTTGACAGAAAACACCTACATTACAGTTGGATAGAGAGCACAATTTAAAAAAATGTATGTGAAGTCAAGAGAATAAACTATGTGGCCTAGATGTTGTAGCTCATCATTAAAACAAAAGCATTTTAGGTCAAAAGAGATTAGACTAATAAAGGAAATTGTCACATCTTCTGCTTCTCCCCTCCGGCGTACGACGTCGCCAGAATACTAACCACCGGTCCTGGGATTCATCATTACGTACACCTGACACTCATCATCACGCGCACCTGTTAATCATGATGATTCACACCTGGTCTTCATTACCTTCATAATTTTTCCCCTTTAAATGTCACTCTTATGTTGTTTTCTCACCAGTTGGTATTATTCTTGTGTACCGGTGTATAGCCACATGGAATTGTCTCGTTTTGTTGTTTTATTAAACGTTTCACCTGCACCTGCCTCCCAACTCACAGCTCCGTTATTACAGAAATAGAGGAAGTAACAGCGCAGGTAGATGGCAGTGGAAACTGTACTACAGAGGCACAAAATATGTTAGAGGAAAAACAAAAAGAAATGGAGGTACTTATTCAAGAATGAATTGTAATGTATTACAAAAATAAAGCAAATTGGATGGTGTTTTTTTTCTTGAATCTTCAACATAGAAATGTAACCCAAAATAATTTACAGGAACTTGTTACAAATGATGGAGTCATCCATGATACACCAAATTATTTTTTGAAAGAGAAAGCAAAACATTTTTTGCATATTTTTTCTTTTCAGTCTCATCCATTTCCACTGAATGATGTTAACTGTAAGGATTTCTTTCCTAATAATAATAACAATAATGTAAAATTAACAAATGTCCACGAAGACCTGTGTTAAGGCCAGCTTACAGAAGAGGAACTTTGAGGCAAAATCTTTTCAGTCTGGAAAAACACCAAGGCTTGATGTATCAGACCTTTTTGATGTACTCAAAGATCCATTATTAGCATGTTTTAATTACTCATTTCAGGTACTCAACAAGAAGGTCTGATTTCATTACTACTAAAACAGGACCCAGGTGGTAAGTATAAAGATCCAGTCAATTTAAAAAACTGGCGAAATGCATAGCAAATAGAATAAAAAAGGTTTTACCAGATATTGTTCATCCTGATCAGACAGGTTTCGCTATGTTCGCTAGCTGGCTATGACTATCCAACACAACACTGGAACTCTTCCAAGTCAAGGTAAGCTTTTGGTTTAATTAATGTATTGCCACCGGGGCCCGCCGGTGTAACTGCTTACTGACTATACACTGTAACCTTACTGCATGATAGTGGGTTTACTAACGCGTTAGTTCTACTAGCCATGTTGACTAGGATGTTACTTTAGCTAATATGGGGGCAACGATATAGGCTGTGTGTTGCAGTTATGACATGGTTTGGCTTGGAAAGGTTTTTTCGCCTGGTCACATACAGCTGATGTGTTGTTCATTAAAGTCCACAAACGAAGGGAAAGCGTGAGAGGAGAAGAGTGCGTTCTGTTGAAAAACATTTCTTAAATGGAAGCAAACGAAACGGGGATAGAAATACCTTAATTTGTCCAATAGAAACTGTCGTTTTCAACTGTTGGACTAATGATTACACCCTAGATAAGGTAGATGCAGGCAAGAGTGTGCAAGGCGGTATTGAATGTGTCTCTGTCATCTAAAAAATGTATCTTGACCTGTGTGCACCTACGTTGTAAACTGTCATTCATAGGCTAGGTCGTATCAACCTCATGATGGGTATAGGGAACATTTGAGTATCATGCAGTAGCCTAAACCTATCGATGTTACATTGAACTGGGTGAGTGGAATCATCCAACATGCTGTAACAGAAATAAGGCCATGCTCATGAACAAAACAAATTATCTTCCCTCAACATAAACAGCACTGACCGCCAGTGGATGAATTTGTCAAGAGAATATGAAATCATTTGCCTTGACATGATAATTTACTTTTACTTGTAGCTACAGTACAGTTGACCATGGCCTCTTGTCTTCTCCATGCCATTAAATGCCTTACAGAATATAACCTAGTTTTGGCATATTTTCCCTAATCCCATTCTATAATCTGACCTGCCAGCGCAAATCGAGGGATTATAATCTACAGCTATTGTTCTCTTCCTACAGCCACTAATTAGAAGTTTGTAAGAAGGGGTTTGAGCTGTGAGATACTCCCAACACAGACAGTAAATCTCCAGATTAGACAGCTTTGCCTGAGATAATGACAAAAAACATCTCTTTCCCACGACAGTCTGTTGGCAAAAAGATTTACCATATGTGAGTTTTGTACCTAACCTGAATCGAATGTTCTTTTGGAGAAAACCCTATGGGACAATATCACACCTAAAACAAAGGGCCAGATTCAATCCGATTGCATTTTGTCCGCTATATGTTCCCATATTCGTGGAGACGACATTCACGGTAAACGCTGCATATGTCTGCTCAATCGGAAATTACATTTAAATGTAATTTAAACGGATCTTCCTCAGTCCGGATTGAATCTAGGCCAATGTAGAACAGTAGCTGCCTATGGGAGAATATCATACCTACAAGAAAATAAAAATAGTGATAAATCACAATACCTCAGATCTCTTACCCCCTTTATGAAAGTTACATATGCATACTGTACAAAGTCATATAGTAATTCATGTTTAAGATCAAAATTACATAACTGTTTTCTTTTTGTGCATTTTCTTATCAAAGATGAAGTGTCATGTCTTTTTGAGTCAAGCTCTTTTTCAAATTTGGTGTTGTAAATAAATATATTTAAAATATATCTGTATGTGGAAAGCTTGCACTAATGAAGGGTTTCACATTTAACTAAAACTACAATGGGTTAATATTCCCGAAACTGCAGGCCTATAATCTAATGCATGTTGCTAAATGCCATAATATAATCACATTGGAAAAATCCTAAAAGATGGCTACAAGAATGTATTGGGCTTGATACCTTTTTTTATTTGCAAGTTCCTGTAAATCTACAGCACCACCTAAGATACCACTCTGGGCAGATGGAGACTAAAGTTGTCCATAGAGCCCCACAGTGGAGGTATCTTAATACCAATAAAACCTAGCAGTCAAACAGGAAAATGGTTCCAATAATCTTTCCACCATTCATTTTTCCCATAGGGGGATTTTAGAAACACTTAAAATAAGGGTTTCGTGTAGGCTTACCCTGGCGTGACATTTGATAACCGTGTAAATCTCTCTGACAAGGTGACTTTTATCAATATATTTGCCTGTATTTACCCCCCCCAAAAATACATAAATGCTAATTATCTGCTAATGTGGCTATATGGGAGTTACATGGTTGCCATGGTGCTGTGAGGTCGCCTAGGCGGAGAGCTCCTGTAAATGTTGTGTTATTTTTTTATAAATCTCTGTTCTGTTCATCTTCAATGTAAAAGTTACAAGACTTCAACATCAAATCTTTTTTTTTTTTGTTGCCTTGGCTAGCTAGCTACCTAGATGGCTAATGTTGTCATTTAAATAATGCTGCAGCAGCTCCGGTTTTTACGTTTCCCCTGGAAGGTGGAGACTGGGGTGTCTGAGATGTCAGAGTGGCAGAGGGACTGTTCCTGACCACTGCTGGTTTTCTGGTGCTTTACTGCAGCATCAACCAGGTGTGTGCTTCATTGTCAGCAATGGAGAATCAGCTACCTACGGAGTACAGGCTACTATGGAGAAACTGAACGTTGGACAAAGCGATTGGAACACTATTCTCCTGCTTTGGTCTGTTTAAGTCATTGCTGGAAGTCACCTGAAGAACAGGAGTTTGTGACAGGTTGTCCCAGTCCAGCTCTAACAACTGATTTAACATAACAAATCACGGCGATAGGCTATGATTTTTGAGCTGTGCTGGAACAAAAGCTTATACATGCTCTTGTCATTCAGATCTGGAGCTGTCCACCGTTTTAAGTCATTTCTGTACTATGGGTACAATATGCTCCTCTCAAGTTGAACTTGACTGATGCCAAGGCAGCAGCTGTTAAGAAGAAGGGAGCAGCTGTGGACCAGAGGACTGCAGCCAAGGCAGCACTGGTCCACACCTGTCCTGTATGTCGGGTGAGTAGTATTGGTTGGTACTGTGTTTGCCTTTAGGTTCCTCTCCATGTGCAGGCTATTGTACTGGCCTGTGTGGTACAGTCTTTCATATGTGTAGTAGTTTGTTGCATTATATTGCTTAGTTTATCATGTGTCAACTTCAATCTAAGCAACAGATTGTTTAACTTCCACCATTTTGTACTTGACCTTTATAGACGCAGACCCCGAAGACATTCCAGCAGCACTTTGAGACAAAGCATCCCAAGACTCCAATGGTCCCAGTACTGGTTGATGAGTAGGCCTACAGTGAGGGAAAAAAGTATTTGATCCCCTGCTGATTTTGTACGTTTGCCCACTGACAAAGAAATAATCAGTCTATAATTTTAAATGGTAGGCTTATTTGAACAGTGAGAGACAGAATAACAAAAAAATCCAGAAAAACACGTGAAAAATTTTATAAAATGATTTGCATTTGAATGAAGGAAAATAAGTATTTGACCCCCCTCTCAATCAGAAAGATTTCTGGCAGGTAACGAGTTGAGATTAGGAGCGCACTCATAATTAAAGGGAGTGCTCCTAATCTCAGTTTGTTACTTGTATAAAAGATACCTGTCCACAGAAGCAATCAATCAAAATTCCAAACTCTCCACCATGGCCAAGACCAAAGTGCTCTCCAAGGATGTCAGGGACAAGATTGTAGACCTACACAAGGCTAGAATGGGCTACAAGACCATCGCCAAGCAGCTTGGTGAGAAGGTGACAACAGTTGGTGTGATTATTCGCAAATGGAAGAAACACAAAAGAACTGTCAATCTCCCTCGGCCTGGGGCTCCGTGCAAGATCTCACCTCGTGGAGTTGCAATGATCATGAGAACGGTGAGGAATCAGCCCAGAACTACACGGGAGGATCTTGTCAATGATCTCAAAGCAGCTGGGACCACAATTGGTAACACACTACGCCGTGAAGGACTGAAATCCTGCAGCACCCGCAAGGTCCCCCTGCTCAAGAAAGCACATATACATGCCCGTCTGAAGTTTGCCAATGAACATCTGAATGATTCAGAGGACAACTGGGTGAAAGTGTTGTGGTCAGATGAGACCAAAATGGAGCTCTTTGGCATCAACTCAACTCGCCGTGTTTGGAGGAGGAGGAATGCTTCTTATGACCCCAAGAACACCATCCCCACCGTCAAACATGGAGGTGGAAACATTATGCTTTTGGGGTGTTTTTCTGCTAAGGGGACAGGACAACTTCACCGAATCAAAGGGACGATGGACGGGGCCATGTACCGTCAAATCTTGGGTGAGAACCTCCTTCCCTCAGCCAGGGCATTGAAAATGGGTTGTGGATGGGTAGTCCAGCATGACAATGACCCAAAACACACGGCCAAGGCAACAAAGGAGTGGCTCAAGAAGAAGCACATTAAGGTCCTGGAGTGGCCTAGCCAGTCTCCAGACCTTAATCCCATAGAAAATCTGTGGAGGGGAGCTGAAGGTTCGAGTTTCCAAACGTCAGCCTCGAAACCTTTGACTTTGAGAAGATCTGTAAAGAGGCGTGGGACAAAATCCCTCCTGAGATGTGTGCAAACCTGGTGGCCAACTACAAGAAACGTCTGACCTCTGTGATTGCCAACAAGGGTTTTGCCACCAAGTACTAAGTCATGTTTTGCAGAGGGGTCAAATACTTATTTCCCTCATTAAAATGCAAATCAATTTATAACATTTTTCACATGCGTTTTTCTGGATTTTTTTGTTATTCTGTCTCTCACTGTTCAAATAAACCTACCATTAAAATTATAGACTGGTCATTTCTTTGTCAGTGGGCAAACGTACAAAATCAGCAGGGGATCAAATACTTTTTTCCCCTCACTGTAAAGTGACCACACACACTCAAATGGACCTAGAGCTGGGGTAAGATTCTTCCATCACTCACACACAGTAGATGTAGCGTAAACCACCATGTTGTCAGCAAAATGCTGTCCTCAATGCTTAGGTTGTATTGTGTTTGTCTCAATTGGTGGAAATGCTGATCACTCATCTTTAATGTTGTGATTCAGACACACGATTTAAATACTGCAACTGAGACGGAATGACGTCGAGGGACACGCTGAGAACCTGAGTATGACTGGACATTGGTCGGGTATTTGTGATAACGACCTAAAAGGCATGCAGAAGCACACCAGCCCCCCACGTGATGTTTATTCCATGGCCAACCATCCCTTTAGTTACCGCTTATTCCACACTATACCTTTTATGCCCCATGCTCCCTCAACTTCTGACATTTTGGAAATCTCCATCTTATCTCTATAAACCCTCCCTACCTTCACCTGTTTCCCCTATGCTGCTTCCATCACTTGTTCCCCAGATTAGATAACATCTAGATTCAGGAACGTTTAAAACTGCTGTGGTGTACTGTTTTTGCTACCTTTTTCCCACGTGTAATAGTGTCCTGCTTATTCTAAGGTTCAGACTGAATGCAGTGGTAAATGTGCTACACAGAATTGACAGCAGCAAAATGGACCTGTTAAATTGACAAGAAGGGTGTAGACATAGCTGCATTTAGCCATTGCTTCTGTGGTAGTAGGAGAAGGAGTCAGGCGCAGGAGGTAAGTTGCGTGTGAAAAAGGTATTTAATTAAGTACCAGTCGAAACCAAAAATGCCCTAAGGCAAAAATACCCACATGAACAATAAACAAACGGGCGCAAAACAGGCAACGCGGAAATGCAGAGAACCAAAATCAAACATCCCACAGTACACAGACTGGGAAAACTGACGACTACACAGAATACAACAATCACGCACAAGGGAAGAGTGGAAAGGAAGGAATATAACAGGAGAGTGATTGAGAGAAATGACTTACAGGTGTGTACAAGACAAAACCAAGCCTACCTTACACATCCAGTTGTTTCTCACCCACTAAAAATCACAATATGCTGTTTTACATTGTGTTATTGGTGCTGGTCTAATTCCTAAAATGGAAAAGCAGAAGAATCTGTGCGCTCTCAGATAGTGATAATTAAGTAATAATGCCAGAGAAGCCGGTGTTTGGAGGATATATTAGCATGGGTGTTGTTCGTCTCGGGCCGGCAAACCTTGTCAATATATCCTCCAAACACAGCTTCGAGGGCATTATCAATTTTATACAACGCGTTAACATATTCAAATAATGATTGACATATTTTCATTAAAAACGTTGTACATACTATTTCATCCTTCCACAAGATATAGTCCCGACACAAATCTAGGGTTGCTACCCAAGACGTGTTCTAGTGACATTTATTTGGATACATCCATGACAGTGAGCTAATGAGGTGCGATTTCGCCTGGCACTTCAAACTGAAGGTGGAACGACTGCAAACTAGCTGCACTTCGTTTAGTTAAAAAAAAATCTATTTACATTTCTTTGTACATATATCCATAAAATTGATGCCAGCTGATTCATGGTTTTGACTGGCTGAGAAACGCTGCCTGCCCGTCTGTCTCGTCCCGACTCCTGAGATATCCATTACTACCAGACAGCTGGTGATCAAATTTGAATATTCAAACAATGTTGCAAATGTCGGACAGACTGACAGCAAGGTTTATACAAATCTCCGCTGTTGAAAACTAACTATTAGTCTAAAAGAAATGTGAGATAATCAATGCTTTTTATAGTGGAGATCAAGTTTAGAAATTGCTTGCCCGCGCTGATGAGACAGTGAATTGCGCAGATGGAACAGAATGAATCCGCATTTTAATGTCATGGATTTAGCGGATGGTAACTTGTGAAACAGACACCGGCTGGAATGCGGCTTTAACCAATCAGCATTCAGGATTAGACCCACGCTTTGTATAATAGTTAATATGGTGCTCTTTGATGTCCCAGGTTTGTGACACCAATTAATAAATAATTTAATCGTTACTTCAAAGATGTTTATATGTTATGTATAAAATGCATATTTATGTGTTGCTTACTGTTTTGATATATTTAAAACAATGTCATTGTTGGAGTTCAGGTGTTTTACGTGATTGATGGGTGACTAGGTGCATTCTTGTCAAATAAATATGCTTATTCATTCATGATTATGGATACATTTTTCTGCATTTGGCTTTAAATCTGCAACAGAATATGTCAATAAATTAGTTCTGAATTGCTTTAATACAGCAGTGTATACTGACACCATGAATTGAAATAGATCTCACCGCGTTCATACACACACACACATATATATATATACATATATACACACACACACACACACAGTATGTGGACACCCCTTCAAATTATTAGACTCGGCTATTTCAGCCACACCCGTTGCTGACAGATGTATAAAATCGAGCACACAGCCATGCAATATCCATAGATAAACATTGGCAGTAGAATGGCCTTACTGAAGAGCTCAATGACTTTCAACATGGCAGTCATAGGATTCCAGCTTTCCGACAAGTCAGTTCGTCAAATTTCTGCCCTTCTAGAGCTGCTCCGGTCAACTATAAGTGCTGTTATTGTGAAGTGGAAACATCTAGGAGCAACAACTGCTCAGCTGCGAAGTGGTAGGCTACACAAGCTCACAGAACGGGAGTGCTGAAGCATGTAGCGCGTAAAAGTGGTGTGTCCTCGGTTGCAACACTCACTACCGAGTTCCAAACTGCCTCTGGAAGCAATGTCAGCACAATAACTGTTTGTCAGGAGCTTCTTGAAATTGTTTTCCATGGCCGAGCAGCTGCACACAAGCCTAAGATCACCATGCGCAATGCCAAGCATCGGCTGGAATGGTGTAAAGCTCACCGTCCATTGGACTCTGGAGCAGTGGAAACGTGGTTCTCTGGAGTGATGAATCAGTCTGACGGACGAATCTGGGTTTGGCGGATGCCAGGAGAACACTACCTGCCCCAATGCATAGTGCGAACTGTACAGTTTGGTGGAGGAGGAATAATGGTCTGGGGCTGATTTTCAAGGTTCGGGCTAAGCCCCTTAGTTCCAGTGAAGGGAAATCATAATGCTACAGCATACAATGACATTGTAGACAATTCTGTGCTTCCAACTTTGTGGCAACAGTTTGGAGAAGGCCCTTTCCTGTTTCAGCATGGCAAAGCCCCTGTGCACAAAGTGAAGTCCATACAGAAATGGTTTGTTGAGATCGGTGTGGAAGAAGTTGACTGGCCTGCACAGAGACCTGTCCTCAACCCCATCGAACACCTTTGGGATGAATTGGAACATCGACTGCGAGCCAGGCCTAATCGCACACGACATCCATGCCCGACCTCGCTAATGCTCTTGTGACTGAATGGAAGCAAGTCCCCGCAACAATGTTCCAACATCGAGAAGAGGATCTGGTAAAATAATAGGGTATGTTGCTAATAATCATCTAGGTAGGTAGCTAGCTAGCTAGGTTCTTTGCAAAAAACGACCTAGTGTTCATGGCACATTGTAAATATCTGACTGCTACTATGATAGTATTCTGTACAAGACCAAATGGATACATAAGACAACAGGTATTACAGGTAGTTAAATAAAATATGGTACAATAAATGAAAATGTTCAATATAGCTTTTGTTTTGGATCAAGGTAGCTAGCTAGAGATGGAGATGACGTACAGGAGCTTGCAGGCATTTGTAGTCTTGCATGATGTATACTTTGATGCTAATTAGCATTTTTCGAATCTGAGACTAATACTAACATGAAAGACTGCAGTATATTTTGCTTTATTAAAGATTCGGACTTGGCATTACCTCTTCAACGTAACATTTCAGGATGATACAAAAAGTTAGAGAACCAGGGTGTATTCATTAGTGGGATTCCTTTGCAAACCGTTTCATCTGTTGCAAAACAGAAACCGTTTACTGTGTATTCTAGGAACTAAACGGAAGAAACAAAACGAAACAGGGAGAACCTACCTGAATTTGTCCAATAGAAACTCTCGTTTTCGTTGCAAAAAGTTTTCCATTTGGAGGAAACGTTTTCTGTTGCAAAACGTTGTGCAACAGACTTAGATTTGATGTATTTTACAGACAAAACATTTTGAAAAGAATCCAACTTAAGAATACACACCCCAAATTACACCACTTGTTTTCGTTGTTCTGTTTTCAAAAGTGACTTTACATTGATTGTCTATGTACTCGCAGCTAAGAGGACTGTCTTAAAAGTGCAATTAAAATGTGGTGTTAGCTGAACAACTTCAATGGCTTTGCAGCCACATGAAATCTCAAACTAACTGTAATAAGTTCAGCGACCTCTCCAATCCAAAGCAATTAGTTGAGTTATTTTTGGCTTTACAAATACTTCCTTAAAACTACCCCGTATCACATGTATGAATACAACCAACTGTTATTGATTCAGGGACCTCTTCCCTCCAATCCACGGCAATGAAAATTGAATAGAAATTCTTAGAAAATACAGTCAAATGTCTACAGTAATAGACATTTGACTGTATTTTCTAAGAATTTCTATTCAATTTTCATTGCAAATACTTCCTTAAAACTTCAGTAGCTTCCACCCCATATGACTTTAATGAGTACAACCAACTGTTATTGATTCAGGGACCTCTTCCCCTCCAAACTACACCAATTACTTTTGCACTATTTGACTTTGTCTATTTTTTATGAATTGGAATTCATAAAAGTCAAAGATAAAAGCAAGAGGTGTAACTTGTTTGATACCGTCAGCTGATTTAGAATACAGAGTGGCTCGATAGCTAAAGATCCAAAGCTTCTATCATCCTGGCACGTTCCATTGAATAAGTGTTGACAAGCATCTTTAATATAAAGTTGAATGAAAGCTATAGCTAGCTAGCATAACTGTCTACATTTCAAGTTGAATTTCAAATAATGTGTAGAATGCATATATTTTGATCAACCGCTTAGCTCGGATTTATTCCAATAAGCTGTCTATTACCCAAAGGATGTTGACTTGCGTCTGTTAGTCTTTGCTATCATTGCTATTGGGGGGCTCCTGAGTGGCGCAGCGGTCTAAGGCACTGCATCTCAGTGCCAACGTTATATTGCAGTGAAAACTTAGTGGCCTCCAATAACTTTGTGTGCCCGTTGTGTGCCCCGTTCATCTTTTCAGCCTTAAAACGGTGCCAGAACGGTGAAATCTGATGTTCAATATGACTCAAACTCCTCATAAAGTTACATAAGAGTGCCCACTACAATGAACTGGGAATTTACCAGTAGCTGGCCAGTTACTGGCCAGTCCTTGTGCCCAGGGGAATCCACCTGTACACATTTGAACAGATCCCGTTAATCATGTAAGAAACCCCATACATTACAGATGGATACAGAGCCCGCTTACAATCCAAACTGTCTAAAAAGGTATGTCAAGAGAACAGTATAAGCTCAATGTAATGTAGTATGTTTTTTTTTATCGTTTTAATCATATTTAGCTAGTTGTTGTTGTGTAGCCTGGTCCCAGGTCTGTACTGTCTTGCCAACTCCCACGGTTATTGTCACGTCAAACAATGACCATAGCAGTTGGCAAGACGGCACAAGCAGCTATGGAACCAGGTTAGTTGTTGAGAGTGTTAGTGTTTTCATCCTGTCAAATGAGACAGTCAACATATGGAGTCATCTTCTGGGGTTCCTGCTCTTCTTCCTACTGGGGGTTAATGACATGTCTACGGTACTGCCAGCTTCAGGAGCCAACAAAGAAGACTACGTCATCTACTGCATAGGACAGTTCTGCTTTCAGGTGTGTGTATGTGTGTGTGTGAGAGAGAGGGGGGAGAAAGAGATCACAGACATCTGTCTGTCCTTGAACCTCCTCCAGCGTGTTACGGTTTACAGGTCTTATCTGTAAGGCTTAACTGTGCTCAGGAGTATTGTTGTTGTATGAAGCTACCTGTCGTTTCTGTCGGTGTGTATGCTGTGTTCTGTGGGGTATCACCTGTTCTCCCGCCACCTCTCAGAGAAGAAGCGTCGCCACTGGTTGGCGCTGGACTACGTTGGAACCGCTAAATCCTTGGCTGTTACGTTCCAGGGGTCTTCTATGTCTTCCACTGCATGTTAGACAATAATACATTCCATAATTTGTTGTATTTTTCACTCATACTGTTTGTTTCAGTAAAGATAACATGTTATAACACATACAATCTGACACTGTAAACATATACCTACGCAAACTGGCTCTGAAATCACATTTCTTCTCCCGACATATCTTTTCCCATAGCCTATCATCTACCCTCCCTCTACTCTATAGTTATGGAGACAGGTGTACCTAGTGATTGTTATAGCATCGATATTGGCTGTGTTCTTGGCTCAGATCCACCCTCACTACCACTCTAAGGAGTGGCGACACCAGCGTACTGCCATCTTCGGCTCTGTGGCTGGCTACGGGGTCATCCCAGCCATCCACTGGGTCTGGCTCAATGGAAGCTTCAGCTCTGCTGTCGTCCAGATGAGTCATCAGATACCTGAATTACAATATTAGGTAACACTTTAGATAACACAATATTAGGTAGCACAACCAGCTCTGCCCCTTTTTCTACACCAGCAGTAGCTAGAGCCTCAGACTGGCCCAGCCAACAACCGAGCAGCCACAGACTCTACTGGACCCACTCAATGCAAACCAGACTACAAACCACACTACAACTGAACCTTTAAGTCTATGCTACAGATACCCATTCAAGCAGGCAAGACCATACTCCCACTACCAGAACAACTACAACTGTTAGACGTAGCAGAGGTCTGTAGATAGTATCACTCTATCTCTCTGGTTTGAATAATCGTGATTGGTGGTATGCAATCATATCTGCTGAAAACATCTGTACGGCCAGGTTATTACAAAAAGGTCAGCCACAGCCTGGTCCCAGGTCTGGTAGCAAGACACTACAAACAGAACTGGGAGCAGGCTTGGTCAGTCACTAGGACAAACTCTCATATTATATACAATACATATGCAGCTATAATTGAACACATTCTGTGATTCTCAGGTGATCTGTTAATATTCAAGATTGAATCGTTTGCATTTAAGCTACCGTTTGAATGTTACAATGTCATGCTGTGAAATATACTGAAAAAAATATAAATGGAACAATTTCAACGATTTTACTAAGTTACAGTTCATATAAGGAAATCAGTCAATTGAAATAAATTCATTAGGCCCTAATCTATGGATTTCATTACTGGGCCTGGGAGGGCATAGGCCCACCCACTGGGGAGCCAGGCCCAGCCAATCAGAATGAGTTTTCCCCCACAGAAGGGCTTTATTACAGACAGAAATTATCCTGTTTCATCAGCTGTCATGGTGGCTGGTCTCAGACGATCCCGCAGGTGAAGAAGCCGGATGGTGGAGGTCCTGGGTTGGCGTGGTTACACGTGGTCTGCGGTTGAAGCCGGTTGGACGTACTGCCAAATTCAGTACGTCCATGAACATGAAATTCTCTTGCAGCAGCTCTGATGGACATTCCTGCAGTCAGCATGCCAATTGCTTGTTCTCTCAAAACTTGAGACATCTGTGTGACAAAACTGCACATTTTAGAGTGGCCTTTAATGGTCCCCAGCACAAGGTGCACCTGTGGCTTATTGATATGTCACACCTGTCAGGTGGATGGATTATCTTGGCAAAGGAGAAATGTTCATTAACAGGGATTGAAACAAATTTGTGCACAAAATCTGAGAGAAATAAGCTTTAAGTGCTTATGAAAAATGTATGGGACGTTTTATTTCAGCTCATGAAACATGGGACCAACACTT
Organism: Brachymystax lenok tsinlingensis; assembly: GCA_030435695.1. Taxonomy (NCBI): domain Eukaryota; kingdom Metazoa; phylum Chordata; class Actinopteri; order Salmoniformes; family Salmonidae; genus Brachymystax; species Brachymystax lenok. The sequence continues at coordinate 4,830,039 of CM059815.1, read as the reverse complement.
TACATGTTGTGTTTATATTTTTCTTCAGTACTTCTCAAAATGCTGCCTTGGGCACATGGGACCTTACAAGGTTGATGTGCCAGCTAGACTATCCTATGGAAACTGGACAAAGAAGGAGCCTCTGATCAATAATTTTTGCCCGAGTAGTTTTATCTCACTGTTTTCTACAATACTTGAACTGTGTGTGTTATTTAGGATTTTGTTATGTATTATTTCCTCTGGAACAAACTTCATTGGGTACTAGGGTGGGGTTACTTTTAGTATGAGTGGTCAACTGACCTTCCTTTCACAATCCACTTGAATCCAAGTGAAACACAGTAAGGTTCAAAGGTATTTGAACAGTGACAACATTTTTGTATTCCAGCACTTTGGATTTGAAATGATACAATTACTACGAGGTTAAAGTGCAGACTGAGTTTTAATTTGAGGGTATTTTCATCCATATCGAGTGAACTGTTGAGAAATTACAGCACGTTTTGTACAAAGTCCCAATTTTCGGGAACAAAAAGTATTTGGAACGATTTATTTATGTGCATTAAAGTAATCAAACGTTTAGTATTTGGTCCAATATTCCAAGCAACCTGATCTGTTTCACTTGTGCTTGTCTCCAACTCCCTCCAGGTGTCGCTCATCTTCCCCATTATCCCCTGGGTACATGTGTGTTTTCTGTCTGTGGAAGTTTGTTCAAACCTACCAGTGGTTTCCCTTGTGCCGGTCTTTGCTATAGTCCCTGTTTTCTAGTTTCCCTGTTTTTGACCATTCCTGCCTGCCGGCCGGCCTCTACCTTTGGCTCTACTTTTACCGACCTCTGCCTGACCTGACCCGACCCTGCCTGCTGTTCCGGTGCCTTACACCCTCTCTGGATTATTGACCCCTGCCTGCCCCTGGGTCATACCTGAAACGTCATAACATCAAGCTTGTGTCTCTACAATCTTGTTGGAAGCATTTCCTGTTTGTTTTGGTTGTATTTCAGATTATTTTGTGCCCAATATAAATTCATGGTAAATAATGTTTTTAAAAACAACCATGATTACAGATCATTTTGAGTGAACCATAAAAAAATATGAGTGAGAAAGTTAGACAAGACATTCCCAAATTTTTTGAACGGCAACCCCATTTTTATATCAATTTTTTTTTTGCGACCTTACGATGTAAAAAAACATGATGGAATCAACGTCTGTTTACTTTTTTTTTTTAATTGGGGCTATGACAGTCCATTACAAATCAGTCTGACAGTACTTTTGATACTATTTCAATCTTAAGGATGTATGGTTTGAAGTGACTGAAATGCATCAAAGGTATTGGGAAGTTTAGAAGATCATTAGGCAATGCAGTTTGTATGATTTTCTGTGTAGAAAAGAACATGTTATTTTCCTCAGAGTCTGATTTGGTGCCTGGTCTTGTCCACTGTTCTAATGAGTCCTGCTCGGCTTGTGGGCATTATAGAGGGAAACTTAACTTAAACAGATATAGCAACATTTATAGAAAGAACAGAAACCGTTCTGTTTACTACAACAGCATCTAGTTTCTGACGTAAACCCGGTTCTATGAACCAAGCATGATTTTTTTTTTATTTCAGAGTTTCACTCGTGACCCCATTTTCAACGCTGTGCTGAACTCTCACCATTACTTGGAACGGGAGGTTAGCATTTTGAGGGGGTGTATGATATTTAAGTGAGTGTTAGTTTGCCTTATTTATTTTTACGTTTCATGCCTTTTAATTTCATTTTTGGATTTGGAAAGGCACACACGTGTCTATATAAGGCCCCACAGTTGACAGTGCATGTCAAAGCAAAAACCAAGCCATGATGTGGAAGGAATTGCCCGTAGAGCTCCGAGACAGGATTGTGTTGATACACAGATCTGGGGAAGGGTACCAAAAAATGTAGGCAACATTGGGGGTCCCCAAGAACACAGTGGCCTCCATCATTCTTAAATTGAAGAAGTTTGGAACCACCAAGACTCTTCGTAGAGCTGGCCGCCCGGCCAAACTGAGCAATCAGGGGAGAAGGAAGGGGAGGTGACCAAGAACCCGATGTTCCCTCTAACAGAGTTCCTCTGTGGAGCTGGGAGAACCTTCCAGAAGGACAACCATCTCTGCAGCACTCCACCAATCAGGCTTTTATGGTAGGGTGGCCAGATGGAAGCCACTTCTCAGTAAAAGGCATATTACAGCCAAAGAAACGGCACCTAAAGGTCTCTCAGGCCATGAGAAACAAGATTTTCTGGTCTGATGAAGCCAAGATTGAACTCTTTGGCCTGAATGCCAAGCGTCACGTCTGGAGAAAACCTGGTGCCATCCCTATGGTGAAGCATGGTGGTGGTTGGGAGATTAGTCAGGATCGCTTAGGAAGATGAACAGAGCAAAGTACAGAGAGATCCTTGATGAAAACCTGCTCCAGAGCACTCAGGACCTCAGACTGGAGCGACGATTCACCTTCCAACAGGACAACGACCCTTAGCACACAGCCAAGACAATTCAGGAGTGGCTTCGGGACAAGTCTCCGAATGTCCTTGAGTGGCCCAGCCAGACCCCAGACTTGAACCCGATCTAACGTCTCTGGAGAGACCTGAAAATAGCTGTTCAGCGACACTCCCCATCCAACCCGACAGAGTTTGAGAGGATCTGCAGAGAATAGTGGGAGAATCTCCCCAATACAGGTGTACCAAGTTTGTAGCGTCATAATTTGAAGCGTCATACCCAATAATACCCAAGGCTGTAATCGTTGACAAAGGTGCTGAAATAATAAAAAAAATGTCTAATCTGTTTTTGCCTTGTCATTATGGGGTATTGTGTGTAGATTGATGAGGGGGGGGGGACAATTGAATACATTTTAGAATAAGGCTGTAACGTAACAAAATGTGGAAAAAGTCAAGGGGTCTGAATACTTTCCGAATGCACACTAAAGGGACACATCATTTTAATGTATCTGTATTAAGTCACGTCTCTCTTGATTATTTTAAATGAATAAAGAATGCCTAAAGGAATATCATTGTTAAATTAATGTTAAGACTTTTTTTTTTTTCATTAGTCTCAGATTAATCTTGCGTAATTTGGTCAGATGCTCAAAATCTGTCCACGAGATTACTCTCAGATTATTTACTTTCACTTGAAGATAGTTCTGTTCCTCCTCAAAGTCAAGAGATCCGCTTGTCTTCTCCATGCCATCAAATGTCTTATACCAAGGTATAGTTTTGGCATATTAGGATGACATTTTCTCTAATCCCATTCTATAATCTGTAGTAATCTCTGACCTGCCAGTGAAAATTGAAAGATTATAATCTACAGCCATTGTTCTTTTCTTAGAGACACTAATTTGAATTTTAAAGGAAATGGTTAGATAGTCCCAGCACAGACAACAAATCTCAAGATTACAGTCTTGCCTGAGAATGACAGAGATCATCCCTCTTCACAACAGTCTGTTCGCAAAACATTGCAGAACCACATTAGGAGGATTTATCAGAGGATCTTTTGGAGACCTCAAGCTTAGTCTATCTTGACACATTGTCTTTATTTTCAGGTGCAGACAGAGATTAAAAATTCCTGCCATGTAAAACACCAATCACACATTATATCAGAGAATTGGGCTAAACAGCTTTCACTGGTTAATCACCCCATTACATGGCAACTCAGAAAGAGTCTGCACTGTTTTGGGGATTACAGGGTGAGATCAGGGCTTTGTATTACGAGAGAGACTCCATGATAACTGACAGTTCCGAATCAGATGTCAAAGTTATTGCTTGCAAATCCAATGCAAGCATTTTTGTGAAGCCTCTTTACAGGAAAACGGGACATCAAATTGGTTAAATGCCCAGTGCGTTCAAAAATGTTATTTCCTGTGTTTTATATACACTGAATGTACAAACCATCTCTTTCCATGACAGACTGATCAGGTGATGCCAGGTTACCCTTTACAATGAAGATCTGTGAAGTTATTTGGAATCTTACAAATTATTTTCGAAAGACAGGGTCATGAAAAAGGGCCGTTTCTTTTTCTGATGAGTTACTGGACACTTCCGACTGACCAGTCAAGAAAGAAATAGAAATGGCAAAAAAAAGTCACACAATAAAGCCGAAATTGCATGTTGATCAGATTGGTGGACCAAATGCTAAATTACAGGATAGAAAGGTTGGGTTGGAAAGAAATTAATTTAAATTCATGCCAAAAAGGTCAATATAATAAAGCAACAGTTATTTAATTGGTCAAAACGATGAAGATGCACAAACTAAGGTAAACATTTTCATGGGTTCAATTTCTATGCACAAGAAGCCGGCAACGCTTACTTCGACAGTGGAGTAGAGAGATCAACCAAACATCTTTTTTAACTCTGCCCTGATGTCCAGCATGTCTATCTCCGAGCGACTGACCATTATCCTGGTCATCGACTGACCGTTACCCTCAAAGTCCCCATGGGTGTCCCCCTCCAGGTCATCAACTAACGTCTGGGTGGTCAAAGGCCTTGTAACGATGTACGCTGAGAGTCGGGAAGCAAGTTCAGGGAGTTAATACATTTAATAAATAAAAGAACAAAACAAGAAACACGAACAGCGCACCGACATAGAACAGGAACAATGACGACTGGGGAAGGAACCAAAGGGAGTGACATATAAACGGCAGGTCATCAAGGAGGTGATGGAGTCCAGGTGACTGTCATTATGCGCAAATGCGCGTAACGCTGGTGACAGGTGTGCGCCATAAACGAGCAGCCTGGTGACCTAGAGGCCGGAGAGGGAGCACACATGACAGGCCTTTGAGCAGCTACATTGTCTGCTGCTTTAAATCATGCTTTCTCTTAAATGGTTCCTCAGGCGGTAGAAACAGATCTTTTTTTCAAGAAACTGCTTAAAAGCAAACTAGTTTATAATTACATTGAAGTAGTTAGCCCATGGTTAAATTAAAAATAGAACCTAGTAGGCCTACCATTGCTGTCAAAGAGGAAGGTGAATCCAAAAGGAGATCCAGCCTCCAGGAAATGTACAGCCTACCATCAGAGGACCATTACTGACCAAATAGAGCAGCAATCAGCCAACGCATGCCGAGTCACGTAGAGAAGTGACACAGAGATGTGAATACAGAATTTCTAACATTTATCATCTAAAGCAATTAGCGAGATTGTTATTTCCACCACAGAACATAGTCATTTCAATTGACAGTACAACGTCAGGCTACACGTTCCAGTAGCAGTAGGTGTGTCACTCAGGCATTTAAACAGAATATAATCTAAATCAATATGAAATAACGGTCTGAAATACAACCGATCCTTTTGAGATTATAATAACATTCTGCACCACATCTGGCGAGAGCTGATGTGAAACGGACTTGATAAAGTCGAGGAAATAATAAAAGAACTCGAAACTACGCACTTCCCTAAAGGACAACTTGTACAATAGCGTGTCATGCACTCAATGGTCATGCATGTTCAGTTTTACAATCAGAAAAGGCTACACACCTTTTACTAGACTACAGAAAGCAACCCCCACTGCAACCCGGGCGATATTAACTCACTACCATAACCACAGTGGCCACTTCTGGGAATATTCCCAAACCCTGCTTCATTCTACAGTGGACTGTAGGCCGCAGAGGATACATCTGTGGTACAGTCACACTGAGGGTATGATTCCGAAAAAGAACATGCATGTTATTTCATTGTCTTGGTGCATGTTGATTTGATTGTCTTCCCTGGTACAGGAGTTCCAAAAGCATTAGAAATGTGAATACCTTGTTGCACTGTCTGATCATCACCATATACATCGTATCAACAAGAGCAACTGGATGATTAGCCAATACAGATATACCACCCTTGGAAATGACATTGAAATATGAATTTATCCCTATTGAAAAAATCCTTAACTGTATATCAACATGTACACTAGGCCTATTTGAATTGACCTGACCAATGTAAAAGCATGTTGTAGTGACATTCCCTCTCAGGAAATCTGCCAGATACAGGGTTATTAGTGACTCCGTGTTGTATTTACACTGTGAGGGAACCGTAGCTGGTGTGCTCAAGGCTTAACTATGAACTGAATATTATTCCTTTTCAGAGTATACTGTAAACAGAGCTCCATATAGCTCATCACTGTGTGAGATCATATCTATTGAAAAGAGCGGGATGATGTGAAAAATTGTGGTTTGTGAAGGTCTTCTCACCGAACGCCCTGTGGGAAAAGAGAATGAAAGCACATGTAAAACATTTAAAAACTACTGTACTATAGTGGGTGCTGGACAATGGAGAGCCTGGCTGTGACATCACTCCCTGCGAGTGTCTCATGGGGAGTTGGGATAAACAAGAAAATAATTTCCATTACACACTTGCAAGTGTGTAACAGGACAAATATTTATTATTATTATTATTATCATCATTATTATTATTATTATTATTATTATTATTATTATTATTATTATTATTATTATCATCATTATAAGTTGAACTCTCACAGTGAGTATACATGATCAGTCCCCTGAGTCTGTTTGTACTTTGGCATCTCTAGCTGCAAGAAATTCTAATAAGAGGTAATAACTAAGGCATTAACTTGTTTTTTATTTACCAGTGATAAGGTTGCTTGTGGCAAAAGCAAACACCGCCAGAAAACGGGAGGATCGCCGGTTCAAATCCCAGGTCTGACAGGCAAATCTGATGGGAAGTGAGCCTCCTAAATGCGCCCTTGAGCCAGGCACTTAACCTCTGTCCACAATCTCTTTTGGTGTGACCTCTGAACTCTCCATGTCAGTTTTCTCCTCCTGGTTCTTACAGCACAGGGAGTGCAGCAGCACCACACAGACACACAGGTAAACAGCCACCACAATCTACACCACCACCCCAAACAGCACAAAGGACAACAGGTTACCCCCCATGGTCCATCACACTCACCAACCCATAGGTGTGGAGAGAGAGAGAGAAAGAAAGAGAGGGATATGGTGAGATAGAGGCCCTATTTTCCTTACAAATGGACAGACAAAAGGAGGAGGATAGAATAAGTACTGTAATGGTAATGAATAGAGCTGCATCCCACCAATTGGTTCATATTCATGTGTACATAATGAAGCCCTGCTTATTTGTTCAACCGAGACTAAATATAGAAACAAACTATGTACAACCTGTCACCCACGTCATAGTATGGAAGAATAAAGTGCCGCAAGGGTAGGCACTGTCAGACTGTCAGTCTCTGTCTCCCTCTGTTGGCTTAATAAAGAATTGTTTCAAGTTCCCCCTGACTGTATTGAGGCTGAAGATTGTGTGTGTGATCTGAACACAGACTCAATATCTTAACTTCCGATTGGTCATTTGCGAACCCAGCAGATGATAATACAATATGGAGGGCAAGAAAGTCTGTCACATTATAATCTCTGGGGTAAGGAGGACTGTGGGTAAAGGAAAGGGAAAGAGGGAAACCTAGTCAGTTGTACAACTGAATGCCTTCAACTGAAATGCGTCATCTGCATTTATCCCAACGTATAACCATAGAAAATTATATAGAGTTGTCCTCTCAAAACCCAGTCCAGTTTTCGCCACTTCTACACTCAAAATGCAATTTTCCTCTCAGGAAGAGCTTTTTATCAACCTATTTTTTGAAGTCACCATTTGTCTATATTCTAATCTTGAACACTTGTAGAGAGAGATTGGATCTTGGCTCTTGAGAGTGTGAGGTTGAAGGAGGGGTTTTCTGTGACTGTGAGTCAGAAGGGAACAGAGAGTTTCATCACTGATTATTCTAGAACACTGTGGTTTAGTGTTCCATTAAAGAGAGAGAGGCCTCTCAACACGGCTGAAGGAGCACTGCACTCCCCAACTCTATTTATTCTATCCCATTCTATGTATACTATTATTTAAGCCTATTTTATTTATTTCCACATTAGTCTCTCATGTCCACTGTTATTTTACTATTTTAATTTCTCTCTTATTGTTTTCCTTGTCTATAATAAATGTATATTTTTATAGAAAACATATCGTTTTTTTCTCCCCTCCGATTTTTATTGTTTTATTTGTTAAGCACTTTGAAATGCATTCTCTTACTATATAAATAAAGTTGGATTAATTGATTGTCAGAAGTTCATGTAGCATAAAGACTTTACAGTCCGTTATAGGCCTACAGTCCGTCCATACCGGCCTAATCAGTCAGACAATCAGATAAGACGAATTACTTAACTTAAATAACAATAGCACAACCACAGCAGGAGTTACGTCTCTCTTCCTGGACTCAGCAGCGATGATCACAAAAAAAGAATCGCTTTTTGTAACAAGATACATGGGAAAACATGATTCTATCCCCCATCTGTGTGGAAATCCGATTGTTAGCTCATGTACTGCCACGAGGTGGTGCCCTCTCCTCTCCGTATAAACACATTCACACTGATGTCGAAAGGATGTGGACTCAGAGTTACTATGGAAACCAACCATGCCTTAATAAACTAAGTGGGTGAATGAAAAAGAAAGAGGGAGTGATAGAAAAAATATGTTTTCACTAAGGGGCATCAAATGAATTAATGCTCTGACGCAACGATTTCGTTTGAAGCCTATATCCAGATTGCAGATTCCATGGCAATCAGGCAAGATTCTCCTTCTAATACTTGGGCAAATTCTACCTGTACAGGTGAGAGAGAGAGGGGGCAGAGAGAGAGGAGAGAGAGAGAGAGAGAGAGAGAGAGAGAGAGAGAGAGAGAGAGAGAGAGAGAGGGGAAGGAAGGGAGAAGGAGGGAGAGTGACAATGAGAAACAGTAACATAGAGAACCCCCTGTCTCAGACTCTTCATCTGCAAAGGACCTTTTGATTTAAAATAAACCAACAAAAACATCTTCTCTGGTCGACATCAATAGGAACAGAACACATGTTCTGCAGCTTTCAGCTTTCTGATCTTTCCTGTTTGTGTTTGACTTTTCGCATGTGAACTGAGAAAAAAATGACATGCTCCAAACCATTCTTTCGCAAACCTGTGCCATAAATAGTTTTAGACCAGCCTGAGCCAAGATCCTCCTGTCTTAAGAAGAAAAATACTACTTCCTCTGGAACTGGAACTCCACACCAAATGACAGTTAAACCCATCACATAGGACTTCCTCCTATACGTTAGGCCCCACTTCCTCCTGCAATATCAACCCAGAGACCAAAAAGACTATGGCTGTGTCCCAAATGGTACCATTTTTACCTATATACGGGGAGTATATGGGCCCTGGTCAAAAGTAGTGCACTATATAGGGGATAGGATGTAATTTGGGACGCAGACTATCTGGTCATTAATATTCCAAAGGAAAGGGGGAAAGCATCAGGAACCAATTATTCAATAACGCTTTCCCCTCCTCTTACCTCCTTGGATGTCTCCCAAACGGTACCCTATTCCCCATATAGTGCACTACTTTTGACCAGAGCCCACCTTTGCATTATATTGGGAATAAGGGTGCCATTTGGGATAAATGGGTTGTATTCTAAATGAGATGGACAGCGCGTAGGCAGACCTGTGTCGGTCGGGGTACACCTCAGTTTGGGCTCTTACCTGTTGCCATGGAGCTGTGATGTGGCCTTGCAGGTTCAGAGTCAGATTAGGGGTCTGGTATCACTACACCACCACCAGTCAGACCTGGGTTCAAATACTATTCAAATACTTTCAAATACTTTGTGTGCTTGGTTGAGCTTGTCTGTTGCAATGGAACCAAAAGAAAAGTCCCAACAATCCCCAAACCCTGTCACACCAGACAGGTTAAAGCAAACAGACAAAGTATTTGAAAGATTTCAAACACCATTTGAACCCAGGTCTGATCACTACACCACCACTATAGCACCAGCACCGTTAACCAACTGAGGTAATTGAGATCAGATGGGCCATTGAGGCGAGGCGGCCGGGTGAGGAGGCAACCTGGGCTAGGCAGAGTAACCTGGAAGCATTTATTTTATGGAAAAGATGTTTAGTTAAGTGCAGTGCTGAGGCTAATGAGTCTGGGCCTGGCCGGGCCTGGCGGCTGTGATGAATACGATCGGTGAAAGCTCTGAACGCTGGTTCTTGAGTCCTTCCTTCCTCCTGGATCGGGTTTCAGATTAACAGACTTCCTGTCCAATCCGTGGCATTTGGAAAGCAAATGATCACCTCTTTTTTATGAGGGGAATTATCATGTATTAGTCTAGTTCAGGATATCTCAGAGGATATCTCAGGACTGGTTAGAGTTTAAGGGGCCTAAAGATTGGAGTCACGTTTCGGACTGTGTGTGTGTGTGTGTGCCAAGGCATTTTTCAAAGGGCTTTTGGGATGGAGAAAACTATCTTGTAGTCAAGATGCTTGGGTGTCTGTTCAAGCTTGTGACCTCCAGAGTCACAAACAAAAACAAGAAACACAGACACTGACATGAGCATCGTTCCCAGTAGACTGTTCTAGTTTAAAAGTACCTATCAGTACAAGTTACTGTTGCAATTAACAGGTATTGACCTGTTTGCAAGTTGGCGTTAAAAATGGCAACCCAGCCCGGAAAAACGGCACGTACAATCTCAATCACAACATGGGCTCGTGCATCATCCATCATGTCGACACGTTGAGAGCACCAACAGCCATGACATGCCTTGCAAGTCTGATGAGTTCATACAGTAAGGGACACAAGTCTTCCTCAAGTCTTTTACACGGTCGAAGAAGATGAGGATTATAGAGATGCTCAATGCAACAATAGGTCTTGCAGCAGTCCAACTTCGTTATGCTTGAGCCCCGTGAACAACGAGGATGCAGGCAATCACTTTGTTCGGCTTCCTTCAACTGGTGAAGCCTTCATATGGGTAAGCTAGAAGCTTCGTAGGCTATATACGTTTCTGAGAGTGGGGGACTTACATGAGCACCTCCACATTCTTTCAAATATAGGCATAGCCATCTACTTATGAATCTTTACAGTCTATACTGTAGTAGGGGGTTATGAGTCATATGCAGATTAGAATAGGAACACAGAACACTGTGTCATTTATGATACCCCGGGCCCATCACACCCTCCCACCCTCCTCCCCCACCATCTCATTTCCTCTCTCTCCTCTTTGCCGCTTCGCTTCGAGGCCCTTGATTACAGTGTTCCCAGGGGACGAGTTCAACTCCTCAGAGATAGGAACCGTCGAGGGTACCAGTCACTTAAGATCAAGACGGGGGGAGGAAATCGCAGCGAACATAAAGCTAAATATATAATTCCTCCCGTGCCGGTAATCACGACGTCCAGGCGATTTGGAATGACATTTTAACCACTTCAGACTAAAGCAACGCTCTACTCGAGAGTCAGGCGCACGGGCAGCCGGGCCCGTGGCGAGGCGTGCACTGACCCGCCCAGGGGTATGACCCCTCAAACGAGTGCACGTTCCGCCCGTGACGCTGAAATGGCTCACAGGCCAGGTCAATTCAGTCAGATGTTTGACAAGAGGAAAGAAAGGAAGCAATTTCTCTCCCCGGTATTAGTTACCTGAGGATTAAGATCCTTCACCTCCTGCTAATGGTGTTTCAAATATGCAACCACAATTTCCCCACTATAATAGACCTATTCTTGAGATGGTAGAACGGCTTTAAGGGCCTACATTAGACCCATGCTTACAGTACAGCATCTTATAGGATCAAAACCTCTGCATAAAGTATATCGTTCATCCTACATACCTATTTGACCATATGACCCCTCCCATATGACCCCACGTTTCTGTCTTCAGGTAGACCTCACATGATACTCCATTAGTCCTGAACGGTATGCATAGCAGGCCAACAAGATTGTAGCCTACCAAAGTAGGCCCACAAGGGCAATCGTTCTTATCTGAAAACCGACTTAATTGTATTTCAAACAATGCCACCAAATATGAATAATGGATCAGCAACTGTGCAGCCTATTCTTTTCTATCTCTGCCTAGCTCATGAGACACGGGTCTCTGCCCACCCTCCAATTTGGCCCCCTCCCTCCTAACAGCTTTCTGAACATCAAATCGGAGTTAATTTCCAGTCTGATTTACATATGCAGTGAATATGCCCCTATGGCACAAACTACCTGGATGAAAGTCTTTCCCATCACACCAGAAGTGCATTTTCTACATCCTCGCTGATTGGATTCTTGATGAGATCGTCAGGTGGCTCGCACACTTCACATGGCGAAGACGCGATGGGCGTACGGGTTGCCAATTCTGAGGCCACTGAAGTGCTTCGCGGCTCTCTACATCTCACTCTCTCTCTCTCTCGAACACTCATAACCGCCGTTCTGAACATGGGCTGGGTGTTGGGTGTGTAATCAGAGCAGTACTGGCAGGGAGGTATGATAGCCTGCTTCATGCCCGCACAACCCCTCAGCCAGGCTCCAATGAAGTACTCTCTTACTCTCACCAAACCTAACCGGCATATCAATGTTACACCATAGTCACAAGACCCTCACAAGACTCCAGAAAGGAATAATTAAATCATGCATAATCTGCATGCAAGATATAGTAGGAAGACGAGGCCCCTGGGGAGGAGAGAAAGAGAGACTTCCTTACTCTTGCTCAGAGAACCAGGGAGGATCTGTAACATACAGGATCTCTGTCTACAAGGACTGACTGCAGTTACCTCTCCTCTTCTTACTTTATCCTCTCAGCCAGCCGCTGGTTTATCTAAGAGGGGTACACTAGTCTAACACTATCAATTCTAATAGTGAGTGTTAATTTAGACAAGAGGCACAAAAAAAACATTTCCTCTCTCCTCGCCGTTCCCCGACGGCCCTCTCCATTCCATGGCAGCAGCAGTAAACAGTGCTGCGAGCGGAGGACCAGTAATTCAGTCGATAAATGTCAACTGAAATGAAGCTATCAGCTGAAAGCAATTTCCAGGGCTGCGTTCGGTGCCAGGGATTTGAGATTTTCACTCCTCCATCGATCATGAGCCTCTGCTTTGGGCCAAGATACACAATGCCCCCAAATTGCTGACATGTGGACCCAGAATCAATGCCATTTCCCTCCTGTCTGGGCTCTCCTCCTCTAAACCGTTGTTTATCCAATGACCCTCGTCTGTTTTGCCCATTAAAGCCCAAACTGACGTCTCAGGGTGTGTGTGTGTGTGTGTGTGTGTGCAGCGTCTCATGGTGTGTTAATGTGTGTGTGTGTGTGTGTCTGTGTGTATTGTCTCAGGGTGTGTGTGTAGCATCTCAGGGTGTGTGTGTGTGTGTGTGTGTGTGTGTGGTGTCTCAGGGTAGGGCCAAGCAAACCACCGTATTATAGACTACACCTAATGGATGAAAGACCATAGTGGTGTGGTGGGATACATTATGGCTTAGTACACAGGAAGAATGTAGCCGATTATCACTAATGAACTAATGAAGAAGATTTAACACCCTACTCACATGAAAGGCAAGGGATGAAGAAAACACACAACGGAATTGATGTACAAAGCAGTGTTTTGATTCAAAGAGTGTCCATAAATAACGGTGGGTGCCCCCTTTCTTGTGTTTGCATTGGTAGCTGTTGGATTACTCCTCGACAAACTGACAGAACGGATCAGTGAGTTCGGAGTTAAAGGGAAAGTTTAGCAATTTAGATATTTCGATATGTTTCCGTTCCTTGATATTTGTTTCCTTACCTTGAAATGTCAGCATTTGTTTGCAGTGGCTAGTTTAACACAACAAAACGGTGGATTGCCTTGTCCATAGACTGCCTTTCGAGGTAAAGAAATAAATATCTAAATATGTAAAATTACTGAACTATCCCTTTAACGCTGAATCTGAAACAAATGTTGGCTGTTGGCACCACGTTAATATCTCTATTCTTCCTGTCCTCTGGGAGACTGTCTTGGTGTCTCAGGCCAGGAAATTCACACAGTTTACAGTGACTGTGGTGCTTTCTACGTAAACACAGCTCTCTGTGGCCTCAGTTTGATTAGGAGGCTCCCAGATGCCATTAAAAGTCCATTTCTCCCCTCTGTGTTTGTTTTGAGACGAGAGCGACAGAGAAACCCAGCAGCCACTGTCGTGCAATGCCAACTTCTGTTGACGCATGAGTGGAACACACAAACAACCCCCGAGCTAGCGCCAACCGAACCTACAGCGCAGTACAGTATGTGCTCTCCCTCAATTCTCCATCATCAACATACAAGTTTGACTTTTGTTGATGATTCGGTTTCGTGGTCGGTATCGTGTTCAGTATTGTGTTCATTATCGTGTTCAGTCATATTTGCAGGAGGAACCATTGCAAACATGATTGTATCAAAAATAGAGGTGTGGTAATTTTAGTAATGTCACCCTTGGTTTTGGTGGCCAGCTGCTTGTCTATATCCGCTGCAAAAGCCGTTTGCCATTTTGCCTGACCTGAGAGAGTGGAGAAGAGGAGAGCAAACACGTATTAGACAACTTCTACTATTGGTATTATTATACAAATACTGTGAAATTATAGAAAGGATTCATCTGAACATTTGTAGCTACTGATTGTATTTCTGTCCTCTGGCTGGACAGGTATCCCTGTCTCAGTGCTTGTTTCTCCACCAATTGGATGGTGTCCTCTGACATGGTCTCAGCCGTCAGAGACTCCTCGGACTTGTTACTGAACTGCTTAACCAGGTTCTCCATGTGCTCACGCGCCACCCTGTAGGGACGGATGGACAAACGTGTGTATGTACGCACATACACACACACAAGGGTGCTCAAGCACGCAGTGGCGACACACACACACAGTTTAAAAGGCCTGCCATGAGTTATGCATATTTTCCCCCTCTATCTCCATTAATGCCCAGGTCATTTCATTCCAAAAAACAAATACCTGGCTTTCTGTGCCACTTGAAAAATAGTTGTCAAGGTCGCAGTGCAGTCAACAACTTTGTTTTTGGTTTGCTTTGCTGCCTGGTGATAACAGTTTATTTTCCTTAATTGGCATTTTTGCCTGGGACTATTTGCAAACAATCCAAAAGTGGAGTCTATTTACTGCAAACAATAATGCGTAATTACTGAGTCTGGGCCAAATCAAGCCGCTCGCTCTCTTTGGAAATGCAAATGTGGTTGCGTGCCGACACTGATTGAAGAGGAAGAAGGCGTCCGTCCGTCCCACTATCCAGCGCTGCCAGACAAGCACCTGCTGGTGCCGGGGCTCCGTGCACTTAATAATCACACATATTTTGTGGTTTAGCGAGTGACGGCAGCACGTCAAAGGGGCCTGCGTCCCAAATGGCACCCTATTCGCTATATAGCGCACTGCTTTTGGCCAGGGCCCGGTAGGGAATAGGGTGCCATTTGGGACGCAGGCAAGTTATTTGGCCCCGGGAGCCGAGTTGGACGGAGGACTTTTGACCACGCTTGGTGTTGTCTAACTGCTACAGTCGGGCGAATGAGTTAACTGGATATGTCAGAAACACCTAGAAACACACAGACATGTTCACGCACTTCTCTAATGTGGCATTTTAAAAAAGGAGACGGTAGGTCAGGTAAGGGACTGACAAGATCATTAATGAAAAAGTATGAGAGGAGGAAATGCAGAAAGATGGACGGCGATAAATGGTAGAATGAGGAAAGTGAGGAAAGACGGTGAATATTGAGAGTGCGAGAGAAGGGAGAGAGTTAATAGAGAAAGAGAGAGAGAGAGAGAGAGAGAGAGAGAGAGAGAGAGAGAGAGAGGAGGAGAAAGAGAATAGAGAGAGATAAAGAGAGTGAGAGGAGAGAGTGACAGAGCGAGAGAGCGAGAGAGAGAGACCCCACAAACAGACCGCACAGGACAGCAACACAATTAGACCCAACCATATCATGAGAAAACAAAAGATAATTACTTGACACATTGGAAAGAATTTACAAAAAAACAGAGAAAACTAGATTGCTATTCGGCCCTAAACAGAGAGTGCACAGCGGCAGAATAGCTGACCACTGTGACTGACCCAAACTTAAGGAAAGCCTTGCCTAGTGGTTATAGAGCGTTGGGTCAGTAACCGAGCTGACAAGCTGACAAGGTAAAAAATCTTTCGTTCTGCCCCTGAACAAGGCAGTTAACCCACTGTTCCCCAGTAGGCCGTCATTGTAAATAAGAATTTGTTATTAACTGACTTGCCTAGTTAAATAAAAGGTTACTATGTACAGACTCAGTGAGCATAGCCGTAGGCGGACCTGGCTCTCAAGAGAAGACAGGCTATGTGCTCACTGCCCACAAAATGAGGTGGAAACTGACTGGCACTTTCTAACCTCCTGCTAAATGTATGACCATATTAGAGACACATATTTCCCTCAGATTACACAGACCCTATATCAAGTTTGCAGACGACACTACAGTGTAGGCTTGATTACCAACAACGACGAGAATGCCTACAGGGAGGAGGTGAGGGCCCTCGGAGTGTGGTGTCAGGAAAATAACCTCTCACTCAACGTCAACAAAACAAAGGAGATGATCGTGGACTTCAGGAAACAGCAGAGGGAGCACCCCCCTATCCACATCGACGGGACAGTAGTGGAGAAGGTGGAACATTTTTGGTTCCTCGGCGTACACATCACGGACAAACTGAAATGGTCCGCCCACACAGACAGCGTGGTGAAGAAAGCGCAACAGCGCCTCTTCAACCTCAGGAGGCTGAAGAAATTTGGCTTGTCATCAAAAACACTCACAAACTTTTACAGATGCACAATCGAGAGCATCCTGTCGGGCTGTATCACCGCCTGGTATGGCAACTGCTCCGCCCACAACCGTAAGGCTCTCCAGAGGGTAGTGAGGTCTGCACAACGCATCACCGGGGGTAAACTACCTGCCCTCCAGGACAACCTACACCACCCGATGTCACAGGAAGGCCAAAAAGATAATCAAGGACAACAACCACCCGAGCCACTGCCTGTTCACCCCGCTATCATCCAGAAGGTCAGTACAGGTGCATCAAAGCTGGGACCGAGAGACTGAAAAACAGCTTCTATCTCAAGGCCATCAGACTGTTAAACAGCCATCACTAACATTGAGTGGCTGCTGCCAACATACTGACTCAAATCTCTAGCCACTTTAATAATAAAAAATTGGATGTAATAAATGTATCACTATCCACTTTAAACAATGCCACTTTATATAATGTTTACTTATCCTACATTACACATCTCATATGTATATACTGTACTCTATACATCTACTGCATCTTGCCTATGCCGTTCGGCCATCGCTCATCCATATATTTATATATTCTATTCATTCCTTTACACTTGTGTGTATAAGGTAGTTGTGAAATTGTTAGATTACTTGTTAGATATTCCTGCATGGTCGGAACTAGAAGCACAAGCATTTCGCTACACTCGCATTAACATCTGCTAACCATGTGTAGGTGACAAATAAAAATTGATTTGATTTGATTTGACCCACAAAGAATTTGAAAACAAATCCAATTTTGATAAACTCCCATATCTATTGGGTGAAATACCACAGTGTCATCACAGCAGCGATATTTGTGACCTGTTGCCACAAGAAAAGGGCAACCAGCGAAGACCAAACACCACTGTAAATGCAACCCATATTTATGTTTATTTATTTTCCCTTTTGTACTTTAACTATTTGCACATAATGACTTTTTAAATTATTTTGTGAGTGTAATGTTTACTGTAAAAAATTTTTTTACTGTTTATTTCACTTTTGTTTATTATCTATTTCAATTGCTTTGGCAATGTAAACATATGTTTCCAATGTCAATAAAGCCTTAAATTGAAGAGAGAGAGAGAGAGAGAGAGAGAGAGAGAGAGAGAGAGAGAGAGAGAGAGAGAGAGAGACAGAGAGAGAGAGAACTCTCAGGACTAGCTACCTAACTTGGGAATAGGCACCCTGATGATGGTTCCGTCCACCTCAGGGTTGAGTTTCATGCTGCTCTCACGCAGGGCGCGGGTGGCAGCAGCCATGGCCTGAGGACACATCAAACACACATTAGACCTAGACCTAATGACTTCCAGCTGGGGCTTGGACTGGGGCTGGAGCTACACTACCTGCAGACAGACACCCAACCACCCAGCCAGGTCCCAGCCCCTATCCATTCACCAGTCCCAGCCCCTATCCAATGTACGAGTCTGTGAAAAAATATATATTTCTTGGGGAACAATAAATATAATCGAATTCAATATAATGCATCCACCCTCAAGACACCCACCCCGCCCCTATCAATCCACCCCAGGCCCCCACCCCTAGACTGCCCTGGCCTTTCTCCTGCCCATAGGAGCACCAGGAAGCAGACCTTGGCTGTCCCTGGTCAGGTTGGCTTTGATACATGGCGAGCTGGGTGAACTGTGTAGCATCTCCCCACAGAGCAGCTCTGGAGTGTGTGTGTGTGGGGGGGGGTTCAGCCCTGGCCGTGGCAGGAGAAGCACATGCGGTGTGGAAGTGCCGCGGGGCGCTGTCAGAACACAGTCCTCTGGGAACGGGCTGAGGGGTTGCAGTGCAGGGCGATGACCTCTGGTGACCTCTACGGGATGGGAGGAGTGGGACGGGGCAGGGTGGAGGTGTGTGTGTGTGTGTCTGTGTGTCTGTGCGTGTGTGTGTTTGTGCGTGCGTGCGTTGCGTGCGTATAACTGGGGGAGTCCTGGCTTGGCCGTATACCCACAATGCATTAGACTAGAGGAGATGTCTGTGTAACATATTACAACTCTAATGGTGGTTGGACTCCAAAAGACAATTAAGAAAATGTTGTAATCTGGATATGTGATTTGTCTGTGTCTGCTAGTTGTGGGAGAGGTGCCTGAGAGAGAGAGGCAGAGACGGGACAGACTGAGGCCTGTGGAGACTCCAGTATGTGTTCTATTTAATTCAAAGATATGGAGCCTGTTCAGACACATATAAAAACAGGCCGTGTGGGGACAACATGCTAAGACTGAGCACACTATTGTTCAACCCTCAGGTACCCATCGCCAGTGGTGGAAACAGTATGCAATTGTCATACTCAAGTGACTCAAGTAAAAGTGAAAGTCACCCAGTAAAATACTACTTGAGTAAAAGTCTAAAAGTATTTTGTTTTAAATATACTTAAGTATCAAAAGTAAATGTCATTGCTAAAATATACTTAAGTATCAAAGTAAAAGTATAAATCATTTCAAATTCCTTTTATTGAGCATACCAGACGGCAAAATGTTCTTGTTTTTTTAATTGACAGGGCACTCTTCAAAACTCTACAACATACTTTACAAACGAAGCATTTGTGTTTAGTGAGTCCGCCAGATCAGGGGCAGTTGGGATGACTAGGGATGTTCTCTTTATAAGTGTGTGAATTGGACAATTCTCCTGTCCTGCTAAGCATTTAAAATGTAACGAGTACTTTTGGGTGTCAGGTAAATTGTATAGAGTAAAATGTATATTATTTTCCTTGGGAATGTAGTGAAGTAAAAGTCAAAGTTGTCAAAAATATAAATAGTAAAGTACAGATACCCCCAAAAACGACTTAAGTACTTTACACCATTGCCCATCACAACATTACCAGATAGATCCCAGCACCAGATAGAAACCCCCTTCCATCCCCTCTCACCAGCCCACCGGCAGCCCCCTAACCTCCCGTTACCTAACAGTCTAACAGCCCAACAGCCCTGCTAAGCCAACACAGAGGTGACTGTACAGCACCCAAAGCAAATAGGATTATAATTATTCACATCCATTACCCACGTCCATAACGAGAGGCCATTGTTTTCCAGTCATTCATTACAAGGTCCAGTACTGCAGTAATTGCAGTACAGTGTTACTGCAAACCCCCAGTGTCTGTTGTGCAGTGGCAATGGCAGCATGAATTAAACCACTTGGATTTTGGGGGACGAAGGGAAGGGGAAAAAGGCTGTGTGTGTGTGTGTGTATGTCTTAGTGTGTGTGTGGTATCCTCCACATCATTAACAAGGTGTTTCTTTAGCTCTGTTCGTTCCTTTCGGCTGGGCTGTGGCTGTGTTGAATCAGAAACCTCAGTGTAATCCCACTATTTTTGACATATTAACCAGAACACGCCTGGTGTTTACGGAGCTACCCAGAACAGAGCACGGCATTCCCCCAGATTTCCGTAACTGCTGGAGCTGTGGGGAAATAATGATGAATTCAATGCTGAGAACAATCAAACATAGGTATGGGCTGGATCTATCATTCTGGAGTTAAAGACAGGAACCAGAGATTAGGAGAGGCTGTTTTAAATGCAATAGGCCTTGTGAAATAATACATACAAATAAATCCTTTAATCTTGCTGCCAATTCTTTCCCCAGTGGTTTAGACCAGAAACTGAATGGGAGAAAAAACGAAAAATAAGAAATTGATACCCTTGCTCTCACATCACACATTTTGCACCCTTTTAACATTTGGTCTGAAGGAATTGTCATGTCGCAGCAGTCAAGTTTGCACATGTGTGATGGTACCAGTGGGGCTTTTCGGCCCACTTGAATATATATCGTTTTGGAGTTTCTGTCGGAACTTTCTCGCTCAGATATGGAGATACGTGTGCAACGTAATGTCTCTGAGCCTCTCCTCTTACAGGCGAATTACCCCTATTGAACTGATTCAATGATAATGGTAGCGTGCGTATCATATATGCGCAATATGTGCGCAATGTGCTTATCTATGTGTGTTTCCAAATAAAGCGCACATAATGAGGCATATCTGAAAGGTGTGGTCCCTCATGAACATTGAACACGAGGGGAGCCTGCTGAGGGGAGGGCGGCTCATAATAATGACTGGAATGGAGTACAATGGATGGAATGGGAGGTAAAAACAACATAAAAACCATGTTTTTGATACCATTCCGTTCCAGCCATTATTATGAGCCGCCCTCCCCTCAGCGGCCTCCACTGTTGTACACCTATTGTGGCTGAGTGCTGCTGAGTTCCAGGCTGAGCTCCTCAAGATGAAGCAGAACTGTGCTTCAGTGCTAAATTAATCAAAGCCAAAAAACATCAATCTCCCGTTAAAACGGATCCCAGCCTCAGACAGGGACAACCCTCATTCATAACAACATAGGATGCAGGAGGGAGAAAAGAGAAGGGGGGAGAGAGAGAGAAAAGGAGAGAAAGAAACAACTCAGGGAAAGGAAAAGAGAAGAATGAAGACAGGGTGTGTGTGTGTGTGTGTGTGAGAGAGAGAGAGAGCATCACTTGGAGCTGTTAGTCCTCGTCCTTCACAGAGGGTACAGCACGGTCACTTCCTGCTGATGACAGCTGACCACAAAATATTGGCCTTTGTTTCAATCGCTCCAGATCAAAGGGCTTCCCAGAACCATCGATCACTAGGGCTGAACACGAGGCTGGAGAGAAAACCCGACTCATGTTTCAGATGGAGAAAGAGAAAGAGAGAAAGAGAGAGAACGAGGGAGAGAGAGAGTGAGAGAGAGAGAGAGAGAGACGTGTTCATTTCACAGTGCGTTGCCGTCAGCCCAGTGTGGTTCACATAGAGCAGAACCCTAACCCACCCAGCCAGCAGTGTGTGGGAAGCCGGTCAAGTTGACCACGATGAGCTGAGGGGATTTCATGGAGATCTGACCCAACTGGTTCAGGGGGAATTTGCCATCTGTCGTGTACACCATGATATGATCCAGAGCTCCAGAGAAACAGGACCAGAATAAAACATGAATTGAATATACTTCAATGATAAACCTAATTGATTTCCCAGAGGGGAAATCAATTAAGACATGCCCAAGCATATGACCAAAACAACTTGACCATTATCTAGGCCCGCCTAAACCCTCATCACCAAATACGGCATTGAATACTTGTTCCAAACCAACCTCCCCACAATTCAATTGGCAGAGTGTAAGCTGAGGCTTATGGTTGGGGTAAGGAACTGAGAAACAGATTCTATCTCTACCCAATCCACCCAATACCCTGCCCTGAACGTTAGACACTGTTACTAGCCGGCTACCACCCGGTACTCTACCCTGAACCTTAGAGACTGTTGCCTTATGTACGTAGTCATTGAACACTGGTCACTTTAATAATGTTTATATACTGTTTCACCCACTTTATATGTACACTGAGTGTACAAAACATTAGGAACACCTGCTCTTTCCATGACATAGACTGATCAGGTGTATCCAGGTGAAAGCAGTGATCCCTTATTGATGTCACTTGTTAAAACCACTTCAATCAGTGTAGATGAAGGGGGAGGAGACAGGTTAAAGAAGGATTTGTAGGCCTTGAGACAATTGAGACATGGATTGTGTATGTGTGCCATTCAGAGGGTGAATGGGCAAGACAGAATATTCAAGTGCCTTTGAACGGGGGTATGGTAATAGGTGCCAGGCGCACCGGTTTGAGTGTGACAAGAACTGCAACGCTGCTGGGTTTTTCACGCTCAACAGTTTCTCGTGTGTATCAAGAATGGTCCACCACCCAAAGGACATTCAGCCAACTTGACACAACTGTGGGAAGCATTGGAGTCAACATGGGCCAGCATCCCTGTGGAACGCTGTCAACACCTTGAAGAGTCCATGCCCCGACTAATTACGGGCAGTTCTGAGGGCAAAAGGCGGTGCAACTCAATATTAGGAAAGTAATCCTAATGTTTTGTACGCTCACTGTATATACTCTATTCTAGACATGGCTCATCCTATATAACTACTGCAGTACACATATTTTGCAGACTGCAGAACCAGAGCTACTCTCCAACATGAGTCTCCTTTCCTCATCTGGTTTACCTCAGACGCCGCTGTTTCCTCCCTCTCTGTCCTCTGCCTTGCATCACCAACTCTATGGTGGGGAGGTGTGGTGGGTTCTAGATTATTCTACCGCTTGTTTTGTATAGGAGAGGGACTACCGCCATTCTGGGTACTTATACTTGTGCTTTAGAAAGTCAAATAGTATGTTTATACAAACTATTGCTTGCTTCATTCTAATTTCTGGGTGCAAAGACAGGTCCTTAGCAGATTTGGACGCATTCAATACCAACGATCAAACCTTAACTGTAACTGAGTGCAACCGGTGTGAAATCGCTAGCTAGTTAGAGGTGCGCGCTAGTAGCAGTTTAATCGTTATGTCCTTGAGACCTTTAAGTAGTTGTTTCCTTTGCTCCTTAAGGGCTGTGGCTTTTGTGGCACGATAGGTAACAATGCTTCGTGGGAGGCAGTTATTGACATGTTCAGAGGGTCCCTGGTTCGAGCCCAGGTTAGGGCAAGGAGAGGGACCCAGTTATTTGGAACAGTGAGTGCATGCCACGACAGTTAGAGCTAGTCTGGTCTGAGATGTTGTCTGGTAGGAAAAGACTTCCTGTAAACCATGTCTCTGACTCTGGGCCCTTACTTCAACCCAAGGCAAGTACTCAGTGCCTGTATGTATTACCTGAAAGTAATAGGAATGTGTGATAATATTCAGTACTTTAAATAAACCAGATTTTATACTCAGTGTCAGCCTAACTAAGAGCCAGCCTGTGCTACCTGGGCCATTGCCTCTTCCCCAGGCTAATTGCTAGAGCCAGCAGGTGGACGAGAGAGACTACCTGGGCCTCTATGGACGTATGCCTGGCTCTGCACATCTGCTTACATTTCCAGAGGGCACACAGGCATTTCCTAAACGGCATAAGGAGGGATGTGGATCGACCGGGAAGCCATTAGCCAAATGGGCTCTTCCTGGTCAGGGTACAGGCAGCTGACCCACAGTGGCGAAAGTTAAGACTAGTAGTCAACAATATAGGCTCTCAAAAAACTAAACTTACATATCCTGGGTCGTGTTCAGTAGGGCACACTGTAGAAAAACATTTTGCAACGGAATACAAAAAAGTATTATCATAGGAAAACATTCAGGTAGTAGCTAACCCCCAGTTTCAAAACGTTTTCTCCCTAGTACTGAACACGACCCTGGCTTCCTCATGATAAAGTCCTATCAGAGAGCAGACTTTGAGTTGGTTCTTGTGTGACTTTATACTGGTGATGTTTAGTGGGTGGGTACCCTAGACTGGAGGGTTTCTTGGGAACATGAGGATGACATGACATTAACTAATAGTTTTGAACTATGGAAGCCTATGCTAACTGGTGACTGGGGTCCTGATCTGTTACACAAATGGCTTCTCTTTCACAGTGTATTAATCTGAGCCGGTATACACAGAGCTGTCCAGGAAGGACTGGATAGCCTAGCATTCCTATGGAAAAGAGAGGTTATGCTTCTAGCAGAGGAACTGACAGAGTGGCAGGCTGTAATACCTCCCCTGTGTGTGTGTGTGTGTGTGTGCGTGCGGTTTTATTTTTTTGAGAACTAACAGCTGACTGAAGACGGGACGGCCGGGCATTTGTGAGGTTGAGTCCGTTTCTGCAATAACAGGGACTATTAATAATGTGATGAAACCTTTTTGCCCCTTGCTGAAATTAGCAAAGTGTTACAGAAAATGATGAATACAATGGAACTAGTTTGAGTACCAGTCTCTTTAGCTAACATTCCACTCCTTGTCATTGTCAAAGAGACTGGCCTTTCAGAAATCTCACCGTTCAATATGCACCAGGATTTAAAGGCGGGTTTGCTCATTGGTTGTTGGAAATGTGACGACCCTCCCACTCTGTCTGCCGAATTCTTTATTTTTGCTCTTCCTTAATAGGATGTCGGTGGGCGGAGCCAGGAGGGTCGTCAGCGAAATGGGACACACCTGGGTTCGGGTGTGTCCCGGGATATCAAATCAAATCAGTCACATACACATGGTTAGCAGATGTTAATGCGAGTGTAGCGAAATGCTTGTGCTTCTAGTTCCGACCATGCAGTAGTGTCTAACAAGTAATCTAACAAATTCACAACAACTACCTTATACACACAAGAGTAAAGGAATGAATATGAGTATGTACATATATATATATATGGATGAGCGATGGCTGACCAGCATAGGCAAGATGCAGTAGATGGTATGGAGCACAGTATATACATATGAGATGAGTAATGTAGGATATGTAAACATTATATAAAGTGGCATTGTTTAAAGTGGCTAGTGATACATTTATTACATCCAATTTTTTATTATTAAAGTGGCTAGAGATTTGAGTCAGTATGTTTGCAGCAGCCACTCAATGTTAGTGATGGCTGTTTAACAGTCTGATGGCCTTGAGATAGAAGCTGTTTTTCAGTCTCTCGGTCCCAGCTTTGATGCACCTGTACTGACCTCGCCTTCTGGATGATAGCGGGGTGAACAGGCAGTGGCTCGGGTGGTTGTTGTCCTTGATTATCTTTTTGGCCTTCCTGTGACATCGGGTGGTGTAGGTGTCCTGAAGGGCAGGTAGTTTACCCCCGGTGATGCGTTGTGCAGTCCTCACTACCGTCTGGAGAGCCTTACGGTTGTGGGCGGAGCAATTGCCGTACCAGACGGTGATACAGCCCGACAGGATGCTCTCGATTGTGCATCTGTAGAAGTTTGTGAGTGATTTTGGTGACGAGACAAATTTCTTCAGCCTCCTGAGGTTGAAGAGGCTCTGTTGAAGAGGCGCTGTCGCTGTTGCGCCTTCTTCACCACGCTCGTGTGGGTGGACCATTTCAGTTTGTCCGTGATGTGTACGCCGAGGAACTTCAAACTTTCCACCTTCTCCACTACTGTCCCGTCGATGTGGATGGGGGGGTGCTCCCTCTCCTGAAGTCCACGATCATATCCTTTGTTTTGTTGACGTTGAGTGAGAGGTTATTTTCCTGACACCACACTCCGAGGGCCCTCACCTCCTCCCCGTAGGCCGTCTCGTCGTTGTTGGTAATCAAGCCTACCACTGTAGTGTCGTCAGCAAACTTGATGATTCAGTTGGATGCGTGCTTGGCCACGCAGTCATGGGTAAACAGGGAGTACAGGAGAGGGCTGAGAATGCACCCTTGTGGGGCCCCAGTGTTGTTTCCTACCCTCACCACCTGGGGCCGGCCTGTCAGGAAGTCCAGGACCCAGTTGCACAGGGCTGGGTCGAGACCTAGGGTCTTGAGCTTAATGACGAGCTTGGAGGGAACTATGGTGTTAAATGCTGAGCTCTAGTCGATGAACAGCATTCTTACATAGGTATTCCTCTTGTCCAGATGGGTTAGGGCAGTATGCAGTGTGATTGCGTCATCTGTGGACCTATTGGGACGGTAAGCAAATTGGAGTGGGTCCAGGGTGTCTGGCAGGATGGAGGTGATATGATCCTTGACTAGTCTCTCAAAGCACTTCATGATGACGGAAGTGAGTGCTACGGGGCGATAGTCATTTAGCTCAGTTACCTTAGCTTTTTTGGGAACTGGAACAATGGTGGCCCTCTTGAAGCATGTGGGAACAGCAGACTGGGATAGGGACTGATTGAATATGTCCGTAAACACACCAGCCAGCTGGTCTGCGCATGCTCTGAGGCCACGGCCAGGGATGCCATCTGGGCCAGCAGCCTTGCGAGGGTTAACACATTTAAATGTTTTACTTGGCTGCGGTGAAGGAGAGCCCGCAGGTTTTGGTAGCGGGCCGTGTCGGTGGCACTGTATTGTCCTCAAAGCGAGCAAAGAAGTTGTTTAGTTTGTCTGGGAGCAGGACATCGTGGTCCGTGACGGGGGTTGTTTTCTTTTTGTAGTTTGTGATTGACTGTAGACCCTGCCACATTCCTCTCGTGTCTGAGCCGTTGAATTGTGACTCTACTTTGTCTCTATATTGACGCTTAGCTTGTTTGATTGCCTTGCGGAGGGAATAGCTACACTGTATGTATTCAGTCATGTTTCCGGTCGCCTTACCCTGGTTAAAAGCAGTGGTTCACGCTTTCAGTTTCGCGTGCGCGAATGCTGCCATCAATCCACGGTTTCTGGTTGGGGAAGGTTTTAATAGTTGCTATGGGTACAACATCACCGATGCACTTGCTAATAAACTCGCTCATCGTATCAGCGAATACATCAATGTTGTTGTCCGATGCTATCCGGAACATATCCCAGTCCACGTGCTCGAAGCAATCTTGCAGCGTGGAATCAGATTGGTCGGACCAGCGTTGAACAGACCTGAGAACGGTCGTTTCCTGTTTTAGTTTCTGTTTGTAGGCTGGGAGCAACAAAATGGAGTTGTGGTCAGACTTGCCGAAAGGAGGGCGGAGAATGGCCTTGTATGCATCACGGAAGTTAGAATAACAATGATCCAGGATTTTACCAGCCCGGGTGGCACATTCGATATGCTGATAAAATTTCGGGAGCCTTGTTTTCAAGGTAGCCTTATTAAAATCCCTAGCCACAATAAATGCAGCCTCAGGATATGTGGTTTCCAGTTTACATAGAGTCCAATGGATTTATTTCAGTGCCGTCGATGTGTCAGCTTGAGGGGGGATGTACACGGCTGTGATTATAATCGAGGAGAATTCTCTTGGTAGATAATGCGGTCGGCATTTGATTGTAAGGAATTCTATGTCAGGTGAACAAAAGGACTTGAGTTCCTGTATGTAGTTATGATCACACCACGTCTCGTTAATCATAAGACACACACCCCTGCCCTTCTTCTTACCAGATAGATGTTTGTTTCTGTCGGCGCGATGTGTGGAGAAACCAGGTGGCTGTACTGACTCTGATAACGTGTCCTAATTGAGCCATGTTTCCGTGAAGCAAAGAACGTTGCAGTCGCCGATGTCTCTCCGATGTCTCTCGTATTTCATCCACTTTGTTGTCCAGAGACTGGACATTGGCAAGTAAAATACTCTGGAGAGGTGCACGATGTGCCCGTCTACGTAGCTTGACCAGAAGACCGCCGCGTTTCCCCCTTCTCCGGCGCCGCCGTTGTTTTGAGTCGCTGGCTGGGATCCAGTCTATAGTCCTGGTCGGTGGACCAAACAGAGAATCCGCTTCGGGAAAGTCGTATTCCTGGTCGTAATGTTGGTAAGTTGACGTTGCTCTTACAGTGGGGCAAAAAAGTATTTAGTCAGCCACCAATTGTGCAAGTTCTCCAACTTAAAAAGATGAGAGAGGCCTGTAATTTTCATCATAGGTACACTTCAACTATGAGAAATGAGAAAAAGAAATCCAGAAAATCACGTTGTAGGATTTTTTATTTATTTAT
Organism: Brachymystax lenok tsinlingensis; assembly: GCA_030435695.1. NCBI lineage: Eukaryota > Metazoa > Chordata > Actinopteri > Salmoniformes > Salmonidae > Brachymystax > Brachymystax lenok. The sequence continues at coordinate 4,802,209 of CM059815.1, read as the reverse complement.
TTGCAAATTATGGTGGAAAATAAGTATTTGGTCAATAACAAAAGTTTATCTCAATACTTTGTTATATACCCTTTGTTGGCAATGACAGAGGTCAAATGTTTTCTGTAAGTATTCACAAGGTTTTCACACACTGTTGCTGGTATTTTGGCCCATTCCTCCATGAAGATCTCCTCTAGAGCAGTGATGTTTTGGGGCTGTCGCTGGGCAACACGGACTTTCAACTCCCTCCAAAGATTTTCTATGGGGTTGAGATCTGGATACTGGCTAGGCCACTCCAGGACCTTGAAATGCTTCTTACGAAGCCACTCCTTCGTTGCCCGGGCGGTGTGTTTGGGATCATTGTCATGCTGAAAGACCCAGCCACGTTTCATCTTCAATGCCCTTGCTGATGGAAGGAGGTTTTCACTCAAAATCTCACGATACATGGCCCCATTCATTCTTTCCTTTACACGGATCAGTCGTCCTGGTCCCTTTGCAGAAAAACAGCCCCAAAGCATGATGTTTCCACCCCCATGCTTCACAGTAGGTATGGTGTTCTTTGGATGCAACTCAGCATTCTTTGTCCTCCAAACACGACGAGTTGAGTTTTTACCAAAAAGTTCTATTTTGGGTTCATCTGACCATATGACATTCTCCCAATCCTCATCTGGATCATCCAAATGCTCTCTAGCAAACTTCAGACGGGCCTGAACATGTACTGGCTTAAGCAGGGGGACACGTCTGGCACTGCAGGATTTGAGTCCCTGGCGGCGTAGTGTGTTACTGATGGTAGGCTTTGTTACTTTGGTCCCAGCTCTCTGCAGGTCATTCACTAGGTCCCCCCGTGTGGTTCTGGGATTTTTGCTCACCGTTCTTGGGGTGAGATCTTGCGTGGAGCCCCAGATCGAGGAAGATTATCAGTGGTCTTGTATGTCTTCCATTTCCTAATAATTGCTCCCACAGTTGATTTCTTCAAACCAAGCTGCTTACCTATTGCAGATTCAGTCTTCCCAACCTGGTGCAGGTCTACAATTTTGTTTCTGGTGTCCTTTGACAGCTCTTTGGTCTTGGCCATAGTGGAGTTTGGAGTGTGACTGTTTGAGGTTGTGGACAGGTGTCTTTTATACTGATAACAAGTTCAAACAGGTGCCATTAATACAGGTAACGAGTGGAGGACAGAGGAGCCTCTTAAAGAAGAAGTTACAGGTCTGTGAGAGCCAGAAATCTTGCTTGTTTGTATGTGACCAAATACTTATTTTCCACCATAATTTGCAAATAAATTCATTAAAAATCCTACAATGTGATTTTCTGGATTTTTTTTCCTCATCTTGTCTGTCATAGTTGAAGTGTACCTATGATGAAAATTACAGGCCTCTCTCATCTTTTTAAGTGAGAGAACTTGCACAATTGGTGGCTGACTAAATACTTTTTTGCCCCACTGTATACAGTTACAGTCAAAAGTCTGGCCACAGCTACTCATTCAAGGGTTTTTCTTTATTTTAACTATTTTCTACATTGTATAATAATAGTGAAGACATCAAAACTATGAAATAACACATATGGAATCATGTAGTAACCAAAAAAGTGTTAAAGAAATCTAAACAGATTTTAGATTTTAGATTCTTCAAAGTAGCCACCCTTTGTCTTGATGACAGCTTTGCACAATCTTGGCATTCTCTCAACCAGCTTCACCTGGAAATCTTTTCCAACAGTCTTGAAGGAGTTCCCACATATGCTGAGCACTTGTTGGCTGCTTTTCCTTCACTCTGCGGACCAACTCATCCCAAACTATCTCAATTCAGTTGAGGTTGGGTGATTGGGGAGGCCAGGTCATCTGATGCAGCACTCCATCACTCTCCTTCTTGGTCAAATAGGCCTTACACAGCCTGGAGGCGTGTTGGGTCATTGTCCTGTTAAAAATCAAATGATAGTCCCACTAAGAGCAAACCAGATGGGATGGCGTATCGCTGCAGAATGCTGTGGTAGTCATGCTGGTTAAGTGTGCCTTAAATTCTAAATAAATCACAGACAGTGTCACCATCTAAGCATCCCCACGTCATCACACCTCCTCCTTCATGCTTCACTGGGGAAACCTCACATGCAGAGATCATCCATTCACCTACATAGTGTACAATGGCGCCGGAGAAGAAGCCTGACGTTTTTAACTTATTCTTTTACTTATTTTGTACATAATGTTGCTGCTACTGTCTCTTATGACCGAAAATACCTTCTGGACATCAGGACTGCGATTACTCACCACGGACTGGCAGAATCCTTTTTTCCCTTTAACGAGTCTGACGAGCCCGACGCAAATTATATACTGCTTTCTCGGGAACAGGCCCAGATCCCCGTGATTTGCGTTAAGAGGAGGCGGAGAAAAAGGGATCAGAGGAGGGGCTGCCTTCGGAGAATTCGTAGGCGATCGAATAAACCTCCACTTCCTTCCATTCTGCTAGCAAACGTGCAATCTTTGGAGAAAGAAATAGATGACCTACGCGGAAGATTATACTACCAACAGGACATTCAAAACTGTAATATCTTATACTTCACGGAGTCGTGGCTGAACGACAACTCTATCAACATACAGCTGGCTGGTTATATGCTGTACTGGCAGGATAGAAAAGCGGCGTCTGGTAAGACAAGGGGCGTCGGACTATGTATTTTTGTAAATAACAGCTGGTGCACAATATCTAAGAAAGTTTTAAGCTATTGCTTGCCTGATTTAGAGTATCTCATGATAAGCTGTAGACCACACTATCTACCTAGAGAGTTTTCATCTGTATTTTTCGTAGCTGTTTAGATATTGTACCACCACAGGCTGAGGCTGGCACTAAACCATTGAATGAGCTGTATACCGCCATTAGCAAACAAGAAAGCGCTCACCCAGAGGTGGCGCTCCTAGTAGCCAGGGACTTTAATGCAGGGAACCTTAAATCCATTTTACCAAATTTCTATCAGCATGTTAAATGTGCAACCAGAGGGAAGAAACTCTGGACCACCTTTACTCCACACACAGAGACGCACAAAAAGCTCTCCCTCACCCTCCATTTGGCAACTCTGACCAAAGTTCTATCCTCCTGATTCCTGCTTACAACCAAAAATTAAAGCAGGAAGCACCAGTGACTAGATAAATAACAAAGTGGTCAGATGAAGCAGATGCAAAGCTACAGGACTGTTTTGCTAACACAGACTGGAATATTTTCCGGGATTCCTCCGATGGCACTGAGGAGTACACCACATCAGTCATTGGCTTCATCAATAAGTGCATCGATGACCTCGTCCCCACAGCGACCGTACGTACATACCCCAACCAGAAGCCATGGATTACAGGCAACATCCGCACTGAGCTAAAGGCTAGAGCTGCCGCTTTCAAGGAGCGGGACTCTAACCCGGAAGCTTATAAGAAATCCTGCTATGCCCTCCGACGAACCATCAAACAGGCAAAGCGTAAATACAGGACTAAGATTGAATCGTACTAAACCGGCTCTGACACTCGTCGGATGTGGCAGGGCTTACAAACCATTACAGACTACAAAGGGAAGCACAGCCGAGAGCTGCCCAGTGACACAAGCCTACCATACGAGCTAAACTTCTTCTATGCTCGCTTCGAAGCAAATAACACTGAAACATGTTCACCCATGACTGCATGGCCAGGCACGACTACAACACCATCATTAAGTTTGCTGATGACACAACAGTGGTAGGCCTGATCACCGACAACGACGAGACAGCCTATAGGGAGGAGGTCAGAGACCTGGCCGTGAGGTGCCAGGACAACAACCTCTCCCTCAACGTGATAAAGACAAAGGACATGATTGTGGACTACAGGAAAAGGAGGACCAAGCACGCCCCCATTCTCATTGACGGGGCTGCAGTGGAGCAGGTTGAGAGCTTCAAGTTCCTTGGTGTCCACATCATCAACAAACTAACATGGTCCAAGCACACCAAGACAGTCGTGAAGACGGCACGAAAAAACCTATTCCCCCTCAGAAGACTGAAAATATTTGGCATGGGTCCTCAGATCCTCAAAAGGTTCTACAGCTGCACCATTGAGAGCATCCTGACTGGTTGCATCACTGCCTGGTATGGCAACTGCTCAGCCTCCGACCGCAAGGCACTACAGAGGGTAGTGCGAACGGCCTAGTACATCACTGGGGCCAAGCTTCCTAACATCCAGGACCTATGTACCAGGTGGTGTCCGAGGAAGGCCCTAAAAATTATCAAAGACTCCAGCCATCCTAGTCATAGACTGTTCTCTCTGCTACCGCACGGCAAGCAGTACCGGAACGCCAAAGTCTAGGTCCAAGAGGCTCCTAGACAGCTTCTACCCCAAAGCCATAAGACTCCTGAACATCTAATCAAATGGCTACCCAGACTATTTGCATTGCCCCCTCTTTTCCACTGCTGCTACTCTCTGTTTATCATCTATGCATAGTCACTTTAATAACTCTACCTACATGTACATACTACCTCAACTAACCGGTGCCCCCGCACATTGACTCCCTTCCGGTACCCCTGTATATAGTCTCGCTATTGTTATTTTACTGCTGCTCTTTAATTACTTGTTACTTTTATTTCTTATTCTTATCTGTATTATTTTTTTACTGCATTGTTGGTTAGAGGCTCATAAGTAAGCATTTCACTGTAAGGTCTACAGCTGTTATATTCGGTGCATGTGACTAATAAAATTTGATTTGATTTACTCTCAAAGGCACGGCGGTTGGAACCAAAAATCTCAAATTTGGACTCATCAGAACAAAGGACAGATTTCCACCGGTCTAATGTCCATTGCTCATGTTTCTTGGCCTAAGCAAGTCTCTTCTTCTTATTGGTGTCCTTTAGTAATGGTTTCTTTGCAGAAATTCGACCATGAAGGCCTAATTCACGCAGTCTCCTCTGAACAGTTGATTTTGAGATGTGTCTGTTAATTGAACTCTGTGAAGCACTTATTTGGGCTGCAATTTCTGAGGATGGTAACTCTAATGAACTTATCCTCTGCAGCCGAGGTAACTCTGGGTTATCCTTTCCTGTGGCGGTCCTCATGAGAGCCAGTTTCATCATAGCACTTCATGGTTTTTGCGACTGCACTTGAAGAAACTTTCAAAGTTCTTGAAATGTTTTGCAATGACTGATCTTCATGTCTTAAAGCAATGATGGACAGTCGTTTCTCTTTGCTTATTTGAGCTGTTCTTGCCATAATATGGACTTGGTATTTTACCAAATAGGGCTATCTTCTGTATACCACCCCTACCTTGTCACAACATTGGCTCAATTGGCTCAAACGCATTAAGAAGGAAAGAAATTCCACTATTTAACTTTTAAGAAGGCACACCTGTTAATTTAAATGCATCCCAGGTAACTGAAACTGCCGGGGCGGCAGGTAGCCTAGTAATTAGAGCGGTGGGCCAGTAACCGAAAGGTTGCCGAAAGTTTGCTGGATCGAATCCCTGAGCTAACAAGGTAAAATCTGTCGTTCTGCCCCTGAACAAGGCAGTTGTACTGTTCCCCAGTAGGCCGTCATTGTAAATAAGAATTCGTTCTTAACTGACTTGCCTAGTTGAATAAAAAAACGACCTCATGAAGGTGGTTGAGAGAATGCCAAGAGTGTGCAAAGCTGTCATCAAGACAAAGGGTGGCTACTTTGAAGAATCTAAAATATATTTTGATTTGTTTAACACTTTTTTGGTTACTACATGATTCCATATGTGTTATTTCATAGTTTTGATGTCTTCACTATTATTATACAATGTAGAAAATAGTAAAAATAAAGAAAAACCCTTGAATGAGTAGCTGTGTCCAGACTTTTGACTGGTACTGTATATATACGGTGCATTCTGAAAGTATTCAGATTCATTCTAACAGTTATTACGGAGAACGGTCATTTGGCTAGCCAATTACGGTCATTCTTAATTCCATGACCGATACAGTCCTACCCAGACAACGGTTCACCACATTAATCCGCCCTCTACAACAGGCCTTCCTTCAGCTAAGGTGACTTTCCTCTCTCCTTTACAACAAACACACCACATAATGAGACCCAGATGAGACTATTACCAAGCACACACAAGAACAAAATGATCTCATGATTCCCCCATTTCAGCATCTCTCCAGTCAAGATTCCCTGTCAGCTCTAAGTCCTGCAGCTTCCATGGATTACTGTGCATCTGGACAGAGGGGCACAGGGTGACGGAGGGAGATGGTGAGAGGAAGGGGAGAGGGTAAGGAGTGGGGAATGGAGGGAGAGGGTAAGGAAGATAGGGAGGGATGAGGGGGGTGGGGATGAGCTTCCTCCCCTCCGGGCCCTCCCCTTTAGCCCCCCTCTCAGGGTTGAACTGCCCCAAGGGGAGAGGGGGGACAGGGGAGGGGAAAGGCTGTGACCTGGATGTCAACGTCAACAGGGGTCAAGGTAAAGGGCAGGGTTCACTCTCACCCCTCGGGGAGAAAGTAAACACATGGAGATGCACTTTTCCTCATCTTCTGACCAATAATTCAATGAGAAGCAACAGCGGACTTTTTATGCTTACAAAGATGGACACAGCTCAAACTTCAGGCCTGCAGGGCTCTGCATCCCTTTTTGAACAATCGGTGGCTGATATACACATACATTAAAATAGGACTGTATCCTCTCCGTAATCTCAGCACCCAGAACTGAGTGCAGTGGCCAGCTACTCAAAAGTCATCATGAGAGACTATCCTTTCCATTGAAACAGGGAGTGACCGAGAGTGAGAGCTCCTACCTTGGTCTATGGCCCCTATGTACCTGGAGAGGTTTTGATGCTCAGGTTGCGGCTGAAGTCCTCTTTCAGGGTGGTGAGGACGGCGGCCATCTCCTCATTCACTTCCTTCGGACTGATGATATCCTCCGCCTGCGAGGAGTTGATGTTCACTTTGGCCGCCTGGCCCTTCGCTGCCTTCGCTGAGGGAAAAAACTAAAGCAGCGGCCTTCACTACAAGAGAGACTTCAAAGGGGAAGAACAGGAGGAGGATGGAGGAGAGGAAGGAGACCTGCATGCTGGTAGTCTATTCTAGTCAATCACAGTTATTACAAATAAAAGCAAGATGAGAAAACACAGTGAAGTGGGGTTTTCTTCAACCTCCTCAAAAAGACTAAAAAAGCCCTTGAATGTTCCGACCACCACTTCAGTACACAAGCAGAATAGAGATGGATGGATGGAGTCTTGATTCCTACCCCTATATTTCCTGAGCCTTTGAGGGTTTTTTGAGGGCAACACTAGACAAAATCAAATAGGTACAAAGCAGTTGAGAGGCAACCGGCCCTCCACTCACCTTTACTGGCATACAGGCGAACGCAGGTGGCGGCGGTGGGGCGATGTTTTGATGACATGTATTTGGGAGCAGCAGTGGGACTCTGGAGCTGACTGCCAGCTGACAGGAAGGCCTCAACAAAGGGACCAGGCATCGGCACAACGCCGGCCACAGTAGGCCCAGCTGACTCAATGCCATCGCTGTCACACACAGACACACAAATAACATACAGAGAAACATAACAAAAACATTCTTGAGACGTATGCATATTATTACAGTTTGATCTTATGATAACACACGAGCATAGTCACACAAATAAAAATACTAAAGCACTGAAATAAAATACCAACATTATCTATCTATCTATCTATCTTTCCTTTCATATTAGTGTAGTGATATTACAGTGCCATGGATGGCAAGCTGTAATAATAGCCAGCAGGGGGCGATACTTATGTCTCTCTACATACTGTATGTTGCTGCCTCAAGGTGTTTAGCACACCTCTGCTGCTAAATCACTTTTGACCAAAGCTCTATCAGCCCTGGTCAAAGGTAGTACACTATATAGGGAATAAGGTGCCATTTGGGATGCATCCTACATCTAAGTGTGAAGCTTCAGGCTTGGCTCCTAGTCATAATACCACCTTGCTTTGTGTGTATAGAGAGATGGGATACTGATATACACTCAGTGGCCAGTTTATTAGTACACGAAAATGGTCCGCTTGTGTCTTGCTATATAAAGCAGGCAGACAGGCATCGAGGCATTCAATTACTGTTCAATTGAACGTTAGAATAGGCAAAACCAGTGACCTAAGCAGCTTTGAGCGGGGGTATGATCATTGGTGCCAGGCGTGGTATGATCGTTGGTGCCAGGCGAGCCGCTTCCAGTATCTCAGAAACGGTTGGACTCCTTGGCTTTTTACGCTCAAGTGTCTAGGTTTCACTGAGAATGGTGCGACAAACAAAAAGCATCCTGTCAGCGGCAGTCCTGTGGGCAAGAACCGCTAGCTGATGAGAGGTCGAAGGAGAATGGCAAGAATCGTGCAAGCTAACAGGTGGGCCACAAACAGGAAAATAATGGCACAGTACAACAGTAGTGTGCAGAACGGCATCTCGGAACGCACAACTCATCGGTCCTTGTCATGGGTGGGCTTTTGCAGCAGATGACCACACCGGGTTCCACTCCTATCAGCTAAAAACAAGAAGTGGCTCCAGTGGGCACGCGATTACCAACACTGAACAACTGAGGAGTGGAAAAACATTGCCTGGTCCGACGAATCCTGGTTCCTGTTGCGTCATGCTGATGGCAGAGTCAGGATTTGGCGTAAGCAGCATGAGTCCATGGCCCCATCCTGCCTGGTGTCAACGGTACAGGCTGGTGGCTGTGGTGTAATGGTGTGGGGAGTGTTTTCCTGGCACACGTTAAGTCCCTTTATAGAATTGATCAACGTTTGAATGCCACGGCATATCAGAACATTGTTGCTGACCAGGTTCATCCCTTCATGGCTACAAGGGGCCTGGCCCAGTTCTAGATGGGTGTTCCTAATAGACTGGCCACTGAGTGTATATCAGTATCCCATAATTGGCCCAGCATCATCTGGGATTGGCCCGGTGTAGGCAGTCATTGTAAATAAGAATTTGTTCTTAACTGACTTGCCTAGTTAAATAAAGGTAAAAAGAACGAACAAAAAATCCAGAACAGCCCACAGTCTCCCCTGCAACCTCAGTGTTGTTTCAGTCAGCAACTCTCTACTGTATCAAGAATATCTAGGACAGACGGCAGAGACCATACAAGCACTTTATTCTCTAAAGAAACCCAGGTTGGCTGATTTTATCACTCCCTTGTAAAGCCAGCAACAGGTAGGCTCACTGAAAGTCACGACTGGTGCCTGGTGGTAAGGCTATAGGAAGATCAAAAATGAAAAGCATGACTCTTTTGTGTTACATCTAGGGTAGATGTAAGACTTGGTAGTGTGTCTGAGTCCACTGGAAGCGATAGAGGGGGGATGATGGCTGTCTTTGCACGTGAACTGAAGCAGGAAAAACTGTAGCACAGGTGTTCAGTGGGATACTGTATCTCTGTTTGATATTTCTTAATAAACCGCGAGAGGCCAACTGGCATGCCCACATTGTACGACATCACTGAATATTGCTGGCCTATGTTGTTAAAAAGCTACAATTCTTAATTGAAACAATTACAACGCGTATTCTCCGACCATGTTTCGCTAAAACGCAAAATTCACAGACAGAGCTATGGATGCAAGGACTGATCACCCATGGTATTAAATATATAGTTTTAAGCATGGTCAGAGGCTATGGTGTTTGTTTATGGTTACCTTGTTTACAAACATTGGAGTAAAACTTAGGCCTATATTTGGGGTTCTGAGGGGTTATGACAGTTGAACTAAGGTCATGAGTCATTTATAAATTGTATTATTCAAGAATCAATGGGTATGTTACAGTATATCATTCATGTAATAGTCCAAAACATGATGTAGCAACTAAGGATTCTAGCTTTAACTGTAGCATTCTACCAGCCTTTATAAGTCCAGGGGTATTAGATAGTTGACTGCATATCAATCATGCATGTGACACGGTAACTAGCTTAGCACGATAGCTACTACTAGCTAACTAACGTTCAACAGTTTGTGGAATGTATCTGTCATATATGGAAGGAAGGTCGTTGGACATGCATTCGAGTAAGCTTAAACACATATTGGATCGATACAAGAGTATATTTGGGATTTGATCTTTACATTGTAAGTACTGTATTCATGCACAACTTCGTTACATTTTAATGTTACTAATTACTTAGCTATATCTTGTAAAATGTGTCTTTTTGCGCAAGGCTGTGAAGAGCGTTGGAAAAAGTGCCGCGTTCAAAATAACTGGGAACTCGGAAATCCCTGACTTCCGACTTTAGGGGGTGACAGCTGGGAACTCGGGGAAAAAAAACTAACTCCGACTGGGGGAAATCGTTTTGGACGGCCACCCGATGCTAGTCGGACATAGGACACTCGGTCATGTCCAACTTGCTGATTCGTTGAACGCGATACGTGTATAACTACAACCAGGTAGCAAGTCGGACATTTCAGAGTTTCCTAGTTCCGACTAAAACAAAAAACGCGACATTTCTAGAGCGCCGACTTTCCAACCTGAAAATCCCTGACGTCATGATTTGACCTCATTATTTTCGCCAATTCTCAGTTGTCGTGAAAGCAGTGATACCGGGAGCCGATGCTTGCGTTATACCTCATAATAATTCAAATAATATGCTTTGGGTGTCATCAATGTGTGTGCTCTTTTTGGGCGAGATTGTGTAAGACGTCATTCAAAGGCGCCTTTGTTTTTGCTATCTTGTGGCTAGTGGCTAGCAGCTATAGCTCACCGGAGCTTTGTGTACTAAGGTATTTTAACTCAATTCTAGAATTCTATTGACGCTGTGTTGATATAGTAATCTCTAAACGTGGAGTAGTTGAGCCGTTCGCCGTCGGACAAAGTTTCTACCGAACAAGGTAAATGAAACGGTTGATACAGACACTTAGCTCTAGCATAATGGCTAGCTTACTTCGTTAGCGAAGCTTGACGTCCGTCCGTGTCGAGGGCTCGAGGCTCTTTGCATTGACAAATCCGCATTGCAAAGTGAACAGAAACATAAAACAAACAATTCATATATATATATTTTTCATCAGGGTTTATCTTTAGTCATCTAACTAGATCCCTTGCCAATGATAGTTAACTGGATTGCTGTTAACGTAAACTAGCTAGCTAAATCAAATTGTATTGGTCGCGTACAGATATTCTGCAGGTGTTGTCGCGGGTGTAGCCAAATGCTCATGTTCCTAGCTCCAACAGTGCAGTAATCCCTACAATACAATACACGCACGTCCCCAAAAGGAAAGAACTCAGAAATATTAGAACGAGCAATGAGTGTCATAGTCTGGGATATAAATATATATGCATATCATGGTGTGTATAGACGTTATGGACAGTATATGAATTGGAAAGGTGTACAACGTCAGTTATATAACATGAGCTGTTACTAGCATTCAGTATATACATATGAAGTGGTTAAAACAGTATGTAAACATTATTAAAGTGACCAGTGTTCAATGACTATGTACATAGGGCAGCAGGGTTGAGTAGCAGGCTAGTAACAGTGACGGGGTACTGGGCTGTTCAGGGCGGGGTACTGGGCTGAGGCTGGCTAGTGGTGACTATTTAACAGTATGATGGCTAGTTAATGGACCTGTTGTGATTATCTAGCTAGACTACTTGATGTTTTCATTTTCATAGGGGTTTATCAACATTTAATCAAGTTGTGGCCCACGTTATTTAGCCGAAGGCTTTGGGAGTGTGCCCTATCTCTCTCTTTCTCTCTCAGGAGACCCATGGAGTCGGCAGTGGAGACGGCGGAGAGTTCCCCCATTGTTACAGAACGTGAGAAACCTATTCAGTCTGCAGTAGAGACAGTGAAGCGTCCCTCTACCGTTTCAGAAGGGAAGGAACCCACACCATCAGCCGTGGAGGACAAGGATGTCACCGTAGTTTCAGAAAGCAAGAAAACTACACCTTTTGCAGTGGAGACGGCAGACAATGATGTCACTATCATTTCCGAAAGCAAGAAAACTACACCTTCTGCAGTGGAAACGGCAGACGATGATGTCACTATCATTTCCGAAAGCAAGAAACCCACGACAGCCCAGCTGGCAGTGGAGACCGTGGAGAATGCCTCTATCATTTCAGAAAGCTCGTCACACGAAGGCCATCGCCTGTGGATCGGGAACATCGATCCTAAAATCACAGAGTGAGTGAATCCCCTTGGTCCATGAACCTCGAGGTGGAATTTGTCCCTAACCACAGCTCTCGGATCAGATCGCTCTAGGATCAGATCACCCTACCCTTAAATCCTTGTCTTAACCATCAGGTAGATTAAACATGTATTTAACTCTGAGCCAGTGGTAAGGTAGCCTCGTACAACCAGCCTGATCTCGCCAGCTTGCTACACAGATACAAATCATTTATGTGAGCTTGCGAGATCAGGCTGGTTGTACGAGGCTAGTTGTTAAGGGCAACTTTTACCCTCTCCGCCCCTGACTGGGAGGTGGGGTGCTCGCTCCTCCCTGCCTGGGAGGCAATGCAGCAGCAGCCCAGCGGAACAACCGCCGTGACTGGCCTGTATGATTGATTAGCCGTGTGTCTGTGAGGGCTGGAGAATGAGCAGACAACGTTGGGCGTGTGAAAGAGAGGCACTCGGGCATGGCGACCTGTTCTGCTGAAGGGCTGCCATCATTTCTCACTCACCTGGCGTGTTTACTCTGTCAACCTGTAGCTTGCTGGTTGCTCTTTTTGCTTCAGAAGAAGGAGTGGGGTGGAGGGCAGCACAGGTTGGGATTGGCTGGTGGGCTCCTGGAAAATGTACAGCTTGCTGGGGCTGGTGTCTAGACAGGCATTTCCTTCCCCTCTACCCTCTGTTTTCCTTTAAATAACCTGGTGTGCATCCCAAATGGCACCCTATTCCCATAGGGCTCTGGTCAAACGTAGTGCACTACATAGGGTATAAGGAAAACAACAAAATATGCCCACAGGCTGGTGATTGGTAAGATGAATTAGTTCACATGCTCCAAGTGTTTGTTGTAGCAAGACCTACTTCAGGGCCCTCCTCTCTGTAAAGTGACATGCAGGCAGGCAGCACTGTAGAGAGTTCTGTTCTTGTTTTCTGAGTGAGGGTCAGTATTCTGCTACAGGCACTTTGTTCTTCTTTTTTTTTTTACAGCAAGCCAGGAGATCAAAGGAGATCAAGTGGGTAATTGAGTGCAGTAATGGAGATGTGAGGTAAAAATCTCTGCTGTAATTTCTTAGTTTTTCCGCTAATGTGTATTCTCTGTCAGAGAGATTGATTGTGGTGGTAAAGAGGAGATGGGTCCTGGTAAAAAGTATTGCAATATATAGGGACTAGGGGGCCATTTGGTACAAAATCTTAGACTCATTGCTTGCTGCAGCATCAGGAGCCATTGATCATTAATTTCTCTAAGGAGAAGTACAAACTGAAAGATTCCCCCAGGGCATCTGGCACTACAGTTGCACTCTGAAACCTGGCGGGAAACGTTGTACACTCTGTTAACACGACCACATGGTTTCTACAACTGCTACTTGGCTACTTTCTCTCGTCCCTCTCGCGCTCTCCTTCTCTCGTCCCTCTCGTGCTCTCCTTCTCTCGTCCTTCTCGCTCTCTCCCTCTTGTCCCTCTCGCTCTCTCTTTCTCTCGTCCCTCTCGCTCTCTCCTTCTCGTCCCTCTCGCTCTCTCTTTCTCTCGTCGCTCTCTCTTTCTCTCGTCCCTCTAACGCTCTCTCTGTGTTTTCTCTGTCTCTCTCAGCCAAGAATCCTTTTATTTTCTCTTGTTTTTTTTCCATGCTAATTAATCCACAGGTCTTAATGATGTCAGATCCTCAGCACTGTCATCAGTCATGATCTCAAGCCCTCCAGATCTCTGAAAGGATCCAGTCTCGGGGCAATGCTGAGCGATTGCTCAATTTCCCCTTTTTTTTTTCCGTCTCTTGGAGAAATTAAGAGTGGTAGAAAAGCTAAACTGAAGTTGGGAGATCATCTAGGTTTAACTTGTTGGAAAATGCATAATTCCGAGGTCAGTCTGGATTCTGTGAGTGATTCTTTGAATGATATAGGCTGCATTTCACCTGGGAGTGCTTTTGCTACCTTCCCCATACCTCAGGGAGCAGAATCACCACTTTTACACGTTTTGTTTTTGAAGAGGCAGCTGAGCTCTAATAGCAGCAGATGTGATATCTTACGAAACGTGTTGTGCACCAGTCTCAGTCCCAGCCACAGGCTGTCTTTAGACAAACACCAGCCTGACTGTGTTTCAGGAGTGTGTCTTTAGCGAAGGAGGCAGTCAGCAGGTGAGAGTGACAACACCCCAACCCGCCTGTTCGACCCGCCTGCCCAGGCACATCTCCCACAGACACACACACACCACACACATGGCAAGAGCTAGCACAATTACCGTATAACTGTGTAACTGACAATTATGGATGAAGACTGTCATGAAAATAAAATAACCGTTAAAATAACAAATGTGGAAAAAACCGCTGACCGAAGAAGGAATTGGCTAGGCATTTGTGCGGTTGAGTACGTTTCTGCTGGAACGGACTCTACAGTAACATGGGCTGAACAACGTGATGAAACGTTGTTGCTCATTGCTGAAACAAGCAAGGTGTTGTAGCAAACACATTTTCGGTTTCAGTGGTTCCCAAACTTTTATAGTCCCGTACCCCTTCAAACATTCAACCTCCAGCTGCGTACCCCCTATAGCACCAGGGACAGCGCACTCTCAAATGTTGTTTTTTTGCCATAATTGTAAGCCTGCCATTCACACACCATACGATACATTTATTAAACATAAGAATGAGTGTGAGTTTTTGTCACAACCTGGTTCGTGGAAAGTGACAAAGAGCTCTTATAGGACCAGGGCACAAATAATAATAATTAATAATTTTCCTCTTTTTTTAACCATCTTACATATAGAACCTTATTTGTTGATCGAAAATTGTGAGTAACTCACCACAGGTTAGTGAGAAGGGTGTGCTTGAAAGGATGCACATAACTCTGCAATGTTGGGTTGTATTTGAGTCTCAGTCTTAAATAATTTTCCACACACAGTCTGTGCCTGTATTTAGTTTCTTGCTAGTGAGGGCTGAAAATCTACTCTCACATAGGTACGTGGTTGCAAAGGGCATTATTGTCTTAACAGCGCCCTTGCCAAGGCAGGATACTCTTGAGCACAGCCCAAACCAGAAATCTGGCAGTGGTTTCTGATTTAAATTCAACTTTCACAGAACCGCTTGTTGAAATTTCGATGAGGCTCTCTTGTTCAGATATCGGTAAGTGGACTGGAGGTTAGAGCAAGAAAGGGATAACAAATCCAGTTGTTTGTGTCATCCGTTTCAGGAAAGTACCTGCGTAATTGCGCACCCAACTCACTCAGGTGCTTCGCTATATCACAATTGACATTGTCCGTAAGCTTGAGTTTATTTGCAAACAGAAAATCATACAATGATGGAAAGACCTGTGTGTTGTCCTTGTTAATGCAGACAGAGAAGAGCCACAACTTCTTAATCATAGCCTCAATTTTGTCCCGCACATTGAATATAGTTGCGGAGAGTCCCTGTAAGCCTAGATTTAGATCATTCAGGCAAGAAAAAACATCACCCAGATAGGCCAGTCCTGTGAGAAACTCGTCATCATGCAAGCGGTCAGACAAGTGAACATTTTATAGTCAGTAAAGAGAACTTTAAGCTCGTCTCTCTTGATAACCAGCGCACTTCTGTATGTTGTAAAAGCGTTACATGGTCGCTGCCCATATCATTGCATAATGCAGAAAATACACGAGAGTTCAGGGGCCTTGCTTTAACAGTTAACCATTTTCACTGTAGTGTCCAAAACATCTTTCAAGCTGTCAGGCATTCCCTTGGCAGAAAGAGCCTCTTGGTGGATGCTGCAGTGGACCCAAGTGGCGTTGGGAGCAACTGCTAGCATGCACGTTACCACTCCACTATGTCTCCCTGTCATGGCATTTGTGCCATCAGTGCAGATACCAACATGAGCAGCAGCTACGTTTGGCTACCTACGGACCGTTAGTGGAATTCCCGCGAGAGAGTAACGGTTAATGTGATTGGATGTTAATTATTTGACTAGGCTACCTGTTAATGGCATTGTGTTGTTATTTCGCTGAACACTAGGTGGTTTAATTTTATTTTTGTCAGTGAAACAAGGCTACTTAGGCGAGGAAAAAACCTTACCCAAATGTAGAGCCCTGTTGGAAAATATAAATGGACTATTTGAAAATGTGAAGTAATTTTTGGGGGGGCGTACCCCCAACATCAGGGGTACGCGTACCCCCGTTTGGGAATACCTGGCCTAGGCAATGCCCCCTCCCTGCAGCAGCACATGCAGTCCGGAGAGGAGAAAATTTGCATCTTAAAAATCAAATTTTATTAGTCCAATGCTCCGAATACAACAGGTTACAGTTACACCTTACAGTGAAATGCTTACTTACGAGCCCCTAACCAACAATGCAGTTTAAACAAATACTGATAAGAATAAGAAATAAAAGTAACAAGTTATTAAAGAGCAGCAGTAAAATAACAATAGCGAGACTATATACAGGGGGGTACCGGTACAGAGTCAATGTGCGGGGGCACCGGTTAGTTGAGGTAATATGTACATGTAGGTAGAGTTTTTAAAGTGACTATGGATAGATAATAAACAGAGAGTAGCAGGTAGCAGCAGCGTAAAAGGGGGATGCAATACAAATAGTCTGGATAGCCATTTGATCAGATGTTCAGGAGTCTTATGGCTTGGGGGTAGAAGCTGTTTCGAAGCCTCTTGGACCTAGGCTTGGCTCTCCAGCACCGCTTGCCGTGCGGTAGCAGAGAGAACAGTCTATGACTAGGGAGGCTGGAGTCTTTGACATTTTTTAGGGCCTTCCTCTGACACGGCCTGGTATAGAGGTCCTGGATGGCAGGAAACTTGGCCCCAGTGTTGTACTGGGCCGTACACACTACCCTCTGTAGTGCCTTGCGGTCGGAGGCTGAGCAGTTGCCATACCAGGCAGTGATGCTAACCCTTTGAGGATCTGAGGACCCATGCCACATCTTTTCAGTCTCCTGAGGGGGAATAGGTTTTGTCGTTCCCTCTTCACGACTGTCTTGGTGTGCTTGGACCATGTTAGTTTGTTGGTGATATGGACACCAAGGAACTTGAAGCTCTCAACCTGCTCCACTGCAACCCCGTCGATGAGAATGGTCCTCTCTTTCCTGTAGTCCACAATCATGTCATTTGTTTTGGACAAACCAAACCTGAGCTCCCCTCCGGCCGGCACGTTTTACAACCCCCAGGAGAAGTGCATTGTGGTCTGTTAAAGGCCAGACGTGGTCCCGTCCCCTCCTGTGGTCCTTCCCGGTGTATCAGCCCACTATCAATTCCTCAATCTGGACCAGCAGCAGGTCGCAGGAAGACACTCCATTCCAGCCTCCAGAGGGTGGAGTCTGGGAAAGTGAGACATTCTGCTTGTTGAGAAAGCTCCTGGGAGGCCAAGGAAAGACATTAATACATCCAGCCCATGGGTGTATCCACAATCACATCCTATACCCTATGTAGTCCACAAATTTTGACCAGGCCCCATAGGGCTCTGGTCAAAAGTAGTGCACTATATAGGGAATAGGGTGCCATTTGGGACTTAACCCGGGATCCCTAGTACTCCCCCAACTCCTGCTCCCAGGCTACATACCTTTCCACAATTTAAAAATAACTGTGCTGGACAAATGTATAAAAGCAACAAGCATCTCTGTTAGGCTACTTGTACACAACACAATTCCCAGGCAGTCACTCCGGGGGGAAAAAAACAAAGGCTCACCCATGTTTTCATTTATTGACGTAACATAGGCTATCAAGGAACATTCACATTGTAATTGTTTTACATTGTGAAATAATGTAGAGATGTCTTTAAACTAAGTGAATAGTCTTCAATAGGAAACATTTTGTGTTGTATCTGACCTAAGCTTGAAATCAATAAATACTGGTTAGACCCAGGCTATTGCCTGACCTGAGGCTCTATTGCATTGTGTGGAGTTCAACGTCAGCCAATGTAGCTGCATGTCATGCTTCCAACATACCTGTGATGACTATGACACAACCACTACCTGTTTTATAATTCCATAAGAGATCATGAATATAGCCAAAAGTTACAGTACCAGTCAAAAGTTTGGACACACCCGCTCATTCAAGGGTTTTTCTTTATTTGTACTATTTTCTACATTGTAGAATAATAGCGAAGACATCAAAACACATATGGAATCATGTAGTAATCAAAAAAGTGTTAAATAAATAAAAATATATTTGAGATTCTTCAAAGTAGCCACCCTTTGCCCTGATGACAGCTTTGCACACACTCTTGGCATTCTCTCAACCAGCTTCACCTGGAATGCTTTTCCAGCAGTCTTGAAGGAGTTCCCACATGCTGGGCACTTTGTTGGCTGCTTTTCCTTCACTTTGCGATTGAACTCATCCCAAACTATCTCAATTGGGTTGAGGTCGGGTGATTTGATGCAGCACTCCATCACACCCCTTCTTGGTCAAATATCCCTTACACAGCCTGGAGGTATGTTGGGTCATTGTCCTGTTGAAAAACAAATGATAGTCCCACGAAGCGCAAACCATATGGGATGGCGTATCGCTGCAGAATCCTGTGGTAGTCATGCTGGTTAAGTGTGCTTTGAATTCTAAATAAGTCAGACAGTGTCACCAGCAAAGGACCATCACACCACCACCTACATGCATCACGGTGGGAACCACACATGCAGAGATCATGTTCACCTACTCTCGATCTCACGTTCACCTACTCTCGATCTCACAAAGAGACAGCGGTTGGAACTCAGCAGAACAAAGGACAGATTTCTACCAATCTAATGTCCATTGCTCATGTTTCTTGGACCAAGCAAGTCTCTTCTTCTTATTGGTGTCCTTTAGTAGTGGTTTCTTTGCAGCAATTTGACCATGAAGGCCTAATTCACACAGTCTCCTTTGAACTGTTGATGTTGAGATGTGTCTGTTACTTGAACTCTGTGAAGCATTTATTTGGGCTGCAATTTCTGAGGCTGGTAACTCCAATGAACTTATCCTCTGCAGCAGAGGTAACTCTGGGTCTTCCTTTCCTGTGGCGGTCCTCATGAGAGCCAGTTTCATAATAGTGCTTGATGGTTTTTGCGACTGTACGTGAAGAAACTTTCAAAGTTCTTGAAATGTTCCGCATTGTCTGACCTTCATGTCTTAATGATGGACTGTCATTTCTCTTTGCTTATTTGTGCTGTTCTTGCCATAATATGGACTTGGTCTTTTACCAAATAGGGCTATCTTCTGTATACCTCCCCTACGTTGTCACAACACAACTGATTGTCTCAAGCGCATTAAGAAGGAAAGAAATTCCACAAATTAACTTTGAACAAGGCAAACCTGTTAATTGAAATGCATTCCAGGTGACTACCTCATGAAACTGGTTGAGAGAATTCCAAGAGGGTGCAAAGATGTCATCAAGGCCATGGGTGGCTACCTTGAAGAATCTCATATTTTGATTTAACACTTTTTTGGTTACTACATGACTCCATATGTGTTATTTCATAGTTTTGATGTCTTCCCTATTAAAAAAGAAAAACCCTTAAATGAGTAGGTGTGTCCAAACTTTTGACTGGTACTGCATATTGTGACTCTATGACTAGGTAGCCTTTCTATTCATCTGGTCATGCCCAGTCTGCACTGTTGATGTTCTTCTGATAACACCCTGAAATGGTAGCAATGCAGCATAGGCTTTTGGCGTGCACGGACAGTGATATTTGGCTCGGACAACAGAGAGAATGCACTCTCCTACGCACAGACTGCATGCTAGGCTGCCCACCAATACAGACCGTCGACATGGACTCATGAAATTGCCTGCTTCTTGTTCAGACTGCTCCCCCACCCATTACAGCTTGGACTAAATATATCCCCTTTACTGTTGTCCCAACTTCTCTTCTCGGCTGTTAGACGGTAGATGACGTGTGCGAGAACTCTCGTAATCACTTCTACTTGAACTTCACAGTGTGTAGAATGAGTGTAGGCTTGAATCTTATCCCAAAATGTTGAGTCTTGTGTCAGGGGGTGTAACCTCAAGTTCCCTCTGAATCACGGGTACAGCTGTTAGCCACGGTCATGACAAATTCATCAATTGATTGGTACAAGGCCGGGCCAGTACAGTATGTACTACTGTAAGGGACTCTTCTTAGTTTAACACTTGTTAACAGGGCAATGAGGCTATAGTCGAGACCACCTCAAGAGTCATACGGTCGAGCAGTTAATATTTTTTCTTATGGATCCTGGATGTTAGTGACCACGAATCCCACTGCAAATAACCTTCTGAATGGAAGGTGGACGTGTTCAATTTCCCAGGACTATTATAGGCTAACAGGCCGCACGCAGCCGTGCACTGTACAGTAGTGAGTGTTTTTCTGGAATTCAGGCTTCCTCTTTTTTTTATTCTCTCATTGTCCTGCCGCTGTATCCTCTGTATTGTGTGGATAAAAGATTTACTGCGGCTAAAAAGGTGTAAGAGGGCCAGTCATTCTAATCAGGGGCAGGTGACGGGGAAGGCAAATATAGTCACGATGTTTTAGGAATAGGTTGGACTGTCTTGTGACAAAGGAATGTTAGCCAGTTACGTTACGAGTAATCTTAGTTGATAGTGGAAGTCTGGCGTTGAAAGACCTGCCTGGATTGAAAGAGACATTTTGAGTCGTTATTTATTTCAACCTATTCTACTGGAATTCTATTTAGTCTTTATATTAACCAAATGTGTTTGGAGATTACTCATGGCCACTACATGTTATTTCAAAGTAATACATGACTGACTTTATCCAAGCAAATAAAATGTATAAACTACAAATGCATTGATTTTACTTTGTCACTGCAGATCAAAAGGGCTAGAGTGAGTCTCAGTATAAATGTCTGTGTGTGTGTGTGTGTGTGTGTGTGTGTGTGTGTGTGTGTGTGTGTGTGTGTGTGTGTGTGTGTGTGTGTGTGTGTGTTTCCTCTACAGGTATCACCTGGTGAAGCTTCTGGAGAAGTTTGGGAAGGTGAAACAATTTGACTTCTTGTTCCACAAGTCTGGACCGTTGGAGGGCCAGCCCCGAGGATACTGCTTTGTTAACTTCCACACCAAAGAGGTACGACACCACACCGGCCGTTTCACATATTTCAGTTCCAAGAAAAGTCTCTACTTCATATAAATTTAGTCATTTAGCAGACGCTCTTATCCAGAGCGACTTAATAGTGCATTCGTCTGAAGACGGCTAGTTGAGACAACCACATTTCACAGTCATTGTAAGTCAATGTTTCCTAAATGAAGTAGTTATCGGCTTCTTGGAAAAGATAAGTGCATTGCATAAATGTGCGTTGGCAATTTACTCACGAAATTGAGAAGATAGGGCAAGTCAGAAGGAATACACAGCGTAGCCAAAAGATACAGTATAGCCAACCGTTTCCCCATCTCTCCCCATGAAGATATTGTCTCGAACTTCACAGGGCTTTTCAGGGCTCCACCAAAGCTAAGATAAAGATCTCTTATTCACTGTGAGTGTCAAGTGTGATGGGAGGCTGTCCCTGGGGTGTTATTCAGAGGAAGTGTGGATTTATTAGCCTCGTACACACACACACCACAAGAGCCCCACAGACTGGGTGATCCATCCGTCAGTCATTACTGTCTCTGTTATCACTTTATGATAAAGAACAATGATATATTGATTCGTGTAAGAGCTCTCGGATAAGCGTCTGCTAAATGTCTACAGTGTAATGATACTGGCCTCGTTTTTTCATGGTAAATTTATGTTTTTTATGAGGATCAAACTCCTATTCCCCGAATCCCCAGGAGGCTGAGAGGGCGATCCATTGTCTGAATGGGAAGCTGGCCCTGTCCAAGAAGCTGGTGGTGCGCTGGGCACACGCACAGGTAAAGGTAAATGTCACCCGGTTAAACCCCTCGCCTTTAATACACACACACACACAGAGCATGGCCTGTGATTCATTGTGTGTCCCTCTCTTAGGGCAAAAGGGCTAGCCTAAATCAGGTTATGAAGTTGTACGGACTTAACCTAAGCGTCCTGCGTGCAGCAGTGTGTTTGCCTGTGGTCTGGTCAGTGGTGTGTGAGTGTTGTTGGGTACAACAAAATGTCAGCGTGGTGAACAGGCCACAAATGGACATGGTACGAGTGTAGAACAGTAGCAGAAAGGACTGGAGAGGACAGTGCTCCAGTCAGTCCCTCTAGGCAGTGGGGAGGTCTCTTGGACTCCAGCAACCCTGGTCTGTCCCTAACAATAGGCAGCTGCCGTATGGACTAAGGAAATCCTGTATGGGGCCGAATCACGCCCCTCCTGTACACCCCCTGTCCCCCACTCTCCCCTGAGGGGAAAGAGACACCAGGTTCAGGTCAAGGTTAACAGTGCAGCCCTCCTTTGACAATAACAAGCAGCGGACAACTGGTTCCAGACCCCCCAACCACCCCCCACCCCTCTCAAGATTCATGACATGCCCCCACCCCCACACACACACACACATAAGACTGATCAAGAATAACAAATCGTATTTTATTTGTCACATGCTTAGTAAACCCACAGGTGTAGACTAACTGTGAAATGCTGACTTACAGGCCCTTCCCAACAATGCAGAAAGAAAGAAATAGAAAAATACACAATGAGTAACGATAACTTGGCAATATACATGGAGTACCAGTACAGAGTCGATGTGTAATTGAGGTAGATATGTACATATAGGGATTCTTGTTGTTATTATTTTTACCTTTATTTAACTAGGCAAGTCCATTAAGAACAAATTCTTATTTACAATGACGGCCTACCAAAAGGCAAAAGACCTCTTGCGGGGACGGGGGCTGGGATTGTAAAATAAATAAATAACATGTAAATATAGGACAAAACACGCATCACGACAAGAGAGACAACACAACACAGCATGAAGAGAGACCTAAGACAACATCATAGCAAGGCAGCAACACATGACAACACAGCATGGTAGCAACACAGCATGACAACAACATGGTAGCAGCACAAAACATGGTACAAACATTATTGGGCACAGACAACAGCACAAAGGGCAAGAAGGTAGAGACAACAATACGTCATGCAAAGCAGCCACAACTGTCAGTAAGAGTGTCAGTGATTGAGTCTTTGAATGAAGAGATTGAGATAAAACTGTCCAGTTTGACTGTTTGTTGCAGCTCGCTCCAGTCGCTAGCTGCAG
This sequence comes from Brachymystax lenok tsinlingensis, assembly GCA_030435695.1. Lineage (NCBI taxonomy): Eukaryota > Metazoa > Chordata > Actinopteri > Salmoniformes > Salmonidae > Brachymystax > Brachymystax lenok. The sequence continues at coordinate 4,779,111 of CM059815.1, read as the reverse complement.
CGAACTGAAAAGACGAGCGATCCAGGGATGTGTGTGCTTTGGGGACCTTTAACAGAATGTGACTGGCAGAACTGATGTTGTATGTGGAGGATGAGGGCTGCAGTAGGTTTCTCAGCTAGGGGGGAGTGAGGCCTAAGAGGGTTTTATAAGCATCAACCAGTGGGTCTTTGCGATGGGTATACAGAGATGACCAGTTTACAGAGGAGTATAGAGTGCAGCGATGTGTCCTATACAAGAGCACCCTTACCTGCCGATCTATAAATTACGTCTCCGTAATCTAGCATGGGTAGGATGGTCATCTGAATCAGGGTTAGTTTGGCAGCTGAGGTGAAAGAGGAGCGATTACGATAGAGGAAACCAAGTCTAGATTTAACTTTAGCCTGCAGCTTTGATATGTGCTGAGAGAAGGACAGTGTACCGTCTAGCCATGCTCCCAAGTACTTGTATGAGGTGACTACCTCAAGCTCTAAACCCTCAGAGGTAGTAATCACACCTGTGGGCAGAGGGGCATTCTTCTTACCAAATCACATGGCCTTTGTTTTGGAGGTGTTCAGAACAAGGTTAAGGGTAGAGAAAGCTTGTTGGACACTAAGAAAGGGATAAAGTGACTAGGCAACAGGATAGACAATAAACTGTAACCACAGCGCATGTGATGAGTCAAACAGGTTAGTGCAAAAAGTGTCAGCACAGATAGTCCGGGCTATTGGTTAACTATTTAACCAACTATTTAGCAGTCTTATGGCTTGGGGGTAGAAGCTGTTTAGGGTCCTGTTGGTTCCAGACTTGGTGCATTGGTACAGCTTGCCGTGCGGTAGCAGAGAGAACAGTTTATGACTTGGGTGGCTGGAGTCTTGGATGATTTTTAGGACCTTCCACCGACTGGTGTAGAGGTCCTGGATGGCTGGGAGCTCGGCCCCAGTAACGTACTGGGCCGTCCGCACGTGTGTGCGTCTAGTCTATTTCCACATCCCATGCCTGACTCACTGAGCCATTCTGTATCGAGTGACATTAATGCCAATCCAATTGAATCATTTTGATTCCATTTTTTGATATGATGCTCAAGTAATGGTCACGTCATTCAAGGATTCGTGCTATTGATTTGTATGCGGTTTCATTTTCCTTCGCCATGTTCTATACGATATAGAGTCCCCATGGCTTAACCAGGGGGATGGACAGGCCGACTGTCTGGAGATCTTTCCGTTTTGTCATCAGACATGCGTCAACCACTGGATGGATGTTTTTTTTTCCCCCAGAAACGTTGAGTTGGTCGCCTCTGAGCCTGGCCTTTTGAACCTGTGAACTTACAGATAATGGAGGGAAGAGGCACTGATCTAAGGAGAGAAATGTGATACAGATCACGCATGCAGAAAATAGACCCGTGGCGCTTGCCTATCCGGAACGTATAGGATCCATTCTTATAGAAAGCCTTGCAAAATGGAGGGAAGGGAGTATTTGAGGGTCATTGTTTGACGCCTGATCGTGGTCCTAAATGTATGACCTCAGCATCTATTATGACTGGTGGGTTAAGTACTCTGGCGTGAGAAACAAGGGCCTGTTTGTTTACTTTCATTGTAATACTTATTTCCGTGTTCCATTTGAGGAAAAGTCATTTTCATGACTGATATGTGGTTGTCTCACCTAGCTATCTTAAAAGGATGCCTTGGGATGTTGGCAGTGAGGCCCTTTATCTACTTCCCCAGAGTCAGATGAACTCGTGCATACCGTTTTTATCTCTGCGTCCAGTATAAAGGAAGTTGGAGGTAGTTCAGCGAGCCAATGCTAACTAGCATTAGCGCAATGACTGGAAGTTTATGGTATCTACTAGCATGCTGGCAGGTACCATAGACTTCCAGTCATTGCTCCAACGCTAGTTAGCAACTTCCTTCAAACTGCACACCGAGACATAGAAATGGCACGAGTTAATCTGACTCTGGGGAGGTAGATAAAGGTCTTCATTGCCAACATGCTGAAGTATCCCTTTTAAGATGGATGCACCAACTGTAAGTCACTCAGGATAAGAGTGTCTGCTAATTGACTAATGTAAAAATTGCCATTCGTCCATTCGTATTGGTTCAGAAAGCAACACTATGCTTTTTGAAACCATGGTGATCATGGCACTTATTAAAAATGCATCCTATTGATCCTAACTGATTACTAGACCTGGTAAGTCTAATATGAGTCTTTTCTTGTATGTTGATGTGTGTTTTTCGCTCTTCTCTCTACAGGTTCACATTGCATCACTCACGTTGGGGAAGTTGTGAGGGGCGGTTTTGAGAGGAATGAATGCACAGTTATATTGCTGTGCCGTTCACCTTCCCCACAATGCCTCAGAAAAGGGCATCACAATGCCAGTGAGGGGATTTGACCAAAAGCAGCAGCAGACAAACGGAGTGACCTGGTACCTCCCTGGTCCATGGTGCAACCGTAATCTAAACGGGCTCCGCTCTGGTTACCTGGTCCAACCATGGTGCGACTGTAGGCAACCTACCGTAAGCTAGCTGGCCCCAAAGCTCTGCTCCGTCTGTGGTTACCAGCTCATGTTCTGCTCAGCAGCCAGCCATGTGGGAGGAAGTTGCAGTTCATTCTTTAGAAACTCTCCTTATACCTCATCATGTCCTATGTTACTTTCCTTACATGTCTCACAGATGTTCTTCTCCTTGCTTTTGTTTTTGTATCTCTGTCTCTCTTTGTCTCTCTCTCTCGCTCTCTTTGTCTCTCTCTCACTTTGTCTCTGTCTCTCTCTTTGTCTCTCTCTCTCTTTGTCTCTCTCTTTCAGAGGTTTGAGGGTTTCAGAGGGGATAAGAATGGTCCTGCCAGCCTGGAGCCGTCCTGCAGCGCAGAACTAGACTTACCAACCAATCTCAGGTCGGTCCAATCTGTCTCTCTGTTCCTCCTCCCTCTCTGACTCTCCCTTCATACTTCACTCACTCTCCCTCCCTCCCTCCCTACACTATTTTAGATGCCTATGAATTACAGTATAATATACCGGATTAGGGTGTATATTAGGCTCATGATCAACACCTAAAAGTCGAATTTAAATGTATTTAAAAGCTGGATTCCTTTATGGCGAAACTGCCACGTCCATTTGCGATATTATAACAACAAAGAAGTTACTGCAGACTACGGACACTGTTTTTTCCATCGGCCATAATTGCACGTGTGATAGAACAGCCAAATGATGTACTGCAATGTATTTTACAATGTTACCCGACGCTCCTCACCTTCGCTTCGTCAACAACAACAAAAATTGTGATTGTTTAAATGTTATTTGTCATATGCGCCGAATGCAACCGGTGTAGACCTTACCGTGAAATGCTTACTTACAAGCCCTTAACCAACAATGCAGTTCAAGAAATGGAGTTAAGAAAATATTTACAAAATAAGGTTTTAATTTTTTTTTATAAAAGACAATGACGTAACAGTAACGAGGCTATATACAAGGGGTACCGGTACCAAGTCAATGTGCGGGGGTACAGGTTAGTAGAGGTCATTTGTGTGTGTGTGTGTGTGTGTGTGTGTGTGTGTGTGTATATATATATATATACACACACACACACACACACACACACACTAAGTCGGAAGTTTACATACACTTAGGTTGGAGTCATTAAAACTCGTTTTTCAACCACTCCACAAATTTATTCTTAACAAACTATAGTTTTGTCAAGTCGGTTAGGACATCTACTTTGTGCATGACACAATTTTTTCCCAAAAACATTACAGACAGATTATTTCACTTATAATTCACTGCATCACAATTCCAGTGGGTCAAAAGTTTACATACACTAAGTTGACTGTGCCTTTAAACAGCTTGGAAAATTTCAGAAAATTATGTCATGGCTTTAGAAGCTTCTGATAGTCTAATTGACATAATTTGAGTCAATTGGAGGTTTACCCGTGGATGTATTTCAAGGCCTACCTTCAAACTCAGTGCCTCTTTGCTTGACATCATGGAAAAATCAAAAGAAATCAGCCAAGACCTCAGAAAAAAATTGTAGAACTCCACAAGTCTGGTTCATCCTTGGGAGCAATTTCCAAATGCCTGAAGGTACCACGTTCATCTGTACAAGCAATAGTACGCAAGTATAAACACCATGGGACCACGCAGCCGTCATACCGTTCAGGAAGGAGAAGGTATGAAGGAAGGTCTCCTAGAGATGAACGTACTTTGGTGCGAAAAGTGCAAATCAATCCCAGAACAACAGCAAAGGACCTTGTGAAGATGCTGGAGGAAACGGGTACAAAAGTATCTATATCCACAGTAAAACGAGTCCTATATCGACATAACCTGAAAGGCCACTCCGCAAGGAAGAAGCCACTTCTCAAAAACCGCCATAAAAAAGCCAGACTACGGTTTGCAACTGCACATGGGGACAAAGATCATACTTTTTGGAGAAATGTCCTCTGGTCTGATGAAACAAAAAAAGTACTGTTTGGCCATAATGACCATCGTTATGTTTGGAGGAAATAGGGGGAGGCTTGCAAGCCGAAGAACACCATCCCAACCGTGAAGCACAGGGGTGGCAGCATCATGTTGTGTGAGTCCTTTGCTGCAGGAGGGACTGGTGCACTTCACAAAATAGATGGCATCATGACGATGGAAAATTAAGTGGATATATTGAAGCAACATCTCAAGACATCAGTCAGGAAGTTCAAGCTTGGTCGCAAATGGGTCTTCCAAATGGACAATGACCCCAAGTTTACTTCCAAAGTTGTGGCAAAATGGTTTAAGGACAACAAAGTCAAGGTATTGGAGTGGCCATCACAAAGCCCTGACCTCAATCCCATAGAAGATTTGTGGGCAGAACTGAAAAAGCGTGTGCGAGCAAGGAGGCCTACAAACCTGACTCAGTTACACCAGCTCTGTCAGGAGAAATGGGCGAAAATTCACCCAACTTATTGTGGAAGCTTGTGGAAGGCTACCCGAAACGTTTGACCCAAGTTAAACAATTTAAAGGCAATGCTACCAAATACTAATTTAGTGTATGTAAACTTCTGACCCACTGGGAATGTGATGAAAGAAATAAAAGCTGAAATAAATCATTCTCTCTACTATTATTCGGACATTTCACATTCTTAAAATAAAGTTGTGATCCTAACTGACCCATTTTTACTAGGATTAAATGTCAGGAATTGTGAAAAACTGAGTTTAAATGTATTTGGCTAAGGTGTATGTAATCTTCCGACTTCCACTGTATGCTCGTTATGTTCGTCTGCTCCCCCGGGTTTGCCTTGTTAGCAGCATATTCATTCACCACTCTGTCCTATGGGAAACTTGGCTGTGTCAACAGACATCCCCCAAACAAAAACTCCCTGACTCAGAGAACGAGTGTACATCTGGTAAATAGTCACTGATATTTCAGTCAGATGTCTTGCTAGCTATGTAGCTCAAGGGCTCTGGCTGATAATCTGGTAGCTAGCTATGGCTAGAAGGATGAAGTTAGAAGCTAATGTTGAATGGAGGCTGCAATGAAGGACGCGAAGGAGATACACAGAGCGAGGAAGTATTGAAGCAAGCAAGGAGTGAGGTTAGTATTACAGTGGTTCCCAAACTTGGGGTTGGGGACCCATGTGGGGTTCTTTAGAATTTTAAATAGGGTCCCCTGAGAGAATCTTTAATCTTATCAAACACATAACTTGTTTCTCTTCAAATGGGTATAGAATACAACATTTTAGAGTAAACTAGGGGCCTTTTGCACTTATAGAATTCACTTTTATGTCATTGTGCTGGGACAGCCTGTGGGACCTAACATTTTGTGAAATATAAAGACCATTAAAATATATATTGTTATCATGTACATTGAACTAAAATATTAACGCAACATGCCACAATTTCAAAGATTTTACTGAGTTACCGTTCATATAAGGAAATCAGTCGACGTCATCAGTACTGACTTACCACTCATGTACGTAATAAATAAGTAGTGTAATATTGAGTAAAACTTGTAAGGAAGGTGGTGATGAATATTAAGTTGTTTTTTTCATCAGGTTGTTGCGATATACTGCCATCTGGTGGCGACTAGAAACAATTGCATAATAGGAACTATTACAAGTTGATGGTCCTTGAAAATAAATATTAGTGCTTGAAAAAGTACTTCAAAGTCCTTGAATTTAACTTGTCACTGTCTGCGCGTACCTTGCTGAGAGCATTTCCGTTCCTAAAAGGACATATTTGGTGCGGGTTAAGTTTCTCAAAAACAAGTGATAATTGCACAACGAAAGTGTCTGGACCCTTCTATAACATCCCATTTACATCAAAAATTTATATTTGTTTGTAAAAAAGCTAAATTCTCCTTTTAAGGGAGTGTCCTCAGGAAAGAACATTTAATTTACCATAAACTTCAAAAACACAAACTCACCAACCAGTCAGTGTGGAGGAAGTTTCCTTTTTTCCCTTTATTCCTGCTGCACCCCCCCTCCCTCCCCTCCCTTGTTTTCCCTCGTTTGCTTCCCCACTCACTCACTCTATAGCTCTCTGGCAGTCGCACTCTCTCCCTCTCTTGCTCTCTCCTAACCACTCACTCTCTCGTCTTCTCCCTCCCATACAAAGTACGAGTGCGAAGATTCGGGCGATCGAGGCCAAACTTCAGATGATGGAGGAGAACCCAGACGAGGAGTACCAGGGCCCCTCAGCCTACATGTACAACAAGCCTCCAGAGAAGAAACGCCAACAGCCTTACAGCAGACCCTTCCGCAAGTTCAGGAGATGACACACAGGGGACAGAGCATCCAACACCTAGGCTTGCAAAATTCCCCCGGTAACTTTCCCCTAAACTCCCAGGTTTTCCATAATTCCTTGTTTGAAGATTCCCAGTGTTCGAAGATTCCCAATACCGGAAGGGAATAAGCAGGAAATCTGGAATCCTCCAACCAGGATTTCTGGAACACTTGTGAATTTTGACAAAGTTATTGGAATTTTGCAACCTTACCAATACCTGACTGGCTCAGTGACTTCCTCTACTGTAATAAGTTAACAGATTCCAAGACAATTTAAGTGCTAATTAACGTTACCATGATGCAAACGTATATATGGAATATGCTCAGATTGTTAAATTATTATTACACTGTAGTGTTGTGGGAGTTGCCTGATGCCAATCTGTTTGTGCTATTATCCCAACTCCTTGTCACTCATTGACAATGACTGCAATGGAGTTGGCAAGAGCACAAAAAGATCTGGGACCAGGCTATAGTGGGAGTCAGGCCACCAAACTTTCGACTTCAGGTTTGGACAGATGGCGCAACAAGCCATTAAAATTTTTTCCTAGTGTGTGTATTCTTACTTGGAAGAGGAATTATACTTTTTTTCAAGGAAGGTTTAGTTTTTTTGTAATCTACTTTTCTACAACTTGAGCCAAAACTATTTTCAATGGCTATATGTATTGTATGATGTGTAGAATATCACACCTTCCATTTATCTTACTATTGTTTTTCTGTTAGGATTTTTTCAAATACATTGCTGTAATGTTTCATTTCTGTCTTTGCCATTCAGTGTTGGGAGTTTGACATTATTACCCCTTCATAATTCCAATTTGACCTGATGTAGTGGACTAATACAGTATAATATGTTTCCCACATGCTCTGAGTCACTTATTTATCATTGGCATATTATGTTGGTCTGTAACAAAAAAGAAAGCAAGGCATAAAATCATGTATTTTAAAACTGAGTGGTTGTCACCATTCTGTGTTTCTTGTGATCAAAGAAGGTATTTTATGCGTAACACATTTGGCTATGTTTGAGTGTGATTTGAGGGTCATCATAAGTGGAGAATGTTGAGCAACTTTGGGCAGTATAACTATTTTTGTTTATGCTATGACACCTAGTAAACTACATTGCAACTCAACTCGTAGATTACATTGTTCAATCATAAAATTGTCTTTGAAAACAAATATTATTTTTTTTATTTATATGTAAATATACTGCCCTATATTGTAGTCTACGTGTTGTTGTTGATATTTTTACATGGCTATTTGATGTATCACATAATGTGTAGATCTGGTACAACTTGAGCAGGAGTTTCCCATATCTATTTACCACACCTCATCGATGTTGTGCATGGTATATCTCTATCTTCAATGAGGTTTATATAATACCAGTCCTCATAGTCTGACTAATAAATATACGCTAATTGAAGAAAATTCTATCAAGAAATTAACTTGATATCACATTGAGCTTCTTCACCCGGCTCCCATTAAATGTGTTGCAAGCACCTGAAATGTGGGCGTCCGTTTGATGCCCACATGAGTGGTGCATGGTTACTCTGCCTGCAACCTGAATGGTAAGAAAAAGGCAGTATGCCTACCTCCAGAATATTTTACCTTCACAACATTTTTCAATGTGATTTATTTAACAATCATGTTGCATGTTTACAATTTCAAAAATTGTGAGATCCATTCATTCAAGAAGATACATGTTGTCCGTAATTGAGCATTAATTAATCACCAGAATGGTTCAGTTATGTTATTAATTAATCTTCATTTGAATTTAACATGTTTTTACAGTGACATAGCTAAAACCTGATATGATCGAAACAGCTTCGGGGAAATCACAAACTTGGTAGCACTCAACATGGTTCTCATTTTGAAGGGGAGATCCGCGCCCCTTCAGTTATGTCTGCAACCGTGACATATTTACTGTCAAAGTTCCAGTTACTCGCGCGGGTCTCAAGATAGTATTCTGTATATTGGAAATCACAGGATGACCTGATTATCCATCATTTCAACCATTAATAAATAAATTACTGCTAGTTGGTATTTTTGATGCTGTGGCATATGCGTTTTTAGGATGATCATGAGTCAATGAGACAAGCATATTGTCTTCAAGGTCCTAGAAAGCCCATATTTGGGGTGAGAATGAGATGTCATATTTATTTTGTGTCAAATTTTCAATAGATCCTCTTGCAGAATCAAACTTTTCCTTTGAGATGAATCCTTCAGTAATCGGATATAAGAAACAATCACTAATATTAATATTTATTATGATAATCAACGTATCAAATAATAATAATAATACATTGACATTTGAGGCCTAGCAATAAATTTGACTGTAAATAAAAAAATCTTATCGCCTATAGTCTCGCAAAGTGAAAGAATCCAAAATAAATTATAGCACGAATAATTTAACCTTAATAAACCTTTATGGGGAAAATTGGGGAAATTATGCAAATTGGGAAAAACCCTGATTCGATTAAGTGCTATGTTTCTAATGACTGTCTTCTTTAGAATGACTTTACAAGACAGATATCCAATTAAACAATTTCGAGAGAGACTGTTTTTATGATGGTTTGTTTGTGGAATGCAGAAATAATAGGCTAAGGTAAATATGTAATAACAAACACACATAAAATGAACTATTCAACACCTAAATAGTTGTTTTCAATTAAACCTAAATCATAAAGCATTGACTTGAGCCCACATTATCCAACATCAGACTTACTTTAATTTGGAAATAGGTTATTTATTAACACCCATAACAGAAATTGCCAAGTGAGGGAAAAAACTCCATTATAGTGGTGATGTGTCAGAAAATTGGTGTCCATGAACCGTACCCTATTCACAGCCATAATACAACAAGTTTACCCTCCCCCTCCAATCCAGGGGCGCAACTAAACTTTCACTTCAGACGAATTGCGCTTGGAGAGACGGTACCCTAACCTGCTCTCGCTAGTTGTGTCTCGCGTTCTTGCAGATCTCGAGCAAACCTGCCAACCCATCTACTTCCTGTAGTCAGCAATTCCATCCCTAACTGAGGAAAAAAAGGGAAGGAAGAATTTTCTAAGTGTTCTAAATAAGGCGTTCTGAAGAGCAACCTCCACTTGGTCGTCCGTCTGCAACACCCACGAGCTTCATCATATAGACACCATAACTGTTTCTCATGTTTTATATCGCATGTGTGCTGGGAGGCCGTTGCATCGATCGTGGGTAGAAGTAAAACACGCTGTGGGTTCAAAACAAGAAGTGTATTAACCCTGCAAATTCATGGCACGGAGAATACAATAGATGCGCATCTTTTTTTGCATGAAAGTGAAATCAGTTCAATCTCCGAGCTTGGGAAGGGAAGGGAACTCAACTTACGTTCTATCACAATCCCAAGTGCGTTCATGTATTGGAAAAATGAGGTTTTGGCCCCTCTACCAGAGGGAAATAAGTTTTTATCCGAAGGAATTCCCTCAAAACAGGTAATGTGAAGAAAACAATAGCCTACAATAATAGCCTATGCGTAAAATATTCGCGTAAAAATGATTTGGATATGAAAGATTGCTTTCTGGTTTCGCATGCATGTCTAAGATACCCACATATTATTGGTTGATACCATTGTATAGACTACACTAGGATCGTACTGGTAATCTATCTGCTGTCATCATGTAGCTTTCTTCACTGCAAATGTTTTCATGTGTCTTAAATTGACATCATAAGAATCACTGGTTGTGTACAAAGATCAGCTGCGCCTCGCGCCATGAAGAGACAAGCGTGTCTATTATGAAGTGTGATTTGCAGTCCACCCTCTTCAACATGCCAATTCGCCAGAGAAGAATTAGATTTTAATTAGTGCCATTAAAAATCAAATTTGCCATTCTTTGGGTGGCCCGTTGCCTTTTCTGATTGACAGTTGAAATTGACACTCCGGGTCTCCTCTTATCGTGAGCATTTCAAGCTATTTGTAATTGCAGGTAGTTTTTTTCGGTTCCCTGGATTGCGAGGAAAACACGATTACTTTAAGAGCCATGGGTTAAGTGCAGAGAAAAATCAATCCAAATTGAAATAGCTTCATTAAAACGGCAGCTTTTGTTGCAGGGCCCTAAGTAGTCCACAACAGTTAAAATTGAGAGTTATTGTTTGGACGCTTTATATAGCTTCAGGGCTGCAATGTCTCTCAAGGATTTCATGGCTGGAGATGGATAGTACGTTAGCCGCGAGTTGACTTCGACTTGCCGTTGAATCTTGTCTTGTAGGTGATTTCTCCAGAAACGCCGCAGAGTACACCGGGTGCCTCGCGCTGTGTGGAAGCCAAGTACACACACGTCATGGTGAGAAGTTATGTAATGCATTATTTGCAATGTGTGCATTGCTGTTTATTATTATAGCATCTGAAGCTTAACTTATTGCCATGCGTAAAATGTCATGTTATTGCTATTAGTTGTCTATTGCCTGTCAAGTATTTATGCAACATATATGGTGACCCTGATAGCGAGCCTCTATATGCTTTTCTATGCTAAGCATGACTTGGGTCATGAAGTAGCCTATAGGCTGTAATATTTCAAATATTATGGCCCAGATGCGCTTAAAATGTATCCATGTCCTTATTCTTGACTTGTTTCTCGTGCAGTCTCACTCGGACGGAGAATCGCACAGATCGAACATGGAGAGGGAGGACACGCGCTCCTCCCCGAGTCCCCCCTCTACCCCGTATATCTGCTCGCCTATCTCCACCGCCTCCTCGGTGCTGTCCACCGGGAAGAACGTGTGCGCGAGCTGTGGTTTGGAGATCCTGGACAGATACCTTCTCAAGGTGCGAGTGCGCGCGTTATTGGTCGTGAAAAGGCTAAATCGCACGAGCATAGGATTTATTTTTTTGCCAATGTAAACAGATATGGAAAATCCTTTTGACTTGTTTTTGTTTTTACAACTTTCCTATCATGTTTGATGTATTTAGCCCAAGCTACATCCACGTTGACTACATTATATTCCTTATGTTTAAATATGAATACGAATATAAATAAAATCATACTCCGAATTATGAAACCCTAAAATAATTTAGTAGGCTAAAGTCTGAAGCTCCATTGTTTTGAACATAAGAATATATTCTGAACAAAAGAAAGGACAGTAGCCTAGATGGGCCAGGGTCATACATCATGTTATGGGTTTTCTGTCTTTCAACTTCACATCAAGAACAACGCCCAGCCTCGCTTTGCGTGCTCCGGAGTAAAAACAACTGGCTGGGAGTGTTTTGCAGAGTTGCAGGAAGTGTGTGTTACTAAACTACGGGGATCATTATTCCGCTATCTGCCTCCATTTTTTAAAAGTCTTTATATGGAAGCGATGCTTGTGGAAACTATTTTATCAGGAAGCGATGCATGTTAATTAAATGCATAACTATATTCATTTTGAAATCGATTCTTTATAGGCTATTTATCTTTAAATAATATGAACATTTGGCTTCTGTAAAAAAAATGTATTCAGAAAACCTATAGCATAATGATATTTGATGTATGGATTTTGTGCCGTAATATTAGCTGATCATAAAGAAGAAATGTGAAATTCACTCATAAAACAGACCCAATGGTCCACTCCACCAAAGCTCGGGTAATAGTATTTTCTGTTTAATAGGCTGGCTATATGCATAGTGTTGCAAGGATATACCCCTTTATTTTGCACATGGCCCATTTTCTTTTATGGAGCACGGAGTAATGATATAATATTTGTGTATATCTTAATGTTGATATTTCATTCGTTTCCTTTACTTGGTAGGCTAGGCCTACGCTACACGGACACACATCGAGAAGAACAAAACAGTTATAACATATATTTATTACATTTACATTTACATTACATTTGAATTATTCTTCAACGAATTGTAAGGTTTAGGCATAATTTGAACATTAAAGGCAATAATAAAATCGAACAATATTCAAACCTTTTGCATGGTCTGCATATGCATGCACAATTGATGAGTGCGTACACAATCTAGCTGAAGTCAAATGGCCCAATGGCCATACGTGTTTGTACACATTTTTTACATGCGTAATCAAATTGAAAGTTACCGGATAGACGGAAACATATTTATTATAAAAGTCCTACTATCTTTGTAGCTCCACCAAAATATCAACTAAGTCATGGATGTTTTTTTTTATTGGAACAAAATCAATAGCAAAGTGCATAATAGCCTACATGAATGATGCTATTTTTACAGTTGTTTATTTTGTTATTGTTATTAGACATGTTCGAGAAATAATGTAATTTACCCGATTGAATTTGATTTCACATAGGCTATATACAGACATATTGTTATAATTAATATTACTATGATGATGATGATGATTATTATTATTATTATTTAAGCTTCTTTTTGTTTTGCAGGTAAATAACTTGATCTGGCACATGAGGTGTCTGGAGTGCTCTGTCTGCCGGACGTCGTTACGTCAACACAACAGTTGTTACATCAAAAACAAAGAGATCTTCTGTAAAATGGATTATTTCAGGTAGGGTAAGTTTTTGACTTTGTTTTCAAAATATTATTGATGTTTGCTTCCGCCTGCCATACGAAAACCTGCCTCTCCATTGCGTGATAGTGGCCATGCGCATAATTGTATGTGTCGGTGTTTAAAAAGGTATTCAAAAGCTTATAAGCAAAATAGGGATAGGAGTTAACTGTAGCCACTTTCTATGAATCCCATTGTTGGGGCTACATCGTCGGCCTAAATATTGAGGTGTTATAAAATAAATGTCATTCTGCTAGTATAGGCTTTTGTTATGGGGCGTGCAGTGAGACGTGTTTTGCCCGAATTATAAATTGCTGGGATATTATACGCGCATTTAATGATGAAGATGGCATCGAATCCCCGAGCCGACAGGGTAAAAATCTGTCGTTCTGCCCCTGAACAAGGCAGTTAACCCACTGTTCCTAGGCCGTCATTGTAAATAAGAATTTGTTCTTAACTGACTTGGCTAGCTAAAAAAAAAAAAATGCGCATAACACTGGGCAATATCCATGCTGCTTTGTTTTGAATAACAAATGTATTTAATCATATTCCCCCCAAAATATAACAATAAGCAATCTAACAACAACACCAATACCACATCAATAACACGAATTGATTTGTTCAGGTTTACACTTTTTAAATCATTGTCCATGGATCGTCAGCTCAGCTTGTCTCTTGATTTAAAAAGCAAAGAGAGATCAACTAATTACAATCTGATTATATAATCGCATACACATTTAGCAGATGTTATTGGCGGGGGTGTAGCGAAATGCTGGTATGATACTCTGTAGGATACTATCTGTTAATCTATTGTTATCTAGTCTGCTATTCTATTGTTATATAATCTAATACATACCAAAGCATGTATGAGTTATGACCAAATATAAATCAAGACTAATCTTTGGACTGATTTCGTGAGATTGTCTAACAGAAATCAAATCAAATGTTGTTTGTCCCATGCGCTGAATACAACAGGTGTAGACATGAAGACACGAGAAGATATTCACAGTAACACTTACTGATAACGATTCTAATCAGTGCTACCCCAAGACTACATGTTGTTACACACTATTTCTACAGTTCCTACACACAATAACACCATTCATCATTGCTTGCAATGCTATTATATTTGTTTATAGTTTCGTATTTCTCCACATTATTTAACACACACAAAATATACATACAACATAATTGCTTTCAATGCTGTTATATTTTCTATAATATTCCATATTTGTATATATTTATATTTTACCAGCTTCATTCATATACCACATTTGACACAATATTTACAAATACCTGTAATTACATACATATGCACGCACACACACACACACACACACACACACACACACACACACACACACACACACACACACACACACACACACACACACACACACACACACACACACACACACACACACACACACACACACACACACACACACACACACACACACACACACACACACACACACACACACACACACACACACACACTGCAGAGTAAGAATAACAGTCCTCATCTAAAGCTAAACTGTGAAGTCTCATGCTGCATGCGTGTCTCCAGTGTGTCATGATTGCAGAGCACTCAACACAGAGCCTGAATGCAAGCTCTCAATTGGCCAGGCCTCCTCTCCTCCGCATCCATTTCCAGTCAATGTGAAGTGACTGGCCCTTTAAAGTCGATACTGTGTTTTAGGAGCTGCTGCCTCAGAAGGTTTATTTTCTGTGTTAGGCTAATAATCTGAAGTGATGCTTCACAAGATGTTCCATCTAAAGCCCTTCACAGAGAGACCCGATCCCTGTGTAGCACAGTGGATCCATTGAGATAGGAACATCAACACTTGTGTTGTGCCATGGCGTGCAGGCATGGAGTGTAGTTATCAGATCAGCATCAGAACTACAGAACTAAAAGAAGTCAATGTCAACCAAGAATGTACTACTGGACTTTAGTAATAGATTAACGCTATCAGAGATACATGCAGGGAGTGTAAACATGATATATTTTGAATATGATACTTATGTAATATGTTTACAAGAGAAAATGATCAATACTGAGCAACTATGATTGCAAAGCTCAAATAGATAGAGGTAATGTTCATCTGAGTTAAAATACTAAAAACTGTATGCATCCTGAGATTATCACATGGAGTTTGTCATTAACAACTAATTATATTGATCTCTTCTGGCTCAGAATTGTTATATTGTTCCATTCATAATAACTGCAGAGGGAATTGCTTTACAGCTGAGCAAGGCCATATATTTAAAAAGAAGATAATTGCAGAATACTATTGCCCGTAATTTAATTTACTGACCGATATGTTGAAGTATTTAAATGTACATATTGGTTTATATTTATGGAACGTTTTCCAGATGATTGAAACATTTTGGACATTCATCTGGTCAAGTTTAATATTGTAAGACATACAGTATGACCATCTGTTGTAGGAAAGAGGAGTCCACCATACGCCACACAATACAACCCACAGAACCTACAGCATTTCTCCTTCATAATTCCCCCAAACATTCTTAACGGGTCGTTTCTAGTTTTATTTATTTTATTCGGGAATATTTCCACATCATAAAGATACATTTTTTCCTGGTGCCGGATGCAATATTATGTTCCAAATGTCACCAAATTCCCTAAATAGTGCACTGACCAGAGCCCTACGGGCCCTGGTCAAAAGTAGTGCACTATAGAGAATAGGGTGCCATTTGAGACGCTACCACAAGAGTATGGCATGTTGGGAACATAACTAGAGGCAGAATGTGATTGACTGTCTAACGTATTATTGTGGACATAGTGAAAGGGCTTTAATGGTTCCAAGCTTGAGAGGGAGCTTGGCACTAGAGAGGGAGCCTGGGAACGGTTTATCCCGACAGTCAGTGGGCACAGCGGCATCTCTGTATGTGTGTGTGCGTGCGTGCGCGAGTGTACGCGTCTGTGTGCGTGCATGCTTGTGTGTGCATGTGTGTGAACAGTTTAGCACCCCAGGCAAAGTCATAGTCAGTGGGCACAGTGGCATCTCCCTGCTCTGACTCCAATCCCTCAAAGGATGGCAACAGGTCCCGCAGAAAGAGAGGTGTGTGCGTGTGTGCAGGTGCGTGCGGTTGCGTCAGAGAGGTGAAGGGAGTGACCCTGCTTAGGGGTGTGTGATGTGTGGGGGGCGGGATGGGGTTCATACTGGCAATGTTGCTGTGAGGGTTCAACAACACCAGCACAGCACAGAGCTGTGAGGAGGAGTGAGCTGGGTCTGCCTGCCTGGTGTTTTTCTGATGGTAACCTGATGCAGAGCCACTGGTCTGAGGTTTATAATCACCAGCAATCAAAGCCCCAAGACCAGCACCCAGTGTTGTCCGGGTCAACGTGTTTCTGAATGTGATTCCTGTCACACTCCACACACATAGACACACGCAGAAACACACACGCATTCACGTGCATTCACTTTACATCACACACACACACACGCACACACACACACACACACACACACACACACACACACACACACACACACACACACACACACACACACACACACACACACACACACACACACACACACACACACACACACACACACACACACACACACACACACACACAGACACACACACACACAGGGATCACTATGTCTCTGAGCCTGCCTCCCGTTCCAACAGGCACTTAGGGAAAATGCCTGATCTTTCTGTCCACATCGGGTGTGTTGTGTGTGTGCGTCAGTGTGCGAGCACGTGTGTGTGTGTGCCTGCCATGGGAACCTGGTAATGTAAAACTGACTGTGCCTACTTCCACTCAAAGATCTTTGTTTATTTACTCTTGTCCAGCCGTCAGTCATTAAGGTGAAGTTTTTTACAACATGGAAATTGTGTGTGCATTCTGCTACACAATAATAATGTTATGTGTGACCCATATCAGCATAAGGCTCCCTTGGCCCCATCCCCATTTACCCTGAAACCCCAAATACTTCTATTCCCTCCAGTGGGGGCAGAAATTAAAATAAAACATGGAGGATTTTGTATTGTGAAATGGACATGGTTGGAAGCCATAGTGCTGCATGATGGGGCATTGTTGTGGTTGGGACCAGAAGCATCCCCATATGCGGAGTTCGTTTGTTTACAACAATCTTAACCAGTGACTGGTCAGGTGTGTATAAAACTGTCAAACTGAATTTATTGCTCTGCTGCAGAGAGGCTTTGATTGAAATCTCTCTCCCTTTTCCACTGTGCAGCTTGACATTCCACCTCACTGGTGTTTCAACACCAGTTTACTTGCTAGACCTGTAGGAAGGGTTAGATTCCTGTGAGTTCTGAGGGCCAGACAGGGCTGGGCGTCACTCATTCCTTATTCTGGCTCTGGAGAGAAAAACAAGAAGATATTTCTCATTTGTGTCAGTCTCTCATCTGGCTCTGGACTGACAGCTGTTGTAATGGGGCGTAATAGCAGGAAATCAGAGTGGGTTTACTCTGCCTAAGGGGGGTTGTGGAGGAGCAGGGGGCAGAGAAGTAGAGGGGTATGGGACAGAGCAGACGCTGTAGTAACTAAACCCTCTCTGTCAGCCAGGCCCCGAAACAGAAACACAGCCAGCCTGCGAGCCGTGAGCTGCCGTGAGCCGCAGGCCACACAGGAAGTTGCGAAGCACCGCCAATCAGAGGCACCCTGGGATGCTGACACGGTAACCTGAGTGGCCGTCCTCGCCACTGCGTTGGGGTTGGGGCGGTCAGCGGTGCTAGGGGGCGGAAGGGTTTGTGCGTGTGTGTGAGGTCGGGGAGGGGCGAGGAGCTGCCGTGTGTAGCCTATCCAGCCGTCCTCGTCAACCCGCCCCGCTGCCAGCCTGCTTCCCGGCAGGCACTGATGAGGTCTCCGTAGCAACTGAGAGGAGCATGCCGTGAGTGAAACCAGACCTGGAAGAGGAAAAAGAGACTAGAGATGTCAGATAGTCTGACAGGAGAAGTCAGGAACATAAACAAACACACCGAGGCTCAGGATATCAGGATGTGTCTGTCCTTTCCTGATTTAGGATGAAATTAAGTGTTTTTACCTAGCAGGAAATAGGGCAACTATCCTGTTTGGATAAGACAATATGCCTATATCTCATGGTAATTTTGGTCTTCATTTCAGACTGGTGACTAAAAAAGGAATGCATGTTGGAATGCTTTCATAATAGTATCTGCAGAAAGAAAATGTACATGGACATTTCAATAGGAAATTTGCCCGTGTTCAGTAATACGTTCAAGCTCAGTAATCTTGGGGATGAATATACTTCTCTTCAGCTGTAGGTAGATGAATGTGGAGCTGAGCGGAGCAGAGAGGAGGGCGGGAGGAGGGCGGGAGGAGGGCGGGAGGAGAGCATGTTCCTCCTAAAGGTAATATGGGATTGGCATGAACCCCGAATAAACACCAGCTTTTTGATACAAAGGCATGATTAACTACAAAGCTAGTGAAGATGAAGAAAGATGACGATATGCACACACATGCGTGCATGCCGTGCAAAAACACACAGACACACACACGTAGACACACACACACACACTTCTGTGTTGTGTCGTAGAGTCTGAGGCAGACACGCTGCCGTGGTAGATTACAGTTCTGCTCCACAACATTTCTTTCTTAGCTGTCCTCCACAATGCATCATGAATCAACACGCGGTATTCTCAGTAAAGAGGGCCGTAAGATAGTCGTTTAAAGTACACAATAAACTCTGGAATGGTTTCACAAAGTTTGAATGGGCTTTTGTGTGTATTGTGAGCAGTGTTTATTCTTGCGTAATGACGTGTATATTGTACCTCCAGTCCTTACCCTCATCATTCAGTAGTCCTATCTGTGAACTGAAATGGATGTAGCCGGAACAGAGCATTTTAGGTGATCGGGCCAGGGAAGGAGAGGTGTGTGTGTGTGTGACTGTGCGTGTGTGTGTGTGTACACCATAGTACTGTGTGTGTGTGTACTGTAGTACCTTTTCCCAGGGAAGAGTCTGAGACATCCAGCCAGCCATGTCTGCACAGTCAGTACGTCGTGTCATTTTTTTGTGGACGTATCCCAGAGTGCTTCTCTTTCAGCACTAGAGTCAGTGGAGCGTGGAAGCCAAGCACATAAGAACTCCGACTCAACCTCATGGCGTCATTCTGGAACTGGGATAGGTCGCATCTCAAATGGCACCCTATTCCCTATATAGTGGACTACTTTTGAACGGGGCCTACAGGGCCGCTGTGTAGGAAATAGGGTGCAATTTGGGACGCAGGCATTGAGCCGGGGAGATGCTGCCTTCTACAAAATCAGTCCGCTGCTCCCTGCCTGCTCTGCTATGATTGGTGATTGGCTTCCCCCAGCCCCTTATACTTGGCCCTTCACCCCTCACCTCTAACCCTTTGGGGTTGTTACCATGGTTATGTCACTGTGTTTATATGAGAGATCTCTGAGCTCTGGAGACGGGGGTCGTTTCCTCTTAGTAGACTGACTCGACTCTCCTTGTCATACACGCATGAACACAAGCACGGACACACACACCCACCCACACCCACAGATGGTCAGGCTATGGGCCATCTGCAGACCATTAGACAGCCTTTCTCTGTCCGTCCACATCGGCCCCGCCCTACCCCTGAAACACTGACTGGGTCAACCCGAATGTCTGGATCTAAACAGGCTGGACATGTCCAGTTCAAACAAACTAACACCTGATTTCTCAATAGCCTCTTTTATGAAGGTTATGACAAGGCCAGTCAGGCAGTCAGAAACGATCAACTAAATGTAGTACTTCATTGATAGTACTTTAGTTTGTCGTTGCATATACTTACGTGGCTAACAGCTGTGATATTGGTGTAAAACATCAAATTGGCTAAATATTCTTCATGTTAAAATCATGACGGTAGGAACATTTACTTTGGCAAAATGGAGCCCGGATAGCGAGGCCAAGAAATTCAGTGAACCTATTAGTTTGAAATTAAATAATTATCCACTTCCATTCAACTCATAATGGAAACTGATGAACTGAACAAGCAAAAACCCAATTCTGCAATATTGAAAGGGATCTACAGTAGGCTGTCTATTAAAAAATATATATCAGCATGATTCTCTCTGTCTTTCTCTCTCTCTTCTCTCTCGCGCCCTCTCTTAAAATCAGACCAGAACCTGTAATCAGCCAGGCTCTGCTTCAACTCTGTAATGTTCGTGCCCTCAGAAGAGCTGATTGGTTCAGTGGGGAACAAGTGTTGAAAGTAAAAAAAATGTTTAAGGTTGATATATGGAAGACTTTATTCATTTATTTATTTGCAAATAGGTGGAAGGTGGTGATGTCTGATTTATTAAAGGTCCAGTCCGAATGTCCGAATGTTGCTTTTCACATTGTGCATCCATTTAAATGAATGGATTTGACTAGTTCAATTCAGCTATAAACACAGTCATATTTTGTACATAAAGTTGACATAATAACAAATCTGGTTATAGACCTTTTTTTTTTTAATCCGTTTTTTTGTCCTCCTCTATAGCAGCATATTGATGCCACAGCGCTCTCTCTCTCTCTCTCTCTCTCTCTCTCTCTCTCTCTCTCTCTCTCTCTCTCTCTCTCTCTCTCTCTCTCCCTCTCTCTCTCTCTCTCTCTCTCTCTCCCTCTCTCTCTCTCTCTCTCTCTCTCTCCCTCTCTCTCTCTCTCTCTCTCTCTCTCTCTCTCTCTCTCTCTCTCTCTCTCTCTCTCTCTCTCTCTCTCTCTCTCTCTCTCTCTCTCTCTCTCTCTCTCTCTCTCTCTCTCACAGTAAGTTTGGTACAAAGTGCGCCCGGTGCGGCCGCCAGATCTACGCCAGCGACTGGGTGCGTCGAGCCAGGGGCAACGCCTACCACCTGGCGTGCTTCGCCTGCTTCTCCTGCAAGAGGCAGCTGTCCACGGGGGAGGAGTTTGGCCTGGTTGAGGAGAAGGTGCTCTGCAGGATCCACTACGACACCATGGTGGAGAACCTCAAACGAGCTGCCGAGAGCGGTGAGTCACTGGGCTCTCTAGAACCTGCTCTGAGTGGTTTCACTAGTCTAGAACGTCCTATCTCAGTGTTCTCTCTAGAACCTGCTCTCTAAAGTTGCTGTCAAAACCTACTGTATGTGTACACTTGTATATAGTATGCACCTACACAACACTATAGGCTTCTATACACTACACTACACTACAAAAAAGGTGTTATCTAGAACCTAAAAGGGATCTTCAGCTGTCCCCATAGGAGAACCCTTTGTGAAACCCTTTTTGGTTCCAGGTAGAACCCTTTTGTGTTCCATGTAGAACCCTTTACACAGAGGGGTCTACATGGAACCCAAAATAATTCTACCTGGAACCAAAAAGGGTTATCCTATGGGGACAGCCGAAAAACACTTTTGGAACATAAGAGTGTGTAACACTGTGATGTAACTGTGGTGATAACAATGCTCACTGGGGAAAACTCTAAATATAGCTTTCTCCCTATCCTTTTTTCTGTCTTTCTCTCATTCTTCCCTATCCTCCCTTTCTTTCTCCCGGTCTCTGTACCCTGGTGTCTCAGGCAGTGGCATCACTCTGGAGGGGGCAGTGCCGTCAGAGCAGGACAGCCAACCCAAGCCTGCCAAGAGAGCACGCACCTCCTTCACTGCGGAGCAGCTGCAGGTTAGTCACAGAGAGGGAACCACATGTCCCTGTCTCCTCATTTCTCTTTCCCATAAGAAGTCAATGATACATTATAATGATTTTACAAATAGGCCGGGGAATATGATTTCTCTATCTTAGTAACTTTCTAATGGTCATTGTCGGCAACACTGTCAGATGTGGTTTGGTGTCTCATTCATTTCAATGGGCTCGTTGTAGTTTATCTCTGCGGTGATATTACATTTTGGAAGCTGATACTACACAATTTGCTAATGTAGAGTCACAATAGCTGAGACAGTGAGGTCATATATTTCTAATAACTTATGTACAATTCCCAGGTGATGCAGGCTCAGTTTGCGCAGGACAACAACCCTGATGCACAGACCCTGCAGAAACTGGCGGACATGACGGGTCTAAGCAGGAGAGTCATACAGGTGAGAGTCCGTTCACGCCGGTCTCAAAGCAACAATGTCAAGAAATTGTACGCTGCTTTGGAGTGTATGCTAAAGTGTCACACGACTCATAGCAATGAGACTATAGCTACATATACATGACAGCTGGTAACGTTGCATTTTCATAGGTTTGGTTTCAAAACTGCAGAGCAAGACACAAAAAGCATACCCCCCAGCACAGCGGACCCCCGCAAGGCCACCCCCAGTCCCGGATGCCCCCTTCGCTGCCCGACGACCTGCATTACTCCCCCTTTGGCAGTCCTGAGAGGGCGCGTATGGTGGCCCTGCACGGATACATCGACAGTGAGTGTTACGTTGGTTAGTCTCTTCACTACACCCTCACAAAGCCCTCTACTCTGCTTCACCAACTGCCGTGTCAGTACTTTCATCCTTACGTCTCCTCTCCGAGAAAATAAAGGAAGAAGGATAAAGGTATAGAGACAGATAAAGAGGAGTGATTTGTCCTTGTCTACTCTGTAGTGGTTGTGTTTCGCTGTCAATAGTTCAAGTTTTCTAAAAAATAAAACAAATTGTACTTCACTGCTCCCCCGTCTTGATACTGTGCTGAACTGAGGTATAATATTTTAAGTGTGTCCCTCTCTTCTATTCCACCAGGCCACCCATTCTCAGTTCTAACGACACAGAGCCTGAACCCCCATCAAGCCATGTCGCTGCCCCAGCTACCCCTCAGTCGCTAACTAATGTACGCTGCCGCCACCCTCCCTCCCCCGACCTCTGGCTCTTGAATCATGACCTCCCATCAGCAATCTCCGTCCACCGACTCGAACCCAGAGGTCAAACATGATGACTTGAGGAGAGGATCAAGATTTGAGAAGCTCTCTACTCTTGACCTCTCACCCTTAACCACTCGGACGGAGAGCGAAAGAGAGAGAGACTGCCTCATCGACTCTTTTCCCACGAACAGGATTATGATTATACAGCCAGTCTGACTGTTGTCATGGAGGATGTGAGCCCTTCCTTTTGCTCACTGGGACTTATTCAAGGTCAAGACACATTCAACCAGACTATGAGCTCCTTGTGCAGAGCTGGACTGAAAGGACTCCTCGCTCCATCCTCCGATGGGGGTGACGGGACCAGGCTAACAGGAATACAGCCTCGTGCGCTGTCAGATTTCTGAAGATTTACTTATGAGTGGAAAAAAAATGGCAAAGGAATTGAACTTGTGGGCTTGACAGAGGACACTGAGGTAAGAAACCTCCCTCCTTTCTCTCTGATGATACCATGAAGGAGTGCGAAATAACTGAGTTTTGTTGTGGAATCTGCTTCGAACTTAAAATAAGTTAAAAAAATAAAAATAAATGAGTATTATTTGAGATCATGTGGTAATCAGCTCTCCGTTAATACACTGTCATCAGCAGCCTTCTGTATATGATATAAGCCTCAGATGAGGGTAGATTGTGTGCCTTATCTTATCCGTGATAAGCAAACAGAAAGACCCTAATATGGTTGTTTTGAATTATGACTAATTTCCAGGCAGCTGAGGTAAAACACTACAATTTATAGAGAAAACTAAAAACTAAAAATGTATTAGGATGGTTTTTTAAATAGTGGCAAGGTGTAACTTAAAATTTTTACTGGTGAAAATATTGAAATATTTTTTTTTTTTTTGGGGGGGGTGATTTTAATTTTCACCATATCCTCATGTGCAAAAATTATGATAAATGTACTATAATATGGATATTTCAATCATTTGAAGCTCCAAATTGTAAAATTATGATTTACAGTCGCAGCCTGTAACAGTATAAGGCTTTTGACATTGATATACCTCTGTTAAATGTTGAACAATCACATTGAGTATGAGAGAAAGAGAGGGAGGTCTGAAATGTGTAACCCGAGAATCTCCCTCCGGTTGTAAAGACTAAAAGACGATACATGTCACATTACATGTAATACCTACCTTTTTTAACCAGGTGTATTGTCACTAATTTATAATTTATGTCTGTGCAGGTTCCATGTCAGGTTAGTGTTTTTGTTTTTGTCTTCTACAATGGTCCAGCCTGTGTGCTTCACTTCTATGGGGTGAAATGGAGATGTGGTACAACGGACTGGGGATATGATGTGTATATAGACATTTGTGGCTGGCCAGCCTGACTGGCAGACAGACAAGGGAGAGGGAGGTTGTGTGAAACTGTAACTTTGTGTCTTGGCTGTGGAGTGGAGTCAGTGAGGAATAGGATCCTGTGTTTACAAAGGGACTAAGAGAGACAAGACCTCAATGTTCTCGTATTTATTGAGACAATAGCCTGTAAGCACTTTTTTTTTTCCGGAAAATGTCAAAATTGTCTTGTTTTATTAAAAAAATAAAATGAAACGAAAGTTTATTTGATTGTGCATCACATAAATGTTTTGTGTACTAAATGCAATAAAATGGACTTTAAAATGTGACATTTGTATTTTTTTAAATTTCAGTTAGACCACAACAATTTGATGGAAGAAGCCCCTATTAAGCCCCTAATCCCAAACAATCCACAAGCAAGGACGCACAATCCACACACACTGGAGCCAATTTAGAAACAGATCTGGGAAAATCAGTGGTTGGGGTTAAGTGATCCTGAGGGGCTGGTTATCTCTGTATGCTCTCTATGTATTATGCTACTCATTGTACATTTGTATATACAGTGCATTCAGAAAGTATTCAGACCCCTTGACTTATTCCACATTTTGTTACATTACAGCCTTATTCTAAAATGCATTAAATTGTTTTTTTCCTCATCCATCTACACACAATACCCCATCATGACAAAGCAAAAACTGTATTTTTGAATTTTTTGCTCATTTATTAAAACTGAAATATCATTTACATAATTCAGATAATTTACTCAGTACTTTGTTGAAGCACCTTTTGCAGCAATTACAGCCTCGATTCTTCTTGGGTATGACGCTACAAGCTTGGCACACCTGTATTTGGAGAATTTCTCCCAGTCTTCTCTGCAGATCCTCTCAAGCTCTGTGAGGTTGGAAGGGGAGCGTCGCTGCACAGCTATTTTCAGGTCTCTCCAGAGATGTTCGATCGGGTTCAAGTCTGGGCTCTGAGTGGGCCACTAATGGACATTCAGAGACTTGTCCCGAAGCCACTCCTGCGTTGTCTTGGCTGTGTGCTTAGGGTCATTGTCCTGTTGGAAGGTAAACCTTTGCCTCAGTCTGAGGTCCTGAGCGCTCTGGAGCAAGTTTTCATCAAGGATCGTTCTGTACTTTGCTTTGTTCATCTTTGCCTCGATCCTGACTAGTCTCCCAGTCCCTGAAAAACATCCCCACAGCATGATGCTGCAATCACCATGCTTCACCATAGGGATGGTGCCAGGTTTTCTACAGACGTGACAGATGGCATTCAGACCAGTGTTCAATCTTGGTTTCATCAGACCAGAGGTGGTCTGAGACTCTTTATTTGCCTTTTGGCAAACTCCAAGCGGGCTGTGTTGTGCCTGTTACTGAGGAGTGGCTTCCGTCTGGCCACTCTACCATAAAGACCTGATTTGTGGAGTGTTGCAGAGATGGTTGTCCTTCTGGAAGGTTCTTCCATCTCCACAGAGGAACTCTGGAGCTCTGTCAGAATGACCATTGGGTTCTTGGTCACCTCCCTGACCAAGGCCCTTCTCCCCCCGATTGCTCAGTTTGGCCCGGGGGCCAGATCTAGGAAGAGTCTTGGTGGTTCCAAATTACTTCCATTTAAGAATGATGGAGGCCATTGTGTTCTTGACGACCTTCAATGCTGCAGAAATGTTTTGGTACTTTTCTCCAGATCTGTGCCTACGGACAACTCTTTCGACCTCAAGGCTTGGTTTTTGCTCTGACATGTTCTGTCAACTGTGGGACCTTATAGACAGGTGTGTGCCTTTCCAAATAATGTCCAATCAATTGAATTTAGCACAGGTGGACTCCAATCACGTTGTAGAAACATCTCAAGGATGATCAATGGAAACAGGATGCACCTGAGCTTAATTTTGAGTCTCAAAGCAAAGGGTCTGAATACTTATGTAAATGTGTCAGTTCTGTTAAAAAAAAATGTATACATTTGCAAACATTTAAAAAGAAAAACTGTTTGTTTTGTCATTATGGAGTATTGTGTGTAGATTGAGGAGGGAAAAAAACGATTTCATCAATTTTAGAATAAGGCTGTAATGTAACAAAATGTGTAAAAAGTCAAGGGGTCTGGGTTTGAATACGAAGGCACTGTAGGCGTCTGCGAGTCATGCTGGTGTGAGCGCATTTTCCAGTCTCAAATAGCTGCCTGTCTCATTTAATAGCCAATCATCGGCACACATTGTCAACAAATAAACACCTGTTTCAAATAAATGCTGGGTCTAAAGTAATTGTTTTACGAGTGAACTTCATTGAGTACCATTGAGATTGCTCAAAAGTAGATAAAGAGCAATGGATTTGTTATTATGTTTATACTGGTCACAATAAACAGTGTGGTAGACATTACAACATTTTTCTGAGCAAAAGCTGTGTGTATTAAGGAAGTAGACGCCTGGCGGTTGTGTTCAGTGATTGAAGCAAAATAAACGCCCGGGCTATTAATTGAAGTTTAATGGTATGTCCGGTGCGTACCTGGTTGTGTGTGTGCATACTTGCATGTCTCTGTGTGTCAATTTGTGTGTCTGTGTGTAAAAGTGTGTGTGCCCGGCCCTGGGCAGGAAGCAATCACAGGCCGATGGCTGAGCTGGCGGGTTCTTCATGGGTCAGTGTGGGCAGTAATGACTCATCTCCTCCCCTCTTCTTCTCCACCACTCTGCAGCTGATTCGTCCAGCAAGCCCAGCTGAGCGCCATCACAGACAGGAAGTCACTGTCAGGCTGCATCATGAGAATGATCCTCTACCCTGGGTCCTGTTTCAAAGGGCAGCTTTAGCCGAGACAGACTAAACGTCTCACTCACAAATATACGCTTGTCTGTCTGTGTAAAACACTACAGCCCAACATTATAGTAGAAAATGCAATTACTGGATCCGAAGCCTTATATTGGGAAATATAGTATCTAAATAGAAGACTAACTGGAACAAAGCCTATCGGCAACAGTATATTGTGCTGGTGGATATCTTGCATAGCCTATATAAGAGGAAGTATTTCATATTTCATGTTCATTTGCATCCATTAAGCTGCTGAGTCTTTGAGGACACTTGAGAGAACAATCTGACACTGATTACATTGGCCTGCACTGGCAGTACAGTCGTTTCAGCACCACGCAGAGTGAGCAGAGCAGGGACATTTAAGCACAAACATCGCAAGTAAACAAATGACTTTACAAGTTATAAATCAAGGATTGGTGTTTTTTTTCTCTCCTGCTGCATGAAAATGTTTGACTAAATGAGTATATTCTTCTATCTTGACTTCCTCCACATATTTCATTTCAGTACCTTACATGTGCTTCACTATGTTTTATTGCATCTGGTCAAATGAAACCTATTTAAAATAAAAAACGAACACGTAGGATATTTCACAAAAGATAATTCACAGGTAGGCCTGTATGCACCACAGTTGAACATTCCATAAATGAGCCCCGCAACTCATTGTCCAGTTCTGAAATGTGGCCTAGTTTTCAGGTGAATGTCCAACGATCTCGTCCCAGCTCTTCCGACAGACAAGTGGACACAATCCACTCATGTTCATAGTCATCTGCAGGAAAATAAAAATATTTTCAGAATAATAAACAAGACCATACAAAGGTCAGAATAAAGCGTCAACCTTTTAAAACTATTTTTTAAACAGTAAATTCCTCTAACATCTACAAGGCTAGTATAAACAAATAACCTATTCTAATAGCCTAGTTCATAAAAAACATTTGAACATTTAATCAAGGGAGACGGGAAAAGGCCACTGGACTGGAAGCAGCATATCATTGTCATTCTATTCGAGCTTTTGAAATGAACACATTCAACCCAAGTCCCGTTTACATCTCCGTCAAATCAAGGTAACAATTATGAGAAAATAACCTCTTAAATCACACACCAAAATAATTGACGAACATTTTTACAAGGATGACTCGACTACCAAAACAACAGACAATCTATTGTTTTTCATATCGTTAAAACTGAAATGAGTTAATCATTGCAGATCAAGAGGTAGACTAGGAGGCTATAGCTTCTCTGTTGGGACTGAATCGGGGCGTCGCAGCTGCACACACTTGAGTGTTCACCCTGTGGAACAGTGTGCGCCGGGCCCATTGTTGGGAACAGGTCTGAAGCTGTCGTCTGATTGTGTGTAATTGCCTGCGATAGTCCTAAACAGCCACTCCGTCGGCTCTCTCGCCACTCTACCTGGCTCACGCGTTCGGCAATTGAAATCACAGTTGCGCCCTGGCCCGGATCCGCACCAGGCACCGCAGCAGCTGCATGCGAAACTAAGGCTATCCATCATTTTTGTCGCGTTGTGTTGCCTCCCCTCTTTGCAACGGAGGTCACCGTCAAGAAGGACATCTCATCACTATTTTAAACCAATTAATACCTCTGCACCGGTTTCTGTTGGTGGCGAGGCCTTAGCACTGCAATTACCGTTTCCCTGAGCGCTTATGGTAATGAGATAGAATTCACACATTTTCATTTTTGCTGTAATTTCCCCTCTTAGGATTGTGATCGCTTCACAGAGCGTTTAAGTCAATGCTAAATTGATACCTTAATACAATTCTATTTGAGGGCACAGGTGGCCACCATAGTTCGATGCAATCTGAAATAAATGGAAATTCAGAATATAAACATTTAGCATAGGCTACACTTCATGTGTTTTTAAATTCTTTGCCTACTGTCGATTTCTTATTTCAACCTGCAATAAAGCCTCCTACAATAATCATTTACATAGTTTAGGGGCTTTAATTTGGATATATTAATTTAATGTGAAAATAATTTTGCCTACACACCAGTTAAAAAAAAAATCCTAAATAGATAATAAAAAATATTGTCCACCAGGTCCATATTATTTTAGCCTGCATGGTTGTATTGTTTGGTTCATTTGTCTACACATGAATGTCATGTAAAAAAGATGAATGTTAAAAACTAATTTTACACTAGGGTGAGGTCAGCATTAGTGGGACAGTAGGCGTAGGCCTAGTGGTACATTTGTGTTTTAGAGTACTGTACTATGGTAATATTGCAAATGTGTATTGGTTTGTTGCTGAATGTGTCCTGTGCATGAAAAAATGGTTTTGGTTAGTGTGAAATCATTGTAGTGTGTGTGGTCGGGTTTCCTAGATGGGGTGACCAGTTGAAACTCATGAACAACTGCCATACATGTGAAACCTTGAGCTAGAATGATAATGTTGTCATTCTGTCAACTCTAATTCCACAATCTAGCTTTGTGTGTTAAAATGAATAGTTATTGGTAGTTCTTTCAAATATAATAATCATTAATGTAAAGTTTTATTTTATGAAAATTTGATTTATAGTACTTTTCAGCTATAACAAATGCACCAAATTAAGCTTTAATCAATTTAAAAACATTTCCTGCATTAGATATTCTAAAATACGTTGAAATATGTTGTTTTGGTTTTAGACGCTAGATATATAGCAAATAAGCAGCATAGGATGATGGTGGAAGGAATTAGAGGGACATAACAAGGCGAGGAAAGGAAAAGTTTGGCTCAATTTTTAAAACAGAGTGTGTTATCTACAAGCTTCTACAAAGGCTTTTTGATGAGTTCATAACAAGTGTGAAATGAGACACAAACGTATTACTAATGAAAAAATAGTGTCCCAGTTCATTTACTAAAGTGTCCCACTAACCCTGAAAGCAACACGCTTTAGCAAAAGTATGGGTGTGATGTTGTTTTAGGGGTTGTAGCATCCGCGGAATGATAAATGATCAAGTTGTTTCATCCCAAAAATGTGAACAAGACCTTACTTGAAATAAACATTACTTGAGTAGGAGCAAACATGAAAACACCAAAAAGTGTCCCACTCATACATACTTCACCCTACATGTAGGCTATATTGCATATTATAAACTAGGTGGTTTGAGCCCTGAATGCTGTTTGGTTGAAAACCATGGTATATCAGACCATATACCACAGGTATTAAAAAAAAATGTTGTTGGTGTAAGCAGTTTCTAATAGCAATAAAGCAATAAGGCACCTCGGGGGTTTGTGGTATATGGCCAATACACCATGACTAAAAACGATATGCTTTGTGCCTAAGAACAGCCCTTAGCCATTGTATATTGACAATATACCACACCTCCTCAAATGTCAGTTAGCACATCATAAACATGACATTATTGCTACAAATATTTTCTTATTGGTTGTCTTCCCATACTAATTCTGCCTTTCCCCCAGGGCCCTTACTTGGACTGTTTGCTGGTGTCTATAGCTGGATATAACTCGTTACCCAAACTCTCTCACAGAAAGGCTCAACCACGAGCAGCAATGTAAAAGGGAAACGATAATGGCTCCTTGTTAAAAAAAAGTGTTTCCTTTCAACTAATGCAGCAGAAACACTTAACAGCGTTAAATTAACGTAATGCCTGTCAGATCAGCTTGACCAATAGATTAGCCAACCAGCCAGGTTAGTTACTTAACGCCTGAATATAGTTGACATCGGAGTGGATTTACGATTGGAGAGGAGATGGTTTCAGGATTCAGTAAAGGACCCTGTGATATTACAGTAAACATGAACATTACTGATTGTATCTTTTGGAAAAAGCTTCAGCTTGGCTGCATCCCAAATGGCACCCTACTCTCCAGGCTACTTATAGTGCACTACTTTTGACCAGAGCCATATGAGCCCTAGTCAAAAGTAGTGCACTTTATAGGGAAAAGGGTGCCATTTGGGATGCACACCTTGACTCACAATAGAGTGGCAGTAGCCCAAGCCAGGGGTGTTTTCGTTGGCAGTGGGATACAGGGCTTTGCAGACCTTTTTGGGGGGGCAGGTGCACTAATAATAAAAAAAAAACAAGGGCAGCATCCATTCACCACCACCCTCAAAAAGAGCAAACAATTTAATTGAGTTTCATAATTTGAAATTCAAAACATACCAACTGCCTCTGTAACCAAAACTTCAACATTTATAGGCCTATTTATTTTCTGCAACAACAACACACTCACTCATCCAAAATTGTACACAAGCTAGTGCAACTGACTCTTAAAACAATAGACAATGAGAGATTATTGACATCAGGAAACGAGTGGCCATCAGCTGATCATAGTGAATGATGTAAATATGCTAGCTAGTTACAGGGCCTTCAGAAAGTATTCATACCCCTTGACTTTTTTCCACATTTTGTTGTGTTACTGCCTGAATTTAAAATAGGATTATTTTGATTTTTTTTTTCCAAATACCCCATTTTACAAATTAATTACAAATGAAAATCTGAAATGTCTTGAGCCAATAAGTATTCAACCCCTTTGTTTTGGCAATAAGTTCAGGAG
Organism: Brachymystax lenok tsinlingensis; assembly: GCA_030435695.1. Classification (NCBI taxonomy): domain Eukaryota; kingdom Metazoa; phylum Chordata; class Actinopteri; order Salmoniformes; family Salmonidae; genus Brachymystax; species Brachymystax lenok. Next base: position 4,747,486 of record CM059815.1, on the reverse strand, counting down.
TAAAAAATTTGCTTAACAAGTCACATAATAAATTGCATGGTCTCCCTCTCTGTGCAATAATAGTGTTTAGCATGATTTTTAACTGACTACCTTATCTCTGTACCTCACACATGCAATTATCTGTAAGGTCCCTCAGTCGAACAGTGAATTTCAAACACAGATTCAACCAGGGAGGTTTTCCAATGCTTCGCAAAGAAGGGCACCTATTGGAAGATGGGCATCCTTCTTAACTCAGTTAACGGAGAGAAAGGAAACCGCTCAGCGATTTCACCATGAGGCCAATGGTGAATTTAAAACAGTTACAGAATTTAATGGAAAAATCCTAGAGGAAAACATGGTTCAGTCTGCTTTCCACCAGACACTGGGCACATGAATTCACCTTTCAGCAGGACAATAACCTAAAACACAAGGCCAAATCTACAGTGAATTTTCCTGAGTGGCCGAGTCACAGTTTTGACTTAAATCTACTTGAAAATCTAGGGAAAGACCTGAAAATGGTTGTCTAGCAATGATCAACAAACAATTTGACAGAGCTTGAAGAATTTTGAAAATAATGGGAAAATGTTACCCAGAAAGACTCACAGCTGTAATCGCTACCAACGGTGCTTCTACAAAGTATTGAATACTTATGTAAATACATTTGCAAAAATGTATAAAAAACATGTTTTCACATTGTCATTATGGGGTATTGTGTGTAGATGGGTGAGAGAAAAAAATCTATTTAAAACTCCCCACAGTCGATGTCCACTCCCCCGCGGAAATCGAATCAGCCAGGGTGAAACATATCAACAATGAAAACCCAACAGAAAAAAAAGATAGATAAGAGTTTGGTGCTGATAGGACTGTCCAGAGATGTAGTGTGTATCAGCTCAATCTGCTCCTGTTTTCCACTATCGACTCTGTTCAATTTGCAGCGTATATTATGTTATACTATGTTCAAAAAGCTGTTTAAATACGCTATTCATTGGAGGTCTGGTAGAGCTGGAGAAATGAGAGAAACTCAGCACACAATTCTAGGGAAAGAGAAAGGGAGGAGGGTTTCTTCTGGACAGGGCCTAACTATACTGGCCCAATAAGCACTTGTCCTAAAGATATCTCTTATTGGGACAGTGGTTAGGGTATTGGTAATGGTGGCCTGGGCTCATGACCCGCTATGGTAATCACCCTACTCTCATATTATTAGCAAAATATTATTAGACAACTATACATTAGACAACTATACAGCAAGCTTTTATATCACTCAAATAAGTCAATCAAATCAATAATTAGACTAGTCAGATTAACCAATAACTGACATGGAGGCGTAGAGGGAAAATCGCAAAATTGTAGAAAAGTTCAAATCCCAGGTGAGGACATAATAACAGTATAAATGAACATGCACAATGTAATCATCTATGTCAAAGTGTTTTAAATATGTAAGTTGAAAATACTATGTTAAAAGCACTGTGTGTGTGTGTGTGTATCCCTAACCTTGCCAACAGACTTAGAGCTATGAATGGATGTGGTTTATCATTGGTTCGGCAAAAGTAAAAAAGGTGTGATGTGGTGGTGGGGGGCATGTTTTTGGGACCATCGGGTGCAGTCCTGACAACTGATACACAGAATGTTCCTGCAACGTTCCCATGAAACATGTCTAGAACATTGATATCTTATATTCTGAGAACATGGCAACCATGTTGTGTATGTTTGGTGGGACGTTGATGGAATATTCCCCTCTAGAACATTTACGTGTCTACAACATTAATATCCTATGTTGTGAGAACATGGCAAACATGTTCTGTGTAGGTTTGATGGGACGTTGATGGAATATTCTCCTAACCCTCCGAAAACGAAACGCATTCATTTTCTTGCAACGTTCCCATTTCTTATGTTCGGAGAACATGGTAACCACATTCTGGGTAAGTTCAATTTAACAGCACATTGCATTCCTATATTTAGCCTACTATTTTTCATAATTACCCACCCTAATTTATCATGTCTGCAAACTTACATTTAAAGGTCTGAAGGGGCAAATGGTTAATCCTTTTACGTTTTACTTTATATATTTTTCTCAATACCTTAAGGCCATAAAACAATAATGCTGCTTATGAAATTTCATAGATAAGGCTCCCACTCACCATTAGGCTTCAACCCTGTTATGATAGTGCAGGGCAGGGGGAAACCGGGGTGGGAGGGAGGTTCTGGTTGGGGAACGACCAATGGGTGGGTTTCCCTGTGGGTCCTGCTTTTTGTTTCACATCCATGGGCTTTATATCAAAGATAATAATTACATCATTAAAGTGGAACTGACAGTATTTTAGCAACATGAAATCTTATTCATATCTGTTCATATACACCTCCAGGAAGAATATGACAGATGCCATACAGTCATTTTCACGTTTTCAGAAATTCTTAGAATGTTTGGGAATTACATATGCTAAGGCATTTGAGAAACTTCTATAGCAATATAGAGTGCATTTGGACAGTTAATAGACACTGCAGTAAATAAAACATCTGTCTCGTCCAGGACCAGAGTCTATGCAGACCAGTGCACCGTAGCCAATCACAGCTACAGTAGGCCTTTACGCAAATAACCCATTTGCTACAAGGGCCTGCCATCATTCAATTTGAACTGGACAGTGTGTTTACAGGCAGTTGCAACAGCTAAAGTTGGCTAGCTAGCTACTTCCAGACCTAAAAAAACGAGAGAACACCTCACTCTGACCATTTTACTCGCCCTAGCAGAGCTGGTTAGCTAGGCTGTTTACATGTTATCTAGAGTGTTGCCTACGTTTACTGACACCGGTCATATTCAGCGGGTGTTGCGTAAATTCATCAGTTCTTCTGCGTAAATTCATCAGTTCTTCTGCGCAAATTCATCAGTTATTCTGCGCTCTGGCACACAGACGAGAGTGCTCTGAAATTGGAGAAGCTAGCCAGAGTGAATTTGCGAACTCAAGAGATATGCTTACAGTCGTTTAAGTTCTCGTTCAAGCTAACCAAATGACACCTGCATCTGTAGATGTGAGTAGCCACCGAAAAACGATACGACGGGAAAAAGGTCAGTCACTCACCCACTCCTCCAATGACATGACATCCTCCTAGCAGCTATCTAGCTAACCTTAGGCGCCGTGTTTTTAGCTTGCTACATAAATAAATACGCTAGCCTATTAGCCATGTTATGACTGACTTGTGATCATTGCCATTGCTAGTTTGATTGTATTGACATTCCCCAGACACTCCGCTTTCGTCCAGAATATTGAGTCATTGAAACTGAAACTGTGCATGCCGAATTGCGGCAGCAAACAATGTCCCAGGCCAGCTGTGATTTACAACCTGATGGCAATATTTTTGGGGACTACCAAGAAATGCACTGGTGAATTATATTAGTCATGCATTGAACTGCATCCATCTAGTATGTCAACAATGTCTTAGTGTATGTCATGGCATGTTGAGTCATATAGAACCTATTTTAAAACCTCTTAGAAAGTTGGTTTTGTAGCATAAACGGGGAATTTCATATTTCTGACAGATTTAGATTGTCTGTTTGGTCCATATCTGCAAAGTAGTTAAAACGCTGTCAGTTCTTCTTTAAACACTACATATAAGGCCTAAACTCACCTATTAAAAGTTCCAGCTGTCTTGATATCCTAGCAAGAAAACTATATTGATATTGCAATGCTCCAAGAAGAAACACACCTGCTCCAAAAGGACGCACATAGAACAGAGAACCATTTGTACAAACTGGCAGATTTTTCCATCAGCCCCAAAATAAACTAAAGGTGTAATCATAATGATTAGTGCTTTTGGTTTCGAATATGGTTTGGTTTCGAATATGAAAAAAGAATCACGTTTAGGTTTCGATTATTTAATAAAACAATTAATAAAAGTCCATGATGGCAGTGACTGCCCATTACTTATTTTCACGTATTAACCGTCATTTATTCACATTACTTAACTTTAATAAAATATTTTAGTTGTTGTGTATATTACATGTTTTATTTTATTACTTTATTATTTCATTCGAAGGCATCATTTCATCTCTATAGAGCTCCTGCCTATGTCTGACAAAAATCTTCAGTGTAAATAAGGCATACTTTTTATGACCGCTGAATACCAACTATCAAATCACTTAGATCATGTATTTTCAGGTAGAGGTACCTCACGAAACAACAGCTGCTCTCGATATCACCTCACGATCGTGCATTATTCTCTCTTCTGTTGCATGCGTAAAAGAAACAGATCGTACAAGTTGGATGCGCAATGGATTATGGTTATTGTAGTTAATTACCACGTTTAATGCGCTAAACTATGTAGAAAGTTGGCCTGTTAGAAACTACAACATCACAGTTCAGGCTGGATCTGATTTATCTCTCGAGAAACCGTGATGTGCGCATTGAGCTCACAGAAAAAAAAAATGAAGGAAATTGAATTCAAATAATTGAACCGACTTTGGTCAATTAGTTTAAAAAACAAAACATTATAGAATTTTCTGTTAATTGCTCAGCACTAATAATGATACATAAGAAATTTAAAATTACCATCTTGATTAAAAGGGGAATACCAAAAAGGCAATCACTTTCCTTAAATGTATCCATAATGGAAAGAAAATTGCCTTTATTAATGTGTATGCTCCAAATTCACATGATCCTATGTTTTTTTTATTCTATGAACAGCATATTGTTAGAATTACCTGAATGCCATCTGGTTTTTGGGACAGACAGTAACGCCATTTTGGACATGCCGGACAAATCTAATAAGACCAACTACAATTCAACCAAGGCTTTACGGCATACAGACTCGCAGAGGCCTACAGTGCCTTCGGGAAAGTATTCAAACCCTTTGACCTTTTCCACATTTTGTTACATTACAGCCTTATTCTAAAATGTATTAAATAGTTTTTTTCCCTCATCAATCTACACACAATACACCATAATGTCAAAGTAAAAACAGGTTTTATTTATTTTTGTAAATGTATAAAAAATACAAATCATCAAGTATTCAGACCCTTTATTCAGTACTTTGCTGAAGCACCGTTTACAGTCTCGAGTCTTCTTGGGTATGCTTGGCACACCTGTATTTGGGGAGTTTCTACCATTCTTCTCTGCAGATCCTCTCAACTCAGGTTGGATGGGGAGTGTTGCTGCACAACTATTTTCAGGTCCCTCCAGAGATGTTTGATCCGGTTCAAGTCCGGGCTCTGGCTGGGCCCCTCAAGGACATTTAGAGACTTGTCCCAAAGCCACTGTTGCATTGTCTTGGCTGTGTGCTTAGGGTTGTTGTCCTGTTGGAAGGTGAACCTTCGCCCCAGTCTGAGGTCCTGAGCGCTCTGGAGAAGGTTTTCATCAATGATTTCTCTGAACTTTTCTCCGTTCATCTTTCCCTCGATTCTGACTAGTCTCCCAGTCCCTGCTGCTAAAACCACATCCCCACAGAATGATCCTGCAAACACCATGCTTCACTGTAGGGATGGTGCCAGGTTTCCTCCAGACGTGACGCATGGCATTCAGGCCAAAGAGTTCCATCTTGGTTTCATCAGACCAGAGAATCTTGTTTCTCATGGTCTGAGTCGTTTAGGTGCCTTTTGTCAAACTCCAAGGGGGTTGATTGAAGCTGGTGAACAAAACGAAAGTAGAAGACACAAAAACTAAACTTAAGAACGGGAAGCATAAAAATTGCTTCTTAGACTTGCTTTCAATGAGAATGACAGATCAATTCCAATTTTGTCCGGACGCCAAAAAGTTACATATTGCCGCTTTAAGTTGTATTTCCAGGCTCTAGCATTTTGCCCCATCCTAATATTGGTTTAGATTATTCTGCCCCCTGGCTGAGTATCGAGAGAAATATAGTGTTTCTTATTGCCCTGGAAGAGGTGGTCTTCAGTGATATATCCCTTAATATATCCCTTCAGTGATATGCCCATACTCCAATATTTCATAATAATGCCTTGCGATCTTGAGGGCAGCCTTTGGAACCCCCCAATCGTCCAAATATGGAATCCGTACCCATACCAATATCATGGACAGTAATGGTTTGAGAACATTCCAAGATTTGAAATACACATTAACGGGCAACTCCTTTTTTCTATATTTAGAACTTAGGTAAGCAATGCTGGCCTATGGAGTCCTTTGGGAAACCCAACTACCGAACCATCCAATGATGGGATTTATAAATAAATTATCTGGGCTCCCGGAAGGACTGATCTCTATAATATCTAAACATAATATCTGAGCTAGCCATTAAAAGAAGTATGGTCTACAGATCTAATTGAATCTGTTCCACGCTTTAACTGGAACAGAATGTGGAAAAAATATAACCTTGGCATCCCGTAATCCAAACCATCAATTTATACATTTCAAGTTTGTTCACAGACTGTATTTAACACCCAGGAAATGTTTTATGATGAAATTGTCCCCAACTCCCAACTGTTCACCAAGTTGCCTAAATCAGGTAAGAATATTCCTTCATATGATGTGGGAGTGCCCTGTAGTTAAACGCTTCTGGGGCAAAGTTACAAAATAAATGTTGAAGTGCATGGCAGGGTGGGAAGCATGGTTTCTGGATGGGGAGGGAGGAAGCGGGCGGGTGGATGGATGGGGACTGAGGGCGTGAATGGGTCAGGGTTATCTTTATATGCATGTATTCGATTTTCTTTGTACCTGTAACCAACCTCTGAAAAATAAAAATGACAAAACGAAATAAAAAGTTGTTGGGGCATTGAGATCGCCTTAGACCAAAGGGAGAGTGTCCCCTACTGGCCCTCCAACAGTATCTGATCTCCCATCCAGAGACCGACCAGGACCAACCCTGCTTAGCTTCAGAGGCAAGCCAGCAGTGGTATGCTGCTGGCATTAAGGGAATGGTCTCTGAAATATTCCTTGCAGCAGAGGAACATTCTTATAAAAACGTTAGTTAATGAACTAATAAAACTCTTTAGGGAAAATGTTCTAAAGTCGCGGGAACGTTTGTTGTTAGCTGGGATGTCAGTCGATCACTGCCTGCCTGCCTGCTTGCCTTCCACCTCTGCTCTGTGCGGTTTGCTCCATGCAAGATGCTCTGTGAAGTTCCTAAACCTCTTCATGCACAAGACTCTCCTAGCCAGTGTTATTACACATGATCAAGATAATGATGGGGCTTGGCTTTGGCAACAGCAGTCTTCAGATTACAAAGCCTCCAGTGTCCTACACTTTCCCCTTGAAATACCCCTATGGCCCCATAGAATTAGAAGCACTCATTCTAATTCTAACTATGAATGGTGTTCCGATGGTTTCAGGAAAAGTACCTTTCATTTACAAAAGTCTCAAGCTTTCTTTTGATTTCTATATATCTGTGATTCCTAGGTTGTTTATTTTTGGAGACAGAGCAGTGCTGGTTTGTGTGTGTGGTGCCAGGACAGGGGAGAGTGGGGAAGGGTAAAGAGGAGGATACAACGACACAGTTGATTATCCCTAGGAGGCATGCAGCAGTGGGCTCCATGTGGCGTTGGTTGACAGTCAGGCGGACGGGGACACTCCTTTCTTCCACCCGCGCCACGGCGCCACCACTCCACTCCCCCGACTGGACCGACCTGAGAGATGCTGGGTCACATCCAGATGATCTGTCTCCTCCGCTGCTGCGAAGACTCAGAGATTCCTCCTCAGGGCTTCCTCCCATCTGCTTTTGTACTTCTTCTCAGGTCTTGGCCCAAAGCCTGGGCATTTCCCTGACTCTTCCTGCCCGGCCCAGCAGTAGCTCTCTGGGCTGAGGGCCCTGCTCCGCTCCCCCGTCTCCCTTCCCTTTCACCCCTGCCTCTTATCTTCCCCTTCTGTTCTTGACTGCGTCCCAAATGTCACCCAATTCCCTATATAGTGCACAAAGTACTGCACAATATAGGAAATAGGGTAACATTTGGCACACAACCCATCTTCTGTCCTGCACCACAGCTGTGAGTGCACTCTTTCCTCTCCTCCTCAAAACACGTAGTCCCCGCAGGGAGAGCAGTTCCTCTGGACGTCCAGTAAGTGTCGGGACCCTCTGCTCTCCTCTTTCCTGGACGGAAGCCATTGGCAATAAATTCTGTCTTCACACCCATTTTGACAAATGTACCTTCAACCTCTCAGAGATGAAAATAAATCCAGAGGACACAGAGTGCTCCTCGTCATGTCATACGGGCCCGAAGCCCAATGATCCCACTCGTACACAGTTCCTCTTACACAGACACTGGATGTTTCCATTAAAAAACCCATATGCAGATTCCATTTTTAATTATGCACTATAGGATAGTGTCTGGATAAGGGGACAATAATCCATCAAGGAGATGATAATGGGTCTGAGAGATTTATAATGTTGAGTTTGAAATCACAAATCAGTGCAAAATGAATTCAAATATTTCCTGTGTAAAATCACAGAACAAACAGCAGAGAGACCAAATTAATCTGAATCAGATTATTGGAACAACTGCATTGTTTAAAGCTCCTCCTATTTTTCTCCTCAACTCTACCTTTCTTTCCCTCCATTTCATTGATCAATACCAGAACTGTTATGAAGGACCCAAAGCGAGGAAAATCGGAACATAATTCTTATTACATACAGTATGTTCAAGACATCTGTCAGGATGTGCATCTCTTCATCTGTCTATACACACAAATTAGATTTCCATGCTCCGGATCACACAGTGATTAATATACAGATTCTTATATGTATTATGTTTGGCTGGGACCACTAGTAAATCATAGGCCGCTGTCTGCCTGTCAGTGATCATCCAAATATACACACTTTGTTTGTGGTGTGCTAATCAAAGACAATCATAAATATAAATGTTCATATCATAATTTGTTTTTCAGTTCTTGTACGTGTATGTATAGGCTAAGCTACACTCACTGTTTCCAAAGAATGCTGCCTTGGCTGCAACCTATGCCAAAATATGACATACAGTATGTCTATTATTTCACAGGACATGACATCACAGCTGGGCCGTCTCCCATAAAGCACCATGCATCCCATTCACAGAGATACGATTAGATCCATGACCATTACTAAACCATGACATTGTCTGGTGATGCAAAACTATGAAAAACTGGCACGGGTATTGGAATTGCTATCGGAAAACCTGACATACCTCATTGCCTTCAAATCAAAGATCCCACATTGGGCACTCAATGGGTGGAAATAATGTGTTTTAAATTTTCCCTTTGAAAACAAAACTAAAATGACTGCAGTGGAGAGGCAAGCTTGGCTGAGAGGACCAGCAGATGATGAGTTATAGGGTAATAAGGCTGCCTCAACAAAGTCTCTGACTAAAATAATCTACTATATTAGAGAATCTGAGTAATCCACCAGTATAGATTTTTTTTAAAGTTTTTAGTTTCAAATGTTTCCCCGGTGGCCAAAGCTTAGTTATGGATTAATATTTACCCTGAACATTATGATAAAGGAATACATTTTAATTTGAAAGGCCCAACAATTACATAAGAAAGACATATGTCAAAGTCAAATTGTAATGGAGACATGGTGGCACACTCTTTGAGCTCTAATGAGCTGGAGGTCAGAAACATATGTGATACAAGACGCCAGAATCTGTACTCACAAAAACCTTGACATGAGCTCCAACAGTCTACACTCACCTGCGTTCCTGAGAAAGTGATGCTCATAGTCAGTGATGACCCTGGTGTTGGGGTCGTAGAATCCATCCCCACAGTCATAGCAGCCATCTGGGATGACACGCAATGAGTCTAGGTCTGTCAGCTGAGACTCACCTGCCAGGTCAGATAGACAGAGAGTAAGTGACTGGTTATGTATTGAGACAAACAACAACAAAATAAGTGACCTAATTTAAGAAAAAAGACAGATTGTGGTAAAAACCATTGAGATAATATATTATATTGCTATGGTATAGAGACTAAATAGATGATTACCCTAATTCTTTAAATAAAGTTGCACTATGCAGAAATCGCTCCGCCATTTCCTGGTTGCTAAAACTCTAATAGCTCCCCTAATTTCAGTTCATGTGACAAAATAAGCAAGTATAGTGTAGAGAATCATTGTACCATCTAAACCGCTGTGAAATTAATTTTCGATAACCAAAATTATTGTTGTTTCAGCTGTTTGAAGCTGGTGTACAAAATCGAAGGTAAAAGACGCAAAAACAAAACTTAAGAACGGGAAGTATAGAAATGGCGCACATATAACAGATCTACTGTTTCTTAGACTTGCTTTCAAGTAGAATGATATATCTACAACTCACATTTCTATGAGAATTTGGTCAGGTTGCCCCAAAAGTTACATATTGCCACTTTAAGGATTTGAGGATTTAGTCTGCTTATATTAAAGAGGAACTGACACTGTTTTAGCCCCATTAAATCTAATAAAATCTGTTCATATACACCCTCTGGAAGATTTTCACAGAAATAGAAGCTAAAGTTTACCTGCAGGTTTGAGTCCATTGCACCTCTCAGTGTAGAACTGTCTGTCATAGCCATCACAAAACTCCCAGTCATTCTCTTGGTACTCCAGTCCATCTGGAGTGAAACACTTTGTAGTTTCAGTGATTTAAACACTGTAGTACCCTGCATCAATCTGTTTATATTCAGTCATAAACTTGAAACTTGCATCTAATGGCAAAAGAGGGATATTAGGCAAAAAAGAGACAAACTTTTGTTTGGATTGGGGAATTACATTTTACCACAACATAGGCCTATGTCAATATGGTTGAATTGTCTTTTAATCGTGCATCATTTGTTAAGAGATCTAGGCTATGTTCCATATCCTGTGGAGTTTTTACCATGAACAAAGGGTCTGAGCTGGCTCGGAGTAAGGTGTGTTTGGTCATGGGCTTGCTTGCTAGATCATATCTAATGGAGCGTAGTAATCATGATAATAATTGAACTGGCTACTATTATGGCTGAGATACGCATGAATGAACGGTTGACCAAAAAGGAATGCATTTCCTGTGTGGAGCATGCAGAGAGCACATGTAGGGGGAGAGGTATAGCAACGTAATAATTGCGACAATTAATGTATATCATTGCTAAAGGGGACCAGATGTAATGTCCACTGTAGCCAATGTGAAACACACACATAGACCTACACACATATGAAGGTCCACACACACACATGCATAAAGTATGATACACACCTGTTTGGATATTCCTTTCTCCCAAGTTCCTTCATATATGCTTCCATTTGGAAAATGGATTACACCTTCTCCATGGAACATGCCATTCTTCCAGTCTCTGTGGGGAACTTATACTCTCCTTCTCCCTCCATCCTGAAGAACAGAGCAAATTGCATAGCTAATTCACCAGTGGTGAGATGAGAACAACAATGAACTTCAACTTGTGCAAGAACTGGTGCAAGCTAGCTAGCTTCCCAGCATTACAATTTTGACACAGACCAGTTTGCTAAATTTCTATGACAAAAATAGTGATTAATTTACCAGCCATTCTTGAAGGCTCCAGTGTAACTGCTACCTGTGAACTCCATATTTGTTATTTTATTAAACGCTACATAGAAAAACTGTGGTTAGCTTAGCTAATAGCTGTCTGGTTTCTGCGGGCGTCACTAGTTACCACAGCCACAAAGTCATAAACCCCGCATATTTCTACAATTTCTCTTATTAATATGTGATTTTAAACCTAACCTTAAATGAAGACTAAAAAAAGCACATTTTCTTTTCCTTCACTTTTACGATTTGGCCAATTTTGACTTTGTGGCTGTGCTATCTAGTGGAAACTAGGCCTGCAGGGTGTTTGTTTGACAACGTCGCCGTGGAAACGGTGAAGCTAGGGTTGTGTGTCTTTTTGCTTATTTCACCATTTTGCAGGAAGCGTAGTATGCTAGAATAAGCCGAGCATGTTATCTCTTGTTAACAAGGCTTGTTAACACAACACTCGAGACAATGCGAATTGCTCTACAACTCGAGTAAAGAGACGAACTGGCTCACATTTTCTCCGTTTCGTGTCGCAAAGAAATTGCGTCACTGAAATGCATTTGAAACCTGCGGACATGCGCGACACACTGACCTTCCTTGTGCGGGTTCGTCCTGTAGGCAGACGAGGACCTTGAGTGTGTTGAGGAGTTTATCACTTTATTCTCTCATTTTGATTACTCTAACATAAACCGAACCATGCCGGGTTCGGTGGAGGTTCCCACCTTTAACGACTTGAATGTTGAGGAGGTAAGCACGAATCATAGTATTGAGGAACAATCTGGTTAGCAATGCTAGCTTGCTAGTTAGCTAAATCAGCTGCAATTGCAGCTAGCATAGCACTAGCAGGCTGGAAACCGGTAGGTATAACGTTTTCTGGCATTCCAACAGGTTTAGTAGCTAGGTTTCTGGTGCTAGCCTTTGTGGTGATTGGAAAGTATTCTATACGCATAGTTAGATTGCGATAAGATCTGGGTAGAAAGTTGGCTAGCGTTTGGGACATACAAACACAGCTGTCTCTAACATACCCAGGGTTGTTGGCTATACCGTACAGTGCAAGATAATCTAAGTAGCTAGCGTGTTGTTGTGGAATTATTTTGCAATAGGTAACCAGATTGGGCTGTTAATGTTTGATATTGAAGTAGGCTAGACGTGTCTAAATACGGTATGTGTGTTCGTGTTTAAACAGTGTCTTATTCTTCCCTTGCGCATGTGTAGATCAGTGTGTCGTCTGCGGTCCTGAAGGGAGCTGCCCACCACTATGGCTCACAGTGTGACAAGGCCAACAAGGAGTTCATGCTCTGTCGCTGGGAGGAGAAGGACCCAAGAAAGTGTCTGAACGAAGGGAGGAAAGTCAACGAGTGTGCTCTTAACTTCTTCCGGTAGGTAATCATAGTGTTGAGTGACTTCACACCCAAGTGATGAAGGTGGGTCTGTTTTAACTTGAGCAACTTAAAGACTGTTTTAGTCTCATTAAAGAATCAGTGATAGTTTAAAAAAAAGATGTGAACCCCTGTGTCAGGCTGTATGTTTATGAATGAAACTGCGGATCCACATTCAGCTCTCTTACCTCTACAAAAGCGTGCTTTGAGGTTTGCTGTGTCTTTTCTTTTTTTTTAACAGCTTTTATTTTCATCCAATGAAACTCAACCAGGGTGGTTTGACATTCACTTATTCACCGTTGTAAAGGCAATGTGTATGTTATGTTTAGGTTAACCTTAGCACATGTTTGCCTTTCCACTTCTGTTCTGCAGCTGACCGACGAGTCAAGAGAGGGAGGCTGTAGCTAAAGGATTACTATAGGCTGCTGTTTCTCTGTCATAATTGGGATATAGATGGAAGTGGTCTGCCTGTGTTGTCTCACTGTGGGGCATGGTGTCTGTGTTGTCTCACTGTGGGGCATGGTGTCTGTGTTTACAGAAGGCTGCTGTGCACTAATAACACTACCGGACGAGCGCACGTGCGCGTACACACAGGCACACACCTCTGCAGTGACTGGTAGCCGTCACTGAATGGGGCAGGGCTTGACATGCAGGCTCTCTCTGTGTCAGGTCCACAAATAACACAACCACTTCCAAAGCAGGAACCAATAAACAGTTCTGGTCCCAGATGTAAACATAGGGTTTCTGAGAATGGTAATGCCTGTAATTATTGTAATGGTGCAAGATTTGACAAACGTATAATTACACCTGGTTGTTTAGGCTTTGGAGGTCCTACGCCCAACTCAAAGTTGTAGCTTACTCGCATTGCAAATGTAAATAATCCTAGGGGTAGCTAGATAGTAGTACATGCATCTGGAACGTCTTTTGACGAAATCTGGTTCCATTATTATAATATTATGAACCCACTTGTTAATTCCTCAAGAAGAAGTAATGGAAATTCATTTGACTGGTCTTGCTTAACGGTTTATAGGTTCATTTGCATCATTTAGTGGAATTAAATGTGCATGTGTGTACAGTATATATTTGTTATGTATCTTATGACACGTGTACATCACACAGATACAGAGACTAGTTTCAGCAGAGACTCTGTCAGACAGCACGGTAGGTGCTGCTACAGCATCTAAAAAAGCAAATGCATGGGTAATGGAAGGCAGGCTTTTTCAGCGTGTCGCAAACCACTTTGCAATGAGCTGGAGGCAGTATGCATTTTGAAAACATATACTTCATTGTTTGAAACCTGAATGTTTTACTACTTATTATGAGGCATGTATTGCCTTGCTTTAAAGTAGCCAAACCAAATTCAGCCATATACAGTGGGTATAGGAAGTCACCTCCCCCTTTCAGAATGTTCACCCTTTGTTGCCTTACAGCCTGAAATTAAAACACATAAAATATAATTTTTCTGGCTTTATTTACACACACACTAACCCACAATATCCAAGTCGTAACCCCCCCCCCCTTGATGGGCACTACTTAAGTACCATACGGTCAAGCTGCTCCCACAACAGCTCAATAGGGTTGAGATCTGGTGACTGTGCTGGCCATGTGGGGTGGCAGGTAGCCTAATGGTTAGAGCATTGGACTAGTAACCGAAAGGTTGCAAAAATCTGTCGTCCTGCCCCTGAACAAGGCAGTTAACCCACTGTTCCTAGGCCGTCATTGAAAATAAGAATTTGTTCTTAACTGACTTGCCTAGTTAAATAAAAGTAAAATAAAAAAACTCCATTATAGACAGAATATCAGCTCACTGCTTCTTCCCTAAATAGTTCTTGCATAGTTTGGAGCTGTGCTTTGGGTCATTGTCCTGTTGTAGGAGGAAATTGGATCCAATTAAGCGCTGTCCACAGGGCATGGCGTTGCAAAATGGAGTGATGGCCTTCCTTCTTCAAGATCCCTTTTAACCTGTACAAATCTCCCACTTTACCATCACCAAAGCACCCTCAGACCATCACATTGCCTTCACCATGCTTGACAGATGGCGTCAAGCACTCCTCCAGCATCTTTTCATTTTTTCTGCGTCTCACGAATGTTCTTTGTGATCCGAACACCTCAAACTTAGATTTGTCTGTCCATAACACTTTTTTCCAATCTTCCTCTGTCCAGTGTCTGTATTATTTTGCCCATCTTAATCTTTTCTTTTTATAGGCCAGTCGGAAATATGGCTTTTTCTTTGCAACTGCCTAAAAGGCCAGCATTCTGGAGTCGCCTCTTCACTGTTGATGTTGAGGCTGGTGTTTTGCAGGTACTATTTAATGAAGCTGCCATTTGAGGACTTGTGAGGCATCTGTTTCTCAAACTAGACACTCTAATGTACTTGTCCTCTTGATCAGTTGTGCACCGGGGCCTCCCACTCCTCTTTCTATTCTGGTTAGAGCCAGTTTGTGCTGTTCTGTGAAGGGAGTAGTACACAGCGTTGTACCAGATCTTCAGTTTCTTGGCAATTTCTTAAATGGAATAGCCTTCATTTTGCAGAACAAGAATATACTGACAAGTTTCAGAAGAAAGTTCTTTGTTTCTGGCCATTTTGAGCCTGTAATTGAACCCACAAATTATGATGCTCCAGATACTCAACGAGTCTAAAGAAGGCCAGTTTTATTGCTTCTTTAATTAGCACAACAGTTTTCAGCTGTGCTAACGTAATAGCAAAAGGGTTTTCTAAATATCAATTAGCCTTTTAAAACGATAAACTTGGATTAGCTAACACAATGTGCCATTGGATCACAGGACTGATGGTTTCTGATAATTGGGGCTACCCTGGGGCGGCAGGGTAGCCTAGTGGTTAGAGCGTTGGACTAGTAACTGAAAGGTTGCAAGTTCAAATTCCCGAGCTGACAAGGTACAAATCTGTTGTTCTGCCCCTGAACAGGCAGTTAACCCACTGTTCCTAGGCTGTCATAGAAAATAAGAATTTGTTCTTAACTTCTTTAAGTGCACGAGGTGACGGTTTTGCAGAGCCTGGAGTGCCCAAAGTAAAATGCCTCCCATTCAGGCCCAGAAAATAGGATATGCACATATTTAGTACCATTGGATAGGACACACTGAAGTTTCTAAAAGTGTTAACATTTTGTCTGTGAGTATAACAGAATGGATATGGCAGGCGAAAATCCGAGGAATTTCTGTCCTGAAAAAAGTGATTTTGACACATTGCCTCATTTGGAACCCCTCCCTTATGAAAATGCCCATATAAGGGCATATGAATGCAGTACCTATTGCTTCCTCTGGATGTCAACAGTCTCGAGAAAGTGTTTTGATTCTGTTTAGATGCTTTTCGATTGTAGAAGAAGACGAATAAGGAAGTGGCCACACAGATGTCATTAGAGGAAAAGGCGCGTTCTCGGCTGGCGCGCTCTGTGTTTTTTTTTCCTTTCTTATCGCCCAGTTTATATTCCGGTTGAAATATTATACTATTTATACATAAGTGTTCCTAAGGATACATTATCAATTATGTTTGATTGTTCTTGGACAAGTTTATAGGTATAAGTTGAACGAGTTCTCTTCACATTTCAATGGACGAGTGGAGGCTGTATTTTCTCATAACGTGCCAACCAAACAGAGATTTATGGATATAAGACATTACTTTTTATAACAAAAGAACCATGGATTGTCTTCGTTGGACACTTGGGAAGTCCTCAGCAGAAGTTCTTCAAAAGATAATTGATTTGTTTTCGCTGTGAAATGTGTTGTGTGAACCGTGATGGCTTATGAATTTATGGTAATGGGAAAAATATGTGGGGTGTTATCCTCAAACAATCAAATGTGCTGCTTTTGCCGTAAACCCTTTTTGAAATCTGACAATGCTGTGATATTGCCAAGAAGCAGAGCTTTTGATGACTATGCAACACTTGTATATTGATGCATGTTTAATAATTCAACTTTTGGATTTTGAACTTGCATTTCACCGGGTAGTGTCGGGAGTGGCTAGCGCCCCACCGCTCCCTAAGAAGTTAACTGAAAGTAAAAAAAATATTATAATAATTGGCCTCTGTACACCTATGTAAATATTCCATAAAAAATCTGCCTTTTACAGCTACAATAGCCATTTACAACATTAACAATGTCTACACTGCATTTCTGATCAATTTGATGTTATTTTAATGGATTATTATACATTTTTTGAAGAACAAGGACATTTCTAAGTGACCCCAAACTTTTGAACGCTAGTGTATACTATTAAATAAAATGCTGCCAGTCAGAGGTCAGGCGCCACATTTTCCTAACGAAAACCCTGTCTTAGAGGTGTGTTTCCCTTCCGATTCTGTGTTTGGTTAATGATGTTTGTCCTCTGTGAGACACTGTAGACGCAGAAGCCTATTTCAATTCCTCAAAGTCCCCAAAATGAATCTAAGATAACTCAAGAAATCTAGTTGTGCAATTTTACATGTAAGGTGTTTGGTGCAGTATTTCTCAAGTAAAAAAATTTGCAACGTGTTGTCTTAACCTCTTCAATGTAATGGCAAAATGTAGATTTCTGCCTAAATAGACATACCCAAAAGTAACTGCTATTCATGGGTAGTTACATGATTCTGACATGTCAAAACTTGGTATATTTGGAAAGAAGACATCTTGGAGATTGAGGAAAAGATCGGAAGATAAAGTTGAAGTCGGAGGTTTACATACACCTTAGCCAAATACATTTAAACTCAGTTTTTCACAATTCCTGACATTTAATCCTAGTAAAAATCCCCCGTCTTAGGTCAGTTAGGATCACCACTTTATTTAAAGTATGTGAAATGTCAGAATAATAGTAGAGAATTATTTCAGCTTTTATTTCTTTCATCACATTCCCAGTGGTTCAGAAGTTTACATGATGCCATCTACTTTGTGAAGTGCACCAGTCCCTCATGCAGCAAAGCACCCCCACAACATGATGCTGCCACCCCCGTGCTTCACGGTTGGGATGGTGTCCTTCGGTTTTCAAGCCTTCCCCTTTTTTCCTCCAAACATAACGATGGTCATTATGGCCAAGCAGTTCTATTTTTGTTTAACCTGTTTGCGCTAGGTGGGATGGTCACGTCCCACATCCGGTGAAATTGCACAGTGCCAAATTCAAATTACAGAAATACTCATTTCAAACATTCATGAAAATACAAGTGTTGCACACCATTCAAAAGCTTAGAATCTTGTTAATCTAACAGCGTTGTCAGATTTCAAAAAGGCTTTACAAAAGCAGAACATTTGATTGTCTGAGGACAGCGCCCCGCACTCATATTCAATTAGCATAATAACATAACCAGCAGAGGTGTCACAACTCAAAAATAGCATAAAATAAATCGCTTACCTTTGAAGGTCTTCATCTGATGGCATATCCAAGCATCCCGGTAACACAATAAATTGTCCTTTTGTTCGATAAAGTCCCTCTTTATATCCATAAAGCTCAGTTTGTTTGGAGCGTTTTGTTCAGTAATACACCTGCCCCAAGGCGTTCATCCATGCAGACAAACAATATCCCAAAAGTACCGGTAAAGTTCGTTGAAACAAGTCAAACAGCATTTCTAATCAATACTCAGATACCCTAAAGTGAATATAAACAATAATATTTCATACAGAATATAGCCTGATGAATAGAAGAGAAAAAGAGCTAAGAGCGGGCTGACTGTTAACCGCGAAATCCATAATAGTACACTTGACGTGACCTCAAAAAGAACTTCTCTAACTCCTTTGTTTTTCAAGATAAAAGCTTGAAACCATTTTCTAAAGACAGTTGACATCTAGTGGAAGCCATAGGAACTGCAATCTGGGAGCTATTCCCATATATAACCAATAGGCCTTCAATTGAAAACTGGTCACCTCAAAAAAATCCCACTTCCTGGATGGATTTTGATCGGGTTTTTGCCTGCCATATCAGTTCTGTTATACGCACAGACATTATTTTAACAGTTTTAGAAACTTTAGAGTGTTTTCTATCCAAAGCTACTATTATATGTATATCCTAGCTTCTGGGCCTGAGTAACAGGCAGTTTACTTTGGGCACGTTTTTCATCCGAACTTCAAAATACTGCCCCCTAGCTCAAACCGGTTAATCAGACCAGAGGACATCGTTGTCCCCATGTGCAGTTGCAAACCGTAGACTGGCTTTTTTATGGCTGTTTTGGAGCAGTGGCTTCTTACTTTCTGAGCGGCCTTTCAGGTTATGTCGATATAGGACTCGTTTTACTGTGGATATAGATGCTTTTGTACCGGTTTCCTCCAGCATCTTCACAAGGTCCTTTGCTGTTCTGGGATTGATTTGCCCTTTTCGCACCGAAGTACGTTCATCTCTAGGAGACAGAACGCGTCTCCTTCCTGAGAAGTATGACTGCTGCGTGGTCCCATGGTGTTTATACTTGCATACTATTGTTTGTACAGATGAACGTGGTACCTTCAGGCATTTGGAAATTGCTCCCAAGGATGAACCAGACTTGTGGAGGTCTACAATTTTTTTCCCCCGAGTTTTTGGCTTATTTCTTTTGATTCTTCCCATGATGTCAAGCAAAGAGGCACTGAGTTTGAAGGTAGGCCTTGAAATACATCCACAGGTACATCTCCAAACGACTCAAATTATGTCAATTAGCCTATCAGAAGCTTCTAAAGCCATGACATAATTTTCTGGAATTTTCCAAGCTGTTTAAATGTACAGTCAACTTAGTGTTTGTAAACTTCTGACCCACTGGAATTGTGATACTGTGAATTATAAGTGAAATAATCTGTCTGTAAACAATTGTTGTAAGAATTACTTGTGTCATGCATGCACGAAGTAGATGTCCTAACCGACTTGCCAAAATTATAGTTGGTTAACAGAAATGTGTTGAAAAAAAAAAAAAAAAAGTGGTTGAAAAACAAGTTTTAATGACTCCACCCTAAGTGTGTGTAAGCTTCCGACTTCAACTGTAGATAGGAGTTCAGAATACGCAAGATCAAGCACACACAAAATAACTGTTTTATTTTGAAAGTCCTCTTTCATTGACAAGCTATAATCATTGCCCAAAGCTGGAAACACATCAGATGGCTTCCACAACATGTGAACAATATCAGAATATCAGAATTTATAGACCTAACAACTAGAAATGGGCAGATGTTTTTAGTAAGTGGTGTCAGGTGTGGTCACGGGATGTTTCCAAGTGTCCCTAAACCTCTCCAAACAGTCTGCACTGTTTTGTTCACTATAAGTTATTGTTCACTATAAAAAATACATTTCTACAACACCAACCTCTCTCAAACATTGTGGTGTAGGGGGACATACAGGGGATATCCTGAATATTTAGCCTAGACATATCCAATGTATTGGTCCCACATACAAATGAACTGTTTACAATATAAAAGCAACAGATAGATCTATCTATGCAGCTGTTCACCCCATGTTAGTGGGCAAATGGACATCATCAAATCAAAACCTAACCTTAATTTACTTGTTGTGACACACTGAGGTTCCCAACTCAGTTTTAGACAAGACTGACTTTATGACAAATTATCCTATTTACAGTGCCTTCAGAAAGTATTCAGACCCCTTGACTTTTTACACTTTTGTTACTTTACAGCCTTATTCTAAAATTGATTAAATACAATTCTCAGCGTTCTACACACACTACCCCATAATGACAAAGTGAAAACAGGTTTTTAGAAATGTTTGCTAATATATAAAAACTTCAACAGACATATCTTATTTACATAAGTATTCAGACCCTTTTACTATGAGACTCAAAATTGAGCTCAGGTGCATCCTGTTTCCATTGATCATCCTTGAGATGTTTTACAACTTGATTGGAGTCCACCTGTGGTAAATTAAATTGATTGGACATGAAAGGCACACACCTGTCTATATAAGGTCCCAAGTTTGACGGTGCATGTCAGAGCAGAAACCAAGCCATGAGGTTGAAGGAATTGTTCATAAAGCTCAGAGACAGGATTATGTCGAGGCACATCTGGGGAAGGGTACCAAAACATTTCTGCAGCATTGAAGGTCCCCAAGAACACAGTGGCCTCCGTCATTCTTAAATGGAAGAAGTTTGGAACCACTAAGACTCTACGTAGAGCTGGCCGCCCGGCAATCGGGGGAAAAGGGCCATGGTCAGGGAGGTCACCAAGAACCCGATGGTCACTCTGACAGAGCTCCAGAGTTCCTCTGTGGAGATGGGATAACCTTCCAGAAGGACAACCATCTCTGCAGTACTCCACCAATCAGGCCTTTATGGTAGAGTGGCCAGACCGAAGCCACTCCTTAGTAAAAGGCACATGACAGCCCGCTTGGAGTTTGCTTAAAGGCACCTAAAGGACTCTCAGACCATGAGAAACAAGATTCTCTGGTCTGATGAAACCAAGTTTGAACTGTTTGGCCTGAATGCCATGAGTCACGTCTGGAGGAAACCTGGTACCATCCCTACTGTGAAGCATGGTGTTTGCATTATCATGCTGTGGGGATGTTTTTCAGCTCAAAGGACTGGGAGACTAGTCAGGAACGATTAACAGAACAAACTACAGAGATCCTTGAACTTGCTCCAGAGCACTCAGGACCTCAGACTGGGGCGAAGGTTAACCTTCCAACAGGACAACGACCCTAAGCACAACGCAGGAGTGGCTCCGACACAAGTATCTGAATGTCCTTGAATGGTACTGCCAGAGCCCGGACTTGAACCCGATCGAACATCTCTGGAGAGACCTATGAATAGCTGTGCAGCAACGCTCCCCATCCAACCTGACAGAGCTTGAGATAATCTGCAGAGAAGAATGGGAGAAGATCCCCAAATACAGGTGTGTCAAGCTTGTAGCGTCATCCTCAAGACTCAAGGCTGTAATCACCGCCAAAGGTGTTTCAACAAAGTACTGAGTAAAGGGTCTGAATACTTATGTAAATTTTAATATTTCCCTTTTAATTTTTTTTATAGTTTTTGCTTTGTCATTATAGGTTATTGTGTGTAGATTGAAGGGAAAAAACAGTTGATGAAACATTTTTTAATAAGGCTGTAAAATAACAAAGAATTTGTAAAAAGTCAAGGGGTCTGAACTAGTGATGCACCGATATGACATTTTTGTCCGATACCGATATCCGATATTTTCCTTGCCAAAAAAAACAAACCCCGATACCATATTTAACATTTTTAGCAGCCTTTTAAGCATTCTAGTACAGTTAAATAGTTGAAACCGTGTCATATGACGCAGTTGAAGAGCTTTTTCTCAGTCAGTTGTTTGAATGGAGCTAGAAGTCTGTTCATGTTATAAATGAGAGTCCACGGGTTTGTACTGATTGTTGCAGGTAACTATGTCAGCTGCGTACACGCCAAGCGTGTACCGGGGCTCGAGGTGCTCGACCAGGTTGGGAAAGCCAATGTCATCCACAACAGAGAACGGTTGATTGTCAAGGGCAATGAATTCCATTATCTTGGCATTAATGGATTTTCACCTTTTGAGTTGTCTCGCTGAAATGTTCTTACTCTTTCAAATGACCGCTCGACTTGAACTTGTTTGGTTGTTGGGAGTGTGCGCTTAGTTTTTTTTTCAGCTTTTGTTCCAAGTAGTCGCTGAACGTCTGGGGGTGATGCACTTTCAAATTAGTAATTAGGTTTGTAGTATTGAAAGATTTCACGTTCTCCCCTCAGGAAATGATAGCAGCACAAACATTGCGTATGGCCTTTTTGTTATCTTCCTTTGAAACTTAAATAGATCCACACAGCAGACGTTGTGGGCGAGGTTAGGAATGCTGTGTTGCACGTGTAGCGCTGTATTTTTCGTGGCGTCATTACGTCACCTACCTACATTTTATATACAGTGGGGCAAAAAAGTATTTAGTCAGCCACCAATTGCAAGTTCTCTCACTTAAAAAGATGAGAGAGGCCTGTAATTTTCATCATAGGTACACTTCAACTATGACAGACAAAATGAGGAACAAAAATCCCGAAAATCACATTGTAGGATTTTTAATAAATTTATTTGCAAATTATGGTGGAAAATAAGTATTTGGTCACATACAAACAAGCAAGATTTCTGGCTCTCACAGACCTGTAACTTCTTCTTTAAGAGGCTCCTCTGTCCTCCACTCGTTACCTGTATTAATGGCACCTGTTTGAACTTGTTATCAGTATAAAAGACACCTGTCCACAACCTCAAACAGTCACACTCCAAACTCCACTATGGCCAAGACCAAAGAGCTGTCAAAGGACACCAGAAACAAAATTGTAGACCTGCACCAGGTTGGGAAGACTGAATCTGCAATAGGTAAGCAGCTTGGTTTGAAGAAATCAACTGTGGGAGCAATTATTAGGAAATGGAAGACATACAAGACCACTGATAATCTTCCTCGATCTGGGGCTCCACGCAAGATCTCACCCGTGGGGTCAAAATGATCACAAGAACGGTGAGCAAAAATCCCAGAACCACACGGGGGGACCTAGTGAATGACCTGCAGAGAGCTGGGACCAAAGTAACAAAGCCTACCATCAGTAACACACTACGCCGCCAGGGACTCATCCTGCAGTGCCAGACGTGTCCCCCTGCTTAAGCCAGTACATGTTCAGGCCCGTCTGAAGTTTGCTAGAGAGCATTTGGATGATCCAGATGAGGATTGGGAGAATGTCATATGGTCAGATGAACCCAAAATAGAACTTTTTGGTAAAAACTCAACTCGTCGTGTTTGGAGGACAAAGAATGCTGAGTTGCATCCAAAGAACACCATACCTACTGTGAAGCATGGGGGTGGAAACATCATGCTTTGGGGCTGTTTTTCTGCAAAGGGACCAGGACGACTGATCCGTGTAAAGGAAAGAATGAATGGGGCCATGTATCGTGAGATTTTGAATGAAAGCCTCCTTCCATCAGCAAGGGCATTGAAGATGAAACGTGGCTGGGTCTTTCAGCATGACAATGATCCCAAACACACCGCCCGGGCAACGAAGGAGTGGCTTCAGAAGAAGCATTTCAAGGTCCTGGAGTGGCCTAGCCAGTCTCCAGATCTCAACCCCATAGAAAATCTTTGGAGGGAGTTGAAAGTCCGTGTTGCCCAGCAACAGCCCCAAAACATCACTGCTCTAGAGGAGATCTGCATGGAGGAATGGGCCAAAATACCAGCAACAGTGTGTGAAAACCTTGTGAAGACTTACAGAAAACGCTTTGACCTCTGTCATTGCCAACAAAGGGTATATAACAAAGTATTGAGATAAACTTTTGTTATTGACCAAATACTTATTTTCCACCATAATTTGCAAATAAATAAATTAAAAATCCTACAATGTGATTTTCTGGATTTCTTTTTCTCATTTCGTCTGTCATAGTTGAAGTGTACCTATGATGAAAATTACAGGCCTCTCTCATGTTTTTAAGTTGGAGAATTTGCACAATTGGTGGCTGACTAAATACTTTTTTGCCCCACTGTAGGTATGCACTTCAGCTTTGACATCGGCGTTAAACTAGACATCGGGCGATGCCGATGTTGGCATTTTTGGCTAAAATTGGTCGATTCCGATATTCTCACTGACTATATTGTGCATCCCTAGTCTGAACACTTTTCAACGGCACTGTACAATGTAGTCAAATGACACTAGAACAACCGTTAATGACTCCTATCGATGCCACAGGCCGTTTACAAAGAGATCCGTTCCTTTTTAAAGGGAGTCACTCTTTAATTACTTAAGTAAACAGCTGCCCGGGGAAGTGATTGTCTGAATTGTTACCTAAAAAAAGGTCCTTTTTAACAAATGCTTGCTTCAATTTTTCCTCCAGGCAGATAAAGGGAAGCTGTGCTGAGTCCTTCACAGAGTATTGGACCTGCCTGGACTACTCCAACCTGGCAGAGCTCCGTCAGTGCCGCAAGCAGCAGCAGGCCTTTGACAGCTGTGTGCTGGACAAGCTTGGCTGGGAGAGACCCAACCTGGGAGAACTGTCCAAGGTGAGTCCCCCGGAGGCATAATGCCTGGAGCTTTACTGCCTTGCAGTATAGTTCTGAGCATTTAAAAGTTACTTGACAGTAACATCCGATACGTCGTTAATGTAACAAACTCCTAGGGTGACGTCAAGCCCCAAGTTCATTTAGAAATCATTTAATAATAACCCGACAAGATCTGGGATTAAAAAGTTGGCTTGCGTTTGCTAGCTAGTTAGAAAACGTTAGCCTTTCATTTCTGTGCAACAGTCTCTGTTAGAGACAGCTGCTTGTACGTCCCAAACACCCACTGTTGTTAGCTATACCCTACAGTGCAAGAAAAGCTAGCTAGCGTGTTGTTGTGGATTTGGAATGTGACACTCATGGGTGACACCAAGCCCCAAGTTTACTAGCAATCATTTAACAATAACCTTTTGTAATGAAAAAGATTTCTGATATTTTATGCCCCTGACGTGCAACAGTTAATCCATTTTGAAGTATTTTTAGCTTTTGAATGTATACTGTATACTGCCGCCTTGTCTGCGGTTTGCCTTTCAGTCCTCCGGCAGTGTTAACAGGATAATATGAGAGTTTGGCATTTTAGATAATTTTTTAAATTTTTTTAGTCAGCCAGACTTAAAAAGCTACACACAGGAATCAATATTTTATAAATGTTTTCATTTTACTGATAATAGAAATTGCAACGTATCTGTGAGCGCATGGGCAGCGTCATTGAGACGGACACATCGTTGCGAGCTTTTGAGTAGATTTTATTTTATTTTATTGAGATCGACATTAGCCGACGCCAATGGCAGCACCTAGGCTTGAGCAGTATACCTTATCCTGGGGTATTTGGAAATAGCCACGGGATGTTTTTTAATACTGTCAATGTTTTTTATTTTAATATTTGTAGCTACTTTTTAAGAAAATACATGCAGTCAACATGTGCAATACTTTAAGATATAAAGATGATCACGTTTTCATTATGAACCTTACCGGTACTCCCCAGTCATGTGGTGTTTGTTTACAAGCGCACAACAACGAGAGTCCGGAGCCTTTTGAGTCACTCGCTGTTGTACAGCACATACCAGGTGATCTAGTTACAGTATGGAATTCACAGCTAATTTTTTGCTGTGAAATATATCACATTTTAACTAGTCAATAATGAGCAGGTGACTTAGTAACACAGGGTTGCACATTTTGGGGAATATTCAGAGGTGGAAACTTTCCGTGGGAATTAACAGGAATATATGGGAATTAACGGGAATATATGGGGATTAGACTACAATTTAAATGTAGATGTTTTTTGCATTGGATATATTTGCCATATCATATGGAGACAAACATAAACCTTTTACCTCATCATAAGTAGACATAATTGCATATTATTAAATCCTTCCAATAGAAATGTTGAAAAACAATTTATTTACGATTTGAACTTGAATTAAATGAGTTGACTCTTCACATGGGATGATTTCACTGAACATCAAAAGAAAGGGAATATTGAATGATCCCCAATGAGCCATCGCATCTCCCAAAAATGTTTTCAACATACATCTGTAAAATGATAGTCTAGAAACTTAAGCTTTGGTTATCTTCTTCTCAGGTGTCCATGTCTTCTCCCTGGACCTCCTCAATGTCCACCTCTTGAACATTAGACTCTGAGGCCTCATCTTCACTGTCACTTTCCAACCTTGTTGAGGATGGCTAGTTGTCAGGCTCAAAAAGCCTCAAATCTGCCCGGATGGCCACCAATTTCTCAACCTTTGTATTGGTCAGCCTGTTGCGTGCTTTGGTGTGTGTGTGTGTTCCCAAACAAGGACCAGTTGTGCTCTGAGGTGGCTGATGATGGTGGGATTTGGCTCATGATTGAGGCAACAGGGGAAAGAGCCTCAGATCCACAAAATCCCTTCCACCAGGTGGCTGATGAGATATGTTAGCACGACTGCCATATTGCAACTCCATCCCAAAGCCCTTGCTTGGAAGTGTACTTCGCCAGACTGCCAAGAGCCTTGCCCTCATCCAGGCCAAGGTGGCAAGACACGGTAGTGATGACACCATAGGCCTTGTTGATCTCTGCACCAGACAGGATGCTCTTGCCAGCATACTTCGGCTCCTACATGTACGTTGCAGCGTGTATGGGCTTCAGGCAGAAGTCTTCACGCTTTTTGATGTATTTCAGAACTGCAGCTTCCTCTGCTTGGAGCAACAGTGAAGTGGGCTGGGCAGTACGAATTTCTTCTCTTACGTCTGCAAGCAGAGCCTGAACATCAGACAGGATGGAATTGTCTCCCTCAATCCGTACAATGGCTACTGCTATAGGTTTCAGGAGTTTCAGGCTGCTTACCACTCTCTCCCAAGATACATAATCCAGGAGGATCCTCTTGATGGGGCTGTCCATATTGGCAGACTGAATTGGCCATTTCTTGGAGAGACTCCTTCCCCTCCAGGAGACAGTCAAACATGATGACAGCACCACCCCAATGGGTGTTGCTGGGCAGCTTCAATGTGGTGCTCTTATTCTTCTCACTTTGCGTGGTGAGGTAGATTGCTGCTATAACTTGATGACCCTTCACATACCTAACCATTTCCTTGGCTCTCTTGTAGAGTGTATCCATTGTTTTCAGTGCCATGATGTCCTTGAGGAGCAGATTCAATGCATGAGCATGACAGCCAATGGGTGTGATGTGAGGGTAGGAGTCCTACACTTCAGACCAAGTTGCCTTCATGTTTGCAGCATTGTCTGTAACCGGTGCAAATACCTTCTGTGGTCCAAGATCATTGATGACTGCCTTCAGCTCATCTGCAATGTAGAGGCCGGTGTGTCTGTTGTCCCTTGTGTCTGTGCTCTTGTAGAATACTGGTTGAGTCTGCTTTCTCTATGATTTGCTTGACCTTCACTTGAACTGTGTGGGACACTGCATCCAGCAAATGCGTAGATAAAGCATGTCTGGTTGGAAGGGTGTATGCTGGGCGAAGAACATTCATAAATCTCTTCCAATACACATTGCCTGTGAGCATCAGAGGTGAACCAGTTGCATACACAGCTCAAGCAAGACATTCATCAGCATTTCTCTGACTACGTTCCTCCATTGAGTTAAAAAAATTCCAGGAGGACCATGAGCTGTTGCTATCGATAAGTTGTAGAGGGACTTTTATCAGAGGTTGCCTGTTGTGAGCGCTGAGGGAACTTTATGCACTTGGCCAGATGATTCTGCATCTTTGTTGCGTTTTTAACATATGATTTGGCACAGTATTCGCAAATGTACACAGCTTTTCCTTCTAGATTAGCTGCAGTGAAATGTTTCCACACATCAGATAGTGCTTGTGGCATTTTCCTGTAAAGATTAGAAAGAAATGAGTAAAAGAAACAACATACAATTCCATGTACAGATAAATAGTTAAGCAGTTAGATTAAACAACTCCTTTAAGATAAATGTTTTTTAAAATGAAACGTATGGAAACAGGTGAATTAACACTCCTTGGTTAGCAAGCTAAAACCCACATGGTAGCAAAAACTAACTAGCAGAAATTAACAAGTTAGAAATGATTTAAACACACTGCTGTAGGCTGCTATTTACTAGTTAACCAAAATATGCCACAAGACCTAGAATTGCCTTAAGTGTATCCCACAAAAAAGCTAACTTTTTTTAATGAATTTAAGCAAAATTCTGAAATTTCCTTGGAACGTTTCTGACCCTTTGCAACCCTAGTTACAACATAACAGCAACATGGTAGCAGCACACAACATGGTACAAACATTATTGGGCACAGACAACAGCACAAAGGGCAAGAAGGTAGAGATAACAATACATCACGCAAAGCAGCCACAACTGTCAGTAAGAGTGTCCAGTCTTTGAATGAAGAGATTGAGATAGAACTGTCCAGTTTGAGTGTTTGTTGCAGCTCGTTCCAGTCGCTAGCTGCAGCGAACTGAAAAGACGAGTGACCCATAGATGTGTGTGCTTTGGGGACCTTTAACAGAATGTGACTGTCAGAACGGGTGTTGTATGTGAAGGATGAGGGCTTCAGTAGGTTTCTCAGATAGGGGGGGAGTGAGGCCTAAGAGGGTTTTATAAATAAGCATCAACCAGTGGGTCTTGCGACGGGTATACAGAGATCACTCGTTTAGCACCCTTACCTGCCGATCAATGGTCATCTGAATCAGGGTTAGTTTGGCAGCTGGGGTGAAAGAGGAGCGATTACAATCGAGGAAACAAAGTCTATATTTAACTTTAGCCTGCCGCTTTGATATGTGCTGAGGGAAGGACAGTGTACCATCTAGCCATGCTCGCAAGTACTTGCTCTAAACCCTCAGAGGTAGTAATCACACCTGTGGGGAGAGGAGCGTTCTTACCAGAGAAAGCTTGTTTGACACGAAGAAAGCTTTGTTGTAGAGCATTTAACACAAAATCCGGGGGAGGGTAAGTATCATCTGCATAGAAATGGATGAGAGATCTTCCTACTGCCTGAGCTATGATGTTGATGTAATTTGAGAAGAGCGTGGGGCCTAGGATCGAGCCTTGGGGTACTCCCTTGGTGACAGGCAGTGGCTGAGACAACAGATTTTCTGACATTATTCACTGCACTCTTTGAGAGAAGTAGTTAGCAAACCAGGCCTAAGACCCCTCAGAGACACCAATACTCCTTAGCCAGCCCACAAGAATGGAATGGTCTACCGCGTCAAAGGCTTTGGCCAAGTCAATAAAAATAGCAGCACATTGCTTAAAATCAAGGGCAATGGTGACATCATTGAGGACCTTTTTAAGATTGCAGTGACACATCCATAACCTGAGCGGAAACCAGATTGCATACTAGAGAGAATACTATAGACATCAAAAAAGCCAGTCAGTTGATTATTGACAAGTTTTTCCAACACTTTTGATAAATAGGGCAAAATAGAAATAGGCCTATAACAGTTAGGATCATCTTGATCTCCCCCTTTAAATAAAGGATGAACTGTGGCTGCCTTCCAAGTAATGGGACCTCCCCAGAAAGGAGAGAGAGGCACGGCGATGATAGGGACAGCAACCTAAAAAAAGAAAGGGTCTAAACCATCTGACCCAGATGTTTTTTCGGGGTCAAGTTTAAGGAGCTCCTTTAGCACCTCGGACTCAGTGACTGCCTGCAGGGAGAAACTTTGTAGCGGGGCAGGGAAAAAAGAGGGGTGGGAGATGAGGAAATGTTGGATGGGCAAGGAGGCATGGCTGAGTCAAATAGGAATCCTGACTTAATGAAATGGTGATTAAAGAGCTCCGCCATGTGCTTCTTGTCAGTAACAACCACATCATCTACATTAAGGGACATGGGAAGCTGTGAGGAGGGTTTATTTTTCAGGTCTTTAACTGTTTTCCAGAACTTCTTTGGGTTAGACCCACAGAGAGTTACTTTAAGGAGCAGTTCTCTAACTTCAGCTTTCAGGATAGCCTGAGTGCACATATTTCTCATTTACCTGAGCAAGAGCCAGTCAGCCTGTGTATGCGTGTGCCGAGCCGTTTGCCAAATGCAATTCTTGAGGTGGAGTAACTCTGCAAGATCACAGTCGAACCAGGGGCAGAACCCGTTTTAATTCTAATTTTCTTTATGGGGGCGTGTTTGCTAACAATACCACTGAAAATATAAATAGGGTCCAAGCGTCTTCGACAGAGGGGATCAAGCTGATTCTGTACCATTTTAGAGGCCAGTTCATGAAGGAAGGCTTGTTCATTTAAATTTGTTTTTAGCAAGAGTCTATGACCAATCAGGACAGGTCGTTTCACTGAGCAAAATAATTGGCCCAGCGTCGTCCATGTTTGGCCGGGTTAGGCCATCATTGTAAATAAGAATTTGTTCTTAACTGACTTGCCTAGTTAAATACAAATTTTAAAAAAGTGCATGCTTGTTAACAATTGGCATAAGTAATTTTACAAATACTTCCAGTGCTGCATGTCACAGATCCAACACGATTGGGATGCGCTGTAGTTGGTTGAGTAATGATCTGAGTCATATTACAGGCATTTGTCACAGTTAGAAGCTTCCTCTTGAGAGGATATGTTGAGGTCACCCAGAAAATAAACCTCTGTTAACATCATACACTATCAAGCATTTCACACACATTCTCTAGATACTGACTGTTAGCAGTTGGTGGACTTATAGCACCAGCCTAAAATAATAGGCTTTAGATGAGGCAGGTGAACCTGCAACCACAATACTTCAATAACACTTTAATTTATTTATTTATATATATACACACACACACACACACACACACACTACCAGTCAAAAGTTTAGACACCAACTCAAGGGTTCTTCTTTATTTTTTACTATTTTCGACATTGTAGAAAAGTAGTGAAGACATCGAAACTATGAAATAACACGTATGGAATCATGTAGTAACCAAAAAAAGTGGTAAACAAATCAAAATATCTATTTTTGATTCTTCAAAGTAGCCACCCTTTGCCTTGATGACAGCTTTGCACACTCTTGACATTCTCTCAACCAGCTTCACCTGGGAAAAACTGTTGAAAAACAAATGATAGTTCCTCTAACCGCAAACCAGATGGGGTGGAGTATCGCTGCAGAATGCTGTGGTAGCCATGCTGGTTAAGTGTGCTTTGAATTCTAAATAAATCATTGAGTGTCACCAGCAAAGCACCATCACACCACCTCCTCCATGCTTCACGGTGGGAACCACGCATGCGGAGATCATCCGTTCACCTACTCTGGATCTCACAAAGACACAGCAGTTGGAACCAAAAATCGCACATTTGCACTCCTCAGACCAAATAACAGATTTCCACCAGTGTAATGTGGAAATCATGTCCATTGCTCATGTTTCTTGGACCAAGCAAGTCTCTTCTTAGTATTGGTGTCCTTTAGTAGTGGTTTCTTAGCAGCAATTTGACCATGAAGGCCTAATTCACACATGCTTCTCACAGGCCTAATTCCTCTGAACAGTTGATGTTGAGATGTGTCTGTTACTTGAACTCTGTGAAGCATTTACTTGGGCTGCAATTTCTGAGGCTGGTAAGTCTAATGAACTTATCCTCTGCAGCAGAGGTAACTCTGGGTCTTCCATTCCTGTGGTGGTCCTCATGAGAGCCAGTTTCATCATAGCTCTTGATGGTTTCTGTGACTGCACTTGAAGAAACTTTCAAAGTTCTTGAATATTTCCAGATTGACTGACCTTCATGTCTTGAAGTAATGAGGGACTGTCATTTCTCTTTGCTTATTTATGGCAATTAATTATTCTTGCCATAATATGGACTTGGTCTTTTTACCAAATAGGGCTATCTTCTGTGTACCACCCCTACCTTGTCACAACAACTGATTTGGCTCAACTGGAAAAGAACAAAAGCGAGAGGGAGGGAGGGGGGGAGAGTGTATATGTTTATTTCCCTGCTTTTGAAAGGAGCTGGCTACTGTACCTGGAGACTTCCAGAAATTGCACTAAGCTAACAATATGCTAACTTAAATCATCTCCAAACTGCATGCAGACACACAAATGGTATCCATGAGTTCGTCTGACTCTGGGTAAGTAGAAAAAACGACCTAAATCTCAATCCCGTGGTATCCCTTTAAGGTTAGGGTAAACAGTACTATCTCACATTTGAAAACAGCTTGAAGCTTGTTGACACGTATTTTAATTGAGCCTATATACTTGGTTTATGCTTTCTCTTTCAAGCGCGAAACACTACATACTCATAGTATACAAACCGGCCTTTTTTCTCCCTCATCTTGTCTTTTCTGAAGTTTAAACCCTTATGTGTTTCTTCTCAGGTGACAAAGGTGGACACCTCTCGGCCCCTTCCTGAGAATGCTTACCACTCGAGACCCCGGCCGGAGCCCAACCCTGTCATTGAGGGCCAACTGCAGCCAGCCAAGCACGGCAGTCGACTCTTCTTCTGGAGCTGGTAAAGGAGGTAGTCAGTACTCCCGGGTGGAGGAGGTAGTCAGTACTCCCGGGTACAGATCTAGGATCAGTTTCCCCTCCCCTAATCCTAACCTTAACCATTAGTGGGGAGAATGCTAAACTGACCCCAGATCAGCATCTAGGAGCATTTTCACCCTACACCAAGAGGCAGTCCTCCAGAGCCTCATCTTGCCTGCTGTCTCCTCCAGCACGCCCACTATCTTCAGACTTCTTTGGACAGGAAGGGACTTCTTTGTGCACAAGCCATCGTACAGCTCTCCAATCCCTATGTTGTAGAAATGTTAATGACTGAACAAAAAGCAACCTAATGTGTTTATTGTTGTGAAATAAAAAATATTTAATTTCAACTTGTTTAGAAATCTCCTGTCTTGTCTAGTAGTTAGTACATTATATCACACATTAGATCTGGTCCATTGCACAACTTGGCCTGTATCTAATCACACATCAGTTCATGTAAATGTTGTGCTGAAAAGTTTTGTCTTATTTGAGTTTGTTAGAAATAACACAATTTAAATTGGTACAAACTGTAGGTAGGAGACACTAAGTTGATTGTGCAGACAGGAACAATGTCTGTCTCCCACTTCAAATCTTGAAGTGTAGTCATCAACTTTGTTGCGTAAGTGTCTTGTTGGGTTCAGGGTCCTGGGAAGACAGCCAGTTTCAAAAGCACTGGTCAAAAGTAGTGCACTACATAGGGAATATGGTGCCATTTGGAGAGAACACCGCTGTGCCAATATCCACACTAACACTGACAAAGGAAAGCGGTTTAACAAGTATTGGAACAAAACTGTCTTAAGGGGGCTTTCACTGGCCAAGAGTACTCAATTCACCCCAACTTTGTCCCCACAGGGAGTTCACCATATTACTCTGACCTGTTTTGAACTTTTCACAAAAATGTTAACTATCATGAGGCCTGTATTTTAGTTATATATATATATATACACAAAGTTATGTCATAAAGCTGTAAATACATAAAATCCAAACAATATCAAACATGGGAAAACCCAAGACACCATACTGTACTTTTTTCTCAATGTGTGTGGGCAAGACATCACACTTGATAGGGTCCTACATAGTCTTACTAGTCAATAGTGGTTTCATGTCATTCCCATTCCCTAGCTTGCTTTCTAAAGCTGTATGGGCTGATGTCAGAGCAGTGTGGAGTCTGAGAGGTCTTTGGTGGATTTGGCCTGACGTTTCCTTGGCAGGGGGAGAGGCAGAGCTGCCTTCGCCGACCAGGGAGGGCCTGTCTGCCAGGAATACAGCGGTTGCACCCCAAATAGCACCCTATTCGCTTCATAGTGTTCTACTTTTACCAGAGCTCCTGTAGGGCTCTGGTCAAAAGTAGTGCACTACATAGAAGATAGGGTGCCATTTGGGACATTACCAGCATCACAGAGCACCAGCCGGGCCTCAGAGCCCCAGGGCTGTTCAGGGTATCACATCAAGGGAAACATAACACTGCTCCTTGAGTCTGAGCTTCAGTCCCAAATGGCACCCTATTCCCTATATAGTTTGGTACTTTTGACCAGGGCCCTATAGGTATCTGGTCAAAAGTAGTGCACTACTGGGATGCAGACAGTCGGTGCGTAGCCTCAGACTCAGTTCTGTCACACCACCATTGTAAATTTTTTTTTTTGTTGTTGATCTATCAGCATGTACCCCCTGACTGTTGGTGGGGAACAGGGGAGAATGGGTTTTAAGGGTAGGCCTTGTGGTTTGACTTCTTGCTCCCTTAAAGCTTAAGGCACAACTCTGAGAATTAACCTACGCCATGTGGTTAATTTCTATAGGGACCAATAGGACTGTACGTTTGACAGGTCTCAGACTTAAACGCAACTATGTGGCCCTGGGGTGTTTTTGAATTATGTCAAGTGGCCTCTTTCCAACAACCCAGTGGCCAAGTGAACCTACTGATACAGTGAAAATATTCATAAATCTTGAGCGTAGCGAGGACACATTCTGTATATTCTTCACATTTTTCTCACAGGTTTCCTCTCCGTCCTCTAAAAAGCAAATTCACAGATGAGACCTATAGCCCACTTCAAACAGAGCAGCCTAGTATCGAGTTGATACACTCCAAATACAAGCTGACAACCACATATTTATTGAATTCCGAAGACTATTTAATCAAGGAAGACATGACTGTGATAGCTACACTCTTTTCCTCTACTGCCCTGTTTGGAACTGCCACTCCCCTCCCCTCCCGAAATAGGGAAACTCAATTGTTGTCAGAGCCAATTCTGTCTTCTGCAGAAATCCCCTGATGATCCCCTGAGGTGTGGTTTCTGGTCTGTAATGGTGGCTCGTGCAGGAAGCGTCCGACATCGGTGGTTCTGACCTGGGAGATGTTTAGCGGGATGGAGGGGGAGAGGTCGAGAGGGGATGGAGTGGCACAAGGCCGGGCCTCTCTGCGGGTGGGGGGCCTCAATGCAGGCTAGTGGCTCGAGGCAGCAGGGCCCCGGGGCTTGTGACAGGCCGGGCAAAGAGCCACATACAGGAAAAGGGGGTGGGGTCACCATCAGTTGACAGGAAACACACTCTGGCAAAGGAAAGAAATACAATACAGGACTTTCTCAAAGCAACAGCCTGCTCGGACAGGAGACTGCGGTGCTAAAACACTTAAACAAACCAGCTAATTCAAGTTCCCAACTGTCAATATTCCCATTGTTTAGCCCACCGCTTTGACAGAATCAAATAAATATTTGAAGTGGTGGTGGCTCGTGGGTACAAACAGTCAGTTGCTGCCCGGACTCTTTCTCTCACAGTCATTAGGTCATCTGTGTTGGAGCCCTGGGATGGAATGCTATGAGGTGTGAAGGGAAGTGTTTCTTTGGTCTTTTGAGTGTTTGGTATATTTGGTATATTATCATTCATTGTTAGTTGTAGTAATGCGCCCGCAAAATCCCTTTTTGTTCAAGATAATGATCTTGATTTTAGGCATTTCTTGATTGCTATTGGGGTATTGAATTAATTAAAAAAATCTGTCTCTCAAAAATGTCAAGTATCAGTACCATTTATGAACCTCGTCAAGCGGACGTGTTTGATTTGTTTATCCTCTTGTCTTCTGTTGAGCTCTCTGATCTGTACATGCTGTTGAGCGGAGTCCAGCTTTCATGTTTCTTAATACACAGTCTGACACTGCCACTCATGGGAATTGTCATTCTGTAGAGTACAAAGAGCTCTGGAAGACTGGATCCCCACCAGTCTAGTCTGAATAAGCCCTGGTCCTATCTCTCGTTAAGCCCCGACCTGGGTTCAAACACCATTTGAAATAATTTCAAATACTTTAGATGTGCTGTTCAAGCCCAAAGAGTGGCCCTAGCTCCTAATGTATTTCAGCTGAAGTTGGAAAAATCCTGGCGTATTTTTTGAGAAATGCAAAACATGAACCATAACATGAACATGATTAGCAGAGGGAGAATTCTTGCATTTTAATGGGATTACTGTCATGTGTTTGACAGGAGGGACCTATTTTACAAACCCCACACAACCATCCAAACCACTGATCCCCTGGCCAATTATAGAAATCAGTGCACCAAGCCAGTTTAGGCCAACAGAGAAAGAACTTTACTGGGTACTTAACTGTTTCTTCAAGACCCTAGTCTCCCTGGAGGCCTGTTGTTCTAATGAATTAATAAGTCAAGTTAACACTTTTCAGCCAGATCTTAACCTTCCAAAGTTTTGTTGTTTCAGGGTCCTTTTAAAGATGGCTGGGTATACGGAAATGTGGCTGGGTATATTAGAAATGTGTACAAATACCATATAAAAGAAATTGATACCCTGTATGATCACACCCCCCCTGAGCCCTGTAAAGATGGAATCATAGCTGGTGACAGAGCTATTTTAAAGTGACAATCTTCGTTTGCATTCTAGTGGCTTTACATACAGGTTTTTACCTCCAGTGTTTTTAAAACTCCCATGAATGTTTTGGTTCAGCTAACGTTTAACAACTGCTGTGTGTGTGTGTTTCAGCGAGCTAGGTGTGAGCAGGGAAAAGACAAGACAGTGCAGGTGAGCTCTTGCGCCACCGCACTCTGACTCAGGTGCCTCTATAGATCTAGTGTATCGTATGTATAGTATGTGCAAAGGGAAAAAAAAAAAAAAAGTAACTTTCAACTTCTAATAAAAAATACAAATAAAATGGTTTATATGCATTCCCCGGTCTGATATCTTTCTATGAACATTTGTTCATGATCAGAACAAACAGGAATTTTATAAACTGTTTATATTTACTGTCGACAAATGTAGCTTAGTTTGTATTTCAGTTTGTGTCCTTGAATAGCACTGTGCTGGTGAATATATCTTTAAGTGTTTAGCACCTTTCTTCTTCAGGATCAGTTTTTAAATCTGTGCATCTGACTAATGGGAAGTGGGTGATGACATGATCTGTCTAAAGGTCTGCTATTTCTCCCCAGGGTGTTGTCTCACTGCTTAGCACTCCGTGAGTTGTGGTACTGCATCCCAAATCAAATCAAGGTTTATTTATATAGCACATTTCAGACATGAATGCAACACAATGGCTTCACAAGAAAAAAACGATGAAAATAAAAACATTATTTACTACACAAACATGAGGATAAAAACAAAGAATGACAAAAGCTGACAGACTAAAAAAAGCACCTTATGGAAAAGCAAAGCTAAAAAGGTGTGTTTTAAGATTTATTTTAAATATGTCCACAGTTTTGGCCCCACTCAAGTTCTCTGGCAGGCTATTCCAGAGGCTGGGGGCATGGCAAATAAGGCCTCTTGGTCCTAGGCTTTGTGATAGTTAAAACACCAGTACCAGAGGACCTGAGGGACCCTATTCCCTATGTAGCCTTCATCCAAAGACTCTTATGTGTAATGTAATGGAACTGAGAGTCATGATCAAGGGCTATGGCTGACCCTGTAAAACAACACATGTCACTGCACCTATCTGGTGTGTGTGAGAAAAATATATGTAATCCCAAATGGCACCCTATACAGTACACTACTTTTGACAAGAGCCCTGTGGCGTCTTCTGTACTGGGTAGTTTTGTTAAGAACATCGACTCTCGGTCTGAACATTTAACACGCATCGGTTACGGTACGGATTTGGAAGCGTAATCTTTCATCTCAGCGAGAAATACTGTAAAAACATTCAAATTGATACACACCTTGTTTGGGTTAGCGTTCCCACACGGCCATATCTCCATGTTATGGCGTTTGTTTACAGAAGACAGACGGACCACCTGTGCTAATTTTCTCAGAACATTTGTGTGTAACGGAAGAAGGCTGTCAGAAACGTGTTGTTACTGTAAAATGCTTTTGGCTACAACTGTGATGAAGCCGGTTAAAACAGTGTACAGTAAGTGTATATTTTGCATCTGAAATTCATTTGACGTGATATGAAAGTAGAGGGCTTTATGTTTCAAGAACCGTATCGCAATTGAATATCGATTTACGTTTAGATGGAGTATTTGGTTGTTTTGGCTGCCAGAGCCAGTCTACCTCTAAAAATTAACGTAAGGTCCTTGGACCTTAAAGGAATAACGATAACGTTAGGCTCCTTAAGAGTACGTCTTGGGCTAGGTCAGCCATAGTACGGCGCCCCTGGAGCAAATGAAGGTTAAGTGCCTTGCTCAAGGGCACATCGACAGATTTTTCACCTTGTCGGCTCGGGTATTCGAACCAGCGACCTTTCGGTTACAGGCCCAACACTCTACAGTGGTGATTTTAACATGAGCATATTGGTAGGGCAAACTCCATAAACAAAGCTCATGTGCATTGAAACCAGTACACTACACTGGCTATACATTGAATGCACTAGTAACCAATCAAGTTTTGAGTCACACACAGAACACGTTATAACATTTCGGGTATGATCAGTTTATGGTTACTCCCCATATATTTAGCTTTTATTGCACGGGAGACCACAGTAGTCGAGCATACTTTTATAGAGTAAACTAGCTAGTAATCGGTCTGCAATATTGTGACAATGCGTGCGTCTACCTGTGCCTGCCTCCCTTTTACACAAAGGGGGGCCCGGTTAACAATATGCAACGATTCCCTTGCTTCATCTATTGCACAGTTACAGTCCAATCAAATACATTTATAACTAACCCTTCTACATGTGGCTCCATGGGTATTACAGTCTGCCATCAAACATCAATATGACATGTAGCGTATAGGATATTACAGCTAGCTAGCCTACCTCAAAACTGCTCCATGATCCACTACCAACCACTCAACTTGAACCTTCTTTTCCAGCTTGCTTTATTTCAATGGATGGCCATATTTTCAAGTTAAGGTAGCTTATGAGCTAAGTTTGAAAATGATTTGCTAGGAGATAGCTGAGCTAGTCGTCATGTATCCGCTAGCTAAGCTACCTAGCTTGAAGACGTGGTAACAGTGCCTGGTAAACAACAAGCTAGCTATGAAGTTGACACTTCAGTCCAATCAAAGTTACCGGGCATAAGACGTTGATTTACCTGTGGCAAATGACAATGAGCCGTCTTGGGCGGGCACTGTGCTTCTACTGTAAATCAATGAAGAACTGAAGATGGGCTTTTGCTGGCTAGGTCTTCCAGCAGGTGCTGTGGTGACCTGCACCCTGAGCCAGTCACATGCAACCAGAGAAGATTGACGATGCCTACGGTATGTGATTTCTCTGTCTGCCCCTCCACCACAGAAATCACAGAGTAAGGCTAAAACAGCTGCATATTGGCGCTTCCTTACTCAACTTAATTTACCAAAACAACAATACAATAGGAAAGCGACCACGTATGCTTTATTAGATCAAGCATTTTTTATTCAATAAAATTGTTTGTTTACTGATATGATATTGTTGGAACATTAAATAACACATTTGCATGCAAATCTCCTAGATATTAATGGGGCCCCACCTGCGGTTCATGATGTATCGCCACTGACACGTTAACCGCTAGGCTACCTGCTGCCCACATGCATGTGTGGTCCTGGTAACCTCTTACTACACCCCAGGGTATTGTTCATAAACTATCAGGAGGATTTGTATTTGTCCATGTGAGAAATTGAGTAACATTAGTTAATGGGTGGATTGGCCGTCTGGCAATTCTGGAAAATGCCAGATGGGCCGGACCATCTTCTAATGGGGTGGGCTTGTCGATAAAAAAAACCTGAAAACATTTATGGACATGGCTGGTAGCTCATGGTCCTGCTTTTTTAATGACTCAGGATCCTACAAAGATGGTCCGGACTGGTTTTCTAATTGGCTCAGCTGGTGAAAATTCCCATTCAAAGTCAAACGTGAATCATCAAAGGGAGTGAGACACGATCTGACTCTTTGTCAGTCACTCAGTCAAAACAGAAAAAAACTAAAAAGTTAGGCTCTTGAGGCGAACACTGCTAAATGTGTGAAATTAACTGACGTATTTGCTAAAAGTTCTGGTTCTGCTGGTCCAGTGCTGTGTCTGTGTCTGTGAGAAATGACAGCTCAGCTTCTGTAGTGCAGTCGTGGTAGGAAGAAAACAGAGAAAGACACACTCACGCACACTGACTCATATCATGTCGACTACTGCTGCCTATTAGGCCTAATATTTTGGCTGTATATTGTATGAAATATATTTCATACCTACTATAGTAAGCTAATTAGGGAAGGGCACATAGCCATCTACTAGACCAGGGTTTCCCAAACTCGGTCCAGGTGCGCGTTTAGTTTTTTGCCCCAGCACTACACAGCTGATTCAAATAGCCAACTCATCAAGCTTTAATTAATGGAATCAGCTGTGTAGTGCTAGGGCAAAAACCAAAACTTGCACCTGGGGGGGGGCAGGACCGAGTTTTGGAAACCCTGTACTAGACATTTATACAGTGCTTTTTACTAAGCACAAGTCATCATGTATTAGAATAAATTTCAATTTGGGGACTGTCAATGTATTTTAATTGTTTTATCAATGTTTATTTTCTAGTGAATCTGTCACTTCAGCCCACCGAGTGGGTTTATCAGCTGCAGTAACAAGTGACTCGTGTCGGATTGGATTACTTAGCCACCGCCACTGAAGGCTGGAAAGTCCCGCCTATCTACCGCTTAATTCATTCACTGAAAGGCCCATCACTTCTTGGCAGAAAGATACTGTCAAACAAAGCACAACGCTGGAAATCTATCCGCATCCACATAAACTAGACCCGGCTTTGTTCTTTGACAAACGTAGAAGGTTGTATATTGAATTCAATAGAAGAAAACGGGGAGAGAGAGACTGCCAGGTCCTTAATGTAGCCAAAACATTAAGGAACTGGCAGTCTCTTTTTTTCTTTAATTGAATTACGCTGAACACAAAACTACCTCCATACTTCCATTCATTTGTATGGGTTACTTTTAGACGAGTCCTGCAAAACGAAGAACACCGTTGTGTTCGTGAGAGTCTCCACTTTCTATTATACTGAACAAAAATCTAAATGCAACAATTTCAAAGATTTTACTGAGTTACAGTTCGTATAAGGAAATCAGTCAATTGAAATCAATTCATTAGGCCCTATGGATTTCACATGACTGGGAATACAGATATGCATCTGTTGGTCACAGATACCTTTAAAAAAAAAAAGTAGGCGTGGATCAGAAAACCAATCAGTAACTGGTGTGACCATAATTTGCCTCGTGCAGCGCGCGACACATCTCCTTCGCAAATAGTTGTTCTGGCTGTTTATTGTGGCGGGTGGAATTTTGTCTTACTCTTCAATGGCTGTGTGAAGTTGCTGTATGTTCGCGGGAACTGGAACACGCTGTCGTAAACGTTGATCCAGAGTATCCCAAACATGCTCAATGGGTGACATGTCTGGTGAGTATGCAGTCCATGGAAGAACTGGGACATTTTCAGCTTTCAGGAATTGTGTACAGATCCTTGCGACATGGGCCTGTGCATTATCATGCTGAAACATGAGGCTGCGGATAAATGGCACGACAATGAGCCTCAGGATCTCATCACGGTATCACTGTGCATTCAAATTGCTAACGATAAAATGCAATTGTGTTATTTTTCTGGAGCTTATGCCTGCCCATATCATAAACCCCACCGCCATCATGGGGCACTCTGTTCACACTGTTGACATCAGCAAACCGCTCACCCAGACTACGCCGTGCACGCGGTCTGCCATCTGTCCGGTACAGTTGAAACCGGGATTCATCATTAAGTACAGGAGGGGACTAAGTACACACCCCTGAGGGGCCCCAGTGTTGAGGATCAGCGTGGCAGACGTGTTGTTGCCTACCCTTACCACTTGGGGGCGGCCCGTCAGGAAGTCCAGGATCCAGTTGCAGAGGGAGGTGTTTAGTCCCAGGATCCTTAGCTTATTGACGAGCTTCGTGGGCACTATGGTTTTGAACGCTAAGCTGTAGTCAATGAACAGCATTCTCACATAGGTGTTCCTTTTGTCCAGGTGGGAAAGGGCAGTGTTTGAGATTGTGTCATCTGTGGATCTGTTGGGGCGGTATGAGAATCGGAGTGGGTCTAGGGTATCTGGAAGGATGCTGTTGATGTGAGCCATGACCAGCCTTTCAAAGCACTTCATGGCTACCGACGGTAATCATTTAGGCAGGTTACATTCACTTCCTTGGGCACAGAGACTATGGGGGTCTGCTTGAAACATGTAGGTATTACAGACTCGGTCAAGGAGAGGTTGAAAATGTCAGTGAAAACACTTGCCAGTTGGTCCGCGCATGCTTTGAGTACACGTCCTGGTAATCCGTCTGGCCCCACGGCCTTGTGAATGTTGACCTGTTTAAAGGTCTTGCTCACATCGGCTACCGAGAGCGTTATTACACAGTCGTCGAGATCAGCTGGTGTTCTCGTGTATGCTTCAGTGTTGCTTGCCTCGAAGCGAGCATAAAAGGCATTTAGCTCGTCTGGTAGACTCGCGTCACTGGGCAGCTCGCGTCTGGTTTTCCCTTTGTTGTCCATAATAGTTTTTAAGCCCTGCCACATCCGACAAGCGTCAGAGCTGGTGTAGTAGGATTCAATCTTAATCCTGTATTGACGCTTTACTTGTTTGATGGTTCGTCTGAGGGCATAGTGGGATTTCTTATAAGCGTCCGGATTAGTGTCCCGCTCCTTGAAAGCTGCAGCTCTTGCCTTTAGCTCGATGCGGATGTTGCCTGTAATCCATGGCTTCTGGTTGGAATATGTACGTACGGTCACTGTGGTGATGATGTCGTCGATGCACTTATTGATGAAGTCGATGACTGAGGTGGTATACTCCTCAATGCCATTGGATGAATCCCGGAACATATTCCAGTCTGTGCTAGCAAAACAGTCCTGCATAGCATCCGCATCATCTGACCACTTCTCTATTGAGCGAGTCACTGGGACTTCCTGCTTTAGTTTTTGCTTGTAAGCAGGAATCAGGAGGATAGAATTATGGTCAGATTTGCCAAAATCCCAGCACGTGCTGTGTATCAGCTGCTTGATATGGCACACCTGTCAGGTGGATGGATTATCTTGGCAAAAGAGAAATGCTCACTAACAGGGATGTAAACACATTTTTGCACCAAATTTAAGAGCGATACGATTTTTGGGATCTTTTATTTCAGCTCAT
The DNA here is from genome assembly GCA_030435695.1 of Brachymystax lenok tsinlingensis. Lineage (NCBI taxonomy): Eukaryota > Metazoa > Chordata > Actinopteri > Salmoniformes > Salmonidae > Brachymystax > Brachymystax lenok. The sequence goes on along the minus strand of CM059815.1, from coordinate 4,704,395 downwards.
GAAACATGGGACCAACACTTTACATATTGCATTTATATTTTTATTCAGTGAATATGTAGCCAAATATTTAAACACTTACATGTAGCTAAGTGGGCAGGGGGGCAACACTTGACATGCACTAATTCAAAATAATTAGGTAGGCTTTTATAAGGTAATATACAGTTCATTCGGAAAGTATTTGGACCCCTTGACTTTTTCCACATTTTGTTATCTTACAGCCTTATTCAAAAATTGATTAAATTGTTTTGTTTTTTCCTCATCAATCTACACACAATACCCTATAATTACAAAGCACAAACAGGTTTTTAGAAACCTTTGCAAATGTATAAAAATGTGTTCAGACCCTTTACTCAGTACTTCTTGGGTATGACGCTACAAGCTTGACACACCTGTCAGGTTGGATGGGGAGTGTTGCTGCACAGCTATTTTCAGGTCTCTCCAGAGATGTTTGATTGGGTTCAAGTCCGGGCTCTGGCTGTGCCATTCAAGGACATTCAGAGACTCCTGCATTATCTTGGCTGTGTGCTTAGGGTCGTAGTCCTGTTGGAAGGTGAACCATTCTCATAAAACGATGGGCATGCCATTGGTAGACATTCCTCCAATACCTGGTAAAAGAACAAGCATACTACACAGGATGTTTAAGGAAATATACATACATGTGTGAATATTTAGCTTACTAACGTTTACAAATATGGGAGTAATGATTCATAAATGGTGAGCAACTGTAAATGCCATCTAATTGGTTTATTATGGACCCTTTAAAATAAAGTGTTACGCTAGAATGGTGCGTCGGACAATAACATTGATGAATACGCTGATTCGGTGAGCGAGTTTATCAGCAAGTGCATCGGTGATGTTGTACCCACAGCAACTATTAAAACCTTCCCCAACCAGAAACCGTGGATTGATGGCAGCATTCGCGCAAAACTGAAAGCACGACCCACTGCTTTTCATCAGGGTAAGGCGACTGTAAACATGACTGAATACAAACAGTGTAGCTATTCCCTCCCCAAGGCAATCAAACAAGCTAAGCGTCAGTATAGAGACAAAGTAGATTCGCAATTCAACGGCTCAGACACGAGAGGTATGTGGCAGGGTCTACAGTCAATCACGGACTACAAAAAGAAAACCAGCCCCGTCGCGGACCATGATGTCCTGCTCCCAGACAAACTAAACAACTTCTTTGCTCGCTTTGAGGACAATACAGTGCCACCCGACACGGCCCACTACCAAAACCTGCGGGCTCTCCTTCACCGCAGCCAACGTGAGTAAAACATTTAAATGTGTTAACCCTCGCAAGGCTGCCGGCCCAGATGGCCACCATTGTTCCTGTTCCCAAGAAAGCTAAGGTAACTGAGCTAAATGACTATCGCCCCGTAGCACTCATTTCCGTCATCATGAAGTGCTATGAGAGACTAATCAAGGATCATATCACCTCCATCCTACCTGACACCCAATTTGCTTACCGTCCCAATAGGTCCACAGACGACGCAATCGAAATCACACTGCACACTGCCCTAACCCATCTGGACAAGAGGAATACCTTTGTAAGAATGGTGTTCATCGACTACAGCTCAGCATTTAACACCATAGTTCCCTCCAAACTCGTCATCAAGCTCGAGACCCTAGGTCTCGACTCCGCCCTGTGCAACTGGGTCCTGGACTTCTTGATGGGACGTCCCCAGGTGGTGAGGATAGGAAACAACATCTCCACCCCGCTGATCCTCAACACTGGGGCCCCACAAGGGTGCGTTCTCAGCTGTACTCTCCTGTACTCCCTGTTCACCCATGACTGCGTGGCCAAGCACGCCTCCAACTCAATCATTAAGTTTGCAGAAGACACTACAGTGGTAGGCTTGATTACCAACAACGACGAGACGGCCTACAGGGAGGAGGTGAGGGCCCTCGGAGTGTGGTGTCAGGAAAATAACCTGTCACTCAACGTCAATAAAACAAAGGAGATGATTGTGGACTTCAGGAAACAGCAGAGGGAGCACCCCCCTATCCACATCGACGGGACAGTAGTGGAGAAGGTGCAAAGTTTTAAGTTCCTCGGCGTACACGTCACGGACAAACTGAAATGGTCACAGACAGCGTGGTGAAGAAGGCACAACAGCGCCTCTTCAACCTCAGGAGGCTGAAGAAATTTGGCTTGTCACCAAAAACACTCACAAACTTCTACAGATGCACAATCGAGAGCATCGTGTCGGGCTGTATCACCGCCTGGTACGGCAACTGCTCCGCCCACAACAGCAAAGCTGGGACCGAGAGACTGAAAAACAGCTTCTATTTCAAGGCCATCAGACTGTTAAACAGCCATCACTAACACTGAGTGGCTGCTGCCAACATCAAATCTCTAGCCACTTTAATAATAAAAAATTGGATGTAATAAATGTATCACTAGCCACTTTGAACAATGCCACTTATATAATGTTTACATATCCTACATTACTCATCTCATATGTATATACTGTACTCTATACCATCTACTGCATCTTGCCTATGCCGTTCGGCCATCGCTCATCCATATATTTATATGTACATACTCGTATTCATTCCTTTACACTTGTGTGTACAAGGTAGTTGTTGTGAAATTGTTAGATTACTTGTTAGATACTACTGCATGGTCGGAACTAGAAGCACAAGCATTTCGCTACACTCGCATTAACATCTGCTAACCATGTGTATGTGACAAATAAAATTGGATTTGATTTGATATGGACCCAACACAGGCAGTGTGAAATGCCAAGGTTGAGTTTTTATCCCAGTCTGCCCCTGTATTAGGTTTAGAATTACAGTACTGACAGAATAATTGGATGTTGGGTCCAAAACACAGAGGATACAAAATGGTTGTCTGTTGTTTGACACCTATTTGATTCAGTGTCAGTGAGGGTAAACCCAGCTGTTGAAAGATGAATGGTGTATGGATGGATATGGTGTATATGCGTGCATGCATTACTCACATGACCGCACGTATGTGTGTGCACACTCTCACGCATGAACTGTGCGTGTGCAGGAGATAATCGTGGACTTCAGGAAACAGCAGAGGGAGCACCCCTCTATCCACATCGACGGGACAGTAGTGGAGAAGGTGGAAAGTTTTAAGTTCATTGGTGTACACATCACGGACAAACTGAAATGGTCCACCCACACAGACAGCGTGGTGAAGAAGGCGCAACAGCGCCTCTTCAACCTCAGGAGGCTGAAGAAATTCGGCTTGTCACCAAAAACACTCACAAACTTCTACAGATGCACAATCGAGAGCATCCTGTCAGGCTGTATCACCGCCTGGTACGCAAACTGCTCCACCCACAACCGTAAGGCTCTCCAGAAGGTAGTGAGGACTGCACAACGCATCACCGGGGGTAAACTACATGCCCTCCAGGACACCTACACCACCCGATGTCACGGGAAGGCCAAAAAGATCATCAAGGACAACAACCACCCGAGCCACTGCCTGTTCACCCCACTATCATCCAGAAGGCGAGGTCAGTACAGGTGCATCAAAGCTGGGACCGAGAGACTGAAAAACAGCTTCTATCTCAAGGCCATCAGACTCTTAAACAGCCACCACTAACATTGAGTGGCTGCTGCCAACATACTGACTTAAATCTCTAGCCACTTTAAATAATAGAAAATTGGATGTAACAAATGTATCACTAGCCACTTTAAACAATTTTGTATATAATGTTTACATATTCGACATTACTCATATCAAATGTATACACTGTACTCTATACCATTTACTGAATCTTGCCTATGCCGTTCGGCCATCGCTCATCCATATATTTATATGTACATACTCATATTCATTCCTTTACACCTGTGTGTATAAGGTAGTTGTTGTGATATTGTTAGATTACTTGTTAGATACTGCTGCATGGTTGGAGCTAGAAGCACAAGCATTTCGCTACACTCGCATTAACATCTGCTCACCATGTGTATGTGACAAATAAAATTTGATTTGATTTGTGTGTGCGCGGTGTGTGTGTTTGAAGCGGGGGTTGGTTTGTGAGCCCAGCTGAGAGGTGCTGCAGATCCTCCAAGGCTGGCCCTGGCCTGTGTTTGTGTTGGCCCCATCCCAGGCCTTAATTACTCCTCCTGAGATACCGCACATACAGCCCAGGGTTTTGAGTCCGAAGTGGCACCTTTTTCCCTACCTGTTCAAAAGTAGTGCACTATGTAGGGAATAGGGTGCCATTGGGACACAGCCCTGGCCTCAGGCCTATTTATTGCTTCGCCGCACTGTTCCACCGTGGCGTGCGAGCTCCAAATCCTTTTATTTCTCTTTCCTCTCCACGCTGGAGAGATGGAAAGAGCTCCACTGTCATATACGGCATTGTTTGTTGAAACTCCAGCCCATGATTCATCGAGAGCTAGAATCCAAAAAAGTTGTTTCTCTCCCCATTAAGTCCAGGGCCAAGAGAGAGTGCCTCTACATATCCATATTCCACTTACTCTCTCCCTCCCTCTCCACGACCTCTATTATTTTTACCTAATTGATATCGATGTAAGCAACAATTTCCAAAATCTTTGACAGACCTTTTGATCCTATGATGCCTCTACTTTATTTTCATGTCTACAAGTTAAAGCAAAGTAGTTTTTAAAGCCACTTTTGCTGTCGTCTATCCTTATTAAAGGTCCAATGCAGCCGTTTTAATCTCAATATCAAATCATTTCTGGGCAACAATGAAGTACCTTACTGTGATTATTTTTTTTTACCATTTTAATTGAAAACAAACAAAAATAGCTTCTTAGCAAAAAGCTATTTATCAACCAATAATTTAGCTAAAATGGTATGGAGGGTGGTCTGAGTAGGGATGGGAAAACTGAACATTAGCTGTTATTGGCAGAGAGGTTTGAAACTTTGTTTCATATAGATCTATTAACTAATTTCACCAGGCAGGCCAAAACTCCACCCCACCAAAACAGCCTGAAATTTCAATTACATCAGCTTTTATGCTAAAAAGGCATTATAATTTTAACAATTTCCCAGTATTATTGCAACCTTATAGTGTGGAAATATATATAAAACACAGTTTTTGACTGCATTGAGCCTTTAACGTGTTCCCACACACACATTTAGAATCAAAGCTCAGTGACAGAACTTTAGTTGGCAGTGCTACATGTTAGCTATATGATCCTTTTAGCCCAGTTGCCTCATACCCAATTTCCATGCATTTTTGTCCCATGTCATTTTAATGCAGTTCTGTGTGCGGTTTCCAAGAGGTATATGGAGGCATTCTTCTGCAGTACGCTCATCTAAACAGATTTACTTAAAAGGGACGCGTTACAACTGTAGCGTAGTTCGGCTCCTCCGGTGGTTCCTATCTGACTGCTGGCTCAGCCTGCTAGGGTTTCCTATGCATGTCAAGGTGGGTTAGTCTTTCCCTGTGTCTCTGCTTGCTGGGGCCTTGGTGGGCTATCAGTCACACTGTCGGACCCAGGCCACCTCCCTCCCAGGCTCCCTAACCCTGGCCGCCCTCTCTGGGTGTCCACATCACTTTTCCCTCTTTTCTTCCATCTCCTCTCTCCCCTTTTATCCTTCTCTCCCATCTTTGGTGGCTCCCCGGAGGGTCTTTCTCTCCACTGCCACATTTGATCCTCTTCCCTTTGACCTGCAGCTAAACAAATAGACTGTTGATTTCCTCTTAATACTGTTCATTTTGCCCCCCCTTGCCAGGGTAGACCTGAAGTGTCCGGATACATGCATCCAGAATCTGCCTGTTTTAGGATTCTTTGCCCTCAGCTCCCCCTCAGCGATCAAGCCACAAGTATAACAAGTTGAGATGGAGATATTTATTCGGGTAACCACAGCAGGATAGTGTGGGATGCTAGAAATCCTGTTTACTGAATGGGCCCATGGGTTGGCAGCTGCTGTCGCCTGTTGGTGGAATTAACACACATCATCAGGCTGATATAGAAAGAAGTCCAGCTCTGCTGAGTCACACAGACCACAAACACACACACACACACACACACACACACACACACACACACACACACACACACACACACACACACACACACACACACACACACACACACACACACACACACACACACACACACACACTGAATCCACGTTTGGCAGGGATGCAAGAGGATTTCGCACCTCAGAAACACTGTCTGGAGTGGAAATGCCTTCACACACCATCAGGTGCAATCTGCAACATTCTCTCCCTGTGACATCACTTGTTATTCAGGAAGTTTGTAGAATAGAATGCAGACTGGTTGCAGATTATTTTGATGGCTGGAGTGTGTAGATGATTTTACAGCATGGACTTGTATTAGCCTCTGGGGGAATTGCGCAGGTGTCATTTCAGATTCCAATATGGCATCCAAGGAACATAAGGTACAGTAATATCTCCATGTTATATCAGTCCGCCTACTACTCCACAGAAACACCTCACTGCTCTTCTATCAGTGATGAAATCAACAGCGAAATGCCAACCAAGATGTAGCACCACACAATTGAGAAGGTTACGTGTTAAACGGATAGTTCACATGTAATTTTGTAATTTGGGTGAATTATCCCTTTAAGATTTGCAAAATGTACTATCGAGCATCTTTCTATGTAGAAGGATACATTTACATGTTCTGTTCTGCCTTCTGTTGTGAATATTGAATATCATACATTTCTATACTCTTTTCTATACTTTTCACCATTACTTGAGTTTTCACACCACTCTGGATGTCTGAGCTCCACTGTGTAGCCCTATGTCTGGGAAATATTACAGAGACCTTGTTGAAAACAGTCACACCTTGTCACTGTGTTTCTTCTGTCAAGCTAGTATTTGCCGTGTTGTTGTTGTTCAGGTACTCAGTGAGAGAGAGAGACGGTCCAGGCAAGGGCACTCGTCCACAGCCATCTACATCTCCAGCCTGCCCAACACACAGGCTTGCATCCCAAATGGCAACCTATTCCCTATTCCCTACACTACTAAAAGTAGTGCACTAAAATAGGGAATAGGGTGCCATTTGGAGTAGTGCTCTATATAGGGAATAGGGTGCCATTTGGGATGTATCCACAGATAAATAATCACAGCACTTCCACGTTTGCCTTGCCTGTTAGTGTCCCACCGTAGAGCCTGTACACAACCCAATTACCACGCCATTGCTTAATTGTGAACTGCCAGGCAGTTTGTGAGTCAAAACTAAAATAACTTTTTGCAAAGAATAATATACGGGATGGGGATTTTTCCTGGAAGGAAACCTTTAGTTTACTATATGACATGTTCCTTAATAGTGCTAAAGTGTTCTGTATTCTTTAAATAAACAATGGTGAGTTTTGCATACTGGGGCATGAAAGAATGCAGGGTTTCGCTGCCCCTCACACACATGTCAGCAATTTGGCTGCCTTGTGTATTTTGGATGTAAAAAATAAACGCAGCATTTCAAAGTAAACGAAAGAAGGAAAGTCTTATCCGCCTGGCAGCTGTGCTCGGTACCAAATTGCTTTCAGCTGATGCACTGCAGCTCAAACTTGCTTGGGTAATGTCAAGTGATGCATTGCAATACTGAGAAAACAACACAGACAAAAAATAAATAAGAAGGAAGGAAACGGTGGAAAGTTCCTATGCTTATCCAGGCGAACCTCCCTACCCTATGCCCCACCCAACCCTCCCCACCCCCATACACACACCCCAAACCCCCACTCCACCTTCATTCTAGTCTTCCTCAGGTCGCTAAAGAGGAGGGTCATGGTACATAAAGATACAAATCCATCACCAGGTCGTCATTGTAAATACCAATTTGTTCTTAACCGACTCGCCTGGTTAAAGAAAGGTTCCTAAAATAATATTTTGTGAGCAATGATAAGACTTGGAACTCACCTCTTGCAAAAACCTACTTCTAATCAATCTTCTCATCACAGCTTTTGCAGGGGTTAAAATATACAGAACAAATCTTAACACCTTAACTTTCTCTGTTATTCTCTATAATTACCATTCAAGACCCCTGAATGTGAATGTATTATGTAACTTTTACATGGCTACATAAGGGATGTGTGTATGACTTCATGTTTTTTAATCAACCTTGTAGGCATATGTATTTGATTTCTTGACTGATATATTCATGCCTTTCTATACTTTAACCGCAGTTAGTTCTCGTGCTACAAATCCCTGTCTAAGTGCACCTCAATGGGCTAAGATCCTAACTTTCAATGATATGAGTAGTTCTTTAACTGCCTAAGTGCACCTTTCAGTGGCGGTGTGGAGTGTAATTGATTTTTAACCACTCGAACAGCTTCAAGTTGTATAGTTGTTTGCCATTTTTATAATGACTTGTATAAACTTGTATTAACTGTAACCTTACTGTATAGCCTTATGAATGGTGTGTAAATAGTATCTTTGTTGTGTCTTGGTGTTTGTCCTATATACAGTATAACTCTTATTTTATTTAGAATTGATTGTAATATCTTATGTTGTTCTTGTCTATAACTGTTGTACTTTGTCATCTATTTGCTGCATGTGCAATAGCTAATGGGGATCCTAATCATTTTTTACGGTACTGTTTCCACTGGTAACTACTTGACATCTGCCACGCTGATCCTCAACACTGGAGCTCCCAAGGGGTGCGTGCTCAGTCCCCTCTTGTACTCCCTGTTCACCCACGACTGCATGGCCAGGCACGACTCCAACACCATCATTAAGTTTGCAGACAACACAACAGTGGTAGGCCTGATCACCGACAATGACGAGACAGCCTACAGGGAGGAGGTCAGAGACCTGGCCGTGTGGTGCCAGGACAACAACCTCTCCCTCAATGTAACCAAGACTAAGGAGATGATTGTGGACTACAGGAAAAGGAGGACCGAGCACGCCCCCATTCTCATCGACGAGGCTGTAGTGGAGCAGGTTGAGAGCATCAAGTTCCTTGGTGTCCACATCAACAACAAGCTAGAAGGGTCCAAACACACCAAGACAGTCATGAAGAGGGCACGACAAAGCCTATTCCACCTCAGGAGACTAAAAAGATTTGGGATGGGTCCTAAGATCCTCAAAAGGTTCTACAGCTGGAACATCGAGAGCATCCTGACTGGTTGCATCACTGGCTGGTACGGCAATTGCTTCACCTCTGACCGGCACTACAGAGGGTAGTGCGTACGGCCCAGTACATCACTGGGGCTAAGCTGCCTGCCATCCAGGACCTCTACATCAGGCGGTGTCAGAGGAAGGCCCTAAAAATTGTCAAAGACCCCAGCCACCCCAGTCATAGACTGTTCTCTCTACTACCGCATGGCAAGCGGTACCGGAGTCTCGGACAAAAAGGCTTCTCAACAGTTTTTACCCCCAAGACATAAGACTCCTGAACAGGTAATCAAATGGCTATTCTGACTTTTTGCATTGTGCCCTCCCCGCTGCTATATGCATAGTCACTTTAACTATACATTCATGTACATACTACCTCAATTCGACCGACCAACCAGTGCTCCCGCACATTGGCTAACTGGGCTATCTATCTGAATTGTGTCCCACCACCCGCCAACCCCTTTTTTACGCTACTGCTACTCTCTGTTCATCATATATAGTCACTTTAACCATAACTACATGTACATATACTACCTCAATCAGCCTGACTAACCGGTGTCTGTTGTATTCAGCGCACGTGACAAAAAAACTTTGATTTGATTTGATTTGACTGGTACTAAATTGTGCATACTAGTGCTTGTTTTAAGAAATCTCAAAGAAACACAAGTGATTCATAGAGTATTACTGTGTTCTCACAATCTCAATATGGATATGTGATTCATAGAGTATTGCTGTGTTCTCACAATCTCAATATGGATATGTAATTTCTAAGTAAATATTTGATCATTTCTGTACCGTAACATCAAGTGCTATGCAGATATATCTTTTTTTCTCCCCAATTTCGTGATATCCAATTGGTAGTTACAGTCCCATCACTGCAACTCCCGTACGGACTCGTAAGAGGCAAAGGTCGAGAGCCATACGTCCTCCGAAACCCGCCAAGCCGCACTGCTCGCTTAACCCGGAAGCCAGCCGCACCAATGTGTCAGAAGAAACACTGTACACCTGGCGACCGTGTCAGTGTGCATGCGCCCGGCCCGCCACAGGAGTTGCTAGAGCGTGTTGGGACAAGGACATCCCAGCCGGCCAAACCCTCCCCTAACCCGGCCAATTGTGTGCCGCCTCATGGGTCTCCCGGTCGCGGCCGGCTGCGACACCGCCAGGCATCGAACCCAAATCTGTAGTGCCTTAGACCGCTGTGCCACTTGGGAGGCCTGATATACATGTTTTTATTATGCCATTTTCAGTGAACGGTAGTCTGTGGGAAGGCTTTCCGTTTGGAAGTTTTGGAAGTGTCTGCAGTGTGTCTATCAAACTTACGGTCAGAGTTCTGTCCAGCAAAAACCCCCGTCTGCTCTCTCCCAGTCACCTTCACCCTGGCTAGGATGAACGAGCTACAGCAGACTCTAATGACATAAGCTACCCAGGGCCTTCCATTTAACACGAATACGAGATCAGTCTCTGGACCTGGTGCAATGAAGTTGTTACTTACTGTACAGTCATGGTTACAACTTTTACAGCTCTGCTGTGGTGGAGCCTCAACATACATACAACAAACTTGAGCTGTATCCTCTGTCTAAAGCAATGCCAAACAACTTAACAGAATTAACACTCCCCTACATATTTATTTAGACAGTAAAGCTAAAACTTTTAATTTGGCTTTTGTATTTGAGATCAAATGTTTTATATGAGGCAACAGTACAGAATATCACCTTTGATTTTAGGGTGTTTTCATACATATCTGTATTACCGTTTAGAAATGAATGCAGTTTGGATCTAAAAAGTGGAAAAAGTCAAGGGGTCTGAATACTTTCCGAATGCACTGTATGTATGTATGGAGCATAATGTACAGTGGGGCAAAAAAGTATTTAGTCAGCCACCAATTGTGCAAGTTCTCCAACTTAAAAACATGAGAGAGGCCTGTAATTTTCATCATAGGTACACTTCAACTATGAGAAATGAGAAAAAGAAATCCAGAAAATCACATTGTAGGATTTTTAATTTATTTATTTGCAAATTATGGTGGAAAATAAGTATTTGGTCAATAACAAAAGTTTATCTCAATACTTTGTTATATACCCTTTGTTGGCAATGACAGAGGTCAAACGTTTTCTGTAAGTCTTCACAAGGTTTTCACACACTGTTGCTGGTATTTTGGCCCATTCCTCCATGCAGATCTCCTCTAGAGCAGTGATGTTTTGGGGCTGTCGCTGGGCAACACGGACTTTCAACTCCCTCCAAAGATTTTCTATGGGGTTGAGATCTGGAGACTGGCTAGGCCACTCCAGGACCTTGAAATGCTTCTTACGAAGCCACTCCTTCGTTGCCCGGGCGGTGTGTTTGGGATCATTGTCATGCTGAAAGACCCAGCCACGTTTCATCTTCAATGCCCTTGCTGATGGAAGGAGGTTTTCACTCAAAATCTCACGATACATGGCCCCATTCATTCTTTCCTTTACACGGATCAGTCGTCCTGGTCCCTTTGCAGAAAAACAGCCCCAAAGCATGATGTTTCCACCCCCATGCTTCACAGTAGGTATGGTGTTCTTTGGATGCAACTCAGCATTCTTTGTCCTCCAAACACGACGAGTTGAGTTTTTACCAAAAAGTTCTATTTTGGTTTCATCTGACCATGTGACATTCTCCCAATCCTCATCTGGATCATCCAAATGCTCTCTAGCAAACTTTAGACGGGCCTGAACATGTACTGGCTTAAGCAGGGGGACACGTCTGGCACTGCAGGATTTGAGTCCCTGGCGGCGTAGTGTGTTACTGATGGTAGGCTTTGTTACTTTGGTCCCAGCTCTCTGCAGGTCATTCACTAGGTCCCCCCGTGTGGTTCTGGGATTTTTGCTCACCGTTCTTGTGATCATTTTGACCCCACAGGGTGAGATCTTGCGTGGAGCCCCAGATCGAGGAAGATTATCAGTGGTCTTGTATGTCTTCCATTTCCTAATAATTGCTCCCACAGTTGATTTCTTCAAACCAAGCTGCTTACCTATTGCAGATTCAGTCTTCCCAACCTGGTGCAGGTCTACAATTTTGTTTCTGGTGTCCTTTGACAGCTCTTTGGTCTTGGCCATAGTGGAGTTTGGAGTGTGACTGTTTGAGGTTGTGGACAGGTGTCTTTTATACTGATAACAATTTCAAACAGGTGCCATTAATACAGGTAACGAGTGGAGGACAGATGAGCCTCTTAAAGAAGAAGTTACAGGTCTATGAGAGCCAGAAATCTTGCTTGTTTGTATGTGACCAAATACTTATTTTCCACCATTATTTGCAAATAAATTCATTAAAAATCCTACAATGTGATTTTCTGAATTTTTTTCCCTCATTTTGTCTGTCATAGTTGAAGTGTACCTATGATGAAAATTACAGGCCTCTCTCATCTTTTTAAGTGAGAGAACTTGCACAATTGGTGGCTGACTAAATACTTTTTTGCCCCACTGTATTTACAGTTTTATTCACGTTTCAGGTACTGCTGACAATTGATGCATTCCGATTATTGCATAGATTTTAATGGACACCTAGAGTACCAGTCAAAAGGTTCCACACACCTACTCATTCAAGGGTTTTTCTTTATTTTAAATAGATTTTTTACTATTTCCTACATTATAGAATAATAATGAAGACATCAAAACTATGAAATAACACCTATGGAATCATGTAGTAACCAAAAAAGAGTTAAACAAATCAAAATATAGTTTATATTTTAGATTCTTGAAAGTAGCCACTCTTTGCCTTGATGACAGCTTTGCACACTCTTGGCATTCTCTCAACCAGCTTCATGAGGAATGCTTTTCCAACAGTCTTGAAGGAGTTTCCACATATGCTGAGCACTTATTGGCTGCTTTTCTTTCACTCTGCGGTCCAACTCATCCCAAACCATCTCAATTGGGTAGAGGTCAGGTGATTGTGGAGGCCAGGTCATCTGATGAAGCACCATCACTTTCCTTCTTGGTCAAATAGCCCTTACACAGCCTGGAGGTGTGTTTTGGGTCATTGTTCTGTTGAAAAACAAATGATAGTCCCACTAAGCGCAAACCAGATGGGATGGCGTATCGCTGTGGTAGCCAAGTGTGCCTTGAATTTTAAATAAATCACCGACAGTGTCATCAGCAAAGCACCATCACACCTCTTCCTCTATGCTTCACGGTGGGAACCACATATGCAGAGATCATCTGTTCACCTCACAAAGACACGGCGGTTGGAACCAAAAATCTCAAATTTGGACTCATCAGACCAAAGGACAGGTTTTCACCGGGTCTAATGTCCATTGCTCATGTTTCTTCGCCCAAGCAAGTCTCTTCTTCTTGTAGGTGTCCTTTAGTAGTGTTTTTTTTTCAGCAATTCGACCATGAAGGTCTGATTCATGCAGTCTCCTCTGAACAGTTGATGTTGAGATGTGTCTGTTACTTGAACTCTGTGAAGCATTTATTTGGGCTGCAATCTGAGGCTGGTAACTCTAATGAACTTATCCTCTGCAGCAGAGGTAACTCTGGGTCTTCCTTTCCTGTGGTGGTCCTCATGAGAGCCAGCGGCAGCCATCATTCCTTCAATTCTGACCAGTTTCCCAGTCCCTGCCGATGAAAAACTTCCCCACAGCATGATGCTGCCACCACCATGCTTCACTGTGGGGATGGTGTTCTCGGGGGTGATGAGAGGTGTAGGGTTTGCGCCAGACATAGTGTTTTCCTTGATGGCCAAAAAGCTCAATTTTAGTCTCATCTGACCAGAGTACCTTTTTCCATATGTTTGTGGAGTCTCCCACATGCCTTTTGGCGAACACTAAACGTGTTTGCTTATTTTTTTCTTTAAGCAATGGCTTTTTTTTATAACCCAACCCTGATCTGTACTTCTCCACAACTTTGTCCCTGACCTGTTTGGAGAGCTCCTTGGTCTTCATGGTGCCGCTTGCTTGGTGGTGCCCCTTGCTTAGTGGCGTTGCAGACTCTGGGGCCTTTCAGAACAGGTGTATATTTACTGAGATCATGTGACAGATCATGTGAAACTTAGATTGCACACAGGTGGACTTTATTTAACTAATTATGTGACTTCTGAAGGCAATTGGGTTGCACCAGATCTTATTTAGGGGCTTCATAGCAAAGAGGGTGAATACATATTGCTATTAGCTCATTTATATTGTGGTTTCTATCAGCCGAGAGTTATCTAAATATGACCGCTTGTGTTACTTCAATCTTTCCTCAGTAGGACTAATGTAGCCTACATTTTCCAGTTTGGATGATTGTGTTATGCTGTCGCTACTTCTGTGAATGTCTGAACATTGCATCCAAAAATGGACTGGTCACATTCAGGACATAACTTTGTAAGGACTGTTTTTGTGCAAAAATGTTTCTGTGAAAAAAACAGTGTGGCTAGCTCAAATGCTGACTGTTGCGTCAATTGAAACTGGACGTTCTAAATAAGCGTTCTTGTCACACCGATTGGAGCGTACGCTGCAGGGACCACTGTAGAATGATCACACCCGTTTGTTGATACATGTGAAAAGGTTAAAGCAAATTTCCTGTAATTCTACACATTTTGCCATGACTTAGCTGGCTAGATTAATTTAGGGATAGGCGTCCAAGGACAGTTGTAAATCATGCAGCGCCGTGTGTCACGATCACAAATTTTAGAGAAACAGCAAATGTCGGTTCGTATAAGTGTCTATTTCGGCTGAAAGCTTAAATTCTTGTTAATATAACTGCACTGCCCAATTTAAAAAATGCCATGCTATTGTTTGAGGAGAGCTCCTAAGAACAAAACACTTTTTTCCACCGCGATAGGTTTGATAAATTCACCTCTGAAGGTGAAATGTGTACTTCCATTCTGAAATCTTGCTCTGATTTATCATCCAAAGGGTCCCAGAGATAACATGAAGTGTCATTTTGTTAGATAAAATCCTTTTTCATATCCTAAAAAGGTCGTTCAATTTGCAAAGAAAGGAATCTGTGAAAATCTAACCCTAAACGTTGTTTCAACCAGCCAAATTATGTTCGTATTTATTCCTCAGAGATCCTAGAACGTAACCAGGACACCAAATTTGGTCAGAGAGCGACGCCTTCATGGCGTGCCGATGACGTGGGCGTGGGCACTTGATTGACTGTAACTTTGTCAAATAAGCACCAATCTGGGTCAAACAAAGCTAGCTAGATAGCCAATGAGCTGGGCTTTACGGGAGTATGTGGAAACCCCCGTATCTGTCGCAACATTTTGCTGCTAACCTTGTGCGACAGCAAGCCTTTTCATTTTGGACAAATATGACAAGAATATTGAGAGTTATGAAGCTATGAAAACTGGGTGTTTTGCAAATGTTGAACTTACAATATGGCTACTAATACTGGAAAAGCTAAATCAAAGTCCAAGTATACAGATTTGATGATATTCTTGCAGAAAAATGAATGTAAATGTAAATGTCTCATTCACGATTTGCGCAAATGTACCTGGGTGACTTCACACTAAATGTCATGTAGCTTGCTCACACTTCAAGGTATCAGTCTGAAACTTTGCACAAACACTGCTGCCCTCTTGTGGACACAATCAGAATTACAACCATTTGTAATAACCAGATTTGGGACCTTTCTGTTGCATTTCAAAGATAGATTTTTTATCTTTTTTAAACAGTTGTTTTGTTCTTTGTATTTTCTTCTACCAGATCTATTGTGTTATATTCTCCTACATTCAATTCACATTTCCACAAACTTCAAAGTGTTTCCTTTCAAATGGTACCAAGAATATGCATATCCTTGCTTCAGTGCCTGAGCTACAGGCAGTTCGATTTGGGCATGTCATTTTAGGCAAAATTTTTTTTAAAGGGGGCTATCCCTAATTAATTTAATTAAGTAAGCAATCTAAAAATTGTTAGCTGACATAGCTTATTGAGTGACTGACATAACAAGAGAAAAACAACCTAATTTCGTACTTGCACCTTCTGTGTTCTACTATTCTAACTCTAAACAGTAAGTTGAGACCCCGATTGACATGGCTCTTTTTTTGGTCTGGGGCCCCTTAGCAGCCCGTCTATGTCGCTTACGCCTGGAACCGGCCCTGGCTATATGTCTAAAGATAGCTGTAACATTGCACTTCAATACATGTGGGATGAAGATGTAACATTTTGGCGAATTAATTACGATTTGTGAGGAAGAAAAAGGCTACAGACAGATCATGCTTTCCATCTGATCCTGCAACCTCCACTGCATACAGGTAGGCCTATGATCCTGCTTGCTCTGGGATCAAGAGAAGTTATATATCCCTAGTTGATATTGACTTCTAACATGAATCACTTTCAGCTCAAAATGCAGGTGAAAAACAGTTTATTTCTGTATCTTGCAATTTGAAAATGCATCACCGTTTATGGCTGTAATGACAGGCTTCATTTGCGCAGCGATTGTGCGGGTGTGTTCGGCCGTGTCCAGCCTCAACACCCCTGTTCACATCGACGGGGCTGAAGTGGAGCGGGTTAAGAGCGTCGGTGTCCACATCACTAAGGATCTTTCATGGTCCACACACACCAACACAAGTCATGAAGAGGGCACGGCAACGCCTCTTCCCCCTCAGAGCCTCAAAAAGTTCTACAGCTGCGTCATTGAGAGCATCTTGACTGGCTGCATCACCGCCTGGTATGGAAGGCGCTACAGAGGGTAGTGCGAACAGCCCAGTACATCACTGGGGCCGAGCTCCCTGCCTTCCAGGACCTCTATACCAGACGTGTCAGAGGAAGGTCCAAAACGTTTTTAAAAGACTCCAGCCACCTAAGTCATAGACTGTTCTCTCTGCTACCGCACGGCAAGCAATACCGATGCACCAAGTCTGGAACCAGCAGGACCCTGAACAGCTTCTACCCCTCAAGCTATAAAACTGCTAAATGGTTACCCGGACCATCTACATTGACCCTTTTTGCACCAACTTTTTTGTCTCATCACATACACTACTGCTACAGTTTACTGTCTGTCACTTTATTCCTAGTTTCAGTGCATTCGGAAAGAAATCAGACCCCTTGACTTTTTTCATATTTTGTTATGTTACAGCCTTATTCTAAAATTGATTAAATTGTTCTTTCCCCCCCTCATCAATCTACACACAATACCCATAATGTAATGACAAAGCAAAAACATTTTTTTTTTTTTTTTTGCAAATGTCTAAAAATGTTAAAACTGAAATATCACATTTACATACAGTAAGTATTCAGACCCTTTACTCTGTACTTGGCACACCTGTATTTTTGTAGTTTCTCCCATTCTTCTCTGCAGATCCTCTCAAGCTCTGTCAGGTTGGATGGGGAGCGTCGCTGCACAGCTATTTTCAGGTCTCTCCAGAGATGTTCAATCGGGTTCAAGTCTGGGCTCTGGCTGGGCCACTCAAGGACATTCATCGACTTGTCCTGAAGCCACTCCTGCGTTGTCTTCCCTGTGTGCTTAGGGATGTTGGTGAACCTTCGCCCCAGTCTGAGGTCCTGAGTGCTCTGGAGCAAGTTTTCAAGGATCTCTCTGTACTTTGCTTCGTTCATCTTTCCCTCAATCCTGACTAGTCTCCTAGTCCCTGCCGCTGAAAAACATCTCTGCGGCATGCTTCAGCCGCCACCACCATGCATCACCGTAGGGATGTTTCCAGGTTTCCTCCAGACGTGACGCTTGGTTTTTGCTATGACATGCATTGTCAACTGTGGGACCTTATATAAACAGGTGTCTGCCTTTCCAAATCATGTCCAATCAATTGAATTTACGACTGGTGGACTCAAATCAAGTTGTAGAAACATCTCAAGGATGATCAATGGAAACAGGATGCACCTGAGCTCAATTTTGAGTCTCTTAGCAAAGGGTCTGAATACTTATATAAGTAAGGTATTTCAGTTTTTAATTTTTTATACATTTGCAAACATAAAAACCTGTTTTCGCTTTGTCATTATGGGGTATTGTGTGTAGATTGATGAGGAATTTGTTTATACAACTTTTTAATTTATTTAAATACATTTATGGATGTAAACGTGCCAAAATGTCGAAAAAAGTCAAGGGGTCTGAATACTTTATGAATGCACTGTATATGTACATATTTACCTCAGTTACCTCGTACCCCTGCACTTCGACTCAGTACAGGTACCGTTACTCATTATGTATCCATTATTACTTTTATTATTACGTGTTTTACTTTTCTATTATTTCTCAATTTTCTTGCTCTCTGCATTGTTGGAAACATTTCACTGTTAGTCCACACCTGCTGTTTACGAAGCATGTGCTGAATAATATTTGATTTGATCAACGTTTGCACAGTAGCCTATTGAATAATATCATTTTATATGCATAAAACACATCATCCAAATGCAACGTTTGCCTATGCTTACACAGATTGACTTGAACAAATGTTTGTATATTTTAAGCCCTCAAACACCAAATTAGGCCTAATGGGAGTCCCACCCATTACAAGTCAAAATGTGATTGGTTGATTCCACTGTCACTCAATTTTTTTGTCCTAATACATTTGGGACGGTTTTTACAAAATAAATTATTGAAACTTCTTTCTTCTCAAAGACCAACAGGTCATTGTGCAATAGCGAGAAGTAGTTTTCCCAGCTATCTTTTGTCGGAAGCTAGTTTGCAGCGGCTGCAGCAGGTGTTATCGAAGAGGAGGTTGTTGCTAATTTGTTAGCTTCTCCCTTTTCAAGAGTAACTTTCAACAAGAAGTTACCTTTTCCTGCAGTGGATTAAATCATGGTCACAGTGATTCTTGGTAGTTAAAAAAAAGATCTACTTTGAAACAAAAGTATACAGCTCACACAAAAGGTTATGGGCTTAAGAAAAAGATACCTGTACCATGTCAGATAGAGTTGAAATGTATTCAATTTTTAGTTTGCATCCAAATATTACACTTTATATGCATCACAGAAAACTGAAATATAACAAAACTGTTTGACATAGAAAGACCGGATTTGGACCAAACTTTTTCAATACCTGGTTTGCATACCTGTTGTTGCCTTAGTTAGCATTTACTGGTAGATATCATACCTTGAAACGTCTTTCCTACCTACCGGCTACCGATAAAAAAATTCTGTGAGCTGCTCCATGCCAAAACCAGTTGAGAGCTGATTGCTCTTGCTGCCTGCAGATGATATTCTGCTGAAACTAGGCTATGTGTGCGGTGCACATGTGAATATATTTCACGTTCTTTACGATTGTGTAGGCTACTTTGTGCATGATTTCACGATTGTACTACATCATTGATAAGTCATATACCTCCACTACACTACTTTGATACGCAACAGTGGGGATTAAGAAGTGAGTATACGCAATGCCCACTGAAAGAAAAGTGGGAATATGGTGGAGATCTGCATATACCCTCCACTACACCACTGGCCCTTTCTGTTTTACAAAAAGTGCACTCTCCTACATGAGTGAGCTGGTATTACCGTTGCTGTCCTTTCAGCATCACAAACCTGTCACACACTGAAGGCCTATAGGTTCACCACTGTACTAAAAAGTCTATAATAGATATAAAGGCTGTTAAGATATTAATGTTTCAAGAAAAGAGTGTATATATTTGGTCTGGCGAAGCGGTTTTATGCACTTATTGAATGGAAGCTGATAATTATGAGTTTTTTACCCCTCCGATTTCGGCTGGTCTCCAGTACACACTAACACTGATTAGTGTGATTAGTATACTTGTATCATGAAATGGAACAATTATTTCACCTATCCGCTGGACTATTGGTAATGGTGAAAGGTTAGCATGTTTTGGGGGCATGATCTTTTGTGTATCTGTAACTCTCTCACTCATCATTCATGATTATCCGTAATCATGGTAGCATCCACATTAATGTAGAAGTGTTCAGAAACATATTCTATTCTTTACAATAAAAGTGATTCCAAAATGACACAATACATGATTTACCTTTTTAATTTCTATTGGACGCAACATAACCCGAAACAAAACCAAAACAAACTGAAAATGCATCCAAAAAGTGTTTACGGTCACAAGCTTGATGTATTCATTATGGGCTAGAAATATGGGACCAAATACTAAACCTTTGACTAAATGAAATACACTATAAGTGAATTTGTCCAAATACTTATGACACTTTCAAATGGGGGGACTAGATACATAAAGTGTTTTCATTTATAAACGGTAAAACGCGTATGAAAATACCCTCAAATAAAAGAAAACATTCTGTACTGTCGCCTCATATAAAACATTTGATCTCAAATCCAAAATGCTGGAGTATAGAGACAAATAAAGGTTCTATCCTAGAATTTCTCAGATTTTCTTCGGTGTGGAAGCTTGATGAACTGCAACCGCACTAGGCTGCATTCAAAACAAATCTCCCCCCTCCCCCGCATCCCATTTCCCCATAATGTGGCAGAGACTCGCGTTTGAGCCTTGATCTTTCAATTTTGGTCCACCAGCTTCAAACGGCTGTACAAATTATCTTTTTTGTTATTGTAAATATATTTCACAGGGATTTAGATGGTACAATGATTCCCTACATTATTCAATGCTTGTTTTCTCACATAAACTGAAATTGAGCGAGCAGTGTAGAATTTGAGCAACCAGGAAATGACAAAATTATTTCTATATTGGCCACTTGAGCTGATTTCCACTAGATAACACAGCCGCGAAGTCAAAACAGCTTTCCCATTTTGACAACAGACGCCGCTCCAGCGGGAGAAATCAGTAATACTGTTAAATAAGTAATACTGTTAAACACTATCATTTCCACTATTACTGCAGATAGATTATGGACATTTTCTGAAATTACAATGCACTTTTAAGTTTTAGCTTCACTGTCCAAATAAATACGTAGGGAAGTGTACATACAAAAAAGACAAACATATTGCACCTATTATACTCCTTTTTCAACACCATAGTGCCCTCAAAGCTCATCACTAAGCTAAGGACCCTGGGACTAAACACCTCACTCTTCAACTGGATCCTGGACTTCCTGACGGGCCGCCTCCAGATGGTAAGGGTAGGTAACAACACTTCCGCCACGCTGATCCTCAACACGGGTGCCCCTCAGGGGTGCGTGCTCAGTCCCCTCCTGTACTCCCTGTTCACTCATGACTGCACGACTCCAACACCATCATTAAGTTTGCCGATGACACAACATTGGTAGGCCTGATCACCGACAACGATGAGACAGCCTATAGGGAGGAGATCAGAGACCTGGCCGTGTGGTGCCAGGACAACAACATCTCCTTCAACGTGATCAAAACAAAGGAGATGATTGTGGACTACAGGAAAAGGAAGACCGAGCACGCCCCCATTCTCATCGACGGGGCTGTAGTGGAGCAGGTTGAGGGCTTCAAGTTCCTTAGCGTCCACATCACCAACAAACAAACATGGTCCAAGCACACCAAGGCAGTCGTAAAAACTGTTGTCCTGATTAAATAAGCAATAAAACGGGCCTTCTTTAGACTAGTTGAGTATCTGGAGCATCAGCATTTGTGGGTTCGATTACAGGCTCAAAATGTCCAGAAACAAAGAACTTTCTTCTGAAACTCGTCAGTCTGTTCTTGTTCTGAGAAATGAAAGCTATTCCATGCGAGAAATTGCCAAGAAACTGAAGATCTCGTACAACGCTGTGTACTACTCCCTTCACAGAACAGCGCAAACTGGCTCTAACCAGAATAGAAAGAGGAGTGGGAGGCCCCGGGGGCACAACTGAACAAGAGGACAAGTACATTAGAATGTCTAGTTTGAGAAACAGACGCCTCACAAGTCCTCAACTGGCAGCTTCATTAAATAGTACCCGCAAAACACCAGTCTCAACGTCAACAGTGAAGAGGGGACTTCAGTGAAGAGGCAGAGTTCCTCTGTCCAGTATCTGTGTTCTTTTGCCCATCTTTTCTTTTTATTGGCCAGTCTGAGATATGGCTTTTTCTTTGCAACTCTGCCTAGAAGACCAGCATCCCGGAGTCGAATTGTCACTGTTGACGTTGAGACTGGTGTTTTGCGGGTACTATTTAATGAACCTGCCAGTTCAATTGCAAAAGGGTTTTCTAATGATCAATTAGCCTTTTAAAATGATAAACTTGGATTATCTAACACAACGTGCCATTGGAACACAGGAGTGATGGTTTCTGATAATGGGCCTCTGTACACCTATGTAGATATTCCATAAACAATCAGCCGTTTCCAGCTACAATAGTCATTTACAACATTAACAATGTCTACACTGTATTTCTGACCAATTTGATGTTATTGTAATGGACAAAAAGGACATTTCTAATTGACCCCAAACTTTTGAACGGTAGTGTACATATTACCTCAATTACCTCGACACTGGTGCCCCGGCACATTGACTTTGTACCGGTACCCCCTATATATAGTTGGTTAAGGGCTTGTAAGTAAGCATTTCGCTGTAAGGTTGTTGTTGTATTCAGCGCATGTGACAAATAAGATGTTTTTTTATTTTGTTGATAAGAATTACTCTAAAAATGCTGAAGCGGAAATATGCCAGGGCCTCTTATGTGATGGTAGCCTGGTTCCAGATCTGTTTGTGCTGTCTTGCCAAGTCCAATGGTCATTGTCATATGACAATGACCATAGGAGTTGGCGAGACAGCACAAACAGATTTGGAACCGAGCTAATGTGATGGTGCTCTGTGTGTGGGTGTGTAACCAGGTGACCTGCGGTTCTATCCAGTGGCGTGGAACCCCTCCATTTGCGGACAGGGGAATACAACAGGTTCACTACCCTCTCTGTCACTCTGTTATTTTCTATCCCAGCGTTACTAGTGTATTTACATTTTCCTTCAAAGAGAATCTGGAAGCGTTTCGCAGGCTGAGTTCGCTGGGAACTATCAGAACGATTCCTTTTTAAACTATTTTGATATTAACTCTGTGGAGAATTGGCCTGTGCCTGAGAACGCTGCTCCTTTGGGCCTGGGGGTTGGCCGAGCTGCTAGAAGAACAAACAGACAGAGAAACAGGACAAGAGGACAGGATATTGGGACGGGCCCACTGCTCCAGTCCACAGGCCTGCAGCTACAGGCCTGGGCTATGTCATATGACCCGAAGATCAGGGCACAGCATGGCACTTTTACCCTTTTCACACTACTGAGCCAAGTTGGGCCAAGCTGAGCTGAAGCCTACTGCACTTACCAGGGAATCATTGAATTACCCCCTTTACACAAGTGTGCCGACCCAAACCATACTGTGCTGGCTGGGTTAGTTTTCCTTTCACGTTTCCTTTCAAGCTTGGCTCTGCTTCGTTTCGCAGAGTTCAGTAGTGTGAATTTTTATTTAATTTATTTAAATAATTATATATTTATTTCTTTGGAACTCAGTCGGGGTCTCAACTTACTGTTAAGAGTTGGAATAATACAATATATTAGGTGCAATTTCGACATTTGGATGTGCATCAGCAGTCACTCAATTAGCCCATATCAGCAAACATTCTTTTAGCTTGGTAAATTAGTCTAGTGGGCAGCTATCTAAACTTGTAGTAAACATGGTTGAAATACCGACCGAGGTGGGGCCCATTGATCATCAGTTATCATATTAAAAACTGCAAACATTTGCCTCCACCTTATACAGAACAAAAATATATAAAAATGTCAATGATTTTACTGCGTTACAGTTCATATAAGGAAATCAGTCTATTGAAATACATTTATTAGACACTAATCTATGGATTTCACATGACTGGGCAGGGGTGCAGCCATGGGTGGGCCTGGGAGGGCTTAGACCCACCCACTTGGGAGCCAGACCCAGCCAATCAGAATTTGTTTTTCCCCACAGACAGAAATACTCCTCAGTTTCATCAGCTGTCCGGGTGGCAGGTCTCAGACGATCCCGCAGTTGGACGTACTGCCAAATTCTCTAAAACGACGTTGGAGGTGGCTTATGGTAGAGAAATTAACATTAAATTCTCTGGCAGCAGCTCTGGTGGACATCTCTGGCATTTTGTTATTTGACAAAACTGCATATTTTAGAATGGCTTTTTTTTTCCCACAAGTGCACCTGTGTAATGATCATGCTGTTTAATCAGCTTCTTGATATGCCACACCTGTCAGGTGGATGGATTATTTTGGCAAATGTTCGTTAACAGGGATGTAAACAGATTTCTGCACAAAATATGATAGAAATAAGCTTTTTTGTGTGAAATAAAAGATCTGGGATCTTGTTGCGTTTATATTTTTGTTCAGGATAGTTTTAAAATGGCAAAATCTCACCCCATGGCAAAATGTGAAGAATTGCAGGAAATTAACTTTAAAACGTTTTACCCCTCTCTTTGCTGTCACTAGGGAGGCCACTAAAAAATGTTTTGCTCACAAGGTGGGACGAAATATTTAGCTGTGCAACCAGAGTTTGAAAAAAATCTCCCAGATAACAATTGTTGTAATGATAAGGCTTCACTGTGCAATTGTTTCCAAGTGCCATAGAGCAGGGTTCCCCAACTGGTGGCCCGGTGTCCAAATTTGGCCAGCAGTTGATTTGATTTGGCCCCTCAAGTTTTCGGAGCAAAATTAACTAATATATATATATATATATATATACGGTACCAGTCAAAAGTTTGGACACACCTACTCATTAAAGGGTTTTTCTTTATTTTTACTATTTTCTACATTGTAGAATAGTAGTGAAGACATCAAAACTATGAAATAACACATGGAATCATGAAGTAACCAAAAAAGTGTTAAATAAATCTAAATATATTTTATATTTGAGATTCTTCAAGTAGCTACCCTTTTTCTTGATGACAGCTTTGCACACTTGGAATTCTCAGGCCTCTCAACCAGCTTCATGAGGTAGTCACCTGGAATGCATTTCAATTACAGGTGTGCCTTGTTCAAAGTTAATTTGTGCAGTTTCTTTCCTTCTTAAGGCGATTTAGCCAATCAGTTGTGTTGTGACAAGGTAGAGGTGGTATACAGAAGATAGCCCTATTTGGAAAAAGACCATGTCCATATTATGGCAAGAACAGCTCAAATAAGCAAAGAGAAACGACAGTCCATTACTTTAAAGACATGAAGGTCAGTCAATAAGGAACTTTTCAAGAACTTTGAAAGTTTCCTCAAGTGCAGTCGCAAAACCCATCAAGCGCTATGATGAAACTGGCTCTCATGAGGACCGCCACAGGAAAGGAAGACCCAGAATTATCTCTGCTGCAGAGGATAAGTTCATTAGAGTTACCAGCCTCAGTCCAAATAAATGCTCCACAGAGTTCAAGTAACAGACATCTCAACATCAACTGTTCAGAAGAGACTGCATGAATCAGGCCTTCATGGTCGAATTGCTGCAAAGAAACCACTACTAAAGAACACCAATAAGAAGAAGAGACTTGCTTGAGCCAAGAAACACGCTCAATTTTCTGGCGCTCCTAACTTTAACAAATAAATATTGTGAGAGATCTCTAACCTAAAAACAAAGAAGTTTTAAGAGAGCAAATCTTCACTCACATCATCAATTATGCTATTTAGGCCTATATAGCAGTTTCAAAGTCATCAACATTTATGGTTTCAATTCAACCCAGGATTCAACTAGAAATAGACAATACAGAGGCCTAGGGTTTCAAGCTCTGGGTGATTTCAAATGTAATGATATTCAGTGATATTGAATTGTGTTTGGTTGTCAACAGAATCCAATATCAACATTTGAAGGAGATGTATCTTCTGTTTGAATAGTTTCACCTGTGCTACTGACTTTAATTCCAGTTTGTCTACAAATGAATAATTGGGGGGGATGAGCTACTCTTAGTCAGCTGTGTTGCGATTTCAAGCTCAACCTATTTAAGTTTGAAAGAAGCCTGAGTGTTGGTGCTTCTCCTATTCGTTTTGCTCCATTTTCTTTTTACACTCTTTCCTAAATTGTTGTGGGTTTTTCTTTTAGTTTGTCTTTTCGGAGGCAAACCTAGTGGGCATACATGGTGGTTGTCTTTTAGAACCCCTTACTAGTGGCTTTGCCCACATGGCTGCCTTTCAGAACCCCGTTTTGTTTGGTTGTCAGTGATTTTCTTTGTTAGTTCCCTTTGTTGTGATTTTTTTTTTTGTTTGTCTTGTGGGAATGTAACACATTCAACCTTAAAAAAAATGTGTAACACATCCATGGCCACATTTAGGTTACTGTAACTATAAATGTGTAATCATACAAAGCGTGCATATTCAAAATGGCATGCATAGGTCGTCGCAGAATCTCGATATGGCATTAATCCGTTCGACCGTGTATTTTAACTTAGTCTCAACTGCAATCCAGGTCATTTAGTTCTGCTATTAGATGAGGTACAGTGATAACGCATTAATCTGTTGTATAAATAAACAATATCTGACGTATTCCCATTTTGAATTTTGTTGTGGTTTTAGATGGTTGAAAGACAAATTGGAAATTCAAGTACATTATGGCTGTCTTTTTGAGTGTTGGCGAATATATAATGAACAAAATTATAAACGTAACATATAAAGTGTTGGTCCCATATTTCATGAGCTGAAATAAAAGATCCCAGAAATGTTTCATACGTACAAAAAGCGTATTTCTCTTATTTTGTGTTTCCATCCCTCTTCGTGAACATTTCTCCTTCGCCAAGATAATCCCTCCACCTGACAGGTGTGGCATATCAAAATTAAACGGCATGATCATTACACAGGTGCACCTTGTGCTGGGGAAAATAAAAGGCCACTAAAATGTGCAGTTTTGTCACACAACACAATGCCACAGATGTTTTAAGGGATTGTGCAATTGGCATGCTGACTGCAGGAATGTCATCCAGAGCTGTTGCCAGAGAATGTAATGTTAACTTCCGCCTCCAACATCGTTTTAGAGAATTTGGCAGTACGTCCAACCCGCCTCACATCCGCAGACATCGTGTAACCACGCCAGCCCAGGGCCTCCACATCCGGCTTCTTCACCTGCGGGATCGTCTGAGATCCAGCCACCTGGACAGCTGATGAAACTGAAGAGTATTTCTGTCTGTAATAAAGCCCTTTTGTTGGGTAAAACTCCTGATTGGCTGTGCCCCTGCCCAGTCATGTGAAATCCATAGATTAGGTTACAATGAATGTATTTAATTTGACTGATTTACTTATATGAACTGTAACTCAGTAAAGTCGTTGAAATTGTTGCATGTTGCGTTTATATTTTTGTTCAATATAAGATGTAATCACGATGTCTCAACCAAATATTACCCAATTATCCATGTGGAAATTACGTGGTGTGCCCAGTGGGTCCCTTCAAGTTAAAATCTGTTCTTTCAGGAAAGAGGCAGTTAGCCAGGTAATCTAGTACTGTGTTATCTCATTGGAGTTTCTGTTTTGTGGCTTTGTGTTTGCAATAGCACTGCTATAGCCGTGGGGTTATGGCTTGTAGCAGGCACTTCGTCAAGGGTTAAAGATCTATAAAATTAGGGGGGAGAAACTTTGACCTCTGTTAATAAGAGGTGATTTGAGTCTCATTCTGCCACACGCTTGGGGGGTGTAGACTAGCAACTCTAAAGTGACACTTCCCTTCCCCTTAACCTCCCTATAACCACTGCACCTTTTCACCCCTATAGCCCAGGCTTGCGTCTCAAATGGCACCCTATTCCCTATATAGTGCACTTCGTTTGACCAGACCATTGCACTGTATTATGCAGGGTTTCTTAGAATAGGGTGCCATTTGAGACACAGAAGGTCCTGGTGACCAATTAGACAAATGTGTTTATTCTATGAGGTTGCTATTACCCCCAGTATGATACCCAGCTCTGGGAGCTAATGGCTCCACAAATGTCCTTCTTCTATTCGTTTTTTTGTGAAATAATTGATCTCATATGAGTGTACTGGCACGTGTTTCCTCCTCCTGCATTTTAGAAGGTGATATCATGCTGTGGTCGGAGTGTTCTTGTGATACCGTGATTGCTTCCGGAATCAGAAGACGGTGGTAGATTCCGCAAGGCATTACAGCATTAAATTATGTGCAAACATACACTACACATCAAAACATGGTGTTATCGCTAGCCTATCACAAACTACCCCTGGACGTGAGCCACCTAAACAACAGCATTCTACAATCCTGTGGTTTTTTTGTCATTTATATTACACAACCAGAAAATTGGGCTATATTAGACATGGTAAGATCACATCTTTTCGAGATAAAAACTCAATGAGAGTGTGGTTTGTTGGCAATTCCAAGCATTTCCAGGGGTGAGCACGGTTTTCATGTACTGTAGTACTAGTACTAAACAGAACAAGCCCTTCTGTCTATTTGGCTGGTCCTAAAGTAAAGTAAAGGACTATCCTAACAGTGCAGTTTAGTGTGTCTGGAGTTTTCGCTCTTAGCGCTACTTGGAAGAAATGTAGCTACGTGTCAAGTGAAACTACACAGCACAGGACTGCTGTGACCTCGCTCTGCTCATATACCCTCACTCTGAGAGGGAGCCTCAGCCTTTACTGACTGCATTAACCTAACTAACTGCTCCCCTTTTTTCTTTCCCCATTTTGACAAATTTGAGTTTCCAGGAAGCAACTGAGGTCAGCCCTACATCGCCATCTGTTGCTACTTACGTCTCTGAGTCAAGACGCTGGCGAGGCAGGGACTAGCTGAATAGCTTTGTGTGGGTTGCCCGGCCAACTGAGCCCCGCAATCAGATTTGAATGGCAGTCTTCAAAGATCCCCAGGTCACATGACTGTTTGTTGTAGGCCTCGGGAACTTTGGAACCTCAGAACTTTCAGGGAAACTTTTTAGGAGTTACCTGAGTAGTGCTGTCGAGACGTTGTCGGTTACCGGCTGACGAGCCCTTTAAGGCTTCAACTACCAATCACTCACATCCCTGTGCTTTAAACTGTCACTGTCCATTACCTTTCAGACTAGTCTCTTTTTGCAAAGACGGCCTGCATTCATGACCAAACATGGAGTTGCCTGCCCTCATCAGAAAACTTCATCAATGAAAAAGGAAACAGAAATTTGTCTCATAACTATGGGAATTTGAAAAGACATTGAGTACCCAAGATGAAAGAAGCCAGACATGGTCAGGAACTTTCTGGGAATGTTTTCTCCAGCCCAAACCAACAGGAACCAGTCTTCACAGCCAAGTCTCAAAGCCAGACAGACTCTCAGGTTAGCGGCTGTTGGCCGAAGAGACCTTACAGAGAATCTGAGTCTGTCCAGTGGTGTAGTGGAATGTAGCGCTAGAGAACCTTGTGGTTCAGACAGGTCATTGGGAGTAGAGGAATTGGATGGAACATGGAAGCCATAGAACTGTTGGAGTACCTCAAATGGCAAATGGCATCATTTCTTTCCTTGTAGTTCAAGCCTTGGAGATCACCTTTAATTGGAAACGGATAGAATATACTGTATCATAAGCCTTCAAAACCACAGCTCCATTGTACAATAACCTCCTAGGTTTACCGTGCTGGCTGGGAATAGTGCAATATTGTGGCCTTGCAGTGGTCCCAAATGTAACTTTATAATACTCAGTGATGCTGTCCATGTTGGCCACATAGCGCCCAAGTCAACCTCAGTTTATACAATCCAATATCTGTCAAAGTAACTGAATCAACACACACACACACAGAGAAAAACCCAGTTGTTCTATCGTTGAATCAAGAGTTACAATCAGGAACATCCTCCATGGGACGACAAAGCAGACATATTCTAGAATACTACACAGGCATACAGTATTAGGCACTGCAGTATGTGCAACCATTTCTGGAATCATACAGTGTTTATAACCTCTTATCTATGCAGAGAATGTGATTTTAGCCTACTATACATTGGATTGAACCCCATGGTTCAGAGGGATTCAGCCTACATTGAACTGAATGCCATGGTTTCCTTCGGGATGCTAATATCCGACCTTGCACTTTGATGGACTTCCAGAGGCCTGTTGTGTTAACAGGGCAGGCCAATTGTACAGGAAGACCACCCCACAAAATATTTCTCTCCCAAAACTTAACCAGATGTGTAATGACCCTCTCCTCAGTGCTCGGTCCGGAAAGTGTAATTATTTTCACCTGTCCTGAAGCTAAATGTCTGAGGCTAAATGCTAATATGAGCAGCAACCCTGTCGGTCGGCCCGGTCGACCACGGACCTCACCTTGTCTACAGAGCACACACACATGCATGCACTTACACACACTTATGTTAAAGTGTGGTTCTTGGACCTGGGCTATGGTACATCTCACTGGCAGCAAGGCAAGGTCCAAAGTGGGGTCTCTCTCTCTCTCTCTCTCTCTCTCTCTCTCTCTCTCTCTCTCTCTCTCTCACACTTCACATACATTTGTCTTCGTCTGCCCTGTCAATTATTTTATACAGGTGTTAGGTTCTATTCCCTTTGGCCTACATGCGCCTCCCCACGCCTCACCTCTCCAACTCCCGCTCATAACCCCCTCTCCCCTCCCTCACACACTCATTCCTACCTTACAGCTGTTGTTTTGAATTAGTGAAACAGCTGCTGTCAAATGAAATAATCCTTTTCCACTGCCACCCACTGTGCTGGGCGAGAATGACAGGTAGGTAGTCAGGGTGTGTCAGTGGGAGGGGCCTAGGGCTAGCTGGTTGCCACAGGTACAGTGGTAGACTCGACAGGCACTCTCATTCACGTCCAGGTATTGCGACACAGCTGGCATACTGTTCACACACCTTTCGGTACTGCTTGTTTCTCACGGACAAGGAATGTCATTCATTCCTACTTTTTCTGGAATTCCCCTTTCTTCTCGTGTGGAGGGAGTCTTTTCAAATGCCTCCTTTTCCCTCCTCTTATTGTGGAGTTCTGACAGCTGCAAGTCTAGTTAGTCACAATGACACAGACACAACTGAAGCGGATGGGAGGGGATGGTCATGGTGTTGTTGATTTGTAAAGAGAGTTGTTCTCTGTGTGCTGTGGCAAGGGGACCACACTCACACACAAATGTGTGTGTGTGGGGGGTCACCCAAAATCACCCCAAATCCCCTCATAAGTGTACACTGAGTGTAAAAAACATTAGGAACACTTTCCTAATATTGAGTTGCATCCCCTTTTGCCCTCAGTCTCAATTTGTCAGGCATGGACAAGGTGGGGAAAGCATTCCATAGGGAAGCTGGCCCATGTTGACTCCAGTGCCTCCCACGGTTGTGTCAAGTTGGCTGGATGTCCTTTGGTTGGTGGACCATTCTTGATACACACGGGGAAACTGTTGAGTGTGAAAAACCCAGCAGCGTTGCAGTTCTTGACACCGTCAAACCGGTGCGCCTGGCACCTACTACCATACCCCGTTGAAAGGCACTTAAATATTTTGTCTTGCCCATTCACCCTTTCAATGGGTGAATACACAACACACATACACAATCCATGTCTCAATTTGTATCAAGGCTTAAAAATCCTACTTTAACCTGTCTCCTCCCCTTCATCTACACTGACTGAAGTGGATTTAACATCAATAAGGGATCATAGCTTTCACCTGGATTCACCTGGTCTGACTAGGTCATGGAATGTTTTGTACACTCAGTGTATTCAATAATTTAAAGGATAACTCAAGCCCAATTTCAGCCTTAGGCCAACACCTTTAAAGTTTCTAAAAATGCTTTCAGGTGAGAAGTTGTTGGTGGGGGGAATTGCTCATATTCATTTTGGGCGTGGGAAAGAAGTAGTTGTACCTGATCTCAACATTTCACTAAAGCATACTTACCAGAAGTCCACTGGCACGCTCTGATGATAAAATGACATGCATCGTGATCAAATACGACTGAGAACATTTAGCTCACAGTGGTAATGCACCGAGTTTCTGATATCTGTTGCCACTTGCAGTGTAAATTCAAATCCCCTATGGAGCGCCACCAATCAGTCATAGCAGTTGGGATCTTTTTATTTGTTTTGGACATGACCACCATTATCTATTTCTTGTTACAATGGATGCAGCTATGAATATAAACATAGAATCCTAATAGCCTACATGTTTTTTTCTTCATAAAAGCACATACTGTAGATGTGTACGAAACGGTAAGCAAAAACAGAATTTGGTCATGCGGATACTGTGCCTTACTGCCTTTTGAATTTTGGGTAACGTCAGTTGTCTAGTCAAGGAAGGATCATGCAAAATATATTGGCACACGCAACTTTCCAAGACCACTACCAAATAAGGTGTGCTGTCACTCAGTTGTATAGTAAGCCTTGAGGTGGTACCACCCACATCTAGTAGGGAGTATATTTCATACCGAGCCCCTTCCTTGAGATGACTTAGAGGAAACTTCTCAAGGTGCCACAACATCACGATTTCAATGGTAGAGTTGAACCGCTAGTGCCAAAAATAGCTAGATTTACTACTAAAAGACCAAAATATCAATTTTGCTACGAACTGTCAAAATGAACTGCCGAACTGCCAGAATTTATGTGTTTCACTATAACTAAGCCTAAAACATCAGATTTGATGGAGAATTATTTACTTTTTTTTCATGAAAGTTACACTTTAATTAGCCCCTATAATTCACAACAGACAAATTCATCAAACAGACTACTGTATTGTAAACTGTAGGGCCCACACGTGTGCCATTCAAACCGTAAATATCACGCATGCTGCTCTTCAGTTCCTTCTACAATAAACATTTGCGTTCACATAAATCAAAATAATCTAACCTAAGTGGCTTCTTTAATCAGCTACAACCGATAATGAGAGACAAGTCCTTCCTGTCCACAGAAAGACACAACATTTATAAACCCTCCATCACAAAATCTGACTTTAGTGGGCAACGACCTCAACACCACAACTCCGACCATACACCTAATTAGTATCTTAATAGTTTTTCATACAGCCAGCCTGATTTCCTGCTGGCCTCCAACCGCTGCCGTGAGCATTCTCCCTCTCTGTTGATGTCTGTATTGTTTACTTTGAGTTCTTTCTCAGAGGCCACTGGTTGAGGCCCCGGTGGCTACAGTACGGTGACGTGGAACAAGGGCATGATTTAGAGGATGATTGAGGGGCCTGGCTCCCGTTGATGGTTTCCAGAGGGGAGCCATGATTAAACTGTAGCCAGGCTGGTTGAGGCTGAAAAGTACAGCAGGAGGACTGTGTCAGGACTACCATGGAGGGCTTGTCAGAGTAGGAGTGCTGATCTAGAATCAGATCCCCATGTATCTTTATTCATTGTGTTCTTAAAACAAAACTGATTCTTAATCAGCACTCCTGCTCTTAGACTGTAGTACCCTGGCTTGTTGAGAGGTACAGGAGGAGGGCAGGGTGGAAGACTATAGTAGACTATAGGGGGAGTACCAGGGAGACTATAGACAGGTGTGTTGTTTAGCAACAAAGCCGATGCGTGCGCATCTTTGGGGCAAAACAGACGGGGATGGCTTAGATATACATGTAAACTATATTTAGTCTACAAATGTTTATTGAAAACATCAATACATTTGCACAATATGTGCTTGTTGAAATCCATGGTCAATGGTAAGAGGTCAATGGAACACAGACCGTGGGTGAAAGCGCAAGGATGCCGTCATTGACGGCCATTAAAAAAAAATCTGATCTAACAAAATGGGTATTCGTAAAATCTGTCATGATTTATGTAGTCTAACAGGCCCACAATGTGGTTACTAAAATCTGATTTGGATATACACTGAACAAAAATATAAACGCAACATGTAAAGTGTTCTTCCCATGTTTCATGAGATGAAATAAAAGATCCCAGAAAAGCTTATTTCTCTTATATTTTGTGTACAAAATTGATTACATCCCTGTTAGTGAGCATTACTCCTTTGCCAAGATAATCCATCTACCTGACAGGTGTGGCATATCGAGCTGATTAAACAGCATGATCATTACACAGGTGCACCTTGTGCTGGGGACAATAAAAAGGACACTCTAAAATTTGCAGTTTTGTCACACAACACAATGCCACAGATGTCTCACGTTTTGAGGGAGTGTGCAATTAGCAGGCTGACTGCAAGAATGTTCACCAGAGCTGTTGCCAGATAATTTAATGTTAATTTCTCTACCATAAGCCGCCTCCAACGTCATTTTAGAGAATTTGGCAGTACATCCAACTGGCTTCACAACTGCAGACCACTTGTATAGTGTCGTGTGGGTGAGCGGTTTTCTGATGTCATCGTTGTGAAAAGAGTGCCCCATGGTGGCGGTAGGGTTATGGTATGGGCAGGCATAAGCTATGGACAATGAACACAATTGCATTTTATCTATGGCAATTTGAATGCATAGAGATACCATGACGAGATCCTGAGGCCCATTGTTGTGCCGTTCGTCCACCACCATCACCTCATGTTTCAGCATGATAATGCACGGCCCCATGTCGGAAGGATCTGTACACAATTCCTGGAAGCTGAAAATGTCCCAGTTCTTCCATGGCCTGCATACTCGCCAAACATGTCCCCCATTGAGCATGTTTGGGATACTCTAGATCAATGTATACGACAGCGTGTTTCAGTTCTGGCCAATATCCAACTACTTCGCACAGAGAAGTGGGACAACATGCCACAACCAAATCTGATCAAATATTTTGCAAAGGAGATGTGTCACGCTGCAAGAGGCAAATGGTTGTCACATGAGATACTGACTGGTTTTCTGACCCTACTTTTTTTTAAGGTATCTTTTTAAGGTATTTAAGGTATCTGTTTGGCAACAGGTAGCCTAGGGGTTAGAGCGTTGGGCCAGTAACTGAAAGGTTGCTAGATCAAATCCCCAAGGTAAAAGTATGTCCTTCTGCCCCTGAACAAGGCAGTTAACCCGCTGTCATTGTAAATAATAATTTGTTCTTAACTGACTTGCCAAGATAAATAAAACATTTATATCAGTTTTCCTGGTCATGTGAAATCCATAGACTAAGGCCTAATGAATTTATTTAAATTGACTGATTTCCTTATATGAACTGTAACTCAGTAAAATCTTTGAAATTGTTGCATGTGGCGTTTTATATTCTTGTTCAGCATATTTGATTGTTTTCGCTGCATAATAATTAGAAGTTGTCTTTTTCAGGATTAGAAGAAACATCTGTTAAATGCTAACTCCCTTTTGTACAAATCGGTGGTGGAAGTTGATGCTGTTTTTAAGTGTAACGCAGTTGATTGGTTGATAACATGAACACAGTGGTGTAAAGTACTTTAGTAAAAATACTTTGAAGGACTACATAAGTAGTTTATTGGGGTATCTGTACCTTTCTATTTCTATTTTTGACAACTTTTACTTCACTCCATTCCTAAAGAGAATAATGTACTTTCCCTGACACAAAAAAGTACTCGTTACATTTTGAGTGCTTAGCAGGGCAGGAAAATGATCCACGCACTTATCAAGAAAACATCCCTGGTCATCCCTACTGCCTCTGATCTGGTGGACTCACTAAACACACATGCTTTATTTGTAAATTATGTCTGAGTGTCGGAGTGTGACCCTGGCTATCCGTAAATAAATAAAAAAATTAAAATGGTGTAGTCTGGTTTTCTTAAAGCTGCAATATGTAACTATTTGGGGCGACGCCGCAACCAAATTCACATAGAAAAGTGAGTTATAGATCTAGCATTCTTATTGAAAGCAAGTCTAAGAAGCGGTAGATCTGTTTTATGTGCGCTATTTCTATGCTTCCCAGTAATAAGTTTAGTTTTTGCGTCTTTTACATTCGGTTTGTACACCAGCTTTAAACAGTTGAAAAAAGGGTGGTTTTATTTGTCCCCCCAAGTTTTCTGAGAAAAAAATATATATAATAATATTTTTTTTGGTGTGGAATCTGCACTGTTGGACATAAAATACTGTAAAAACACCAGGAAATCAGCTCCAAGTGATTTTAATTTTGGAAATCTATTCCCAACTATTTCCACGAATAATAGAGAGACACGTGATCGTATACAAATGTAAGCAATGTTTGAAATTATCATGTTTTAGTCAAAACTTATCTGTTTGAGCTTCTTGCGGTCAATTTGCAGTCTACAAATGATTATGTTCCGGCCTCCGGACCATCCGCTCCAGAAAAATAATCGGCCCGCGGCTGAATCTAGTTGATGCTCTGTCTACACTATACTTATTTTGTCACATAAACTTAAATTAGGCAAACTATTCGAATTTTAGCAACCAGGAAATGGGGGACTGATTTCTGCATAATGTACCTTTAATATAAGGAATTTTTAGTTATTTATACTTTTTTTTTACTTTTGATACTTAAGTATATTTAAAACCAAATACTTAGAGTTTTACTCAAGTAGTATTTTACTAGGTGACTTTCACTTTTACTTGAGTCACTTTTACTTTTTCCACCGCTGCATGAACATACAGTATATTGGGGTTGACATCCAAGCATATTCACTGACAACTTTATCTCAGCAGTGATAGCAGTCAGTAACTCTTTTTTTAAATGAGTAAGTCACCAGCTATCTACAGTATCTTATCTCATTCGGAGAAGCCTCCTCCACCTATATGTTTTATAAGTCACTTCTCCTGTCCTGTGCTATGTTTTCTCTCCGGCCGCCCCCCTGCTCCCCTGCCCTTTGGCGGGGCCGAAGACAAGTCCATCCAGGGCAGGCCTCCTCCTTCAGTACAGGTTTCCTCTTCAGAGACAATGGGGGGGCAGTGGGGAACGGAGGGGGGACACCTCCAGGGTCGCTCGCTGGGGCAGATTTATGAGGGAGGAAATGTGGGGCCGGTTGTCAGGGGAGAGGGAACAATAGAGGATTCACAGCGCGCCCCGCGTCCCCTGGTCTGTAGCTTACTCTCCTACCGCCGGGCCGCAGGGAGGGAACTCCCTTCCTGACCTGCTGCAGTGTTGGCAGAAACAGAAAAGACCAATCTACATCCCCCTGTTCAGCGGGCAGAGGGAGAGGAAGGTGTTTCACCTCTGACGTAGGGCTGGGGCCCAGACTACCCAGCACACGCCTGCATGTCATCAGTCTCTGATATATAGCTTTAGCAGCCTCCCTCCACATTGTGGAGCCTCCATAGCAGAGGCAGAGCCTGTGTCCCAAAGGGCACCCTATTCCCTACATAGTACACTACTTTTGACCAGAGCTCTGATCCATGGGGTTGTGGTGCAGAGGACGCCCCAGCCGCAGCCCACTCTGGGGTTGCTACTGGCAGGCAGAGGATAGGGAAGTTAGCGGCCCCACTGCCCTCTCCTCTCCTTCATCAGACTGCACGTCAACTACAGGCTTCCCCTTTCTTTCAAATGCCTTATGGTCAGAGAGAGGCATTTAGACCAGACCTGACACGACGTATAGGAAGGCAAGAAAAGAGAAGGGGTCTTTTTTCTTGCCATGGGGAGAGTCAACATGGACACATGCTACATGTGTATATATAGGCTCCTACGGGAGCATTGCGCAGCCACCAGCAAATCAGCAAGACATAGGCTTTGTAAAGCACAGCCAAATGTTTTTAAATAGACCACAGGTGTTCAAGATATGATAGAATTACAACTATTATGGAGATTATGTTGGTACAGTGGACTGCTTCACTCAATCTAATTGTAAGGAGAGATGCTGGCCTTTACCCTCCTTGCCCTCTGGCAACCCCAACAACAGAGGGTAGAATGTCCCACTCTCACTCCTGAGACAATAGCCTTGAGTGCCAGCTTTCACTCAATCCTTTCCTTTTTCAAATAAATATTTCCTTTGTACTATGTGGCAATTGTTGTTTTGGTTTATGAAAAATAGTAGGCCATGCACGTCATAAGCCTATTAACATTCTCCGTTGCACCCCCACAGCGCCGCATGAAGATAAAGGTGTCTATATAAATGTATGAGATGATGTTGTTTCATTAAGTTTGTCTCCCCTTCTCCTTTCACAATGCGGTAAGAACCATTCAGCAACATAAAGCGACCTAAATATAGTGTTTAGAGTTATTACACCACGCGCGGCCTGGCTGGTAATTGAAACTTTTCATTTTGCTTTTTTAATGTCATGTGTCTGCGGGGGTGATTGGCAGGCTCGAGTGGCCGCATATGAAATGGCTCCCGCGTTAATGAATAGAACGCTGATTGCAGGATTCCGGAGCCGCCAAATTACTGTGCTGCCACCCTGACGTGCAATTACCAGACCCCTCGGGCTCGTGCATATTCATCGTTGCTGTTTTGCATATTGATCAGCAACTTTAAAGTGCTGAAATTTATGGTGAACGAACCGTTGAGTGAAAGAAAAAAAAAAGAACAATCTTACCTTTTCTGTCTGAAGTTGAAGATGTGGGCTGACGTGCGCTTGCCCCTCACAGCCTATCCACTGTGGTGCAGGATATTGTCAAACAAACTATTTTTAAAGCAATACTTGCCTATTGGAGGTGTTTTATTCCATTCACCAATTTCTTCCCAAATAAATTGTAGTCTTATTGTCAATCTTTTCCCAATAAGCTGGCTAACAAAAAATGCAATTCTGTCATCTATTGACCAAGTAGGCCTACTATCCCTTTATATTTACATAATAATAATAATTATAAGAGGAAGAAGAAGAAGAATACTACTACTAATAATAAAAATAACTTTGTTTTAATTAATATTTGTCTCCTGTCGCTCACTGCTAGTCCTTTTAAAATAGTATCATACTTCATTATTCTATTTCTTACACAATAAAATAAATAAAGAATGACTATCGTTTTCATTTGACACACACACACACACACACACACACACACACACACACACACACACACACACACACACACACACACACACACACACACACACACACACACACACACACACACACACACACACACACACACACACACACACACACACACACACTCTCTCTCTCTGTCATTGTCTGTTGTTTTACCGAGCTGTTCTGGGATCACTCAAATATTAGTCCATCTTTTTATAAGTGATGACTGCATTATTTATTTGATAATCCCTAAAGCAAAGTCTTTTAAGTACATTCAGTACATGAAAAAGAGATATATAAAAAAGAATATACAAATGCTACATTCAACAACAATGGAAAAATGCATATCCCGTCAAAGCTTAATGTTGCCAAATCCAGTAAAGCTGAGCAATACTGGATTTAATCCTGCCTTTCAAAACAAGCAGACTACAATCACATTATCGCTGGGTCATATGAGTGTATGAATATTGTCTTGTGTTTCGCTGCTCAAA
This sequence comes from Brachymystax lenok tsinlingensis, assembly GCA_030435695.1. Taxonomy (NCBI): domain Eukaryota; kingdom Metazoa; phylum Chordata; class Actinopteri; order Salmoniformes; family Salmonidae; genus Brachymystax; species Brachymystax lenok. The sequence continues at coordinate 4,665,410 of CM059815.1, read as the reverse complement.
CAATAGGTCTCAGTCGCACCTAATATTTACTGAGAGTTTTTCTAAAGAACATTTTTAAGGAATTCAATGTTGCTGAATCTCATAAGTTTTGACTATGAAATGAAGGGGTATGAGGAACAAACATTTTGTTCTTTGTCCTATTGTTACATTTGTACTACTTTGTGTTTTATATTTGTAGGCTACTACACTTTTATCATATTTGTTGTGAGAGCGCTTTAGAAGGCTTGCTGTTATAATTAGCTAATGATTGCTCAATTGTCCTCATGTATGCTGTGTTTTGTCTTAGCAATCAACTGTACAGTATGTTGATAATCAAGGCCACTTTAGAACATGGTCACTTTTTATCTTGTTAAATATAATATGTGTATACATTAGCTAACACCTATACCAATCTGTACTGCCAGTAATAAATTATGCATACAAGTAAACTAATATGCATGTTATTCCAGTTTTGTTTAAAAGTTTGTAATTAGTGAATTGAGTAATCCACATGAGGGATATTATAACTGTTGATTAGAATTGTTTATTTATTTGTTATTGTTTATTTGTTTTGAACATGCCAATAGATTGTGTACACAAGACATGTGTATTATTGTATGTATTAACAGCCAAAGGTAATTTCCAATACCTCCTTTAATCCTCACTGCTATTGTTGGTTTGTACCTGTTGGAAGTGTTGTGTTACTGCCTATTTCTACTGCCTGTATCTCTCACTGTGAATTAAGAGTTTCTTTCCAAAATGCTACATATCCATTTTCAGAAATGTTTGTAAATTAGCGTTTATTGTTTAAATAACTTTTGAAAGAGAGTGGTGTGTTTTTTCACTATCTAATCATGGCATGGGGTTGTTCAATGTTTTAAATCTGTCACTTGATGGTTTCATTTCAGAGGGACAAATAATCATGTTTTTTTTTTTTGCAAAAGGCTATACAGGAAGAACCACTGTATATCAGCATCACTCAGATAAATAAGTAGTACTGCTAGGTTGTACACAGTCAAATGTAACAAATAACTACACAAATGATAACTACAAATGTTTTTTTTTTAATTAATCAATACAGTAATATGAGATCTGTATGTAGCAATAATTGTTGAAAACACAAATGTGAAAAATTGGTGGGTATAGCATTTTGGAAATAAACTTAAAATATTAAAGCATAGAAGTGCTTGTGTTAATTCTTAGTAACAATAGGGCTCCTGAGTGATGCAGCGGTCTAAGGCACTGCATCTCAGTGCAAGAGGTGTCACTGCAGTCCCTGGTTCAAATCCAGGCTGTATCACATCCGGCTGTGATTGGGCAGCACACAATTGGCTCAGCGTCGTCCGTGTTTGGCACACACACAAACACCCTTGCTCACTTTTCCTCATATGGTCACAAACTACACTCTAAATGTTACCAACTCCACAGATAAAAATCTCCACACACGTTTTAAGCTGTCTAACATGTTACACAAAAGCAACGTGTACTCAGGGGGAAAAATACAATAAAAAAACCCAAACTGAATGAAAAGAAAGAGCGAGGCAAAGGAGTGCAGGTGCTGACCTCCTGAGTTGTTCACATCTGTCTGTATCTGCTTGCAATTTCTCCACCAGAGATCTTTATCACTGATTCGTCAGTGTACTGAAATCCACCTCCCAACCCAACTGGAAGCCAATCAAAGGCCAGAAAAGTGTGTGTGCACGGTGCACGGTGCACTGAGCTTACGAACACTGGCCCTGAACCAGACCTGGCCACGCCGTGCATCTTGGAGCACTTGTGTTGTAGATCTTCTCTGGATATCACCGGAGTAATTGTGTTGAGTGGTCACTGTGCATTTTGGAACGCAAACAGAAAACACCCCAAGGGCAAGTCTGTGTCGTCGGTCAGTCTGTCTGCCCATCTGTCCCAACAACAGGGCATAGAGCCCAGTACAGCTGGTATGGGCAAACAGGAAACAATCACTTAACAGCAAAAAAACAGCCTCTTGAAGTGCCAGTATAGCTGATTTGTTGTACTGTGGTGTGTGAGTGATACCTTGCTTTTACACAATATTCAAGAAGTGTAATCCCTATTTTAATATAAATTAAATAAACTAAACTAAGATACATTTAGAAATTGTGTACCAAATCCACATGTTAGTAACCCAAACCTCTGTGTACACTCCATCCTTATTTATTTGGACAGTGAATCTAGAATGTGGACAGTTGTCTCTATACTCCAGCATTCTGGATTTGAGATCAAATGCATCATATGAGGCGGCAGTACATAATGTCACCTTTTATTTTAGGGTATTTTCGTATATATATTTTTAACCGTTTAGAAATTAAAGCACTTTATGTATCTAATCCCCCTATTTAAAGATTTTGGAAAAATTCACTTATAGTGTATTAAAGTAGTAAAAAGTTTGGTATTTGGTCGCATGTTTCTAGCATCCAATGACTACATCACGCTTGTGACCCTACAAATGGATGCATTTGCAGTTGTTTTTTTGGTTGTGTGGGTTTCAGATTATGTTTTGCCCAGTAGTAACTGAATGTTGCATAATGTATTGTATCATTTTGGAGTCACTTTTATTGTAAATAAGAATAGAAGATGTTTCTCTACACTTCTATATTAATTTGGATGCTACCGTGATTATCATGAATGAATCATGAATAATGACATGTGAGAAAGTTACGGAGGAACAAAGATCATATTGCCCAAAAAATGCTAACCTCCCCTGTTATTGGTAATGGTGAGAGGTTAGCATTGGTAATGGTGAGAGGTTAGCATTGGTAATGGTGAGGGGGGGCTTTGTTCTTCTAACCTTCTGATTCATCATTATTCACAATTCATAATCATGGTATCAACCACAATATAGTCCAAATACTGGATTTTTTTTTTCTTCAAACAGGCGGACTAGATAGATAAAGTGCTTTTATTTCTAAACGGTAAACAGCTATGTGTGAACATACCCTCAAATAAAAGGTGACATTCTGTACTGTCGCCTTGCCTGCCTCGTATGAAGCATTTGTTCTCAAATCCAAAATGCTAGAGTATAGAGACAAATGTACACATTGTTGCTTCACTGTCCAAATAAATACAGAGGGGAGTGTATATTTTGCTGTAGGGGTCTATTTAGGGATGTGTCCCTCTGCTGGTATAATCACTATGACAGGGGTGAGGAAGGGTCAAGTGGAGTCAGGAGCTGCATCCGGACATTGCATTAACCCTAATCATTTACTTATTGATTTAACAGCAACTTGAATCCATGTAGACTGACTCCTCTGAGTTAACATGGGTGAGTATGGGCATGCACAAACTGGTTTGTTTGTTTGTTTGTGTGTGTTGGGGGGAACGGGGAGTAACTGGTTACAAAACCAGCTTTCCTTATTTTGTAACCAGTTATCAATATTTTGTGATGGAAAGACATCATACTAGTGGTAAGATCGAGTTCTGAGATTCTGCAGCTAGACATTAGTAGTAACAATGCTATGACAGCATATTGGTACAAAGTTTGCTACTGCCCTCTTTTGGAGATGTGATGTAGTCTTGAAGATCTGGCACATGCTATATCCTCCTTCAAACCGTTCCATAGTCTTTGTCACTAGCCTGCAACTACCATCTTTCTCATATAGAGCAAGTGTATTCCATGTTACAAGGACTTCAATATTACTTTTCTATTTTGTGTTCTTCCTTTCTCTTTATCAGACTTACAATATAAACAGTGATATGCAGAACTTGTACTAACCATCATATGCCACAGGGTGGCAATAATTCCTTACAGATAATAAAGAAGGCTCAGAGCTTTGTCATTGGATTGTGCTGGGATGGTTGCGAAGCAAAAGCCACGTATATTCGCTGATGGTCAAATCATAAACGATGAGCCAGATTCAATGGATGTTGTATTTCTTATCTCACCAATGCAAATTATGGCAACATCAAAATGATGGCAAATAATGGCTTCTAACATTTCAAATCTTGTACAACAAATGCTGTGTATTGTTTGTCCTGAATTCTGTAGCATATATTATTCTAAGAAAGATTGACACATGCATCTTACCACTGAACCTAAATACAGTTTCAGGCCAAATACAACATGTGCATGGTTCTCCTCCTTTGCACAGTGTAGAATGATGATTACAGTAGGATGCAAAACACTCACCAATGACCTCACGGGAGTGTCCGGTTTAAAAGACAAAGAAAAGGTAATGACAGGAGATGATTTGATCTACTATCAGGGCTGGACTACCACATCTGGGGCCCCGGGGCATCTACCTTTGGTCTGTCATGCCAAATAATGTCCCCCGGTCAAATAGGGTCCCCCTCTACGTCACAATGGGATTCGATAAACTATTAGCGTCCGTTGCTTTATCAATGGTGAACTAATGAACTATCAATGGTGAACTTTATCAATAGTGAACTAATGATTAGAATTTTGGAGATTGTTACAGCCTAAATTACATTCTTTTCATCATCGCTATGCAAACAAGGCTTATTTCAGTGACAATTTCGCTGTTTAAACAAGTTTTGTTTAGCTAATAAAAAGAAAACATTAATTCTAACTACTTTTTGGTACCTTGTTAACATTACATGAAATGTTACATGTCGGAAATGGCAAAGAAAATGTGTAATCTGCTTGACACATTAATGTTACTTACCTTACAGATCACTGAGTCAGCTAATTTCCACTCCATTAATATGCAAATCCATTCACTCATACATTGGCTTGTTTGGCTGTCATGTTTTTATTTTAACCTGCCCTTCCCTTGTCTACACTGAAATAATATAATTTCAGTAGTCCTCTAAACTCAGCAAAAAAAGAAACGTCCTCTCACTGTCAACTGCGTTTAATTTCAGCAAACTTAACATGAGTAAATATTTGTATGAACATAACAAGATTCAACAACATGAGACATAAACTGAACAAGTTCCACAGACATGTGACTAACAGAAATGGAATAATGTGTCCCTGAACAAAGGGGGGGGTCAAAATCAAAAGTAACAGGCAGTATCTGGTGTGGCCACCAGCTGCATTAAGTACTGCAGTGCATCTCCTCCTCATGGACTGCACCAGATTTGCCAGTTCTTGCTGTGAGATGTTACCCCACTCTTCCACCAAGGCACCTGCAAGTTCCCACTCATTTCTGGGGGGAATGGCCCTAGCCCTCACCCTCCGATCCAACAGTTCCAGACGTGCTCAATGGGATTGAGATCCGGGCTCTTCGCTGGCCATAGCAGAACACTGACATTCCTGTCTTGCAGGAAATCACGCACAGAACGAGCAGTATGGCTGGTGGCATTGTCATGCTGGAGGGTCATGTCAGGATGAGCCTGTAGGAAGGGTACCACATGAGGGAGGAGGAAGTCTTCCCTGTAACGCACAGCGTTGAGAGTGTCTGCAATGACAACAAGCTCAGTCCGATGATGCTGTGACACACAGCCCCAGACCATGACGGACCCTCCACCTCCAAATCGACCCCACTCCAGAGTAGCCAGTCTCAGTCATGGGTTCAATAACATGGGCCTGGTTTAGTTGGAAGCCCTCTCACCACGTCAAGGTACAGGCCGAGAGAAGGATTTTGTTTTTAATTAAGGCCTTTAACCCTCTACTCTATCTTTGTAGTGCTTGACCTGATGGGGCTTGGATTGGTGTATCAATATGGTGATGACTCAACCTTGCTGTGTAATGGACTCCGGGAGACTTCTGCCATATTACATACACAAATCTAGAACTTCCAGATATGCAAATACTAACTAGAAACCAATGTCCAATTCCATACCAACCATGGCCTAAAATTTGATTTGGAATTGGTCACAAAATATTAATGGTTAGGGAGAGGGGGTTAAGGACCAGTAAGAAACTGGGCAATTGAACTGTAAATTTCAGTCAATTGAAAATGTTACTTGCAATGAATACATTTAATATGCAAATGTTACATTTACAGCCAATTTGAGCAAGTTTAAATTTACACGCTTGTAAACGTTACTTTGAATACAAGACAGATACATACATATGCTATACAGTGAGGGAAAAAAGCATTTGATCCCCTGCTGATTTTGTACGTTTGCCCACTGACAAAGAAATGATCAGTCTATAATTTTAATGGTAGGTGTATTTGAAAAGTGAGAGACAAAATAACAACAAAAAAATCCAGAAAAACTCATGTGAAAAATGTTATAAATTGATTTGCATCTTAATGAAGGAAAAAGGTATTTGACCCCCTCTCAATCAGAAAGATTTCTGTCTCCCAGATGTCTTTTATACAGGTAACGAGCTGAGATTAGGAGCACACTCTTAAAGGGAGTGCTCCTAATCTCACCTTGTTACCTGTATAAAAGACACCTGTCCACAGAAGTAATCAATCAATCAGATTCCAAACTCTCCACCATGGCCAAGACCAAAGAGCTCTCCAAGGATGTCAGGGATAAGATTGTAGACCTACACAAGGCTGGAATGGGCTACAAGACCATCGCCAAGCAGCTTGGTGAGAAGGTGACAACAGTTGGTGCGATTATTCGCAAATGGAAGAAAGACAAAAGAACTGTCAATCTCCCTCGGCCTGGGGCTCCATGCAAGATCTCACCTCGTGGAGTTGCAATGATCATGAGAACGGTGAGGAATCAGCCCAGAACTACATGGGAGGATCTTGTCAATGATCTCAAGGCAGCTGGGACCATAGTCACCAAGAAAACAATTGGTAACACACTACGCCGTGAAGGACTGAAATCCTGCAGCGCCCGCAAGGTCCCCCTGCTCAAGAAAGCACAGATACATGCCCGTCTGAAGTTTGCCAATGAACATCTGAATGATTCAGAGGACAACTGGGTGAAAGTGTTGTGGTCAGATGAGACCAAAATTGAGCTCTTTGGCATCAACTCGCCATGTTTGGAGGAGGAGGAATGCTGCCTGTGACCCCAAGAACACCATCCCCACCGTCAAACATGGAGGTGGAAACATTATGCTTTGGGGGTGTTTTTCTGCTAAGGGGACAGGACAACTTTACCGCATCAAAGGGACGATGGACGGGGCCATGTACCGTCAAATCTTGGGTGAGAACCTCCTTCCCTCAGCCAGGGCATTGAAAATGGGTCGTGGATGGGTATTCCAGCATGACAATGACCCAAAACACACGGCCAAGGCAACAAAGTAGTGGCTCAAGAAGAAGCACATTAAAGTCCTGGAGTGGCCTAGCCAGTCTCCAGACCTTAATCCCATAGAAAATCTGTGGAGGGAGCTGAAGGTTCGAGTTGCCAAACGTCAGCCTCGAAACCTTAATGACTTGGAGAAGATCTGCAAAGAGGAGTGGGACAAAATCCCTGTGTGCAAACCTGGTGGCCAACTACAAGAAACGTCTGACCTCTGTGATTGCCAGCAAGGGTTTTGCCACCAAGTACTAAGTCATGTTTTGCAGAGGGGTCAAATACTTATTTCCCTCATTAAAATGCAAATCATATTATAACATTTTTCACATGCGTTTTTCTGGACTTTTTTGTTGTTATTCTGTCTCTCACTGTTCAAATAAACCTACCATTAAAATTATAGACTGATCATTTCTTTGTCAGTGGGCAAACGTACAAAATCAGCAGGGGATCAAATACTTTTTTCCCCTCACTGTATACTTACCAAACAACTTACCAACTTCACAGCCAATGTCTGCAAGAAAACACATCTTTATGCAAATGTAAAACAATATTACAACAGGTTATTAAGGTTATTTACAATAACATACAATATACAACAAGATGCAATGTAGTAAAATACCTACCGTCTGGAGGTGGGGAGCCAGCCAAGCAGTGAAAACAAGTGTGGGGAAAACATCAGACAAAACAGATGACGGGCGATGGACACGATGATCAGACAAATTCACGTACATTGACGACATGAGACAAACAACACACATGAAAATGCTTGCCGCATCTCCTGCACCGGGCCACCTCCCTACCTTCTCTCACATATTTCCAACAGAAGCAGTGGACGCTGACCTCTGTTGTGTAGGGTGTGGACACCTTGGGAGGCCTGGACCCAGGATGGTGACTGTAATCGGGACGGGGAAATGGTGCCAGGTGCCCAGCCTGAAAACAAGAGAAAATATGTTTTCTCATGGATTTCTGATGATATCGTGCCATGGAGGGTTCCTCATCTCTGCAGAGAGTAAGACTGTTTGCAATAGCAAACAGCCTACGATCTGTGCACCCTTTCTGCGGTTGGACTGCCGGCCACTACACAGTCACAGAGGTCCCTGGAAAAGATCAGAGAGAGGTGAGTAGTGAAAGAAACTCCAGGGTGGTGTCATGACCACTGGAGTCAAACACCTTAACAGTACCTACCTGGCAGCGAAGGATACTTACCGTGACCCAATGCTTAGCCTTGTGATTGACTGTCTGGACAAACCCCTGGGCCAGTGTTGGTACTGCTGACAGCATGGCGATGCCGCCCACCACGAAGAGGCCTCCTACTTCTGGATGCTGCACCTGCAAAAGAGCTTGAGCTTGAACATGATCAATTGTAAAATTGTCTAACCAGGAGTGTGACGGAAGAATGACCCCCCCAAAGGTCCTCCATCCGGCCACAGAGAGCAGCTGGCCTTACCTGCCCCTGTTGGACACTAGTGATGAGAACCTCACTAGCGTCTTCTAGTCCAGTGACTGGCCTTACCTGCCCCTGTACCTCCAGTCCGACGCAAGCCACCTGTGAGAACACTTGATGGATTAGTGCAGTGGTATGAGGAGGAGATATGTACTTTTCAACAGTTTTTAAAAGTATAGCCTACCTCAAGCTGGTCCCCTTCCGACTCAGAGCACAGAGAATCAGACTGATCTGAACTCACTGGCTTTGGTGGATGGGATACCTCCTGGGTGGCTCAGACAGTTGACGGTCCTAAAGTCATTTGGAGAGAAAAATGGAAGAGGTAATATTTATGAGGTCAGCATAACTTGCTTTCTCAAATATCAACCAATGCTTAACATACTTTGTCTCACGGGCTTCACCGAAATGTAAGGCGTCACGGGCTTTCAGTGGTCGACCGTCCAACTGTAGAAGATTGTTGGCTTCCACCGAGGTAACCCTTATGAAGACATAAAGAGAAAAATGTCAGTGTTAGGGAAAACTAAAACTAGCTTCAGGTTATTTTGTGTGCAAATTCAAATAGTTATCTGAGATTTTTTTTATATTTACCTTAACGGATGATGACCCCAGCTAGGCGCGAAAGAGCAGCGAGGTTTCCCAGGTCTCGCCTTCCTTTCGTCCTTCTTCCAAACCAAATCATTTGCCTGGATGTCGAGGCACATGGTCCCCTTCTTGATTCTGCTCCAGTAGCTCTCCGTCTGCGTATTCTGCACCTTGTTGATGTTCAGTCTCACCTTGATTGATAACAGAAGTAAATGCAAATATAGTTCATATTAAATGTCCAGCATGCATCTCTGTCAGCACGGCCTCCTTCTCCTTCTTAGTGAAAATCAACCTCCTGTGTGGCTGGCCATCCTTCCCCGGGTAGGTACATGTGATTGCCTAACAAGTTGGAAGACAAGAGTTGTTGAAATACTAAAGTCTAAGTCAATTTGCACTGCTGTCTTTCTCTTTCCGTTTCTCTCGCTCTCCATCTCTCTGTCTTTTACTCTCTTCCCACCTCTCTCTCTCCCTCTGTCACTTTCTTCCTCTCTCTCTTTCTGTATGGGTCTCTCTGTCACCTAGTGACACCTAGTTAAGGGCAGTTGGAGTTACTATAATTGTTTACACCTATCCATTTGATTGATCTGGGCTAACTTATAGCTAGATACCTGAATGTGACAGAAATAACTAAATGTATAACGTTAGCTAGCGTTGCGACATGTAGATGACCAACTAACGTTACCTAGATAAAAAATGGTTGTACATAAATCCTTCCAGTTATCTAACAGGAATAGAAATGAACTGCTTAACGTTAACCTGAATTGTGAATTTCTCTGCCCACCTAATTTTGCGTCGACTGAGCGAGTGCTTCTGAGGTGAAATATAACTCCTCCTTCCTGCGCGACCGCTACGAGGTAACCAAGCAACCAGCATAGCAACGGACGCTTTGGTTCATTTGTAATTCGGGTCAGAATATTGCCAATTCTAGCAACATAAATTAGAACGAATCGAATCCAGTTGTGACGTAGAGGGGGACACTATTTGTCCGGGGGACGTTATTTGGCATGACAGGCCCCCCCTGGGATTTGTTTGTTTGTTGGGAAAACGGCTAACTTCCTGCAGTTCTACAAATGTTGTCATGGTGCAGAGATAAACATTTTCGGTTTTATAGCTCATCTCATGCTATTTTACACATTTTGCCATGAGGCTGCGCAAAAATTTGCTGTATACAACACTATATACTGTAGAACCAGGAGAAATCTAGAAAACAACTAGATAGAGGTAAAGGTTAAGGTAACCTGGGAAGTGTCAGGCCACTAGGGCCGTCGTGAATACAGGACATCCTAATACCAGGGTCTGTTTGTGAAGCTAAAATGAGGAATTACAACAATCAAAAAAAGTCCTAACGGCTATAGGGTGCCTAAAGGATGAATATAGAAGAGTTCTCTCTGGCAGAGTTTGCGGTCGTTGCCGCCTCCTCTTGGTGACACTTCCACCTTCTCAATGCCATGGAATTGTAGAGAAGACACACTGTGAGAGCACTGGACAAATTGACAAGCAACAGGGTCATTTTCCTCCTTGTGTCTTATAGAACTCTTATGTTAGCTTATTCTCTGTTTCAAGCATTTGGATGTCTTGCCCACAAACACAGAGTAGGATGTAAATCAATTTTTTTTTGTGTTGCATGTGATCACACCTTTAACACTGTATAATTTTCCAGACCTAGGGTGTCTGTGTTTCTGCACTGAGCACAATTGCCACAGGGTAGTTTCCATCTCTCAGGGGAGCAAGGAGTGTTTGTTTAGCAACTGTGTTGAGGCTGCCTTGGACTAGTCTACTGAGAATATTGGGACCCGTTTGGGGGGGGGGGGTCCTTGAATTCCTAGCTGAGTGTTGGGTCTGAGGTGAGCATGTGCCAATGGTTCATCACTATGTTTTTAAACGTAAAGGCAGTAATGCAAGTAACAGAGAACTCCTTAGAAGTTTTAACACTTATTCTTTTGTAGATCCTGGCGAGGTTTAGAGTGGGGATAAGTTCCCCATTAGCAAACTTTATTCACATGTCCAATAAATTGACCCGCTTATGGTCATATTCAATAAAGAACTTCAGTTCAGTGTTCATACTGTTCTAAAAGGAAGGGAATTCATGGAGTTCCTGTTCAGTGCCAATCCACTCACAACGAATATCATACATTTACCTGAACCATTTGAGCATCTTGGAGAAGTAAGGCTTTCTGGTCTGCTCACAGATAAACTTGTTCTCAAAATAGCATATCAATTAGCGTAAGTAGGGGCAAAGGTGGAGCCCATAGCAACTCCACTGAAAAAGTGTTTTTCAAAGTAGTTGATCTTGAGAACTTGAGAAGCAAGTTCACAGATGAATTCACTAGGTGGTGACATTTCTCTGTCACGTTCCTGTAGGTAATATATTCCAGTGCGTCTAGCCTTTTCCATGAGAGATATTCGTGCAGAGCAGGGGTACTCAACTCTTAACCTACGAGGTCCGAAGCCTGCTGGTTTTCTGTTCTACCTTTTAATTAATTGCACACACCTTTTGTCCCAGGTCTAAATCAGTCCCTGATTAGCTGAGAACAATGAAAAAATGCAGTGGAACTGGCTTCAAGGTCCAGAGTTGAGTTTGAGGGGTGTAGAGGCTCTCTATATCAAATGTAGCCAATATGATGTTGTCAGGGAGATTAGACAGTTCTGATATTTTGTTAATCTCATCTGTAGAACCGTTGACAAATGCTGTGAGTTTTTGCACAATAGGCTCAATGAAAGAATCAACAAAGTTGGAGAGTGTCTCTAGAAGAGAGTCAATACTGGCAACGATGGTTCTGCCCTTAGGTTAGCATAGGCTCTTATGGATCTTAGGTAGTATATAGAAAACAGGTATGACAGGGAATTTGCAATGAAGGTAGTTACATTCATGCATAGAGATCCAGTTCTGATCAAGATCAAATGTCAGACAGTTGGTTATCTTTGTCTGGAAGTCAGATGTAGGGTAAGTTCTGAGTTTCCTATAGAAATGTTCATCATCAAGCGGGCAATAGGCCTCTGCCTTACGAAGTAGTCTGAACAACTATAGCTCCTCCCTTATCAGCAGGTTTAATGACAATCCGAGTATCTTTAGCAATTGCTGAAAGGACAGATAGAAGTTTAATACATCCTGTTCCACAATTCTACAGAAGGCCTGAATGCCAAGTGTCACGTCTGGAGGAAACCTGGCACCATCCCTAAGGTGAAACATGGTGGTGGCAGCATCATGCTGTAGGGATGGTATTCAGCGGCAGGGACTGTCAGACTAGTCAGGATCGAGGGAAAGATGAATGGTGCAAAGTACAGAGAGATCCTTGATGAAAACCTTCTCCAGAGCGCTCAGGACCTCAGACTGGGGTGAAGGTTCACCTTCCAACAGGACAACAACACTAAGCACACGCCAAGACAATGCAGGAGTGTCTTCGGGACAAGTCTCTGAATGTCCTTGAGTGGCCCAGCCAGAGCCCGAACTTGAACCCGATCGAACATCTCTGGAGTGACCTGAAAATAGCCGTGAAGCGACGCTCCCCATCCAACCTGACAGAGCTTGAGATGATCTGCAGAGAAAAATGGGAAAAACTCCCCAAATTAAAGTGTGCCAAGCTTGTAGCGTCATACCCAAGAAGACACGAGGCTGTAAAAGCTGCAAAAGGTGATTCAACAAAGTACTGAGTAAAGGGTCTGAATACTGATGTAAATGTGATATTTCAGTTTAAAATGTTTAATACATTTGCAAAAATGCATAAAAACATATTTTTACTTTGTCATTATGGGGTATTGTGTGTAGATTGATAAGGGGGAAAAAACAATTTAATCAATTTTAGAATAAGGCTGTAACGTAACAAAATGTGGAAAAAGTCAAGAGGTCTGAATACTTTCCGAATGCACTGTATACTCTTGGGTTTGAACCAGTGGCTACCCGTCACTCTGCCCCACCTGTTTTGAGCCCCACATTTTTAGCCAAAAAAGTAATAATAATTAATTATTTTTTGGGGGCGGGGGGGGCTTGCCTGTTTTGAATGTTATTTTGGAAACAATGTAAAGAAAAAATATATATAATTGAGTTAATAAAGCCGCATACAAACATGGTCTCTTTTTTGTTTTCTTGAGTAAGGCAGCTCCAAAATACAGGTGTTTCAGCCTAGCTCAGTGCTTTCTGTGGTGGTGGGGCAGACCAGCAGAAAATACGGAGCATTGCGGCGTGATTGACTCAGTGTTCTGTCACTCATGGGGACACTACGTCACCGCCAAGTCTAAGGGTAGAGCTAGAAAATGTTAGCCCCTTGGGTGCTGCCATAGAGTTACATTAGAAGTGCCCATCCAAGAAGGCTCAAGGTCATTGGCCACAGATAAAATGACATCAAATCACGTTACATGTACAGCAGCTTTGATTGGACTGATCATGTCAACATCATACTTTCACAATCTTAGCAAGCAGTCATCATCATGCATCAAATCGACAATCTACTGGCACATAATTTTTAATCCTTGCCATATGAAGAGAAATAATGAAGAGAAATTGTAGATTAAACGTATCGGCTATTGGCTATTGGACATATACATTACACAACAAGTTGGAAATCGCAAATTCAACAATGAGTGGTTTGGAAGGAATCAGTGACAGTGGCTAACTGCAAGCATTGCAAAGCAATTACTTAGCTGCTATTCAGTGGAGTGGCTGTGTTGTCCCAAATCTGGGATTAAATGGCTCTTTTCCAAGTTTAAAATGATAAACTTTCAACATTGGCCATACTGTCAATGAAGCATGATTTGTGCCGCGCTCAAAACAGCTGTTAACTCGACTTCAGTGAGTTCAAGACAACTGGGAAGTCGGGAATAAATGAGCTCCGACTGGGAATATGCGTTTTGAACGGTCATTCAACTCAGATTTCTTTCTAGAGCTACGACATGAAGATCCATGACGTCATCATGAATCAAACTTGTTTTTTCCGAGTTCCCAGTTGTTTTGAAGGCACAATAAATCCAGAGAATGCCAGACTTTGATGACAAAATTTGCCCACGAAGGACCATTGCGCCACCTTCCTGTCCAAAGATGTATTGTATGCTGCTACATAAATTATGTAATATGCCAGGGAGATATGTGTACTGTAGCTAAGAAAGTAATAAGTGTATGTTGTAAGTGTATGTTGTGTAGTAAGATGTTAGTAGCCCATGTGCATCACCCTAATAATTTGGTCTATTGACTTGGTGGTGCACATGTAGCTTATAACCTGCTTTAGAGAAATGTAATCATTGAATATTGTAAGAGCTTTCATTGTCTGCTTATATGCCTCCTTTATTTATCCTACAGTTGTGACTTGGTGTACAGGGAGAACACTGTAAGAACAGCCCATGCTCTGAATCCTGTTGCTGTACATTTCAAAAGTGCTAAATAAATAGTTATATTGACTACGTCCGTCCTAACTCGCTCATTAATGTCTTAATCAAAACTACGGATTGCCTCTTATCTGCTTGTCGTCCCCTTATGCCATAGTTTGTACATCTCAATTGTCATTAGAAACCACATTTGTTTAAGCAAGTCAGCCATACAAGCTAAAGTTTTTTTAAAGGCAGTAAATGAGGCTGAATGAACTGTTTTGATGCCAGACAATGCTCCTCTGATAGCCAGGTTTAGCAGTGGTAAGATGTTAGGACTGCTGTTGGGACAGCTTTATGTAGGCCCTAACAGTTTGTGTCACCGGTGTAGTGAAATTATTGTAATGTTTGGTGTTCTGTCGTCTAGTGGCTTTGCTGGCTTTTTTTTCCCCCCACCAAGACTCACACGCTAAAATGGCCACTGCTTTGAACACAGGCATATTGGGCCTTTGTGTATCATTGGAGTCATTAGACCTGCCATTAGTCCTTCATCAAATGTTTTAAGTGTCTGTTTAATGGAATTGTGGATTACAGTGAAATAATTTCCAAACTTCTGTTGCATCAGAGTCTTCTGGTTTGAAATGTCTTTGACGTCCTCTTTCTGGCGTGAGACCTCAATAATGTGAATCATCAGATTCAGGGAAGATTTGTTGAGTATGTCGCACCACTTTTGGTTGAAATCTTTGTTGTCTTTCCCAAGGGTTGGAGCTTTTTGGATGCGGAGTCCCTATGGAATGGGTTTACTACGCTAATAGAAAAATCTGCAGCCTCACAGTGTGAAGCCAGTACTGGCTACCGTGGAGCCTCAGGCAGCTGCTGAGACATGCCAGAGATGTTGTGGCAGCAGGAAGTTATCAAGTCAGGATGGACCTTACTGGAGAGCAGGTGTGTTAGCTGTTATCAACCTGTTGTGCTGGGTATTATCAACCTGATTAACATCACAGAGAGACTGGGAGAGACAGGGGAACGACACGGTTTTACAGCAAGAAGACAGAACAACACGAAGACCAGGAAACCCACACTCTCTCTCTGACAGAATCAACAGACAGACACCTTCTGTACGCTTTAGAATTGACATAACCACACATAGAACTCCTTAGAATGTACATAGCCTTCTGTTGTTTGATTAGACAAATTCCCTTTCCTTCTTTCAGCACATTGTTGAATATTTGATGTTCCTCTCCTGAATGAAGTTCAGGTTACCTACCTACCCACAGGAGAGAAGGACTCTGATGTCTTATAGAGGCTCCACCTGCTTTACACGTTAGCGTGGCCCCTCCCCCCTTTCTCATCGCCATATAAATTCAGCTGTAGCATCAGTCTCAAGGTAGACAGCGTTCTCCAGGATCCATTCTCCAGGATCCCTCTCTCTCTCTTTCTCTCACTGAAGAGAACATACTTCAGGTAAGCGTTTTAATTTAATTGCTTTTTCTCACACTAATCAAATATCAAAAAGATGAAAGATACACATGTTTGTGTGAATAACTAATGATATTTCACTTTGAAAACTGTGAATGTATAATGACTCAAATATTTTTTTGTTATAATATTTCAATGATCTTTGTTTTTTTTGCCCCTCTAGATATATTTTATATACTGTTATCACTTTGTTTCTATACATTTCTCTACTCATCACAACAAAGGAATGTTTGACTTTTTCTAATGTTTTGTCCTGGTGATGGTGGGAGAAACTCAGAGTATTATATGACAGAGAGGACAGAGAGCGGTTCACGAGCCCACTAATCCCTATTGAACTGCCCAGTGGCTGTGTAGAATGTCTGTTTGACACTAAACAATACTAGGCAACTACTCTCAGTTTATATGTACGGCTCTGTTTTAGACAGAGCCTCCACATAACTCTGCCCTCGTGTTAGTTCTTGTTTTATACAGTAATGCTTGAGTGGAGCTCAGACAGTCTAGTAGTTATAACGGCCAGCCCGTCACCTTGAACCTCAATGGGCAGCTGGGTAACCAGTCAACCATTGACATTTTTTATCAGTCTGTGGTTGACTTTTAGTTTGAATAGACAGCAATGGTGGGCTCATTCAAAATGGCCCTCAGGCTGCCTGTTCTTTTGGCTCCTGCATTGGTGTAAAATTACCATTTTGGACCCTAGCCAAAGGTTTGTGTGCCTAAAATAATTATTTGCATGTTGTAAGAATAAGTAACTGACTCAAAGCTTTTTTCACCTTGACAAATTTTGTCCTCAAATACAGTAATGACAATTTCCATACCCATCAGATCAGACATGTTTCTGGAGGCCACATCCAGTGGCGGATTTAGGCATAGGCGACATGGGCAGACGCCGAGGGCGGCATCTTGCCGGGGGCGGCACGGGGCGCACGCACACAAAAAATAAATACATTAAAAAAAATATTCAGAATGGTGACATTTGCGCGATCGGTTTTCTATCGCTCATTTGCACGTCACGTCAATGATATCATGTCACCGTGTGGGTCAATTAACCTTGTCAGAGTGGGCACCCTGATTCTAGTTTGTGAGCTAGGCAGGCTACTGCCTGGGAAGGTCTCCCACTCAGAAGTACAAGATGGGAAGGTGGCGGCAGCGGGTCTAGGTTGACCTCAGGTCTCCCCACTGGAAGCCCGAGGTTGGGGGAGCAGTGGAATCTATCAAATAGCTCACCTTTGTACAGTACTAATGCAATTAGAATGCAATTAGTTGTTCAATTTAGTTTGTGTGTCTCTTGTTTGAAGTGCAATAGTGTAATAATCATGTTCTCTTCTTTATAAGTGTGTTATTTTATTTGTGTATTTATGTGATATAGGATTTGTGCCATTTAGTTTTGTGTGTTTTTTGTTAGCAATAGGGTAATAGTGTAATAATTTGATTCTATTTTTAATTTGTATTTATATACTACAATTTGTTTCTATTTGTCTTTGTTACTTCTTTTGATATTTATGAGTCTTATCTTTGTATATATTTGGATATTTCTATAGTTTTAAATTATAGTTAGTGCAGAATGGTGCTTTTTTTGTTGTTGTGGGGGGCCCAGGGAGCCAGTTCGCCCAGGGAGCCATACAAGCTAGAACTGCCACTGGCCACATCTGTCATGTTTTTTAAGTCTAGCCTACGTCTCAGACTGAATGATATAGTGAAAGACCAAATCCTCTTCAGTTTAATACCAAGTTCACATTTTATAATGTTATTAGCATATACTGTATGTGTTTCAACTAGGTCTTCTTCCTCTTTGTCATCTCTCACACAGAGCCGTCATGTCTTCCAGTTTCTCTTTGCGGAGCTTCTCTCTGGGCCGCCAGCCCTCATTCTCTAGTCTATCTCTGAGAGACAGTGGCCGTGCCCACTCCAGAGCCGCTGTGTCCTTTGCCTCCGCCAGCCCCCTGACCCGTTCTGCATCCATCAGCCACGACATGAACGGCCAGCCCGTCACCTTGAACCTCAATGGGCAGCTGGGTAACCATACCAATGAGAAGGAGGCCATGCAAGGCCTCAACAACCGCTTGGCCACTTACTTGGACAAGGTAGGCGGAAGGTAGCCTAGAGGTTAGAAAAGCGGGTCAGCAACTGAAGGGTTGTTGGTTCAAATCCCTGATCTGCTGGAAATCTGGTGGGAAGTGAGCCGGCAACCAGAAAGTTACTAGTATCAGCATACTAGATGCCATTTCCTGCAAGTGCCTTGCCTTGAGCAAGGCACTTGCAGGTATTAAAAGATGACAATAAACTTCTCGTTCTTCTAAGGTGCGCTCACTGGAGAAGTCCAATTCAGATCTGGAGCTGAGGATCAAGCAGATAATGATTGAGCGCATCCCTAAAGGTCACGACTTCGAAACCATGATGGCCCAGGCCCACCAGGTGGAACAGGAGGTGGGTTCCCAACGTCCCTACTTTCCCATGATCCCTTTCTCTCACCCCATGTAACTTCCCATGCCCTTATCTCACCTCTTGCAGCATGTACAACAAGGACACACTGTGTCTATTTATGAGCCATGATATGGATTTACACATTGTAAACATAGCCTGGATAGTCACATAGCACAGACACGTACGTGTTTTCAACTCTCTCTTTAATAGGAGTTTAACATTAGCAGAAATGCTACCTTTTAGTTAACCTGCACTAGACTGACACAGCAGACTGTGGGTTAAAGATGAATCCACCTAAGGCCACGTATAGAGTGTGTTACCCAATTTGTCTAGGATGTTTCCGGAGTCAGTGTTTCTGTCAGGGAGGGGAAATGCACCTTAGGTGACAGGGAAAGTCTGAGAGACGATAGAAACGTTCAACTGTAAAATCTTACTAGGATGTAATAGATATGTAAAAGTGAATGCTGACCATGTCTTTTC
Organism: Brachymystax lenok tsinlingensis; assembly: GCA_030435695.1. Classification (NCBI taxonomy): domain Eukaryota; kingdom Metazoa; phylum Chordata; class Actinopteri; order Salmoniformes; family Salmonidae; genus Brachymystax; species Brachymystax lenok. Next base: position 4,646,605 of record CM059815.1, on the reverse strand, counting down.
TCAGGTGAGGAGAAAGACACTGGAGAACGCTCGCCTCATGCTGGAGGTTGACAACGCTAAACTTGCAGCTGACGACTTCAGGATTAAGTGAGTGTCGAGACCGGAGCCATGCACCTCTATGTGTGTCATGTCTTTGCATCTTCGCTTCTGTTGTTCAGTACATCTGTAGCTCCGTTTAAATTCAGGTGAAGGCTGCAACGGGTAAAGTGCTTGAAGCAGATTTGCAGGTGTATGTTTAGGCAAAGGCCAGTGTGTACTGTATGTGTCTTTTGTAGTCTACATGACATGTTGGCTGGCACCACGCAAACACCCCTTAGTAGACAAACGTTTGGGAACTTACATGCGGGACTGTGTGTGTGTCAGTGTGTGCTTGTGCATATGCGTGTGCAACTGCGATTAGTCCTGTGACTACACTCCCTTCCTAACTCCTTCCCGCCCTCCTTCTCCCCACCCCTTCTTTCAAGTTTACATTTTATCTTCCTATGTGTAATGAATACTTTGGAAGTCTTAGTCACCCACGCTCTCACATTCTCTCACTTCGCAATCTCTCACAATGCCTCACTTCTCAATCTCTCCCAATCTTTTCCCTCCCTCCCAGGTTGGAGACAGAGATGTGCATGTCCCAGTCTGTGGAGAGGGACTGCTTGGCCCTGAAGAAGGCCAAGGTGGACCATGAGCAGATCATCATGTCCAAGAGAGGAGACCTGGACAGCCTGAAGGAAGAGCTATACTTCCTGAAGAAGAACCATGAGGAGGTGAGAGGAGATAGCTCCGTAGATCAGGACTTTATTTATCCAAAAGCATGAAAGTAAAAAAGTAAGAGGACAACTCCCCTAAGGATGATGATATCCCAGCAGACAAAACTAGATGAAGTTATGTCATCACTATGTCATTTTAACTCGTTTTGCCCATTGAGATAGGTGTTCATCCTTAGGCCGGTGTCACGAGTTTTACAGGCAGGCGTGTTTAGTTTCGTTTTGGTGTAGGGTTTTTGAGTTCTAGGTTGGTTATTTCTATGTTGGGTTAATGGTTCCCAATTAGAGGCAGCTGAGTGTCGTTACCTCTAATTGGGAACCATATATATGTTTGTGGTTTTGCACTAGGGTTTTGTGGGTTATTGTTTGTATAGTATGTTTAGTTGGTGTGTGCACGGTGAAGCCACACCGATGTTACGATCTTCGTTTTGTTTTATTATTTTCCCAGTTACGTTGTTAAATAAAATATGTATACTGGAAGCATCGCTGCGTCTTGGTCCGCTACTATAGGAGATTGTGACAGAATAACCCACCAAAACAGGACCAAGCAGCGAGAGAACCGGGAGTTCTGGACCTGGGAGGAGGAACTGTTTGGAGAGGGACCCTGGACCCAGCCTGGGGAGTATCGCCGTCCTAAGGAGGAGCTGGAAGCAGCGGCGGCGGAGCGGCGCTATTATGAGGAGAAATACGGAGCATGGACACCCGATAAAGAGAGATATGCTGGTACACGCCTGGCTAGAAAGCCCAAGAGGCAGCCCCCAAATTGTTTTTTGGGGGGGGGGCACACGGGGAGGTTGGCCGGTTCAGGGTGGACTCCTGAGCCAACTCCTCATGCTCTTTGGAGGGAGCGTTGGAGGGAGCGTCGCCCTGGTAAGACGCCGTGCTATGCAGTATTGCGCACGGTGTCTCCAGTGCACATTCATAGGTCGGTGCGCAACATTCTTAGCTCCACTCATCTGTCAGGCTAGGGTGAGTGTGCAGCCTGGAGGAGTGGTGCCGACTCTGCGCGCGAAGTCTCCCGTGCATCTTCTTGGACCAGGATATCCTGCGTCGGCTCTGCATACGGTGTCTCCAGTTCGCGCCCACAGCCCGGTGCGCGACATTCCAGCTCCCACCATCTGTGAGGTGAGGGTGAGTGAACAGCCCGTTCCTGCTCCCCGCAGTCCAAGTGCCACACCGATGTTACGATCTTCGTTTTGTTTTATTATTTTCCCAGTTACGTCGTTAAATAAAATATGTATACTGGAAGCATCGCTGCGTCTTGGTCCGCTACTATAGGAGATCGTGACAGTCGGGTCATAAAGCTATCACTCGAACCCATAGTTTTCCCTGGTCTCCTGGTATGAGGAGGTATTTCTGACTGGAGAGAGACAAGGATGTCCTCTGTCACCATTCCTCTTCTAGCTGGCCATTAGCTGGATAATCATGAAAACCACAGAATAGAATAAGTGGTCTGAGAGGGGAAGCAATGAATGAGGAGAATAGAGTGGTCCTCTGTTTCTTTCTGCACCGGTGGGGGTATCACTCTGCATCCCCTGGGAAGCTGGGATGCCATGGGAAGCTTGGAACCTGCTCGGAGTCTGAAACCCAACACCGGAGGTCCCTTTGTGTAAAGAAACTTGAAGCCAGAGAGTAACTCAGGTCTTAGATTTTTTACTTTTTATTTTTTACTACATATTTTCTTCACTGGTTGCTCTGCTCTGAATAGGCACACTTCAGACCTGTGTGAAGACATAAGTCATCTTGTACTACTTGTCTGTGGCGAGGGGTAGAATGATGTGTGTATGTGTGTGTGTGTGTGTGTGCATGTGCGCGTGCAGTGCAGCGCATGTAAGTGTGTGTATGCTCAACCCTTCCTGTTTTCCTATGGTGTGTGTGCTTTAAGTCGATGTCTGGCACCAGAAGTGCTGAGTGTGTTTGGAAAGCAGGGTGTGGTGTGTGGTGTGTGGTGCCAACGCATATGTTCTATCTATTAGGCTGTATGTGACACACAGAGAAAGGGCATAGTGGGAGGGAACAGTGATCAAGGCACACACTAGGAGTAACACGAGTTCAACTCCATCAAGTATTTATGGAGAGGATGTTCATGAAAGAAGAGGGTCTCGCCTTCTCCCTTACGGGGTGTAGAATTCACTGGAGAACACACGCTTTGGAGGACTAATAAACAAACAGAGAATATTCCTAAAAGTAATTCAAACAATAACATAGAGAAAAACATTTTATGTTAGAAACTGAAACACAAAAAAACACGGATGCCTAAGAGTTTCTATTTCCTGTCTTGCTTGCTCTTTGGGGGTCCTAGGCCAGGTTACTGTGAAGTACTTTGTGACAACTGATGTAATTGATTGATTGTCTCTCTGAAGGAGGTGGAGTCTATGAAGGGCCATATTGCTGCTCAGACTGTTAACGTGGAGGTGGACTCAGGCCGTGGTGGACCTGAACTGGGCACAGTTATGTCAGAGCTCAGGACTCAGTACGAGGGCATCGTCAAAAAGAACAAGGACCAGGCTGAGCAGTGGTACCTCAAGAAGGTCAGTGGGGGACTGGCTTGTTGGGTGCATGACCGTGCCAGAAACCAGCCACTAGTGTCTCTCAGGGCTGATTATTTGTAACTTGAGATGTGTGCGTGTGACTCGAATTTTCATGCAAGTCTCCCATTGACATTGCATGTGTATCTCAAGTTACGATTCAGGCGTATCATAGATATTATATCCAGGTGAACCCAGGTATTTGAACGCAGGTCTGGTATCTAGTAACATGGCCTACAGCGTTCAGGAATGGAGATGTGGTGCGTTCAGGAACGTGTGTGCTGTGTTACAGCTGGACATGGTGCAGAACGAGGTGAAGGAGTCTAACGAGGCTCTGAGGGGAGCTCAGAGTGAGCTGGTAGAGAGACGACGCTTCCTACAGACCCTGGAGGTAGAGCTGGAGAGTCTGTACAAACAGGTAAGAACTAGGAACCTTTCATCTGGGGGGTTGTGTTTTACTGGGGAACTTAAATATACCATGCCACTCCAATCTACAGTTTGAGAGCCTGTATAAGTAAGTGACACATAGCAAGAAGGAACCTTTCCTCTGGGGGTTATGTTCCACTGGGGAACTTAAAAAATACAATGGCACTCAAAGATACAGTATCACTAAGATCTCACCCTTTGTTCCCACCCATGTTAACCTTAACGTTGACAGCAAATATCACTCACCTCCCCTGACCTTGGGTGGGAGAAGAATTTGTGTTACGTAAAGATCCCTGAAATGCAGTAGCTCTCTAACAGTCATATTCAGAGGTCAACAAAGACCTTAGTTGAACAATGTGCATGTGGATGTTAACACCATCTCCCCCTCAGGTGGCAGCTCTGGAGGGTAACCTCAGTGAGACAGGTCAGAAGTACAGCCTGGAGATGGAGCGCCTGCAGGCCACGCTGTCCCAGCTGGAGGAGGACCTGTCTCAGCTGCGTCTGGACATGCAGGTACTTACTGGAAGCCCAGCGACTAAGGAGGTGGACCTGTATATATTTATGTTGTTTACTGTAACAAAAGGACCAATCGAGTTGTATTGTATCATATTGCATTGTGTTTTATTGCAGCGCAACAAGGCAGACTACGAACAGCTGCTCCGCATCAAGCAGAACCTGGAGATGGAGATTGCAACCTATAGAAGACTACTGGAGGGAGAGGAGACGTGAGTCACCATGATAATATATGCCATTTAGCAGACGCTTTTATCCAAGCGACTTGCAGTTATGGGTGGATATATTTTTTACATATAGGTGGTCCTGGGAATCGAACCCACTATCCAGGAGTTGCAAGAGACCCATGCTCTACCAACTGAGCGACAGAACATGATTATGCTACAGTAAAAAATATTTAAGGGATGCTTAGTGAGTACTGTATATCCAGGCTGTAACGTGTGCGCTGGGAGTCGGAAAACAAGTTCAGGGGAGTGCATCATTTAATAAACAAAACAAGAAACACGAACAAGGCACAGACAGGAAACAGAAACAGAAACAACGACACCTGGGGAAGGAACCAACGGGAGGGACATGTATAGGGCAGGTAATCAAGGAGGTGATGGAGTCCAGGTGAGTCTGATGACGCGCGCAACGATGGTGACAGGTGTGCCGCAGGACGCCAACCAAAGGGACAATGGCGGGGATCAGCCTGACGAACCGGCTGAGGCGCGAGAGCTTGATGAGCCGGCTGAGACCTCCCCCGGTTGCCTCTGTCGAGGCACGGGAACCTGTTCACCAGTTGAGGCATGGGAGCCTATCGAGCCAGCTGAGGGAGGGAGCACACATGACACAGGCTAGTTCTCCTCTCAAAGGACTACATTATCTGCTTTGTTGAGTTGAGTAACAGAGAATTGCTCTTTCCTGGTAAGCCAGCCAATTGATGCCCATACATCTGCCTGTTTCAGCCTAAGTAATTGTGCACTTTCTAACTCTAACCTTCTTTTTCCTTTATTCATGCAGGATTAAAGAAGTTCCCCCACCAAAAAGTGAGTATCATCCATTTACTAACTTCACATTGCTACACTCTCACTTCTTAATTGACACAGGCTAACTAACTTAAGCAAACATCAAAGCTTGGCATGACTCACTCAGCACACAGCAACACATTGATTGGTTGATTTCAGCTGTGACCGTTCACCTGGATAGAGAGGCTTTCTTTGTCAGTGTGACATGAGGGAATTCCATCCATGGCGTGTGATAAGAATACTATTAATTCATGAATACATTTCCTTCTCACACAGAGAGACTTCAATTCACCTTAACCTCTCAAATGGACTGCATGGACCCAGCCTGGTCACACACTCAGTCTTTTGTTTCTCTTCCCTCCTCCCTCTGCCCCTTTTTAAATACTTTTTTACATTTTATTTAACCTTTATTTAACTAGGCAAGTCAGTTAAGAACAAATTCTCAGGGTTAAGAATTTGTCCATCTCCAATTTGTCCTTCTCCATCTCTCTATATGTATATTACTTGTTTGGTATGGGCATATGCAGTGCATTCGGACAGATAGTATTAAGACCCCATGACTTTTTCCACATTTTGTTACGTTACAGCCTTATTCTAAAATGTATTAAATTGTTTTTTCCCTCATCAATCTACACACAATACCCCATAATGACAAAGTGAAAACAGGTTTTTGTTTGCTAATGTATTAAGAATAAAAACAGAAATACCTTATTTACATAAGTATTCAGAACCTTTCCTATGAGACTTGAAATTGAGCTCAGATGCATCGTGTTTCAATTGATCATCCTTGAGATGTTTTACTTGATTGGAGTCCACCTGTGGTAAATTTAATTGGTTGGACATAATATGGAAAGGCATGCACCTGTCTATATAAGGTCCCACAGTTGACAGTGCATATCAGAGCAAAAACCAAGCCATGAGGTCGAAGGAAATTGTCCGTAGAGCTCCAAGACAGGATTGTGCAGAGGCACAGTTCTGGGGAAGGGTACCAAAATTCTTCTACAGCATTGAAGGTCCCCAAGAACACATTGGCTTCCATCATTCTTAAATGGAAGAAGTTTGGAACCACCAAAACTCTTCCTAGAGATGGCCGCCCGGCAATACTGAGCAATCGGGGGAGAAGGGCCTTGGTCAGGAAGGTGACCAAGAACTCGATGGTCACTCTGACAGAGCTCCAGACTACCTCTGTGGAGATGGGAGAACCTTCCTGAAGGACAACCATCTTTGTAACACTCCCCCAATCGGGAGCTATACTCCCAAGTGGCACCTACAGTCTAAGGCACTGCATTGCAGTGCTTGAGGCGTCACTACACAACCTGGTTCGTTCCCAGGCTGAGATCGGGAGTCCCATAGGGTGGTGCACAATTGGCCCAGCACTGTCCAGGTTAGAGGAGGGTTTGGCCCGGGGGGGGTAGGCTGTCATTGTAAATAAGAATTTGTTCTTACCTGACTTGCCTAGTTAAGTAAATAAAACAAAATAAAAATTGGGCATTTCTGGTAGAGTGGCCAGACAGAAGCCACTCCTCAGTAAAAGGCTTACCCTGAAAGTAGTCCAAGGGCCAAGAGAAACTGTTGTTTTTGCGTTTTTTAAATAGCCACTATTAACTTGAGGTGATTTGGCCACAAACATTGAACTTTGACTAATTGCCCCCATCACCCCATGTTTTTTTTGTTAGCCATCTGACGATAAGGTGTAAAAAAGGTGAACTATCCCTTTAACATCCTCAATTTATTAATTGAAATTGACCCCAACCCTGTTATGTTGTATTCATTTTTAATGGGATACTGCGAGATTTCGAGATTTTAGGTTGTTTTTCTACACAGAGTCAGATGAACTCATGTATACGATTTTTATGTCTCTGCAGTTTGGAGATTATTGAAGTTAGCATATTGTTAGCTTAGCACAATTGCTGAAAGTCTGCTGGTATAGTTGCCAGCAGATCGCAACGTTGTATCTGTCTCAATGGTTCTGCCCATGCGCACACAGGTACCATAATGAGATAGATACAACACTGCGATTTCTATGTGACAAGGGGACAGAGAAAACGGGACAGAGAATGAGGACGGTGATAGAATCTCGTTGCTTATGATTATCAGTCAAATTAACACATTTGTAAAACATCGATCACTATGTATGGCTTTGTGAGACTATAAATGACCAACCACCCAGCTTTGGAGTAGTTAGAAGGTCAATGAGAGGAGCTGTCTACTGTGGGAGACTTCCAGTAATTGTTCTGAGCTAACTTCAATCATCTCCAAACTGCATGGAAATACATAAAAATGGTTTCCATGAGTTCGTCTGACTCTGGGTAAGTAGAAAAAATCTTGAAATCTCACAGTATCCCTTTATTAAACCATGTCTGTGTCCGGAATAATATTCACCATTCTTTCTGCCATGAGTCACTTATAAGTCATATTCTTTTAAAAACAATATCATGACAATACCAGCACACTGTCAAAAGGCTCAAAACCTACTCACCAATTACTGCGGTCACTTCTTTTTTCTCCCCACCTTCTCCCGTTTTAGCTTTGCCACCAACAATTGTTCAAATGAAATAAGTTAAATGTGTCATAAGGACACAGCCAGATATTTAAATTTGAGTTAGGTCTGAAGATGACTCTGGCTTAGCTGTACAATGCTACAAATAATACATACAGTACTAGTCAAAAGTTTGGACACACCTACTGATTCAAGGGTTTTACTTTATTTTTACTATTTTCTACATTGTAGAATAATAGTGAAGACATCAAAACTATGAAATAGCACATATGGAATCATGTAGTAACCAAAAAAATGTTAAACAAATCAAAATATATTTTATATTTGAGATTCTACAATGTAGCCACCCTTTGTCTTGATGACATCTCAAATAAGCAAAGAGAAATGACAATCCATCCTTACTTTAAAGACATGAAGGTCAGTCAATGTGGAAAATTTAAAAAACTTTGAAAGTTTCTTCAAGTGCAGTCGCAAAAACCATCATGCGCTATGATGAAACTGGCTCTCATGAGGACCACCACAGGAAAGGAAGACCCAGAGTTACCTCTGCTGCAGAGAATAAGTTCATTAGAGTTACCAGCCTCAGAAATCGGCAATTAACTGCACATCAGATTGCACCTCACAGAGTTCAAGTAACAGAAACAACATCAACTGTTCAGAGGAGACTGGATGAATCAGGCCTTCATGGTCGAATTGCTGCAAAGAAACCACTACTAAAGGACACCAATAAGAAGAAAAAACATGATGGGCCAATAAACATTAGACTGGTGGAAATCTGTCCTTTGAGATTTTTGGTTCCAACCGACATGTCTTTGTGAGACGCAGAGTAGGTGAACAGATGATCCCTGCATATGTGGTTCCCACCGTGAAGCATGGAGGAGGTGTGATATGGTGTGAGGGTGCTTTGCTGGTGATACTGTCAGTGATTTATTGAGAATTCAAGGCACACTTAACCAGCATGGCTACCACAGCATTCTGCAGCGATACGCACTCCCATCTGGGTTGCGCTTAGTGGGACTATCATTTGTTTTTCAACAGGAAAAACACCTCCAGGCTTTGTAAGGGCTATTTGACCAAGAAGGAGAGTGATGGTGTGCTGCATCAGATGACCTGGCCTCCTCAATCATCTGACCTCAACCCAATTGAGATGATTTTGGATGAGTTGGACTGCAGAGTGAAGGAAATGTCACATCCTGGCCATAGAGAGCCCTTGGGGTTCTCTATGGGGTTTTAGGTCAGGATGTGACTAAGGGGGGTTTTCTAGTTGTTTTGTTTCTATGTTGGTTTTGTGTATGGTTCCCAATTAGAGGCAGCTGTTATTCGTTACCTCTAATTAGGGATCATACTTAGTGTGTTCCTTTCCCACCTGTGTTTGTGGGATATTGTTTTTGTTAGTGCCGTTTGAGCGCTTCGTATTTGTACGATCTGTTGTTTCTTCGTTGTTTTGATTGTCATTTCTATTAAAGTATGTGGAACCATTTATTTGGAAGACGATCGTGTCAAGAAAAGCAGCCAACAAGTGCTCAGCATATGTGGGAAATCCTTCAAGACTGTTGAAAAAGCATTCCAGGTGACTAGGGTGGCTACTTTGAAGAATCTGAAATATATATAATATATAACACTTTTTGGGTTACTACATGATTCCATATGTGTTATTTCATAGTTTTGATGTCTCCACTATTATTCTACAATGTAAAAAATAGTAAAAATAAAGAAAAACCCTTGAGTTGATGTGTCCAAACTTTTGACTGGGACTGTACATATAGTGATTGTCCCATAGAATTAGAATGGACATTCCCATCCGAAACAGTGTTGGTTTGAGTGAACATTAAATAGCCTATTTTCACAGGCGATGTAACACTTGTTATCCTTATATGTGCATTCTGAGTTGGAGATCCCCAAAACATGACTCAATGGATTGGATCTTCTTCGAACTTGGAGACTAAATTCTATTGAGCCTGAGAAAGCTACTTGCTCACCCCCAAGGCCGAGCCCCTCCTAGCCATGATCTCAACAAAACGGAGCTGCTCTTCCTCCTGGGGAAGGCCTGCCCACTCCAAGACCTCTCCATCATGGTTGACAACTCCGCCAAAGAGACATTGTTTGGGCCTGTAACCTTCCAGCCTGGGTGAATTTCAATCTGCAAAACATCAATATTTCACTCAGATGCTGTAAAAAAACTATAAAGTACTGTAACTAAGTGCGGTAACATAATACATCCTCTGTATTTAAATAGTCATACTAAGTAATATATTGACTTGTATTTAAAAAATATACCTTCTCAGCATTTATCTTAACCTCAGATGATATAAAAGTTAACAATCATGTACTATGTTTCAATAAAAGGAATACACACTACTTGCCACAATGCATAGTGCCTACTGTAAAGTTTGGTGGAGGAAGAATAATGGTCTAGGGCTGTTTTTCATGGTTCAGGCTAGGCCCCTTAGTTCCAGTGAAGGGAAATCTTAACGCTACAGCATACAATGACATTGTAGACGATTCTGTGCTTCCAACTTTGTGGCAACAGTTTGGGGGAAGGCCCTTTCCTGTTTCAACATGAAAATGACCCCATGCACAAAGCGAGCCAGGCCTAATTGCCCAACATCAGCGCCCGATCTCACTAATGGTCTTGTGGCTGAATGGAAGCAAGTCCCCGCAGCAATGTTCCAACAGTTAGTGGAAAGCCTTCCCAGATGAATGGAGGCTGTTATAGCAGCAAAGGGAGGACGAACTCCAGATTAATGCCCATGATTTGGGAATGAGATGTTTGACGAGCAGGTGTCCACATACTTTTGGTAGTGTGGTGGATAAGGCCATATATGGCCATATATTACTTTAACGTATGCGACTGCTATTATAACCCAAGATCAGCGTCTACGGGCAACTTTACCATACTCTGAGCAGTTACACAAGGAAACGTCCCTAGGCTAGCGTGTGTAGATACTGTTGGTGACTTGTATAGAGTAGAGGGCTGTGACGCCGGGCTTGGTGAGCACCGAAGGCCTGGGTTGGCCATCTGTTGGCGCGTGGACCGACAACAACGGGGCTTTCACCGTTAAGGAGCAAACATCCATTTCCTTGCCCTACGTTTCTGTCCCTATTGGATCATATCGTCCTGAGGACACGGTAACTGGTCATTGCGCTCAAGGTACGTGTGAAAATCTGTATGGTACAACCCACAGTGCATTCAAAAGCATCATAAACCCTGCTCTGAAAAAACACAGCAAACTGAACTTTTTTTAAACTGTCAATCACTCTCGATTTATCTGGGATCAACAACTCAAACCTAGGGGTCTCTTTGGAGGACATATGAACATCCGTAGCCTCACCCCAAAGTCTGAACAAGTACATCATCTTCTTACTAACTCTAACTTAGACTTTTTAGGCCTGTCAGAATCGTGGTTACATAGCAACTCTCCATCTGCTGCATTACATGTACCAGGGTATAATATCTTTAGACGGGACAGATCTGAGGAAAGAGGGGGAGGGGTCATGATTTATATAAAAGATCACATCAACTGTCATCAGATATGTTGGCCTCTTGACCATGATTTGGAATGTATTAGGTTGAATATAGTGCTCTCATCTGAAATGTGTTTTGTGCTCATTGTTGTATATCGTCCACCCTCCTCTAATAATGATTTTTATATCACTTTTAAAAAGCTACTTCAAGCATGTGATTTTAAAACTGAGGTAATACTACTTGGTGATCTAAACTGTAACTGGTTAAATAAGACTAATAGGAAATCCCAGATCACAGACAGTCTGGATTTTACCCAATTGTTGGAAGGTCCTACTAGAATAACCACATCATCTCAGACACAGATAGATTTAATATTCAGTAACAAGCCTGAACGAATTGTAAAAACATTTAATTTTATTACTGGACTGTCTGACCATAATCTGACATTACTGTCAAGAAAACTTACAAAAAAGCGCTTTCATCATAATAATAAACCTGTGGAGCATCTCAGGATTCCAAAGAATGAAATGGATAATTTTCAAAGGGCAGTAAAGCAGACTAAATGGACAAATATACTTACTGGGATTAACATAGAAGAAGTTAGCAAGATGTTTTTTACCAAGCTACAAAGTCTAGTTAAGGAGTTCACTAGAAAGGTGAAAGGAAAGAAAAAAACAAATGCACTCCCTTGGCTTAATACTGAAATATTTAATCTGATGAAAGAAAGAGACTCTGCTTTAAAAATCATTAAAAACCAAGTTAAATAGTGATAGGCATAGGTTTACCTCATTACGTAATCAAGTAATCAAAGTGATTAGAAAGTCCAAAGCCAATTTTTTTATAACAATTATTAATGAGGGAAAGGGTAACACAAAGTTGATCTGGGAACAGATTAAAAATGTGATGAGAATTAGCCACAGGCTTAGAAAGCGTTAGAGTTGAACCTGAATGGTAAAGTAATACAAGATCCAGCACAAATAGCTGTAGCTTTTAATGAATACTTTATCAATTCTGTGGACGAAATTGCACAGAACTTTCCCCCAACAACTGGAGATATTGTCAAAATAGATGAAAGTAAGCCTTCTTTTATAGCATTCAACCTATCTCTGAAATTAAAACCCAGGCAATTATTAATTCTCTTAAAATCTCAACAGCTAAAGATATTTATGGAATGGACTCTAAAATGCTTAAATCCCTGAAAGAACACCTAGCCTACCCTATCACACAAATTGTTAACCAGTCAGTACTAGAGGGGATATTTCCAATTATTTGGAAGACTGCAATTGTAACTCCCATATTTAAGTCAAAAGACCCTCTGAACATATCTAACTACCGCCCAATAAGTATTCTACCTGTGGTGTCCAAGGTTGCTGAAAAATGTGTATCAGAGCAGCTTGTCTCTTTCTTCAATAATAGTCCATTCACTCTTCATCCGATGCAGTTTGGCTTCAGGGCCCATCACTCTGCAGAAACAGCTAACTGTTTCTTTTTAGAGACTGTTCGAGCAATGGTTGACAAGGGTGGTGTTGTTGGCGCTGTGTTTTTAGAGCTTCATAAAGCTTTTGACACAGTCAACCATCATATTTAACTGGTAGAACTCAATACGTTTCTGTGAACAATCATCGTTCATTAGTTCTTAATTTACGCACAGGGGTACCACAAGGATCGATACATGGCCCGCTTTTGTTTAGTCTATATATCAATGATCTGCCTTCAGTTTGCCCTGATATCAATACACTAATGTATGCGGACGATACTGTAATTTATGTGCATGCCAAGACAAAACATCTGGCTGCTGCCAAACTGACCACAGCTATGGATCAGATCACCAATTGGCTAAATCGTTCGTGCCTTCAACTAAATGTAGATAAAACTGTGGGAATGTTTTTCACAAAGAGACAATGTAACATTGTGTCAAATATAACGATTTCAGGTTGAAACATTAGTATTGTGCCACAAGTTAAGTATTAGGGCGTTATTATTGATTCTAATCTTTCTTTTAAAGCACATATTAAGAAAATGTGTAATAGGGTCAAGTTTAGCTTAGCTAATTTTAGATATATTAGAAATGCGCTTACTTTTAATGCTGCTAAATTATTTATGGATGCCATGATTATGTCACATCTAACATATTGTCTGACAAGCTGGGGACAAACTAACAGCTTATCACTAAAGCCATTAGCAACTCTGTATAAAAAAACTCTCAAAGCTTTGGACCAGAAGCCTAACAGTTTACATCATTGTATTATCCTTAATAATCATAAACTGCTAAGCTGGGAAGATGTAATCAAATATAAAAACATCTGTTTGGTCTACAAAATTCTGCATAATACCGCTCCTTCATTTATAATCCAACGTAATAATAGCAGGCAGATCACCAGAAGCACCACACGAGGTGACCTTTTAATTCCATTCAGAAAAAAATTATCATTTTCTGTTACAGCAATACAAAATTGGAACTCACTGCCCACTACAATTAAAGACATACATGCATATTCCACCTTTACTATACACCTTAAAAACTGTCTGTCCGACAATTATAACTGCACACGTTAATTTCACAGATGTGATGTGTATTTGATGTGACATGGTCATGCTGCTGCCACTTGATCCTTGCTGCCTGCCTCAATGTTATGTCCTGTATGTGCTTCAATGTGGTCTCTATGTGATTATTCTTTGTTGATTTGTACTGTTTTTATTGCATGAACTGTTTTTATGTCTTTGCAATCTGTGCTTGCTTGTTTCTTGCTTGCCTCAATTGTGTGCCACACGTTTAGTATGTCTACTCCCTCTTGTTTAGTCCTGCTGTAAATATAATTGTAATGTATTTTATTTGTTGTATGCCTATTGACAACTTGCCGGGGACTACAGCTGGAAATTAGCCGTAGAGGCTAAAGCTGCTCTTTTTATCAAAAGGGACTGTCCACGTCATTATAAACTAATAAACTAAACTAAACTAAACTAAAGGTAAGATACTCCAGGCCAAGTTGCTCGCTGACAACGCAAACTGCTATTTGCAGTACACTTTCAAAGCAGGGTCAGCGGCGTTCCCTTATGTCAGAATCAAATGTACAACTTTGATTCTGTGCTGCTTCCACCACCCTGGCATCAAATCAAGAGCCGTGGCTACAGACTATCGACTGTTTGTTTCATAAACCTGCTAACAAAGCAAACACCCAAAACACATCTGTCTCTAGCAACTACAGTAGGTACAAATATAATGTAAGCCGTAATGTTGTAACTACGTCTTAATGTAAGCCTGTGACTCACTCAATCCCTTTGGTAACACTTTATTTGATAGACTCATGGACTCCATAACTCATTCATAAGCAGTAGGTAAGTCAACAACGGCAAGTTAGCAAGTTCATAGGCTGTGTTACAAACCAGAGCCTGTGTCACAGTGTTAGTGTGACCCTGTGACATTCGGTAACCCATCCCCTTCTTCTTCTTCTTCTTCTTCTTCTTCTTCTTCTTCTTCTTCTTCTTCTTCTTCTTCATCCGTTACCTCTCGTTGCGTTGCAGAAGAGCCAGAGGTGTGGACCAGGAAGATAGTGAAGGTGGTGACACAGACCATGATCAACGGCAAGGTGGTGGATGAGTCCAGCGAGGTGGAGCAGATAGAGGAAGAAGTGAAGAAGAAGTGAGATGGACGCAATCATCTTCATCCTCCTCATCTTTCCTACCACCTGGCAAGCCTCCGTCAGACACAAGGGCCAGCCGACCCACTGGCCATAAAGGGCTCACACTAACACGGATGTCTGTTTTATTCCCATCAGAGTCTTAGTCTTCTCTGTTTCTCTCTGGAGTATCCTGCGTTACCTCATTCACATGTCTGGAGACAATGAGATATACTGTAAGTGAACGGGATGTCTGCTATAGCATCCATTTTAAGAAGTCCCTCAGTTGTCAAATGAAAGTCCCTCAGTTGTTTCCCCTCTATCATGGATGCTGTTTAATAAAATGTTTTTCTTTGTGTATGAAACGATGTATTTCTAGATTTAGAGAACAAGTAGTCCATACAGTAGATCTCTTTCATTTGAATTGCATTTCTTCTGTTTTGTTTTCCGCCATGTGTCTGTTTGTATTCTATAAACTTCTGTAAGGACTGAAATAAAGGTTAGACATAGTTTTCTCTTTTTTGTTCTACCTCAAATACACATTCAGTAACTATCTAACAAACTCCAAGAGTAAAAAATAAATACATAGTCACAACATACTCAAAACACATTCTATGGGAAACTATGAAGCTACCCTGTCTACTACACAGCATGGGCATGAGCATAATGGCATGCCAGTGCAGATAATTACGCCTGCTCATATGCGTGTGTGATGACTGCTATGTAGGTTTGGCATGTAGTCTACAACAATGCTAGGTTAGCTAGGTTACCTTCGTGTCTGACAACTCAGACACATAGGGTGTTATTTATGGGTTTGGACTGTCTCTGTCACAAATCTGAGATGTTTTACAAAAGGACTGACTGACAGACAGGCAGACGGATAACTTTTACTAAGTTCACAACCTCCACCAACTGAAAGTCAACTGAGTCAGAAAACAGTGTAAAGCTGAAATACATTGTACAGAATGTAAATCATCATGGCCTCCGGCTTCACTTGCTGTTGCTTCACAGCCATAACGACATAACCATTACCTGCAAAACCCATTATGCTGCCACCTTGGCATCAGTTACTGATGGTTAGTTAATCTGTGAAAAGCAAACAGTGGAAATGGGTGTAAATATGTGGTGGGAGAATGCAATGTGCTATGTAAGTGTGTGCATTTGTATAAGTATTTGCAGTGTTTGGATTGGGTTGCTGTTTCTGTCCGGGTCTGTGTGGTTCTGTTGTTTGCGTCGTGGTATGTGGGTTGGGTCTGTGTGTCCCTCCCTGCCTGTCTGCACATATGCTTGTATGGCCATGTATGTGTTTCTTCAAAGGCATCCATCAAGTCGGGGGGAGGGTTCCCAGTCAGACATTAAGCCCTTCTTGGGGGGTGACTGTCTCTACAGACACTAATCACTGTCACAATGAACAGTTACTGGAAATATGAGTGTGTCTGCTAATATGAGTGTGTCTGCTCTCTCCTGCACTGTACCATTCTCAACCAGCCACATCCCCACAGGTTGAGGAGACCAGGGTGTGTGTGTGTATGTCAGCTAGACATACTGTAGTATGTATTCCGTCCACTCTCATCCATAAGTCTATGAAACTATCTCACACAGACAGGCGGACAGGTTTGTTCCGGAAGGCATTATAAACATGTACATGCTACCTGGCTGTGTCACACACACCTGTCCTGGATAGACGACCTGATGCATCAAGACAAAAGCCGTTGGGACCTTATTGATGAAACAGACGAAGCCCTCTGTAATGACTGTGTACTAATGTTTGGTAACGCCTCTAATTATCATTGTGGTGGGGTTGAGCAACACAAGAGAGTTAAGTTGCTCTGTCTGGCCGTCTGTCCATCCGTCCGTCCGTCCGTCTGTCTGCCACAGTGGCATTTCACCATGGGTCAGGAGGACTATTGTTGTTTTATCAGTAGCTCCATTCAACAAATTATAGTTATGACAAATATCATTAAGATTATTAATCTACAAGTCCCATTTCCCATGTGAAAGGTAAATAATTACAATAGCTAGGGCTGTTACTGTGACCATATTACCGCCACACAGGAGGTCACGAGTCATGATGGCAGTCAAATTCCACAATACCGTTTAGTCATGGTAATAAGGCTTCTCCAAGCTCTGATGCTGCAGATGGTCAATCCTACCAAACTTGCTAACTGCCTGGTACTCAGCACTCTACTGTTCTCTAATCACTCTGACATCAATGCAAATGTAATTGAAAATCAAATCAAACACTTCATGAGAGCCCATGAGCTCATGTTGCGCAACATTTCTATAGGCTATATAATTGCGTGAGAAAACAGAGTTTCGATGACCTCTACTAAAAAGAGGAGGATCCCATCAGCTTTCTTTAGTCTAGGCCTACTATATTTATTTCTCAACTTTCCTAATATTAAGCACATTGCTTCTCTTTACAACAGGAATATTGCCTACCTGGGTGGCATGAAAACGTACCACGGGAAAAGCGTCCTCCTTTTTGCTATTTAAGTGTATAGATGACATGTATGTTTCAAGACAGATGCATGATAATAGTCCAATCTAAATCAAAACAAATTTCACACATATATTATTTAGTATATGTAAAGACAAGATTAAATCAAGAATAGTCTGATGGGTGACAATATTAGCCTATCACTTATGAATTATATATTATCACTTGTGAATGATGCCCAGTTTGTGTGCAGTAAGGCAAGAAAAAAAAGGTTTGTATCACATCTAAAGTGGCCAAATAACCTCTTAAAATTAAGCACATAAATTTGCTTTACAACAGGTGTAGAGCCTAACTGGCATACATACACAGCGCGTGAGTTTCAAGTTTGGGGAAGATGATTTGCACCATAAAAATGCACCTCTATAATGAAAACATTACATGCACTTCTGAGAATTGTTTTTGGTGCTAGTGGGATCTATCGCATCCCACAACTGTCCCAGACTATGTTTGGAATATTTATTTCTTACACAGAACAGAATAGGTCAACTTCTGTACTATGGGGGGATAGTAGATTGACATAGGCTAGTTCTTTTGCTGTTCGTTAGGCCTACTCATCTTGTTGGCTGACGAAAAGTAATTGTGGACAGTTCTTCCAACATCTTCAATATGCGCCTTGGAATTGGATAAGGATGTGTGCAGTTGCATCCCCGATGTCTGTCTTCACTTGTAGCCCATGAGAAGGACCCGATCATGTGACGGGCATTGGCAAATAAAAATGTAGCTATATGAGAGAGCAATGTGAGTGAGATGTGCACTGGCTGAAAAAAAGCATTGGATTTTTATAGGGGGCATTACGGCCACACAAGGGGGATGCCGCTGTCTGTCCATGTGTCACTGTCTGCCATCCCAAGTTTTTCTCTCGACCTGTGTGCACCTACGTTGTAAACTTTCATTCAAAGGCTAGGTTGAAGCAAGCTCATGATGGGTATAGGGAAAATTTGAGTATTGTGTAGTTACCTAAACCTATCAAGGTTACATTGAACTGGGTGAATGGAATATGAATGACAGTCATCCAACATGCTGAAATAGAAATAAGGCCATGCTCATGAACAAAAAAAGAATCCTCCCTCAACATAAACGGCACTGACCGCCACTGATATCAGTAGTGATGAAATAATAAAATCCACTAGAGCAGCCTTTCTTAAAGTATGGGTTGTGACCCACTTGTTAATGGTGGGTCGCAACGTGTCAGAGTAAATGTATAATTATTTCACTGGAATTGATTTGGCCAAGTGCATCTGCGCTCTCTGTTCAGTGCGCTCTCTGCTTAGCAGCTATGGGGGGTGATTCATGCCATAATTAAGCCTCGTGAAGCTACTGATACCTCTCACTAAGTCACCTAACGTCTTCCTAGTGCCATAAAAGAACGGCATGAATTAACATGGACTGTCAATGGAGACAAGTTTGTTTCTAAGGCGTCAAACTGCCGACACGTTCACGTCACGTCACACGTACACGTCATGTAGACGTAGTGTTCACATTGCGTAACGTGTCACTGACACATCATGTGTCAGTTTGTGTGTGCGTTTATTATGTATGATCTTACCATTAACGCCTTAAAAACGTCTACATGTGTTACGCGTTACATGTTAGTTTAAGTGTCTGTTGAGTTCATCAATTTCATTTGTCGATTTAGCTAAAATAGGCCTATCACCTCAATGCAAAAAATTATTAGGCTAGTTGATATCGCAGCCACCATTACTGTGTAGATATGCCTATTTCTCACATCAATACAAACACAAGGGCTTCTTGGTAGCCTAGTGGTTAGTGTGTTGGGCCAGTAGCCAAAAGGTTGCTAGATTGAATCCCAAAGCTGACAAGATAAAAAAAAAAAATTGTTTTGCCCGAGCAAGACAGTTAACCCACTGTTCCCCAGGCGATGAATAAGTGGATTTCGATTAAGGTCGCCCCCTGCACCTCTCTGATTCAGAGGGGTTGGGTTAAATGTGGAAGACACATTTCAGTTGAATACATTCAGTTGTACAACTGACTAGGTATCCCCCTTTCATTTTCTTTGTTGGAGGTAGTCTAGGTCTCTAGTGGCGCATTCAAAACAACTCGGAAGTCGGCAATCTCTGACATTCCGACTTCAGTGCGTTCAAGACAACTGGGAACTCTGAAAAAATTTAGTTCAGACTGGGATTTTTGTTTTGTTTTGAACAGTCATCCAACTCTGAATCTCTGGCATCTTTCTCTGACCTGAAAATCACTTATGTCATGATTTCACCTTTTTCCCCCCCCACTTCCCAGTTTACCGGATTAACAGACACAATCACTGTCACCATACAATCCTTCATCTATACATTTCTGTGGAGATGTCTTATGGTTAAAAGCAGGGTTCAAATTGAGGGGGTACGTGAGGATTTAGGCCTTGTTATAGAGACGTGCAAAAAGCATATGCTACCACTTGTTTGCTTAGCCATAGGAAAAGCAACGGTCCAGATTTTATAAAGCGATCTAGGCTATAACAATAATAAACTCCACGATTATTTCCGCAGTCTACTAGCCTATCGAAGGTCTTGCGCAGCCTAAACATCACAGGATAATGTGTTTAGTTTATTAAATGCTCTGCAATGTAAAGCTATGCATAATGCAAAATGCCAAAAAGTTCGAATCGGTATGGGTCTATGCATCGACCAAACACCTTAACAGATAAAAACATTTATTATTCAAGAGAATCCCATTGAATTAGGCTATTTATTTCAGTGCAGTTGCGTTCTTACGCATATGCTTAGACTAAACGGAACCGAAAACACCCCAGCCTGTTTTGATCACAGATCATGGAGAAGCCTGAACATTTAAGCTGTTTGTCATTGATTTAGCCCACAATTGCCTACAGATTTGATACACATGAAGACCTATATTTAATCTGGAATTGAAAAACAAAAGTCTGACTAGGATTCCGACTTTCCTCCACGTCATATTTATTACCAATTAAGATAAATGAATTCCTATTAATTTGCATAGGCTAACCATTGCGATTAATGTTATTTACCATCTTTTGCTTTTTATGAATAAACAGGCATCAGGGTAAACATAATATCGTTTCAATGCCCCCCACACACACATTAATGTTACTTACCTTACAGATCACAAAGTGATCTAATTTCCATTCATATGCAAATACATTTGATTCATACACTGGCTTGTCTGGCTGGCATGTTTTCATTTTAAACAGGCATTCTACACTGAAATCATTTTAGTCCTCAATTATGATTCTCAATTTAATGAATCATAGCTCATTAGTACACCCTTGTGGTTGAATATATATCTATTCTATGTCTTATGATACAATTAATAATGTTGAACTAACAAATACCATCAAGGGATACAGCTGTGAAAACCAATCTAGCAATATTTGACATTTAAATACATAACCATTGATATTTTTGGGGTATATGTGTCAATTTACTTTCTGATTTTTTGTACACTCACATGGAAATCATAGACTGAAATACAGAATTCTGGTGTGTGGAATAGAGAGGAGGTGGGCTCTGTGTGGATGGGAGGTTCTGCCTGTCACTTGTTTTTCAACAGGTCGTCAGTCTTGGAAGGTAGACTCGAAGAAGGAAAGTCCAGGCGCTGCTGCCCACTCTGTTCTGAGTGTTTACAGTGCTAGTGTTTTTAGTTCATCTGTGCATCTCACATTATGTTCCCAGTAGGATAGTTTTCTTGCTCTTTAGCAGATAATGACAACTTGACAATAACAGTAGCTGAAGTAATGAAAAGTTGGAGGGTGGTTGGTAATGAAGGACATCAGGTCTGGATGTCAAGCAGATCCCCTAGGTCCTGGAGAACAGAAGCAGAGTAAAGGTAACAGGGTAGGAGACAGACGTAAACAAGCAAACACACAGGTTAACTTCTTGGGGAGCGGCAGCTGAGGAGTCTGGCGTGCCCAAAGTAAAAGGCCTGCCACTCAGGCCCAGAAACTATGCACATAATTAGTACTATTGGATAGGAAACACTCTGAAGTTTCTAAGAGTGTTAAAATATTGTCTGTGAGTATAACAGAACTGATAAAGCAGGCGAAAACCCGAGGAATTTCTGTCCTGGAAAAAGTGTTTTTGACACATTGCCTCATTTTGAACCCCTCCCAATTGAAAACAGCTATATATGGGAGTAAGATTGCAGTACCTATTGCTTCCACTGGATGTCAACAGTCTCTAGACAGTGTTTGGTGATGTTAGGTTGCTCTGGATGGTAATAGAAGAAGAATTTCGAACTAGTCACCAGATGTAAACAGAAGAGGATGCGCGTTCACGGTCTCGCGCGCGCTGTGGTTTTTTTCCTTTCCTATCGTCCAGTTTATAAATATTATAGTAAATATACTAGTAAATATTAAATATTATAGTAAATATACATAAAAGTGTTCCTAAGGATACATTATCAATGATGTTTGATTGTTCTTGGACAAGTGTATAGGTATAGGTTGAACGTGTTTTCTTCACGGTTCAATGGGCGAGTGGACGCTGTATTTTATGAACATAACGCACCAACCAAACGGAGATTTATGGATATAATAAATGACTTTTTCTAACAAAAGAACCATTGGATGTCTTCGTTGGGAAGCCCTCAGCAGAAGTTCTTCAAAAGGTAAGGGATTTGTTTTTGCTGTGATAAATATTGTAGGTGCTATCCTCAAACAATCAAATATTGTGCTTTCGCCGTAAAGCTTTTTTGAAATCTGACAACGCTGTGATATTGCCAAGAATCAGAGCTTTTGATGACCATGCAACACTTGTATATTGATGAATGTATATTGATGAGCGCCCCACCACTCCCTAAGTAGTTAAATGATTATCAGTTATGTAAAAATACAGTTACTGAATGATTTAATTTAAATGTTTGATTAGACATGCAATAATGTTAATGGCAGACAGAAAAGAAAGAATACTTGTCTAATTTTTGAAGTCAGTGGGGTTGGTAAGGGACGGTCCCTGGAAGAGATAGAGAGATGAGTTGTGAAAGAAACTCCAGGGTGGTGTCATGACCACTGGAGTCATACACCTTAACAGTATCTACCTGGAAGTGGCGGTTACTTAACGTGACCCAGTGGTTAGCCTTGAGATTTACTATTTGGAGAAACCCCTGGGCCAGTGTTGGTACTGCTGACAGCATGGCGATGCTGCCCACCACGAGGCAGCAAATGCAAATAGTTATCATCTGTGATTTTTATATTTCACCTTAACGGATGATGGCCCCAGCAAGGAGCGAAAGAGCACCAAGCTTCCCGGGTCTCGCCTTCCTTTCGTCCTTCTTCCAAGCCAAGCCATTCTCACAGATGTTCGAAGCATTTTAACCCCTTGATTGGCAGTCCCGTTGGTCCGTTCATCCAAACGGGGAGTCACCATACATCTACACATTCATATTATATATAACTCACTGTACTATCAGTGTCAATTTAAAAAGAAAATTCTAAATTACTGGACGCCTATGCGAAACAATGCTACAACCATTACATTTAGCTGACATTGACTAAAACCAAGCTAAATTTGGTAAGCATCGAGCTAGCGAACTGTTAAACACCGTTTTCGTACAAATATTAACACTAACACCTTTTATCGTGACATCACATATTTACATATATTACCTCAAGTAAACTGAGCCTTTGTTCATAGAAAATAAAACAAATTGGATCTAAAAAGTTGAAAAAAAAGCACCGAAAGTTTGGACGCCAAACTCGTTCATGTAAAATCCCTTCTCGTTCATGTAAACTATTAGCAACCTAGGCTAACTCCATTAACTTACTTACAATGGGGAAAATAGAGAGGCAGAGCTCAGAGTTTGTCAGAAGGCTGACCTGACAGGGTCACGCACAGGACCAAGCAAGAGCAGGACCTCAGCATTTCGACTCTTTATTACAAATGGATGAACACAAAGAAGGGACCCGTGTCTGTTAATCACTCAGGGATAAATAGAGAGGCAGAGCTCAGAGTTTGTCAGAAGGCTGACCTGACAGGGTCACGCACAGGACCAAGCAAGAGCAGGACCTCAGCATTTTGACTCTTTATTACAAATGGACGAACACAAAGAAGGGTCCCGTGTCTGTTAATCACTCAGGGATAAATAGAGAGGCAGAGCTCAGAGTTTGTCAGAAGGCTGACCTGACAGGGTCACGCACAGGACCAAGCAGGAGCAGGACCTCAGCATTTTGACTCTTTATTACAAATGGACGAACACAAAGATACTCAATACTGTTTTCAAGACCAAAACTCTTTTTGCTGAAAGGTGTCGCTATCGACATCTATTTACATAACACTGTACATCTTCTTATTGATTTAATCAGTTACAGTGATGGTGATCATCTCCATCTCTCACTTCAAGCAGCTCATCACTCCACCAACCTGCTCATCTTCTCTCTGGCTGTGGCAGATCTTCTGGTGGGGCTGATTGTGATACCAGTAGCGACAGTAGCAATAATGGAATCATCCTGGGTTTTTGGGAAATATTCCTGTGAATGTTTTCTCAACATCGGTTATGTAATTCTTTCTTAATCTCTGGGCAATTTGGTCTTGATATCTATTGACCGCTATGTTGCTGTGTGTGATCCCTTGTTGTACCACTCTAAAATAACAATATCAAGAATTATACAATGGGTGGGTCTAATCCTGAGTGCTGATTGGTTGAAACCGCATTCCAACCAGTGTCTATTCCACAAGTTACCACTGGTTAAATCTATGACGTTAAAATGCCTATTTACTCTATTCCATCTGGCAGCAGAATCAACTGTCTCATCAGCCCAGCCAGGCAATTTATAAACTTGATCTCCACTATAAAAGGCATCTAGACATTATCTCACATTTCTTTTAGACTAACATTTTGTTTTCAACAGCTGAGATTTGTATAAACCTTGCTGTCTGTCTCTCCGACATTTGCAACATTGTTTAAATATTAAAATTCAATCTCCAGCTGTCCCATAGTAATTAATGTGTCTGGAGGCGGGATGTGACAGCGTTTCTCAGCCAGTCAAAATCATGAATCAGCTGCCATCATTTTTATGGATATATACAAAGAAATGTCAAATGAACTGCAGCTAGTTCCAGCTTCAGTTTGAAGTGATTGTGCTAGCTGTGTTGTTGGCTAGCTCCTCTGAACAACAGTGTCCTGATGAGAGAGCACATTTTCTATGCCAGGCAAAATCGCACCTCATTAGCTCATTGTTAATGGATGTATCTGAAAATGTCACAAAAAAACAGCTTAAACAAATGCAAATGCAGCTACTGTTGTTATTCTGGCTATGGGAGATGGCTATGGGACAGTATGGCTATGGGACATTTAGGACGAACGACTGGGTCTCGTCCATAGATACAGAACAAAAAGACTGAATGACTGGATCGCGTCTCTGGCAACCGAACCGATAGAACGAAAGACCAGCCGGCTTGGGTAGCAACCCTAGATTTGTGTCGGGACTATATCTTGTGGAAGGATGAAATAGTATGAATAAATTCATCAAAATAAAGCTTTTAATGAAAATACGTCAATCATTATTTGAATATGTTGGTAACCCGTTGTATAAAAGTGATAATTTTCTCGAAGCCGGTGTTTGTAGGACATATTGACATGTTTTGACGGCTCTCGACTTCGTCTCGGGCCTAACGACACCTGTGCCAATATATCCTTCAAATACCGTCTTCCCGGCATTATCACTTAATTATGTGTTGTATATCTATTACCTGGTGGTGTTGTATCATATATCGTAAATGACTCTGCAAATGCTATCGTAAATGACTCTGCAAATGTACAGGTAACCAGGAGGTATTTTAAATAATGTTTTATTGTTGAAAGATTTAACTGGAGTAGCATCATTGACTTTGTAATTACAATGGTTGTCCCGTGCTCTATTATTATAACGGTTTATTTTCAAAAGAGGCTGGCACCAAGCCTGGTCTTAAAACGTTTCTTTCTCCAATAATCACCTTACATCTTTCTGACATTTGTTAATTCCTTTATTAATCCAATACTTTATGCTCTCTTTTATCCATGGTTCAAAGTGACAGCTAAACATAATTTTACTCTGAAGTTGAAGCGTTCATAGTTCCTGCCTTTTTATTCCTAAATTTGACATACACAGGGTTGATATTGTTATGTTAAACGAAAGTATATTGTTGATGTAATTGCTTATTTCATGTAACAATTACACTGACATTTCTTATCTCAGTTAACTGTTGCCATCATAGATACATGTGGTGTTGATTCAGAATGTGGTGTTGATTCAGAATGTGGTGTTGATTCAGAATGTGGTGTTGATTCAGAATGTGGTGTTGATTCAGAATGTGGTGTTGATTCAGAATGTGGTGTTGTTTCAGAATGTGGTGTTGTTACAGAATGATTTGGCAGGCAGAGGTCACCAAAGATGTTTTTTTTCTCCATAATTTCTTATCATCAAAATGACACATTCAACTTGAGTTGATTCACACAGGGTTTAAATGATCAAACCCTCTGATAATTCCACGATAAAAAGTATTCGAGCAGTACATTTTGAGGACAAAGTTGAATCTAACTCAATGGTTAGTAATTGATGGCTATCTGTAAAGAATGAAATGATGACAGAAATGATAGTGCCCCAAAAGATAAATAAAAACAATCACAGGATTGATATGGTTATTGTCACAAAAGTTGCAACAAAAAAAAAAGGTCCTTGTGCCAAAATTGGACATTTATTTTTTAAATCAAAAATGTTGGTAAAATCTTGATGGTGAAAAAGGCCGTCCAGTTAGTATCTAAAGAGGTTTGGGGGCTGTAGTTGAAGCTGTTGAGGAGGGCTAACTTGATGGCCAATAGTGAACTATTCCCCCCATTTTTTTACGTTCTTTTATAATGGAATCGCCTTCATTTGGTTAAACAGCACTGAACTGGGCGTCACACTTCTTGGTCACTTAAGGAGTGAAAGGACTGGGATATTGATGTTCATTAACTGATACTTGACACAGACATGGTGGTGTAGCAGGAAGATCTGTATACTGTGAACCAAGAGGTTGTGAGTTCAAATCCCAAGTGTAGACTGTTGAAAAAGAAATACTGTGTAAATGAACATGCACAATGTAATCATGTCAAATATGTATGTTGAACAGTATGTTAAAAGCACTGTGTGAGTATCACTTGCCAACAGACAACGAGCTATGAATGGATCAGTGGTTCACCAGTCAGGGCCTTGATTGGCTTGGTAACAGTTACAAGTTGTGATGTATAATGAAACTACAGTTTTTGGTGGAGGATTTCTTTGGTGTCTAGAACATTAATATCTGAGAACATGGCAACCATGTTCTGTGTATGTTTGGTGGGACGTTGATGGAATATTCTCCTAACCCTCAGAAAACTGGGAACTAATGTTCTTGCAACGTCCGATGAAACGTGTCTAGAAAATGAATATTGTATATTCTGAGAACATGGCAACCACATTCTGGGTATGTTATGTTTAACATTAAGGGAATGTTCAAACATGCTAAAAGGTTCTCAGAAAGTTTTTGCTAACATAGATAGAATGTTCCCCTAACTAATGGAAAACTCAAACAGGGGTAACATTACAAAAACGTTCTCTCTCCCTAGAATTGTTAGCTGGGTCAGTGTGTCTCTCTCTCTCTCTTCTTGTGATGGCAGACATTGGCTGTGGTCGATAGCATCAAAACCGTGATGTATCATGGGTAAATTGTGACCGACTGATAATAATGAGTAGTTATGTATGTTGCATGTTGATTTGTAGATTAGTCACTATCGCCTTGCCTTTAAAGTCAGCTGCAATGTTGAACGCTCCTATGCCAGCAGACAGTTGATCAGCGGCTTGCCTCAGATGTCTATCTTGTACAGTATGTGTGGACTGCTCTCTAGTGGTGAAACCTTTATGTTTCACCACCAGCTGATAAATAATAAAACTGTTACTCTTTCAACTTTCATCATATTCCAGTGCTTGACTTGGACTGAAATATGTGCCGTGCCTGTACTCATTTTGGATACCTGTTCGCTCTTAGAAAAAAAAAAACGTTCTTTGGGGTTCTATATTTTGTTATTCTTTTTATTTAACCTTTATTTAACCAGGTAAAACCCATTTAGGTTAGAAACCTCTTTTGCGAGGGCGACCTGGCAAGAAGGCAAAACAGGGAAATAGCAGCATGTCCATAAAACATTACAGAAAAATACAGAATGCACACAAAGGACAAAAGTGTCACAAGTTAAAGATACAATTGAAGGTTAGAAACAACTGCGGTTATCACAAACAGTGTTGTCGATCAGAGTCTTAAAAACAGGCAAAGACACTAACTCCTCTAACTTTAAAATCTTCTGAAGCATGTTCCAGGGTGAAGGGGCATTATGTGAAAAACATTTTTTTCCAATCTCATTTCTAGCCTTAGGAACAGGCCAGGACAGCAGCGACTGTGAACGAAGACTATACTGAGTGACTGATCTGATCAGTAAAGAGCAGGGATACAAAGGGAGTTGTCCCATCAATGCTTTGTGCACAAAAGTGTACCAGTGCTTTAGCCTCCTGGTGGAGAGAGAGGTCCATTGCGCAATAGCATACAAATCACAGTGATGGGTGAGTGATCTAGCATTTGAAGTGAATGTTAATGCACCATGATACACTGTGTCCTGAGTTTTCAAGGTACTTGTGAGGCCTGCATATAACAATATTACCATAATCCAGCACTGATTAAAAAAGTGCTTTTGAACAAGATTTTTTCTGACTAACATTGAAAAGCAAGATTTGTTCCTGTAATAGAAACCCAATTTCAACTTCAGTTTTTTGGTCAAGGTGTCAATGTGCTGTTTAAAATTCAACTTTTCATCTAACCAAATCCCAAGATACTTATAGGAGGTGACCCTATCAATTTGCTGGCCTGTTATAGTTCAAATCTGCAAGTGACTCCATCTGTTAACTTTCAGGGAATAACATCAAAGGCCAACTGTAAGTCCTGAAAAGCCTTCTCAATGTTAGAATAAATTATTGTGTCATCAGCATACAGATGGAGATTTGCAGAGTCAATAGTCTTCCCTATATAATTTATATACAGTGTAAAAAGGATCGGACCTAATATTGAGCCCTGGGGAACTCCTTTTGTAGGCCTTCGAAACTAAGATTCCATACCCTCCTGAGCTACACACTGTGTTCTGTCAGAAAGGTCGTTTTGGAACTTAAACCAACCTTTTTTAGTCTATACAACAGCAGGGCATGGTCAACAGTGTTGAAGGCCTTCGATAAGTAAATAAAAAGTTAAATACAGTGATTTTTCTTGTCCTGAGCATCTAGAATATCACCTACAACCTTAATTACAGCAGTAATTGTACTATGCTTGGCTCTAAACCCAGACTGGAATTGAGATACAGTAAAACTAAGTTATTATAAAGAAAGTCTTTGAACTGTGAGTTCACCAGGTTTTCCAAAACTTTTGCCAGTGCAGACAGTTTAGATATGGGATGATAGTTATCCAACTGGGATGGATTTTTTTTTACAAAAATATGACTGCAACATGTAAAGTGTTGGTCCCATGTTTCATGAGCTGCAATAAAAGATCCCAGAAATGTTCCATACGCACAAAAATATTATTTCTCTCAAATTGTGTGCACAAGATAACCTATCCACCGGACAGGTGTGGCAAATCAAGAAGCTGATATGGCCTCACACACAACCGCAGACCACGTGTAACCACGCCAGCCCAGGACCTCCACATCCAGATTCTTCTCCTGCGGGATTGTCTGAGACCAGCCACCTGGACAGCTGATGAAACTGTGGGTTCGCATAACCAAATAATTTCTGCACAAACTGTCAGAAACCATCTCAGGGAAGCTCATCTGCATACTCGTCGTCCTCACCAGGGTCTTGACCTGACTGCAGTTTGGCGTCGTAACTGACTTCAGTGGGAAAATGCTCACCTTTGATGGCCACAGGCACGCTGGAGAAGTGTGCGCTTCACGGATGAATCCCAGTTTCAACTGTACCGGGCAGATGGCAGACATGGCGTCATGTGGGTGAGCAGTTTGCTGATGTCAAAGTTGTGATCAGAGTGCCCCATGGTGGCGGTGTGGTTATGGTATGGGCAAGCATAAGCTACGGACAACAAACACAATTGCATTTTCTCAATGGCAATTTTAATACACAGAGATACCGTGACGAGATCCTGAGGCCCATTGTTGTGCCATTCATCCGCCACCATCACCAGCATGTTTGGGATGCTCTCGATCGACGTGTACGACAGCATGTCCCAGTTCTCGCCAATATCCAGCCACTTTGCACAGCCATTGAAGAGGAGTGGGACAACATTCCACAGGCCACAATCAACAGCCTGATCACCTCTATGCGAAGGATATTTGTCACACTGCATTAGGCAAATGGTGGTCACACCAGATACTGACTGGTTTTCTGATCCACACCCCTATCTTTTTTCTAAAGGTATCTGTGACCAACAGATGCATATCTGTATTCCCAGTCATTTGAAATCCATAGATTAGGACCTCATCATTTTTTTTCAATTGACTCATTTCCTTATATGAACTGTAATTCAGTAAAATCTTCGAAATTGTTCCATGTTGAATTTATATTTGTGTTCAGTGTATATACCCAGCAAAGGCAAAGAACCTTGAGGGTTCTAGCACTACTTCAGTGTAATGGGGATTTTAGAACAGCTAACAAAAGCTAACCTAGGCACATCAAACTCTGAAATGACAGCTAACATTTCATTTGAATTTGTTTTTGCGTTTTTGCGTTGATATTTATGTTCATATTAATGATGCGGCAGCATGATTTTGCCTGGTCATAAAAATGGCTAGCTGACGTCCGACACCGTTAGCTCTCTATGGCAGGGGGAAGATCAGAGTCATAATTTGCAACGTTGTTGCCGAGGTCTGAGGGGCAAACGTCAAGGTTCATACAAACCTGTGCTGTTGCAAACGAAATGCGAGCTAGAAGCAAGAGGAAATAATGTGTTTAATAAAAGCATACACTCTTAGACAAAAACCATGCGCCATTCCAGCATGACCACGCATAAGGACGGCGGTAAAAACCAACTTCCTCCTCTCAATTAGCACGTTATTTTTCAATGTAAATTTTTTTTGGGGAAAGCAAATGCCTAATGCTGAAAAGAGATTGCTAATCTGTCTGTAGAACCAATAGAAACCATTTTTTCTCAGCAACTCCCAATCTTGAGCGAACAGTAGCATTGTTTTTCAAAGTTGCTTATCTTGAGATAGGCAATTTTTTTACCTTTATTTAACTAGGCAAGTCAGTTAAGAACAAATTGTTATTTACAACAGCAGCCTAGGAACAGTGGGTTAACTGCCTTGTTCAGGGGCAGAACAACAGATTTTTACCTTGTCAGCTCGGGGATTCAATCTAGCAACCTTCTGGTTACTAGTCTAACACTCTAACCACTAGGCCCCTGAAAAAGGCAGTTAGCCCACTGTTCCTAGGCTATTGCCACGAGGAGTGCATCAGCCATCACCGGTGAGTAGCCTATGGCTTCATCTTCATCATTCGATGAGTCCATGTGCCACTGGAAAGTGTATTAGTAGCCTACTGTAGCCTATAATATACAGTAGGCCTATCTACACTGAGTGTACAAAACATTAGGAACACCTGCTCTTTCCATGACATAGACTGACCAGGTGAATCCAGGTGAAGGCTATGATCCCTTATTGATGTCAGTGTAGATGAAGAGGAAGATACAGGTTAAATAAGGATTTTTAAGCCTTGAGACAATTGAGACTTGGATTGTGTATGTGTGCCATTCAGAAGGTGAATGGGCAAGACAAAATATTTATGTGCCTTTTAACGGGGTATGGTGGTATGTGCCAGGTGCACCGGTTTGTGTCAAGAACCGCAACGCTGCTGGGTTTTTCATGCTCAACAGTTTTCCGTGTGTATCAAGAATGGTCCAACACCCAAAGAACATTCAGCCAACTTGACACAAATGTGGGAAGCATTGGAATCAACATGGGCCAGCATCCCATTGGAATGCTTTCGACACCTTGCAGAGCCCGTGCCCCGATGATTTGAGGCTGTTCTGATGGCAAAAGGGGGTGCAACACAATATTATGAAGGTGTTCCTAATGTTTATACACTCAGTGTATAGTATTGTGAATGTGCATAGAGTCAGTGCAGATAGTCCGGGTAACCATTAATTAACTATTTAACAGTCTTATGGCTTGGGGGTAGAAGCTGTCTCAGAGCTTGTTGGTCCAACAGCCGATGTTCCGGTCCTGTTTGCTGGACGGTAGCAGAGTGAACAGTCTATGGATTGAGTCGCTGGAGTCTTTGGCAATTTTTCAGCCCTTCCTCGACACCGCCTGATATAGTGGTCCTGGATGGCAGGGAGTTTGGCCCCAGTGATGTACTAGGCTGTCCGCACCACCCTCCGTAGCGCTTTTCGGTCGAGGGCGGTGCGTTTGCCATACCAAGCAGTGATGCAGCCAGTCAAGATGCTCTTGATGGTGAAGCTGTATATCTTTTTGAGGATACGAGGGCCCATGCCAAATTTTTTTCAACCTCCGAGGGGGGAGAGATGCTGTCATACACTTTGCTGGTGTATGTAGACCATGTTACGTCCTTACTGATGTGGATGCCAAGGAACTTGAAGCTCGCGACCCGCTCAACCACAGCCCGATGATGTGGATGGGGGCGTGCACTCCCCTCTTTCTCTTGCAGCCCACAATCACCGCATTCGTCTTACTGACGCTGAGGGAGAGGTTGTTGTCATGGCACCACACTGCCAAGGGGGGCCCCGTGTTGAGGGTCAGCGTGGTGGAGGTGTTGTTGCCTACCCTGTTTTGGATTTGGTTTTCGTTTGACTACTTGACTTGCGAACCACATAATGATATATTCTTATGCTGGTTGACAAATCAAACTTTGCACATGTTAGGTCAGTTTACCAATATGCCGTTACCTGTCTATATGAATATTGCGTAATGTCTCATTGATTAAATGTGTGTCTGTTTCAATCAGCAGTTCTTTTGTCGTCCGTAGTGGTTTTGACTGCATATTGCGTTGTAGACTTTTATAGATGGCCACAAGGTGGCACCTGCAGTATTTGGATGATGGGAATTTCCTCTTTCTGGCGTTTCACTTGGAATGAAGCGCTTTCATGTAGACAAAAGGGCCACATAATCCTGGATTAATGTTTGTGAGCGTAGGAATGGAATGTATGAATCGATATTTGTACATGTGTAAGTGACTGCTCTATAATATGTTGGTGTCTTTGTGTGTTGGAATGTAGGCTATGTGTTCTGCATGAGCAAGATATATAGAGTGAGGGCGTGTGCCTCACTGAGCATCAATACTATATGAGTGGATTCTCCAGCATGTCTGAGAGGGTTTCTTGCTCTTTCTCCTCCTCTCCCCTCCCTTCTTTCTCTCTCTCAGTCACTCTCATCTCTTTCTCTTTTATCCCTCTGCTCCAGAAATGTCCAACACACTCAGCTCAGTGCAACCCAACACTTCTCTCATCCTCAGGGCACCTTCGGAGAGGGACACAGAGTGACTGTAAAAGGGAGTAGCGTGTGTGTGTGTGTGTGTGTAAAGTGCTGTTTAAGACCCTTTCATTATGAATGAGGAATAGAGGAGAGGAGAGGAGAGAGGGAGCATTGGGCCTTTCATTCTCCATCCTCTGAACCACGTTTCTTCCATTTCCACAGCATTACTACAATCAGTGCCAAAGCCTAGATCCCAGTAAGAGCTAAATCACTCAATATGTTACAGGTAGATGAATTATTCTATTCATTATTATATTCTGTTATTACACAGTAGCTTAATAGCAGATGTATTACTGAGTGCTATAACTTTCTGGATACACTGCACTTTTTCTTTGTCTTCAAGTTAAGTGGCTTATCTTGCAATAGATTATGCTATTAGCCAAATGAGATTAAAAACTTAAGCAAGTGGAGACACTGAGACAGTCAAGTCGATAGGGGGTTGCCATTATAGGGCCAAAACATGCTTGGAGCATTGCGTCTAGCGGTCTTATCGCATCTTCTGTCTCTTTAAAAACGATGCAGCCCACGCCTCGAAAAGCGGCTTGTTCCGGCTTTGCCCCTTTACGTCTTTATCCTTGCCCATAACATGAAAATAGTACCACATACGCACAACCATTATAAACAAGGTTTCGAGGTTAAATTGGCATATATATTATTTTGTACAGATCGTTTTACCACAAAACACTCTCCTGTTGATCAAGACGCGCCTGCCTAAGGCACGCAGTTCAAAAACTGGAAGCGGAGTGATACAGTAGGCTACACGATCGTTCTACCCAGTTGTCAAACCCAGGGAGCGTACCTTTGAGCGAACATGTCGCATAGGCTGGGAATGAATAGAGAAATTGGAGCAAATAGCAGTAAATAGCAGTGATGTGCTGAAATGATCCGCCAGGCAGTTTTAAATACGGGATCTATATTATTGGTTTGATTGCTGCAGTTCCATTGCAACTGATGAAGATCTTTTCCGTTTGCTCTCCTGGACGATAAAAATATGATTATTATAGTACTCCGTTACAGTGCCTAAGGTAAGTGACAGAGAGAGGCACGACTTTCAGCTCGTTGTCCCAATTATGATTTTTAGAAGTGTTGCATGCTGCTAAAACGTTCGTGGCACCTGATGATGGTCGAGTCCATACACAGTTATAGTAGTTGGCAACTGTTCACATTCCTACTTAGTATCTGCAGGCAGATAATTTATTATAGGGTACCATTACTACATTTAGGAGCCATACATGATTTCATCATGATAGGTCTATTTCAATCTATTTTTGCATATAGGCCTAAATACAGTCAGGAATGGAAACCCACTAAGAACAAGTGGCTTCAAAATTGGCATTGTCAAAATTGCCATTAGGCCTAGCCTATTGTTACATTAGGCTCCTTTGCACAGAGGCATCAGTGTAACAGATCATGTTAGACACTGTTACACAAAGTGGCTGTTTAATGAAGTTGCATAACAAAATGCACGCTCCAAGAATTACTGTGGCACCTTCTACCTTGTGTACGGTTAGATCTCTCAGGAGTGACATGTGCCAGTGCCACCCACTGCCAACGTAGCCTATCTATGTCAGAATGAAGACACAAAAGGCCTTTTGAAATCAAAGTAAACACATCCTGATGTACAGCCTATAACGTGCCCCAGGCCTAATATCACTAGGCCTACAATTGTAAAGTTGCACTTCTAGTTGTGTTTATAGAGTGCTGCAGTTATTTTATTTTTAAGATTATCATTACAAATGGTTAATTTAATTTCATGTAATACTCTTATATTAAACCTTGAGATGTGGAATATGGTTGAAAGTCCCTCTCCAAGTGAAGGTGTGAAATAATGACCTCTGAATAGAAATCCAAACTGAGGAGCAACAAGAGGAAATAAACAGTGTTGTTGTTTTTTTTAACACAGGAAGAGGAAACAAAGTAAAAAATGAAACGTTATTTGTCACTTGCTTTGTTAACAACAGATGCAGGCTAACAGTGAAATGCTAACATGCGGGTCCTTTTTCAACAACGCAGAGTTAAAGATTTAAAAACAAATGGAAATAGTGACATGAGGAATAAATACACATTGAATAACAAATAACAATGAAGAGTTAAAATAACATGGCTATATACAGGGAGTACCCATACTGAGTCAATGTGCAGCGGTTTGAGTAATTGAGGTAGATATGTACATATAGGTAGGTAGTGATAAAGTGACTAAGCAACAGGATAGATAATAGACATGCTTGTTTTGGGGGTTTTCTACAAACACTTTGTTTTGAAAAGACCTTGATTGGTAGCGTTGAACTCATTAAGGGGGTAGTGATTGAATAGGCGGTCTTGTTTCGTGACTCAAACAGATGGTAATGGCAGTGACTCATTTTATTGAAGCACACTCGCAGTATTCCATATTCCATATTCCGTATTCATATTTCATTACCCACCACAGAGATGTTTGTGTGAAATCTCAGCCCTGTCACCAGTTGTAATGTACTGTATTGTACTGTACTCTGAGGGCCTGGTTGGTAGAGTGATGGGGAGACTGGTGTCCTAAGGCCATGTCTGGAACAGCAGGGTTTACTTGTGCAGGACAAGCCCAGCTGTCCTCTTTACAAGAGAATAGCCCCCTTCAAAACACACAGGCATTCGCACGTGCGCACATACACACACACACGAATGCACATGTGCACCCACACACACCCACACACACCCACCCACACTCTCTCTCTCTCTCTCTCTCTCTCTCTCTCTCTCTCTCTCTCTCTCTCTCTCTCTCTCTCTCTCTCTCTCTCTCTCTCTCTCTCTCTCTTACTTGAACACACACTTACAAAAGTTCTGCTCAGTCACCTCCAACAGTGCTACTACACCACTATGAGCTAAACTATAGTCTAGAACCAGTGGTGTAAAATATTTAAGTAAAAATACTTTAAAGTACTACTTAAATAATTTTCTGGGGGTATCTGTACTTTACTTTACTATTTATATGTTTGACTACTTTTTACATTCCTTAAGAAAATATTGTACTTTTTACTCCATACATTTTCCTTGGCACCCAAAAGTACTTGTTACATTTTGAATGTTTAGCAGGACAGGAAAATAGTCAAATTCACGCACTTATCAAGCGAACATCCCTGGTCATCCCTACTGCCTCTGATCTGGCGGACTCACTAAACAGAAATGCTTTTTTTGTAAATGATGTCTGAGTGTTGGAGTGTGCCCCTGGCTTTCCTTAAGTTAAAAAAACAAGAAAATGGTGCCATCTGGTTTGCTTAATATTTTTAAATGATTTATATACTTTTACTTTTGATACTTAGGTATATTTTAAACCAAACACTTTTAGACTTACTCAAGTAGAATTTTACTGGGTAACTTTTACTTTTACTTGAGTCATTTTCTATTAAGGTATCTCTTTATTTTTACTCAAGTATGACAATTGGGTACCTTTTCCATCACTGTCTAGAACTGTTCTTCCCAACCAGGTGTACTAGGACACCTTTGGGTAATTGGCCTATCCACAAGGGGTAGTTGAGAAGACTCATGAGAGAACATAGGCTTATTGGTAAAATGCACATGAGAGGTTACTTCAGGGGTACTCCGGGCAGAGCAGAATCCAGTTGGTGCTACAGTAACCGGAAAAGGTTGGGAACCACTGGTCTAGAACAGGTTGTTCTAACTCTGGGGTCATGATGCTGTAATCTTAAACACCAGTCCGTCAGGATCATCCTTCAAGTCGCACATGTCTTTACTGCTCCTAGCATTCCAAGGGTTCAGGTTCTAGGAGGGCGGTAGAGGAGTTGGGGTGGGGACCAACCGGCTGGCTAACATGAGGGCCTGTCCATCAGCGGACTGCATGATGTCCGTTTAGAATAACAGGCAGTCCTTTAGATTATAGAACACATGCTGTTCTCTAGAGGCATGTTGGGTACATTTCAGGAGCCAACATAGAACTATACAGGCATCATGTGAGGACTGACTGGGGCATGTGTGTGAGGAGAACCAAATGTGAGGGGCCAAATGTGAGGGGCCAAATGTGTACAGCCAAATGTGGGGGGTTACCGATTATATGAGGTGAGTATATCACAAGGTGACGTTAACATGATCCGGGGCACCACGAAAAACAGGATGTCTCTATAGCTTACAGTCAGGAACAGGTGGTTTCAACGAGACACTAACTCACTCACTGTGGTTCAAATTATATTTATGGTTTCCCGCCCAGTGACTTCGGCGCATCACCGCATCTAACTTAGGCGTCAAAAACTTGACACGTTTTGTCGTCACATGCATTTTCACTTTGGTCGGTGAGCCAGTGACGGAGCTCAAGTGTGGCGTGAAGCTCGTGGCGTTAATATTCAGGATCAGCGCCCTCGCGGAAACATGACACGCAAGATCAGCACGGAGCTGTCCACGCGGCAGAGGCAATGTGAACACATCGCTCCATTGGACTCTTGGATGGTGCGTAATTTTGCGGGAAAAGTAGTTAAATGCGCAATCATAACTTGCACACTTAAACCAAGTGTTTTTATTTACTTGAATAAGTTACTTGCGTTTTATTCTGCAGAGTATATCAATGCAAAACTGTCCAAGTGTTTATCCTATTTAATCTTAGATGCTTGAAGAGCTTGATATTTTAGTAGCCTAGATATAATTGTAGGCAAGCGTGTCATTTATGCAACGTTTCATTTTTGAATTAAATAAGATCATTTAGTTAGTAAGAAGACTATACAGGTTACCCTGGTAGAGCCAGCTCTAAGCCAGCCTGATGCAACTTCTTCATGCCATGCATGGGGTGAGGGGTGGTGATGGTGGTGCAGTTTGTTCCACCTAGCAGCTGCCTGTCTGTCGATGCAGCTGTTGCATGCAGGGAAGTTAAGGCGTGGCTCCCGGTGCTGTTTCTGCTTGGATATAGTACAGTTTAATTATTTCCCTCTAATCTGGGACTGATTTAGACCAGGGAAATCAGGTGGGTTGGAATTAATTATCAGGTAGAACAGAAAACCAGGGTAAAGACCCCTGGTCTAAAGGCTTGCAGACTTGCTTATTGGCCAGATCATCAGGGGAGATTGACTGCATCATTGCTGGTCTTTGTAAGAAGTATTGACATGCTGAAAGTACCACATTGTCTCTTCAGCCAGTTAACGCACATCTACAAATAATCCATACAAACCCTACAAGACACACAATCCGGGGTCTCTTTACTGTCCCCAAGTCGAGAGCAGAGGCTTGGTGATGCACAGTACCATAAAGAGCACTGACTTTCTTCATGGAAAACTCAGGCAAGCAATAAAATCGGATAAAACAACACCTCAAGGAACAAAGTGGACTGTGTAGAGACACACACACACACACTCTACACACACACCCACACATTGTTCTTAGTATTTTTCATTTCTTTATTTTTCTTTGTTTTCTCTTTCTTCTTGTTGTGGTCATGTTGTTCTTTGTTCATGGTGTTATGTTTTGTTGTTGTGTGGACCCCAGGAAGAATACCTGCTGCTTCTTCAACAGCTTATGGGGATCCGAATCAAAAAACAAATCATCACCTGTAGTAATTATCCTGAACCAAATGGCAGTATCAGCATGTTCTCTCTGTCTCTGTATCTCCCTCTGTGACCATCCTGTTGCTGTCTTGAATTTCACTCAGAGTATTTATAATCCTGTGCTCTGTGACTGCGTGCAGAGAGAGAGAGAGAGAGAGAGAGAGAGGGTGTGTAAATCTGACCTTGTACTCAGTCGGTGTATAAATCAGACTGATAGGACAATGCCAGGGCAGGTCACCTCCAGGGTCAGTAGCCAGCCAAAGAAGGCCTCTCCACCCTAACCCAGGAGCAAGGGGTACAACTAAATCAAATCAAATAAAATTTTATTTGTCACATACACATGGTTAGCGGATGTTAATGCGAGTGTAGCGAAATGCTTGTGCTTCTAGTTCCGACCATGCAGTAGTATCTAACAAGTAATCTAACAAATTCACAACAACTACCTTATACACACAAGAGTAAAGGAATGAATACGAGTATGTACATATAAATATATGGATGAGCGATGGCTGACCGGCGTAGGCAAGATGCAGTAGATGGTATGGAGTGCAGTGTATACATTTGATATGAGTAATGTCGGATATGTAAACATTATATACAAAATTGTTTAAAGTGGCTAGTGATACATTTGTTACATCCAGTTCCTATTATTTAAAGTGGCTATAGATTTAAGTCAGTATGTTGGCAGCAGCCACTCAATGTTAGTGATGGCTGTTTAACAGTCTGATGGCCTTGAGATAGAAGCTGTTTTTCAGTCTCTCTGTCCCAGCTTTGATGCACCTGTACTGACCTCGCCTTCTGGATGATAGCGGGGTGAACAGGCAGTGGCTCGGGTGGTTGTTGTCCTTGATGATCTTTTTGGCCTTCCTGTGACATCGGGTGGTGTAGGTGTCCTGGAGGGCAGGTAGTTTACCCCCGGTGATGCGTTGTGCAGTCCTTACTACCCTCTGGAGAGCCTTACGGTTGTGGGCGGAGCAGTTGCCGTATCAGGCGGTGATACAGCCCGACAGGATGCTCTCGATTGTGCATCTGTAGAAGTTTGTGAGTGTTTTTGGTGACAAGCCGAATTTCTTCACCACGCTGTCTGTGTGGGTGGACCATTTCAGTTTGTCCGTGATGTGTACGCCGAGGAACTTAAAACTTTCCACCTTCTCAACTACTGCCCCGTCGATGTGGATAGGGGGGTGCTCCCTCTCCTGTTTCCTGAAGTCCACGATCATCTCCTTTGTTTTGTTGACGTTGAGTGAGAGGTTATTTTCCTGACACCACACTCCGAGGGTCCTCACCTCCTCCCTGTAGGCCGTCTCGTCGTTGTTGGTAATCAAGCCTACCACTGTAGTGTCGTCAGCAAACTTGATGATTGAGTTGGATGCGTGCTTGGCCACGCAGTCATGGGTAAACAGGGAGTACAGGAGAGGGCTGAGAACGCACCTTTGTGGGGCCCCAGTGTTGAGGATCAGCGGGGTGGAGATGTTGTTTCCTACCCTCACCACCTGGGGCCGGCCCGTCAGGAAGTCCAGGACCCAGTTGCACAGGGCTGGGTCGAGACCTAGGGTCTCGAGCTTAAAGATGAGCTTGGAGGGTGCTATGTTGTTAAATGCTGAGCTGTAGTCGATGAACAGCATTCTTACATAGGTATTCCTCTTGTCCAGACGGGTTAGGGCAGTATGCAGTGTGATTGCGATTGCGTCTGCGTCGTCTGTGGACCTTTTGGGACGGTAAGCAAATTGGAGTGGGTCCAGGGTGTCTGGCAGGATGGAGGTGATATGATCCTTGACTAGTCTCTCAAAGCACTTCATGATGACGGAAGTGAGTGCTACGGGGCGATAGTCATTTAGCTCAGTTACCTTAGCTTTCTTGGGAACAGGAACAATGGTGGCCCTCTTGAAGCATGTGGGAACAGCAGACTGGGATAGGAACTGATTGAATATGTCCGTAAACACACCAGCCAGCTGGTCTGCGCATGCTCTGAGGACACGGCCAGGGATGCCATCTGGGCCAGCAGCCTTGCGAGGGTTAACACATTTAAATGTTTTACTCACATTGGTTGCGGTGAAGGTGAGCCCTCAGGTTTTGGTAGCGGGCCGTGTCGGTGGCACTGTATTGTCCTCAAATACAGCAAAGAAGCAAAGAAGTTGTTTAGCTTGTCTGGGAGCAGGACGTCGTGGTCCGCGACGGGGCTGGTTTTCTTTTTGTAGTCCGTGATTGACTGTAGACCCTGCCACATTCCTCTCGTGTCTGAGCGATTGAATTGTGACTCTACTTTGTCTCTATATTGACGCTTAGCTTGTTTGATTGGCTTGCGGAGGGAATAGCTACACTGTTTGTATTCAGTCATGTTTCCGGTCGCCTTACCCTGGTTAAAAGCAGTGGATCGCGCTTTCAGTTTTGCGCGAATGCTGCCATCAATCCACGGTTTCTGGTTGGGGAAGGTTTTAATAGTTGCTATGGGTACAACATCACCAATGCACTTGCTAATAAACTCCGCTCACCGAATCAGTGTATACATCAATGTTGTTGTCCGATGCTATCCGGAACATATCCCAGTCCACGTGCTCGAAGCAATCTTGCAGCGTGGAATCAGATTCGTTGAACAGACCTGAGAACGGGCGTTTCCTGTTTTAGTTTCTGTCTGTAGGCTGGGAGCAACAAAATAGAGTTGTGGTCAGACTTGCCGAAAGGAGGGCGGAGAATAGCCTTGTATGCATCACGGAAGTTAGAATAACAATGATCAAGGATTTTACCAGCCTGGGTGGCACATTCGATATGCTGATAAAATTTAGGGAGCCTTGTTTTCAAATGAGCCTTATTAAAATCCCCAGCCACAATTAATGCAGCCTCAGGATATGTGGTTTCCAGTTTACATAGAGTCCAATGGATTTCTTTCAGTGCCGTCGATGTGTCAGCTTGAGGGGGGATGTACACAGCTGTGATTATAATCGAGGAGAATTCTCTTGGTAGATAATGCGGTCGGCATTTGATTGTAAGGAATTCTATGTCAGGTGAACAAAAGGACTTGAGTTACTGTATGTTGTTATGATCACACCACGTCTCGTTAATCATAAGACACACACCCCCGCCCTTCTTCTTACCAGAGAGATTCTGTTTGTTTCTGTCGTCGCGATGCGTGGAGAAACCAGGTGGCTGTACCGACTCAGATAACGTGTCCTGAGTGAGCCATGTTTCCGTGAAGCAAAGAACGTTGCAGTCGCCGATGTCTCTCTGGAAGGCAACTCTTGCTCGTATTTCATCCACCTTGTTGTCCAGAGACTGGACATTGGCAAGTAAAATACTCGGGAGAGGTGCACGATGTGCCCGTCTACGTAGCTTGACCAGAAGACCGCCGCGTTTCCCCCTTCTCCGGCGCCGCCATTGTTTTGAGTCGCCGGCTGGGATCCAGTCTATAGTCCTGGTTGGTGAACCAAACAGAGGATCCGCTTCGGGAAAGTCGTATTCCTGGTCGTAATGTTGGTAAGTTGACGTTGCTCCCGGTTGTATGTAATAAAACGTAATATTTCCCGGGGTAACAATGTAAGAAGTAATACATAAAAAAACAAAATACTGCATAGCTTCCTGAGAACGTGAAGCGAGGTCGGCCATCTCTGTCGGCGACGGAAGTACTAGCCTACTTCAAGGTTTCAGAGCGAGTGACGTCACCGACTGAAATGCTGTCAGCTAACTAGCCATTTCACACCGGCTACGCGAGCGTGGTTCAGTAAACCACCTCCCTTACAAATGGTAGTTGGTTGTGGAGGAGAGGGGTGTTTGTTCACAGGCAGGGGGACAGAAGGGAGTGAAATAAAGAAAGCGTGGAGAGATTGCCGCCACCACTCTCCTTTCTCTTCCAAGATTCCGATCGTGAAACAGCTAAGCCGTCTTTAGCCACTAGGAGCCAGATTTATCGCGCATTTCACCCGATCAGTTTGCACCTGTGGTTTTTGGAAGGCAATAAAAGACAAAAAACAAAACTGAAACATGACAGGCCAGTTTCCCAGACACAGATTAAAAGCCTAGCCTAGGACTAAAAACCTTGCTCAATGGAGGATACATGGAGTGCATGGTCTCTCTGACGATGACCAGGCTGCTGCTGACCTGTACTCTAACCTACTTTCTTTCTTCTTCTCTACCAGTTGTCATTGAGCTGTCGGGGCGTGGTGGCATGCGATCCCCCTGAGTGAGACACCACCCTCCAGAGGTGACAGCAGGCAGGACAGGCAGCAGGATGCCAGTGCAGGCAGCCCAATGGACAGAGTTCCTCTCCTGCCCCATCTGCTACAATGAGTTTGACAGCAATGGCCACAAGCCCATCAGTCTGGGCTGCTCGCACACCGTGTGTAAGACCTGTCTACACAAGCTGCACCGCAAGGCCTGTCCCTTCGACCAGACAGCCATCAGCACTGACATTGACCTCCTGCCCGTCAACTGTGCCCTGCTACAGCTGGTGGGAGCTCAGGTAGGTACAGCACGTGTTGTTGTTGCTGCTGCTGTTCTTCTGATGATGACGATAATGATGATAGTGACGATAATAACAATGACGATAATGATAATGATGATAACAATGACAATGTTGATGATGATGATGATAATGGTGATGATTTGTTGTTGTGTTTGTGGTATGTTCCCAGGTCCTGGAGTCCCAGCCTGTGACTCTGAGCAGTGCTGTAGAGGTAGAGCACTATGAGGTGTGCAGGGTGTGTGTGGAGGAGCTGGCTCTCTATCTCAAACCCATCAGTGGAGGAAAAGGTACCAGAGCATAGAGCTGTGTTGGTAAATGCATCTGTGTGTGTGTGTTTGTGTGTGTGTGTGCATGTGTGCCTGTGTGCGTGTTTGTGTGTGTGTGTGTGTGTGTGTGTGTGTGTGTTTAGAGGAACACAGCATTTCCTGTTATTCTCAGGGTCTGAGTTTAATGTGGTGGGAGCGTTTGCGTCAGAGCATGTAAAAGCAGCGACACTCAGGCTTCAACCTGGAAACCTATCCACTCTCTAAGGCGATACGGAACCTGGTGCCCCCAACACCAACACAAAGCCTGAAGCCGCACATTATATCAGAAGGAAATGTAATGAGCTGTGTCCAAAGTAGTTTCAGTTACAGTAGTTCCATAGGAATCCTTGAATTAGATGACAAGATTAGATTAGATAAGAAAAAAGTGAATTGGAAAAATGTTTTTTTTTTTTTAAGTGAAACTAATAATATCACTTTATCCTCCACCACTTTGTCCCTTGGCTCCCCTGCATGTCAATTCATATTGAGCATATACTGTATTACATCTCATTCTCAGATATACAGCGTATTGTAGACTAGATTATCTGTAGCAATTATTGCAGGACGAAGGATGGGAAATCCCTCTCCT
The DNA here is from genome assembly GCA_030435695.1 of Brachymystax lenok tsinlingensis. Lineage (NCBI taxonomy): Eukaryota > Metazoa > Chordata > Actinopteri > Salmoniformes > Salmonidae > Brachymystax > Brachymystax lenok. The sequence continues at coordinate 4,602,971 of CM059815.1, read as the reverse complement.
AGGACCCATAAAGCAATGTGTGTAACAGGCAGTAATCCTTGAGTGCTTTTAAAAGCCAATTGTCGTGCCCGAAGTGGTCTGTTTATTGGGTGTAATTCACCTGGAAAGCTCTCTGTGGCGAGCTGAGAGTGCAGTTAAACTGCTCAGCAGCTCTGTCAACTGTTTTTTTGATGATCACAGAAATAGAGAGGATACTGTGGTCATCCAGCCCTGCTCTTTTATAGACTCACTGTAATGAAGTGTTTTAAGACACTGTTTTTATCACTCTGTCCTGCTCTGAGACATTTACTAGAGAAATATAGTGTTTTTGTGTTGCGGGCGGCAACGTACAGTTTCTCTGTCCCCAAACAGACTCGTTTTAGACTATGATTAACCTGTCGCTCTGGTAAACAATAACTAAGTGTGGCAGTGAACTGTCTCTGTGGTAGTATTTAAGTAGCCTGGTCCCAGATCTGTTTGGGCTGCCAATAGGAGTTGTGTTTCTGTATAGCCCTTTGTGACATCGGCTGACAAAAAAAAAAGGGCTTTATAAATACATTTGATTGATTGATTGGCAAGGCAACACAAACAGATCAAGGACCAGGCTAGTATGTCAGTGTGTGCAGGACCTGTCTTCTGACCTTTGACCTCCCCTCTCTCCACCATGCAGGTGTGGTGACCCTCAGTCCGAGCGCGCTCAGTCGACCCATGCAGAGGAAGCTGGTGACACTGGTCAACTGCCAGCTGGTGGAAGAGGAGGGGCGGGTACGTGCCGTGCGGGCGGGCCGGTCGCTAGGGGAACGTACCGTCACAGAGCTCATCCTGCAACACCAGAACCCACAGCAGCTCTCTGCCAACCTGTGGGCCGCCGTCAGGGCACGGGGGATGCCAGTTCCTGGGGCCTGGTGAGTGGTGACTGAATAATACACCTGTCAATCATACCAAATGATGATAGGATAATATACCTGTCAATCACATGATGAACTGATGTGTTTTGTGAATAAGTGATAGCCGTAAGGTTTGTTATGGGCTGTGGAACCTCATAGAGACTGGTGTCTTGTGATGATTACTCATAGGGCAGATTCTGAGTGGGGGAACTCTGTTTCTCACACCTGATCTGAGTTTTGAGTTTCAAGTCTGAAGACACCAATGGAATTGCCAGTAGAACACCAGTAGAACTCCCACCCTGGCATTCAGGATTATAATCTCCCCATCCCGTTTTACTGTAGTGAAGTTATGCTGATATATCAAGTGTTATGTACTCGTGTGTACTAGCAGATATCTTGCGTTCTAGTACTACAGTACTATGTCATTTGTGTATAATGACAGTTGTCTGTATCGTCATCCAGCGATGCAAGAGGATGCTCTAAAGCTGGTGTTGCTGGCCCTAGAGGACGGCTCAGCTTTGTCCAGGAAGGTACTGGTGCTGTTTGTGGTCCAGAAACTGGAAGCTAGGTTCCCTCAGGCCTCCAAGACCTCCATCGGACACGTGGTCCAGCTGCTCTACAGAGCCTCCTGCTTTAAGGTAAGACATATTGTATTGTACTGTATATTATGTTGTACATTGTATGTAATGTTTGCTCTCTCACGCACGCATGCGCAAACACATACACAGACACACACACACACAGATACACACCCACAATATAGCGGTAATAGAAAGGACACTGATTCAGCGGTTTCACCAAAGGACTATAAAATGATCACTTTATCTTTATTTTACTAGGCACAGACAGTCACTTATTTTCAATGACAGCCTAGAAACAGTGGGTTAACTGCCTGTTCAGGGGGAGAACGACAGATTTGTACCTTGTCAGCTTGGGGATTTGAACTTGCAGCCTTTCGGTTACTAGTCCAACACGCTAACCACAAGGCTACCCTGCCACCCCTACTTACAACACTGCTATAGATATCAATACACACTATACTGTACCACCAATCACATTTGATTAATGAACCACTGTTACGTAAGAGCGACTCTGTCTGCCATCTTCTGCCCCTGCCACTTATGATGCCCAGCAGTGGAAAAAGCTTCTGAGTGTCACTTACCATGTGCACAGATGGTGTTGCTGAATCTCTCCGTGTGTGTGTGTGTGTGTGTGTGTGTGTGTGTGTGTGTGTGTGTGTGTGTGTGTGTGTGTGTGTGTGTGTGTGTGTGTGTGTGTGTGTGTGTGTGTGTGTGTGTGCGACAGACAGACACAGACAGTCACACAGACAGACATACAGACACAGACAGTCAGACAGACACAGACAGTCATACAGACAGACATACAGACACAGACAGTCAGACAGACAAAGACAGACACAGCCAGTCAGACAGACAGACACAGACAGTCAGACAGACGCAGGTAGACACAGACAGTCAGACAGACGGACACAGACAGTCAGACAGAAAAGGACAGACAGACAGACTCAGACAGTCATACAGACAGACACAGACAGTCAGACAGACACAGACAAACAGAAAGAAGCAGACAGTCAGACAGAAACAGACAGACACAGACAGTCAGACAGACAGACACAGACAGTCAGACAGACAGACGCAGGCAGACACAGACAGTCAGACAGACAGACACAGACAGTCAGACAGAAAAGGACAGACAGACTCAGACAGTCATACAGACAGACACAGACAGGCAGGCAGACAGGCAGGCAGACAGACACAGACAGTCAGACAGACACAGACAAACAGAAAGACGCAGACAGACAGACACAGACAGTCAGACAGACACAGACAGTCATACAGACAGACAGACACATACAGTCAGACAGACAGAGACAGAAAGTATGACAGACACAGACAGTCAGACAGACAGACACAGACAGTCAGAAATACACAGACAGGCAGACACACAGGCAGACAAACAGACAGACACAGACAGTCATACAGACAGACATACACATACAGACAGACAGACAGACACAGACAGACAGACAGACAGACAGACAGACAGACACAGACAGACAGACAGACAGACAGACAGACAGATAGACAAGCAGACACAGACAGTCAGACAGACACAGCCAGTCAGACAGACAGACACAGACAGTCAGACAGACGCAGGCAGACACAGATAGTCAGACAGACAGACACAGACAGACACAGATAGTCAGACAGACGCAGGCAGACACAGACAGTCAGACAGACAGACACAGACAGTCAGACAGACGCAGACAGACACAGACAGTCAGACAGACGCAGGCAGACACAGACAGTCAGACAGACAGACACAGACAGTCAGACAGACAGACAGACACAGACAGACAGTCAGAAATACACAGACAGGCAGACACACAGGCAGACAAACAGACAGACACAGACAGTCATACAGACAGACAGACAGACACATACAGTCAGACAGACAGACAGACAGACACAGTCAGACAGACACAGACAGACAGACAGACAGACAGACAGACAGACAGATAGATAGATAGATAGATAGGCAGACACAGCCAGTCAGACAGACACAGCCAGTCAGACAGACAGACACAGACAGTCAGACAGACAGACACAGACAGTCATACAGACAGACATACAGACACAGACTGTCAGACAGACAGACAGACGCAGGCAGACAGTCAGACAGACAGTCATACAGACAGACAGACACAGACAGTCATGCAGACAGACAGAGACAGAAAGTCAGACAGACGCAGACAGTCAGACAGACAGACACAGACAGTCATACAGACAGACAGACAGACAGACAGACACATACAGTCAGACAGACAGACAGACACAGTCAGACAGACAGACACAGACAGACAGACAGACAGACAGATAGATAGATAGATAGGCAGACACAGCCAGTCAGACAGACACAGCCAGTCAGACAGACAGACACAGACAGTCAGACAGACAGACACAGACAGTCATACAGACAGACATACAGACACAGACTGTCAGACAGACAGACAGACGCAGGCAGACAGTCAGACAGACATTCATACAGACAGACAGACAGACACAGACAGTCATGCAGACAGACAGAGACAGAAAGTCAGACAGACGCAGACAGTCAGACAGACAGACACAGACAGACAGACACAGACAGTCATACAGACAGACAGACAGACACATACAGTCAGACAGACAGAGACAGAAAGTCAGACAGACACAGACAGTCAGACAGACAACGACAGACACAGCCAGTCAGACAGACAGACACAGACAGGCAGGCAGACAGTCAGACAGACACAGACAAGCATACAGACAGACAGACACATACAGTCAGACAGACAGAGACAGAAAGTCAGACAGACACAGACAGTCAGACAGACAGACACAGACAGTCAGAAATACACAGACAGGCAGACACACAGGCAGACAAACAGACAGACACAGACAGTCATACAGACAGACAGACACATACAGTCAGACAGACGCAGACAGAGAGTCAGACAGATAGACAGGCAGACACAGACAAGTCAGACAGACACAGCCAGTCAGACAGACAGACACAGACAGTCAGACAGACGCAGGCAGACACAGACAGACAGACACAGACAGTCATACAGACAGACATACAGACACAGACAGTCAGACAGACACAGACAGACACAGACTGTCAGACAGACAGACACAGAAAGTCAGACAGACGCAGGCAGACACAGACAGTCAGACAGACAGACACAGACAGTCAGACAGACAAGGACAGACAGACAGTCAGACAGAAAAGGACAGTCAGACAGACACGGCCAGTCAGACAGACAGACAGACACAGACAGTCAGACAGACGCAGGCAGACTCAGACAGTCATACAGACAGACACAGACAGGCAGACAGACAGTCAGACAGACAGTCAGACAGACACAGACAAACAGAAAGACGCAGACAGTCAGACAGAAACAGACAGACACAGACAGTCAGACAGACAGACACAGACAGTCATACAGACAGACAGACACATACAGTCAGAAAGACAGAGACAGAAAGTCAGACAGACACAGACAGTCAGACAGACAGACACAGACAGTAAGAAATACACAGACAGGCAGACAAACAGGCATACAAACAGATTTACACAGACAGTCAGACAGACAGACAGTCAGACAGACAGACACAGACAGGCAGACAGACAGTCATACAGACAGACAGACACAGACAGTCATACAGACAGACACATACAGTCAGACAGACAGAGACAGAAAGTCAGACAGACGCAGACAGTCAGACAGACAGACAGACACAGACAGACAGTCAGAAATACACAGACAGGCAGACACACAGGCAGACAAACAGACAGACACAGACAGTCATACAGACAGACAGACAGACAGACACAGACAGACAGACAGACAGACAGACAGACAGACAGACAGACACAGACAGACAGACACAGACAGACAGACAGATAGACAGGCAGACACAGACAGTCAGAAATACACAGACAGGCAGACACACAGGCAGACAAACAGACAGACACAGACAGTCATACAGACAGACACATACATACAGACAGACAGACACAGACAGACAGACACAGACAGACAGTCAGACAGATAGACAGGCAGACACAGACAGTCAGACAGACAGACACAGACAGTCAGACAGACAGACATACAGACACAGACAGTCAGACAGACACAGACAGACACAGACTGTCAGACAGACAGACAGACAGATTCAGACAGTCAGACAGACGCAGGCAGACACAGACAGTCAGACAGACAGACACAGACAGGCAGGCAGACAGTCAGACAGACACAGGCAGTCAGACAGACACAGACAAACAGAAAGACGCAGACAGTCAAACAGAAACAGACAGACACAGAAAGTCAGACAGACACAGACAGTCATACAGACAGACAGACAGACACATACAGTCAGACAGACAGAGACAGAAAGTCAGACAGACACAGACAGTCAGACAGACAGACACAGACAGTCAGAAATACACAGACAGGCAGACACAGACAGACAGACAGACACATACAGTCAGACAGACAGACACAGTCAGACAGACAGACCCAGACAGACAGTCAGACAGATAGACAGGCAGACACAGACAGTCAGACAGACACAGCCAGTCAGACAGACAGACAGACAGACACATACAGTCAGACAGACAGACACAGTCAGACAGACAGACCCAGACAGACAGTCAGACAGATAGACAGGCAGACACAGACAGTCAGACAGACACAGCCAGTCAGACAGACAGACAGACAGACACAGACAGTCAGACAGACGCAGGCAGACACAGACAGTCAGACAGACAGACACAGACAGTCATACAGACAGACAGACACATACAGTCAGACAGACAGACACAGTCAGACAGACAGACCCAGACAGACAGTCAGACAGATAGACAGGCAGACACAGACAGTCAGACAGACACAGCCAGTCAGACAGACAGACAGACACAGACAGTCAGACAGACGCAGGCAGACACAGACAGTCAGACAGACAGACACAGACAGTCATACAGACAGACAGACACAGACAGACAGACACAGACTGTCAGACAGACGCAGGCAGACACAGACAGTCAGACAGACAGACACAGACAGTCAGACAGACAAGGACAGACAGACAGTCAGACAGAAAAGGACAGACAGACAGACTCAGACAGTCATACAGACAGACACAGACAGGCAGGCAGACAGTCAGACAGACACAGACAGTCAGACAGACACAGACAAACAGAAAGACGCAGACAGTCAGACAGAAACAGACAGACACAGACAGTCAGACATACAGACACAGACAGTCATACAGACAGACAGACAGACACATACAGTCAGACAGACAGAGACAGAAAGTCAGACAGACACAGACAGTCAGACAGACAGACACAGACAGTCAGAAATACACAGACAGGCAGACAAACAGGCAGACAAACAGACAGACACATACAGACAGAGACAGAAAGTCAGACAGACACAGACAGTCAGACAGACAGACAGAGACAGTCAGAAATACACAGACAGGCAGACACACAGGCAGACAAACAGACAGACACATACAGACAAACAGATAGACACAGACAGTCATACAGACAGACAGACACATACAGACAGTCAGACAGACGCAGGCAGACACAGACAGTCAGACAGACAGACACAGACAGTCAGACAGTCAGAAATACACAGACAGACAGACACACAGGCAGACAGACACAGACAGTCATACAGACAGACACAGACAGACAGACACAGACAGACAGACAGACGCAGACAGACATATAGATAGACAGGCAGACACAGCCAGTCAGACAGACACAGACAGTCAGACAGACAGACACAGACAGTCAGACAGACAAAGACAGTCATACCGACAGACAGACACAGACAGACGCAGGCAGACAGTCAGACAGACAGACACAGACAGTCAGACAGACAGACAGACACAGACAGACAGATAGACAGACACAGACAGACAGACAGACAGACAGACACAGACAGTCAGACAGACAGACACAGACAGTCATACAGACAAACAGACACATACAGTCAGACAGACAGACAGACACAGTCCGACAGACAGAGACAGAAAGTCAGACAGACAGACACAGACAGTCAGACAGACAGACACAGTCACACAGACAGACAAACAGACAGACAGACAGACAGACACAGTCTAACAGACAGAGACAGACAGTCAGACAGACAGACAGACAGACAGACACAGTCAGACAGACAGACAGACATGGTCAGGCAGACAGACAAACAGACACAGACAGGCAGACAGACAGGCAGACAGACACAGACAGTCATACAGACAGACACAGACAGTCATACAGACAGACACAGACAGACAGTCAGACAGACAGTCACAGACAGTCAGACAGACACAGACAGACAGTCAGATAGACAGACACAGACAGCCAGACACAGACAGTCAGACAGACAGACAGATACAGACAGACAGACAGACATATAGACAGGCAGACACAGACAGTCAGACAGACAGACAGACACAGACAGTCATACAGACAGGCAGACAGACAGACAGACAGACAGACAGACAGACAGATGCAGACAGACAGACAGACAGATAGACAGGCAGACACAGACAGGCAGGCAGACACAGACAGTCAGACTGGCAGACACAGACAGTCAGACAGACAGACACAGAGTCAGATAGACAGACACAGGTCCTAAGCTACACACACATTTATTAACATACTGTACATCCTCACATACTTATACTCGCACTTTTGATTTCTGGTGTCTTATGATGATTACTCATAGGGCAGATTCTGAGTGGGGGAACTCTGTTTCTCACATCTGATCTGAGTTTTGAGTTTTGAGTCTGAGGACACCACGCAAATGTCTGCCAGAGGGACGCAGGGATGAGAGGGACGCACCGACATTTAGGCTGGCTGGATGTTTGTTCTCCGAGCGTATCAAAGTCTCTAACCGTCTGACCTCCCCCCTCTCCCCTCCGATCCTCCATCCCCTCCCCTCCCCTCCCTGTCCCTCCCCCTCCCAGGTGACCAAGCGTGACGAGGACTCGTCGTTGATGCAGCTAAAGGAGGAGTTCCGCACGTACGAGGCGCTGCGGCTCGAGCACGACGCCCAGATCGTACACATCGCCATGGAGGCGGGCCTCCGTATCTCACCTGAGCAGTGGTCCTCCCTGCTCTACGGAGACCTCATCCACAAGTCGCACATGCAGTCGATCATTGATAAGGTATGCTCCCTGCGTCCCCATCCCTGTATCACTTAGCTCACCGTACTAATCAGTCAATCATCCCTGAAGTCCTATGCAGCCCTCCGTTCGTCACTTATGAGATTCCAAATCAATAGTCGATAAGGCACTGGACAGCCTCCTGACTCACAGCCTCCTGACTCACTCACTACCTAATACCTCATTCAGTCAGGGGATGACAAGGCAACCATCTCTGTCATCCCAACATTTTACCGTCATATGCAGCATTACTATGACACACTGTACTTGCTTTCTCACGGTAAGCTACTGTAAATGACCATGCATATACTGTATACATCCCCATGCGTCCCTTTCTCTCTCTCTCTTGGGTTGGTGGTCACTCCCCCAGCTCCAGTCCCCAGAGTCCTTTGCTAAGAGTGTCCAGGAGCTGACTATAGTTCTACAGAGAACAGGAGACCCTGCTAACCTGAACAGCCTCAGGCCACACCTGGAACTACTGGCCAACATTGACCACAACCCAGGTAGATACAGTACGATCAAGCCACAACTTTGTGGTCAGGGCCTAGGGAACCCAGCAGCTTCCCCAGGCAGCTGACTTCAGGTTTAGACCATCAGAAATGATAGTACTGGACAGAAGAGGGAATATGATAATCCATTATTGAACGCATTGTACTGATGCACTGTACTGTGACTCCCTTGACTTGTTGGTATGTCTAGACATGGGGCTGTGAGACAGGTGTGTACTGTACATCTGCTGTACATGTGTTTGTGGGTTTGTTTAGATGCTGCAGACACTATGACCACCCAGTATTGTTTCGAAACAACTAGATGAGGATTGGGAGTGTCTGACCTGGGTGTTGTGTGTAGATGCGGCGTCTCCGTCGTGGGAAGAGCTGGAGAGTGTGATGCTGGCGGTGAAGGTGATGGTCGATGGTCTGGTGGAGTTTATACAGAACTTCAGTAAGAAGAGCCACGAGACACCACAGGTACGGGAGCTGACAGCACGCGCAAGCACACCCACTCACACACTCGCGCGCGCCTCCCTTTAATGTAATAATACCTGTGGAATACGCAAACAACATACACCTGTTGAATATACCACAGTCCTTTTGACTAACTCTCTGGTTTACTGTTGTGAGTGACATGCTGTCCGTTTTTGTCTGTCTCCTCCCCATGCAGCCGCAGCCCAACAGCAAGTATAAGACCAGTATGTGTCGAGACCTCCGGCAGCAGGGTGGCTGTCCCCGAGGATCCAACTGCACCTTCGCACACACACAGGACGAGCTAGAGAAGTGAGGGAGAACACCACCACACTCATTTGCATACGATGAGACATAGACCTCTGTTCTTATCAAGGCTTTCCCGTGAACAAGTGTTGAAACGAACGACACTCTTTTTTTCTCTCTCCGCCTCTCTCTCGCTCCCTCTCTCTCTCTCTCCCTCTTTCTCTCTCTCTCTCTCCCTCTCGCTCTCTCTCTCTCTTTTCGCTCCTCTCACCCCCCACTCCAAGGTACAGAATGAGAAACAAGAAGATCAGTGGCGTGGGCCGGCCCTTCCCCCTAGTCCAGGGGAGTATGGGTAGTGAGGGGGGCGACTCAGGAGAGGAGGCTTGCGCTGGGGGACTGAAGGGCTCAGACAAGGTGGGGTCGGGGTCCCTAACAGAGGGGTCCACACACCCCCAGCTCATCCCCAGGGGAGGCAACATGATGGAGGAGATGAAGAGGGAGAGGTCTGTTGTTGACGGATCCAACGGACTCACAGGCTCCAGCCGCTCCTCATCTGGCTCTATGGAACAGTAAGACACTTTAATGCTTTCACCTACTGACTGGGGTTTCACCTACTTTCACCTACTGTGTGTTGTTATTCATGATGATGACTCATCGCTGAATGAGTATTAAACGTTCAAGCTGAAAGTGGGATGTTTCAGCTGGCTTTAATGTGTCATCTGGATTTAGCTAGACCTGTTGTATTTCTAGTCTGACATCCCCCCCTCTCTCTCTCTCTCTCTCTCTCTCTCTCTCTCTCTCTCTCTCTCTCTCTCTCTCTCTCTCTCTCTCTCTCTCTCTCTCTCTCTCTCTCTCTCTCTCTCTCTCTCTCTCTCTCCAGGAAGTCTGTTTCTCCTCCAAAGACACCTGTCAACCACTCCTCGGCTCCTTCTCCACAGGGTCCGGGGTCTAGGGTAGAGTGTGGCTCTGGTCATCCCAAACAAGGGCACTTCCTAATGAGAGGACCCCCTCACCAGCCTCCTCCCCACCAGCCCCAGTCCTCTGAACTGTACTACCAGGACCCCCGACCTCCTTACGACACACAACCCTACCAGCCAGCCAGTGAGACAGTGTTTATTTCATTAACAGAGGCAATACACAATAATCAACAACTCTGTTACTGACTAGTAATAGTGCTGGATTTAGTTAAACTGCTAATTTGCATTGCCATTCTATTCAATCTGATCACTCTTTCACTCTATTCAACCCTTTCATTATTGCTGTTTAATGAACGCAACATAGAAGTGATTCAATCTTTTTGTATACTCTTTCATCATTGAAATACTGTTTAAAACAGCCTTTTCTAGACTCACTGATGTCCTCTCCCCCTCCCTGCTCCTCTAGGTAACTACTACACCTCTACAATGCACCACCACAAACCCTGCATGGCCCGCTTCCTGCGTTCCAGCCACGTCCTTGAGTCCTCTCTGCCGCCTTCCATGGCCCCTCCGTACTCCGAGCAGCACCCCTCCTTCCCCCCACCACGGGAGCGCGCGGGTCCTTCTCCCTACGGACCCCCGCCGGCCCCCCAGTACGGGCCCCTGGCCCCGGCCCATGGTGGCTACGCCCCCCTGTATGACAGCCGGCGTATGTGGAGACCCCAGCTGTACCACCGTGAGGACGCCAGGAGTAACTCCCTGCCTCCAGAGGTGCTGCACTCCTCTGTGTACCAGCCCCCCCTCCGAGAGAGATACGCCTCCCTGGACAGTCCCTACTGCACGGCGGGGGAGCACAGAGCAGCGCTGCACAGGGTACGGGTACAGTATAGCCGCCTCCGCATGCACGCTCCTTAACACGACTGGCTTTATCATGTCTTTCCCTATCCTCCTGCCTCTCCTCCCACTCAGCTCAGCAAACTCATTCTCACCCACATCTTCTCTTCCACCTCCTCCGCTTCCCCTGCTCGTTGCCCTCCTCCTCCTCCCCTCTTCCTCCTATTCAGTCGACTTTTGAAGGCTATGATTCATGTTGTTGTAGATGTTTATTGTACATGGGGGAACTCTCACCCAATCCTAACCCTCTCTCTTTACCTCTCTCTCTCTCTCTCTCTCTCTCTCTCTCTCTCTCTCTCTCTCTCTCCAGGACTCTTATGGGCGTGTTCCTCTTGGATACGAGGATCTGTTCAAGCGGAAACAAGAGCAATGGGCACACCATCACCACGGCAACATGAACAGGCCCTCCCAGTCCTCCCCCGTCTTCACCGTAGACTTTGGTGCAGAGGTACGTAGGCCTGCACGCACACAGAGTGTGTTAGTGCATACATTATGAGCACGAGAGAGAGAGAGAGAGAGAGAGAGAGAGAGAGAGAGAGAGAGAGAGAGAGAGAGAGAGGCATAGAATGACAGTTTGTGCATAGAACAAGTGTAAATGGCATACTGTAATCAGTTTTATCCACTCCTATGCCCCATGAAATTAAGGTCTAGAAATCCTCACATATACAGTCCTGTATATGTTGTCTGTGTGGGTTTTGATTCTGGCTCAAAATATGTGTTGAATACAAAGCTATTTTAGAGTGTTACTGTTGCTGGGCAACTGGTAGCTAAAGCATAGATAGTCGCATTATGTTTTTTGTTTCATTTTGTGACTTTCTCTCCTCCTCCATCCCTCTTTATTATCTCTCTCTCTGTCTCTCTCCCCCTCCCTCCCTCCCCTCTCTCTATCAGCATGACAGTGGAGGTGATCAGTGTATGAACTGTAAGTACCGTGGTGAGGAGCGTCTGGCCCACTACTCTCCCTGGTCCTGTGGAACCATCAGTACCTGCATCAGCCCCTTTGAACCAGAGCATCACAACGCCTCAGCTCACTCCTGCTCCGAACACTCAGTGAGTCTACCCACACACACACACGCTTGTAAAAAAAAAACTGAACATATACAGTTGAAGTCGGAAGTTTACATACACCTTAAACTCAGTTTTTCACAATTCCTGACATTTGCTCCTAGTAAAAAATTCCCTGTCTTAGGTCAGTTAGGATCACCACTTTATTTTAAGAATGTGAAATGTCAGAATAATAGTAGAGAGAATTATTTATTTCAGCTTTTATTTCTTTCATCACATTCCCAGTGGGTCAGAAGTTTACATACACTCAATTAGTATTTGGCAGCATTGCCTTTAAATTGTTTAACTTGGGTCAAACGTCTCGGGTAGCCTTCCACAAGCTTCCCACAATAAGTTGGGTGAATTTTGGCCCATTCCTCCTGGATTTGTAGGCCTCTTTGCTTGCACACACTTTTTCAGTTCTGCCCACAAATCTTCTATAGGATTGAGGTCAGGGCTTTGTGATGGCCACTCCAATACCTTGGCTTTGTTGTCCTTAAGCCATTTTGCTACAACTTTGGAAGTATGCTTGGGGTGATTGTCCATTTGGAAGACCCATTTGCGACCAAGCGACCATGCGACCATGTCTTGAGATGTTGCTTCAATATATCCACATAATTTTCCCTCCTCATGATGCCATCTATTTTGTGAAGTGCACCACTACCCCCTGCAGCAAAGCACCCCCACAACATGCTGCCACCCCTGTTCTTCACGATTGGGATAGTGTTCTTCGGCTTGCAAGCCTCCCCTTTTTTCCTCCAAACATAACGATGGTCATTCTATTTTTGTTTCATCAGACCAGAGGACATTTCTCCAAAAAGTACGATCTTTATCCCCATGTGCAGTTGCAAACCGTAGTCTGGCTTTTTTTATGGCGGTTTTGGAGCAGTGGCTTCTTCCTTGCTTAGTGGCCTTTCAGGTTATGTTGATATAGGACTCGTTTTACTGTGGATATAAATACTTTTGTACTTGTTTCCTCCAGTGTCTTCACAAGGTCCTTTGCTTTTGTTCTGGGATTGATTTGCACTTTTCGCACCAAAGTACGTTCATCTCTAGGAGACAGAACTTTTCTCCTTCCTGAGCGGTATGACGGCTGCGTGGTCCCATGGCGTTTATACTTGCGTACTATTGTTTGTACAGATGAACGTGGTACCTTCAGGCATTTGGAAATTTCTCCCAAGGATGAACCAGGCTTGTGGAGGTCTACAGTTTTTTTCTGAGGTATAGGCTGATTTCTTTAGATTGTCCCATGATGTCAAGCAAAGAGGCACTGAGTTTGAAGGTAGGCCTTGAAATACATCCACAGGTACACATCCAATTGACTCAAATGATGTCAATTAGCCTATCAGAAGCTTCTAAAGTCATGACATCATTTTCTGGAATTTTCCAAGCTGTTTAAAGGCACCGTCTATTTAGTGTATGTAAACATCTGACCCACTGGAATTGTGATACAGTGAATTATAAGGAAAAATAATCTGTCTGTAAACAATTGTTGGAAAGATTACTTGTGTCATGCACAAAGTAGATGTCCTAACCGACTTGCCAAAACTATAGTTTGTTAACAAGAAATTTGTGGAGTGGTTGAAAAACTAGTTTTAATGACTCCAAACTAAGTGTATGTAAACTTCCGACTTCAACTGTATCAACTCATACATCAACCACACACCCTCTTAGAAACACAACTATATATCAACTCATATATCAACCACACACCCTCTTAGAAACACAACTATATATCAACTCATATATCAACCACACACCCTCTTAGAAACACAACTATATATCAACTCATACATCAACCACACACCCTCTTAGAAACACAACTATATATCAACTCATATATCAACCACACACCCTCTTAGAAACACAACTATATATCAACTCATACATCAACCACACACCCTCTTAGAAACACAACTATATATCAACTCATACATCAACCACACACCCTCTTAAAACACAACTATATATCAACTCCAACTCATATTAATACGCCCTAAGGAACATACAACACGACAAACACATTTGAGTGGGTACTGTACATCATGATGACTCATTGTCTCTACATTGACGTATGGCTTGGACAAGTACACAAACAGAAATCTCAACCTAAAAGCTGAGAGAAATAATTCATATGTATGTTCTTATGCAATGACACTAGTGCAACTTCCAATGACTTCACTATATAAAATGCTGTATCTTCCAGGAAGTAGATAATGGTGAAAGGAAGCGGTGGCTACACACATTTGAGCCGTACCGCCGTCTGAAAGACGAGGATCCCATCATCCCGTTTGGAGAGGGACCCATCATCTCTAAATGGGGGGCTATCTCCCGCGCCTCCCGTACAGGGTACCACACCACTGACCCCGTCCAGGCCACAGCCTGCCAGGGAAGCAACAGCACCACCCCCATCAACTTCAGAGGTGAGGAGGGGATAGTGGTGGCTAGGCTTTAGCTTAGCGGGTTAATACACTGTTCTGACAGACAGGAAACTTGGGTTCAAACGTTTCGGGGTCCGCGGGGAAAAGGGTTCTAACATGCAGAAGTCAAATGTTGCCCCTAATTTTGACTTCTTGTCAATTCTGCCATACCATTTGACTTGTAATCACTCTAATGGTGTGCACTGGGTGGAACCGACACCTGAGCTGAAATGACAGCGGTAGTTATGAATGAAGAAAGTTATTCCATGTTAAAACCATCAACCATTCATATTTATTATTCATTTTGTGATTTAGCGTAATGAATGTGGAACGTTATGCTTAGAAATAAATATCTTCAATTCCAGAGAGGTGCAGAGCTCGCTCGGACCGGCTGCTGTGCTAGCACAGAGCAGAAACGTCTTAACATGTGCAGGGATTATAGTGTGAATATAAATGAAAGTTGTCTTTCATCTCCAGGCCTGGCTCTGAATGCACCCAGGCTCTCTGCAGGCTCAGTGGAGCCCGGTTCACTGCCGTCAGCGCTCCCATGTATTCAGTTCAGCATAGTGTAAAGGGTGGGGAAATACGTTGTTATAGGTTGTTCAATGTTATTATTCTAAATCTATGGTTATTTATATTCCAGATTATGGTCCACACATTGGTCACGGGGACTACAGGTGGAGCTCCTGTGGGTCTGACTCATCCAGCCACTCTAGTTTCCTGGAGAGGTGCAGTATAGACTCTGTACCATACTAGACTTTACTGTACTATACTACATACCAAATCACATCACCCCCTTTCTCTCTTTCCCCTAAACAAAGCGATTGTCCTGTTTTCTTTTATTTCTGGCGTTTTTTGTGTTCGTTTTACTTCAATGTCCTCCTGTATGTTTGCAGCTGAGCGTTTGCTTGCTCGCCATGACTGTGTAGGAGGTGTTGTTTTCAACCCTCTCCTCCTCCTCTCATTGTGCTGCAGTCGGTTCCTTTTCTCTCTCCTTAGACTATAAATAGAGCGGTTCTCTAAACTCTCTGCTTGTTTGCTGCCTGTTCACGTTCTGACTCTGACTTACAGTCTCTGTATATATGATTGGAGTGGGGGATCTAGTCCTCCGTACTCCACAAGTCTCTCTCTTTACTGTCAAGTACATCAGCTATTTACATACTTTCACTCAGAATGCACATGAAATAACATTACAGTATAAAGGCACTGTTTTACTGCCACTTTGAATATCTGAAGCAGCACATACAGGGGAGATATTGTAGATGATGTCCTGTGTGTCCACAGTGACCAGCTGGGAGTGTGTGAGCTTTCCGCCCGGGAGCGGTCCTTCAGCAGTGGAGAGAAGGCTGGTGCAGGAGACCTGCTTCAGACTGACTACTGCAAGGACACGACAGAGAGCGAACCGGACAGAGACATTGAGCTGGAGCTCTCTGTACTAGACATGGAGGACATTGACCTGCAGGACAACAGTCAACAATCTGAGGTGCAGTGTCTTTATGGCTGCGTTTACACAGGCATTCCAATTTGGATGTTTTTTCCACTAATACGTCTTTTGACCAATCACACCATATATTTTCACATCAGATATTTTTCAGAGCTGATCGCATTGGTCAAGAGGCAAATAACTGACAGAATTGGGCTGCCTGTGTAAACACAGCCAATGTCCTCTTAATGTGTCTCATTAATTGATTGATTGATTGATTGGTTGATTCATCATTTGTCTCTGTCCTCCTACGGGAGGATCTGTGTGGGAACTGTAATGTGCTGCAATGGTACAGCATGGGCTTGAGTGATGTCATCTCCGTGTGACTGTTTTTCTATTACATCACTAAATGGCTTTTTATCTGGATGTCCTAGGAGTCCCTTGAGCTAAGGGACCCCCACCTCCTCACCCCTCCCAGCAGTGAACAGAGGAGCCAGACAGACAAGCTGTCCGCTGACAAGATGGAGGCTCACCTGCTGAAGAAGATGGCCTTCAGGTGGGTTAACAACTATCCTCGCCTCAACCAGTGTCTGGCAACACGAGACTAGTAAACACTAAACACACCAGTAGCAAGGCTGAATATTGATGTGGTCCTTACCTCATCTAGGACAATCAATTCAATTCAATACACTTTATTTATCCCCAAGGGGCAATTCTTTTTGGCAAGCATGGTCATAACATGGTCATACCCACATCACATACACTTGGGTGAGAAAACTTGACCTAGAATAAACATGTGCTCCCTTACTGCAGCTTCTCTGTTACTGTCAAGGAATATAAAAGAGATCTCTTCTATTTCTTGTCTGCTGATCGGAGCCCACACTGTACCTCTGTGTTCCAGGAAGTCTCTCTCCCCTGGAGGTCTGGGTTCAGGAGGCCTCAGTGTGGGGAAGCTGATGATGAGAACCGGCCCTCCAAGGCTTGGGGACATGGGCCCTCGCCCCAACACAGGCCCTGAGATGCTGCTCAACGGCAGTTGAGAGGGCAGAGACACCCCACCGCTACAAAGCTCCTACAGCTGGTGTCACAGTAACATCTTAGGGTTGTATAGGCCTGTATGATCAGACAGCGATCAGGTCTCACCCCCCTAATATCACTAGTAAAAAGGGTACATACTGTACAGTATCCTCCTTTAGATGACAGGTAGTGCCGTTTTTCGAACGTGACAAAGAGAGACTTCCGGTTTAGACACAAACACCAATAGGCTCCATCGCATTGTTTCGTGTTTTCTTTGTTCTTGGTTTTGATCATATGTTTGTTCGTGTGACTTGCTCGCTCTCCACTGCCTTCAGGGATGGTGATGATAGCGTTTAAAAATGCTTCATATGGCATCCAATAGTCTTCTATTCATTAGTTCTACAATGTTTACAAGGTAACGAAGGTGCTCAGCACTATTGGGTGTGAAGGCTGTCAGTATCTGTTGATGTTGGATGACAACAATAACAGTACAATACTATGTATCTGTAGTCATAGGAATGATATTTGCATGTCAAAAATTCCAAGTCTTTACTTTCAAAAGGATAGTGCTAATTGAACAGGTTTTTTTAGGTCATGAAAGATGTAAAAAAATGGAACTACTTTAGACACTGTGGTACCTCTCAACAGTACCTACGGCTGGGCTGTGTTACCCTGTGTGCAGTGTCATTTGTTGGTCTCAAGCATTTCACAGACGAGATTCAAGAAGACGACGATCAGTCAGACCTCTCACCGATGTCATCGCAGTCACATGTATGCACAATTGTGGCCTTTCTTTTTTAGCTGTTTGTAAAATATCCCCTTATGTTTAGGCCTAGCCATCGGGTTAATTCATGGAAAACACCAAGAAGTCCAACATGTGTCAGCAATCCGAAATATGATCGACAGATGCCACCATCATTTATTGCTATAGTCTGAGCAACTGCATCCAGTGATTGAATCGTACTTATCTACTGTACTGTATATGAAATAACACGTCACACTGGCATTTATCTGTGCCCTGGAATCCCACGACGTATCAGCTCTTTTTAGTTCTGTGCATCAAACTCATAACCCGTGTTTACTATAACAGAGGATCAGCAAATCACCAGGTGAATCTAGTGTTCCTTCATGCTGTCTTTGGTTTTGTCTCTGTTCTGACTTTTCACAAATGTGTTTCGTTTTTGTTTTCTTTGAAGCATCGCTAACTTCCGTGAAGTTGTTTGTCGAAATATTTTGTATCAGGATCTCAGTTTTTGTTTTGTTTTGTTTTTGGTTGTCATTTTTATTTAAAGAAATGAAACCAATTCATCAGTCTGTCTCTATGTTCGTGTTTTGATCAGGGTTTTTGCTGCTGGTCAACGGTCAAACCAATACAGTCCGTCATCGTTTTGTGATCGCTATAAATGGTCATGCATTGGCCTAAAAGGGTCAGTGTTATTTTACTGCAGTTTTGTGCACTGAACGTTCTGTTTGCTGTCTTCTCCTGCCTGTAGGGGTGAAGAGATTCGGGTGACGCTAAGTGTTACAGCACTTAGGAAAAGTCTCCTATTTATAATAGGGTTTATTTTTTTACAGTCTGAAAGGAGGCAGACAGGCCTAGTGAGTGAGACACAACTTGACCAGTGCTTCCTGACCCTTAAGGACTGCCCTACAGACATACAGTCATACAGTATTATCTCTCTCTCACAAGGACTGTCGACAGTCAATGCTTTGTAAGCCTACTGTAAGCATTACTCCTCTAATATATTTCTGTTGTTTGTTCCCTTTTCCTGTTTAAGACTTTGACTCAACAAGTCTTGTCAGGGCCATATTATGTACAATCAATCACTTGAGTTCATAATTGTCTCAACAGGGCCCTTTGGTGGGCACACATAGGAGGTCTGGCCCTAAAGGAGACCGCGGCGTCTCTTAAGGTTTAGAACTGGTCAAGCTGAAGGGTAGTATGGTGTTGTGATTATAGGCTGCTCTGCCTCCTGCAGTTCAGGTTTGTTCCAGCAGGGAGTACTAGAGCCCAGTCTCTGCAGCCCTCAGGGAGGAGTTCTATTGCTAAGCTACTGATCTGATGGCATCTTCAGCGCTGAATATTATGGGTGATGAGCGCAAATATTTACATGAATAATCTTGTTTAATGTAACTTTTCACCACATGAATGTGTTCAAGGAGTGATTTATCATTTTGCTATAATGTTTATTTTCTTTGTTTTTATTCAATACCAATATTTGTATTATAACCCTGGTGGGAAGGGGTTGGGTACAATAAGATTTTTTGGGGGAGTTATGTAGATAGAATGAATCCCCTGTGTGTTCCAGTGCCTGTCTAATGAAGCACTGGTGTAAGGATCTGATCGTACCACACTTCCCACCCCATCACTGCCAGATGTTCTTACTACCCACTATTCAGCCAGTGTAACCCTACACCCCCAGGTCATGCATGCTAGTCCCTCTTGTTGTTATGGCGAAGGAGGAAGGATTCTGTAGTTGTGATACAACACACCCAGCGCTGTAAGTGTTCTTCACATGCCCACTGTGTGGCCACGCCAAGTATTGTAGTCTGCCTGCAGCATTTGACTGTTTACCGCTTTTGAAATGCTTTATTATTGATTATGATCAATTTGTTATTATTATTATTACTTACTACCATCATTGGTTGTGTTGTAGTATTTTTCTCTGGATGTAGTATTTTTTGCTTCAGTAGAATTTTGAAAATTTGCTGAATAGTTAACAAAGTTAGCAGAGAATGGTATAATGTAAGCCGGAAACATTTGCCTATTTGTTAATTGTACAACTATGATGGAACTGATGTTTGAATATTTATGTCTGTATTAGACATTTTCTTTGCAAATCTATTGTTCAATTGAAATTGAAATTAAATTAAAGATGGTACACACATCCATCATTATTTTATACAGGTGGCACCATCGTTAGATGGACTTACTGCTCATTTACAACAATATGTAATCAGATTTTTCAATAAATATTGTTATAGAGGGACAAATAAATGTCCAGAAAGAGGGAACTCTTGAGACAACATATAAATGTCCACATACATGAATAATATGTATTCCATTTATTTCATTTGAAATATCACTTTGTGAAAGGTTTTCTTTCGCTTATCTAATGGCATTGCAAGGCGGGGTCTGGTTTGATCTGCTCTTACATACAGTATGTATTCAGATGTGACCAGCCGACTGCCTGACTTGTTGATTCTCTTTGTTTCCTGTTTGCTCTTTCACTGACAGCGTGGCCAAGCAGAATACTCTGATACTATTTGGATGAATCAGTATTACCTGTGAAATCAGAGGGAGATTTCAGTACCTGAAACATTGCATGCTAAAATAAATGAAAAACCAAACTAATCATGTGAAGGTGTCCTGTTTCAACTGATTTGTGATCAACATCAAGTGCAAGTGGGAATGACACCGTGTCTCCATCTTGCGGTCTTTCGTGGGCTGTGACCAGAGCCATATAGTGATATACAGCATGTCTAAATATAGTGGGCTGTGACTATTCAGTTTCATGTGCTACGGTTACCTAATACCTATCCTACTCACTTTCCCTCCAGCTCCAGTTAAACAGAATATGTCAGAGGTAGATATAAACTTTTCTGACGTAACATTTCACACTCTTTAGTCCAGGAACATGATGAAACAAGCCTTGACATGTTGGTGTTGCAAAACCTGTCACACCCTGATCTGTGTCACCTGTCTTTATGCTTGTCTCCGCCCCCCTCGAGGTGTCACCCATCTTCCCAATTATCCCCTGTGTATTTATACCTGTGTTCTCTGTTTGTCTGTTGGCAGTTCGTCTTGTCTCGTCAAGCCTACCAGCTTGTTTTTCCGTACTCTTGTTTTTCTCGTCCCTGTTTTCTAGTCCTCACAGTTCTGACCTTTTCTGCCTGCCCTAACCCTGAGCCCACCTGCCATACCATTCTGCCTGCCCTAGCCTCGAGCCTGCCTGCCGTCCTGTACCCATCTGACTCTGACATGGTTTACGAACTTCTGCCAGTCCTCGACTTGCCTCTTGCCTGCCCCTTGTCTATTATTAAATATCAGAAACTCTAACCATCTGCCTCCTGTGTCTGCATTTGGGTCTCATCCTGTGTCGTGATAGTACGAACTGGCCATGACTGACCCAGCAGACTCAGACCAGCTCCACAATGCTGTCTCCCAGCAAGGAGCCACCATTGGAAGACACGAGGAGTTACTGAAATGCCTTACAGAGGGACTCCATACCCTGGCAGAACGCCATGACCAGGCGTTCGATACATTGCTGGAGCAATTCCGCGGATTCCCTAATAGGCAGCGGGCCACACCAGTAATCTCCCAGACTCTCAGTAACCCCCGCCACCAGCGGCGTTTCTTCCCAGCCTACCCCAGTGTCCAGAGAACCCCGCTTACCTCCTCTGGAGCGCTACGCTGGAGATTCTGGAACCTGCCGGGCCTTTCTCCCTCAGTGCGCCCTCATCTTCGTGCTGAAACCTTCTTCGTTCCCCTCGGACCGCTCTAAGATAGCGTACCTCATAACGCTGATGTCCGGGAGGACACTCGCCTGGGCTACAGTGGTGTGGGGGCAACAGTCCGCCGTCTGCCTCAGTCTGGAGGAGTTGGTGGCGGAAGTACGGAAGGTGTTTAATTCTCCGTTGTACGGGAGAGAGGCTGCTCGTCAACTGCTCCAGCTACGTTAAGACTCCCGTAGTGTGGCAGACTACGCTGTGGATTTTCGCACGTTGGTGGCTGAGAGTGCCTGGAACCCGGAAGCATTGTTCTACATGTTCCTTCACGGATTATCGGAGGTGATCAAAGATGAGCTCACAGCCCAGGAGCTGCCCATGGACCTTAACTCCCTCATAGACTTGACAGATCGATGGGTGGCTACGACAACGTAGGAGGAAGAGGGAATCTGTGATATGTTGCCCTCGCTCGCCCTTGATTCCCACCTCGCCTCCGAGGAATCCCGGAGACCCCCGAAGTCTACATGTCCAAGTGAACCCAATGTCACCCGAGAATCACAGAGGGTTGCCGACTCGCCTCCTTCGGAGCCCATGCAACTGGGCACGGCTAGATTGTATCCGGCTGAGCACTTATGCAGACTTAACACCCAGAGCTGTCTCTATATTCTGGAGCTACGGGACCTTTTTTAGCTACTTGCCCATTGAAAACCCAGGCTCATCAAGTAGGTACGAGTATGCTGGTGAGCCGTACGGGGAGTTTCCCATCCTCCATTGCTCGTACCCCTCTCCATGCTACCCTGTTGTGGGGTGACCGGTCCAAATCTCTCCGGGTGCTCATTGACTCAGGTCCAACGAGAGCTTTATGGACGCTACCCTGGTGTTGGAGCTGGGAATCCCCACACAACCCCTCTCCATTCCCATGGACGTCAGATCATTGGATGGGCGCTCTATTGGCAGAGTCACCCACACAACATTTCCCATTAACCTGAGAGTGTCGGGCAATGACAGTGAGCGTATGCAGTTCTTGCCCATTGAATCCCCTCATGCACTCGTGGTTTTGGGGTTCTCCTGGCTCCAGAGGCACAATCCTCTGATCAACTGGGCTATCAACTGGGCTACTATCCTGGGTTGGAGCCCATTTTGCCATGTGCATTGCCTGAAGTCGGCACTGCCTGCCCCGGGACGTCTTCCTGTGGGCTTAGGAGAAGCCCCAAACCTCTCCACCGTTCCTGCGGAATACCAGGACCTCTGGGAGGTTTTCAGCAATGCCTGTGCCACCTCGCTTCCTCTGCATCAGCTCTATGACTGCGCCATTTACATTCTCCCGGGCACTACACCTCCTCGGGGGCGACTTTATTCCCTGTCTGGTCCGGAGACCAAAGTGATGAAAAGGTATATTGAGGACTCTCACTGCTGGGTTTATGCATCCCTCTTCCTCCCCTGCCGGCACAGGGTTCTTCTTTCTGGAGAAGAAGGACAAGACCCTGTGTCCGTGTTTATCGACTACCGGGGGCTCTTAAAAACCAGTGGAAAACTGCCTTTAACATGGCTAGCGGGCACTACGAGTACCTGGTGATATTGTTCAGACTGACCAACACTCCTGCAGTGTTCTAGGTCAATGATGTGCTCTGAGACATGTTGAACCGATTTGTGTTTGTCTACCTTGACAACATCCTCATCTATTCCCGGTAAACTCAAGAGCACATCCTCCATGTCCGACAGGTCCTCCAGCTTCTCCTGGAGAACCAACTGTTCATGAAGGCGGAGAAGTGTGAGTTCCATCGCACCCCCATCTCCTTCCTAGGATACGTCATCGCAGCAGGGAGTGTTCAGATGGACCCTGACAAGGTGAGAGTGGTGGTGGATTGGCCTCAACCCACGTCCAGAGTGCAGCTGGAGCGTTTCCTGGAGTTTTCCAATTTCTACTGTCAATTCATCCTGGGTTACAGCACCCTTGCTTCCCCCTCTCTGCACTCACCTCTCCCAAGGTGCTGTTCATATGGTCTCCAGCAGCTGACCAGGCGTTCTCTGACCTCCAGCAGCGATTCACTACAGCCCCCATCTTAATCCATCCGGACCCGTCCTGTCAGTTTGTGTTGGAGTCTCTGCACAGGACCAGAAGCTGCATTCCTGCGCCTTCTTTTCCCATTGCCTTAATCCCGTTAAGAGGAACTATGACGTGGGAAATTTAGAATTACTCGCTGTCAAGATGGAGGAGTGGAGGCACTGGTGAGAAGGGGCGGAACAGCAATTTTTGGTGTGGATGGACCATAAGAACCTGGAATATCTCTGCACCACCAAGCTCCTCAACTCCAGGCAGGCGAGATGGGCCCTGTTATTCACTCGCTTCCATTCTTCCACTTTTTCCTACCGCCCGGGGTCCAAGAATGTGAAGCCTGACGCGCTCTCACGTCTGTACAGCCCGCTACTACACCCTCAAACCCCGAGACCATCCTCCCTACTTCCTGTCTAGAGGCTGCTATTGTCTTGAATCGAGAGTCTGCTCCTGGGGGTCCTGATGTCTCTGCATTCATTGCTGCCTGTACTGTGTGCGCGCAGAACAAGACTCCATGGCAGGCTCCGGCTGGCCTCCTTCAACCACTTCCTATCCCTCACTGCTCCTGGTCCCATCTATCTTTGGACTTCGTCCCGGGCCTCCCACCATCTGATGGCAACACCACCGTCCTTACGGCGGTCGACCAGTTTTCCAAAGCCGCCCATTTTATTCCCCTTCCTAAGTAGCCCTCATCTAAGGAGACGGCCATGCTCATGGTGGAGCACGTATTCCGGATCCATGGACTGCCGGTCTACATGGTCTCCGAGTTCTCGTTCCGTTTCTGGAAGGTGTTCTGCGCCCTTATTGGGTCATTGCGGCCAGTCCAGCGGCCAGTCTGAGCAAGCTAATCAGGACCCGGAGACAACTTTTCACTGCCTCGTCTTCACTAATCCCACCACCTAGAGCCAGCAACTTGTGTGGGTCGAATATGCTCATGACACCCTTCCCTGTTCTGCTTCCCAGAGCAAGAGACAGAGGTCAGCACACCTTCTGCCCAGGTATTTGTCCGATGCTGTCGCCGTACCTGGAAGAGAGCCGGGCTGCTCCTCTCAAGACCACCTCCAGGTACCAACGACATCTGCCTCCTGTGTCTGCATTTGGGTCTCATCCTGTGTCGTGATAAAACCTGCATTTTGATTCTGACATGTTTTCTCAGGGTTACGGGACCAGTGGGGAGTTCTACAGATATGCAACAGGAACCATATGTTCATCATCCACCTTTTCTGGTGAAACCCTGATCTTTAGCACATTTTCAGGGTTCACTCCCTTACCGTCGTGCAGACGTATCAGAGCATGAGGTCTGATACCAACAGGGTCAGAGACAGTTTCTATCTACAAGCCATCAGACTGCTGAACTCTTGAACTGGACTGAGCAGCTGCTCTGATTCTCCGCAGTTTAGCACACATGCGCTCACTCATGCACACACCCACACAGACATACACACACACACACACACATTCATGCTACACACACATCACAACTGCTGCTACCAGACTTGTATTACTAATGTTAAATACTGCACAATTGAAACCCCCCAAACACAAACATTGAAGAACACCAGCGTAACCTGTTTTCTTGTTTTTCAAATCAACAAACAAAACACATTCCACATTCACAGATGTGGCAGACATAAATAATATAATAAAATAAAATATAAAACAAAACAAACAACAAATTTGCAGCAGCGCTATCTGTGATCATGTTAGCTACTTCCAGCTTTAGCTGAGACAACGAGCAAAGAATTTACAGCACTTTACACAACATATATATACACTCATTTCCCAAATCGCCCCATTCACTCTGTCCAATTTGAAATATTGTTGAGTAGTGGAGACCAGAGTCTATCAAACCTGGGCAATCCACATTTTAAATGTAGGAGAATAATTAAAATCTCACAGTAGGAGAATACATTTCTTAGCAAGGTATGTGACAGTCATAAACACATTTTCTCTGTCTGGATCAAGAACAAAGTCCTGCTGGGCATTAAGAAGATAGAGACACAGGGTCATATCAAACTGTACATCTAGTATGTTCTGTGCATGTTCCCAATATGTATAGATTGCCAAAATCGGATAATCTCTCCACAACTCCAGAATACATGCACATAGGTTCCACTTTCAGAGGTACATATTTTACAATCAGGAGAAATGTCTGTATTCATTCTACGGAGTCTCACTGTGGTGTAATACAATTTGTACATTTTTACAAAGCAAACATCCACCCATAACTCATCACTGATAGTCAGATTAAGGTCCTTTTCCCAGATTCATTTCAAAAGAATAAAGAAGGAGCCCATTCTCAGAAAGGAGTCTATGTATATAGGAGATTTGGCCTTTGATGTATTGTGCTGTAGCAAGAAGGGTCTCAACTTAATTCAGATGAATTCTAAACCTCCCCTTGGAAGTGAATGAGGAAATTACATGTCTAATTTGAAGATATATATATTTTTTTAAATATCTTGGCACATTGAATTCACTGCAGAGCTCTTGAAATTATTTCAGTGTAGTTGTGTTCTGATGAAACAGGTCTGAAAAGGTCCTGATCGCTAGTGTATGCCAAAGATTAAAGTTAGCATCACTCAGGGCTTTTGGCAAATTGGGGTTGCATACTATAGGCAAGCGAGGAGGAAATGTCAAGGTATTTCTTACAGTCCTTCCACGCTAGTAGGTTGCTATAAATCACAAAAGTTTGGGCTATGTTGCTCACTTCACTAAAGTTATTAATAAAGATAATTGATAGTGATCCATGTAAGCATATTGCGGATTTGGGCAAACCAGTAGTAGAATTGAAGGCAGGCAAGGGCAAGACCCCCCTTAGATTCAGTTTTTGATATAGTGGAGAACTTGGTCCTTTTTTTTATTGCTCCATATAAATTTGGTAATGCTTTGGTTGGTTGTTTTGAAAAAAGAAACTTGGAGATAGCATGGGAGCATCTGAAATAAATAGTTCAATCTAGGGAGGACGTTCCTACGGATAACATTGATTCTTCCGATTAAGCTAATTGGGAGGGAGATCCAGGTTCGGAGATCATTCTTGATTCTATCCAGGAGTGGGAGATAATTTTCCTTGAAAAGGCAATTCCGATCTGGTGTTACAAAGATCCCAAGGTATTGAAACACCTGTGTCTTCCATTGGAACGGACAGTGTCTTCATAGAGATGGTGAGTGTAAGACGGAGAGGGCAAACAATAGATTTGTTCAAATGTGTCTTATATCCTGAAAACTTGCCGTACTGAGCAATTGTGTCTAAAATGGGAGGGAGGAATTTCTCAGGGTTGGATATGTTGAGCAAGACATCATCCGTATAGAGCGACATTTTGTGCTGAGGGCCACCTGCAGAAACACCCACAATACTTGGATTGCTCCTTATCAACTCCGGAAAAGGCTCCGCCCCCAACAAATAGAGCAGGGTGGACAGTGAGCATCCTTGTCGTGTGCCACATCCCAAAGAGAATCTGTCAGAATTCAGACTGTTAGTAGTCACCATGGCATTTTGGTGAGAATATGGGGACCTAATCCATTTAATAAAGTTTGGGCCCATATTGAACTGAGAACAGAAAGCTCCAACCCATCCTGTTGAACGCCTTCTCAGCATCCAGTGAAGCCAGCAGGACAGGGGTCTTCTGTGCATTTATGGGATCAAAAATATCAAAAAGACGGCGAATGTTATCAGAAGAGTACCTGTCTCTAATAAATCCAGTGTGGTCCTCTTTGTTTATTTTGGGAAGAACAGTGCTTAGTCTTTTGGTGAGCAATTTGGTAATTGGTCGATATTTTATAGTCGAAATTCCAACAAGCTTATGGGCCGGAAGAACGAGCAGGATAGAGGGTCCTTGTCTTTTTTGAGCAACACTGTAACGCGGGCCGTGTACATAGAGTCTGAGCTCTGTTTTTGCAAAAATCATCCAACATTGGCATGATAATAGGGCTAAGCTGGGGCCAAAAAGCTTCATGGAAATCCATCTGGGCCTGGGGACTTGTTAGGTGGCATGGAGATAATTGCCTCGAGGACCACCTCAGGAGTGAAGAGGGGAGTTGAGATCTTCTTAGTCGGTCTCTGATAGCTTTGGTAGCGAGATTCCACCTAGAAAGGAATGGTTCTGCACCCGTCTGTTTTCTCTCAGAAGTATATAATTTGCAGTAAAAATCATGAAAAGTAAAATGTATCTTATTTGGATCATATGTGACCTTGTCATCTGCTGTTCGGATGGCCATGATTGTATGCTCTGACTGCTATTTTTTTAATTGGTAAGCAAGCAATCTGCTTGGCCTATTGCTATATTTTTTTCATTTCCCGAGTATAGTCCAAGTTTAGTTTGGATGTTTTACAGAGGTCAAAGCGGAGGTGGACAAAGGCGTGATCTGAAAGTGCTATGGGTCCGATAGGGGCTATTTGACCAAGAAGGAGAGTGATGAAGTGCTGCATCAGATGACCTGGCCTCCACAATCACCCAACCTCAAAACAATTGAGATGGTTTGGGATGGGTTGGACCGCAGAGTGAAGGACAAGCAGCTAACAAGTGCTCAGCATATGTGGGAACTCCTTCAAGACTGTTGGAAAAGCATTCCAGGTGAAGATGGTTGAGAGAATGCCAAGAGAGTGCAAAGCTGTCATCAAGGCGAAGGCTGCCTACATTGACAAAATCAAAAATATTAAATATTGTCACAGGCTGGGCTCGAACTCGGGTCTCAGAAGTGGAGAGTTGGGTGTTCTACCCCTTAGCCACAGAGGTAGTGTTGGACCCAAATGAAACACTCAAGGCAATACTCCAGGCAAAGTAGATTTAATTTAAGGAGAGGTTTCTTTGCAGGTCAAAAAATAGTCCAACAAAAGTTCTTCTCAGAAAGAGGAATACTAACGGGGACAAAGTAAACAAAACAGGAGGAAAAATAAAATAACTCTGTGACAGGACGGCTCCCACCCCCACCTCGGAGGCATCCACCTCCACCACGAAAGGTCTTTCTGGGTCAGGGATCACCAGGATCGGAGCAGAAGTGAAGCGGTGCTTGAGATCCTCGAAGGCCCCTGCTGCTTCCGGACCCCAGTGAACCTTGGTCCCTCCTCCCTTGGTAAGCGTCGTCAAGGGGGCTACTACAGAGCTGAAATTCTTAATGAACTTCCGATAGAAGTTAGAAAAGCCAATGAACCGTTGAACCTCCTTGACCGTGGCAGGTGTGGGCCAGTTGTGGACCGCTTTGACCTTCTTGGGATCCATCTCTAGGTGGCCGGGAGTGACAATAAACCCGAGAAACTGAGTCTGGGAAACATGAAATTCACACTTCTCAGGTTTAACGTAGAGGTGATTGTCAAGGAGCCTCTGGAGAACCCTGCTAACATGCCCCTCATGCTCCTTCAGTGACCTCGAGAAGATGAGGATATCGTCCAGGTACCACGAAGCGAACCGATTAAGCATATCCCGGAGAACATCATTAATCAGGGCTTGGAATACTGCGGGGGCATTGGTGAGCCCGAACGGCATCACCCGATATTCATAGTGCCCCGTGGGTGTGTTGAAGGCCGTCTTCCATTCGTCTCCTGGCCGGATCCGCACGAGATGGTAAGCATTGCGGAGATTGAAGCAGCTCAAAAGCAGTGGCCATGAGAGGAAGGGGGTATCGATTCCGAACCGTGATCTTGTTGAGTCCCGGTAATCAATACAAGGCCTAAGACCCCGTCCTTCTTTTCAACAAAAGAAGCCCGCCCCAGCCGGGAAGTAGAGGCACAGATTATGCCGGCTGCCAAGGACTCCTTAATGTAGGTGTCCATAGCTGAGCGCTCGGGAGGATAAGGAAAGATCCGACCTCTAGGAGGGCAGGAACCAGGGAGTAGATCAATGGCACAGTCATACGTGCGGTGAGGCGGTAAGGAAGTAGCCGGGACTTGCTGAACACTGCCTTGAATCGATGGTAAACACTGGGGACTCGGGAGGCGTCAACAGACTCTTGAGACTGGGTACTAGGGGCTGAGGGACTCTGAAGCATGCAGGTGAGTTGGCAAGTGGGACCCCAGCTTAGAATGGTGCCAGTGGGCCAGTCAATCTGGGGATTATGTCTGCACAGCCAAGGGTGACCCAGGATAATAGGATACTGGGAGTCAATGAGATAGAAGGTCTCCTCCTGCTGGTGTTGAAAGATGGTAAGTCGCAGGGACTGAGTCGCCTCTGTAACTTCTCCTGGTTCCAGAGGTCTGCCATCTAAGGCTGTAACTGCCTGGGGTTGAGGGAGTAGTTGGGTAGGGATCTTAAGTTCCTTAGCCAAGGTTAAATCCAGGAAATCACCTTGGCGCCGAATCGATCATAGCCTGGACCCGATGCTGGTGGCCCCCAGGACAGAGTGGCTGGAATAGCTAGGACAGCGTTAGTAGGAGGAGCTCTAATTTTCCCCATCACAGCCCTCCTGTAGCTGGGCGGGACAGGCGTTTCAAAGCTCGGGGCAAGTGGAGCGGAAGTGGCCGGCATCCCGCAGTAGAGGCACCGGCGCTCCCTCATGCGACGTTCCCTTTCATTGGGAGAAAGCCTGGAACGGCCTAACTGCATGTCCTCCGGGAATCCTGGAGCTGTTCAGGAGGAACTTGGGACTGAGACACCTGGCGGCGAGCCGTTCTCCGCTCTCTCAGAGCGATTGTCCAGGCGGATGGCCAATGCTATGAGGGACTCGAGATCCCCAGCTGGTTCTCGGGTGGCTAACTCATCTTGAAGGGGCTCGGACAACCCTCCTGAAAACAGACCCTCAGCGCTTCATCATTCCATCCGCTCCTTGCTGCTATGGTCCGAAATTCAATGGCAAAATCTGCCGTGCTTTGGGAACCCTGACGGAGAGACAGTAAGCGCTTGGAAGCTTCCCGACCACTAACAGGATGATCGAACACCCGCTTGAACTCTTCTCACGAATGCAGCGTAGGAGTCACAACAGGCCTCCTGGGATTGCCACACCGCAGAGGCCCAGGAGAGCGCCTTGTCTGAAAGAAGGGTAATGATGTAAGCAATCTTGGAACGGTCTGTGGGAAAACTTGAGGGTTGGAGCTCAAAGGTGAGGGAGCATTGGGTGAGGAAACCCTGGCAAGAACTTGGATCTCCAGAAAAGGGCTTGGGAGGTGGTAGTCGGGGCTCCGCCACTGGAGAAGGCCTGTCGCCACTGGGGGGTGACCCGGAGGAAGGAAGGACCAGGGAGGCGTTCAAAGAGCTGGCGGATGGAACTCATCATATCAGCCAGGAGTTGAGAATGACTGGCCATCAGCTCTTCTTGTCGGCTGAGAACGGCTTCATGGCGCTGGAAAGATGCCTCATGTTGAGCCATCACCGCCAACAGGTCCTTGGAACTGAGTGTTTCTGAGTCCATGAGTGACTTGGTTTTTCTGTCACAGGCTGGGCTCGAACTCGGGTCTCAGAAGTGGAGAGTTGGGTGTTCTACCCCTTAGCCACAGAGGTAGTGTTGGACCCAAATGAAACACTCAAGGCAATACTCCAGGCAAAGTAGATTTAATTTAAGGAGAGGTTTCTTTGCAGGTCAAAAAATAGTCCAACAAAAGTTCTTCTCAGAAAGAGGACTACTAACGGGGACAAAGTAAACAAAACAGGAGGAAAAATAAAATAACTCCACGAGGGGAGAAAAACAAAATAAAAATAACTTAGAAAGCTTACTTGGGATAGCTTAGATCACTAGGAAAGACGATGGGACACAGCAGGAGACACATAGCCAAGACTCAAAAACCAAGTGAGGAACAAGGGGAAAAAACACAGCTAAAATACTCTAGGGGAAACAAGGCACAGGTGAACTGGATAACACTAATAAGGACACACGAGGAAGAGCTAAGGCAGAGGGAAACACAGGTGACCTCTAGAGGCCCGGAGACAAACAGGGGGCAGGATGCTGACAAAATATATCCTTTCAATGTTATTCTACAATGTAGCAAATAGTAAATATTAAGAAAAACCCTAGAATGAGTAGGTGTGTCCAAACCTTTGACTGGTACTGTATATTTAAGATAGTAATTGGTTGCCCATATAGTGTCATGACTACACGCGAGGATCCAAGGGCTCAGATCAGCTTGGCAATGGTTGACAAATAACCAGGCCCTCTCTCACCCATGGAAGAGGGAAGAGGGGGGGCTGCGCTGCTTTTTGACACCTCACACCCAGTCGTAAATTGTATGCAGCTGAGACTCTCTCTCTTGCTCTTTAGTATCAAGTAAAGGAATGTCCCTTTGTCTCCAAATACTTTTGCCCGCCCAAAACTCTAACATCCAAAAAGTGAACACTGGAACAATATTTCTAACATCCGAATGTGAGGAATGTTGAGAGATGGTCTTTGGAAAACTAATGTCTATTTTGTGATGTCATTAACAATCAGAGGTGGGACCAAGTCATTGTTTTACAAGTCATAAGTAAGTCAAGTCTTAGCATTCAAGTCTCAAGTCAAGTCCCAAGTCAAGTCCCAAGTCAGGATAGGCAAGTCCGAGTCAAGTCTCAAGTCAAGACCGTCAAGTATCAAGTCAAATCTCAAGACTTTAACTTTGAATTTCCAGTCCTAAACAAGTCATGTGCTATTTTTTTCACCTTTATTTAACCAGGTTGGCTAGTTGAGAACAAGTTCTCATTTACAACTGTGACCTGGCCAAGATAAAGCAAAGCAGTTCGACACATACAACACAGAGTTACACATGGAATAAACAAACACACAGTCAATAATACAGTAGAAAAGGTCTATATACAGTGTGTGCAAATGAGGTAAGATAAGAGGTAAGGCAATAAATAGGCCATGGTGGCGAAGTAATTACAATATACCAATAAAACACTGGAGTGATAGATGTGCAGGAGATAAACGTGCTATGCATGCTCTTCACCAAATGTAATACCATTTCATATTTTTAACAAGAGTAATAGTTAGTATATTACATTTACGCGAATCATGAATGCTTTTAAAAATATCTATATATTTATTACTTTCCAAATAAACGCTATATTTCCATGGAAATACATTGGTAGCCATGAGAAAGACACACACAAATAGTGATCGACTATCGAGGATTGCTATGGGGTGCAATCGGGCGATGTAGGCTTGCACACAATCGCCCAACCTTGTTTTAGGAACGTCAGGCAGGATTTAGGCTACCAACTGCCTAGCCAGCTGTAGCTCAATCTTGGGTGCAATGATCACGTTCCCACACTGACTGACTGTGTGTAGGCTCATTGATTTAACTTTAAGCTAGCCTACATGCTACACAAGTAAAGTCATAAAATATATAGCTGTCGGCTATATTAGCCATGACTTACCGTTCTTTGTGCAGCTTCAAATGTCGAACAAAGTTGGAAATTGTTGCGCTTCTGTCTGTAATTTTCTTCCCGCATGTTCTGCATGTTGCAATCCGTTTTTTGTTGATACAGCGTTGTCTTTATATCCGAAAAGAATAATTTGGGGTATCATCTTTCCAAGGGCTACATCTGAATTCACCCACTGACATTCCTCTGCACTGCCACACACAATTTTTTCTCAGCTGGCACAATTTTATTGGCTGCTGTCTGATTCAAACTGTAATCCATTAAATGAAGAGTTGATGCGCTGCAAACTTTTTTAATAGCATAATTTTTTATATTTGGGCTCAGGGAGGGTATCAAGTCAGGTCGAGTCATAAGGCTCAAGTCCAAGTCAAGTCACGAGTCATTGGTGTTAAAGTCAAAGTCGAGTCCAAGTCATCATATTTGTGACTCGAGTCTGACTCGAGTCCAAGTCATGTGACTTGAGTCCACACCTCTGTTAACAATTGTATAAAAATGGTAGCAAATGGTTGCTATTAGTTGTACATACAACTAATAGCAACTTGAAACTTGATGACTGAGTCCTATGCATAATAGGTTTATCTGTCACTTATTTGACACCTCAGTTGACACTTTATCCGACATTGTCTCTTAATTTTCTCATACAGCCTTGTTTTATTATTTTGCAAAGATACACTTTGAAATGTAGTACTGGTCTGGATGACAATAACCAGGTAGGTCCCAGGCAGTGCTTTTCCTGACACAACCAAAGGAGGTGTGTTGCACTGCGCATGCACCAAGGCAGTTGGGGTTTGGGTTGTGTTTACAGCCCTAAATGCTGTTGCAGATGTAGCTAGCTAGCGCAATGTTATGGGAAGCGTCTTTGGAATAAAACCCAATTGTCGAAACAGGTAAGATATTCGACACTTATATGCATGTCTGTGTTAAGTAAATAAGCCGAGTGTCTCCTCGGAACAGGACACTTTTTAGCCTGGTGATATTTGAAGTGTTGTTAAATAGCTGGCTACTGTAACTAAGCTAACATTAGCTCAGTGGGCTGCCGGACGTCAACGTTCAAGGCCGAGCGGTTTTGCTGACGGTTTTATGTCCAAACTAGACCGTAACGTTAGCTAGCCAGCCAGACATATAGCTAGTGTTCCTCCAACTAATGTTATGGCAAACTAACATTTCTGCATAAACTCAGGGCATCACGAAGTTGGCTGGAGAAAGCAGAGTTATGTAGCTAGCTAGGCTAGCGGGTGTAACGTAACGTGTTCAGAGGTAATGCTTTCGCTGCTTGCTTTTTCTCGGTATCTTAACTACAGTAGTTGCTGGGTTCGGTAGTTGTAATATTCCATCATCTGTATTGGCAGATGACTAGTTAGCCAGCTAGTTTGTGGCCCCCTGGTGTAAATACAAGACAAATGACGTCAGGGTGAATTACCACAGCTAGCCTATATGTTACTGTTATAACGTTACCGTAACGTTAGATGGCATGTCAGGGACAGCTAGTTGACCATGGTAAGACTCACTAACGACGACTATGGAATTTAGCCAAAGGCATATCAGTTAATCCTCAACATTAACACGTTCCGTATTTCTCTGGTGCCTTTAATTTGAAAGAAGTATGGAACGCAGTTTGGACGTATCTTTTTTTTCCCCCATAGAGAAGCCCTTTCTCCCTTGGTGATTAATGAGTAGCGGTAGTCATGATAACGGAGCCCAGGCCAGGTAAAGTTTGTTCACTCACCTGAAATACAGGCAGCAGTCGACAAAACAACTGTACTAGTCACACCCTCCTCCTGAACCATATTCAAATATTTGCATAAAAGCCTACAGGTGTTGACAGTAAGGGAAAGTTCCCTGGCCTACAGTTATCTATGATCAGTGTTTGTTGTTGACTGTGCAGGTGTTTTGAATTCTGTGCCAGGCTACCGAATTTCTGCAATTTCCCATTGTGCAAATAGCTCACCCCACCCCACTTGAATGGTGTGCAACTCCAGGTATAGGCCTTGCTGTTGTTGCATTATGTCAGCCTGGCAGTAGCATCTAGGATGTGTACTATTGACAGCCATGTCATGCACAGGAGTCAGACAGGATAAGGCTTGCGGCTTGCCCCATGACAACTTTCACAAGTGGTGTTCGGAGCTGACCTATTACTAAACAAAATAATCAGTTGTTCTGGAGGATGTCTCCTATGAGTCATTCCACCTCAAAAAGCACAATAAAGAGGATTTTGTTACTCAGCTGGTTCTGAAATTGTTTCTGTAGTTAGAAGATTAACTTTCCTGAAGCATGATTTTGTTAAAATATCATTTGATCTCTATGAAATGAAGCCTCTGATTGCACGCAAATTGGCCCTTTTTTTAATTGATAGGATTCATATAATCTTCAATAAATATAGTACCTAACCCTCATTCTTCCTAACAATGACTAAGACATAAGAAATACAATAAAATGACCAATAGCCACCCACAGACCCCCCACACCCACGGCAGTCCCACCCCAACCAACCAGTATACAGTATCAGTTCTCTATGTCTGACAAGTAGTATGGAGCTGCTGCTTGGAGTATTGCTTCTTCAACCTTTATAAGGTACTCCCTGAGAATCTGGTGATATTTTGTCCCCCCATGTTCAGAGAAATTAGCCATTGAAGTCGCTTGCATTCTTTACCAGCTGCTGCTGTTCCTGCTACTGCCATCACACCTTTTTATCAATTTTGCTGGTCTCTTGTGTTTATTAAATGGATCACAACATTTTGCAATCAATTAGCTTCATTTCTTAGAGATCAAAACTATATTTCAACAAAATAATGTTTCAGGAATGCTAATCGTATCTGTTTTTAACTGCAGAAATGATTTCAGAACAATCTGAGATGGTGGGTGACATGGCCTGCTGAAATGACATGGAATGACCACTGAAACCTGTCTGATGCGAGACACCTGTCTTGTTTTCTATGCAAAGGAGACACATGACTAGTTTGTGGACTATTACTGTATCTCTGAAGTAGCCTAGCAAGACTTTCAGTTAGGGAGTGTCAGTGTGGACATATGTGGTGATTGACTGATGGTAATGTGCAACATTTTTTTACAAGGAAAGGCTATACGCCAGGCCTACAATTAGGCTACAACTGTGATTGAGCATGCATTTTTTTCAATCATCCACAAGGGTTGGGCAATATGGGCAAAATATCATATCGCAGCATTTTTCACATTTTTGACAGTGTTTAATGGTATTTTAGGTCTTTGAATGATAAAAGTCCTAAAAATGCTTCATGAGTAAGCGCCTGATCCTAGGGTGGCAACACATAAGTGTTAATGGGTCTTTCTCCATTCTGATTGTGTATACTGTTCATGCAAAAGTTGGAATATAGTGGGAACTTTGAATACAGTATTGTTTCAGTCAAGAAAGTACTTTTCATTGCAAGTTAGTGTCGTGTTACCTAGCAAATGTTGTGTGATCTGTGCATTAATATTCTTTGTATCTCAGGAAACCATTTGCATTGCTAGTTATATCCTACTGTTAGCTAGCAAGCGAACATTGAACCTAGTTGGTTAGCTTTAGCTACCTGCTGATTCATACTACAGCATTTCATGCATGGTGGCTAGCTATGACAATCAGTTTGTATTGCTAGTAGTATGGGTTGGGGTTATGATTCATTGTTTAGATAACTAGCTAGCTACATGTCTAAACAAAATATTCCACTTCGCTAGATGATTACATGACCCATCAACTTAGCCAGTGTGTCTGGGTGTGATTACGGCGATCTATTGTATTTCATGAACGTGTACATGTCTAGACAATAATGACCCATCTGCTTAGCTAGATGTGACTGGGAGGTGCTTTTAGCATTTCTTTCACATGACCCATCAATTTAGACAAGTGTGTCTGGGCAAGCATCATCTAATAATTATAAAATATTTTAAATATTTTTATCTGTATACTTTCTATTTTTGATATTGCTACTATGCACATGCAAGTAACCATTTCACTGTACCATTTACACCTTCTGTATTCTGTGCATGTGACAAATAAACTTTGGTAAACACACACTATTTCAAATTAAATCAGAGACGGTAATGTGAAGAACAACATGACCTGCGCCAAAGTCAGATTAGAATATAGGCCAAGGACTAGATAGTTTTTTTTTTTTTGTGACATAAAACTGAATTGAGGTGGTCGGTCACATTACTACGTTGCATTCAGGAAGTATTCAGACTCTTTGACTCTCCGGGTGCTGAAGACGTGGATGTTGATTAAGGCAGCCCCCCGCAACTCTCTGATTCACAGGGGTTGGGTTAAATGTGGAAGACACATTTCAGTTGAAGGCATTCAGTTGTACAACTGACTAGGTATTCCCCTTTCCCTTTCCCTATTTTTTTTTTTATCTTATCAATCTACACACAATGTATTAAAAATAGAAAACAGAAATACCTTATTTACATAAGTATTCAGACCCTTTGCTATGAGACTCGAAATTGAGCTCAGGTGCATCCTGTTTCCACTGATCATCCTTGAGATCTTTCTACAACTTGATTGGAGTCCACCTGTGGTAATTTCAATTGATTGGATGGGATTTGGAAAAGCACACACCTGTCTATGTAAGGTCCCACGTTTGACGGTCTATGTCAGAACAAAAACCAAGCCACGAGGTCAAAAGAATTGTCTGTTGAACTCCGAGACAGGATTGTGTCCAGGCACAGATCTGGGGAAGGGTACCAAAAAAAAGCCAGGAAGGGGTTCTTGTGACAGGGTAGGAACCAAAGTGTTGGTCAGTGTTTCCCAGTGTTTCCCAAGAACACAGTGGCCATCATTCTTAAATTGAACATTTGGAACCACCCAGACTCTTCAGAAGCTGGCCGCCCAGCCAAATTGAGCAATCGGGGGAGAGGGGTCTTGGTTAGGGAGGAGACCAAGTACCCAACGGTTACTCTGACAGAGCTCCAGAGTTTCTCTGTGGAGATGGGAGAACCTTCCAGATGGACAACCATCTCTGAAGCACTCCACCATTTTTTTTTTGTACCTTTATTTAACTAGCCAAGTCAGTTAAGAACAAATTCTTATTTTCAATGACAGCCTAGGAACAGTGGGTTAACTGCCTTGTTCAGGGGCAGATTGACAGATTTTTACCTTGTCAGCTCGGGGATTCGACCTTGCAACCTCCCGGTTACAAGTTCAACGCTCTAACCACTAGGCTACCTGCCGCCCCAATCAGGCCTTTATGGTAGATTGGCCAGATGGAAGCCTCTCAGTAAACGGCACATGACAGCCCGCTTGGAGTTTGCCAAAAGGCACCTAAAGACTTTCAGACCATGAGAAACAAGACTCTCTGCTCTGATGAAACCAAGATCGAACTCTTTGGCCTGAATGCCAAGCATCACATCTGGAGGAAACCTGGCACCATCCCTATGGTAAAGCATGGTGGTGGCAGCATCATGCTTTGGGGATGTTTTTCAGCGGCAGGGACTGGGAGACTAGTCAGGTTCGAGGAAAAGATGAACAGAGCAAGGTACAGACAAATCCCTATTGAAAACTTACTCCAGAGCGATCAGGACCTCAGACTGGGGTGAAGGTTCACCTTCCAACATGACAACGACCCTAAGCACACAGCCAAGACAACCCAGGAGTGGCTTCGGGACAAGTCTCTGAATGTCCTTGAGTGGCCCAGCCAGAGCCCGGACTTGAACCTGTTTCGAAAATCTCTGGAGAGACCTGAAAATAGCTGTGCAGCCACGCTCCCCATCCAACCTGAAAGAGCTTGAGAGGATCTGCAGAGAAGAATGGGAGAAAGTCCCCAAATACAGGTGTGCCAAGCTTGTAGCATCATACCCAATTAGACTCAAGGTTGTAATCGCTCCCAAAGTTCCTTCACCAAAGTACTGAGTGAAGGGTCTGAATACTTATGTAAATATGTTTATTTTTAATAAATTCTCAAAAATATAGAAACCTGTTTGTGCTTTGTCATTATGGGGTATTGTGTGTAAATTGAGGAACAAAAATAATTTAATAAATTTTAGAATAAGGCTGTAATGTAACAAAATGTGGAAAAAGTCAAGGGGTCTCAATACTTTCCGAATGCACTGAACAAACATATAAATGAGACATGCAACAATTTTACTGAGTTACGGTTCATGTAAGGAAATCAGTCATTTGAAATAAATAAATGAAGCCCTTATCTATGGATTTCACATGACTGGGCAAGGGCATGACGTTGGAGGTGGTTTATGGTAGAGAAATTAACATTCAATTCTCTAGCAACAGCTCTGGTGGACATTCCTGCACTCAGCATGCCAATTGCATGCTCCATCAACATTTCAGAGAAATAAGCTTTTTGAGCCTATGGAAAGTCTGGGGTCTTTTTATTTCAGCTCATGAAACACTTAACATGTTGTGTTTTATATTTTTGTTCAGCATAGTAAAAGGGCAGGATACCGTAAATCTTCCGCGTAATATTGTTTAAGTAGGTTATGATAGGAAACTGTGTAAGATCTCTTCATGAATATCCATTAACTACCCCGAACCACTGTAAGTTTGTGGCTGTGACAGAGTTCCTTCTTCTGAATAAGATGGTTATCATCAACCGCACAATGTGATTCAGTGACTGTTGCCGTTTCTCTCTTTCCTTTCCCCTCTCTCTCTCCTCTCTTTTGCATCGCCACTCGTGATTCAACTGTCCCAAGCTCAACTCTGTAACCCCCTTTGAAATCACTGCAGCGAATTTGGTTGAAGCTAGCGTATGTGTTGCAAGCCTGAGTATTCACACTCACGGTCTTCCTCTCCCTTGTGAGGTGAGATGAGATGCACTGAGAGAAGAGGAGAGCTCAGCTGGCCTGGCTTGGCCTGGCAGGCCTTAAAGCAGCCAGTTCAGCTGGAGATGGAGTAAGAGTGAGGGTGAGAGAGTCAGGGCCAGAGGGAGATAACGCCTCGATCACACCGACATTGCATTTTGGTACACCAGAAAGAAGTACATTCATTTCCAATAGAAAGCTGTGTTTGCCTTGCAGCATTGCTTTGCAGAGGCAGTTGCAGTGTGTTCTGTGTGGTGCATACGTTGGATTTATCGGATGTATGCGTCAAACTGTACGCGTAGACAGCTTGACAGAAATGGTAGGTGAATGTTGAACTTTTGTTGCACACACATCCAGATGATGCTGCATACTATTTTGCGCAATGACGCTGTCGGTGTGATCAAGGCTTAAGAGTCCCCCCTGCAGTGCCAGGACTGAAGACATAGCTGACCACCGCTTAAAGGCCACTGAAAGGCTGTGGCAGCTGAATAACGAGCCGAACCCAAGTAACAAACCTCGTCTGGCAGCTGTATCGAGTAAACCCTAGCTTAACTCCTTTAATAGTCTGACTGATGACCATTGTATGAGAGGCTTTATTAACAGCCCAGCCAACTGTAGAAGATCAGCTACATTAGCCTTACCACATTTTTGTCAAGATGTGGAACATCTAGAAATGTCAAGATGGTCCCTCCTGAAGGGATAAATAGGTGGTGTTGTCATGGTGACACCTAGCTGACATGACAGCTAGCTAGGCAGGACAGAAGATAGGCAGGACAGAAGGAACTCTTGCTGCATTAGCTCAGCAGTCAGACTTAGCATCACCCCCATTTGCTTTATAAGAGAGAGAGAGCTATGCTATGAATACTTTGAAACAGTATAAACATACACTGAAACGCAAGAAGTTGAATTATACCAACAAGACACTTGATGAAATTGAGTACGCAATTGACCAAAATCAGTTCTGGGACATGTGTAACAATTTAAGCACGACAAATCCACAAGAATTAGCCATACAAGATGAAGGACTTTGGAAAACTTATTTTGATAATCTATACAAAAGACTTACAACAGAACCAATTAGAAATTCAAGAAAAATGGAACATCCTTGAATCAGTCATTAAAAACAACCAAAATCCATTAGATTACCCAATAACCCAACAAGAACTAAATGAAAAGGTCAAATCTATAAAATCAAAGAAGGCTTGTGGTCTAGATAACATCAAAAATGAAATGCTGAAAAACAGCACACCTGAGTTGTAAAATGCTGTGCTTAAATTGTTCAATTGTTCTGGATGCTTCCCTGATGTCTGGAACTGGGCTCATCTCCCCTATCCACAAAAGTGTAGACAAATCAGACCCCAATAATTACAGGGGATTTTGCGTAAACAGCAACGTAGGAAAGGTTTTCTGTAGCATTTTAATTTCAAGAATTCAAACCTTCAAGAATAATAAGTAAATGTCAAATTGTCTTTCTCCCCAACCATTGCACTACTGACCTCACACACACTAATTAATAAACATGTCCACCAAAAAAAGAGGGCAAAATCTTTGCTTGCTTTATTGACTTTAAAAAAGCATTTGATTCTATTTGGCACGAAGAGCTATTCTACAAAATTCTCCCAAGTGGGCTTGGTGGTAAGGTGTATGACTTAATAAAATGTATGTACACAGAAAACAAGTGTGCAATAAAAATCAAAAACCAAAGAACAGAATTCCTTTCACAACGTTGAGGTGTGAGACAAGGCTGCAGTTTGAGTCCAAATATTTTCAACATTTCTATCAATGAATTAGCAGACATGTTGGACCATTCTCCAGCCCCAGGACTCACACTATTTGACAGAGAGGTAAAATACCTGCTATATGCTAATGACTTGGTACTTCTATCACCAACCAAAGAAGGTCTTCAACAGCTCCTTAATATTCTAAAGCAATATTGCCATAATTTGGCCCTGGCAGTAAAATAAATAAATAAATGAAAATCATGATTTTCCAAAAAGAAAACGAATGTCAGAAACACAAATATAAATTCACCCTGAAC
This sequence comes from Brachymystax lenok tsinlingensis, assembly GCA_030435695.1. Lineage (NCBI taxonomy): Eukaryota > Metazoa > Chordata > Actinopteri > Salmoniformes > Salmonidae > Brachymystax > Brachymystax lenok. Next base: position 4,560,842 of record CM059815.1, on the reverse strand, counting down.
AACACCATAATTGAACACACAAAAAATGACACATACCTTGGTCTGACCATATCTGCATCGGGAAACTTTAATATGGCAGTGAATGCACTCAAAGAAAAAGCCCTCCGAGCATTGTATGCAATACAAATGAAATTATTCAATATCAACATTCCTATTAGAATTTGGACCCAAATATTTGACAGTGTAATCCTACCAATAGCTTTTTACGGAAGAGAGGTTTGGGGGCCACTCAATAAACTGGACTTTAATATGTGGGACAAACATCCAATTGAATCCCTACATGCAGAAGTTCAGAGAAATACACCAACTAATAATGTAGGGCAGAATTGGTCCGCTTTCCAGTGGTTAGTAAAATACAGAAAAGATCATACACATTTTGGCTACATCTAAATTCAAGTCTGCAATTTGAAGCACTTCAAACCCAAGAGGTGAGCCCAGAAAAGAGCCCTCTGTCCGCTGGTGTTGGACCTAACCAACCAAGCTGACACCAGCACTGCTTCAAAAGAAAGAATTCCAATAAATAAAATCATGAACCAATCAAAGGACATCTTTACAACATTGGAAAAACGAAACAAAATCCCAAAGCCGACTAAATTGCTATCTGACCCTAAACAGAGAATATGAATTGGCTGATTTCTCTACTCTGTCAGAGATACGAAGCAGAGACAGATCCTTACCAAGTACAGGCTGAGTGACCACAATTGGCAATAGAAACTGGCAGACATAAATAGACATGGCTACCCTTAGAGGAGCGTGTATGTGGTCACTGCACAACAGGGGAGGTAGAAACAGAGATGCACTTTCTCCTTTACTGTGAGAAGTATTCCTCACCAAGAGATTCATTATTCACAGAAATGACTACATTTATTCAACATTTTAACTCATTAAACCCAGAGGAAAAACAAAAAATACTCATGGGTGAAGGAGCGATGGCTCCTCTTGCAGCCAAATATGTATTTTCCTGCCATAGCCAGAGGGACACTGGATAATATCTGCATAGTAAATAGTAACTTAACAGTAATAACAATACTATTACTAATATTACTATTATTGTTCATTCTATTATTGTTGTTTATCATTCCAAATAGTAGTGGTATGGGTAGTAGGGTGATGGTAATGATAGCAGTTTAATTGTGATGGTGGTGGTGTTGGTAGTAGTAGTAATGATGATGGTAGTTGTAGTACTGATTTACTGGTGAAGATGGCAGTTATTTAGTTTTAAGTTAGTTATAGTTTCATTTTCCATGTTTAGCTTTTTATATTTATTACCTTTCTACTATATTGTTAATTTTTTATTTAATTTTG